>OY723400.1:67871851-70611423 GCA_963210345.1 Inga oerstediana | reverse complement strand
TATACAAAACCTTTATGAATTTTAGGCTAGTTATATATAACCTCTTACGTTTTTTGTGTGGGTGATACAATGGGGGCAATGCCCAAACCTTTAACGTTTTAATTTTAACCTTTTTAATGTTTTAATCTTTAACATTAAACACCCAAAGTTAATGTTAGAATTAAAACGTTAAAACTGTTAGATTTAAACTTTAAAACACTAGGTCAGGCAAAGAAAACATAAAAATTAAACATCATGGAGTTATATGCATATGATCCAGAATTCTAGGATTTCTTAGCATTTTAGCATTTTTTAAAAATATTTTTTCATATCTATTTTATACCAATTTTCAAAAGTTGGACTAGAGCGAGTCATGATTCAAATGATTGGAATGCTCCAGTTGTTTGGTTGAACTGGTGATACAATAATTAAATAAAAAAATATTATAATCATGTAACGATAATATAAATATAAAAAATAAGTACCTGAATATAATACATATAGATATGGTAGGTATACATTATTAATTAATAAAGACGAGATAAAAAAATAATGCAAATCTATGAGATGAAATAGTAATTTTTAAAATAAAAAATTATAATCTTGGACAAATATTTTATAATTTAAAAATTAAAAATAATAAATAATAATCAAATATGCTTTTATAATTTATAATTATATAAAATTACGCATCCACCCTCAGTTTAAATCTCTTTATTACTTGAGGATAATATCCACGTATCATGCTATACAAAGCAAAAATTTCAAATTTGTATCTCTGGTGGTGTGAGTGTTTGAGTAACACCAAAACCGTGGTTTTAGAAGTCATTTTCAACAAATACCCCATCTACAGCTTTAGTATCGATATTAACAACTCATGTATCCATCTTGACAATTTTTGCCTAAGAAATTCAAAAAAAAAAAAAAAAAAAAAGACCGCTGGAGCTCCGACAAAAGTTATTAGGAAATATTCAACAAATATCTCGTTTACAACTTTAGTATTGCTATTAACAACTCAAGTATCAATATTGATGAGTTTTTCATGAGAAATTCAAAAAAAAAAAAAAAATTATGCTGTGGAGCTTGCAGCTGGGGAGCTTTAGTCACCAGTCACCGACGTCGGAGCTTCGACGGCCAATCACCGGCAAGGACACTACAGCTCTGGGGATTGGCCGTCGCCGGGGGTCATCGGCGCTGGAGTTTTGGCAGCCGCTAAAGGGTTTTAGTGATATTCTTTTAAAATAAATAAAAAGTAAGGCGCTTATATAATTTCACACATTTATCAACATTTTTAAATTCCAAATCCGTCAATTTAGAATTATTGAAATTTACCATCCTTATTTCCCATTTACATATTTTGACACTATTTTTCTTTTATCATTTTCCCCTGTTTATGAGTTATAGAGAAATACGGGTTAGACAGGTGGGCACAAGCCACCAACCTGTCAAAAAATTATTTATTTGGTAGCATCCCGGTAAATGTGTATTTGATAAAAAATATTGCAGTTTCTACTCAAACAAATGGAGATCACAAAAGATATTTATACATTTATGTCTTGAACACTTTTCTATTCTTAAGTATGGATTGATTAGCATGACAAAAAGCCAAGGTTATTAAATACGGACCGGTCACTAAACCGGTCTGGGTAGTGGGTTAAAAGTTAGTGGATCAGATCGGTGTTAAACCGGGGCTGAACCGGTGAGGAAGTGAACTTAAATGATAATATTTTTTGGAATAGTTTATGTAATATCCGAAAATACATTCAAAGGGCTAAATGTAATAGATAGATAAATAAAAGGTTTTAATGGCACTCTAATTAATTTTGCTATGATCAAGAGTCAATTGCTACTTGATCTTGAGGATATATTTGGGAAACAAAATGAAGGGCCAAGATTGCTCTTATAGAGTAGAAGTAATGATGAAGATAATTATAGGAATTTCCTTATCTTTTCCTCTTATGTGGATATAAGGCACATGCAAGACCAAGTGCAAGGCCAAGTCAACACACTCTCTTCCCTTTTTATACAAGGAAACCGTCCTCTCATTTCTCTATTTTCATGTAAGAATAAAATAGTACATAGGTATCCCTTTACTCCAACATTCAATCCAAGCATCAAAGTGCAAATGAGAGAAAGAGTTAATGCATATAGTCCTTCCTTATCTAGTCAACATAATCGGCCAAGACCAAGAAGAAAAAGAGAGAGAATTGCATCAAATAAATTCCTCACCTTTTTGCTCAATCAAGTTGACCAACATGTAATATTGTAAGAAGAGAATTGGTCAACAAAGTTGGTGCCTTTATGAAGGAGAATTTCGGTTGGCATAAAAGGGAGGAAGGAAAGAGAAGACTTGTAGAAATTACACTTAGTTAAGTGTGACCAAAGGAGTAATATTAGCCATAACTTTTGCCACCTTTTGGAACATAATTACGATAAGCCTTTAAGTGATAAGGGAAAGGAAAAAACTGATCATTTATCACTCTCTCTCTCACTCTCCAAGTCGGTGCTGCAGCTCCAACGAAAGAGAAGGAAGAGCAAGGAAAAGGTGAGACTTTCCACCTCGATTTTCACCTTCTTAACCCCATCTATGGCTCAAGTGTCCTTCATGAAACTTGTTCCTCTCTTCCTTAGCTTTATTTCTATGGTTTTTGTTTTTGAAGAAGAGGAGTTTTCAGCCACCTTGCAAGAACAAAAACTGAAGAATCAAAGAAAGAACTTAAGGAGGAACACTAGGTGAGTATTAGCATCAATTTGAGCTATTGGTTGTGTTGGTTGAATGAGTATTTTGGCATGTGTAAATCTGCCCTGATTTTGGCCAAACAAGGGTTTGGGTAATTCATGATGATTTGGTTATGTTATTGGTGGTTTATGATGATTGGAAACCATTTGACATAAGTTTGATGCTGAAATTGGAAGTTGGTAATTGTTGGAATTTATTTTGAATTTTCTGCCAAAACAGGACATGGAGAACAAGTAGGAATTTGTTAATTTTGATGTTACCATTGTGTTATACATGAAAAATTATGTGAGAATAGCCCCGGGTTGTGAATTTTGGGTCACTGAAACTCAAAATGTAAATCTGGGTTTTCAGCCTGAACAGAATTCCATCGAGGTACTTTACTTGTGTTGTGTTTTTGGATAACCAAATTATCTCTAAAAATTATGAAACTTTCCAGTCTTAAATTTCACATTCCAAGCTTCAAAATGGATATATAATTTGTGTCATTTCGTTTTTTGAGCTAGGAGTTCTGGTTGCCCAAAGTTTGATGTCGAAATTGGACTTAATTCTGGAGCAGTGTGGGATTTTGTGTAATTTTGGAATTGTGTGGTGATTTCTGGTAATGATTCATATTTTTCCTATGAAGAGGACTTCAATAGATTTCCATAGGACTTGTGATCACCTCATTTCGAATTTTGTAGAATTAGTTATGATGTTTCAAAGTCTGGAGAAAATTCTGACAGATTTGGTCCCTTATGCGAAAATTGAGGATGTAATGGCATAATGTAGTATTGTTGAACTTTGAGGTTAGGAATTGGTCTTTTAGGTTAATTGACCACTTTAACTCCTTAGTTGATTTGATTAAATGTCCCTAATGATAACCAACTTGAGTGTTTGAATTAAAGAATTAGATTAAGTAATAACCTGTCGTTGAAATTCTAATTATAGGATTTGACATTTGCCCTGCACGTGATAAACCAGTGCCAGTGCACGAGCGGAAAGAACAAGGTAGTGACTCTTTCTCTTATTATGTGTATGATGCCTTGCATGTATGTCATTTCATTGAATATGCTGTGATGTAACATTGCCGTTGTGAAATGCCGTTGTTGTGTTGTTGTGAAACATGCTGTTGTGAAACATGCCGTTGTGAATGCAGCAAAAGCTGTTGCAAAAATGCCGTTGTGTTGTTGTTGTTGTTGTGATTTGCTTACATGCTTTGTGATTGTACATGTTATAAGTGAATTGTTACTACTGGGATTCTTTTGAATCTCATTCTTTCCAATGACTAACCTACAACAACGACAAGTGGTTCAAAGGAAAAGCAAGTGATGGAGGGAGGTTAGAGCTCCTAGCTAGGAGTTTTAATTTTGGTAGTTGGTTGTCATATTTTGTTGGGGATTAGTTGCACATGTTGTATATATTGAGTAGTGTTGTGTAATCCCCTGTATGGGAAACTAAGCGTTGTAAACCCTTTATTAAGTAACGAAACCTGAGCGTTGTCGGGAATTTTTGGTTGCACTATGATATGTATGAATGAAATCGAACTGGACATACCAATTATATTCGAGATGTGAACATGAGACCGCATTAAACAAGTTTTGGAAAAGTTTTAAATTAACCGCTGGTCTCTATTTCAACTTAATAACGCATTCTGAACTATAAATTTGGCTATTAAGGTAGGGGTTACAGTTTTGGAATTTGATAATTTGTTAGGATCAAATGATAATATTTTTGAGTGATTCTTAGTTTTTTAGAAAGTAGACATCTCAAGCTTTCCATAGAGTCCTAATTTATAATTTTTGAAAATATGTAGAATTAAACATGAATTTTTGAAATAAGGAAAATCTGAATAAATGTTGAACCGGTCGGACCGGACTAGTTAGATGGCCGGTTCGAAAGTTTCCATGGTTGAACCAGCTGGTCCGGTTTTAATAACCATGAAAAAAACATGAAATTTATTAATTATAACTAATAACTATAAATTCTTTTCTAATATTATGATTTTTGAGTTTTTGTAAGTTAAAGTACTTTATTAAGATATTCCACACTTAGTTAGTATGTTGTGTGTAAAAGATATTAACTACTTTATCTTGTTTTTAAATCTATTATCTAATAAAAAAAGGTTACTATCCATCATTTTGTGTGTGCAGGTTTAATACCCAAAGAAATAGGCAATCTTGTTAGACTTGAGGGGTTAGATTTATCAATCAACCGTTTCAGTGGAAATTTTCCTTCGAATATATATTCTCTCCATAGGATGTTATTTAACAAAAAACATATATGTTCGACATTTCATCATTGAAATATCTCTCCATAGGATGTAATTCTCTCTATGGCCTTCTCCCACCAAATTTAGGAATTGTCCTTCCCAATCTGGAGGAATTAATATTATCCGGGAATGAGTTAACTGGACATATTCCTGAAAGCATCTCAAATGATTCTAAGCTCTTTATGTTAGACATGGGGTTCAATAAATTTATTGCAGCTATACCCAATGTAATTGGAAATTTAACAAGCATGATTGCAATACATTTGGAATGGAATGATTTGGAGGGGTTGATTCCTAGCTTAGTTAACAAATTACGACACCTTCAATATCTGGGTCTTAGTAAAAACTGATTGCACGGGACCATTATCAATGAACTTTGACAACTCAAAAGTTTAAGTGAGTTGTATCTGGCCAACAACATGTTTTCAGGAATGATTCAGAGGTGCCTTGGGAATACTTCTTTGTGCAAGTTGGATTTCAGTTCTAACAAATTGGTTTCTCATCTACCCTCTTCTCTTTGGAGCCTCTTAGATATCTTGGTTTTAGACCTATCCTCCAATGCATTTGGTGGAATAATTCCACTTGAGGTATCAAACTTGAGAGCTATTACTTTATTGAACGTGTCCAGAAATCAAATTTTAGGAAGTATCCCTAAAACAATTGGTGGCTTGCAAACCTTGCTAAGCTTATCTTTGGCCCACAACAAATTACAAGGTCCTATTCTTGAATCGCTTGGAGGCATGATAAACTTGGAGTTCTTAGATCTCTCCCAAAATTATTTGTCAGGTGTGATTCCAAAGTCCTTAGAGTTACTGGTTCATCTTAAACATATTAATTTTTCCTTCAATTTATTGTGTGGAGAAATTCCAAACAATGGGCCTTTTCAAAATTTTACTGCTGAGTCTTTTATGATGAATAAAGATCTTTGTGGGAAGTCCCATCTACAAGTCCAATCATGTAGGAAAGGAAACAAGCACATATCAACTAAAGTGATGATGCTCATAAAATTCTTACTGCCAATTACGGTTGTCATTTTGGTCGTTTCATGCATCGTGTTTCTAAAGCATAAGAGAGAAGATGTTAATGATCTAACCAATAGGGATTTAATATATGTGGAGACGCCAGTTAGGATATCCTATTATGAGCTTTTGCAAGGAACAAATGGATTTGGGAGACTAGTCTTATTGGCTTTGGAAGTTATGGATCAGTATACAAAGGAATTCTTGTTGTAAAATATGAGTATTTGAGTGGGTGTGTCAAAAAAGTTAGTCCCACATTGTTGTTTGGGAATAAGAGAGTACTAACCTATATATATATATATATATATATATATCACTATGCTATCTTAGGCTTGTAAAGAGGCCTAGAAGAGTGGTGGGCTTGCGTGCATTACAACGGGCCACCGAAAGGCAAACGTAGTTGAAATCTAGCAATCCCCTCTGCGTGTAAATAAATATGTGGTACCGGCATTTTTTGTAAAATATTTTACTTTTCGGAAATATTATTTTTAGTCTTCTAAAAATAATAATTTAGTTGGGGTGTAAAATTCGGAACCCTTCGTGACTAAAGGTTGCCACCGGTTGGACACTTCATCGGACGCTCTTTCCGTTGTCACCGTACAGGCTTGCCTATCCGGTCTCGAGGGATGTATTGTCCGGGTTGTGTTGTGACAGATAAAAGGGACACAGACGGAGTGCTCTGTTCTCCTGTGCATAATATTTTCTGCCTGTCATTACTAGTACCTTCCTCTAGTTCTGTTGCTTTGATATAATTAAGAGGGGTATGTTTAATCCTGGGGAGTGCCGCTTCCTCTCTGCCGGTAGTCGCGGAATAACTTTCTAGGACAGTGTCCTTGGACGCAACTCAGATCATTCATTTCAATTCTTCTAGATTGCTCGTGGTTTCACTGTTCGTCCAATTCCTCATGATCGACTTCAATTCTTTCAAATGAAAAAATTGTTGTTGTAAAAGTATTTAACTTGGATTTGGAACCAGCATTAAGGAGTTTTGATACTGAATGTGATGCCTTATGCAATTTACATCATCGCAATCTTGTTAAGATTATTAGCAGTTGCTCAAAACACATTTTAAATCTATAATCATTGAGTTCATGTCAAATGGGAGTCTTGATAGATGGCTGCACTCTCAAAGCAACTGTTTAGATTTCTTGCAAAGTTTGAATATATTGATTGTTTAGATTTCTTGCAAAGGTTGAATATATTGATTGATGTGGCAGCTGCATTAGAATATCTTCGTCATGGTTCATCTAAGCCAGTTGTTCATTGTGATGTAAAACCGAGCAATATATTGTTGGATGAAGATATGGTGGCTCATCTTAGTGATTTTGGTATCACCAAACTGTCAAGGCAATTAAGGACAAGATGAAATTTATACCAAAACTTTGGCTACAATTGGCTACAGGGCACCAGGTAATTATCCAATAATATTTTATCATTTCTACATTCCATTTTGTTTGTTAGGCTATATAAATTTTATACTCGCTCCGATCCATAATATAATACATATTTACTTAATTTGATGAGATTAAGTTAGTTAAGTTAGTCATCTTCCTTAATCTCCTCATTCCTTCTCCTCTTTGATTATTGTTATGGGAGCATCAATAAGGATAAATTAGGAAAAGATTGACAAATATGAAAACTTTGTTTTATATTTAGGACTAAGACTAACTCCTCAAATATGTCCTATATTAAGGACCCAAGGAGTATTATTCAGTTTCTAACAAATATTTGTTGTCTTCAGCTAGTGGATGAAGAAAATACCTATTTACCTTAGTTGTTATGGGCCTTGTACGCTATATTAGGAAGGGATGGACATACAAGCACCAGGGATTGTATCTATGGGATTCGTGTTGGGATATTCCTGTTTTCTATGTCAGTTCATTTGGGAACTGATGTCGAAAGCCTATTTTAACATAACAGCTTTTATTTAACTATATATTCAACCTGATGTATAGAGTATGGATCAAAAGGAGCTGTATCCATAAAAGGGAATGTATATGGTTATGGCATTTTGCTTATGGAAACTCTTACAAGAAAGAAGCCAACAGATACGATGTATGTTCGAGGAATGAGTTTGAGGGATTGGGTTAGCAAATCTCCACCTCATTCCATCATCAAAGTTCTAGATGAAATGAGGTGGCATTAAATTGTTGCAACGATTCACCTAAGGCACGACCTATGATGACTGACGTGGTGGTGTCACCGGAAAAGTCAAGGTCATGTTTGCGTAAGATGCATTTTAGAGGCACAATTAGCTATTGAATAATTGTTGAATTAGATTTTTAGTTATTTTTTCTTTAGTTTAATTTTTTGTATTTGATTGTGGAGCATGTAGTCTCTCTGTTTTTTTTTTTAATTAAAAACACAAAATTTGGTCAGTTGGTTGTCAGGGGGTTCACCATGTTAGGACATTGCCTTCAAACTCAAAAAGTGCTTACATATGTATTTACATATTACCCACTGGACCAATCTTTATTGGTGGAACATGTAGTCTCTTGTAAAATGGAGTGATAATTTTTACTATATGAAGTATTTGAATGAGTTTTTCTAAAGTGATAATCTGAACCTAGTTTATCTTCAAGCTATTTCTTTGTCTTTTTGTGCTGACTGTTATAACGGCTTAAACCCTCAGAAATGCATGAGGTTAATGGAGTGAAGTATAAGGGCTCAATTAAAAGAAAATAAACTATAGGAACCTTATTCAAAATCGAAGTAAACTATAAGGACCTGTAAATTAGTTTTCCCTCAAAAAATGCAAGAGTAACATTTTATTATTCATGAAAAATGTTGCTAGAATCAAAGATGCTGCTCCGCGAGAGCATGGTCTGCTTTGCTTTTTTTTTTCCCCCTTCGTTTCGCTTTTTTGTGGTTTCTTGTTTTATGTCGTATAAAACAAAATAGTGATGAATGTTAAAAAAGAAAAAAAGATTAAAGAACATTGAAACATAATTGAAAATCAAGAAGAGGCATCTCCCAAAAGTTCAGAAGTTTGAAGCATTACACATTTTGTGAGCTAGAAACTCACAAAAAGTATCCCGAAAAAATAGAACAAGAAAAGTGGTCAACTTAAGCAATGGATCAGATGATGTGCTTTAGCCATAGGGTAGATTTTATTGTTTGTGTACTTTGTAAAATTGATTATGAATGAGCAAATTTTCAAATTTAAGCCAACTCATGACAGAAATATAAGCTCAGGTTATAAACTCGTAAAAGTTTACGTTTATCAATAAACTACTTTAGAGCCCGCACAATGGGCTGGCACAAAGAAAAGAAATTATAATCATTGAAAAGAGACCAAAATGTCATGGTAAAAAAAAAAAAAAAAAGAAGACCAAACTCATAACATCCCTTTATTGGGTAACCTTTTTTTCACCCAAATAGATATAAAAAAAATATTAGAAACGGGCTACGCTAAGCCCACCATGGCATCTCCCATTTATTATATTTTTCTTTAGACATGATCTAGTATTGTATTGTTGTATTATATATATATATATATATATATATAAATTTCTAGATGAACACATTAAAATAGTTATATTGTGGATCAAGAACTTATTTATAAACTTCATATTTTTCTATTGATTTATGATCTATCAATTCAAGAGAAATAATTGATCATGGGTAGGAAGTTATATAATATAATAATTTTTGTAAAATTCTAAATTCCAATAATATGTGGGAAGTTAAAAAATTTATGCTAGTAAGGAGGTCTTGGTTTTTTTTTAAAGTTATAATTAAAAACCTTCATATTTCCATATCCATATTGTTGGCCAAAAAAATTGCAGATCCAAATCCTTATTGATTTCATTGAAATATACTTTCTCTGTTTTTTTTAACTCAGTCGGATCATTATTCATAAAAATTAATAAAAATTTAAAATTTATTGATTATGTCTACAAATAAAACAAATTCACCCAAAGTAGCTTGATAATACCTTTAGTCAAATAAGTGGTAAAAATTTTCTGCTACATTCATATTTTATATACACACACACATATGTATGTATATGTATAATGTAACGCCCCAAATTTTATATTCACAAAAAATATATTGTAATTATTCGAGAAATTCAATAAAATGATAAATATTTATGAAATTTGGATCTTATGAATTTTGAAATATTCATATTTATGAGGAAATAGGCAAATTAATTCAAGAAAGGAATTAGATCACAAAGGTAATAGCAAAATCATAATTTTGCCAATTTAGCCCAAGATTAATTATTTTCCAATTAATTGAAGTTGGTTTCAATTAATTAAGGAAAATAAAGGAAAATGTATAATTGGAATATTCCATCAAGAATAAATCAAGAATTGTGAAATTAGAAGGAGTTATGCATAATTCATTTAATTGAATTATGGAAATGTGGAAACAATTTTATTTCCCTTTTCTTCCATATTTTTGCCTAACAAGAAAAAAATGAGAGGGAAAAATTGATTAATGAAATTAAATATGCCAAGTGTCATTATCTTATGAAGAGGAGATTAACTTATAATTTATTTCCAAGAGCACATGTCTAATCGCTACATGAACATAGTAATGATGATAATGGAACACTACTTGAATGCAAGGTTGAGTGTACACTACTTGAATGCAAGGTTGAGTGCATGATGGGATTAGATGGAGTAAACTCAATTCACTACTTGAGTATATAGTTGAGTGCAAGTTTGGATTAGTTGGAGGAAAACTCATTTGGTTAGGGGAGCAGGGGGGACGGTTTTTGAGGCCAACCAAGAGGAGGAAAAATTAGTTCAAATCTAATGGGAAGCCTAATGGCATAGTTGGAAGAAGATGAGACCATTTGACAAGTGTCAACACAAGATTTCATCTTGCAAATCAAGGGCCTAAAGGAAAGAAGAGACATTTTATTAAACACTTTCCCTTCCTCTTCCCTTCACATTTTTGGCCAAATATAAGAAAGAAGAGAGAGAGAGAGAGAGAGAGAGAGAGAGAGAGAGAGCTTTGAAGAACTTGAAGATTTTAGACAGAAGGAGGAAGAAGTTCAGTGTAAGAAGTTGATCTCATAAGTTTCTCTTGTCATTTTGCTTAAGAAACCTTCTCTAAACTCCTCTTCTTCATGGAATCCATGATCTTGAAGGCACATTTTTAACTCAAGGAGAGAGAGGAGTAGACGCCTAGAGAGAGTAGGATCAAGAACTCAAGAGGTAACTTCACAAAACTCAAATCCATACAAGTATGTTGTTCTTGTTGAAGTGTATGGTTGGTTTTTGTGATTTTTGTCAAGTTTGTAAATTTGGAAAAGTCCTAACCCTAAGTGGTTATTCTGCCCAAATTTCTTTAAATCATGGCTAGAATGTGTTTAAATGAGTTAATAAGGGATTAGAAGTGGAAAAGTACAAGCTTTGGAAGCTAAAACACAAAAGTCCAATTTTCCCTTTTTCTTGATGATGTTTCGGTCAAGACCAGAACTAGGGGGTAGGAGTTGGATTTTCATGAAATATATGGTTCCATTGGATTCAGAAGGCAAAAATAGGTTGGGTTACAGTTGGTCACATTTTCGGGAAAGGCCGAAAAAGCATAATTACGAAAATGCCACTAAAACCCTAAATTGGGGCTGTCAAGGGTAATTTCGTGATTTGATGCTGAATTTGGTAATTTTGAGCCCAAAAATGGATTCCTTGGGTGAAAATACGTCAGGATAGCCTTAGTCAAAATTTTGGGAAAACGTGCCATCGGATTGGGTACGGCGGGGCCGGGCTGGGGTCCCGGGGGCATTTTGGTAAATTTTCATCATAGACTAATATAACCACAAGAAACATTATGGAAGAGTCTAAAATGATACTTGGATAGGTTATGACCTATTTCTTGTACATTTAATATTTTAGAACCAAGTTGGAAGCTGGAAGCGACACGTTTTACGAGGCACATTAAAAAGGGATTGATAAGACGTTGAGGTAGGGACTACCATCCTTCATACATTAAGTGAATAATTGTATGTATGTGTTACTTTATTTCGTGATATGATTGTGTGCTAGAGGCACAGTACCTATTTAGGGTTTGGTGCCCAATAAAGGTATATCGGAAAATCCTAGTTGTGGTTCGGTGCCTAGCCAAGGTATATCGAAAATCCCAACTGTGGTCGATGACTCAGTTGAGGTACTTATATGTGAATCAAATTGAACTTTCATTTTTGCCTAATATGGTGCATTGCATATTTAATTTTCACATTTTATATGTTGATCATATGTCTCTATGGGGATTCTTTTGAATCTCATCCTTTTTTTAACAAACATATCAGCAGGTGCCAGTGGGTCGAAAGGCAAAGGTGCAGACATAGAAAAGTGATTGGCACTTGTCTCGAGGCAAGGTCGAAGTCGGTGGTTATAATTTGTCTATTCTTAAGATATTTTGGGGAAATCCTGTAATTATTGAAAGTTCAGCTATATTTTTGTATTTCGTTGACGAACGACATTGGGATTATAAACGAATACTTTTATCAGTGTAAATGTACTTTTCTATATACTCATGGAATTTCATCTTTATTACTCTTCGATTATCGAAATGGAAATGGGTGTTGACATATAAGTATATATATTTGAAAAAATTGCAGCTTTGCTACATAAGGAAGGAGAATTAAAAAAATTTATAATAAATAAATAATATAATACATTATAATAATCAAAATTCCTCAGCTCATCAAGATAACTAATGTGTGGAACAAGTTTTAGAAAATATAAAGATATAATATTTTTAATTCAAATAACTCACAACAACATAGAGGCATCATAGGTAGATTTCCAATCATTACTACAGAAGGGACTTTTAACGTTCGTTTTATGCCCTTTAGACGACCATTTTTAGGGGGACGTGTATATGAGTGTCGTTAAAAATTTTAAAATAGACAATCGTTTCAAAACAGTCGTTATAAGAAACTTACAACAATTAATTTTGCAAAAGCAGTTGTTGTATGTTGTGACTTACAACGACTGTTTTTGCAAAAAAAGTCGTTGTAACACTCTATTTTTTTTTTTAAAATATCTTGTACAGAACTTGAGTTTTGGGATAGAACTTGAGTTTTGGGGATAGAACTCGAGTTTTGGCCTAAGATGAACTCGAGTTGGCATTTGCACTCCCGCAAGTTTTATCCAGAGACTTGTTCAGAATCTTGCAATACTTGGAGAACTCGAGTTTTAGATCAAAGCTCGAGTTCTTGAAAAAAATTTCCAACGAGCAACATTCAAACAAAATTTCAAACTTTTCGTTTCAAGAAGTAAACCCCAAATATAATTGCCATTCAACTTCAAAAAATGATAATCAAACAAAATTAAATATAAAAAGCCAAGGAGAAAAACCTCAAGTGCTTTGCAAACACTCTCAAGCTCAGGGAAATGCTTAATCTTCTGGGCTGTCATTACAACCTCAATAACACCCAAGCAAATGTTGCTACTTTGCTCAAAGACTGGAAGTGCTAAAGATCCACGCACATCATACTCTTGAGCATGGACTGAGCATATTCCTGATTATCGGAGTGAGGCTGAGGAGGAGAGGGTTCACGATAACGCTCACAGAGAGGAGGGTGAAGGTCGCGATTGGGTCGGAGAATAGGTCGGAGCTCGTGTCTGGGGTCGGAGAGGGGGCCAGATGATATGATTACAGGTTGGACTAGGGCTCAGAGGTGGATCTGAGAGGGAGAGGCGCGACTAGGAGAGGAGATACAATTGGGATTAAAACAGATCTGTGTTGGGTATAGTATATAATTTTCAACAACTGTTTTTCAAAACAGTCGTTGAAAGTGTCACTTTCAACGATTGTTTTGTCGTTAAAAGACAAGACAAACTTTCAAAAATGTCATCGCCTCCTTTTTAACTTATGTTTTTTAAAATGGACGTTAATTAGTGACGTTAAAAGTACTTTTTATAGTAGTGAATTGATTTTAAAATAATATATAAAAATAATAAAGTTGTTATGATACTCCTAAAATGGTTAAATTTCATATGGTAACTAAAACTAGGCAGGAAAAAGAGGGAATTCCAAATAAAAAATATATAAACATTTTGTAACTATAAAATCTTAAATAAAGTCATTTATGAAATATTTAGATTTTATAATTTTAAATTGGCCGGATAACTTCTAAAAAATAGAGGTATCAACATATTCCTGGCCGATTTAAAAATAAAATAAAATCTGAAACCATGCTACACAGTGTAATAGTGTCTATAAGGGTGATAAGTGGTTTTGTAAGTACCTTGCATTCATACTGACATTGAAATTAGAAATCACATACATGTTCCCATCAACACGTATTCCCTTCAATCAAATGTTTGTGGTGATGTTACACCCTATATCACACTATGAACCAAATGAGTAGGATACATATAAGAGAAGTTGATATTAACAACATAATCGGGGCAAGATCATGCAAAACAATAAGATAAACAAATATTTCTAAAACTGACATTTGCATCATGGATGATCAATGCATGTAATAAAAGCAAAGTTGTTTAGAGAACTTTGATGTGGTTACCAACTCCACGACAGAGGACATGGGGAGGCTAATGGCATTGGGACGGATAACATGGAAGGTGAGAGGAAGGAGCTCAAAAAATATTTTATGAAATATAAAAATAATTTTTAATTTCTAAAAATCATTAGTAGTGGGATCCAAATAAGATTTCAAAATATTTTGAAACTACCTTTTCATTATCTCTTTATTTTTAATATAGTTATTTTTAAAATATTTTATTTTAAATATCAATATTTCAAAGTATTTTGTAATTTGTAACTATCTCCCGATTATTTCTTTTTATTTTTTGAGCATATTTTATTTTTTTATCTTTATTTTAGTTGGGTGGAGAATATGGGAGGTTAAAAGTGGAGTACTTGTAATTTGTAATTTGTAACTATCTCTTAGTTATCTCTTTTGTTTCTTTTGAGCATATTTTATTTTTTATTTTTCTTTTAGTTGTTACGATATTCATAGCACGAGGAAGATATGTTAGATGGCTAGAGGAGGGCTCTCAACATCCCTCCTTCTATACAATCAATAGATAGATAGATAATTACTAAACATATATGATTAAATAAGAGTAAAGTTGCAAAAATACCTATTATCTTTTTGCAGTGGGTCCCACTCTATTAAAAAAATGCCTAGGTTTTGCAATTTCCTTTCTTGCCCTTTTCTCCTCTCTTTGATCCATACCACTCCCTTCATCCCTTCATGGCTTCATCACCCCATTTTCTTCTCAGGTGACGGCATCTCCACCAACAATGGCGGCAATTCTTCCCTAGCGATAATGGCAACTATACTCCACTAGCTTTTTAGAATTTTCCACTTTGCATATCTAAATCAACTAATCTCTGTTTCAATCTCAGTCGCGCTTACTTGTGGTCACCATTATGGACTTTCTCTCATTGTTTTCTTCACTCCTGCATCGCTGTGTCATCCGGGAGAGGGGTGTCTCTATTGATTTCCTTCTCTATTTACTCTCCATTGAGTGTATCTACCATTAGATCAACTTTCAATGGGTGATATTTAATAATTTGTAAAGAATATCATTATAATAAAAATTTACCGTGGTAAATCTCAACCATTGAAAGTTGATCTAATGGTAGATACATTTAATGTAGAGTAAATAGAGAGGGAAATCAATGAAGACACCCACCTCCCATGTCATCCGGGGGAGGCTTGTCTCCATTGATTTCTCTCCTCATTTACTCTCCATTGAATGTATCTACCATTATATTAACTTTTAATGGTTGAGATTTAATAATATGTAAAGTATATTACTATAATAAAAATCTATCATGGGAAATCTCAACTATTAAAAGTTGATCTACTGGTAGATACATTTAATGGAGAGTAAATGAAGAGGGAAATCAATGAAGACGCCCTTCTCCCATATCATCCAATCCAAGGCCACCTTTTTCTCCAAATCATATGCTCTTTCCAGTAATCAATTTGACCCCTTTTCCTCTTACGTTTCATACTGAATTTATCAAATATATGAGAGGTAGTGATATCAAATCTTCACATTTAACAACAAATCAAAATAATTTGACCCATTTTCCTCTTTCCCCTGCCTTCTTTATGCCTCAACAAATTTTGAAGCTTGGAATCATGGACGTTAAGTACAAGAGGTGAATGAGCCCAGTATTGTTTTTGAGTGGGAGTCTTGTGTAGAAGGAAAGGATGATGCGAGATTCAAGAGGTTGGGACTTGGGAGAGAGAGGTTTTTTGGTTTTTTGTTTAAAGTTGAGTGGTATTTTGGTATTTTCATATTGCAAATAACATCCATTAAGCCAATCTAACGGTGATGGTGTTTTTGCTCTGATTTTGAAAGTTCATGGGTATTTTTACACCTTAAAAGCATATAGTGTTGGGTGCATCTTGAGTAAAAGTTCATGTGATTTTTATACATTTACTCATTAAACAATTAAAATGTAAAAAATGACAATAGATTGATTTAAATATATTTTTAATATAAAATAATTGAAATTAAAACTATCAACATTCATAATTTATCATACTCAACAAAAATTTCTCTAAAAATCATATATAAAGCCATTGAATATAATTAAACATAAAAAGTTAGCACAAGTTTAAGAGTAAGTTGACATGATTTTGTAAACTAGAAAAATAAAAAGGGTAATCCAGGTGTGTAAACTCATAAGTTCAACCAAGTCTACATCTAAGGGTGCAAATAGGCCTGGTCTTTAATGGATGCATACGGCTTGACCTGATTAAAGCCTTATAAGGCTTGGCCTATAAAATAAAGAGGCTAGGCTTTAGGTCTATTCGAAGGCTTGCTTGTTTAAGCTAGCCAAACTTTTTCTTTAAAGACCTAGCCTATAAGCCTGCAAGCCTTACCTATTTAATACACACACACACACACACATTGCTATATATAATTTTATTATATAGTAATATGTAGTTAAATCACACTTTATTTTATCTATAATAGGCTTTTAAATAGGCTTTGAACCTATTTAAAGCATACAATTTGTATATATGTTGGCTTTGAAACCTACTAGGCTTAGATCTTATGTCATACCCTTATCTAATTTTCCATATTATCAGAGTGCTTGCACACCGTTCGGTGAGCAATACAGAAATAATGTAAAAATATTGATATATAGTACATGATTACATTGAGGAATTCCCTTTAGGGTTAGGTAATATATACAATTTCTCAAAATATTCAAAAGTAAAGACTATATATAACCATTGACTTTGTCTCAAGAAACGTGCCCTTTAGTTCCCCGTGTCTACATCCTTGCCCTTCGAGCCGCTGGCATCCGCTGAGATATTTTATTTATAAAAAGGAGTGAGATTCCATGGAATCTCAGTAGAAACATACTATCAACATATAAAATGCGAGAATTAAATATGCAATGCACCGTATCAAGTAAAATGAAAATTCACATCAATCTGGGTGTGTACACAAAGTTCAGGGCCAACCATCCAGTTGAAATCCCTATGTGTACCTCAGTCGAGTCACCGACTACAGCTAGGCAATACCAGTATAACTTGGATGGGCACCGAACCACAACCAGGTAATGTGCCTCCCACACGTGATCAAATCACAAAATACAGTAACACGCATCATACAAATAGTCACATAGCATATGAGAGATAGTAGTCCGTACCTGAACCCTTTTCTAGTCTCGAACGGTCCGCTTCGTGAAATGTGCCAACTACAGGCGTCCAACTCGGTCCTAAAATATCAAATGGACAAGAATTAGGTTATAACCTATCCATGTACCATTTTAGACACTTCCATAGTGTTTGTTATGGTTATATTAGCCTATGATAAAAATTTACCAAAATGCCCCCAGGGACCTGGCCTGGTCTGGCCTCGCCATACCCGGTCCGACCATACTTTTCCCGAAATTTTGATTGGGGCTATCCTGACAAATTTTCACCCAAGGAATTCATTTTCAGACTCAGAATTACCAAATTCACTACCAAAGAACAAGAATGCCCTTGGCAGCCTCGCTTTAAGGGTTTCAGGGGCGTTTTCGTAATTACGCTTTTTCAAGCTTTTCCGGAAAAGTGACCAACTATAACCCCACCTAATTTTCCCTCTTGAACTCAATGAAATTATCAAATCATTAAAAATCCAACTTTAAGACCCATTTCTAGCTCTTGGCCAGATTACACAATTCTCCGAGAAAAATTGGGGTTTTCCAAATTTGACTATGCAGACTTGCTCCTTTATACTCCTAACCAATTTTGATGGTTTACTCCTAACCAATTTATTAACTATTTAATTATGTTATAACCACCATTTAGACCTAATTTTGGCAGCATAACGCCTAGGCCACCTCTTTTCCAAAATTTAAAAACAAAGACAATCCGACGAAATTTCACCGATTAAATTGTCCACAACAACCAAAATAATCAATATTCGAAGGTTTGGAAGTTACCTTTCGCTTTCTCTGGCTCTTCCACTCTTGACCGAACCCTAACTCCAACAAACCCTTAGTTCTTGCTTCCTAAAAACCATAGATCATGTAGATAGGAAGCTTAAGAGAAGGATTACGCAAGATATGAGCTAACTCACCGAAGAAATCAAGCTTATCTGGCGAATTGTCTCCTCCTTCTCTCTAGAAATCTCAAAATCACTCTCTCCCTCTATGTTCAGCTTGGATGTCGGAAATGGTAGGGAAATATGAAGGAGAAAGCTTTTTATAATTATGCTTATGTCACTTTATATCTAGCTTATGTCATAATTTGCTAATTTCCAAAAATCAAAATGTTGCCTTTTATGTACATGTATCATGCCATTTAACCCAATTAACATCTACATAATATTTCCTTCTTCTTGGCCCATGATAAATGACGTCTAGGGTCCTTCTCTTTAGTTCCAAATTGGCTTCATAACATTGTTCAAGTGACATGTATACTTGTATCTCATTTTCCCCATTTTTGGATTTTTTTACAATTTTGGAAAATTTTCTTCCCAAATTTGAAAAATCATAACTAAATTTGTCGACCACGTATCGGAGCAATTCCAAAGGATATAGAACCCTTATTGAGTCTAGTTTCAAGGAAAAATATATCCTTTTGCTAGTTGGAAACACAAAATTCTCAGAATTTTAATCTTTGCATGCTGTTCCAGAAAATAATTAATTTCGTTGGGTAAAGTTCAAAAATTCATAACTCTTAGTATATAGCTTTAAATGATTCATATAACCTATTAAATTAAAGCTTAGGATGTCTACTTTCACCTTGTAAAGTTTCATAATTTTAGAACATCATTTGATCAACGAAATGCATTACACAACAACACTACCTCACTAGAAGAAATGAAACGGCAAGCACTTGCAACCTCAACAAATTCCATTTTTGTATACAAATTTTCCATACTCTTTAATTCACTATTTTATTCCCTTTAATACCTCAAAGATATAAGAAATGTTAGGGAATAGATTTGGGACACCTGTTAAACCGGAGCTTAGCAGTCTGCTTAATTTAGGCTTATTCCCAAGCCTCCAATCCCAAAATTCAAGATATTACATCTTACTTACGGCCATCATCAAAGCGAGGATGAGGCCTTTTTAAAGACCTATATTGCAAATAAGCCTTTAAAAAGGCTTTAGGCTTGTCAGGCCTTCTAAAGGTTCAAGCTTAGCCTAAAACAAGTATGCAATCAGGCCTAAGCCCAAGCTTTATGCTTCCATTACAAGCTCAGACCTATTTGGCCAAAGTCTTGCTTGGCCTGACATATTTTCACCCCTCTGTGCAACTAGCATGAGTTTAAGAGCAATTCACAACACTTTTCAAGTTAAAAACATAAAACAGTAAACTCGCCAGTTTGACAACAAACATGTTATCTTTAATGATTATTAATAATTAAATTTAATAAATCTACTCTAATTATATAAAAAATGGATGATTAGATTTAGTGTTGTGGCTTTTGAAATATACATGCAAAAATACTTACTTTTTTGCCACATACATTGCACAAAATCTGTTAAAAAAATAGAAAGAAAATTAAAAGCAGCACTATTTACATGGGTTTTTGAAGTCAATTGTGGTATTTTCCTTTTGGGCGACCTAAGATGATATTATAAAAATGAAATATTCATAAAGATACACACACTACACACACATAGAAATTGTTTGGTGTGAAATGGAGTGTGACTTTGAGCTCTACCACTACTGTAGAAAATACATATTACTACCCTAAAGGATGGTCCCTGTTTAGAAAGGGACACCTAAAACATCTAAAACTTTAAATTTCCCTCTAAAACGCGCCATAACGAACATTTAGGCATCCCCAGTTTGACTGGGGACGCCTAAAGCCATGTTTAGGCGTCCCCAGTTAAAGCCTTAAAACTTTTTTTTTTATTAAAAGGCTGGTTAAATGTGCACATGCATTGGTCTGACATGACCAGTACATGTGCATTTGTCAAGCATTTAGGTGTTCCCAGCCATTTTGGGGACCCCTAAAGTGATACTTTAGGCGTCCTCAGTCAAAATGGGGACACATATACACGGTTTAGGCGTCCCCATTTTTAGTGGGGACGCCTAAAGTTCTTCAAAACAGAGCTATCATCAGTTCAGAACCCAGCGTCAGTTCAGAACCCAGCATCGAGCGAGTCTTGTGAGCAGCAAGCTAAGAGTCATCAGTTCTGAACCTATCGAGCTAGTCTTGTGAGCAGCAAGCTAAGAGTCTTGTGAGTGAGTCTTGTGAAGACAATAAAGCACCCTCGATCACTCTTCCTCAACTTTCACCTCCTCTCTTCTTACTCCTCCACGCGTTCTCTGTTCTTGGTCCTCCATTCTTCTCTCTTCTCTACCTCAACTCGTCACTGTCACTGCTGTGGGGATTGCACCGTCGGTTTGCTGACATTGTGGCCACCGTCATCCTCCTCTCACCACCATGGGTTGTCTCCCCGTAAAGCATCCTCTACAGGTTTGCTTCCAAGTTCTAACCACACCTTTGTTTAAATTTTTTGAATTTTAAATTTCCATAGATGCAGTGCTTAAATTTTTTGAGCAAATAATTTTTCTTTGCAATCTACTCTTTGCAAATAAATCATCATCGTTGCTGACTTGTATTGCTCCAATTCTGACTCAAACTTTGGTTGGGAAATTATATACACTTTCTTTTTTTTCCTATTTGTTTGTTGGGATGTTTCCATAAGTATATTTGAAATCTAATTTTACTGTTTGGATATATAAGTTACATACACAAGTTTTAACAAAAAAAAGAGAGTAGAATATAGAGACAAGAGTGTCCCTGTATTTCTACTTTTATCCCTTTTTCACCTTGGAATAATTTTAGTTATGGTGCATGTGAACTAGGATTTATATATGCAAAGTTCCACTGGAATCAAGTGACACAGAAGGTTGTAAAGCTTAGAAAATCCAAGGTAGCAACTCTTTCCATCCATGTTATTTGAATTTCGTTGGTTCAATATAGTTAGACATTGAGTTTGCCATAAGCATGCACTGGATTTGCTTACATATTTTGCTGGAATCATTGCTTGACAATGTGCCATGGCCATCTATACAATTTCTTGATTGAACGTATGCTTATGGAGTGTGAACTTTCATGGCATTACTTGTGAATTTGCATGATTTGAATGCATGAATGAGTGGTGTTGCAACTGAAATTGTTGGATTTGCCATGCTGACATTGTCCTAAATATGAATTGCCTTAATTAGTTTAGTTTGCTTTAAATTAAGTTGAGATGGTTTGTTATTTTGATTTTGGGATGTCTCACTTTTAAGGGGAAATGCTGCCAAAATTTTGAGAAAAATAATAATAAAAAGCAATTCCCAGTATTGACAATTATTCTAAACTTAAGTGTTAATGGGAATGGCGTAGGTGGTAATAAAATGGATCATAGTTGGATGAATGCTTTGAGAACAAGTGAAGAATATGAGAATGGGGTTGAAGAGTTTATTGAATTTGCTAGAAGGAACGCTCCAGCAAAAAATGGGATGTATTTTTGTCCTTATGTCAATTGTTTAAATGAGGAAAACGGGATGTTAAAGTTATAAGGGATCACCTACTTTGTGATGGAATAAATCTTCGATACACAAGGTGGATGTGGCATGGTGAGGAAGTAACTGATTGTCTGTCGCACAAGAAGGAAGCTGTGGATGTCATAGATGAAGATAGAATGGAGAGAATGATTTACGATGTTAAGGTAGAATCCTTTGCGCAGTCGTGTGAATATGACAGCCTACGGAGTGATGCAAAGACACTATTGTTCCCTGGGAGTAAGTACACACGGCTGACAGGAACATTACATTTGATTAACTTAAAAGCAACTTGTGGGTGGACTGAGAGTAGTTTCACATTACTGCTTGAACTGTTATTTGATATGTTTCCAGACGATAATGTACTTCCAAATCGTATGTATGAGGCCAAGAAAATCCTATCTACGATGGGTATGGAGTATAAAAAGATACACGCTTGCCCTAATGACTGCATACTGTATAGAAAGGAGTATGAAGTTCTGAGTGAGTGCCCTAATTGTCAAATTACACGATACAAAGTGAAGAAAGATGGTGGTTATGGCGATGGGACAACTAAAAGGCAACCTTTAAAGGTTTTGTGGTATCTTCTAATAATACCACGCTTTAAGCGTTTGTTTGGGACTGCAAAAAAAGCGAAGAAGTTGAGATGGCATTCTGATGATAGAATATCTGATGGAAAATATCTGAGGCACCCGGCTGACTCTCCACAGTGGAAGAAAATAGATGAAATGTTCCCTGAATTTGGCAGCGAGCTGAGAAACCTTCGGGTTGGGCTTTGTACAGATGGCATCAATCCGTATGGAACTCTTAATAGCACACACAGTGTGTGGCCGGTACTCCTTGTAATATTCAACTTGCCTCCTTGGCTTTGTATGAAACCCAAGTATGTGATGCTTTCTATGATGATTTCTGGACCAAAACAGCCAGGAAACGATATCGATGTCTACCTGGCACCTTTGATTGAGGACTTGAAGAAGTTGTGGGAGGAAGGCGTAGATGTGTTTGATGCATATAAGAATGAGTCCTTCAAGCTACGTGCAATGATTTTCACCACGATAAATGACTTCCCTGCGTACGGAATCCTGTCAGGGTACAGTGTGAAGGGGCATAAAGCATGTCTGATCTGTGAAGCGGACACTCACTTCCACTAACTTAAACATGGAAGAAAAACGGTCTACCTTGGTCACAGGAGGTTCCTTCTTAGGTTCCACCCATATCGTAGGTTAAGAAAGCATTTTAATGGCTTGTCGGAGCATGGAATGGCTCCAAAGGCATTAACTGGAGAGGAAGTTTACAGTCGGGTCGAACGTATCAATATCTTATTCGGTAAGAATCAGAAGACTGTGGGTGAGAAGAACATATGGAAGAAGAGATCAATTTTCTTTGATCTTCCATATTGGCGTAGTCTTGATGTGAGACACAGTATTGATATGATGCATGTGGAGAAAAACGTTTGTGATAGCCTTGTCAGTACGCTTTTGTACATACCAGGGAAAACTAAGGATCGGATTAGTGCGAGACTATACCTTGTTGATATGGGAATAAGAGAATGGTTACGTCTACAGCTAAGAGATGATGGTAGGAGGGCATACATAGAGCTAGTAGCGCATACACTATCAAAAGCGGAGAAAAGAAGTTTGTATAGGTGTTTGCATGAAATTAAGGTGCCACAAGGGTATTCTTCGAATGTAAGAAGGTGCGTGTCAATGGACGATTTGAAGTTAGTGGGAATGAAGTCCCATGATTATCATGTGTTGATACAACAACTATTACCAGTAGCTATTAGAGGCATTATGAAAGATGAAGTTCGAACCACTGTAACAAGATTGTGTGTTTTCTTTAATGCTATCTGTAACAAAGTCATTGACACTGAAAAGCTAGATGAACTGGAAGCTGAGGGTTATACTATATTGTCCCAATTAGAGATGTACTTTCCTCCTTCATTTTTTGATATAATGGTGCATTTGATAGTTCATTGGTAAGGGAGGTAAGGCTCTGCAGTCCAGTTTACCTGAGGTAGATGTACCCTTTCGAGCGATACATGAAGATCTTAAAAGGGTACTTTAAAAATCCTTATCAACCAGAAGCCTCAATAGTTGAAAGATATGTAGTTGAAGAGGCTGTGGACTTCTGCATCGATTATCTATCAGGGAAGAAGAAACAATCTCGGTATGAAGAAGGGAGAAGCAAGGGAAGTGATAGGGACAATGAAATGGATAGACCTGAACCCGTTGCGAGAAGAAGGACTAGAGGCAGCACAAAAATGGAAGCATTGGTTGCACGTCATCAACATCAACAGGAGAGGCTACATATTGACTTTGATGACAATATGCAACCAATTGGTCCGGAGGAAGACCATTTCATTAGCTATTTAGGTTATTTGGGTCGAAGCAAAGTTCGCATTATCTATGACAATTGGAAGTTGGTTCCGCAAAAAACAAAAGATATGATTTGGCAACAACTTTTGGTAAATAAGTTTCGATACATCTGCATTTATAGCTTTATTCTTATTGCTTCAAATATAATAATCTTATGTTTTTACCTTGCAGTAAACCTACGATGTCCCTGACACCGCGATAATGTACAAGGAGTGGTTGAGGGAGGTTCGTTTATGATGGAAAGATTTCAAGAGCAAGCTTACAGCAAAGTACATTTGAGGGGACCTGAGGGGTCAGGATCCATGTCAGCATTATGAATATTTGTCTCCAGAGGATTGGAGGTTGTTTATGGCATCATGAGAAGATCCTAACTTTTTGGTAAAATTTCTTTCATCATAGTGTTTTATTTGAACATTGTTGACATTATTGATTCGGTTTTTATTGTTTTCCTTTCACAGGCATTAAGTGCAGCAAATGCAAAGAGGCAAGTAGCTAATAAGTGTTAGCATTGCATGTCTCGTGGTGGTTATCAGAAGCTTGAGCGAAAGATGATGGCAGAAGAGTTGGAGAAAATGAAGGAAGCAGCCACATCAGATCCTAGCGTTGTTGTCCAGGCCTCGCCACCTCCTCCACGTCACAAAAAGTGGAAAGCAGGGAGGATTAAGGGTGGGAAGTACATAAATCTGACTATTGCTGAGGTTGCCTCGAGGATTGTAAGTAGTTAGAGCATAAGTACAAAGTTTTTTTCATATTGGAGTGCTTAATTTTCATTTACGATAACTTTTATGCTGTAGGATGAACTGAAAGATCATAGTAGTCAAGGTTCGTTCACTCCAAGTGGACGGATGGACATCTTGTCAATGACGATTGGGAAGGTAGATCACCCCGGCCATGTTAGAGGGGAGGCAGGGGGAGTTCGTGTCGTGAAGTATTTTGGCCAAGCCTCACATTCTTATTCGTCACAAGCTGAACCCAGTAGGGAGCTTGTGGCCAAGATTTGCCAGGAAGTTTCACAAGAGCTCAAGGCCAACCTTCGCGACAAGCTCTGA
This sequence comes from Inga oerstediana, assembly GCA_963210345.1. Lineage (NCBI taxonomy): Eukaryota > Viridiplantae > Streptophyta > Magnoliopsida > Fabales > Fabaceae > Inga > Inga oerstediana. The sequence continues at coordinate 70,586,049 of OY723400.1, read as the reverse complement.
TAAGAGCTGTTGCCAGAGCTATGTCTTGAGGTGTTGCCTGAGCTACGAGCTGAAATGACGAAGATGTTTGAATCGCAAATGGCAACTACCGAGCGTAGAACCCCTTAATCCTCGGCCTTCCACAGCACCAAAGGAAGTTACAACCCGGTGGAGGAACCACTTGGTGACCCTTCTCACACTCCTGTACCGGGAGAACCTTCCATCCTCTATTTGGATGACCCACAGCTGTGTCCCATTGCAGATGCTCTCGTTCACAAACAAGCTACTACCCACCATCATCAGCAAATTCCATAGCATTTATGTAGGGTGACTGTGACGTGTGTTCGAGAAGGGGAAGAAAGTACAGCCATCCCTATTCCTGATGACGAGGTTGCCACGATATCTCAGGCAAGAGGATCTTTCATCCTTTGGCCTATAAATCTTATTGGCTCAGCGGCAACACCTCCAATAGTAGGAGCTACCTCACTTTTACTTGAGCTATGTTCGAATCCTACTAACAACATGTTTTTTTTATATTCTAAAAGAATGAGCAGGAAGTAGGCAAATGGCCCTTCTTAGCACGACTGCCGCAGATCTATAAAGGCATTAAGCAGATTGATTTGCATATGCCTACAGGGATTGTGGGCCAGGAATTAGAGTATCCCTTCACAATTGATAAAGACGACCTTAAACAGTTCATTAAGTTGGAGGAGATAGATGTAGGATGAGTCAAATTTGCAATCCTGTAAGTTTTTTATTTCCCATTTTTTTCTTTATTTAGTGAAGTGATTTTTTGGTTTCATATATTTACTAGCTAATACATTCGTCATTTTAATTCTATTATAGCTCCTTCCGTAGTATATGCATTGACATGCAAAGAGTTGATTTATATGGATTCTTGTGTCTTGCAAATATGACAAGGGATAAGAATACAATGCAAAAAAGGACTCACTATATGGGCTTCACAATGGGAGAGAACAACTATCGTTGTTATCTAGCACCGATTGTTCAAGGGTACGCATTTTAATTTTGTTTATTCAAGATTTTTAATAAATAATTGCCTTGCCATCTAGCTTCATTTTAATATGTATATGTTGTTATAGTTACAACTAAAGTTTGTGTGTTCTCTATCCTCGGTTCAACATAGTTTACTAGTTTGATTCCTTGGGTAAAAGGCCAGACAAAGAAACAAAAAATGTCTTCAACACGTAAGTTATTTTGTTTGTATTTCATTGATACTTGATTCTTGATTCTTGACTTAAATGAATTGTTTTAATTTCTGTTGATTTTCATTTTAATGATAGGGCAACCCAGACATATCGAATCCTTGGCGGGCCCCGAGATTGTAAAGGTGGCAAAGACCCGAAATGGTTGTATCCAAAGGTACGTAGTTTCAAATCAAGTTTTTTTGATTGAAGGTCGTTTTAGATATGCTTTTATTGATTTTAACCATTTGCTTTTGATTTATAGTGCCCTCAACAACCTGACGGCCAGGAATGTGGATACTATGTCTTACTTTATATGTTTAACATTATTCAGAGTGGTATTACCACAGATTTTGAACAAGTAATCGTTTCTTCATTCTCAAAGGATAATATTTTTGGTGTTGTAATTCAATTGCAAATTAATTCTCTCACTTGATTCATTATTTCATCTAAGCTTATTTTCTGATTTGCAGATTTTTGACAATCAAGATGCCTACTTATATGAAGATGTTAATTTGATCAGAGACTTTTTGGCTGGGCATCTTCTTCAACGTATACTAGAGTGAAGTTTTTATTTATATTAGTTAATTAATTAGTGATTTGTGTAGGACACAATTTGTGGTGGCTGAACTGCTGTTGTACATATGTTGTCTACTATCTCTTTTTTTATTTGATTGGTTAGTTGTTAAAGGGGATTCAAACGTTTCTATATTCCAAGGTGCGAATTAGAGTTGTTGTTGTATATACTATTAGATTGTTGGATAACATTTTTATTAGATAGTGCTGAACTACTGTTGTTTCCATTCTAGTTTATGCAATATTTCTTCTATCCAATTTCTGCAGTTTAAATTTGCCGGACAGTGATGTATATAAAAGGCCATAAAAAAAACTTTAGACGTCCCCAGTACAAACTGGGGACATCTAAAGTGAGTCAGAAACAATTTAGACGTCCCCAGTTTGGACTAGGGACGTCTAAAGTCTGGCCTAAAGACGTCCCCTGTTTTAGGGACGTTATTGACAATTTTTTTCTACGTCACTCAAATAGACGTCCCATTGTTTTCAGACGTTAAAATGCCCAAAAAAGAGACGTTAAAAGCGTTTTTTGTAGTAGTGTACTCACAAGTCAAGCACTCCATGGACCTATTATTAATGGGTGGTTGATATAACGTGTTTTATGGGATCACTTTATGATGATGATATTCAAAATATGGCCCTTGATGTGATGATTCTACTTCTTTATTTCTTCTATGGAAGAACTTTTAATTTTTTGTTTTTTTATAGTTCTCCGTGTTCTTACATAGCTCATAAGTCTCTAGCACATCATTATCTGCCTATAATTTTTTTTTTATATTTTTTACTTACTCCTTATCATGATATAAAGATATGTATTATAATATAGCCAATCAGACTCGACCACAAAGAATATTAATGCAGTCATAATGAAAATGTGTTCCTTGATATGATGATAACGGAGAAAGTTCTACAACGCACAATTTTCCTTCTCTTTCATTGGATCACCTTCTTTTTTTTTTGATACATCATTGGATCACCTTCTTGGTGGTGCAAGTTCGGTTGAAACACAAAAGTTGATAAAATAAAATACCATTTATGAGAAATACCTTTTTCTTTTCAGAAATTATTTTGCTTTCTATCTTATTTGCCTTTCTATAAAAAAAAATATTAAATAAATAAATAAATAAAAGGGTCCCATTCACCAGTACTTACTACTTAGGGCCACACAGTATTAAAAGGGTAGGGTTTTTTTTTATTGGTTTTTTATTTGGGTTAATACAATATTTAATTCTTCAAATTTGCCCTCATTTGAGTTTTTGTCCCTCAAATTTCTAACCATAAATTTTGGTCCCTCAAATTTCATTCTATTTAAAACATTAGTCCCAATAATTTAATAAAGGCTTGGATCATCTTGCCCCTTAAGGGACCAAAACCAAAAAGTGGGAAAACTTGAGGGGCCAAAGATTGTATTAACACTTTTTACTTTCAATGATTTCATACGCTAATTAATTTTTATTGTAATCACGAGAGATGCCATTTTGCAATTTCGAATTGAGTTGGCACACATTGACTATAATTTTGGAATTGGACAAGTATAAAATGGCGTGTGATAATTCTTGGATATGATGCACAGCACTTGCAAATTTGACAAGTGCAATATGCCAAACAAATTGATTAATTTTTAATTGGACTGTACACTGAGTAATTGTGGTTTAATTAACTTGTTTAATTGTGGTTTAGTTGTTAGTTTGATTTCAAGTTTAAACACAAAATTTCTATACTGGTTGTGTGTTAATGTTATTACAATTGATGCAGAATAATTTTGTCTGCCTCAAGTATATAACTAGAGAGATCTGTTGAGTATAGCTTATATGATAGACATCTCATCAATAATTTGGTAAAATACTTTCTAAAACTTTTAAATTATTTAATTATTATATTATTCTCATTTTCTTTTATCTTTAATTTAATTTATTGGGTTATCATAATTTAATCAAGGAATAATGAGATGTTAAAAGTATATTTATTTACACACTTTTCATCCGCTCCAGATGAACAATAGATCATACTCCCAATATTTCTTTGCTCTTTGTTTGGTTGTTAACCTTACAGGCATAGCCCGCAAATTAAGTTAAGGAGTGAGAGATATCCTAATAAAAGTCATTAGTTATATAGAAGAGTTTGGCTAATTATTTAGGAAGGTTCACAAGAAGTTAGCGACACTAAGTTAACAAAACTACACTTTAAACAAAGCATTTATATTTTGAAATAAACTGGAGCTCCTTGTAGTGAAGACTGAAGGCAGCAATAGAGTGATAAACTGATAATATTGAGGGAACAAAACCAAAATAGAACTAAATTTGAGGAACCAAAGTTTGTATTAACCCTTTTCTAAATGCAAAAATTGCCAAAAATAAATATAACATACTTTTAGTTAAATTTTAAGAATCTAAGTGTAAAGAAAATTAGGAAGAATATCTATTGATAAAAAATACAATGTTTACAAGATACAAATAAACCCACTTAGGTTTAACAATGATCATCCCTCATTTGAGGGTGATTAACAACTAACCTTAACTCTAGGGATCTTAGAGGGACTTCCCTCTAAAAAGAGAGACTCACATTAGACTCTCTCTTAACATGGTGTGGATCTTACTATCCTACACACTTATCACATTAGCTAGGACCTCTATTTATAGGGTCCAATCACCAATCATGATCTTAACCAACAAGATAAGATCTTAACCATGGTTTAATATTCCAACACTAAAGAACAGTTTTAAGTTTGGTCGAGAAAAAAGGAATATTTTAATAAATATATGTGAAAGCAAATCTAATACGCCAGACATGCTAATTAAAACTTTTAGTTCAATTTCTTCTAATCTTATCACAAAATATGTCCTTTCGCTCCTCATTTAGTTAGGACGACTTGACTTGATTTGGAACTGGAGAAGTATAAAACGACGTGCGTGTTTATTACTCATTGCAAAAGGCTTGAAATTCTGATAAGTCTGTTATGCTCCTTATCATGGGAAAGCCTTCTTCCTTTGTTTTCACGCGTTTTATGACTTGACTTGATTTGGAATCGGAGAAGTATAAAGCGACGTGTGTTAATTGCTCAACGCACAAGAGTTGGAATTTTGAAAAGCCTGATATGCTACACATGGGAAATCCTTCTTCCTTTGTTTTCATGCTCTTACTTCATTTCTTCATGGTCTCCTTTGTTTGGACTGATACAAACATCAGTACTGATAAATCTGCACTTCTTGCCCTCAAATCCTTTATCACTTCAGATCCATATGATTTCTTAGCTAATTGGTCTGTCTCTTCTTCTCCATGCAATTGGACTGGTGTCACATGCAATACTCATCATGGAAGGGTCCATTCCTTGAATCTTGGCAGCATAGGTCTTAAGGGCACCATGTCTCCACAACTGGGGAATCTCTCCTTCCTTGTTGAACTTGATCTCAGTGACAACAATTTTTTTGGTCAAATACCAAAAGAGTTAATTCAATTGCGTAGATTGAAACTATTTAACTTGAGCTACAATGACTTTCATGGGCAAATTCCAGCAGAGATGTGAGATTTATCTATGGTTGAGTATTTGAATTTTCAAAATAACAGTTTTAATGGATTTATTCCATTATCTCTATTCAATCTATCAAGATTGGAGACTTTATATTTGAAATTTAATTTCATTGAAGGAACCATTCCGTTAAAGGTGGGCAGACTTGAGCAATTGAAGAATTTACAACTTAGCAGTAACAAACTTTCAGGATTCATTCCCCGGATCATTTCCAACTTATCTTCGCTTATGTTATTGAGTTTGACTTATAACAGTTTGTCAGGTATGTTTTGGATTATTTTCAACATTTACATTTGCCTTTGTTCTAAACTAGAATAATTGGTTAGAAGGATTTTATCCTCGAGAAATATGAATTTGTCTCGATTGTTTTTTATTTATTTATTTTTGGAACTTTTATGAATTTTCTTCTTCTTCTTTTTTTTTTTGGTCATATATTTTCTACTCTTTTTCAAAGGAAAAAAAAATTCATCATAAAAAATTTGAAAAAAATTATGTAGTCACACCATGGGAGAAAAATTACTGTTATAATATTAATTACTCCAAGTGGATCTAAAGGCTCACCATCAGTCTTTGAAAATAAATGTTTATTATTCGGTCATTAAAAACTTTTTGAAGGGTTTTTCATAGGAAAAAAAAACTTAGATCAAGTTCATTATATCCATCATGTTAAGTTCTCCAATCACACATGGACATGTGTCCTATTTATTCATGTGGATTTATAGTTAATTGATAATATTTTAAAAGTAAAATACTCTGACCACCCTCCTGTTTTGCCTTAATTACATGGACCTCCCCTTTATTTTAAAAACATACACTTAGGTCCAAACCATTAACTCCGTTAGGAATATTCCAAGAAGATTCTAAAAATATATTTTTAATTCATATTTATATTAAAATAAAATTTTATTCACTAATTTGCCCTTGACCCTATCAAATCCCTAATTCCATGACTTCAGCGATGAAGAGAAGTGCCATGATGGAGAATTATAATAGCAAAGAAAGGTACAAAGTTTGTTGTTTTTTCCCTTTAAATGCCCGTAAATACTATTTACCATATCAACATGTTTAAAACTTTCTTTTAAATTATTTTTTATGATCAAGAGCTTTCTTTTTATTATCCTTAATTTTATTTTTTATATAAATAGTTATTTAGTTAATGTTTATAAATGTTTAAAGAAAAAAGAGGTGTTTAAAAATTATAAATTTAAATTATTTATATAATATCTTTAACTTCTATTATTTATGCTATATGATAACAAAAATGTGTTTGAAATGTGTTTTTTATCTATTTTAAAAAAAACCCAAAATAAATACATTTCAAGAAAATAATAAAAATTTCAATTATAAAATTCTATAATATAATAAAAATTAATAAATTTTAAAAAATATCGTAATTTTGAAAATATATATTGGATTTATTTTTTTGATTGTGTAATTTTTTCTTAGCAAATATAAATATTTCAACAAATCTTTTATCTTTTATGTCAAATAGGGGTATTTTGGTAAAAAAAAAAGTTTGGGAGTCAACTTAATGGTCTACTAATTGTTGGATGGATGGAAAAAGAATCTTTAAAATATGATAGAGGGTTGTGTAATATATATTTTAATTCTATTGGAGGTTTATATGAGTTTTCAAAATAGAAGGGATGTCCGTGTAATTAAAACAAAACAGAGGGGTGGTTAGAGTATTTTACTCATATTTTAAAAATAAGATACATGATCATATGTGATTGGATGACTTAAGATAATGGATATAAGAAACTTATATTGCCCTTTTTCATATTGAACAAACCTTACAGCCAACATGTCCCAAACATTTAATTTTAATTTGGACAATCTACATTATATTTTAATTTCATTATTTGTTAGTAATTATTATTTTAAAAAAAGTTTGTTGAGTCAACAAAAAGATTTTTTCTAGGAGTCTCGCAAGAAACATGTGTTTTGATAGGAATGATGAAACGGAAGGGCCAATTGGATTTCAGTTTGTCTCTTAGATTAATCATCGTGAAACCCTCAAAATTTCTCAACCAAACGCATCCAATTAATTTAATTTATGGTTATTAGTCCACCCGAATTAAAAGGGTTATACCTTTTTTAAAATAATAATTTTTGTTGCATTTTATCATTTAGAATATATGTGTCATTTTCTAAGAAATGTGTAAGTCTTTTTACATGTGTTTCTAAAGAATATATATTTATCTTGTATAAAAAAAGAATATATATTTATCTCATGTACGTAATAATTACTTGTGATGTGTAAAAAAGTATTACTGACATTATTTTCTTTCTCACCCTCTTAATATTTGAAGGAGGCATCCCAAATGAAATTGGTGATCTTTCACAACTGAAAATATTGTATCTTGAATTAAATCAACTCACTGGTTCTATACCATCTCCATTATTTAACAATTCAGCGCTACAAGAGATTGATCTTGGAAGAAATCAATTATCTGGTAGTCTCCCAATAAATGTGTGTTTTGGGCTTCCAAAACTTGAAGTATTTTATGCGGATGGAAATGATTATGTCTGGCGAAATACCGTCCATTTGACATCAATGCAAAAAATTAGTAGAGTTACAATTGGGTGATATAAAATTCAACGGAGGAAAAATACGAAGTGAACTTGGAAATTGACTAAACTCCAGTGGCTATATCTTAGGAACAACAACTTGCAAGGTAAGAGTTTTAATTATATATATCATTGCCTTAACTTCTATTCAATTATTTCATAAGACATTATTGAATAATGATTTTGCTAGATTACTTTTAAAGACATAGAAGGGAATGCTTTCTTTTAATCCCAAAGTGAATATGAATAAAATATAGTAATATTTTCATAATCATTAAAGAAACAGGGAGCCTGAAGGAAAATAGCCTGATAATAGGGCCCCATACAACACTACTTATTAGATTGGATTAAAAGGGTGGAGTATAACTTTTACCATTGATATCTCTATCTTAGTGATTATTTGTATTTAGCTATTTATATTTAGGAATATGATATTCTTAAATCTGAATAATCTTTTTATTCACATATTTATTTTAGCTTCCCAAAGTTTAGAAGAAAAAAAACTTCAAATATTGAAAACAAATATAAAATACCAAACACTCGAATTAATCTTTATTTGAAATTTTTTAATGTAATCACGAGAGATGTCATTTTTCAATTTGGAATGATTTCGCAAGCCTTTGACTTTAGTACTTGGGATTGGAAAAATATAAAATGACTTATTCATTTTTCAATTTGGAATGTTTTTCGCCATTTCATTCATTTATATTCATTCATAAGACATGAATGAACAATGATTTTGCTATATTGCTTTTAAAGACATAGAACGTGATGCTTTCTTTTAATCCCAAAATGAATATGAATAAAATAGTATACTTTTCAGAATATATGAGTTCGATGTGGCATAATAATTTTATAGACGAAAACATCTCCATGTGTGTGGATGGGTGGCTGTGTTGAGACTGTGCTTTAAAAAAAAAACCTTTTTAACCTTATGAAATAGAAAAAAATTTGAAATGAGATTTTTCTTCCCGTAATTTAGTTGGAATTTGTATATATATAATTTTCACACATGAGATCATAAGTTGCTTGAAAATTCTTCCAAAAAAAAAAAAAAGAAATAAAATATTTAATCATAAAAAAAACATGGGAGCCGATTGGAAAATAAACAAACTGATAAGTATGATAATAAAAAAGGACTAGTTGGGATTTCAATGTTTCTTTCTACTCTTTTATTTTTGGGAAAATTCCAAAAAACTACACTCAAAATATAAAAAGGACAAATCAGTACATCGAAATTCAAAAAAGACGAATCAGGCGGGTGTCAGAAAAAGGAGGGATCTGTCCTTTTGAAATTTCGGCCAAATTACGAAAATGCCCTTCAGTACTTCATGCACACTTCAGAATAACAACATGATATTCGAAATTAACACCTCCGGATTCGTTATTAACAACTTCAATTCTTCTTTTACAATTCACAAGTTTCAGGGCCAATAACACCACCGATCTTGCCATTAACAACTCCGGATTCAATATTAACAACTCCATTTTCTTCTTTCGCACTTAACAAATTTCAGGGCCAATAACACCATCGATCTCGTCATTAACAACTCCGGATTCGCCATTAACAACTCCTATGTTGTTATTCCTACTGAGGGCTGAAGGGCATTTTCGTCATTTGGCCGAAATTTCAAAATGCCAGATTCCTCTGCCCGTCTGACACAGCCTGATCTGTCCTTTTGCAATTTCAATGTACTGAATTGTCCTTTTGCTATTTCCAATGTAGTTTTTTGGAATTTTCCCTTTATTTTTCGTCTTTTCCTATGTTTTCTTTTCAAAGGCAATTTTTTTAAAAAAATTATCGACAATCTCACATGCATCCTAAAAAAATTCCTTGCATGGAAAATAATTTTTATTTATCATTTAAGGGCAGTGGCTTTTTTTTTTTTTGAAATAATTTAAGGCGATGATTCAATGCTCTGAAATGATACAGGATTAATAATCTAAGCAGCATTATTCAATTTGGAATTGAGTTTGAACGCCTTGAGTTTGATTTGGAATTGGACAACACTTGCAAATTTTAATCTTCATTTTTCGGAAACGGATCTAAAGACTCGTTATCAATTCTTAAAATAAATGTTTATTATTATTTCTACGTCGTTAAAAAAATTTTGAAGGATTTTTTTCCAAAAATACTAAGCCATATAGTAGGGGTGATCATAGTGCCCAAGAGCCTGATATGCCGACCCGAGCCCGATCAAAAATTACCCTGCCCAACTCAAAAAAAGTGGCCCGAAAAAAATTTAGGCATCTTTAAACCAGGCTAACTATTGGGCAGGGCCGGACATCGGATAAGAGATACAGCCTTGTCCATTTGGCCCTGTCCAAGAAATTATATAAAATTTATTTAAAATATATATTATTTTATATAAAATAAATAGTATACTATGCATGTTATTTTATTTAATATATATATGTATGTATATATATTATTTCATTTTTATGAAACGTTTTACGCATATATTATTATTTAATATCCATCCACCGCAATTTACATATAAGTTATTATTTTTTGGATAGACGTGGTTTTTTAATTTGGATGGATGATATAAAATATTAAAAAATTGAGATCAAAGAAAAGAAATTTAGTTTCTTTGAAGACTTTATCGTAATTGCACTATTCATATCAAATAATATTCATACAAAAATACATGTTACTTCATAATTTGTCATGTAATTGTTAAGAACTATGATTTTGTTTTTTAGTTTCGAGGCTCAAGTTATAGATTTTTGGGAGAATGACAGAAAAATACCATTTGAACTTCAAAATTCCACTGACAAAAAGAGTAATGAGACTGACAAGAATAGTAATGGGATTGACAATGCAAATCTTTGTCAAAAGACTAATTTGGGATTTTGAAGTTCAAGTAGTATTTTTCTGTCATTCTCCCTAGATTTTTTTTGAGAAATCTCAAGATGTGAAATTATGGAATGTATTTGAAGTTTATAATAGTATTTATTAGGTATAATTAGAGTTTTTATACATATAGTATTGGTTAGGGAGTTACCACTTGGGTAGGAAAGCCCGCCCTGCCCAGCCCACCCTTACCTTGCCCGAAATGGTTAGGGCTTCTACTGGGCAGGGCCGGGCATCAAGCTGCAAAATGCAACTCGTTCATCCTTCGAGCTTGGCATTGGGCAAGGGTCTCGCCCTGTCCAGCCCTGCCCATGCCCACCCCTATCATACAGACATGTTTGGAACATTTCATTTTAATTTGGTTATTTATTATCAATTTATATTTTCAAAAAGTATGTAATTAACAACATTAATTTTTCTGGGAGTCTTCCAACAAATATATGTGTTTTACCATGAATAGGCTATTTCTTTTTTAAAACAAGTGCAGTTGTATTTTATCATTTATAATATATTTGTGTTATTATTTCTAAAAAATGTGTAAGTTATGCCATATATGTTTTCAAAATACAAATTAAAATACAAATTTGTCTCATGTACATAATAATTTATTATGCATAAAAATTGTTACTGATATTACTCTCTTTTGTCCACCTCTTTGAAGGAGATATTTCAAATGAGATTGGCAATCGTTGACAACTAAAAATATTGTATCTTAAAAATAATCAACCTGTCGTTCATATACCTTTTTTTGTTATTTAATAGTTTCGTCTACAATAAATTGATGTTGGAATTAATAATTCATTTAGTAGTCTCCTAACAAATGTGTGTTTTGAGTAATGTTGTAACTATCTGGTGTGACAATTTGTGTACTACACTTTATATATAATTTTGCTAGTTCTTTCTAGCCTCTTATTTTTCTTTTTTTCCCTGTATTCTATCTACAATACAACAACTTTACAAATATTTCATTTATTATTTATGCTTATTTGATATTTCTTGCAAATTTTTTAACTGAAAATGCTTTAAACTTCTACGTTAGGAAAAGTTATGTTGCTGCACCTCCTTACAAGGCTTTTTGTTTGTTATAAAAACTAGAAATTTAGTTTTTTGTCCAATGATGAATTCATCATATTGTTTTCGAAGTTATAGCCTTGTAAATATTTAATTAATTTAATGCAAAATATAAATAATTTGACTATTCAAAATTAATTCCATAATCTCAATTCAGCATTTCTTCTTTAAAAAGGAATTTTAATGCATGTTGAATTGGTAATTGATTTAATCTATGACAATTGGCCCACCCAAATGAGATTGGCAGTCTTTCACAACTAAAGATGTTCTATACTATCTTCATTATTTAACAATTCAATGCTGCAAGAGATTGATCTTGGAATAAATCATTATTATCTTCAACTCTATATTTTCTCTCTTCCTTTCCCTGCTTAATTTTCTGTTTTCAACATTTTTAATCATTTCTTTCTTATTTCACAAATTTATAAAATCCTATTAAATAATTATTCCACAATTACAAAATAAAACACTTATCTCATTAGCTATATAACTATTAAAAGTTTGGCAATTTGATGGTTAGAATATATTTGATTTCTTCCTTTTTAATATTTATGCATGGATTAATCAGCATAAAACAAATACTCAAGTTTTTTTATATAGTATATATATGTATATTATATGCAAGGTATTAAAAACCGGACCGGGCACTGAACCGGTCGGGGTACTGGGTCAAGGGTCAGTGGGTCAGACCGGAGTCAAACCGGGAGTCAGACCGGTAGTCAAACCGGGGTCAATTAAAAATATATATATAATTTAAATATTCATCCATACTATTTAAAAAACTAAATAAGAGTTTTTTTCTAACCAATAGTCCAATATAACCTTCTAAACCTAATACCCACAAAAATATTGTTAAGTACATAAGAATGTTTCTCCAACTAATGCCAAAAATATTCCATAATCCTTTTAAAACTCATTGAAAATTAAAAAATTTTAGGAAAATAATTTTTCTGAAAAAAAAAAGTAAGAAAAATGTCATTTGGAGCTTAAAAAAGCAAAGTTTTTTTTTAAAAAAAAAAAAAAAAAGACCCAACCCGTGAACCGGCCGGGTTGCACCGGTTCACCCCGGGTTGACCGGGTCAACCCCGGGTCAGACCGGGTCGGAACAGTGCCGGTTCACTGGTTGAACCGGACCGGCCAGTTGGCCGGTTCGCCGGTTTCCGGTCCGAACCGGCCGGTCCGGTCCGGTTTTCAGAACAATGATTATATGCAAATGATATCAGCTATTTAAGTGTATGATGAATTCATAGCCAGATTTCGAAGTTAGAGCCTTGTGAATAATAAATAGCTTTAATGCAAAATATAAATAAATTGGTTGTTCATTTTACATAGGTGAAGTTAATTCCATAATCTCTCTTTAACATATCTTTTAAGAGTTTTAATTTCCAACTGGAAATTGATATTATATTGCAAGAGTCCCTTTTAAATTAATTTCCAACAAAAGTTAAATAATAGTCTATTAATTTTAAGCCTCTAATTAATGAAATTCCATGTATTACTTATATAGTTGTGTGTGAATTAAAGAACTTCCTAAACTTACTATACGAACAAACAAATATTCTCTATTTTTTTCATAGGTGGAATTCCTTCATTTCTTTGGAAGATGCAATCTTTAAGCTATGTTCACATTGGCAGCAATCATTTAAAGGGTAATTTACCAGAAGAAATGTGTCATCAACTCCCTTTACTTGAAGTCTTTGATGTTGATGAAAATCAATTAGAGGGAAGCATTCCAAAGTCAATAAGCAACTGCACATCTTTAAAACAATTATATCTGGGTGGTAACTTATTTACAGGTATGTACTTTACTTGTGTGTTTTCTTTTCCTTTTAAATATTTTTCTCTAATATTAAATTATAGTTTTTCATTTCATTTATGTGAAACAAAGAATAAAGTGAAGATCAAGAACCAATAGAACCTCTTGATATATTTGTAACATAAATAAGTGAAAATCTGATATACTATTCGATGACAATAAAACCTTAAACCATACAGAATGACCACCATGTGTTATGCCAATACTTTTTTTTTTTCTTCAAAGATATTATCTATCTCTTAATAACTTTAATTTTATGTTTTTTTTCTATCCCCTATATTAAAATAATTATAATAATATCAAAATATAGACAAGTTTGGAGTTGTTTTTTCTTATTTATTATATGTATAATTTGTAACAATTCTATATTTTTTAATTGAAATTTAAATTATACTTAATAGTTTAAAAAAAATTAAAACGTGGGAATTAAAAAATGTACAATAAACAAAAAAAATTTATTTAGATATGTGTAAGAAATCAGGGGAAAATGAAATACCAAAAATTAAATCCAAGCCTACACTTTTAACAATTTTCTGATCAGGACTTTTTTTAATATTTTTAAAAGACCATAATGCCCCTCTATAATTAAAAAGGAAAAGTAAAAGTAGATGCAAGCCTTATTTTAGTTTTAATTATTTCAGTTAAATTTAATTTATATATTCCTTTGTTTGTAGTTTATTTATTTGTTTGTTATTGATTCTAAAAAGTAATTAGAAGACAGGTAAAGATAAAGAAAAAACCAAAATCTAAATTATTATTGTCAATAAACAAAAACAAACAACAAATTTGCTTATTTGAAGGGTGCTTTTAGGAAATTCACTCACACTATGCATTGAGAGTGTCACACGTCATTCTAGAGTTACTTGTCAAAATTGTTTAGCTATTTAAGAACCATATGTAACTCAATTAGTACCCTTATAAGGACTAACTATTTAAATCTTTTCTAAAAGCTTGAGTACGTGATATAATAAATTTTTCTGAAACTTCAAAAATTCATAAATAAATCATTTCATATCCAAAAATAGTGATACAAAAGCTTTAGCTCTTAAAATGATTTTTATGATAAAATTAAGATGTGGGCTCAATAGCATCTCATTAATTGGGTCCATAACTTGCCTAAAGCTTGTTAAGACCCGTTTCCATTTTGATATGCGTAGGGCAATAATGATCGAGTTCCATAGGCAAACAAAAAAGTACAGTTATACTGATAATAAGTATTTGTTTACAAGCAGTCATTAATAGAGCAGAAATCGATAATAATTACAAATATGTATAGAATGTCCCAAAACTATTCCAAGTATAGACTATATACAACCACTATCTTTGTCTTGGGACACGTGCCTGTAATATCCCAAATTGTAATTAAGGGCTAATAACTTCAAAGTGATGTAATTAATGCTAATTAAACACACTTGAAGTAAATAATGTGAATTATGATGCAAATGTGTTTGATGATAGTTTATTAAGCATTGTGACAATTAGGGGCAAAACGGTAAATTTACCGACCGACTGGACAGTTACCGAAGAGGAAACTCATTGGTAATTGATATCAATGGCTAAGATTGAATAAGCAAAGGAGTGGGATTGTGTGTGCATGTGCTCATGTGAGGGTTTAGAAGGGGGCACAAGATGTTGACACATGTCAACACAAGAACCATGGATTGAGGTCAAAGAGTCAACAATTGCAACTCCTTTCCCTCCTCCATTTTAAGTCGGCCAAGGGCCTAAGTGCACCAAAAAAATTCTGATTCCATCATCATCTTCTCACTTCTCATCTCTCCTCCATTTTCGCCAAGAACAAGCAAGAAAGGGAAAGAAGGAGCTTGAGTTTTAGGTAAGGTCTTGTCCCTAAATGCTCAACTCACCTTTATTAATATTGTTCAAGGGGTTGAGAGCTTTATTCCTATGGTTTCATATTTTTGATTAGTGGAGTTTGAGAACTTGTGGGGATTTGAAAGTTGGTGAATCAAAGAAATAGCCTTGGAAAGAAGTTGTAATGAGTATGTGATACCTTTTGGTATAATTGTTGTGGTCATTGGTTTGGTTTTGGGAATTTCGAATTTTTGCCCTGATTTTTGGTCTAATTTGAATGCTTGAATTGGTTAGTGTGTGGTAGAGAATGTGGTGTTAAATTGTGTCTTTGAGCCATGGGAGTTGGTTTGGAATTTTTGGAATGGAAGGAATTGCATTGTGGTGGATGGTGTATATTGTGTTGACATGTTAAGTTTTTGTGGAACATGTCTATGTGGATAATGAATATGGTCATTTTGATGGCTCCAATGTGTTCCATGAGCCAAATTGTGTAAGGATAGTATGTGATTTGAAATTAGGGACCATTGGAAGCCAATTGGCAAAATTTGGAAAATCTGGTTAATGTAAGTCTGTTCTGGACAGTCAGATGGTGTGGACGTTTTGACTGAGCAAATGATGTTGATAAATTATGAAACTTTCCAGTCTTAAAGTTCACATCTCAAGCTTCAAAATGGACATAAACTTTGTGTCATTTCGCTTTTTGAGCTGGGAGTTTGAACTGTCCAAAGTTTGGCATCAAAACTGGACCCAGTTTTGGCACAACGTTAGGTTTTTGGTAAATCTGGATTTTTGTGGTGATTTCCAGTAATGGCCAATATTTTTCCTTGAAAGAGGACTTAAATAGCTTTCATTTGGCTTTGGGATCACCTCATTTTGATTTTTCTAGAATTAGTTATGATTTTTCAAAGTTTCCTTGGCTGCAGCAGAAAATCTTGGCTGCAGCACAAAACTTTCTGTGTGTGTCCTGGCCGCAGCCAGAAATTCTTGGCTGCAGCCAAAATGTTTCTGTGACGTTTTTAGCCATTTTTGGCTGCAGCCAGAGAATTCTTGGCTGCAGCCAGAACCCAATTTTCAGCACTTTGTGAGTTTGCAAAGCAATTTCCAACCTAGAATTCTCCAATCCTTTTAGGTTCTCTTTGAGTTTGTTATAACCATTTAAGGGACTCATATGGAACCTATTCTAAGTGTTTGAAAGTAGGAATTGGGGGTAGGGAATTAATCCACCATTCTTGATTTTGTTTATAGGCTTTGATATTTGCCGCCCTCGTGAGCCAACTACGCCAGCGAACGTCAGAAAGGAACGAGGTAGTAACTTTTCTTTCGTACCATATGTGATGCATTGTATGTGTGTATTATCATTGATTTGTGATAAACTCGTATGCTGCGACATTGTGAATATGTGTAAACACCGTCATACCAATAGTCCCTGAGTAGCTAACAACGGTTCGGGTTAGGGCGGTGTGCCTTCCCGGCGGAGAAAGGGGATGAGGATGAGGTGTGATATATGTGATTATGTGAGCCGAAAGGCTATTTGTGGAGGCCGACGGGCCATTTGTGAAAGCCGAATAGCTGTATGGGCTATAAGGCTATATGTATGCACTGCCACGCCAATAGTCCCTGAGTAGCTAACAACGGTTCGGGTTAGGCGGTGTGCCTTCCCGGCGGAGAAAGGGGATGAGGGTGGAGTGTGATTTGTGGTGCTGCTGCTGTATGATGATTTGCTTACATGCTGTGTGCTTATGTGTGGTATAAATGTTTTGTTACTACTGGGATTCTCTTGAATCTCATTCTTTCCTTTAACTAACCTTTCAGACAGGGCGAGTGGCTCTAAGGAGAAGCGTACGACCCGGAGCGGTTAGAATCCTGTAGGGACATTTATTTTGGTTATGTTGGTTAAACCTGTTGGACAGGGTGTCTGTATATTATGTTGGTTGTAAAGAATAGTTGAACGTAGTTGTGTAGTCCCCTATATGGAGGTTGTAAACCCTTTTTGTGTATGAATAGAACCCGGGGGTTGCCGGGATTGCTATTAGATATTCTGATATGAATGAATGTGAATTAACTGCACAGGTGATTATATTCGATAATTGAACTTGAGACCGGAATAGGAAAGAAGTTTTGAAAATTTTATAAAGTCCCTACTTCACAGGGAGTTCTAAATGAGTTTTGAACTATTCGACAGTCTCTAAACCAATTTAATTACGTAATATCGAATTATAATTACGCTATTTAAGGCAGGGGGTTACATGCCCGTCAGTTTCCCTTCTCTGTATCCTTGGCTTTTGAGCCGCTGGCACCCGCTGAGACATTTGGTTTTAGAAAAAAGGGTGAGATTCCAAGGAATCTCAGTAGAAACATATGATCAACATATAAAATGCGAAAATTAAATATGCAATGCACCGTATCAAGTAAAATGAAAATTCATATAATCTATGTGTGTACACAAAATTCAGGGCCAACTAACCCATTGAAACCCCTACATGTATCTCAGCCGAGTCCCTAACTACAGCTAGGTAAGACTAGTGTACCTCAGCTAAGTAATGTGCCTCCAGCACGTGTTCAAGTCACAAAATACAGTAACACGTATCTTACAAATAGTCATATAGTATATGAGGGATAGTAGTTCCTACTTTAACCTCTTTCCTATCTCAAAGGGTCCGCCTCGTAAAACGTGTCGACTATAGGAGTCCAACTTAGTCCTAAAACATTAAAGGTACAAGAAATATGTTATAACCTATCTATGTATCATTTTAGACATTTCCATAGTGTTTATTGTGGTTATATTAGCCTATGGTAAAAATTTACCAAAATGCCCCCGGGGGCCCCAGCCCGACCCTGCCGTACCTGGCCCAGCTACACTTTTCTCGAAATTTTGACTAGGGCTATTTTGACACATTTCCGCCCAAGGAATCCATTTCTTGATTCAAAATTACCAAATTCAATGTTAAATTACAAAATTGCCCTTTCCAGCCTCGCTTTAAGAGTTTTAGGAGCGTTTTCGTAATTATGCTTTTTCAGGCTTTTCTTAAAACGTGCCCAACTGTAACCCCACCTAATTTTCCCTCTTGAACCCAACGAAATTATCAAATCATTAAAAATCCAACTCTAAGACCCATTTACAGCCCTAGACGAAATTTATGGGTTCTACGGGGAAAATCGGGATTTTGCGATTTCGGCTCCGTAAACGCATTTCTTTCTACTCCTAACCACTTTATTGACTATTCCATTAGGTTACAACTACCATTTAGTACCCATTTGGGCAGCATAACATCCCCACACCGACATTTTCCATTTTTAAAACCAATGACAACCCGGCAAAATTTCACTGATTAAATTGTCCACATCAGCCAGAATAAGCAATATACGAAGGTTTAGAAGTTACCTTAAGCTCCTACTAGCTTTTCCTTATCTTGGTTGAAACCCTAGCCCTTCTACAACAGATTTTTGAGCCTCCAAACCTTAAAGAACAAAGAGGAGTAGCTTAGGATCGGAGTTATACGCATTAGAAGCTAAATCGTCGAAGGAATCGGCTTACCATGTGATTTTTCTTCTCCTTTCTCTCTCTACAATTCCAAACGTTCTCTCTCTATATTCAGATCTATTTGGGATGAAATGAGCTGAAGGAAGAAGGAGATAATGATATATTATAATATATCATATATTATTTCATTTATTTAACCAATTTCCAAAAATTCCAAAATCAATTTTATGTACACAAACCCTATGTACATGTAACCAAGCTCATTAAGCGTAACCAATATTTTCTTCCTCTTGCAACATGTAGGAGGCACCTAGGGGTCCCTCCCTATGGTCTCAATTGGCTTTACAATTTGTTTCGGTTACGTATATACGTAAAGTCCCAATTTTGGTCAAAATTGCACTTTTTGCTCAAATTTTTTAGAAATTCATATTAAATTGACCAAAATATTCTAAATATATTCTTCCCTTTTATTTTCCTTAATTAATTGAAATTAAATTCAATTAATTAGAAAATAATTTATTTTATGCTAAATTGGCAAAATTACGATTTTGTCATTACCTTTTTATTCCAATTTGTTTTCTTATTTTTATTTGGCCAATTTTCATCAATTTTTGGATCAAATATTTTCTCTATTATTTCTTCATTTTTGGACCTTAATATTGGGCTTTTTAAATTACCTAAATTAACTCCATAATTATTTTGCCCATTTTCTCATGAAAATGAACATTTATAAAATTCATAAATTCCAAATTTATGAATATTCACCATTTTATTGAATTTCCCAAATATTTAAAATATTTTTAGTGAATATAAATTTTGGGGTGTTACAGTTCTCCCCCACTTAAATAAATTTCATCCTCAAAATTTACTATACCTATACCGACATAAATTCCGGGTAACGCTTCTTTACACTTTTCTCTGTTTCCCATGTAGCCTCTTTGGCCGATAATCCTTTCCAAACAATTTTGATGAATGGAATGCTCTTGTTCCTGAGCTGCTTCTCCTGCCGATCGATGATCTGGTCAGGTATGACCTTATACGTCAAATCATCACACATTTCCACGTCTTCATACTTAATCACATGTTCTGGATCAGGTTGGTACTTTTTCAACTGGGAAACATGGAAAACATCGTGTAATCTGCTCAGATTTGGTGGTAAAGTGATGCGGTACGCTACTGGCCCAATCTTCTCTAAGATCTCGAATGGACCAATGTACCTTGGATGCAGCTTTCGTACTTTCAATGCTCTGCCAATACCCGTAACTGGTGATACTTTCATAAATACGTTCCACTCTGGTTGATACCCGTAACTGCCAATACCCGTAACTGGTGATACTTTCAGAAATCAGTTTCTCCTTGAATTCAGGTCCCAACCCTTCAATCATCATATCTGCGTTCCACTCTTCATTATCATTCAGCTTATGGTATGACGAGTATCGTGACATTCGAATGTAACGGGCTAAATAATCATCAAAGCTCTCCCGATCTTGTTGTTTAATGCACACGAACTCTTTTTCCTTTTCTCTTTTGATAGTTAGGGGAAAGTACTTCTCGTTAAACTTTTCCTGAAATAATTCCTATGTGATAGGAATATTCCTTCCCTGTAAGGTAAGATCTGTGCCCTTCCACCAACGATTAGCATCACCTTCCAACTTGTAAATAGCTAACTAGGCTTTCACCTTGTCTGGACATTGCAACATATCAAAAATCTTGTTCAAACGAGCCAACCAGTCTTCCGCTAGTTGAGGATCGAACTTCCCCCTGAACATAGTCGGTTGTTGTTCACTGAACCTGCTCAGCCAAGTTTGAATATCCACCTCAAGCTCTGGTGGTAGATCCTCTGGTTGGGGTTCCTCCGGTATTCCTTCATAATTTCTCCAAATAAATTCATCCAGACAGTTCTCCAGGTGGTCCTGCCTTTACTGTACTCCTTGAAGGTCACCTCTTATTTCATTCATTGTATTTTGCTGTTGTGCCAACATATCTAATATTCGCTGCTGAAATGGATCTGGTCCAGGAACCGGTATTTCCTCATGATTACCATGTCCACCTCTTCCCTTACCTTGGCCTCGACCGCCTTCTCTTGGTTGTATCATTTCCATAGTTCACTCTACATGAAAATAGAGAAGAATTATTTTTCATATAAGAGCAAGGGTATTTTTGTCATTTCATAAAAATCAGGGTACACAGATGTGTCATATATAGCATACAACAACTATTTACAGTAGCTACAGAGAAACAGAGACATCAGATAACCGATAAACTACTGTACATGACATATTGTTCCTTTTACATGACATATCCCTGTCTGTACCCTCCCCAAAGTATCGACTCTAGCTAAATCTTTTTCTGTCCGTCGGTTCCGCCTGTCTGCCCTTGTCTCGTAATATGTGCCAATAGTCTCCGGTTACCCAAAATATACCACGTAGGTCCCATGTCAACCTATATACATATATTTCTGAACCAAATCATCCATATGCCTCAGAAACGCATACATGTTCCTATTTGGGCCCCGCTCGACAATATCATTCTTCTGCCAATTCCAAAAAGCGGAGTCTGGGAAGAAATCCAGTGTGGTACGAACCTAGACCTCAACTGGTGCCCCAACCTGCATTAGGTCCCAGATGGCATACAGAGACTGAACTCCGGACAGGAACGCATAGTAATGTGCCACAAGTGTTGGCTGATCTGGTTGTAAGTTATGTCGTACCTGCACCGGCTCGACTCAGGACTCACGGGCGCTCAACTTGTCATCTGAGTACTCTTTCGAATCCTCCTCCGGGTCCTCGTCGGGGTCCTCGTCTAAATTCTCTACGGTTTCCCTGACTCATGATTGCCTTGGTAATGCTAGCCTTGTGTCTGGTCCATCCACCGGCAATATCGGCACACTCTTTCGTGCCGTTCGTCGCATGAGCAGACCTCCAAGTAGGTAGTACTCTCCATCCCGTTGTCCATCCAGTATCCTCTACTCCGGCGGACCTTGATTCACCGATGTCTCGCCCTCGAATGACTCACTGGCACTGCGGCTCATGATCCTGCCAATATGCAAACAAAATCAATATTAGTATACAATTCTGATAATGCTAGAACTACTTATTAACTCTGCTAGAACCACTTGAGTTCCTCCAGAACCGTTTTGGGCTCTGATACCAAAAATGTCAACACCCGTTTCCATTTTGATATGCGCAGGGCAATAATGAATGAGTTCCACAGGCAAACAAAAAAGTACAGTTATACTAATAAATTTTCATTAGTTTAGATCTTCTTGATGTTACTACAAAGAAAAGAATATATCACATCTAAATTATATTAATAAATTTTTATTTATTGTAGAGAAACTATATCGTCACTTTATAATTTAGATTGATGAATTTCTGTTCAATAATTGGAATTAGAATCTATATCTCACTTGTATCATGTGATTGATTTGTAGGACAAACTTCATGAATACACAAATAAATTACAAATTAAAGTACATGAATTTTCCTATATCAATAGTGGAAGACTTATAAGAATTATCTCTCGCCATTGCTAAGCTTTGATCAGATAGAAAACTCACAAATCCTAATGAAAGAGAGCTGCAAAAGGAATTGAAGACAAAAGATAATTGTTAGGTCTCTTTCTGATTGGCTTTGAGACACAGCGATGACAAGTGAGTTAAGAGTCATCGCCAGTCAAGGAACCTTATATGAGCATACTAGGTTCTTCTGACACTCATATCAATCGGCCGCAAACTCAATTATGTATTTTTCACCATTAGAAAAATCACATTTGTAATATCCCGAATTTTGAGATTTGAGGCTTGGGAATAAGCCTAAATTAAGTGGACTGTTAAGCCCCGGTTTAACAAGTGTCCCAAATCTATTCTCTAATGTTTCTTGCATCTTTGAGGTATTAAAGAAAGTAAAATGGTGAATTTTGGAGAAAGTAATTATGTTTTCGGTGAAATTGCCTATGAGGCAGTAAGCTTGTCATGTGATTTTGTATGACCAAATGATGAGCCAAAATTATGAGATTTTACAGGATGAAAATAGACATCCTAAGCTTTAATTTGATAGGTCATATGAATCAATTAGAGCTATACACAAAAAGTTATGAATTTTTGAAGTTAGCCCAGAAAAACTGTGAATTTTCTGGAACAGCATGTAAAGATTGAAATTCTGGGGACTGTGTGCTTCAATTAAAGATTGTAATCACTTCAATTATATTTTTCTAGAATTAGTTATGATTTTTCAAAGTTTGGGTAGAAAATCTATCAGAATTTGTAAAAAAATCCGAAAATGGGGAAATAAATTAAAGAAAAATTATGGGATATTTTAAAAAGTTGTCTTCAAACTTTCCATGCTCATTCATGTCAGTTTTGGGATGAAAAAGGAGAGAGAAAGCTTGAGAGAGTTTAGAGAGAGAAGGAGGAAAATCTCACAAGGTAAGTCAATTTCTTCGGTGAATTCGTACCTAACGTGTATAATCCTTCTCCTAAGCTTCTCTTCTATGTTATGTAAGGTATTTGAAGCACAAATCTTCTTGTTTTGAAGTTAGGGTTTTCAGCCACAAGAAGGAAAAGCCAGAAGGAAGAAGAGGTAACTTTTTAAACTTTGTATGTTGACTATTCTGGCTGTTGTGGATAATTTAATCTGTGAAATTTCGCCGGATTGTCTTTGTTTTTGAAAATTGGAAAATGTGTGTTGGAAATGTTATGCTACCAAAATTGGGTTTAAATGGTAGTTATAACTCAATTAAATAGTTAATAAAGTAGTTGGGAGTAAAAAGGAACACGTCTGCGGAGTCGGAATTGAAAAAACCCCAATTTTCCCCGGAGTTCTTATAAGTTTCAGCCAGCTCTAGAAATGGGTCTTAGATTTGGATTTTCAATGATTTGATGGTTCCATTGAGTTCAAAATGTAAAATTAGGTGGGGTTATAGCTGGTCACTTTTTCGGAAAAGGCCGAAAAAACATAATTACGAAAACACCCTTGAAACCCTTTATGTGGGGCTGTCAAGGGTATTTTTATAATTTAACATTGAATTTGATAATTCCGAGTCCGAAAATGGATTCCTTGAGCAAAAATATGTCAAGATAGCCCATGTCAAAATTTCGGGAAAAATACAGCCGGACCGGGTACGGCGGGGCCAGGACGGGTCCCCGGGGGTATTTTAGTAATTTTTCAAGATAGACTCATATAACCCCCAGAAACACTGTCGAAGTGTCTAAATGATACATTTGGAATTGTAGGACGGAGTTGAGAGCCTGAGTTGCTGGCACACAAATCGAGGAGAAAGGGCTGGAGGTAGGAGACTTACCTCACTTGCATGTTTTTGATATCTTTGCTTGTGTAGTGATGTATGTGATTGCTTTACTTGATTGTGTAGAGCATATTTGAATAAATGAAGCTCTGTTTCTGTTTTGCTGTGGCCATAGTTTTGTTATACGAAACATTGAGCATGCATAAATGTCATTATGGGGCATACATCTAGATAAAGCTAACATGTCATACACATAGCATCTATCATGCATGCATTGTGGTATTTGTTTCCTACTGAGATTCTCTCGAATATCACCCTCTCCTACCAACAATTTAGACAGGTGAATACAGAAGATATGCAGAGATCAGAGACGAGAACTACACGAGAGGGGATTGCAATAGTGGAACGAAGATGGGAAGATGTCTTCGTTTTACTGGGTTGGGTTTATATACCCTAGTAGCCTTATGCGGTGTTCGCTACCGCAAGTGCACGGATCGCGTCAAGTAATAAAGTGATAAGTAAGATCGTTCCCTCGAGGATTTGAGTAACAAATTAGTTGAGCAATAGTCTTAGTGAGTTTGATTAAGTTGCGCCAAAACAAAGTGTTGAGTGTGGAAAAAGAACTTTCAAAAGATATTTTGATAAAGACTAAAAATTACTGAACAATAATCTATTTCTTGTGAATTCAATCAATTTTAATAAACCTAGGAATGTTCATCCCATTTGCACTTCATAAACTTAATTTCCTTCCTCTATAAGAATACTTTCATGGGTTATATATATGTCAGCCTAAGATTCACTAGCAAGTGATTAAGCTCTCTCAAGTCATAACCACATTTATACCTTCCATTAACATACACAATCTCTTGCTATAGTTAATGGAAAATAATCTTTAAATAACCACCTTAATTTTGGCAATGCTAGGTCAATAACTATATCTCTATGTTATTAACTAACCATCCATTTAATTCTTAAACTTCAAGTCTAGCATAACTCTCCCCAAGTTCTACAATTAAACTAACTCTCTCGAGCTTAATCTAATTGAACAAATGATCCATTGTGCTGGCCAGTCACGGATATCAGCAAAAACAGGGGAAAATTAACATATATATACCATTGAGTACCCAAAAGAAAGAAGGAATTAAGTTCAATCCATACAAAGGTCTAGAACAATCCTAGAATGAAAAACCTAGCTACTCATGTTCAAAAACAAATCATAAATATCAACATTCAGTCCAGCCATATCAGAATTACAATGGAGAAAGGGAATGAGTACAGAAAAACCAAGAGAATCGGAGTTGGAATCTCTTTCAATCTTCAATCCCACTTGATTTCCTTGAGAAAACCCCTCTCTTTTGCTTGAAAATACTCCTTAGCCGCCTCCCAAAACTTCTGAATGTCGACTCCCTTTTACTTTAGCCTTTTTGCCTTTTTAAATGACCTAGAACAAAACGCACAGCTGCTGTTTTTCGTGTTTTGGCTGCAGCCAGAAATTATTGGCTGCAGCCAGAAAACGCATTCTTGTCTCTGTCTGTCGTCTGGCTGCAGCCAGAAACTTTCTGGAGGTCTTCTGGCTGCAGCCAGCCAATTTCTTGGCTGCAGCCAAGCATCTGTTTTCAACTTTTTCAGCTTTTCCCAATGACGCACTCATTGCAATGGTGTTTTGCTTTCTTCCCAACTTCTTGATCAATGATTTGTGCTTCCATTGGCTCTTTGAGTGTCTCAAGTGTGACCCTATAAACACAATGAAGTCTATACAAAACAAAGGGTGATGTACGATAGCAAAATACTCACATTTAATCAAAGAATTATTCTCCTTTTAACCAAACACTCATTGGGCACATTTTCTTCACACTTCAATCCTCATAAACCCATTAATAAATCAGAAAGTGTGATAAATTGAGTGTAAATATGCCATTTTGATATGCATTTCACCAGGCTAACATGCGGCTACATTATTTGAATTCATCAGGTACGAACCCCTCGAAGGAAATTATGTAATTATGTACATATTATCAGTATATTTATGTTATTCCTGTGTTGCCCACCGAACCGCATATCATTTTCCGAGAATATTCTGGTAAAGGTAAAATTAAGATAAGGGTGTGACAACACTAATAGCCAATAACCCTAATCTTGAATTAGTCCTAAATTTGACTTACAAGTCACACTCAGTATATTTTAATTAATTACCCAATTAATAATAACTAATAATAATTATAATATATTAAAATATCTTACATGATTGTGATTTTATTTACGCCTAAGTTATTAGATATAAAGTTTTACAATTAATTAGAAATATCATCAAATATATGTGAAAACAAATAATACACTCGGCATGCTAATTAATTTTTTTAGTTGAATTTCTTTTAATCTGATCTCAGAAGATGTCCCTTTGCATGTCCGCATTTTGTTGGTACGACTTGACTTGATTTGAAATCGGAGAAGTATAAAATGACGTTCGTTAATTGCTGGATGCACAATGCTGACAATTTTAATTTGATAATTCTGGTCGATATGGTAAGTATTCTGAGAAATGGTTTCACTCTTGGCCAGCTAATTTTTATATTGATTACTTTATATTTTATATTATTCATGAAAAAATGGATAATCTCTAAAATTTCATTCAGGTTTTGCTTTAAAAATAATAATGAAAAATCCATTACATAAAAAAGTGCAACCTATATTCGTACAAACTAAACTATCCTTAATTTCATTAGGACGTGTTATCCTTCAATTTAAAAATTGCACATAATGACAGGTTGAAAAAAAAAATTGCTCATAATGGTCTCTTCAAGTCTCTAGCATGAAAGGTGGATTATTAGACTGAGTGTTGTGGCTTCTGAAATATACATACAAAAATACTTACCCCTTTTTCTATAACATCCCAAAAATTTGAAAAGAGATTTACATGGTATATTTGAGCTCTAGGAATATTATCTAAAAATTAAAAAGCCTCAGAAATAAGGTATTTTGTCAAGAGCTTATTTTCAAGCTAGAATTGTAGGAAAATAAAGAAAGAAATTATTATTAAAAATATATAAAGGCTTGGAATAATTAAGGAAAAATTAGAGGTAATTATTTTGGGAAACAAATGAGTTTATGGAGAAGTTTATTTTCAAAAAGAGTTGCAGATCATTTTAAATACGTTTTCTAGAATTAAGGGCCTATTTTTTTTTAGAAACTCAGAGTGAATAGTTAGAGGTTGATTTTTAGCCCAAGATTTCTAAATAAATTACTTTATGGGCTAAAGAAACTATCTAAGGAAGAAAATTCTTATAAACCATTATGGATTAATTCCTAAAAAAATTATTTGAGGATTTTAGTATAATAGATAAAGGACGAGATTGAAAATAAAAAATAATTAAAGGGTATATTGGTCATGAGACCAATACAACTTCAACCGCCTTTCACTCTTCCTACATTTTAGTCGGTCCATCAAAGAAAAATAGAGCTTGAGAGGGAGAGATACAAAGAAGAATAGAGGAGCATCGGAGGTGATAAAGAAGAAGAAAAGGAAGGGATTTCACAAATGCATGGTTAGATTTCAATAAAGGTAAGCCTCCTAATCTTCTTTCTACCCTCTATTTTGCCATTTAAGGGTTGCTCTAAGTATTGGGTGTAACATCCCAAAAATTTGAAAAGAGAATTGCAAAACTTAATTGAGGCCTAGGGATGTTATTGAAAAATTAAAAAGCCTCCAAAATAAATTATATGTTAAAATGCTTATTTTTCAGGCCAAAATTTCAAGAAAATAAGAAATGAGATGATTGTTAAAATTGTTTAAAGGCCTAGAAAAATTAAGGAAAAGCTAAAGATAGTTATTTTGAGAAATAGAGGAGTGTATGGAGAAGTTAGTTTTCAGAAAAGAGCTATGGATAATTATAAAGCTATTTTCTGAAATTAAGAGTATATTTTCTTGAAATAATTTGAGAATAACAGTTAGAGATTGATTTTTAGTCCAATTATTGAAGAAAGACTATTTTATGGGCTAAAGAAGCTAATTGATGAGGAAAATTCTTACATAGTAATAATGATTAATTTCTAGAATTTATTTGATAATTAAGTACCAATAAAAGAAGGGATAAAATAGTAAATTCACTTCTCAAACCCAAAAATGGAATTGGGCCACATAGTAGCCTAATATTAGAAGTCTAAAACGTGCTACCAATGGCCAGAGAGATGAAATTCTAGAATTTATTTGATAATTAAGTACCGATAAGGCTTGTGGGGTAAGCCATACTTAGGAAATATTAAAATATAATGAATAACTTTTCACGTAAACCAGCAGCTAAAATCCCTTCCTCTGCGACTCTAAAACAGAACCAGAATGAGAGGAAAAGGGAGAGAGGTTGAGAGAGAGATAGAGAGGAGGAAGACCGAAGGGTAGAAGAGGAAGAAAGGATGGGATGTCGACATGCAAAGCTAAACCTTGCTTAAGCTAAGGATCCTAAACCTTATTCCATCATTATTTTCTCTAGTTAGGGTATGTTCTGCAAGAGGATGAAGTTGAGAATGTGGTTTTTAGAGAGAATGTGTGTGAAGAACTCGTGGCCCCTAATTGAATAAACCAAATAGGATGATGGAATATAGGTTATATTGATTGGTTCATGACTTGCATGTTGATTTGTGTAGTTGGGAGTAATTTTTGATTTTGTATTTGCAAGTTCCAGAGGAGTCTGTTCAATATTTCTTGTGTGGCCTATAAAATCATTTTAATGCTAAAAACAGATAAAGTGTTGAGTGCTAGCTACCTGGATGACATTGAAAACTATGAGATTTGAATTTTTGAAGCCGAGAACTAAATTCAAATCTACTGTTAGATATTTCTAAAAGTTGAATCACTGCTATGGGTAGTTAAATCATGTTTATAGATGTTAAAATCAAGATCAACAATAATGTTCTTGAAGTTGGAGAAAATTTTCAGATTTCTGCATTGGGCTCTGTTAATTTAAGAGAGATGTCATGTCAAATTTGAATTTTGAGGCTAAAAATGGATAAGGAAGTCACTGTTTGATGCTTTCAAATGTTGAATAACTATCTTAGATTAATAAGCCATGCATGGAGGCTCTAAGATGATGATTACAACAACCTTATTTAAGCTGAAATTTGCAGACTTAAAGGGGGAAGCCATGTGAGAGAATAAGAAGAGGCAGGACATACTTAGATTGTTATAAATGAGTTACATATGGATATACATATTATGAATGTGATTGAAGTTTCAATTGATTGAATGATATGAAAAAAATTTCAGAATAACACCTAAAGTGCCCAATGAATGAGAAAGTGTGTGGTGCTTGAATGAGATGTTGGTAGAGTAATATAAATGATATACTGTTGATGACAACTTTAAAGATCAGAGTGGTTGAAGCTTATTAAAAGCTAATTAAAATTTCTGTTTCGGAAACCCTGAGTGTCAAAAAGAGTAGTTTAAGTTATTAGATTGTGGTTTAAGTTTTAAGATTGATGATAGAATAATAGTTACTAGATTATATAAAGCTGGAAAACTATTTCAAAATAAAGGAGGATGGTATGAGCTTCTAAATTTTGAGTAGTGGAGGCTGAAAACTAATTTAGATCTTACTGTTTAATGTCCCTAAATGCTGCATAAATGTTTTAGATGTGTAACCCATGTCTAGAGACTATAAAATTAAGGTTTAAACCTTGTTCTTGAAGCTGAAGTTTTCAGTTGTTGGTATGGGATGTTGCTCGAAATTTAGCAGCCAAGGTCTTAGAAAAGTTTACTATTTTGATGACCATTATTTACCCAAAATATAGAGGATTGAAATAAAGTATATAGACGGCAATTAGAAGACATAATACGATGTTTAGAATAACACTTTAGGAGCTGGAAATTTTCAGAATCAAGAGAGGTGTTACCCAAATGATAAGCTTGAAGCTGAATATAGTATCATTTGTTTTGAGGTGAATATGGAAAATATGAGTCAAGCTTGCTGCTCGATACTTTTAATGTGGAATTAAGGTTTTTAAAGATGATAAACACACATTTTAGGTACTTAAAATTCCTATTGTATACGGAAACCATGGAAAATTAGTAATAATAGGAACCATACCTTTATTTACTATTCATCCAATAAGCTTAAAGAAGATCAGGATTGTTTAAGCAGATCTCATAGAATAATGGCATAAGAATAAGTTAAAAATATGGAATTAGAGTTGGAATTTGAGAAAGATTACTTTTGCCATTGAGGTATATGTATACATATCTTTTTATCCAAGATGACCAACCACTTTCATAAAGGGTAGAGTCTGTTTAGAGCTAAGATTTGGGAAGAGTTTATATAAGTTCTGAATGGTTAAAGTGTTAACTTACCCTTACATAAATGTTAGGTTTTGATAATTGTCCAAACTTGCAAAGGAATCATCAAGGAGAGAAGCAGGTAGAAAGGTAATTTGGAAGACAGTACAAGAGGTAGTAACTCTTTTGTTCTCATGTTATTGTGCATTGGTTGCCGCATGTTTGTTTGTGCCATTTTGCTGTAGTTAAGAGTGAGCACATCTAAATTTTCCTTGCATAGATATTTGTCATGGCCATATGCAGTAGATAGATCGACGAAGCAGTTATCTGCCTAGTCTGTGCATTAGTTATTTATTCATTTTATCCATTTGTAAAATGAATGTGCACCAGTTATTTATACACTTTATCTCTCTACAAGAAATTGTGCACCAGTTAGTCATTCAGTTCAGTTATCAGTAAGATACATGTGCACGAGTTAGCTTTTCAGCTCAGTTACTTGCAAGGTCTTGTTCTCTATGGCTTGTTTTTACATTCATAGTTATTAACCTTGTATGATTTGCATGATGAAATTGCTACCGAGATTCTCCTGAATCTCACCCCTTTCTTTCATGATATACAGTAAAGGCAAGTATCGCTAAGCGCAAGGGCATAGTGGTTGGTGAAAGATCAACACTAAGTGATAAGAAAGTAGCAATTAAGTTGGGTAAAGTAGCGATTAAATTGAGTAATGGTAGATTTGAGTATAATAGAGCCTAAGTTGATGTATTGAACTGATGCATGTGTTCATTTGGCTCTGATTCGTGATTTTTGAGTTAGATGCTTGCTGTCTTTGGGTAAGAGGTGTCAGATTCTCTAAAAATCATGCTAGAGAAAGTAGAGTTGTTTAATAGATTATGAAATTGGTGATATATGGTTGTATTGATGTTTAAATTAAATATACAGACTTTGAAATGAAGGTTTAAGTCCTACGATTGGGGCTGGACTTATCAGTGTTGTAGTAGGGATAGTATTCGAATGATTTTTTTAATGATTAAAATGATGGTATAAGTGATGTGTTGAATCTGTTATGCTAAACCAGATTATTAGATTTTAAACACTGTTAAGGAAGAGTATGTGATGTGGCAATGCATGTTAAACAATTTTTAGGATCTGTAACTTGGTAGTGAGGTTGTTTTGCTCCACTGTTTGATACTTTGAACCATTAAAGAAATGTTCTAAAAGTATTAGAATATGCTAAATGGCTCCAGCATGATGCTTGTTTAGTTAGAAAAAATTTTAGAATAAAGATTTAGGCAAAAGTATACTTTAGCCAAACATTTATTAGAGTCTACATGCATCGTTCAGAGGCTAGAGTAAACAGTGCTATTTGGTTGTATGACATGAGGAGCTTATTTGGGTTGAATTTTGGGAGTGAAAACCAAAAGTAAATCACTGTTTTGATACTCCCAAATATTAAATGGATGTATCATAGTATTAGAGCATGATTAAAGTATGTTTAATACTCTAAAAGGAGAACTACGTCAATGTTTTGAAGCTGGAATTTTCTGGATGGTTGGAGTAGTGTTGTTCGTAAGGGATAGAGAGTGTAATAGCACCAAGGATTTAGTGATGATGCCTTACTTGTTGTAAATTAAAGTTTGTGCATGAATATGGCCAAATTTGTAGTGGGATGCATAGCTTTAAATTTGGAAAATATTTTAGAATAAAGCTTATAGCGTAATATGTGTAAAATGGGCTGTCCGAAACTTTGAGGGGTTAGGGTAATCAAATGCAAAGAAAGTCATATAATACTTTGTTGTTGAAGATTGAAGCTAATATGAGTTGTTTATTGGATGTTCTAGGTGTGACAAGTGCCTTAGTATTAGAACATGATTAGAAGTTTTAAAGGATGGAATAGCTGAGTTACAAGTGTGCTTGATAAGGAATACACGTGTGCATGCGCTGAAATTGAAATGGAAATTTAATGAAAAAGTTATTATTTGCTACCTTTACTCATCTAGCAACTATTTTAATGGTCAAAGTTGTGTTTAAAGTATTATAATGATTACTTTCAAAGCTAAGACACAACTTCCAGCTTTAATGAGAAGGGCCGTCTGAAAATATGAAGCGATCAAAGGGGATAAAGACAAGAATGTATGTAACATCATGATGAATGAGGATTTTTCATAAATCTGGGAGAAATTAATAAGGCAAAGGAAGTTTTGTTTAAGATAACCAGCCACTTCTTGTAAGGGTAGAGTTTGTAAAAGTTAGGATTTTTAAGAATAATTGATTATAAGAGGGTATAAGTATTAATATACCTTTACATTATGCCTAAATGATAGGTTTAGATATTTTGCCCAAGCGTCCCAAGAAATTAATGGGGAAAGAAGCAAGGAGAAGATAATTTGGAAAGAAGCACAAAAGGTAGTAACTCTTTTCCTCTCATGTTATTGTGCATTGGTTTCCGCATGTTTGTTTGTGCCATTTTACTATAGTTAAGCATGAGAACATGTAAATTATCCTTGCTTAGATATTTGCCATGGTCATATGCAGCAGATAGATCGGCAGAGCAGTTATATGTCTAGTTTTTGCAATAGTTATTTATTCGTTTTATCTATTTGTAAAATGAATATGCACCAATTATTTATACAGTTTGTCTATCTGTAAGAGATTGTATACTAGTTAGCTATTTAGTTTAGTTATCAGTAAGATATATGTGCACTAGTTAGGCTTTCAGCTCAGTTACTGGCAAGGTCTTGTTCTCTATGGCTTGTTTTTACATGCATAATAATTAACCTTGTATGATTTACATGATGGAAACTGGTTGTTACTGAGATTTCCCCAAATGTCACCCCTTTCTTACATGATATACAGTAATGGCATGTACAACTAAGGGTTATGGAGTAGTGGCTGGTGAAGACTGGAGGTGGATGAAGCTGAAGAAGCTTGTACTGTGTTATTTATCTTGGTGACCTTGTGCTCAGTTGTTCTCCTCTTTTGATGATAAACTTAGTTATGCATATAAAAATATTTTGGCATGCAAATATCTTTCATAAGGAGGAGAGTTCGGGAGGTAGGTGCCATATGCAATGATGGCAAGAATATATTTATATATAGCTCATAATCTATATTGCTGAGAATGCATGTGTAATTAGTATATATATATAACTTATTTTTAGACATTAGGGCAAGTGTTTGGCTTAAGCTATGAGATGTTTACATGCCAAAGTTATAGGTTTTAACCAAAAATAGTTGCTTTCAATTATTTAGATTGAAAGCCATGATTATATGAAATGAGACCTTATAACTTGAAGAACTAAAAAAAGATTTTTAGTTTTGTCAGCAGCAAGTGTTTTGAATCAATAAACTAGCATTGAACCTGGGTCTTATTTCTTTATCAAAAGTTTCTATGAAGATAAATATAGAGCTTGAACCTTGGAATTTACACTCAGAATAAATTAATTATGGATTTTCAAATTTTTCAGAAAGTCCTATTCTTTACTTAGAAAAGTAACCAAAGTTTTTTTTTATTTTTAAGATGAACATTTTTGGGTGCCGATTGGGTCATTTTTAGTCCAAATTCGATTAAACACTTCTATTTGGTGTTCATAGAGTATGGTGTTACATTTTCCACATACAATATATAGAATCCATTAAACAAAATGAAAGTTGCACTGTTTACATGGTACTTTCTCAGCCCTTAATGTAAGATGTATTTATCTAATTTAATTAGATTAAGGAAGTTAGTTTAGATAGTTATATTTTTTCAGAAACTGTTAATCATCTTCCTTAATTCCTTCCATTTCTCTTTTACTTGATCATGATTGAATGAGCATCAATATGGGTATGGACAAATATGGTAAATATGTCTTACATTTAGCATCAATATTAACTCCATAATTAGATCAGATTGGAGGGAGTATTACCAAAATAGAATATACATAATGGTGTATATATATATATATATATATAGAGAGAGAGAGAGAGAGAGAGAGAGAGAGAGAGAGAGAGAGAGAGAGAGAGAGAGAGAGAGAGAGAGAGAAGCTGTGTCGTGTGAAGTGGAGTGTGACTTTGAGGTTTACTCCCAAGTCAAGCACTCCATCAATCGATCACTAACGTGTTTTATGGGTTCACTCTTTTTTTGATACAATTTATGGGTTCACTCTATTGTAGTGGGTTCACTCTATTGTAGTGATATATTGAAAATATGGTCCTTCAGTGATAATGATACTTCTCTCTTTGTTGCATAAAACTTCGTTTTATTTTCATCTTTAACCAATATTAATTAGATGTGTCATAATAATGAACGTTGAAGCATTTTTAATTTGCCTATTTTAATTATAGATCTAATTATTAGATGTGTCATTCCTATTTATTCTATATGCTGATTGGCTCATTGATTAGTATTTTTTCGATGAGCTTCCAACATGAGATTCATCAGATATGATGCTCCATTTCCATTAAAATATATTCTGCTTTTTGGAATGGAGAAACAGGGCTAAACAATGAAATAATCGTATCATCTGATACGTTTTTTACGAGGTAATCTCTAGAAGTTAACAAATTGAGTTTTTATATTACATAAGGGAATAATGACTGAAATGAACAATATTATATAACAAAAAACTTATATTTAATATATTCAAATTTATTATATTTGTTTGGTGTCCAAATACAGCCAAGGTATCCAATATGACGAAACATACACTTCAATGAAAAGTAAAACATTGCAAGTTTTGCTAAGGT
Organism: Inga oerstediana; assembly: GCA_963210345.1. Taxonomy (NCBI): domain Eukaryota; kingdom Viridiplantae; phylum Streptophyta; class Magnoliopsida; order Fabales; family Fabaceae; genus Inga; species Inga oerstediana. Next base: position 70,550,924 of record OY723400.1, on the reverse strand, counting down.
TTTTAGTTATAATCCTCCCAATAAAATGTATTAAACAAAGTTTAGTTGAGATAAAGTGTGCTCGTTATGACCAGATAAAATTGACAATAAAACTAAGAAATTATTTAAAAATTAACCACTAAAAAGATTTTCATATCGACAATAAAATATAAACCTCACATTCTTATGATAATATTACAAATATGAAATATTCATAAGGATATATTAATACACAGACATATATGAATGTATTAGCTGTGCCGTGTGAAATGGAGGATGACTTTGATGTCTCCTCACGAGTCAAGCACTACATTTTCCTAAGAATTAAGGAGCCTTTAAGTGTTTGTCAATTTGATTGTGACTTTTTGATAACGTTCTTGTTGGGATATAGAATCTAAGGCCAACCAGACTTGACCAAAAATGAATTAATGTAATGATAAAAAAAAAAACAAAAGTAAAGACCGCACAAATTTCTTACTCGTCTTATACATCAACTTCTTCTAGAGAGTAACTTTAAGCGTTATATATATGTTTTTTTAATTATTAATTGTTCATTTTGTTATTTTATTTTATAGGTCAGACTATGTTCTCATCATAAGTTAAAATGTATATATTTTTTCACTTTTTTATCTTTGAGTAAATTAAAGACGATTTTATCTCTCTTTGTTTATAATAATATTGTATATATGGTAAAAAGATCTATACTATCACTTTTATTTTATATTGATTTTCTCAAATGCTCCTATATATAGCACCTACTAGTGGAGCACATGTAACAATTCAAATCCATTTTAAAGTTGTTTCTCTCCTACTTGACTGTGATGACAACTTACTATAAGTCATTATGTTGGAATTGCAATAGTAATGTTGATGCCGTAGTAGTAGTGTCAAAATCGGGATTTCTTCAGCTAGTCAGACTAAATTGGCCTAAGCTTATTAAGCTTAAGCACTCTTCATTTTCTTTAATTTTAATTATTTTCAAGCTCTGTTGTTATTCAAAAATGAAGGAACACTCATTAGTCATTAATAATATGTTCGTCATTTGTGTCCTTATTTTTTTTCCTTTTTATTTACATCTCTCTTTTATTGTATTCATTTGGACTTGGAGGGAATACTTCAATTTTAATTTTCTAGGGACTTAGATTATATCTATATATATATATATATATATTCTTTTCGTTGTGTCTACTCAACATTTTCATGCCATCAAATCAAATAACGTAATGTCGAATTTATGGTCATCTACTGAACTTCTCGAAATTTTTATATTGATTATTTCATATTTTATATTATTCAGGTAAAAAATAGATAATCTCTAAAATTACATTCAGGTTTTGATTTAAAAATAATTATGAAAATTCCATTACATAAAAAAATGCAACCTATATTTGTATAAACTAAACAAACCTTAATTTCATTAGGATGTGTTATTCTTCAATATAATTTTCCATAATGTTTTAAATTTAAAAAATGCCCATAATGGTCTCTTTAAGTCTCTGGTGTGAAAGGGGATTATTAGACTGAGTTTTGTGGCTTCTGAAATATCTGAAATATACATACAAAAATACTTGCCCTTTTTTCTGCATACAATATATAAAATTTGTAGAAAAAATGAAAGCTGCACTCTTTACATGGTACTCCAAGGTTGTTAATGTAAGATATATTTATATAATTTAATTAGATTAAGGAATTTGTTTTTTTGCCTAGATAATTAGATTAAGGAATTGAAGTTTGTTAAGGTGGTTAATATGATTTTTTTTTCTGAAACACCCTAATTATCTTCCTTAACTTTCTCTATTTCTCTTTTACTTGATTATGGTTTAAGGAGCATCGATAAAGGTAAAGTAGAAAAAGACTGACAAATATTAAAACTAGATCTTACATTCAGGGTAAAGGTCAACTTCACAGTTAGGTTTTACATTAAGGATGGGAGGGAGTATTACCAAAATAAAATATACATAATGATATGTGTGTCTGTGAAATGGAGTGAGACTTTGAGATCTACCCCCAAGTCAAGCACTCCATCTATCTACAAATATTTAGATGGTTGATATAATATATCAAATCAATTAAAGTCTGTAGACTTTTGATATAATATATATGGCCTACCAGACTGACCATAAATGAAGTAAAGCAATGAAAATGAAATTTTGGTCCAAATAAAATTATGCTTTGTATAAACTCTAAAATTGATAATCTCTAAAATTTCATTCAGGTTTTGATTTAAAAAATATTGAAAATTCCATTACATAAAGAAATGCAACCTATACTCGTATAAACTAAACTAACCTTAATTTCATTAGGATGTGTTATCCTTCACTATAATTTTCCTTAATGCTTTAAATTTCAAAGAGGCACATAATGGCCTCTTCAAGTCTCTGGCGTGAAAGGTGGACTATTAGACTGAGTGTTGTGGCTTCTGAAATATCTAAAATATACATACGAAAATATTTACCCTTTTTTCCGCATACAATATATAAAATCTGTAGAAAAAATGAAAGCTGCACTGTTTACATGGTACTCTCAGTTGTTAATGTAAGATATATTTACCTAATTTAATTAGATTAAGGAATTGAAGTTAGTTAAGGTGGTTAATATGATGTTTTTTTTTCTAAAACACCCCAATCATCTTCCTTAACTCCCTCAATTTCTCTTTTACTTGATTATGGTTTAAGGAGCATCAATAGAGGTAAATTAGGAAAAGATTGACAAATATAAAAAATAGGTCTTATGTTTAGGACCAAAGTTAATTCCACAATGAGGTGACGGTAAGGAGTATTACCAAAATAAAATATACATAATGATGTATGTATGTGGGATACACACACACACACGCTGTCTCGTGTGAAATGGAGTGAGACTATGAGATCTACTCCCAAGTCAAGCACTCCATCGATCTACAAATATTTGGGTGGTTGATATAAATATCAAATCATTTAAAGTCTGTCGACTTTTGATATAATTTATATGGCCTACTAGACTGACCCTAAATGAAATAATGCAATGAAAAATTAAATTTTGGTCCAAGTAAAATTATGCTTAGTTCATATAGGGACCAAATTTCATCTCATCGATTACTAACGTGCTTTATGGGTTCACTCTATGGCCTATACAACATTGTAGTGATATATATTGAAAATATGGTCCTTCATGTGATAATGATACGTCTTTCTTTGTTGCATCAACTTCTTTTTATATTCAGCTTTAACCGAAATTAATTAGATGTGTCATAATAATAAACGTTACAGCCTTTTAAATTTGCCTATTTTAATTAGATGTGTCGATTTTCATTTAAAGTCACAAAAGTCCATATTCTTGAAAGAGGACATCTCACTTTTTTAAAGACAAAACTCACCCCACTCATTTCACAAGTCAAGCATGCTATTCTTAAGATATAAAATGGTGATTCCCTTTTTTGTGTGCTTTGTAAATTTGATCTGTCATTCTTAAGGCTTTTAGTTATCATCAAGAAAAATGTTCACAAATTTAATCCTATGTGTACATCATCCTACCTAATAGTTGAATTAAGCAAGGTTTAATTAGTTGAGATTATGTGGGCTTTTTATGACCAGAATACATCTCACAACTCAAAGAATATTCACAAAAGTATTTAAAAATTAACCATTAAAATGATTTTCATATCCACAATAAAATCCAAACCTCACATTCCTATAATAATATTACCAAAATAAAATATGCATAAGGATATATACATACACTCATATATGTATGTATTAGCTGGGCCATGTGAAATGGAGTATGACATTGAGGTCTACTCACAAGTCAAGCACTGCATGTTTCTATGAATAAAGGAGACTTTCTTATTAAGTATTTGTCAATTTGATTGTGACTTTTTAATAACGTTCTTGTGGGGATATACAGTCTTCGGCCAACCAGACTTGACCAAAAATGAAATAATGTAATGATAAACAAAACAAAAAAAAATGTGAAGACCGCACAAATTTCTTGCTCTTTTAACGCATCAACTTCTTCTAGAGGGTAACTTTAATCGTTATATATTTTTTCCATTTTTAATTATTCATTTTGTTATTTTATTTTATAGGTCAGACCATGTTCTCATCACTAGTTAAAATGTATATATTTTTTTCACTTTTTTATATCTTTGAGTAAATTGAAGACGATTTTATCTCTATTTGTTTCACTTCCATACTTCGCCTAGACGGTTATGCCACGATGTCCTTAAGCCTATATGTGATGGATAGACTTCCCTAATCATGATATATTTGCTTAGTTGATTTAATTTGTACAGAATTTAAGTTCTGTCCAAAAGAAATGGAATAATTATTTCCAAAAAATATATATTGCATATATGGTAAAAAAAATCTATATTATCACATTTATTTTACATTGATTTTCTCAAATTCTCCGATATATAGCACCTACTAGTGGAGCACACCTAACAATTCAAATCCATTTTAAAGTTGTTTCTTGCCAACTTGATTTTGATGACAACTTATTATAAGTCATTTTCTTGGAATTGTAATAGTAGCATCAAAATCGGATTTTCTTAAGCTAATCAGACTAAATTAGGCTAAGCATATTGAGCTTAGGCACTCTTCATTTTCTTTAATTTTAATTATTTTCAGGCTTTGTTGTTATTCAAAAATGATGGAACACTCATTAGTCATTAGTAACGTGTTCGTCATTTGTGTCCTTACGTTTTTTTCTTTTCAATTTACGTTTCTCTTTTATCATATTCATTTGCACTTGGAGGGAATACCACAATTTTTCATTTTAAATCTTTCTCAAGGCATCAGATACATACTAAATTAATTTTTCTCAAATAATAGTATTAAACAATCCAGTCCTAATTACATTAATATATGCTAACTCATTTAATTTCTCTGGACAAGTTTAATTAAATTACATGAGACATTTTTTCAGGAATGAAAATATGAAAATATCTGGTCTTCACGGCAATTTCATTTTGCAACTCTGTATTTGGATTGTATTTGGTTTTATCGGCGTTCCTTCGATCCCACTCCAAACCTCCAGACTTGACTCTCCATTGGTCCTTGCTTTCTTTTTGATTGTGTGCTCCGTACTCCTTGTGGCAATTGTAGCAAATTACCCATTTTTTTTTATATATAAACAAATTTCTATGTAATGATCCATGTTTTATGTTAGAGACAATATTATTGCTTATAGGAAACTTTAAGAGCAAAAAAACAGTGTCAAAAGCACCGATCATAAAGCCTCAATCCAGATTAATTGCTTGTTTGGATACTTAGTAATATGATCCAGAAAAAGTAACAGACACCGGGTGGCTCAAAGGTTATCACAAAAAGTGCATATTCTTGACTTCTTTTCCTTTTAGTAAATGCTTAAATTATAGATTGATGATGTAGTGAATGTATAATATGACATTAATATTATGCAACTCTTCCGCTTTTAGACATAACCATTATGCACAGCATTGCTTTTAATTCTTTTTCATGTTAATTTTTCGATACAATTATTTTTATGTTAATTATGTGATATGCTTTACTTCTTTTTAAAATTATTTTATATACATTTCTTCTTTCTAGCTAGAGACTATATCGATACCCATAATCAAAAGTAGATTTCCGAGTATATCTATACCACCACTTTGATAATTTTTATTTACCACTTTCTATATATATATATATATATAGAAAGTGGTATATTTACGTGTATTTATAGCGTCAACTACGTGGCATTTTTCATTGAACCAAGATATATTACCAAAATAAAATATTCATATAAGAGGAGATATTTTGCAGCGTGACAAGTCAAACACGCCGTGTACCTACAAATTAAAAGTGGGAGATAGAAAGATATAATATATACATCCAAACAAATTAAGACTAAAGACTTTTGAGATATATGTTTGTGAAGAGACAATGCATCCACACAAGCTTCTTCTCAATAACTTTCCTTTGGGTTATTAGACTAATGCAATGAAAATGAAAATATGGTCCTAGAAGTGAATAAATTATACTTCATAAAGCGACACAGTTTCTTTTCTCATCACTAACGTAATTTTCTTTCTCTTTCAAGTAGTTGCATCAACTTGTTTTGAGGGCCACTTAATGTTGAGAATTCCACCATGCCATGTGCCCCCGCTTTTTGAGGTAAATGGATGAGTCCTTTTTACTAAAAGAAAACAAAAACTTCATAATTAAAATTAGTCACATGGACTTAATTGTTCGCAATCAATTTTTCTAAGCTCCATAGTCTGTTTTACGCCAGCACTATTCTATATTAATTATTACAAAGCATAGGTCATTGAGGTCACTCAAAATCACGGCCATGGCAAAACAGCATCTCCAAAAGCCTAATAAGTTTTCCTTCCTCATTCGTGATTATATTTACAATTTTATTAAAAGATAAAAATAATTATTTCCCCATTTATCACCTAAACGGTAACTGTTAAATAGTAGTTGAGATTTCATCTAAGAGCATATATGAATTTGATTAGGACCAATTTAGTATTTGTACGTTCATATTTTGGTTTTTGGTCCTTAATAATTATAATTTTTAAGATCCTCCTCGACAAATATCATTCAGTGTAGGTCCTTCCCTCTAATATTCCCAATTAAATAATACAGTGATAATATTGTCCTCAAACTCAAAGTGGTAGCTAAAGAAATTGAAGACCATAGAATTTTTTTTTAATATTGAGAATGTGTCCGCTCTGTTAAATTATACAGTCAGTGCCTTGAATGAGCTACAAGCTTATAAAATTAAACATATTATTGATCGAATTAACCATGCACAAGTAATGAGAATGAGTGAGAACACAAAACCAAGATTTCTTTCAATAAATTTAGATTTGTTTTGGGTCGATCATCAATTTAGATTTTTTTTTGCCAGCTGAATTTAGATTTCAATGGCAGTAAATTATAGAGAAGCATTTTATATATGCATGGTAGCAAAGCATTCCAATAATGTTCTGTGGGGTTACTCTTTATAGCCTACTAGATGTACTGGGTACAAGTCTTTGGGAGAACCATACCAATCTAACTGTTGGAGTTAATGCACCCCCTTGAGAGCCGAGGAAGCCCTCTTCGGTTGGTCGTCTCTCAATGAAAGCATTATTGTAATGGGCACAAGTCCTTGAGAGAACCACATCCCAAAAACTCGTTGTTGGAATTGGGGAACCCAAGGCCTTATAAGATCCCTCTTTCAATGAAACCCATCCGATGATACTCATTACAATCCATTAAATAAGAAAGGAATAATTGTCTCACCCAAAATTTAAAAAATAAAAATAAAAAGGAAATGCATAATAGAAAGAGCACTGTATCCACGCAAGCTTCATTTAAAAAATGTTCTTGCACTGTTTACTGCCTATTAGACTGGACCATAAATGAAATAATATACTAAGAAAAGGTGGTCCCAGAAGTGAAATTGTTCAACACGTAATCAAATCAAGGGACGAAGCTTCTTCTCATTAACCACCGGTCTTGGCCATAAATAAAATACTGCAGCAATATATATATATATCTATATATAAATATATATCTTCAAATATATGTTAAAACAAATTTAATACGCCTGGCATGCTAATTAATGTTTTAGTTCAATTTCTCCAATCTTCTCACAAAAGATGTCCTTTTGCAACTCCGCATTTTGTTAGTAAGACTTGATTTGATTTCGAGCCGGAGAAGTATAAAATGACGTGTGTTAATTGCTCGATGCACAAGACTTGAAATTCGGATGTGTCTGTTATGCTCCTCATGGGAAAGCCTTCTTCCTTTGTTTTCCTGCTATTACTTCATTGCTTCATGGCCTCCTTAGCTTGGAGTGATACAAACATCAGTACTGATAAATCTGCACTTCTTGCCCTTAAATCCCTTGTCACTTCAGATCCATATGATTTCTTAGCTTATTGGTCTGTCTCTTCTTCTCCATGCAATTGGACTGGTATCATATGCAATACTCGTCATAGAAGGGTCTATTCCTTGAATCTTCATGGCATGGTTCTTAAGGGCTCCATATCTCCACAACTAGGAAATCTCTCATTCCTTGTTGAACTTGATCTCAGTGACAACAATTTTTATGGTCAAATACCAGAAGAGTTGGCTCGATTGCATAGATTGAAACTATTCAACTTGAGCTTCAATGACTTTGATGGGCAAGTTCCAGCGTGGATAGGTATTTAACTTCACTACAGAAACTAAATCTTCGAAATAACAGTCTTAATGGAGTTATTCCACTATCTCTATTCAATTTGTCAATGTTGGAGATCTTAGATTGGAATAATAATTTTATTGAAGAGGTCATTCCGTTAGAGTTGGGCAGACTTAAGCGATTGAAGATTTTACGACTTAGCGGTAACAAACTTTCAGGAATCATTCCACAAACAATTTTCAACTTATCTTCACTCGAGTTATTGAGTTTCTCCTACAACAATTTGTCAGGTATATGTTTTAGATTATTGTCAACATTTATATTAATCTTCATTCTAAACTAGTGTACTTGGTTAGCAGGATCTCATCCTCGAGGAATAAGAGTTTGTCTCAATTTATTTATTTATTTATTTCCGGCATTTTTATGAATTTTCTTCTATATTTTTGTCATAATTTTTCTACTCTTTTTCAATGGGAAAAAACATTCATCATCAAAAATTTGAAACAAATTATATAGTCACACCATGGGAAAAGAATTACTGTCATAATATTAATTAGTCCAGGCTCATCATCAGTGTTTGAAAATAAATGTATATTATTCTGTTAATAAGAACTTTTTGAAGGGTTTTTTCATAGGAAAAAAACTTAGCTCAAGTTCATTATGTCCATTATATCAAGATTTTCAATCACCCATGGACATGTGTCCAATTTATTTCATGTGGATTTATAGTTAAATAATAATATTTTAAAATATGATATAAGAAACTTGTATTGTCCTTTTTCATATTGAATAATCCTTACAATGAACATGTCGGAAACGTTCATTTTTTATTTGGACAATCTACATTATATTTTAATTTCATTATTTATTAGTAATTATTATTTTTAAAAAGTGTGTAGAGTCAACAAAAAGATTTTTTCTAAGAGTCTCCCAAGAAATATGTGTTTTGATAGGAATGATGAAAAGGAAGGGCCAATTGGATATCAATTTGTATCCTGGATTTAATCATCTTGAAACCATCAAAATTTCTCAACCAAACACAACCAGTTGATTTAATCTATGGTTATTAGCCCACCCGAATTAAAGGGGTTACACCTTTTATTGCGTTTTATCATTTACTAATATATGTCATTTCTTAAAAAATGTGCAAGTCTTGTGTGTTTTTGTGGAATATTAATTTATCTCATGTGCCTAACAACTTGTGACACATAACAAATTGTTACTGACATTATTTTCTTTCCCACCCGCTTAATATTTGAAGGAGGCATCCCAAATGAAATTGGTGATCTTTCACAACTGAAGAGATTGTATCTTGGAGTAAATCAACTCACTGGTTCTATACCATCTTCATTGTTTAACAATTCAGCGCTACAAGAGATTGCTCTTGACATAAATCGATTATCTGGTAGTCTCCCAAAAAATGTGTGTTTTGAGCTTCCAAAACTTGAATTATTTTATGTGAATGGAAATGAGTTGTCTGGCAACATACCCTCCATTTGGCATCAATGCAAAGAATTAGTACAGCTACAATTGGGTCATAACAAATTCAAGAGAGGAAATATACCAAGTGACCTCGGAAATTTGACCAAACTCCAATGGCTACATCTTAGGAACAACAACTTGCAAGGTAAGAGTTTTAATTATATGAATGTCATAAATTCTATTTTAGTATTTCGTAAGGCATTAGTGAATAATGATTTTGCTATATTAATTTTTAAAGACATAGATCGTGGTGCTTTCTCTTAATCCCAAAGCGAATATGAATAAAAGGGAGCCTGAAGGAAAATAACCTGATAAAAGGGCCCCATATAATACTACTTAGAGTCAGATTGGATTAAAAGGGTGGAGTATGACTTTTACCATTGATATCTCTATCTTAGTGATCATTTGTATTTAGCTATTAATATTTAGGGATATGATTTTTTAAATCTGAATAATCTTTTTATTCGCATATTTATTTTAGCTTCCCAAAGTTTAGAAAAAAAACTTCAAATATTGAAAACAAATATAAAATACTAAACACTCGAATTAATCTTTATTTGAAATTTTTTAATGTAATCACGTGAGATGTCATTTTTCAATTTGGAATGATTTTGCATGCCTTTGACTTTAGTTTGGGATTGGAGAAATATAAAATGACGTGTTTGTTCGTAAACAAAATGAGATTTTGTCTTTCGCCCCCCATTTCATTCATTCATAATGAGATGTCATAATGTTCATTTTTCAATTGGATTTTTTTTTCCAAAAAGAGTAAGCCATACAAAGAATATTTAATTTTAATTTGGTTATTTATTATTAATTTATATTTTTAAAAATTTTGTAGTTAACAAAAATAATTTTTCTGGTAGTTTTGAAAGAAATTATGAATAGCAAAGGCCAATGGATTTCGATGTGCCTGGTAGTTTTTTTTTTCCAATTAATCACAACTAATTGAACTCATAATCTTCTTATTTATTGAATGAGAAGAATACAGCTTATATGAAATATAAGAATTTCTCAGAATTAATTAATCAACCAAATCTGGAAAGATAACAATAATAAATCTATATTAATCCAAATTATAGAATAATAAACTGAACTAAAGCATAAAATAGCGTAATGGGCCTTGCACAAGAAATGGGCTATTCCATCCAAATTATTTATTCTATGGATATTATACCAACCCAATTAAATGGGCTGTTCCTTTTTGAGAACAAGTGCAGCTGTGTTTTATCATTTATAATATATTTTTGTTATTATTTCTAAAAAATGTGCAAGTTGTGCCATATGTGTTTTCAAAAATACAATTTTGTTTTATTTAAAAAAAAAAAAATTTGTTTCATGTACATAAACATTTATTATACACAAAATTGTTACTGACATCATTTTCTTTTTCCCACCTATTTGAAGGAAACATTTCAAATGAGATTGCCAATCTTTTACAACTAAAAACATTGCATCTTGAAAATAATCACCTTCCTATACCATTATCATTACTTAACAGTTCAGTCTACAATAAATTGATCTTGGAATAAATCACTTATCTAGTAGTGTCCCAACAAATGTGTGTTTTAGGTAACATTGTAACTCTTTGGAGTGGCAATTTTTGTGTACTTATATATAATTTTGCTAGTTTCTTTCTAGCCTCTTATTTTTCCTTTTTCCCTTTTTTTCTCTTAAAATCTACAATGCAACTCCGATACAAATATGGTCAATCTATCCCTCCCATAATATTACAGTATACTTTAGCAAGCTTTTCATGTATTATTTATATTTTTTTTGATATTTTTTTCTAACTGAAACTGCTTTAAACTTTTACGTTAGGTAAAATTACGCTCCACACCTCCATACAAGGATTTTCTATTATTATAAAAACTATAACTTTAGTTTTTTGGCCAATGATGGATTCATAAAAAAGAAAGTAAGTGCATTAAAATAATTTTCAAACACACATCAAGTTATTTTTAACAATTTATTTAGGAGATGACTATGAATGAGATTGTAGAAATAGTAATCAACTACATGTATTTCTACATAATATAAATCTATCTCATGTGTATTTGTATATGAATAATGATTTTGCTATATTACTTTTAAATACATGGAATGCAACGCTTTCCTTTCATCCTAAAGTGAATATGAATAACATGATAATATTTTCTGAATCATTAAAGAAACAGGGAGCCTGAAGGAAACTAACCTAATCAAAGGACCCCATACAACACTTTTTAGAGTCAAATTGCATTAATAGGGTGGTGTATGACTCTTACCATTGATATCTCTATCTAAGTGATCATTTGTATTTAGCTATTTATATTTAGGGATATGATAATTCATATTCTTAAATTTGAATAATCTTTTTATTTCATATTTATTTTAGCTTCCCAAACTTTAGAAAAAAACTTCAAATATTGAAAACAAATATAAAATACCAAACACTCTAATTAATCTATATTTGAAATTTTTTAATGGAATCATGAGAGATGTCATTTTTCAATTTGGAATGAGTTTGTATGCCTTTGTTGTTTTTGGGAAAATTCTAAAAAATTACATTGGAAATTGCAAAAGGACAATTCAGTGCACCGAAATTCAAAAAGGACAAATAAGTACAATGTCAAACAAGGTGAGAAATTTGGGATTTTGAAACTCAGCGAAATGACGAAAATACCCTTCAGCCCTCAGTCGAAATAACAACATGGGCCTCTTAATTAACAACTCCATATTCTACATTAACAACACCAAAATCCCCCAAAGAGTCCGTACTTGTCAACTGTGAAAGAAGAAAGTAGAGTTGTTAATGTAGAATATAGTGTTGTTAATAAAGAGAAATGAGTTATTATTGGCCCTAAAACTTGTTAACTGTGAAAGAAGAAAGTAGAGTTGTTAATGTAGAATATGTTTTTGTTAATAAAGAGATAGATGTTGTTATTGGCCATGAAACTTATTAAGTGTGAAAGAAGAAATTGGAGTTGTTAATTAAAAGGATTATGTTGTTATTCTGAAGTGGAGAGAGGGAGGACTGAAGGGCATTTTCGTCATTTCGCCAAGATTTCAAAATCCTAAATTCCTCACCCCGCCTGACACTATATTAATCTGTCCTTTTCCAATTTCGGTGTACTGAATTGTTCTTTTGCATTATCCAATATATTTTCTTTTGGAATTTCCCCTTTGTTTTTCGCCATGTCATTCATTCATAATGTTAGTTCATGAGCTCATGGGACCACATGATATTTAAAACTTGGAAACAGAATATTTTCGGGCTCTGCACCATATCATTTATACTTTGTTCAATAAAAAAGCTCCACATCATATATAATTACTGTGCTCACTTGTTGACTGTATATGAATGCAGTATTTGCAACCTATATGGCTCGCTTATTATCTTCAACTCTATATTTCTCCTCTTCCTTTCCCTGATTAATTTTATTTTTTAAATATTTTTAATTATTTCTTTCTTATTTCACAAATTTATAAAATCCTATTAAATAATTATTCAACAATTACAACATAAAACACTTATCTCATTAGCTATATAATTATTAAAAGTTAGGCAATTCGATGGTTAGAATATATTTGATTTCTGCCTTTTTATTATTTATGCATGGATTATTAAGCATAAACCAAATATTCAAGTTTTTTGAATTAGTACGTAAAACACGTGTAAATTTTTTTATATAGTATATATATGTAAATTATATGCAAATGATATTACCTATTTTATTTTTCTTTTACCCACATTTGGATGAAAAGAAAATATGGGAGGAATGAAAATGGGAGGCGAGAAAATGGAAAGAAGAGAAAACATAAGAGAAAATGTTATCACCTCTATTGTTTGGACCCACCCCATTTTCTCCCCCACTTTCTTTCCTTCCACATTTTCTCTTCTATCCAAACAAGGGAAAACTTATTTTCCCTTTCATTTTCCTCCCCAATTTTCTCCCCGTCCAAACATAGCATTAAAGTCTATATAGTTACAAAAAGTTACCACATCCGGTTCTTAATATAAGATCTAATTGACTAATTTACATAGATTAAGGAAGCTAAATAAATTATTTTTAAATATTTATATTTATTAATTTTCCCCAAACAAATTTGTCATACCCTTATCTTATTTTTACATTTTTTAGAGTGCTTGCGCGCAGTTCGGTGAGCAATACAGGAATAGCAAAAATATACTGATTATGTGTGCATAATTACAGAAATTCTCCCATAGGGGTTCGTACATGATAATTACAATTAATGTAGCCGCATATGTATGGCTACTAGGGTGTCTAAACTCGTTCCAGTGAAACGGAGACATCTTCCCACCTTTGTCCCACCACTGCAATCCCATATAGTTCTCTTCTCTACTTTCAGTACACCTCCTATTTTCACCTGTCTAAATCATTGGCAGGGGAGTATGAGAATTGGGAGAATCTCAGTAGGAAAATAGTTACCTTAATGCATGCAAGATATATGCTATGCACATGACATATTAGCTTTAGCTAGATGCATGCTCAATGTTTCATGTAACAAAACTATGGCCACAATATAAATAGAAACAGAGCTTCATTGATTCAAATATGCTTTACACAATCAAATAAAGCAATAACATATATCACTACACCAGCAAAGATATCAAATACACGCAAGTACACTACTACAAAATATATATTTAACGTCCCTAAAGGACGTCCTTTTTTAAAAAATGGAGGTAAAAAATAAAAGCGGTGGCATTTTTGTAATTATAGATAAGAACTGAATAGCTTTAGACGTCCACAATTTAAATAGGGACGTCTAAAATGTGACTTTACAAATTTTAGACGTCCCTATTTGAATTAGGGACATCTAAAATAAAAAAAAAAATTTCTTTTACTTTAGACGTCCCCAATTCACATTAGGAACGTCTAAAGTATGACTTTAGACGTCCCCATATATATTGGGGACGTCTAAAGCATTTTAGATATATATATATATATATATATTTTTTGGAATGAGGGACGCCCTTTGGCATCCCTCATATATATGGGGACGCCAAAGGGCGTCCCTGATGATACATCAGGGACGCCATTTTGGCGTCCCTAATAATAGTATTAGGGATGCCAAAATGGCGTCCCTGATGATACATCAGGGACGCCCTTTGGCGTCCCTATATATATATATATATATATGAGGGACGCCAGGGCGTCCCTCATTCAATAAAAAAAAAAAAATTAAAATGATTTAGACGTCCCCAATATATATGGGGACGTCTAAAGTCATCCAAAAAAAAAAATATAAAATGCTTTAGACGTTCCCAATGTATATGGGGATGTCTAAAGTCATACTTTAGACGTCCTAATCTGAATTGAGTACGTCTAAAGTAAAAAAAAAAATTAAAAAAAAACTGAACAACTTTAGGTGTCCCTAAATTAAATTGGGGACGTAAAAAATAATTCAAATTTTTACTGATAGTCTTTATTTGTCAGTGTTATACTACTTTTACACTCATCTTTCTTTTCCCATCGCCGTAAACATAAGAAAAGCCATTACCACCACGCGTTTTAACTCTTACTTCTTCTTCTTTATATGCTCATTTTACTCTTGCTTCTTCCTTTCTCTCTCTTTTTTTCACCTCCAGATCTGTTATGCTTTCTTACTATTGTTTATTATTTTATCCTCTTTCTCTTTTTTCTTTGGGTTTTCCTTCTATTTTATTTTCTAACTCGTGTTGTTATGGTTTGTAGATCAGGACTCTGAAACATGCTTCATGGCTACGTTCTGCTGAGAAAACGAGGTTCATCTCTCCCTGTCGCTCTTCTCTATTCATTATTACAAGAAAATGAATTTCAATAATAGAAGGAGATAAGTTTTTTGCAACTGATTCCTCTTATTGTTTTCATCTTCTCCCTATGAGATTTCAGTTTTGGAGTTATTATTGTGTAGATTTGGATTTTAGACACTAGATCTGTAATTTTATTGACGATGATATGTAATTTCTGGCTTTAAATACTGTTCAGTTTAGATCTGTAATATAAACGATTTTTTTTTTAAAAAAAGCACTTTAGAAGTCCCCAATTTAAACTGGGGACGTCTAAAGTGCTACAGTGACACTTTAGACGTCCCCATTTTTAAAGTGGTGACGTCTAAAGTGTCTCTGTAGCACTTTAGACGTCCCTTCTTAAAATGGGGACGTCTAAAGTCCAAATTTTAGACGTCCTTTTATCTACGGACGTTATTGCCATTTTTTACTACGTCGCTCACATAGACGTCCCCTTATTTTCAGACGTTAAAAGGCCTAAAAAAGGGACGTTAAAAACGTTTTTTGTAGTAGTGGTAAAGTAAGTCCCCCATCTCTGGTCTCTAAGTCCTTCTCTTGTAACTTTTTGTCAGTCCAATATTCCGCGTCCAACTCGGGCTACTGTCCGATCCTAAAATCCCAAATTTACAGTAAATGAGTTACTACTCATTCATGTATTGCTCGAAACTTGTTTTGTTGGTTATTTTAGTCTAAAACTGCAAAATTTCCAAAATGCCCTTGGGACCCGACCCCGGCCCCTTCAGTCCCGGTCTGACCGAAACATGTCAAGGGAAAAGGGGGAAATGCAACTTTGTATTTCAATACCTAAAGCTTGCTTCTTTCTACTCATAATCCCTTGATTAACCATTTAAACACATATCGCACATGATTAGAGTGAATTTGGGTAGCACCTCCTCTTAGGGTTTTAACATCCCAAGTCATAAAAACCAACCAATACAAGCTAAGAATCCAATCACAACAACAACACAACCTTGAATTCAACCAAGAAAGTAAGGTTTATGAGTTTACCTTTGATTTCTCTCTCTAGACTCCAATTTCGTCCTCCTTCACTCCTTCTTTCCTTTGATTTTCCTCTTGCTATATGTATGTTTCAAGAAGGATTATAGGTTAGAAAGAGTTGCTCATGAATTTGAAGGTAAGAACAAGTAGAAATCACCTTGAACTTACCTTGAATTTTTCTTTTGGGCTATCATTCTCTCTATGTTTCTTGAACTCTCTCTCCCTCTAGGCGTGAAAATGGCCAAATAAAGATGCAAGCAAGGCTCATAAAAATATCTCACCTTTTCCTCTAATTATTAATATCCAAAATTTTGACTTTTGATGACAACTTTTTTACTTGACTTTATCTACAAGAAATTAGTGTCATAAACTTTAATGGAAATTGGACCAATCTTCCTCCATTTGGTTAGCCCATAAAGTGACGTTCCAAACCCATTAGAGAAGCAAAATAAGCTGATATTAATTTATCCCATAATTACTACATTTGTTATCACATATTTTTCATTTTCGGATTTAGTGGCAATTTTGGCAGATTTTCTGCCCAAATTTTGAAAAATTATAACTTTATTCGTAGACATTGGATTTGAGTGATTCTAAAGGCTATGAAACCCTTATTGAGTCTACTTTCAAGGAAAAATGTAGCTTTTAGTCAGTCAGAAGCTCAACATTCTCAGAATTCAAATATTTGAACGTTGCCACTGATACTGGCCAGTTTCACTGGACTAATTTCAAAAATTCATATCTTTTGTGTATACCTCCAAATGATTTGTATGACCTATCAAATTAAAGATTAGGATGTCTACTTTCATCCTGTAAAATTTCACAATTTTTGGTCATCATTTGATCATCCAAAACCATATGACAAGCTCACCGCCTCACTAGAAGAAATGAAACGGCATACACTTGCAACTTCAATAAATTCCATTTTTGTATACAAATTTCCTATACTCTTTAATTCACCCTTTTATTCCCTTTAATATCTCAAAGATGTAAGAAATGTTAGGAAATAGATTTGGGACACCTGCTAAATTGGGGCTTAGCAGTCCTCTTGGTTCAGACTTATTCTCTAGCCTTCAATCCCAAAATTCAGGGTATTAAATAATTTGCATAATTTATAGTTTGATATATAATATAATGATATACATAAGTATTTGGATAGATCAAGTAACATATACAATAATTAAATAATTTATTTAATTTCCTTAATCTCCACAAATCAGTCAACTGGGTCTTATATTAAGGACTTGATCTAATTTTACCTATCAATTTTATATTATAATTGTACATTAAACATATTATGAAAATATTATGACCCATTTTATTTTTCTTTTAAAGTCCATTAAGCTTTCTTACAAGTATTTTTTTTAGTTGATGTTAATCTTTTTTTTTTTTTTTTTGCCAACTTTAGTTGATTTCGATGCCGCACGAACTCTTTACAAGCATGATACTATTATTTTTTATCGCCATTCTTTTCTTTTCTTTTAATATTTTTCTACACAAAAAAAAATTAAAATGAGATTTTATTTTATTTTTCTTTCATTAATATTGTACATATTAGCAATGGGGTTAAATGTAGCTAGCAATTTACAATCACAAAAATAATAAAAATTCATGAATCGATGCTATTCTATGATTTTCTATAATCTTTTTATATAATTATCTCCACCACAGTAAAACTAAAATGAGATTTTTTTTTTCATTTCTTTTTTTTTTTCCATTTCATTCATTCAGATATTGTCTATGCATAAATGGTACTTAATACTTATATACAGATTGTGATTATAATCTCAAAATAAAAGAAAGATAGGATTATCACTTGATATTTAAAACATGAAAAATAATTTTTTTTACTCCTATACCTTGACGACAACAATTTGCAAGGTAAGGCTTTTAATTATATGATTGAATTAATTATACGTTATGTGTTTTTGTTTTAATCGATCGAATGAAAAATAATCTTAAAAATAGATTTTGCCTTTCATTTTTTTCGTCATTTTAAAGAACTGTAAGAAGCTTGTCAAATTGCGTTCATAGTAAAAAAATCTTAAAAAGAGAAATAAGATTAGTTTGGGTGATTAAAAATGACATGGAGCCCCTGTAAAAACTGAGTCTGAAATAATTTCATGACCTATCAATATTTGATGTGGCATAGTAATTTCCAAATGTGTTCGCGGTGCGTGTGTTTGTTTGTTCATATAATGTGGTTTATCTATTTTTTTTATTGTGAAAGATGAATGCCAAAGCCTTTTAACTATTAGCTTACTTTGATATATCGAAACAGGTGAAATTCCATCATCTCTTTTCAACATTCCTTCTTTAAGAATTGTAGATTTAGCAGAGAACAATTTGAATGGTAGTATTCCAATATCAATTGGTAACGAGACGTTGTTGGAACGATTAGATCTATCATGGAATTTTTTTACAGGTACGTTCAATCTACACATCTCTTAATCTTATGCTTTAACAAAAATCTTATTTTTATGTATACTATATTACCTCTAGAATGTGTAACTAAAAGTATTTAAATTCTTTAAATAAAAAACTAAAATTTTAGCCTTTTAAGTCTATGATGAATTCATAGCCAGATTTTAAAGTTAGAGCCTTGTGAATAATAAATAGCTTTAATGCATAATATAAATAACTTGGTTGTTCATTTTATATAGATGAAATTAATTCCATAATCTGTCTTTAGCATATCTTTTTTTTAAAAGAGTTTTAATGTCCAATTGGTAATTGATATTATATTGGAAGAGTCCCTTTTAAATTAATTTCCAAAAAAAGTTAAATAATGGTGTATTAATTTTAAGCCTCTTATTAACAAAATTCCATGCATCACTTATACAATTATGTGTGAATTAAGGAAATTCCCAGACTTACTATACCAACAAACAAATATTCTGCATTTTTTTGATAGGTGGAATTCCTTCATTCCTTTGGAAGATGCCCTCTTTCAGATATGTTAGCGTTGCCATGAATCATTTAAAGGGTAATTTGCCAGAAGAAATGTGTCATCAACTTCCTTTACTTGAAGTCTTTTCTGTTGATGGTAATCAATTAGAGGGAAGCATTCCAAAATCAATAAGCAACTGCACATCTTTGAAAAGATTATTTTTGGATGTTAACTCATTTACAGGTATGTACTTTACTTGTGTGTTTTCTTTTCTTTTTAAATATTTTTCTTTAAATTTAAATTTTTTTTTTCATTTCATTTATGTTAAACAACAAATAAAGTGAAGATCAAGAACCAATAGAACCTTATGATATATTTGTAACACAGATAAGTGAAATTCTTATATACTATTCGATGACATCAAAACCTTAAACCATACAGAATGGTCACCTTGTGTTATGCCAATACTTTTTTTTTTTCAAAGATATTATCTATCTCTTAATAACTTTAATTTTATGGTTTTTCTATCCCCCTAATATCAAAATTATTATAATAATATTAAAATATATACAGGTTTGGATTTGTTTTTCCTTATTTATTATATGTATAATTTGTAACAATTCTATATTGTTTAATTGAAATTTAAATTATACTTAATATTTAATTAAAAAATTAAAACGTGGGAATTAACAAATGTACAATAAAAAAACAAAAAAATTATTTAGATATGTGTAAAAAATCAAGGGAAACTGAAATACCAAAAATTAAATCCAGGTCTACACATTTAACAATTTTCTGATCAGGACTTTTCTAAATATTGTTAAAATACCATAATAACCCTCTATAATTAAAAATAAAAATTAAATTTTGATGCAAACCTTATTTTAGTTTTAATTTTTTCAGTTAAATTTAATTTACATTTTCCTTTGTTTGTGGTTTATTTATTTTCTTGTTATTTGATTGTGATTGATTCTAAAACGTAATTAGAATACAGGTAAATATGAAAAAAAACAAAATATAAATTATTATTGTAAATAAACAAAAACAAACAACAAATATATTTATATGACGGGTGATGTTTATACGAAGGGTGCTTTTAGGAGATTCACTACACTATGCATAGAGTGTCACACTTCATTCTAGAGTTACTTATCAAAGTTGTTATGCCATTTAAGAATCACATGTGACTCAATTAGTACCCTTATAAAGACAAACTATTTAAAACTTTTTTAAAAGCTTTTGTACGTGATATAATGAATTTTTCTGAAACTTCAAACATTCATAAATAAATCATTTCATATCCAAAAATAGTGGTTTAAAACTCTATCTTTAGCTCTTGAAATGCTTTTTATGATAAAATTAAGATGCTCAACATCATCCCATTAAGTCCAGAACTCGCCTAAAACTCATATTGTACATAGTAATTTTATGCAAAAATTGCATAATTATGACCCAACTTAAAAAATTCATATCTTTTTATCTGCACATCTAAAAATTACAAATTAATACTTAGTTTACAGCTTAGGATGTGTACTATTTTCATGCCAAATTTCATGATTTATATAAAATGTTTACCCTGTATAAAGTCAATCACTAGAATGACATTTCAGCATGAATATAACGTAGTTATCGCTTATAATTTTGAATATTAAAGCTCACCCACTACTTCTTATGGAGTTATGCACAACCCAAAACAACTTTAAGTTTACATGCCAAAGTAATTATAATAAGCCACACTAATGCAAAATTAATGTAACAAAACTTGCGTGCCATGCTTTCTTCCATCCACCTTAGCTATACTTCCACCAGCTTCACCTTTCCCAAGGATGTACTTGTTCCTATGGTTAATATATAGAGAGGGGTGAGATTGGGGAATCTCAATAGCAATAATTATATTTCAGTATATAATGCATGATAAATAATTGAGCATGTGAAATAAACCATAAAGAACAATACCTTACAATAACTAAATAACTGTAAAACTGAATAAATGAAACTTTTATTATACATGGCCATGACAATAATAGAAGTTAGAAATTTACATGTTCTCATGTTTAACTGTGGTAATAATGCACAAAGAAACATGCAACCAAAACATAATATACGAAATTAATGATTAAAACTACCTTTATCATGCTCTCTCACGCTTGCACTTCTTTCCTGATGTCCTCTTGATGGAGTTAGGGCACAAATCAGATCCTAACATTTGTATGTACATGCAAGATAGTTAACATGTGTATCATTCATGTCATAGTTGAACTATTTCTCGTCTAAGCGGTGCTATTCAAATAGGGAATATAAATAAAGTTCACAAACTTATGCTTTAATATTCCAATTGCCTATTTAATCACGCATATGGTTAAATGTCAACACCCGTTTCCATTTCGATAATCGAAGAGTAATAAAGACGGAATTCAATGGGCACACAGAAAAGTACAATTATATTGATAAAAATATTCGTTTACAATCTCACGTCGTTCGTCAACGAAATACAGAAAATACAGCGGAAACTTTAACGTTTACAGAATTCTCCAAAATATCTAAACATAAACTAATTTATAACCACGATCATGTCCTTACCTCGAGACACGTGCCAATCACTTCCCGGCGTCTATGCCTTTGCCTTTTGACCCACTAGGACCCACTAAGATGTTTATTTAAAAATAGGGTAAGATTTCGAAGAATCCCAGTAGAAACATGTTATCGTTCATAGAAAATACGAAAAATAAATATGACATGCGCCAAGGTATGCACCAATTAATGAACAATATAAACACATCATCGTCATGTATACATGAGTAGGGCCTAGCCCCATGATCTACATTGGTTGGACTTCCGCCAACTCTCAGTGTAAGTGCACCCCGGCACTAAATGCCCCTTTCTAGACCAATCATATTGATTAATAAAGCGCATTTACAAACATTGGCATCCATACAAGCAAATAACTATGGCATGATGTATAAAGGATAATGTTCCTACCTCAAAACTTTATAAACCCCTTTTTAGATGTGCCTCGTAAAACGTGTTGTGTCCGGCCTCCGACTCGGTCCTAAAATATTAAATGTACAAGAAATAGGCCATAACCTATCCAAGTATCATTTTAGACTCTTCCATAGTGTTTCTTGTGGTTATATTAGTCTGTGGTGAAAATTTACCAAAATGCCCCCAGAACCTCGGCCTAGTGGCACATTTTCCCCAAAATGTTGACTAGGGCTATTCTTACGTATTTTCACACAAAGAATCCATTTCTAGGCTCGAAATCACCAAATTCACTGTCAAATTACAAAAATACCCTTGACAGCCCAATCTAGGGTTTTAGGGGTGTTTTCGTAATTATGCTTTTTCGGCCTCTTCCGAAAAAGTGAACAACTATAACCCCACCTATTTTTGCCCACTAAATCCAATGGAACCATCTATTTCATGAAAATCCAACTCCTACCCCCTGAAACAGTGCTGGCGGAAATATTGAAAGAAAATGGAAA
Source organism: Inga oerstediana (assembly GCA_963210345.1). Taxonomy (NCBI): domain Eukaryota; kingdom Viridiplantae; phylum Streptophyta; class Magnoliopsida; order Fabales; family Fabaceae; genus Inga; species Inga oerstediana. Next base: position 70,528,198 of record OY723400.1, on the reverse strand, counting down.
AATTGTTCTTTTGTGTTTTAGCTTTCAAAACTTGTACTTTTCCACTTCTAATCCTTTATTAACTCATTTAAACACTTCTTAATCATGATTCAAAGAAATTTGGGTAGCATAACCCCTTGGGGTTATGGCTTTTTCAATTTTACAACTCAACCAAAAATCACCAAACTAACAACAAACTTCAAAACCAACTTCATACATGTATAGATTTGAGTTTGGTGTAGTTACCTCTTAGGTTTCTTGATACCTCTCACTTTAGGCTCCTCCTCCCTCTCTTGATACCTTCAAAACAGTGAGTGCCCTTTTTTTTCTTTGACCACAAACTTTCGAACTTAATAAACTTCCTTCTTCATTTTCTAATTTTGAAATTATAAAATTCTAGCCCTTATGTCAAATGTTTCCCTTGGCCAAGACATAGCAAATAGATGCATAAATCTCCACTTTACAGAATAATGTTTCTAAACTTATATTCTTAACACTTCCCTATACAAGTTTCCATTCCAAGTTCATAGGAGGGCTCAAATTGAGCAAAAATTAACTATCACAAGCTCAAAAGGATGCTGACCAAACAGGGGAGAGAAGGGAAAAATTATGAATTAATTTCATTTCTTCAATTCTTAACTTAGAAGCCTTTACACGTGTAAGATATGGATTACAGGTTGAGAGATTTTCTCCATATTAAAACACCCTAAACAGTGAGAGTTTCCTAAAAACTCTTCCTCTAAAATTTCAGTCTACAGGGGAACAACACAACAACATCACTCAAATCATAACATTATACTCATATAGGTACTTCATGACATAGAATAGCCTCTCCATTTTAAGTCTGGAAATTTTCCAGTTTTAAAAACATTAGCTTAATCATCATTCAAGCCCTTAAAACACAAATTTTTAACCATTTAAAACAGTTGTTGTCACGTAAAGTAGCAAACAGCAAGTCTTCACTAAGATTTCAGCTTCAAAAGTTCAACCCAATAAACATTACTCTTCATTTAATTAAATCACTTATATATCATTTAATTTCCTTGGCCTAGAATTTCTCTAGGCTCCTAAAAAACACTCGGGACAGCATCACTTATCAATCTGAAATTGCAGATTCAAAATATGCTCCAAGAAAATTCAAACTTCAGCAATTGCATTTAACCATAATCCACACCATATATCATCCACACAAATCTTAATATATGCTAGGGCTATGATTTTCTACTTGTTCCTTAACTTTCTCTCACTAGAACCAATTTTTCTTTGATCATAATATTGCAAACTACCCATCAAATCAAGAAAATAAAGATATAATGTGATTCTAGACACTTACCTTGGTCTAGAATGTCACTCTTGCATGTTGGATAAACCTCCTCCTCCTTTCACTTCTTCTTCTTCGTCCCCTTTTCGGTTTCTCTCCACTGTCTCCCTCTATCTTCTATTGAAGATCGAAAAAATGAATGAGAAGGCTGAGAGGCAGAGGTTTTTAGTGAGGGTAAATTAATTATTTTATTCCTTTGTCCCACACATATAAAGCTTATCTCATAAGCTTTGATCTTGAAACATTTTATTGGACCAAGCCATTCAAAACTGAATCTCATCCCCTTGACCTGATTTACCACGATTTGGGCCTCATACTTTGGGCTTAATCTTGGCCCAGATTTGTTTTATGGGTTTGGGGTAATGAATTTACCATTTTACCCCTTCTTTATTGGCACTTAATTACCAAATAAATTCCAAAAACTGATCTAGGGCAATTTGTAAAACGTTTTGGCCTCCATTAGCTTCTTTATAGTACAAAATATCATATCTGAAATTTACAGCATAAAAATCTACCTCTAACTATTTTTCCTTGAATTTTCGGGATGATTAGCCTTTAATTCCCAGAAATTATGTTAAGAATTATTTAGGACACTTTTGGGGCGCTAAACCTCTTCATAATTTTTCTAACTCCACAAAATAATATTTTATAATGCTTCCTCAACCTCTTTAGGCCACTAAATAATTTTAAAACTTTTTCCCCATTCCTTTCCATAAAACCTCACCTGAAAATAGGCTTTTGGCCAATAATTCATTTTTGAGGTGTTATGATTATAAATAATATCTCTATACCTCAATTATGCCCCATAAATCTCTCTTCTATTTGTTCATATTTTTCTCTAATATTTTGGCATCTATCCGTAATTATACTTTTTTGCCAATTTAACTAATTTAACCGGTATTCAAAATTTAGGATGTGACATTTTAGCTTTTAAATATCTCGAATAGCATCTGAAATTTTTCTTTCAATAATGACCAACTTGATATGAACATCAGCACCATCATTTTGCACCTTTCTCATATGCTAAACGACTTCATGTTATATTCTAGAAATTTTCCAGATTTAAAACATAGACTAAATCAACATTTAAATGCCTCTAACTAAGGCTTAACCCCTAGAATAATTGTTTAGTATCTGGTGGCATTAAGCAATAGACTTTCAATCAGTTTTTTTGCCTCCAAAATTGAACAATGACAGCCACAATAACTCATGTGAATACATACATACATATATATATAGAGAGAGAGGGTACACGTCTTAACTTGTGTTTACTTAGGTTTATCGTACCTAATGAAATTTCCAGCATGTAAAGTAATAAATACCACAGCAAGAACAATAAGATTTTTGTCTTCCTTAACTTCATTACCTCACGTATAAGCACACACTCTTAATCTGGAAAATGTTCCAGTTTTCTTGAAAATCCTTAAAGTTGGACAGCACTTGTTCTTAATCAGAAAAATAGAGAAACTAACATGCAACTAACATATATATCGACTTTAATCATCTCTTTGGGATCCTTAACCAGGCTATGATGCTTTGAGGCATTTGTTCAACACATAGAAACCTTAAAACAGCAACTCATAATTTAATTTCAAGCTTCAACAATTCAGTTCATTAAGCATCAATTCAACCATCATTTAAATGACTTTAACCCTGGTTTATATATAGCTAAGACACTTAATTATTACAACCAGGAAAACTAGGAAACTTTAACAAGTAATCTGCCACACAAACAAGCAACAACAAACAAATTTATGGGAACTGGATGATAAAATTTTGAGAAACATACCTTCAAATTCGCCAATTTTTGGCCAATTACTATCAATGGATCAAAAAAGGCACACTGCATAACATAAACGTTTCAGCCAATTGGGGGAGTCAATAAAAAAATAAGGATATATTGCAAACATTGGAATCTCCTAGGAGAAAAGGAACAATTGAGAAAAATACAGTATTAAAAAACTATACCACTTAGTTCAAAATGAAAGGATCAAGAACAACAATTGGTTAAAAGTTTCTCGAACATCCAAGGAAGGATTTGAGCAGCATTAGCTCTCAAGTCTGGCAAAGGCAAAAGCTCCAAGGCAGCCACTGCAAATGCTTAGAGAAACAAGCATTTGGATTTATCATCACTGAAAATTCAATTTAGATGAATAAACAATAACTTCAAAATTAATCAAAGCTTCTCAAAAGAGAAGCATCAGAGAGGAATTTAAGACACTATTAGAAGAATGACAAAAAAAGTACTTTAAAAACATCTAGTAGTAACTTGCTAACAAGTTCACTTGTAAATATTCCATCCTATAATGACAAGCAATTTAAAAAATCAACAATAGAAGCTAACAAAGTGATTCAGATGGATAAATATCTGAGACATGTTCATCCCTAAAGCACTCAAGACTGCTAAAGGGGCAGACAAAGTACCAAATGGCAACTAAATGCATAGGTGAACAAGACAAGACCCCTGAGAAAAAATCAGAAATGAAATGCATAGGGAAACAACACCTTTGAACCCATTAACAAGAACCAAATATAATAGAAGATTATAAGGGTCATCAGATAGGAGTGAAAGACTTAAAATGAAATAACCACAAACATATCAGCTGAACTATGCTTCTGTTCATCACATGACCCTGCTATCCCTTCCTCCTCCATTGTAACCACCAGCACCAATCTCAATTTTTTTTAGAACCCAAGATAAATCACAGGATACTATACACATTTTTCAATTATCCAAGGCAATAAAAGACTTCTCCAATAAAGTATCTAAAGAAAATAGAACGCAAGATCTCAAACCTAGGGTTTGGGCAACGCCAATCTCTAGCTCTACCACCTCCTTGTCACCATGGTCACCTCTCCTTGATATCCGACACCTGCAATTTACATCATGTTATGGCACAATTAGGTGAGAAAATAGATAGGAAGAGAAAAACGATCCTGGAATGGTGGAAATAGAAAAATAAAAACAATGAAGAAAAACAAAGACTCTGAAAAAACTTGGGAGAACGAATGGCAACAGTTAGTGTTTTGAGATAAAGAAATACGGGTTTCCACAGTCAGTACACCACAATAAATCAAATAGAATGTCCCACTCACAGTATGCAATTTCTCCTTTAATCGGCACTTTTCCGACTCAAAATCAGAATTTAAACTTTTAGCAATTCCTAAACAACAGCAATAGATGATATTGAAGATGAAAAGGGAGTTGGGTAACTCACCACAACCGGAACCTGTAATTGCAGAAGGTATTCAAGCTTCCTTCCTCTTATCCGTTCATCTCTCATCCGCTTGTATTAAGCATTTCTTAATCTCTAGGTCTATCCGCTCCTTCCTCTCTCTTCTCTTCACTCCTTCCTCTATCCCAAAATTTTTCAATTGTAGCACTGCTCACCCAATATTGGTTGGGAGGAAAAAAAAATTTTCATGTACTAAGTTTTATGTACTCCCGGTCTCCAAGGTTATCTCCAGTCTTTCATATCAAATAATACAACTCATCGAATCCCAGTCTTTACCAGATGCTTTATATCAAATATGGCCCAAGGATTTTGAGGAGGAGGAAAGATTAGCCCTCTATTTCTCTCTTGCGTTTATTTTTATAGCACTCCATTTTTTTTGAATGGAAACTGGAATTCATTAAGTTACAACTAAGAACTTAGTACAAATCAAAGGGGAAATCCCAAATCAATCATCAGCGACCGCCTCCTCTAACAAAGTTGGTGGTTGATCAAAAAAGACAAAAACCCCCGCAATAGAATGCCCTAGCCTAGCAAGATGATCAGCATCTCTATTTTGTTCTCTAGGAATATAATTCAACAAAACATGTCAATTCCTAGATAACCATAATCTAGCTTTTACAATAACAACACTGAAAGGGTGGTATTGCTCACCCCCTCTCGTTAACAAATTGATTGCCTCAATGCAATCAGTGTGAATCAGAATGTTTCTGTAGCCTCTGCTCCAACAAATCTGAAGTCCTTAGAAATTGCTAAGATCTCAGTGATTGCAGGAGGAATTGTCAACAGCTTATAGGTGAAACCCCCAAGCCAAGCTCCTTCCGTATCAAGTAGAACTCCCCCACAGCTGCATTGACCTGAGTCCATAGCCGAACCATGTACTTCCAAGTGAACAAATCCCGCTTGCCTGTCCCTCGCACTCTGATCTGCAGAAGACTGATGAGAGTAAAACTGGCAATGGGAGAGCAAATCATGATCCCAGCTAGCGCGAAAGAAGATGGTCTGGCCATCCTGAGCATAAGACTCCAGCTCCTCACCAAAGACTTTCCTGCATCTGGTTGCCCATATATCCCAACAGACATAACCAAACAAGGAAGCCCATTGGACTTTTCTCGTGAAGTCTCTTCCCAATCCATGTTTAAGATTCCAATTTATCCACTCTCTCCCTTGTAATGATGTGAATTTATCCCACAAGGTCGGGTAGATTAAAGCAATCCATCGCTCCCGAGCGTTCACACAATCTCTAAGCATGTGCATCATGTCCTCCTCTTGGTTGCAGCCGGAAGAACAACTTGCCAAATCCAGGAGGCCTCTCTGGGATCTCAATTTCGCCGTATGAAGATGATCATGAGAGGCTAACCATATAAAAGATTTGATTTTCTCTGGAATTGAGCATCTCCACAGTGTTCTCCAGAATGGTTCTCTGACAGCATGAGTACCTGCAGAAAGAAAATAATATGCAGATTTAACAGAAAAACAGCCATCCGAAGATGGCTTCCAGTAATACTTATCCTTCCCTCTCTCCTCACGAGGAGGGTGGGCGCACATAAGACAATCAATAACATGAGGTTGGAACCATTGGCTAAGCATATCCTTGTTCCATTCTCCCAACAGGTTAGTGTAGTCACTCACTTTAGCTTCCCTATTCACAAAAGCTTCAAACCCCGGAATGAGCTCAATTAAGGGTCTATTTATCTCAGACCAATTATCATGCCAGAAAGAGGTCAAATTCCCATTCCCAATATTGACTCTAACGCCTTTCATAAATTTTTCCCAGACAGCACATATACCTCTCCAAGTCACGGACGGTTGTTCTTGCGTTGAATCCTTGACATGAATCCAGTGCCACATCCATACTTCGATCGAAGAACCTTAACCCATAAAGCATCTTTGTTGTTAAGGAGGTGCCAACATAACTTCATAAAAAAAGCTTCATTTTGTCTTCCCATTTCACGGATCCCAAGCCCTCCGTCTTTCTTATCTCTGGTTATTTGATCCCAAGATATCAAATGTAGTTTCTTTCTATCATCTTCTTCTCCCCATAGGAAGTTTCTGCTTCTTTTTTCTAGGTCATTCAGCATTCCTTTGGGTAATAGCATTGTTTGCATGAAGTACAAAGGCAAGGCATTTAAGAGTGCTTTAACAAGAGTTGCACGCCCGGCCAGGTTCAGATATCTCCTTTTCCATCCTGAAAGCTTTTTCCTAGTTTTATCCAAGATAGGCATAAAAGTGATGTAGTTGGCTCTTTTGTGAATCAAAGGAATTCCCAGGTATTTCCCCAGATCATCTGTAAGCCCAACTCCCATATTTCGACTCATATTTAAAGCTCTGGAGAAGTTCTCATTCCTCGAGAAACAGACTTTTGTCTTACTTCGGTTCATTTTTTGCCCCGAAGCCTCACAGAATCTCTGGATATAATCTAACATCCCTTCAACCTGAATCGGTGTCCACATGTCATTGTCAATAGCATCATGAATTATATGGCTTAATCTCTCCATACACAGGGTAAATATATAGGGAGAGATTGGATCTCTTTGACGAATGCCTCTAGATGAATTGAAAGTAGGAGTAGCTTCCCCATTCCAAAGGATTTGAGAAGATGAGGTGGTAATACATGCCATGATGGCTTCGCACAATTTTTCCTCAAGTCCCAACAATCTAAGAGTATCTTGAATAAAACCCCATTCAAGACGATCAAAAGCCTTTTCAAGGTCAACCTTGAGTGCCATCCAACCTGTCTTGCCAATTTTAGTCTTCATTGAGTAGATAACCTCTTGGGCCACAATAATGTTGTCACTGCTCTGTCTTCCAGCAATAAAGCTACACTGATGATTACCAATAACTTTCCCCATAATCTCTTGGAGTCTATGCGAAACAGTTTTAGAAATAATTTTGTAACTCACATTACAGAGAGATATCTGCCGAAAATCCATGATTGTTTGAGGACTTTCTATCTTGGGGATGAGCACAATATTGGTATTATTTATGCCTCTTACCGACATAGGCTCATTGAAGAAATCCCTCACCAAAGAAAAAATGGACTCTCCCACTATAGACCAGAACTCTTGGTAGAAAATAGCTTGAATACTATCAGGTCCTGGAGCCTTGAAAGCTCCCAAATCAAAGATCGCATGTTTTATTTCCTCATTTGTTACCCTTGCATGAAGTTGCTCCATATCCCTATCACTCAATGTAGGAAAGCATGAGCTTGTTATGAGCTGATTGGCACAAGGCCCGCTGCTTCTAAAGAGATTCGTATAATAATTAATGGCAAGATTCTTCAATTCATACTCATCGAACGTCCAACTACCATCCTCCCTTTTCAAGCCCTCAATTCTATTTTTCTTACGACGAATGAGAGCAGCAGAGTGAAAGAATTTGCTATCTTTGTCCCCCCATTTGAGCCATTGGCAACGGGATTTCTGGTTCCACATCAATTCTTTTTGAGCTAAGATTCTGTTATAATCCTTCCAAAGTTCCTTCTCAGTTTGGACAAGATATTGATTATCACGTCTTCCCCTAGCCCTTTCCACCCCTTGGATCCTTTTAACAATCCTCTTCTTTTTTTTCGTTTAGATTACCGATTTTTTTCCGATTCCACTCCTCAACTGAGCTGGTAAAATTAGTCACTTTATCAGTCCATTGATCTAAGCTCCAACAATTTTGAACCACATCCGCAAACCCTTCTTCCAGAAACCAAGCAGCCTGACAACGAAAGTGCCATGTCTTTCTTCTATAAGACCTATCCGGATTGCAGCGGAGAAAGATGGGCCTGTGATCAGAACCAAATTTGCTCATATGATGAATTCTAGTTAGAGGATACACCTGGTTCCAATCAGCATTTATGAAGGCCCAATCAAGATGTTCTTTTAAGAGATCACGTTCCCATGTGAATCGCTCGCCAACAAAATCAAATTCAATCAAATCAGCCTTCATTATGCAATCTCTGAAATGATGCATGGATCGCAGATTTGGAGATGATCCTCCTTTCTTATCTTCAGCAGACAAATAAGCATTAAAATCACCCATAATGAGCCACGGCTCATTCACCGAGTCACTGTAATTGACAATATCAGCCCAGAGGTTTTGACGAAGCATACAATTAGGTTCGGCATACACACATGAGAGCAAAAAACTGACAGAATTGTTTTTGATCATAGCTCTAACATGAATAACTTGAGTGGAGGAAGAGATATATTGAAGATTTAGCTCTTCCTCATTCCAAAGGATCCAAATTCCACTGGCAAACCCAGTAGCTTCAAGTCTAAGCCAAGCACTAAAACTAAGATGCCTGATGATTTTATCCGCTTTACTACCATTGACACGAGTTTCACAGAGAATAAGAATATTAACTTTTTTACCTTTGAGCATATCCCTGATTCGACCTGGAAAATTTTTTGAGGTAGCGCCTCTACAGTTCCAAGAAATAATATCCATAATTAAAAAATAATTTAAAAGAGGGAGATAGAGAAAAAGAACCTGAGACCCAAGTCTAAAGGCCTGAATCCGAGAGCTCCATTACTGCCTGCTCCATCGTTGCCTCCTCCGCTTGATTGATCACATCTTTTGTCTCTATAGAAATTACTATAGGATCATTCAAGCATTCCTGATAATCCTCTTATGAATTTGGGTTTGCATAAGAGAAGAGTTAGGTGGCTCAGCAGGTGCAATTAGGTTGGCCATTGGTTCCGAAGACTCAGAGGACACATTGTTGTTCAGCTGGTTCCGTGTGTAATTCATCATGTGATTGTTGTTGAGGCAATTGATCATTACCACTTTCAGCCATTTTAATTTCTCTCTTTTGCCCAAGCAATTGGTTAACATTGTTGATGTCTAAAGGCCCAGATATAGTTGCAGATCCAAAAACCAAATGGTGAGCCCGAACTGATTGCTTTTTCTTAAATAAGGGAGTGATTAGTTTAGGCCCAGAAAATCCTTTTTTTTTTCTTTCCCTCAACCATAGAGTTCGATGGCCCATGATCAATTGCTTGATTATTTTGGGCCTTCATATCAGGCCCAGCTTGATTTATCTCCACCGAACCAGCCTGCGTCGTCTCGACCGAACCGGCCCCATCTCTTCCATTTTCCTGCCTCATCGTTCTCTCTTTCATTTGAGTCTTCCCAGCGCAGATCTCCATGACAGTCTGGTGCTCCTCGCCCTTTGTACCGCTTGGGCCTGCTTTGTCAGAAATCTGAGCCCTCTGAAGCTTCTTCTTTTCCGAGATACCTGCTGTAACCTCTTTCTTTTTCCATTGTTTTCCCATATTTTTTCCCAGATTTGATCCTTCCCTTTCTTTAGGTGACGGCCTTGCTTCAGGATCTTGCAGTATATGGAATCTCGATCCTTCTCCTCTCACATCCACCCGTCTATTCATCCGACCGTTGGGCACCGTTTGCGTTGAGCTCTTCATGTCCGAATCAGCTCGTTGGATCCTCTGCTGAGACCTTGATTTGACCATCATCCATTCTCCATACTCCTCTTCTGCAGCTATACCCAGAATAGACATTAGAGGTACTGTACTATGTTCCTTCTCATTGCTTGTCTCCGGCATTCTGTTTTCCGGTGCCATCTTCGTTTGCGTACTGTTAGCCCTCCGGTCCGATTGGTTTTGGTGGCAATTGTCTTGAGTATGTCCATATAATCCACACTTAAAACATATAATGTCCAGACCTTCATACTCTACTGTGTAGATTCGGTTTCTGAGAGAGAATTTGGATTGAAGTGGTTTATTGGGATCTACTTCCACACTAACCCTGGCGAATTTCCCTCTCTCTACCACACATTTATCACTTTCCTTGTGGGCTAAAGTGTTCAAATCAACTTTGAGAGCTCTGCCGATTAAATTCCCAATCGCAAGCATACAATCCTCTGAATACACATGCAGAGGAAGGGTTGGGATTCTTACCCAGATTGCAAATTTTTTAACCTTATTGCAATAAGGATTAAAGTTGGGATTCCATCTCTGCACTGCCAGATAGTGGCCCTGAACCAACCAAGGGCCTTCAAAGAGTAGTTTTGCAGTGAAAGATTTATCTGGTGTTTTAAAAACAAAGTAATTGTTGGGTAAGTCAACAAGATCGAAATTCTCAGATCTCAACAACCACTTAATTCTATTCTTCATCACAATCAAATTGACTCTTCTGCCCAATACCGTTAGAATAAGAGCATTCTTCCAAGGTCTACAAAGCTCTTTAAACCTTTCGTCTGGAATATTAAGGCACAGAACAGAGTTCAAAACCTTCCTCTGCTCCTCTGTCATTGCTTGAATATTCTCCCTTTCCTCTTGAAGCCATTCTTCCACTTGGTCCTCAAAACTCCTGTCAAGATCCTTCTCTTCTTCCCCCAATAGCTTTGCTTTATATGAAATTATGCTTTTAGTAACCTGATTACCAGGGGTCTGCTTGACTAGCACCCTTTTCCCATTAGCCTCTTCCATCGCTATATCCATCTGACCACCTTTGTTCTCAGCCTTGTTCAATGCATCAGTACCTTGCTCATGTTCTGACATTCTTTTGATGTTTCTCCCTTTAATGTCATCTTCTTCTTTTGACGCCTCCATGGGATCATCAGGACCAGATCCATGGATGTTTTGTGCCATCTCTCTGACTTTTAGTGTGTGTCCACTCCATTTTTTTTTACCTACATGTTCCTTTCACTTCTTTATTTTCACAGTTTGAAATTTAATATTTTATAAAAATATTATTATAATATTAAATAATAAAAATGTAAATAAATAAATTTAAATTATTAAAATTCTTTTTTAAATTTTCTTGCATTACTTTTGGCCTTCATATATTTAATAATAATTTCTTTCTAATTTTTTTAGAATTCTCTTAGTTAAAAATAAGTTTTTTTAAATAAATTTATTTTCTTGAGGTCTTAATTAATTCCTTCAAGCCTCCTTAACACTATAAATTATTAATTCAAAACTTAAAAATTCGAATGTTAGAGAGAAGAAGAAGAGAATTGGAAAGAAGAATTGTGAATGTCCACTAACATAGTGATAAGTGTTTCAGCCACATAACTTACCTAGGACTCTTAAAATTAGCCACAATTTGATTCTAAAAAGTAACTGGCAAGTAAAAACAAAACAAAATGTAACGTAAACATAAAACAAACAAATAAACAAGTTAAAAAAAAGAGAGAATTCTAATTAAATATAGCTAAAATAATCAAAACCAAAATCAAGTCTACCAAATCTCATTCCCTATCTAGTTAGGCCTCTTAACTTTATTAGGAACTTATTAAAACAATTACAAAATATATTATAAAAATTAAAAACAAAAATTTAAATGCAACTAAAACCACTTGTTGAACTAAATTTAAGCTCGAATAATGAATGAGAATACAAGATATTTTCAATAGTCAGACAATAATTAAAGTGAATCATTTTAATTTATTTGGGTTCAAAGAGAAGCTGTTCTATGTTCAGTTTTATGTGAAATTATATAAAGCTTTTATAATTAATATTTTTTCATAGGGAATTAATCAACAAGAAAGAGAAAGTCTGCATTGGACTCGATCGTTATAATCTGTAGTGAAAAATACACCACCAATGTAAAATATATATATATATATATATAATCTATCACTTCAACCGTACATAAAGAGCCCAAAGTTTATATACTCAAACTATACAGACTCAAATGCAATTACTGTGTGTGTGTGTGTGTGACCTGCTTTATTTTTCTTCTTTTAAGTTCTGTTCACTTTTTACGAACACTTGATGCTAATCAAGTATATTTGGATGCAAACCTCTTTACAAGCATGAGTTTATCATATCTTTTTTATTCTTTTTTGTTGTTTTTTAATTTTTTTCTCCATTAGAAAATGAATTTAAAATGAGATTTTTTTTTTCATCATTTCATTAATAATAGTTTTTAAATATAGCTACTAATTTATAATCCCAAAATATGGAAAGATATCATGAATTGTTGGTAAAACTATAATGACAGAAAGATAGGATCACACATGATATTTAAATCTTGGAAAATAATTTTTCAAGTACTTTGTACCACATCAATTATGTAATGTGCCACTTGTTATACACAAATTTGGATGTTCTATTAAGTTAAACTCTTTTCTTTTATCCGCCATCTTTTCGTGATTAATTTTCTTTTATCAATTTTTGTCGGTTGTCCCTAGCTTTTCTAGTTTACAAATGTATTAGTTTCCTATTAAATAGTTATTCAAAAATTACAACATAAAAAACTTTACATTTTCAAACAAATCTTCGATAGCCATGGCATCTCACGGGTAGTTTATGATTTATCTAACATTTTTGCTTTAAAATTTTATAAAGACATCAAAAAATAATAGAAATAAGTTTATTTGTCTATATTCTTTGTATATGAAAGTCGTGGTTTCCAACAACTTTTTTTTTTCCGTCCAGGTTTTGTTCCCAGAGGCATAGGCAAACTTGATAAACTTAATGTCTTAGACTTGGCCATTAATCATTTGAAAGGACCTATTCCTTCCAACATTTCAACATTGACAACCTTAAGACTTGGTGGTAATTCCCTCTCTGGCGTTCTCCCTTCATATTTAGGAATTGGCCTTCCCAACTTGGTGACATTAGATCTGGAGGAAAATGGACTAACTGGACAAATTCCAAACAGCATATCAAATGCTTCCAAACTCACTTTGTTACGTTGGTCATCGAATAAATTTAATGGAGCTACACCCAATGTCCTTGGGAATTTAACAAACTTGATCGAACTAGATTTGGATGAGAACCATTTGAGTGGGTTGATTCCTGATACAGTTAATAAATTACTTAGCCTTCAACGTTTAAGTCTTAGTGACAATAGATTGCAAGGGTTCATTATAAATGAACTTTGCCAACTTAAAAGTCTAAGTGAGTTGTATCTTGCTAACAACATGTTTTCAGGAGTAGTTCCAAAATGTCTCGGGAATACTTCTTTGCGAGAGTTGGATTTTAGCTCAAACAAATTGGTTTCTCATATACCCTCTTCTCTGTGGGGTCTCAAAGATATCTTGGTTTTAGACATATCCTCCAATGCTCTAAGTGGAATAATTTCACCAGAGGTATCAAACTTGAGATCAATTATACTGTTGAACTTGTCAAGAAATCAAATTTCAGGAAGCATCCCTACAACTATAGGTGGCTTGCAAACTTTGCAAAACCTATCTTTGGCTGAAAACAAATTACAAGGGCCTATTCCTGAATCGCTTAGTGGCATGATAAGCATGGAGTCCCTGGATCTTTCCCATAATTATTTGTCTGGCGTGATTCCAAAGTCCTTAGAGTCATTACTCTATCTTAAATACATCAATCTTTCCTACAATTTATTGCATGGAGAAATTCCAAATGGTGGCCCTTTTCAAAATTTTACTGCTCAATCTTTTATGATGAATAAAGATCTTTGTGGGAAATCCCAACTACAAGTCCAACCATGTAGGAAAGGAAACAAGCACATATCAAATAAAGTGATGCTGATAATAAAATTCTCATTGCCTATCATAGTTGCCATTTTGATTGTTTCAGTCATTGTCTTTCTGAAGAATAAGAGAGATGATGATGATAATTCAACAAAGAGGGAATTAATAAATTTGGATACTCCAACTAGGATATCCTATTATGAGCTTCTACAAGGAACAAATGGATTTGATGAGAGTAATCTTGTTGGTTCCGGAAGTTTTGGATCAATATACAAAGCAGTTCTTCCAAATGAAAGGATAGTTGCTGTCAAAGTGCTTAACTTAGACATGGAACCATCATCAAGAAGTTTTGATGTTGAATGTTCTGCCATGTGCCGTTTACGCCATCACAATCTCATTAAGATCATCAGCAGTTGCTCAAATGATCATTTCAAATCTCTAATAATGGAATTCATGGAAAACGGGAGTCTTGACAAATGGTTGTACTCTCATAACAATTATTTAGATGTCTTGCAAAGGTTGAACATAATGATTGAAGTGGCAGCTGCTTTGGAGTATCTTCATCATGGTTCTTCTACACTAGTTGTTCATTGTGATGTGAAACCAAGCAATGTTTTGTTGGATAAAGATATGGTGGCTCATCTTAGTGATTTTGGTATTTCTAAATTGTTTGGGGAAAAGCAATTGGAAATTTATACCAACACTTTGGCTACAATTGGCTATATGGCACCAGGTAATGGTTTAATAATAATATTTTGAATTTATTTGTATATTCAATTTCTAGCCAATATTTGACATCTTCATGTGCAAAGATTTAAATTAATGATACAAAAGAAAGCTTAACCAAAAACTTTACATTATTGACATAATGACTTCTATACTAATAATTCAATATGACATGTAGAGTTTGGATCGAAAGGAGTTGTTTCCACCAAAGGAGATGTGTATAGTTATGGGATTTTGCTAATGGAAATGTTTACAAGGAAGAAGCCAACAGATGAGATGTTTGTTCAAGGATTAAGTTTGAAAGATTGGGTGAGCAACTCCACACCACATTCCATCATGAATATTATAGATGCCAATTTGCTACACACAGAAAATCAAAACACTGATAATATACTACCTTATATATCATCAGTTTTTGAGTTAGCATTAAATTGCTCCATTGACTTACCAGAGGCACGACTTACTATGATTGATGTTGTAGTATCATTGAAAAAAAATCAAGGCTTTGTTTATGAAAAATGCTTGAGACACCAATAGTTGGATAAATGTTAAGTCAAATTTTAGCTACTGTTTCTTTAACCTTATAATTTGTTTACCAAGTAATCTTGTAAATTTGAGTGGTTCTATATATGCTGTAATAATATATAATGCATTTGAAATTTTCTGAGTTGATTATATTGGTTTTGGATTTCTTCATATTTTGTTTTTCTGTTTTAACATTTTGGTTTTCAATTATAAGAACCTTGAATCCACTACTTTTCTTAAAGTAACTTTATACAACTGGAATTTAATTTTGGAAGAGAAAGGATTTTAAGATTAATGAAAATGAGCCCTACATTTTTCTTTTTCTCCTCTATCCTATACTTATGTTTTTTAAACGTGTTGATATTAGAGAAAAATATATTAAAATTTGTTTGAGAAATTAAATAATTTTTTTTCTGTCATACCTTCTTATATTTATAAGTCAAATTTTCCAAATGGCTTATTTTACAATGTAGATTTAGATATCGTACGACCTAGTGGACCATTTAAGAATACACTCCCCATGTATTGGAATAAGCAATTAAGAATTAGTGAACAAGTTGAGAGTTTTTTTATATTCCATTGCAATTCTTTGTTCCTCCTCTTCTTTTTAGATAATTAGAAAAGTAGCTATTAGGTTCTAATCAACTACAGAAGATAATTAGAAAAGTAGTATCATATGTCCAAGAAGGTTTGAGTCATAACGTTCTTTTTTTAAGGATAATTGCACTAATAAACCATAACACTAGAACAAGAAAGAAGGAAACAAAATTAGTTAAAGTTACCTTTATTTTCTCCTAATCATTCTCTCTCTTCTTTCTCCTTCTCCCAAGTGTCCTGCGAATTGTAGGAATTGTAGGAAAAATGAGCGGGAAAAGATTTTAAAAAGCTAATAAAAAAGGTGACTTCTAAAATGACCATTTTACCACTATTTTGCTATTCAATAAAAATATTTCAACTTTTGAATTCAATTTTTTTAGAGAAATTTAGCTTAATGTATATTTTGTACTCCTCATTCCATATAACTTTGTGTAAATGAAATAAACCCATTTGGAAGATCCCTTATGGGATTCTCATCAATCAATATCATATTTATAATTACCTTTTTTGAAATTTACAATTAAAAGAATCAAGGTCCGAACTTAGTTTTCGTCAATAAGACAATTGGATTTATAAATACCCTATTAGAATTTAGAGCTCCGTGATAATAGTTTCATTGCTTCCCTATGTAAACACTTCTAATCATGCATGGAATTAACATGAAGACTTCATAAGTAACATTTTCAAATTTTCTTGCAATGACTCCATATATTTATATCATCATGTAAAATAAATAACAAGCAAAATTATATAAAATAAATAATAATATTTTAAATTTATTGAAACTCTATCACTATGCCTCTAATATCACAAAACTTTCTTATGAAGAAAACTCAATTGAGCATCAAATTTGAATATAATCGGCGAATATAATCGAAAAGGCCTCACATATATATGAAGTCTTTTTTTTTTTTTTTGTACAAACAAATATATGAAGTTAGAGTGAGGTGTCATTCACTTACTTGATCAGTTTTTTTTTTTTTTGGGCCCAAATAATAAGTATTATAGTGGGACGGTTTGCAATCACAGTAGACTTTTGAATAAAAGTTCACCCTTACCTAAACCAACCTTCATCATTTCACATATCTTATACTCACATATTAGTTTCGATTCACTAACAATTCTCCTCAATCATAAAAAAACTTCCTTTCCAAAATATCACCGAAATCAATTCAAGAATAATGCACATTCACCATCAAGGCATTCTCAGTTTTTGCATTCACAAAAATTTTATAACATTTTTAACTTGATTCTTGTTATTTGACTCTTAAATAACTATTCCAACAAAGCTTTTAAAATAATATCTCTTATTTTAATTTAATAAAACCATAGAGTGAACTCTAATCAAGGTTGCATTATTCATAGCAAGGTGTTAGCTTTAGTTATAACTCTTTTCTTTCAAGCATTTCAACAAACAATTGATCAGCAATTTATAATATATTCATTAAAAAAGCTCCATAGATAAATAAATTAATTACCATATATAAACAAACAATTTTCCAAACAACATCCATTCATGCATTCAAATTCATATATTTATAAGAAGGTTTACCAAATGTTTAAATTTTTTAAATTTGAAATTAATTTATATTGAAAATTTATAATAAATATATAAATATTATTTTAAATTTTTATTTAATTTATTATTAGTTTTTAATAATATATTATATATATTTATATAGGATTTATTATTTATGATGATATAATATATATATATATATATATTTGTAATAATATTTTACAAGTTCTCTTTGGCTCAACTACCTAAAGAGCGCACGGGTACGAGTTGGAGACACGTGGCAGCGTGAGGAGGGGACATGTAGCGCACTATGAGGCTTGGAAACGTGACGACTACCAATGATGGGATAGCGGGTGCTGGAGCTGACAAGTGGCGGCCGTCGGTGAAGGAGCCGATGATGAGTTGGTCTTCTATGGACGTGATACGTATATTCTATTGAGAAATTCCACGTGGCATTTTAAAATTAAAAAAATATAAAATATTAGCGACAGTCACAAATTTCCAACGGAATTTTGTGGAAAATTTACGATGCAATTGGAATTCCATTGAAAATTGATTTGCCAAGCATCTATTAGCGAGGGAATGGATTCCGCCGGAAAATCGTTCCCGTCGTAAATCCGTCAGAAATTGTGAATTCCATGGCAAATTCAGTCCGAAGTTCATTGTTTTATTGTAGCAATTTTTTGAAATTGAATTTATTTTTAATTAACATTAATTAATGACTAATAATTTAATATTATAAATATTATTTTTAATATAAAATTATGAATATAATTTTAATAACTAATAATATAATGTTAATAACTAAAAATTTATTTTTAATTATCATTAATTAATAAATAATATTTTAATTTTTTTAAATATTATTTTTATTGTAAAATTATGAATATAATCTATTACTTCCAACTAACTAGTCTAGATTTAAAGATTGAAATAGTCAAGTAGACTTTGATTATAGTTGATGACTATTCTAGATTTACTTGGACTATATTTCTTTCTTCAAAAGATAAAACTTTTGATGAATTTATTGTTTCGCCAAGAAGGTCCAAAATGAGAAAGGTATACCCATTGTGTCTATTAGGACTGATCATAGAGGAGAATTTAAGAATCAAGCATTTGGAGAATTGTGTGATGCCAATGGAATCGATCACAATTTCTCACCTCCAAGGACTCCTCAACAAAATGGTGTAGTTGATAGGAAGAATAGAGTTCTAACTGACATGGCAAGAGTAATGCTTAATGAGAAGGAAGTGTCTCAAGTTTTCTGGGCAAACGCTATAAGCACGGCATGTCACATATGTCAAATAGAGCTTACATCAGAACAACACTTAAAAAGACACCTTATGAGCTCTACGAAGGAAGGAAACCAAACCACGTTCATCTGCACATATTCGGGTGCAAATGCTTCGTCCACAACAATGGTAAGGATAATCTAGATAAATTCGACCCTAAAGCTAATGAAGGTTTATTTCTTGGGTATATTCTAGTAGAACTAAGGCATATAGAGTTTTTAATAAACGTACTAGTATTGTTGAAGAATCTATACATGTTGTGTTTGCTGAAAATGAGCCTCTAACCAAACCTAGTGAAGAAGAACTAGAAATAGTTCATAAAGAAAGAGACCAAGTTAGTCCAAATATCTCCACACTTCTAGATGATAAAATTGAAGAAAGTATTGATCACAATTCTAAAATAAATCAACCTAGAGCTTGGAAATATGTTAGAAATCATCCCATAGACCAAGTCATAGGTTATGTAAATGAAGAAGTGAAGACTAGAAACAGTTTTAAATGAAGTTTTTTTGCCTTTATTTCTGAAATAGAGCCTTCTAGTGTTGAGGAAGCGTTATCAAACAATGATTGGATGATAGCAATGTAAGAAAAATTAAACCAATTTGAAATAAATCAAGTTTGGGATTTGGTAACTCGGCCTAAAGATCATCCGGTCATTGGCACCAAATGGGTATATAAAAATAGACTTGATGAATCCGCAATCATTGTCAGAAACAAGGCAAGATTAGTGGCTAAAGGCTATAATCAAGAAGAAGGAATTGATTATGAGGAAACATATGCTCCAATATCCAGATTAGAAGCCATGCGAGTCCTCTTAGCCTTTGCGTGCATCAAAGGCTTTAAGCTCTTTCAAATTGATGTTAAAAGTGCTTTTCTAAATGGTTATATTATGGAAGAAGTCTATGTTAAGCAACCCCCTGGCTTTGAGGATATAGCCAAACCCGATCATGTCTATTGACTTAGGAAAACACCTTATGGTCTCAAACAAGCTCCAATAGCTTGGTATGAACGTTTAAGTAAGTTTCTCCTTGATCAAGGCTTTGTTAGAGGGAAGTAGACACAACATTATTCATCTAACACAAGAAACATGACATATTAATTGATCAAATTTATGTTAATGATATTATATTTGGTGCTACTAATGACTTTCTATGTCAAGAATTTTCCAAGACTATATAGGGAGAACTTGAGATGTCTATGATGGGAGAACTAAATTCATCCTCGGATTATTAAGCAAAAGAAAAATGGAATATTCATTTCCCAAACCAAATATCTCAAGGAGTTACTAAAGAAATTTGGCATGGATCAAGAAAATAGAGTAGACACTCCAATAAGTTCAACAACGTTGCTAGATGCTGATGTTAAGGGAGCAGACTACAAAATTACAAAATATCGAGGAATGATTGGCTCCCTACTCTACCTCAATGTAAGTAGACCTGACATTCAATTCACGGTGGGTATGCGCGCAAGATATCAATCTATGCCTAAAGAATCTCATGTTGAGACAGTAAAGAGGATATTTAGATATCTTGCTGACATAGCCGAACTTGGCTTATAGTATCCTAGAGGAGGCAATGAGTATCTAATGGCATACTCTGATTCAAACCATGGAGGGTACAAAACTGATAGGAATAGCACAAGTGGTCAATGTCAACTTCTTGGTAGCTCTATAGTATCATGGTTCAGCAAGAAGCAAAACACAGTGTCTTTATCATCTACTGAAGCTGAATACTTCGCTGTCTCAAGTTGTTGTGCTTAAGTTCTGTGGCTAAAACAATAACTTCAAGATCTAGGTATTCACTTAAAAGAGATACCGATTTATTGTGATAATACCAGCACAATAAGCCTAGTTAAGAACTCAATTCAACATTCAAGAACCAAGCATATTGATGTGAGACATCACTTCATCAGAGATAATGTCCAAACGAAGGATGTCAAAGTCATTTTTATCCCTACATACCTCTTAATAGTTGGCATCTTCACAAAACCACTAGCAAAGGATCAATTCCTGTATATACAAAGAGAATTGGGAATGGTAAATCGCAATGAGTTGTACGTTAATCTTGTTAATTTTTATTTATTTTTAATGTTAATTATATTGATTTTGATGATTAAGATACTAATGTAAGTATCAGAGTATCTAGAAAGATGTTTTGCAGGATTTGTATAGAATGCTTTGTTACAAGATATAATTTGGGGGCCTTGATCTTCTGTGAGATTAAAAGGTATAGGTCTTCAAGCACCAAGACTACACCCTCGACTGATCTTAGTTATCCTCAAAGCCAACAAGATCTGGTACTTGGACCCGAATGAGCCTATAGAGAGATTACTACCAATTGGAAGGAATCAGATTAGGAAGCTTGGTATTGATCTTCCATTAAGGCATCCGTTGGCCACCACTCCCAAGAAGAGGAAGGCACCAGACTCTAAGGCTACAAAAATGGATGCTATTCAATCCTCAGCTTTGGCCACATCCAATGCGCCTTCCTTCCTCGGTTCTACTATTCAGATGTATCTGACAGAAGTGCTTCAAGGATTTCATGTGGATCTGGAAAACACGAATGCTGAGTTTATGTCTCATATTGATGAGAAGATGGCTCAGATGTGCATTGTCATGAGTAAGCACCACAAATCAGTGCTAGCACATCAGGAGGTCTAAACCAATATGATGTTTGAGATTGCAAATCTTCTCTCTCTCCACGAGAAGATTGATACTCTGGTACCTAGCCCCTCTACTGCTATTCGACACACTTTAGTGTCTGTTGCCCCTCATCTGTCACTGAGCCCTCTCCCAACAATATTCTATTTTCTATGGCCAATTCTACTTCCCTCACACCAGTTCACATTACTTTGGATAAGTCTATCCCACCTCAGCAGACCACTAGTCCTTTCATCTCATATATCATACCTTCTGCTCTCTTCCTTATGATGAGCATATCCTTCAAGCACAATCTCTTTGATCTCATCACTCTGATAATTCTAATACTCAAGGCACTCAGAAGATTGAAGAAGAGATTGAAGTATTTGAGCCTTCTATAGTGCCTTCTCAACCTCCACCAGCACCACAGTATATCCCTCTACATGTACCTGACCCTCAGGATCCAATTAGGATTCCTGCTCTTCACTTGCCAGAGCCTGTACCATCCGCTTTCCCCACTTTTGCTCACCAGGAGGGTGATACCCTTGATGATGCCTCTTCTCCTTTACAGGACACTGCTCTTACCACCAAAGACCCATCCTCTTAGCCTCTAAATGCTCCACTCAGATCTATACCATCTTCTCCTATCCAATCTTCCCTTTCTAATGATGCCAAAAAGGGGGAGAAGACTCAGGGTGATACTGATGATGATGACACTGTTGCTACATCAAAGAGTCATTTGTTACTAGTACCTTGTTATCTAGTGTTTTGTATCTTATGTTCATATTCATAAATTATTTTGCTGTGACTAACTTTATCAGTTTATGTGTGAACATACTACTAGTATAAATGATATGTTACTAGTATGAATGATATGCTATTGTGATTTATGTTTTCTCTCTTATGTTATTTTACTGTTCTGAAAACTAGCTTTCAAAATTCATCAGTTTTGTTACCATCACAGAGAGGGAGAATGTTAGATCCTATGTTTTGATGATAACAAAGTTTAGAAAGGTTTTGCATAGGATTTGAATGATGAACAAAGCATTTTCAATAAGAAAAGATTTCAATTTTGAAAAATCTATTGGATCACTCAAGTAATTACTCGAGTGACAAGAATTTATCACTACAAATGATCACTGGAAGTTGAAAAACAGATCACTCAAGTGACCACTTTAGTG
Source organism: Inga oerstediana (assembly GCA_963210345.1). Lineage (NCBI taxonomy): Eukaryota > Viridiplantae > Streptophyta > Magnoliopsida > Fabales > Fabaceae > Inga > Inga oerstediana. Next base: position 70,505,784 of record OY723400.1, on the reverse strand, counting down.
ATGTGATCAAGCCTAGATAAATCATCATAGTAATCTTTCTGATGAAATATTTTTATAAAAGAAAATCCCTCTAATAACCACTGAGTGTTGTGTTAAAATCCATTACCAATGAACCACCATAGTGATTCTTCCAGTGATAGTTCTGAAAATTTTCAAAGGGAAAATCACTCAAGTCATGCTCCAAGTTCACTTAAGTGACAACTTGAGTAATGGGTTAAAATTCATCACAAATACACCACTCAAGTAATTTGTTCCAGTGATTCTGCTTTGAAGTACTTTAAGGAAAAAGTCAGTCGAGTGACCACTCGAGTGATGACTTGAGATCCCTCGAGTGATGACTTGAGATCACTCGAGTGATGAGACAAAGAACATCACTAGCACAATACTATAGTGATCCTAGAAGTGTTCTAAAATCGAAAACTTTTCTAAATACAAGATCAGTGATGAGTTAAAACAACATCACTAGCAAAACACTCCAGTAATGTGATCAAGTGATATGCTTTTCTGAAAAACCATAGAAAACAAGATCACTCAAGTAAACACTCGAGTGAGCATGTAATCCTTCACCACTAGTTGATGACTCAAGTGATGCACCCAGTAATCTGAAATAGATCACTAGAGTGATCCCATTTTGTGCATCAGTAGCACATCACTCCAATGACTTATCCAGTGCTTTGAAATATTTTCAAAACTGCCAAGAGAGGATTACTCGAGTAATTCTTTCCCAGAAAACAGAGCAACGCTTCAAAACTTTTTAAATCAGTTGAATGATTATGAAATTTGTTCTTCTTGCTTCTAATCATTCTAATTGATTACAATACTAGTACTTAAGTGTTTTTTAGGTGATCAAACAAGGATTAAGAGTGAGTTTGGGTTAGCTTTTGGAGAATAGCTTTTAGAGAGTAGATTATAAGCAAAATAGATTATGGAAAAAAAGTGATTTCGATAAAATGAGAGTCTTTGGATGTTGTGATCGGAATAGCTGTTTTCGTGGTCAAATTACTAAAAGGACATTAGCTTTTGTGATAATTACATATAAAGGATAAGATGATATTTTATGTATTATTTAACATGAAATTTTATAAACAATACCAAAAATGAAATAAAATTTTTATGTGTATGAAATTATTCCATTTCTTAATTTTTTATTTCTTTATTCTTTTTAAATTTTTTTCTCTATATAGTTTATTTTTATTTTTTTTCCTTTGACATTTCCGTACATGTAAAATGTTAATTTTGAATTTTTTTTATTTCTTTCTCCCCTTTTTCCTTTTTTTCCTCTCTCCAGCGCAAGCATAACAGATTATGGTTTTGAGGAAAAGCACAAAAAGGAAAGAGAAAGAGAAGAAAGGAAGAGAAAAAAAGAAGAAAGAGAAAGGGGTGGTTGGGGGAAAAAAGAAGAAAAAGTGAAAAAAAATAGATTTTTTCAAAACTATGGTTTTGTGCAAAAAAGTGCTTTTGGAAATTTTTCATGTGTTTGGATAAATTTATCCCAAAACATGGTTTTATTAAAAAAGTTCTTTTAAACATGAGATCCAAACACACACTAATTCACAAACTGGGAAAAGCACTTTTTGTGTCAGAAGTATTAAATGTGAAGGACATTCAAACGTCGAACATTCTCTCTGCTCCAACGGCTAATTCCTTAGACACAACAAATGTTCAAAGACTTCAACGGATATATATATATATATCAAAGACCGAGGAAACTACAATGGATACATTCAACAAGGCAATGGTTATTAATACACTACCTATAAATAGCCAGAGCATTGAAAGCAAAGCAACAAATTTCTGCAAAAAACTTCTGTTACATTCATTGAAAAATCTTAAAGCTCTTAAATTTGAGTATGTACTTCAGTGATCATATATCTACTCTTATGAGAGACATTTATTGATTCATTCATTATATGAGAGACTCAAGATTGTGGAATCTTGAGTGGGCATTAAATTGCAAAGTGTAAGGGAGGTGATTGTTCTTGAAAAGGATCTAGCTTGTATTGAGGCATCAAGAGCCTGGCGAATCTTGGAGAAAAGTGAAAATCTCAAAAGGCTTCTGAGGACTGGACATAGGTCAAGTGGTTTGGACCGAACTAGTATAAATCTCGTGTGCTTAACCCTTGGTGACATCTCTTCAACTCTATTTTATAGAAGTTTGCATTAAATTCTAAAGTTTTAATTATCACCCTATTCACCCCCTCTTAGGTGAAAGTCTTGTTCTAACACAAATTACCTTTGCTTGAACTCCTGTAGTTTTGCTTCCCCCTTTTGTTTTGATATCAAGTATAAAATCCTATAATTTATATATACATTTATAGGGGCAGATCAATACTTAGCCTAATTAGCCTATGGTACATTACCATTGCATAATAAATCTCTCCCAATCCCAAATTCTCATTTAGCTCTCCAACATGCTTCTTTTTCCTTAATTCTTCACTTAGCCTCACTAACGTCATCAATTTAAAACTTATAGCATTCCTTATCATTCAAAAATACCTCATTTTCTAATATGAAAATTCTCCAGATTTATAAACAATACTAACATCATCATTTCAATGTCTCTAAGTATAAAATAACTATATAGGACAGTTACTTAACATTTATAGACATTGAACAAAACCTTAAATCAATTTCTCAGCCCCTACTTCACTCTTTATGCTTGAGCATAAATATAAGTGTCTTTCATGTTTATTAGCACTTAACACTTTTAAGCATCCAACATGCCTCTAAATGTTTATTTAATATGAAAAAGTGCCAAAACAGTGGGTTATCAACACTTTAAAAGCTCCACATTCTTTAAATCATTACATCATAACGTATATACATGTGTGTGTATCTATTCTCAAGACAAACTTTAAGCGCCTTTAATATGGAAAAGTGTAGTTTAGTACATTATAACCAAGGTTATTAAACCGGGACTGGTCGAGATACTGGGTCAAGGGTCAGTAGGTTAGACCGGAATCAAACCGGGACCAAACCGATGAGAGAGTGAAGATTTTAGGCTTATTAATAAGAAATTATAAAGAAATTTTTTAAAAAAGAGTTTTTGAAAAAAATAATAATAAAAATTACTGAACCGGTCCGGTTCGTGTTCTTTGACCGGGTCACCGGTAACCGGGCCGAACTGGCCAGTCCGGTCCAGGTTTAATAACAATGATTATAACAAATTCTCCAGCACCAACCATCCTATTGCTTACGTTATAATATCATACACACACACATGCCTATGTTTATCATTACTTTCATAATCATATAAACATCCCCATACCCTTCATTATAAGTTGAGTAGCCATGGGTCTAATCAAAAGAAAATTTACAGATTTAAGAATCTCATTCATGCTGTGAGGATTCCACCCACATAAGCTCATATTTTCCATAAATCTCCCTTTACTCAACATAGCATTTATCTTTTTCATTTAGTTAAAGAACCTGATGTTGTACTCGTTATAGCAGAGGATGTGGATTCAAAAATTACTTCCAATCTCAGCGCTATCAACATGCAATACTAATCTCAAAATCTATTAAGCAATTTTACTTCCTTTATTCGTATCTTAATACTTTGAAACACCTGTTTAATGTTCGGGAGCATCAAAACAGTGGTTTTATTCAATTTCTCTCCCAAAATAAAGCTTCAATAAACTTCAAACACTTCATATAGGCACATAACTCTTATCCTACTTGTTTATCTTAGCATCTAAGCATTTCTACGAGGTTTCCATAAGAAAATCAGACAAAATTCCTCTAGACTATCATAACAGATTTGAACTCATCATCCTAAAGCAATATTCAACCTGCACAAAAGGAAATTACTACCACAAGCTCTATTCTAACAACTAGGCGTGATTTCCATGGCTTAAATCTTCTGTTCCTTATTACCTCTCTCTAGAATCAGATTTTCCATCCCCCAATCACTCTCAAATCACCCATCAAATAAACAAACTGAGGGTAGAGTAGTGGTTTGGGGACTTTACCTTGGTCTGAGATCAAGCTTGCCTGTCCAAATGACACCTCCTTCAAGCTCTTCGGTCTTCTTCCTCTTCTCTCGCAGCTCTCCTCACTCTGTCACTCTATTTCTGTCGTGCAAGGGCGGAATGAAACAGCATAGGCATTTGGGGTTTAAAAGAAGGAAGAGTGAGTTTGTTTTTAAATTCCTTGGACCAGCTTATCACATAAGCTTTGCTTTTCTCCATAAGCTATTGGGCCTTTTTTTTTAATAAAAATCTTATGCTTATTTTCTTGATCAGATGGCATACCTTGGGCTTTCCATATTGTGCTTTTTTGCCAGAGTCCACATATTGGGCTTAATCATGGCTCAATTCCATTCTTTATCTATGCTGAATTACTAAATAAATTTCAAAAATTAATCCTTAATACTTTATAAGGATATTTTTCCTCAATTAGCTTCTTTATCCCATAAAATAATTTTCGTGAAATTTTCAACTTTAAAATTTACCTACAACTATTTTTCTTGAATTTTTGAGAAAATAAGTCTTTAATTCTCTGAAATTCACTTTAAAATCACTTCGGCCATTCTTGGAAAACTAAACCTCTTCATATTTTTTAAAAATCCCCAAAATAATATTTCATACTATTTTATCAATTTTTTGGGCCCTTAAATTGTTTTAATAGTTATCTTAATTAAGCATTTTCCTTATAACATACTTAAGATGTTTGGCTCAACTAGGCTTACAACTCTACTTAATTCATACTTATTATTGAGATTTTAGGCCCAAAGTTTGGGATGTGACATAATGTAAATCATAAAATTACAAATTCGTATCACTAAGGTCTACCTGTGGACAAAGACATTAGCAAAGCATGAGTTTATCTCAAATTGATGAATCTAGAAGGCATTTATATTTTCTAATACCTATGGACTACTTGAAAAATACAATGTCATTCTATTTCACCCTAATTAAATATGCAATTATAAATATCTACCGGTGGGAAAAGATTAATTTTAACCATATATTTAATTACAATTGATATTCTATATATAATGTCATATGTGATTATAAATGTGCATGCAACAAAATTGAGGATCCTGTAACTACTCCCCAAGAAACAAGCATGCTAACTGTTAAACCCCTTAACATTTTGATATTCGCAGAGTAATAAAGGTATAGTTCATAGGGCATACAGAAATAGCGAAAATATATTAATAATAAGTGCTTGTTTACATTACAGAAAATCCCTATAGGGTTTGAAAAATATATACAGAGTCCAAAAGAAATAAAATTTACAACTAAAGATAACCAACTGCACTCCCACTTGAATTGGACCCTTAGTCGCCGATAATTACAGTTTTGCCCTTAGAGCCGCTACCTTCTGCTGGAATATTTTTAAATGTTGAAAAAAGGTGAGATTCAAATGAATCTCAGTAGTAACATGCAATCAATCAAATAAAATATGACAGATAAATATTTTATACACCATGTAATGCAACATAACACGGCATGTGCACATGAGTCGGGGTTACTTCTCCACTATCCGTAAACCTCTATAAATGTGCATACTTGCGTAGTGCCCTACTCGGCAATACAATGTTCATATTACAGAAGATGGCATACACAAAGCATATAAACATTCACATAGTTTATGAAAGATAGAGTTCCTACTTAAGTCCTTTTTCAGTTCCAATATCTATCCTATACTCTTGTTTCGACTCGGGCTATTTCCAGTTTCTATAAAAATTAGAGTTACAAGTAACTGATTATTACTTGTACAATTAATGCCTTTAAATTAAATTTTGCTGGTTATCTAATGCAGTTATAACAATTTCTACACAGTACAATTCTGCACAATGCAATTTCACTATTTCCAGAAACTGACAGATTTTCAGTCAACTTTGGAAATTCATAATTAATTCTAGGAAATTACAAATTGACTAGTTCCAAAGACTAAGTGAAGCTCTTTAAGTGTATTTTCACAGAAAAATACTTAAGCATGACCGGGTTAACCACATTATTCCCAGAAATTCGCCAAACTTCCACTATTCCAGATTGCATTCCAGAAACAAGGTTCAATTTCAAAAATCCATACCTTTTAATCTACTAGTCTAAAAATTATGTTCTACCCATCAAATTAAAGCTCCAAATGTCTACTTTAAATCTAAAAATTTTCATAATTTTTGGACAAGGTTTAGTGTTTCAAAGTTTTGTCACAACCAATCTGACTTCCAGAAACATAATCTGACAACCACTAACTTCAAAAATTCATATCTCTTAATATACTGATCCAAATAACACATATTATATATCAACTTAAAGCTTAGCATGTATACTTTTGTTCTGAAAACTTGTGGCTATCGGACAAGATTATATTACTCAAAAACAAAATACAACCAAACTATCAGAACCTGAACTTCCAGAATTTCCCTTGTTTCTTGACCTATCTTTCAAAAATCATTACTTTCTCTGTAGGTATCCAAATAATGTATTCTAGGACTCTTTTAAAGCTATGACTGTATACTATTTCCATGTAAAATTTTGTAAATGTTGGATAAATTTTGTCTAGTCAAAACTCAACAAGAATCTGACTGGCTTTCAAAAACGTTAGTTTTGACAATATAAGTTCAAAACTCAAGAACTTATTCATTTTCACTCCAAATTGCACTCTTCTTAATTCCATTACCTACTACACATCCTAAACTTTCCATACCAAAAAGAACCAAACAAAAACTCCATCTATAGCCTCTGTTTAAGCTTCTGCAACCTTCTAGCAAAAACTCTATTTTCTAACCAAGAAAACAGGGTGATTAAAAATCAACATATATTCATGATTTTGAGCTCTAATCTCCAGAAATTTGAGCCTAAGAACACCCAACATCAAGCCTTGTTTTAATGACAGCAAAACCAAACCAAAGAAGTCCAAAAATCCCTCAAAAACTGACATACAAACTCTGATTTAAAATTTATCGGTTGACAAAATTTTTCTTTTTGACAATGTTTCTCATTCCAACAATGAAACAGCCCAGAAAATATCCTCAAATCTAATGGAAAAAGCAAGCTTAAGGTGTAAGAGACTCACTTATACACGTTTATGGTGTTGCATGTGACAATCCAACCTTTCTTCTTCCTCTTCTCCGATTGTCTTCTTCCTCCGGTTTCACTCTTTCTCACTCACCTCTCTCTCTTTCTCTATTATGTTTTTTTCTGTTTATCTTGCTCTCTCTTCTTTTCCACATGCTAGTCGAAAATGAAGAGCTGAAGGTGCTGGGTGTTTGATTAAATAAAGAGTGCATGAGGTGGGGGGTTATGGGGCCAAAAGAAAGTGAGGTGAGGTGTTGAGTTTTAAGTGATGTGTATGTGCGTGTGTGCAAGTTTGGCAGCCATGTGTCCAAGTGTGTGTGTGTGTTTGTTCAAGAGAATGCCACATATCTCTGTGTGTGTGTCTTGTGCCGGTGTGTTTATATATATACCTATAGATATATTTTTATCCTATTAATTACACATACTATGCCCTAATTTTTCTTCTTTGTCTAATTTAAGATTCCTTAAATTTCTTAGGTTCCATAATTTTACTTATTATCTAACTCCCACAAATTAATCCTTAAAGATTTTTAAGGACTCTCATCCATAATTAACTTCATAGAGTCTTAAAATAATTTCTCAAAAATTCCTAAGCCAAATTATGACCTCTAATTATTGTTCCTCGAATTTTTGGGAAAATAGGCTTTTAATTCCCAAGATTAATCTCTAACACATTTAAATTTTCTTTATGGAAAATTTAACCTTTTACTAAATTTTTGGGATATTGCACTAACCATGAATATTGCATTTAAAAGATAAATATGCACCAATAACCTAATGAGAATTTAAACAATTAATTTAATCAACAAGTGTGACTAAATAACTGAAATTCTCCGATTTGATTAAATTAATTAATCATTGATTTGAGTTGATGTTTTAAAAATCCATAAGCAAGTGTTTACACATGCAACATTAAGGATGCTGTGCTTATTCCCTAAGATGCATGCTAACAAAAAGTACCAACTATGTACATTTAAATCCTAAATATGCACAAAATCTTTAATGAGAATTTAATTGGTTGATCTAATTAACAAAATGTGACTAAATAATTATCATAGATAAATTCTCCCTGTAACGCCCCAAATTTTATTCACCAAATATATATTGTAATTATTTAATATATTCAACATGGCATATCATCCTTAGATAGATGGGCAGACAGAGTGAACAATACAAACCCTTGAGGATATGCTGAGGGCATATGCACTTGATTTTAAAGGTAGTTGGGACAAATTCCTTCCATTGGCAGAGTTTGCCTACAACAACAGTTATCATTCGAGCATCCAGATGGCTTCATATGAGGCACTATATGGGAGAAAATGTCAATCACCCTTATGTTAGATAGAATTGTCTAAGAGGCATTTGCTTGGGCCAAACATTGTTGATCAGACAACAGAGCAAATAAAGCTAATTAAGCAGAGATTGCTGACTGCTCAGAGCTGACAAAAGAGTTATGCTGACAAGAGGCGAAAACCTCTGGAATTCAAAGTCGATGATCATGTGTTCATGAAAATATCGCTGATTACGGGGCATTGGCAGAGCACTGAAAGTACGAAAGCTACATCCAAGGTACATTGGCCTATTTGAGATTATGGTGAAGATTGGACCAGTACTGCACCATATTGCTTTACTATCGAATCTGAGCAGGTTGCAAGATGTTTTTCATGTTTCCCAACTAAAAAAGTATCAACCCGATCCAAAACATGTGAATGAATATGAGGACGTGGAAATGCTTGACGATTTGACTTATGAAGTCACACCTGACCGGATCATCAGCCAGCAGGAGAAGCAGCTCAAAAGTAAGAGCACTCCATTTGTCAAAGTTGTCTGGAAAGGTTTATCTCCTGGGGAGGCTATATGTGAAACGGAAGAAAGTATGAGAAAGCGTTACCCGGAATTTATGGCTGCACAGGTGTAAAAAATTTTGGGGTCAAAATTTATTTAAGTGGGGGAGAGCTGTAACGCCCTAAATTTTATTCACCAAATATATATTGTAATTATTTAATATATTCAATAAAATGGTGAATATTCATTGCCATAGGAATTAAATATTGGAAATTGGAAGGTGAACAATGCTTCCAGTGAAATCACCTGCGAGACAGTGAGCTTGTCATGTGGTTTAGGATGAACAAATGGTGACAAAAATTTATGAAGTTTTCCAAAATGAAAGTAGACATCCTAAGCTTTAATTTGATAGGTCATATAAATCATTTAAAGCTATATACAAAAAGTTATTTATTTTTGAATTTAGCCTAAAAAAACTGTTGATTTTCTAGAACAGCATCCAAAGAATTTAATTCTAGGAATTTTGTGCTTCTAATTGGTTAAAGGCTATATTATTTCTTGAAACTAGACTCAATAAGGGTTCTATAGCCTTTGAAATCACTCCAATATGATATCTGCAAATTTAGTTAAGATTTTTCAAAATTTTGCAAGAAAATCTACCAGAATTTCCAATTAATCCTAAAATAAAGGAAAATTATGGGATAAATTCATATCAGGTTATTTTTCCTTTTCCTATGGGCTTGGAAGTGTTTGAGAGCTAACTAAAGAGGAGGGAATATTAGTCACATGTTAATTGGGCTCATGGTATCACATTATATGTAGTTAGAGTCCAATTAGCTTTATGTATACAAAAGTCCAATTTTTAGAATTTTGGGTAATTAAAAATTAGAGAAAAAATAGGATAAGTCATAAAAAGCAATTTCCTTCATTTTCCTCCTTCCAAAACCGACGCCTAGCTCAAAGAGAAGAAAGAGAGAGTGCTTTGGATTTCTAGAGAGAGAAAGGAGAAAACTTGCAAAGGTACGTGATTTAGGTTCCAATTTGCTTAATCCTTTCCCTAAGCTTGTTTTCCACATGGTTTAAGCTGTTGTGAAGCACAAATTTAGAGTTCTTGGAGGCTAGGGTTTCGGCTAGAAGAGAACATCAAGAAGGAAGCAAAGGTGCTTCCTAAACTTCAATTTATGATTGTTATGGCTGTTGTGGTTAGTTTAACTGATGAGTTTCTGGTTGATTTGTTGTGATTGTTAAAGTTGGGAAATGCTAAACCCTAAATGTTATGCTGCACAAATCTAGTCTAAATCATGGTTAGGATGTAATTAAATTGTTAATAAAGTGATTAGGAGTATAAACAAGCAAGTTTACGGAGTCAAAATTGGAAAACCCCAACTTTTCCTTGACAACTGTAGGTTTCGGCCAGAGCTAGATAAGGGGGTTAGGGCTAGATTTTTGATAATCTGATGACTCCATTGTGTTCATGAGGGAAATTAGATGGGGTTATTGTTGAACACTTTTCTAGGAAAGCCCTAAAAAGTATAATGACCAAAACACCCCTGAAACCCTAAATTAGGGCCTGCCAAGGGCATTTTTATCTTTTGGTAGTGAATTTGGTAATTTCGAGCTCTGAAATGGATTCATTGGGCAAAAATATGTTAGAATAGCTCAGGTCAAAATTTCAGAAAAAGTACGGTCAACCGGGTATGGCGGGGCTGGGTTAAGTCCATAGGGTTATTTTAGTAATTTTCCTCTATAAACTCATGTAACTATTAAAAACATTATGGATGTGCCTAAAATATTACATAAATGGGTTTTAACCGAATTCTTGTACATTTGACATTTTAAGACCAAGTTGAGAGCCCGAGTTGTTAGCACACATTTCGAGGTGCAAAAGACTTAAAGTAGTGACGTTATCCTTTATATATCATGCCATAGTTCATATGATTGTGTGGATGCCATTGTTTGTACTTTCATTAATTAACATGGTTTACCGAGAAGGGGCAGCAAGTACGAGAAGTGTACTTTCACCTGGTTGTGGAGTAACAATCCAACTACGGTACACGAATAGTGGTAGTGAAGCCTTATCCTATGTATACATGTGTTTATAATGTTCATTAATTGGTGTATACATGGTGTATAACATATCTACTTTCCACATTTTATATAAATGATAGTATGTTGCTACTGGTATTCCTCGGAATCTCATTCCTTTTCATCAATGACAATGTGCCAGTGGGAACCAACGGATCCAGAGGTAAGGTGATAGACACGAGGAACTGACGTTACGGATCCCGAGATGAGGCTAGTGGTTATATATAGTCTTATTTTAGACATTTTGGTTATTTTGTGTAAATTTGTAAATATTATCGAACTATATGGTGTCTGTCCATAAACAAATACTTTAATTAGTATATTTGTACTTTTTTGTACGCCTGTGGAACTATGCCTTTCTTACTCTGCGTATATCGAAATAGAAACATGTGTTAATATTTTTGGTATCAGAGCATTAAAGCGGTTCTGGCATTTTCATAATGGTATACTGATATAGTTTTGTTTGCATGGTAATAGGATATCATGTGCACTTATAGAAAGTCATGTGAGGGGTCAAAGGCATTAGGAAACCAGTGCCCATCGAAACAGCGAATTCCGGATGGACAGTAGTATGGGGAGTTTTACCTACCGGGTGGCCTGAGGATGAGGCAGACAGCGAGAAAGAGCTACCAGAATTACCTGTGTATGGACCCGAGCTACGGCCAGCATTGCCAGCAGGGTCGGTGGTAAAGGAGACCGGGCAGCCGCCGTCAGATGATTCAGATTATGATCTAGAGGAGGATGACCCGAGTGAATATAAGGAGTCCCGAGCCGATACTGTACAAGTGGAGTATGACCTGCAGCCGAACATTAAGCTATAGAACTGCATTCGCGATAGATACCGTAGGGCTTTCGGAGCTCAGACCACTCTCATTGGTCATCACCTCTCGTTCCTGACCAGTGTTGAGTCCCTGTATGAGATTCGGGCGTAGCTAGAGGTTGAGTTGTCAGACGAGTTTTGGGTATACACGATAATGGACTTTTTCCCACACTCAACCTTCTGGAATAGACAAAAGATTAACATTGTGGAACGGGGCCCAAATGGGAACATCCATGAGTTCTTACAGCATATGACTGACCTGGTGCAGATATTTATGTATAGTGATTGACGAAGGGGCTAGGCAGCATATTTTGAGTGACCGGAGGTGACCGGCACATATTTTGAGGCGAGGGCAGTCATGTGGAACTGATGGACAAAAGAAGATAGAGCCGAAGTCGGTGTTTTGATCAGGTACATAGAAAGTTAATCGTGTTTGTCCCAGGGTAATCTAGAATGGGTGACCCCCTGGGAAGTTGCATGTAACTTAACTTATGAAATGTAAAAGGACAAGCATGGCATATACAGTAGTTTATAGGTTGTGTGATGTATTTAGCTTTCTGTGACTACTGTAAATAGCTAATGCATGTTATATTTGACATATCTGTGTACCCCAAATTGTTATGAAATGTCAAAAATGCCCTTGCTTTATATAGAAATTTATTTTTCTCTATTTTCATGTAGTGTGAATTATAGAGATGGTTCCAGCAAGGGGTAGACTAAGAGGTAAAGGTAGAGGAAAAGGTAGGGGAAGAGGTGATAACGCCGACCTAAAGGATGGACCAGATCCATTCTAGCAGCAAATTCTAGATATGCGGAAGCAGTAGCAAGCTACAATAAATGAGATCAGGGAAGAGCTGCGAACAGTACAGTAGAGGTAGGATCACCTGGAGGAATTTGTGAGAGGAAATGGTGAGGAAGAACTACATGAGGAACCTCCACCAGAGGATGTTGTACCAGAGCCGGAAGCTGACATACAAACCTGGGTAAGCAGGTTCAACAAATAACAACCTACTATCTTCAAGGGAAAGTTTGACCCACAAATAGCTGAAGACTGGCTACTACGCCTAGAGAAAATCTTTAATATCCTGCTATGCCCGGATGGGATTAAAGTTCTGCTAGCTATATACAAGTTGGAGGATGACGCAGACAAATGGTGGAAGAACATGGAGCTTATTCTGAGGGAAAGGAATATTCCTATAACCTGGGAACTATTCTAATAACAGTTCAATGAGAAGTATTTTCCCCCATCCATCAGGCGTGAAAAAGAGAATGAATTCCTTAGCATCCAATAGCAAGATCGGGAGAGTTATGATGACTATTTGGCCCGGTACATTCGCTTAACTCGCTATTCAGCATACCTCAAGCTTTATGATGATGAAGAATGGAGTGTTGATATGATGATTGAGAGGCTGAGACTAGAGTTAAAAGAGAAACTAGTCTCGAGACGTTATACTGAGTTCAACGGCGCTGTTGAAGACTGCAAGGTGGTCGAGAAAAACATGTTGAAAATGATTGCTAGAGCAATAAGGGTACATCTGGAAGTAGTGGTTTGTCACAAAAGTGGAAAGATCAGGTTGGACCTTCCAGGGGTTATAATAAGAGGCCAACTCAGACTGGGGGCCGAGGAGGCCCGGGTTTCTCGGGATGTAGAACATGTTGATGCTGTCAAAAGCCCTTTCACCCAGGAAGATCTTACAATGGTGTTCCATTTAAACCAGATCCAACCAAGCTGTTTACTTGTTTTCATTGCAATAAGCCGGGGCATATTGCCAAGGATTGCCCACAAAAGCATCGGCCGGAGGAGATAAAGCCCAGAGTTCCAGGTAGGGTTTACACCCTAACACAGGAGGAAGCTCACATGTCATGTATGATTCTGGCGCTAGCCACTTATTCATTGCATATGACTGTGCGAGGCGGTTAAACATGAATGTGAATCAATTTCTGTATGATTTGATTGTATCGACCCCCACGGGTACTAAAATTGTCACGGCTGATGTATGTTTGAATTGTGTGGCAAATGACGAGGGTCATGAATCGACCGTAGATCTAATTTGTTTGCCACTGCAAGGGTTAAAGGTAATTCTTAGGATTGACTAGTTGATGGTGAATGTTGTGCTACTGGACTGCAAAGAGAAGAAGGTTATATATCCTAACTCACAACCACATGCCAATACAAAAATCACTTTAAACCTTCTCTCTGCAGCTGAGGCTGAGAGATGTCTATGGAAAGGTTGTTGGGGTACGTGGTACTTTATTCTATGCAGTCAGAGGCCGGTGAAGCCTTAGAAAGCATCCCTGTAGTGAACGAGTTTCCTGACATGTTTCCTGAGGATATCGGTGGATTACCTCCGAATAAGGAAGTAGAGTTCTCGATTGATCTTAGGCTTGGAGCAGGTCTAATATCTAAAGCCTCATACAGAATGGCTCCAAGTGAAATGGCAGAATTGAAGAAGCAAATTGAGGAGCTACTTGAGAAAGGGTTCTTTCGACCCAGTGTCTCACCATGGGGAGCTTCAGTGCTCTTTGACAGGAAGAAAGACGGAAGCCTACGTCTCTATATAGATTATTGGGAATTAAACAAGGTAACCATCAAGAACAAATATCCACTCCCTAGAATTGACAATCTGCTCGATCAGTTATCTAGTTCCTGCGTGTTCTCGAAGATTGATTTGCGATCAGGATACCACCAGCTGAAAGTTAAAGCAGAGGATGTGTCGAAAACTACTTTCAAGATCAGATATGGCCACTATGAGTTTCTGGTGATGCCATTTGGGCTGACCAATGCACCTGCAGTGTTCATGGACTACATAAATCGAATCTTTCATCCGTACCTGGACCAGTTCGTAGTAGCCTTCATTGATGATATTCTGGTCTATTCGCGAAGTAAGGCCGAACATGAGCAGTATCTGAGAATAGTGTTGAATATATTGAGGGATAAATAACTCTATGCCAAGCTGAGCAAGTGCGAATTCTGGCTTTCAGAGGTAAAGTTTTTGGGCCATGTAGTCTCACAGTAAGGGGCTCTGTCGATCCTAGCAAGGTGGAAGCAGTACTGAGCTGGAAGAGTCCAAAGACTATATTTAAAGTGCGCAGTTTTCTGGGTCTAGTTGGGTATTATAGAAGGTTTATCCAGAATAGCTTTGCCATTGACGAAATTGACGTGGAAAACTCAACATTTTGTGTGGGATAAGAATTGTGAGAAGAGCTTTATGGAATTGAAGCAGAGGTTGACTACAGCACCAGTACTGACGTTCCCAGATCCACAGTTTACGTATGTTGTGTATACAGATGCCAGTGGGCATGGATTAGGATGTATGTTGATGTAGCATGGCCAAGTGGTGGCATACGCATTTTGTCAGCTAAAACCTCATGAATTGAATTATCCCACTCATGATCTTGAGTTAGCGGCTATTGTGTTTGCTTTAAAAATATGGAGACATTATCTCTATGGTGTGACCGTAGAGTTGTACTGTGACCATAAGAACCTGAAGTATTTGTACGATTAGAAAGAGCTTAACATGAGACAGCACAGGTGGATGGAGTTGCTAAAAGATTACAATCTAGAGATTAAATATCATCCCGGAAAGGCCAATGTCGTTATGGATACATTGAGTTGTAAATTTGTGCAGGTGCCATGATGATCTATGAACAAAAACTGATCGAGGATTTCAGATATCTAAATCTGTCCAGTCAGATCTTGTTGAACAACAATACTGTTAGTCAAGTGTACAATGATTTTCGAGCAAAAGTTGAAGAAGCACAGCTGCAGGATAGACGAGCGTTGTCTATTAAAGATATGATTGTTAAAGTTGAAACTCAGGAATTCGACTTATCACTAAGTGGGTTAGTCAGGTACATAAAGCAGATCTATGTTCCACCACAGTCAGAACTGAAACGAAAAATCTTAGAAGAGGCATATAAGAGCTACCAAAATGTACTATGACTTAAAGTCCCAGTACTAGTGGCCATGAATGAAAAGGGAGGTGACTAAGTTTGTTGCCCGTTGTCTCCGTGCTAGGAAGTGAAAGTTCAACATCAGCGACCATCAGGGCTTCTACAAAACCCTGAGATTCCTGAGTGGAAGTGGGGGAGCATTACTATGAATTTTGTGATGGGGTTACCCAAGGTCAGAAACCACGACGCTATATGGGTGATAGTTGATAGATTCACAAAGATAGCTCACTTCTTGCCTATCAGTGTCCACTATTCTCTGACAGACTGGCAAAAATTTACATCAAGGAGATTGTGCACTACATGGTATTCCAAAGAACATCATCTCAGATCGAGATCCTCGATTTACTTCCAAGTTTTGGAAGGTGGTTCATGAAGCTTTGGGTACCAAGCTTCGGTTTAGCATGACATATCATCCTCAGACAAATGAGTAGACAGAGCAAACAATACAAACCCTTGAGGATATGCTGAGGGCATGTGCACTCGATTTTAAAGGTAGCTGGGACAAATTCCTTCCATTGGCAGAGTTTGCCTACAACAACATTTATCATTCGAGCATCCAGATGGCTCTATATGAGGCACTGTATGGGAGGAAATGTCAATCGCCCTTATGCTAGATAGAATTGTCTGAGAGGCGTTCCTTGGGTCAGACATTGTTAATCAGACAATGAAGCAAATAAAGCTAATTAAGCAGAGATTGCTGACTGCTCAGAGCTGACAAAAGAGTTATGCTGACAAGAGGCAAAAACCTCTAGAATTTGAAGTCGGTGATCATGTATTCATGAAAGTATCGCTAATTATAGGCATTAGTAGAGCACTGAAAGTATGAAAGCCGCATCCGAGGTACATTGGTCCATTTGAGATTCTGGCAAAGATTGGACTAGTAGTGTACCATATTGCTTTGCCACCGAATCTGAGCAGGTTGCACATTGTTTTTCATGTTTCCTAACTAAAGAAGTATCAACCTGATCCAAAACATGTGAATGAATACGAGGACGTAAAAATGTGTGACGATTTGACTTATAAAGTCACACCTAACAAGATAATCGGTCGGTAGGAGAAACAGCTCAGAAGTAAGAGCATTCCATTTTGTCAAAGTCATCTGGAAAGGTTTATCTCCTAGGGAGGCTACATAGGAAACAGAGGAAAATATGAGAAAGTATTACCCAGAATTTATGGCTGTACAGGTGTAAAAAATTTCGAGGTCAAAATTTATTTAAGTAGGGGAGAACTTTAACGCCCCAAATTTTATGCACCAAATATATATTGTAATTATTTAATATATTCAATAAAATGGTGAATATTCATGGCCATAGGAATTAAATATTAGAAATTGGAAGGTGAACAATGCTTCCAATGAAATCGCCTGTGAGGTAGTGAGTTTTTCATGTGATTTAGGATGACCAAAAGGTAACAAAAATTTATGAAATTTTCTAGAATGAAAGTAGACATCCTAAGCTTTAATTTGATAGGTCATATGAATTATTTAAACTATATACAAAAAGTTATGAATTTTTGAAGTTAGCCCAGAAAAACTATTGATTTTCTGGAACAGCATCCAAAGAATTTAATTCTATGAATTTTGTGCTTTCAATTGGCTAAAGGCTATATTTTTCCTTGAAACTAGACTCAATAAGGATTCTATAGTCTTTGGAATCACTCCAATACAATATTTGAAAATTTAATAATGATTTTTCAAAGCTTGGGAAAAAAATCTGCCAGAATTTCCAATTAATCCGAAAATGAAGGAAAATTATGGGATAAATTCATATCAGCTTATTTCTCCTTCTCCTATGGGCTTGGATGTGTTTAAGAGCTAACTAAAGAGGAGGAAATATTAGTCACATGTTAATTTGGCTCATGGTATCACATTACATGTAGTTAGAGTCCAATTAGCTTTATATATACAGAAGTCCAATTTTTAGAATTTTGGGTAACTAAAAATTCAAACAAAAATAGGATAAGTCATAAAAACCAATTTCCTTCATCTTCCTCCTCCCAAAACCGACGCCTAGCTCAAAGAGAAGAGAGAGAGTGCTTTGGATTTCTAGAGAAAGAAAGGAGAAAACTTGCAAGGGTAAGTGATTTACTTGGTGATTTAGGTTCCAATTTGCTTAATCCTTTCCCTAAGCTTGTTTTCTACATGGTTTAAGGTGTTGTGAAGCAGAAATTTAGAGTTCTTGGAGGCTAGGGTTTTGGCTAGAAGAGAACATCAAGAAGGAAGAAAAGGTGACTTCCTAAACTTCAATTTATGGTTGTTATGGCTGTTTTGGTTAGTTTAACCGGTAAGTTTTTGGTTGATTTGCTGTGATTGTTAAATTTTGGGAAATTCTAGACCCTAAATGTTATGCTGCACAAATCTAATCTAAATCATGGTTAGGATGTAATTAAATTGTTAATAAAGGGGGAATAAAAAAAACCTGCTCCTTTACCAGATATTGGAATAATCTAACAATAATGGTCCCGAATACATTGCATAATTCTACAAGAAAAAGAAGCAACAGAATACTTGATGAAATATCTCCAATTATAGCGATTCTGCATATAATATCTCACAACTTGAAAACTCTAGAGAACAAAAAAGAGTTAGAATTAGAAAAGAATATAGAAGAGAATAGGTCAGAGCTTCTTCTAACGGGAAGATGAGGCACATTGATGGTTTGTGAATAGCCGTCACCCGTCAGGGAACCCCCAAGGAGCAAGCAAGGCCCTATTTGGTACAAAGCACTAGGAGGTAAGGATTGGGATTGAATAAAGGATTGAGACAAATTGTATTGTTTGGTATGAGGTACTGATGATAACATGGGATTAGGAGTACTACGAAGTGAGATTGTTATAAAGCTACCCCATCCTGATATTGCGTTTTCAATCCTAGGATTGTAAATTGCAAAGATAAAAATATCCTTGATTATAATATTTTTTGACAAAAGTAACCCTCTCATTTTAACCTAGGACTCATCCCTTTCAAACAATCTTTCACCAATGCCGCAACATACCATCATGTTTCTCCTGCAAAAGATTTTTTATGGTTCTCACACAGCCTTTTGCAAAATAGGATTAGGATGATAGGGAAAATATTTGGACAATTCATTTTTACACTGACTATTTTTTGTCTTTGATTTTTATACCCTACTTTTAATACAGGGAAGAAGACAAATCAAATTGATTATTCAATTTTCTTCTTGTTCCTAATTTAATCGTTCTGCTCTTCAATTTTTATATAGACTATATAGTTTCTACATCTTGATCATTTTGTGTTTCCCCTCATTTTGTTCTGTTCGTTTTCCCCTGATTTTATTACCTCTACGATCCAGATTTCTCATGTTATTACTTCTGACTCGAAATTCTAAGTAGTGCAATTTGCATTGACGGTTTATGGCATAATTGCATTATCCTGATCTGATTTCGATGTTATATCTATATCCCTAAGCAAATCAGGAATCTAAAAGAAGACAAAATACATTTTGCTATAATATTTTTTCTAATTTATCGTTAGGGGTATTATAGTATTTCTATAGTTTTTGAATAATTATGAAATAAAATAATTTAAACAGTCACTCACAATATTACTTCATACCAAATATAATTATTAAGCCTCAATCTCAGTCTCAATCCCACTCCCACTCCGAATCCCAATCAAAGTCTCAATCTCAATCTCTCAAAATTCAATGCTGCATACCAAACAGGGCCTAAGTGTATTTTAACGTTACTATTCTAAGACCTCGCATATGCTATTTATAACCTCCTATTAAGACTTATAGCAGCTTATTAGCTTGGTGGGTAACTCTAAACCAAATCTTTATCCAAATCACGTGCGGACCACAATCAAGAAATATTTTATTCAAAACAATGATAATATAATATCTAGATATAATCTATACTAACTAAAAAAATATCTAATAGAAAATACCAACAAGAAGGAGTCCAATTCCCTCTATTTTTTTGGGTCAGAAAGATAGGACTATTCCCATGTTCACAAGTTTAGAAGGGTACAGGAAGACAGTGAAATATC
This sequence comes from Inga oerstediana, assembly GCA_963210345.1. NCBI lineage: Eukaryota > Viridiplantae > Streptophyta > Magnoliopsida > Fabales > Fabaceae > Inga > Inga oerstediana. Next base: position 70,486,100 of record OY723400.1, on the reverse strand, counting down.
ATGACTTATAGGGATCAATTTATTCAATATGCAGACTGCTCATAGATTAAATGCCTATTTGTTTTTTGCTTTTTAGATATGCTTTTATGATTTACGAGGTAGGTATATGAGAGAAGTTTTATTTTAGTTTATGTAAAAGTGCTTTTGAAACGATGGTTCGATTGTTTCTCAAACAGGCTTTAATATTTAATTTAAGCCCGATTAGTATTTCTATAGGCCCTTCTTATGAGCTTCCACCACAATAAAAAGAGAGGATTCGAACATACCGCACACAAACAACACACAAGAAGAAGATGGCATTCACACACACCCACGCACGACAGCAAAGCAAGTAGCGACATAGACAGGTTTGGGACGAATCAAGAAGCTACGGCCTGTCTCTCAAGGCGCACAGAACGGAAGAGGAAGGAGAAGAGAATCTGATGATTATGGTGTCCACAACAATGACAGCCGAAGGCTCACACGCCAACGTCAATGGATAGAGACATTTTCCATAACATTAAAAATAAAATTATTTTTCATAAAAAAGTCATAAAATCATTTTACTTTTATTTCCAAACATAAAATCACAAAGGGCATACTTGTAGAATATGTGTTCAACTTTAATTTCTTGTTTGTCAAATTAATTTTTATTTCTTTACATTAAATTGCATCAGCAACCTAGGGTTATGGCTCACCAATATCTATTTTTATTCCCTCCTTCAAATATAATATTTATCAAATATTTTACCATTTACAAAGTGATAAACAATCAGGGCCTTAAGTTTTGTTCCCGTCTTATGCCATAGTGGAAGGCTTCCCACCATCTGACAGACCAAATGGAATCTGACCTATATATGAGTGTTTTGCCATATATGCCAAGCGAGGGCATGAACACGAAGATAAGAGTTAGGGGACACATTTAACCAGAGGCAGTTACAAAGCACACGAACAAGTCACTCCCACACCTAATCCTCGCCATTCCGTCGATTAGTCTGCTTAAACCAGTTTTCCTGTGGAGGAATGTCAGTAAGATTAGCGAAATTGATTTGCATATTCTTTTAAGAATATATGTGTTGAATGGGTAACACCGATAGTAAGTGTTGCCACTACAGAGTATGAACTTGAAGTGACCTTAATCTACTCGTTACTTTCTTTCGATATCTTATGGTGCTCTCCTACGTACATATCTTCTGGAGGATCCCTTCCTTGTTTTCCTTTTGGCATATAGTGACTTTTCCTTACGGATGTTGTATCAGTTTGCTTTGTGATGTATCACTTTAGATTTAGATAGATCTATGTGATGGGGACCACCAGACTAAATCGTCCTATTTCAAGTTCTACCTGCATTGTTCATCATATATGTGTATAAATTAAGATTACTTGTCCACTTTGAAAATATGGCTAAATTATAAGGGATTAATAATTTTTTTTTTTGGAAAAAGACAGAAAAAGAACTTTAAAATTGTAAAATTTTAAATAAATTATTTCACAAAAAATGAATTGTAAATTGCTTATCAAGTTTTGTCATTACCTTATCAACTCTTATAACAAACCTGATTTAGGATTTTGTAATTTCAAAGTTCTTTTTCTGTCTTTTTTCCAATTTTTTTCCTGAATCACCTATATATAATGATGTTTCTTATTTGTTTATAAGAATAATGATGTTTATCATGCTATTTTCATTTTGAAAATGTGATTATATATTGTCAAAAAAATTAAATATTATATTGCATTAATTAATTATTATAAAGCTACACGTTGAAAGATAATCGTCCAACTCCTCACATATCATTAAAATGACTTAAAATGTTCACTAAAAAAACAAAATGGCATAAAATCAACAATAGCAATTATTGATTTTCTGCTAAAGCGTCGTCTAGGTGATTCTTCTCCTTTGGAACATAATGAACTTGAAGATCCCATTATAGAGGAGGTAACTTGATTTACAATAAGGTGGATCCAGATAAGAAACATTCTTGGACTGGGGAATCTCCATGGGCCGAATTGCATTCAGTTGAGTATCTTGACTGGGTCAGGAACCTCTCCATTGCCCCTTCTCTCCATTACACCTCCATTGATTCAAAACGGTGTCGTGTGGTTTAAAAAAAATTAGGCAGCGTCTTTCTTTTCATGTCCTGTTATGGGTCCGTGGTCTAAGCAAATTCATTTCATCGGCGAGGGAAATTCTTCATTTTATCCCCAAAAAGACTTTGTAGGTTGGTCCGAAATTTGTTTCCTCCACCAAAGCCGAAAATTTTTCTTTTCCATCCAAGATACTTTACAAGTTGCAATTGCTGGTGTGTGTTGGAAGAGATTATTGGGCAGTTTTTATTTCAACACATCCTATTCTTCATTGGTTATGTATCTCTATTTTTTATTAGTTTGCATTTAACCTTTTTTAGTTTTTTACCAGTTGCTTGTTATGATCATTTAACAAAAAGAATAATAGAAAAGAAGGCATCGTCTCACTCATATTGGTTTCGTTAGTAGTGTTTATTGAGAATGGAAACTCACCACTACTCTCCAGGTGAGGATGCAAATCTGGGCGGCAGAGGGTGAAAGTGAATAGGACCAAGAGGTGACGATAATAACAGTGGATGAAGAGACGCTCAATTCCACGAACATGACCTCTCTTCTTCGGAAGACGACAATGGGTAAAGAGGAACGACATGCGATGATAAAAAATGATGCGGCTAAGGTTTCGTCAAATCAATGGCACCGTTACAAGGGATCGAACCCAGGTCACCCGTGTGACAGGTCTTAATGTAAGACCTAATTATAGAGTTGATCTTGGCCTAAATGCATGACATATTTTTCATATTTGTCTACCTTTTCCTGATTTACCCTTATTAATGTTCTTTCAACCATAATCAAGTGAAAGAGAAATGGAAGGAATTAAGGAAAATGATTAAGGTATTTTAAGGGGAAAATCATATTAATTACCTTAACTAACTTCTTTAATTTAATCAAATTAGTTAAATACATATTATATTAAAAAAGGAGGAGTACCATGTAAATAGTACAACTTTCATTTTTTTAACAGATTTTATATATTGTTTGTGAAAGGTGGATTATTAGGCTGCCTGTTGTGGCTTTCATCATTTTCCAAAAATACCAAAACATTTTCCAAAAACACCATATAAGCATTTTTAATCCAAAATTTTTTTCATTATTTTCCAAAAATACCAAAAAGAATAGAAATAGTTTTCATTTACATGCATTTAAATGCCCCGTTTGGTTAGATGGAAGTGAGAGGTGGGAAGTGGAAGTGGAATTAAGATTATTATATTTTTGGTATGCAAGAAGCCACTTCACTAGGGAACTCACTTCCATCAAAATTGATGAAACTCACTTCCATCAAACCCCCTATGGAACTGGCCACACTTCCCTGGAACTGATTTTTTTTCCCGTTTTACCCTCCAGCTTTTCAACCCAACGTTCATCCTTCCGATTCTCCTAATGACGGAGGACAGTGAGGAGGACGGTGAGGATGACGGCAAGGATAGCGGCAGACGACGGATCTCGACTCTTGATATGGTTTCCAAAGATTTCAGCCTACTCGTTCTCATTTTTGTTCTATGATGAGGGCGCGACGGATGACAAATGACAAATGGTGGATGGCGATGACAAGTGACGACGTTTGATCTTGATTCAGCCCTCGATTTTGAGTATGGAGTTCTTTCCCGAACTCACGGTTCCATCTAATTTCATGTTCTAATGACCTTTGATTCCTTCTATGCCTTCTCGATTTTGATTTCCATTGTGAATGTTTTTTGATTTCGCTAGTTTCTTGTTTGCTTTCTTCAATTTTGATTGTGATTTTATTGGTTTCTTGTCTCTGTTGCATTCTTCACTAATTTATTTTTTGTTTTTTTTTATTTTGATTTTTGATATTTGATTTCTGGTTTGATTTAGTTTAATTTTTGGTTTGATTTTCATGTGTGGGGATCGATTCTTACTTCTGGTTTGATTTCTTACAACCATCGTCTTCCATGGCTGAAGCTTGAGCTACTGTCGGTTGTTTCCATAGGGGCTGGGGCTATTTTTGGTGGGGCTAGGGTTGTTTTGGGAAGGGTATATTAGTCTTTTCATATTTAAAATTAACATATTAATTAAAAAATATATCACACTTCCATGGTCATACCAAACACACTTTTAATCTCACTTCCACGTGCAATTCCACTTCTATTTCCACTTAGGGCCCGTTTGGTACACAGAATTGATTTTGATGGAAATGGAAATGGATATGGAGATGGATATGGATATGGATATGGATATGGATATGGAAATGGGGTTTAAAAGTATGTTTGGTATGTCATGAAATTGAGATATGATTTTTATATGAAAAGACTAAAATATCCTTCTAAATAAAAAATAAAAACCTGAATCGTTTTTTCAACGTAAAAAACTCATATCCCTTGCTACCAATCTCTGAGAACACAGATTTTTTTTTTTCAGATCTAAGAACACAATTTTTCAGAACGCAGAGATCTAAACCCATATCTAAGAACACAAATTTCAATTGGTGAAATTTTTGACAGGCTCAGATTTTCTATCTCAACTTTCTCAACTCTCTAGATAACGCGTTGGATCCAAACCCAGACCCAAGAACACAGATTTCGTTTTTTTAAGATCTGAAGCTTGTTCAATAGAGAAGGTGAAGATGATTCACCGACGCTCGCGCCCTCGCCGTCTTCCTTGCCAATAATCGCCGATGAGTGGGCAAGAAGAAGAAGTGCTGCGAAGGTCATCTTCCTAACTAGTAATCACCGTCTTCCTCGCCGACGCCGACACCGACACCAACGCTCGCACCCTCGAAGGTGGCGATGAAGCTCACAATTTTCTGCAGGAGTTGCTTTGCGAAGGTTCCCTTTTCATCCTTGCAGTGCCATAATCACCGGTGAGTGAGCAAACGGTGAAGATGGGGGAGTTAAGAGGTCACCGTTGTCTGCGATGAGTGAGAGGAGGTCATCATTTTCATTGGTGAGGGAGAGAACTGAGAACCTTTTCGATTTGGGTGAGGGGCAAATATGAAATCTATAAAAATGGAATTGTAAATCTTTGGGGCTGAGGATGGAAATCAATTCAAGCAATTTTGGTGAATATGGAATTGGAAAAAATTCCAATTCCATCAAACCAAACAAACTTATACATAGAATTCAGCCACAATTCCATTTTCATATCCCCATTTCCATCGTACCAAACAGGCCCTTATACTTCCAACAAAAACTTTTCCATTGTACCAAACGAGGCATAATTCTCAAGAAAAAAACCTCAAGATAATACTTGAGTTCAATATTCTGAATTAATAGTACTTCCTACAAACATAGCTAACTACTACTTCTTGAGATATTGTTTAAAATCACTTAATGTGTAATTGAAATTGGAATGATGCAACACGAATTTTCTTAATTGAGTGCTAAACAATCCCTCAAAGGCTCAAATTAATCACATTAACTAGACAATAACACTCTAATTAATATAATCTCATTGTAACCACAAAGAAATTCAAATACATATAATTTTCACACTACAAAATCCAATTTCAGCTACATTGATCAAACCAATAAAGACTAATTAGCATCAGTCTCACTTCCAAAATCATATACAGTCATTCCTAAAACTAAGAAATCCAAATATATAACTCTAAGTCAAGCACTACATGTTCCTACAAATTAAGGAGACTTCTTATTAAGTGTTTTGTCAATTTGATTGTTAAAATGTATGCATTTTTTCATTGTTTTCTATTGGAGAAAATTAAAGACGATTTTATCTCTCTTATTTTATAAATTATAATAATATTTATATATGGTAAAAAATAACTATATTATCACTTTTATTTTATATTGATTTTCTCAAATTCTCAAATCCATTTTAAAGTTGTTTCTTGCCAACTTGATTGTGCTGACAACTTATTATAAGTCATGATGTTTGGAATTGTAATAGTAATGTTGATGTTGTAGTAGTAGTGTCAAAATTGGATTTTCTTCGGCTAGTCAGACTAAATTGGGCTAAGCATATAGTGTAACACCCCAAATTTTATTCACCAAGAGTATATTGTGATTATTTTATATATTCAATAAAATGGTGAATATCCATGAATTTGAATCTTGTGAATTTTGAAATATTCATATTCATAAGGAAATGGGCAATAAATTCAAGAATTGAATTAAATTACAAAGGTGATAGCAAAATCATAATTTTGCCAATTTTGCCTAAGATTAATTATTTTCCAATTAATTGAAGTTAATTTCAATTAATTAAGGAAAATAAAGGAAAATGTATAAATTGAATATTCTTGGTGGAATTAATTCAAATTTGTGGAATAAAGTAAAAGCCCATATTTTTCTTTTATTGGTGGATATTTAGGAGAAGGGAAATATTTACTTGGAAGATAAATATGCCAAGTGGCATCATCTAAAGCCAAGAGATTAAATTATAATTGCTAAAGTTGGAGCACATGTTTAAATTGCAATAAAATATATTATGTTGACCAAAGGAATGAGATAATTGTAGAAAACCCAATTGTTAATTGAAGGGATTGATTCAATTTCAATGGGAGTGTATGACACAAGTCATAGAGGGATAAGATCAAAGTATAAAGTGAGGTCATAAAACTTAATTTTGGAAGTAAAATAAATTGAGTAAAAATAGGAAGATATTTATGAAGCTAATGCTTCATCTTTCTCATTCTCATTGCATGACTAAACATAGAGAAAGAGAGATAGAGGCTTCAAGAAGAAGCTTAGGAAAGCTAGAGAGAAGAAGGAGCAAAATCCATAGGTAAGTCTTGTATATCTTGTGATTAAGCTTCCCTTTTTGTCAAATAGCTCCTCTAACCTTTTGATCTTCATGGAAAACATGGTGTAGCAAGCAAAATCTCAAGGTTTAGGGGAGAAAGGGAGGACAATTTTTAGAGAGAGCAAGTGAAGAAAACCAAGGTAACTTCAAGAACATCAACTCTTGCGGTTTATTGTTGTTTCTATTGTTGTTCTTGGCTTGGTTTGGTATTGGTTGGTTGATTTTGTAAATTTGGAAAGTCCTAACCCTAAGGGGAGGTGCTGTCCAAATTTAGTCTAATCATGTTTAGAATATGATTAAGTGGTTAAACAAGTGATTAAATGTTATAAGAAGGTGTTTTATGAATTGAAATCATAAAACTCCATTTTCTCTAATTATTAAAGAATTTCGTCCAGATCTGTGTTGGACAGTGTTGGGACTGGATTTTTGGTATTTTTCATGATTCCATTGTGTTTAGAATGGAAAATTGTGTAGGGTTCATGTTGGGTGCGAAGTGAGAAAAGCCTTAGAAAGTGAAATGACAAAAATAGCCTTAAAACCCTCACATAGGGGCTGCCAGGGGTAAATATATAATTGAAGCTAGATTTTCATGAAATAAATAGTTCCATTGGATTTAGTGGGCAAAAATAGGTGGGGTTACAGTTGGTCACTTTTTCGGAAAAGGCTGAAAAAGAATAATTATGAAAACGCCATTAAAACTTGAAATAAGGGCTACCAAGGGTATTTTCATAATTTGACACTGAATTTGACACTGAAATGGATTCCATGGGTAAAAACTACATAAGAATAGTCAGAATTTTGGGAAAACGTGCCATCAAGCCGGGTACGGCGGGGCCGGGCTGGGGTCCTGGGGCATTTTGGTAAATTTTTACTATAGACTAATATAACCACCAAAAACACTATGGAAGTGTCTAAGCTGTACATTTGACGTTCTAGGACTGAGTAGAGAGCCCGAGGTATTGGTACGCAAATCGAGGCATGTTATTCGAAGATCAGGGAAGGGCGATTAAGGTAGGAAACTTACCTCTCTTGCATGTATGTGATATTTGTGTTGGTATATTGATGCATGTTATTGCTTCGCTTGATTATGTGAAACATATATGAATAATTGAAGCTCTGTTCCTGTTTATGCTATGGCCATACGTATGATGTTTGAAACATTGAGCACATAAACATGAGTTATGTAATGCAAGCATGTTATGTATTAAGTACTTATCCTGTATGCATATTGGTATTGCTTTCATACTGAGATTCCCCAGAATCTCACCCTCCCCTACCAATAATTTAGACTGGAAAAGACAAAACGTATGCTGAGAACTAAGAAGAGAACCATACGAGGGGATTGCAGTGGTAGAACGAAGACGGGAAAATGTTTCCGTTTCACTAGGATGGATTTAGACACCTATGTAGCGCTGTGAGGCTACGTTAATTGTAATTATCAAGTACGAACCCCTATGGGGAATTTTCGTAATTGTGTACATAATATCAGTATGTTTATGCTATTACTGTGTTGCCCACTGAACTGCGTATTGTTTTCTGCAAATACTCTGAAATATGTGAAAATAAGATGAGGGTGTGACATATAGAGCTACTTAGGCACTCTTCATTTTCTTTAATTTTAATTATTTTCAAGCTCTGTTGTTATTCAAAAATGAAGGAACACTCATTAGTCATTTAGTAATATATTTGTCATTTGTGTCCTTATTATTTTTTCATTTTAATTTACGTCTATTTTATCATTCATTTGTATTTGGAGGGAAGATAATCTTCTCTCTTAATTCTTGCTTACTTCTTGCCGAATGAACTCAAGACGTAGGTTTTTTTTTTTTATATACTAGAAAGCAACAAAATTACAAAAAACTATAATGACAAAATTAGCCCGGGTCGTCACTCTATGTTGTACAACTTATGTCTTCTGGTCTCAAGATCTGAAATCCATGAATGGAGCCCAGGCCTCTCTTTGCAAGTGTGTCCGCCATACTATTCTCTTTTCTGGGAATAAGTTGGAAATCCACCTTCCAGCGGCACTCCAACATTCCTCTAATTTCTGTCAGCAACTGCCATTCTTCATGCAAATCTGAAGTCTCTGTCTACACTAGGTTGATAACCTCATATGAATCGCTTCTCACCAAGACGTTTTTGAAACCTCCATCCCAAGCTTGTCTCATACCCATCAAACAGCCCCAGATTTCTACCGTGAGGGCATCTCCTGTATTTAGTCTCAACATGAAACCTTCCATCACTACAAAAAAAAAGACTTTCGGCAGCGACAAAATTCGCCACTGAAAGGTTTTTAGTGGCGACTTTTTGCGACCGTCGCTGAAAGTTTTAGAGGCAACAATTTTTTCGCCTCTGAAGGTGGCTTTCAGTGGCGACTTTTTGTTGCCGCTGAATATGGCTTTCAGTGGTGACTCAATATTTTCAACGGCGACAAATTCAATTTTTTTTTAAATAACAATTCAAAAAATATTTTTCAAAAAACAATTCGAATTTAAAAAAAATTTAATTTACAAATGTCACGTGTTTGCTCCTCAGAGCACCATGTGTCCCCCTCCCCTGGCTGCCACGTGTCGCTTCCTCGTGCTGCCACGTGTAATCACCTCATAATTCCTCCAAGTGACGCTCCTCCTGTTCGAACCAGCGACCTTAGGGAGCTGACGCCTTCGCACGCGAGTCTTTGTCAGTTGTGCCGAAATGAACCTGTGTCATATTATTACATATTATTATATATATAATATTATCATATATATAAACATACATACATATAATTAATTAATTATATACATATAATTAGTTATTAATTAAATATAATATTATTAAAAATAAAAAAATTTTAATAAAAATGAAAAAAAAAATATTTATATATTTAAATTAAACAATTTTTTAATTAAAATTACATAATAAATAATAAATTAATATTATTTTAGTAAAAAATATTAAATATAATATTAATAAATGATAATATAATTTTAATAATTAAGGTTAAATAGAATTATTTAATAATTATATTTTAATTTTATAAATATTATTTTTTTAAAAAAATTTTAAAAAAATTGAAATTGACTTTCAGCGGCAACTTTTGATAGTCGTTGCTGAAAGTGCCACTTTCAGCGGTGACAATTTTGTCGCCGCTGAAAGTGGTCACTGAAAGTCTTCTTTTTTTTTGTAGTGCATCACGCTACCTCTCGAATCCCTAATCATACCCCCACACACAACGGAGTGGGTCGTATGTGAAAAAGCCCCATCCGTTTCAACAATTATCCAATCATCTATAGCAATTGCATCATAAGGGCTTAAATGTTGCAAGTTTTCTGCTATGTTCACTCTTCTAATCTTCCATGTGGCATGTGAGAAGCCACCCAGGATTGCCTCGGCTTTCACTAGCAGAGTAGAAATAGGTGGGCTAGGATTCGAGTGTACCATATTATTTCGATCCTTCCAAATTAACCAACAGAGGATGATAAACAAATCCTTCCAGTTAGGCCCCCTTTTACTAGCATCATTCCTTAAATTTAGGAGAATCCATTCATCAAGCTCGCTCGAGAAAAACCTGGAATAGTAAGAAGGATGAACAATGGACTCCCAGCAAGTACGAACTTCTTCACAATCCCGTAGAGCGTGGAAACATCTTCCTCAGAGGCATTGCATCTCTCGCATCTTCCATTCTAGTGTAAGCCCCTCTTATACTTTGCTTTGTTTGTGATTAACTTGTTATGGGACATCAGCCACGCAAACGTCTTACAGCGACTCGAAATTTTTAGCTTCCACAGAGTATGCCAGTAGCGAAGTGATTCTTCCTATTGAGTATTCAGACTCCTATAGGCCGAGCGAATAGAGAATAATCCACTTTTTTCCCACTTCCAACAGGGCCTCTCTTGTCCAGCTGCGTCTCGTACTAGTTGAATACCATTAAGTACCTCCTTCCAGTTCTGTTTTATTCCACTCCAAGTATTTGAGCCCTGTTTCTCAACATTAATACTGGGTATTAGATCTTCTCCACACCAGTACTTTCCTCTAACTACTCTTGCCTAAAGTGATTGTCGATCTGAGATAAGACCCCATCCAAGCTTCATCATGTAAGCTCGGTTTTGCTGTTTGATGTGCTTCGTGCCTAGTCCACCCGCTTTCTTCTCTTTGCAAACTACATCCTAGGATACTAGGTGCATACGCCGTTTGTCATCCGTTGATCCCCAAAGAAAATCACGTCACTTCTTCTCAATAATCTCACAAGTGGAAGTTGGAAGATTTACTGTTTGTATTGAGTAAGTGGGCATAGCAGACAGGACTGATTTTATGAGAGTATCATGCCCTGCTAGTGATAATTTTGGAATTTGCCAAGTACTCAGTCGGTTCCAAACTTTATCAATAATATGCTGGTAAGTTCCTGATGCAATGCGTTCGTGGTGAAGTAGGACTCCTAGGTACTTCCCAAGGTTAGTCGTGGGGCTAAATCCTAATGCTTCGCTCAGCTGGGTAGTTCGGTTGTGATTAATATTTCTAGAGAAGTGAACTCTTGTCTTAGCTGTGTTGACTTTCTGCCCTGACATGTTGCAGAATTTTCCCAAGGTAGAGATTATTAAAAGACGCAGGTTTAATTATAATGAATAAATTCACTCATTATATAAATTACCGAAAATAGTTTTGGCTTTCCTTCTCGTAATCGACAGTAACATTTTAAAAAGGTAAGATGATATAGACTTTGAATTACTACAATTTTTCATTTTAAATCTTTCTCAAGGCATCAGCTACATACTTAAATTAATTTTTCTCAAATAATAATATTGAATAATCCAGTCCTAACTACCACTAGTGGAAAAATGGCTTTTTAGACCGGTTAAAATTGACTTTTTAGATTGGTTTTGGATCAGGTCTTGATACAGTCAGTCTAAAAACTATGTCACTTTTAAGACCGGTTAATACAACCGGTCTTAAAATAAACCATTTTAAGACCGGTTGTCATGAGCACCGGTCTTAAAAGACCCCTTTTGTAGGCAATACAAAAACATTTTTAAGACCGGTTTTTCATATAACCGGTTTTAAAAGTTTGACTTTTAAGACCGGTTGTACATAAAACCGGTCTTAAAATTCATGGGAATCCGATCTTAAAATAACTTTTAAGACCGGTTATATTTATAACCGATCTTAAAAGTATTATAATTTTTTTTATTGTCTGTAATTAGGTTAGTTACCAGAACGCATCCTAGAATTGCTACTTCTAATGCCATACTTATTAAATTACATAAAGTGTTCAGTTTGCTTCAACTTACCATTTCCTTTTTCTTTAACCTTCTCATTGGGAACTTGTAACATAACATGTCATATATCCTCATATAATGTGTTGTTTAAAACCATCATATATATATATACATGCATAATTGTTTAAAACACATGCAGGCCAATGACATGGCTCAAACAAATTCACATGTATAAATGCATGGTTGCACATAATCACAAAAATAACAATACGTCAAATTATGCAACCAACAAGTTTTGCAACCAACCAACATGTCAATTCATCAATATATACATAAAATTCCTCAGTTTTACAAGAACTCACTGTTGTAAAAGTTCATAAATGAATTCAGCACAACAATTGCGAATGTGATCAATATCTTCTTCTGGAAAGGGGTTAGCAAGATCAAACATCTGAAACACCAAAGCCAGGCAAAACATTAACTTCACTTAAAAAAAATAAAAGTAATACACAATTTTTGAAATATATATACATTTACCTCTTGAGTAAATTCTGTCATACCTAGGGTAATATATTATAAATGTGCCTTAGAACCTACAACCCACACAAGTTGGGCCCTGGTTGATTTGGCCGTGTCTTTACGTCTTGGGGTCAAATACAAAATATTTTTAATCAAAGAATTGCAGTACAATGCAACACTCGAGTCGTCTCACTTGAGGAGCCTTTATTGAACTACCTAAGTAAACTTATTATCATGCAAATGCAATTAAAACAAGGGGAAAATGATTTTTGGTTTTTGAAATTAATAATTAAAAGAAAATGCAATTTTTAATTAAAAGCTAATATAATATTTTTGGTATTTTTCTTATAAAAATGGAGAATGAGTAAAAGTGAATGAAATGGTATGGAGTGGAAAATATGAATAAAGAATGCTCTTGGTAATGAAGAAATGACAATCCTTGCTCAAAAAGATTATGGGAATTAATTCTCTCTAAGTCTTGAAAGCAAAACCCCAAACGATCGCTCGGGTCTAGTGTTCTTAATTAATAATTACTCCTGCGAACGCAGCTAGTAATTATCTCTTAAGGCACTATTATGAACCACTTAGAGTGCAATTAAAATAGATAATTATGACTTGTTTCCTGTTAATGTGAATGCGATAACACGACACTCAATTGATCTAATTCAATCATACAATTTAACAATAACACGTAGAAAGCACAATTTCATTGAATCAATAAGGAAATATATATATATATATAAATAAATTCAACAAGCTATAAAAATCCAATCCAATCACAAATATCAAACCAACAGAGACAATTAACATCAATCTCAGTTCCAGAATCACATATATAAAAATTCCTAAAACTAAGCAATTAAATATATAATTCTAGACTAATGGAATGATAGCAAAACTCCCTATGTATTCCATTGAGCTCAAGCAACTCTTCACCACCAAGAAGCAATGAAATCAGCTACACATAGTCATCGGAACACCCAATCATAATCTGAAACCCAAATTCACCAAAGAAATTGGTGTAGTGTAACATCCTGGATTTTAATCAAGAATTTATAACTTCAAATGATGTAAATAATATTAATTGAGAACTTTTGAAGTATATATTGTGTATTGTGTTGATCAGGGGTAAAACGGTAAATTTGCCAACCGTCTGGTTAGCTACTGATGAGAAAACTCCTTAGTAATCAAGATCAATGGTTGAGATTGAAAGAATAAGGGGTGGAATCTTGTGTATGTGAAGCTATGTGAAATCATAGTGGGAAGCATGGGATGATGCCAAGTGTCAAGAGAAGGACCATTGGATTAAGTCAAGGATTCAACCTATTCTTCTCTTCCCTCTCTTTCTTCAAAACGTTGGCATGCATGGGGAAAAGAGAAGCAAATGATCATCACCCTCACCAACTCATCTCTCTCTCTATTTCCTCCATTTCCGGCGAGTTGGGCAAGAAAGAAAAAAGAAGGGTTTGAAATTTGTGAAGGTAAATGATCTTATATACTTACGTACCCTTCATTAACATTGATCAAGAGGTTGAGAGCTTGACTTCTATGATTCCAGAATTTCAATTGGTGGTGTTTGATTGTTGGATAAATCTAAAAGTTGGTGGAATCCAAGATCTGATTTCAGGAAGTTTAAGAGGTGAGTTTTATATGAAGTTTGATATAAATGTTAAGGTTTTTAGTCTAGTTTTATGAATTATGGAATTATGCCCTGATTTCTGGTAATTTCAGAAAAGATGAATTAGGTGATGTATTGTGTTGGAATAGATGCCAAATGTTGTGTAGATGTCAATGGTTTTGGTTTGGATGTGAAAGGAGGAAGTGAGTTAAGTTGTTGTTTTGGTGAATTTATAGTTGGGAGATGAGATTTTGTTGTTGAGTGGAAATTTGGGTGTTTTGTGATTGCCAATGGATTCTTTGTGTTAAAACAAGTGAGAATGAGTTATGATATGAGTTTTAGGACCATTGGTAATCAATTGGTAAATTCTGGGAAAAACCATATCAGTTCTGCGTTTTGGCCATCTGATGGGATCACTCGAGTGAGGGAAGAACTCACTCGAGCACGGCATGAGTTCTGGGAATTTTTTGAAGGTTTTCGGGCAGAAAGCACGAGCATGCTTTCTGATTTGCGAGTGAAACATGAACATGCTCGAGTGAGCATGGGCATGCTTGAAGTGAAGTATGAACATGCTCGAGTGAGCAAGGGCGTGCTCGAGTGAGGGTGTAGCTGGTGCTACGGGTGAGCGTCTCGGGTTATCACTCGTGGGTGGATTATTGAGGGTGAGCGTGAACACTCGTGAGTATGGAGCGATCACTCGAGCACTAGGGTTGTGCTCGAGTGCACTTGTGGTTGAGAAGGAAGAGTCACTCTCGGGTTGTCACTCGCGGGGTCTCACTTCCGTGGTGCTCGGGTGCTCCGGAGGTCACTGCTCGAGCACAGCCTCTTGTGCTCGAGTGAGAGTGTAGGATTGTAGTGAAGTTTGCTCTCGGGCAAGCGCTCGCTGGTGGTCACTCGCATGTGCTCGAGTGCTGGCGGGGGGTCATGCTCGAGAACAGCCTCTTGTGCTCGAGTGAGCCAGCCCAGAATTTAGAAAGTTTTTCCAAGAAGGAGGGTCTTTGGGGTAGTTTCTCCTAACCCTTTAGGCATATATTCAGACCCATATTAGTCACCTAAAGAGTTCAAATGATAACCAACTTAAAGAATTATAGAGATAAGAACTTGGAAAAGTAATTGACGGGTTGTCCCTAATTTGAATACAGGGTTCAATATTTGCCGTCCTCGTGAGCCCGTAGTGCCCAGAGATATCAGGAAAGGATCAGGTAGTGACTCTCTCTCTTATACTGTGTGTAATGCTTTGTATGTGTGTGTTATCATGGTTCTGTGATGATTTCTTCAATGCTGCTGCGGTTACAGCTGGTGATAGCTGTCGTTTACAGCGCAAGTTGTCGTTTACAGCGCAAGCTATCGTTATTGTGATTACAGCTGGTAATAGCTGTCGTTTACAGCGTAAGCTGTCGTGATGAAGATTACAGCGTAAGCTGTCGTATATTGTTTACAGCCGTGAGTGCTGTCGTTTGTGGTGAAAACCATGTATTTATGTGATGCTGCTGTTGTTGCTGGTTGTGATTTCTATACATGCTTGGTACTTATACATTGTATGAGTGGTTTGTTACTACTGGGATTCTCTCGAATCTCATTCTTTCCTATGACTAATCTTTCAGACAGGGCGTGTGGCTCAAAGGAGAAGAGGCCGACCCGGAGCTCTTAGGACCCCTAAGAGTATAGTTGATTTTGGAACGTTGGTTATCTATTTTGGAATCAGGATTACTGTATATGTTAAGATATGAATTAGGTGTTTGATTTTGGATGTGTAATGTGTAATCCCTTTTGTTGATACTTATAAACCTCAGGTTATATATGTTTAGAACCTGGGAGTTGCCGGGGATTTGGTTATACACTCTGTCATATTTGAATGTAGATAAACTGCGCAGGTAATTATATTCGAAATTTTGAAATTGAGACCAGGATAGGGGAAAGATTTTGAATGTTTTGAGAAAACCCTACTACAAAGTAGGAGATTAAAATGAGTTTAAGTTATCCGAAGGTCTCTAATATGATGTAATAATCTAATATCGAATTATAATTACGTGATTAAAGGCAGGGTGTCACATGTAGCATCGGACTTAATGGAAGAAGAGAAGGAAGGCCGTGGTATCTATGATATTGAAGAAGGAAGATGATTCTGGCACTGTGAAAACAGAGGAAGTGACAGTGAGGAAGGAGAGGAAGAGGAAGATCGTTGGTGATATTGGGGCTATGGTGAAAGCCGAAGGTGGTGGGACTGTATGTTGGCGCTGCCGGAACTGTGAAGAACCGAAGTGGTGGCTGTGGTTGAAGGAGTTGCTGCTGGAAGAAGCTGAGAACAGAGGAGGACTAATGGTGTTTCGGTGGTGTTGAAATAGGAGTCAATGGTGGTTTTCGGTGGTTAAGGACACTGTGGTGGTGGTGACAGTGCTTGGACGGTGGTTTGATGGTGCTTAATGGAGGTGGTGGCTGACGGCGGTGGTCTGCGGTCTCCTTCCCAGATCTCCTTCTAACTCTCAGCTCAGCTCTTCCTCTGCAGTGCTACTCTCCCTCTCAAACCCAAACTGTGATCTGAGCTTCTCGGTTCTGGTTTCTGGTTCTCTGAAACTGACCTTACCGGCAACGGAAATAATGGAGAAAAGGGAATAAAGGTCGCCGGTGAGGTTTAGAGATAATGAGGGCGATCAGAATCTGTTGCGGCGCCCTCCTCCTATATTCTCAGCTCGCATCTCTCGGGTTGCTGTTTTCACTATCGGGTCTCTTGCATATCCAGCAACCATATCCATATTGTATGCTCCATGGGTATCGGATTTCAGCTCCAAGAAGCCCAATGCTTCAATGTCAGGCCCTGTTAGCATCTTGGGTCTCTTTCCAGATCTGTTTCCCGTCTTCAGAGATAATGAACAGTATCCCTGGTCAAAACGCAAGTTTTGACCAGGGATCTATTTGAAGTTTCTAAAAGTTCTGTGAGGGACTAAAATTCATCTTTTCAAAATGTTCATAGGTTATCTATAATTTCCAAATATTTTGGGAACTTTTCTGTGATTTTCGCTAGCTCTTTTCTTCACAATTTTGTAATTTTCAGAAATTGTTGGGCCCCTTTCTGTAATTTTCCCCGATCATCTAAATATTAATTCTGACCTCCAAAATCTGAAATTTCCTTCAAAAACACCTGAAATGTAAGATTAAGCACAATTGTAGCATCTAAAGTTCAAGGGACAATTGTATAAAAATAATTAATAAATTGTGAACATTTTACCCCTAATTACAATTAATTCAAAACAAATGTCCCTAATTAAAATTTGTGCTTAATCATGCAATAATGTCCTAGAAAATACATTAAAAATCCCAAATTAATCATAAAATATTATATAAAAATATGGTTCAATCACCGGTGGTTGCCTACGGGTCTGAAAAATAATATGATATCATTAAAATAAGTATAAAATTAAAGTATGGCTTATTATTGAATACATTCTCAAAACAAACCAATATGTAACTAACCTTTGATAAGATCCATGTAGGGTATTTTAGTTCATGAATAGGCCTACCACAAGCAGTGTGTAGGAATATCCGTATAGCCCTATATCATCAAAATCACAAAGGTTACTTATTTTACACAAATTCCATAAATTTTGCACACGAAAGGTAATTAATAATGCAAGAAAACTTACGAATTCAAAGTCTTCTTCAATTCACTAGTTGGCTTGCTGAGGTGGAGGGAGCATAAGAGGATGACAGAATAACTCTTCTTGCACAAAATAGCCAATTGCCAATTATCACTGAAAAATGGGAAGACTTTTAAGCAAATATAAAACATTATGTATATTATGAAATATAAATTTATTTCTTACCCATACAAATATGGAGCCAAGAAACACTCAATTAGGGTTTCACTAAGCCTGTGCGATAAGTATGTGTCTGATAGCAGCAGTGGTCCCTTTGTCGTAGAGTTGAACTGGGCATAGGAGTCCAAATTTATTGATTTTGTCAGAGTTAACCAACCTACCATTCATGCACCTACAATAATGCAAGCACACAAATCAATGTTTAGTGGCGTAATTTGTAAAATGTTAACTTCCAATTTGAGAAGATATTTACATTAAAAAGAGTTGGACAATCGAAACCGTAAGCTATTGTAGAGGAGCTACCAGGGACATTAAATTATCCCTCTCAAGATAGCATTGCACCCCTGACTTGCCAACAGCTGACTCAGTAGGCCAATCTCTTGTTCGAAAGGATGTATCATATGCCATCAGAATCACTTGCTGCATGACATTTAATGGAGGCTGTGAAACATCTTGAGTGGAGGGAGGTGGAGGTGAAGGTGGAGGTGGAGGTGGCGGGGATTCCTCAGCTCGATCAGAAACAAGGTTCTTTGGCCAAAAGATGAAAGAGTTGAGGACATCTCCCACAATCTTGAAGTCATCAACAGGGATAGGGAGGAGTGCATCTGCAACGATCACCTCTTCAACGGCCACTCTGACTTGATCATCCTTTATTTCTTGGTAGTGGATAGTTGATCCCAAGTTGTGGACACTCCCATGTGTAACTAATCTTCTCAGAGAATCCTCCACAAACAAGCCACAAGGCTCACCAATTTCTTTTCTAGGATCCTCTGATGACTGACCAATACAACTCCCTTTAGTGCTCTGCTTAGGGTTTAGGGAATGAGTCTGGGGATCACTGGTATCTGCTTGTCTTGTGCTCGTCATGATCATCCATTCCTCCTTCATCTTGCTGAACCTTTCTTCAAATCGTGAATCAAATTATGCTTCTGCCTCAGCCCTAGCTTCCACCCTTACAGTGGCCAATATATGCTCCATCTCCTCCTTAGTCACCATACTACTTGAGGAACGGCGTGGGGATGCTCCAAAGTAATCCCTTATGCCTATCCCACCCCTAACTCCCCTAACACGGCCGGGATGCTCGTGTTTTCCTGTAGCAACGGTCAGGATGTCATTCCTCCCATCCGACTTAAACGAACCCTCAGCTTGTTTTTTTTGAAGCTCCTCCTGTAAGACACGTAAGACAAACATAAGTAATGAATTTTTGTTTACTCACTAATTAATAACAACAACAATACTTACAATTTTTTCACCAACTATACGAGATTGTTTACTTGTATAAGACCCGCTCCTCTTTTGGTGAGCAAACTTCCACATTTCTTCGCGGTGTATTGGAGACGGTGGAGAAAGAATAACAGAATGATCGGATTGAGCTACTTCTTCTAATCTCTTCCGTTTGCCCGCCAACAAATCTTTTTCAGCCTTCACATAACCCCCACGAGACATTGTATGGGGGCAATCATTCTTTCTTCCACTCTCTTGTGCCTTTTTCCTTTTTTCCTGCAAATAAGAAATCAAAATTAAGGTTACAATCAATAAAGACAATTCACAATTCATAAGTAAATTAAATACAAAATAAGTCAACTCACCAATGCTTCTGGAGTAGTCCGAAGCTGTCTAAATTCTTGCCAAGTGTGTTCATCAATATAAGAATACTGGTCGCACGGATTAGGATAAGGCTGACCTTCTTCCACCTCGATATGCACGTAATTGTTGGCTAAACTTGTCTTAAACTTCCTCCAGCGTTCATCATAATACGTCATTATCTTGTTATACAGGGCTTCATTCTCAGGAATGTCAGTGAGCTAGATAGTTTCCCAAATATGTCGCTTCACATTTTTATCCACATTTCTCCACTGCTCTATCAAGATGCTAAGCTTGTTGCGTGCTAGGAAGCCGACAAAACTCCTATACCATTGAGCATTAGGCCCGATTGGTTTCCAATATCTATCAAACTCAATCGGAATCTTTTCCCTGATATTCCGATTAAGGGGAATATCTCTCAATCGGGTGCCTCTTCTACCCCTTCGTATGGGCTAGTTACCATTTTGATTATGGCTCGGAGTAGAGCTGGGAATATGGGCTAACCCGCGGGCCTATACAGCCCACACTTCTGCTGTTGGCAAAATGCCAACCCTAACCCGCAGTGTGCGGGTTGCGGGCTAACCCGCGAGCCCGCATTTTTTTTAAAAAAAATTCTTATTTTTTAAAGAAGGTTGAAAATATGAGAGACATATATATGAGTTAAAAAAAATTCTTATTTTTTAAAGAAGGTTGAAAATATGAGAGACATATATATGAGTCATTAAATTTACTTTCCTAGCATCAATCATTTCTCTTATAAAAATTTAAAAACATAATCCACAATTCAAGAGATAAAGTTATCAAATTTGTTAAAGTTTATAAACAAAACATAAACTCATCCTCAAGTAACCAAGATATAATAATTTTGTTTAAAGAAGGGAAGAGACTAAGATTTTTTTTCTCTTTAGGCTGGGAGGTATCAAGATAGGAGTGGAAAACTTATAAGTTTTATAAAATTATTATATGTAAAAAAAAAAATGTTGCGGGCCTATGCGGCCCGCATTTTTGCGGGTCGGAATTTTCCATCATATAAAAACTTGGAGTTTGAGCTTGAAGAACAAACCCAGGGGAGGCAAGCAACGAAAACGAGGGAATGCAATCCACCGTAGCCCTGAGTCAACCGGTGGCGTTGGTAGGAGAGAACTTGGGAAAGATAAGGTTAAAGACAAAAACCCAAGGGAGGCAGAAACCCCGCTCGAAGAAGAAAACAATCGGAGGAAACAAATGCCTAGCCTTACGGTAATGTTTCAACCGAACCTTTGCAGCCGTCGACTTCCAGTTGCTCGAGTAAGTACTCGAGTAACCATGCAAAAGACTTCCAGTTGCTCTCGGCCTGCCAATGATACTCGAGTCTGTACTCGAGTTACTCTGCTTCAAGAAATGTGTTGCTCTCGGCATTTTCAATCCTGCCAATGTTACTCGAGGCGCTACTCGAGTACCTCACTGTGGTAAGCAAAACGTGAAGGTAATACTCGATTAACTTGATTTGCTTTTATCACACTTCACTCGAGGCACTACTCCAGTATGCAGGTATTCCATCACTTATTTAAACGGGATTACTCGAGTCAGTAATCGAGTATGAAGAGTTATTTAGAAGAAAACCTCAAGTTACTACCCGAGTATGCAAAAGAAAACTTCAAGTCACTACCCGAGTAAGCTATGCAGAAAATTTATGATTACTCGAGTAAGTACTCGAGTAACAAGGTAATCAAACTTGAAGTGCTCTCGGCCCTGAAATCCTACCAACATTACTGGAGTGAAGCATCGAGTAACCTAAACTTTATTTTAGATTTTACACGAGTTGATACTCGAGTAACCTATGAAGTAAAGTGTGCCATACTCGAGTAAGTACCCGAGTAAACAGGTATTTCCAAGGTTTGTAAATTTGTTTACTCCATGCACTACTCGAGTAATGTTATGTTCATTTACTGACTTGCAGTTTCTCAATTTTTTTCACGATGATACTCGAGCAAGTACTCGAGTAAACTTAATGAATACTCGAGTAACTACTCGAGTATGCAAGTCCAGAATTTGAGAAATCATTCCAACGTTCATTGATTTGTTTCCTATATGATTAACCCTTCATTGTATTAGTATTCTTAGCATATCCACGATAAACAATAAAGAGATCTTACCAAATAAGGAAAGTCAAATGCAATGTTCAAACACTACCTACTGCCACCTACCGCAAACAGATATTTTTTCAAATACTGGAAAAGTCAACAGTGGCTGCACACACTCTAACGGGCATGAAGAAAAATGTTCCAACAATCATTACCAACACATCTATATATATGGGAACATCCAAATAGAGAAAAAAACAAAAACAAACACACGAACGCATTATCAAGTTTACTACTCTGTTTTACATATACTTGTAATTTAGTACTTCAGTGATTCTTATTCACTCTATGAGAGAGATATTTCATTCAAACTCAATATTTGTTATTGAGGTAACTTAAGGTTGTGGAACCTTGAGTTGGGATTGGATTACAACTTGTAAGGGGGAGCGAGTGTCCAGGCGAAGGAACTTGCTTGTACTGAGGTGCCAAGAACCCACTGAATCTTGGAAGTTATAGTAAAACTCTCAGAGAAGCTCTGAGGATTGGACGTAGGTCAAAGTGGTTGTGGCCGAACCAGTATAACTCCGGTGTACACTTCGGTGATATTTCTCCTTACTCTTTACTGCTTTATATTCACCGTCAAGGTTTATAAATTATATTTGCAATGAAATTTTTAGTACCACCCAATTCACCCCCCGTCTTGGGTGAAACGCTTGCTCTAACATTTGGTATCAGAGCGTAGGTCTTCTTGTTAAGGTATAACAACCTAAGAAGGATCCAATGGCAAGCATGGGTGAAGGAATTCTTCCCGACGGAGCATCAATCACTAGACCTCCAGGTTTCAGTGGCGAACACTTTTCTTTCTAGAAAGTAAAGTTCAGAGTATTCGTGATGGCTACCGAATATGGGCTATGGGATGTGATTGAGAGTGGAAACTATCAACCTACAAAGATTGTAGATTCTCAAAAAATTCCCAAGACGCCACCGGAATATGATGAGAATGACAAGAAACTTATCACTCTCAACAGCAAGGCAATTCTGATGATACAAAGTGCTTTGAGTCAAAGTGAATACTTCAGAATTTGCACACTTCCAACAGCGAAGGAAATGTGGGAAGTTCTGGAAATAGCTCATGAAGGAACTTCGGGAATAAAGGGGAATAGGATCAACACCTTGGTCACTGAATTCGATCTACTTCGAATGAAATCAGGTGAGTCAATATTTGAATTCGAACTTAGATATACTCATCTTGTTAATCAACTTGCAGCACTTGGGAAAGTCTATGATCAACATACCCAAGTACGAAAGATTTTGAATATTCTTTCTAAAGAGTGGGAGGCCAAACTCACTGCGATAGAAGAGGCAAAAGGAGAATCAATGAGATCATTTACTTCTCTATTTGGAAGCCTTTCTGAATATGAAAGCAAACTAAAGTTCAAACGGGAACTATATGACATTGGAGACAAGAGAAAGAAAGGTCTAGCATTAAAAGCAAAAGAAGAAAATCAAGATGAGGATGAGGAGTTTGACGATGATGAAATGGGGCTAATCATAAAACGATTTAGAAAGTTTTACAAGAAGGGTCAAGGATTCAAACACTTTCAAAAAGGAGGACCTAGCAGCAAAGATCATATTATTTGCTATGAATGTGGAAAACCAGGACATATCAAATCAGAATGTCCAGAGCTAAACCAAAAGAGCAAAGAAAAGAGAAAAGGCAAATTCTTCAACAAAAAGAAGGCATTTGTATCTGCTATATGGGGTGACAGCTCCTCTGACGAAGAAAGTGATGAAGAAGAAGTAGCCAATATATGTCTTATTGCTCAAGAAGAAACAGAAGAAGAGGTAAATGATTTTGATCCTACCTATGATGAATTACTCTCTGAATATAATGCTTTACATTCTGAATTCATTAAAGTAGTTAAAGAATTGGTTGTTTTCAAAAAGAAAAACAAAGCTCTTGAAATAGAACTTAAAGGAAGTTCAGAAAAGAATTGTGAAAATTGTTCTTCTTTGAAAAAGAAAAACACTGATCTCACAAAAACTCTTGAAAAGTTTACCAAAGGAAGTGAGATGCTAAGTGTAATTTTAAAAGAACAACGAGTTGTAAATGACCGATCCGGTGTTGGATATGATCCAAAATTAGATAGAAGGAAAGGTAGGAAGAAAGCAGGAGGTAAGTCACTTTTGAATTATTTCCAGCATTCTGTGCATACATCCAATCCTTTTGCATTTTGTAATTACTGTAATAGAAAAGGTCATTATATTTCTTCATGCATTCATAAGAAGAAAGGAAACATAGGAACCTACAAATGGGTACCTAAAGGCTCATATGTTCAGAAAATTACTTGTACTAACCCAAAAGGACCCAAAAAGATGTGGGTACCTAAGTCTTAGTCATTTGATTGCAGACATGTCTCAAAGCATCCAAAAACAACAAGTGGTATATAGATAGTGGATGCTCTAGACATATGACCGGTGATTCCGAAAGTTTTACAAAATTACAACCTAAAGAAGGTGGAAAGGTAAACTTCGGAGGAAATCAAACCGGAAGAATAGCAGGAATTGGTGAAATCAAAAATGACAAAGGAATACAAGTCAAAGATGTATATTACGTTGAAGGCTTGTGTCATAATTTGCTGAGCGTAAGTCAAAGTGCAGATAAAGACAACTGGATAATATTTGATTCAGAGGAATGTCTGATTGTCAACAAGAAAGACTTACTACTTGATAAGAAGAATATCAAGGCTAAGCTAAGAGCAAAAAGGGAAGGTAACTGCTATACTCTAGATATTAGTAAAAATGAATCTGAAAACTGTTTTCTGAGTAATGTCGATGAAAGTTGGCTATGGCATAAGAGATTGGCTCATGTTAATATGCATCAATTAGGTAAACTACTCAAAAAGGATTTAGTTCTTGGATTACCCAAAGTAAATTTCAAAAATGACTTGATTTGTGACGCATGTCAAAAGGGTAAACAAACTAAATCATCTTTCAAATTGAAAAATGAGATTTCAACAAATAGACCACTATAATTATTACATATCCAGCAAGAGTAAAGAGTCTTGGTGCAACTTATATTCATTGGTCATTATTGATGATTTCTCTAGATTTACATGGGTTATTTTTCTATCATCAAAAGATGAAACCTTTGAAGAATTTATTGTTTTTGCCAAGAAAGTGCAAAATGAGAAAGGTATGTCCATTGCAGGTATTAGGACTGATCATGGTGGAGAATTTGAAAATCAAGCCTTTAAAGAATATTGTGATACTAATGGTATTGATCACAATTTCTCTGCTCTAAGGACGCCTCAACAAAATGGAGTTGTGGAACGCAAGAATAGAGTGCTCACTGAAATGGCTAGAGCAATGTTGAATGAAAAGAACGTGTCTCAAGTTTTCTGGGCTGACGCTATGAGCACAGCATGTTATATTTCAAATAGAGCCTATATTAGAACAAAACTTGGAAAGACACCATACGAGTTGTACAAAGGAAGAAAGCCAAACATTGCTCATCTACACATCTTCGGTTGTAAGTGTTTCATTCATAATAATGGTAAAGATAACTTAGGAAAATTTGATTCTAAAACTGATGAAGGAATTTTCCTAGGATATTGTAACCGAAGTAAAGCATATAGAGTTTTCAATAAAAGAACATGTGTTATTGAAGAATCAATTCATATTGTATTTGATGAATTTGAATCCTCTGACAAAACCTTTGATGAAGAACAGGAAGTTGTTTTAAATCAAGAGAATGGTCAATCTATTTCTAAATCTCTTATTCCAGAGGTTGGTGAAACCAAGGAAGAAGAGCAATCACTAGGATAACCTAAAGCCTGGAAATACAATAAAAGTCATCCCTTAGATCAAGTCATAGGAGATGTGAATGAAGGGATCAAAACTAGAAATAGAATTTTCAATGAAGTAAGTTTTTCTGCATTCATTTCTGAGATTGAACCTTCTAACATTGATGAAGCCCTATCAGACAATGATTGGGTTATAGCAATACAAGAAGAACTTAATCAATTTGAAAGAAATCAAGTTTGGGATTTGGTACCCCAACCCAAGGATCATCCGATCATTGGTACCAAATGGGTATTCAAGAATAAACTCGATGAATCCGCAATTATTGTCAGAAACAAGGCAAGATTGGTGGCCAAAGGCTATAATCAGGAAGAAGGGATTGATTATGAGGAAACGTATACTCCAGTGGCTAGATTGGAAGCTATACGTGTACTCTTAGCCTTTACATATATCAAAGGATTTAAACTCTATCAAATGGATGTAAAGAGTGAATTTCTAAATGGTTACATTATGGAAGAAGTGTATGTGGAACAACCTCCAGGTTTTGAAGATATTACCAAACCTGACCATGTTTTCAAACTCAAAAAGGCTTTATATGTTTAAAACAAGCTCCCAGAGCATGGTATGAAAGGCTCAGTAAATTTCTTATTGATCAAGGTTTTGTACGGGGAAAAGTTGATACAACACTTTTTATAAAATGAAAACGTGATGATATTTTAATTGTTCAAATATATGTTGATGACATTGTTTTCGGTGCTACTAATGAATCTCTGTGTAAGGAATTTTCTGAGATAATGCAGGGAGAATTTGAGATCTCAATGATGGGAGAATTGAATTTCTTTCTTGGTTTGCAAATCAAACAAAGAAAGAATGGAATCTTCATATCTCAAACAAAGTATTTGAAAGAGTTATTAAAGAAGTATGGAATGGATGAAGCAAATGGCTCGGACACGCCTATGAGTTCAACTACGTTGCTTGATGCTGATGTCAAAGGGAAAGACTACAACATCACAAAATATAGAGGAATGATTGGATCATTACTCTATCTTACGGCAAGCAGACCAGACATCCAATTTAGTGTTGGTACATGTGCAAGATATCAATCAGCACCAAAGGAATCACATGCTGAAACGGTCAAACGAACCTTTAGATACCTTGCAGACACACCAGAATTGGGTCTGTGGTATCCCAAAGGAAGAAGTGAATATCTAGTTGCATATTCAGATTCTGATCATGGAGGATACAAAACAGACAGAAAGAGGACCAGCGGACAAGGACAATTTCTTGGAGGATCACTTGTCTCATGGTTCAGCAAGAAACAAAATACAGTGTCTCTTTCGTCAACGGAAGCCAAATATGTTGCAGTCTCAAGTTGTTGTGCACAAGTGATATGGTTAAAACAACAACTACAAGATCTTGGTATTTATATCAAAGAAATAACAATATATTGTGACAATACCAGTACGATAAGCTTGGCGAATAATCCAATTCAACATTCTAGAACCAAGCACATCGATGTCAGACATCACTTCATCAGAGATCATGTCCAAAAGAAAGATGTGAAAGTGATATTCATTCCTACTCATCTTCAACTAGCTGATATCTTCACAAAACCCCTTGCAAAAGATCAATTTCTATACATTAGAAGAGAATTGGGAATGGTAAATCCCAATGAGTTGTAAGTTATTTCAGTTTCTCATAATATTAGATGAAGTGATTTGTTAAAGTTTTGATGATCACTAATTTAAGCATCGGAGTATATAGAAATTTGTTTTGCAAGAAGATTGAAACTCTGTTTTGAGAAATAAAAATAGAGGTTATCAGAGGACACCTTTACTGGAGTACCAACTTGAAGTAATGACTGACAGAGAAACATTACCCGAGGAACAACTTGAAGTAAAGAAGCACTTTACTCGAGTATGTACTCGAGAAATAGTCTTCCAAAACTAGAAGTAACGGATCAAGTTACTTGAAACATAAATCAAACGGTTCAGTTGTTAGGAAATGAACAGTCAGAAGTAAAAAGACAGGTTACCCAAGGAGCGCCTCGAGTAAACTTGAAGCTTACTCGAGTAAGGACTCGAGTAACTGCAAGTCCAGATTTCTAAATTGATGAAAAATGACTCAAATCTGCTCAAATTGGCTATCAAATGATTGAGGGAACATACATGGATAATTACAATATTATTCATGCCAGGTACGCAATTTAAATGAATTATTTTAAAGATTTTCTGTATGATCACTCGAGTAAGCACTCGAGTAACCATGAAGTTTACTCGAGTAAGGCCTCGAGTAACATCGGGTTTTATGTCTTTATCTGTCGCAAACTCGGTCATTTCCACAAAATCTCCTCGAGTAAATCACTATACTCTCTCACAAAAACTTTTCATAATCGATTCCTTGCATCATTTCCGTAAAAACCCAACAGATTTCAACCTCAAAAACCTCCTATTCTACTCAGATTCTGTCTGCCCTAGACTCACGACTGTGGCTCTGTTTTTCTGAGTTGTTCAAATTTTTCACTAATTCAAGATGGTTAGAACTAAAAACCTTACTCCCACAGATTCCTCTGAATCCCAACAACACCCTGATCCTCTTTCTTCTCCTCCCACAAAGAGAAGGAAACTTACCCCGAGATCAAAAGCCAAAATCCAACCTCAACCGAAACCAAAAGGGGTTGTGATCAAAGAGCCTATAGTTACAAGGGCTCAATCCAAAAAGAGTACCTCAACTGGGAAAGGCAAGAGTGCCAAATCTCCCTCTCCTCCACCCTCTGATTCCTCTACTCCCTCCTTTACACCAAAGCCTTCTAAAAAGCCCAAATATGACAAGAATGTGGCTAAGGCAATGGCAAGCATCCTAGATCAAATGGAGAAGGGGCAATCTTCAAAGAAGTCTAAATTGCCAGAAGAGGAAATCACCAACCCTCCAAAGGGGTTTAATGTCAACAAGCTGGTGGAGTCCCCAAAGTATCTATCTCAGTTCTCCAGGAGGAAAGTGTGCAAGACACATTATGTGGACCTCAAGTTACTTCAGGAGGTATTGAAGCATGACCTTAGTTCCTATTTAGAACCTTTTATGCCTTGGCTTTCCATTAGATTACCTTTTTGCACAAAAGTGATCACACACTTTTACTGTAACCTTGAGATCCTAGATGAGCCAAACAGAACCTCAGCTGAGGAAGAGATGACCACCATTGTGAGAGGCCAAAAGATTCTTATTTCACCCTCCAGGATAAACTTGTGGTTAGGGATAGAAAACCCCCCGGATGATATTTACTCCCAACTAGACTCAAACCAAATATTCTCTGTCCTTAAACCTGGTGAGTTAGTTGGCCCTTTGAATTTCAAACCGAGTGATATGTGTGATCATCACAGGGTTCTATGGTACATCTACTCTAGATCCCTAGTGAACAAGGCCAACAACTATACCCACTTCTCTGATAGGGACTTTAGATGGTTTGCTTCACTTCTCCTGAAGGAACAGAAGGACTTGGGAGAGTATGTCTTTTCTGAAATGAAGAGGTATAGGGTGGATGGGAAGGCTACCACACCAATGCCATATCCTCAGATTGTGTCACTCATTCTGAAGAAAAATAAAATATGGTATCTGGATAGCAAGGAGCCTATTGAGAGGATGACTCCAGTTGGGAGAAATCAGATTGGCAAGCTCAACATTGATATACCTCTCAAGGGTCCTTTGGAGTCTGGGTCGAAGAAGAAGAAGAAGAATGAGACCGAGAATAGCAAGATGGATGACACTCAGTCATTGGCTCCAGCTGCCACCACATCATCACCCTCCTTCCTCAATGCCACACTTCAGCATTTCATGGAGAATATGCTCCGAGGATTCCATGTTGATATCGCCAACACAAATGCTGAATTGATAACCAACATGAATTACAAGATGGCGGAGTTGGTTGAGAAAATGGATAAGAGGCACGAGGAGTTGCTAGCTGAGCAACGTGCCCAGGGTGAGACACTGAGATTGATTCTGGCATGACTGGATTCCTTGGGTCCCGGACCTTCTACCGGTCCATCCTCTTCTTCTCCAGAGCATATACCATCTTCTGCACCACCACCACCTCCAGAGCACACTCCTTCTGATATTCCTCACACTGAGGCTGAGCCTTCTATCACTCCGGTCTCTAGTCCACCTGAGCCACAAGCCAAAGATATCTTATACTCAGTGGATAACCCCGAAACAAATGAGACCATCCATATCATCATAGATGATTCACCACCCAAACCTCAGACTGAACCCGCTCCTAAACCTATTCCATCTCCTACCCATACTGAGGAAATATCTCCTTCCTCATCCTCTGATCATCATACTCCAGAGGTTGAGACCACTATGGTTGTCTACCAGTCTCCTCCTATTCCTCCCAAAGATGATATCCACATCCCTCCACTTCATCTTCCTGAACCAGTTTCTTCTAGCTCTTTTGACTCTTCTAGTTCAGATGGTAGCTTAGTTCTTCCAGTGAAGCCTATTTCCATGGTCAAGCCTTCCAATCCTCCTCTTGAATGATAAAGACAAAAAGGGGGAGAAGAACTTGAGAGTGATTTTGTGGAAGTGTCTGTGCTTATTTTGAGTATTTTGGGTGAATATGGGATTTAGGGAGTTTTTGAACTTGTTAAGATTTTCATCTTGTCATCTTGTAATGCAATTTTAAGTTTAATGCAAGTTTATTTAAGTTATGATTTCATTTCAAGTCCATTTAAGCTTTAAATTATGATACATTGTTGGACTAATGAAGTTTATTATGTATGCAAGGTGAATATGTTATAATCTCAATCTTTTTCAAATCATTTTGAATATAAACTTAACAAGGTTTTCAAATTTTATCATTGAATTCAAGATGTGTTTATTTTAGAACTTACTTTCAAAAATCTTGTTCAAAATCACCAAGTTTTGTCATCATCAAAAAGGGGGAGAATGTTAGATCTCACGTTTTGATGATAACAAAGAATATTATGAAAAAGATTTAATTAATAAATAAGTTTGAATAAAGTAATAACAAGGAAAAGCATCACTTGAAGTAAGCATTGGAGTAATGAAGAAAGGCCAAGAGAAAAAGCTGAGAAACTTGATGAGAAGTAAGTTTTCTAAGGTATTACTAGAGTATGTACTCGAGTAATGAGACAAAACTTGCAGTTACCTGCCAACAATACTCGAGTAATAGTGTAAAAGTTTTCAAGTTGCTCTCGGCCTGCCAATATTACTCGAGTAGCCACTCGAGTAACCAGGTAAATACCTTGGAGTTGCTCTCAGCCTGCCAACGTTACTCGAGTAGCTACTCGAGTAACCAGGTAAAAGTTTTCAAGTTACTCTCGGCCTGCCAATGATACTCGAGTATGTACTCTAGTTACTCTGTTTCAGAAAATGTGTTGCTCTCGGCATTTTGTACCCTGCCAATGTTACTCGAGTAGCTACTCGAGTAACTCACTGTGTTAGGCAAAAACCTGAAGGTAGTACTCGAATAACTGGATCTATTTTTATCATACTTCACTCGAGGTGCTATTCAAGTATGCAGGCATTTAATGACTCATTTTAAGTGAATTACTCGAGTATGTACTCGAGTATGCAGAGTTATTTTTAAAGAAAAACCTCAAGTCATTACCCGAGTAAGCTATGCACATAGATTGAGTTTACTCGAGTATGTACTCGAGTAACAAGGTAATCAAACTTGATGTGCTCTCGGCCTTAAAATTCTGCCAACATTACTGGAGTAAAGAATCGAGTAACATAAGTTTATTTGAAGGTTTACTCGAGTTGGTACCCGAGTAACCTATGAAGAAAAGAGTGCATTACTCGAGTAGGTACCCGAGTAAACATGCATTTCCAAGGTTTGATATTTTGTTTATTCCATGCACTACCCGAGTAATCTTATATTTGTGTATTGACTTGCAGTTGATCAAAGTTTTCCCGATGATACTCGAGTAAGTACTCGAGTAAACTTAAATGAATACTCGAGTAGCTACTCGAGTATGCAAGTCCAGAAATTCAGATTTCATTCTAACGTTCATTGATTTGTTTCCTATATGATTAACCTTTCATTGTATTAGTATTCTTAGCATATCCACAGAGAAACAATGAGGAGATCTTACCAAATAAGGAAAGTCAAATGCAACGTTCAAATATCACCGACCGCCACCTACCGCAAACGTATATTTTTCAAAAACTGGAAATATCAATAATGGCTGCGCACGCTCCAACGGGGCATGAAGAAATATGTTCCAGCAATCATTACCAACGTATCTATAAATATGGGAACCTCCAAACAGAGAAAAGAACAATAACACACACACAAACGTATCATCAAGTTCATTACTCTGTTTTAAGTGATTTGTGTAATTCTGTACTTCAGTGATTCTTATTCACTCTATGAGAGAGATATTTCATTCAAACTCAATATTTGTTATTGAGATAACTTAAGGTTGTGGAACCTTGAGTTGGGATTGGATTACAACTTGTAAGGGGGAGCGAGTGTCCAGGCGAAGGAACTTGCTTGTACTGAGGTGACAAGAACCCACTGAATCTTGGAAGTTATAGTGAAACTCTCAGAGAAGCTCTGAGGACTGGACGTAGGTCAAAGTGGTTGTGGCCGAACCAGTATAACTCTCGGTGTACACTTCGGTGATATTTCTCCTTACTCCTTATTGCTTTATTTTCACCGTCAAGTTTTTATATTTGCAACGAAATTTCAGTATCACCCAATTCACCCCCCCCTCTTGGGTGAAACGCTTGCTCTAACATATGTGATGTGGCAATGCATGTTAAACAATTTTTAGGATCTGTAACTTGGTAGTGAGGTTGTTTTGCTCCACTGTTTGATACTTTGAACTATTAAAGAAATGTTCTAAAAGTATTAGAATATGCTAAATGGCTCCAGCATGATGCTTGTTTAGTTAGAAAAAATTTTAGATAAAGTTTTAGGCAAAAGTATACTTCAGCCAAACATTTATTAGAGTCTACATGCATCGTTCAAAGGCTAGAGTAAACAGTGCTATTTGGTTGTATGACATGAGGAGCTTATTAGGGTTGAATTTTGGGAGTGAAAACCAAAAGTAAATCACTGTTTTGATAGTCCCAAATATTAAATGGATGTATCATAGTATTAGAGCATGATTAAAGTATGTTTAATACTCTAAAAGGAGAACTACGTCAATGTTTTGAAGCTGGAATTTTCTGGATGGTTGGAGTAGTGTTGTTCGTAAGGGATAGAGAGTGTAATAGCACCAAGGGTTTAGTGATGATGCGTTACTTGTTGTAAATATAAAGTTTGTGCATGAATATTGCCAAATTTGTAGTGGGATGCATAGCTTTAAATTTGGAAAATATTTTAGAATAAAGGTTATAGGGTAATATGTGTAAAATGGGCTGTCCGAAACTTTGAGGGGTTAGGGTAATCAAATGCAAAGAAAGTCATATAATACTTTGTTGTTGAAGATTGAAGCTAATATGAGCTGTTTATTGGATCTTCTAGGTGTGACAAGTGCCTTAGTATTAGAACATGATTAGAAGTTTTAAAGGATGGAATAGTTGAGTTACAAGTGTGCTTGATAAGGAATACACGTGTGCATTCGCTGAAATTGAAATGGAAATTTAATGAAGAAGTTATTGTTTGCTACCTTTACTCATCTAGCAACCATTTTAATGGTCAAAGTTGTGTTTAAAGTATTATAATGATAACTTTCAAAGCTACGACACAACTTCCAGATTTAATGAGAAGGGCCATCTGAAAATATGAAGCATGATGAAAGGGGATAAAGACAAGAATGTATGTAACATCAATGTGGCATGATGAATGAGGATTTTTCATAAATCTGGGAGAAATTAATAATGCAAAGGAAGTTTTGTTTAAGATAACCAGCCACTTCTTGTAAGGGTAGAGTTTGTAAAAGTTAGGATTTTTAAGAATAATTTATTATAAGAGGGGATAAGTATTAATATACCTTTACATTATGCCTAAATGATAGGTTTAGATATTTTGCCCAAGCCTCCCAAGAAATTAATGGGGAAAGAAGCAAGGAGAAGATAATTTGGAAAGAAGCACAAAAGGTAGTAACTCTTTTCCTCTCATGTTATTGTGCATTGGTTTCTGCATGTTTGTTTGTGCCATTTTGCTATAGTTAAGCATGAGAACATGTAAATTATCCTTGCATAAATATTTGCCATGGCCATATGCAGTAGATAGATCGGCAGAGAGCAATTATATGCCTAGTTTTTGCAATAGTTATTTATTCGTTTTATCTATTTGTAAAATGAATGTGCACCAGTTATTTATACAGTTTATCGATCTGTAAGAAATTGTGTACTAGTTAGTTATTTAGTTTAGTTATCAGTAAGATATGTGTGCACTAGTTAGCTTTTCAGCTCAGTTACTGGCAAGGTCTTGTTCTCTATGGCTTGTTTTTACATGCATAGTAATTAACCTTGTATGATTTACATGATGAAAAGTGGTTGCTATTGAGATTTTCCCAAATGTCACCCCTCTCTTTAGTCCAAAATCGATTAAACACTTCTATTTGGTGTTCATAGAGTAAGGTGTTACATTTCCCACATACAATATATAGAATCCATTAAAAAAACTGAAAGTTGCACTATTTACATGGTACTTTCTCAACCCTTAATGTAAGACGTATTTATCTAATTTGATTAGATTAAGGAAGTTAGTTTAGATAGTTATGTTTTTTCGGAAACTGCTAATCATCTTCCTTAATTCCTTCCATTTCTCTTTTACTTGATTATGATTGAATGAGCATCAATATGAGTATGGACAAATATAGTAAATATGTCTTACATTTAGGATCATTATTAACTCCATAATTAGGTTAGATTGGAGGGAGTATTACCAAAATAAAATATACATAATGATATATATAGAGAGAGAGAGAGAGAGAGAGAGAGAGAGACAGAGAAGCTGTGTCGTGTGAAGTGGAGTGTGACTTTGAGGTTTACTCCCAAGTCAAGCACTCCATCAATCGATCACTAACGTGTTTTATGGGTTCACTCTTTTTTTGATGCAATTTACGGGTTCACTCTATTGTAGTGATATTGAAAATATGGTCCTTCAGTGATAATGATACTTCTCTATTTGTTGCATAAACTTCGTTTTATTTTCATCTTTAACCAATATTAATTAGATGTGTCATAATAACGAACGTTGAAGCCTTTTTAATTTGCCTATGTTAATTATAGATCTAATTATTAGATGTGTCATTCCTATTTATTCTATTTGCTGATTGGCTCATTGATTAGTATTTTTTCGATGAGCTTCCACCATGAGATTCATTAGATATGATGCTCCATTTCCATTAAAATATATTCTGCTTTTTGGAATGGAAAAACAGAGCTAAACAATGAAATAATTGTATCATCTGATACGTTGTTTTACGAGGTAATCTCTAGAAGATAACAAATTGAGTTTTTATATTACATAAGGGAATAATGACTAAAATGAACAATATAATATAACAAAAAATTTATATTTAACATATTCAAATTTATTATATTTGTTTGGTGTCCAAATACAAACAAGGTATCGTATATGATGAAACATACAACTTCAATGAAAAATAAGACATTGCAAGTTTTGCTAAGGTTTTTAGTTATAATCCTCCCAATAAAATGTATTAAACAAAGTTTAGTTGAGATAAAGTGTGCTCATTATGATAGATAAAATTGACAATAAAACTATGAAATTATTTAAAAATTAACCGCTAAAAAGATTTTCATATCGACAATAAAATCCAAAACTCACATTCTTATGATAATATTACAAATATGAAATATTTATAAGGATATATTAATACACAGACATATATGCGTGTATTAGCTGTGCCGTGTAAAATGGAGGATGGCTTTGATGTCTCCTCACGAGTCAAGCGCTACGTTTTCCTAAGAATTAAGGAGCCTTTAAGTGTTTGTCAACTTGATTGTGACTTTTTGATAACGTTCTTGAGGGGATATTGAATCTTAGGCCAACCAAACTTGACCAAAAATGAATTAATGTAATGATAAATAAAAAAAAAAGTAAAGACCGCACAAATTTTTTGCTCTTTTTACACATCAACTTCTTCTAGAGGGTAACTTTAAGCATTATATATATATATTTTTTCATTATTAATTGTTCATTTTATTATTTTATTTTATAGGTCAGACTATTCTCATCACAAGTTAAAATGTATGTATTTTTTCACTTTTTTATCTTTGAGTAAATTAAAGACGATTTTATCTCTATTTGTTTATAATAATATTGTATATATGGTAAAAAGATCTATACTATCAATTTTATTTTATATTGATTTTCTCAAATTCTCCCATATATAGCACCTACTAGTGGAGCACATCAAACAATTCAAATCCATTTTAAAGTTGTAATGGTTTAAGGAGCACATCTAACCACCTACTAGTGGAGCACCGTTTCTATTTGTTTCAGAAGGATGGGAAGGAGTGAGACTTTGAGATCTACTCCCAGGACAAGCACTCCATCTATCTACAAATATTTAGGTGGTTGATATAATATATCAAATCAATTAAAGTCTGTAGACTTTTGATATAATATATATGGCCTACCAGACCGACCATAAATGAAATAAAGCAATGAAAATGAAATTTTGGTCCAAATAAAATTATGCTTTGTATAAACTCTAAAATTGATAATCTCTAAAATTTCATTCAGGTTTTGCTTTAAAAATAATAACTAAAATTCCATTACATAAAAAAATACAACCTATATTCGTATAAACTAAACTAACCTTAATTTCATTAGGATGTGTTATCCTTCGATATAATTTTTCATAATGTTTTAAATCTAAAAAAATGCACATAATGGTCTCTTTAAGTCTCTGGCGTGAAAGGTGGACTATTAGACTGAGTGTTGTGGCTTTTGAAATATCTAAAATATACATATGAAAATGCTTACCTTTTTTCTGCATACAATATGTAAAATCTGTAGAAAAAAAATGAAAGCTACACTGTTTATATGGTACTTCCGGTTGTTAATGTAAGACATATTTATTTAATTTAATTAGATTAAGGAATTGAAGTTAGTTAAGGTAGTTAATATGATGTTTTTTTTTTCTAAAACATCCTAATCATCTTCCTTAACTCCCTCCATTTCTCTTTTACTTGAGTATGGTTTAAGAAGCATTGATAGAGGTAAGTTAGGAAAAGATTGACAAATATAAAAAATAGGCCTTACATTTAAGGCCAAAGTCAACTCCACAATTAGGTCCTACATGAAAGGCGGGAAGGAGTATTACCAAAATAAAATATACATAATGATATATATATATATATATATGTATGTACATACATGTCTACATACATACATATATGCTGTGTCGTGTGAAATGGAGTGAGACTTTGAGATTTACTCCCAAATCAAGCACTTCATCTATCTACATATATTTGGGTCGTTGAAATAATATATCAAATCATTTAAAGTCTGTGGACTTTTTATATAAAATATATGGCCCACTAGACTGATCACATGAATGCAATGAAAAATTAAATTTTGGTCCAAGTAAAATTATGCTTCGTTCATATAGGGACCAAATTTCATCTTATCGATTACTAACGTGCTTTATGGGTTCACTCTGTGGCCTATTATACAACATTGTAGTGATATATATTGAAAATATGGTCGTTCATGTGATAATGATACTTCTTTCTTCATTGCATCAACTTTTTTTTTTTTTTTATATTCAGCTTTAACCAAAATTAATTAGATGTGTCATAATGATAAACGTTAAAGCCTTTTAAATTTGCCTATTTTAATTAGATGTGTCAATTTTTATTTAAAGTAACAGAAGTCCATATTCTTGAAAATTGACATCTCACTTTTTTAAAGAGAAAACTCACCCCACTCATTTCACAAGTCCAGCATGTCATTCTTAAGATATAAATTGGTGATTCCCTTTTTTGTGTACTTTGTAAATTTGATCTTCCATTCTTCAGGCTTTTAGTTATCATCAAGAAAAATGCTTACAAATTTAATCCTATGTGTACATCATCCTTCCTAATAGTTGTATTAAACAAGGTTTAATTAGTTGAGATTATGTAGGCTTTTTATGACCAGAATATATCTCACAACTCAAAGAATATTCACAAAACTATTTAAAAATTAACCATTAAAATGATTTTCATATGGACAATAAAATCCAAACCTCACATTCCTATAATAATATTACAAAAATAAAATATGCATAAGGATATATACATACACACATATATGTATGTATTAGCTGTGCCATGTGAAATGGAGTATGACTTTGAGGTCCACTCACAAGTCAAGCACAGCATGTTCCTATGAATTAAGGAGATATTCTTATTAAGTGTTTGTCAATTTGATTGTGACTTTTTAATAACGTTCTTGTGGGGATATAGAGTCTTCGGCCAACCAGACTTGACCAAAAATAAAATAATTTAATGATAAACAAAACAAAAAAAAATGTAAAGACCGCATAAATTTCTTGCTCTTTCAACGCATCAACTTTTTTTAGAGGGTAACTTTAATCATTATATATTTTTTTCATTATTAATTGTTCATTTTGTTATTTTATTTTATTTTATTTTATAGGCTAGACCATGTTCTTATCACGGGTTAAAATGTATATATTTTTTTCACTTTTTTATCTTTGAGTAAATTGAAGATGATTTTATCTCTATTTGTTTCACTTCCATACTTTGCCTCGATGGTTATGCCACGATGTCCTTAAGCCTATATGTGATGGATAAACTTCCGTAATCATGAAATATTTACTTAGTTGATTTGATTTGAACAGAATTTCAGTTCTGTGTAAAAGAAATGGAATAATTAATTCCAAAAAAAATATTGCATATATGATAAAAAAATCTATATTATCACATTTATTTTATATTGATTTTCTCAAATTCTCCTATATATAGCACCTACTAGTGGAGCACATCTAACAATTCAAATCCATTTTAAAGCTGTTTCTTGCCAACTTGATTTTGATGACTACTTATTATAAGTCATTATCTTGGAATTGTAATAGTAGCGTCAAAATCGGATTTTCTTAAGCTAGTTAGACTAAATTGGGCTAAGCATATTGAGCTTAGGCACTCTTCATTTGCTTTAATTTTAATTATTTTCAGGCTCTGTTGTTATTCAAAAATGAAGGAACACTTATTAGTCATTAGTAACATGTTTGTCATTCGTGCCCTTATTTTTTTTTTCTTTTCAATTTACGTCTCTCTTTTATCATATTCACTTGCACTTGGAGGGAACACTAAAATTTTTCATTTTAAATCTTTCTCAAGGCATCAGCTACATGCTAAATTAAGTTTTCTCAAATAATAATATTGAACAGTCCTAATTACATTAATTTAAGCTAACTCATTTAATTTCTCTGGACAAGTTTAATTAAATTAGATGAGACATTTTTTTAAGAATGAAAATATGAAAATATCTAGTCTTCACGGCAATTTCACTTTGCAACTTTGTCAAGCACGCAATTGAATGGATTGTATTTGGCTTTATCTGCGTTCCTTTGATCCCACTCCAAAGCTCCAGACTGACTCTCCATTGGTCCTTGCTTTCTTTCTGATTGTGGCAGTTGTAGCAAATTACCCATTTTTTATAATATAAATAAATTTCTATGTAATGATCCATGTTTTATGTTAGAGACAATATGATTACTTATAGGCAACTTTAAGAGGAAAAAAATAGTATAAATAGCACCAATCACAAAGCCTCAATCCAAATTAATTGCTTGTTCAGATACTTCATAATAGGACTTAGAAAAAGTGATGTACAAAGGGTGGCCCAAAGGTTATTACGAAAAGTGCATATTCTTAATTTCTTTTCCTTTTAGTAAATGTTTAAATTATAGATTGATTATGTAGTGAATGTATCATATGACATTAATATTACGCAACTCTTCCGCTTTTAGACATAACCATTATGCACAGAATTGCTTTTAATTCTTTTTCATCTTAATTTTTCGATACAATTATTTTCATGTTAATTATGTGATATGCTTTACTTCCTTTTAAAATTATTTTGTATACATTTATTCTTTCTAGCTAGAGACTATATCAATACCCATAATCAAAAGTAGATTTACGTGTATATCTATACCACCATTTTGATAATTTTTATATATCACTTTCTCTCTCTCTCTCTCTATATATATATATAAAGTGGTATATTTACGTGCATTTTTAGCGTCAACTACGTGGGTTTTTCATTGAACCAAGATGATATCACCAAAATAAAATATTCATATAAGAGGAGATATTTCGCAGCGTGACAAGTCAAACAAGCCGTGTACTACAAATTAGAAGTGGGAGATAGAAAGATATAATATATACATCCAAACAAATTAAGACTAAAGACTTTTGAGATATATGTTAGTGACGGGACAATGTATCCATACAAGCTTCTTCTCAATAACGTTCTTTTGGGTTTATTAGATTAATGCAATGAAAATGAAAATGTGGTCCTAGAAGTGAATAAATTATACTTCATAAAGCGACACAGCTTATTTTCTCATCACTAACGTAATTTTCTTTCTCTTTCAATTAGTTGCATCAACTTGTTTTAAGGGCCACTTAATGTTTGAGAATTCCACCATGCCATGTGTCCGCGCTTTCTGAGGTGAATACATGAGTCCTTTTTACTAAAGAAAAAAAAAACTTCATAATTGAAATTAGTCATATGGACTTAATTGTTCGCAATAAATTTTTCTAAGCTCCATGTTCTGTTCTACACCAGCACTATTCTACACTAATTATTACAAAGCAAAGGTCATTGAAGTCACTCAAAATCATGGCCATGGCAAGACATCATCACAAAGTGGTAGCTAAAGAAATTGAAGACCATAGAATTTTTTATTAATATTTGAGAATGTGTCTGCTCAGTTAAATTATACAGTAGTAAGATAACTCAAAGTGGCTTTCGGTTGGATATAACTTGAAAAATAATTATACATCAGAATAAGATGTAGTTATATACTTTGCGGAAAATGAAGTTTGTTTTGGAATAACTGGAGATCATATTGCATATTACTTATATTTATATGATAGAATACCTCAGTAATTTCACAATATTATTTCTAAAACTTTAAATTTAATTATTATCTTGTATATAACTTTATTTTCTTTTAATGTATTTTTCTCTCTTTCTTTTATTTGATCAAGGGTTTCCACTTTATAGAGATTCAAACTTGTGCTCTCTTTCTTACAGTGTGAGGCCGTTTATCACCTCAACTAATAGCTTGTTGGCTGTCTTATTTTCTTTTATTTTTCTTTTTGGGTTATCATAATTTAATCAATGAATAGAGACATTCAAAATATATTGATTTAACTTTCAGACTTATCATCTGTTCTGGAGGAGCAATGCTTCAAGATCATCTATGTAAAAATCAAAGCTTTTTATTTTACCAAAAAAAAAAAAAATCAAAGCTTTTTCGCCAATTGCATTTATGTTAGCTCGGTGTATGGTTGTTAACCTTACAAACATAACCCACAGTTAAGGAGTGATAGATGTAGTTTGAATAATATAGTGATAATATTGTCCTCAGACATAAAGTCATAGCTGAAGAAATTAAAAACCCGAGAATTTTAACCACGTGTAATGAGAATGAGAGATATCACAAAACAAAGATTTATTTCATCTGTTTAGATTTCAAGCATGATGGTTTGATTTCGATACAAGCAAGTTACAGCAAAGCATTTTGTAGATGGTAAAATGTCCAGTTAATAACTGTGTAATATCCCAATTGCTCTTGATATTGTTTGCTCGGGGTTTGCCATCCCTCACTGTTTTAAAACGCGTCGAGATGAGTAGATATCTAGATTCTTATAAGACGTCTTTCGTTCCCCACCCCAGCCGATGTAGGACTTCATACTCCACCCTATATGTGAAAAAAATTTAATACACCCGGCATGCTAATTAATGTTTTAGTTCAATTTCTTCAATCTTATCACAAAAGATGTCCTTTTGCAGCTCTGCATTTTGTTAGTAAGACTTGACTTGATTTCGAAGCGGAGAAGTATAAAACGACGTGTGTGCTAATTGCTCGATGCACAAGACTAGAAATTCAGATAAGTCTGTTATGCTCCTCATGGCAAAGCCTTCTTCCTTTGTTTTCCTGCTCTTACTTCATTGCTTCATGGCCTCCTTAGCTTGGACTGATAAAAACATCAGTACTGATAAATCTGCACTTCTTGCCCTTAAATCCTTTATCGCTTCAGATCCATATGATTTTTTAGCTAATTGGTCTGTCTCTTCTTCTCCATGCAATTGGATTGGTGTCACATGCAATACTCGTCATGGAAGGGTCAATTCCTTGAATCTTGGTGGCATGGAACTTAAGGGCACCGTACCGCCACAACTGGGAAATCTCTCATTCCTTGTTGAACTTGATCTCAGTCACAACAATTTTTATGGTCAAATACCAAAAGAATTAGTTCAATTGCGTAGACTGAAACTATTCAACTTGAGCTACAATGACTTTCATGGGCAAGTTCCAGCAGAGATAGGAGATTTATCTTCACTTGAGCAACTAAATCTTCGAAATAATAGTCTTAAAGGATTTATCCCACTATCTCTATTCAATTTGTCAAGGTTGGAAACTTTAGATTTGATTTATAATTTCATTGAAGGGACCATTTCACATGAGATTGTCAGACTCAAGAGCTTGAAGATTTTACGAATTAAGGGTAACAAACTTTCAGGAATCGTTCCTCGAACAATTTCCAACTTATCTTCGCTTGAGTTATTGCATTTGTCTTTTAACAGTTTGTCAGGTATGTTTTCGATTATTTTCAACATTTATATTAGTCTTCATTCTAAACTAGTGTACTTGGTCAGCATGATCTTATCCTCAAGGAATAAGAGTTTGTCACAATATTTTTTCTTTATTTATTTTTGGCATTTTTATGAATTTTCTTCTATATTTTTTTTTTCAGAATTTTTCTATTCTTTTTCAAAGGGAAAAAACATTCATCATCAAAAATTTGAAACAAATTATATAGTCACACCATGGGGAAAAAATTACTGTCATAATATTAATTAGTCCAGGCTCATCATCAATCTTTGAAAATAAATGTATATTATTCTGTCAATAAAAACTTTTTGAAGGGTTTTTTCATAGGAAAAAAACTTAATTCAATTTCATTATATCCATTGTATCAAGATTTTCAATCACACATGGACATGTGTCCAATTTATTTTATGTGGATTTATAGTTAAATAATAATATTTTAAAAATATGATACATAGTCATATGTGATTGGAGGACTTGACATAATGGATATAAGAAACTTGTTGTCCTTTTTCATATTTAATAAACCTTACAACCAACATGTCTCCGAATGTTTAATTTTAATTTGGACAATCTACATTATATTTTAATTTCATTAATTGTTAATAATTATTATTTTAAAAAAGTTTGTAGAGTCACAAAAAGATTTTTTCCAGGAATCTCTCAAGAAACATGTGTTTTGATAGGAATGATAAAAAGGAAGGGCCAATTTGGATTTCAATTTGTCTCTGAGATTTAATCATATCAAAATTTCTCAACAAAACACAACCAATTGATTTAATCTATGGTTATTACCACCCGAATTAAAAGGGTTACACCTTTTATTGCGTTTTATCATTTACTAATATATGTGTCATTTCTTAAACAAATGTGCAAGTCTTATTACACGTGTTTCTATAGAATATTAATTTATCTCATGTGTAATAACTTGTGATACGTAACAAATTGTTACCGACATTATTTTCTTTCCCACCCCCTTAATATTTGTAGGAGGCATCCCAAATGAAATTGGTGATCTTTCACAACTGAAGATATTGTATCTAGCAGGAAATCAACTCATTGGTTCTATACCATCTTCATTATTTAACAATTCAGCATTACAAGAGATTGATCTTGGAATAAATCAATTCTCTGGTAGTCTCCCAAAAAATGTGTGTTTTGGGCTTCCAAAACTTGAATTATTTTATGTGAATGGAAATAATTTGTGTGGTGAAATACCCTTCATTTGGCATCAATGCAAAGAATTGGTAGAGCTAGAATTGGGTAATAACAAATTCAACAGAGGAAACATACCAAGTGACATTGGAAATTTGACCAACCTCCGGCGCCTATATCTTACGAACAGCAACTTGCAAGGTAAGAGTTATAATTATATGGATGTCATAAATTCTATTCTAGTATTTGGTAAGGCATTAGTGAATAATGATTTTGCTATATTAAATTTTATAGACATAGAACGCGGTGCTTTCTTTTAATCCCAAAGCGAATATGAATAAAAGGGAGCCCCAAAGGAAAATAACTTGATAAAAGGGCCCCATATAATACTACTTAGAGTTAGATTGGATTAATAAAAGAGTGGAATATGATTTTTACCATTGATATATCTATCTTAGTGATCATTTGTATTTAGCTATTTATATTTAGGGATATGATATTCTTAAATCTGAATAATCTTCTTATTCGCATATTAATTTTAGCTTCCCAATGTTTAGAAAAATTTTTCAAATATTGAAAACAAATATAAAATACAAAACACTCGAATTAATCTTTATTTAAAATTTTTTAATGTAATCACAAGAGATGTCATTTTTCAATTTGGAATGATTTTGCATGCCTTTGGCTTTAGTTTGGGATTGGAGAAATATAAAATGACGTGTTTGTTTGTAAACAAAATGAGATTTTGTTTTTCGCCCCCCATTTCATTCATTCATAATGGGATGTCATGTTCATTTTTCAATTGGATTTTTTTTTTTACAAAAAGAGTAATCCATACAAAAATGTTTGGATATTTAATTTTAATTTGGTTATTTATTATCAATTTATATTTTTAAAAATTTTGCAGTTAACAAAAATAATTTTTCTGGTAGTTTTGAAAGAAATTATGAATAACAAAGGCCAATGGATTTTGATGTGTCTGTTTGTTTTTATTCAATTAATCACAATTAATTGAACTCATAATCTTCTTATTTCTTGAATGAGAAGAATACAGCTTATATGAAAGATAGGAATTTCTCAGAATTAATTAATCAACCAAATCTGGAAAGATAACAACAATAAATATATATTAATCCAAATTATAGAATAATAAACTGAACTAAAGCATAAAAATAGCGTAATGAGCCTTGCACGAGAAATGGGCTATTCCATCCACATTATTTTTTCTATGGATATTAGACCAACCCAATTAAATGAGCTATTCCTTTTTGAACAAGTGCAGCTGTGTTTTATCATTTATAATATATTTTTGTCATTATTTCTAAAAAATGTGCAAGTTGTGCCATATGTGTCTTCAAAAATACAATTTTGTTGTATTAAAAAAAAAATACAAATTTGACTCATGTACATAAATATTGTTACTGACATCACTCTCTTTTTCCCACCTATTTGAAGGAGACATTTCAAATGAGATTGTCAACCTTTTACAACTAAAAACATTGTATCTTTTACCAAAAATAAAAAAT
This sequence comes from Inga oerstediana, assembly GCA_963210345.1. Classification (NCBI taxonomy): domain Eukaryota; kingdom Viridiplantae; phylum Streptophyta; class Magnoliopsida; order Fabales; family Fabaceae; genus Inga; species Inga oerstediana. The sequence continues at coordinate 70,441,236 of OY723400.1, read as the reverse complement.
AAAAACATTGTATCTTGAAAATAATCACCTTCATATACCATTATCATTATTTTACAGTTCAGTCTACAATAAATTGATCTTGCAATAAATCACTTATATAGTAGTCTCCCAAAAAATATGTGTTTTAGGTAATTTTGTAATTATCTGGTGTAGCAATTTTTGCGAACTTATATATAATTTTGCTAGTTTCTTTCTAGCCTCTTATTTTTCCTTTTTCCCTTTTTTTCTCTTAATATCTACAATAAAACTCCTGTACAAATATGTTCAATATATCTATCCCTTAATATTACACTACTTAGAGTCAAATTGGATTAAAAGGATGGAGTATGACTTTTACCATTGATATCTCTATTTAAGTGATCATTTGTATTTAGCTATTTATATTTAGAGATATGATAATTGATATTCTTAAATCTGAATAATCTTTTTATTTGCATATTTATTTTAGCTTCCCAAAATTTAGAAAAGAACTTCAAATATTGAAAACAAATATAAAATACCAAACAATCTAATTAATCTTTATTTGAAAATTTTTAATGTAATCATGAGAGATGTCATTTTTCAATTAGGAATGAGTTTGCATGCCTTTGTTTTTCGCCATTTCATTCATTCATAATGTTCGTTCATGACCTCATGGGACCACATGATTTTTAAAACTTGGAAACAAAATTTTGTAGGTACTGTGACCATATCATTTATACTTTGTTCAATAAAAAGCTCCACATCATATATAATTACTATGCCCACTTGTTGACCGCATATGAATGCACGTATTTGCAACTTATATCGCTCTCTTATTAGCTATATAATGATTAAAAGTTAGGCAATTCGATGGTTAGAATATATTTGATTTCTGCCTTTTTAATATTTATGCTTGCATTATTAAGCATAAAACAAATATTCAAGTTTTTTGAATTAGTATGTGAAACACGTGTAATTTTTTTATATAGTATATATATGTAAATTATATGAAAATGATATTACCTATTTTATTTTTCTTTTACCCCCATTTGGATGTGAAGAATAGATGGGAGGAATGAAAATGGGAAGAGAGAAAATAGAAAGAAGAGAAAACAAAAGAGAAAATGTTATCACCTCTATTGTTTGGACCCACCCTATTTTCTCCCCCACTTCCTTTCCTTTCACATTTTCTCTTCTATCCAATCAAGGGAAAACTTATTTTCTCTTTCATTTTCCTCCCCAATTTTCTTTCCTCTCTCATTTTCTCCCTATCCAAACATAGCATTAAAGTCTTTACAATTACAAAAAGTTACTTCCAGTTCTTAATATAAGATCCAGTTGACTAATTTACAAAGATTAAAGAAGCTAAATAAATTACTTTGAAATATTTATATTTATTGATTTCCCCCAAACTAATTTGCATGATTTATAGATTGATATATAATATAATGATATACATAAGCATTTCGATAAATCAAGTAACATATACAATAATTAAATAATTTATTTAGTTTCCTTAATTTTCACAAATCAGTCAATGAGTTTTATATTAAGAACTGAAGATAATTTTACCTATCAATTTTATATTATAATTGTACATTAAACATATTATGAAAATATTATGAACCATTTTATTTTTCTTTTAAAGTCCATTAAGCTTTTTTACAAGTTTTTTTTAGTTGATGTTAATCTTTTTTTTTTTTTTTGGACAACTTTAGTTGATGTTAATCAATTGTATTTCGATGCCGAACGAACTCTTTACAAGCATGATACTATTATTTTTTTATCGTCATTCTTTTCTTTTCTTATCTTTTAATATTTTTCTATAGTAAAAAAAATTAAAATGAGATTTTTTTTCCTTTCATTAATATTGTACATATTAGCAATCGGGTTAAATGTGGCTAGCAATTTACAATCACAAAAATAACAAAAATTCATGAATCGATGCTATTCTATGATTTTCTATAATCTTTTTATATAATTATCTTCACCACCGTAAAACTAAAATGAGATTTTTTTTCCATTTCTTTCTTTTTTTTTCCATTTCATTCATTCATATATTTTCATTCATAAATGGTACTTATATACAGATTGTGATTATAATCTCAAAATAATAGAAAGATAGGATTATCACTAGAGATTTAAAACATGAATTTTTTTTTATTTACTCCTATATCTTGACGACAACAATTTGCAAGGTAAGGCTTTTAATTATATGATCGAATTAATTATACGTTATGTGTTTTTGTTTTAATCTATCCAATGAAAAATGATCTTAAAAATAGATTTTGCTTTTCATTTTTTTTTCATCGTTTTAAAGAACTGGAAGAAGCTTGTCAAATTGCTTTCATAGTAAAAAAAATCTTAAAAAGAGAAATAAGATAATTTTGGGTGATTAAAAATGACATGGAGCCCTGTAAAAAATCGGTCTGAAATAATTTCATGACCTATCAATATTTGATGTGGCATAGTAATTTTCTAATGTGTGCGCTGTGTGTGTGTTTTTTTATTCATATAATGTGGTTTATCTATTCTTTTAATGTTAAAGATGAATGCCAAAGCCTTTTAACTATTAGCTTATTTTGATATATCTTGTTCACTTTGTAAATCGAAACAGGTGAAATCCCATCATCTCTCTTCAACATTTCTTCTTTAAGAATTTTAAGTTTAGCGAAGAACAATTTGAATGGTAGTCTTCCAACATCAATTGGTAATGAGACGTTGTTGGAAGAATTAGATCTGTCATGGAATTTGTTTACAGGTACGTTGAATCTACACATCTCTTAATTTTATGCTTTAACAAAAATCTTATTTTTATGTATACTATATTTCCTCTAGAATGTGTAACTAAAAGTATTTAAATTCCTTAAATAAAAACTACAATTTTAACCTTTTAAGTCTATGAAGATTTCATAGCCAGATTTCAAAGTTAGAGCCTTGAGAATAATAAATAGCTTTAATGCAAAATATAAATAACCTGGTTGTTCATTTTATGTTGGTGAAATTAATTCCATAATCTCTCTTTAGCATATCTTTTTTAAAAGAGTTTTAATGTCCAATTGGTAATTGATATTATATTGGAAAAGTCCCTTTTAAATTAATCTCCAACAAAAGTTAAATAATAGTCAATTAATTTTAAGCCTCTTATTAACAAAATTCCATGTATTACTTCTACAGTTATGTGTGAATTAAGGAAATTCCTAGACTTACTATACCAACAAACAAATATTCTGTATTTTTTTTATAGGTCGAATTCCTTCATTCCTTTGGAAGATGCCCTCCTTGAGCTATGTTTACATTGGAATGAATTATTTAAAGGGTAATTTGCCAGAAGAAATGTGCCATCAACTCCCTTTAATTGAAGTCTTTGATGTTATTGTTAATCAATTAGAGGGAAGCATTCCAAAATCAATAAGCAACTGCACATCTTTGAAACAATTATATTTGGGTGGTAACTCATTTACAGGTATGTACTTTATTTGTGTGTTTTGTTTTCTTTTTAAATATTTTTCTCTAAAATTAAATTATGGTTTTTTTCATTTCATTTATGTTAAACAACAAATGAAGTGAGGATCAAGAACCAATGGAACCTTATGACATATTTGTAACATAGATAAGTGAAATTCTTATATACTATTCGATGACATTAAAACATTAAACCATACAGAATGGCCACCATGGGTTATGCCAATACGTTTTTCTCAAAGATATTATCTATCTCTTAATAACTTTAATTTTATGTCTTTTCTGTCCCCTAATATTAAAATAATTATAATAATATTAAAATATAGACAAGTTTGGAGTTGTTTTTTTTCTTATTTATTATATGTATAATTTGTAACAATTCTGTATTGTTTAATTGAAATTTAAATTATACTTAATATTTTCTTGAAGAATTAAAACGTGGGAATTAACAAATGTACAATAAACAAAAAAAATTATCTAGATACGTGTAAAAAATCAAGGGAAAATGAAATAACAAAAATTAAATCCAGACCCACACTTTTAACAATTTTCGGAGCAAGAATTTTTTAAATATTGTTAAAAAACCATAATGCCATTCTATAATTCAAAAGGAAAATTAAAGGTAGATGCAAGGGTTATTTTAGTTTTAATTTTTTCAGTTAAATTTAATTTATATTTTCCTTTGTTTGTAGTTTATTTATTTGTTTGTTATTTTTTTGTGATTTATTCTGAAAAGTAATTAGAAGACAGGTAAAGATGACAAAAACACAAAATCTAAATTATTATTGTAAATAAACAAAAAAACAAACAACAAAAATGTTTATGCAAATGGTGCTTTTAGGATATTCACTACCACTATGCACTGACAATGTCACACCTCATTCTAGAGTTACTCATCAAAATTGTTTACCTATTTAACAACCAACATGTAACTCAATTTGTACTCTTATAAGGATGAACCATTTAAAACATTTCTAAAAGCAAGCTTAGGTACATGATATAATCAATTTTTCTAAAACTTTAAAAATTCATAAATAAATCATTTCATATCTAAAAATAGTGGTTCAAAACTCTATCTTTAGCAATTAAAACGCGAGCTCAACAACCTCTCATTGAGTCCAAAACTTGCCTAAAACTCATACTGTACATAGGAATTTTATGCAAAAATTGCATAATTATGACTCAACTTAGAAAATTTATATCTTTTTACCTGCACATCTAAAAATTATAAATTAATACTTATTTTAAAGCTTAGGATGTGTACTATTTTCATGCCAAATTTTATGATTTAGATAAAATGTTTACTGTAACCCCCTTCCCATCTTAGGCTGAGATTAAGTTCTTAAACTCGTAATTAAGTTGTAATTAGTGACCATATTTCAAATTGGGACTTATTAAGACAATCTTTTGCCCAAAAATCGGATTTGCAAAAAACATTTTTCAAAACTTATTCACAATGGTCTCATTTTCACAATACAAAATAATACTGGCCTGAACAGGTGGATTCCATTTACAAATATCAGAGTGCAAACAAATTCCCGTCTTGCTCGGGTTCCATTCATTAGATAAGGGATTTACAAAGGCACAACGCCACAATTCAATACCCTTAACTTGGGGATTACACAAAGTCAACTATATACATTTCCAAAATATACAATGATAACCATTAATCCCAAAATATACTCCTAAACAGGAGCTCTAACTACTCTTCGTCGCCCGCTTGCCTCCCGATCCTTCGGCCCTGTCTAAAATGGTTAATTTTGGTAGAGTGAGATTCTAAAGAATCCCCGTAGTAACAAATCAATCATATAATGTACAACTATAATGCATATAAGCAAATCATTATTCACAACAAGCAACTACAACGGCAGTTACAACGGCAATGGTTAGTATGACACATGTCATCCCTTACAATTGCTCACGTTGAATTGCTCACGCTGTATTGCATCACAACAATCAACACAGTATAATTCACTACAGCTGGGATCCATATAAAGCATATCATAATCGCAAGCCACATAGGCAAGATACACACACACAGCCCACGGCTGATTTCACAAACGCCGCCCCACGGGTCGGATTCACAACTTTCCATGTTGATTACGACGGCAGTTCAACGGCCGGCCTAGAGATGACCACTGTCACTCCCTATACGGCTCACACTGAAGTGCTCACGCCGTAATGGATCATGGCACACATTTCACAAGTTCAATGACAAGTTATGCATGCCAAGACATCATACAATATGTGAGAGAAGAGTCACTACATGAGTTCTTCCGGGCGTTCCTTGGCACCGGTCTCTCCCGCGTCGGGTAAATATCAAATCCTATATTTATCATTAGGGACGAAGAGTTAATTTCTATTCCAAGACTTAATTAACTTGAAACACTTAATTTTGGTTATCATAATTGACCCTTAAGAGGCCAAAAATGCCTCTAATGAAAGCCCTAAAAGGTTGGGAAACAAAAGGTTGAAGGTCACTTTTCGAAAACACAAAGTGCTGGAACACAGGGGTGGGCCGCAGCCCGCCCTTCCTTGGGCTGCGGCCCAAATATGGCCAGAAGGTCGTGGGCGACGGCCCGCCACCCTTGGGCCGCGGCCCAGATAAGGTCAGAAAGGCTTGGGCCGCGGCCAGCCACTCATGGGCCGCGGCCCAGAAGTTTCCTGACTCTGGGCTGAACTTTGAAAAAACCATAACTAATTCTAGAAAAATCGAAACGAGGTGATTCTAAAGCCAAATGAAAGGTATATGAGTACTCGTTCAAGGAAAAATATAGGCCATCACTGGAAATCACTACACAAATACAGAATCACCAAAAACTACACACTACTCCAAAACAGAGTTCTGATTCAATCCCAAACTTTGGACAACCATATCTCACAGAATTATAAACGAAATGATACAAAATATGTGTCCATTTTGAAGCTTGTGATGTGAACTTTAAGACTGAAAAGTTTCATAATTTTCCAATACCATTTGGTCACTCAAAACGCTCGTGTAAGCTGACAGCGAAAAACAGAGCTTAACCAAAACAGATTTTCCAACTTTTCCCAAGTGATCCAAATGAATCCAAAATCAACAACCAAGCTTATTCCCACACAAAATCACTCAAGGAATCCAATGGTAATGTCAAAATCACCAAAATCCTATTCCATTATCATGCTTTGGTTTTGGGTAACATTAAACACTAAACTCTCAAAATCACCAAACTCAACAATTTCAAACCCAATCAATTCTATCTATCCAAAATGCGTTCCAAACATACAAATTCCATATCAAACTCATACCAAACTCCCAATGGCCCTCATTTTCGAAAATGGGCCAAAAATTCTAGAAAATTCAAACTTAACCAATGGCTACAAAACCTATATAGAAAGGTTTTTCTTACTCACCTCTACAACTTTTCCAAAGGGAGTTCTTGATTCACCACCTCCCAAAATTTCGTGTGGCCACAAACCACAACCAATGAACAAAATACAACCATAGAAATGTAGCTCTTAACTCAAGGATTAACTTTAATGAAGGGAGTTTGAGCAATAGAGGTCATTTACTTACCCAAAGATCAAGCTTTCTTCTTTCCCTTGCCTTCAACAATGGTGGACTAGAGAGAGAAAGAGCAAGAAGGAGAGAGAGAAGAGAGAAATGAGAGTGATGATGGGGAAGCACAGAATTTTCTGCCCCCTTGGTCCCTTCATGCGCATAAGAGAGAGGGAGAGGGAGAGAAAACAATAAAATATAGGTATTTGACTTTCCCAACAACTCCCCTCATCATATAAGCTTGCCAAGTGTCTCAAATCTATTGGCTCTCGTAAAGTAAGTAACCAAATTAGTTACTCTAATCCCTCTATTAGCCATTTAGTTACATATCTCATTTCTCCTTAGTTAGTAATTAATTTCTCCATTAATTACCACTTATGGCCACTATTTCCATTATTCCAATTTTTTTCAATAATTATGACATATTAATTTAATATTGCCATAAAACACATAATAATTCCAATTAAATTCATAATTATCCACAATAATCATGATTAACCCATAATCAAAAATTGGGATATTACATTTACCGTGTATAAAGTCAATCACTAGCCTGACGTTTCAGCATGAATATAAACTAGTTATCACTTATAATTTTGAATATCAAAGCTCGCCACTACTCCTCATGGAGTTATGTACAACCCAAAACAAACTTTAAGCTTGCACGCCAAAGTATTTATAATAAGCCACAATAATGCAAAATTAATGTAACAAAACATGCGTGCCATGCTTTCTTCCATCCACCTTAGCTATGCTTCCACCAGCTTCTCCTTTGCCAAGGATGTACTTGTTCCTATGCTTAATACATAGAGAGGGGTGAGATTGGGGAATCTCAGTAATAATAATCATATTTCAGTATATAATACGTGGTAAATAACTGAGCATGTGAAATGTACCACAAAGAACAATACCTTACAATAACTGAATAACTATAAAACTCAATAAATGAAACTTTTATTACACATAGCCATGACAATAACAGAAGTAAGAAATTTACATGTTCTCATGCTTAACTGCAGCAATAATGACACAAACAAACATACAACTAAAACATAATATACGAAATTAATGATTAAAACTACTTTTATCATGCTCTCTCACGCTTGCACTTCTTTCCTGATGTCCGCTAAGAGGAGTTAGGGCACAAATCAAATCCTAACATTTGTATGCACATGCAAGATAGTTAACATGTGTATCATTCATGTCATAGTTGAACTATTTCTCGTCTAAATGGTGCTGTTCAAATAGGGAATATAAATAAAGTTCACAAAATTATGCTTTAATATTCCAATTGCCTATTTAATCACGCACATGGTTAAGCCTCTACCATTCAACATGTAATTATTACTTTTAAGAATTGTTTTATGTAGTACCTCACTCTAGGGTCACTTATCAGAGTTGTTTAGCCATTTAAGAACTACATGTGACCCAAATAGTACTCTTGGTAAACCTAAAAACTTAGTAACTTTAAACTTTCTCTAAAATTGGATACTAGGAGACAATGAATTTTCCTAAAAATTTTGGAAACTCGTAACTAATTCAATATATCTTCAAAATTAGTTGTTCAAAGCTCTATTTTTAGCTCTTCAAATGCTCTTTGAAAGAAAAATAAGACAAAGGTTCGTTTCTGTTCCATTTTGTACAAAAACACCCATTTATAAAATCTGTATAAAACATTTTCGTAACAGATTTCCTACCTTCTCAGTTATGTTAGAAAAATCATAACTATTAAACCTCAAATCTAAAAATCATGCTCTAGGACTTGTATTAAACCTCAAAATGTGTACTACCATATCACAAATTTCCATAGTCTAATTCATAAGTTTGCTCCGTCAAGCATTACTCTGAAATTCATAGCTCAAAATAAATTAGGAACTAGCTAACTTACCTACTTCATCCATTCTTGTTATGTTTTTAGCATAACACACACTTTAGGCATTGATAAGCCCCTTTTAGCTCCTTATAGAGTATCATTTATGTGCCAAAATATATATACATATATACATACATATCCTTAATATTAAAAGTAATCATAGCTAATCATAAAGTCAGAAACTTAAACAAAATACAATTATTGAGGTCCTTTAGCTCCAACCTCTAATCTTCACCAACCACTATGCCCTTGCCCTTAGAAGTACTTTCCCTTACTAATCATATAAGGTTAATAACTATGCATGTAAAAATAAGCCATAGAGAACAAGACCTTGCAAATAACTAAGTTGAATAGCTAACTAGTGCATATATATCTTATGGATAACTGAACTGAATAACTAACTAGTGCACAATCACTTGCAGATAGATAAACTGCATAAATAACTTATGCAAATTCATTTTACAACTAGATAAAATGAATATATAACTGGTGGATATACACTAGATAGATAATTGCTCTGCCAATCTATCTGCGCATATAGCCATGGCAAATATCTATGCAAGGATAATTTACATGCTCTCATGTTTAACTATAGCAAAATGGCGCAAATAAACATGTGGCAACTAATACACAATAACATGAGAGGAAAAGAGTTACTACCTCTTGTGCTTTCTTCCATTTTACCTTCTTCTTGTTTCTTTCTTTGTTGATTCCTTAGAGGGCTTGGGCAAATATCAAGACCTAACATTTATGTGTATAAGAGTAGGTTAACACTTGTATTATTCACAACATGCACTAACTCTTCTTAAATCATAGCTTTACCCTTTTTATAAAAGAGGTTGGTCATCTTGGACAAAAGCATATGTGTGTCTACATATACGCGCATGTGTGTGTGTGTGTTTTTTTTTTATATATATATATCAATGGCAAAAGCAATCTTTAATTTCTCAAAGACCCCAAACTTTAATTTTTTAACTTGGCTCTTTTGCTTTACTCTTGTCTCTTAACTTTAACTTAATCACACGCCATTATCCTTTATAGTTTATTGGAGCCATATAAAATAGAACACAAATAAACTATTTCCTTTGATAATACATCTTTTCAAAACAGGGCAAGGGAGAACATTATATAAAACGTAGGCCTCTTGTTGCCAATTTCCTCAAAATGACCACTACAGATTTTATACATGCAGTCTCTTAAGTTTAAATCATTATTTCACATTTTAAGGCACTAAAACAGAGAGGGCCCTTTTTTTCCCTTGACCACAAACTTTCGAACTTAATAAGCTTCCTTCTTCATTTCTAATTTTGAAATTATAAAATTCTAGCCCTTATCTCAAATGTTTAACTTGGCTAAGACATAGCACATAGATGCATAAATTTCCACTTTAGAGAATAATGCTTCTAAACTTATATTCTTAACACTTCCCTATACAATTTTCCATTCCAAGTTCAAAGGAGGGCTCAAATTGAGCAAAAATTAATTATCACAAGCTCAAAAGGATGCTGACCAAACAGGGGAGAGAAGGGGAAAGTAATGAATTATTTTCATTTCTTCAATTCTTAACGTAGAAGCCTTTACACATGTGTAAGATAGGGGTTACAGGTTGAGATATTTGCTCCATATTAAAACACCCTAAATAGTGAGAGTTTCCTAAAAACTCTTGCTCTAAAAATTCAATCTGCAGGGGAACAACACAACAACATCACTCAAATCATACCATTATACTCATCTAGGTACTTCATGACATAGAATATCGTCTCCATTTTAAGTCTGGAAATTTTCCAGTTTCAAAAAGATTAGCTTAATCATCATTCAAGCACTTATAATACAAATTTTTAACCATTTAGAACAGTTGTTGTCACTTAAAGTAACAAACAGCAAGTCTTCACTAAGATTCCAGCTTCAAAAGTTCAACCTAATAAGCATTACTCTTCATTTAATATTGCAAACTACTCATCAAATCAAGAACCAATTTAATTAACTTTCTCTCACCAGAACCAATTTTTCTTTCATCATAATATTGCAAACTACTCATCAAATCAATAAAATAAAGATATAATGTGATTCTAGACACGCACCTTGGTCTAGAATGTCACTTGCATGTTGGATAAACCTCCTCCTCCTTCCACTTCTTCTTCTTCATCCCATCTTCAGTTTCTCTCCACTGTATCCCTCTATCTTCTATTGAAGATCGAAAAAATGAATGAGAAGGCTGAGAGGAAGAGGTTTTTAGTGAGGGTAAATGAATTATTTTATTCCTTGGTCCCACACATATAAAGCTTATCTCATAAGCTTTGATCTTGAAACATTTTATTGGACTAAGCCATTCAAAACTGAAACTCACCCCCTTGACCTAATTTACCAAGGTTTAGGCCTCATACTTTGGGCTTCATCTTGGCCCAAATTTGTTTTTGGGTTTGGTGTAATGAATTTACCATTTTACTCCTTCTTTATTGGTACTTAATTACCAAATAAATCCCAAAAATTAATCTAGGGCACTTTGTAAAACATTTTGGCCTCCATTAGCTTCTTTATCGTATAAAATATCATATCTAAAATTTACAGCATAAAAATCTACCTCTAACTGTTTTTCCTTGAATTTTCAGGATGATTAGCTTTTAATTCCCAGATATTATGTTAAAAATTATTTAGGCCAATTTTGGGGACTAGAATAATTGTTTAGTATCTAGAGGCATTAAGCAATAGACTTTCAATCAGTTTTTTTGCCTCCAAAATTGAACAATGACAGCCACAATAACTCATGTGAATACATACATAAGAGGGTACAAGTCTTAACTTGTATTTACTTAAGTTTATCATACCCAATGAAATTTCCAGCATGCAAAGTAATATATACCACAGCAAGAACAAAAAGATTTTTGTCTTCCTTAACTTCATTACCTCACATATAAGCACACACTCTCAAGTTGGAAAATGTTCTATTTGAAAATCCTTAACGTTGGACAGCACTTGTTCTTAGTCAAGAAAACACAGCAACTAGCATGCTACTAACATATATATCAACTTTAATCATCTCTTTGGGATCCTTAATCAGGCTTTGATGCTTTGAGGCATTTATTCAACACGTAGAAACCTTAAAACAGCAACTCATAATTCAATTTCAAGCTTCAACAATTCAGTTCATCAAGCATCAATTCAACCATCATTTAAATGACTTTAACCATGGTTTTTATATAGCTCAGACACCTAATTATTACAATCAGGAAAACTAGGAAACTTTAACAAGTAATCTGCCACACAAACAAGCAACAACAAACAAATTTATGGGAACTAGATGATAAAATTTTGAGAAACATACCTTTGAATTCACCAATTTTTGGCCAATACTATCAATAGATCAAAAAAGGCACACTGTCAACACCTGTTTCCATTTTGATATGCGCAGGGCAATAATGAACAAGTTCCATAGGCAAACAGAAAAGTACAGTTATACTGATAATAAGTATTTGTTTACAGACAGTCATTAACAGAGCAGAAATCGATAATAATGACAAATATGTACAGAATGTTCCAAAACTATTTCTTACACATAATATATACAACCACTGTATACATCTTGGGAAACATGCCTGTCAGTTTCCCTTCTCTGCATCCTTGCTTTTCGAGCCGCTGGCACCCGCTGAGACATTTGGATTAGAAAAAGTGGTGAGATTCCAAGGAATCTCAGTAGAAACATACGATCATTATATAAAATGCGAAAATTAAATATGCAATGCACCGTATCAAGTAAAATGAAAACTCGTATCATCCGTGTGTGTACACAAAATTCAGGGCCAACTAACTCGTTGAAACCCCTACATGTACCTCAGCCGAGTCCTTGACTACAGCTAGGTAAGATTAGTGTACCTCATCTAGGTCCTAGACCACAGCTAGGTAATGTGCCTCCAGCACGTGTTCAGATCACAAAATACAGTAACATGCATAATACAAATAGTCACATAGTATATGAGAGATAGTAGTCCCTACCTCGAAGTTCTATTGACCCCTTTTTGTGTGCCTCGTGAAACGTGTCGATTTTCGACTCATGTTTCGGTCCTAAAATATTAAATGTACAAGAAATAGGTCATAACCTATCCAAGTATCATTTTAGACACTTCCATAGTGTTTCTTGTGGTTATATTAGGCTATGGTGAAAATTTACAAAAATGCCCCCGGGACCCCGGCCCGGCTCCGCCGTACTCGGCCCGGTGGCACGTTTTCCCAAAATTTTTGACTAGGGCTATCGTAACGTATTTTCATCCAAGGAATCCATTTCTGGGCTCAAAATTACCAAATTCAATGTTAAATTACGAAATTGCCCTTGGCAGCCCTACTTTTAGGGTTTTAGGGGCGTTTCCGTAATTATGCTTTCTCGTCCTTTTCTGGAAAGGTGCTCAACTGTAACCCCACCTATTTTTGCCCACTGAATCCAATGGAATCATCAAATCATTGAAAATCCAACTCTAAGGTACTCAAACATCCCTGGACGAAATAATTGTGTTCTCCGGGAAAAATCGAGGTTTTACGATTTTGGCTCCGTAAACACGTTCCTTTCTACTCCTAACCACTTTATTAACAATCTAATTAAGTTATAACTACCATTTGAACTAAAATTGGGCAGCATAACCCTTAGATACTCACTATTCCAAAATTTAAAACCAATGGCAATCCGGCAAAATTTCACCGATTAAATTGCCCACAGCAGCCAGAATAGTTAATATACGAAGGTTTGGAAGTTACCTCAAGCTCCCAAAAGCTTTTCCCAAAAATGGCTGAAATCCCTAACTTTTAGAACACCAAATTTGGGCTTTCCAAACCTTAAAGAACAAAGAGGAGTAGCTTAGGATCGGAGTTATACGCGTTAGGAGCGAAATCGTCTGAGAAATCGGCTTACCTTGTGATTTTTCTTCTCTTTCTCTCTCTAAACTCTCTCAACGTCCCTCTCTCTATTTCAGACCTGTTCTTGCGTGAATGAGCTGAAGGAAGGAGATGCAACATATTTTTTATTATATATAACATTATTCTTTAATTGTTTAACAATTTTTCCAAAATTCCAAAAAAGAAGTTTTATGTACATAAACCTTATGTACATGTACCATGCTCATTAAGTCTAACTAATATTTCCTTATTTATGCCACATGTAGGAGACACCTAGGGGTCCCTCCCTATGGTCTCAATTGGCTTCACAACTTGTCCAGGTTACGTATACACGTAAAGTCTCAATTTTGGTCAAAATTGCACTTTTTGCTCAAATTTTCCATAAATTCATATTAAATTGACCAAAATATTATAAATATATTTTTAACCTTTATTTTCCTTATTTAATTGAAAAATAATTTATTTTGTGCTATTTTGGCAAAATTACGATTTTGCCATTACCTTTCTAATCCAATTCCTTTTCTTATTTTTCTTTGGCCAATTTCCATATATTTTTGGACCAAATATTTTCTCTAATATTCCTTCATTTTTGGACCTTAATATTGGGCTTTTTAAATTACCCAAATTAATTCCATAATTATTTTTGCCCAATTTCCCATGAAATTGAACATTTATAAATTTCATAAATTCCAAATTCATGAATATTCACCATTTTATTGAATTTCCCAAATAATTACAATATATTTGGTGAATATAAAATTTGGGGTGTTACAGTTCTCCCCCACTTAAATAAATTTCGTCCCTGAAATTTGCTACACCTGATCAGTCATAAATTCCGGGTAACCCTTTCCAGACAATCTTGACGAATGGAATGCTCTTGTTTCTGAGATGCTTTTCTTGCCGATTGATGATTCGGTCAGGTGTGACTTCGTAAGTCAAATCGTCGCGCATTTCTACATCTTCATACTCTATTACATGTTCTGGATCATGTTGGTACTTTTTCAACTGGGAAACATGAAAAACATCATATAGCCTACTCATATTCGGTGGGAAAGTGATACGGTATGCTACAGGCCCAATCTTCTCTAAGATCTCAAACGGACCAAGGTATCTTGATTGTAGCTTCTTTGCTTTCAATGCCCTGCCAATACCCGTAATAGGTGATACTTTCATGAATACGTGGTCACCGACTTCAAATTCTAGAGGTTTTCGCCTCTTATCTGCATAACTTTTCTGTCGGCTCTGAGCAGCTATCAATCTCTGCTTGATCAATTTTATCTATTCCGTTGTCTGATCAATAAGATATGGCCCTAGCAATTCCCTCTCAGACAACTCAGTCCAGCATATTGGCGATTGACACTTCCTCCTATAGAGTGCCTCCTATGGAGCCATTTGAATACTCGAATGATAACTATTGTTGTAGGCGAACTCTACTAATGGCAGGAATTTGTCCCAACTACCTTTGTAATCAAGTACACAAGCCCTTAGCATATCCTCAAGAGTTTGAATCGTTCGCTCTGTCTGCCCATCAGTTTGAGGATGATATGCCGTACTGAATCGGAGCTTGGTACCCAAAGCTTCATGAACCACCTTCCAAAACTTGGAAGTGAATCATGGATCTCGATCAGAGATGATGTTCTTCAGAATACCATGCAATCTCACAATCTCCTGAATGTAAATTTCTGCTAGTCTATCAGGAGAATAGTGAATGCTAATTGCTAGGAAGTGAGCTGTCTTCGTGAATCTATAAACTATCACCCATATAGCGTCATGGTTTCTAACCTTTGGCAATCTTGTCACGAAATCCATGGTAACGCTTTTTTGAATCTATCATGTTCTTCGGAATACCATGCAATCTCACAATCTCCTGAATGTAAATTTCTGCTAGTCTATCAGGAGAATAGTGAATGCTAATTGCTAGGAAGTGAGCTGTCTTCGTGAATCTATCAACTATCACCCATATAGCGTCATGGTTTCTAACCTTTGGCAATCTTGTCACGAAATCCATGGTAACGCTTTCCCACTTCCACTCAAGTATCTCAGGATTCGTCAAAAGCCCCGAGGGTCGCTAATGTTAAACTTTCACTTTCTGACATGTTAAGCAACGAGCAACGAACTCAGTCACCTCTCTTTTCATTCCCGGCCAATAGTATTGAGCCTTCAAGTCATGGTACATCTTTATGGCTTTTGGATGCAGAGTATACTTACTCTTATGTGCCTCCTCCAGGATTTGTCGTTTCAGTTCTTGTTGCAGTGGAATATAAATCCGCTTCTTGTACCTGACTAGCCCGCTGGGAGACAAGTTGTAATCCTGAGTCTCGCCCCTATCAATCATACCTTTGATATAAAATGCTTCATCATCATGTTGTTGGGCTTCTTCAATTGCCGCCCTCAGATCATTGTATATCTGACTGACCCCACTGCCTAACAGAATTTGACTAGACAGATTTAGGTCTCTGAAATCCTCCATCAATTTCTGCTCATAAATCATTATGGCTGCCACCTGCACTGATTTCCGGCTTAATGCATCAGCGACAACATTAGCCTTACCAGGATGATATTTGATTTCTAAATTGTAGTCTTTCAGCAACTCCATCCATCTGCGTTGTCTCATGTTGAGCTCTTTCTGATCATACAAGTACTTCAAGCTCTTGTGGTCGCAGAACAACTCTACAGTCTCACTATAGAGATAGTGTCTCCAGGTCTTCAAAGCAAACACAATTGACGCTAACTCAACATCGTGGGTGGGATAGTTCAATTCATGAGGTTTCAGTTGTCTGGATGCATATGCCACCACTCGGCCATGTTGCATCAACACGCATCCTAATCCTTGACCACTGACATATGTATAAACAACATACGTAAATTATGGATCTGGGATCGTCAGCACTGGTGCTGTAGTTAACCTCTGCTTCAACTCTAGGAAGCTCTTCTCACAATTCTCATCCCACACAAAATGTTGAGCTTTCCGCGTCAATTTTGTTAACAGTAATGCAATTCTGGAGAAATTCTGAATAAATCTTCGATAGTAGTCAGGTAGACCTAGAAAACTGCGCACTGTAAATACAGTTCTCTGGCCTCTTCCAGCTCAGTACTGTTTCCACTTTGCTAGGATCAATAGAGACCCCTTGCTGTGAGACAATGTGGCCCAGAAACTTTACCTCTAAAAGCCAGAATTCACACTTGCTCAGCTTGGCACAGAGTTGCCTATCTCGCAATATGTTCAACACCGTTTTCAGATGCTGCTCGTGTTCAGCTTTACTCTGTGAATAAAGACTACAACGAACTAGTCCAAGTACGGATGGAAGATTCGATTCATATAGTCCATAAACATGGCAGGTGCATTGGTCAACCCGAATGGCATCACAAGAAACTCGTAATGCCCATATCTGGTCCTGAAAGCAGTCTTCTATACATCTTCTGCTTTGACTGTCAACTGATGGTATCCCGATCGCAAATTGATCTTCGAGAATACATAGGAATCAGACAACTGATAGAGCAAATCATCAATTCTAGGGAATGGATACTTGTTCTTGACAGTCACTTTGTTCAGCTCTCGATAATCGATACAGACACGCAGGCTTCCGTCTTTATTCTTGACGAAAAGTACTGGAGCACCCTAGGGCGATACGCTAGGTCGTATGAACCCTTTTTCAAGTAGTTCCTC
Organism: Inga oerstediana; assembly: GCA_963210345.1. NCBI lineage: Eukaryota > Viridiplantae > Streptophyta > Magnoliopsida > Fabales > Fabaceae > Inga > Inga oerstediana. The sequence continues at coordinate 70,423,851 of OY723400.1, read as the reverse complement.
GATCTGCTTCTTCAGCTCTGCCATTTCACTTGGAGCCATACGATATGGGGTTTTAGAAATTGAACCCGTTCCAGGCTTCTAATCAATCGAGAACTCCACTTCCCTATCTGGAGGTAGTCCACTGATATCCTCCGGAAAAAGATCAGGAAATTCATTTGCCATAGGGATACTTTCCAAGGCTACACCAGCCTCTGATTGCATAGAGCAAAATACCATGTACCCTTGACATCCCTTCTGCAAATACCTCTCAACCTTAGCCGCAAATAAAAGGTTAAGAGTGATTTTAGTGTCAGCTTGTAGCTGTGGATTCAGATATAAGGCTCTCTTCTGTTTACAATCCAACAACACAATATTTGCTGTTAGCCAGTCAATCCCCAAAATTACTTCCAACCCTTGCACTGGCAAACAAATCAGATTTATAGTTGACTCATGCCCCTCAACGTTTATCCCGCAATTTAAACAAACATCAGTCGTCACAATTCGTGTGCCCATAGGTGTAGATACAACCAAATCATATGGGGATTTATGCATATGTAAATTCAATCGTCTCAAGCAGTTATATGCAATAAATGAATGGCTAGCACTAGAATCATACATAACATGCACTGCACTGCCATTGAGAGAAATCATACCTTGAATCAGCTCCAGAGATTTTCGAGCTTCTTCCTGTGTCAGTGTATAAACCCTTCCTGGAACCCTGGGTCTAGTCCCCTCCGGTTGCTACTTATGTGGACAATCTTTCGAAAAGTGCCCTGGCTTACCGCAGTTAAAGCAAGTGAGTGGTTTGCTAGGACCCGTCCTCAACGGGGCTCCACTACATGCCTTGCTAGGATGAAATGGCTTGCGGCAATGCCAACATGTTCCGCCTCTTGGGAAACCCTGGCCCCCACGGCCTCCAACTTGATTCGGCCTCTTATTATCACCCCTAGAAGGTCCACCTTGTTCTTTTCACTTCTGTACCGAAGCACCACTCCCAGAAGCACCCTTGTTACTTGTTTGGGTCGCCAAACTCGACATACGCTTCTCAATGTAGCGGCATTCTTCTACTGCTTTACTGAACTCGGTGAAGTTCTGTGTAACCAATTTTTCTTTCATCTCTGGTCTCAACCCCTCAATCATCATATTGGAACTCCACTCTTCATTATCATGAAGTTTGAAATAGGCTGAATACCATGATAGTCAGATGTATCGGGATAAATAATCATCGAAGCTTTCTCGATCTTGCTGTCTGATATTCAGAATCTTTTTCTCTTTCTCACGCCTGATAGATGGGGGAAAATATTTCTCATTGAATTTCTTCTGGAATAATTCCCAAGTGATAGGAACATTCCTCCCCTTCAAGGTGAGCTCTATGTTTGTCCATCATCAGTCTGCGTCACCCTCCAATTTATAGATGGCTAGCAGAGCTTTCATCTCGTCTGGGCATCGCAACATGTTGAAAATCTTATCCAGACATTTCAGCCAATTTTCAGCCAGTTGTGGGTCAAACTTTCCCCAGAAGATAGGTGGCTGTTGTTTATTGAATCTACTTAACCAATTCTAGACTTCTACCTCAGGATCTGGTACGATATCCTTTGGTTCAGGTTCCTCTGGTGGTACGTCTTCACCATAACCCCTCATGTATTCGTCTAAGCCATTCTCCAGGCGATCTTGCCTTTGTTGTACTCCCTGAAGATCCCCTCTTATCTCATTCATTGTATTTTGTTGCTGTGCCAGCATATCTAGTATTTGCTGCTGAAATGGATTTGGTCCAGGAATCGGTATTTCCTCATGATTACCATGTCTTCCTCTTCCCCTACCTCGGCCTCGGCCTCGACCACCTTCTCCTTGTTGTATCATTTCCATAGTTCACTCTACATGAACATAGATAAGCATTACTTTTCATATAAGAGCAAGGGCATTTTCGTCATTATATAAAAGTCAGGGTACACAGATATGTCATACATAGTATACACAACTATTTACAGTAGCTACAGAGAAACAAAAACATTAGACAACCTATAAACTACTATACATAACATATTGTTTCTTGTTACATTACATTTTCCTGTTTGTACCCTCCCCAAAATACCGACTCTGCCTAAATATCTTTATGTTCGTCGGTTCTGCCTATTCGCCCTTGTCTCAATATGTGCTGATCGTCTCCGGTCACCCAAAATATACCACTTAGGTGTTCCTCGTCAGTATCATACATGTATTTATCAACCAGGTTATCCATATGCCTCAGAAACGCGTACATGTTACTATTTGGGCCCTGCTCAACAATATCATTCTTTTGCCAATTCCAAAAAGCAGAGTCTGGGAAGAAATCCAGTGTACTACGAACCCAGAACTCAACTGGTGCGCCAACCTGTAATTGCTCCCGGATAGCGTACAAAGACTGAACTTCGGACAGAAAGCAATAGTATCGATTCACAAGTGTTGACTGAGTTCGGCATGCCCTGATATATCTACCGAAGACATAATGCCATAGCTCAGAATCTAGCCTTAAGTTATGTCGTACCTCCACTAGCTCTGTTCTGGACTCGCGGTCGCTCATCTCATCGTCTGAGTCCTCTTCCGGATCCTCCTGCGGATGTTCCTCAAGATCCTCGTCGGGGTCCTCATCTGGATAATCTACAGTTTCCCAAACTTGTAACTATCCTGGTGACATTGGTTTAGGCTCTGGGCCGTACATAGGCAGCTGCGGCACACTCTTCCGAGCCGTCCTCATCATACAAACACCTCTAAGTCCATAGTACTCAATAAAAAGCTGCCCATCTTGAAGGCGCTGCTCTGGGGGACTCTGGTTTACTGATGTCTCACCCTCGGATGATGAACTCGAATTACCGCTCATGATTCTGTCATCATGCAAATAAAACTATATCAGTATACCATTCTGATAATGCCAGAACCGCTTATTAGCTCAGATACCAAAAATGTCAACACTCGTTTTCATTTTGATATGTTCAGGGCAATAATGAACAAGTTCCATAGGCAAACAGAAAAGTACAATTATACTGATAATAAGTATTTGTTTACAGACAGTCATTAACAGAGCAGAAATCCATAATAATGACAAATATGTACAGAATGTTCCAAAACTATTTCCACACAGACTATATACAACCACTGTATACATCTTGGGAAATGTGTCTGTCAGTTTCCCTTCTTTATATCCTTGGCTTTCGACCCGCTGGCACCCGCTGAGACATTTGGATTAGAAAAAGTGGTGAGATTCCAAGGAATCTCAGTAGAAACATACGATCAACATATAAAATGCGAACATTAAATATACAATGCACCGTATCAAGTAAAATGAAAACTCGTATCATCTGTGTGTGTACACAAAATTCAGGGCCAACTAACTCGTTGAAACCCCTACATGTACCTCAGCCGAGTTCTTGACTACAGCTAGGTAAGACTAGTGTACCTCAGCTAGGTCCTAGACCACAGCAAGATAATGTGCCTCCAGCACGTGTTCAAATCACAAAATACAGTAACATGCATAATACAAATAGTCACATAGTATATGAGAGATAGTAGTCCCTACCTTGAAGTTCTATCGACCCCTTTTTGTGTGCCTCGTGAAACGTGTCAATTTTCGACTCCTAATTCGGTCATAAAATATTAAATGTACAAGAAATAGGTCATAACCTATCCAAATATCATTTTAGACACTTCCATAGTGTTTCTTGTGGTTATATTAGCCTATGGTGAAAATTTACAAAAATGCCCCCGGGACCCCAGCTTGTCCAGGTTACGTATACACGTAAAGTCTCAATTTTGGTCAAAATTGCACTTTTTGCTCAAATTTTCCATAAATTCATATTAAATTGACCAAAATATTATAAATATATTTTTAACCTTTATTTTCCTTAATTAATTGAAATTAACTTCAATTAATTGAAAAATAATTTATTTTGTGCTATTTTGGCAAAATTACGATTTTGCCATTACCTTTCTAATCCAATTCCTTTTCTTATTTTTCTTTGGCCAATTTCCATCTATTTTTGGACCAAATATTTTCTCTAATATTCCTTCAGTTTTGGACCTTAATATTCGGCTTTTTAAATTACCCAAATTAATTCCATAATTATTTTTTCCCAATTTCCCATGAAATTGAACATTTATAAAATTCAAAAATTCCAAATTCATGAATATTCACCATTTTATTGAATTTTCCAAATAATTACAATATATTTGGTGAATATAAAATTTGGGGTGTTACACACACTGCATAACATAAACATTTCAGCCAATTGGGGGATTTGCAAGTCAATAAAAAAATAAGGACATGTTGCAAACATTGGAATCTCTTGGGAGAAAAGGAACAATTGAGAAAAATACAATATTAAAAATCCATACAAGGAAGGATTTGAGCAGCATTAGCTCTCAAGCCCGGCAAAGGCAAAAGCTCCAAGGCAGCCACTACAAAAGCTTAGAGAAACAAGCATTTGGATTTATCATCATTGAAAATTCAATTTAGATGAATAAACTATAACTTCAAAATTAATCAAAGCTTCTCATAAGAGAAGCATCAAAGACGAATTTAAGACACTATCAGAAGAATGACCAAAAAAGTAATTTAAAGACATCTAGCAGTAACTTGCTAACAAGTTCACTTGTAAATATTCCATCCTATAATGACAAGCATTTTAAAAAATCAACAATAGAAGCTGGCAAAGTGATTCGGATGGATAAACATCTGGGACGTGTTTATCCCTAGAGCACTCGTGACTGCTAAAGGGGCGGACAAAGTACCAAACGGCAACTAAATGTATAGGGGAACAAGACCCCTAAGAAAAAATCAGAAACGAAATGCAGAGGGAAACAACACCTTTGAACCCATTAACAAGAACCAAATATAATAGAAGATTTTAAGGGTCAACAGATAGGAGCGAAAGACTTGAAATTAAATAATAACAAACATATCATCTGCACTATGCTTCTATTTATGACCCTGCTATCCATTCTTCCTCTGTTGCAACCACCAGCACCGATCTCAAATTTTTTTAGAACCCAAGATAAATCACAGGAGACTATACACATTTTTCAATTATCCAAGGCAATAAAAGACTTCTCCGGTAAAGTATCTAAATAAAATAGAACATGCAAGATCTCAAACCTAGGGTTTGGGCAATGCCAATCTCTAGCTCTATGACCTCCTTGTCCACCACGGTCACCTCTCCTTGATATATGACCCTTGCAATTTACATCATATTACAGCACAATCAGGTGAGAAAACAGATAGGAAGAGAAAAACGATCCTGTAATGGTGGAAATAGAAAACTGAAAACAATGAAGAACAACAAAGACTGTAGAAAATTAGGGAGAACGAAAGGCAGCTAAAGCAAGAATGAAGGCCCAGTGATGGTAGCGATGTTCAGAAAGAGACGAAGGTGGGAAGGGGACAGGTAGGGACGGGGTTGGGGGTGAGGGAAAAGAGTGGTGACGGTGGTGAGGGTAAAGGAAGACGACGAGGTCGGGGAGCTGCGGCGAGAAGACAACGGCCATGGTAGAGCTTCCGTACTGAAAGACGATGGAAATGGAGACTGAGGTTGGAGTTGAATCTATCATGGTGGAAGGAAGAAAATTGAAGAGAAATGGTGCGGTGGGAGAAAATAGAGTCTTGCAAGTTTTCTTTTGGATTTACATATCAAAAACATTTAAAACTGAATTCATCTATGGCAACACTTGGTTGACAAGCACTACAGTAAATTTTTAATCAATTGTAGCCCCTTCAGGAGCAGTCGCTACCTTATAGGATATCTTTTAAAATAAATATATCGCTACAGAAGATATCCTCCTTTACAGCTGTAGCGATTTTTAGAAGAAGTGCTATAAAAACTTAAAAAGAGTGCTATGGAAGTCACTTTTTTGTAGTAGTGATGCAGCACTAAACAGAACCTTTTAAACATAAACTTGGCGTGATTAAATGATTTATGACATTTGCTCCCTATTTCTTTATCTCAGAACACGAAGTTTTTCATCATTTTTTATTCAAAAAAATTGAATCTCATGGCATTCAAACAACTCGTGTATATATATACACACACCTCTTTAGCTTCAGCAAATCAACAACGTCATAAATCTTCAATTTGTAAATGACATACCCACATGATAGCACCTCTTTTACATTTTTCAAATTGAACTTCCAGTATTAATTTTCTGAAAAAACTGTGGCATTTGTTTACTCAAATTCCGTCAAACTTCGATGAGCCTCAAAACATTGATTTATGAACCATTAAACATTTTTTAAGTAACTAGGGTTCTCTTTTTCTAATCAAGGAACAATAGACAGCAAACTTACACCAGTCTTTTGTCTCCCAAACTTAAATTCTTCATCAATCAACATTTATCTATTGCATTCAGGAATGTTATTTGGTTTCAGCAGTTAGTACACCACAATAAATCAAACAGAATGTCCCAATCACAGTTTGCAATTTCTCCTTTAATCGGCACTTTCCCCACTCAAAATCAGAATTTAACCTTTTAGCAATCCCTAAACAACAGCAATAGAAGATGTTGAAGATGAAAAAGGAGTTGGGTAACTCACCTTGACGACCGGAATCTGTAATTGCATAAGGTATTCGAGCTTCCTTACTCTTATCCGGTGATCTCTCATCCACTTGTCTTTAGAATTTCTTAATCTTTTGGTCCGTCTGCTCCTTTCTCTCTTTTCTCTCTTCTCTCTTCTCTCCCCTCTTCTCATTACCCCTTCCTTTGTCCCAAAATTTTTCAATCCCAGCGCTGCTCACCCAATACAGGTTGGAGAGGTGCTTTTGCAACAATTCTACCTTCGTGGTACTCCCAATCCAAGATTGTCCTCAATTCCTCATACCAAACAATGTAATTAGGCCTAATCTCTGACCCAATCCTAATCCCTAACCCTAGTGCTTTGTAGCAAAAAGGGCCTAAGGATTTTGAGGAGGGGGAGAGAGTGTCTCTCTCTCTCTCTCTCTCTCTCTCTCTCTATTATGACTCTCCATTTCTCTTACCTACGAGCTCCCTCCACTTCTTTATTTCTACTGTTTGAGATTTAATATCCAATAAAAATATTACTATAATAATAAATAACAAAAATGTAAATAAATAAATTTAAATTATTAAAATTATTTTTAAATTTTCCTTGGTTACTTTTGGCCTTCATATATTTAATAATAATTCCTTTCTTAATTTTTCAGAATTCACCTGAAAATAAGTTTTTTTTGAATAAAATTATTTTCTTGAGGTCTTAAATAACTCCTTCAAGCATCCTTGACACTCTATAAATTATTAATGCGAAACTCAAAAGTTCAGATGTTAGAGAGAAGAGAGTTGGAGAGAAGAATTGCGGATGTTCACTAACACAGTGATAGATGTTTCCGCGACATAACTTAGCTAGGACTCTTAAAATTAGACACAATTTGATTCTGAAAAGTAATTGGCAAGAAAAGACAAAACAAAACATACACATAAAACAAACAAATAAACAATTTAGAGAGAGAGAGAGAGAGAGAGAATTATAATTAAATATAGTTAAAATAATCAAAACCAAAATCAAGTCTACCAAATCTCATTCCCTATCTAGTTAGGCCTCTTAACTTTGTTATAAACTTATTAAAACAATTACAAAATATATTATAAAAATTAAAACAAAAATTTAAATGCAACTAAAAACACTTGTTCAACTAAATTTAAGCTCGAATAATGAATGAGAATACAAGATATTTTCATGACTCAGTCAAATAATTAGATTGCATATTTTAATTTATTTGGGTTCAAAGATAAGCTGTTCTATGTTCAGTTCTATATAAAATTAAATAAAGCTTTTATAATTAATTTTTTTCATAGGGAATTAATCAACAGGAAAGAGAAAGTATGCATTATATATATATATATATATATAACATGTGGACTCGATCGTTATAATCTGTTGTGAAAAGTACACCACCAATGTAAAGAAAAAAAAGTATATAATTAATTTCTCACTTCAACCATACATAAAGAACCCAAAGTTTATATACTCAAACTATACAAACTCAAATGCAATTACTAGGAGGTAAGCCATTTGATGGTTAGAAAAAATTTGCTTTCTCATTTTCTGATATGTGTGCGCGCGTGTTATAATATATCAAATAATATGACCTGCTTTATTTTTCTTCTTATAAGTTCCATTCACTTTTTACAAACACTTTGTGCTAATCAAGTATATTTGGATGCAAACCTCTTTACAAGCACGAGTTTATTATATATTTTTTATTCTTTTTCGTTGTTTTTTAAATCATTTTTCTCTAATAGAAAATGAATTTAAAATGAGATTTTGTTTTTCATCATTTCATTAATCGTAGTTTTTAAATATAGCTACTAATTTACAATTCCAAAATATCGAAAGATATCATGAATTGTTGGTAAAACCATAATGACAGAAAGATAGGATCACACATGTTATTTAAATCTTGGAGAACAATTTTTTGAGTACTCTGTACCATATCAATTATATAATGTGCCCACTTGCTATACACACATTTGGATGTTTTATCAAGTTCAACTCTTTTCTTTTATCCGCCATCTTGTCCTGTTTAATTTTCTTTTATCAATTTTTGTCGGTTGTTCCTAGCTTTTCTGGTTTACAAATGTATTAGTTTCCTATTGAATAGATATTCAAAAATTACAACATAAAAAACTTTACATTTTCAAACAAATCTTCAATAACCATGGCATCTCTCGGCTAGTTTATGATTTCTATAACATTTTTGCTTTACAATTTTACAAAGACATAAAAAAATAATAGAAATAAGTTTATTTGTCTATATTCTTTATATATGAAAGTTGTGGTTTCCATCAACTTTTTTTTTTCCGTCCAGGTTTTGTACCTAAAGGCATCGGCAAACTTGATAAACTTAGTGTCTTAGACTTTACTAGCAATCATTTGAAAGGACCTATTCCTTCCAACATATTCAACATTTCAACATTGACAACCTTGAGACTTAGTGGTAATTCCCTCTCTGGTGTTCTCCCATCATATTTAGGAATTGGCCTTCCCAACTTGGAGATATTACGGCTGGGGGGAAATGGACTAACTGGACAGATTCCGAACAGCATATCAAATGCTTCTAAGCTCATTAGTTTGGAGTTGTCATCGAATAAATTTAATGGAGCCATACCTAATGAGCTTGGAAATTTAACAAACTTGATAGAATTAGATTTGGATGAGAATCATTTGAGTGGGTTGATTCCTGATACAATTAACAAATTACATAGCCTTCAACGTTTAAGCCTTAGCGACAATAGATTGCAAGGGTTCATTATAAATGAACTTTGCCAACTTAAACGTCTAAGCAAGTTGTATCTTGCTAACAACATGTTTTCTGGAGTGGTTCCAGAATGTCTCGGGAATACTTCTTTGCGAGAGTTGAATTTTAGCTCAAACAAATTGGTTTCTCATATACCTTCTTCTCTATGGAGTCTCAAAGATATCTTGGTTTTAGACATATCCTCCAATGCCCTAAGTGGAATAATTTCACCAGAGGTATCAAACTTGAGAGCAATTGTACTATTAAACTTGTCAAGAAATCAAATTTCAGGAAGCATCCCTACAACTATTGGTGGCTTGCAAACTTTGCAAACCCTATCTTTGGCTGAAAACAAATTACAAGGGCCTATTCCTGAATCTCTTAGTGGCATGATAAGCATGGAGTCCCTGGATCTTGCCCATAATTATTTGTGTGGCGTGATTCCAAAGTCCTTACAGTCATTACTCTATCTTAAATACATCAACCTTTCCTACAATTTATTGCATGGAGAAATTCCAAATGGTGGCCCTTTTCAAAATTTTACTGCTCAATCTTTTATGATGAATAAAGATCTTTGTGGGAAATCCCAACTACAAGTCCAACCATGTAGGAAAGGAAACAAGCACATATCAAATAAAGTGATGCTGATAATAAAATGCTCATTGCCTATCATAGTTGCCATTTTGATTGTTTTAGTCATTGTCTTTCTGAAGAATAAGAGAGATGATGATAATAATTCAACAAAGAGGGATTTAATAAATTTGGATACACCAATCAGGATATCCTATTATGAGCTTCTACAAGGAACAAATGGATTTGATGAGAGTAATCTTGTTGGTTCCGGAAGTTTTGGATCAGTATACAAAGCAGTTCTTCAAAATGAAAAGATAGTTGCTGTCAAAGTGTTTAACTTAGACATGGAACAATCATCAAGAACTTTTGATGTTGAATGTTCTGCCATTTGCCATTTACGCCATCGCAATCTCGTTAAGATCATCAGTAGTTGCTCTAATGATCATTTCAAATCTCTAATAATGGAATTCATGGAAAATGGGAGTCTTGACAAATGGTTGTACTCTCATAACAATTATTTAGATGTCTTGCAACGGTTGAACATAATGATTGAAGTGGCAGCTGCTTTGGAGTATCTTCATCATGGTTCTTCTACACTAGTTGTTCATTGTGATGTGAAACCAAGCAATGTTTTGTTGGACAAAGATATGGCGGCTCATCTTAGTGATTTTGGTATTTCTAAATTCTTTGGCGAAAAGCAATTGGAAATTTATACCAACACTTTGGCTACAATAGGCTATATGGCACCAGGTAATGGTTTAATAATGATATTTTGAATTTATTTGTATATTCAATTTCTAGCCAATATTTGACATCTTCATGTGTAAAGATTTTAATTAATGATACAAAAGAAAACTTAACCACAAACCTTACATTATTGACATAATGACTTCTATACTAATCATTCAATATGACATGTAGAGTTTGGATCGAAAGGAGTTGTTTCCACCAAAGGAGATGTGTATAGTTATGGGATTTTGCTAATGGAAATGTTTACAAGGAAGAAGCCAACAGATGAGATGTTTGTTCAAGGATTAAGTTTGAAAGATTGGGTAAGCAACTCCACACCACATTCGATCATGAACATTATAGATGCCAATTTGCTACACAGTGAAAATCAAAATACTGAAAATATACTACCTTATATGTCATCAGTTTTTGAGTTAGCATTAAATTGCTCCATTGACTTACCAGAGGCACGACTTACTATGATTGATGTTGTAGTATCATTGAAGAAAATCAAGGCTTTGTTTACGGAAAATGCTTGAGACACCAGTAATTGGATAGATGTTGAATCAAATTTTAGCTATTGTTTCTTTAACCTTGTGATTTGTTTACCAAGTAATCCTATAAATTTGAGTGATTCTATATATGCTGTAATAACATATAAAGCATTTGAAATTTTCTGAGTTGATTATATTGGTTTTGGATTTCTTCATATTTTGTTTTTCTGTTTTAACATTTTGGTTTTCAATTATAAGTTCCTTGAATCCACTCTTTTTCTTAAAGTAACTTTATACAGTTGGGATTTAATTTAAAAAGGAAAGGATTTTAAGATTAATGAAAATGAGCCCTACATTTTTCTATCTCTCCTCTATCCTATACTTATGTTTTTCAAACGTCTTGATATTAGAGAAAAATCCATTTTAATTTGTTTGAGAAATTAAATAATTTTTTTCTATCATACCTTCTAATATTTATAAGTCAAATTTTCCAAATGGCTTATTTTACAATGTAGATTTAGATATCATACGACCAAGTTGGACATTTAAGAATACTCTCCCCATGTATTGGAATAAGCAATTAAGCACTATTGAACAAGTTGAGAGATTTTTCATATTCCATTGCAATTCTTTATTCCGCCTCTTCTTTTTAGATAATTAGAAAGTAGCTATTAGGCTCTAATCGAACAAAAGGAGTATCATAGTATTAGCAACTACAGAAGAGACCATCAATGGAGGCTTCAAATGTCCAAGAAAGTTTGAGTCATAACGTTCTTTTTTAAGGATAATTGCACCAACAAACCATAACACTAGAACAAGAAAGAAGGGAACAAAATTAGTTATTACCTAATCATTCTCTCTCTTCTTTCTCCTCCTCCCAAGTGTCCTGCGAATTGTAGGAAAAATGAGGGGGAAAAGATTTTAAAAAGCTAATAAAAAAGGCGACTTCTAAAATGACCATTTTTCCACTATTTTGCTATTCAATAAAAATATTTCAACTTTTGAATTCAATTTTTTTACAGAAATTTAGCTTAATGCATCTTTGATACTCCTCATTCCATATAACTTTGTGTAAATGAAACAAACCCATTTGGAAGATCCCTTATGGGATTCTCATCAATATCATAGTTATAATTACCTTTCTTTGAAATTTACAATTAAAAGAATCAATGTCTGAATATAGTGTTTGTCAATAAGACAATTGGATTTATAAATACCCTATTAGAACTTAGAGCTCCGTTATAATAGTTTCATTGCTTCCCTATGTAAATACTTCTGATCATGTATGGAATTAACATGAAGACTCCATAAGTAATATTTTCAAATTATCTTGCAATGACTCCATATATTTAAATCATTATGTAAAATAAATAAGAAGTAAAATTATATAAAATACATAATAATGTTTTAAACTTATTGAAACTCGTATCACTAAGCCTCTAATATCACAAACCTTTCTTACGAAGAAAACTCAATTGAGCATCAAATTTGAATATAATCGAAAAGGCCTCACATATATATGAAGTTTTTTTTGTTGGTACAAACAAATATATGAAGTTAGAGTAAGGTGTCATTCACTTACTTGATAAGTTTTATTTTGGCCCAAATGATAAGTACTATAGTGGCACGGTTTGCCATCACAGTAGACTTTTGAATAAGAGTTCACCCTTGTAGCTACCTGAGTACCTAATCCAACCTTCATCATTTCACCTATCTTATACTCACATATTTGCTTCAATTCACTAACAATTCTCCTCAATCATTAAAAAAACTTCCTTTCCAAAATATCACAGAATTCAATTCAAGAATAATGCACATTTACCATTCAAGGCATTCTCAGTTTTTGCATTCACAAAATTTTTATAACTTGTTTAACTTGATTCATGTTATTTGACTCTTAAATAACTATTCCAACAAAGCTTTTATAATAATATCTCGTTTTAATTTAATAACACCATAGAGTGAAATCTAATCAAGGTTACATTACTCATAGCAAGGTGTTAGCTTTAGTTATAACTCTCTTCTTTCAAGCATTTCAACAAACAATTGATCAGCAATTTATAATATATTCATTAAACAAGCTCCATAGATAAATAAATTAATTACCATATATAAACAAACAATTTTCCAAACAACATCCATTCATGCATTCTAATTCATATATATTATTATAAGAAGATATACTAACTATTTAAAATATGTTTAATTTGAAATTAATTTATATTGAAAAAATTATAATAAATATATAAATATTATTTCAACTTTTTATTTAATTTATTATTAGTTTTTAATAATTTATTATATATAATTTATTATTTATGATGATATTATATATATATATATATATGTGTGTGTGTGTGTGTGTGTGTAATAATATTTTGTAGGTTCTCTTTGGCTCAACTACCCAAGGTATGCACGCGTATGAGTAGGAGACACGTGGCAATGAGAGGAGGGAACATGTGGCGCACCACAAGGCTTGAACACGTGGCTACTGCCAACGATGGGGTGGTGGGTGTTGGATGTGGGTGCCGGAGCTGATAGGTGGTGGCTGTCGACGAAGGATCCAGAAATGAGGTGGTCTTCTACGGACTTGATACATGGCTTCTCTTGAAAAGGTCCACGTGGCATTTTAAAATTAAAAAATAAAAACAATTAGTGATAGTCACAAATTTCCAACGGAATTCCATGGAAATTTTGCGATGGAATTGGAATTCCGTCGAAAATTGATTTACCACACATCTATTAGCGAGGGAATGGACTCCATTAGAAAACCATTTCCATTACAAATCCGTCAGAAATTGTGAATTTCCGAGGCAAATTTCGTTGGAAGTTTAGTGTTTTATTGTGGAAATTTTTTGAAATTGAATTTTATTTTTAGTTAACATTAATTAATGACTAATAATTTAATATTATAAATATTATTTTTAATATAAAATTATAAATATAATTTTAATAAATCATAATATAATATTAATAACTAATAATTTATTTTTAATTAAAATTAATTAATAAATAATATTATAATATTATTTTTTATATAAAATTTATTAAACATATAATCATTTTTTTTCATGAAATTTGCCACGGAATATTCACAGAATATCTCATGGTTCATTTTTCCAAACTAAAGAAATTCTTCTAAATAAAATCTTATTTATCCAAAAGGGAAATTCCCATTCAAACCCATTTGAAATGCTTAAATCTAAATTGAAGCCTGCACTTATAAATCCCTAATCAGGCTAAATGGCTTCATTAGATATTTTTGAATACTGTTAAAAATCATAATGCGTCTCTAATTAAAATAAAGAGAGACCATCGCGTCACATCATGACATTTAAACTAGCTCTTGGTTTTTGATAAAATTTAATAACAATCCTTATTATTAAGAAATTTTAAAGAAAATAACTTACTTTTGCTAGTGCCATACAAATAAAATAATACAGAATAACGTGTATAGCAATGCACAGAACAACATTAATTTGGAAAATACAAGTATAGCTAGCAAATATTTGTTTAAAATTGCCTTTCAATTCACAGAGATGTACGAAATAGAAGTATTCAAGAATAAAAAAATAGTGCTCTCTCCGATCCTAAATATAAAATAAAGTTGACTTTTTTGGCTAATTAAATTACTTTAGAGTATTTATATTTTTAATTTTTCTCCAAACTAATTAGTTTGACTAACAAACTGATATATAATCTAAGAATATGATATAATTAAATAACTTATTTAACTTTTATAATCTCTCTAAAAAAGTGAACTCTGTCTTATATTTAGGACTGGAGGGAGTAGCATTTAAGTGGTAATTACTGTGAACAACCCTCAAAAGCATTAGTCTCATCATAAGAGATGTAGATTGTAATAACACGCTCTTCACATCTAGGCACAGTCTCACCAATCCTAATATTTGATTTAGTTCCTATCCTTAATTGCTTAACAAAGAAAGATAATCAGAAACCCTATAAAAGTTCAAAAATTATTTACAAGGAAGTTCATAATGACATGAAACATAATCATAATGCAGTATTGGAATACCTATCTAGTCCACTATTATCATGAGAGAAATTAACGATGATGTTTCCAAGATTCGCTTACAAGAACTTGCATTTAAACAAAATAGCACTTTTACAGGCCATTTAAATGTCATTTTGAAAGAAGGCTTGGATCAATCACACACGACATACTCCGGAGCCCTCCTCTTTCCAAGAGTTATTAACCTTTACCACCATGCTATATGTGTGTGCATATATATATATATATATTCAAACAATAACTATGCTATAGGAGTGTGCATATATATATATATATATATATTCAAGCAATGCTATGCCCTTTTAAGTTTCAACATAGAGTTGAACAATCTTAATCCAACCAAATTTCTCCTCTACACATTTTCACAAACACCTTGTGTGCATCAACATTCAAACAAGTTCATCAACTTATTAATCTTTAAATCTCTTGTCTAACAATTTCCAAACACCCATGTATAGAATTACTATGCTTTCCTAATTAAAAAAAGGAGTTATCATCCTTTCCAAATTTAATTCATCACCAAGAATCAGTTCAAACCCAAGAAAATAGAACCTAAATCAATCTTCCTATTACAATAACCAAAACAATTAGAACAAAATTTCCTATCCTAATAAGCACCTAAAACTTCAACTTCAGTTTGTCTAAACTTTCCTCTTCTCTCCTACATCACGCACAGGCTACAAAACAACACCAGGAAAATAAACACACGGCAGCTACACAGAAGCAAGGAAGGAGAAAAGTTTTCGAACATACCGACACAAACAGAGCACTGAAGAACAGAGTTGGAGGAGGCAAGGTTGGTGTGTGCTGAAGAAGATAAAGAGGATGAAGGTGCCTCACGCACACCCACGAGACGACGTCGTTTGAAGCAGCAGAAGAAGAAGCATGGCTGACCAGAAAAGGAGAAAACCCCAACACCGTTGTTGAGCGGGCAGCCTCTGGTTCCTCAAATAATGCACTGACGTGAAATATCTTTTTAACACCTTTTCTATACATAACCACTAACCAGCTCCCAAATTCTGTTCTCTTTTTTTCTTACATACCAAAAAAAGAAATTCGGTAGCGACTCTATTATCATTTGATTTTCCATATTTAAACATTCAAAATTTTGGCACCACACACCTATTTGATTGTATGATATATTTTTATTTAAAAATATAAACATGTTAAAGAATTAAAATATATGTAAGTATGTTTTGTCGGTGTTTAATTGCTCAATCATCACTTAAAATTGTTAAAGCAGCTTTTGGCTAAATGAGATAAATAATGATAACATTAAGGATTAAGACTACATTTTATAAATTTAAAAGACTAAATTGAAACGGGAAGAAAAATTAAAGGACCAAGCGTGCACCTTAACTTTTTAAATAATAAGTTATTATGAAAAATTCTGATGATATTTGTGTACTTTGTAAAATTGATAACAAATAATGGGTCATCGATTTTTTAGTTGTGAGATTCTTTAGATATGATGACTTATTCCCATCAAATGGTGGATGTTAAGATATAGGTTTTTTGGAATAGAAAAACAGAGGTAAACCAAGAAATGCTATAGGAATGTGATTTTACATAAACCATGAAATAATAATATTATGTTGTGATGAAAATATTTATAGATTAAGTGCAAGTAAATAGGTTAAATTTTGAAACAACACTCAACCACTTATTGAGCCATATTTTTACATGATTTTTCATGATTAATTTGGGATTTTTAATGTATTTTCTGGGACATTATTGCATGATTAAGCATTAATTTTGGTTATGAACGATTGTTTTGAATTAATGGTAATTAGGGGGAAAATGGTCAAAATTATTAATTATTTTGTACAATTGTTTCTTGAACTTTTGATGATACCTTATGCTTAATTTTGCATTGTAGGTATTAAAGAAGAAATTAAGGATTTTGGAGATTCAAATTATTGGGCTAAGTGGAAAGAAAGAAAAAAATGAATGAGTTGGGCTGCTATTTTGGGCTTCCTGGAATTGAAAAAATATATATATATAATAATAGGCCCAACTGGAGTGGACCCGAGAGTGATCTGAGATTTGGATATGGGAGGACCTGGTGGATATGGCTGCTGGACATGGAAGGACCCGAGAGTGATATTTCAAACAGAGAGAACAGCGCCGCAGGGGGAGGATGATTGAGCTTCATCATCAGCGAATCATCATCACCTGGACTTTCTTCTTCCGCCCTTCCCCTTTCTTGTGTCGCCGTTGGCGCAGCTTCTCTTCTCCTCCATTGCCACCGGCGACGTGTTAAACCAGACTAGAGTTGAGAGCTAAACACAGACCTGAGATCGGAGCTGAAAGCATCATAGAACGGAGGAGAAGGAGAGGAAGACGAGACTGCAATCATCACCACCTATGTCTCCTCCTCAACACCACACCGATAGCCACATACCCGAGCTGGGATTTAAAGAAGCAGACGACTCGAGTGCTGAAGAAAGCATGTTCAGTGTGAATAGCACCGCGGGGAGATAGCTAGAGACAGAGAGGGAGACCGAGCAACTGAGCTTCAATATCATCACTAACCAACCATCTCCATCGTCCGTTGTTAAGCTTCAACCTCCATTTCCGGTGACCTAGCTGCCTGAACCACCACAGACCGAGACAAGCTGCAGAAAATAGAGGGGAGGCCGTGGAGCTTCTAGACCAGACCACCGACCTTCCTTTGTTTCTCTTTCCATCTTCCATCACCACAGTCCATTTCCTCTGCTTCTCTTCTCCACTCCATTGCCATCTCTCTAACACTCTACTCTTTTCTTACCACCGTGGCTGTTTCCACACCATTTCTTCCTTTCCTTTCTCTCTCACCCACCATTGACTATCTTCTTTTTTTTTTCAACACTACAACCATCTACTTCGCCCATACCCCACAGTTGGCCACTTTCATTATCTCACAAATTAAAAAAAATAGACCCATTCTCTATTCCTATTCGGTCCTTCAATTTCAATGGGATTTTGTGGGTATTTTGAAGAAGCTGTGATCAGTATGAACCTCCGATGAGTGGTTAACATTCCAATTCTTGGTGATGAGGACATGTGCTTGAGCTCAATGAAATACATAGGGGAAGTTCTTTTGTTATCATTCCATTAGTCTAGAATTACATGTTTGGATTGCCTAGTTTTAGGAATTTTTATATATGTGATTCTGGAACTGAGATTGATGTTAATTGTCTTTGTTGGTTTGATATTTGTGATTGGATTGGATTTTTGTGGCTTGTTGGATTTTCATATATACAGTTCCTTATTGATTCAATGAAATTATGTTATCTACGTGTTATTGTTAGATAATATAATTAACTTGGATTAATAGAGTGTCGTGTTATAGCATTCATATAAAGAGGAAGCTAGTTGCATTTATTCATTTTAATTGCACTCTAAGTGGTTCCTAATAGTGCCTTAAGGGATAGTTACTAAGTGGGGTGCAGGAGTAATTATTAATTAAGAACATTAGACCCGAGCGATCGTTTGGGGTTTTATTTTCAATACTTAGAGAAAATTAACTTCCACAATCTTTTTGAGAGAGGATTGTCACTTCTTCATTACCAAAAGCATTCTTCATTCATATTTTTCACTTCATACCATTCCATTCACTCTTAATCATTCTCCATTTTTATAAAGAACATACCAAAAATATTAGATTAGCTTTTAATTAACAATTGCATCTTCTTTTAATTATTAATTTGAAAAAAAATCCAAAAATCGTTTTCCCCTTGTTTTAATTGCATTTGCATGATAATTAGTTTACTTAGGTAGTTCAATAATGGTTCCTCAAGTGAAACGACTCGAGTGTTGCATTGTACTACAATTCTTGAATTAAAAATATTTTGCATTTGACCCCAAGGCGAAAAGACACGGTTAAATCAACCACTAATTTTAATTTTGCAGAGTTGAGTATAAAAGACAAACACAACTTTGATGTAGTACCTTTAGTGCCTTTTGATATTGTCAATGATTAGGGCATTTTATTGTTCGTTTTGGGATTCACAATTAAAGATTAAGTAAAAATTACGTATAGGCAAACTTATGATCATTCTGTAACCCCCTGACTTTACACACGTAATTATAATTCGATAACACATATTTAAATCAGATTAGAGACCATTGGATGCTTTAGCCTCGTTTTAAACTTTCTGTCTCACAGTAAAATTTTACAAAACTTTCAAACTCTTTTTCCCATCCAAGTCTCAATTTCAATATTCGAATATAATTACCTTTGCAGTTAATATACATTCAATCATATCAGAGTGTATAACCACATCCCCGGCAACTCCCGGGTTCTATGCATAAAAACCTAAAGGTTTATAAGTATACACTAGGGGATTACACAACCAAAACCGAATGTAGTGTTCCTGATTCGGAATATACAGTAATCCCGAGTTCAAAATACATAACCAACGTTTCCAATTCAACTATATACCCCCAAGGGTCCTAATTGCTCCGGGTGGGCCGCTTCTCCTTTGAGCCACACGCCCTGTCTGAAATGTTAGTCATAGGAAAGAATGAGATTCGAGAGAATCTCAGTAGTAACAAACCACTCACACAATGCATAAACACAAAGCATGTACATAAATCACAAACAGCAACATCAGCAGCAATTCACAGATACATGGTTTTCACCACAAACGACAGCACTCACGGCTGTATACACAATACGACAGCTCTTGCTGTAATCAGTAATCAACATCATGACAGCTTACGCTGTAATCACAATAACGACAGCTTACGCTGTAAATGACAGCTTGCGCTGTAAACGACAGCTATCACCAGCTGTAACCGCAGCAGCATCAAAGATTCATCACAGAACAGTGATAACACACACATACAGAGCATTACACATAGTATAAGAGAGAGAGTCACTACCTTGTCCTTTCCTGACGTCCTTCGGCGCAGTTGGCTCCCGAGGGCGGCAAATATCGAATCCTACAATTCCAAATGCACCATTTAGACACTTCCATAGTGTTACTTGGGGTTATCTGAGTCTATAATGAAAATTTACAAAAATGCCCTTGGGGACCCGGCCCGGGCCCGCCGTACCCGGTCCGGTTGCACTTTTCCCGAAATTCTAATCTGGGCTATCCTAACATATTCCCGCCCAAGGAATCCATTTCCGTACTCGGAATTATCAAATTCAATGTTAAATTACAAATTTACCCTTGGCAGCCCCACTTTAAGGGTTTTAGGGGCGTTTTCGTAATTATGCTTTTTCGGCCTTTTCCGAAAAAGTGACCAACTGTAACCCCACCTAATTTCCGCCCCTGAACTCAATGGAACCATCAAATCATTGAAAATCCAGCTCTAAGGCCCATTTCTAGAGCTGGCCGAAATTTCTGAGTTCTCCGGGGAAAATCGGGGTTTTACGATTTCGGCTCCGAAAACGCGTTCCTTTCTACTCCTAACCACTTTATTAACCATTACATTAGGTTACAACTAACATTAAGACCCAATTTGGGCAGCATAACCCCTAGGCCATATCATTTCCAAACTTTAAAACCAATGGCAATCCGATGAAATTTCACCGATTAAATTGCCCACAGCAACCAGAATAAGCAATATACGAAAGTTTGGAAGTTACCTCAAGCTCCCACTAGCTTTTCTCAAATTTGGCTGAACCCTAGCCTCTGTGAAACACCAAATTTTGAGCTTCACAACCTTAAAGAATAAAGAGGAGTAGCTTAGAGTCGGAGTTATACGCGTTAGGAGCTAGATCGTCGGAGAAATCGGCTTACCTTGCGAGATTTCTTCCTCTTTTTCTCTCTTTTCTCCAAGCACTCTCTCACGTCTTTTTTTTCTGAAATGGGGTCGGGAATGGCTGATGAAGATGGTGGAATTGCTTTTAATTCCATGTTGATGTCATCTTACAATATGATGATGTCATAATTTTTAATTTCCCATTTTCGGGTTTTTCAGAAATTCTGGCAGATTTTCTGCCCTAACTTTGAAAAATCATAACTAATTCTAGAAAAATCGAAATGAGGTGATCCCAAATCCAAATGAAAGATATTTAAGTCCTCTTTAGAGGAAAAATATGAGCCATTACCAGAAATCACCACAAAATTCTAGAATTACACAAATTACATCATTGCCCCAAAACAGAGTCCATTTTCGACCTCAAACTTTGGACAGTCATATCTCCCATTTCCCAAAACGAAATGGCATAAATTATATGTCCATTTTGAAGCTTGGGAGGTGAAATTTAAGACTGGAAAGTTTCATAATTTTCTGACATCATTTGCCTAATCAAAACATCCACACGAGAAGACTGCCCAGAATAGAGTTTCACTGGACAGAATTTCAGATTTTGCATCTTTACTTCCTATGGTTCCATTTTCATACCAAACATCATTCCCCATAAATTTTCACAAGGAAGCCATTGGAATCATTAAAATATCCAAATTCTCATCACACATTCTCCAAAAGTGTTTATTCAACAATAATTACATCTACTTTTGAAGTCATTAGCCCTTAATCACTTTTTAGGATATTACATTTCTCCCCCCCGTAAAATAAATTTCGTCCTCGAAATTTGTCACACAACTTGAGCCATAAACTCTGGATAACGTCTTCGCATATCTGCTTCTGCTTCCCAAGTTGCTTTCCTCTGAGTCATTCCCTTCCAAATCACCTTCACAAATGGAATGCTTCGGTGTCTAAGCCGTCGTTCTTCTCTATCAATGATCTGTTCTGGCTCTATCGCATATGTGAAGTTGTCTTGTAACTCAACTTCTTCATATTCAACAATATGAGATGGATCCGGTTGATACTTCTTTAGTTGGGAAACATGAAACACATCGTGGAGTCTGCTCAAGTTTGGGGGTAGGGCTACTCGATAAGCAACAGGCCCAATCCTCTCAAGGATTTCAAAAGGACCTATATATCTCGGGCTCAGCTTCTTCCTCTTGATGGCTCGCCCAATGCCCGTAATTGGTGATACTCTCAGGAATATGTGATCACCAACCTCAAATTCTAGAGGCCTTCTCCTCTTGTCAGCGTAACTTTTCTGTCGACTCTGCGCCGTAAGGAGCCTCTTACGAAAGATCTGAATCTGTGCTGAGGTTTGATCAACCAAATCTGGCCCATAAAGCTTCCTTTCGGATAATTCATTCCAGCATAAAGGTGATTGACACCGTCTTCCATACAACGCTTCATACGGAGCCATTTGGATGCTCGCATGATAGCTATTGTTGTAAGCAAACTCAGCCAGTGGAAGGAAACGATCCCAACTTCCTTTAAAGTCGAGAACACAAGCTCGCAACATATCTTCCAGCGTCTGAATTGTTCTCTCAGATTGTCCATCCGTTTGAGGATGATAAGCCATACTGAATCTCAGTTGAGTACCTAAGGCTTCAAGCAATGCTTTCCAAAACTTCGAAGTAAATCGTGGATCTCAATCAGAAATGATGTTTTTCGGAACACCATGAAGTTTGACAATCTCTCGGATATAAATCTCTGCTAGTTTATCAGGAGAATAACCAGGATTGATTGGTATGAAGTGGGCTGACTTCGTTAACCGATCCACAATTACCCAGATCGCATCATAGTTTCTGATCCTGGGTAATCCCACAACCAAATCCATGGTCACACTTTCCCATTTCCATTCTGGAATCTAAGGACTCTGAAGTAAACCAGGCGGTCTCTGGTGCTCAATTTTCACTTTCTGACAAGTGAGACACCTTGCAACATATTTGGTCACGTCACTCTTCAAACCCGGCCACCAATACACCGATTTCAGATTCTGATACATCTTGGTCATACCAGGATAAAGAGTATATCGGCTCTTGTGTGCCTCATCCAGAATCTTCTGCCTCAACTCTACCTTAAGTGGAACGCAGACTCTTTTCTGGTAACAAACCAATCCACGAGGCGATATGTCGTAGCCTGAAACTTCTCCCTGTTCGATTCGAGTCAGATTGCGCTGTATCCAGTCATCTTGACTCTGAGCTTCTTCAATTTCCGCCCTTAGATCTCTCTCCTCTTGAGAAACAGTGTAATTGGCACAGATGATCTGGTTTGTCAAATTTAAATCACGGAAATCTTCAATCAATTTCCTTTCTTGTATCATCATAGCTGCAACGAGCATAGTCTTTCGGCTAAGAGCATCAGCGACTACATTTGCCTTACCCGGATGATATTTTATTTCCAGGTCATAGTCCTTAAGTAATTCCATCCAACGGCGCTGTCTCATATTCAGTTCTTTTTTATCATACAGATATTTGAGACTCTTGTGGTCGCAGTACAATTCCACAGTCACACCATACAGGTAATGATGCCAAATCTTCAAAGCAAATACAATGGCTGCAAGCTCCAGATCATGAGTGGGATAGTTCAATTCATGAGGTCTGAGCTGTCGAGAGGCGTAGGCCACCTCGCATCCCTGCTGCATAAGGACACACCCTAATCCCTGCCCACTGGCATCAGAATACACAACGTATGTCAAACTAGGATCGGGTAAAATTGACACAGGTGCCGTCGTCAACCTCTCCTTCAGCTCCACAAAATAGTTTTCACATTTCTCATCCCACACAAATGACTGATCCTTTCTTGTGAGCTTGGTCATCGGCAACGCAATACGGGAGAAATTTTGGATAAATCTCCGATAATAACCAGCAAGACCCAGAAAACTGCGTATTTCCGCCACAGATTCTGGCCTCTTCCAGTCCAGTACTGCTTCCACTTTACTGGGATCCACAGAGACCCCTTCTTGCGAGATAACATGGCCTAAGAATTTTACTTCTGATAGCCAAAACTCGCACTTGCTCAATTTAGCATATAGTTGTTTCTCACGCAATGTAGTCAATACAACTCTCAAATGATGCTCATGCTCCTCCATACTCTTGGAATATATCAGAATGTCATCGATAAACACAACAACGAACTGATCCAAATATTGTGGAAAGATATGGTTCATGTAATCCATGAAAACCGCAAGCGTATTGGTTAGCCCAAATGGCATCACCAAGAACTCATAGTGACCGTACCTGGTCCGAAAAGCAGTCTTCGGAACATCTTCTGCTTTCACTCGTAGCTGATGATACCCTGACCTTAGATCAATCTTCGAAAATACACACGAACCGGATATTTGATCTAAAAGGTCATCGATTCGGGGAAGAGGGTACTTGTTCTTAATAGTAACTTTATTTAGTTCTCTGTAGTGGATACACAATCGAAGACTCCTGTCTTTCTTCTTTACAAACAACACTGGAGCTCCCCAAGACGACACACTGGGTCTAATGAACCCTTTTTCAAGCAAGGCTTCTATTTGTTTCTTTAACTCCGCCATTTCATTTGGGGCCATCCGATATGGGGCCTTAGATATAGAGCCAGCTCCAGGCACAATATCGATTGGAAATTGAACTTCCCTTTCTGGAGGTAGTCCGCTCAAATCATCCGGAAACACCTCAGGAAATTCATTTACCACGGGTATATTATTCAAGGTTTCGCCAATTTCCCCTTGCACAGAGAAAAACACCACATAACCCTGGCAACCCTTTTCAAGATACTTTTCAGCTTTGGCTGCTGCAAGGAAATTCATACTAGAATCCACAACTTTAGCCCTCTGACAAACAGGATATACTATCCTCTTGTTCCCACAATCAAGTAATACATTATTTGCCGTTAACCAATCAAAACCCAAAATAACTTCTAATTGGTAAAGCGGCAAACATATAAGATCTACAACAGATTGGTGCCCTTCCACAGTTATGACACAACTCAAACAAGCTTCTGTGGTTAAGGCCTTAACACCCATTGGAGTTGACACTACTAATTCAAATGGTAACTTATGTACATGCATTCCCAGGCGCTTCACGCAATCATAGGCGATGAAGGAGTGACTTGCACCCGAATCATACAAAACTTGCAACAGATGGCCATTAAGAAGAATATTACCTTGTATCAGCTCAGGAGATTTACGGGTCTCTTCGTGGGTCATAGCAAATACTCGGCCCTGTGTCTTCGGTCTCTGGTCTGGTCGTGGCTCTTTGCAGTCAGCAGCAGTATGGCCCACACGCTTACAATTGTAACATATTATTTTGCCATCACATGTTTTACCCTGGTGTGGTTGATTACAGCAACGACAAATCCACGGTGCAAAATATATTCTTTGCTGGTCACGGCTCCCAGACTGGTAGGGTTTCTTACCACTTCCAGATGAAGATCCTTGCCCCTTCCGCTTCTGTGAGGTAGCACCCTTACTAGGTTCTTTGCGGTGGCTAATAGCTCTGGAAGGATACAATTCTCTCAAGTTGTTCTCTGTAATTCTGCACTGTTCCACCGCCTTATTGAACTTGGTAAATTGGTGAGTAGCTAGGCGTTTCCTCAACTCTCGCCTCAGACCGTGAATGAGCATATCAGAACTCCATTCTTCGTCATCCTTGTACCAGAGGTAAGAGGAGTACCGAGCCAACCGAACAAAACGGGACAAGTAATCATCGAAGTTCTCTGTGTCCCCTTGTCTAATGTTGAGAAATTCT
The DNA here is from genome assembly GCA_963210345.1 of Inga oerstediana. Lineage (NCBI taxonomy): Eukaryota > Viridiplantae > Streptophyta > Magnoliopsida > Fabales > Fabaceae > Inga > Inga oerstediana. Next base: position 70,398,287 of record OY723400.1, on the reverse strand, counting down.
GTCTCCTTCTCGAGTCTCACCGATTTGGGAAAATACTTCTCGTTGAACTCTTGTTGAAACAGTTCCCAAGTCAATGGCATTTCCTTGCTTTTCAATGTTAGGGCGATATTCCGCCACCAACGATCTGCATCCCCTTCGAGCTTATAAACGGCCAGTCGTGGCTTCACCTCATCCGGGCAACCAAGAACCTCAAATATTTTCTCCAGCCTGTTCATCCAATCTTCGGCTGATTGAGGGTCAAACCTTCCTTTGAACGCTGGAGGCAGATGCTTGCAGAATCTGGTGACCCAAAACTGAAGGTCTCTGTCCTCTCTAAGCGGCATCCCATATGATTCTTGATTTGGAATAGCATGAGGTGGGGATTCTAGTGGTCTTGCTGATCCTTCTGCAGTGTCCTCATGTCGAGTTTCTTCTTGAGTTTCCTCCGGAGTGGACTGAATTGGACCTTCCTTGTTCTTTGCTTTCTCTGCTCTGAGCTCTTCTCTCAGCTCAGTTATCATATCTCTTTGATCCCGGATTAGACCCATCAGCTCTTGCATAGGATCTGGTGGATTATCATTGACGACCTCCACCTCTGGGTCTACACGCGGAATATTGGGGCGTCCTCTAGTTTTCTTCATTCTTCAAACAACTTGCCCCATTAATTTAGCAGAGATAGTATGCACATATAGTCACAAAACTCATATATATATCCATGTCAATAAAACATACATGTGCATACACAACAATCATTCACAGATATCCCTACTACTATATAAGGGATCTATCCTAGCTACCTGTAAACAACAGCTTGCGCTGTAAACGACAGCTATCACCAGCTGTAACCGCAGCAGCATCAAAGATTCATCACAGAACAGTGATAACACACACATACAGAGCATTACACATAGTATAAGAGAGAGAGAGTCACTACCTTGTCCTTTCCTGACGTTCTTCGGCGCAGTTGGCTCCTGAGGGCGGCAAATATCGAATCCTACAATTCCAAATGCACCATTTAGACACTTCCATAGTGTTACTTGGGGTTATCTGAGTCTATAATGAAAATTTACAAAAATGCCCTTGGGGACCCGGCCCGGGCCCGCCGTACCCGGTCCGGTTGCACTTTTCCCGAAATTCTAATCTGGGCTATCCTAACATATTCCCGCCCAAGGAATCCATTTCCGTACTCGAAATTATCAAATTCAATGTTAAATTACAAATTTACCCTTGGCAGCCCCACTTTAAGGGTTTTAGGGGCGTTTTCGTAATTATGCTTTTTCGGCCTTTTCCGAAAAAGTGACCAACTGTAACCCCACCTAATTTTCGCCCCTGAACTCAATGGAACCATCAAATAATTGAAAATCCAGCTCTAAGGCCCATTTCTAGAGCTGGCCGAAATTTATGAGTTCTCCGGGGAAAATCGGGGTTTTACGATTTCGGCTCCGAAAACGCGTTCCTTTCTACTCCTAACCACTTTATTAACCATTACATTAGGTTACAACTAACATTAAGACCCAATTTGGGCAGCATAACCCCTAGGCCATATCATTTCCAAACTTTAAAACCAATGGCAATCCGGTGAAATTTCACCGATTAAATTGCCCACAGCAACCAGAATAAGCAATATACGAAAGTTTGGAAGTTACCTCAAGCTCCCACTAGCTTTTCCCAAATTTAACTGAACCCTAGCCTCTGTGAAACACCAAATTTTGAGCTTCACAACCTTAAAGAATAAAGAGGAGTAGCTTAGAGTCGGAGTTATACGCGTTAGGAGCTAGATCGTCGGAGAAATCGGCTTACCTTGCGAGATTTCTTCCTCTTTTTCTCTCTTTTCTCCAAGCTCTCTCTCACGTCTTTTTTTTTCTGAAATGGGGTCGGGAATGGCTGATGAAGATGGTGGAATTTCTTTTAATTCCATGTTGATGTCATCTTACAATATGATGATGTCATAATTTTTAATTTCCCATTTTCGGGTTTTTCAGAAATTCTGGCAGATTTTCTGCCCTAACTTTGAAAAATCATAACTAATTCTAGAAAAATCTAAATGAGGTGATCCCAAAGCCAAATGAAAGATATTTAAGTCCTCTTTACAGGAAAAATATGAGCCATTACCAGAAATCACCACAAAATTCCAGAATTACACAAATTTCATCATTGCCCCAAAACAGAGTCCATTTTCGACCTCAAACTTTGGACAGTCATATCTCCCATTTCCCAAAATGAAATGGCATAAATTATATGTTCATTTTGAAGCTTGGGAGGTGAAATTTAAGACTGAAAAGTTTCATAATTTTCTGACATCATTTGCCTAATCAAAACATCCACACGAGAAGACTGCCCAGAATAGAGTTTCACTGGACAGAATTTCAGATTTTGCATCTTTACTTCCAATGGTTCCATTTTCATACCAAACATCATTCCCCATAAATTTTCACAAGGAAGCCATTGGAATCATTAAAATATCCAAATTCTCATCACACATTCTCCAAAAGTGTTTATTCAACAATAATTACATCTACTTTTGAAGTCATTAGCCCTTAATCACTTTTTGGGATATTACACATTCTCTCTTTTTAAGGAGCTTTTATTGATTCTTAGGTAATTTAAATGCCATTCAAATATAATTAAAATAAAAGGAGATTGGTTTTGGGTTTTATTGAAAATAGGTAAATGTAAAATTTAATTAAAATCCTAAAGATACTATTTTTGGTATTTTTGAAAAATAATGAAAGAATGCTTTGGATTAAAAGGGTTATATGATGAAATGGGTCTTGGTAGTAAAGTTGGAGACCTTCCTAAATTCTTAAAATATTTTGGGAGTTAATTTTGCATTAAGTTAAATTGAAAACCCTCAGCAATCCCATCAGGTCCAATCTACCTAATTAAAGACTAATGCTACAATCGCAATCATAGTCATATCTTAGATAAATTGTTAAAAATCATTTGATGTATATTTGAAAATTAGTTTAATGTACTTACTTTCTCTTAAATGAGAGCACAATCGCGACACTCAATATAAATTAAGTCAATTACAAACCATAGTGATCATATACAATGCATAATCTCATTAAAACACAAGGAAATAAGTTCAACACATAATCCAAGAGCATCAAAGCAAAATTCAATACAAATGTTAACCAACAAGGACAAATGAACACTCATCCAAGTCTCACAAACATGTACCAATATAAAAAATCCAAATAGAAGATAATACGTTAATTGAGTTAATAGAAAACTAATGAAGTTCTCTTTGTAACATATTGAAGTTCTAACCACTTTCTCTATCACCATCACTATAAATCAGCCACTAATAATCTTAATTGCACCCACAATTTGCTCAAAGCTCCAAAAATCCATGGGAAACAAGTAAAATGGCGAATTAGAAGAGAAAGAAAAGAGAAAAGGGTTTGTCGGCTTAGTGAGAAAACAGAAGCAATGGAAGGAGACGGTGATCAAAGGAAAAATAATATCATTAACTCCTATTTAGGTCCAAAAACTCCTATTTATCAAAACTAGACAGTGTATTTCGGCAACAATTTTCCTATTTTCTGGGTAATAATAGAAAAATAATATCTCTTAAAATATACATATAGACATTACGAACTATGATTCATTTTAAAGGTCTGGATGTGTACTATATCACTACCAAATTTCTTAACCCAGTTAAAACGTTTGCCCTGTCAAATCGCTCTCTTAAGATTATGGCTCATCAATAAAATAGTAGCTAACTAACATTATCTATTTCATGTATTTTAGCTATAATATAGTACTTACCTTGTCTTTTGCTTGTCTCTCATGATCCTCCTTATGGGGGATAGATACACACCAAAATATATAATTATCTTACGAAGACCTTAAATAAAAATACACAACAACCATTAATCAAAATCAATTTTAATATCATAAAGATCAAAACAAGCTTCTCAAGAGCTTCCACTTTCAAGCTTCCTCCACTAGCTTGCTTTCCCTTCAGGAGTACTTTCCCCTACTGTTGGTACATGGGAGAAAAAGCACTCAGATTTGAGGGAATCTCAATAGTAAAACATTAACTTCAATATCATGCACAATGATAATAAATTAAGCATGTAAATAGCCAATGCAATAACAACACCTTATAGGTACATACACATGGCTATGGCACATACTCAAGCAAGGGTATTACATGTTCAAAGGCTTAGTTATAGCATACATGGCAAATAGACATGCAAGCAACCAAGCACAAATTTTATAAGAGTAACTTTCACTACCTTTTTCTTCTTTTTTTTGCCAAGTCGTTAGATTCTATGTTTTATGTTTTGATGATAACAAAACTTAGAAAGGTTTTGTATAGGATTTGAATGATGAACAAAGTATTTTGAACAAGAAAATATTTCTGTTTTGCAAATCTATTAAATCACTCAAGTGAGAAGAATTCATCACTGCAAGTGATCACTAAAGTTGAAAAACATATCACTCAAGTGACCACTTGAGTGATGTGATAAAGCCTAGATAAATCATCATGGTGATCTTCTAGTGAAATAGTTTTACAAAAAAAAAAACCTTCGAGTAACCACTCTAGTATTATGTTAAAATCCATCACCAACAAATCAACATAGTGATTCATCCAGTGATAGTGCTGAAAAATTTTAAAGGGAAAATCACTTGACTCACTTGAGTGACCACTGGAGTGATGGGTTAAAAATCATCACTAGCACATCACTTAAGTGATTTGTTCTAGTGATGCTGCTCTGAAGTACTTTAAAGAAAAATTCACTTGAGTGATGACTTCTGATCACTCTAGTGATTAGACAAAGCGTGCTAGCACAACACTAGTGACTCTGGAAGTGTTTTGAAATCAAAAAATTTTCTAATTATAAGATCATTCGAGTGACCACTTGAGCAATGAGTTAAAACAACATCACTAGGAGAACACTCCAGTGATGTGATCAAGTGATCTGCTTTTCTAAAATCATAGGAAACATGATCACTCAAGCGAACACTCGAGTGACCATAGAATCCTTCATCACTAGCTGATCACTCAAATGATGCACCAAGTGACCTGAAATAGATCATTTGAGTGATCCCATTTTATGCATCACTAGCATATTACTCTATTGATCTACCTAGTGCTCCGAAATATTTTCAAAATTGTTAAGAGAGGATCACTCAAGTTATCACTTGCGTAATGCTTTCCTAGAAAACAGAGCAACGCTTCGAAACTTCTTAAATCACTAAAATGATTATGAAATTTGTTCTTTTTGCTTATAATAATTCTAATTGTTTACTATACAAGAACTTAAGTGTTTTTCAAGTGATCAATTAAAGTTTAATTCACAAACTAGAAAAAGAACTTTTTGTGTCAGAAGTATTAAATAAGAAGGACATTCATATGTTGGACATTCTCTTTGCTCCAATGGCTAATTTCTTAGACACAACGAATGTTCAGAGACTTCAATGGATATATATCAAAGACCAAGGAAACTCTAATAGATACATTCAACAAGGCAATGGTCATTAATATACTCTACCTATAAATATCTAGCTAGAGCACTGAAGATGAAGTAAAGAACCTTTGTGAAAATTTTCCGTTACATTTATTGCAAAATCTTAAAGCTCTTAAATTCGAGTTTGTACTTCAATGATCATATATCTACTCTTGTGAGAGACATTTATTGATTCATTTATTATATGAGAGACTCAAGATTGTGGAATCTTGAGTGCTCATTAAATTGCAAAGTGTAAGGGGGAGCGATTGTTCTTGAAAAGAACTAGCTTGTATTAAGGCACTAAGGCCTGGCGAATATTAGAGAATAGTGAAAATCTCATAAGGTTTCGAAGGACTGGACGTAGGTCAAATGGTTTAAACTGAACCAATATAAACCTCGTGTGCTTACCCTTGGTGCCACTCTTCAACTCTATTTTATTGAAGTCTGCATTAAATTCTAAATATTTAATTATCACCCAATTCAACCCCCCTCTTGAGTTAAAGTCTTTTGAAGATAGGCGTTGTCACTTTTGTGCCTTGGTCACATCTTCAAAAAATAATACAAGGATTGCAATATAGAGTATAATCCCATATCATCTCTCTAAGAGCCTTTTATTAATTACCTATAAACTAAGTGTGATGATTGGCATAAAATAATAAAAAGGGAAAATTTGATCTTTTGAAACTACAATTATATGAAAATAATAAAACTCCTAAATTATAATGTTTTTGATATTTTTAGATATGATAGAATGGAAATAGGAATGTATGAAATGAATATCTTGAAAATGGTTTGCAAGGGCAATCATAGTTCTTACAATGATAATGAGAGTTCAATTTACTAGTTTAGTCGAAAATACCCAAAAGACCCTTTGAGTTAGCTTAAGTTAAATGGATTAAACACTTCCACACCAGGTAAGGTTTAACCCCTTTAACCAAAACTCAATACAAGACACTAGCCATTGCAACTAAAGTTCCTCAAAATACTAAACCTCAAACACAATTAAGTCTAGTGCATTAATCAATGATTATTTCTAAACTTAGAAAAGAATCACTTCTTAAAGCACTATTAAAAACCACTTTTAATGCAATTTATAAAATCACTAAATTTTCTAAAATACCAAACCCTATCAACCGATGAGTTTAGTACCAAACAAGAGGAACCTGTACTCTAGAGATGCTATTAAGCACTCTTAGTGTGTGATTTAAATTAATTAATGTAATTGGTCCAATGCAACTCCAAAATCAACTTAATATCTAAACAATATCATGTAAGACAATAGAGAATGAATGGAATTACACTTAAACATATATGCAACCACATATATTGATGAGCACAAAGTTCAACACCAACCAATTCAAATCACAAATTAATTCAAACCAAGTACTTAACCAAGTAACAAAAGTCTAACAATATCAATACAATCTCTAATACAAAAAGTCATAATTACAAAGCTAAACAAATAGATTAAAATATAAAACTCCCCTTAGAACTCAAGCCCTTAGCTTCCATCCTCAAGAGAATGATACTCTAGACACTACCACTCATCAATTCAGCTTCACCACACACTTCCAAAATTCCAGACATTGAAGACTACTAATTAAACTGACAAATTAACACTTAATTAATAAAAAATGGTGGCTGAATATAAGCACCAGAATCAGGGAAAGCACGGCCTGGAATAATGGAATGTGTGAGAGGATGAGGCTCGCCGGAAATGATAGATGATGAAGGCAAAGTGAAGTAGAACCACAGCGGTGGTGATGAACTAGAGGTGAACATTGGAAAGAACTTGAAGCTTTCGGTAGTTTCTACAACTCCCAGCCCCCTGAATCCCAACTCTCAGCTCTCTTCTATTCTCTCTTCCGACGGCCTATGGTGGTGGACGGTGGTAGAAGGACGCCGATGATGGTAGGTGATGATGGTGTAGGTAAGGTGAAGGTGAATGGTTAAAGTGAGATCGAACTCTTCCTTGCGGCAACTCCCTTCATTCCACTCTTCCCAATTTTCGCTCTCAACTCTTCCTCCCCAACTCACTACTCGCGGCAGCTGTAGCTCTAGGATGGTAGACTCACCTGCGAGAGAGGAAGACAAAGGTGATGAAGATCAAAGGAGGAAGGTCTAGAAGTAGTGTGTTGCGGCTGTGATCTCTGAAATCGTGGAATGAAGCTCTCTCTAAAATGAACCTGAAACTCGCCCTAAATGAGTTATGTCAAAACGCTGGAGTTTTGATGGGACCAGATTGTTATTTTCCAAATTCAAGGTACTAAATTGTCCTTTCTGAAATTCAAGCCCCAAATTGCCATTTTCAAATTTAATCTAAAATTTTCAATTATTTACAATTGAACCAATATCCAATCCTCTCAAAACTGAATGATTAAGAGTATTACAATTATTTTGACAACTTTACACTTTTTAATCTTAATTTAATATATTTACTCTTAATCTCAAGAAATACATTTCAGGCTCAATTATTATGACAAAATCCCCAATTAAAATATAAAAATATATAATTAACATAGGGATTTGTCAGTCTTGTTCTAACACAGGTATTAAATCCTATATTTCACATAAGGGCAGATCAATACTTAGCCTATGATACATTACCATTGCATAATAAATCTCTCTCAATCCCAAATTCTCATTTAGCTCTCCAACATGTTTCTTTTTCCTTAATTCTTCATTTAGCCTCACTAACATCATCAATTTAAAACTTATAGCATTCCTTATCATTTAAAAATACCTCATTTTCTAATACGAAAATTCTCCAGATTTATAAACAATACTAGCATCATCATTTCAATGTCTCTAAGCATAAAATAACTATATAGGACAGTTACTTAACATTTATAGACATTGAACAAAGCCTTAAATCAATTTCTCAGCCCCTACTTCACTCTTTATGCTTGAGCATAAATATAAGTGTCTTTCATGTTTATTAGCACTTTACACATGTAAGCATCCAACAAGCCTTTAAATGATTATTTAATATGAAAAAATATGAAAAAGTGCCAAAACAGTGGGTTATCAACCCTTTAAAAGCTTTGCATTCTTTAAATCATTACATCATAACGTATATACATGTGTGTGTATCTCTTCTCAAGACAAACTTCAAAGATCCTAAAGTACTAGTTTAATCAGCCTTGCTTCTAAGAGATTATGAAATCAGCCACTAATACCCATAAAACCAGCCTCAAAAAGTAGAATAATCACTGTCTGAATTAATTGCCCAGCCATAAAAATCCACCAATTAACTTGATAGATTAACAATGGATATAAGCAAATCAGTAATTGCTAATGGAACCACAGAACAGGGAAACCACGGTTATAACAGTATGAAACCAGATAGAAGAAATGAAATATGCTTGCGATTAAATTGACTGAAGACAGTCAGTGAAGGGATTAGGTAGTGTGGTGGTTAATTGATGGTAGCTCTTCCTTCCACTCCCTAACAACGGCTCAAAACTCGCGGCACTCTGTTTCTCTGCCATTACTTCGCTGCATCTCGAACTTGACAATGGCGAGATGACGATGATGGTGGATGCGAGGTGAAGGATGGTGATGAGGGAAAGAGCCAATGATGGTGCTGAAATGATGACGACGGCGGTGTGACACGAATCCCAGCTTACTACTGCTCCCTGAAGCCCGACTCTCAGCTCTGTTGGCGGCTGTGATGAACTGTGGAGAATGGTCACCGGAAATGGAAGGTTATGGTGCTTGAGGGAGGGCCGGCGATGGTGAGGAACTAGAGGTGGATGGTGGTGATGGCCCTCCCTCTACTCTCAAGCTCTCCGCTCCTTGCTCTCAGCTTCTCTGGTTCGACCATCAGCTCTCTGCAACTCAATTACCCATTTAATTCAGGATCTAACCTAGTCCTAATGAGTAAAACGCTATGTTTTAAAATGGGACTGAACTATCATTTTCTAAATTCGATGGACTAAAGTGTCATTTTTTAAATTTGCTTCCCAAACTGACATTTTCAATCTTAATCCAATTTTTCAAGCCATTTGTAGTTAAAAACCAATTAAACCAACATCAAATATTCTCAAAAATCAATGATTAAGTGTATTACAATTATTTTGACAATTTTTCCCTTTTAAGTCCTAATTTAATATATTTACTCTTAATCTCAATTAAGCACAAATAAGGCATTTTAAGCTTAATTATCATGACAAAATCCCTAAATAACATATCAAAATATATAGTTAAATAGGGATTTGTCAATTCCCCCACACTTAAACTTTTACACTCCTGGGCAAAACATTAATCAATTCAAAACTAAATACAAATGAAAATTTCAAATGCTCAATATTAGAGTCAATGAATTAATCAATGATCACAAATCAAGCTTGTACAAGTTTTAGCATGGGGTCATGCAAATGGACTAAATTAATGCATAATTAATCAAAGAAACATACACAAGAGAACACTTAAGGATTTAAGTGTTTAACTCATCTCACAAGTATGTGAAATTTCGCTTAACACCACCTAGACTAGGTCCTACCATATGCTTGTAGAAATTCTACTTTCTCCACCACTATGTAGCAACTAAACTCATGAATCAAGGGGACTTTTAAAAGGGTTGTAATGATGGAAATGGTCTTATGGAAGGGATAATGAAACAACAAGTATTATGTATGAACAAATGTATACAATGACATTTTTTTTATTTAAAGCTCAAATAATCACATCTCCTTGCCAATCAAAACAAATGCCTTTTTTTTCTTTTAAATTTCTTCTTTTCTCTTTCTCTTTCTTCTTTTTTTTCATGCGTTTTCTATCTTTTCTTTTCTTTTTTGTTTTTTTTCCTTCTAGTTCTTTTTTTTTTTATAATGCATGTAAATGGCATTTCTTCATACCTATGATATTTATGGCAATTCAATGATATTTGGATGCCAATCTAATACAAATGGAATGCATACATGATGCTTGTTAATAAATGATGAATTTTGAAATATGAATGGCTCAAAGGGTGTTCACAATGGATTAGTGTATAGGGTTTGTGTTTGGGATAAAGGGTGATGAAATGAATGCCCCTATCATATTCATTAATCTAAATGCAAATGTGATTTTTAAAAAGAATTTAAAAAAGTTTAAAGGTACACTAGAATAGGTGGCAAACACACATTAGTGAATGAAAATTAGGCTCAAAACCTTCCAACAAAGGTTTTCTTCTCAAATGCACATTCACAAAGATTAATTGAACATTAGCCTAATCAAAATGCATTAACTCAACTAATCCAAATGCTAACTCTAAGCAATAACCAATCAATTCATTAAAAATCAATGAAGAACATATGCAATTTCCATAAGTATTAAGACAAATCTCCAAGTCAAGGAGTGACAAAAATTCGAAAATGTGGTTTGGATCAAAAAAATTTTTGAATTTGTTTTTTTGAAAATGATACATTTTTGCAACTAGGCACACTAAAGCATACAAGACTCAAATCCTAATCCCTCCTCCACACTTAAATCTTGCATTGTCCTCAATGCAAAACCTAAGGGCAAAGGAATGACAAGAGCTCAAAGCCTAAGGGGTGAATAACAAAAGAATTCTACCTTTTACTACTGAATTATGTCTCTCCCCCACACTTATCTTCCTCATATAACAACTAAGCTCAAGGAATCATAAAAATTAGGAAGAAAACAAGTGAGAAAAGAGACAACCTTTGTTAGAATCTTTTAAGGCACTTAAAAGAGAAGTTCTCATCCAATATGAGAAACATGATTGTCTTCATAATGCATACTTCTCTTTGTTTGATTTTCATAGGTGGAGGCTGTTCAGGATCAATTGGAAGAGGTCCATGAATGTAGGGTGGAGCTTGGTACCACACATGACTCTTCCAAGTGTATGCTTGCAAAGAAGACAAGCCAGAAGTAGTATCGAATCAAAAGATATAAACATGGAGAGACTTAGAGTATTGTGCACACATATTAAGAATAAAACTCTCCAAGTAGGAATCACACCCAAAAAAATCAATTTGGTTCCCTTCTGTAGGAACCGAACAAGTGGTCATATTTTGAAAATCCTCTTGTGTTTGCAATGGGGAAAATGCGGAATCCAACTTAGCGTTGGAGTGCATTGCATCACTTTTACAATCACAAGAGTTGAGAGGTAAAAAAGTGGAAGAAGAATGAGAATTGATCAAGCTTTCACCACCTAAAATATCAAAACAAATATTTTCATTTTCTATATCAGGTGGCAAATTGCAAGAAAGAACTAATGGAAAGATTCATTTTCATTTACAATTTTATCATTCAAAATCATTGAATCTTTCCTTATTAAACTACCTAAATCATGCAATTCATAGGGATCCAAAGGTGCACAATTTTCAAGGTTTGTAGCAAGTGTAACATGCACTTTGATGTTATCAATTGAACTAGATGAAGAATCAAGGTCATGTGAAGAAGAAAGCCAATTATCAATATCCACACAAATAACACATGACATTTCACCCTCATATGAACAAACAAAAGTAGAATGTAGGGAAGAGGGAAAAATAAGTTCTTCATCTTATTCAGAAGTATTAAAAAATTCCAATTCATGCTTACCAACACTTGAAACAGAAGAAAAATCATGTAAGAAATCATCATTTTGACAATTATTTGAGCTATCATCATATTCACACTTTGCCATAATTTGAGCATCCAAGCATAATGCATCAATTTCCACAATTTCATGTTGAATGTGTTCATCACTCCTAGAACTAGGGAAAAGAACATGTTCATCACACATAGAAGTATTGACAATGCAAGCAATATCATCAACTACACAACTACTATTAGAAATATCATAGTGACCATTTTCAACATCAAGCATATGAGAGGATTTGACCACAATTTCTTCATCCACCTCATCATCACTCACAACATCAAGAATAGTAGTAAGAGGAGGGTCAACCTCTTCAAGAAGAAAAGGAATAGTACCATTGTTTGGAAGTAGCTCCTCTGGTAGTTGAAAATGCACTTGCTTCATCCTAACATCATTTGTGGGAGTAGGTACTGGAGGTATGAAATCTTCCACTTTTGAAGTGGCATTTAGCTCTTGAGCTTGGACTCCTTGTGCCTCTTCTTGTAGGTCATGGGGCCAAGGGGTTCCATCTTCACCTCTTGTCTTTACCCATAGCATATGAGCATAATATGCCTTGAAAAAATCATCAATGTATTCTAATTGCTCTTCTATCTCCCTAGAGCTTCCAATTGTGCTTTGATGCAAGAGTAACTAAAGGTATGGCTCTTGGAGTACTTCACACTTCCTTGTCAATGCCCTTGTTAGTGAATCCATATTATGGGATGAGAAGAGGGCATCCAATCCACTAGGTTGAGGGGTAGGAGATTGTGGTGGAGGTTCATAGAATGATGGAGAAGGTGGTTCTTAGGGAGTTCTACATTGGATGGAAGTAGGGGGAAATGGGGGAAGATGAAATGGATATGATAGTTCTTGATAAAGTAGAGTGGGTGATTCTTGATGAAATGGGTAGGGTGAAGAAGTATGGTTGAAGTGGGATTGAGGTGGTTGAAAGGTAGGTTCATGATCAAAATAGGAGGTTTGTGGACAAGATTGTTCCAAATGTGTTTGGAGATATTGAGGATGTTGAGATTCAGAGGCTCCTCTTCGATTTATGTCTGCATGGAGGGAATCTAATTCTTGTTGAAGCAAATCAAGCTTTTGAGAATATGTAAGATCAGAAAATGATTTATGTCTCCAAGTGCCATAAGATTCATCCACGAATTGAGAGCTTGAGGTTCTATCACTCCTTAAACAAGAATGCATAGGAGGATTAGTGTAAACCCGAAACTTATGATCCTCATTAAACCAAGCCATTCAAATTGCAATCAATTAAATCCTAATGAATTCTAAGTCCTAAAAATGCAAATGCAAAAACAAAAAGAAAATCAAGATATTTGTTGATAATTTTTTCAAAATTTTCTATGGAGAGATGCAATATGCTATGAAAAATATGCAAAACTACCTAAACTAACTAAAAAGCAACCTGAAGGCTCAAGGTACTAATCACTCAAAGATTGACACTTAGCTACTAGGGAACCAATTACTTGGCTCCCCGACAACAATGCCACTTGAAGAATAGGCATTGTCAACTTTGTGCCATGGTAACCTTCTTCAAAGTTAAACCAAGGATTGCAATATAAGGTACAATCCCGGATCATCTCTCAACAAGCCTTTTATTAATTACCTAGAAACTAAGTGTGACAAATTTGAAAAGCCATATCGTGGGGCTATCAAATAAAACTAAGCTAAATGCAATATAAGGCAACTAACCTAGGTCAATCTTTACGTTGAGCTTATATTTAGTTCCTAAATAATCTAGTGCAAATAACAAATTAACCAAAGAGTATAGAATGTGAGTTTCATCTATCTAATTAAACTAAGAGCTACTTGTTTGTGAATTTTTCAATGTATAAAGTGAGTGGTGGGTGTAAATGCAAGAGATGAATGTCCTAGGTGAATGAGTCTACTAACCATCCTTGTCCAATTTTAATTCTAAGTTCTTCTCTTAACTAAGCACAAGGACTAGTAAGAACCCTTACTAATCAATACTTCTAACTTCTTGATTATATCTAAACCTAGACTCAATTATCAGTTAGGAGTATCTTAAGTACTTAGCTCATGCTAAATTCATAAGAAATCCTCTCTACCACCAATTAATTCCTAGAAACCTAGCAAACAATTGAGTTCAAGAGAATAGAGGAAAGCAATTGAATAACAAAAGAGTGTTGTAGTCCAATTACAATCCATGAGTACAAATCTAGCACAAGAATCATCATCCAGATTACATCGACCGATTAAATCCTCATCCATATACACAAATCATAAACTCTAGCAACCTAGAATTATAATCTGCATATACATAGAGTGGAAGATGAAATTAAGATACAAGAACTCCCCAGTTGCTTAAGGACTCAGGTTAGCTTCACCATCACCATCGGACAAAAGAGTTAGCCGCTCATGACATATAATCGAACCAAGATGCAGCTGGAACCTTCATCAGGCATGGATGAATGTGCGATAGAGCTGGAGAAAAAGATATGGAGGTTTGATGGAGGCGATCGATGGAGAAGTGAGGAGGAATCAAGGGATCGGTGATGAAGTTGATGATTATGGTGAAATGGAAGAAGTGAGATTTTCAGAGATGAAGAGAGCGAAGTTTCTGTTCTGTTCTTCTTTTCCAGTCCACCTTCCCTCCGATCCCTCCATACGATTCTCAAATTGGGGATGAATTAAAATTCTTTAAGGGCATGTTTGGCAAATGGAAATGAAGTGGGTAATTTAAGAGTTAGTTCTAGATCTCAAAATTAGCTTCCAAACATTGCCTAACTCTTTTCTCATGCCTATAAAAATTAGAAAATTAGGAATAAAATCTGTACATATGCCCTCCTTTAATTCCATCTTTGCCCTCCATTCAGCTCCAATGTACCATGTCATCACCTACATTTATAAGATGCACAAAGCTAATATCATATGTTCACAATTAATTAATAATGGGAATAACAAATATTATTTTAAATATATTAATTTAGCCAATTTAATTCTCAAATCACCTTTGCACTCAAATCTAACATTAATATCTAATTATGCCCAAAATAATTAATCAAATCCCACAAAAGTCTAAGGTTAATCAGTAAAAGATATGTAAATATTAAGCTCTATCAAAGATTGGCATAAAACAAGCTAAAAATGATTTTTTAGCTTTTTATCTAACCACTAAATTGAAATTAAACTAAAATGCTTTAAAACTAATATTTTCAGATTTTTGGAATAAAAGTGGAATGGAATAAAGATTGGTTTTGAAATGTATGATAAAACCTCCTAGAACAATGAATTAATTTCAACAATCCTTGCTTCTAAGAGATTATGAAATCAGCCAATAATACCCTTAAAACCAGCCTCAAAAAGTAGAATAATCACTGTCTGAATTAATTGCCCAGCCATAAAAATCCACCAATTAACTTGATAGATTAACAATAGATATAAGCAAATCAGTAATTGCTAATGGAACCACAGAACAGGGAAACCACGGTTATGACAGTATGAAACCAGATAGAAGAAATGAAATATGCTTGCGATTAAATTGACTGAAGATAGTCAGTGAAGGGATTAGGTAGTGTGGTGGTTAATTGATGGTAGCTCTTCCTTCAACTCCCTAACGACGGCTCAAAACTCGCGGCACTCTGTTTCTCTGCCATTCCTTCGCTGCATCTCGAACTTGACAATGGCGAGATGACGATGATGGTGGATGCGAGGTGAAGGATGGTGATGAGGGAAAGAGCCAATGATGGTGCTGAAATGATGACGACGACGGTGTGACGCGAATCCCAGCTTACTACTGCTCCCTGAAGCCCGACTCTCAGCTCTGTTGGCGGCTGTGATGAACTATGGAGAATGGTCACCGGAAATGGAAGGTTATGGTGCTTGAGGGAGGGCTGGCGACGGTCAGGAACTAGAGGTGGATGGTGGTGATGGCCCTCCCTCTACTCTTAAGCTCTCTTGCTCTCAGCTTCTCTGGTTTGGCCATCAGCTCTTTGCAACTCAATTCCCCATTTAATTCAGGATCTGACATAGTCCTAATGAGTAAAACAGTGTGTTTTAAAATGGGACTGAACTGTCATTTTCTAAATTCGATGGACTAAAGTGTCATTTTTTAAATTTGCTTCCCAAACTGAAATTTTCAATCTTAATCCAATTTTCCAAGCCATTTGTAGTTAAAAACCAATTAAACCAACATCAAATATTCTCAAAAATCAATGATTAAGAGTATTACAATTATTTTGACAATTTTTCCCTTTTAAGTCCTAATTTAATATATTTACTCTTAATCTCAATTAAGCACAAATATCTCATACCGGCCCTCTCACCATGAACTGCCCAGAACATATAGTCTTCCAGGAAAGGCTTCACAACCAAATGTTCCTTAACAACTTGTCGTGCATGCCACTTCTTGAACTTGCATCTCCGACACGGACAAACGATCTTGCCATTACAGCTAGGGTGAGTGAATGCAAAATCCAAGAAATATTTTAATTCATACAAATATTCTGAAGAATTGCGTGGCAACCTGATCTAGGATTTATCCATAGCTACTAGTGAGAGAAAAGAAAGTATAGTGAAGAAGATGAGTGAATAAAGAATCATAAATGCCTGGAAGCTTATATGCAGGTTTTTCAACATTTAACATTTTGCAGCGGTTATAAAAACGCTACTGCATTCCATATTTGTAGTAGTTATATGCAAAAAATCGCTACAAAAGTTTCTGCCCTTTGGCAGGATTTAGAAAAAATTAAGTTAAACTTGTAGCAGTTTAATTACTGTAACCACTATTGATATATATTTGTAGCAGTTATTTTTAATTAACCGCTACAAAGTTCAGGCGGTAGAATGAATTCAAATTTCAATTTTTTTTCACTTTGTAGCGGTTATAAGAAATAGACTACTGCAAATGTTCAAGACCGTTAGGCAATTAAAAAAATGGTTTTCATTTTGTAGTGGTTATGTGGGTAAACCGCTACAAATTTAGACGATCGTTGGAGGGAATTTCAAAATTCAAATGTTGAATATTTGTAGCGGTTATTACTGTAACCACTACAAATATTCCACATTATATTTTTGAATTTCCTTCCTGCTGTCCTCTACATTTGTAGCGGTTTAACCTCATAACTGCTAGAAAATCAATAAAATAATTGTAGCGGTTTGTTAAATGTAACCGCTGCTAATATATGTTAATATGAATATTTGTAGTGGTTTTACAATAAAACTGTTACAAATATAAGTTAATTTTTTTAATTTTAGAAATATAAATATAATCATCATAAACGCAACAAGAATTTAACAAAGTTCTAAAAATATAAATATAACTATTGTAAACACAACAAGAATTTATGTTCTGAAAATACAATATCATAGTTTATTTACAAATGTTTAAAAATATATATATATAACTGTCCTAAACTAACTATTAGGAGGCTGATCATCTGGTCCTTCCTCAGGTAGGGCTCCCTCAGGTGCAGCTATATCGGGGCGCTGGGCAAAGTTAACAGCACCATCATCATCAGCAAGAGGAGTCAGCTGGACGATGAACCGAGGGACAGGGGGAACCTGTAGATGCTCCTCATCAGGGAATAAGTGACTCTACGACCGCTCGAGCATGTAGTTCGTGATATTGCACCACTGTACATGCTTAGCGTAGTAGAAATTGGCCTACTGCTGGATCTGCTACATCTGCTGCTGTTGCTGAGCCACTGCATCTTGTGTCCTAGCCAAATCTGACTCATCCCTTATATGTCTGACCCCGGACGTCTGCGCTCTAGAGTTGCTAGCCTCAAAGGCACCGCTCCTGCCATAGACCATACTAGTTTTGGTGTCGATCCCCATCCCCCTCACGTGTTCAGGGTGCTTAACCTAACCCAGACCTGCTTTCAATGGCACAGTGGGTTCCACAGACCCTTGTGACTCCTGGGTCTGGGTCTCTCACAGCTCAGCCTACGACTGCTGCGTCCACTTCTGCCATTTTATGAAACAATTACTTATTATTATTTTTCATAATAAAGTTGGTTTCATAAACAATATAACAACGAATTCACTTATAATGGCCGCCTCTGCCTGCTAAGAGGTTGAAGTCCTATCACAGTGTCTATGTGTGATAGCGAACAACTCCCCATAGTCCGTCTGACGGTTCTTATGCTGTGCCTTCCTCTCCTAAAACAATTATAAAATTAAATTAGTATTATAAAAACAAAATACTACATTTATAATATGAAATAACCAGCTAAAAGTAATTGATATTGTGAAAAGTTACCAGCTCGTTGTAAGTGACAGCAAAAGTCTTTGATCCTACTGTGATGGATCGTTTACTGCCCATAGTACCTTGTGTTCCTCTGAGAAAGAGTCTGGGAAAAAAATTAAAAGTATTAAGACAATATAAATATAATTAAAATTAATAAATAAAATCATAAAATTAATTAAATTTATATTATAATTTAAATTTAAATTATAATTATAAATACATTACCTACCCCTCAGTACTCCTTCTGAACTGGACGAAACTCGCCCAGTCATTCAGCGGGACGCCGTCCGAGACGTTTTTGATCAACTACTGTAGAGGAATTGTCCCATCCTTATCCATACTGTGGAAGAGACGGTTCCTCCTGTTCCTCCAGCCGTTGACCATCTTCATCAGCGTGTACCTCTTCCAGCTGTCCCGGACGGCAAACCTAAGCTATAACACAATTGAATAAAAAAAAATTAAATATAACTAATCACAAATAAGAAAATTAATAAATATTAATTACTTAGAGAAAATATAAAATAATTAAATACTATTAATTACCTTCACCACCTCGTCCCACGCCAGGTCCTTCGGGCCCTTCGGAAAGTTCCTCCACGTCCTGAAGTGAAGGGGGGACCGCATCCAATTTGAGCCCAGCTCGTTCAAGAAGCGGTTGAACAAGTGACCCCCATTGTCAATCGGCTGGTCTGTGGCCTCATTCCACGGCATGATAACTCGTAGTGTTCGGTCCAGGCTGGTCACGTCCAGCCTCCTCATGGACAACCCCTACTCATATGCACAATTTACCACATATATTAGATAAATTGAAATTCAAATTTAACATTTCAAATTTAAATATTTAATTTATTAAATAAAAAAAGATAGTTACCTTGGACCTGCACCTCAAACCCGGTAGACCGCGAAGACGACCGTCGTGAGTTGTTCTGCTCCTGCGCATCATCCGCATCCAGGAACCGCTCCATGTCTGCAATCAAAATCAGGATGTCGAAATCCTCGTTCGCCTCGTAGTCGCTGACACTGAGCTCTCCTTTTCCTAGATGAGGCACCTTTGGTGCATTCAACTCCTGTAGGACCGTCTATGGTAGCTGTGGTAGGATCAACTCCTATGGCTGTTGTGGGGAGATGGGCTGAAATGGCGCAATCGCCCTCCCTCCGTGCTGCCCCCTTTGGGCTCCTTCCCCCTGTCCTTCCTTGAAGCCATATCAATTACTAAAATTCAAAAAAAAACACTAATTAGTCCATATTTATAATGTAAAAAATAATAATAATAACAAGTATAAACAAAAACTATATATTTTTCATACCTCAAGTGAGATATGAATGAGAAATGCTGCAGAGAGAACTCTCAGAAAGTCCCTAAATGCTCAGATCTAAAGGAAAACTCTCAGAGAAACTTCTGAAAATGAAATGGCCAAATGGAAGAAGGAGGGGAGCGGCGCCTATTTATAGTTTTGGATTTTGTAGCGGTTTTAAAAAAAACCGCTACATAAACCGCTACTACCTAGCTACAATTTGTAGCGGTTATACAATAATCGCTACAAATGTGTGACTATTGAAGTTCTGTAGCAGTTACAATAACTAAATCACTACAAATGTGGTAACCTTTGAAGTTCTGTAGCGGTTATAAAATCATAACCGCTACAAATAGGAGTCATTTGGTATTTCGTAGCAGTTAAATTTGTAGTAACCGCTACAACAAAACCGACACTATTATTGCACCAAGTGGTGCCACATTTTATAGCAGTTACAAGAATAAAACTGCTATAAAATAACTGCGAGAAATTAAGGTGGGAATCTCGTGCTATATTTATAGCGGTTTTATCCTTTTAACCGCTACAAATTACGTTACAAATTACTCGTGCCATTTGGCGCGTGGTTACTGCTACAAATCTGTGGTGGTTTAAGTAATAACCGCTACAAATGTCAAGATTTATAGCAGTTAAATGACACCACTACGAAATAGCTTTTTTTTTGTAGTGCTTGTATTCCTCATACAGTACCATCCATTAATTCTTCCATCCCTTTATCTTCTAATCCCACAGTTTCTTCCGCTTCTCCCTCTGTTCCTTCTCCTTTACCATCTCCTCCTCACCTTTCTACAAGAGTGCACAAGTAGCCATCTTATTTAAGTGACTATCATTGTTCCTTACTTACTTTAGCACCATTGGGCTCTATGTCTCAACACTGTAAATATACCCTTCCATCTGTCTTGTCCTATGATCACTTGTCACCTTCATTTCACATTTTGCTCTTTCCATTACTGTCCCTCTTGAGCCTAAATCCTTTCATTAAGCCCTCCAATATCCTGAGTGGCAGCAAGCAATGAAGGCTGAAATATTAGCTCTTGAGCAAAATAACACATGGATTCGAACTAAGTTAACTCTGGGCAAATCTATTATTGGTTGTAAATGGGTTTTTAGAATAAAGTTTTGTGCTGATGGTAGTCTTGAGTGTTACAAGGCTCGATTAGTGGCAAAGGGTTATACTCAGACTGAAGGTATCGATTACTTTAACACTTTCTCTCCCGTAGCTAAGATGACCACTATACCCCTTTTACTTGCTCTTGCTTCTACTTCACATTAACATTTAGAATAGCTTGATGTCAATAATACATTCTTACATGGTGATTTGAGTGAAGAAGTATACATGACTTTGCCCCCTAGTTTCAGTTCTTCTAATTCCCACATGGTCTGCAAATTACAAAAGTCCCTATATGGCTTAAAGCAAGCATCTCACCAATGGTTTGCTAAGTTGTCTACAACTCTTCTCTCTTGGGGCTATACCCAATCTAAGTTTGATTACTCTTTATTTGTTAAAAAGCATGTGACTTCTTTCACTGCCTTGTTAGTATATGTCGCTGACATCATTTTGACAGGGAATGATTATTCTATAATACAACATATCAAGTCATTCTTGGACAAGTCTTTCAAGATCAAGGATCTCAGTTCATTGAAGTTTTTCCTTGGTCTTGAAATAGCATGATCTTCTTCTGGTCTTGCCTTGACTCAACACAAATTTGCACTGGACATTCTTTCCAACACGGGTTATCTAGCTTGCAAATCTGTCACTTACCCTATGGACAGGTCTACACGGCTATCTAAGGAATAAGGCCTTCCTTTTTCTGATGTTTCCAGTTATCGAAAGCTTGTTGGAAGATTACTTTATCTCACCACCACTCGGCCAGACATCTCTTACACTGTTCAACAATTATGCCAATTCACCCAAGCTCCTACTACAGTTCACCACCAAGCTGCACTTCGTGTCCTCAAACACATCAAGGGTTGTCCTGGTAAAGGTCTCTTCTTCCCTTCTACTTCCAACTTCTAGCTCAAAGCCTTCAGTGATTCCAATTGGGTTGGTTGCCCGGATACTTGTCGCTTCCTCACTAGTTTTTGTGTCTTCCTTGGTCAATATTTAATCTCATGGCGTGTAAGGAAACAAACTACTGTCTCTTGTTCCTCTTGTGAAGCAGAATACAGAGCCCTCAATTGTGTAACATGTGAAGTCCAGTGGTTGTTATATTTGTTGGCTGATTTACATATACCAGATTCTACTCCAACCCTAGTTTACTGTGACAATCAATCAGTCCTTCATATTGCTGCTAATCCAGCCTTGCAAGAGCGCACCAAACACATTGAGCTTGATTATCATCTGGTTTGTGAGAAAGCCCAAGTTGGCATCATCAAACTTCTTCCTATTCGTAGTGAGCATCAACTCGCAGATATATTTACGAAGCCCTTACCCGTTTCATTCACTACTTGCAAAGTTTGGGATGCTGGATATAGACTTACCAACTTGTAGGGGGTAATAGAGTCAGTTAGAAATAAACAAACAAGTTGTAAATTGGTTAAGTATGATTAGATAATTTGTTATATTATTTGTAACAGAATGGGACACGTGTATACACTGTAACTTTGTATGTATATATATATATATATTAGATTATTCAATGAATAATATACTCTCTTTTTCCCCAAATTTCTCGTGTTACCTGGTCTTGCACATTTCTTAGAATCTATATCTCACATGTATCATGTGATTGATTGTGATTTTATTTACGCCTAAGTTATTAGATAGAAAGTCTTACAATTAATTAGAAATATTATCAAATATATGTGAAAACAAATAATACCCTCGGCATGCTAATTAATTTTTAGTTGAATTTCTTTTAATCTGATCACAGAAGATGTCCCTTTGCATGTCCGAATTTTGTTAGTACGACTTGACTTGATTTGGAATCGGAGAAGTATAAAATGACGTGTGTTAATTGCTGGATGCATATGGCTAGCAATTTTAATTTGATAATTCTAGTCGATATTATAAGTATTCTGAGAAATGGTTTCACTCTTGACCAGCTAATTTTTATATTGATTATTTTATATTTTATATTATTCATGAAAAAATAGATAATCTCTAAAATTTCATTCAGGTTTTGCTCTAAAAATAATAATGAAAATTCTATTACATAAAAAAGTGCAACCTATATTTTTATAAACTAAACTATCCTTAATTTCATTTGGATGTGTTATCCTTCAATAAAATTTTGTATAATCCTTCAAATTTAAAAATTGCGCATGATGACATAATGGTCTGTTCAATTCTCTAGCTCAAAAGGTGGATTATTAGACTGAGTGTTGCGGCTTCTGAAATATACATACGAAAATACTTATCCCTTTTTCTATAACATCCCAAAAATTTGAAAAGAGATAATTTACATAGTATATTTGAGGTCTAGGAATGTTATCTAAAAATTAAAAAGCCTCAGAAATAAGGTATTTTGTCAAGAGCTTATTTTCAAGCTAGAATTGTAGGAAAATAAAGAAAGAAATTATTATTAAAAATATATAAAGGCTTAGAATAATTACGGAAAAATTAGAGGTAATTATTTTGGGAAACAGATGAGTTTATGGAGAAGTTTGTTTTTAAAAAGAGTTACATCTCATTTTAAATATGTTTTCTAGAAATAAGGGTCTATTTTTTTTTCAGAAACTCAGATTGAATAGTTAGAGGTTGATTTTTAGCCTGAGATTTCTAGAGAAATTACTTTATGGGCTAAAGAAGCTATCTAAGGAAGAAAATACTTATAAAGTAATATTTATTAATTCCTAAAAAAAATTATTTGAGGATTTTAGTATAATAGATAAAGGACAAGATTGAAAATAGAAATTAATCAAAGGGCTATTAATCAAAGGGCATGTTGGTCATGAGACCAATATAACTTCAGCCGCCTTTCACTCTTCCTACATTTTAGTTGGTCCATCAAAGAAAAACAAAGCTTGAGAGGGAGAGATACAAAGAAGAACAGGGGAGCATCAGAGGTGATAAAGAGGAAGAAAAGGAAGGGATTTCATAAATGCATGGCTAAATTTCAGTAAAGGTAAGCCTCTAAATCTTCTTTCTACCCTTTGTTTCGCCATTTAAGGGTTGCTTTGAGAGTATTGGGTGTACCATCCCAAAAATTTGAAAAGAGAATCACAAAACTTAATTGAGGCCTAGGGATGGCATTGAAAAATTAAAAAGCCTCAAAAATAAATTATCGGTTAAAATGCTTATTTTTCAAGCCAGAATTTCAAGAAAATAAGAAATGAGATTATTGTTAAAATTTTTTAAAGGCTGAGAAAAATTAAGGAAAAGCTAAAGATAGTTATTTTGAGAAATAAAGGAGTTTATGGAGAAGTTAGTTTCCTAAAAAGAGCTATAGATAATTATAGGCTAAAATATATATTTAGTCCTTTATGTTTACTCCAAGATTCAATTTGATCCCTTAAGTTTATAAAGTATACTTTTAGCCCTTCAATTCTAACACCGTTAGTTTCATCTAATGAAAAATGTTGACTGTGCAATTAAATAAAGTATATTTAAATTTAAATAATATAAAAAAATTATCGTATGTTCCAACTAAATAATTAAAAAATATTAATAATTTAATAATCAAAACAATCACCCCATCTTCTTCTTACCAATATACATTCATCACTCTTCTCCATTAATGGCTTCTCCACTCCAATTTATCTTATCTCTTCTGTATTCTCTAGTTGACCAAGTCATAAGTTACCTTCAACACCTTCTCGAAATGAACATTCACACATCTTTGGATGTCCAGTGGGTCCACCATCTTTAAAAACAGGAAAATAATCTGCCAAGTTTGGTCTTCCAACATCTGCTATGATGTCCGAGTCTACCTCTTTGAACTTGTTCACTGTATCAGAGCAAACCAAATCCATAGAACAAATAGAGTTCGACAACAATTCACTGTAGTCATGAAAGCAAATTTTCTAATTTCTATTGTTTCTCTAGTGAGGTTGCTCTAATAGATACGAGCGAGGAGCTCCTGCATTTTCTCACTCTTGTGTTTCTGTGTGGTTTCAAGAATTTTACTGGAAAATAACATATTATCGCATATTTTCTTCAGAAATTGCCATCGAGAAGAATAATGGATTAGAGGTGGAAGGAGTGTGGACCATCAAGAGAAGAGTAAGAAAATGGAAGGAATATTGGAGCAGAGAAGCCATTAATTGATTAATAGATCGTAGAGTGAGGAGTGTATATTAGTGGAAAGAAGATATCGTGATTATTCTAGTTATTAAATTATTAATATTTTTTAATTGGTCAGTTGGAACATACAATAATTTCTTTTTTATATTATTTAAATTCAAGCATAATTTATTTAATTACACAGTCAACATTTTCCGTTAGATAAAACTAACGGTGTTAGAGTTGAGGGACTAAAAGTATACTTTATAAACTTAAGGGACTAAATTGAATCTTGGAGTAAACATAAAGGACTAAATATATACTTTAACCATAATTATAAAACTATTTTCTGGAATTAAGGGTATATTTTCTGGAAATAATTTAAGAAAAATAGTTAGAGAATGATTTTTGGCCCAATTATTTAAGAAAGATATTTTATGGGCTAAAGAAGCTAATTGAGGAAGAAAATTCTTACATAGTAATAATGATTACTTTATAGAATTTATTTGGTAATTAATTATCGATAAAAGAAAGGGTAAAATAGTAAATTCACTTCCCAAAACCCCAAAAGTGAAATTGGGCCACATAGTAGCCTAAAATTAGAAGCCGAAAACATGCTACCAACAGCGAGAGAGATGAAGTTCAGATTGTTTGGATATTTGCCCAACAAAATCTTGGAAGATAAGGCTTATGGGCTAAGCTGCATGATTGAACCATATTTTGATATGATTTTTCATGATTAATTTGATATTTTTAATGCATATTTTTTGAATAATATTGTATGATTAAGCACTAATTTGAGTTAGGGACAATTGTATTGAATTAATTGTAATTAGGGGCAAAATGGTTAAAAATTTGTTAATTATTCATACAAATGATTTCTTGGATTTTTGATGCTACATTGTGTTTAATCTTGTAGTATTGTAGGTGTTAGAGAAGAAAATTGGAAATTCAAGAGGGTTAGAATTAATATTTTGAGGTTTGGAAAAAATTACAGAAAGGTCCCTAAAATTTCTGAAAATTACAAGTGAATGAGAAAAGTGACAGAGAAATCATATTTTCAGAAAAATTACAGATAGGACCTAAAACTTTCAGAAATTATATTTTTTTTCCTACGGATATTTCAAAAATTTACTCTTAGTTCCTCTTTGAGAACTTTTGAATTTTAGACTGATGTCCCTGGTTAAACCCTTGTTTGACCAAAACCTCTCCTCCTTCAGAAACACACACAGACTCGAGACCCGAGACCCGAAAGTGAGAGACGCGAGTGGAGAAAGGGGAGTGGGGAGCGCCGCAGACATTGAACGAGAACTTGATCTCGCTCTCATCTCCACCTTCAACGGTCGCCGGTGATTTACCCTCCTTCATCCACCGTTGCCGGTGACCCTCTTGCATCAACCACCGTCATCTTCTTCATCATCAGCCTCACCGCCGCTGCTTCCATTTCCGGCGAGAACTTGCAAGCTCTAACCAGATCGAAGCAAAACCAGAGGAGATCACCACCATCATCTATAATCACCGATGAGCTTGGAACTGGAAGAGAGAGAGAGAGAAAGGACGATAGTTCAACACCGTCAGCGCCGTCATTGTTGCATCTCGCCGTCACTGTTTGGTTTTGGACCTTCAGAGCTTCAGAGATCGAGTCACCACCGTCAGACCACCACTTTCGGTCTTCCTCTGTGAAACCCGACAGATTCTGTCAGTTCCGGCTAGTTCATAAGCTTTCCGGCGAGCTTTTCCAGATTCCGTCGATGCTTTAAAATTCCGGCGACCTTATTCTTCATAGTTCCAGCGACTCTCCTGACTCTAACACCACAGCATCCTCCTCTGTTGACCATCCCTGTGTTATTCCAGTGAGCTTTTGAATTTTCCGGCAAGTTCTTGAATTTTCAGGTGAACTTGTCCAGTTTTCAGCAAGTAATTGCAGATTCCCGCGAGTTCATGATTCTAAACTGTGATTATTGTGAAGCTTCAATGAGTGGCTAAACTTTCAACTCTTGATGATTGGGAATTTAGCTTGAGTTCAAGAGCTTCAAGGCGGAGTTTTCTTTCTTAGTTCCTTTATGAATTTTCTATTGTTATTGTAATTCCTAGCTATGTTCTAATATATTTTCAGTAGGATTTTGTTGAGTTATCTGAACTTCATATTATTGAACTAAGATTGCTTATTTTGTGATTGGATTTGAATTATTGTGATTGGTTGATTTATGGTTATATATTTTATATTAATTCATTGAAATTATGCTTGCTATGTGTTCACTAGTTTGTGTAATTGATTTGAATTAATTTGAGTGGCGCATTTGTGCATTCATATTAGAGGAAACAATTGCATTAATTTAATCAATTTCACATATTAAGTAGTTTTTAACAATTTATCTAAGAGATGACTATGAATGTGATCGTAGGATTATTCATTAATTAAATAAATTGAATTCAACGCGTTTGCTTGAGGTTTTTAATTAAGACTTGATGGATTTCAAACTCCAATATTATTTAGTGAACTATGATAGCCAATAAACCAATTTCTCAAGATAATTCACTTCATTCATATTTCATTAACCGTTCCATTTTATAAAGAAAATACAAAAAAAAAACAAATAGTTGCTTTAGGATTTTAATTAAGTTTTGCACTTACTTATTTTTAGTAAAAATCCAAAAATCAAATTCCTCTTGTTTTCATTGCATTTGCATGGCATTTAGAATACTTAGAATTCAATAAAAGGCTCCTCGAGAAGAGAAAATAATCCTAGGTTTGCCTATACGCAATTCTTGGTTAATTTTTGATTATGGACCCTAAAGCTAACATAGAGATAAAAAGTTCCGTTAATCACCACACTTAAGGAAATATTAAAGTATAAAGAATAACCTTTCACTTCAACCGTCAGCTCCCTGCCACTCCAAAACATAATCAGAACGGGAGGAAAAGGAGGAGAGGTTGAGAGAGAGAGGAGGAAGACCGAAGGCGTAGAAGAGTAAGAAAGGATGGGATGTCGACATGCAAAGCTAAAACTTGGTTAAGGTAAGGATCCTAAACCTTATTCCATCATTATTTTCTTTAGTTAGGGCATGTTCTGCAAGAGGATGAAGTTGAGAATCTGGTTTTTAGAGAGTGTGCGGGTGAAGAGCTCGTGGCCCATAATTGAATAAACTAAATAGGATTATGGAATATAGGTTATATTGATTGGTTCATGACTTGCATGTTGATTTGTGTAGTTGGGAGTAATTTTTGATTATGTATTTGCAAGTTCCAGAGGAGTCTGTTCAATATTTCTTGTGTGGCCTATAAAATCATTTTAATGCTAAAAACAGATAAAGTGTTGAGTGCTAGCTAGCTGGATGACATTGAAAACTATGAGATTTGAATTTTTGAAGCCCAGAACTAAATTCAAATCTACTGTTAGATATTTCTAGAAGTTGAATCACTGCTATGGGTAGTTAAATCATGCTTATAGATGTTGAAATCAAGATCAACAATAATGTTCTTGAAGTTGGAGAAAATTTTCAGATTTCTGCAGTGGGGCTCTGTTAATTTAAGATAGATATCATGTCAAATATGAAGATGGAATATATGATGTTGGAAGCTTCAAGAGTTTGAATTTTGAGGCTAAAAATGGATAAGGAAGTCACTGTTTGATGCTTTCAAATGTTGAATAACTATCTTAGATTAATAAGCCATGCATAAAGGCTCTAAGATGATGATTACAACAACCTTATTTAAGGTGAAATTTGCAGACTTAAAGGGGGAAGCCATGTGAGAGAATAAGAAGAGGCAGGACATACTTAGATTGTTATAAATGAGTTACATATGGATATACATATTATGAATGCGATTGAAGTTTCAATTGATTGAATGATATGAAAAAAAATTTCAGAATAACACCTAAAGTGCCCAATGAATGAGAAAGTGTGTGGTGCTTGAATGAGATGTTGGTAGAGTAATATAAATGATATACTGTTTTTGACAACTTTAAAGATCAGAGTGGTTGAAGCTTATTAAAAGCTAATTAAAATTTCTATTTCGAAAACCCTGAGTGTCAAAAAGAGTAGTTTAAGTTTTTAGATTGTGGTTTAAGTTTTAAGATGATGATAGAATAATAGCTACTAGATTATATAAAGCTGGAAAACTATTTCAAAATAAAGGAGGATGGTATAAGCTTGTAAATTTTGAGTAGTGGAGGCTGAAAACTAATTTAGATCTTACTGTTTAACGTCCCTAAATGCTGCATAAATGTTTTAGATGTGTAAACCATGTCTAGAGACTATAAAATTAAGGTTTAAACCTTGTTCTTGAAGCTGAAGTTTTCAGTTGGTATGGGATGTTGCTCGAAATTTAGCAGCCAAGGTCTTAGAAAAGTTTACTATTTTGATGACCATTATTTACCCAAAATATGGAGAATTGAAATAAAGTATATAGACGGCAATTAGAAGACATAATACGATGGTTAGAATAACACTATAGGAGCTGGAATTTTTCAGAATCAAGAGAGGTGTTACCCAAATGATAAGCTTGAAGCTGAATATGTTTTGAGGTGCAATTTAAAATATGGAAAATATGAGTCAAGATTGCTGCTCGATACTTTTAATGTGGAATTAAGGTTTTTAAACATGATAGACATACATTTTAGGTACTTAAAATTCCTATTGTATACGGAAACCATGGAAAATTAGTAATAATAGGAACCATACCTTTATTTACTCTTCATCCAATAAGCTTAAAGAAAATCAGAATTGTTTAAGCAGATTTCATAGAATAATGGCATAAGAATAAGTTAAAAATATGGAATTAGAGTTGGAATTTGAGAAAGATTACTTTTGCCATTGAGGTATATGTATACATATCTTTTTATGCAAGATGACCAACCACTTTCATAAAGGGTAGAGTCTGTTTAGAGCTAAGATTTGGGAAGAGTTTATATAAGTTGTGAATGGTTAAAGTGTTAACCTATCCTTACATAAATGTTAGGTTTTGATAATTGTCCAAACCTGCAAAGGAATCATCAAGGAGAGAAGTAGGTAGAAAGGTAATTTGGAAGAAAGTACAAGAGGTAGTAACTCTTGCTCTCATGTTATTGTGCATTGGTTGCTGCATGTTTGTTTGTGCCATTTTGCTGTAGTTAAGCGTGAGAACATCTAAATTTTCCTTGCATAGATATTTGTCATGGTCATGTGTAGCAGATAGATTGGCGGAGCAATTATCTGCCTATTCTGTGCATTAGTTATTTATTCATTTTATCCATTTGTAAAATGAATGTGCACTAGTTATTTATATACTTTATCTCTCTATAAGAAATTGTGCACCAGTTAGTCATTTAGTTCAGTTATCAGTAAGATACATGTGCACCAGTTAGCTTTTCAGCTCAGTTACTTGCAAGGTCTTGTTCTCTATGGCTTGTTTTTACATGCATAGTTATTAACCTTGTATGATTTACATGATAAAAGTTGTTGCTACCGAGATTCTCCCGAATCTCACCCCTTTCTTCCATGATATACAGTAAAGGCAAGTATCGCTAGGCACAAGGGCATAGTGGTTGGTGAAAGATCAACACTAAGTGATAAGAAAGTAGCGATTAAGTTGGGTAAAGGAGCGACTAAATTGAGTAATGGTAGATTTGAGTATAATAGAGCCTAAGTTGATGTATTGAACTGATGCATGTGTTCAATTGGCTCTGATTTGTGATTTTCGAGTTAGATGCTTGCTGTCTTTGGGTATGAGGTGTCAGATTCTCTAAAAATCATGCTAGAGAAAGTAGAGTTGTTTAATAGATTATGAAATTGGTGATATATGGTTGTATTGATGTTTAAATTAAATATACAGACTTTGAAATGAAGGTTTAAGTCCTACGATTGGGGCTGGAATTGTCAGTGTTGTAGTAGGGATACTATTCGAATGATTTTTTTAATGATTAAAATGATGGTAGAAGTGATGTTTTGAATCTGTTATGCTAAACCAGATTATCAGATTTTAAACACAGTTAAGGAAGAGTATGTGATGTGGCAATGCATGTTAAACAATTTTTAGGATCTGTAACTTGGTAGTGAGGTTGTTTTGCTCCACTGTTTGATACTTTGAACTATTAAAGAAATGTTCTAAAAGTATTAGAATATGCTAAATGGCTCCAGCATGATGCTTGTTTAGTTAGAAAAAATTTTAGAATAAAGATTTAGGCAAAAGTATACTTTAGCCAAACATTTATTAGAGTCTACATACATCATTAAGAGGCTAGAGCAAAACAGTGCTATTTGCTTGTATGACATGAGGAGCTTATTAGGGTTGAATTTTGGGAGTGAAAACCACAAGTAAATCACTGTTTTGATACTCCCAAATATTAAATGGATGTATCATAGTATTAGAGCATGATTAAAGTATGTTTAATACCCTAAAAGGAGAACTACGTCAATGTTTTGAAGCCGGAATTTTCTGGATGGTTGGAGTAGTGTTGTTCGTCAGGGATAGAGAGTGTAATAGCACCAAGGGTTTAGTGATGATGCGTTACTTGTTGTAAATATAAAGTTTGTGCCTGAATTTTGCCAAATTTGTAGTGGGATGCATAGCTTTAAATTTGGAAAATATTTTAGAATAAAGTTTATAGCGTAATACGTGTAAAATGGGCTGTCCGAAACTTTGAGGGGTTAGGGTAATCAAATGCAAAGAAAGTCATATAATACTTTGTTGTTGAAGAATGAAGCTAATATAAGCTGTTTATTGGATGTTCTAGGTGTGACAAGTGCCTTAGTATTAGAACATGATTAGAAGTTTTGAAGGATGGAATACTTGAGTTACAAGTGTTCTTAATAAGGTATACACGTGTGCATGCGCTGAAATTGAAATGGAAATTTAATGAAAAAGTTATTATTTGCTACCTTTACTCATCTAGCAACTACTTTAATGGTCAAAGTTGTGTTTAAAGTATTATAATGATAACTTCAAAGCTAAGACACAACTTCCAGATTTAATGAGAAGGGCTGTCTAAAAATATGAAACGATCAAAGGGGATAAAGACAAGAATGTATGTAACATCAATGTGGCATGATGAATGAGGATTTTTCATAAATCTGGAAGAAATTAATAATGCAAAGGAAGTTTTGTTTAAGATAACCAGCCACTTCTTGTAAGGGTAGAGTTTGTAGAAGTTAGGATTTTTAAGAATAATTGATTATGAGAGGGGATAAGTATTAATATACCTTTATATTATGCCTAAATGATAGGTTTAGATATTTGCCCAAGCCTCCCAAGAAATTAATGGGGAAAGAAGTAAGGAGAAGATAATTTGGAAAGAAGCACCAAAGTAGTAACTCTTTTCCTCTCATGTTATTATGCATTGGTTTCCGCATGTTTGTTTGTGCCATTTTGCTATATTTAAGCATGAAAACATGTAAATTATCATTGCATAGATATTTGTCATGGCCATATGCAGCAGATAGATCGGCAGAGCAGTTATATGCCTAGTCTGTGTGATAGTTATTTATTCGTTTTATCTATTTGTAAAATGAATGTGCTCCAGTTATTTATACAGTTTATCTATCTGTAAGAGATTGTGCATCGCGGTTAGTTGTTCAGTTTAGTTATCAATAAGATATATGTGCACTAGTTAGCTTTTCAGCCCAGTTACTGGCAAGGTCTTGTTCTCTATGGCTTGTTTTGACATGCATAGTAATTAACTTGTATGATTTACATGATGGACAGTAGTTGCTACTGAGATTTCCCCAAATGTCACCCCTTTCTTACATGATATGCAATAATGGCATGTACAACTGAGGGCAAGGGAGTAGTGGTTTGGTGAAGACTGAAGGTGGATGAAGCTGAAGAAGCTTGTACTGTGTTATTTATCTAACTTAGTGATGACCTTATGCTCAGTTGTTCTCCTCATTTGATGATACACTTAGTTATGTATATAAAAATATTTTGGCATGCAAATATTTTGCCTATTTTAATTATAGATATAATTATTAGATGTGTCATTCCTATTTATTCTATATGCTGATTGGCTCACTGATTAGTATTTTTTCGATGAGCTTCCGCCATGAGATTCATTAGATATGATGCTCCATTTCCATTAAAATATATTCTGCTTTTTGGAATGGAAAAACAGAGCTAAACAATGAAATAATCGTATCATCTGATACGCTTTTTACGAGGTAATCTCTAGAACTTAACAAATTGAGTTTTTATATTACATAAGGGCATAATGACTAAAATGAACAATATAATATAACAAAAAATTTATATTTAATATATTCGAATTTATTATATTTGTTTGGTGTCCAAATACAAACAAGGTATCGTATATGATGAAACATACAACTTCAATGAAAAATAAGACATTGCAAGTTTTGCTAAGGTTTTTAGTTATAATCCTCCCAATAAAATGTATTAAACAAAGTTTAGTTGAGATAAAGTGTGCTCATTATGATCAGATAAAATTGACAATAAAACTATGAAATTATTTAAAAATTAACCACTAAAAAGATTTTCATATCGACAATAAAATTCAAACCTCACATTCCTATAATAATAATACAAAAATAAAATATGCATAAGGATATATACATACACACATATATGTATGTATTAGCTGTGCCATGTGAAATGGAGTATGACTTTGAGGTCCACTCACAAGTCAAGCACAGCATGTTCCAATGAATTAAGGAGATATTCCCATTAAGTGTTTGTCAATTTGATTGTGACTTTTTAATAACGTTCTTGTGGGGATATAGAGTCTTCGGCCAACCAGACTTGACCAAAAATAAAATAATGTAATGATAAACAAAACAAAACAAAAATGTAAAGACCGCAAAAATTTCTTGCTCTTTCAACGCATCAACTGCTTTTAGAGGATAACTTTAATCGTTATATATTTTTTTCATTATTAATTGTTCATTTTGTTATTTTATTTTATTTTACAGGTCAGACCATATTTTTATCACGGGTTAAAATGTATATATTTCTTTCACTTTTTTATCTTATAATATATAATTATTTTCATGTTAATTATGTTATATGTCTTACTTCCTCTTAAAATTATTTTATATACATTTCTTCTTTCTAGCTAGAAACTATATCGATACCCATAATCAAAAGTAGATCTACGTTTATATCTATACCACCACTTTGATAATTTTTATGTACCACTTTCTGTATATATTTAGGAAGTGGTATATTTACGTGTATTTTTAGCGTCAACTACGTGGCATTTTTCACTGAACTAAGATGCTATCACCCAAATAAAATATTCATATAAGAAGAGATATTTCATAGCGTGCAGTTTCTATCTTATAAAGTGGACTGTGAATTTGAGGTCTACTCACATGTCAAACACGCCATGTACCTCCAAATTATAAGTGGGAGATAGAAAGATATAACATATACATCCAAACAAAATAAGCCTAAAGGCTTTTGAGATATATGTTTGTGAAGGGACCATGAATCCACGCAAGCTTCTTCTCAATAACGTTGTTTTGGGTTATTAGATTAATGCAATGAAAATGAAAATGTGATCGTAGAAGTGAAAAAATTATACTTCATAAAGAGACACAGCTTCTTTTCTCATCGCTAACGTAATTTTCTCTCTTTCAATTAGCTGCATCAAGTTGTTTTGAGGGCCACTTAATGTTTGAGAATTCCACCATGCGATGTGCCCGCGCTTTTTGAGGTGAATGGATTAGTCCTTTTTACTAGAGGAAAAACATAACTTCATAATTAAAATTAGACATATGGACTTACTAGTCCCAATTAAATAATACAGTGATAGTATTGTCCTCAAACTCAAAGTGCATGGTAGCTGAACTCTTTGGTCAGGCTCCACTCTACAGCACTTTACTCGATGTTTCAGTCAACCTTCCGTTGGTCAGCTCTTCTGGTTAGAATCCTCTGCAAGAGGCTCTCTTCATTTGGTTGCCTCTTAATGAAAGCATAATTGTAATGGGCTCGAGTCTTTAGGAGAATCACATCCCAAAAGCTAAATGTTAGAGTTGATGAACCCAAACCTTATAAGGCCCCTCTTTTAAGGAAACTCATCCGATGTGGGACTCATTACAATCCATTAAAGAAGAAAGGAGTAACTGTCTCACCCAAAATTAAAAAAATAAAAATAAAAATAAAAAGGAAATGCATAATAAAAAGAGCACTGTATTCAGGCAAGCTTCATTTAAAAAATGTTCTTGCACTGTGCACAGCCAACTAGACTCGATCATAAATAAAATAATATACTATGAAAAGGTGGTCCTAGAAGTGATATTGTTCAACACGGTAATCAAGTCAAGGGACGAAGCTTCTTCTCATTAACCACCAGAATTGTCCATAAATAAAATAATGCGGAAAAAAAAAATCTTTAAATATATGTTGAAACAAATTTAATACGCCTGACATGCAACTCCGCATTTTGTTGGCACGACTTGACTTCATTTGGAACCGGAGAAGTATTAAACAACGCGTGTTGATGGCTCGATGCACAAGACTTGAAATTCCGATAAGTCTGTTATGCTCCTCATGGGAAAGCCTTCTTTTGTTTTCCTGCTCTTACTTCATTGCTTCATGGCCCCCTTTGTTTGGACTGATACAAACATCAGCACTGATAAATCTGCACTTCTTGCCCTTAAATCTTATATCACTTCAGATCCATATGATTTCTTAGCTACTTGGTCTGTCTCTTCTTCTCCATGCAATTGGATTGGTGTCACATGCAATATTCGTCATGAAAGGGTCCATTCCTTAAATCTTGGTGGCATGGAACTCAAGGGCACCATATCTCCACAACTAGGAAATCTTTCCTTCCTTGTTGAACTCGATCTTAGTGACAGCAATTTTTATGGTCAAATACCAAAAGAGTTAGTTCAACTGTGTAGATTGAAACTATTCAACTTGAGCTACAATGACTTTCATGGGCAAGTTTTGGCAGGGATAGGAGATTTATCTTCACTTGAGCAACTAAATCTTCAAAATAATAGTCTTAATGGATTTATTCCACTATCTCTATTCAATTTGTCAAGATTGGAGACTTTAGATTTGAAATTTAATTTCATTGAAGGAACCATTTCGCCAGAGGTGAGCAAACTTGAACGATTGAAGATTTTAGGACTTAGCAGTAACAAATTTTCAGGAATCATTCTCCAAACAATTTCCAACTTATCTTCACTTGAGATATTTAGTTTGTCTTATAACAGTTTGTCAGGTATGTTTTGGATTATTTTCAACATTTATATTTGTCTTCATTCTAAACTAGTGTAGTTGGATAGGAGGATCTTATCTTTGAGGAATAAGGGTTTGTTTCAAGTTTTTTATTTATTTATTTTTAGCATTTTTATGAATTTTCTTCTATATTTTTGTTATAATTATTTCTACTCTTTTTCAAAGTGAAAAAACATTCATTATAAAAAATTTAAAACAAATTATATAGTCACATCATGGGAAAAAATTACTGTCATAATATTAATTAGTCCAGGCTCATCATCAATCTTTGAAAATAAATGTATATTATTCAGTCAATAAAAACTTTTTGAAGGGTTTTCTCATAGGAAAAAAAACTTAATTCAAGTGCATTATATCCATTATATCAAGATTTTCAATCACACATGGACATGTGTCCAATTTATTTTATGTGGATTTATAGTTAAATAATAATATTTTAAAAATATGATACATGGCCATATGTGATTGGAGGACTTGACATAATGGATATAAAAAACTTGTTGTCCTTTTTCATATTGAATAAACCTTACAACCAACATGTATCCGAATGTTTAATTTTAATTTGGACAATCTACATTATATTTTAATTTCATTAATTGTTAATAATTATTATTTTAAAAAAGTTGGTCGAGTCAACAAAAAGATTTTTTTCCAGGAATCTCGGAAGAAACATGTGTTCTGATAGGAATGATGAAAAGGAAGGGCCAATTTGGATTTCAATTTGTCTCTGAGATTTAATCATATCAAAATTTCTCAACAAAACAACCAATTGATTTAATCTATGGTTATTAGCCCACCCGAATGAAAAGGGTTACACCTTTTATTGCGTTTTATCATTTACATATGTGTCATTTCTTAAAAAATGTGCAAGTCTTATTACACGTGTTTCTATAGAAGATTAATTTATCTCATGCGTAATAACTTGTGACACGTATTGTTACTGACATTATTTTCTTTCCCACCCCCTTAATATTTGAAGTAGGCATCCCAAATGAAATTGGTGATCTTTTACAACTGAAGATATTGTATCTTGGAGCAAATCTAGTCACTGGTTCTATACCATCTTCATTATTTAACAATTCAATGCTCCAAGAGATTGATCTTGGAATGAATCAATTATCTGGTAGTCTTCCAAAAAATGTGTGTTTTGGGCTTCTAAAACTTGAAATATTTGATGTGGATCTAAATGATTTGTCTGGTGAAATGCCCTTCATTTGGCATCAATGCAAAGAATTAGTAGAGTTACAATTGGGTGATAACAAATCAATAGAGGAAACATACCAAGTGACATTGGAAATTTGACCAACCTCCAGTGCCTGGATCTTAGTAACAACAACTTGCAAGGTAAGAGTTATAATTATATGGATGTCATAAATTCTATTCTAGTATTTTATAAGGCATTAGTGAATAATGATTTGCTATATTAATTTTTAAAGACATAGAACACAGTGCTTTCTTTTAATTCCAAAGCGAATATGAATAAAAGTGAGCCCCGAAGGAAAATAACCTGATAAAAGGCCCCCATATAACACTACTTAGAGTTAGATTGAATTAAAAGGGTAGAGTATAACTTTAACCATTGATATATCTATCTTAGTGATTATTTGTATTTAGCTATTTATATGAAATTCTTAAATCTGAATAATCTTCTTATTCGCATATTAATTTTAGCTTCCCAAAGTTTAGAAAAAAATTTCAAATATTGAAAACAAATATAAAATACCAAACACTCGAATTAATCTTTATTTGAAATTTTTTAATGTAATCACGAGAGATGTCATTTTTCAATTTGGAATGATTTTGCACGCCTTTGACTTTAGTTTGGGATTGGAGAAATATAAAATGACGTGTTTGTTTGTAAACAAAATGGGATTTGGTTTTTCGCCATTTCATTCATTCATGTTCACTCAAAATGAGATGTCATAATGTTCATTTTTCAATTGGATTTTTTTTTCCAAAAAGAGTAATTCATACAAACGTGTTTGGAATATTTAATTTTAATTTGGTTATTTATTATTAATTTATATTTTTAAAAAATTTTTAGTTAACAAAAATAATTTTTCTGATAGTTTTGAAAGAAATTATGAATAGCAAAGGCCAATGGATTTCAATGTGTTTGTTATTTTTTTTAAAGTTAATCACAATTAATTGAACTCATAATCTTCTTATTTCTTGAATGAGAAGAATACAGCTTATATGAAATATAGGAATTCCTCAGAATTAATTAATCAACCAAATCTGGAAAGATAACAATAATAAATCTATATTAATCCAAATTATAGAACAATAAACTGAACTAAAGCATAAAATAGCGTAATGGGCCTTGAACAAGAAATGGGCTATTCCATCCAAATTATTTATTCTATGGATATTAGACCAACCCAATTAAATGGGCTATTCCTTTTTGTTGTCATTTATAATATATTGTTGTCATTATTTCTTATTTCTTAAAAGTTAGAACTGTGCAAGTTGTGCCATTATGTGTTTTCAAAAATACAATTTTGTTTTATTAACAAAAATAGAAATTTGTCTCATGTACATAAAAATTCATTATATATAAAAATTGTTACTGACATTACTCTTTTTTCCCCACCTATTTGAAAGAGACATTTCAAATGAGGTTGCCAATCTTTTACAACTAAAAGCGTTGTATCTTTTACCAAAAAAATAAAAAATAAAAACATTGTATCTTGAAAACAATCACCTTCCTATACCATTATCATTATTTTACAATTCGGTCTATAATAAATTGATCTTGGAATAAATCACTTATCTAGTAGTCTCCCAATAAATATGTGTTTAGGTAATTTTGTAATCATCTGATGTGACAATTTTTGTGTACTTGCTAGTTTCTTTCTAGCCTCTTATTTTTCCTTTTTCCCTTTTTTCTGTTAATATCTACAATAAAACTCCTATACAAATATGCTCAATATATCCATCCCTTAATATTACAGTACACTTTAGCAAACTTTTCATGTATTATTTATGCTTATTTGATATTTCTTGTTGACTGAAACTGCTTTAAACTTGTACGTCAGGAAAAGTTACATTGCTACACCTCCATACAAGGATTTTCTATAATTATAAAAACTAGAACTTTAGTTTTTTGGCCAACGATGGATTCATAAAAAAGGAAGCAAGTGCACTAAAATAATTTCCAAACACACATCAAATGGCTTTTAACAATTTATATAAGAGATAATTATGAATGTGATTGTAGGAGTAGTTATCAATTAAATGTGTTCTAAAGAATATAAATTTATCTCATGTGTATTTGTATATGAATAATGATTTTGCTATATTACTTTTAAATACATGGAATTCAATGCTTTCTTTTAATCCCAAAGTGAATATGAATAAAATGGTAATATTTTCTAAATCATTAAAGAAACAAGGAGCCCAAAGGAAAATAACCTGATCAAAGGGCCCCATACAACACTACTTAGAGTCAGATTGGATTTAAAGGATGGAGTATGCCTTTTACCATTAACATCTTTATCTGTGTGATCATTTGTATTTAGCTTTTTATATTTAGGGTTATGATATTCTTAAATCTGAATAATCTTTTTATTTGCATATTTATTTCAGCTTCCCAAACTTTAGAAAAAAAACTTCAAATATTGAAAATATAAAATACAAAACACTCTAATTAATCTTTATTTGAAATTTTTTAATGTAATCATGAGAGAAGTCATTTTTCAATTTGGAATGAGTTTGTATGGCTTTTCTTTTCGCCATTTCATTCATTCATAATGTTCGTTCATCAGCTCATGGGACCACATGATATTTAAAACTTGGAAACAAAATTTTGTAGGTACAGTGCACCATATCATTTATACTTTGTTCAATAAAAAAGCTCCACATCATATATCATTACTGTGGCCACTTGTTGACTGTATATGAATGCATGTATTTGCAACTTATATCGCTCTCTTATTATCTTCAACTCTATATTTCTCCTCTTCCTTTCCCTGATTAATTTTATTTTTTTTAATATTTTTAATCATTTCTTTCTTATTTCACAAATTTATAAAATCCTTTTAAATAATTATTCAACAATTACAACATATAACACTTATCTCATTAGCTATATAATTATTAAAAGTTAGGCAATTCGATGGTTAGAATATATTTGATTTCTGCCTTTTAAATATTTATGCATGGATTATTAAGCATAAAACAAATATTCAAGTTTTTTGAATTAGTACGTAAAACACGTGATTTTTTTTATATAGTATATATATGTAAATTATATGATAATGACATTACCTATTTTATTTTTCTTTTACCTCCGTTTGGATGAGAAGAAAAGATGGGAGGAATGAAAATGGGAGAGAAAATAGAAAGAATAGAAAACATAAGAGAAAATGTTAACACTTCTATTATTTGGACCCACCCCATTTTCTCCCCCACTTTCTTTCCTTTCACATTTTCTCTTCTATCCAAATAAGGGAAAACTTATTTTCCCTTTCATTTTCCTACTCAATTTTCTTTCCTCTCTCATTTTCTCCCCATCCTAACATAGCATTAAAGTCTGTACAATTACAAAAAGTTACCATCTCCGGCTCTTAATATAAGATCCAGTTGACTAATTTACAGAGATTAAAAAAGCTAAATAAATTACTTACTTTGAAATATTTATATTTATTGGTTTTCCCCAAACTAATTTGCATGATTTATAGACTGATATATAATATAATGATATACATAAATATTTAGATAGATAAAGAGATATATACAATAATTAAATCATTTATTTAGTTTCATTAATCTCCACAAATTAGTTAACTGGATCTTATATTAAGGATTGGAGCTAATTTCAGCTATCAATTTTTTATTATAATTTTACATTAAACATATTATGAAAATATTATGACCCATTTTATTTTTCTTTTAAAGTCTGTTCAGCTTTTTTACAATTTTTTTTAAGTTGATGTTAATCTTTCTTTCTTTCTTTCTTTTTTTTTTTTTTGCCAACTTTAGTTGATGTTAATCAATTGTATTTCGATGCCGAACGAACTCTTTACAAGCATGATACTTTTATTTTTTTATCGTCGTTCTTTTCTTTTCTTTTAATATTTTTCTACGGTAAAAAAGTTTAAAATGAGATTTTTCCCCCCCCTTTCATTAATATTGTACATGTTAGCAATGGGGTTAAATGTAGCTAGCAATTTACAATCAGAAAAATAATAAAAATTCATGAATCGATGCTATTCTATGATTTTCTATAATCTTTTTATATAATTATCTCCACCACACTAAAACTAAAATGAGATTTTGTTTTTTTTAATTTCTTTTTTCCCCATGTCATTCATTCATATATTGTTCATTCATAAATGGAACTTATATACAAATTGTGATTATAATCCCAAAAAAAGAAAGATAGGATTATCACTTGATATTTAAAACATGAAAAATAAATTTTTTATTTACTCCTATATCTTGACGACAACAATTTGCAAGGTAAGGCTTTAATTATATGATTGAATGAATTATACGTTATCTGTTTTTGTTTTAATCTATCCAATGAAAAATAATCTTAAAAATAGATTTTTCTTTTCATTTTTTTCATCGTTTTAAAGAATTGTAAGAAGCTTGTCAAATTACTTTCTTAGTAAAAAAAATCTTAAAAAGAGCAATAAGATAATTTTGGGTGACTAAAACTGACATGGAGCCCTGTAAAAAATCGGTCTGAAATAATTTCATGACCTATCAATATTTGATGTGGCATAGTAATTTTCTAATGTGTGCGCTGTGTGTGTGTTTTTTTATTCATATAATGTGGTTTATCTATTCTTTTAATGTTAAAGATGAATGCCAAAGCCTTTTAACTATTAGCTTATTTTGATATATCTTGTTCACTTTGTAAATCGAAACAGGTGAAATCCCATCATCTCTCTTCAACATTTCTTCTTTAAGAATTTTAAGTTTAGCGAAGAACAATTTGAATGGTAGTCTTCCAACATCAATTGGTAATGAGACGTTGTTGGAAGAATTAGATCTGTCATGGAATTTGTTTACAGGTACGTTGAATCTACACATCTCTTAATTTTATGCTTTAACAAAAATCTTATTTTTATGTATACTATATTTCCTCTAGAATGTGTAACTAAAAGTATTTAAATTCCTTAAATAAAAACTAAAATTTTAACCTTTGAAGTCTATGAAGAATTCATAGCCAGATTTCAAAGTTAGAGCCTTGTGAATAATAAATAGCTTTAACGCAAAATATAAATAACTTGGTTGTTCATTTTATATTGGTGAAATTAATTCCATAATCTCTCTTTAGCATATCTTTTTTAAAAGAGTTTTAATGTCCAATT
Organism: Inga oerstediana; assembly: GCA_963210345.1. NCBI lineage: Eukaryota > Viridiplantae > Streptophyta > Magnoliopsida > Fabales > Fabaceae > Inga > Inga oerstediana. The sequence goes on along the minus strand of OY723400.1, from coordinate 70,356,058 downwards.
GGTAATTGATATTATATTGGAAGAGTCCCTTTTAAATTAATCTCCAACAAAAGTTAAATAATAGTCCATTAATTGTATGCCTCTAATTAACGAAATTCCATGTATTACCTATACAGTTGTGTGTGAATTAAGGAAATTCCAAGACTTACTATGCCAACAAACAAAATTTTTTGCATAGGTGGAATTCCTTCATTCCTTTGGAAGATGCCCTCTTTGATGTTGGCAACAATCATTTAAAGGGTAATTTATCAGAAGAAATGTGCCATCAACTCCCTTTACTTGAAATCTTTTCTGTTGATGATAATCAATTAGAGGGAAGCATTCCAAAATCAATAAGCAACTGCAAATCTTTGAAACAATTATATTTGGATGGTAACTCATTTACAGGTATGTACTTTACTTGTGTATTTTCTTTTCTTTCTAAATATTTTTCTTTAAAATTAAATTATGATATTTTTCATTTCATTTATGTGAAACAACAAATAAAGTGAAGATCAAGAACCAATACAACCTCATGATATATTTGTAACATAGATAAGTGAAATTCTTATATACTATCCGATGACATAAAAACCTTAAATCATACATAATGGCCACCATGTGTTATGCCAATACTTTTTTTTCCCCAAGATATTACCTATCTCTTAATAACTTAAATTTTATGTCTTTTCTATCCCCTAATATTAAAATATAGACAAGTTTGGAGTTCTTTTTTTCTTTTTTATTATATGTATAATTTGTAATAATTCTATATTTTTAATTGAAATTTAAATTATATTTAATATTTTCTTAAAAAATTAAAACGTGGGAATTAAAAATTGTACAATAAAAAAATCAAGGGAAAATGAAATATCAAAAATTAAATCCAGGCCTATATTTTTAACAATTTTCTGTTAAAAGACCATAATACCCCTCTATAATTAAAAAAAATTAAAGATAAATGCAAACCTTATTTTATTATTAATTATTTCATTTAAATTTAATTTATAGTTTCCTTTGTTTGTAGTTTATTTATTAATTTGTTATTTGATTATGATTAATTCTAAAAATTAATTAGAAGATAGGTGAAGATGAAAAAAAGAAGCAAAATCTAAATTATTATTGTAAATAAACAAAAAAAAATAACAAATATGTTTATGCCAAGGGGGCTTTTAGGAGCTCCACTGACCCTACACATTGAGAGTGTCACACCTCATTCTAGAGTTACTTATCAAAATTGTTTAGCCATTTAAGAACCACATGTTACTAAATTAGTACCCTTATAAGGACAAACTATTTAAAACTTTTCTAAAAGCTTGGGTATTTGATATAATAAATTTTTCTGAAACTTCAAAAATTCATCAATAAATCATTTCATATCCAAAAGTAGTGGTTCAAAACTCTATCTTTAGCTCTTAAACTGCTTTTTATGATGAAATTAAGACATGGGCTCAACAACATCTCACTCGGTCCATAAGTTGCCTAAAACTCATACTGTGCATAGGAATTCTCTGCAAAAATTGCAGAATTATGACGCAAATTAGAAGATTCATATCTTTTTGTCTACACATCTAAAAATTACAAATTAATACTTATTTTAAAGCTTAGGATGTGTACTATTTTTATACCAAATTTCATGACTTGGATAAAATGTTTACCCTATATAAAGTCAATGACAAGACTGACGTTTCAGCATGAATATAAACTAGTTATCGCTTATAATTTTGGATACCAAAGCTCACCCACTACTCCTTAAGGAGTTATGTACACCCAAAACAAACTTTAAGCTTACATGCCACAGTAATTATAACAAGCCACACTAATGCAAAATTAATGTAAGAAAACATGTGTGCCATGCTTTCTTCCATTCTCCTTAGCTAAGCTTCCAACAGCTTCTCCTTTCCTGACGATGTACTTGTTCCTATGGTTAAGACATAGAAAGGGGTGAGATTGGGGAATTTCAGTAGCAATAATTATATTTCAGTATATAATGCATGGCAAATAACTGAGCATGTGAAATAAACCACAAAAAACAATACCTTACAATAACTGAATAACTGTAAAACTGAATAAATGAAACTTTTATTACACATTGACAATAACAAAAGTAAGCAATTTACATGTTCTCATGCTTAACTGTAGCAACAATGACACAAACAAACATGCAACCAAAACATAATATATGAAATTAATGATTAAAACTACTTCTATCATGCTCTCTCACGCTTGCACTTCTTTCTTGATGTCCTCTTGGTGGAGTTAGGGCACAAATCAAATCCTAGCATTTGTATGTACATGCACGATAGTTAACATGTGTATCATTCATGTCATAGTTGAACTAGTTCTCGTCTAATTGGTGCTATTCAAATAGGGAATATAAATAAAGTTCACAAACTTATACTTTAATATTCCAATTGCCTATTTAATCACGCACATGGTTAAGCCTCTACCATTCCACATGTAATTATTACTTTTAAGAATTGTTTTATGTAGTACTTCACTCAAGGGTTACTTATCAGAGTTTGTTTAGCCATTTAATAACCACATGTGACCCAAATAGTATCCTTGATAAAACTAAAAACTTTATAACTTTAAACTCTTTCTCTAAAATTGGGTAATAGGAGACAGTGCATTTTCCTAAAAATTTGGAAAACCGTAACTAATTCAATATATGTCCAAAATTAGTTATTCAAAACTCTATTTTTAGCTCTTCAAACGCTCTCTGAAAGAAAAATAAGACCTATGTTCATTTCTGTTCCATTTGGTACAGAAACACACATTTATAAAATCTGTACAAAACTTTTTCGCAACAGATTTCCTACCTTCTTAGTTATGATAGAAAAATCATAACTATGAAACCAAAAATCCAAAAATTATGATCTAGGACTTGTATTAAACTTCAAAATGTGTACTACCATATCGCAAATTTCCATAGTCCAATTCATAAGTTTGCTCTGTCAAGTGTTACTCTGAAATTCGCAGCTCAAAATAAAATAGCAACTATCTAACTTACCTACTTCATCCATTCTTGTTTTGTTTATAGCATAGCACTCAACTTAGGCATTGATAAGCCCCTTCTACCTCCTTATGCAATATTATTTACATGCCAAAATATATATACATATATATATATATATATATATACATATCCTTAATATTAAAAGTAATCATAGCTAATCATAAAGTCAGAAACTTAAACAAAATACAATTATCAAGGTCCTTCAGTTCCAAGATTCATAAATATGCATGTGAAAATAAGCCATAGAGAAAAAGACCTTGCAAACAACTAAGCTGATAGCTAACTGGTGCATATATATCTTATTGATAACTGAACTGAATAACTAACTAAAGCACAATCACTTACAGAGAGATAAACTGAACAAATAACTTGTTCACATTCATTTTACAAATAGATAAAATGAATATGTAACTGGTGCATATACACAAGGCAGATAACTGCTCTACCTATCTATCTACACACATGGCCATGGTAAATATCTATGCAAGGATAATTTACATGCTCTCATGTTTAACTACAGCAAAATGGAACAAATAAACATGCGGCAACCAATGCACAACAACATGAGAGGAAAAGAGTACTACCGCTTGTGCTTTCTTCCATTTTACCTTCTCCTTGTTTCTTTCTTTGTTTATTCCTTAGAGAGCTTGGGCAAATATCAAGACCTAACATTTATGTGTATAAGGGTAGGTTAACACTTGTATTACTCACAACTTGTATGTCCGGGATCGGGACAGGATCAGGAAATCCTATTCCCGATCCCAAAAAATGTTCGGGAAGCAATTTAATTCCTGATCTATTCTTGAGTTCGGGATCTGGAATTTCCTAAATTCTCAGACATTGGGGTCATTCATCGAATTCGACCAAAAAAATATCAGACACACAAAGACCGAAGAGGATGAGGAGAATAAGAACTAACTCGGTGTTTGTTCAAGGGCTGTTGGGCATATCAGGCCCAAAATATAATCGTTGGGCCACAACCACTTGAATGTTTTCGCATTGCACCATGAATCTGCAGTAACTTTTCATGAATATATGCTCATCATAATATTCATTCAACAGGATTTTGGACCAACATATATGTTTTCTCTTCTAATCAACATAATATTCATTCTCAAAGAAGGAAAAAAACATGAATTGTTAGTCTTTTTTTTTCCTTTTTTGATTTCCACCATTTTTGGTTGAGAAGAACAAAAGCAAGACATTCAAAGTTCAAAGCCTTGCTAGGTAATTATTCAACCATTCTGGAATTCCACGTACAATCCTAGAGCAATCATCACTATTACCTACTGGTACTCCCTTCACTGCTGTACAACAATGTTATGAAATCTGAAACTTTAACCCTAACTGAAACATTTATAACCCCATTTTCCTACACTTTTTATCCCACAGTCAATAACTCAGAAACTAAACAGATTTTCCGACACCTGAGAGTTACAATTTAAGAGAGAAATGAAACAGATAACCATTTTCTTTTTGGCTGAAACTAGTATTACAATTTAAGAGAGTTACAACAAGAACAATCAACAGGAAATTGAGAGAAATTATGTTTCAGGCTTTCAAGTTCCAGCATACAGAACAGTTTCTGCTCAAGTCAACAATAAAAGTCGAAACCAATGAAGAAAAATAGAGAACCCAATCGCAATTTGATACCTTAGCTCTAGTATCCTTAACCTTAGAAACAAAATAGACTGAAGGGAGGGGAGAAGAAATTAGGGAAGGGATGAGCTTGACAGAGTTGCCACTTACAGAGCTTGACGATGCGATCTGGAGGCGATGAGCGACCAGAGGACTGTCATCAGTCAGGCAGAGCGGCGATGAGCAACCGCCGACCGGGAATGGGATGTCCGTCGACCTTCAAGCAGAGAGAGGAGAAAGGGAACTTTAGGGCTTAGAACTCTAGAACAGAACTCAGAGTCAGAAGAGTTGTGTCAATGAGAAGGAAGGGATTGTTTTAGTTAATAGTTAGAAATTAGAATAGACAAAAAAAAAAACATACATGTATATTATTTCGAGATCAGGTAAAAGTCAGGATCATGAAATCCGATCCCAATTTCATTTTTCCTAATCTCGAATTTTTCCCGTCCCAAAGATTTGCTTGGGATCAAGATCGGGACGGGAAGGTTGGGACTGGAAAAAGATGAACACCCCTACTTTTTACAGGTTGGTCATCTTGGACAAAAACATATATGTGTCTACATATACATGTGTGTGTGTTTATATATATTAATGGCAAAAGCAATCTTTAATTTCTCAACGACCCCAAACTTCAACTTTTTAACATAGCTTTTTTGCTTTACTCCTGTCTCTTAACTTTAACTTAATCACACGTCATTATCCTTTATGGTTTATTGGAGCCATATTAAATTGAACACAAATAAACTCTTTCCTTTGATAATACATATTTTCAAAACAGTGGAAGGGAGAACATTATATAAAACGTAGGCCTCTTGTTGCCAATTTCCTCAAAATGACCACTACATATTTTATACATGCAGTCTCTTACGTTTAAATCATTATTTCACACTTTATGGCACTAAAACAGTGAGTGCCCTTATTTTTGTTTGACCACAAACTTTCGAACTTAATAAGCTTCCTTCTTCATTTTCTAATTTTGAAATTATAAAATTCTAGCCCTTATCTCAACTGTTTCCCTTGGCTAAGACATAGCACATAGATGCATAAATCTCCACTTTAGAGAATAATGTTTCTAAACTTATATTCTTAACACTTCCCTATACAAGTTTCCATTTCAAGTTCATAGGAGGGCTCAAATTGAGCAAAAATTAACTATCACTATATCACAAGCTCAAAAGGATGCTGACCAAATAGGGGAGAGAAGGGAAAAATTATGAATTAATTTCATTTCTTCAATTCTTAACCTAGAAGCCTTTACACTTGTGTAAGATATGGGTTACAGGTTGAGAGATTTGCTCCATATTAAAACACCATAAAAAAAATGCAATATGCATGAGAACAACACAACAAAATCACTCAAATCATACCGTTATACTCATCTAGGTACTTCATCACATAGAATAGCCTCTCCATTTTAAGTCTGGAAATTTTACAGTTTTAAAAACATTAGCTTAATCATCATTCAAGCACTTATAACACAAATTTTTAACCATTTAAAATAGTTGTTGTCACTTAAAGTAGCAAACAGCAAGTCTTCACTAAGATTTCAGCTTCAAATGTTCAACCCAATAAGCATTACTCTTCATCACTTATATATCATTTAATTTCCTTGGCCTAGGATTTCTCTAGCCTCCTCTAAAACACTCGGGACAGCATCACTTATCAACCTGAAAATTGCAGATTCAAAATATGCTCCAAGAAAATTCGAACTTCAACATGCAATTGCATTTAACCACAATCCACACCATATATCATCCACACAAATCTTAATATATGCTAGGGCTATGATTTTTCCACTTGTTCCTTAACTTTCTCTCAATAGAACCAATTTTCTTTCATCATAATATTGCAAACTACTCATCAAATCAAGAAAATAAAGATATAATGTGATTCTAGACAATTACCTTGGTTTAGAACGCCACTTGCATTTGGATTTCTTCCACTTCTTCTTCATCCCCTCTTCGGTTTCTCTCCACTGTCTCCCTCTACCTTGTATTGAGGATCCAAAAAATGAATGAGAAGGCTGAGAGACAGAGGTTTCTAGTGAGGGTAAATTAATTATTTTATTCCTTCGTCCCACACAAATAAAGCTTTGATCTTGAAACATTTTATTGGACCAAGCCATTCAAAACTGAATCTCATCCCCTTGACCTGATTTACCACTGTTTGGGCCTCATACTTTGGGCTTAATCTCGGCCCAAATTTGGTTTTTGGGTTTGGGGTAATGAATTTACCATTTTACCCCTTCTTTATTTGTACTTAATTACCAAATAAATTCCAAAAATTAATCTGGGGCACTTTGTAAAACGTTTTGGCCTCCATTAGCTTCTTTATTGTATAAAATATCATATCCAAAATTTACAGCATAAAAATCTACTTCTAACTATTTTTCCTTGAATTTTTGGGATGATTAGCATTTAACTCCCAGAAATTATGTTACAAATTATTTAGGCTACTTTTGGGGAACTAAACCTCATTATAATTTTTCTAACTCCACAAAATAATATTTTATAATGTTTCCTCGATCTCTTGAGGCCACTAAATAATTTTTAATACCTTTTCCCCATTCCTTTCCATAAAACTTCACCAGAAAATAGGCTTTTGGCCAATAATTCATTTTTGAGGCGTTATGATTATAAATAATATCTCTATACCTCAATTATGCCCCATTAATCTCTTTTCTATTTGTTCATATTTTTCTCTAATTTTTTGACATCTTTCCATAATTATGTTTTTTTTTTCCAATTTAACTAATTTAACCAGTATTCAAAATCCAAGATATGACATTTTAGCTTTTAAATATCTAGGGTAGAATCTGAAATTTTTCTTTCTATAATGTCCAACCTGATATGAACATTACCACCATCATTTTGCACCTTTTTCATATGCTGAACCACTTAATGTTATATTCTAGAAATTTTCCAGATTTAAAACATAGACTAAATCGACATTTAAAAGCCTCTAACTAAGGCTTAACCACCTAGAATAATTGTTTAGTATCTAGAGGCATTAAGCAATAGACTTTCAATCAATTTTTTCCCCTCCAAAATTGAACAATGACAGACACAATAACTCATGTGAATACATACATATATACAAGTCTTAACCTGTATTTACTTAAGTTTATCATACCTAATGAAATTTCCAGCATGTAAAGTAATACATACCACAGCAAGAACAATAAGATTTTTGTCTTCCTTAACTTCATTACCTCACGTATAAGTAGTACTGGGAAAACGGGCCGGCCCGGCCCTGCAGGGCCGGCCCGTTTAGGCCCGAGTCCAAATCCGTACTCCTGGAGGGCGGCCCGGCCCGTTTAAGTTAGGCCCGCGGGCCGGCCCGCTGGCTTTTGGCCCGTTTATATATATATATATTTTTTTGCCATTCCTTTTTTTGTTTCTTATTCTCATAAAGACTAAAAATACCTAATTTAAAACATAAATATCATCAATACTAATTTAAAACATAAATATTATCCAAGTTTAATAGAACACAAACACTAAAACTTAAGTCCAAACCAAAATTAATGTTTATAACCAATTAAATAAGTTCACAGCCACAATCAAACAAGCCTACAAGCTTCAAATGTCAGTAATAATATAACACCTGATTTGGATTTTGGCGTATACATGCAAAAAAAGAAAAAAGAAAATCAAAGAAGAGAAGCTTTAAATGATGTCTGAATCAATGTGAGAGCATTTTTGATATGTGGGTTAGGTTAGGTTAACTCTACCTCTGACCAATGCTTACTGCCCATTATCTTGTGCACATTTAAAAAAAAAAAAAAGTTAAACGGGCCTAAAAGGGCCGGCCCTCAGGGCTTCAGGGCCGGCCCTACAGGGCTTGCGGCCCTACAGGGCCGGCCCTTTTAGGCCCGCTTCCATTTTCAGCCTCCAAATCATAGGCCCGGCCCTTGACGGGCTCGGGCCTAAACGGGCCGGCCCGACGGGCTCGGCCCGAATTCCCGGCTCTACGTATAAGCACACACTCTTAATCTGGAAAATGTTCCAGTTTTCTTGAAAATCCTCAAAGTTGGGCAGCACTTGTTCTTAATCAGAAAAATACAGCAACTAACATATATATCGACTTTAATCATCTCTTTGGGATCCTTAATCAGGCTTTGATGCTTTGAGGCATTTATTCAACACGTAGAAACCTTAAAACAGCAACTCATAACTCAATTTCAAGCTTCAACAATTCAGTTCACCAAGCATCAATTCAACCATCATTTAAATGACTTTAACCATGGTTTATATATAGCTAGGACACTTACTTATAACTATCAGGAAAACTAGGAAACTTTAACAAGTAATCTGCCACACAAACAAGCAACAACAAACAAATTTATGGGAACTAGATGATAAAATTTTGAGAAACATACCTTTGAATTCGCCAATTTTTGGCCAATTACTATCAATAGATCAAAAAAGGCACACTGCATAACATACACGTTTCAGCCAATTGAGGGATTCACAAGTCAGTAAGAAAATAGGGACATATTGCAAACATTGGAATCTCTTAGGAGAAACAGAACAATTGAGAAAAATACAATATTAAAAAACTATACCAATCAGTTCAAAATGAAAGGATCAAGAACAACAATTAGTTAAAAATTTCTCGAACATCCAAGGAAGGATTTGAGCAGCATTAGCTCTCAAGCCCGGCAAAGGCAAAAGCTCCAAGGCAGCCACTGCAGATGCTTAGAGAAACAAGCATTTGGATTTATCATCATTGAAAATTCAATTGAGATGAATAAAATGTAACTTCAAAATTGATCAAAGCTTCTCATAAGAGAAGTATCAGAGAGGAATTTAAGACACTATCAGAAGAATGACCAAAAAAATACTTTAAAAAAAAAAGCAGCAACTTGCTAACAAGTTCACTTGTAAATATTCCATCAATAATGACAAGCAATTTAAAAAATCAACAATAGAAGCTAACAAAGTGATTCAGATGGATAAAGATATGGGATGTGTTCATCCCTAAAGCACTTGTGACTGCTAAAGGGCAGACAAAGTACCAAATGGCAACTAAATGCTTAGGGGAGCAAGACCCCGGAGAAAAAATCAGAAACGAAATGCATAGGGAAACAACACCTTTGAACCCATTAACAAGAACCAAATATAATAGAAGATTATAAGGGTCATCAGATAGGAGCGAAAGACTTAAAATGAAATAATCACAAACATATCATCTAAACTATGCTTCTGTTCATCACATGACGCTACTATCCCTTCCTCCTCTGTTGCAACCAACAGCACCGATCTCAAACTATTTTAGAACCCAAGATAAATCACAGGAGACTATACACATTTTTCAATTATCCAAGGCAATAGAAGACTTCTCCAATGAAGTATCTAAATAAAATAGAACTCAAGATCTCAAACCTTTGGTTTGGGCAACGCCAATCTCTAGCTCTACCACCTCCTTGTCCACCATAGTCACCTCTCCTTGATATCCGACACCTGCAATTTACATTATATTACCGCATAATCAAGTGAGAAAACAGATAGGAAGAGAAAAATGATCCTGGAATGGTGGAAAAAAACTGAAAACAATGAAGAAAAACAAAAATTGTGAGAAAATTGGGGAGAACCAAGGGAAGCTAAGGCAAGAATGAAGGCCTAGTGATGGTAGCAATGGTGAGAAAGAGACGAAGTTGGGAAGGGGACAAGTAGGTATGGGGTTGGTGGTGAGGGAGAAGAGTGGGGATGGTGGTGAGGTTGGAGGAAGATGACATTTGCCCCCTATTTCTTTATCTCATAACACTAATTTTTTCATCATTTTTTATTCAAAAAATTGAATCCCATAACGTTCAAACAACTCGTGTATATATCTATACACATACCTCTTTAGCGTCAGCAAACCAACAACGTCATAAATCTTCAATTTCTAAATGGCATACCCACATGATAGCACCTCTGAAGAGAATAATTGGACTGATTATTATTCACATTGGCTGATTACATATATATACACAAATGACAGAATCGGGCATTAATTTGGTCCCAATATGATATAGTACAAATAAGGAAATAATTAAGATTAATTATACTAATCACTCCCTATAATTTTGGATTTGAACTTACTCCCTAAGTTTCTAATCTTGCTCCTTAAGTTTTGGGATTCTACACTCCCCCTCAAGTTGGACTGTAGATATCAATCAAGTTCAACTTGCCAATCAGATATTCAAACCTATCCTTGGGCAGTCCCTTCGTGAGGATGTCTGCAGTCTGTTCTTTAGACGGTGTATACCTTAAATCAACGATACCCTCATCAACTTTTTCCCTTATAAAATGTCTGTCTATCTCGACATGTTTGGTTCTATCATGCTGAACCGGATTATGAGCAATGTTAATTGCAGCCATGTTATCGCAATAGACTTTGATTGGTAGATTTATGCACTTCCTCAAATCTTCAAGGACACGCTTTATCCATATGCCTTCACAGATTCCCAATGCTACAGCCCTGTATTCGGCTCCAGCACTGCTTCTCGCGACAACACTTTGCTTTTTACTTCTCCATGTGACCAAGTTACCTTACACGTATGTACAATATCCAGATGTGGATTTCCTGTCATCTTGATCACCTGCCCAGTCAGCATCTGTAAATAACTCTACAATCCGTTTGTCAGTTTTCTTAAACAGCAAGCCACATCCTGGAGATCCCTTCAAATAGCGAAGGATCCTGTAGACTTCATTCAAATGTTTCTGTTTAGGATCATGGGAATGCTGGCTGACCACACTTACTGTAAACGTAATGTCTGGTCTGGTATGAGACAGATATATGAGTTTGCCTACCATTCGTTGATAGTTTACCGTGTCTACACCCTTACCAAGATCTGTTTCTTCATCTATTTTATCAACCCGTATAGGTGTGTCACTGGGTCTGCAACCTATCATCCCTGTTTCTTTTAGGAGGTCTAGTACATACTTCCTCTGGGAGATATAGATTCCTCCATTGGATCGAGCAACTTCCATCCCAAGAAAGTACTTCATTTCTCCAAGATCTTTGATTTGGAATTCTCGCCCCGGGGTTGTCTTGATTTGATTGATTTCTACCTCGTCATCTCCTGTAAGGATTATATCATCAACATATACGGTTAGAACAACCATCTTAACCTTATAATGTTTAATGAACAAAGTATGGTCGCTTTGCCCTTGAGTATACCCATGTCTCTTCAGGACCCCCGGGTGAATCTATCAAACCTAGCTCACGGAGATTGCTTCAACTCGTATAATGACCTCTTTAGCTTGCAGACTTGGTTAGCCTTTTTCCCTGGGAACCCTGGAGGTAACTTCATATACACCTCCTCTTTGAGTTCTCCATTGAGGAAAGCATTCTTTACATCGAGTTGGTGCAGATTCTAATCTAAATTTACTGCAATAGATAAGAGAATTCTGATGGTATTTAACTTGGCTACTGGAGCAAACGTTTTTGTGTAATCTTCCCCATACATTTGTGTGAAGCCTTTTGCAACCAGTCTAGCTTTGTATTTCTCAAGTGTTCCATCTGCTTTATATTTAGGAGTAAATACCCATTTGCATCCAACAGGCTTTTTTCCTTAAGGTAGATCTACTACATCCCATGTCTTATTTCGCTTGAGAGCTTCCATCTCTTCTAAAACAGCTTGCCTCCATTCAGGTATAGCCATAGCCTTATCAATCGTGTCTGGTACCCTGATACTATCAAGATGAGAGACAAATGTCTTGTATTTAGATGAAAGGGCCTTATAGGAGACAAACCTCTCAATGGGATGTTGAGTGCATGATCTGGGCTTCTTTCGTACTACAATGGGAAGATCAAGGTCAGAACTCTCTGTTACCACTATTTCTCCTGGACCTGCCTCTGGTTCTGACTCTTGGTGAGTGCTAATAGCCTGTGGCTCATTACCTTTTTTGTGTCGTCTTATGTAGGTATTACCTCACCTGTTTGTGTCTCCCCCTATTGGCACATTATCAAGGATATCAGAATAAGCAGGAGTATCAGAGGTATTAAGGCTATCAGTGGTATCAAGAGTAGGTTCTGTTTGGATAGGTGTATAAACTATGACTGTCTGGTCATCCTTTACTGCTTCTTTTGTCTGGAATTCACCATGTCTCTCCCCCTGAATTGCAGATAAGGCGTAATAGGGGTTATTTTCATGGAAGGTGACATCACATGTGACAAACAAACGTTTGGAGACCGGATCATAACACTTGTACCCTTTTCGGGAATGAGAGTAACCAAGGAAGATACAACGAAGGGCTTTAGGGTCAAGTTTGTTGGTATGATGGAGGTGAACAGAGGATGTGCAGCCAAACACCCGAAGTGGCAGATTGTTTTCGAGGTATGGGAGGTTATAGTATTTTTGTAGGAGTTGAAGTAGGGTTTTGTAAGATAGTGGTCGGCTTGGCATTCGGTTCATGAGGAATGTGGCAGTAATGACAGCATCATCCCAATGATATTTAGGAGTATTACTACTAAACATGATGGCTCTGGCAGTCTCGAGAATATGGCGATTCTTTCGTTCAGCAATACCATTCTGTTGGGGCGTATTGGGACAAGTACTTTTGTGAACAATGCCATTATCAGTTAGGAAGGTAGACATGGCCTGATTGAAGTATTTAGTCCCGTTATCGGTGTGGAGGATCTGGATTTGGGTTTGGAACTGGATTCGAATCATATTGTGGAAAGTAAGGAATGTTTGATACACCTCTGTTTTATCCTTTAATATGTAGACCCAACTGACACGTGTATGGTCATCGATGAATGTGATAAACTATTTGGATTTTGATCGGTTTGGCGTACGTAATGGTCCCTATAAGTCACTGTGAATTGTGGAAAAAGGTTGAGATGCTTGGTATGGGATTTTTGGAAATGAGGTACGATGATGTTTAGCCTTTTCACATGAATCACAATGAAAATCAGAGGCAATTTTATTAAAAACGAGAGATAGAAGCATTTGAGACATATAATTGAAATTTGAATGACCTAAACATTTGTGCCATAACTCCAAGTCACTAGTCCTAGGGAGAGACACTTTATTGCAAGATTTAATCCTACGACTATCACTTTCATCCAAGTAATAGAGGCCATCAAACTCTTTAGCACTCCCAATCATCGTCCCCGTCAGCAGATCCTGAAAAAGACAATAAGTAGCAAAGAAGTTAGCTTGACATCGTTTATCATTAGCTAATTTCCTTACTGATAATAAATTACACTTCAACTTTGGAACATGTAATACAGAGTGAAGAGTAAGGGCAGCAGAGATTTTGATAGAACCAATTCCAGTTGCAACAGACTTAGAGTTATCAACAATCCGTACAGTCACCCCCTTAGTGATAGGAGTATAGGATGAGAAGAGAGCCTTATTGTCAGTCATATGATCCGAGGCACCTGAGTCAGCAATCCAACAATGTCATGTGCACAGTCCTTTTATCACAGCTAAGGCTTGAAAGAAATTACCTCTCCTGACTACTGTGGCAGTAGGTTGTTTTGTAGTCTGTAGTTCGGCGAGCATCTCCATGATTTTGTTTAGCTGGTCATTTTAGGATGATTCTTTGGAAACTTAAGCCACATAACCTCTTCCTTTCCCTTTCTTCAGCTTCCAGTCAGCAGGTTTACCATGGAGGTCCTAGCAGGTGTCTTTTATGTGTCCCTGTTTCTTACAATGATCACAGAATGGTCGGCCTTTAGAACCTTTTGATTCCGTAGATCAAACAGCAAGGGCTGATTCCTCAGGAGGTGAAGTAGCATCAGAATTATTCGGAGTCTGAAGCATTGATTTGCGCCTATCCTCTTCATTACGCAAAATAGTGTAGATTTCACGCACAGAAGGCAAGGGTTCTTGGCTGAGAATCCGAGCCCGAACATCATCATAAATGACATTAAGACCAGCCAATAACTCGTATACTCTCTCCTCTTCTCTCTCCTTACGATCTTCTTTGGCATCAGCTCCGCAATGATGAATTTTATTTCTCAGGGCATCAAACTCTTGCCAAAGTGCTGATTTTTCAAGATAGTAATCATCAAGTGACATGTGTTCCTGTTTTAGCTGCCACAACTTTTCTTGACATCAAATATGCATGATCTGTTCCCAATAGGGCTATATGTCTCACGAAGTGCATCCTAAATTTCCCTGGCTGAGGGAAGGTACATGAAGCTCTTCTTAATTAAGGATGACATTGCATTGATCAACCAAGAGGATACCAATGCATTCTCACACTTCCATTTGCGAAACTCCTTGGTGTCCGATGTTGGGGGCCTCTTAGCTTCACCAGTTATGTATTCAAGTTTATCCCGTCCATCAAGGGCAAGAATCATGGATTGAGACCATTCCCGATAATTATCACAAGTAAGTTTCTCAGAGACAAGAAGAACAGTGGAGATGTCATTAGAACTAGATCATGGCATTGAGGAAGAAGCATCAGAAGTTGTAAACATGCTGATGGAATATTGGAAAAGACATATTGCTCGTCAAATTTCACAAATACCAGTTTAGTTCTTCAAATTTCCAAAATGACAGACTGGTCCTCCGAATATTGGAAATGACAGATGGGTCTGTCGAATTTCCAAAATGACATAATGGTCCACCGAATGTTGAAAAATGATAGATTGGTATGCTCCAGAAAAAACAAATATTTGTGGAGGCCCAAACAACACAACACCCGATGGGAATGCTTCAGGAAAAAAAAATCTGTACCGAGAACACCAAGAATTGGGCAGCGGCAGACCGAGAGAGAGCGCCGGATAGAAGAATGCCAAGCCTGAGACTGATCGGCACTGTCGACATGAGAAGAATGCCAAGCCTGAGACTGATCGGCACTGTCGACATTGGATGACGTCGAGAATCAGAAACACAAACGACGCCGATGCTGGTTCAGACGGAGACTGAGAACACAGAGGGCGTGGCAGCTGATTCTAACAGAGATGAACAGCTTAGAGACCACCGAAACTGGTTCTGAGCGCCGAAACCGGTTCTGACAAAACGGAGAACAGGGGGCGCGCTGAAGGAAGGGAAACCGGTGCTATTTTCTCAACTATTCTCTCCTAAATCTCTGATACCATGAAGAGAAAAATTGGACTGATTGTTATTATTCACATTGGTTGATTACATATATATACACAAATGACAGAATCGGGCATTAATTTGGTCCCAATATGATATAGTACAAATAAGAAAATAATTAAGATTAATTATCCTAATCACTCCCTATAATTTTGGATCTGAACTTGCTCCCTAAGTTTCTAATCTTGCTCCTTAAGTTTTGGGATTCTACAACCTCTTTTACATTCATCAAATTGAACTTCTTGTATTAATTTTCTGAAAAAATAGTGGCATTTGTTTACTCAAATTTTGTCAAACTTCGGTCGGCCCCAAAACATTGATTTATGAAGCATTAAACATTTTTAAAGTAACTAGGGTTCTCTTTTTCTCATTAAGGAACAATAGCCAGCAAACTTACACCAGTCTTTTGGCTCCCAAACTTCAATTCTTCATCAATCAACAATTACCTACTGCATTCAGGAATGTTATTTGGTCTCAGCAATTAGTACACCACAATAAATCAAACAGAATGTACCAATCACAGTTTGCGATTTCTCCTTTAATCGGCACTTTCCAGACTCATAATCAGAATTTAACCTTTTAGCAATTCCTAAACAACAGCAAGAGAAGATGTTGAAGATGAAAAGGGAGTTGAGTAACTCACCTTGGCAACTGGAAAATGTAATTGCATAAGGTATTCGAGCTTCCTTCCTCTTATTCTGCAATCTCTCATCCGCTTGCCTTCATAATTTCTTAATCTCTTGGTCTGTCCGCTCCTTTCTCTTTCTTCCCTCTTATATTTTCTATTCACTCCTTACTCACTCTCAAAATTTTTCAATCCCAACGCTGCTCACCCAATACGAGTAAGGGAGGTGGTTTTGTAGCAATTCTACTATCATGGTACTCCTTATCCAAGGTTATCCTCAATTCCTCATTCCAAGCAATATAATTGGGCCCAATCTCTCTCTGATCCAATCCTAGTCCTACCCCTAGTGCTTTGTATCAACAAAGGCCTAAGGATTTTGAGGAGGAGGAGAGAGTAGTGGCTCTCCATTTCTCTGTCTCTTTTTGGTTCTGGCTCTCCATTTCTCTTACCTATATGTTCCCTCCACTTCTTTATTTCTACAGTTTGAGATTTAATATCCTATAAAAATGTATTATAACATTAAATAACAAAAATGTAAATAAATAAATTTAAATTATTAAAATCATTTTTTAAATTTTCCTTGGTTACTTTTGGCCTTCATATATTTAATAATGATTCCTTGCTTAATTTTTCGGAATTCACTTACCTGAAAATAAGTTTTTTTGAATAAATTTAATTTCTTGAGGTCTTAATTAATTCCTTCAAGCCTCCTCGGCACTATAAATTGTTAATTCAAAGCTTAAAAGTTCAGATGTTAGAGAGAAGAAGAGAATTGGAGACGAGAATTACGGATGTTCACTAACACAGTGATGTATGTGTCTGCGACATAACTTACCTAGGACTCTTAAGATTAGCCACAATTTAATTCTGAAAAGTAATTTGCAAGCAAAGATAAATAAAAAAAAAAACATACACATAAAACAAGTTGAAAAGCAGAGAGAATTCTAATTAAACATAGCTAAAATAATCAAAACCAAGTCTACAAAACCTCATTCCCTATTTTGTTAGGCCTCTTAACTTTATTATAAACTTATTAAAACAATTACAAAATATATTATAAAAATAAAAACAAAAATTTAAATGCAACTAAAAACACTTGTTCAACTAAATTGTTTTAATACAAGATATTTTCAAGAGTCAGTCAAATAATTAAATTGCATATTTTAATTTTTTTTGGGTTCCAAGAGAAGCTGTTCTATGTTCAGTTCTATGTGAAATTAAATAAAGCTTTTATAATTAATTGTTTTTCTTAGGGAATTAACCAAAAGGAAAGAGAAAGTATGCATTATATATATATATATATATATATATATAACATGTGGACTCAATCGTTATAATCTGGTGCGAAAAGTACACCACCAATGTTTAAAAAAAAAGTACATAATTTCTCATTTCAACCATACATAAAGAACCCGAAGTTTATATACTCAAACTATACAGACTCAAATGCAATTACTAGGAGGTAAGCCATTTGATGGTTAGAAAAAATTTGCTTTCTCATTTTCTGATGTGTGTGTGTGTGTGTGTTATATATTATATCAAATAATATGACCTTCTTTATTTTTCTTCTTATAAGTTCCATTCACTTTTTACAAACACTTGATGCTAATCAAGTATATTTGGATGCAAATCTCTTTACAAGCATGAGTTTATTATATCTTTTTTATTCTTTTTCGTTGTTTCTTTAATCATTTTTCTCTAATAGAAAATGAATTTAAAATGAAATTTTGTTTTTCATCATTCATTAATCACAGTTTTTAAATATAGCTACTAATTTACAATCCCAAAATATCGAAAGATATCATGAATTGTTGGTAAAACTATAATGACAGAAAGATAGGATCACACATGTTATTTAAATCTTGGAAATTTTTTTTTTGAGTACTCTGAACCATATCAATTATATAATGTACCCACTTGTTATACACACATTTGGATGTTCTATCAAGTTCAACTCTTTTCTTTATCCGCCATCTTTTCCTGTTTAATTTTCTTTTATCAATTTTTGTCTATTGTTCCTAGCTTTTCTGGATTACAAATGTATTAGTTTCCTATTAAATAGTTATTCAAAAATTACAACATAAAAAAATTTACATTTTCAAACAAATCTTCATTAACCATGGCATCTCACGGGTAGTTTATGATTTCTCTAACATTTTTGCTCTAGAAATTTTACAAAGACTTCAAAACATAATAGAAATAAGTTGATTTGTATATATTTTTTGTATATGAAAGTCATGGTTTCCATCAACTTTTTTTTTTTCTGTCCAGGTTTTGTACCCAAAGGCATAAGCAAACTCGATAAACTTAATGTCTTAGCCTTGACCAATAATCATTTGAGAGGACCTATTCCTTCCAACATATTCAACATTTCAACATTGACATTTTTGAGCCTCGGAGGTAATTCCCTCTCTGGCGTTCTCCCATCATCTTTAGGAATTGGCCTTCCCAAATTGGAGACATTACGGCTGGGGGAAAATGGACTAACTGGACAGATTCCAAACAGCATATCTAATGCTTCTAAGCTCATTAATTTAGGGTTGTCATCGAATAAATTTAATGGAGCCATACCTAATGAGCTTGAAAATTTAACAAACTTGATGGAATTAGATTTGGATGAGAATCATTTGAGTGGGTTGATTCCTGATACAGTTCACAAATTACAGAGTCTTCAACGCTTAAGCCTTAGCAACAATAGATTGCAAGGGTTCATTATAAATGAACTTTGCCAACTTAAACGTCTAAGTGAGTTGCATCTTGCCAACAACATGTTTTCAGGAGTGGTTCCAGAATGTCTCGGGAATACTTCTTTGCGAGAGTTGAATTTTAGCTCTAACAAATTGGTTTCTCATATACCCTCTTCTCTATGGAGTCTCGAAGATATCTTGGTTTTAGACATATCCTCCAATGCCTTTAGTGGAATAATTTCACCAGAGGTATCAAACTTGAGGGCAATTATACTATTGAACTTGTCAAGAAATCAAATTTCAGGAAGCATCCCTGTGACTATGGGTGGCTTGGAAACTTTGCAAACCCTATCTTTGGCTGAAAACAAATTACAAGGGCCTATTCCTGAATCGCTTAATGGCATGATAAGCATGGAGTCCCTGGATCTTTCCCATAATTATTTGTGTGGCATGATTCCAAAGTCCTTAGAGTCATTACAGCATCTTAAATACATCAATCTTTCCTACAATTTATTACATGGAGAAATTCCAAATAGTGGTCCTTTTCAAAATTTTACTGCTCAATCTTTTATGATGAATAAAGATCTTTGTGGGAAATCTCAACTACGAGTCCAACCATGTAGGAAAGGAAACAAGCACGAATCAAATAAAGTGATGCTGATGATAAAATGCATATTGCCTATCATAGTTGCCATTTTGATTGTTTCAGTCGTTGTCTTTCTCAAGAATAAGAGAGACGATGATAATAATTCAACAAAGAGGGATTTAATAAATTTGGATACACCAACCAGAATATCCTACTATGAGCTTCTATGAGGAACAAATAGATTTGATGAGAGTAATCTTGTTGGTTCTGGAAGTTTTGGATCAGTATACAAAGCAGTTCTTCCAAATGAAAAGATAGTTGCTGTCACAGTGTTTAACTTAGACATGGAACAATCATCAAGAAGTTTTGATGTTGAATGTTCTGCCATGTGCCATTTCCGCCACCGCAATCTCATTAAGATCATTAGTAGTTGCTCAAATGATCATTTCAAATCTCTAATAATGGAATTCATGGAAAATGGGAGTCTTGACAAATGGTTGTACTCTCATAACAATTATTTAGATGTCTTGCAAAGGTTGAACATAATGATTGATGTCGCAGCTGTTTTGGAGTATCTTCATCATGGTTCTTCTACACTAGTTGTTCATTGTGATGTGAAACCAAGCAATGTTTTGTTGGATGAAGATATGGTGGCTCATCTAAGTGATTTTGGTATGTCTAAATTGTTTGGTGAAAAGCAATTGGAAATTTATACCAACACTTTGGCTACAATTGGCTATATGGCACCAGGTAATGGTTTAATAATGATATTTTGAATTTATGTTTATATTCAATTTCTAACCAATATTTGACATCTTCATGTGCAAAGATTTAAATTAATGATTCAAAAGAAAGCTTAACCACAAACCTTACATTATTGACATAATGGCTTCTATACTAATCATTCAATATGACATATAGAGTTTGGATCGGAAGGAGTTGTTTCTGCCAAAGGAGATGTGTATAGTTATGGGATTTTGCTAATGGAAATGTTTACAAGGAAGAACCCAACAGATAAGATGTTTGTTCAAGGATTAAGTTTGCAAGATTGGGTGAGCAACTCCACACCACATTCCATCATGAATATTATAGATACCAATTTGCTGCACACAGAAAATCAAAACACTGATAATATACTACCTTATATATCATTAGTTTTTGAGTTAGCATTAAATTGCTCCATTGACTTACCAGAGGCACGACTTACTATGATTGATGTTGTAGTATCATTGAAAAAAATCAAGACTTTGTTTACGAAAAATGCTTGAGACACCACTAGTTGAATAATTGTTAAATCAAATATTAGCTATTGTTCCTTTAATTTTGTGACTTTTTTACTAAATAATCTTGTAAATTTGAGTGACTTCTGTATATGTTGTAATAATATATAAAGCATTTGAAATTTTCTGAGTTGATTATATTGATTTTGAATTTCTTCATATTTTGTTTTTCTGTTTTAACATTTTGGCTTTCAATTATAAGAACCTTGAATCCACTCTTTTTCTTAAAGTAACTTTATACAGTTGGGATTTAATTTTGAAAGAAAAGGATTTTAAGATTAATGAAAATGAGCCCTACATTTTTCTATCTCTCCTCTATCCTATACTTATGTTTTTTAAACGTCTTGATATTAGAGAAAAATTCACTTAAATTTGTTTGAGAAATTAAATAATTTTTTTTTCTGTCATACCTTCTGATATTTATAAGTCAAATTTTCCAAATGGCTTATTTTATAATGTAGATTTAGATATCATACGACCAAGTTGGCCATTTAAGAATACTCTCCCCATGTATTGGAATAAGCAATTAAGCACCATAGAACAAGTTGAAAGATTTTTTATATTCCATTGCAATTCTTTATTCCTCCTCTTCTTTTTAGATAATTAGAAAAGTAGCTATTAGGTTCTAATCAAACAAAAGTAGTATCATAGTATTAGCAACTACAGAAGAGACCATCAATGGAGGCTTCAAATGTCCAATAAAGATTGAATCATAACATTCTTTTTTAAGGATGATTGCACCAATAAACCATAACACTAGAACAAGAAAGAAGGAAACGAAATCAGTTAAAGTTACCTTCATTTTCTCCTAATCATTCCTTCTATTCTTTCTCCTCCTCCCCAGTGTCCTGCGAATTGTAGGAAAAATGAGAGGGACAAGGTTTTAAAAAGCTAATAAAAAAAGGTGATTTCTAAAATGACCATTTTACCCCTATTTTGCTATTCAATAAAAATATTTCAACTTTTGAATTCAATTTTTTTACAGAAATTTAGCTTAATGCATCTTTGATACTCCTCATTCCATATAACTTTGTGTAAATGAAACAAACCCATTTGGAAGATCCCTTATGGGATTCTCATTAATATCATAGTTATAATTACCTTTCTTTGAAATTTACAATTAAAAGAATCAATGTCTGAATATAGTGTTTGTCAATAAGACAATTGGATTTATAAATACCCTATTAGAATTTAGAGCTCCGTTATAATAGTTTCATTGCTTCCCTATGTAAATACTTCTGATCATGTATGGAATTAACATGAAGACTCCATAAGTAATATTTTCAAATTATCTTGCAATGACTCCATATATTTAAATCATTATGTAAAATAAATAAGAAGTAAAATTATATAAAATACATAATAATGTTTTATACTTATTGAAACTCGTATCACTAAGCCTCTAATATCACAAAACTTTATTACGAAGAAAACTCAATTGAGCATCAAATTTGAATATAATCGAACAGGCCTCACATATATGTGAAGTTTTTTTTGTTGGTACAAACAAATATATGAAGTTAGAGTAAGGTGTCATTCACTTACTTGATAAGTTTTATTTTGGCCCAAATGATAAGTACCATAGTGGCACGGTTTGCCATCATAGTAGACTTTTGAATAAGAGTTCACCCTTATGGCTACCTGAGTACCTAAACCAACCTTCATCATTTCACCTATCTTATACTCACATGTTTGCTTCAATTCACTAACAATTCTCCTCAATCATTAAAAAACTTCCTTTCCAAAATATCACTAAATTCAATTCAAGAATAGCACATTCACCATTCAAGTCATTCTCAGTTTTTGCACTCACAAAAAAATTTATAACATTTTTAACTTGATTCTTGTTATTTGACTCTTAAATAACTATTCCAACAAAGCTTTTATAATAATATCTCGTTTTAATTTAATAACACCATAGAGTGAAATCTAATCAAGGTTACATTACTCATATAGCAAGGTGTTAGCTTTAGTTATAACTCTTTTCTTTCAAGCATTTCAACAAACAATTGATCAGCAATTTACAATATATTCATTAAAAAAGATCCACAGATAAATAAATTAATTACCATATATAAACAAACAATTTTCCAAACAACATCCATTCATGCATTCAAATTCATATATATATTTATAAGAAGATATACTAAATATTTAAAATTTGTTTAATTTGAAATTAATTTATATTGAAAAAATTATAATAAATATATAAATATTATTTCAACTTTTTGTTTAATTTATTATTAGTTTTTAATAATTTATTATATATATTTATATATAATTTATTATTTATGATGATATTATATATATATATATATATATATTTGTAATAATATTTTGTAGGTTCTCTTTGGCTCAACCACCTAAGGTATGCAAGGACATGAGTAGGAGACACGTGGCAATGAGAGAAGGGGACATGTGGCACACTACGAGGCTTGGACACATGGCTTCTGCCAATGATGGGGTGGTAGGTGTTGGATGTGGATGCCGGAGCTGATAGGTGGTGGCCGTCGGCGAAGGATCCAGCAATAAGGTGATCTTCTACAGACGTGATATGTGGCTTCTCTTGAAAAGATCCATGTGGCATTTTAAAATTAAAAAATAAAAGCAATTCGCGACAGTCAGAAATTTCCAACGGAATTCCGTGGAAAATTTGTACTGGAATTGGAATTTCGTCGAAAATTGATTTACCACGCATCTATTAGCGAGGGAATGGACTCCATTAGAAAACCATTTCCATCACAAATTCATCAGAAATTGTGAATTTTTGTGGCAAATTTCGTTGGAAGTTTAGTGTTTTATTGTGGCAATTTTTTGAAATTTAATTTATTTTTTAATTAACATTAATTTATGACTAATAATTTAATATTATAAATATTATTTTTAATATAAAATTATAAATATAATTTTAATAAAAAATAATATAATATTAATAACAAATAATTTATTTTTAATTAAAATCAATTAATAAATAATATTATAATATTATTTTTTATATAAAATTTATTGACCATATAATAATTTTTTTTCCATGAAATTTGCCACTAAAAAATTCCGTGGCTAATTTTGCCAAACTAAAGAAATTTCTTCTGAATAAAATCTTATTTATCCAAAAGGAAAATTCCCATTCAAACCCATTTGAAATGCTTAAATCTAAATTGAAGCCTATACTTACAAATCTCTAATCAGGCCAAAAGGCTTCATTAGATATTTTTGAATATTGTTAAAAACTATAATGCCTCTCTAATTAAAATAAAGAGAGAGAATCGCGTCACATCATGACATTTAAACTAGCTCTTGGTTTTTGATAAAATTTAATAACAATCCTTATTATTAAGAAATTTTAAAGAAAATAACTTACTTTTGCGACTGCCATACAAATAAAATAATACAGAATAACCTGTATAGCAATGCACATAACAACATTAATTTGGATAATACAAGTATAGCTAGCAAATACTTGTTTAAAATTGCCTTTCAGTTCACAAAGATGTATGAAATAGAACTATTCAAGAATAAAAAAATAATACTCCTGTGATTCTAAATATAAAACAAAGTTGATTTTTTTGGTTAGTTAAATTACTTTACAATATTTATGTTTTTATTTTTTTCTCCAAACTAATTAGTTTAATTAATAAACTGATATATAATCTAAGAATATAATATAAATAAATAACTTATTAAACTTCCTTAATCTTTCTAAAAAAGTCAACTATGTCTTATATTTAGGACTGGAGAGAGTATCATTTAAGTGGTAATTACAGTGAACAACCCTCAAAGGTATTAATCTCATCACAAGAGATGTAGATTGTAATAACACACTCTTCACATCTAGGCAAGTCTCACCAATCCTAATATTGTAGATTGTAATAACACACTCTTCACATCTAGGCAAGTCTCACCAATCCTAATATTTGATTTAGTTTCTATCCTTAATTGCTTAACAAAGAAAGATAATCAGAAACCCTATAAAAGTTCAAAAATTATTTACAAGGAAGTTCATAAATGTATTATCATGGCTAAGACATGAAACATAATTACAATGCAGTACTGGAATACCTATCTAGCTAATCCACTATTATCATGAGAGAAATTAACGATTATGTTTCAAAGATTCACTTACAAGAACTTGCATTTAAACAAAATAACACTTTTACAGGCCATTTAAATGTCATTCTGAAAGAAGACTTGGATCAATCACACACGACATACTCCGGTGCCCTCCGCTTCCCAAGAGTTATTAACCTTTACCACCTTGCTATATGTGTGTGCATATATATATATATATATATTCAAACAATAACTATGCTATAGGAGTGTACATATATATATTCAAGCAAATGCTATGCCCTTTTAAGCTTCAACATAGAGTTGAACAATCTTAATCCAACCAAATTTCTCCTCTGCACATTTTCACAAACACCTTGTGTGCATCAACATTCAAACAAGTTCATCAACTTCTTAATCTTTAAATCTCTTGTCTAACAGTTTCCAAACACCCATGTATAGAATTACTATTCTTTCCTAATTAAAAAAAGGAGTTATCATCCTTTCCAAATTTAATTCATTACCAAGAATCAGTTCAAACCCAAGAAAACAGAACCTAAATCAATCTTCCTATTACAACAACCAAAACAATTAGAACAAAATTTCCTATCCTAATAAGCACCTAAAACTTCAACTTCAGTTTGTCTAAACTTTCCTCTTCTCTCCTACATCACGCACAGGCCACAGAACAACACCAGGAAAATAAACACACGGCGGCTACACAGAAGCAAGGAAGGAGAGAAGTTCTCGAACATACCGACACAAACAGAGCACTGAAGAACAGAGTTGGAGGAGGCAAGGTTGGTGTGTGCTGAAGAAGATAAAGAGGATGAAGGTGCCTCACGCACACCCACAAGACAACGTCGTTTGAAGCAGCAGAAGAAGAAGCATGGCTGACCAGAAAAGGAGAAAACCCCAACACCGTTGTTGAGCGGGCAGCCTCTGGTTCCTCAAATAATGGACTGACGTGAAATATCTTTTTAACACCTTTTCTATACATAACCACTAACCAGCTCCCAAATTCTGTTCTCTTTTTTTCTTACATACCCGAAAAAAAAAAAAAAAAAAATCGGTAGCGACTCTATTATCATTTGATTTTCCATATTTAAACATTCAAAATTTTGGCACCACACACCTATTTGATTGTATGATTTATTTTTATTTAAAAATATAAACATGTTAAAGAATTAAAATATATGTAAGTATGTTTTGTCGGTGTTTAATTGCTCAATCATCACTTAAAATTGTTAAAGCATCTTTTGGCTAAATGAGATAAACAAGGTTAACATTAAGGATTAAGACTACATTTTATAAATTTAAAGACTAAATTGAAACGGGAAGAAAAATTAAAGGACCAAGCCTGCACCTTAACTTTTTAAATAATAAACTATTAAGAAAAATTCTGATGATATTTGTGTACTTTGTAAAATTGATAACGAATAATGGGTCATCGACTTTTTAGTTGTGAGATTCTTTAGCTATGATGACTCATTCTCATCAAATGGTGGATGTTAAGATATAGGTTTTTTGGAATAGAAAAACAGAGGTAAACCAAGAAATGCTATAGGAATGTGATTTTACATAAACCATAAAATAATAATATTATGTTGTGATGAAAATATTTATAGATTAAGTGTAAGTAAATAGGTTAAATTTTGAAACAACACTCAACCACTGATTGAACCATATTTTTACATGATTTTTCATGATTAATTTGGGATTTTTAATATATTTTCTGGGACATTATTGCATGATTAAGCATTAATTTTGGTTATGAATGATTGTTTTGAATTAATGGTAATTAGGGCTAACATGGTCAAAATTATTAATTATTTTGTACAATTGTTTCTTGAACTTTTGATGCTACCTTATGTTTAATTTTGCATTGTAGGTATTAAAGAAGAAATTAAGGATTTTGGAGGTTCAAATTATTGGGCTAAGTAGAAAGAAAGAAAAAAAATGAATGAGTTGGGCTGCTATTTTGGGCTTTCTGGAATTGAAAAAAAATATATATAATAATAGGCCCAACTGGAGTGGACCCGAGAGTGATATGAGATTTGGATATGGGAGGACCCGGTGGATATAGCTGCTGGACATGGAAGGACCCGAGAGTGATATTTCAAAGAGAGAGAACAGCGCCACAGGGGGAAGACGATCGAGCTTCATCATCAGCGAATCATCATCACCTGGGCTTTCTTCTTCCGCCCTTCCCCTTTCTTGTGTCGCCGGCGGCGCAGCTTCTCTTCTCCTCCATTGCCGCCGGCGACATGTTAAACCATACCAGAGTTGAGAGATGAACACAGACCTGAGATCGGAGCTGAAATCATCACAGAACAGAGGAGAGGGAGAGGAGGAGGAGACTACAATCATCACCACCTGCGTCTCCTCCTTAACACCACACCGACAGCCACACACCCGAGCTGGGATTTAAACAAGCAGAGGACTCGAGAGCTGAAGAAAGCATTTTCAGTGTGAATAGCGCCGCGAGGAGAGAGCTAGAGACAGAGAGGGAGACCGAGCAACTGAGCTTCACCATAATCACAGACCAACCATCTCCACCGTCCTCTGTTAAGCTTCAACCTCCATTTCCGGCGACCTAGCTGCTTGAACCACCACAGACCGAGACAAGTTGCAGAAAATAGAGGGGAGGCCGTGGAGCTTCTGGACCAGACCACCAACCTTCCTTTGTTTCTCTTTCCATCTTCCATCACCACAATCTATTTCCTCTGCTTCTCTTCTCCAATCCATTGCCATCTCTCTATCACTCTACTCTTTTCTTACCACCGTGGCTGTTTTCACCACCATTTCTTCCTTCCCTTTCTCTCTCACCCACCATTGACTATCTTCTATTTTTTTCAACACCACAACCATCTACTTCGCCCATACCCCACAGTTGGCCACTTTCATTATCTCACAAATTAAAAAAAATTAGACCCATTCTCTATTCCTATTCGGTCCTTCAATTTCCATGGGATTTTGTGGGTATTATGAAGAAGCTGTGATCAATATGAACCTCCGATGAGTGGCTAACATTCCAATTCTTGGTGATGAGGACATGTGCTTGAGTTCAATGAAATACATAGGGGAGTTCTTTTGTTATCATTCCATTAGTCTAGAATTATATGTTTAGATTGCCTAGTTTTAGGAATTTTTATATATGTGATTCTGGAACTGAGATTGATGTTAATTGTCTCTGTTGGTTTGGTATTTGTGATTGGATTGGATTTTTGTGGGTTGTTGGATTTTCATATATACAGTTCCTTATTTATTCAATGAAATTATGTTATCTACGTGTTATTGTTAGATAATATAATTAACTTGGATTAATAGAGTGTTGTGTTATAGCATTCATATAAAGAGGAAGCTAGCTGCATTTATTCATTTTAATTGCACTCTAAGTGCTTCCTAATAGTGCCTTAAGGGATAGTTACTAGCTGCGTTCGCAGGAGTAATTTTTAATTAAGAACACTAGACCCGAACGATCGTTTGGGGTTTTGTTTTCAAGACTTAGAGAAAATTAACTTACACAATCTTTTTGAGCGAGGATTGTCACTTCTTCATTACCAAGAGCATTCTTCATTCATATTTTCCACTTCATACCATTCCATTCACTCTTAATCATTCTCCATTTTTATAAAAATATACCAAAAATATTATATTAGCTTTTAATTAAAAATTGCATTTTCTTTTAATTATTAATTTGAAAAAAAAATCCAAAAATCATTTTCCCCTTGTTTTAATTGCATTTGCATGATAATTAGTTTACTTAGGTAGTTCAATAAAGGCTCCTCAAGTGAGACGACCCGAGTATTGCATTGTACTACAATTCTTGGATTAAAAATATTTTGCATTTGACCCCAAGGCGAAAAGACACGGTTAAATCAACCACTAATTTTAATTTTGCAGAGTTGAGTATAAAAGACAAACACGACTTTGATGTAGTACCTTTAGTGCCTTTTGATATTGTCAATGATTAGGGCATTTTGTTGTTCGTTTTGGGATCCACAATAAAAGATTAAGTAAAAATTACGTATAGGCAAACTTATGATCATTCTCTCTTTTTAAGGAGCTTTTATTGATTCTTAGGTAATTTAAATGCCATGCAAATATAATGAAAATAAAAGGAGATTGGTTTTGGGTTTTATTGAAAATAGGTCAATGCAAAATTTAATTAAAATCCTAAAGATACTATTTTTGGTATTTTTGAAAAATAATGAAAGAATGCTTTGGATTAAAAGGGTTATATGATGAAATGGGTCTTGGTAGTAAAGTTGGTGACCTTCCTAAATTCTTAAAATATTTTGGGAGTTAATTTTACATTAAGTTAAATTGAAAACCCTCAGCAATCCCATCAGGTCCAATCTACCTAATTAAAGACTAATGCTGCAATCGCAATCAAAGTCATATCTTAGATAAATTGTTAAAAATCATTTGATGTGTATTTGAAAATTATTTTAATGTACTTATTTCCTCTTAAATGAGAGCAAAATCACGACACTCAATATAAATTAAGTCAATTACAAACCATAGTGATCATATACAATGCATAATCACATTAAAACACAAGGAAATAAGTTCAACACATAATCCAAGAGCATCAAAGCAAAATTCAATACAAATGTTAACCAACAAGGACAAATGAACACTCATCCAAGTCTCACAAACATGTACCAATATAAAAAAATCCAAACAGAAGATAATACGTTAATTGAGCTAATAGAAAACTAATGAAGTTCTCTTTGTAACATATTGAAGTTCTAACCACTTTCTCTATCACCATCAGTGTAAATCAGCCACTAATAATCTTAATTGCACCCACAACTTGCTCAAAGCTCCAAAAATCCATGGGAAACAAGTAAAATGGCGAATTAGAAGAGAAAGAAAAGATAAAAGGGTTTGTTGGCTTAGTGAGAAAATAGAGGCAATGAAGGAGACGGTGATCAAAGGAAGACTGACGTGATGACGATGGACAAGGAAGTCAACAGTGGTTTGGAATGTTGAAAAAGATATGATGGTGGTAATGTATGGCAAACTTGTGTCCTGAGAAAATTTTTGAACCATTAGGTCCAAAAACTCCTATTTATCAAAACTAGACAGTGTATTTCGGCACAATTTTCCTATTTTATGGGTAATAATAGAAAAATAAT
This sequence comes from Inga oerstediana, assembly GCA_963210345.1. Lineage (NCBI taxonomy): Eukaryota > Viridiplantae > Streptophyta > Magnoliopsida > Fabales > Fabaceae > Inga > Inga oerstediana. The sequence continues at coordinate 70,326,000 of OY723400.1, read as the reverse complement.
ATCTCTTAAAATATACATATAGACATTACGAACTATGATTCATTTTAAAGGTCTCAATGTGTACTATATCACTACCAAATTTCTTAACCCAGTTAAAACGTTTGCCCTGTCAAATCGCTCTCTTAAGATTATGGCTCATCAATAAAATAGTAGCTAACTAACATTATCTATTTCATGTATTTTAGCTATAATATAGTACTTACCTTGCCTTTTGCTTGTCTCTCATGATCCTCCTTATGGGGGATAGATACACACCAAAATATATAATTATCGTACGAAAACCTTAAATAAAAATACACAACAACCATTAATCAAAATCAACTTTAATATCATAAAGATCAAAACAAGCTTCTCAAGAGCTTCCACTTTCGAGCTTCCTCTACTAGCTTGCTTTCCCTTCAAGAGTACTTTCCCCTACTGTTGGTATATGGGAGAAAAAGCACTCAGATTTGAGGGAATCTCAATAGTAAAACATTAACTTCAATACCATGCACAATGATAATAAATTAAGCATGTAAATAGCCAATGCAATAACAACACCTTATAGGTACATACACATGGCTATGGCACAAACTCAAGCAAGGGTATTACATGTTCAAAGGCTTAGTTATAGCATACATGACAAATAGACATGCAAGCAACCAAGCACAAATTTTAGAAGAGTAACTTTCACTACCTTTTTCTTCTTTCTTCTTCCAAGTCGTTAGATTCTATGTTTTATGTTTTGATGATAACAAAACTTAGAAAGGTTTTGTATAGGATTTGAATGATGAACAAGGTATTTTGAACAAGAAAATATTTCTGTTTTGCAAATCTATTATATCACTCAAGTGAGAAGAATTCATCACTGCAAGTTATCACTAAAGTTGAAAAACATATCACTCAAGTGACCACTCGAGTGATGTGATAAAGCCTAGATAAATCATCATGGTGATCTTCTAGTGAAATAGTTTTACAAAAAAAAACCTTCGAGTAACCACTCTAGTATTATGTTAAAATCCATCACCAACAAATCAACATAGTGATTCATCCAGTGATAGTGCTAAAAAATTTTAAAGGGAAAATCACTTGACTCACTTGAGTGACCACTGGAGTGATAGGTTAAAAATCATCACTATCACATCACTTAAGTGATTTGTTCTAGTGATGCTGCTCTGAAGTACTTTAAAGAAAAATTCACTTGAGTGATGACTTGAGATCACTCTAGTGATTAGACAAAGCATCACTAGCACAACACTAGTGATTCTGGAAGTGTTTTGAAATCAAAAAATTTTCTAATTATAAGATCACTCGAGTAATCACTTGAGCAATGAGTTAAAACAACATCACTAGCAGAACACTCCAGTGATGTGATCAAGTGATATGCTTTTCTAAAATCATAGGAAACATGATCACTCGAGCGAACACTCGAGTGACCATAGAATCCTTCATCACTAGCTGATCACTCAAATGATGCACCGAGTGACCTGAAATAGATCATCTGAGTGATCCCATTTTATGCATCACTAGCATATTACTCTAGGGATCTACCTAGTGCTCCGAAATATTTTCAAAATTGTTAAGAGAGGATCACTCAAGTTATTACTCGAGTAATGCTTTCCTAGAAAACAGAGCAACGCTTCGAAACTTCTTAAATCACTGAAATGATTATGAAATTTGTTCTTTTTGCTTATAATAATTCTAATTGTTTACTATACAAGAACTTAAGTGTTTTTCAAGTGATCAATTAAAGATTAATTCACAAACTAGAAAAAGAACTTTTGGTGTCAGAAGTATTAAATAAGAAGGACATTCATATGTTGGACATTCTCTTTGCTCCAACGGCTAATTTCTTAGACACAACGAATGTTCAGAGACTTCAACAGATATATATCAAAGACCAAGGAAACTCTAACAGATACATTCAACAAGGCAATGATTATTAATATACTTTACCAATAAATAGATAGCTAGAGCATTGAAGATGAAGTAAAGAACTTTTGTGAAAATTTTCCGTTACATTCATTGCAAAATCTTAAAGCTCTTAAATTCGAGTATGTAATTCAATGATCATATATCTACTCTTGTGAGAGACATTTATTGATTCATTTATTATATGAGAGACTCAAGATTGTGAAATCTTGAGTACACATTAAATTGCAAAGTGTAAGGGGGAGCGATTGTTCTTGAAAAGAACTAGCTTGTATTAAGGCACTAAGGCCTGGCGAATATCAGCGAATAGTGAAAATCTCATAAGGTTTCGAAGGACTGGACGTAGGTCAAATGGTTTAGACCGAACCAATATAAACCTCGTGTGCTTACCCTTGGTGCCACTCTTCAACTCTATTTTATTGAAGTTTGCATTAAATTCTAAATTTTTAATTATCACCCAATTCAACCCCCCTCTTGGGTTAAAGTCTTTGAAGATAGGCGTTGTTAGTTTTGTGCCTTGGTCACGTCTTCAAAAAATAATACAAGGATTGCAATATAGAGTATAATCCCGTATCGTCTCTCAAAAAGCCTTTTATTAATTACCTAGCAACTAAGTGTGATGATTGGCATAAAATAATAAAAAGGCAAAATTTGATCTTTTGAAACTACAACTATATGAAAATAATAAAACTCCTAAATTATAATGTTTTTGATATTTTTAGATATGATAGAATGGAAATAGGAATGTATGAAATGAATATCTTGAAAATGGTTTGCAAGGGCAATCATAGTTCCTGCAATGATAATGAGAGTTCAATTTACTAGTTTAGTCAAAAATACCCAAAAGATCCTTTGAGTTAGCCTAAGTTAAATGGATTAAACACTTCCACACCAGGTAAGGTTTAACCCCTTTAACCGAAACTCAATACAAGACACTAACCATTGCAACCAAAGTTTCTCAAAATACTAAACCTCAAACACAGTTGAGTCTAGTTCATTAATCAATGATTATTTCTAAACTTAGAAAATAATCACTCCTTAAAGCACTATTAAAAACCACTTTTAATGCAATTTATAAAATCACAAAGTTTTCTAAAATACCAAACCCTATCAACCGATGAGTTTAGTACCAAACAAGAGGAACCCCTACTCTAGAGATGCTATTAAGCACTCTTAGTGTGTGATTTAAATTAATTAATGTAATTGGTCCAATGCAACTCCAAAATCAACTCAATATCTAAACAATATCATATAAGACAATAGAGAATGAATGGAATTACACTTAAACATATATGCAACCTCATATATTGATGAGCACAAAGTTCAAACCAACCAATTCAAATCACAAATTATTTCAAACTAAGTACTTAACTAAGTAACAAAAGTCTAACAATATCAATACAATCTCCAATACAAAAAATCATAATTACAAAGCTAAACAAATAGATTAAAATATAAAACTCCCCTTAGAACTCAAGCCCTTAGCTTCCAACCTCAAGAGAATGATACTCTAGACACTGCCACTCATCAATTCAGCTTCACCACACACTTCCAAAGTTCCAGACATTGAAGACTACTAATTAAACTGACAAATTAACACTTAATTAATAAAAACTGGTGGCTGAATATAAACACCAGAATCAAGGAAAGCACGGCCTGGAATAATGGAATGTGTGAGAGGATGAGGCTCGCCGGAAATGATAGATTATGAAGGCAGAGTGAAGTAGAACCACAGCGGCGGTGATGAACTAGAGGTGAACGTTGGAAAGAACTTGAAGCTTTCAGCAGTTTCTACAACTCCCAACCCCCTGAATCCCGACTCTCAGCTCTCTTCTATTCTCTCTTCCGACGGCCTATGGTAGTGGACGGTGGTAGAGGGACGACGATGATGGTAAGTGATGATGGTGTAGGTAAGGTGAAGGTGAATGGTGATGGTTGAAGTGAGATCGGACTCTTCCTTGCGGCAACTCCCTTCATTCCACTCTTCCCAATTTTCACTCTCAACTCTTCCTCCCCAACTCACCACTCACGGCAGCTGTAGCTCTAGGATGGTAGACTCGCCTGCGAGAGAGGAAGACGAAGGTGACAAAGATCAAAGGATGAAGGTCTAGATGTAGTGTGTTGCGGCTGTGATCTCTGAAATCGTGGAATGAAGCTCTCTCCAAAATGAATCTGAAACTTGCCCTAAATGAGTTATGTCAAAACACTGTAGTTTTGATGGGACCAGATTGTTATTTTCCAAATTTGAGGTACTAAATTGTCCTTTCTGAAATTCAAGCCCCAAATTGCCATTTTCAAATTTAATCCAAAATTTTCTAGTATTTACAATTGAACCAATATCCAATCCTCTCAAAAATTAATGATTAAGAGTATTACAATTATTTTGACAACTTTACCCTTTTTAGTCTTAATTTAATATATTTACTCTTAATCTCAATTTATCTCAAGAAAGGCATTTTAGGCTCAATTATTATAAAAAAAATCCCCAATTAAAATATAAAAATATATAATTAACATAGGGATTTGTTAGTCTTGTTCTAACACAGGTATTAAATCCTATAATTCACATAGAGGCAGATCAATACTTAGCCTAATTAGCCTATGATATATTACCATTGCATAATAAATCTCTCCCAATCCCAAATTCTCATTTAGCTCTCCAACATGTTTATTTTTCCTTAATTCTTCATTTAGCCTCACTAATGTCATCAATTTAAAACTTATAGCATTCCTTATCATTCAAAAATACCTCATTTTCTAATACGAAAATTCTCCAAATTTATAAACAATACTAGCATCATCATTTCATTGTCTCTAAGCATAAAATAACTATATAGGACAGTTACTTAACATTTATAGACATTGAACAAAACCTTAAATCAATTTCTCAGCCCCTACTTCACTCTTTATGCTTGAGCATAAATATAAGTGCCTTTCATGTTTATTAGCTCTTTACACTTGTAAGCATCCACAAGCCTCTAAATGATTATTTAATATGAAAAAATATGAAATAGTGCCAAAATAGTGGGTTATCAACACTTTAAAAGCTTCACATTCTTTAAATCATTACATCATAACGTATATACATGTGTGTGTGTATCTCTTCTCAAGACAAACTTTAAGAGCCTAAGGTACTAGTTTAATATGGAAAAGTGTAGTTTAGTACATTATAACAAACTCTCCAGCATCAACCATCCTATTGCTTACGTTATAATTACTTTCATAATCATATAAACATCCCCATACCTTTCATTATAAGTTGTGTAGCCATGGGTCTAATCAAAAGAAAATTTACAGATTTAAGAATCTCATTCATGCTGTGAGGATTCCACACACATAAGCTCATATTTTTCCATAAAACTCCCTTTACTCAACATATTATTTATCTTTTTCATTTAGTTAAAGAACCCGATGTTGTACTCGTTATAGCAGAGGATGTGGATTCAAAAATTACTTCCAATCTCAGCACTATCAACATGCAATACTAATGTCAAAATCTATTAAGCAATTTTACTTCCTTTATTAGTTTCTTAATACTTTGAAACACCAGTTGAACATTTGGGAGCATCAAAATAGTGGTTTTATTCAGTTTCTCTCCCAAAATACAGCTTCAATAAACTTCAAACACATCATATAGGCACATAACTCTTATATAACTTGTTTATCTTAGCGTCTAAGCATTTCTACGAGGTTTCCATACGAAAATCAAAAAAAATTCCTCTGGACTATCATCACAGATTTGAACTCATCACCTTAAAGCAATATTCAACATGCACAAGTGGAAATTACTACCACAAGCTCTATTCTAACATCTAGGCGTGATTTCCACGGCTTAAATCTTCTGTTCCTTATTTCTCCTCTCTAGAATCAGATTTTCCATCCCCCAATCACTCTGAAATCACCTATCAAAGAGACAAACTGAGGGTAGAGTAATGGTTTGGGGACTTACCTTGGTCCGATATCAAACTTGCATGTCCAAATGGCACCTCCTTCAAGCTCTTCGGTCTTTTTCATCTTCTCTCACAGCTCTCCACAGTCTATCACTCTGTTTCTGTCATGCAAGGGCAGAATGAAATAGTATAGTCATTTGGGGTTTAAGAGAAGGAAGAGTGAGTTTGTTTTTAAAGTCCTTGGACCTCTTACAACAAGGCTTATCACATAAGCTTGCTTTTCTCAATAAGCTATTGGGCCTTGTTTTAAATAAAAATCTTATGCTTATTTTTTTTATCAGATGGCATGCCTTGGGCTCCACAAATTGGGCTTAACCATGGCTCAATACCATTCTTGAGCTTCGGGTGGTGAAATTACCATTTCACCCCTTCTTTATCTATGCTGAATTATTAAATAAATTCTAAAAATTAATCCTTAATACTTTATAAGGATTTTTTTCTTCATTTAGCTTCTTTATCCCATAAAATAATTTTTGTGAAATTTCCAACTTTAAAAGTTAATTCTAACTATTTTTCTTGAACTTTTGAGAAAATAATCTTTAATTCTCTAAAATTGGCTTTAAAATCACTTGGGCCATTTTTGGGGGACTAAATCTCTTCATAATTTTTAAAAATTATCAAAATAACATTTCATACTATTTTATCAATTTTGTAGGCCCTTAAATTGTTTTGATAATTATCTTAATTAATCATTTTTCTTATGACATACTTACGATGTTTGGCTCAATTAGGCTTACAAGTCTACTTAATTTAAACTTATTATTGAGCTTCTAGGCCCAAAGTTTGAGATGTGACACAATGTAAATTATATAATTATAAATTCATATCAATAAGATCTATCGTAGGTAAAGACATTAGCAAAGCATGAATTTATCTCAAATTGATCAATCTAGAAGGCATTTTTATTTTCTAATACCTCTGAGCTACTTAGAAAATATAATGACATTCTATTTCACCCTAATTAAATATGCAATTATAATTATCTATCTGTGGGAAAAGATTAATTATGACCATATATTTAATTACAATTGATATTTTATAATGTCATATGTGATTATAAATGTGCATGCAACAAAATTGAGGATGTTGTGACTACTCCCCAGGAAACAAGTATGCCAACCACAAATATCTTGTGCACTTAAAACACAAATATGCACCAAATAACCTAATGATAATTTAAACAATTAATTTAATCAACAAGAGTGACTAAATGTCACACCCTTACTTATTTCGACTTGCAGCGGAATATTAATACATGGTTCGTGAAGAATAGACGTTGTTGGCTTTGTGCCTTGGTAACTTTCTTCAAAATTAAACCAAGGATTGCAATATATGGTGCAATCCCGGATCGTCTCTCGAAAGGCCTTTTATTAATTACCTAGAAACTAAGTATGATGATTGGTATAAAACAAGCTAAAAATGATTTTTTAGCTTTTTATCTAACCACTAAATTGTAATTAAACTAAAATGCTTTAAAACTAATATTTTCATATTTTTGGAATAAAAGTGGAATGGAATAAAGATTGATTTTGAAATGTATGATAAAACCTCCTAGAACAATGAATTTCATCAATCCTTGCTTCTAAGAGATTATGAAATCAGCCACTAATACCCATTGAACCAGCTTCAAAAAGTAGCATAATCATTGTCTGAATTAATTGCCAAGCCATAAAAATCCACCAATTAACTTGATAGATTAACAATGGATATAAGAAAATCAGTAATTGCTAATGGAACCACAGAACAGGGAAACCACGGTTATGACAGTATGAAACCAGAGAGAAGAAATGAAATATGCTTGCGATTAAATTGACTGAAGACAGTCAGTGAAGGGATTAGGTGGTGTGGTGGTTAATTGATGGTAGCTCTTCCTTCAACTCCCTAATGACAGCTCAAAACTCATGGCACTCTGTTTCTCTGCCATTCCTTCGCTGCATCTCGAACTTGACAGTGGCGAGATGACAATGATGGTGGATGCGAGGTGAAGGATGGTGATGAGGGAAAGAGCCAATGATGGTGCTGAAATGATGATGACGGTGGTGTGACGCGAATCCCAACTTACTACTGCTCCCTGAAGCCCGACTCTCAGCTCTGTTGGCGGCTGTGATGAACTATGGAGAATGGTCACCGGAAATGAAAGGTTATAGTGCTTGAGGGAGGGGCGGCGACAGTGAGGAGCTAGAGGTAGATGGTGGTGATGGCCCTCCCTCTACTCTCAAGCTCTCCGCTCCTTGCTCTCAGCTTCTCTGGTTCGGCCATCAGCTCTCTGCAACTCAATTCCCCATTTAATTCAAGATCTGACCTAGTCCTAATGAGTAAAATGCTATGTTTTAAAATGGGACTGAACTATCATTTTCTAAATTCAATGGACTAAAGTGTCATTTTTTAAATTTGCTTCCCAAACTGACATTTTCAATCTTAATCCAATTTTTCAAGCCATTTATAGTTAAAAACCAATTAAACCAACATCAAATATTCTCAAAAATCAATGATTAAGAGTATTACAATTATTTTGACAATTTTTCCCTTTAATATATTTACTCTTAATCTCAATTAAGCACAAATAAGGCATTTTAAGCTTAATTATCATGACAAAATCCCTAAATAAAATATGAAAATATATAGTAAAATAGGGATTTGTCAATTCCCCCACACTTAAACTTTTACACTCCTGGGCAAAACATTAATCAATTCAAAACTAAATACAAATGAAAATTTCAAATGCTCAATATTGGAGTCAATGAATTAATCAATGATCACAAATCAAGCTTGCACAAGTTTTAGCATGGGGTCATGCAAATGGACTAAATTAATGCATAATTAATCAAAGAAACGTACACAAGAGAACACTTAAGGATTTAAGTGTTTAACTCATCTCACAAGTATGGGAAATTTCGCTTAACACCACCTAGACTAGGTCCTACCATATGCTTGTAGAAATTCTACTTTCTCCACCACTATGTAGCACCTAAACTCATGAATCAAGGGGACTTTTAAAAGGGTTGTAATGATGGAAATGGTCTTATGGAAGGGATAATGAAACAACAAGTATTATGTATAAACAAATGTCTACAATGACATTTTTTTTATTTAAAGCTCAAATAATCACATCTCCTTGCCAATCAAAACAAATGCCTTTTTTTTACTTTCTTCTTTTCTCTTTTTCTTTCTTCTTTTTTTTCATGCGTTTTCTATCTTTTCTTTTCTTTTTTGTTTTTTTCCTTCTAGTTCTTTTTTTTATAATGCATGTAAATGGCATTTCTTCATACCTATGATATTTATGGCAATTCAATGATATTTGGATGCCAATCTAATACAAATGGAATGCATACATGATGCTTGTTAATAAATGATGAATTTTGAAATATGAATGGCTCAAAAGGTGTTCACAATGGATTAGTGTATAGGGTTTGTATTTGGGATCAAGGGTGATGAAATGAATGCCCCTATCATATTCATTAATCTAAATGCAAATGTGATTTTTAAAAAGAATTTAAACAAGTTTTAGAGGTACACTAGAATAGGTGGCAAACACACATTAGTGAATGAAAATTAGGCTCAAAATCCTTCCAACAAAGGTTTTCTTCTCAAATGCACATTCACAAAGATTAATTGAACATTAGCCTAATCCAAATGCTAACTCTAAGCAATAACCAATCAATTCATTAAAAATCAATGAAGAACATATGCAATTTCCATAAGTATTTAGACAAATTTCCAAGTCAAGGAGTGACAAAAATTCAAAACTGTGATTTGGATCAAAAAAATTTTTGAATTTTTTTTTTTTTGAAAATGATACATTTTTGCAACTAGGCACACTAAAGCGCACAAGACTCAAATCCTAATCCCTCCCCCATACTTAAATCTTGCATTGTCCTCAATGCAAAACCTAAGGGCAAAGGAATGAAAAGAGCTCAAAGCCTAAGGGGTGAATAACAAAAGAATTCTACCTTTTACTACTGGATTATGTCTCTCCCCCACACTTATCTTCCTCATATAACAACTAAGCTCAAGGAATCATAAAAATTAGGAAGAAAACAAGTGAGAAAAGAGATAACCTTTGTTAGAATCTTTTAAGGCACTTGAAAGAGAAGTTCTCATCCAATATGAGAAACATGATTGTCTTCATAGTGCATACTTCTCTTTGCTTGATTTCCTTAGGTGGAGGCTGTTTAGGATCAATCGGAAGAGGTCCGAGAATGTAGGGTGGAGCTTGGTACCACACAGGACTCTTCCAAGTGTATGCTTGCAAAGAAAACAAGCCAGAAGCAGTATCGAATCGAAAGATATAAACATGGAGAGACTTAGAGTATTGTGCACACATATTAAGAATAAAACTCTCCAAGTAGGAATCACACCCAAAAAAATCAATTTGGTTCCCTTCAGTAGGAACTGAACAAGTGGTCATATTTTGAAAATCCTCTTGTGTTTGCAATGGGGAAAATGCGGAATCCAACTTAGTGTTGGAGTGCATTGCATTACTTTTACAATCACAAGAGTTGGGAGGTAAAAAAGTGGAAGAAGAATGAGAATTGATCAAGCTAACACCACCTAAAATTTCAAAACAAGTATTTTCATTTTCTATATCAGGTGGCAAATCGCAAGAAAGAACTAATGGAAAGATTCATTTTCATTTACAATTTTATCATTCAAAATCATTGAATCTTTCCTTATTAAACTACCTAAATCATGCAATTCATAGGATCCAAAGGTACACAATTTTCAAGGTTTGTAGCAAGTGTAGCATGCATTTGATGTTATCAATTGAACTAGATGAAGAATCAAGGTCATGTGAAGAAGAAAGCCAATTATCAATATCCGCACAAATAGCACATGACATTTCACCCTCATATGAATAAACAAAAGTAGAATGTAGGGAAGAGGGAAAAATAAGTTCTTCATCTTATTCAGTAGTATTAAAAAATTCCAATTCATGCTTACCAACACTTGAAAAAGAAGAAGAATCATGTAAGCAATCATCATTTTGACAATTATTTGAGCTATCATCATATTCACACTTTACCATAATTTGAGCATCCAAGCATAATGCATCAATTTCCACAATATCATGCTGAATGTGTTCATCACTCCTAGAACTAAGGAAAAGAACATGTTCATCACACATAGAAGTATTGACAATGCAAGCAATATCATCAACTACACAACTACTATTAGAAATATCATAGTGACCATTTTCAACATCAAGCATATGAGGGGATTTGACCACAATTTCTTCATCCACCCCATCATCACTCACAACATCAAGAATAGTAGTAAGAGGAGGGTCAACCTCTTCAAGAAGAAAAGGAATAGTACCATTGTTTGGAAGTAGCTCCTCTGGTAGTTGAAAATGCACTTGCTTCATCCTAACATCATTTGTGGGAGTAGGCACTGGAGGTATGAAATCTTCCACTTTTGAAGTGGCATTTGGCTCTTGAGCTTGGACTCCTTATGCCTCTTCTTGTAGGTCATGGGGCCAAGGGGTTCCATCTTCACCTCTTGTCTTTACCCATAGCATATGAGCATAATATGCCTTGAAAAATTCATCAATGTATTCTAATTGCTCTTCTATCTCCCTAGAGCTTCCAATTGTGCTTTGATGCAAGAGTAACTAAAGGTATGGCTCTTGGACTGCTTCACACTTCCTTGTCAATGCACTTGTTAGTGAATCCATATTATGGGATGAGAAGAGGGCATCCAATCCACTAGGTTGAGGGGTAGGAGATTGTGGTGGAGGTTCATAGAATGATGGAGAAGGTGGTTCATAGGGAGTTCTACATTGGATGGAAGTAGGGAGAAATGGGGGAAGATGAAATGGATATGATGGTTCTTGATAGAGTGGAGTGGGTGATTCTTGATTAAATGGGTAAGGTGAAGAAGTATGGTTGAAGTTGAATTGAGGTGGTTGAAAGGTAGGTTCATGATCAAAATAGGAGGTTTATGGACAAGATTGTTCCAAATGTGTTTAGAGATATTGAGGATGTTGAGATTCAGAGGCTCCTCTTCGATTTATGTCTGTATGGAGGGAATCCAATTCTTGTTGAAGCAAATTAAGCTTTTGAGAATATGTAAGATCAGAAAATGATTCATGTCTCCAAGTGCCATAAGATTCATCCACGAATTGACAGCTTGAGGTTCTATCAATCCTTAAACAATAATGCATAGGAGGATTAGTGTAAACCTGAAACTTATGATCCTCATTAAACCAAGCCATTCAAATTGCAATCAATTAAATCCTAATGAATTCTAAGTCCTAAAAATGCAAATGCAAAAACGAAAGAAAATCAAGATATTTGTTGATAATTTTTTCAAAATTTTCTATAGAAAGATGCAATATGCTATGAAAAATATGCAAAACTACCTAAACTAACTAAAAAGCAACCTAAAGGCTCAAGGTACTAATCACTCAAAGATTGAAACTTAGCTACTAGGGAACCAATTACTTGGCTCCCCGGCAACAGCGCCACTTGAAGAATAGGCATAGTCGGCTTTGTGCCTTGGTAACCTTCTTCAAAGTTAAACCAAGGATTGCAATATAAGGTGCAATCCCGGATCATCTCTCGAAGAGCCTTTTATTAATTACCTAGAAACTAAGTATGACAAATTTGAAAAGCCATATCGTGGGGCTATCAAATAAAACTAAGCTAAATGCAATATAAGGCAACTAACCTAGGTCAATCTTTACGTTGAGCCTATATTTAGTTCCTAAATAATCTAGTGTAAATAACAAATTAACCAAAGAGTATGGAATGTGAGTTTTATCTATTTAATTAAACTAAGAGCTACTTGTTTGTGAATTTTTCAATGTATAAAGTGAGTGGGTGGGTGTAAATGCAAAAGATGAATGTCCTAGGTGAATGAGTCCACTAACCATCCTTGTCCAATTTTAATTCTAAGTTCTTCTCTTAACTAAGCACAAGGACTAGCAAGAACCCTTACTAATCAATACTCCTAACTTCTCAATTATATCTAAACTTAGACTCAATTATCAGTTAGGAGTATCTTAAGTACTTAGCTCATGCTAAATTCAAAAGAGATCCTCTCTACCACCAATTAATTCCTAGAAACTTAGCAAACAATTGAGTTCAAGAGAATATAGGAAAGCAATTGAATAACAAAAGAGTGTTGTAGTCCAATTACAATCCATGAGTACAAATCTAGCACAAGAATCATCATCCAGATTACATCGACCGATTAAATCCTCATCCATATACACAAATCATAAACTCTAGCAACATAGAATTATAATCTGCATATACATATAGTGGAAGATGAAATTAAGATACAAGAACTCCCCTAGTTGCTCAAGGACTCATGTTAGCTTCACCATCACCATCGGACAAAAGAGTTAGCCGCTCATGACAGATAATTGAACCAAGATGCAGCTGGAACCTTTGTCGGGCATGGATGAATGTGCGACAGAGTTGGAGAAAAAGCTATGGAGGTTTGATGGAGGCGATCGATGGAGAAGTGAGGAGGAATCAAGGAATCGGTGATGAAGTCGATGATTATGGTGAAATGGAAGAAGTGAGATTTTCATAGATGAAGAGAGCGAAGTTTCTGTTTTGTTTTTCTTTTCCAGTCCGCCTTCCCTCCGATCCCCCCATACGATTCTCAAATTGGGGATGAATTAAAATTCTTTAAGGGCATGTTTGGCAAATGGAAATGAAGTGGGTAATTTAAGAGTTAGTTCTAGATCTCAAAATTAGCTTCCAAACATTGCCTAACTCTTTTCTCATGCCTATAAAAATTAGAAAATTAGGAATAAAATTTGCACATATGCCCTCCTTTAATTCCATCTTTGCCCTCCATTAAGCTCCAATGTACCATGTCATCACCTACATCTATGAGATGCACAAAGGTAATATCATATGTTCACAATTAATTAATAATGGGAATAACAAATATTATTTAAAATATATTAATTTAGCCAATTTAATTCTTAAATCACCTTTGCACTCAAATCTCACATTAATATCTAATTATGCCCAAAATAATTAATCAAATCCCACAAAAGTCTAAGGTTAATCAGTAAAAGATATGTAAATATTTAGCTCTATCAAAGATTGGCATAAAACAAGCTAAAAATGATTTTTTAGCTTTTTATCTAACCACTAAATTGTAATTAAACTAAAATGCTTTAAAACTAATATCTTCATATTTTTGGAATAAAAGTGGAATGGAATAAAGATTGGTTTTGAAATGTATGATAAAACCTCCTAGAATAATGAATTTCATCAATCCTTGCTTCTAAGAGATTAGGAAATCAGCCACTAATACCCATTAAACCAGCCTCAAAAAGTAGAATAATCACTGTCTGAATTAATTGCCCAGCCATAAAAATCCACCAATTAACTTGATAGATTAACAATGGATATAAGCAAATCAGTAATTGCTAATGGAACCACAGAACAGGGAAACCACGGTTATGACAGTATGAAACCAGATAGAAGAAATGAAATATGCTTGCGATTAAATTGACTGAAGACAGTCAGTGAACGGATTAGGTGGTGTGGTGGTTAATTGATGGTAGCTCTTCCTTCAACTCCCTAACGACAGCTCAAAACTCGTGGCACTTTGTTTCTCTGCCATTCCTTTGTTGCATCTCGAACTTGACAGTGGTGAGATGACGATGATGGTGGATGCAAGGTGAAGGATGGTGATGAGGGAAAGAGCCAATGATGGTGCTGAAATGATGACGACGACGGTGTGACGTGTAACCCCCTGACTTTAAGCACGTAATTATAATTCGATAACGCATAATTAAATCAGATTAGAGATCATTGGATGATTTAAACTCATTTTAAATTGCTGTCTCATAGCATGATTTTCACAAAAATCTTTAAAATCTTTTTCCCATCCTTGTCTCAATTTCAATGTTCGAATATAATTACCTATGCAGTTAATATACATTCATTCATATCAGAGTGTATAATCAAATCCCCGGCAACTCCCGGGTTCTATACATATATAACATGAGGGTTTAGAAGTATCCACTAGGGAATTACAAAACCAAAACCCAATATAATACTCATACCTCAAAATATACAGTCATCCCAAGTTCTAAATGGATAACAACCAAGTTCTAAATGGATAACCAACGTCTCCAAAATCGAATATACCCCTAAGGGTCCTAATTGCTCTGGGTTGGCCTCTTCTCTCTTGAGCCACATGCCCTGTCTGAAATGTTAGTCGTAGGAAAGAATGAGATTCGAGAGAATCCCAGTAGTAACAAACCACTCACATAATACATAAACACAAAGCATGTACATAAATCACAACCAGCAACAGCAGCAGCAATCTCAAAGATACATGGTTTTCACCACAAACGACAGCACTCACGGCTGTATACACAATACGACAGCTTACGCAGTAATCACAATAACGAGAGCTTACGCTGTAAATGACAGTTTGCGCTGTAAACGACAGTTATCACAAGCTGTAACCGCAGTAGTATCAAAGATCATCACAAAGCAGTGATAACACACACATACAAAGCATTACACATAATATAAGAGAGAGAGTCACTACCTGATCCTTTCCCGATGTTTCTTGGCACAGCGGGCTCACGGGACGGCAAATATCAAATCCTGTAAACCAAGTTAGGGACAACCCGTCAATCTCTTTCCCAAGTTTTATCTCTATAATACTTTAAGTTGCTTATCATTTGAACTCTTTAGGTGACTATTTTAGGCATAAACATATGCCTAAAGGGTTAGAGAAAGTTTGCCAAAAGACCTTTTCCAGAGGTTCAGAATGCAGATTTTCACTGGTTGGCCGCGGCCAGCCACCTCGGGCAGCGGCCAAAATCAGGTCAGAAAGTCTTGGGCCGTGGTCAGCCCCCAACGGGCCGCGGCCAACACATGGCCAGAAGGTTTTGGGTGGTGGCCAGCCTTATGGGCCACAGCCAAACTGTAGCACTGACTCCTGGCTGATTTCAAACAGTCATAACTTTGTGCACAAAACTCAAAAGGACTTAAACTTTATATGGATGGAAAGCTTGCAACATGAACTACAATCTTGGAAAGTTTCATAATATTTAGACATCATTTGCTAGGTCAAAATGTCATGCAAAGTCAGGTCCCTGCACAGCATTCTGAACTTAACAAATTTCCAGACTTAACCAAATTCCCCAAATTTTGCCAATTGGCTTCCAATGGTCCCTAATTTCAAATCAAATACTATTTTCACACAATTTGGCTCAAGGAACACATTGGAGCCATCAAAATGACCATATTCATTATCCATGGGCATATTCTACCACAATCACCACATGTCACCTTAACATCTCCAATCAACACACACATTGCAATCCATTCCAACCCAAAATTCCAAGCCAATTCCAAATGCACAAAGACACTCTATGACACTAATTTCTACACTAAACACTAACCAAGTCATGCTTTTCGAAATTTACCAAAAATCAGGGCAAATTCCAAAGTCCTCAAAACTCAACCAACGATCAAAGCAATCATACCAAAGTGCATCAACTACTCACCTCTTATGTCTTCCAAAGCCAACTTCTTGATTCTTCAACTTTCCAAAGTTCACAATCTCTCAACCACCACCAATGAAAATTCTGAAACCATAGGTTTAAAGCTCTCAACTTCTTGCATAACATTAATAGAGAACATTTGAGCATATGGAGATGTTCACTTACCTAAACTCAAGCTTTTCTCTTTCTCTTTCTTGCTCAAGCTCAACGAAAATGGAGGTTAAATGAGAGAGAAAATGAAAGATGATGATGCAGTTTTTCCCTTCACACATACACACACATAGCCAACCTTGACAAGGAAAGAGAGAGGGAAGAATATTTGACTTTGATCCAAGGGTCCTTATGATGACACTTGGCAAAATCTTACTCTTCCTACCATGAGTTCATATGAACTCATCCACACACGATTCTACCTCTCCCTCTTTCAATCCTAGCCATTGATCTCAATTATCAAGGAGTTTCCTCTCCAGTAACTGACCAATCAATCGGTAAATTTACCATTTTGCCTCTGATTAACACAATGCTTACTAAACCATCATCAAACACATTTGCATTATAATTCATATTATTTACTTCAAGAGTGTTTAATTAACATTAATTACATCACTTGAAGTTATTTGCCCTTAATTACAATTCGGGATATTACATGACGCGAATCCTAGCTTACTACTGCTCCCTGAAGCCCGACTCTCAGCTCTGTTGGCGGCTGTGATGAACTGTGGAGAATGGTCACCGGAAATGGAAGGTTATGGTGCTTGAGGGAGGGCCGGCGACGGTGAGGAGCTAGAGGTGGATGGTGGTGATGGCCCTCCCTCTACTCTCAAGCTCTCCGCTCCTTGCTCTCAGCTTCTCTGGTTCGGCCGTCAGCTCTCTGCAACTCAATTCCCCAATTAATTTAGGATCTGACCTAGTCCTAATGAGTAAAACGTTGTGTTTTATAATGGGACTGAACTATCATTTTCTAAATTCAATGGACTAAAGTGTCATTTTTTAAATTTGCTTACCAAACTGACATTTTCAATCTTAATCCAATTTTTCAAGCCATTTATAGTTAAAAACCAATTAAACCAACATCAAATATTCTCAAAAATCAATGATTAAGAGTATTACAATCATTTTGACAATTTTTCCCTTTTAAGTCCTAATTTAATATATTTACTCTTAATCTCAATTAAGCACAAATAAGGCATTTTAAGCTTAATTATCATGACAAAATCCCTAAATAAAATATGAAAATATATAGTTAAATAGGGATTTGTGAGTTTAGTGGACAACAGAAGAATAACATAAATATACTAATAATAAGTGCATGATTACATAAATTTCCCCCATAGGGGTTCATATTTGATAATTACAATTAATGTAACTGCGCAGGGCTACTTGGGTGTCTAAACCTGACCCAGTGAGACGGAGACACCTTTCCCACTTCATTCCACCACTGCAATCCTCTTATACAGTTCTCTTCTTTATCTCAACATATCTTCTGTCTTCTCCTGTCTAAATTGTTGGTAGGGAAGGGTGAGATTCGAGAGAATCTCAGTAGACACTA
Source organism: Inga oerstediana (assembly GCA_963210345.1). Lineage (NCBI taxonomy): Eukaryota > Viridiplantae > Streptophyta > Magnoliopsida > Fabales > Fabaceae > Inga > Inga oerstediana. The sequence continues at coordinate 70,308,095 of OY723400.1, read as the reverse complement.
CTACAAAAAAGTAAAGCTGTGGCGCTTATAATTGCATTAACTGTGGCGCTAGAGAAGTGCCACATATCTGGATGCCACTAAAAAAAGCTGTGGCGCTTGGAAGCGCCACAACATTTTAAAATTTTTTTTTTTAAAAATACCCTCTTGTGGCGCTTGTTTGAGGAAGTGCCACAGGAGGGGGGCCTCCTGTGGCGCTTGCTCGAGAAAGTGCCACAGTAGGGAGGTCCTACTGTGGCGCTTTCTCGAGCAAGCGCCACAGGAGGTCCCCCTCCTGTGGCGCTTGCTTGAGCAAGCGCCACAGTAGGGTCCCTTATTTTTTTTTTCTTTTTTCTTCTTCTTCTTTTTTTTTCCTGTGGCTCTTTTTTATGCTTCCTGATTGTGAAATTTTATATAAAATGAGTGGATTTCGTGTTTATCATCTCCACAAATTGTCAATCTTTCTATTTTATATTTCAACCTATTATATATATATATATATATAATTTTCATATTTAAAATTCAAGTTCCCCAACAATAATGTTCTTACATTAATACTCTCCAAAGCTAACATAAAAAATATCACAATACAAGAACTTGATATGTGAACACAGTACATCAACCACTAATTAAGTAAATTAAAAGATTACTAAAAAACGCAAGCTTGTCGGCAAAAAAATTTAAACAAAGCAAAAAGGAAAACGAAACAAGCTAGGTTTTCATTCTTTCCTATTAAATTAGGAACAAAAAGGCAAACGTTATATTACAGTTTATGTTGACTAAAAAAAAATTTAAACAAAGCAAGCTAGAATGAAATAGTCTTCTTCTTATAAATCTATTAATTGACCAGCACAGGGAGTGGGAGACCACGTTGGTGATGCTAGCTTGAGTGACGAGTGAGCGTGTGGGTGTGTTTTTTAGTGTGAAGATGATAGGAAATGGAGGGAGGGGGTCGACGGATCCACTAAGAAGATGAGAAAGGGAAAGTAGTTTAATGGAGGAGAGAGTAGTTAAATAATTAAAGTGGAGTAGTAGTCAAAAAGAGAAGAAATGGGAGACGGACACAGGACCACTACGCGGGAAATGAAATAATTAAGAGATACACTATCAATTTGATTTTTTTTTTTTTTTAAAAAAAGTAGGCAAGTGTGGCGCCTAAATAAATAGGCGCCACACATTGCCACAAATCAGCTGTGGCGCCTAATGCATTAGGCGCCACAGCTGATCAAGTCATTATCATGTGTGGCGCCTATTTATTTAGGCGCCACACATGCCCACTTTTTTTTTTTTTAAAAAAACTATGCTGCAGCTGTGGCGCTTGGTGGGTTAGGCGCCACAGCTGCTTTAGTGTGGCACCTACGTAGGCAGGCGTCACACTAGGCCTCCTCAATTGTGGCACTTAATCTATTAGGAGCCACAGCTAGTACCCAAAATTAAAAAAAAATTATAAAGGTAAAAAAATAAAAAAAAAGAGAAGCTGTGGCACTTGTTTAAAGAAGTGCCACAAAATGTGCGCCACCTTTTATCCTTCTTGTAGTAGTGAGAAAACAGTTCCAATATGCATGCAAAATACGTGCTTAATGCATGACATGCTTGCATTATATAAACTCATACTAACACTATGACATATCTGCGTGCTTAATGTTTCAAACAACAAACTTATGGCCATAGAAAAAATAGAAATAGAGCTTCAATCATTCATATATGTATTACATAATCAAGCAAAGCAATAACATGCATCAATACACAAGCAAAAATATCAAATACACTCAAGAGAGATAAGTTCCCTACCTTAATCCTTTTTTTCTTTAAAACGTACGCCTCGTAAAACATGTCGTAGCTCGGCTCTCCACTCGGTCTTACAATTCCAAATGTGTCATTTAGACACTTCCATAGTGTTTATAGTGGTTATATGGGTCTATTATGAAAATTTACCAAAATGGCCTCAGGAACCCAAGCCGGCTCCGCCATACTCGGTTCGACTGCACTTTTTCCAAATTTTCAATCCAAACTATTCTGAGATATTTTCGTCTAAAGAATCCATTTTTAACCTCGGTTTGCTCAAATTCCAGCTCCAATTATGAATTTACCCCTGGCAGGCCCTATGTGTGGGTTTTAAGGCTATTTTTATCATTTCACTTTCTAAGGCTTTTCTCACTTTACACCCAACATGAACCCTACACAATTTTTCATTATAGACACAATAGAATCATCAAAAACACCAAAATCTAGTCAAAACACATCCCAAAACAGATCTGGACAAAATTCAATAAAAATTGGAGAAAATGGAGTTTTATGATTTCAATCCATAAAACACCTTCTTATCACCTTTAATCACTTGTTTAACCACTTAATTACACTTCCCACATGATTAATCCAAATTTGGGCAGCACCTCCCCTTAGGGTTTGTGTTCTCAAAATCAAAAACCAAGCAACAACAAGCCACAACCAACAACAACCACCAACAAGAATCAACAAGAGGAGCAAGGTTTGTGGTTTACCTTTCCTTTTTCTTCTTTCTCTCAAAATTTCGCCATCTTCTTTCCCTCTTTCTCTTCAGTTTTCTTCTTACTTTACATGACTTCAAGAAGGATATGAAGATTAGAGAGAGTCTATAAGAGATTGAAGGAAAAAACAAGCAATTACCACTACTACTTATCAAATTCTTTCCTCTTGGTTCTTCCTCCTCCTTCGTTATTCTCTATTTTCTCTTGCTCTCCCCTCTCTCTTCTTTGTGATGTTGGGACGTGACAATGAAGTAAGGAGGATGAGAAAAATATGAAGCAAGCTTCATAAATATCTCATATTTTTTCCGTATTATTTTATCCAAAAATGTTAACTTTTATGACACCTTTAATGCTTGGCTTTATCTATATAAGATTGGTGTCATAAATCTCCATTTGATATTGAACTAATTCCCTTCCGCTAATCAGCCCAAGTTCACACATAATGGGTCCGAGCTAAAGCAATTGGCCTTTCTCCATAATTACAACTTTACCATAACAATTTTTATTCAATTTTCGGATTTCTGGCAGATTTTCTGCCCAAACTTTGAAAAATTATAACTAAATTTGTAGACATCATTTCAAAGTGATTCTAAAGGTTATAGAACCCTTATTGAGTTTAGTTTCAAGGAAAAATATAGCCTTTTACTAGTTGGAAGCATATCATTCCTAGATTTTTAATCTTTGGAAGATGTTCCAGAGAATAGACAGTTTTCATGGACTAACTTCAAAAATTCATAACTTTCTGTATATAGCTTCAAAAATTACCCATGACTTATCAAATTAAAGCTTAGGATGTCTACTTTCATCTTGTAAAATTTCATAATTTTTTATCATCATTTGTTCTTCCAAAACCTCATGAAAAACTTACTATCTCATAGAAAATTTTACTGGAAGCATAATCACTTTCCTCAAAATTCACCATTTTATTTTCTTAATACCCCAAAGATATAAGAAACATTAGGGAATAAGTTTGGGGCACTTGCTAATCAAGGCTTAGTAGTTCACTTAATTTAAGCTTATTCTCAAGCCTCCAATCGCAAAATTCGAGGTACTACACTAAATAACTGAAATTTTCCCACTTTGATTAAATTAATTAATTATTGATTGGAGTTTATGTTTTAAAAATTTGAGGCATTACACAAATAACTGAAATTTTCCCACTTTGATTAAATTAATTAATTATTGATTGGAGTTGATGTTTTAAAAATCCATAAGCAAATGTTTACACATGCAACATTGAGGATGCTGTAGCTACTTCTCAAGGTGCATGCTAATCACAAATATCAATAATGTGTATTTAAATTCTAAATATGCGCAAATCTTTAATGAGAATTTAATTGGTTAATTTGATCAATAAAATGTGACTAAATAATCATTATAGATAAATTCTCTCACTATTTTGTGCATCCAAACTAAATCCAATATATGCATATCTTAATGGACGCTTTAACTAGTTAATTTGATCAATAAAAATTTAAATTAATAACCCTCCCACTATTTTATGCATCCAAAAATTGTTTAAGAAATCAATTTCAACATATTTCAACTCAAATATAATTTTGCAAAACCCAAATAGTTATAAATTGCCTAAAACAAATTTTCCAAATATTTGGATAATCAAAACATAAAAAATAATTTTACAAAAATCTCTTTCAGCATGTTAATATCGCCCAAAATAACTTTCCCTAAATTTAAACAATTAAAAAAGGGTATAAAGAATAAATTATATGTTAAACATTTGCCTTTTTTTTTTTTGGCCAGCAATATGTTAAACATTTGCTAAATAAATAAAACACAAGTCAACATTATTTCTTCAGCACAAAAATTAATAAAAATTAAAACAACATTGCTCAAGCTAGTAAAAAGCCGAAGCTGAGCCCAAATAGAATTTCAACAAATAGAACTAAAAGACAACCAAAAAACCAAGGAAGAGGCCTAAAGCAATAAGAAGAAAAATTGAAATCAAGTTCGAGCTCAATTCAAAATTTCAAGTAATAAATGAACAAATATTAATTAAATTTGAACCCCAAAGCTGAATGGCCCATAAACTGAAAAGGCAGGTCTTGGAAAAATATAATCAAAAAGGAAAATAACTGAAGCCCAAATGAACAGGGTCCACAAAATAATTTTCACAAAATGTGGAATAAGTAAAGAATCAAAAACTATAAGCCAAGAAATATCTCAGCCCAATTAAGTAGAAAAATAATTAAATGAATAAGCTTGAAAACCAAAACACAAAGGGCCAATTCTTAAAACAAACATAACAATAGAAAATAGGGAGAATTACATTCAGGTCCCAAGGATGGGGAGAAATGAAGAAATGGTCCCTATAAATTGCAAAATGAAAAAATGGTCCCATGGAGTTGTTAATACAGGCTCCTAGAGTTGTTAACGAGTTGTCAATACAGGCTTATAGAGTTGTTAACAGGACCATTTTTTAATTTTGCAATCTATAGGCACCATTTCTTCATTTCTTTTTTCTTCTATGGGACCTAAGTGTAATTCTCCCTAGAAAATAAAATTGACTATGCCCAATTAGCTTCAGCCCAATCGGTCATTAACAAAATTAAGAATTAAGCCCAAAATGCAAAACAGTAAGTGCGTGTTTGGAATGGCTTATTTTTGTCCAAAACGTGCTTATAATTCGTGATTCACGGTATACGAGGTAAGTATGTGAGAGGAGTTTTTTCTCGGCTTGCGTAATAAGTGCGTTTTTCCTGTACAAAACGCTGAAACAAACACCCCCTAAGTGTATGTTTGGGGCTGCGTTTAATCGGTCAAATCGCACGAATGATGGTCAAATCATGCAATTGAAAAAGGATCGAATTTTGTGAGTCTTTGGCGGGCGGCACTAAGCAATATGACTTTTACTGCATTCGTACGATTTGAAAAAAGCTAGTAGGGGAAGCTTTTTGCTATTGAAAAAAGCCCATTTTGATCGTTAAGCTTTCGAGACCACACTACCGCCGGACGAGAGGGAGAAGAAGCATGTCGATTCAATATCACATCCACCACCGACCTCTGTCCTCTCTACTACTCTGCATCCACACCGCAAGCTTCCACCACTACTGCCAGAAACCGCCGGCGATCCTCTTTCTCACCTCCTTCCTTTGTTTTGAAAACCACCATCGACTTCCTCTGTTCACCACCCACTCATACCGTCGGTTCCGGTATCACCATCGTTGGTGGCATAAGCCACCAACACCATCACCCTTGCCTTCTTCTGTCGGTCTTTCCTTACCCTCCTCTATCCATTGTGCACCATCGTCACCGTCCCTTTCTCACTACACCACCAATCAACAACCTACATCGTCTTCCATCCCCTGTTTTTTTTTTTCTACTGTCATCGTTCACACCTCCGGCCCCCAATTCCGATGACTTCCAGTTCCCGGCAACTTTCTCTTTCCTTAACTACCTCCATCACTGTGCCTCCACCTTCTCTCATCATCACCGTTACCTTCCCTTTCTACAACTCCCAGCAAGTTGTTTCCAGTTTCTGGCAATCTTTGAGTTTTTCGGGCCCCCATTCCCGGCAAGTTCAAAAATTTTCCAGCGACTCTCTATTTCTATGGTTTTTCCGATGTACAAGCTGTGTGGTTATTCTCCAAATTCTACACTGCTACAGTGGGGTTTTAAAATTAATTGTTGTTTTTCATTTATATATTTTGTTTGAAGTTTGATTATTTGTATAATATTGAATTTGTGTGTTGTATTGGGGTTTTTGATGTAAATTAATTCGAATGCTATGTTTGTTTATGTATTCATATTAGAAGAAATAATTACATAAATGTAATAAAATACAAAATACCACAATTTCTATACACTCGTTCCTAAACCTTTTTATTTTTTTCATGCGTATGTATGTGCTCTGTGAATGAGTAGGTATGTGGTATGTGAATGTTGGATTACCAAAATAATTAGTTATGTTAATTATGTAATATTATTTCATCAAATTGTATATTTTTTTAATTCCCAAATTTTCCAACTTTAACTTTTATAAATTTTTTATAATTTTAAATTTAATTTCTCTCTTCACAAAAGTCACTTATGTTTAAGTAAATCCAAATAAGTTTTACTTTTGTAAAAGTCACTTATACAACCGCCAATCCAAACAAAAATTATTTTACATAATCTGACTTTTACCCAAAAACAAGATTACAATAAGTCAAGTTGGAAAAAGTCATTTTTCTAATCACTGTTCCAAACACACACTAAATTAGATTAGGGGAAGGACAAAATACCAGAACTAAAATGACAGGCCCAGATCTATACCCCACCCTTCGGGATTAAATGAAACGGTGAGTTTCACTCTTGGGCTAAATGACGTTGTTCTGACTCATCTCCCACCATCAGCTGGAACCCTGAAAACCTGATCCAATCCTTTGGATTAATCCGGTTAGAACCCAACACAGCTGCAGGTCCTGCAAAACGCAGGTGACCTTTTCCGGCAACCCTAGGCTCTGTTTTCAGTGTTTTAAGTGGTGATTTCAACAACAGGACAAGTAGTAAAAAGATTCACACACGAACAGTGATTTTCATCAGAAGTTGCCACCAAACAAATCAAATATTTGAGTTTCAAACCCAAACTTGCAGCGTGATTACGGGTTCCCCTTTATGGCAAAAGAATCAAAAAAAGAAGGGGGCAAAACATAGATGCAATTTATTCCCCATAGGCAAGCCAAAAAAAATCAAATAAAAGATTTTTGATTTTCAAGGCAGATAAAATTAATGATTTCAAGACTTATCGCGCATATGAAAAACGATGGCTTTCATTGGAGAGTGAAGAAATCAAACAAACTCCTCCAATTCCACATTCAACAAATACTTAGATCAAATTATGCATTATACGCACCCAAATTCATCAAAGATGCAAAAAGAATCAAATCAAGACTTTGATTTCAATCCCAAAACAGAAGCGCAATTCTTTTCTGATCGATTTCAATTTTCAATTCAACGGTAAAAGGATTAAAAGTAAAGAGAAACCGTGAACACAAATCTCATATGCATTTACATGCAACAGACAGATCAAAATCACATATGATGCAGAAATTAGTTTGCAAATTTCTCAATATAATTTTCTGATAGAAAATTAAAGCATATTTAAGGCACATCGCATATGAGAAAAATAGCAGGCAGAGGAAGATCAAGGAGGAATAGTGCAAAAACCACACGGACATGGCTCATAATCAATTATCATATTATTTTTCAAAATAGAAAAATAAAATAAAATAACATGCAAAAAAATTCTACAAGAAAAAACCTTGAAACTATCTAACGCTATATTAGGATAATCTAACAATAATGATCTCAAATACATTGCATAATTCTACAAGAAAAAGTAGTAATGAAAGACTTGATGAAATACCTCCAATTATAGTTATTCTGCGTGTAATCACTACTACAAACTAGACCTTTTACGTCCCTAAAGGATGTCCCTTTTTAAGTTAGGGACGTCCAAAGTTCAATATTTGGCGGGAGGATATGGCGCTGGATGAATTTGACCAAAAAAAAAAAAAATTCCAACACTTTAGACGTCCCCATTTTCTCTGGGGACGTCTAAAGTCCACTTTAGACGTCCCCAGAGAAACTAGGGACGTCTAAAGTGGGCTTTAGACATCCCCAGTTACACTGGGGACGTAGAATCATCCAGAAACATCACCTCATTCACTGTACATGGCAGCTTTACCTTGTGTGCCAAAGCCATACCCGTGAGTGTCTCCAGATTTCCACTTACCCTGCTGCATTTGTTTTCTCTCTTCTCCCAAACCCGTGAGCTACATTTCATATCTGCTTCACTGAACAAGTTCCAAAGCCATACCCGTGAGCGTCTCCAGATTTGCACTTCCCTTGCTGCATTCGTTTTCTCTCTTCTCCCAAACCCGTGAGCTGAGTTTCAGAACTCATTCACTGAGCAAAGGCGCACCTCCCCTCCCCTACATTTGTCTTCCCTCTTCTCCCATTCCCGTGGCCGTGTGGGTCTTCCTATTTGCTGCTGCTGCTGCATTCTCAGAATTATTCAGGTGCGTTTCTGGGTTTCCTAAAATAATGTGCATATGAGGCGTGAGTTGGATTATTATGTGAAGCAATTAAGAATTTACATTCTGCGTTTCTAGATTGTTGCTGCAATTGGATTCTGCGTTTCTGGATTGTTGGTGTGTGCACTTGGTTCTGCGTTTCTGGGTTATATTGTTGCTGCATGCACTTGGATTCTGCACTTGGTTTGTGAGAAATTCAGGTGCGTGGGTTTTATGTAATGTAAATAATTATTTTGGGGAACAGATGTTGTTCACAATGTTAGAATTGAATTAATGTTAGAATATGTCAAACGTATGTATATTGGGGTCATTTATCATATTTGTTTAGACATTTAAGAATCACTTGTGATCCAACGTAACTGAACCCTTACAAAATAAAAAACTTCAAAACTTGACATGGTTCTCGGGTCACTCTATATATTCACTGAAGTTTGCATGAATTACTCATGGTTTTTGTTGTTTAATTAAGAAAGTTCATTATTATATCTTATGAACTGCAAATTGTGCAAGTGATTGAAGATTGTAAATTTGATATTGATAGTATTGATTTTATTTTTTTTAGTTATATAGCGGACTCCTTATAAATAATGAGTGAATTAATCGTGTTTTTAAGAGATTTTTTTGAAGTTATATAACTTTACTTTTATTTGTATGATAAAAAAAAAATTCTAAATTTTTATTTTATTAATAAAAATTTTAATTTACGTCTCCTAAAATAAAACTTGCCGATTTTCCATATAAATATTAAGGCCGAAGAGATTTTCATGAAAAGAGGTTGCAAAAAAATCTGAATTTCCTTGTAGTGTGTGTTGCTGTATAAAAGTTCAATTTTGGCTTTTGGAACAGGTTTATGTTAATGTAATCTTACTATAATTTAGTTGAATCTTGAAAATAACAATAACATTACAGGAGTTGAGCAAAGGTAACGGTAAGAGGCAGAGGGACACAGGGAAATGGAAAAAATAAAAGTGAGAAAGTAAGAGGGAAGGGAATGTTAATTAATTATAGAAAGCAAATTGCACGTGCAATGCTGTGTATTATTCGGAAATTTAGTAATTAGTAGGAACATGTCATAATACTCTAAGACAAGTAAATCCTTTACTGTAGGGAAATAAACCCTGGTAAACCTTTTTAACCATATATGATTAATAACTGGGTTTAACTTTAATAGTTAGGGGCACGCACTAGTTTAAGTGTAAAGGTTATTACATGGTTTGGTTTAATTAATTTAATTAATATTCTTAATATTTATAAATTCAAAAGTTTAGAATTTACAGCTTAGGTAGCAAGTTAGGGATAAATATAAAATATGACACGAGATGTGAATGAGCAATACTCTGCCACCTCCGGAAAAAAGTAAAAAGCAGAGGAACAGGGGACGCGTAAAGAGGGGGTGCCCAACACACTCAACTACTTATCTAAATTGTGAAAAGAAAAGAGAAATTGAAAAAGAAAATAGAAAAAGGATATAACAAGAAAGAGAAAAAATAAAGAAAGAAAGACTAAGAGATTGTTATCATTGAGTTAAGGTCATTATTTTCATGTTTTCCATTGAAATTCTTGGCACTAATTAAAGTATTCGTCGTTTTGTTTGGGTTAGAAGAATTAATGTTAGCTTCCTGCTTTTTACTCTTGTTTTAGTGTTATGAATTTTTATTTTACTCTTCTTAATTAGTTTAGTTTTGTTTAAATTAAGCTGAGATGGTTTGTTATTTTGATTTTGGGATGTCTCACTTTTAAGGGGAAATGCTGCCAAAAAATGGAAAGCAGGGAGGCTTAAGGCTGGGAAGTATGTAAATCCGACTGTTGTTGAGGTTACCGCAAGAATTGTAAGTAGTTAGAGCATAAGTACAAACTTATTTTTGCATATTGGGAGTGCTTACGATAACTTTTATGCTGCAGGATGAACTGGAAGATCATAGTAGCCAAGGTTCGTTCACTCCAAGTGGATGGATGGACATCTTGTCAACGGCGATTGGGAAGGCAGATCACTCTGGTCATGTTCGAGGGGAGGCAGGGGGAGTTCGTGTCGCGAAGTATTTTGGCCGAGCCTCACATCCTTATTCGTCACAAGCTGAACCCAGTAGGGAGCTTGTGGCCAAGATTCGTCAGGAAGTCTCACAAGAGCTCGAGGCCAACCTTCGTGACAAGCTCCGACAAGAGCTATTGCCAGAGCTACGTCTTGAGCTGATGCCTGAGCTACGAGCTGAAATGCAGAAGATGTTTGAATCGCAGATGGCAACTACCGAGCGTAGAACCCATTCATCCACGGCCTTCCATAGCACCAAGGGAAGTTACAACCCGGCGGAGGAACCACTTGGCGACCCTTCTCCCACTCCAGCGCAGGGAGAACCTGCCATCATCTCTTTGGATGCCCCAGTGCTGCGTGTAGTTGCAGATGCTCTCGTTCACACAGAAGCTACTACCCACCATAATCAGCAAATTCCACAGCATTTGCGTAGGGTGACTGTGACGTGTGTTCGAGAGGGGGAAGAAGGTACAGCCATCCCTATTCCTGATGACGAGGTTGCCACGATAGCTCAGGCGAGAGGATCTTTCATCCTTTGGCCTATACATCTTATTGGCTTGTTACCACCAACACCTCCAATGGTATGGAACTACCTCACTTTTACTTGAGATGTGTTGACATCCTACTAACAGTATGTGTTTTTATGTTCTAAAAGAACGAGCAGGAAGCAGAGAAATTGCCCTTCTTAGCACGACTGCAGCATATCTATAAAGGCATTCGCCAGATTGATTTGCATATGCCTACAGGGATTGTGGGCCAGGAAACAGAGTATCACTTCACAATTGATAAACAAGATCTTAAACAGTTCATGAAGTTCGAGGAGCTAGATGTTGGATGGGGCAAATTTGCAATCCTGTAAGTTTTTTATTTCCCATTTTTTCCTTCATTTAGTTAAGTTGATTTTAACTAGCTAATACATTCATCATTTTAATTCTATTATAGCTCCTTTCGTCGTATATGCATTGACTCTCAAAGAGTTGATTTATATGGATTCTTGTTTCCTGCACATACGACAAGGATTGGGAATACATTGAAAAGAAGGACGAACTATGTGGGCTTCACATTGGCAGAGGATGAGTATCGTTGTTATCTAGCACCGATTGTTCAAGGGTACGCATTTTAATTTTGAGTATTTGAGATTTTTAATAAATAATTGCCTTGCCATCTAACTTCATTTTAATCTGTATATGTTGTGATAGTTATCACTGGAGTTTGTGTGTTGTCTGTCCTCGGTCCCACGTTGTTTACTGGTTTGATTCCTTAAATAGAAGACCAGACAAAGAAACTAAAAGCGTCTTCAACACGTAAGTTATTTTTTTGTATTTCATTGCTTCTTGATTCTTGACTTAATGAATTATTCTAATTTATGTTGATTTTCATTTTAATGATAGGGCATGCACGACGTATCGAGCGCTTGGCGGTCCACGCGAACGTAGAGGTGGCAAAGATCCGAGATGGTTGTTTCCAAAGGTACGTAGTTTCAAATCCAGTTCTTTTGATTGACGGTCGTTTTAGATATGCCTTTATTGATTTTAACCATTTTCTTTTGATTTATAGTGCCCTCGACAACCTGGCGGCTGGGAATGTGGATATTATGTCTTCCTTTATATGTTTAACATCATTCAAAGTGGCATTACGACAGATTTTGAACAAGTAATCGCTTCTTCATTCTCAGAGGATAATATTCTTGGTGTTGTAATTCAATGGCAATTCATTCACTTCATTCATTATTTCATTTAAGCTTATTTTCTAATTTACAGATTTTTGACAATGAAGATGCCTACTCATATGAAGACCTAAATATGATCAGAGACTTTTTGGCTGGACATCTTCTTCAACGTATACCAGAAGTGTAAAGTCTAAATACTTTGTGTAGGACATACTTTTGTGGTAGTACATATAATTAGCGTAATGAAGTTCTTCGATATGGATTGGATTTAGTCTTGGTTATTGTACAAACTGGGGACTTGGATATAGATTGTTGTGTAGTTTGTGTGGTTTGAAAGCTTGTGTGGCATGTAGTAGACTTGGATATAGATTCTTGTGTAATTTGTGTGGTTTGAAAGTTTGTGGCATGTAGTAGCCTTGGGTTGATCACTGTGTTTGTTGTTGTTTCCATTCTGCTGAACTGCTGTTGTTTTGTTCTGTTGTTGGAATCTTATTTCTGCAGTTTACATTTTCCAGATAGTGCTATATATAAAAAGTCCATTTAAACAAAAAACTTTCAACGTCCTTAATAAAAAAAGGGACGTGGTAGAGTGGGTGGCGACACTTTAGACGTCCCTAGATAAACTGGGGACGTCTAAAGGCCACATTAGACGTCCCCAGTTGGAACTGGGGACGTCTAAGGTCCACCTTTGACGTCCCCAGTTGCAACTGGGGACGTCTAAGGTGGACCTTAGACGTCCCCATTTCTTCTGGGGACGTCTAAGGTCCCACTTTAGACGTCCCCAGTTGACTGGGGACGTCTAAAGTCTGCCTTCCACGCCCCCCATTTTACAGAAGTTATTGACGTTTTTTCTACGACCCTCACATAGACGTCCCTCTGTTTTCAGACGTTAAAAGGCCAAAAAAAGGGACATTAAAACCCTTTTTTCTAGTAGTGAATATCTCACAACTTGAAAATTCTAGAGTACAAGAAAGAGTTAGAATTAGAAAATAATAGAAGGGAATAGGTTTTTGCTTCTTCTAAGTAGAAGATGAGGTACAATGATGGTCTGGGAATAACCGTCACCTGTCAGGGAACCCCCAAAAGCAAGTAAGGCCATGTTTGGTATAAAGCACTGGGAGGTAGGGATTGGAATTAGGTCAAAGATTGGGACAGATTGTATTATTTGGTATGAGGGACTGATGATAACCTGGGATTGGAAGTATCATGAAAGTGAGATTGCTCCAAAGCAACCCACTTGGTATTGTGTTTTCAATCCTAGGATTGCAAATCACAAAGACAAAAATATCCTTGATTATAATATTTTTTTCACAAAAGTAACCCTCTAATTCTAACCTACGATTTATCCCTTTCACACAATCTTTCACTAATGCCGCAACATTCTCCTGCAAAAGATTTTTTATACTTCTCATGCAGCCTTTCTCATAACAGGATGTAGGAAAAATATTTGGATAATTCATTTTTATACTGACTATTTTTTGTCTTCGATTTGTATACCCTACTTTTAATATAGGGAAAAAGACAAATGAAATTGATTATTCAATTTTCTTCCTGTTCCTAATTTAATCATTCTGCTCTTCAATTTTCATACAGACTGTATAGTTTCTACATCTTGTTCATTTTGTGTTCCCCCTCATTTTGTTTTGTTCGTTTTCCCCTGATTTTGTTGCCTCTGTGATCCAGATTTCGCCTGTTATTGCTTCTGACTTGAAATTCTAAGCCGTGCAAATTTGCATTGACGGTTTATGGCAAAATTTCATCATCCTGATTTGTTTTCGATGTTATATCTATATCCCCGAGTAAATTAGGAATCTAAACGAAGACAAAATAAATTTTGCAATAATATTTTTTAATTTATCATTAGGGGTATTATAGTATTTCTACAGTTTATGAATAATTATGAAATAAAAGTAACTTAAATAGTCACTCACAATATTACTTTATACCAAACATAATTATTAAGCATCAAGCTCAGTCTCAATCCTATTCTTAATCCCAATCCCAATCATAGTCCCAATCACAATCCCTAAAAAATTCAGCGTTGCGTATCAAACAGGGCCTAAGTGAATTTCAATGTTACTATTCTAAGACCTGACATATGCTATTTATAAACTCTCATCAAGGCTTGTAATAGCTTATCGGCCAGGCAAGTAATTCTAAACCAAATCTCTATCCAAATCACGTCGGACCACAATCAAGAGATATTTTATTCAAAACAATGATAAGATAATATCTAAATATAATATGTATTAAATAATAAAATATCTAACAGAAAATACCAATAAGAAGGAGTCCAATTCCTATTAGATCTCAAGTTTTGATGATAACAAAGAATGGTATGGAAAAGATTTGATTAAAAAATAAGTTTGAACAAAGTAATAACAGGGAAAATCATCACTTGAAGTAAGCATTGAAGTAATGAAGAAAGGCCAAGAGAAAAAGCTGAGAAACTTTATTGTTGGCAAATTTTCTAAAGGGTTACTCGAGTAGGTACTCGAGTAATGAGACAGAAACTTGAAGTAACCAGCTCAACCTTCAAGTAACCTGCCAACGATACTCGAGTACGTTCTCGAGTAATAAGGTAAATGACTCCAAGTTGCTCTCGGCCTGCCAACGTTACTCGAGTAAGTACTCGAGTAACCATGTCAAAGACTCCAAGTTGCTCTCGGCCTGCCAACGTTACTCGAGTAGCTACTCGAGTAACCATGTAAAAGACTTCCAGTTGCTCTCGGCCTGCCAATGATACTCGAGTTACTCTGTTTCAAGAAATGTGTTGCTCTCGGCATTTTCAACCCTGCCAACGTTACTCGAGGAGCTACTCGAGTAACTCACTGTGGTAAGCAAAACCTGTAGGTATTACTTGAATAACATGAAATGCTTTTCTCATCCTTTACTTCAAGTCTCTACTCGAGTATGCAGAGTTATTTAGGAGAAAAACTTCAAGTTACTACTCGAGGATGCAGAGTTAGTTGGAAGAGAACTTCAAGTCATTACCCGAGTAAGCTATGCAGAAAATTTGTGTTTACTCGAATAGGTACTCGAGTAACAAGGTAATCAAACTTGATGTGCTCTCGGTCTTGAAATCCTGCCAACATTACTGGAGTGAAGCATCGAGTAACCTAAAGTTTATTTGAAGGTTTACTCGAGTTGCTACTCGAGTAACCTATGAAGAAAAGGGTTCAATACTCGAGTATGTACCCGAGTAAACAGGTATTTCCAAAGGTTTGAAATTTTATTTACTTCATGCACTACCTAAGTAATGTTATGTTTGCTTATTGACTTGCAGTTTGTCAAAGTTTTCCCGATGATACTCGAGTATGTACTCGAGTAAAATTAAATGAATACTCGAGTAACTACTCGAGTATACAAGTCCAGAAACTTAGAAATCATTCCAACGTTCATTGGTTTGTTTCCTATATGATTAACCTTTCATTGTATTAGTATTCTTAGCATATCCACAGATAAACAATGAAGAGATCTTACCAAATAAGGAAAGTCAAAAGCAACGTTCAAATGCCACCTACCACCACCTACCGCAAACGTATGTCTTTCAAATACTGGAAAAGTCAACAGTGGCTGCGCACGCTCTAACGGGCATGAAGAAATATGTTCCAACAATCATTACCAACATATCTATATATATGGGAACATCCAAACAGAGAAAAAGAACAAGAACACACACACGAACGTATCATCAAGTTCATTATTCTGTTTTACATTATACTTGTAATTCTATGCTTCAGTGATTCTTATTCACTCTGTGAGAGAGATATTTCATTCAAACTCAATATTTGATATTGAGATAACTTAAGGTTGTGGAACCTTAAGTTGGGATTGGATTACAACTTGTAAGGGGGAGCGAGTGTCCAGACGAAGGAACTTGCTTGTACTGAGGTGCCAAGAACCCACTGAATCTTGAAAGTTATAGTGAAACTCTCAGAGAAGCTCTGAGGACTGGACGTAGGTCAAAGTGGTTGTGACCGAACCAGTATAACTCCCGGTGTACACTTCGGTGATATTTCTCCTTACTCTTTACTGCATTATATTCACTGTCAAGTTTTCATATTTGCAACGAAATTTAGTATCACCCAATTCACCCCCCTCTTGGGTGAAACGCTTGCTCTAACAATTCCCTCCATTTTTTTCAGTCAGAACCATAGCACTATTCCCCTATTCACAAGTTTAGAAGGGTGAAGGAAGACAGTGAAATATCAAGACTTATAGGCATCAATTTATTCAACATGATGACTGCTCATAGATTAAATGCCTATTTGTTCTTGCCTTTGAGAGATGTTTTTACAATTTAAGAGATAAGTATATGAGGGAGTTTTGTCTTAGCTAGTGTAAAAGTGCTTTTGAAACCATGGATCGATTGTTTCTCAAACAGGCTTTAATATTTAATTTAAGCCTGATTAGTATTTTTACAGGCCCTTCTTATGAGCTTCCACCATAATAAAGAGACAGGATTCGAACATACCACAAACAAACAACACACAAGAAGAAGATGGCGTTTACACACGCCCACGCAAGATAGCAGAGCAAGTAGCGACAGAAACAGATTTGGGATGAATCAAGAAGCTAAGGCCTGTCCCTCACGGCACACAGAATGGAAGAGGAAGGAGAAGACAATCTGATGATTATGGTGTCCACAACAATGACAGCCGAAGGCTCACACGCGCACAACGTCAATGGACAGAGACATTTTCCATAAGATTAAAAATAAAATTATTTTCTTATAAAAAAGTCATAAAATTATTTTACTTTTATTTCCATACATAAAATCACAAGGGCATACTTATAAAATATGTGTTCAATTTTAATTTCTTGCTTATCAAATTAATTTTATTTCTTCAAATTACATTGCATCAGCAACCTAGGGTTATGGTTCACCAATATCTATTTTTATTCCCTCCTTCAAATATAAAATTTATCCAATATTTTAGTATTTACAAGTGATAAATAATCAGGACCTTAAGTTTTATACCCGTCTTATGCCATAGTGGAAGGCTTCCCACTATCTGACAGACCAAATGGAATCTGACCTATATATGAGTGTTTTGCCATATATGCCTAAGCGAGGGCATGAACATGAAGGTAAGAGTTAGGGAACATATTTAACCAGAGGGAGTTACATAGCACACGAATGAGTCACTCCCACATTTAATCCTCGCCATTTCGTCAATTGGTTTCCTTAAACCAGTTTCCCTTTGATGGAAAGTCAATAAGATTAGTGAAATTGATTTGCATATTCTTTTAAGAATATATGTGTTGCATGGGTAACTCCAGTAGTAAGTGTTGCCACTACAGAGTCTGAACTTGAAGTGACCTTAATCTACTCGTTATTTTCTTTCGACAGCTTCTGGTGCTCTCCCACGTACATTTCTTCCAGAGGATTCCTTCCTTGTTTTTCTTTTGGCATATAGTGACTTTTCCTTACGGATGTTGCATCAGCTTGCTTTGTGATGTATCACTTTAAATTTAGATAGGTCTACATGGTGGGGACCACCCAACGAAATCGTTCTGTTTCAAGTTCTACCTACATTTCTCATCTCATATATAATTAAGTATAAATTAAGATTACTTGTCCACTTTGAAAATATGGCTAAATTATAAGGGATTAATAAATTTTTTTCCTGAATCACCTATATTTATATATATAATGATGTTCCTTTTTTTTTTATATAAGAATAATGATGTTTATTATGCTATTTCATTTTGAACATGTGATTATTGTCAAAACAATTAAAGATTATATTGCAATAATTAATTATTACTCCCTCTGGTCCTAATTATAAGACAAAGTTAATTTTTTTGGAGAAATTAAGGAAGCTAATTAAATCACTTTAGAATATTTATATTTTTATTTTTATCTATCAAACTAATTAATTTAACTAATAAATTAATATATAATCTAAAGATATATAATATATGATATGATTAAGTAAATTATTTAGCTTTCTTAGTCTCTCCAAAAGAAAGTCAACTTTATCTTATATTTAGGACCGAAGGTAGTATAAAGCTACACGTTGAGAGATAATCATCCAACTCCTCACATACCATTAAAATGGCTTAAAATGTCCACCAAAAAAACAAAATGACTTAAAATCAACTATAGTAATTATTGATTTTCAGCTAAAGCGTCCACTAGGTGATTCTTCTCCCTTGGAACATAATGAACATGAAGCTCCCATTATAGAGGAGATAACTTGATTTACAGTAAGGAAGATCCATTGCCCCTTCTCTCCATTGCGCTTCCATTGATTTAAAACTCTGTCGTTTGGTTTTAAAAAACAATTAGGCAGCTTCTTTTTTTTCTCGTCCTGTTATGGGTCCATGGTCTGAGCAAATTCGTTTAAGTAGTGAGCAAAATTCTTCATTTTATACCAAAAAAAAACTTTGTAGTGGAAGAAACAGGACGATTTGTTTCCTCCACCTTCCATCCAAGAAACTTTGCAGATTGCAGTTGTTGGTGTGCGTTGGAAGAGATTCTTGGGCAGTTTTTATTTCATTGGTTATGTATCTCTATTTTTTATTTGTCTCCATGTATTCCTTTTTAGTTTTTAGTGGTTGCTTGTTATGATCATTTAACAAAAAGATTAATAGAAAAGAAGGAATCGTCTCAGTTGGATTGGTTCCGCTAGCAGTGTTTATAGAGAATGGAACCTCACCACTACTCTCCTGGTGAGGATGCAGATCTGGGCGGCAGAGGGTGACAGTGAATATGACCAAGAGGGGTGACGATAATAAAAGTGGATGAAGAGACGCTCAACTCCATGAACAGGACCTCTCTTCTCCGGATGAAGAGTTGAAGAAGACGATGGGTGAAGAGGGAACGGCACCGGAACGTCTTTGCGATGGAAAAAAATGACGCTGCCTATTATATATATTTTTTTTTTAATTTTAACATATATAATAATTAAATTATTTATTTAACTTTCTTAATCTCCTCAAATTAATTATCTAGGTCTTATTAATTAGAGGTAGTATTGTTTTTTAAAGGAATTAAATAAGAGTATTAAAATCTTCCGAGAAATGGTTTCATACGTCACCAGCTAATCTTTATATTGCTTATGTTATATTTTATATTATTCATGAAAATATAGCTAATGAAAATTCCATTACATAAAATAATGCAACCTATATTCGTATAAAATAAACTAACTTTAATTTTATTAGGATGTGCTATCCTTTAATACAATTTTCCATAATGCTTTAAATTTAAAAATTGCACATAATGGTCTCCTCAAGTCTTTGGTGTGAAAGGTGGATTATTAGATTGACTGTTGTGGATTTTGAAATATATATACGAAAATACTTACCTTTTTTCCACAAACAATATATAAAATCTGTTAAAAAAAATGAAAGTTGTACTATTTACATGGTTCTTCCCCTTCTTTAGTGTAAGACATATTTACCTAATTTGATTAAATTAAAGAAGTTAGTTAAGGTAATTAATATGATTTTCCCCCTAAAATACCCTAATCATCTTCCTTAATTCCTTCCATTTCTCTTTTACTTGATGATGGTTGAAGGAACATTAATAAGGGTAAATCAAGAAAATATGGACAAATTTGAAAAATATGTCATGCATTTAGGTTAGGCCAAGATCAACTCCATAATTAGGTCTTACATTAAGGCCTGTCACACGGGTGACCCGGGTTCGATCCCTGGTAATTGCGTTATTGATTTGACAAAATTTTAGCTGCCTCAGAGTCAAATCACAAGTTTTACCACAAATTGAAATGCAATATAGTGCAAAAACTCAGGATCGTTCTCTTATCAAGAAGTCTTTTATTTTGAATTCCCTATGTTAAACTAAGTACTAAAACCATGATTGAAAAGAAGGGTTTTGAAAAATGGCTTTCTCTAAATTTAAATGTAGGTAAATGAAAACCGTTTCTATTCTTTTTGGTATTTTGGAAAATAATGAAAAATGTTTTTGATTAAAGGGGTTATATGATGAGCGTTATATGATGAATGCTCTTAGTAATGAAGAAATTGACTATATTGCTCAAAAAGGTTACGAGAGTTAAAAACTTCATTGAGTCTCAAGAAAAAAATTTCAAGATAATACTTGAGCTCAATATTCTCAATTAATAGTAACTTCTATAAAAACAGCTAACTATACTACCTCTTGAGATATTATTTAAAACCACTTAATGTGTAATTGAAATTGGAATGATGCAACAAGAGTTTTCTTAATTTTGAGTGCTAAATAGCCCCTCAAAGGCTCAAATTAATCATATTAACTAGACAATAACACTATAATTAATATAATCTCATTGCAACTACAAAAAAATTCAAATACATATAATTCTCACACTACAAAATGAAATTTCAACTACAATGATCCAACCAATAAAGACTAACTAATATCAATCTCACTTCCAAAATCATATGCAATCATTCCTAAAACTAAGAAATCCATATATATAACTCTAATTCAAGCACTACATGTTCTTACAAATTAAGGAGACTTTCTTATCAAGTGTTTTTGTCAATTTGATTGTTAAAATGTATGAATTTTTTTCACTGTTTTCTATTGGAGAAAATTAAAGACGATTTTATCTCTATTTGTTTATAAATTATAATAATATTATATATATGGTAAAAAAATATATATATTATCACTTTTATTTTATATTGATTTTCTCGGATTCTCAAATCCATTTTAAAGTTGTTTCTTGTCAACTTGATTGTGATGACAACTTCTTATAAGTCATTATGTTTGGAATTGTAATAATAACGTTGATGCCGCAGTAGTAGTGTCAAAATCAGATTTTCTTCAGCTAGTCAGACTAAATTGGGATAAGCATATAGAGCTGTTTGGGCACTCTTCATTTTCTTTAATTTAATTATTTTCAGTCTCTGTTGTTATTAAAAAATGAAGCAGCACTAATTAGTAATTCAGTAACATATTTGTCATTTGTGTCCTTATTATTTTTTCATTTTAAGTTACGTCTATTTTATCATTGGTTTGGACTTGGAGGGAATATAATCTTCTCTCTTAATTCTTGCGTACTTCTTGCCGAATGAGCTCAAGACGCAGGTTTAATTATAATGAATAAATTCACTCAATATATAAATTACCGAAAATAGTTTTGGCTTTCCTTCTCGTAATCGACAGTACATTTTAAAAATTAAGATGACATAGACTTTGAATTACTACAATTTTTCATTTTAAATCTTTCTCAAGGCATCAGCTACATACTTAAATTAATTTTTCTCAAATAATAATATTGAATAATCCATTCCTAATTACATTAATTTAAGCTAGCTCATTAATATCTCTGGACAAGTTCAATTAGATTAGATGAGACATTTTTTCAGGAATGAAAATATCTAGTATTCACAGCAATTTTACTTTGCAACTTTGTCAAGCACACAATTGAATGGATCGATATGGCTTTATAAGGAATCAGGGAAAATCACAATGAGTTCTCAAGTAAAGGATTTAATTATTGAGAAGTCTCAAGAACAAGCGAGGTGTTGTCATTTCTTACCATGAAACTTGTTATTGTTTGTTCTTGAGCTGTCAATGGAACTTAATGGTCATTAACTCCTTTTCTTGAGATCTTATTGTAATTCTCCCTATAAATTAGGCCCAACTCGAGCAAGTAGCTCGGTAGCAATTGAAATCTTTATCTTGCTTCCATTTTTTTCATGATAATATATTTTATGTTTAAAAATTGATTTTCGTTTATGTTTTATGTTTATAGAGAAAATAATTATTCTTTATTTTAAAATTTTGAGGTTGTAATATAAAAATAAATATTTTTATTTCTCTTTCTCTTGCTAAGCCTGATATAATTGACTTAATGGCAATGCTCAAAACGAACTGATAGGGAAAAAATGTTATATTTGTTCCTTCTAAAGGGTAGTCACAATAGTCATCCCAAGTCAACTGATATGGTTGCCTTAAAATGCCTGACACTTCATTTTTCCCAATATATATTAAATAAATGAAAGAAGAGGTTCTTTCTTTTTATTTTTATTTTTATTTTTTTGCTTTTGTTGCCAGAAAGAAGAGTTGTTATTTTGAATATTATCTGCGTGATTCTTTTGATATCGTTCAGGGAAGATTTCAACTGTTGACCACTTAACAATCAGATTCAGTTTGTGTGCCAAATCCACATGGTCCAGATTTAGTTTATTTTTATTTGTTTAAAAAATATTTTAATGTCTACATAATCTAAATTAAAAATAATATCTTAACTTTCAATTTTTTATTTAAAATCATCAGTTGAAAATTTTAAGTCTGAACCAATAGTTTCATATATGTTAGTACTTTATGTTTTGATTATTTTAATACTCAAAATGTCGTTCCTAGTATTTCATTTCCTTATGCTAAGCCACTGGAAATTTCATGTTCATAAATTTGGATCCGCTAAATGGAGTATTTTCCCATATACTAATTGATCAGATTACGTAGCTAGCTAGTGCTAATCCATTTGGTGCTTCTTTTGTCTGATTTCCAAAGTTGTCTCGTATTTGGGCAATATTATTTCAAATTTAATATTTAATAATTGATAATTCCACTATAAAACGATTGTATTTGCCAATGCACTTTCAGACAACAATTTAATAACATAATTCTTACTCGAGCCATCAACTAAGAAATTAATTTTTCTAAAATATATTTGAATGATATTTTCCCAACATTGAAGTAGTTACATTGATCAATGCTATGAAACTGATGATATTTAAATTCTTAGGAAAGACAGATATGTGTCTTTCTTTGCATTTCAAAAAGATCAGCAGGATGATTGTTGGCCCTTCTGTTATTACTACTATTTAGGAATTCCTTCATACAAGTCATATATTTGAATGAGACAAAAACAATATATAAAGGATTATTAATCCATTTTATGCTGTAAAAAAGATGTAACATCCCAAATTTTATATTCACAAAAAATATATAGTAATTATTTGAGTAATTCAATAAAAATGTGAATATTTAAGGCCAAAGGAATTAAATATTAAAAATTGAAAGTTGAATAGTGTTTTCAGTGAAATCGCCTACGAGACAATGAGTTTGTCATGTGCTTTGGAAGACCAAATGATGAGCAAAAATTATGAAATTTTACAAAATGAAAGTAGACATCCTAAGCTTTAATTTGATAGGTCATATGAATCAATTCAAGCTATGTACAAAAAAATATGAATTTTTGAAGTTATCCCAGAAAATCTGAAAAGTTTCTGGAGCAGCGGTCAAAGATTTAAAATATGAGAATAATATGATCCCGGCTAGTAAAATTCCATATCTTTCTTTGAAACTAGACTCAATAAAGGTTCCACAGCTTTTAGAATCATTCCAAGACGATGTCTACAAAATTAGTTATGATTTTTCAAAGTTAAGGCAGAAAATCTGCCAGAATTGGCATTATTCCGAAAATTGAAAATAAAATGTGTTAGAAATTGATTAATGTAATTAAAATGCCAAGTGTCATGAATATATAAGGAGGGGATTAAATTATAATGGATTTGTATGAGCACATGTCAAATTGCATTAAAATAATGCTACATGGACAAATAATGATGAAATGGTATGCTACATTGAGTGCTAGTTTGGTTAGTTGGGAGAGAAATTGGTTTGGTTGAATCATGAGAAGGGGAGCACGTTTTTTTGAGGCAAACTAAGGGAAACGTTAGTCAAACCCAATTGAAAACAAGTGATGAGAAGGCATGGCATAAAGATATGAGAGTATGGCATAAAGTAGAGAGTATGGTTGGAGATATGGGAAGAGGAATGGTGTGCATGTTAGGTGTTGTGATCTCAACCATTGACGAGATCAATGGAGTAGAATGCATGGAGAAAATTTATGAAGCCTCATCCTGTTCCTCTTTCCTTCATTTTTGTCACTCACAACAAGAGAAGAGAGGGAGAGAGTTTTGAAGAGTTCTTGAAGACTTAGAGAGAAGGAGGAAGAACATTAAGGTAAGTAGGTGTTGACTTAGTGATTTGGTTACATACTTTTGTGTAACACTTCCTCTAAGATTCTTTTATTCATGTACTCATGTGTTTATCAAGATAAGGCTCCAAGGAAGAGAAGGATTTAAGGTGCTAAGTTTGGAAGCAAGAGGATAATTTCATAAACTTGCTCTCTTGTGGCGGTGGTGTTGTTGTTAGTGACATTTCTTGACTTTTCAAGTTTATTGGTTAAGTTATGAAATTTGAAAAGCTATAACCCTAAGGGGTTATGCTGCCCAGAATCATTTAAATCATCATGATTAAGAAGTGTTTAAATGAGTTAACCAAGGATTAGAAGTGGAAAAGTACAAGTTTTGGAAGCTAAAACACAAAACTTCATTTTTTCCATTTTTCTTGAAATATTTCAGCAAGCACTGTTTCATGGGGTAGGAGTTGGATTTTCATGAAATAAATGGTTCCATTGAATTCAGTGGGCAAAAATAGGAGGGGTTACAGTTGGGCACTTTTTCGGTAGAGGCCAAAAAAGCATAATTATGAAAACGTCATTGAAATCCCTAAATAGGGGCTGTCAAGGGTATTTTCATAATTTGACACTGAATTTGGTGATTTCGAGCCTGGAAATGGATTCCTTGGGCAAAAATAAGTCAAAATAGCCTTGGTCAAAATTTTGGGAAAATGTGCCATCGGGCCAAGGTACGGTGGGGTCGGGCCGGGGTCCCAGGGGCATTTTGGTAAATTTTCATCATAAACTAATATAACCACAAGAAACACTATGGAAGAGTCTAAAATGATACTTGGATAGATTATGACCTATTTCTGGTACATTTAATATTTTAGGACCGATTCAAAAGTCGGAATGACGCGCGTTACGAGACACACCAGAAAAAGGGATTATAAAGTGTTGAGGTAGGGACATTATATTTCATACATTATGCCATAGTTATATGATTGTGTGGATGCCATTGTTTGTAAATGCACTTTATTAAATAACATGAATTGCCTAGAGAGAGGCTGTTAGTGCCAGTGTGCACTTACACTGGGAGTTGGCAGATGACCAACCGGTGTAGATTGTGGGGCTGGGCCCTACTCATGTATACATGACGATGATGTGTTTATATTGTTCATTAATTTGTGCATACCTTGGCGCATGTTATATTTACTTTTCGCATTCTCTATGAACGATATCATGTCTCTACGAGGATTCATCAGAATCTCACCCTATTTTTAAATAAACACTTCAGCGGGTACCAATAGATAAAAAGGAAAAGACCTTGAGGCTGGAAAGTGAGAGACATGTGTCTCGAGGCGAGGTCAAGAACGTGGTTATACTTTAGTCTATGTTTTGATATTTTGACGAAAATTGTAAATATTAAATTTCCGCTGTATTTCGTCAACGAATGATATCAGTATTGTAAATGAATATTTCTATTAGTATAACTGTACTTTTCTGTATGCCCATTGAATTCCGTCTTTATTACTCTTCGAATATCGAAATGGAAACGGGTGTTGACAAAAGACCTATAATACATATTATCTTAAAGAGTTTGGAATTGATAAGAAGTTACTCTAGTAAAAATACATAATTTGGGTAATGACTCGTGTCCCAACAGCAAAGTACTCGAAATATAGGATAGGGCCCCTATTCCTTTCTAAGCGCATTTGTAAGTTCCGATCCATAAGTAGGCTAACTAATTAAATTGTGAAAATCTTGAAGTGCCATAAATAATTTAAATTCATGTTAATACAATCTTTAGTTTATCAAGTTTGTAATACCCCGAATTTTGGGATTGGAGGCTTGGGAATAAGCCTAAATTAAGTGGACTGCTAAGCCCCAATTTAGCAGGAGCCCAAATTTATCCCCTAATGATTTCTATATCTTTGGGGTATTAAGAAAGTAAAATGGTGAATTTTGGAGAATATAATTATGTTTTCGGTGAAATCACCTATGAGGCAGTGAGCTTATCATAAGGTTTTGGAAGAATAAATGATAAGAAAAAATTATGAAATTTTACAGGATGAAAGTAGACATCTAAGCTTTAATTTGATAGGGCATATGACTCAATTAGAGCTATATACAAAAAGATATGAATTTTTGAAGTCAGCACAGAAAAACTGTGAAGTTTCTGGAACAGCAGGCAAAGATTAAAATTCTAGGAATTTTGTGATTCCATTCAGTAAATTTCTATATTTTTCATTGAAACTAGATTCAATAAGGGTTCTATAGGCTTTGGAATCACTCCAATTCAATTTTTCTAGAATTAGTTATGATTTTTCAAAGTTTGGGCAGAAATCTGCTAGAATTTTGTAAAAATCCGAAAATTGGGAAATTATCAAATAAATGAAATATGATATTAGATATTAAAATAAAAAGTGATCATCTCCTTCCAGCAGCCATAACTGACGCCATTTTCAGTTTTAGAGAGAGAGAAGAGTTGAGATTTTTAGAGAGAGAAGGAGAGGAAAAAGCTTGTAAAAGTAAGTGATTTCTTCGATAAATCGGTTCCTAATGCGTATAACTCCATTCCTAAGCTATTCTCCTATGTGATTCAAGGGTTGGAAGCTCAAATTTGCTTGTTGAAGTGAGCTAGGGTTCAGCCAAGTCAAGGAAAATCAAGTTGGAGCTTGAGGTAACTTCCAAACCTTCGTATATTGACTATTCGAGTTGCTGTGGGCAATTTAATCAGTGAAATTTCGTCAGATTGCCGTTGGTTTTAATTTATGGAAATGGGTTGGCCTAGGGCTTATGCTGCCCAAATTGATACTAAATGGTAGTTGTAACCTAATAGAATAGTCAATTATTGAACCATATTTTTATATGAATTTTCCATGATTAATTTGGGATTTTAATGTATTTTTTAGGACATTATTGCATTATTAAGCATTAATTTTGGTTAGGGACAATTATTTTAAATTAATGGGAGTTAGGGGCAAAATGGTCAAAATTCATTAATTATTATACTTTTTATTGTCCCTTGAACTTTTGATATTACCTTGTGCTTAATTTTACATTGAAGGTATTAAAGAAGGAAATTGAGGATTTGGGATGTTCAAATTAATTATTTTGAGGTGAATTGGGCCAAGTGGAAAGAAAGAAAAGAAAAAAAAGGAACAGAATAGGCCCAATTAGCTAAAGCCCAGACAGATATCAGCTGAAAAAAAAACAAAGACAGAACAGAAGCAAAGGTGGGCCGACTAGAACAAGCCCAAAATCAAGGAAAAGAAACAGGATCCGAGAGTGATTTCACTTATTTGAGAAACAGAAATGGGTACCCGATGGACATGCATTCTGGATATGGGAGAGACCCGAGAGCAGCTGAAGGGATATATCACAGACAGCGCCGCACAAGTGGAGGGGTGATCGAATCATCGCATCGCAGATCATCATCTACTTCTTTTTCTTCTTCCTGCCTCTTCCTGGTGTCGCCGGCAGCACTCCTACATCTCCACCATCGCCGCCGGTGACTTCCCTTCACTCTCACTGTCACCTTCCCTCTCTCACTACCAATCACCATCGGCTTACTCTGTTCCAGTTATCATCACTGACAAGCTGGACCTTCCCTCTCTCAAGCAACCTAAACCACCACCTTTATCGTGCCCCTCTCCTTTCTCGTCGGACAACTTACCCCACCAGCTTCGACAGAGTGAGGCGGACGAAGGACAGAGAGATCTTGAGCGGAGAGACAAAGAGACCATCGTTGGAGCTAGACTTAAGTAGAGACAAAGCTTAGATTTGCAGCACTACCATCATCTTAACAGCATCATCGTCATCATCATTTTCACCACTTTTCCATTATTTCCTCCATGCCGACAGCCCACCACAATCACTTCCTTATCCCTTCTCATTCACCATTTGATTTAACAGATCCTATTTCCTTCAGTCATTCTCCAAACCAACAGATCCCATTTATTCTTCTTTGCTGATTTGGTCCTTCAATTTCCTATGGATTCTGTGACTTTTGAACAGATTGTGATTACTGTCGGAGAGATGAGTAGCTGATTTTGCTTGCTTCTTGGTGATGATGAATTGTGCTTGAGCTTATTGGACTACAAAGGGGAGTTTTGCTATTATTCCATTAGTCTAAAATTATATATATTTAGATTGCCTAGTTTTAGGAATTTTCATATATGTGATTCTGGAATTGAGATTAATGTTAATTATCTCTTTTGGTTTGATAATTGTAGTTGAGATTGAATTTTGCAATGTGAAGATTATATATGTTTGAATTTCTTTGTGGTTGCAATGAGATTATGTTAATTAGCGTGTTATTGTCTAGTTAATGTGGTTGATTTGTATCCTTGAGGGGCTGTTTAGCCCTCAAATCCAAGAAGACTCATGTTGCATTATTCCAATTTTAATTGCACATTAAGTGGTTTTTAACAATATCTCAAGAGGTAGTAGTTAGCTATGTTTGTAGAAGCTACTATTAATTGGGATTATTGGACTCAAGTGTTATTTTGACGTTGCTCTTAAGACTTAATGAATTCTTAACTCCCATAATCTTTTTGAGCAAGGATTGTCATTTCTTCATTACCAAGAGCATTCTTTATTGATATTTTCCACTCCATACCATTCCATTCACTTTTACTCATTTTCCATTTTCGTAAGAAAAATACCAAAAATATTAGATTAGGTTTTAATTAACAATTGCATTTTCTTTTAATTATTAATTTCAAAAACCAAAAATCGTTTTCCCCTTGTTTTAATTGCATTTGCATGATAATTAGTTTATTTAGGTAATTCAATAAAGGCTCCTCAAGTGAGACGACCCGAGTGTTGCATTATACTGCAATTCTTGGATTAAAAATATTTTTCATTTGACCCCAAGGTGTAAAGACACGGTCAAATCAATGGCGCATAAAGTGGTTAGGAGTATAAAGGAATGCATTTACGCAACTGAAACCGAAAAACCCCGATTTTCCTCGGAGTTCTTATAAGTTTTAGCCATCTCTAGAAATGGGTATTAGAGTTAGATTTTTAATGATTTGATGATTCCATTGAGTTCAGGAGGGAAAATTAGATGGGGTTACAGTTGGTCATTTTTTCTGAAAAGGTCAAGAAAGCATAATTGTGAAAATGCCCTTAAAACACTTAAATAAGGGCTGCCAAGGGCAATTTCATAATTTGACATTGAGTTTGATAATTCCAAGTCTGGAAATTGATTCCTTGGGTGAAAATATGTGAGAATAGCCCATGTAAAAATTTTAAGAAAAGTACAGCTGGACTAGGTACAGCGGGGCCGGGCCGGGTCCCCGGGGGTATTTTAGTAATGTTTCAAGATAGACTCATATAACCCCTAGAAACACTATGAAAGTGTCTAAATAGTACATTTGACATTGTAGGATCGAATATAGAGCCCCGAGCTATTTGCACGTAGATCGAGGCATGCATTTCGAGGTGGAAAATGGTTAAGGTAGGGGACTTACCTTACTTGCATGTATTTGATATCTTTGCTTGTGTAATGATGTATGTGATTGCTTTATTTGATTTGTAGAGCATATTTGAATAAATGAAGCTCTGTTTCTGTTTTCGCTATGGCCATAGTTTTGTTACATGAAACATTGAGTATGCGGAAATGTCATTATGGGGCATGCATCTAGATAAAGCTAACATGTCATACACATAGCAGCTATCATGCATGCATTATGGTATCTGTTTCCTATTGAGATTCTCTCGAATCTCACCCTCCCCTACCAACAATTTAGACAGGAGACGACAGAAGATATGCAAACAAAAATGCAGAGTACCGTACGAGGGGATTACAGTAGTGGAATGAAGACGGGAAGAAGTCTCCGTTTCACTGGGATGAGTTTAGACACCCTAATAGCCTTGTGCGGCTACCTTAATCGTAAGTATCATGTACAAACCCCTATGGGGAATTTATGTAATCATGCACATATTATCAGTATAGTTATTCTATTCCTGTGTTACCTATCGAACCGCATATCATTTTTTGCAAATACTCTGAAAAATGTTGAAATTAAGATAAGGGCATGACAAATTTTATCATCATTTTAATTTTGGTTCCTCAAGTTTCAAAGAGGTTTTGGTCTCTCAAATTTTATTTGTTTAAAATATTAGTCCCTATCATAAAATAAAAATTTGCATTATTTTGCCCATTGAGGGACCAAAACCTCTTATTTGGAATTTGAGGGACTAAAACCAAAATGATGATAAATTTGAGAGAGCAAAAGTTATATTAACCCTTTAAATTCGATATCCATGTCAATTATTTAATCATGTTAAAAATCTATGATAAAGGAAGACCCATCGGTAGGGGTGAGTATTCGGGGTTCGGTGCGGTTTTCGGTTAAAACCGAAAAAACCGAACAACCAAATATAAGCTATTTTTATGACCGAACCGAAAGCGAAATATTAAAATAACCGAAACCGAACTAACCGATTTATTTCGGTTGTCGGTGGTAACATTCGGTTTTTGGGCCTTTTGGGCCTCTTTCTCTGTAAGTCCATCCAATGCAAAACAAACAGCCACCCAAGGAAAAATTCTAACATTAAAGATAATTAATACATACCAAGTTTTTGCAACAAAGCCAACAAACAAGAATCTGGAGGTCTGGAGCATCAAAATTTCATATCTGCCCACGGCCAAAAATTACATATTTGAAGACATTTCATCCACAACAAAATTTACAAGCATTCAATCATTTTATCATATTTGCCCACGGCCACAAACATTTAAAATACAAGCACTTGACAAAATCTACAATTAGTTTACTAGAGGTTTGGAGCATCAAATTGCCTGACATCAAAATACAAGCACTTAACATGGTCTACAAATAGTTTACTGGATCTCTAAAGAATCACATTGCCTAACTTCAAAAAATACAAGCTGACTCACTTCAATTGTGCTGCTGTCAGTAAAATTTACAGTTGATCTTTTTATCAAAAGAAAGTATATGGAACATCAAAAAACTTGATATATATATATATATCAGATTCTGGCTTGCTCCCTGAATGGCCTCCGAATGACACCTACAACTGATAGAAAGGAAGAAAAATCAAACAAAACAGAAGAAAAATGAAATACTGCAATAATTATATTACAAGTATGACAAGAAAATTTGCTCACAAAATCTCAAGTTTCCCATATTACAGCTAGAAAATATCAACATTTGTCTCCAATGCAATTTTTTGCAAATCTAGCAAATCAAAAAAATGATCAGACTTCATATATCACAATAAATATAGTATTAACACTATAAACTATAAAGTTGTATTCCATAAAGTATGAAAAAACATTACCAAGCTCTATCTTCTATACATCATTATCTCCTTCTTCAACAAGATATTCTAATGATTGCCTAAGCCAATCTTGAGCACATATTAGAGATTGCACAACCTTAGGAGTCAAAGAGCTCCTAAATGAATCTAGGACTCTTCCTCCCGTACTGAATGTGGATTCTGAGGCAACTGTTGAAATTGGCATAGCCAAGACATCTCTTGCTACTTGAGAAAGAATAGGAAATCTAGGACTATTTAATTTCCACCAACCCAAAATATCAAAATCATCTTTTCTAACTTCAATTTCTCCATTCAAATACCTATCAACCTCTATTCTACTTGTCTTTTCACCCAAATTCTCATCAATGAATAATTGTTCTTCCATATGAAGCAATTTTCTTATTTTTGCATCAGGATCTTCATCAAAATGAAGATCTTGTGTGTCATGCAATAGCAACTCACTTTCAGATTGTGTTGATGGATGAACACTTTGATTATATTAATTAAATAAAGAAATCACAACTTGTTTAATTTGCATCACCAATTGTTCACTAACTATATGCGAATACATCTTAGACAAAGCAAATTGCACCCATTTTAATTTATACCGGGGATCAAGAACAGTAGCAACATAAAGAACTTTGTTCATTTTCAAAGGATCACCCCAATATTTATCATACTTCTCTTTCATTTTGTTTGCAATGTTTGCTGTCTCTATGACATCACTCTTCCTCCACTCATCCAAAAACCGATGCAGCTTATAAATTTCAGGGAAAAAACAGTTGGATGTCACAAACAAAGAACCAGAAATGTGCAAAGTAAGATTATAGAAATGACCTAACATTACAGTTAACCTTCTAACATGTTTCCAGTCATCACTTTCAGGCGCCCCCACTCCATGTTCAAGATCAAAATTAAAGTAAGGATCTTTAAGATTATACCTATTAAAGGCTGCCTCAAATTTTTGGGCAGTCTCCAGCATCAAATAGGTAGAGTTCCACCTGGTAGGTACATCTTCTTACTCTGATTTTTCTCATCATCACAACTTTCTTTAAACTTTCTCATCCTAATGGGAGATTGCCTAATAAAACGAACAGCCTCTCTTACTTTTTTCACTGAACTCCCTATTTCTTTTAGCCCTTCAATCACAATTAAATTTAGAATGTGTGCTACACATCTCATGTGCAAAAACTTACATTTCAAAATTGAATAGCCCCATTTTATGATTTTATCCTCCAAATAACCCACAGCCACATCATTAGAACTAGCATTATCTACAGTAATTGCCAATACTCTTTCAATTCCCCATTCAAGAAGACATTTTTCAATTTCCATTCCAATATCATTCCCCTTATGACTAGAAATGGGAATGAAATTCAATATCCTCTTTTTCAAAGCCCATGAGTCATCTATAAAATGTGCAGTAAGACACATGTAATTCACCCTTTGTATAGAAGTCCAAGTGTCAGTAGTAAGGCACACTCTTTGATTTTTACAAGACAAAAAATCTTTAAATTTAACCTTTTCTTCCATATAAATCCCAAAACAGTCATGAGCTACAGTCCATCTTAATGGAATTTGAAATTTGGGCTGAGCATAAAACACAAATTTTTTAAATGCAGCCCCCTCAACAAACTTGAATGGTAATTCATAAGTTATTATCATGCATGACAAGGCTTTCCTAACAGCATCTTGATCAAATTTCCAATTAGTAAGACCCATTTT
The DNA here is from genome assembly GCA_963210345.1 of Inga oerstediana. Lineage (NCBI taxonomy): Eukaryota > Viridiplantae > Streptophyta > Magnoliopsida > Fabales > Fabaceae > Inga > Inga oerstediana. Next base: position 70,274,982 of record OY723400.1, on the reverse strand, counting down.
ATCACCCTCTATATTGAAATTCAAATGTGATTGTGTAAATTCTTCAGGAGGGGGCCTCTTCCTACAGACTCTACAGTGATTGTTAAGTGCAGTTGTTCCATTATGTTTGGAATCACATGCAATCTTAGCACCACAGTAATTACACTTACCTTTAACCTCACCAGCCTCATTGACAAATCTACTAAAATGTTCCCAAGCTTTGGACCTCGGTTTCATGACTTTTCTTTTTCCAACTCTAGCTATTGGTTGTTCATTAATCTCAGCAGCAGCAGGTTGATTTGTTTGAGGAGCACCACCAACAGTTTGAGTATTGCAGCCTCATTCAGTTATTTGTTCAGCCATAGTTTCAACTCCTGTTCTTGAAAAAAAATAATTTTATTAGCACTTTGATTCTCAATATTATTACCATATTTTCGATTATGTGAAATTCCCTATACTATAAAATAAACCAATAAATTGACCAAAGAACAATTTATCAATGACAGAGAGACTTGAGAAATATTGCACACTTTATCAATGACAGAGAGACAAGAATAAAAAAATATTGCACACTTTATCAATGACAGAGAGACTTGAGAAAGAGGAAATCAAAATGGAGTATGTCACATGCTGCAGATCAGTGGGGAATAATAATAAGTCAAGAAGATATCAAGACAGATCCTAGCTTCTTAGGTGTTAGGATGTACATTTAACATAGCAAGAGTTTAATCATTGATTCAATTGTAATGGGTAACATCAAGCATATCATCAATATATGTATTTAGTTAAAGTGAAAAGCTTTAAAATATAAAAGAAAAGTAAATCTGGATCATCCAAAATTAATTTAAATAATTCAAATTGGTGACAAACACAAAATGTGCTCCCTTAGTTAAGTGAGTACATAAAAAAACATACTTCCAAAAGAAAAATGAGCCAAGCAACCACCAAACTAGTTAGGTGAACTACTTTTAATTTCAGATCCAATATAAAAATAAAGACAAATCTCGCCAAATTTATCAAATTTAGGTGAACTACTTTTAATTTCAGATCCAAATTTGCTTTTCGAGATGGCATTTTAACATCAAAATATCATGACATGTCAAGATGTAATTAACAGTAGCAGCAATGAAATTGCCAAGGGCCTTACAATGACAGATCACGAATCCACAAAGCCTATAAATTAATATTTCTATTTTTTTAATTATACCAATGGCCCTTTTTTATTAGCTCCGAAAAAACAATTTAGGAAAAAAAGTTTATCAATGCTGTTCAGATAAAAAAGTTTAGGAAAAAAAAGAAGGTGAAAATGAAATCATTTTTTGGATGAGCTCCGAAAACATTGCTCCTAGGTATCAAGAGTTTTTTGTTGCAAAAAGTTCAATAACTTGGTTTCATAATAGATGCAATCATGAATCATCATCACCTAAACCATGAAAGGGCTGGTTCTTGTGATAAGTTCCATTTCATATTATATGCAATATACAGTGAACAAGTGAACCTTATCCAAATGGGTGAAATAAAATTTAGGCATAATCAAATGTACAAAGCATACCAATAGCAAAGAGAATAATGCTCAGAAAGCAATTCTTAAACGGTGACAAACATTTCATATTAAACTCTGGTATGGTTTCCCAATTCTTAAACGGTGACAAACATTTCATATTAAACATTGAAGTCAGAGATATTGAACTCTGGTATGGTTTCCCAGTTCCCACTTACCAGAAATTGAAGCTCGACGGTTGAAGATAAGCCAGTGTCGCTTCAACGGGCCACGATAGACAGAAGGATTCTGTCTTTGCTTCCATGGTAGACAGAAAGGTACCTTTTTTATTCAAAAATAGACAGAGATTCAAGACTGGGAAGAAGGAAAATCAATTCAGAGACAAAGAACAAGTAGAGGACGAAGAGATTCAAACCGACCTACTGAAAAATAGGGAAGTCACTTACTAGAAATTGAAGCTCGAGGGTTGAAGGTTGATCGGAATGAGACGCTTCCACGAACAACGGTGAAGGACTGAGGGTAGGCAAAGTGAGGCTCAATAGTGAGCAGATCGAGGGAACGAAGGTAGATATAGGGTTAGATAGCTCAGAGACAGTCGAGCGACTGAGGGTTAGGCAAAGTGTGGCAAAGTGAGGTTGATCGGACAAGGAATGACGTCGCCACTGTGAATGGAATGGCGCCGCTTCCACGGAGGGTGAGGGCTAGGGCAAAGATGCAAAGTGAGGATGAGATAGTCTGAGAGAGAGCGAGACAGCAGAGAGTGTGTGAGTGGTGAGGTGAGGTACTGAGGTAGGTGAGTGCAAGATACGAGGTGTGAGGTACGAGTGGAGTGAGTGCCTAAGTGGTACTGGTGAGGTGAGTGTCGGGGGGTTAGGGGGCTTAGGGCAAAGTCAGGATAAAGTTAATGGGTTTGGGCCAAAACGAAATACTCAAATGGGCTAAGGGTTTTACGTTTTTCTTTAAATTTGGACTAATTCTTTGGGCCTCCTAATACTTGTCCATATTAATTACTAAATTTTGGTTATTTGGTTTTAACCGAAATATTTTTTCACTAACCGCACTGAAAACCGAATAACCGAAATTTCTAACTGAAAAAACCGAATTAGGTTTGGTTCGGTCTTCGGTTTTCAGGTGTAGCTTGTGGTAGTAGAGATTCCTGACTGTAGCTTCTGGTAGTAGAGATTTCAGGTAATGGTGGAGGTTGGTAGAGAGAGTGGTGGACAGTGGTGGTTAATGGATTTGAAGTTGATGTTGAGAAGATGATGACGATTGTGATGGTTTATGGCAGTGGAGGACCGGGGTGTAGCTTGATGGTGGTGTGGGTGGAGAGATAGACAGTGGCAGAGGCTTGATGGTGGTTTGAAAATAGGGGATGACAGTAGAGAGAGAGAGACGGTGGCCAGGTCTGTAATCTCCGGTGGTGTTTGGTTCCGGTGACGGTAGTGATGATCTGATTCCTTCTCACTTTTTTGTTCAAATCTCCCCCTCCGGTTCAAGCTCGCAGCGCCACTCTGATTCTGCCTTTCGGATCTATGTTCTTCACTTCTGATATGAGTTGGTCACCGGAAATGGAAGCAGCGGTGGTGTGGTTGTTGATGAAGAAGATGACGGTGGTTGATGCAAGAGAGTCGCTGGCAATGGTGGATGAAGGAGGGGAAGTCACCGGCGACCCATGAAGGTGGAGATGACAGCGAGCTCTCCCTGGACGTGCGGCGTAACTCTGTATATAATTCTCACTCTCAGCTTGCTCCTTCTCGGGTCTTTGTTTCCTTTGGGCTTGGCGTTATTTTTTTTTCATTTCCAGGAAGCCCAAAATAGCAGCCCTTGTCTCTCAAAACCAACACAAATTGGGTCCAAATTTCAGATCCTCTCTTCACTTAGCTGCGGCCCACCTTGCTTCTGTTTCTATATATGTTTTTTTTAATATTGGGCCTGTTTTATGTCTTATTTTCCAACCCAGTTGCAAAACTTAACTTAGGCCTTGTCTCTTCTCTTGGCCCAAAAAATTGAATCTCCAAAATCCTCAATTTCTTCTTTAACACCTACAATGCAAAATTAAGCACAAGGTAGTATCAAAAGTTCAAGGGACAATTGTATAAAAACATAATTAATAAATTTTGACCATTTTGCCCCTAATTGCAATTAATTCAAAATAATTGTCCCACACTTAGACATTTGTCCCAATTCAAAGCAATTAATCATGCAATAATGTTCAGGAAAATGCATCAAAATCCCAATTTAATTATTAAAAATCATATATAAAATATGGTTTAATCAATTCCCCCACCACACTTAGACATTTGTACTCCTGAACAAAGGCAGTGAAGTACAAGTTTCTAAATTCAAATCATTAATGCATTTGAAATTTGAGCAATTTCATAATTAGAAAGAAATTGATCAATTAATAAAATTCTTCAAGTCAACACTATTCATAGTCAAGCAATGCAAAGAAATTAGCTAACCACACAATCCAAAATATTATAATGAAGCACAAGAGACTCTCAAAGTATTAGTGTTTGACTCATCTCATCTCATTGGGATAATTTCACTCTATTCACTTTATCAACATCTTACCATAGGCTTGTAACAACTCTAACATCTCCACTACTAATAGCATTAAATGTAATGAATCAAGAGGGCTTTAAGGCTTGAAATGATGTATGAAGGGTAAATGGAATGAATTAATTAAAAGGAGTTGTTGATGTGCAAGTCTAAGTTAATCAATAAATTCATAGCATCTAAATAACTTGAAAACTCTTGCCAATTCTTTTCTAAATTCATGAACAAATGCCTTCTTAGTATTTCTTTTACTTTTCTCTCTCTGTCTTTTTTTTCTTTCGTTCTTTTTTTCAAAACTACACTCACTCTTTTCATTTTCAATACCCTTCTTTTTTTTTCAATTTTATTTTTGTTTCTTTCTTCTTTTCCTTTCCTAAACTATACACTTTTTTTTTCAAATACCTTTCTTTTCTTTTTCTCTTCTTTTTCAATTCTCTTCTACTTCTCTTTAATTCTCTTCTTCTTCTTTTTTTCAACTTTTGTTTTACTTACTTTTTTTTCCCTATATACATGGCATTTCAATATATACTTTGTTTGACTTTCTATTGGCAAATCACTTTGATTTTAGAATACCATGAACACTATGAATAAAATGACATGCATACAAAATAGGAATGGCTCAAAGGGATAAGCAAAAGGTGATGAATGAGGGTTTGTGTTTGGTTGAAAGGGTTTAGAATGAATGCCTATTTCATTTCCATCACACTAATGCAAATGCCGTTTTGAATAAGAGTATAAACAAGTTCTAGAAGGTGAAAGACTAAGCGAACATGCACACATGGAAAGAATTTAAGGCTCAAATAACCTTCCAACAAGGTTTTTCTCCAATTCACATTCTAATATAATCAATTGTATAGCAAACTAACCACAACGCATTTACTTAACTATTCCAAATGCTAACCTTACAAACATAATCAATCAAAACATTGCAATCAATTATAAGAATGCTCAACTCTTAAAAGCACTAATAATATAGAAACTTTTGATTTCTCAAAAACGAGGAGTTAGCAAATATCCAAGCGTGGGTTCATTTCTCTCGCAATTCGGTTGAAAAGAATAAAACATGGTGTCAAAAAGTTGCCAAAACACTAGATCTGATAAAACTCAAAGAATTTCTCATAAATCATATTCCCAAGTAGTAAATGTGACCCTTTACCACTTAGGACATGCGTCAAAGCAAGTCATTCTTGAAAAATTTTAAAAAACTTTTTGAAAAATTTTCTAGTTAATGAAATTTCTCATTTAAAAACAACCAATGGGATTCAAAATGTATTTCCCTCCCCCACACTTTATCAACACTTGTCCTCAATATGTAAAACAACTCTATTAGTCTAACTTGTTCCTGAGTGAAGTGGAAAGTTGTGAAGTCCAATTGCAATTGGAGCACAACACGTCAATCATCACATAAAGAGGGAAAAGGAGAAACAAGTCACAATAACAGAGGAAATTGAGATGAAAAGGCACAATGGCGATTAAGTAGGGTAGTGGCAAAAAATGCAAGCATACAAAGGGAGTTCTTATTCTAATTACTAAGCTACACTACTTCTACTTTTTCTACTGGTTTGTGTCCCTCCCCCACACTTATCTTCTTCATACACAAGTAAGCTCAGAGAATCATAGAAAATAGGAAGAAAACAAGTAAGGAAAGAGACAACCTGTGTTAGAGTATCTTAAGTCGTTTAAAGGAGAAGTTCTCATTGTCGATGAGAATCATGCATTTGGCATTTGGAACAGCTTCTCCCTCATTGAATTTCATTGATGGAGGTGGCTCAAGATCAATCGGAAGAGGTCCAAGGATGTATGGTAGATGTTGGCTCCTCCGATGACCTTTCTAAGAATGTGCCTGTACAGTTGACAAGCAAAGAGCAGTATTCCATCTAAAAATAGAAACATGGAGAGATTTCAAGTAAAGTAAAGGCATATTAAGTTCCAAACTCTCCAAGTAACTATTACATCCAAGGAAATCAAAGGCACTCCCATCAGTAGGAGTCAAACAAATAGTTAATTTTGGAAAATCCTCTTGTTTTTGCAAAGTGGAAGGTGCAAAATCCAACTTAGTGTTGGGGTACACCACATCATTATTGCAAACATAAGAGGTGGAAGGCAAAATAGTGGAAGAAGAAAGAGAATTGGTCAGATCATTACCACCTGAAACTTTTGAAGTTTCAAAAAAATCATTTTCCTTTTCTATGTCGGGTGTAAATCACAAGAAAGAATCATTTTCATTTGTAATATCATCAATTAAAACATTTGAATCTTTCCGTATGAAACTAGCATGCAATTCATTGTAATCAAGAGAAGGATCCTTGTTTAGGCTATGGTCTTTATCACTCACATTAACCACATTAGCATCCACACATGAGTCAACATGTTCGCAAATGTCATGCTTACAATTAGCAATAGTACAGGGAGGAGCATCAAGATCAATAGTAGAATCAACCACTTCATTAAATGCTTTCTTTCGAAACTCAACAAGCAAGTGGTATTTTTCATGATAACAATCTACACAAATATGATCTTCCACACAAGAACATGAAAGTATAGCATTCAATTGACCACAATCATCCCTAATACTATAAAGAGAAGCATTTTCAACAATAGAAGTATCACACAAAGAAGTTGAAGCACAGTCATCAACAAGTACAATCAAATCACCACTACTTGAACTAATGGGTTAAGCAATTACATTTTCAAACATTTGAGGGGATTCAACAATGATTTCCTCATCCACCTCATCATCACTCAAATTATGAATTGCTTTACTAGTTAAAGTAGTAGGAGAGTCAACTTCGATAAGGATAGGATCATTACTGGATGGTATATAAGACTCTTCAAAGCTCTTTTGAACTTGCTCTACTTCTTGTACTTGTAAGGGAATAGGCACCAAAGGATTGGAATCTTCCACTTGTGAAGTGTCATGTCAGTTTTGCTCTTCGGTTTCCCCATCATCATTGGCATTATAGGACCATGGAGCTCCTTCTTCTCCTTCGGTTTTTATCCATAGTATATGGTCAACAAAGGCTTTGATGAAGCTTTCAATGTCCTCTATTTCCTTTTCCATTTCCTTAGAGAGTCCAAGAGCATCCTTGAGCATGAATAATTCCAGATGCCGAACCTTTAGTTGGTCATACCTTCTTCATAAGAAAAGGGTTTTGGGCATCCATATATGGCAATGTGAGAAATGCATCAAGTCCAGAAGCTTGAGGAGTAGGGGGTTGGGGTGAATGTTCGTGGCATGGTGAAAAGGGTGGTTCATATGGAAGGGTATGTGGTGGGTGAGTCTCTGATGGAGTATGGAACTTATAAGCCTTTTATGCTTCCTCCTACGCCTCATCGCTTTCTTTTAGATGCCCCACTTCATGTGTATGTAAGAACATGGAAGGAGGATTTGGTTAGGGATTCTTCAATACTTGTGCTTGTTGAGTGAGACGCTTAAGTTCCTTTTCCAATATCTCACTCTCTTTCTCTTGTTATTCCAATCTTTTGAGAAGAAAGTCCATTTGTGATTGCCGCTCTTTGGTATGATCATCCATTTAAGTTTGAAACTCTTGAATCACTTCTATTTGATGAGCAAAGGTGTCCTTGTTTGACTGATCTTCATTGATAGTCTGAGGATTCCGTTTTGGAGCTCTTGAATGACTTTACCAATGGTCGATTCATGTTGTGGCACACATGGTTGGGAATGAGGTCCATAAGATTGTTGAATTGGTGGGTAGAGAGGCTCATGAGGTGGATGGTATGGTTGAAAAGAGGAATGGAATGAAGGAGACGGGTCATGATATGGCGTGCAGTTATATGATGGAGGATTAGAATGTGGCTCGTAATATGGGTTGTATGGTGGTGGAGAGGGTTCATGGTATGATTTATAGGGTGGGTAATGAGGTTGGAATGAAGGTTGTTGGTAGGATTCATGGTATGAAGGGTGGAATGGACCATGACATTCTTGACCAATTGGACTCTCTTGACATCCCATCTTGGCTTGAAGAAGCTGCAATGTTTGTTGAATAGCATGGATGCTTTCAGAGATGGTCTCTTTCTTTTCACTTGAATCTCTTATAGAAGAATGAGATTGAAAGGGTAAACCTTGATTACCATTAAACTAAGCCATAAAAATTCAATACAACACAATCCCAATGAATCACAACATGGCTAACTAACTATAAACTATGACAACTAAGAAAAAGAACCTAAGAGAATACAAATGCAAGTGAAAAGGGGGAAAAAGAATTTCAAAATGACAAAAGATGCAAGTGTGCTATGAATCAACTTTGAGACATGGTGAATTCAAACAAATGAGCTCAAAATCATATGAAATTGAATGCAACAACACTACACAGAAGCTACCAAGTCAAATCAAGGCAAGAATACAATGAATGCAATCTAAATGCAAAAAAATCCTAAACTATATGCAAAGAAATAGCCAAAAATGCAAAACTAACAAGCTCAACACGAGAAACCCCTTGTCAAAAGTAAAATTGACAATTAGATTACTTACGGAGCCAATTACTTAGCTCCTCGACAACGGCGCCATTGATTTGGCCATGTCTTTACGCCTTGGGGATCAAATGCAAAATATTTATAACCAAGAATTGCAGTACAATGCAACACTCGAGTCGTTCTCTTGAGGAGCTTTTATTGAGCTACCTAAGTAATCTAATTATCATGCAAATGCAATAAAAACAAGGGAAAACAATTTTTGGATTTTTAAATTAATAACTAAAAGAAAGTGCAATTTTTAATTAAATGTTAATCTAATATTTTTGGTATTTTCTCTATAAAAATGGAAAATGAGTATAAGTGAATGGAATGGAAAATATGAATAAAAAATGCTCTTGGTAATGAAGAAGTGACAATCCTCGCTCAAAAAGATTACAGGAATTAAAACTCATTAAGTCTCAAGAACAACCTCAAGATAACACTTGAGTCTAATATTCCCAATTAATAGTAGCTCCTACAAACATAGCTAACTACTATCTCTTGAGATATTGTCAAAAACCACTTAATGTGCAATTAAAATGGATAACTATAACTTGTTTCCTCTTAATATGAATGCGATAACACAACACTCAATTTATCCAATTCAATTATACAATCTAACAATAACACGTAGAAAGCACAATATCTTTGAATTAATAAGGAAATGCATATATATAAATCCCACAAGCTATAAAAATCCAATCCAATCACAAATATCAAACCAACAGAGACAATTAACATCAATCTCAGTTCCAGAATCATATACAATAATTCCTTAAACTAGGCAATTTAAATATATAATCCTAGACTAATGGAATGATAGAAAAACTCCCCTTTGTAGTCTATTAAGCTCAAGCACAAATCATCATCACCAAGAAACAAAGAAATCAGCCACTCATAGCCAAGGATTCAAGAAATATAATCATTCTTGGATTCAAACATCCAGCCATTTGAAAAACTAATTAAAGAAATTAATTAGCATTAAATCAATTAAAAAAAGGGCTGGATTTGAACCAAAAAAAGACACAAAATTGAGGAAGCCATGGCTGTGATTTCCTGACTGTAGCTTCTGGTAGTAGAGATTTCAGGTGATGGTGGAGGTTGGTAGAGAGAGTGGTGGACGGTGGTGGTTAATGGAGTTGAAGGTGATGTTGAGAAGATGATGACAGTTGTGATGATTTATGTCAATGGAGGACTGTGGTGTGGACGGAGAGATAGACGGTGGAAGAGGCTTGATGGTGGTCTGAAAACAGGAGATGACAGGAGAGAGAGAGACGTTGGCCAGGTTTGTAATCTCCGATGGTGTTTGGTTCCGGTGACGGTGGTGATGATCTGATTCCCTCTCCCTTTTCTGTTCAAATCTCCCCTCCGGTTCAAGCTCGCGGCACCACTCTGATTTTGCCTTTTGGATCTGTGTTCTTCACTTCTGGTATCAGTTGGTCACCAGAAATGGAAGCAATGGCGGTGTGGCTGTTGATGAAGAAGATGACGGTGGTTGACGCAAGAGGGTCACCGGCAATGGTGGATGAAGGAGGGGAAGTCACCGGCAACCCATGAAGGTAGAGATGACAGCGAGCTCTCCCTGGACGTACGGTGCAACTCTGTATATAATTCTCACTCTCAGCTTGCTCCGTCTCGGGTCTCTATTTCCTTTAGGCTTGGCGTTATTTTTTTTTCATTTCCAGGAAGCCCAAAATAGCAGCCCATGTCTCTCAAACCAACCCAAATTGGGTCTAAATTTCAGATCCTCTCTTCACTTAACTGTGGCCCACCTTGCTTTTGTTTCTATATATGTTTTTTTAATATTGGGCCTGCTTTATGTCTCATTTTTCAACCCAGTTGCAAAAATTAACTTAGGCTTTGTCTCTTCTCTTGGGCCAAAAATTTGAATCTCCAAAATCCTCAATTTCTTCTTTAACACCTACAATACAAAATTAAGCACAAGGTAGCATCAAAAGTTCAAGGGACAATTGTATAAAAACATAGTTAATAAATTTTGACCATTTTGCCCCTAATTGCAATTAATTCAAAACAATTGTCCCTAAATAAAATTAGTTCTTAATCATGCAATAATGTCCAGGAAAATGCATCAAAATCTAAATTTAATTATTAAAAATCATATATAAAATGTGGTTTAATCAGGGGCATTTTAAAATTGTTTCTTACCCCTCAATCTACGCATATTCCAGACAATTTATTGGTTATTAAGTTGGAATTGTAATAGTAATGTTGATGTTTAACCGTATTAAGTGTCAAATTCGTTGCTTCGATTATACTCCATTGGTCCTGGCTTGGTTAGTAATTGTGTATTCCACACATTCTGTAGTCCACATATTTAGAAGAAGAAAATAATGTATAAATCAATCAAATGCATATTATTTTTTTTTTTGAAATGATAATCACACTCCATAATCCTGGCTTGGTTAGTAAGTTTTTTTTCTTTTTGTTTTCAAGGGTTATGCGAAGTCTATCTAAATCTAAGACAATTAGTTTCTATGTAATGCTTTTACATCCTTCATGACATTGTTCCTTGAATAACGATGATATTATCTTGCAATTGCCACTTAAGAGCAACATGAATGGTGGTAGGAGGAAATTATCATTAGTTTATATCTTCTTGATGTTACTATAAAGAAAAGTATATATCACATCTAAATTATATTAATAAATTTTTATTTATTGTAGAGAAACTATATCGTCAATTTATAATTTAGATTGATGAATTTTTGTTCAATAATTGGAGAACTCTAGGTAATAGAGTCAGTTAGAAATAAACAAACAAGTTGTAAATTAGTCAAGTATGATTAGATAATTTGTTATATTATTTGTAACAGAATGGGACACATGTATACACTGTAACTATGCATATATATCAGATTATTCAATGAATAGTATACTCTCTTTTTCCTAAATTTCTCATGTTATGGTATCAGATCAGCTTCTTGCTCTTCGCTATGCTTTCATCTTCCTGATTCAGTTATGCTCTGCAACCTTCTTGTTGTCAATCTTCTTTCTTCTTGAAAACTTTTATGATTTCTTCGTCAGTTTTTTGTTGATATTGTTGTCCATGGCAATAATCAATGACTCTGCTTCTTGGATTCTTAATGCATCTCAAGATCCGACTAGCTGTTACTATCTTCATCCCAGTGAAAATCCATCGCTGATTCTATTTTCTCCTCCTCTCAATAGCCCAAATTATCACCATTGGGCTAGGGCAATGACGATGGCCCTGATGAGCAAACATAAATTTGAGTTTGATGATGGCATGATTTCTGCTCCTGACAAGAATGATGTTCTGTTTCCTGCTTGGCAACGATGCAACACGATGGTCCTTACTTGGATCAATCGTATTTTGTCTCCTTCAATTGCACAGAGTGTGATCTAAATTAACACAGCCACTAATGTCTAGCATGATCTTAAAGATCGATTCAGTCATGGTGATATTTTCCGAATTGCAAAATTGCAAGAAGAGCTTTATCAATTTAAGTAAGGTAATCTCTCTATCTCAGATTATTACACAAAGATCAAGATTAATTGGGATGACATTCTCAATTTTTGACCTCTTCCTGATTGTTCTTGTTGTGCTAAGACCTATATACAACAAGATTACACTATCAGATTTCTTAAAGGTCTTAATGAGAAATTTTCTCTGGTTAGATCCCAAATTATGTTGATGGATCCACTTCCTTCCATCAACAAAGTGTTCTCGCTACTTATTCAACAGGAACAGGAATTAACTGGACCCATGGATTCTATGATTTGTGCTGCTCGAACTCAACCACAGCAATCTTAATGGTTATCTCATAATGGTCAGAATTAACAACCACAATCATCTACAAATTCTTCTAACAAGAATAAGATTTGTACATACTGAGGGAAACCGAGACACATTGTAGAAAGTTGCTACAAAAATCATGGTTATCTTCTTATATTCAAATTCAGAATCAATGGAGCCTTAATCAACAATGTGGTTGTTAATGATTCTGATTCATCAGCTGCATCTTTGATCTCAAAACCTACTACAACCAACATGTCTAGGCCAATTACTCAAGATGAATATAATAAATTGCTGGAGCTTCTCCAGCCTGCTGTTGCTACTCACACTCCAAATCCATCTGTACCTTATACTTTTCTTAATACATCTCCTACTTAGCATGTTAATCAAATGTCCTCCCTTACTCTTATGCCTGATGCATCAAAGTAAGTTATGTCTACTATTCTATCATTTAATTCTTTCTCTTTTTGGATCATTGACAGTGGTGCTACTGCACATGTTTGTTTCTTTGTCCTTGTTTAAGTCCTATATCTCTATTTCTCCTATCCAAGTCACCTTGCCAAACAAATCAGTCGTTATTACCAACATTTCTGGTATATCTCTTTCTAATGTCTTGTATCTAACTGATTTTTATTTCAATATAATCTCTATTACCCAATAAACTCTTCAATTACAGTGTTGCCTCATATTTCACTCTTCTAAATGTCTTATATAGGGTTTGAGGACATGGAGAATGATTGGTACTACTGAAGTATCTCAAGGCCTATACATTTTGTCAAGTCACATTTCTCAAACTGTTTGTGTTAACTCTGTTTCTGCTGCTATTTCCCATTTTCCTCTTTGGCATTATCACCTTAGTCATTTGTTTTCCAATGTTTTAAATGCTTTACATAAACATTTTTCATATATTCCTTATAAATCACATATCTTTAGTTGTGATACTTGCCATTATGCAAAGCAACGAAAATTATCTTTTCCTACAAGTGTATCTCAAACAACTCATTGTCTTGAAATGTTACATACTGATATATGGGGAGCATATGCACTTTCTTCTATACATGGCTACAGATATTTCCTTACGGTGGTTGATGATTTTTCATGCCACACTTGGATTTGTTTTAGAAAGTCAGAAGCTCACTCTTCCTTTCAACCTTGATTACTTTACTTGAAAACCAATACAGTTCTCATGTTAAATTCATTCACACTGATAGTGGTTATGAGTTTCAAATGACTATATTACTCATCTAAAGGTATTTTGCATCAAACCTCATGCGTTGAAACTCCTGAACAAAATAGTGTCGTTGAAAGGAAGCATCAAATATTTTAAACACTGCTAGAGCTCTTATTTTTTAATCCCATTTGCCTCTTGATTATTAGACTTATTCTATTCAACATGCTGTCTATTTGATAAACCATTTTCCATATCTTGTTTTGCAAAATAAATAGTCATTTCAAATCCTTAGTAATTCTTCTCCTGATTACACCACTTTAAAAGTCTTTGGTTCCCTATGCTATGCATGTGCCTCCATTGTACATCGGTCTAAATTTGATGCTCGAGCTAGAAAATGCATTTTTCTTAGTTTTAAAGTTGGGACAAAAGGATACACTCTTCTTGATTCACATAATAAACAAGTGTTTACTTCCATACATGTCATTTTCTATGAATCAATATTTCCCTTAGCTTCTCATGCTAACACAAATTCTTCCACTTTTCTTACTGATAACATACCCTTACCGCATACTTTTTCTTCCCTTGATTGTCTTGACTCTCCTTTACCAGCTACTTCACTACAAAAAAAAAACTATCATTTAGTAGTAGTTAAAAAGGTTTAATAGTAGTGGTTTTAACCGCTAACAACATCATTAGTTGCAGTCACTAAAACCGCTACTAAATCCACTATTGCAAGAGGTTTTGTAGCAGTTAATTTAACTGCCACTTAAGAAAAAAAACCACTACTATATTGTAGCACTCGTAGTGGTTAGTGTAACGTGTTTTGTAGCTGTTATTATTAGTGGCGGTTTTTTTGGTTTTGTAGTGGTTTTTGAACCGCTACAAATATTTTATTTATTTTTTTTAAGAAAAGAACATAATTTATTTGATCATTCATCCTCTCTATCCCTACAGAAATTGTGTAGAAAAGTTGTTAGTGATGTATTACTTTGTTAAAAAAATTTAATTTAAATGATGTGAACTTAAAAAAGTACACCGAAGTAGAGGTAAATTGTTATCGCCATCAAGGAAGAAGTTTTTGAAATTGGCGGGCTAAAATGGCTCTCTCTCGTAGGCGATGTTATCACGTTCACCCATATCATAAAGGTCTCATGGCTTTAAATGAACGACCATGTGCCAATCACTGTGCCTCTCGTCCTCGACATAATAAACTTGGTGTGCCTCTGAGGCAAGAATATACAGCTCATCATCTTGAGAATTACCAGTATGAATTGGCTATGAGAAATTGACTGATGTGATGCCAAAGTCATCAGTTGTCAATCCCCAGGAAGTAGTGGTATTTGCCCACAAATACTTGAATAGTATCATGGTGAAACGGCCTTTGTAATTAAGTTCAACGACATCAAGAAACTTTCCATAGTAAGGGACGCCTCCGAACTGTATGTTGGGGTAACTGCTATTCGCATAACTCCTTGTCCCAAAGGTGCCATAAACACCCGAATTTTGAGTTTGCAATCCTTGATCCCGTGAAACCATGCAAAACTTGAAACCATTGACATTTTATGTTTTAAACCTTTTTGCATGGTCAAGAAAGCCGATTGCGAGAGCTCTGAAATCTAGTGAGTGCGGGTTATGGTCATTTAGTATTTTACGCGCAAACCAGCTTGGGAATTATGGACCTTTTTGTCAACTTTGGAGGAGTGTACGGATCCTGAGTTGATACTTAACATGACTTCTGAATTCCCTGCAATTAATCATAAGAAAGTGATAGTGAAAAGAAAGTAAAAAATGTTACGAAAGATATAGAATAACATGTGAGTGTACAATTCTTACTGAAGGAAAGGTTCAACTTGAGTGCAATTAATCAAGACATGTCTATGTGCTTGCAACTTCTCAGTTGCCGTTAGTTTGAAGTTCAGTTCCTCCAACTGGTTTACTAACATGAGGGATAAATTCTCCTGATATTGGCACAGGTTTAGGACAATCGTCAACATGAGTTGGGCGGTTGAAAGCTGTCTCAAGGTCATTCAAGTACCTTGAACAGAAATATAGCACCTCATCCCCTATATAGCCTCAGCTATAGAACCTTCTGGCCATGCCTTATGCCTTCTGAACTTATGCCTTCCATCAAGAAACCTCTGATGCCCCATGAAGGACCACTTTCGGCTATGGGGAAGGTACATTGTGTCCAAGTCAAAATTGCAAGCTAGACACGTCGACCCAGTATGCACATTCCAACCAAATAATGTTCCAAGGCCACGAAAGTCACTAATCGTCCACATCAAGGTTGCATGCAAGTTGAACAATGTCTTCCAGTAACCATCGTACATCTCGATGCCAACATTTCACAGGTCAAGCAATTCCATAATAAGCGGTTGGATATACACATCGATGTTATTACCCAATGCCTTTTTGCCTGGAATGATCATAGACATAATGAAGGAGCTTTGTTTGATACACATTCAGCGGGTAAGTTGTAGGGAACTAAGACTACAGGCCAAATATTGTAACTTGTGCTAAGATTCCCAAATGGATTGAAATCGTCGGTCACCAAAGCAAGACAAATATTTCTGGGGTCAGTCGCGAAAGATGGAAAGTCGTTGTCAAACATTTTCCAAGCGTCTGTATCCTGGGGATGTCTTAATTTACATCTTCATTCTTATCAACGTCATGCCACCTCATGTGCTTCGCTGTTTTACACGATATAAACAATCTTTATAGGCACTGCTTCAAAAGGAAGTACCTAAGAATCTTTACAAGTTTCTTCTTCTTCCTTTTCCCCTTCCGAATTGTCTTGTACCTCGATGTGTGACATCTCTTACAAGTCTCCCTACTGGAATCGTCTCCCCAAGAAAGCATACAATCATTAGGGAATGCATCAATTTTTTGATAGTTCAACCCCAACATGTTGATAATCTTCTTAGCCTCGTAGAACATTGTGGGAATCTCCGTGTCGAGGAATGCATCTTTTAATAATTTGAGCAACATTGACATTCCCTTATCTGTGATTCCACACAAGCACTTGATATGATACAACTTGATCAAGAGAGATAATTTAGAGTATTTTCGAGAACCTTGATATAAAGGACAATCTGCTTCATCCATCAAGCTTAAAAAATCTAGAGCTGCTTCATTCCTCATGAACTCTGGCTTTGAACCTTGTACTTCCTTATTGAATTTGTTGCCTTGAAATCCAAATGCATCATGCACAGCATCATTAATTGGATCATCTTTATCTAGTTGAACTCCTACTTGTGAAGTTCGAGGAAAAGCATCACCATATCTTATATTGGCCCTCTCACTATGAACTGCCCAGAACATATAGTCTTTCAGGAAAGGCTTCACAAGCAAATGTTCCTTAACAACTTGACGTGCATGCCACTTCTTGAACTTGCATCTCCGACACGGATAGACGATCTTGCCATTACAGCTAGGGTGAGTGAATGCGAAATCCAAGAAATATTTTAATTCATACAAATATTCTGAAGAATTGCGTGGCAACCTGATCCATGATTTATCCATAGCTACTAGTAAGAGAAAAGAAAGTATAGTGAAGAAGATGAGTGAATAGAGAATCATAAATGCCTGAAAGCTTATATGCAGGTTTTCCAACATTTAACACTTTACAGCGGTTATAAAAACACTACTGCATTCGATATTTGTAGCAGTTATATGCAAAAAAACCACTACAAAAGTTTCTGCCCTTTGGCAGGATTTAGAAAAAATTAAGTTAAACTTGTAGCGATTTAATTATTGTAACCGCTATTGATATATATTTGTAGCGGTTATTTTTAATTAACCGCTACAAAGTTCAGGTGGTAGAATGAATTCAAATTTCAATTTTTTTGCACTTTGTAGTGGTTATAAGAAATAAACCGCTGCAAATGTTCAAGACCATTAGACAATTAAAAAAATTTGGTTTTCACTTTATAGTGGTTATGTGGGTAAACCGCTACAAATTTAGATGAACGTTGGAGGAAATTTCAAAATTCAAATGTTAAATATTTGTAGCGATTATTACTATAACCGCTACAAATATTCCACATTAAATTTTTGAATTTCCTTCCCGTTGTCCTCTACATTTATAGCGGTTTAACCTCATAACTACTATAAAATCAATAAAATAATTGTAGCGGTTTGTTAAATGTAACCGCTACTAATATATGTTAATATGAATATTTGTAGTGGTTTTACAATAAAACCGCTACAAATATAAGTTAATTTTTTTTAGTTTTAAAAATATAAATATAACCGTCATAAAGGCAACAAGAATTTAACAAAGCTCTGAAAATATAAATATAACTATTGTAAACACAACAAGAATTTATGTTCTGAAAATACAATATCATAGTTTATTTACAAATGTTTAAAAATATATATATAACTGTCCTAAACTAACTACCAGGAGGCTGATCATCTGGTCCTTCCTCAGGTGGGGCTCCCTCAGGTGCAGCTGTATCGGGGCGCTGGGCAAAGTTAACAGCACCATCATCATCAGCAAGAGGAGTCAGCTGGACGACGAATCGAGGGACAAGGTGTAATACGCCGAATTCTGAGACTTGAGCTTAGAGAATAAGGCCGAGATTAGTGGACTGTTAAGCCCTGGTTTAGCAGGATCCCAAATTGTGATTAAGGATTGATGACTCCAAAGGTGAATGTGATTAGAGATCAATAAACCCTTTTGGAGAATAGGAACTGGATTGTAGTCGCTTATGTTATAAGCAGCGCCAAAACCTTGTATTCGAGTTCAATTGTGGGTTAACACCCAAATTGACTTAGAATAGAGGGAGGGTGTGTTTTGTGATAAATGGAATAATAAATGAGTTTGATGGTGATTCCAAGTGAATTGCCATAATCGGGGGCAAAACGGTAAAGTTATCGACCAGTTGATCGATTGTCGAAGAGGAAACTCATTGGTAACTTCAAGATCAATGGTTGAGATTGATTTGTGAGAGATCAAAGGGTGGAATCCCATGTGGTTGTGTTCATATGAGCTTATGGGAGATGGTTTAAGATGGTGACAAGTGGCAACATTTGAGTCATTGGATTGGTCAATGTTTCAAAAGCCATTCCCTCTCTCCTCTCTTTCTCCAAGTCGGTTGGTGTGTGTGTAGCCAAATTCTGCTTCTTCATCTCTTTCTTTCTCTCTCTTCTCATGCTCCATTTTTGTCTAGCTTGGGAGGAGGAAAGAGAAATGGAAAAGGTGAGTTTTGGCTTGGTTCTTGTCTCCTTTAGCTTGATCTTCCTTCATTAAGAGTGTTCATACTGATGAGAGTTTCATCTCTATGGTTTTAGGTTTAGGAAATAAGGTGTTTTGGGAGCTTGAGGAATTTGGGAAGATGAAGAATGGAGGAGTAACTTTAATAAAGAGGAAGAGGTGAGTGATATCTCCCTTTAGATCTATATATTGTGATGTTTGGTTAAGTTTGTGATTTGTGGTTTTTGCCCTGATTTAGGTATATTTGTGTAATGAATGGTTTGGTTAGTGTTTTGGGTAGCAAATGGTGTTTTGGTGACATTGGGAGTAGTTTTGATCATTGGAAGTTAAAGTGGTGAATTTGGGTTAAGTGTGAATTTAGTGTGATCATAAGAGGAAATGGTCATTATGGTATGATTTTGGGTATTTTGAGGTTATCAATAGGTTCCTTATGGAATTTTAGGTGAGAATGAGTTTTGGTGCAAGTTTAGGACCTATTGGGATCAGTTTTGGTCACTTTGGGAAACTATATCAGTTGCTGCATTTTTGGCAATCTGATAGCCTCACTCGAGTGAGGGAAGACCATGCCGAGTGATGCCATGCGTTTTCCCTTTTTACTTTATGTTTTGCCTGAGTTCTCATGGGGAGTACTCGAGTGCACTTCCTGACTTGCGAGTGAGATATGATTCTGCTCGAGTAAGCATGGTCATGCTCGAGTGTGAGAGGCTAGGAGCTGTAGGGCTTGCTCTAGGGTTAACACTCGTGGGCAATTTGGCAAGAGTGTGAATATGCACTTGTGAGTTGTGTGCCATCACTTGGGTACTAGGGGTAGTGCTCGAGAGAGCTTACCATTGTAAGGGTTCAGTGCTCTTGGGTTGTCACTTATTGGGCTTCACTCGATGGTGCTCAGGTGAGCATAAGTCCATCACTCGAGTACTTGGGTCAGTGCTCGAGTGAAGTGATCATCTTCTATCTCTGGTTGTGCTTTTGAGCAAGTACTCGAGCAAGTGAGCCGTCCTCACTCGGGCACGAGCCGTACATCACTCGAGTGCGCCATCCCTCACTCGAGTGATGAAGCTAAAAATGGGTTATTGAGGATTTAAAAGATAGTCTTCAGTCAAGTTTTTCCCAACCCTTTAGGCTTGTGTTTAGGCTTTGGGTAGCCACCTAAAGGTCGTGAATGATAACCAACTTGAGTCTCTAAAAGTTAAGGAATTGGAAAAGGGATTAATCCTATGTCCTTGATTTTGGTTATAGGATTTGATGATCGCCCTGATCGTGAGCAGCTGGAGCTGGAGCTTATGTGGAAAGAGTGTAGGGAACATATCTCTCTTGCATGTATTTGATATCTGTGTTAGTGTGTTAGTGCATGTCTTAGCTTTGCATGATTATATGTAATTTGAAACTATGTTTCAATTAATGCTATGGCCATTAGTATGTTATTCGAAGCATTGAGTTTACAAATGTGTCATTGTGTGTGAGCATGAGTTATGTGATGCAAGCATGTCATGCATTAAACATTTATCGTGCGTGCATATTGATATTGTTACCCTACTGAGATTCTCTAGAATCTCACCCTCCCCTACTAACCTTTCAGACAGGGTAGTAGATTGATGATGGAGTAAGTAATCAAGGGCGGCAAGGACTTCATTTGGGCTGAAGATTCGGTAATCGGTTATCATAGCCGGGAGTATATACATTTGGATAAGTATTGAGTATGTATTCAAATAGATTTGTGTAATCCTCATATGAGGGCTTGTATGGGCGATTGTGCCCTATAAAGCTTGATTAATTAATGAAATTCGGAATTGCTGGAATTATTGCATTGTGTACTCTGATATATATATATATTAAATGTGATTTATCTTCGTGTAGTAATTGTATTCGGAATATGGATGTGAGACCAGGTTATAAACGATTTCGAAAGGTGTTTTTGAAAACCCTATCATGAAGATGGGATTTTAAATAAGTTTTGTTTCTTAATGGTCTCTATTTCACTCTAATTGCGTATTTCGGATATAATTACGATGAGGGGGTTACACAAGGGGAACCTGTAGATGCTCCTCATCAGGGAATAGGTGACTCCACGACCGCTCGAGCATGTAGTTTGTGATATCGCGCCACTGTGCATGCTGAGCGTAGTAGAAATCGGCCTACTGCTGGATCAGCTACATCTGCTGCTGCTGAGCCACTACAGCTTGTGTCCTAGCCAAATCTGAGTATAGCCACTCAACAGACTCATCCGTCAGATGTCTGACCCTGGACGTCTGCGCTCTAGAGCTGCCAGCCTCAAAGGCGCCGCTCCTGCCGTAAACCATACTAGGTCTGGTGCCTATCCCCATCCCCCTCATGTGTTCGGGGTGCTTAATCTGACCCAGACCTGCTTTCAATGGCACAGTGGGGTCCACAGACCCTTGTGACTCCTGGGTCTGGGTCTCTCATAGCTCAGCCTGTGACTGCTGCGTCTACTCCTGCCATTTTATGAAACAATTACTTATTATTTTTTTTCATAATAAAGTTGGTTTCATAAACAATATAATAATGAATTCACTTACAATGGCCGCCTCTGCCTGCTGAGAGGTCAGAGTCTTGTCACGGTGTCTATGTGTGATAGCGAACAACTCCCCATAGTCCATCTGACGGTTCTCATGCTGTGTCTTCCTCTCCTAAAACAATTACAAAATTAAATTAGTATTATAAAAACAAAATACTAGATTTATAATATGAAATAACCAACTAAAAGTAATTGATATTGTGAAAAGTTACCAGCTCGCTGTAAGTGACAGCAAAAGTCTTTGATCCTGTTGTGTGGTGGATCGTCTACTGCCCATAGTACCTCATGTTCCTCTAAGAAAGCGTCTGGAAAAAAAATATTAAAAGTATTAAAAAAATATAAATATAATTATAATTAATAAATAAAATCATAAAATTAATTAAATTTATATTATAATTTAAATTTAAATTTTAATTATAAATACATTACCTACCCCTCAGCGCTCCTTCTGAACTGGACGAAACTCACCCAATCATTCAGCGGGACGCCGTCCGAGACATTCTCGATCAGCTGCTGTAGAGGAATTGTCCCATCCTTATCTATACTATGGAAGAGACAGTTCCTCCTGTTCCTCCAGCAGTCGACCATCTTCATCAGCATGTACATCTTCCAGCTGTCCCGGACGGCAAATCTAAGCTGTAACACAATTGAATAAAAAATAATTAAATATAACTAATCACAAATAAGACAATTAATAAATATTAATTAAATATAATTACTTAGAGAAAATATAAAATAATTAAATACTATTAATTACCTTCACCAACTCGTCCCACGCCAGGTCCTTCGGGCTCTTCGGAAAGTTCCTCCATATCCTGAAGTGAAGGGGGGACCGCATCTAATTTGAGCCCAGCTCATTCAAGAAGCGGTTGAACAGGTGACCCCCATTGTCGATGGGCTGGTCTGTGGCATCATTCAATGGCACGACAACTCATAGTGTTCGATCCAAGCTGTTCAGGCCGGTCACGTCCAGCCTCCTCATGGACAAGTTCCCTTACTCATATGCACAATTTACCACATACATTAGATAAATTGAAATTCAAATTTAACATTTCGAATTTAAATATATAATTTATTAAATAAAAAAAGATAGTTACCTTGGACCTGTACCTCAAACCCGGTTGACCGCGAAGACGACCGTCGTGGGTTGTTCTGCTCCTGCGCATCATCCGCATCAAGGAACCACTCCATGTCTGCGATCGGAATCTGGATGTCGAAATCCTAGTTCGCCTCATAGTCGTTGACACTGAGCTCTCTTTCTCCTAGATGAGGCACCTCTGGTGCAATCAACTCCTATGGGACCGTCTACGGTGACTGTAGTAGGGTCAACTCCTATGGCTGTTATGGGGAGATGGGCTGAAATGGCACAATCGCCCTCCCTCCGTGCTGCCCCCCTTGGGCTCCTTCCCCCTGTCCTTCCCTGAAGCCATATCAACTACTAACATTCAAAAAAATAACAAAAAACACTAATTAGTCCACATTTATAATGTAAAAAATAATAATAATAACAAGTATAAACAAAAAATATATATTTTTCGTACCTCAAGTGAGATATGAATGAGAAATGCTGCAGAGAGAACTTTCAGAAAGTCCCTAAACGCTAAGATCTGAAGGAAAACTCTCAGAGAAACTTTTGAAAATGAAATGGCCAAACGGAAGAAGGAGGGGAGCGGCGCCTATTTATAGTTTTGGATTTTGTAGCGGTTTTAAAAAAACCGCTACATAAACCACTACTACTTAGCTACAATTTGTAGCGGTTATACAATAATCGCTACAAATGTGTGACTAATGAAGTTCTGTAGCAGTTACAATAACTAAATCGCTACAAATGTGGTGACCTTTAAAGTTCTGTAGCGGTTATAAAATCATAACCGCTACAAATAGGAGTCGTTTGGTATTTTGTAGCGGTTAAATTTGTAGTAACCGCTACAACAAAACCGACACTATTGTTGCGCCAAGTGGTGCCACATTTTATAGCAGTTACAAGAATAAAACCACTATAAAACAACTGCGAGAAATTAAGGCGGGAATCTCGTGCCATATTTGTAGCAGTTTTATCCTTTTAACCACTATAAATTACGTTACAAATTACTCGTGCCATTTGGCACGTGGTTACTGCTACAAATCTGTGGTGGTTTAAGTAATAACCGCTACAAATGTCAAGATTTGTAGCAGTTAAATGACACCACTACGAAATAGCTTTTTTTTTGTAGTGCTTGTATTCCTCATACAGTACTATCTATTAATTCTTCCGTCCCTTTATCTTCTAATCCCACAGTTTCTTCCACTTCTCCCTCTGTTCCTTCTCCTTGACCATCTCCTCCTCACCTTTCTACAAGAGTGCACAAGTAGCCATCTTATTTACATGACTATCATTGTTCCTTACTTACTTTAGCACCATCGGGCTCTATGTCTCAATACTGTAAATATACCCTTCCATCTATCTTGTCCTATGATCACTTGTCACCTTCATTTAAACATTTTGCTCTTTCCATTACTGTCCCTCTTGAGCCTAAATCCTTTCATTAAGCCCTCCAATATCCTGAGTAGCAGCAAGCAATGAAGGCTGAAATATTAGCTCTTGAGCAAAATAACACATGGATCCGAACTAAGTTAACTCTGGGCAAATCTATTATTGGTTGTAAATGAGTTTTTAGAATAAAGTTTTGTGCTGATGGCAGTCTTGAGTGTTACAAGGCTCGATTAGTGGCAAAGGGCTATACTCAAACTGAAGGTATCGATTACTTTGACACTTTCTCTCCCGTAGCTAAGATGACCACTATACACCTTTTACTTGCTCTTGCTTCTACTTCACATTAACATTTAGAATAGCTTGATGTCAATAATACATTCTTACTTGGTGATTTGAGTGAAGAAGTATACATGACTTTGCCCCCTGGTTTCAGTCTTTTAATTCCCACATGGTCTGCAAATTACAAAAGTCCCTATATGGCTTAAAGCAAGCATCTCGCCAATGGTTTGCTAAGTTGTCTACAACTCTTCTCTCTTGGGGCTATACCCAATCTAAGTTTGATTACTCTTTATTTGTTAAAAAGCATGCGACTTCTTTCACTGCCTTGTTAGTATATGTCGATGACATCATTTTGACAGGGAATGATTATTCTGTAATATAACAAATCAAGTCATTCTTGGACAAGTCTTTCAAGATCAAGGATCTCAGTCCATTGAAATTTTTCCTTGGTCTTGAAATAGCATGATATTCTTCTGGACTTGCCTTGACTCAACACAAATTTGCACTGGACATTCTTTCCGACACGGGTTATCTAGCTTGCAAATCTGTCACTACCCCTATGGACAGGTCTACACGGCTATCTAAGGAACAAGGCCTTCCTTTTTCTGATGTTTCCAGTTATTGAAAGCTTGTTGGCAGATTACTTTATCTCACCACCACTTGGCCAAACATCTCTTACATTGTTCAACAATTATGCCAATTCACCTAAGCTCCTACTAGAGTTCACCACCAAGCTGCACTTCGTGTCCTCAGATACATTAAGGGTTGTCCTGGTAAAGGTCTCTTCTTCCCTTCTACTTCCAACTTCTAGCTCAAAGCCTTCAGTGATTCCAATTGGGTTGGTTGCCCGGATACTTGTCGCTTCCTTACTAGTTTTTGTGTCTTCCTTGGTCAATCTTTAATCTCATGGCATGTAAAGAAACAAACTACTGTCTCTTGTTCCTCTTGTGAAGCAGAATACAGAGGGCTCAATTGTGTAACATGTGAAGTCCAATGGTTATTATATTTGTTGGCTAATTTACATATACCAGATTCTACTCCAACCCTAGTTTACTGTGACAATCAATCAGCCCTTCATATTGCTGCTAATCCAGCCTTGCAAGAGCAAACACATCGAGCTTGATTATCATCTGGTTTGTGAGAAAGCCCAAGCTGGAATCATCAAACTTCTTCCTATTCATAGTGAGCATCAACTTGCAGATATATTTACGAAGCCCTTACCCGTTTCATTCACTACTTGCAAAGTTTGGGATGCTGGATATAGACTCACCAGCTTGTAGGGGGTAATAGATTCAGTTAGAAATAAACAAACAAGTTGTAAATTGGTTAAGTATGATTAGATAATTTGTTATATTATTTGTAACAGAATGGAACACATGTATACACTGTAACTCTGTATATATATATATATTATATTATTCAATGAATAATATACTCTCTTTTCCCCAAATTTCTCGTGTTACCCGGTCTTGCACATTTCTTAGAATCTATATCTCACATGTATCATGTGATTGATTGTGATTTTATTTACGCCTAAGTTATTAGATAGAAAGTTTTACAATTAATTAGAAATATTATCAAATATATGTGAAAACAAATAATACCCTCGGCATGCTAATTAATTTTTAGTTGAATTTCTTTTAATCTGATCACAGAAGATGTCCATTTGCATGTCCGAATTTTGTTAGTACGACTTGACTTGATTTGGAATCGGATAAGTATAAAATGACGTGTGTTAATTGCTGGATGCATATGGCTAGCAATTTTAATTTGATAATTCTAGTCGATATTATAAGTATTCTGAGAAATGGTTTCACTCTTGACCAGTTAATTTTTATATTGATTATTTTATATTATTTATGAAAAAAATAGTTAATCTCTAAAATTTCATTCAGGTTTGCTTTAAAAATAATAATGAAAATTCCATTACATAAAAAAGTGCAACCTATATTTGTATAAACTAAACTATCCTTAATTTCATTTGGATGTGTTATCCTTCAATAAAATTTTGTATAATCCTTCAAATTTAAAAATTGCACATAATGACATAATGGTCTATTCAAGTCTCTAGCTCAAAAGGTGGATTATTAGACTGAGTGTTGCAGCTTCTGAAATATACATACAAAAATACTTATCCCTTTTTCTATAACATCCCAAAAATTTGAAAAGAGATAATTTACATAGTATATTTGAGGTCTAGGAATGTTATCTAAAAATTAAAAAGCCTCATAAATAAGGTATTTTGTCAAGAGCTTATTTTCAAGCTAGAATTGTAGGAAAATAAAGAAAGCAATTATTATTAAAAATATATAAAGGCTTAGAATAATTACTGAAAAATTAGAGGTAATTATTTTGGGAAACAAATGAGTTTATGGAGAAGTTTATTTTTAAAAAGAGTTACATCTCATTTTAAATATGTTTTCTAGAAATAAGGGTCTTTTTTTTTTTTTTTTTTTTTTGCAGAAACTCAGATTGAATAGTTAGAGGTTGATTTTTAGCCTGAGATTTCTGGAGAAATTACTTTATGGGCTAAAGAAGCTATCTAAGAAAGAAAATACTTATAAAGTAATATTGATTAATTCCTAAAAAAATTATTTGAGGATTTTAGTATAATAGATAAAGGACGAGATTGAAAATAGAAATTAATCAAAGGGCATATTGGTCATGAGACCAATATAACTTCAGCTGCTTTTCACTCTTCCTACATTTTAGTTGGTCCATCAAAGAAAAACAGAGCTTGAGAGGGAGAGATACAAAGAACAGGGGAGCATCGGAGGTGATAAAGAGGAAGAAAAGGAAGGGATTTCACAAATGCATTGCTAGATTTTAGTAAAGGTAAGCCTCTAAATCTTCTTTCTACCCTTTGTTTCGCCATTTAAGGGTTGCTCTGAGAGTATTAGGTGTACCATCCCAAAAATTTGAAAAGAGAATCACAAAACTTATTTGAGGCCTAGGGATGGCATTGAAAAATTAAAAAGCCTCAAAAATAAATTATCGGTTAAAATGCTTATTTTTCAGGCCAGAATTTCAAGAAAATAAGAAATGAGATTATTGTTAAAATGTTTTAAAGGCTGAAAAAAATTAAGGAAAAGCTAAAGATAGTTATTTTGAGAAATAAAGGAGTTTATGGAGAAGTTAGTTTCCTAAAAAGAGCTATAGATAATTATAAAACTATTTTTTGGAATTAAGGGTATATTTTCTGTAAATAATTTTAAAAAAATAGTTAGAGATTGCTTTTTGGCCCAATTATTTAAGAAAGACTATTTTATGGGCTAAAGAAACTAATTGATGAAGAAAATTCTTACATAGTAATAATGATTACTTTATTGAATTTTTTTGGTAATTAATTATCGATAAAAGAAAGGGTAAAATAATAAATTCACTTCCCAAAACCCCAAAAGTGAAATTGGGCCACATAGTAGCCTAATATTAGAAGCTGAAAACGTGCTACCAACAGCCAGAGAGATGAAGTTCAGATTGTTTGGATATTGGCTAAGCCGCATGATTGAACCATATTTTGACATGATTTTTCATGAATAATTTGGAACTTTTAATGCATTTTTTTGAATAATATTACATGATTAAGCACTAATTTGAGTTAGAGACAATTGTATTGAATTAATTATAATGAGGGGCAAAATGGTCAAAAATTTGTTAATTATTCATACAAATGATTTCTTAGACTTTTGATGCTACATTGTGTTTAATCTTGTATTGTAGATGTTAGAGAAGAAAATTGGAAATTCAAGAGGGTCAGAATTAATATTTTGAGGTTTGGGAAAATTACAGAAAGGTCCCTAAAATTTCTGAAAATTACAAGTGAATGAAAAAAGTGACGGAGATAATTACAGATAGGACCCAAAATGTTTAGAACTTATATTTGTTCCCTAAAGATATTTCAAAAATTTACACTTTAGTCCATCTTTGAGAACTTTTGAATTTTAGACTGAAGTCCCTGGTCAAACCCTTGTTTGACCAAAACCTCTCCTCCTTCAGAAACACACAGACCCAAGACCCGAAAGTGAGAGACGCGAGTGGAGAAGGGGAGTAGTGAGCGCCGCAGACATTGAACGAGAACTTGATCTCGCTTTCATCTCCACCTTCAACGGTCGCCGGTGATTTACCCTCCTTCATCCACCGTTGCCGGCGATCCTCTTGTATCAACCACCGTCATCTTCTTCATCATCAGCCTCACTGCCGCTACTTCCATTTCGGGCGAGAACTTGCAAGCTCGAACCAGATCGAAGCTGAAACAGAGGAGATCACCACCATCATCTATCATCACCGACGAGCTTGGAACTGGAAGAGAGAGAGAGAGAAAGGACGATAGTTCAACACCGTCAGCGCCGTCACTGTTTGGTTTTGGACCTTCAGAGCTTCAGAGATCGAGTCACCACCGTCAGACCACCACTTTCCGTCTTCCTCTGTGAAACCCGACAGATTCTGTCAGTTCCGACTAGTTCATAAGCTTTCCGGCGAGCTTTTCCAGATTTCGGCGATGCTTCAAAATTCCGGCGACCTTATTCTTCATAGTTCCAGCGACTCTCCTGACTCTAACACCACAGCATCCTCCTCCGTTGACCATCCCTATGTTATTCCAGTGAGCTTTTGAATTTTCCGGCAAGTTCTTGAATTTTCCGGTGAACTTGTCCAGTTTTCAGCAAGTAATTGCAGATTCCGGCGAGTTCATGATTCTAAACTGTGATTATTGTGAAGATTCAATGAGTGGC
The DNA here is from genome assembly GCA_963210345.1 of Inga oerstediana. NCBI lineage: Eukaryota > Viridiplantae > Streptophyta > Magnoliopsida > Fabales > Fabaceae > Inga > Inga oerstediana. Next base: position 70,246,288 of record OY723400.1, on the reverse strand, counting down.
TAAGCTTTCAACTCTTGATGATTGGGAATTTGGCTTGAGTTCAAGAGCATCAAGGGGGAGTTTTCTTTCTTAGTTCCTTTATGAATTTTCTATTGTTATTGTAATTCCTAACTATGTTCTAAGGTATTTTCAGTAGGATTTTGTTGAGTTATTTGAACTTCATATTATTGAACTAAGATTGCTTATTTTGTGATTGGATTTGAATTATTGTGATTGGTTGATTTATGGTTATATATTTCATATTAATTCATTGAAATTATGCTTGCTATGTGTTCACTAGTTTGTGTAATTGATTTGAATTAATTTAAGTGGCGCATTTGTGCATTCATATTAAAGGAAACAATTGCATTAATTTAATCAATTTCACATATCAAGTGGTTTTTAACAATTTATCTAAGAGATGATTGTGAATGTGATCGTAGGATTATTCATTAATTAAATAAATTGAATTCAACGCGTTTGCTTGAGGTTTTTAATTAAAACTTGATGGATTTCAAACTCCAATATTATTTAGTGAAGTAGGATAGCCAATGAACCAATTTCTCAAGAGAATTCACTTCATTCATATTTCATTAACCGTTCCATTTTATAAAGAAAATACAAAAAAAAACAAATAGTTGCTTTAGGATTTTAATTAAGTTTTGCACTTACTTATTTTTAGTAAAAATCCAAAAATCAAATTCCCCTTGTTTTCATTGCATTTGCATGGCATTTATATTACTTAGGATTCAATAAAAGGCTCATCAAGAAGAGAGAACAATCCTAGGTTTGCCTATACGCAATCCTTGGTTAATTTTTGATTATGGACCCCAAGGCTAACATAGAGACAAAAAGTTCCGTTAATCACCACACTTAAGGAAATATTAAAGTATAAAGAATAACCTTTCACTTCAACCGTCAGCTCCCTGCCACTCCAAAACAGAATCAGAACGGGAGGAAAAGGAGGAGAGGTTCAGAGAGAGAGAGGAGGAAGACCAAAGGCGTAGAAGAGGAAGAAAGGATGAGATGTCGACATGCAAAGCTAAAACTTGGTTAAGGTAAGGATCCTAAACCTTATTCCATCATTATTTTCTTTAGTTAGGGCATGTTCTGCAAGAGGATGAAATTGAGAATCTGGTTTTTAGAGAGTGTGCGGGTGAAGACCTCGTGGCCCATAATTGAATAAACTAAATAGGATGATGGAATATAGATTATATTGATTGGTTCATGACTTGCATGTTGATTTGTGTAGTTGGGAGTAATTTTTGATTATGTATTTGCAAGTTCCAGAGCAGTCTGTTCAATATTTCTTGTGTGGCCTATAAAATCATTTTAATGCTAAAAACAGATAAAGTGTTGAGTGCTAGCTAGCTGGATGACATTGAAAACTATGAGATTTGAATTTTTGAAGCCCAGAACTAAATTCAAATCTACTGTTAGATATTTCTAGAAGTTGAATCACTGCTATGGGTAGTTAAATCATGCTTATAGATGTTAAAATCAAGATCAACAATAATGTTCTTGAAGTTGAAGAAAATTTTCAGATTTCTACAGTGGGGCTCTGTTAATTTAAGATAAATATCATGTCAAATATGAAGATGGAATATATGATGTTGGAAGCTTCAAGAGTTTGAATTTTGAGGCTAAAAATGGATAAGGAAGTCACTGTTTGATGCTTTCAAATGTTGAATAACTATCTTAGATTAATAAGCCATGCATAAAGGCTCTAAGACGATGATTACAACAACCTTATTTAAGCTGAAATTTGCAGACTTAAAGGGGGAAGCCATGCGAGAGAATAAGAAGAGGCAAGACATACATAGATCGTTATAAATGAGTTACATATGGATATACATATTATGAATGTGATTGAAGTTTCAATTGATTGAATGATATGAAAAAAATTTCAGAATAACACCTAAAGTGCCCAATGAATTGGAAAGTGTGTGGTGCTTGAATGACATGTTGGTAGAGTAATATAAATGATATACTGTTGTTGACAACTTTAAAGATCACAGTGGTTGAAGCTTGTTAAAAGCTAATTAAAGTTTCTGTTTCGGAAACCTTGAGTGTCAAAAAGAATAGTTTAAGTTATTGGATTGTGGTTTAAGACTTAAGATGATGATAAAATAATAGTTACTAGATTATATAAAAGCTGGAAAACTATTTCAGAATAAAGGAGGATGGTATAAGCTTGTAAAGTTTGAGTAGTGGAGGCTGAAAACTGATTTAGATCTTACTGTTTAATGTCCCTAAATGCTGCATAAATGTTTTAGATGTGTAACCCATGTCTAGAGACCATAAAATTAAGGTTTAAACCTTGTTCTTGAAGCTGAAGTTTTCAGTTGTTGGTATGGGATGTTGCTCGAAATTTAGCAGCCAAGGGCTTAGAAAAGTTTACTATTTTGATGTCCATTATTTACCCAAAATATAGAGAATTGAAATAAAGTATATAGATGGCAATTAGAAGACATAATACGATGGTTACAACAACACTATAAGAGCTGGAAATTTTCAGAATCAAGAGAGGTGTTACCCAAATGATAAGCTTGAAGATGAATATAGTATTATTTGTTTTGAGGTGCGATTTAAAATATGGAAAATATGGGTCAAGCTTGCTGCTTGATACTTTTAATGTGGAATTAAGGTTTTTATAGATGATAAACATACATGTTAGGTACTTAAAATTCCTATTGTATACGGAAACCATGGAAAATTAGTAATAATAGGAACCATTCCTGTATTTACTTTTCATCCAATAAGCTTAAAGAAGATAAGAACTGTTTAAGCAGATTTCATAGAATAATGGCATAAGAGTAAGTTAAAAATATGGAATTAGAGTTGGAATTTGAGAAAGATTACTTCTGCCATTGAGGTATATGTATACATATCTTTTTATCCAAGATGACCAACCACTTTCATGAACGGTAGAGTCTGTTTAGAGCTAAGATTTGGGAAGAGTTTATATAAGTTCTGAATGGTTAAAGTGTTAACCTACCCTTACATAAATGTTAGGTTTTGATAATTGTCCAAACCTGCAAATGAATCATCAAGGAGAGAGGCAGGTAGAAAGGTAATTTGGAAGAAAGTACAAGAGGTAGTAACTCTTTTGCTCTCATGCTATTGTGCATTGGTTACCGCATGTTTGTTTGTGCCATTTTGCTGTAGTTAAGCGTGAGAACATCTAAATTTTCCTTGCATAGATATTTGTCAATGCCATGTGCAGCAGATAGATCGGCGGAGCAATTAGCTGCCTAGTATGTGCATTAGTTATTTATTCATTTTATCCATTTGTAAAATAAATTTGCACCAGTTATTTATACACTTTATCTCTCTACAAGAAATTGTACACCAGTTAGTCATTCAGTTCAGTTATCAGTAAGATACATGTGCACGAGTTAGCTTTTCAGCTCAGTTACTTACAAGGTCTTGTTCTCTATGGCTTGTTTTTACATGCATAGTTATTAGCCTTGTATGATTTACATGATGAAAGTAGTTGCTACCGAGATTCTCCCGAATCTCACCTCTTTCTTCCATGATATACAGTAAAGGCAAGTATCACTAAGCGCAAGGGCATAGTGGTTGGTGAAAGATCAACACTAAGTGAAAAGAAAGTAGCAATTAAGTTGGGTAAAGTAGCGTCTGGGATAGCTTATTTTTTACTTATAAGTGCTTATAATTCGTGATATACGGTATACGAGGTAAGTATGTGAGAGGAGTTTTATTTCAACTTACGTAATAAGTGCTTATTTCCCAAAAATAAGCTTTTCCAAACATAGCTTAAGTTGAGTAATGGTAGATTTGAGTATAATAGAGCCTAAGTTGATGTATTAAACTGATGCATATGTTCAATTGGCTCTGATTCGTGATTTTTGAGTTAGATGCTTGCTGTCTTTGGGTATGAGCTGTCAGATTCTCTAAAAACCATGCTAGAGAAAGTAGAGTTGTTTAATAGATTATGAAATTGGTGATATATGGTTGTATTGATGTTTAAATTAAATATACAGACTTTGAAATGAAGGTTTAAGTCCTACGATTGGGGCTGGAATTATCAATGTTGTAGTAGGGATACTTTTCGAATGATTTTTTTAATGATTAAAATGATGGTATAAGTGATGTTTTGAATCTGTTATGCTAAACCAGATTATTAGATTTTAAACACTGTTAAGGAAGAGTATGTGATGTGGCAATGCATGTTAAACAATTTTTATGATCTGTAACTTGGTAGTGAGGTTCTTTTGCTCCACTGTTTGATACTTTGAACTATTAAAGAAATGTTCTAAAAGTATTAGAATATGCTAAATGGCTCCAGCTTGACGCTTGTTTAGTTAGAAAAATTTTAGAATAAAGATTTAGGCAAAAGTATACTTTAGCCAAACATTTATTAGAGTCTACATACATCGTTCAAAGGCTAGAGTAAACAGTGCTTTTTGGTTGTATGACATGAGGAGCTAATTAGGGTTGAATTTTGGGAGTGAAAACCAAAAGTAAATCACTGTTTTGACAGTCCCAAATATTAAATGGATGTATCATAGTATTAGAGCATGATTAAAGTATGTTTAATACTCTAAAAGGAGAACTACGTCAATGTTTTGAAGCTGGAATTTTCTGGATGGTTGGAGTAGTGTTGTTCGTAAGGGATAGAGTGTAATAGCACCAAGGGCTTAGTGATGATGCATTACTTGTTGTAAATATAAAGTTTGTGCGTGAATATTGCCAAATTTGTAGTGGGATGCATAGCTTTAAATTTGGAAAATATTTTAGGATAAAGTTTATAGCGTAATATGTGTAAAATGGGCTGTCCGAAACTTTGAGGGGTTACGGTAATCAAATGCAAAGAAAGCCATATAATACTTTGTTGTTGAAGATTGAAGCTAATATAAGCTGTTTATTGGATGTTCTAGGTGTGACAAGTGCCTTAGTATTAGAACATGATTAGAAGTATTAAATGTTGGAATAGTTGAGTTACAAGTGTGCTTGATAAGGAATACACGTGTGCATGTGCTGAATTGAAATGGAAATTTATTGAAAAAGTTATTATTTGCGACCTTTACTCATCTAGAACCTATTTTAATGGTCAAAGTTGTGTTTGAAGTATTATAATGATAACTTTCAAAGCTAAGACACAACTTCCAGATTTAATGAGAAGGGCTGTCTGAAAATATGAAGCGATCAAAGAGGATAAAGACAAGAATGTATGTAACATCAATGTGGCTTGATGAATGAGGATTTTTCATAAATCTGGGAGAAATTAATAATGCAAAGGAAGTTTTGTTTAAGATAACCAGCCACTTGTAAGGGTAGAGTTTGTACAAGTTAGGATTTTTAAGAATAATTGATTATAAGAGGGGATAAGTATTAATATACCTTTACATTATGCCTAAATGATAGGTTTAGATATTTGCCCAAGCCTCTCAAGAAATCAATGGGGAAAGAAGCAAGGAGAAGATAATTTGGAAAGAAGCACAAAAGGTAGTAATTTTTTTCCTCTCATGTTATTGTGCATTGGTTTCGGCATGTTTGTTTGTGTCATTTTGCTCTTGTTAAGCATGAGAACATGTAAATTATCTTTACATAGATATTTGCCATGGCCAATGCAGCAGATAGATTGGCAGAGTAGTTATCTGCCTAGTTTGTGCAATAGTTATTTATTTGTTTTATCTATTTGTAAAATGAATGTGTACCAATTATTTATACAGCTTATCTATCTGTAAGAGATTGTGTACTAGTTAGTTATTCAATTTAGTTATCAGTAAGATATATATGTATTAGTTAGCTTTTCAGCTCAGTTACTAGTAAGATATTGTTTTCTATGGCTTGTTTTTACATGCATAGTAATTAATTGTATGATTTACATGATGGAAAGTAGTTGCTACTGAGATTTCCCCAAATGTCACCCCTTTCTTACATGATATACAGTAATGGCATGTACAACTAAGGGCAAGGGAGTAGTGGTTGGTGAAGACTGAAGGTGGATGAAGCTGAAGAAGCTTGTACTGTGTTATTTATCTAACTTAGTGACCTTATGCTCAGTTGTTCTCCTCTTTTGATGATAAACTTAGTTATGTATATAAAAATATTTTGGCATGCAAATATCTTTCATAAGGAGGAGAGTTCGGGAGGTAGGTGCCATATGCAATAATGGCAAGAATATATTTATAGCTCATAATCTATATTGCTGAGAATGCATGTGTAATTAGTATATATATAACTTATTTTTAGAGATTAGGGCAAGTGTTTGGCTTAAGCTATGAGATGTTTACATGCTAAAGTTATAGGTTTTAGCCAAAAATAGTTACTTTCAATTATTTAGATTGAAAGCCATGATTATATGAAATGAGACCTTATAACTTGAAGAACTAAATAAAGATTTATAGTTTTGTCAGCAAGTGTTTTGAATCAATAAACTAGCATTGAACATGGGTCTTATTTCTTTATCAAACGTTTATATGAAGATAAATATAGAGCTTGAACCTTGGAATTTACAGTCAGAATAAATTAATTATGGATTTTCAAATTTTTCAGAAAGTCCTATTTACTTAGAAAAGTAACCATAGTTTTTTTTTTTAAGATGAACATTTTTGGGTGCCGATTGGGTCATTTTTAGTTCAAAATCGATTAAACGCTTCTATTTGGTGTTTATAGAGTAAGGTGTTACATTTTCCACATACAATATATAGAATCCATTAAAAAAATAAAAGTTGCACTAGTTACATAGTACTTTCTCAACCTTAAAACTTATTTACCTAATTTGATTAGACTAAGGAAGTTAGTTTAGATATATTTTTTCTGAAACTGTTAGTCATCTTCCTTAATTCTCTCTATTCCTCTTCTACTTGATTATGATTGAATAAGCATCAATATGGGTATGGACAAATATGGTAAATATGTCTTACAATTATGATCAATATTAACTCCATAATTAGGTCAGATGGGAGGGAGTATTTTCATGTGATAATGATACTTCTCTATTTGTTGCATAAACTTCGTTTTATTTTCATCTTTAACCAATATTAATTAGATGTGTCATACCAATGAACGTTGAGCTTTTTTAATTTGCCTAAGAAGATTTTCATATCGACAATAAAATCCAAACCTCACATTCTTATGATAATATTACAAATATGAAATATTCATAAGGATATATTAATACACAGACATATGTATGTTTTAGCTGTGCCGTGTGAAATGGAGGATGACTTTGATGTCTCCTCATGAGTCAAGCACTACATTTTTCTAAGAATTAAGGAGCCTTTAAGTGTTTGTCAATTTGATTGTGACTTTTTGATAACGTTTTTGTGGGGATATAGAATCTTAAGCCAACCAGACTTGACCAAAAATGAATTAATGTAATGATAAATTAAAAAAAGAAAAGTAAAGACCGCACAATTTTTTTGCTTTTTTACACATCAATTTTTTCTAGAGGGTAACTTTAAGCATTATATATATATATATATTTTTCATTATTAATTGTTCATTTTGTTATTTTATTTTATAGGTCAGACTATGTTCTCATCACAAGTTAAAATGTATGTATTTTTTGACTTTTTTATCTTTGAGTAAATTAAAGACGATTTTATCTCTATTTGTTTATAATAATATTGTATATATGGTAAAAAAATCTATACTATAAATTTTATTTTTTATTAATTTTCTCAAATTCTCCCATATATAGCACCTACTAGTGGAGCACATCTAACAATTCAAATCCATTTTAAAGTTGTAATGTTGATGCCGTAGTAGTAGTGTCAAAATCCGATTATGGTTTAAGGAGCACATCTAACCACCTACTAGTGGAGCACCGTTTCTATTTGTTTCAGAAGGACGGGAAGGAGTATTACTAAAATAAAATATACATAACGATATGTGTATGTGTATATATATATGTGCTATGTCGTGTGAAATGGAGTGAGACTTTGAGATCTACTCCCAGGACAAGGCTACAAATATTTAGGTGGTTGATATAATATATCAAATCATTTAAAGTCTGTGGACTTTTTATATAATATATATGGTCCACCAGACTGACCCTACATGAAATAATGCAATGAAAAATTAAATTTTGGTCCAAGTAAAATTATGCTTCGTTCATATAGGGACCAAACTTCGTCTCATCGATTACTAACGTGCTTTATGGGTTCACTCTGTGGCCTATTATACAACACTGTAGTGATATATTTTGAAATTATGGTCGTTCATGTGATAATGATGCTTCTTTATTTATTGCATCAACTTTTTTTTTTATATTCAGCTTTAACCAAAATTAATTAGATGTGTCATAATAATAAACGTTAAAGCCTTTTAAATTTGCCTATTTTAATTAGATGTGTCAATTTTTATTTGAAGTAACATAAGTCCATATTCTTGAAAAATGACATCTTTTTTTAAAGAGAAAACTCACCCCACTCATTTCACAAGTCAAGTCTGCCATTCTTAAGATATAAATTGGCAATTCCCTTTTTTGTATACTTTGTAAATTTGATCTCCCATTCTTAAGGCTTTTAGTTATCATCAAGAAAAATGCTTACAAATTTAATCCTATGTGTACATCATCCTTCCTAATAGTTGTATTAAACAAGGTTTAATTAGTTGAGATTATGTAGGCTTTTTATGACCAGAATATATCTCACAACTCAAAGAATATTCACAAAACTATTTAAAAATTAACCATTAAAATGATTTTCATATGGACAATAAAATCCAAACCTCACATTCCTATAATAATATTACAAAAATAAACTATGTGTAAGGATATATACATACACACATATATGTATGTATTAGCTGTGCCATGTGAAATGGAGTATGACTTTGAGGTCCACTCACAAGTCAAGCACAGTATGTTCCAATGAATTAAGGAGATATTCTTATTAAGTGTTTGTCGATTTGATTGTGACTTTTTAATAACGTTCTTGTGGGGATATAGAGTCTTTGGCCAACCAGATTTGACCAAAAATAAAATAATGTAATGATAAACAAAACAAAAAAATGTAAAGACCGCACAAATTTCTTGCTCTTTCAACGTATCAACTGTTTTTAGAGGGTAACTTTAATCGTTATATATTTTTTTCATTATTAATTGTTCATTTTGTTATTTTATTTTATTTTATTTTATAGGTCAGACCATATTTTTATCACGGGTTAACATGTATATATTTTTTTCACTTTTTTATCTTATAATATATAATTATTTTCATGTTAATTTTGTGATATGTTTTACTTCCTCTTAAAATTATTTTATATACATTTCTTCTTTCTAGCTAGAAACTATATCGATACCCATAATCAAAAGTAGATCTACGTTTATATCTATACCACCACTTTGATAATTTTTATGTACCACTTTCTGTATATATATATATATATATATAGAAAGTGGTATATTTACGTGTATTTTTAGCGTCAACTACGTGGCATTTTTCACTGAACTAAGATGATTATCACCCAAATAAAATATTCATATAAGAAGAGATATTTCATAGCGTGCAGTTTCTATCTTATAAAATGGACTGTGAATTTGAGGTCTACTCACAGGTCAAACAAGCCATGTACCTCCGAATTATAAGTGGGAGATAGAAAGATACTCCTTCCGGTCCTAATTATAAGATAAAGTTGACTTTTTTGGAGAAATTAAGGAAGCCAATTAAATTACTTTAGAGTCTTTATATTTTTATTTTTTTTCTCCAAACTAACTAATTTGACTTCTAAACTAATATATAATATAAGGATACTAAAAATATAAACACTCTAAAGTAATTTAATTGGCTTCCTTAATTTCTCCAAAAAAGTCAACTTTGTCTTATAATTAGGACCGGAGGGAGTATAATATATACATCCAAACAAATTAAGCCTAAAGGCTTTTGAGATATATGTTTGTGAAGGGACAGTGAATCCACACAAGTTTCTTCTCAATAACGTTGTTTTGGGTTATTAGATTAATGCAATGAAAATGAAAATGTGATAGAAGTGAATAAATTATACTTCATAAAGAGACACAGCTTCTTTTCTCATCACTAACGTAATTTTCTCTCTCTTTCAATTAGCTGCATCAAGTTGTTTGGAGGGCCACTTAATGTTTGAGAATTCCACCATGCCATGTGCCTGCGCTTTTTGAGGTGAACGGATTAGTCCTTTTTACTAGAGAAAAAAAATAACTTCATGATTAAAATTAGACATATGGGCTTACTATTTCCAATTAAATAATACAGTGATAGTATTGTCCTCAAACTCAGAGTGCATGGTAGCTGAACTCTCTGGTCAACTCCACTCTACGGTACTTTACTTGGTGTTTCAGTCAACCTTCTGTTGGTCAGTTCTTCTGGTTAGAACCCTCCGCAGGAGGCTCTCTTCATTTGGTTGCCTCTTAATAAAAGCATAATTGTAACGGGCACGAATCCTTGAGAGAATCACACTCCAAAAGTTAAATGTTAGAGTTGATGAACCCAAACCTTATAAAACCCCTCTTTTAAGGAAACTCATCCGATGTGGGACACATTACAATCCATTAAAAAAGAAAGGAATAACTGTCTCACCCAAAATTAAAAATAAAAAGGAAATGCATAATAAAAAGAGCACTGTATCCAGGCAAGCTTCATTTAAAAAATGTTCTTGCACTGTTTACTGCGTACTAGACTCGACCATAAATGAAATAATATACTATGAAAAGGTGGTCCCAGAAGGGAACTTGTTCAACACGTAGTCAAATCAAGGAACGAAGCTTCTTCTCATTAACCACCAGACTTGGCCACAAATAAAATAATGCAGCAAAAAACAAAAACAAAAACAAAAACTTCAAATATATGTTCAAACAAATTTAATACGCTGACATGCTAATTAATTTCTTAGTTCAATTTCTTCAATCTTATCACAAAAGATGTCCTGTTGCAACTCCGCATTTTGTTAGTACGACTTGACTTCATTTGGAACCGGAGAAATATAAAACAACGTGTGTGTTGATTGCTCGATGCATAAGATTTGAAATTCCGATAAGTCTGTTATGCTCCTCGTGATGGGAAAGCCTTCTTCTTTTGTTTTCCTGCTCGTACTTCATTGCTTCATGGTCCCTTTTGTTTGGACTGATACAAACATCAGTACTGATAAATCTGCACTTCTTGCCCTTAAATCTTATATCACTTCAGACCCATATTGGTCTGTCTAATTGGTCTGTCTTACCTAATTGGTCTGTCTCTTCTTCTCCATGCAACTGGGTTGGTGTCACATGCAATACTCGTCATGGAAGGGTCCATTCCTTAAATCTTGGTGGCATGGAACTTAAGGGCACCATATCTCCACAACTAGGAAATCTATCATTCCTTGTTGAACTTGATCTTAGTGACAACAATTTTTATGGTCAAATACCAAAAGAGTTAGTTCAATTGCGTAGATTGAAACTATTCAACTTGAGCTACAATGACTTTCATGGGCAAGTTTTGCCGGGGATAGGAGATTTATCTTCACTTGAGCAACTAAATCTTCAAAATAATAGTCTTAGTGGATTTATTCCACTATCTCTATTCAATCTGTCAAGGTTGGAGACTTTAGATTTGATTTACAATTTCATTGAAGGGACCATTCCACATGAGGTGGGAAAACTTGAGCACTTGAAGATTTTAAGACTTGGGGGTAACAAACTTTCAGGAATTATTCCCCAAACAATTGCCAACTTATCTTCGCTCATATTATTGTGTTTGTTTTATAATAGTTTGTCAGGTATGTTTTGGATTATTTTCAACATTTATATTGTCTTTGTTCTAAACTAGGGTGTAATTGGTTAGCAGGATCTTATCCTCAAGGAATATGATTTTGTCTATATTGTGTTTTATTTATTTATTTTTGGTACTTTTATGAATTTTCTTCTTTATTTTTGTCATAATTTTTCTACTCTTTTTCAAAGGAAAAAACGTTCATCATCCAAATTTTGAAACAAATTATGTAGTCACACCATGGGAGAAAAATTACTGTTATAATTTTAATTAGTCCAAGTGGATCTAAAGGCTCATCATCAGTCTTTGAAAATAAATGTTTATTATTCTATCATTAAAACTTTTTGAAGGGTTTTTTCCTAGAAAAAAAACTTAGCTCAAATTTATTATATCTATTATGCCAAGTTCTCCAATCACACATGGACATGTGTTCTATTTATTTCATGTGGATTTATAATTAATTGATAATATTTTAAAAATATGATACATGGTCATATATGATTGGATGACTTAAAATAATAGATATAAGAAACTTGTATTGTCCATTTTCATATTGAATAAACCTTAAAATGAACATGTCCCAAACTTTTCATTTTGATTTGGACAATCTCCATTATATTTTAATTTCATTATTTGTTAGTAATTATTATTTTTAAAAAAAGCTAAGTTTGTAGAGTCAGCAAAAAGATTTTTTCTAGGTGTCTCCCAAGAAACATGTGTTTTGATACGAATGATGAAAAGGAAGGGCCAATTGGATTTCAATTGGTCTCTGAGATTTATCATATCAAAATTTCTCAACAAAACACAACCAATTGATTTAATCTATGGTTATTAGCCCACCCGAATTAAAAGGGTTACACCTTTTATTGCGTTTTATCATTTACTAATATATGTGTCATTTCTTAAAAAATGTGCAAGTCTTATTACACATGTTTCTATAGAATATTAATTTATCTCATGTGTAATAACTTGTGACAAGTAATAATTTGTTATTGACATTATTTTCTTTCCCACCCCCTTAATATTTGAAGGAGGCATCCCAAATGAAATCGGTGATCTTTCACAACTGAAGATGTTGTATCTAGCATTAAATCAACTCATTGGTTCTATACCATCTTCATTATTTAACAATTCAGTGCTACAAAAGATTGATCTTGGAATGAATCAATTATCTGGTAGTCTCCCAAAAAACGTGTGTTTTGGGCTTCCAAAACTTGAATCATTTTTTGTGGAAGTAAATGATTTTTCTGGTGAAATACCCTTCATTTGGCATCAATGCAAAGAATTAGTAGAGTTACAATTGAATGATAACAAATTCAACAGAGGAAACATACCAAGTGAAATTGGAAATTTGACCAACCTCCGACGCCTGCATCTTAGGAACAACAACTTGCAAGGTAAGAGTTATAATTATATGGATGTCATAAATTCTATTCTAGTATTTCATAAGGCATTAGTGAATAATGATTTTGCTATATTAATTTTTAAAGACATAGAATGCGTTGCTTTCTTTTAATCCCAAAGCGAATATGAATAAAAGGGAGCCCCAAAGGAAAATAACCTGATAAAAGGGTGTCATATAACACTACTTAGAATTAGATTGGATTAAAAGGGTGGAGTATGACTTTTACTATTGATATATCTATCTTAGTGATAATTTGTATTTAGCTATTTATATTTAGAGATATGATATTCTTAAATCTGAATAATCTTCTTATTTCGCATATTAATTTTAGCTTTCCAAAGTTTAGAAAAAAATTTCAAATATTGAAAACAAATATAAAATACCAAACACTCGAATTAATCTTTATTTGAAATTTTTTAATGTAATCACGAGAGGTGTCATTTTTCAATTTGGAATGATTTTCAATGCCTTTGACTTTAGTTTGGGATTGGAGAAATATAAAATGACGTGTTTGTTTGTAAACAAAATGAGATTTTGTTTTTCGCCATTTCATTCATTCATGTTCATTCATAATGAGATGTCATAATGTTCATTTTTCATTTGGATTTTTTTTTTCCAAAAAGAGTAATCCATACAAACGTGTTTGGAATATTTAATTTTAATTTGGTTATTTATTGTTAATTCATATTTTTAAAATGTTTGTAGTTAACAAAAATAATTTTTCTGATAGTTTTGAAAAAAATTATGAATAGCAAAAGTCAATGGATTTCAATGTGTCTGTTAGTTTTTTTTTCCAGTTAATCACAATTAATTGAACTCATAATCTTCTTATTTCTTGAATGAGAAGAATACACCTTATATGAAATATAGGAATTTCTCAGAATTAATTAATCAACCAAATCTGGAAAGATAACAAGAATAAATCTATATTAATCCAAATTATAGAATAATAAACTGAACTAAAGCATAAAATAGCATAATGGGCCTGGTACAAGAACCCAGTTTGTTCTTAAACGCTATTAATCCATCCAAATTTCTGAACCAATAACATATCCAAGTTGTTTATTCTATGGTTATTAGACCAACCGAATTAAATGGGCTATTCCTTTTTGAAAACAAGTGCAGCTGTGTTTTATCATTTATAATATATTTTTGTTATTATTTCTACAAAATGTGCAAGTTAATTGTGCCATATGTGTTTTCAAAAATACAATTTTGTTTTATTAAAAAAAATACAAATTTGTCTCATGTACATAAAAATTTATTATACATAAAAATTGTTAATGACATCACTCTCTTTTGTTGGCAAAAAAAAAAAAAAGAAGAAGAAGAAGACATCACTCTCTTTTTCCCACCTATTTGAAGGAGACATTTCAAATGAGATGCCAATCATTCACAACTAAAAACATTGTATCTTGAAAATAACCACCTTTCTATACTATTATCATTATTTAACAGTTCAGTCTACAATAAATTGATCTTGGAGTAAATCACCTATCTAGTACTCTCCCAACAAATGTGTGTTTTAGGTAACTTTGTAACTTTCTAGTGTGGCAATTTTTGTGTACTTATATATAAGTTTGCTAGTTTCTTTATAGCCTCTTATTTTGTCCTTTTTCCCTTTTTTTATCTTAAAATCTACAATACAACTCCTATACAATTATCTCAATATATCCAACCCTTAATATTACAGTGTACTTTAGCAAGCTTTTCATGTATTATTTATGTTTATTTGATATTTCTTGCTAACTGAAACTGCTTTAAACTTTTACATCAAGAAAAGTTATGCTCTACACCTCCATACAAGGATTTTCTATTATTATCAAAACTAGAACTTTAGTTTTTTGGCCAATGATGGATTCATCAAAAAGGAAGCAAGTACATTAAAATAATTTTCAAATACACATCAAGTGATTTTTAACAATTTACTTAAGAGATGACTATGAATGTGATTGTAGGAGTAGTTATCAATTACATGTGTTTCTAAAGAATATAAATTTATCTCATGTGTATTTGTATATGAATAATGATTTTGCTATATTACTTTTAAATACATGGAATGCAATGCTTTCCTAAAGTAAATATGAATAAAATGGTAATATTTTCTGAATCATTAAGGAAACAGAGAGCCCAAAGGAAAATAACCTGATCAAAGGGCCCCATACAACACTACTTAGAGTCAGATTGGATTAAAAGGGTAGAGTATGACTTTTATCATTGATATCTCTATCTGAGTGAACATTTGTATTCAGCTATTTATATTTAGGGATATGATAATTGATATTCTTAAATCTGAATAATCTTTTTATTTGCATATTTATTTTAGCTAGCCAAACTTTAGAAAAAAAACTTCAAATATTGAAAACAAATATAAAATACCAAACACTATAATTAATCTTTATTTGAAAATTTTTAATGTAATCATGAGAGATGTCATTTTTCAATTTGGAATGAGTTTGTA
The DNA here is from genome assembly GCA_963210345.1 of Inga oerstediana. Classification (NCBI taxonomy): domain Eukaryota; kingdom Viridiplantae; phylum Streptophyta; class Magnoliopsida; order Fabales; family Fabaceae; genus Inga; species Inga oerstediana. The sequence goes on along the minus strand of OY723400.1, from coordinate 70,230,741 downwards.
TGCCTTTGTTTTTCGCCATTTCATTCATTTATAATGTTCGTTCATGAGCTCATGGGACCACATTATATTTAAAACTTGGAAACAAAATTTTGTATATACTGTGCACCATATCATTTATACTTTGTTCAATAAAAAGCATCACATGATATATAATTACTGTCTTGTTGACTGTATATGAATGCATGTATTTGCAACTTATATCGCTCTCTTATTATCTTCAACTCTATATTTCTCCTCTTCCTTTTCCAAATTAATTTTATTTTTTTAAATATTTTTAAGTGACAAATTTATAAAATCCTATTAAATAATTATTCAACAATTACAACATAAAACACTTATCTCATTAGCTATATAATTATTAAAAGTTAGGCAATTCGATGGTTAGAATATATTTGATTTCTGCCTTTTTAATATTTATGCATGGATTATTAAGCATAAAACAAATATTCAAGTTTTTTGAATTAGTACGTAAAACACGTGTAATTTTTTTATATAGTATATATAAGTAAATTATATGAAAATGATATTACCTATTTTATTTTTCTTTTACCCCTGTTTGGATGAGAAGAAAAGATGGGAGGAATGAAAATGAAAGGAGAGAAAATGTTATCACCTCTATTATTTGAACCCACCGCATTTTCTCCCCCATTTTTCTTTCCTTCCACATTTTCTTTTCTATCCAAATAAAGGAAAACTTATTTTCCCTCTCTTTTTCCTCTTCAATTTTCTTTCCGTCATAGTCTATACAATTACAAAAAGTTACCATCTCCGATTCTTAATATAAGATCCAGTTGACTAATTTATGGAAATTAAGGAAGATAAATAAATTACTTTAAAATATTTATATCTATTGATTTCCCTAGATCAATTTGCATGATTTATAAACTGATATATAATATAATGATATACATAAGTATTTAGATAGATCAAGTAACATATATAATAATTAAATAATTTATTTAATTTCCTTAATCTCCACAAATCAGTCAACTGGATCTTATATTAATGATTTGAGCTAATATTACCTATCAATTTTATATTATAATTTTACATTAAACATATTACGAAAATATTATGACCCATTTATTTTTCTTTTAAAGTTCATTCAACTTTTTTACAAGTATTTTTTTAGTTGATATTAATCTTTTTTTCTTTTTTTTTTTTGCCAACTTTAGTTGATGTTAATCAATTGTATTTCGAATTTCGATGCCGAACGAACTCTTTACAAGTATGATACTATTATTTTTTATCGTCATTCTTTTATTTTGATATTTTTCTATAGTAAAAAAAAAATTAAATTGAGATTTAATTTTTTTTCCTTTCATTAATATTGTACATATTAGCAATGGGGTTAAATGAAGCTAGCAATTTACAATCACAAAAATAACAAAAATTCATGAATCGATGCTATTCTATGATTTTCTATAATCTTTTTATTAATTATCTCCACCACAGTAAAACTAAAATGAGATTTTTCTTTTCATTTCTTTTTTTTTTCCATTTCATTCATTCATAAATGGTACTTATATACAGATTGTGATTATAATCTCAAAATAAAAGAAAGATAGGATTATCACTTGAGATTTAAAACATGAAAAATAAATTTTTTCTTTGCTCCTATATCTTGACGACAACAATTTGCAAGGTAAGGCTTTTAATTATATGATTGAATTCATTATACGTTATGTGTTTTTGTTTTAATCTATCCAATGAAAAATAATCTTAAAAAAAGATTTTGCTTTTCATGTTTTTCATCATTTTAAAGAACTGTAAGAAGCTTGTCAAATTGCATTCATAGTAAAAAAATCTTCAACAGAGAAATAAGATAATTTTGGGTGATAAAAAATGACATGGAGCCCTGTAAAAAATCGGTCTACAAGAATTTCATGACCTACCAATATTTGATGTGGCATAGTAATTTCCTAATGTGTGCATGGTGCGAGTGTTTGTTTGTTCATATAATGTGATTTATCTATTTTTTTTTTTTAATGTGAAAGATGAATGCCAAAGCCTTTTAACTATTAGCCTACTTTGATATATCTTGTTCACTTTGTAAATCGAAACAGGTGAAATTCCATCATCTCTCTTCACCATTTCAATTGGTAACAAGACATTGTTGGAAGAATTAGATTTATCATGGAATTTTTTTATTGATACGTTCAATCAACACATCTCTTAACTAAAAGTATTTAAATTCCTTAAATAAAAACTAAAATTTTAACTTTTTAAGTGTATGAAGAATTCATAGCCAGATTTCAAAGTTAGAGCCTTGTGAATAATAAATAGCTTTAATGCAAAATATAAATAATTTGGTTGTTCATTTTATATTGGTGAGATTAATTCCATAATCTCTCTTTAGCATATCTTTTTTTAAAAGAGTTTTAATGTCCAATTGGTAATTGATATTATATTGGAAGAGTCCCTTTTACATTAATTTCCAACAAAAGTTAAATAATAGTCTGTTAATTTTAAGCCTCTAATTAACGAAATTCCATGTATTAATTATACAGTTGTGTGTGAATTAAGGAAATTCCTAGACTCACTACTACAAAAAGGGGCTTTAACCTCCCAAATTTGGCACTTTTATCGTCCCAAAACGGGGGGACGTATATGCTGGGGGCGTAGTAAGTTGAGACAAAAGACGTCCCAAATGGTAGGGACGCCTAAAGTCTGACTTTAGGCGTCCCAAATTAAAATTTGGGACGCCTAAAGTCCCCCAGGATGGGACTTTAGGCGTCCCAAATTGTAATTTGGGACGCCTAAAGTCCTACCCTGGGGCACTTTAGGCCTCCCAAATTTTAATTTGGGACGCCTAAAGTCCCACGGTGGGGGACTTTAGGCCTCCCAAATTTTAATTTGGGACGCCTAAAGTCCCACCTGGGGGACTTTAGGCCTCCCAATTCTTAATTTGGGACGTCTAAAAGTTAGGTTTTTTTTTTATACCATAATTTACATTCTGTATTACCCAACGAATTGAAACTGCAGAAACAGAATAAAAGATGGATTCATAAACCACACTGTCCGTTACAAACTAGTAAGGACATCTAGCACTACAATCTTTACTATATATACATACAATAACCTTTCATGCAACCTACTACTATATATATCAACAAAAAACAACCAGAAAGTGTCAAAACGCTGTCATCACACAAGTACAAACTGATATAAAATAACAAGTTTACTGCTCTAAATGTTGAAGAAGATGTCCAGCCAAAAGATCTCTGATCAAATCAAGGTCTTCACGTAGGTAGGCATCTTGATTATCAAAAATCTGAAAATTAGAAAGTAATAAGCTTTGATGAAATGAATCTCAAGCAAATGAATTAATTAGCATTTCGATTAGAACACCAAAAATATTATCATTTGAGAATGAAGAAGCGATTACCTTTTCAAAATCGCTAGTAATTCCACTTTGAGTTATGTTATACATATAAAGTATAACATAATATCCGCATTCAGTGTTGCCAGGTTGCCGAGGGCACTTTTAATCAAAGGGATGCAATTGGTTGTTAAAATCAATAAAGGTATGTCTAAAAGGACCGTCAATGAAACAATTATGTAGGATCGAATGTACTTACTATGGGATAAAACCACTTTGGCTTTTTAACAACCATACCCTCGCGTGACCCACCTAGGATTCTATATGTTTGACAAGCACTATCATGAAAAGCAAAATGAACAGAAATTAGAACCATTCATTTATTTTTGTTGTCAATGAAATACAAACAGGATAACTTACGTGTCGAAGACGGATTTTGTATCTCTGTCTGGCTTGTTACTCAAGGGATCAAACCAATAGACTACGTTGCGGCGGGGACATATAACACACAAAGTCCAGTGGTTTCTTTAACAACATATACACATTAAAATGAAGTTAGATGAGTGAGAAGACAATTATTTAGTAAACTTCTGAAATTGACAAAATGTAAATACGAACCGTTGGACAATGGGTGCTAGATAACAACGAAGTTTGGTTTGTGCCATTTGGTAGCCGACATAGTGAGTCCTATGCGCCACAGTACAAGTATCCCCTGTCGTATTCGCAGGACATAAGAATCCATACCAATTACCTCTTTCCATGTTTGCGCAGAGATCGTGGAAGGTGCTATAATAGAATTAAAATTAGGAATCAATTCTTGAATGTATGAAAACAAAAAACCACTAAATGAATTCTATGGGAAAATTGAAAAAAAACTTACCGGACTGCAAATTTGACCCAGCCTGCATCTATCTCCTCCAACCTGATAAACTGCTTGAGATCTTTATAGTCAATCGTGTAGGGATACTCCACTTGGCCCACAATCCCTGGAGGCATCTTCAAGTCAATCTGTTTAATGCCCTTGTAGATCTGTTGCAGCCGTGCTAATAAGGGCCATTTGGTCGCAGCTTCGTCATCCTTTTAGAACATCAAAAAACAAATTGTTATTAGGATGCCAACAGATTTTCAGTAACAGTAAGGTAATTCCTACCATTGGAGGTGTTGCGTCTGAACCAATAAGATTGCGAGGCCAAAGGATGAAAGATCCTATCGCTTGACCTAACGTGCCAACCTCTGGATCGGGAGCAGGGATGGCTGTACCTTCTTCCCCCTTTCTAACAATCGTCACATTCACCCTACGAAAATCCTCCGGAATTTGCTGATTATGGTGGGTGGTAGCACGTGTGTGAACGAGAGCATCAGCAACAACACGCAACAGTGGATCATCCAAATAGAGGGTGCAAGGGTCTCCCGACACTGGAGTGGGAGAAGGGTCGCCAAGTGGTCCCGACACTGGAGTGGGAGAAGGGTGGCCAAGTGGTTGCTCCAGAGGGTTGTAACTTCCTCTGGTGCTATTGAAGGCCGGGGATTCCTGAGTTCGAGCCTCGTCCCTTGCCCTTTGTGCTTCAAACATCTTTGCCATTTCAAGTTGAAGCTCTGGCAAGAGCTCTTGTCGGAGCTTGTCGCGAAGGTTGGCCTCGATCTCTCGTTCGAGGTCCTCTCGAATCTTGGCCACAACGTCCTTACTAGGTCCAGCTTGTGACGAATAACGTGGCTCTCGTCCAAAATACCTCGCGGCACTAACTCCCCGTGTTTCTCCTCGAACACGACCAAGGTCATCTGCCTTCCCAATAGCCGTTGACAAGATGTCCATCCGTGTACTTGGATTGAATGAACCTTGGCTACTCTGCTCGTCCAGGTCATCCTGTAGCATACAGTTTATCGTAAATGTATCGAAAGCACTCGCGACATGTAAAAAATTAGGTACTTATGGTATAACTACTTACAATCCTCGCAGCAACCTCAGCAACAGTCGGATTTATGTACTTCCCAGCCTTTTATCGTTATGAAAATCATTGCACGTAGCTTGAAAGACTCCTTCTTATAAGCATCAAACACATCTACGCCTTCCTCCCACAACTTCTTCAAGTCCTCAATCAAAGGCGCCAAATAGACATCAATATCGTTCCCTGGCTGTTTTGGTCCAGAAATCATCATAGATAGCATCATATACTTACGTTTCATACATAGCCAGGGAGACAAGTTGTATATTACAAGGAGAACCGGCCACGCACTATGTGTGCTAGTAAGAGTTCTATACGGATTGATGCCGTCTGTACAAAGCCCAAGCCGTAGGTTTCTCGGCTCGCTGCCAAATTGAGGGAATATTTCATCTACTTTTTTCCATTGTGGAGAGTCAGCTGGGTGCCGAAGATATTTCCCATCAGATATTCTCTCATCAGAGTGCCATCTCAACTTCTTCGCTTTTGTTGCACTCGCAAACAAATGTTTAAAACGTGGTATTATTGGAAGATACCACATAACCTTTAAAGGTTGCCTTTTACTTGTCACATCACCACAACCACCATCTTTTTTCACTTTGTATCGTGCAGTTTTACACTTAGGACACTCACTAAGACCTCCGTACTCATTTCTGTACAGTACGCAGTCATTAGGGCAAGCATGTATCTTCTTATACTCCATACCCATTGTAGACAGGATTTTCTTGGCCTCATACATACGATTTGGAAGTACATTATCCTCCGGAAACATATCACACAATAGTTCAAGCAGCAATGTGAAACTACTATCGGTCCACCCACAAGTTGCCTTTAAGTTAACCAAATGTAATGTTCCTGTCAGCCGCGTGTACTTACTACCACTATACAATGGTGTCTCTGCATCACTCCGCAGGCTATCATACTCCTGCGACTGCGCAAAGGATTCTTCCTCAACATCGTTAATCATTCTCTCCATTCTATCTTCATCTATGACATCCACAGCTTCCTTCTTGTGTGACGGACAATCAGTTACTTCCTCACCATGCCATATCCACCTTGTGTATCGCAGATTTATTCCATCACAAAGTAGGTGATCCTTTATGACATCAACATCCCGTCTACTCTCATTCAAACAATTGACACAAGGACAAAAAAACTTCCTATTTCTTGCAGGAGCATTCTTTTTAGCGAATTCAATAAATTCGTCCACCCATTTCTCATATTCTTCACTAGTTCTCAAAGCATTCATCCAACTATGATCCATTTTGTTACCACCTAAGGCATTACCAATAACATTCACGCGTTTAGTACAATTCTCAAGGACATATGATGGGATTGCCTAATTAAGTTATCAACCCAATTTAGGATTTTAAAATATGGGCTTAATAACTTTATTGCCCCCTCCTAGCCTCATCTTACCTATTAAAAGGGTTTCAGTGCTATGTAACTTGAATTTTTAATAAGTATATGTATATAAAATTAATGTATAATAAAATAAGATTAAATTAAATAATTTTTTTGAGGTTTGGAAGAATTAAAAACATAACGAGTTTCATATTAACAAAACAATTTTAAGTTTTGGCTTGAATTATTCTTCATAATTCAAGAATTTGGAATTAACAAAACAATTGTGTGTAATTAATACAAGAATTTCTTTAATTTAAATAAATCATATTTTATTTTATTATATATACTAATTAATGGTGCAGGAACAAGACCAATGAAATGGGGTGATGCCACTACGTGTGTATGGATAAATCTCCATTGCCTTATAAAAGCTACATTTCCCTAAAACTGAACAACAGGGATCTATTATACTTTTAGAAAAGCCGTAGAAACGGCTTTGTATTAACAGGGTTAACATATTAAGCTTATTATGAGGTTTCAAATTAAACGGGGTTAAAGATAACAAATGGTTTCGCCAAATTCATGGTAGGATTTTAATGAGAGGTTTTAACGGTTTCATGAACAACTATGAATTGTATTGGTTTCATGTGGCATACACTAATCAATTATTGGAAGAAACTTTTATGAGCCACTTTCATTATGTTACACTTGAACATATAAATAAATAAAACTTCAAAAACTTTGTGGAGGAAATTTAATACTCTACTTCTAATCGTTCTTATAAATCACTTTTAACATGATCACAATAGTCAAAGAAATCTTTAAATCTCATTAACTCTACCTTTAAATTTAAAACCTTTCTAACTACATCCCTATTTAATATAACATTTTATCTTATAAGAACAAAGTTTACTCAATAATTAACGAGAGGCATATTGAAACAGGGGAGTAAACCATATTCTGTTACAAAAAAAAAACCATATTCTAGGGCCGACGAAGAAAATAATAAGCACAATCTCAACCATTTAATTTATTTTTCAAAAGAAAAATAAACCATATTCTGTTGCAAAAAAAAACGAAGAAAATCAACCAACCTGATCAGGGCGCCCCCTAGCTACTATGTTTGAGAGGTAGAGAAGATGTTGGAGCTCCACCCACGCACAACAATGGAGGAGAGAGCAAAACCCACTGTGGAGGAGGTGAGGTTGCAGCCGTGGAGGAGGTGAGGTTGCAGCCGTTCAAGAGGAAGAAGAAGAAGGGAGGAGGGAAGAGTTCAACAAAGCTAGGGCCGATCGATGGTGGAGGAGGGAGCTTGAACAAGGGAGGAGGGAGGAGTTGAAGAAAAAAAATACACAGGAGGAGGGCCGACGGTGTGGGTGGGAGAGGAGGAAGAAGAGTAAAGTTGTTGAGAGGATGTGAGGTGAGGGTGAGATGGTAGATGAGAAGACCGCATGTCAGACAAGTGTCTGACATGCAGGGGACGCCTTTAGGCGTCCCAAATGGAATTTGGGACGCCTAAAGGTGACTTTAGGCGTCCCAAATGGCATTTGGAACGCCTAAAGTCCCACTTTAGGCGTCCCAAATGGCATTTGGGACGCCTAAACCCAGCTCCTGGCGCTAAAAATAATTTATGAAATTTATATTTCGCGCCAGGAAGCACTTTAGACGTCCCAAATTCAAATTTGGGACGCCTAAAGGTTCCCCTACACATATATAATTACGAAAATGCCACCGCCTCCCTTTTTAACCACCCAATTTTCAATTTGGGACGTCTTTGGGGGTGGTTATATCTCAATTCTGTAGTAGTGACTTACTATACCAACAAACAAATATTCTGTATTTTTTGCATAGGTGGAATTCCTTCATTCCTTTGGAAGATGCCCTCTTTGAGATATGTTTCCATTGACGAGAATCATTTAAAGGGTAATTTGCCAGAAGAAATGTGTCATCAACTCCCTTTACTTGAAGTCTTTGCTGTTGATGGTAATCAATTAGAGGGAAGCATTCCAAAATCAATAAGCAACTGCACATCTTTGAAACAATTATATTTGGGTGGTAACTCATTTACAGGTATGTACTTTATTTGTGTGTTTTCTTTTCTTTTTAAATATCTTTCTCTAAAATTAAATTATGGTTTTTTTTTTTTTCATTTCATTTATGTGAAACAACAAATAAAGTGTAGATCAAGAACCAATAGAACCTTATGATATATTTGTAACATAGATAAGTGAAATTCTTATATACCATTCGATGACATCAAAACCTTAAACCATACAGAATGACCACCATGTGTTATGCCAATACTTTTTTTTTTTCCAAAGATATTATCTACCTCTTAATAACTTAAATTTTATGTTTTTTCTATCCCCTAATATTAAAATAATTATAATATTATTAAAATATAGACAAGTTTGGAGTTGTTTTTTCTTATTTATTATATGTATAATTTGTAATAATTTTATATTGTTAATTGAAATTTAAATTATATTTAATATTTTCTTAAGAAATTAAAACGTGGGAATTAACAATTGTACAATAAACAAAAAATTATTTATATATGTGTAAAAAGTCAAGGGAAAATGAAAATATCAAAAATTAAATCCAAACCTACATTTTTAACAATTTTCTGTTAAAAAACCATAATTTCATTTAAATTAAAGGTAGTTGATTTAAATTAAAGGTAGATGCAAGCCATATTTTATTTTTAATTATTTCATTTAAATTTAATTTATATTTTCCTTTGTTTGTAGTTTATTTGTTTGTTTGTTATTTGATTGTGATTAATTCTAAAAAGTAATTAGAAGATAGGTAAAGATGGAAAAAAAAAACAAAATCTAAATTATTATCGTAAATAAACAAAAACAAGCAACAAATATATTTATGTCAGGGGTGCTTTTAAGAGCTTCACTGACCCTATACATTGAGAATGTCACACCTCATTCTAGAGTTACTTATCAAAATTGTTTAACCATTTAAGAACCACATGTAACTCAATTAATACCCTTACAAGGATGAACTATTTAAAACTTTTCAACTTGGGTATGTGATATAATAAATTTTTCTGAAACTTCAAAAATTCATCAATAAATCATCTCATATCCAAAAATCGTGGTTCAATACTCTATCTTTAGCACTTAAAATGCTTTTTATGATAAAATTAAGATATGGGCTTAACACCATCTCACTAAGTCCAGAACTTTCCTAAAACTCATACTGTACATACAAATTTTTTGCAAAAATTGCAGAATTATGACCCAAATTAGAAAATTCATATCTTTGCACATCTAAAAATTACAAATTAATACTTCTTTTATATAAGAAGATCTTATATTCACTTACTTCATTGATATATCACAATGCTTAGGGATTACAATATATATAGGAAAAGAAAGGAAAAACAGAGAGACAGAAACCGATGGTAGGTGCGTGATAGACGGAGGTGTAGACGGAGGTGTGTGAGAGTGTCAACAATGGCATGCTATTCGGTGCTGATATTTCTGACTTTCTACACTCCCCCTCAAGCTGGAGAGTATATGTCAATCATACCCAGCTTGCACAGAAACTTTTCAAACGTAGTTCTGCTTAGTCGTTTTGTCAGCACATCTGCAATTTGGTCTTCAGATCTGATGTAAGACAAATTCATGATGCCTGCTTCAATTTTCTCTTTAACAAAGTGTCTGTCTATCTCAACATGTTTTGTTCTATCATGATAGACTGGGTTCTTGACCATTTCAATGCTAGCTTTGTTGTCACACCAAATTTGCATTGGCCCCTCATATAGAATTCCCAACTCCTTCAGTAATCTGATGATCCAAAGTCCTTCACATACTCCATGTTAACAGCTCTCAGTTCGGCTTCTGCACTACTTAGTGATACCACAATTTGTTTCTTGCTTCTCCATGTAACAAGATTTCCCCACACATATGTGCAATATCCTGAGACTGATCTTCTAGTTTCTCTATCCCTTGCATGATCTGCATCAGTGTATATTACGATATTTCTAGTAGTGCATTTCTTAAAGAAGATTCCTTTTCTAGGATTAAGCTTTAAATAGCTTAGGATTCTGTATACAGTTGCCATGTGTTCTTCTTGTGGTTGGTGCATGAATTGACTTGCTATTCCAACTGCATAGCTAATGTCTGGACGTGTATGGGTCAAGTATATGAGTTTGCCAACAAGTCTTCTATACTGTTCTGTGTTGACTGGGACACCTTTTGGTTTAATTTCTAGGTGACAACCTTCTTCCATTGGTGTTCCTTCAGGTTGTGCCCCTAGCATTCGAGTTTCATGCAATAGATCTAGGGTATACTTCCGCTGGGATACATTGATACCCTTTTTAGTTTATGCCACTTCCATGCCTAGGAAATACCTCATTTGTCCAAGGTCTTTCACCTGGAACTCAGTTGACAAATCCTGTTTTAAATGAGCAATAGATTCTTCATCGTTTCCCGTAATGACCATGTCATCAACATAGACGATCAAGATGGTGACTCTGCTGTTGACATGTTTGACGAACAATGTGTCATCTGCTTGTCCCTGAGTATACCCCAATCTTTTCATTGTTTTGGTAAATCTACCAAACCATGCCCGAGGAGATTGCTTAAGTCTGTACAATGACTTGTTGAGTTTACATACAGAGTTGTTAGGAGCTAAAATTCCATCTGGAATCTCCATGTAAACTTCTTCTTCCAAGTTTCCATTCAGAAAGGCATTATTTACATCTAGTTGATGCAACGACCAATCCAAGTTGGCTGCGATTGATAGGAGTATTTGAATAGTATTAAGCTTAGCTACTGGAGCAAATGTCTCCTGGTAATCAATTCCATATGTCTAAGTGTATCCTTTTGCCACCAGTCTTACCTTGTATTTGTTGATACTACCATCAGGATTGAATTTTGGGTTGAAGATCCACCTGCATCCTACTGGTTTCTTTCCCTTGGGAAGAGTTGTAATCTCCTATGTTTTATTTTCCTTGAGTTCCCTTAACTCTTCTTCTATAGCTCATTTCCAATTTGGATCAGCTATAGCTTGTTGAAATATTTTTGGGATTTTAATCTGCGCACTATTTACAACAAAGCTTTGCATTTTCATAGATAGGTTACCATATGAGACAAAACGTTGAATTGGATGCTGAGTACAAGATCTTACCCCTTTTCTCAATGCAATAGGCCAACCAAATTCTTCACGATTTAATCCCGAATTAGAGTCATGGTCATTCCTTTGAATGGGAGAGATAGTTGTACCATTGTTTGGTTCATCTTGATTTTGTAGTCTGGACTCTTCATTTTGCTGCGATTCAGTATCCATCCCTGAATTGATTTCAACATTTGTTTCCAGTTCATTAGGCATGAGTTCAGGTTGAAGTGGAAGATGTTCTGATTCATAATCAAGTTGGGTAGGAGTAAGTTGGCTTGTGGAAGGGACAAATTCAATGATGGGCACAAGATTAGGTTGTGGTGGTGATGATTCAAGTTTATTCAGGATTAGCCATTCAATTTCAGTGTACTCCCCTTGAATGGGTAATTTAGGGTAATATGCTTCGTTTTCCAAGAAGACTGTATCTTTGGAGATAATAAGTTTCTTGGAAGCTGGACAGTAGCATTTATACCCTTTTTGAGTAGGAGAGTAACCAAGAAAGAGACATTTGTCAGTACGAGTACCAAGTTTGTTTCCATCATTTTTATGGACATAGACAACACAACCAAATACCTTAGGAGGCAATGAAGTGATGATTGAGCAACTGGGAAAATTTTCTAACAGTTTTTGGATAGGTGTGTCATACTTGAGGACTTTGGAAGGAAAACGATTAATGAGATAAGCCGCAGTGAGTACGGCATCACCCCAAAAAATGTTGGGAACATTTCGTTCCATTAGTAAGGTTCGGGTTACTTCCAACAAGTGACGGTTCTTTCGCTCAACTACTCCATTTTGTTGAGGAGTGTAAGGGCAGGAGGTTTGGTGATGAATTCCTTGTTGATCAAGAAATTCGCTAAAAATGTTGCTCATATATTCCTTGGCATTGTCACTTCGTAGTACCTTAATAGACACATTAAATTGGGTGCGCACAAAGGAATAGAAGTTTTGAAAGATTTTGGCTACTTCAGATTTGTCTTTCATTAAATAAACCCATATGGTTCTAGTGTGATCATCTATGAAAGTAACAAACCATCTAGCATTAGTGAGAGTTTTTATTCGTGAAGTACCCCAAATGTCACTATGGATTAGTGTGAATGGCGAGGAAGGTTTGTAGGGTTGTTTGGGATAAGAGGATCTGGTTTGTTTTGCAATTTGGCAAGTTTCACAATGAAAAGGAACAAAATTTTTATTGAATAAATTTGAAAATAAATGCTTCATATAATCAACACTAGGGTGACCCGAACGACAGTGCCATAAGTTGACATCATGATTTTGTGAATTAGAGCTAACCAGTGATCTTCTTGCCTTCCTTGCATCTTCGGATCTCAAGTTTGACTCTTCAAGGTAGAACAGTCCATCCCATTCTCTAGAAATTCCAATCCTCCTCCTCGATTTTAAATCCTGAAAAATACAAACATCGTTATCAAACATGACTCGGCACAGTCGACCCTTAGTTAATTTACTCACAGATATAAGATTGACAGTGAGTGTGGGCACAAACAAGACATTATGAAGTTTCAGGGAATTAGAGAGAATAACTGTGCCAATTCGTTCAACTGTAGTGTATAGCCCATTAGCAACTTTGACTCTAAGATTCTCATGAATCAGTTTAAGAGTTGAAAACAAAGTGCGATTACCAGTCATGTGATTAGTTGCTCCTGAATCAATAATCCAAGCATTCTCACTAGCTCGTACAGTATTTAGAGCTATAATGGAGTTACCTGATTTTACAAGGTTGATGTCGGGCGTAGAATTAGACTTATTTTGTCTGTCTAGCATCCTACGGAATATCTGCAGTTCCTCTTTAGTCAGAGAATGATTATCCTCAGCTTCTGACTCAGTAGCAGAGATATGGTTTTGTTTGTTGCCTCCTGGTTTTCCATGAAGCTTCCAGCACTCTTCTTTGGTGTGGCCCTTCTTCTTGCAATAACTACACCATTTGTTTCTTCGTTCGTCTTGTGGTCGTTTTGCCGCCAAGGTTGACCTTTCAATTGAGCTCGAACTACCATGGTTTGCTGCCAGGGCGGACTTTTCAATTGGGCTTAAGCTACCTTGACTCAAGAGCTTTTTGCTTTCTTTGAACTGCACATGGTTGACAACATCAAAGAGATGCAGTAAAGGCTTTAGGCCAATTATTCTGCCCCGTATCTCCTCAAATGAGTCATTTAGTCCAAGGAGAAAATCATACACTCGTCCTTCTTCGACTATTTTCTTGTATAACTGAGAATCTTCCACATTTTTCCATAGATGTACTTCAAACAGGTCCTGTTGTTGCCAGAGTTTGATCAATGCGTTATAGTAATCAGTGACGGTCAGAGTACCTTGTCTCAAATCGCGAAGTTGGCGCTTCAAATGGATCAAGGCTGCAGTATTATCAAGAGAGGAATAGGTTCTTCTGGCTGTATTCCAAATTTCTTTTGCAGTAGTTGCGAGGAGATATCCTTCGCTGATGTCATCAGTCATAGAGTTGCACAACCAACTCATAACTTGATTGTTCTCAGCAAACCATGTATCAAAATGAGTGTCATCAGGGGCAGGCTGGGATGCTCCTCCATTAATATACTTCTCTTTTCGCTTGCCACGAAGATACCTTAGCAAGGTTTGGGACAATTGGAGGTAGTTTCGCTCATTGAACCTATGGTTAATAGCCATAATCTGACTATCGGAGAGTTCTAGAGCCATCACCGTTTTGCTAGTAGTGGAGGAGTGAGAAGAAGATGAGTCTTGGGTCTCAGAATTTGTGCCTGACATGAGTGCAATTGGTGTTGTTCCCGTTATGGATGAATTTTCATGAAAAGAACCAAAACGAGGAGGAAATTTAGGAGAATCCATGAGGAAATGGTGGGTGTAGAAACTGTAGTTTGGTTTATGGAAAAACGAAGATCGGAAAGCACTCTGGACGGTGGCGCGTTCTGTTCACGGGCCGATGAACAGTAGTGGCGTGTGGCTTCACGCGCCGGTGACGGTGGCTGCTAGTGGGAAGCACGCGCTGCTCAGATTGACGCCGCGCTCTGGGGTTGCGCCGATCGGCGCTGTCCGAACCTCTCTGAGGTGGCGGTGTGTTCAAACGCGCCAGTAAAACGGAGATCGGAGCACATTGTCTCCTCCCCTGTTTTCCGATCTGCAGCGTCTCTCTCTCGCGTCTCACTCTCTCTGGTCGCCGGACATGCTATGCCCAGCTCTGATACCATATAAGAAGATCTTATATTCACTTACTTCATTGATATATCACAATGCTTAGGGATTACAATATATATAGGAAAAGAAAGGAAAAACAGAGGGACAGAAACCGATGGTAGGTGCGTGATAGACGAAGGAATAGACGGAGGTGTGTGAGAGTGTTAACAATGGCATGCTATTCGGTGCTGATATTTCTGACTTTCTACATTTTAAAGCTTAGGATGTGTGCTATTTTTATGCCAAATTTCCTCACTTAAATAAAATGCTTGCCCTAAATAAGGTCAATCACAAGACTGACGTTTCAGAATGAATATAAACTAGTTATTGCTTATAATTTTGGATATCAAAGCTCACCAACCACTCCTTATGGAGTTATGTACAACCCAAAACAAACTTTAAGCTTACATGCCACTATAATTATAATAAGCCACACTAATGCAAAATTAATGTGAAAGCCATTCACCTTAGCCAAGCTTTCAACAGCTTCTCCATTCTCGAGGATGTACTTGTTCCTATTGTTAATACATAGAGAGGGGTGAGATTGGGGAATTTCAGTAGCAATAATCATATTTCAGTATATAATGCATGGCAAATAACTGAGCATGTGAAAGAACAATACCTTACAATAATTGAATAACTATAAAATTGAATAAATTAAACTTTTATTACACATGGCCATGACAATAACAAAAGCAAGCAATTTACATGTTCTCATGCTTAACTGCGGAAATTACAGCACGAACAAACATGCAACCAAAACATAATATACGAAATTAATGATTAAAACTACTTTTATCATGCTCTCTCATACTTGCACTTCTTTCTTGATGTCCTCTTGGTGGAGTTAGGGCACAAATCAAATCCTAACATTTGTATGTACATGCATGATAGTTAACATGTGTATCATTCATGTCATAGTTGAACTATTTCTCGTCTAAATGGTGCTATTCAAATAGGGAATATAAATAAAGTTCACAAAATTATGCTTTAATATTCCAATTGCGTATTTATTACTTTTAAGAATTGTTTTATGTAGTACCTCATTCAAGGGTTACTTATCATAGTTTGTTTAGCCATTTAAGAACCATATGTGACTCAAATAGTACTCTTGATAAAACTAAACTTTTAAACTCTCTAAAATTGGGTAATAGGAGACAATGAATTTTCCTAAAAATTTTGGAAAATTGTAACTAATTTAATATATCTCCAACATTAGTTATTCAAAACTCTATTTTTAGCTCTTCAAACGCTCTCTGAAAGAAAAATAAGACTTATGTTCATTTTTGTTCCATTTGGTACAGAAACATACATTTATAAAATCTGTATTAAACATTTTCGCAACAGATTTCCTACCTTCTTAGTTATGTTAGAAAAAACATAACTATGAAACAACAAATCCAAAAATTATGATCTAGAACTTGTATTAAACCTCAAAATGTGTACTACCATATCACAAATTTCCATAGTCCAATTTGCTCTGTCAAGTGTTACTCTGAAATTCGCAGCTCAAAATAAAATAGCAACTAGCTAACTTACCTACTTCATCCATTCTTGTTATGTTTATAGCATAGCACTCAACTTAGGCATTGATAAGCCCCTTCTACCTCCTTATGCATTATTATTTACATGCCAAAATATATATACATATATACATACATATCCTTAATATTAAAAGTAATCATAGCTAATCATCAAGTCAGAAACTTAAACAAAATACAATTATCGAGGTCCTTCAACTCCAACCTCCAATCGTCACCAACCACTATTCCCTTACCCTCTAAAGTACTTTCACTTACTGTATAGCACGGAAGAAGGTTGAGATTCGGGAATATCTCAATAGCAACTGTTTTTCATCATGCTAGTCATACAGGATTAATAAATATGCATGTAAAAATAAGCCATAGAGAACAAGACCTTGAGAGCAACTAAGCTGAATAGTTGACTGGTGCATATATATCTAATTGATAACTGAACTGACTAACTAATTGGCGCACAATCACTTATAGATAGACAAACTGAATAAATAACTTATGCACATTCATTTTACAAATAGATAAAATGAACATGGAACTGGTGCATATACACTAGGCAGATAACTGCTCTGCCGACCTATCTACGCACATGGCCATGGTAAATATCTATGCAAGGATAATTTACATGCTCTCATGTTTAGCTACAACAGAATGGAACAAATATACATGTGGCAACCAATGCACAACATGAGAGGAAAAGAGTTACTACCTCTTGTGCTTTCTTCCATTTTACCTTCTCCTTGTTTCTTTCTTTATTGATTCCTTAGAGGGATTGGGCAAATATCAACACCTAACATTTACATGTATAAGGGTAGGTTAACACTTGTATTACTCACAACTTGCACTAACTCTTCTTAAATCATAGCTTTACCCTTTTTACTAGGGGCGTTCGGGATCGAGACGGGATTGGGAAATCCCATCCCCGATCCCGATCCCGAAAAGTGTTCGAGAAGAAATTTAATTCCCGATCCTAACAATTTCCCGTCCCGAAGGGACGGGAAATTCTCGAGCTTAGGATATGGAATTTCCCGAATTCTCAGACATTGGGGTCATCCACAGAATTCGACCTAAAAAAGATCAGACACAGACTGAAGAGGATGAGGAGAATAAGAACTAACCTTGTGTTTATGCAAGTGTTGTTGGGCATATTAGGCCCAAAATATAATTGTTGGGCCACAACCACTTGAATGTTTTCGCATTGCACCATGAATCTGCAGTAACTTTTCATGAATATATGCTCATCGTAATATTCATTCAACAGGATTTTGGACCAACATATATGTTTTCTCTTCTAATCAACATAATATTCATCCTCAAAGAAGAAAAAAAACATGAATCGTCAATCCTTTTTTCTTTTTCCTTTTTTGATTTCCACCATTTTTGGTTGAGAAAAACAAAAGCAAGACATTCGAAGTTCAAAGCCTTGCCGGGTAATTATTCAACCATACTGGAATTCCACGTACAATCCCAGAGCAATCATCACTATTACCTACTGGTACTCCCTTCACTACTGTACAACAATGTTCTAAAATCTTAAACTTTAACCCTAACTGAAACATTTATAACCCCATTTTTCCTACACTCTTTATCCCCCAGTCTATAACTCAGAAACTAAACAGATTTTCCGACACATGAGACTTACAATTTAAGAGAGAAATCAAACAGATAACCATTTTCTTTTTGGCTGAAACTAGTATTACAATTTAAGAGTTACAACAAGAACAATCAACAGGAAATTGAGAGAAATTATGTTTCGGGCTTTCAAGTTTCAGCATACAGAATAGTTTCTGCTCAAGTCAACAATAAAAGTCAAAACCAATGAAGAAAAATAGAGAACCCAATGTCAATTTGATACCTTAGCTCTAGTATCCTTAACCTCATAAACAAAATAGACTGACGGGAGGGGAGAAGAAATTAGGGAGGCGATGAGCTTGACAAAGTCGCCACTTAAAGAGCTTCACGATGTGATCTGGAGGTGATGAGCGACCGGAGGACCATCGTCTGTCAAGCCGAGAGGCGATGAGCAACCGCCAACCGGGAATGGGACATCCGTCGACCTTCAAGAAGAGAGAGGAGGAAGGGAAATTTAGGGCTCAGAACTTAGGATAGAACTCAGAGTCAGAAGAGTTGTGTCGATGAGGAGGAAGGGATTGTTTTAGTTAATAGTTAGAAATTAGAATAGACACAAAAAAACAAAAAACATACATGTATATTATTTCGGGATCGGGAAAAAATCGGAATCGAGAAATCTCATTCCCAATCCCAATCCCAACATCATTTTTACCGATCCCGAATTTTTCCTGTCCCAAAAATTTCGAGACGGGAAAATTATGAACACCCCTACTTTTTACTTTTACAGGTTGGTCATCTTGGACAAAAGCATATGTGTGTCTATATATACGTGTGTCAGTGTGTGTGTTTATATATATTAATTAATGGCAAAAGCAATCTTTAATTTCTCGAAGACCCCAAACTTTAACTTTTTAACATAGGTCTTTTGCTTTACTCTTATCCCTTAACTTTAACTTAATCACACGACATTATCTTTTATAGTTTATTGAAGCCATATTAAATAGAACACAAATAAACTCTTTCCTTTGATAATACTTATTTTCAAAACAGGGCAAGGGAGAACATTATATAAAAGGTGGGCCTCTTGTTGCCAATTTCCTCAAAATGACCACTACAGATTTTATGCTTGCAGTCTCTTACGTTTAAATCATTATTTCACACTTTAAGGCACTAAAACAGTGAGTGCCCTTATTTTTCTTTGACCACAAACTTTCAAACTTAATAAGCTTCCTTCTTCATTTTCTAATTTTGAAATTATAAAATTCTAGCCCTTATCTCAACTGTTTCCCTTGGCTAAGACATAGCACATATATAGATGCATAAATCTCCACTTTAGAGAATAATGTTTCAAAACTTATAATCTTAACACTTCCCTAAACAAGTTTCCATTCCAAGTTCATAGGAGGGCTCAAATTGAGCAAAAATTAACTATCACAAGCTCAAAAGGATGCTGACCAAACATGGGAGAGAAGGGACAAATTATGACTTAATTTCATTTCTTCAATTCTTAACCTAGAAGCCTTTACACATGTGTAAAATATGGGTTACAGGTTGAGAGATTTGCTCCATATTAACACACCATAAAAAATTCAATCCGCAAGGGAGCAACACAACAACAGCACGCAAATCATACCATTATACTCATCTAGGCACTTCATGACATAGAATAGCCTCTCCATTTTAAGTCTGGAAATTTTCCAGTTTTAAAAACATTAGCTTAATCATCATTCAAGCACTTATAACACAAATTTTTTACCAATTAAAACAGTTGTTGTCACTTAAAGTAGCAAACAGCAAGCCTTCACTAAGATTTCAGCTTCAAAAGTTCAACCCAAGAAGCATTACTCTTCATTTAATTAAATCACTATTATATCATTTAATTTCCTTGGCCTAGAATTTCTCCAGCCTCCTATAAAACACTCGGGACAGCATCACTTATCAACCTGAAAATTGCAGATTCAAAATATGCTCCAAGAAAATTCAAACTTCAACATGCAATTGCATTTTCCCACAATCCACACCATATATCGTCCACACAAATCTTAATATATGCTAGGGCTATGATTTTTCTATTGTTCCTTAACTTTCTCTCAATAGAACCAATTTTTCTTTCATCATAATATTGCAAACAACTCATCAAATCAAGAAAATAAACATATAATGTGATTCTAGACACTTACCTTGGTCTAGAATGTCACTTGCATTTGGATAAACCTCGTCCTACTTCCGCTTCTTCTTCTTCGTCCCCTCTTCAGTTTCTCTCAACTGTCTCCCTCTACCTCCTATTGAAGATCGAAAAAATGAATGAGACGGTTGAGAGGCAGAGGTTTTTAGCGAGCATAAATTAATTATTTTATTCCTTCATCCCACACATAAAGCTTTGGTCTTGAAATATTTTATTGGACCAAGCCATTCAAAACTGAATCTCATCCCCTTGACCTGATTTACCATGGTTTGGGCTTCATAATTGGCCTTAATGTTGGTCCAAATTTGTTTATTGGGTTTGGGATAATGAATTTACCATTTTATCCCTCCTTTATTGGTACTTAATTACCAAATAAATTCCAAAAATTAATCTGGGGCACTTTGTAAAATGTTTTGGCCTCCATTAGGTTCTTTATCGTATAAAATATCATATCTAAAATTTACAGTATAAAAATCTACCTCTAACTATTTTTTCTTGAATTTTCTAGATGATTAGCATTTAATTCCCAAAAATTATGTTACAAATTATTTAGACTACTTTTGGGGAACTAAACCTCTTCATAATTTTTCTAACTCCACAAAATAATATTTTATAATGTTTCCTCAACTTCTTTAGGCCACTAAATAATTTTAATACTTTTTCCTCATTCCTTTCCATAAAACTTCACCTGAAATTAGGTTTTTGGCCAATAATTCATTTTTGAGGTGTTATGATTATAAATAATATATCTATAACTCAATTATTCCCCATAAAATCTCTTTTCTATTTGCCCATATTTTTCTCTAATTTTTTGGCATCTTTCCATAATTATACTTTTTGGCCAATTTAACTAATTTAACCAGCAGTAAAAATTCAAGATGTGACATTTTAGCTTTTAGATATTTCCGGCAGTATCTGAAATTTTTCTTTCAATAATGTCCAACTTGATATGAACATTACCACCATCATTTTGCACCTTTCTCATATGCTGAACCACTTAATGTTATATTCTAGAAATTTTCCAGATTTAAAACATAGAATAAATCGACATTTAAATGCCTCCATCTGAGGCTTAACCACCTAGAATAATTGTTTAGTATCTAGAGGCATTAAGCAATAGACTTTCAATCAGTTTTTTTGCCTCCAAAATTGAACATTGACAGCCACAATAACTCATGCGAATACATACATACATACAAGTCTTAACCAGTATTTACTTAAGTTTATCATACCTAATGAAATTTCCAGCATGTAAAGTAATATATACCACAGCAAGAACAATAAGATTTTTGTCTGCCTTAACTTCATTGCCTCACGTATAATCACACACTCTTAATCGGGAAAATGTTCCAGTTTTCTCGAAAATCCTCAAAGTTGGGCAGCACTTGTTCTTAATCAGAAAAATACAGTAACTAACATGCATGCAACTAACATATATATCGACTTTAATCATCTCTTTGGGATCCTTAATCAGGCTTTGATGCTTTAAGGCATTTATTCAACACGTAGAAACCTTAAAACAGCAACTCATAACTCAATTTCAAGCTTCAACAATTCAGTTCACCAAGCATCAATTCAACCATCATTTAAATGACTTTAACCATGGTTTATATATAGCTAGGACACTTAATTATAACTATCAGGAAAACTAGGAAACTTTAACAAGTAATCTGCCACACAAACAAGCAACAACAAACAAATTTATGGGAACTGGATGATAAAATTTTGAGAAACATACCTTTGAATTCGCCAATTTTTGGCCAATTAGTATCAATAGATCAAAAAAGGCACACTGCATAACATAAACGTTTCAGCCAATTGGGGGATTCGTAAGTCAGTAAGAAAATAGGGACATATTGCAAACATTGGAATCTCTTAGGAGAAACGGAACAATTGAGAAAAATACAATGTTAAAAAACTATACCAATCAGTTCAAAATAAAAGGATCAAGAACAACAATTGGTTAAAAATTTCTCGAACATCCAAGGAAGGATTTGAGCAGCATTAGCTCTCAAGCCCGGCCAAGGAAAAAGCTCCAAGGCAGCCCTGCAGATGTTTAGAGAAACAAGCATTTGGATTTATCATCATTGAAAATTCAATTGAGATGAATAAACTATAACTTCAAAATTGATCAAAGCTTCTCATAAGAGAAGTATCAGAGAGGAATTTAAGACACTATCAGAAGAATGACCAAAAAAGTACTTTAAAAAAAAGCAGTAACTTGCTAACAAGTTCACTTGTAAATATTCCATCCTATAATGACAAAAAATTTAAAAAATCAACAATAGAAGCTAACAAAGTGATTCAGATGGATAAATATATGGGACGTGTTCATCCCTAAAGCACTTGTGACTGCTAAAGGGGCAGACAAGTACCAAATGGCAACTAAATGCATAGGGGAGCAAGACCCCAGAGAAAAAATCAGAAACGAAATGCATAGGGAAACAACACCTTTGAACCCATTACCAGGAACCAAATATAATAGAAGATTATAAGGGTCATCAGATAGGAGCAAAAGACTTAAAATGAAATAATCACAAACATATCATCTAAACTAAGCTTCTGTTCATCACATGACCCTACTATCCCTTCCTCCTCTGTTGCAACCACCAGCACCGATCTCAAACTATTTTAGAACCCAAGATAAATCACAGGAGACTATACACATTTTTCAATTATCCAAGGCAATAGAAGACTTCTCCAATGAAGTATCTAAATAAAATAGAATGCAAGATCTCAAACCTTTGGTTTGGGCAACTCCAATCTCTAGCTCTACCACCTCCTTGTCCACCACAGTCACCTCTCCTTGATATCGGACACCTGCAATTTACATCATATTACCGCACAATCAAGTGAGAAAACAGATAGGAAGAGAAAACTGATCCTGGAATGGTTGAAAAAAACTGAAAACAATGAAGGAAAACAAAAATTGTGAGAAAATTGGGGAGAACAAAGGGCAGCTAAGGCAAGAATGAAGGCCTAGTAATGGTAGCAATGGAGAGAAAGAGACGAAGTTGGGAAGGGGACAAGTAGGTATGGGGTTGGTGGTGAGGGAGAAGAGTGGGGATGGTGGTGAGGTTGGAGGAAGACGACATTTGCCCCCTATTTCTTTATCTCAGAACACTAATTTTTTCGTCATTTTTTATTCAAAAAATTGAATCCCATAACGTTCAAACAACTCGTGTATATATCTATACACACACCTCTTTAGCGTCAGCAAACCAACAACGTCATAAATCTTCAATTTGTAAATGGCATACCCACATGATAGCACCTCTTTTACATTCATCAAATTGAACTTCCTGTATTAATTTTCTGAAAAAACAGTGGCATTTGTTTACTCAAATTCTGTCAAACTTCGGTCAGCCCCAAAACATTGATTTATGAACCATTAAAACATTTTTAAAGTAACTAGGGTTCTCTTTTTCTCATCAAGGAACAATGGCCAGCAAACTTACACCAGTCTTTTGGCTCCCAAACTTCAATTCTTCATCAATCAACAATTACCTACTGCATTTAGGAATGTTATTTGGTCTTAGTAGTTAGTACACCACAATAAATCAAACAGAATGTCCCAATCACAGTTTGCGATTTCTCCTTTAATTGGCACTTTCCCGACTCATAATCAGAATTTAACCTTTTAGCAATTCCTAAACAACAGCAAGAGAAGATGTTGAAGATGAAAAGGGAGTTGAGTAACTCACCTTGGCAATCGGAATCTGTAATTGCATAAGGTATTCAAGCTTCCTTCCTCTTATTCTGCAATCTCTCATCCACTTGCCTTCATAATTTCTTAATCTCTTGGTCTGTCCGCTCCTTTCTCTCTCTTCCCTCTTATATTTTCTATTCACTCCTTCCCCACTCTCAAAATTTTTCAATCCCAATGCTGCTCACCCAATACGAGTAAGGGAGGTGGTTTTGCATCAATTCTACTATCATAGTACTCCTTATTCAAGGTTATCCTCAGTTCCTCATTCCAAGCAATATAATTGGGCCTAATCTCTCTCTGACCCAATCCTAGTCCTACCCCTAGTACTTTGTATCAACAAAGGCCTAAGGATTTTGTGGAGGAGGAGAGAGTGACTCTCCATTTCTCTTACCTATATGTTCCCTCCACTTCTTTATTTCTACAGTTTGAGATTTAATATCCTATAAAAATATATTATAACATTAAATAACAAAAATGTAAATAAATAAATTTAAATTATTAAAATTATTTTTTAAATTTTCCTTGGTTACTTTTGGCCTTCATATATTTAATAATGATTCCTTGCTTAATTTTTTAGAATTCACTTACCTGAAAATAAGTTTTTTTGAATAAATTTATTTTCTTGAGGTCTTAATTAATTCCTTCAAGCCTCCTTGGCACTATAAATTGTTAATTCAAAGCCCAAAAGTTCAGATGTTAGAGAGAAGAAGAGAATTGGAGACGAGAATTACGGATGTTCACTAACACAGTGATGTATGTGTCTGCGACATAACTTACCTAGGACTCTTAAGATTAGCCACAATTTAATTCTGAAAAGTAATTTGCAAGCAAAGATAAATAAAAAAAAAACATACACACAAAACAAGTTGAAAAGCAGAGAGAATTCTAATTAAACATAGCTAAAATAATCAAAACCAAGTCTACAAAACCTCATTCCCTATCTAGTTAGGCCTCTTAACTTTATTATAAACTTATTAAAACAATTACAAAATATATTATAAAAATTAAAACAAAAATTTAAATGCAACTAAAAACACTTGTTCAACTAAATTGTTTTGATACAAGATATTTTCAAGAGTCTGTCAAATAATTAAATTGCATATTTTAATTTTTTTTGGGTTCAAAGAGAAGCCGTTCTATGTGAAATTAAATAAAGCTTTTATAATTAATAGTTTTTCGTAGGGAATTAATCAAAAGGAAAGAGAAAGTATGCATTATATATATATATATATATATATATATATAACATGTGGACTCAATCGTTATAATCTGTTGTGAAAAGTAAACCACTAATGTTAAAAAAAAAGTACATAATTTCTCATTTCAACCATACATAAAGAACCCGAAGTTTATATACTCAAACTATACAGACTCAAATGCAATTACTAGGAGGTAAAAGCCATTTGATGGTTAGAAAAAATTTGCTTTATCATTTTCTTATGTGTGTGTGTGTGTGTGTGTGTGTGTGTTATATATTATATCAAATAATATGACCTGCTTTATTTTTCTTCTTATAAGTTCCATTCACTTTTTACAAACACTTGATGCTAATCAAGTATATTTGGATGCAAATCTCTTTATAAGCATGAGTTTATTATATCTTTTTTATTCTTTTTCGTTGTTTCTTTAATCATTTTTCTCTAATAGAAAATGAATTTAAAATGAGATTTTGTTTTTCATCATTCATTAATCATAGTTTTTAAATATAGCTACTAATTTACAATCCCAAAATATCGAAAGATATCATGAATTGTTGGTAAGACTTTAATGACAGAAAGATAGGATCACACATGTTGTTTAAATCTTGGAAAACAATTTTTTGAGTACTCTAAACCATATCAATTATATAATGTACCCACTTGTTATACACACATTGTATGTTCTATCAAGTTCAACTCTTCTTTTATCCGCCATCTTTTCAAGTTTAATTTTCTTTTATCAATTTTTGTCGGTTGTTCCTAGCTTTCCTAGTTTACAAGCATATTAGTTTCCTATTAAATAGTTATTAAAAAAATTACTACATTAAAAACTTTACATTTCAAACAAGTCTTCAATAACCACGGCATCTCACAGGTAGTTTATGATTTCTCTAACATTTTTGCTGTAAAATTTTACAAAGACTTAAAAAAATAATAGAAATAAGTTTATTTGTCTATATTCTTTGTATATGAAAGTCGTGGTTTCCATCAACTTTTTTTTTTCCCCGTCCAGGTTTTGTACCCAAAGGCATAGGCAAACTTGATAAACTTAATGGCTTAGACTTGGCTGATAATCATTTGAAAGGACCTATTCCTTCCAACATATTCAACATTGACAACCTTGAGCCTTAGTGGCAATTCCCTCTCTGGCGTTCTTCCATCATATTTAGGAATTGGCCTTCCCAACTTGGAGGAATTACGGGTAGGGGAAAATGGACTAACTGGACAGATTCCAAACAGCATATCAAACGCTTCTAAGCTCATTAGATTAAGTTTGTCATCGAATAAATTTAATGGAGCTACACCCAATGAGCTTGGAAATTTAAAAAACTTGATGGAATTAGATTTGGATGAGAATCATTTGAGTGGGTTGATTCCTGATACAGTTAACAAATTACATAGCCTTCAACGTTTAAGTCTTAGCGACAATAGATTGCAAGGGTTCATTATAAATGAACTTTGCCAACTTAAAAGTCTAAGTGAGTTGTATCTTGCTAACAACATGTTTTCAGGAGTAGTTCCAGAATGTCTCGGGAATACTTCTTTGCGAGAGTTGGATTTTAGCTCAAACAAATTGGTTTCTCATATACCCTCTTCTCTATGGGGTCTCAAAGATATCTTGGTTTTAGACGTATCCTCCAATGCCCTAAGTGGAATAATTTCACTAGAGGTATCAAACTTCAGAGCAATTATACTGTTGAACTTGTCAAGAAATCAAATTTCAGGAAGCATCCCTACAACTATAGGTGGCTTGCAAACTTTGCAAACCCTATCTTTAGCTGAAAACAAATTACAAGGGCCTATTCCTGAATCGTTTAGTGGCATGATAAGCATGGAGTCCCTGGATCTTTCCCATAAATATTTGTCTGGTGTGATTCCAAAGTCCTTAGAGTCATTACTCTATCTTAAATACATCAATCTTTCCTACAATTTATTGCATGAAGAAATTCCAAATGGTGGCCCTTTTCAAAATTTTACTGCTCAATCTTTTGTGATGAATAAAGATCTTTGTGGGAAATCCCAACTACAAGTCCAACCATATAGGAAAGGAAACAAGCACATCTGAAATAAAGTGATGCTGATAATAAAATTGTCATTGCCTATCATAGTTGCCATTTTGATTGTTTCAGTCATTGTCTTTCTGAAGAATAAGAGAGATGATGATAATAATTCAACAAAGAGGGAATTAATAAATTTGGATACTCCAACTAGGATATCCTATTATGAGCTTCTACAAGGAACAAATGGATTTGATGAGAGTAATCTTGTTGGTTCCGGCAGTTTTGGATCAATATACAAAGCAGTTCTTCCAAATGACAAGATAGTTGCTATCAAAGTGTTTAACTTAGATATGGAACAATCATCAAGAAGTTTTGATGTTGAATGTTCTGCCATGTGCCGTTTACGCCATCGCAATCTCATTAAGATCATCAGCAGTTGCTCAAATGATCATTTCAAATCTCTAATAATGGAATTCATGGAAAACGGGAGTCTTGACAAATGGTTGTACTCTCATAACAATTATTTAGATGTCATGCAAAGGTTGAACATAATGATTGAAGTGGCAGCTGCTTTGGAGTATCTTCATCATGGTTCTTCTACACTAGTTGTTCATTGTGATGTGAAACCAAGCAATGTTTTGTTGGACAAAGATATGGTGGCTCATCTTAGTGATTTTGGCATTTCTAAATTGTTTGGTGAAAAGCAATTGGAAATTTATACCAACACTTTGGCTACAATAGGCTATATGGCACCAGGTAATGGTTTAATAATGATATTTTGAATTTATTTGTATATTCAATTTCTAGCCAATATTTGACATCTTCATGTGTAAAGATTTAAATTAATGATACAAAAGAAAGCCTAACCAAAAACTTTACATTATTGACAATGACTTCTATACTAATCATTCAATATGACATATAGAGTTTGGATCGAAAGGAGTTGTTTCCACCAAAGGAGATGTGTATAGTTATGGGATTTTGCTAATGGAAATGTTTACAAGGAAGAAGTCAACAGATGAGATGTTTGTTCAAGGATTAAGTTTGAAAGATTGGGTGAGCAACTCCACACCACATTCCATCATGAATATTATAGATGCCAATTTGCTACACACAGAAAATCAAAACACTGATAATATACTACCTTATATGTCATCAGTTTTTGAGTTAGCATTAAATTGCTCCATTGACTTACCAGAGGCACGACTTACTATGATTGATGTAGTAGTATCATTGAAAAAAATCAAGGCTTTGTTTATGGAAAATGCTTGAGACACCAGTAGTTGGACAAATGTTAAATCAAATTTTAGCTACTGTTTCTTTAACCCTGTGATTTGTTTACCAAGTAATCTTGTAAATTTAAGTGGTTTTATATATGATGTAATAATATATAATGCATTTGAAATTTTCTGAGTTGATTATAGTGGTTTTGGATTTCTTCATAGTTTGTTTTTCTGTTTTAACATTTTGGTTTTCAATTATAAGAACCTTGATCAATCCACTCCTTTTCTTAAAGTAACTTTATACAGTTGGGATTTAATTTTGGAAGAAAAGGATTTTAAGATCAATGAAAATGAGTCCTCCATTTTTCCTTTTCTCCTCTATCCTATACTTATGTTTTTCAAACGTCTTGATATTAGAGAAAAATCCATTTTAATTTGTTTGAGAAATTAAATAATTTTTTTCTGTCATACCTTCTAATATTTATAAGTCAAATTTTCCAAATGGCTTATTTTACAATGTAGATTTAGATATCATACGACCAAGTTGGACATTTAAGAATACTCTCCCCATGTATTGGAATAAGCAATTAAGCACTATTGAACAAGTTGAGAGATTTTTCATATTCCATTGCAATTCTTTATTCCGCTCTTCTTTTTAGATAATTAGAAAGTAGCTATTAGGCTCTAATCGAACAAAAGGAGTATCATAGTATTAGCAACTACAGAAGAGACCATCAATGGAGGCTTCAAATGTCCAAGAAAGTTTGAGTCATAACGTTCTTTTTTAAGGATAATTGCACCAACAAACCATAACACTAGAACAAGAAAGAAGGGAACAAAATTAGTTATTACCTAATCATTCTCTCTCTTCTTTCTCCTCCTCCCAAGTGTCCTGCGAATTGTAGGAAAAATGAGGGGGAAAAGATTTTAAAAAGCTAATAAAAAAGGCGACTTCTAAAATGACCATTTTCCACTATTTTGCTATTCAATAAAAATATTTCAACTTTTGAATTCAATTTTCTTAGAGAAATTTATCTTAATGTATATTTTGTACTCCTCATTCCATATAACTTTGTGTAAATGAAATAAACCCATTTGGAAGATCCCTTATGGGATTCTCATCAATATCATATTTATAATTACCTTTTTTGAAATTTTCAATTAAAAGAATCAACGTCCGAACTTAGTTTTCGTCAATAAGACAATTGGATTTATAAATACCCTATTAGAATTTAGAGCTCCGTGATAATAGTTTCATTGCTTCCCTATGTAAACACTTCTGATCATGTATGGAATTAACATGAAGACTCCATAAGTAATATTTTCAAATTTTCTTGCAATGACTCCATATATTTAAATCGTTATGTAAAATAAATAAGAAGTAAAATTATATAAAATACATAATAATGTTTTAAACTTATTGAAACTCGTATCACTAAGCCTCTAATATCACAAAACTTTCTTACGAAGAAAACTCAATTGAGCATCAAATTTGAATATAATCGAAAAGGCCTCACATATATATGAAGTTTTTTTTGTTGGTACAAACAAATATATGAAGTTAGAGTAAGGTGTCATTCACTTACTTGATAAGTTTTATTTTGGCCCAAATGATAAGTACTATAGTGGCACGGTTTGCCATCATAGTAGACTTTTGAATAAGAGTTCACCCTTGTAGCTACCAGAGTACCTAAACCCACCTTCATCATTTCACCTATCTTATACTCACATATTTGCTTCAATTCACTAACAATTCTCCTCAATCATAAAAAAAACTTCCTTTCCAAAGTATCACAGAATTCAATTCAAGAATAATGCACATTCACCATTCAAGGCATTCTCAGTTTTTGCATTCACAAAATTTTTATAACTTGTTTAACTTGATTCTTGTTATTTGACTCTTAAATAACTATTCCAACAAAGCTTTTATAATAATATCTCGTTTTAATTTAATAACACCATAGAGTGAAATCTAATCAAGGTTCCATTACTCATAGCAAGGTGTTAGCTTTAGTTATAACTCTCTTCTTTCAAGCATTTTAACAAACAATTGATCAGCAATTTATAATATATTCATTAAACAAGCTCCATAGATAAATAAATTAATTACCATATATAAACAAACAATTTTCCAAACAACATCCATTCATGCATTCTAATTCATATATATTATTATAAGAAGATATACTAACTATTTAAAATATGTTTAATTTGAAATTAATTTATATTGAAAAAATTATAATAAATATATAAATATTATTTCAACTTTTTATTTAATTTATTATTAGTTTTTAATAATTTATTATATATAATTTATTATTTATGATGATATTATATATGTGTGTGTGTGTGTGTAATAATATTTTGTAGGTTCTCTTTGGCTCAACTACCCAAGGTATGCACGCGTATGAGTAGAAGACACGTGGCAATGAGAGGAGGGGACATGTGGCTCACCACAAGGCTTGAACACGTGGCTACTGCCAACGATGGGGTGGTGGGTGTTGGATGTGGGTGCCGGAGCTGATAGGTGGTGGTTGTCGACGAAGGATCCAGAAATGAGGTGGTCTTCTACGGACTTGATACATGGCTTCTCTTGAAAAGGTCCACGTGGCATTTTAAAATTAAAAAATAAAAACAATTAGTGATAGTCACAAATTTCCAACGGAATTCCATGGAAATTTTGCTATGGAATTGGAATTCCGTCGAAAATTGATTTACCACGCATCTATTAGCGAGGGAATGGACTCCATTAGAAAACCATTTCCATTACAAATCCGTCAGAAATTGTGAATTTCCGAGGCAAATTTCGTTGGAAGTTTAGTGTTTTATTGTGGAAATTTTTTGAAATTGAATTTTATTTTTAGTTAACATTAATTAATGACTAATAATTTAATATTATAAATATTATTTTTAATATAAAATTATAAATATAATTTTAATAAATCATAATATAATATTAATAACTAATAATTTATTTTTAATTAAAATTAATTAATAAATAATATTATAATATTATTTTTTATATAAAATTTATTAAACATATAATCATTTTTTTCATGAAATTTGCCACGGAATATTCACAGAATTTCTCATGGTTCATTTTTCCAAACTAAAGAAATTCTTCTAAATAAAATCTTATTTATCCAAAAGGGAAATTCCCATTCAAACCCATTTGAAATGCTTAAATCTAAATTGAAGCCTGCACTTATAAATCCCTAATCTGGCTAAATGGCTTCATTAGATATTTTTGAATACTGTTAAAAATCATAATGCGTCTCTAATTAAAATAAAGAGAGACCATCGCGTCACATCATGACATTTAAACTAGCTCTTGGTTTTTGATAAAATTTAATAACAATCCTTATTATTAAGAAATTTTAAAGAAAATAACTTACTTTTGCTAGTGCCATACAAATAAAATAATACAGAATAACGTGTATAGCAATGCACAGAACAACATTAATTTGGAAAATACAAGTATAGCTAGCAAATATTTGTTAAAATTGCCTTTCAATTCACAGAGATGTACGAAATAGAAGTATTCAAGAATAAAAAAATAGTGCTCTCTCTGATCCTAAATATAAAATAAAGTTGATTTTTTTGGCTAATTAAATTACTTTAGAGTATTTATATTTTTAATTTTTTCTCCAAACTAATTAGTTTGACTAACAAACTAATATATAATCTAAGAATATGATATAATTAAATAACTTATTTAACTTTTATAATCTCTCTAAAAAAGTGAACTCTGTCTTATATTTAGAACTGGAGGGAGTAGCATTTAAGTGGTAATTACTGTGAACAACCCTCAAAAGCATTAGTCTCATCATAAGAGATGTAGATTGTAATAACACGCTCTTCACATCTAGGCACAGTCTCACCAATCCTAATATTTGATTTAGTTCCTATCCTTAATTGCTTAACAAAGAAAGATAATCAGAAACCCTATAAAAGTTCAAAAATTATTTACAAGGAAGTTCATAATGACATGAAACATAATCATAATGCAGTATTGGAATACCTATCTAGTCCACTATTATCATGAGAGAAATTAACGATAATGTTTCCAAGATTCGCTTACAAGAACTTGCATTTAAACAAAATAGCACTTTTACAGGCCATTTAAATGTCATTCTGAAAGAAGGCTTGGATCAATCACACACGACATACTCCGGAGCCCTCCTCTTTCCAAGAGTTATTAACCTTTACCACCATGCTATATGTGTGTGCATATATATATATATATATATATTCAAACAATAACTATGCTATAGGAGTGTGCATATATATATATATTCAAGCAATGCTATGCCCTTTTAAGTTTCAACATAGAGTTGAACAATCTTAATCCAACCAAATTTCTCCTCTACACATTTTCACAAACACCTTGTGTGCATCAACATTCAAACAAGTTCATCAACTTCTTAATCTTTAAATCTCTTGTCTAACAATTTCCAAACACCCATGTATAGAATTACTATGCTTTCCTAATTAAAAAAAGGAGTTATCATCCTTTCCAAATTTAATTCATCACCAAGAATCAGTTCAAACCCAAGAAAATAGAACCTAAATCAATCTTCCTATTACAATAACCAAAACAATTAGAACAAAATTTCCTATCCTAATAAGCACCTAAAACTTCAACTTCAGTTTGTCTAAACTTTCCTCTTCTCTCCTACATCACGCACAGGCCACAGAACAACACCAGGAAAATAAACACACGGCAGCTACACAGAAGCAAGGAAGGAGAAAAGTTTTCGAACATACCGACACAAACAGAGCACTGAAGAACAGAGTTGGAGGAGGCAAGGTTGGTGTGTGCTGAAGAAGATAAAGAGGATGAAGGTGCCTCACGCACACCCACGAGACGACGTCGTTTGAAGCAGCAGAAGAAGAAGCATGGCTGACCAGAAAAGGAGAAAACCCCAACACCGTTGTTGAGCGGGCAGCCTCTGGTTCCTCAAATAATGGACTGACGTGAAATATCTTTTTAACACCTTTTCTATACATAACCACTAACCAGCTCCCAAATTCTGTTCTCTTTTTTTCTTACATACCAAAAAAAGAAATTCGGTAGCGACTCTATTATCATTTGATTTTCCATATTTAAACATTCAAAATTTTGGCACCACACACCTATTTGATTGTATGATATATTTTTATTTAAAAATATAAACATGTTAAAGAATTAAAATATATGTAAGTATGTTTTGTCGGTGTTTAATTGCTCAATCATCACTTAAAATTGTTAAAGCAGCTTTTGGCTAAATGAGATAAACAATGATAACATTAAGGATTAAGACTACATTTTATAAATTTAAAAGACTAAATTGAAACGGGAAGAAAAATTAAAGGACCAAGCGTGCACCTTAGCTTTTTAAATAATAAGTTATTAAGAAAAATTCAGATGATATTTGTGTACTTTGTAAAATTGATAACAAATAATGGGTCATCGATTTTTTAGTTGTGAGATTCTTTAGATATGATGACTTATTCCCATCAAATGGTGGATGTTAAGATATAGGTTTTTTGGAATAGAAAAACAGAGGTAAACCAAGAAATGCTATAGGAATGTGATTTTACATAAACCATGAAATAATAATATTATGTTGTGATGAAAATATTTATAGATTAAGTGCAAGTAAATAGGTTAAATTTTGAAACAACACTCAACCACTTATTGAACCATATTTTTACATGATTTTCCATGATTAATTTGGGATTTTTAATGTATTTTCTGGGACATTATTGCATGATTAAGCATTAATTTTGGTTATGAACGATTGTTTTGAATTAATGGTAATTAGGGGCAAAATGGTCAAAATTATTAATTATTTTGTACAATTGTTTCTTGAA
This sequence comes from Inga oerstediana, assembly GCA_963210345.1. Classification (NCBI taxonomy): domain Eukaryota; kingdom Viridiplantae; phylum Streptophyta; class Magnoliopsida; order Fabales; family Fabaceae; genus Inga; species Inga oerstediana. Next base: position 70,196,540 of record OY723400.1, on the reverse strand, counting down.
CTTTTGATGATACCATATGCTTAATTTTGCATTGTAGGTATTAAAGAAAAAATTAAGGATTTTGGAGATTCAAATTATTGGGCTAAGTGGAAAGAAAGAAAAAAATGAATGAGTTGGGCTGTTATTTTGGGCTTCCTGGAATTGAAAATATATATATATATATATAATAATAGGCCCAACTGGAGTGGACCTAAGAGTGATCTGAGATTTGGATATGGGAGGACCTGGTGGATATGGCTGCTGGACATGGAAGGACCCGAGAGTGATATTTCAAAGAGAGAGAACAGCGCTGCAGGGGGAGGATGATTGAGCTTCATCATCAGCGAATCATCATCACCTGGACTTTCTTCTTCCGCCCTTCCCCTTTCTTGTGTAGCCGTTGGCGTAGCTTCTCTTCTCCTCCATTGCCGCCGGCGACGTGTTAAACCAGACTAGAGTTGAGAGGAAGAGGAGACTGCAATCATCACCACCTATGTCTCCTCCTCAACACCACACCGAGAGCCACAGACCCGAGCTGGGATTTAAAGAAGCAGAGGACTCGAGAGCTGAAGAAAGCATTTTCAGTGTGAATAGCACCGCGGGGAGATAGCTAGAGACAGAGAGGGAGACCGAGCAACTGAGCTTCAATATCATCACTAACCAACCATCTCCACCGTCCTTTGTTAAGCTTCAACCTCCATTTCCGGTGACCTAGCTGCCTGAACCACCATAGACCGAGACAAGTTGCAGAAAATAGAGGGGAGGCCGTGGAGCTTCTAGACCAGACCACCGACCTTCCTTTGTTTCTCTTTCCATCTTCCATCACCACAGTCCATTTCCTCTGCTTCTCTTCTCCACTCCATTGCCATCTCTCTATCACTCTACTCTTTTCTTACCACCGTGGCTGTTTTCACCACCATTTCTTCCTTTCCTTTCTCTCTCACCCACCATTGACTATCTTCTTTTTTTTTCAACACTACAACCATCTACTTCGCCCATACCCCACAGTTGGCCACTTTCATTATCTCACAAATTAAAAAAAATAGACCCATTCTCTATTCCTATTCGGTCCTTCAATTTCAATGGGATTTTGTGGGTATTTTGAAGAAGCTGTGATCAGTATGAACCTCCGATGAGTGGCTAACATTCCAATTCTTGGTGATGAGGACATGTGCTTGAGCTCAATGAAATACATAGGGGAGTTCTTTTGTTATCATTCCATTAGTCTAGAATTACATGTTTGGATTGCCTAGTTTTAGGAATTTTTATATATGTGATTCTGGAACTGAGATTGATGTTAATTGTCTTTGTTGGTTTGATATTTGTGATTGGATTGGATTTTTGTGGCTTGTTGGATTTTCATATATACAGTTCCTTATTGATTCAATGAAATTATGTTATCTACGTGTTATTGTTAGATAATATAATTAACTTGGATTAATAGAGTGTCGTGTTATATCATTCATATAAAGAGGAAGCTAGTTGCATTTATTCATTTTAATTGCACTCTAAGTTATTCCTAATAGTGCCTTAAGGGATAGTTACTAGCTGCGTTGCAGGAGTAATTATTAATTAAGAACATTAGACCCGAGCGATCGTTTGGGGTTTTATTTTCAATACTTAGAGAAAATTAACTTCCACAATCTTTTTTGAGAGAGGATTGTCACTTCTTCATTACCAGAAGCATTCTTCATTCATATTTTCCACTTCATACCATTCCATTCACTCTTAATCATTCTCCATTTTTATAAAGAACATACCAAAAATATTAGATTAGCTTTTAATTAACAATTGCATTTTCTTTTAATTATTAATTTGAAAAAAATCCAAAAATCGTTTTCCCCTTGTTTTAATTGCATTTGCATGATAATTAGTTTACTTAGGTAGTTCAATAATGGCTCCTCAAGTGAGACGACTCGAGTGTTGCATTGTACTACAATTCTTGGATTAAAAATATTTTGCATTTAACCCCAAGGCGAAAAGACACGGTTAAATCAACCACTAATTTTAATTTTGCAGAGTTGAGTATAAAAGACAAAAACGACTTTGATGTAGTGCCTTTAGTGCCTTTTGATATTGTCAATGATTAGGGCATTTATTGTTTGTTTTGGGATTCACAATTAAAGATTAAGTAAAAATTACGTATAGGCAAACTTATGATCATTCTCTCTTTTTAAGGAGCTTTTATTGATTCTTAGGTAATTTAAATGCCATTCAAATATAATGAAAATAAAAGGAGATTGGTTTTGGGTTTTATTGAAAATAGGTAAATGCAAAATTTAATTAAAATCCTAAAGATACTATTTTTGGTATTTTTGAAAAATAATGAAAGAATGCTTTGGATTAAAAGGGTTATATGATGAAATGGGTCTTGGTAGTAAAGTTGGAGACCTTCCTAAATTCTTAAAATATTTTGGGAGTTAATTTTGCATTAAGTTAAATTGAAAACCCTCAGCAATCCCATCAGGTCCAATCTACCTAATTAAAGACTAATGCTACAATCGTAATCATAGTCATATCTTAGATAAATTGTTAAAAATCATTTGATGTATATTTGAAAATTAGTTTAATGTACTTACTTTCTCTTAAATGAGAGCACAATCGCGACACTCAATATAAATTAAGTCAATTACAAACCATAGTGATAATATACAATGCATAATCTCATTAAAACACAAGGAAATAAGTTCAACACATAATCCAAGAGCATCAAAGCAAAATTCAATACAAATGTTAACCAATAAGGACAAATGAACACTCATCCAAGTCTCACAAACATGTACCAATATAAAAAATCCAAATAGAAGATAATACGTTAATTGAGCTAATAGAAAACTAATGAAGTTCTCTTTGTAACATATTGAAGTTCTAACCACTTTCTCTATCACCATCACTATAAATCAGCCACTAATAATCTTAATTGCACCCACAACTTGCTCAAAGCTCCAAAAATCCATGGGAAACAAGTAAAATGGCGAATTAGAAGAGAAAGAAAAGAGAAAAGGGTTTGTCGGCTTAGTGAGAAAACAGAGGCAATGGAAGGAGACGGTGATCAAAGGAAAAATAATATCATTAACTCCTATTTAGGTCCAAAAACTCCTATTTATCAAAACTAGACAGTGTATTTCGGCAACAATTTTCCTATTTTCTGGGTAATAATAGAAAAATAATATCTCTTAAAATATACATATAGACATTACGAACTATGATTCATTTTAAAGGTCTGGATGTGTACTATATCACTACCAAATTTCTTAACCCAGTTAAAACATTTGCCCTGTCAAATCGCTCTCTTAAGATTATGGCTCATCAATAAAATAGTAGCTAACTAACATTATCTATTTCATGTATTTTAGCTATAATATAGTACTTACCGTGTCTTTTGCTTGTCTCTCATGATCCTCCTTATGGGGGATAGATACACACCAAAATATATAATTATCTTACGAAAACCTTAAATAAAAATACACAACAACCATTAATCAAAATCAATTTTAATATCATAAAGATCAAAACAAGCTTCTCAAGAGCTTCCACTTTCAAGCTTCCTCCACTAGCTTGCTTTCCCTTCAGGAGTACTTTCCCCTACTGTTGGTACATGGGAGAAAAAGCACTCAGATTTGAGGGAATCTCAATAGTAAAACATTAACTTCAATATCATGCACAATGATAATAAATTAAGCATGTAAATAGCCAATGCAATAACAACACCTTATAGGTACATACACATGGCTATGGCACATACTCAAGCAAGGGTATTACATGTTCAAAGGCTTAGTTATAGCATACATGACAAATAGACATGCAAGCAACCAAGCACAAATTTTATAAGAGTAACTTTCACTACCTTTTTCTTCTTTCTTCTGCCAAGTCGTTAGATTCTATGTTTTATGTTTTGATGATAACAAAACTTAGAAAGGTTTTGTATAGGATTTGAATGATGAACAAAGTATTTTGAACAAGAAAATATTTCTGTTTTGCAAATCTATTAAATCACTCAAGTGAGAAGAATTCATCACTGCAAGTGATCACTAAAGTTGAAAAACATATCACTCAAGTGACCACTCGAGTGATGTGATAAAGCCTAGATAAATCATCATGGTGATCTTCTAGTGAAATAGTTTTACAAAAAAAAAACCTTCGAGTAACCACTCTAGTATTATGTTAAAATCCATCACCAACAAATCAACATAGTGATTCATCCAGTGATAGTGCTGAAAAATTTTAAAGGGAAAATCACTTGACTCACTTGAGTGACCACTGGAGTGATGGGTTAAAAATCATCACTAGCACATCATTTAAGTGATTTGTTCTAGTGATGCTGCTCTGAAGTACTTTAAAGAAAAAGTCACTTGAGTGATGACTTGAGATCACTCTAGTGATTAGACAAAGCATCACTAGCACAACACTAGTGACTCTGGAAGTGTTTTGAAATCAAAAAAATTTCTAATTATAAGATCATTCGAGTGACCACTTGAGCAATGAGTTAAAACAACATCACTAGGAGAACACTCCAGTGATGTGATCAAGTGATATGCTTTTCTAAAATCATAGGAAACATGATCACTCAAGCGAACACTCGAGTGACCATAGAATCCTTCATCACTAGCTGATCACTCAAATGATGCACCAAGTGACCTGAAATAGATCATCTGAGTGATCCCATTTTATGCATCACTAGCATATTACTCTAATGATCTACCTAGTGCTCCGAAATATTTTCAAAATTGTTAAGAGAGGATCACTCAAGTTATCACTCGAGTAATGCTTTCCTAGAAAACAGAGCAACGCTTCGAAACTTCTTAAATCACTGAAATGATTATGAAATTTGTTCTTTTTGCTTATAATAATTCTAATTGTTTACTATACAAGAACTTAAGTGTTTTTCAAGTGATCAATTAAAGTTTAATTCACAAACTAGAAAAAGAACTTTTTGTGTCAGAAGTATTAAATAAGAAGGACATTCATATGTTGGACATTCTCTTTGCTCCAATGGCTAATTTCTTAGACACAACGAATGTTCAGAGACTTCAACGGATATATATCAAAGACCAAGGAAACTCTAATAGATACATTCAACAAGGCAATGGTCATTAATATACTCTACCTATAAATATCTAGCTAGAGCATTGAAGATGAAGTAACGAACTTTTGTGAAAATTTTCCGTTACATTTATTGCAAAATCTTAAAGCTCTTAAATTTGAGTTTGTACTTCAATGATCATATATCTACTCTTGTGAGAGACATTTATTGATTCATTTATTATATGAGAGACTCAAGATTGTGGAATCTTGAGTGCTCATTAAATTGCAAAGTGTAAGGGGGAGCGATTGTTCTTGAAAAGAACTAGCTTGTATTAAGGCACTAAGGCCTGACGAATATTAGAGAATAGTGAAAATCTCATAAGATTTCGAAGGACTGGACGTAGGTCAAATGGTTTAAACCGAACCAATATAAACCTTGTGTGCTTACCCTTGGTGCCACTCTTCAACTCTATTTTATTGAAGTTTGCATTAAATTCTAAATTTTTAATTATCACCCAATTCAACCCCCCTCTTGGGTTAAAGTCTTTTGAAGATAGGTGTTGTCACTTTTGTGCCTTGGTCACATCTTCAAAAAATAATACAAGGATTGCAATATAGAGTATAATCCCATATCGTCTCTCTAAGAGCCTTTTATTAATTACCTAGAAACTAAGTGTGATGATTGGCATAAAATAATAAAAAGGGAAAATTTGATCTTTTGAAACTACAATTATATGAAAATAATAAAACTCCTAAATTATAATGTTTTTGATATTTTTAGATATGATAGAATGGAAATAGGAATGTATGAAATGAATATCTTGAAAATGGTTTGCAAGGGCAATCATAGTTCTTACAATGATAATGAGAGTTCAATTTACTAGTTTAGTCGAAAATACCCAAAAGACCCTTTGAGTTAGCTTAAGTTAAATGGATTAAACACTTCCACACCAGGTAAGGTTTAACCCCTTTAACCAAAACTCAATACAAGACACTAGCCATTGCAACTAAAGTTCCTCAAAATACTAAACCTCAAACACAGTTGAGTCTAGTGCATTAATCAATTATTATTTCTAAACTTAGAAAAGAATCACTTCTTAAAGCACTATTAAAAACCACTTTTAATGCAATTTATAAAATCACTAAATTTTCTAAAATACCAAACCCTATCAACCGATGAGTTTAGTACCAAACAAGAGGAACCTGTACTCTAGAGATGCTATTAAGCACTCTTAGTGTGTGATTTAAATTAATTAATGTAATTGGTCCAATGCAACTCCAAAATCAACTCAATATCTAAACAATATCATGTAAGACAATAGAGAATGAATGGAATTACACTTAAACATATATGCAACCACATATATTGATGAGCACAAAGTTCAACACCAACCAATTCAAATCACAAATTAATTCAAACTACAAATTAATTCAAACTAAGTACTTCACCAAGTAACAAAAGTCTAACAATATCAATACAATCTCTAATACAAAAAGTCATAATTACAAAGCTAAACAAATAGATTAAAATATAAAACTCCCCTTAGAACTCAAGCCCTTAGCTTCCATCCTCAAGAGAATGATACTCTAGACACTGCCACTCATCAATTCAGCTTCACCACACACTTCCAAAGTTCCAGACATTGAAGACTACTAATTAAACTGACAAATTAACACTTAATTAATAAAAACTGGTGGCTGAATATAAACACCAGAATCAGGGAAAGCACGGCCTAGAATAATGGAATGTGTGAGAGGATGAGGCTCGCCGGAAATGATAGATGATGAAGGCAAAGTGAAGTAGAACCACAGCGGTGGTGATGAACTAGAGGTGAACGTTGGAAAGAACTTGAAGCTTTCGGCAGTTTCTACAACTCCCAACCCCCTGAATCCCGACTCTCAGCTCTCTTCTATTCTCTCTTCCGACGGCCTATGGTGGTGGACGGTGGTAGAGGGACGACGATGATGGTAGGTGATGATGGTGTAGGTAAGGTGAAGGTGAATGGTTGAAGTGAGATCGAACTCTTCCTTGCGGCAACTCCCTTCATTCCACTCTTCCCAATTTTCGCTCTCAACTCTTCCTCCCCAACTCACCACTCGCGGCAGCTGTAGCTCTAGGATGGTAGACTCACCTGCGAGAGAGGAAGACAAAGGTGATGAAGATCAAAGGAGGAAGGTCTAGAAGTAATGTGTTGCGGCTGTGATCTCTGAAATCGTGGAATGAAGCTCTCTCTAAAATGAACCTGAAACTCGCCCTAAATGAGTTATGTCAAAACGCTGGAGTTTTGCGTTTTGACGGGACCAGATTGTTATTTTCCAAATTCGAGGTACTAAATTGTCCTTTCTGAAATTCAAGCCCCAAATTGCCATTTTCAAATTTAATCCAAAATTTTCAATTATTTATAATTGAACCAATATCCAATCCTCTCAAAACTGAATGATTAAGAGTATTACAATTATTTTGACAACTTTACACTTTTTAATCTTAATTTAATATATTTACTCTTAATCTCAATTTATCTCAAGAAATGCATTTTAGGCTCAATTATTATGACAAAATCCCCAATTAAAATATAAAAATATATAATTAACATAGGGATTTGTCAGTCTTGTTCTAACACAGGTATTAAATCCTATATTTCACATAGGGGCAGATCAATACTTAGCCTAATTAGCCTATGATACATTACCATTGCATAATAAATCTCTCTCAATCCCAAATTCTCATTTAGCTCTCCAACATGTTTCTTTTCCTTAATTCTTCATTTAGCCTCACTAACATCATCAATTTAAAACTTATAGCATTCCTTATCATTTAAAAATACCTCATTTTCTAATACGAAAATTCTCCAGATTTATAAACAATACTAGCATCATCATTTCAATGTCTCTAAGCATAAAATAACTATATAGGACAGTTACTTAACATTTATAGACATTGAACAAAGCCTTAAATCAATTTCTCAGCCCCTACTTCACTCTTTATGCTTGAGCATAAATATAAGTGTCTTTCATGTTTATTAGCACTTTACACATGTAAGCATCCAACAAGCCTTTAAATGATTATTTAATATGAAAAAATATGAAAAAGTGCCAAAACAGTGGGTTATCAACCCTTTAAAAGCTTCGCATTCTTTAAATCATTACATCATAACGTATATACATGTGTGTGTATCTCTTCTCAAGACAAACTTCAAAGATCCTAAGGTACTATAGTTTAATATGGAAAATTGTAGTTTAGTACATTATAACAAATTCTCCAGCATCAACCATCCTATTGCTTACGTTATAATTACTTTCATAATCATATAAACATCCCCATACCTTTCATTATAAGTTGTGTAGCCATGGGTCTAATCAAAAGAAAATTTACAGATTTAAGAATCTCATTCATGCTATGAGGATTCCACACACATAAGCTCATATTTTTCCATAAAACTCCCTTTACTCAACATATTATTTATCTTTTTCATTTAGTTAAAGAACCCGATGTTGTACTCGTTATAGCAGAGGATGTGGATTCAAAAATTACTTCCAATCTCAGCACTATCAACCATGCAATACTAATGTCAAAATCTATTAAGCAATTTTACTTCTTTTATTAGTATCTTAATACTTTGAAACACCAGTTGAACATTTGGGAGCATCAAAATAGTGGTTTTATTCAGTTTCTCTCCCAAAATACAGCTTCAATAAACTTCAACCACATCATATAGGCATATAACTCTTATATAACTTGTTTATCTTAGCATCTAAGCATTTCTACGAGGTTTCCATAAGAAAATCAAACAAAATTCCTCTAGACTATCATGACAGATTTGAACTCGTCACCTTAAAGCAATATTCAACATGCACAAGTGGAAATTACTACCACAAGCTCTATTCTAACATCTAGGCGTGATTTCCACGGCTTAAATCTTCTGTTCCTTATTTCCTCTCTCTAGAATCAGATTTTCCATCCCCCAATCACTCTGAAATCACCCATCAAATAGACAAACTGAGGGTAGAGTAATGGTTTGGGGACTTACCTTGGTCCGATATCAAATTTGCATGTCCAAATGGCACCTCCTTCAAGCTCTTCGGTCTTTTTCATCTTCTCTCACAGCTCTCCACACTCTATCACTCTGTTTCTGTCATGCAAGGGCAGAATGAAACAGTATAGTCATTTGGGGTTTAAGAGAAGGAAGAGTGAGTTTGTTTTTAAATTCCTTGGACCTCTTACAACAAGGCTTATCACATAAGCTTGCTTTTCTCAATAAGCTATTGGGCCTTGTTTTAAATAAAAATCTTATGCTTATTTTCTTTATCAGATGGCATGCCTTGGGCTCCACAAATTGGGCTTAACCATGGCTCAATCCCATTCTTGAGCTTGGGGTGGTGAAATTACCATTTCACCCCTTCTTTGCCTATGCTGAATTATCAAATAAATTCTAAAAATTAATCCTTAATACTTTATAAGGATTTTTTTCTTCATTTAGCTTCTTTATCCCATAAAATAATTTTTGTGAAATTTCCAACTTTAAAAGTTTATTCTAACTATTTTTCTTGAATTTTTGAGAAAATAATCTTTAATTCTCTAAGATTGGCTTTAAAATCACTTGGCCCATTTTTGGGGACTAAATCTCTTCATAATTTTTAAAAATTCTCAAAATAACATTTCATACTATTTTATCAATTTTGTAGGCCTTTAAATTTTTTTGATAATTATCTTAATTAATCATTTTTCTTATGACATACTTACGATGTTTGGCTCAATTAGGCTTACAAGTCTACTTAATTCAAACTTATTATTGAGCTTCTAGGCCCAAAGTTTGAGATGTGACACAATGTAAATTATTTAATTATAAATTCATATCAATAAGATCTATCTGTAGGTAAAGACATTAGCAAAGTATGAATTTATCTCAAATTGATCAATCTAGAAGGCATTTTTATTTTCTAATACCTTTGAGCTACTTAGAAAATACAATGACATTCTATTTCACCCTAATTAAATATGCAATTATAATTATCTATCTGTGGGCAAAGATTAATTATGACCATATATTTAATTACAGTTGATATTTTATAATGCCATATGTGATTATAAATGTGCATGCAACAAAATTGAGGATGTTGTGACTACTCCCCAGGAAACAAGTATGCCAACCACAAATATCTTGTGCACTTAAAACACAAATATGCACCAAATAACCTAATGATAATTTAAACAATTAATTTAATCAACAAGAGTGACTAAATGTCACACCCTTACTTATTTCGACTTGCAGCGGAATATTAATACATGGTTCGTGAAGAATAGACGTTGTTGGCTTTGTGCCTTAGTAACTTTCTTCAAAATTAAACCAAAGATTGCAATATATGATGCAATCCCAGATCGTCTCTCGAAAGGCCTTTTATTAATTACCTAGAAACTAAGTATGATGATTGGCATAAAACAAGCTAAAAATGATTTTTTAGCTTTTTATCTAACCACTAAATTGCAATTAAACTAAAATGCTTTAAAACTAATATTTTCATATTTTTGGAATAAAAGTGGAATGGAATAAAGATTGGTTTTGAAATGTATGATAAAACCTCCTAGAACAATGAATTTCATCAATCCTTGCTTCTAAGAGATTATGAAATCAGCCACTAATACCCATAAAACCAGCCTCAAAAAGTAGAATAATCACTATCTGAATTAATTGCCCAGCCATAAAAATCCACCAATTAACTTGATAGATTAACAATGGATATAAGCAAATAAGTAATTGCTAATGGAACCACAGAACAGGGAAACCACGGTTATGACAGTATGAAACCAGATAGAAGAAATGAAATATGCTTGCGATTAAATTGACTGAAGACAGTCAGTGAAGGGATTAGGTAGTGTGGTGGTTAATTAAAGGTAGCTCTTCCTTCAACTCCCTAATGACAGCTCAAAACTCGTGGCACTCTGTTTCTCTGCCATTCCTTCGCTGCATCTCGAACTTGACAGTGGCGAGATGACGATGATGGTGCATGCGAGGTGAAGGATGGTGATGAGGGAAAGAGCCAATGATGGTGCTGAAATGATGACGACGGCGGTGTGACGCGAATCCCAGCTTACTACTGCTCCCTGAAGCCCGACTCTCAGCTCTGTTGGCGGCTGTGATGAACTGTGGAGAATGGTCACCGGAAATGGAAGGTTATGATGCTTGAGGGAGGGCCGGCGACGGTCAGGAACTAGAGGTGGATGGTGGTGATGGCCCTCCCTCTACTCTCAAGCTCTCCGATCCTTGCTCTTAGCTTCTCTGGTTCAGCCATAAGCTCTTTGCAACTCAATTCCCCATTTAATTCAGGATCTGACATAGTCCTAATGAGTAAAATGGTGTGTTTTAAAATGGGACTGAACTATCATTTTCTAAATTCGATGGACTAAAGTGTCAGTTTTTAAATTTGCTTCCCAAACTGAAATTTTCAATCTTAATCCAATTTTTCAAGCAATTTATAGTTAAAAACCAATTAAACCAACATCAAATATTCTCAAAAATCAATGATTAAGAGTATTACAATTATTTTGACAATTTTTCCCTTTTAAGTCCTAATTGAATATATTTACTCTTAATCTCAATTAAGCACAAATAAGGCATTTTAAGCTTAATTATCATGACAAAATCCCTAAATAAAATATGAAAATATATAGTAAAATAGGGATTTGTGAGTTCGGTGGACAACAGAAGAATAACATAAATATACTGATAATAAGTGCATGATTACATAAATTTCCCCCCATAGGGGTTCATATTTGATAATTACAATTAATGTAGCCGCGCATGGCTACTTGGGTGTCTAAACCCAACCCAGTGAGACGGAGACACCTTTCCCACTTCGTTCCACCACTGCAATCCTCTTATACAATTCTCTTCTTTATCTCAGCATATCTTCTGTCTTCTCCTGTTTAAATTGTTGGTAGAAGAGGGTGAGATTCGAGAGAATCTCAGTAGGAAAACAGTTCCAATACGCATGCAAAATACGTGCTTAATGCATGACATGCTTGCATTACATAAACTCATACTAACACTATGACATATCTGTGTGCTTAATGTTTCAAACAACAAACTTATGTCTATAGCAAAAATAGAAATAGAGCTTCAATCATTCATATATGTATCACATAATCAAGCAAAGCAATAACATGCATCAATACACCGGCAAAAATATCAAATACACTTATGAGAGATAAGTTCCCTACCTTAATCCTTTTTTTTCTTTAAAACGTATGCCTCGTAAAACATGTCGCAGCTTGGCTCTCCACTCGGTCTTACAATTCCAAATGTATCATTTAGATACTTCCATAGTGTTTATAATGGTTATATGGGTCTATTATGAAAATTTACCAAAATGCCCTCAGGAACTCGGGCCGGCCCCGCCATACTCGGTTCGACTGCACTTTTCTCAAATTTTCAAAAACACCAAAATCTAGTCTAAACACAGCCCAAAACAGATCTGGATAAAATTCCATAAAAATTGGAGAAAATGGAGTTTTATGATTTCAATCCATAAAACACCTTCTTATCACCTTTAATCACTTGTTTAACCACTTAATTATACTTCCCACATGATTAATCCAAATTTGGGCAGCACCTCCCCTTAGGGTTTGTGTTCCAAAAATTAAAAACCAAGCAACAACAAGCCACAACCAACAACAACCACCAACAAGAATCAACAAGAGGAGCAAGGTTTGTGGTTTACCTTTCCTTTTTCTTCTTTCTCTCAAAATTTCGCCATCTTCTTTCCCTCTTTCTCTTGAGTTTTCTTCTTACTTTACATGACTTCAAGAAGGATATGAAGATTAGAGAGAGTCTATAAGAGATTGAAGGCAAAAACAAGCAATTACCACTACTACTTATCAAATTCTTGCCTCTTGGTTCTTTCTCCTCCTTGGTTATTCTCTATTTTCTCTTGCTCTCTCCTCTCTCTTCTTTGTGATGTTGGGACGTGAAAATGAAGTAAGGAGGATGAGAAAAATATGAAGCAAGCTTCATAAATATCTCATATTTTTTCCGTATTATTTTATCCAAAAATGTTGACTTTTATGACACCTTTAATGCTTGGCTTTATCTATATAAGATTGGTGTCATAAATCTCCATTTGATATTGAACTAATTCCCTTCCCCTAATCAGCCCAAGTTCACACATAATGGGTCCAAGCTAAAGCAATTGGCCTTTCTCCATAATTACAACTTTACCATAACAATTTTTATTCAATTTTCGGATTTCTGGCAGATTTTCTGCCCAAACTTTGAAAAATTATAACTAAATTTGTAGACATCATTTCAAAGTGATTCTAAAGGTTATAGAACCCTTATTGAGTTTAGTTTCAAGGAAAAATATAGCCTTTTACTAGTTGGAAGCATATCATTCCTAGATTTTTAATCTTTGGAAGATGTTCCAGAGAATAGACAGTTTTCATGGACTAACTTTAAAAATTCATAACTTTCTGTATATAGCTTCAAAAAGTACCCATGACTTATCAAATTAAAGCCTAGGATGTCTATTTTCATCTTGTAAAATTTCATAATTTTTTATCATCATTTGTTCTTCCAAAACCTTATGACAAACTTACTATCTCATAAGAAATTTCACTGGAAGCATAATCACTTTCCTCAAAATTCACCATTTTATTTTCTTAATACCTCAAAGATATAAGAAACATTAGGGAATAAGTTTGGGGCACTTGCAAATCAAGGCTTAGTAGTCCACTTAATTTAAGCTTATTCTCAAGCCTCCAATCGCAAAATTCGAGGTATTACACTAAATAACTGAAATTTTCCCACTTTGATTAAATTAATTAATTATTGATTGGAGTTGATGTTTTAAAAATTCGAGGTATTACAATAAATAACTGAAATTTTCTCACTTTGATTAAATTAATTAATTATTGATTGGAGTTGATGTTTTAAAAATTCATAAGCAAATGTTTACACATGCAACATTGAGGATGCTGTAGCTACTTCTCAAGGCGCATGCTAATCACAAATATCAATAATGTGTATTTAAATTCTAAATATGTGCAAATCTTTAATGAGAATTTAATTGTTTAATTTGATCAATAAAATGTGACTAAATAATCATTATAGATAAATTCTTTCACTATTTTGTGCATCCAAACTAAATCCAATATATGCATATCTTAATGGACTCTTTAACTAGTTAATTTGATCAATAAAAATTTAAATTAATAACCCTCCCACTATATGCATCCAAAAATTGTTTAAGAAATCAATTTCAGCATATTTCAACTCAAATATAATTTTGCAAAACCCAAATAGTTATAAATTTCCTAAAACAAATTTTCCAAATATTTAGATAATCAAAACATAAAAAATTATTTTGCAAAAATCTCTTTCAGCCTGTTAATATCGCCCAAAATAACTTTCCCTAAATTTAAAAAATTAAAAAAGGGTATAAAGAATAAATTATATGTTAAACATTTGCCTTTTTTTTGCCAGCAATATGTTAAACATTTGCTAAATAAATAAAACACAAGTCAATATTATTTCTTCAGCACAAAAATTAATGAAAATTAAAACAACATTGCTCAAGCTAGTAAAAAGCTGAAGCTGAGCCCAAATAGAATTTCAACAAATAGAACTAAAAGACAACCAGAAAACCAAGGAAGAGGCCTAAAGCAATAAGAAGAAAAATTGAAATCAACTGAATAAATTTGATTAATAGCATTTTGTCTCTAAGTGCAAAATCAAAATTTTAACCCCTTTTAAATCCTGTGCCATTTCCTTTTCTAGGCAAATCGTTTGTGCATTTTGCCTGAAATAAAAAAAATTCCATATATGTCTCGCGCAATTTGTATTATGAAAAAGTAATTTTGTATTATGAAAAATTAAATTTGAACTCCAAAGCTGAATGGCCCATAAACTGCAAAGGCAACTCTTGGAAAAATATAATCAGAAAGGAAAATAACTGAAGCCCAAATGAACAGGGTCCACAAAATAATTTTCACAAAATGTGGAATAAGTAAAGAATCAAAAACTATAAGCCAAGAAATATCTCAGCCCAATTAAGTAGAAAAATAATTAAGTGAATAAGCTTGAAAACCAAAACACAAAGGGCCAATTCTTAAAACAAACATAACAATAGAAAATAAAATTGACTATGCCTAATTAGCCTCGGCCCAATCGCTCATAACAAATATAAGAATTAAGCCCAAAATGCAAAACAGTAAGTGAATGTTTGGGGCTGCGTTTAATCGGTCAAATCGCACGAATTATGTCAAATCATGCAATTGAAAAGGATCGAATTTTGTGAGTCTTTGGTGGGCGGCAATTAGCAATATGACTTTTACTGCATTCGTACGATTTGCAAAAAGCTAGCAGGGGAAGCTTTTTGCTATTGAAAAAAGCCCCCATTTTGATCGTTAAGCTTTCGAGACCACACTACCGCCGGACGAGAGGGAGAAGAAGCATGTCGATTCAGTATCACCTCCACCACCGACCTCTGTCCTCTCTACTCTGCATCCACACTGCAAGCTACCACCACTACTGTCAGAAACCGCCGGCCATCCTCTTTCTCACCTCCTTCCTTTGTTTTGAAAACCACCATCGACTTCCTCTGTTCACCACCCACTCACACCGTCGGTTCCGGTATCACCATCGTTGGTGGCATAAGCCACCAACACCATCACCCTTGCCTTCTTCTGTCGGCCTCTCCTTACCCTCCTCTATCCATTGTGCACCATCGTCACCTTCCCTTTCTCACTACACCACCAATCAACAACCTACACCGTCTTCCATCCCCTGTTTTTTTTTTCTACTGTCATCGTTCACACCTCCGGCCCCCAATTCCTATGACTTCCAGTTTCCGGCAACTTTCTCTTCCCTTAACTACCTCCATCACTGTGCCTCCACCTTCTCTCATCATCACCGTTACCTTCCCTTTCTACAACTCCCAGCAAGTTGTTTCCAGTTTCTGGCAATCTTTGAATTTTCCGGCCCCCCATTTCCGGCAAGTTCAAAAATTTCCAGCGACTCTCTATTTCTATGGTTTTTCCGATGGACAAGCTGTGTGGTTATTCTCCAAATTCTACACTGCTACAGTGGAGTTTTAAAATTAATTGTTGTTTTTCATTTATATATTTTGTTTGAAGTTTGATTATTTGTATAATATTGAATTTGTGTGATTGTATTGGGGTTTTTTATGTAAATTAATTCGAATGCTATTTTTGTTTATGTACTCATATTAGAGGGAATAATTACATAAATTTAATAAAATACAAAATACCACAATTTGTATACACTCGTTCCTAAACCTGTTTTTTTTTTCATGCCTATGTATGTGCTCTGTGAATGAGTAGGTATGTGGTATGTGAATGTTGGATTACCAAAATAATTAGTTATGTAATTAATTATGTAATATTATTTCATCAAATTGTACATTTTTTTAATTCTCAAATTTTCCAAATTTAACTTTTATAAATTTTTTATAATTTTAAATTTAATTTCTCTCTTCATAAAAGCCACTTATGTTTAAATAAATTCAAATAAGTTTTACTTTTATAAAAGTCACTTATACAACCGTCAATCCAAACATCAATTATTTTACACAATCTGATTTTTACCCAAAAACAAGATTACAATAAGTCAAATTAGAAAAAGTCATTTTTCTAATTGCTATTCCAAACACATACTAAGTTAGATTAGGGGAAGGAGAAAATACCAGAACTAAAATGACAGGCCCAGATCTATACCCCACCCTTCGGGATTAAATGAAACGGTGAGTTTCACTCTTGGGCTAAATGACGTTGTTCCGACTCATCTCCCACCATCAGCTGGATCCCTGAAAACCCGATCCAATCCTTTGGATTAATCCGGTAAGAACCCAACACAGCTGCAGGTCCTGCAAAACGCAGGTGACCTTTTCCGGCAACCCTAGGCTCTATTTTCAGTGTTTTAAGTGGTGATTTCAACAACAGAACAAGTAGTAAAGTGATTCGCACACGAACAATGATTTTCACCAAAAGTCGCCACCAAACAAATCAAATATTGAGTTTCAAACCCAAAATTGCAGCGTGATCACAGGTTCCCCTTTATGGCAAAAGAATCAAAAAAAGAAGGGGGCCAAACATAGATGCAATTTATTCCCCAAAGGTAAGCCAAAAAAATCAAATAAAAGATTTTTGATTTTCAAGACAGACAAAATTAATGATTTCAAGACTTATCTGGCATATGAAAATTGATGGCTTTCATTGGAGAGTGAAGAAATCGAACAAACTCCTCCAGTTCCACATTCAACAAATACTTAGATCAAATTATGCATTATACGCACCCAAATTCATAAAAGATGCAAAAAGAATCAAATCAAGACTTTGATTTCAATCCCAAAACAGAAGCGCAATTCTTTTCTGATCGATTTCAATTTTCAATTCAACGGTAAAAGGATTAAAAGTAAAGAGAAACAGTGAACACAAATCTCATATGCATTTACATGCAATAGACAGATCAAAATCACATATGATGCACAAATTAGTTTTCAAATTTCTCAATATAATTTTCTGATGATAGAAAATTAAAGCATATTTAAGACACATCGCATATGAGAAAAATAGCAGGCAGAGGAAGATCAAGGAGGAATAGTGAAAAAACCACACCGACATGGCTCATAATCAATTATCATATTATTTTTCAAAATAGAAAAATAAAATAAAATAACATGCAAAAAAATTCTACAAGATAAAACCTTGAAACTATCTAACAATATATTAGGATAATCTAACAATAATGATCTCAAATACATTGCATAATTCTATAAGAAAAAGTAGCAATGGAAAACTTGATGAAATACCTTCAATTATAGCGATAATGTGTATAATATCTCACAACCTGAAAATTCTAAAGTACAAGAAAGAGTTAGAATTAGAAAATAATAGAAGGGAATAGGTTTTTGCTTCTTCTAAGCAGAAGATGAGGTACAATGATGGTCTGGGAATAACTGTCACCTGTCAATGAACCCCCATGAGCAAGTAAGGCCCTATTTGGTATAAAGCAATAAGAGGTAATGACTGGAATTAGATCAAAGATTGGGACAAATTGTATTATTTGGTATGAGGGACTGATGATAACCTGGGATTGGGAGTATCATGGAAGTGAGATTGCTCCAAAGCAACCCACCTGGTATTGTGTTTTCAATCCTAGAATTGCAAATTACAAAGACAAAAATATCCTTGATTATAATATTTTATGACAAAAATAACCTTCTAATTTTAACCTACGATTTATCCCTTTCGCACAATCTTTCACTAATGCCGCAAATTTCTCTTGCAAAAGATTTTTTATACTTCTCATGCAGCCTTTCTCATAACAGGATGTGGGAAAAATATCTGGATAATTCATTTTTATACTGACTATTTTTTGTCTTCGATTTGTATACCCTACTTTTAATATAGGGAAAAAGACAAATAAAATTGATTATTCAATTTTCTTCCTGTTCCTAATTTAATCGTTCTGCTCTTCAATTTTTATACAGACTGTATAGTTTCTACATCTTGATCATTTTGTGTTCCCCCTCATTTTGTTTTGTTCGTTTTCCCCTGATTTTGTTGCCTCTGTGATCCAAATTTCGCCTGTTATTGCTTCTGACTTGAAATTCTAAGCCGTGCAAATTTGCATTGACGGTTTATGGCAAAATTGCATCATCCTGATTGGTTTTCGATGTTATATCTATTTCCCTGAGTAAATCAGGAATCTAAAAGAAGACAAAATAAATTTTGCAATAATATTTTTTAATTTATCATTAGGGGTATTATAGTATTTCTACGGTTTATGAATAATTATGAAATAAAAGTAACTTAAATAGTCACTCACAATATTACTTTATACCAAATATAATCATTAAGCATCAATCTCAGTCTCAATCCTACTCTTAATCCCAATCCCAATCATAGTCCCAATCACAATTTCTCAAAAATTCAGCGTTGCGTATCAAACAGGGCCTAAGTGAATTTCAATATTACTATTCTAAGACCTGACATATGTTATTTATAAACTCCCATTAAGGCTTGTAATAGCTTATAGGCCAGGCAAGTAACTCTAAACCAAATCTCTATCCAAATCACGTCGGACTACAATCAAGAGATATTTTATTTAAAACAATAATAAGATAATATTTAGATATAATCTGTATTAAATAATAAAATATCTAATGGAAAATTCCAATAAGAAGGAGTCCAATTCCCTCCATTTTTTTCAGTCAAAACCATAGCACTATTCCCCTATTCACAAGTTTAGAAGGGTGAAGGAAGACAGTGAAATATCAGGACTTATATGCATCAATTTATTCAACATGATGACTGCTCATAGATTAAATGCCTATTTGTTCTAGCCTTTGAGAGATGTTTTTACAATTTAAGAGATAAGTATATAGAGGAAGTTTTATCTTAGCTAGTGTAAAAGTGCTTTTGAAACCATGGATCGGTTGTTTCTCAAACAGGCTTTAATATTTAATTTAAGCCTGATTAGTATTTTTACAGGCCCTTCTTATGAGCTTCCACCACAATAAAGAGAGAGGATTCGAACATACCACAAACAAACAACACACAAGAAGAAGATGGCGTTTACACACGCCCACACAAGATAGCAGAGCAAGTAGCGACAGAAACAGGTTTGGGATGAATCAAGAAGCTAAGGCCTGTCCCTCACAGCACACAGAATGGAAGAGGAAGGAGAAGACAATCTGATGATTATGGTGTCCACAACAATGACAGCCGGAGGCTCACACGCGCACAACGTCAATGGACAGAGACATTTTCCATAAGATTAAAAATAAAATTATTTTCTTATAAAAAAGTCATAAAATTATTTTACTTTTATTTCCAAACATAAAATCACGGGAGATGGGTGTCTCCATTGATTTTCTCTCCATTTACTCTCCATTGAGTATATCTACCATTAGATCAATTTTCAATGGTTCAGATTTAATAATATGTAAAGAATAACATTATAATAAAAATATATCATGGTAAATCTCAACCATTGAAAGTTAATCTAATGGTAGATACATTCAATGGAGAGTAAATGGAGAGAGGCATCAATGGTGACACCCCTCTCCCTAAAATCACAAAGGGCATACTTATAAAATATGTGTTTAATTTTAATTTCTTGCTTATCAAATTAATTTTTATTTCTTCAAATTAAATTGCATCAGCAACCTAGGGTTTTGGTTCACCAATATCTATTTTTATTCCCTCCTTCAAATATAAAATTTATCCAATATTTTACTATTTACAAGTGATAAACAATCAGGACCTTAAGTTTTATACCCGTCTTATGCCATAGTGGAAGGCTTCCCACTATCTGACAGACCAAATGGAATCTGACCTATATATGAGTGTTTTGCCATATATGCTACGCGAGGGCATGAACATGAAGGTAAGAGTTAGGGAACATATTTAACCAGAGGGAGTTACATAGCACACGAATGAGTCACTCCCACATTTAATCCTCGCCATTTCGTCAATTGGTTTCCTTAAACCAGTTTCCCTTTGATGGAAAGTCAATAAGATTAGTGAAATTGATTTGCATATTCTTTTAAGAATATATGTGTTGCATGGGTAACTCCAGTAGTAAGTGTTGCCACTACAGAGTCTGAACTTGAAGTGACCTTAATCTACTCGTTATTTTCTTTCGACAGCTTCTGGTGCTCTCCCACGTACATTTCTTCCAGAGGATTCCTTCCTTGTTTTTCTTTTGGCATATAGTGACTTTTCCTTACGGATGTTGCATCAGCTTGCTTTGTGATGTATCACTTTAAATTTAGATAGGTCTACATGGTGGGGACCACCCAACGAAATCGTTCTGTTTCAAGTTCTACCTACATTTCTCATCTCATATATAATTAAGTATAAATTAATATTACTTGTCCACTTTGAAAATATGGCTAAATTATAAGGGATTAATACATTTTTTCCTGAATCACCTATATTTATATATATAATGATGTTTCTTTTTTTTTTTTTTTATAAGAATAATGATGTTTATTATGCTATTTCATTTTGAACATGTGATTATTGTCAAAACAATTAAAGATTATATTGCAATAATTAATTATTACTCCCTCCGGTCCTGATTATAAGACAAAGTTAATTTTTTTTTTTTGAGAAATTAAGGAAGCTAATTAAATTACTTTAGAGTATTTATATTTTTATTTTTTTCCATCAAACTAATTAATTTAACTAATAAATTAATATATAATCTAAGGATATATAATATATGATATGATTAAGTTTTCTGGCAAAAAAATATGATATGATTAAATAAATTATTTAGCTTCCTTAATCTCTCCAAGAAAAAAGTTAACTTTATCTTATATTTAGAACCGGAGGTAGTATAAAGCTACACATTGCGAGATAATCGTCCAACTCCTCACATACATATCATTAAAATGACTTAAAATGTCCACCAAAAAAACAAAATGACTTAAAATCAAGGGAAAATTCCAGAAAAATACATCCGAAATAGGGAAATCCCTAATCAGTGCTGCGAATTTCAAAATTCTGGGTCAGTCCACTGTCAGTACAAATGAACAGTGCGGGGGCGCCAAAAGACAATTTTGCCCTTCAGTCCTCATTCCCGTCACTTCAGAATAACAACACATTACTCTTAATTAACAACTCTGGTTTCTTGATTAACAACTCCCATTTCTTGTTTTGCAACTTCGTAATTTAAGTTTCAAGGCTAATAATCACTACTACAAAAAGGGGTTTTAACGTCCCTATTTTGACACTTTTAACGTCCAAAAACTGGGGGACGTCTATGTAGATGGCGTAGTATATTTTAAGAAAAGACATCCCAAAAAAATGGGACGTCTAAAATGAGACTGTAGACGTCCCAATTCTCAATTTGGGACGTCTAAAGTCCTCCACGGGGGGACTTAAGATGTCCCAATTCTTAATTTGGGACGTCTAAAGATTTTATTTTTTAAAAAAATGATTATTTATATTTTTCATTACCCAGCAAATTAAAATTACAGAAACAGAATTGAAGATGGATTCATAAACTACAAAATGTCCCTAACAAAATGGTAAGGACATCTAGCACTGCAATCGTTTTACTATATATATATGTATAATAACAACAACTCATACAACCTAATATTATATATGTATAACAACAATCAGAAAGTGTCAAAATGTTTGTCACCACACAACTACAAACTAATTGTTGTTCATTTCATCAAAATAAATATACATATGTATTTCTCTCGATTTCCAAGCTCCAAACATATAAAACAAAAACATTATTAGTATTGCATAACTACTAACAACTAGTTTATGATTCTGGCAAAAAAAAAAACAATCAAGGGAAAAACACTCTAATAACTAGAATCATGTAAATAAATTGAAAGCATTATAATAATTTCACATTGCAAGTTTAACTTAATTCTTCATGTAAATTTATATTTAAAAAAAACAAACCTGATGAAAGCATGGGAGAGGGCAGCCAACGGTGTCTATGTGCTTCCAAGGTGGAGAAAAGACGTTGGAGGAGTTGTGTATGCACAGTGGAGAGGAGAGGTACGCCGGAGGCTAAAAGCAACGAAGAAAGTGGGAGGTCTACACCAGAAGGTGGAGGGGGCAAAAAAGGTGGAGGAGGTGTACGCCGGAGGGTGAGAGCAAAGAAGGTATACTATGAGAATGGAAGGAGGTGG
This sequence comes from Inga oerstediana, assembly GCA_963210345.1. Classification (NCBI taxonomy): domain Eukaryota; kingdom Viridiplantae; phylum Streptophyta; class Magnoliopsida; order Fabales; family Fabaceae; genus Inga; species Inga oerstediana. The sequence continues at coordinate 70,173,854 of OY723400.1, read as the reverse complement.
AGGAAAAGGGAATGAAGACAAGAAAGAGAGGAAGAAGATTGAGGAAGACGAAGTGTAATGAAGAAAAGGAAATAATGAAAAAGCTTACCCATGGTGTAGAGAAGACGAAGTCACGGGAATGAAAGAAAAAAGGGAAGAGAAGTCATGGGGGATGGGAAAGATGGAAAAGGAGGGATGAATTTCTGACATATGAATGAAGAAAAGGGAAGAAAAGTCTCACACATGTCAAAATTTCTGACATGACTTTAGGAGTCCCAAAAAAATTTGGGACTCCTAAAGACTTTAGGAGTCCCAAATTTTTTTGGGACGCCTAAAGTCGTACTTTAGGAGTCCCAAAAATTTTGGGACTCCTAAAGTAAGATTTTAGGCATCCCAAATCCCATTTTGGACGTCTAAAGTCAATACTTGATATTTAGGACGCCTAAAGTAAGTTAAATTTTTTTAATTTACTTTTTTGGCGCTAGTAGAAATCTTTAGGCGTCCCAAATAAAATTTGGGATGGCTAAACTCTACTTTAGGCGTCCCAAATTCAAATTTGAGATGTCTAAAGGTTTTCCTACGTACACATAATTACGAAAATGCCACCACCTTCCTTTTTAACCACCCAATTTTAAAATTGGGACGTCCATTGGGGTCCTTATATCATAATTATGTAGTAGTAATAACACTTCTTTCTTTATTAACAACACGCGTTTCTTAATTAACAACTCCGGATTCTTGATTAACAACTCCGTATTTTTTATTAACAACTCCAGTTTCATCTTTTTACTTTCACAATAACAACACCGGTCTTGTTATTAATAACACCATATTCTACATTAAGAACTCTCACTTCTTGTTTCACAACTTCGTAATTTTAGTTTCAAGGCCAATAACAACACCTCTTTCTTTATTAACAATACCATATTTTACATTAACAACATTATATTTTTGAGATGCGAATATGTGGAAGAATAAAACGAAGTTATTAATCGAGAATCCGGAGTTGTTATTGTGAAAGTAAAAAAATGAAACTGGAGTTATTAATCAAGAATACGGAGTTGTTAATCAAGAAACCAAGAAACTAGAGTTGTTAATTAAGAGCAGCGTGTTGTTATTCTGAAGTGGCGAGAATGAGGACTGAATGGCAAAATCATCTTTTAGCGCCCCCTGCACTATTCATCCGTGATGACAATGGATTGATCCAAAATTTTGGAATCTGCAGCACTGATTAGGGATTTCCCTATTTCAGATGTATTTTGATTTTCCCTAAAATCAACCATAGTAATTATTGATTTTCAGCTAAAGCGTCCGCTAGGTGATTCTTCTCCCTTGGAACATAATGAACATGAAGATCCCATTATAGTGGAGATAACTTGATTTACAGTAAGGCAGATCCATTGCCCCTTCTCTCCATTACGCCGCCATTGATTTAAAACTGTGTCGTTTGGTTTAAAAAAAATTAGGCAGCGTCTTTTTTTTCTCGTCCTGTTATGGGTCCATGGTCTGAGCTTAAGTGGTGAGGCAAATTCTTCATTTTATACAAAAAAAAAACTTTGTAGTGGAAGAAACATGACGATTTGTTTCCTCCACCTTCCATCCAAGAAACTTTGCAGATTGCAGTTGCTGGTGTGCATTGGAAGAGATTCACTAGTACAAAAAAGGTGATTTAGACCGGCACATTTAAACCGGTTGTAGTAAATGAGGTCTAAAAGAAATGCGCGGTGGAATTTACGTAATTATAAAGAATTTGGGAGACCGGTTATTATAATAACCGGTCTAAAAAATACAATTTAGACTGGTTGCAGACTAACCAGTCTAAAAAGATTAATTTTTAGACCGGTTATTATAATAACCGATCTAAAAATTAATCTTTTTAAGACCGGTTGCTAGAGAACCGGTCTAAAATGAAGCTTTTTAAGATCGGTTCTCTAACAACCGGTCTTAAAAGGTGATTTTAAGACCGGTTGTTAGACAACCGGTCTTAAAAAGCTTGATTTTAGACTGGTTAATCTACTTAACCGGTCTTAAAAAGTTCCCCAAATTTTCCCCCTCCCCTGCCCGCGCGCCCTCTCCATTTCTGAAATTTTTCATCCCAATCATTTCTCTTCTCAGTGCTCAACTCCCTGTCCCTTACCTGATCTTTGAATTGGAACAATCTAATCCGGCCGGTCGCTGCTAATTGTTGTCACTGTTGGGTCGCCGTCTTCGTTTGCTTTTGGTTTAAAAGCTCCGTCGTCATTCACTACGACTGAAGGAGGTCTTCGTCTTCATCGTCTTGTTTGAGGTATGCTTCCTCGTCCTCGATCTACATTTACTCCTAAAAAATGCTTCCTCGTCCGTGCTTGGTCACATGCTCAATTTGAAATTGGTATCATTAGATATATTCATTAGTTAACCGAGCAAGCAGAAAATTGATGGAGCTTTAGGCCGCTTTCTTCTTTTTTCAGCTTTGCTTTTCTTTTATTTTCTAGGTTTTTAAGCTCTCTCTGTTTCATGGTATGCTACTTCTACTGTCATTCTCTCTGTTGTCCATTTCAGTGTGTGTAGATTTCTCTGCTTATTCTGGTAATAAACAACGACTACATAGTGCTCAATTTCTAATCTCATGGTTTTATTCTGGTCTACAGGAATGGTAGATTTGAGGTGAAGAGGTTCAGCATTTACCGGGTAAATGTCAGATCTAGCTCCTGGTTGCTAATACTAACATGCGTTTGTGATAAATTAGTAGAAATATATAGTATATGAGAATATATTGTGGAATATAGTAATGTAGTAATGTGCAGTAGTGAGTAATTAATTGGGCAAGATGATGATTGGCGTTAATTAGTCAAATTATTCATCATTCGTTTTACTTTGGCTATAAATTATTCATCATGTGTTGGCAGGAGAGACCGTGACATCTGGATTAGAATTAAGGTTCAAGATTGGAGTTTGAGATGTTGGTGTTGTGGGAACTAAGTTTGGAATTGTAGTTATTGGAGTGGTAATGTCCCTTTCGGTAGTTGAAATTTGTCTGTTAGGTTCTTCATGATGATGATGATTGTGATCTTCTGGGACATAGTTCACATGCTCAAGTTCTTGTTGCTTCTTCTTCTTCCATGGCCTACTTGAAGTACCTGTTGTTTGTTTCAAATTGAAATGATGTTTCAAGTGAGAGAGAAAAAATAGATGTGAAATCCAGAAACTGCTATATCTTTTTTTTTAAATGTAACTTTTTGAAAAGGGAAAGAGACACGCTAGCTGGATTCATATCGTGACTGATTAATTATAGCCCCACAACTTTTCCCCCCTTCCCTTCTCCCCAATCGTTTCTCAAACATCATTTCAAAACTAAATCCCTTTTGGCTGATGAATTTTGTGGCGCGCACACACATATATACACATATACTCCATTACCTCAACTGTATAAGAATGTCAAAATTGAATCTTTTAAAAAAAATATATTCAGGTGCATATAATAATATATAATGTATCATGTGACTGTATAATCAATGTTTATTGACGTATTAGACACCTTAATGGACAAATTGGAGACAAGAGGGAATCCTATGCACAGAGGTTACATAAAAGTCAAAGGAATTAGGCCCTTTGATGTGCTCAAGAAACAGTGAACATGAAAAACAGAGTTTGGTTGTTGCAGTACAGTTTTCTGCTGTTGAAATCCAGAAAGATAGGTACAAAATTGAAGCATAGATATATATATAATTTGAAGCCCATGAGAAGAACTCAGTGCTCGTTTGGCTAACGAGTCTGCCATACTATTGTCGTCTCTGTCAATATATTGGAATTCTACATTCCAGCTCCGTTCCAACATTGCTTTAATCTTTGTAAGCAGCTGCCATTTTTCATGCATATCTGGGATCTCATTTTGAAGTAGGTCGATAACCTCGTAGGAGTCGCACCTAATCAACACTTCTCTGAACCCCCCATCCCAAACTCTTTTCATGCCCATAAGGCAACCCCAAATTTCAGCACTCAGAGCATCACCAGTACTGAGCCTCAACATAAATCCCTCCACTTATAGTTCTTTTTGCTTTGTTTAACTAGTTACCTTCTATTGGTTTCCAACAGTATTGCTTGGATATTATTAGTCGAAGGACCAAAGTCACCCTAAAAAATATATCCAGGGACAAACAATATAATAATGGATCTAGCGTGTGCAGGCGTTAGACATTAAAAGAATATATATCCAAGTCACTTTCTCTGACGAACGCGCATTCTTTCCTTCCTCTTTCCACCTCCATTCCTCATTCCCTCACTCCCTCTCCATTCCATTTTTTCCTCACACGCTACTCTAAATCACGATCTTTTTTGTTTAATTCTAGTTACACTATGTACTTGGGTGTAATGATTGCATGCTCTCATCATTCTCCTACCTTTTCCAGGGAAAAAGTACAAAACAAAAAAAAGGTATTGGAATATATGGATCGTAGTTGGATACAAGCTAAACAGACGAGTGTTGAATATGATGTTGGGGTCAAGGGTTTTTTAGACTTTGCAAAAAGAAATGCCGATGATGATAGTGGGATGTTTTATTGCCCTTGTGTAAAATGTTTGAATGAGAAGCGACTAAGTGCTGCAGATATATATACACATTTAATTTGTGAAGGGTTTTGTAAGACGTATGTAGTATGGGTATGGCATGGTGAACAATTAGAAATGCCAAGTGCATCTCAACAGGGGGAAGTGACTTGTGATGATAATGACACAGATATGGATGATCGGATAGAGGATATTATTCGTGATGTAGGAGAAGAGGCTTTTGAACAATCACATGCATATGGTAATATGTGCAGTGATGCTGAGAAACCGTTATACCTGGGGTGTAAAAAATACCAATTGCTGAATGCTGTATTGAAATTGGTAAGCTTGAAAGCACGGCATGGATGGAGCGATAAGAGTTTTTCAGAAACGCTTGAGGCCTTTAAAGATATACTTCCTGATAATAATGTGTTGCCTTGTCGATACTATGATGCTAAGAAAATACTGTGTCCACTAGGGATGAAGTATAAAAAGATCCATGCTTGCCCTAATGATTGCATATTGTATAGAAAAGATCATGAAGAGAAGGAGCAATGTCCGATATGTGAAACTCCGAGGTATAAATCAAATAAGGGCCCTGCAAAAGTGTTGTGGTATCTTCCAATCATTCCAAGGTTCAAGCGCCTGTTTGCTAATGAAATTGATGCCAAAAATTTGAGATGGCATGCAGATGAGCGGATTTCTGATGGAAAGCTTCGACATCCAGCTGATTCTTCTCAATGGCAGAAAATCGATCAATTATTTCCTACCTTCGGTGAAGAACCTAGGAATCTCAGGCTTGGGCTTAGCACAGATGGTATGAATCCTTATGGTAGCCTAAGCAGTATACATAGTTCATGGCCTGTTCTGTTGGTAATTTACAACTTATCTCCTTTGTTATGTATGAAATGAAAGTACATTATGTTGTCTATGTTGATTTTGGGACTAAAGCAACCCGGAAATGACATAGATGTTTATCTTGAACCCTTGATCGAAGACTTGAAAGAGTTGTGGGATAAAGGTGTCGATGTTTTTTATGCGAACAAGAAGGAGACTTTTAATATGCGAGCAATGATCTTTTATACTATAAATGACTTCCCTGCATATGGGAACTTGTCAGGATATAGCGTTAAAGGCCACAAAGCTTGTCCGATATGTGAAGAAGGCACATGCTACCATCAACTTCAACATGGAAGAAAGACGGTTTACCTTGGCCATAGGCGATTTCTAAGACGAAGCCACCCTTATCGTAGATTAAAAAAATCTTTTTTCGGTGGCCAAGAGTTTGAAGATGCTCCAAAGGCATTGACTAGGGAGAAAATTTATGAAAAGGTGAAAAATATCAATACTATGTTTGGTAAGTCATCAAAGAGTAGAAATGAGAAAAATATATGGAAAAAAAAGTCCCTCTTCTTCGATCTTCCATATTGGCGCAATCTTGACGTCAGACACTGTATTGATTTCATGCATGTGGAGAAGAACGTATGTGATAGTATTGTTGGGACACTGCTCAACATACAAGGAAGTTCTAAGGATGGCGTGAAGGCAAGATTAGACTTGCAAGAAATGGGAATACGAGAAGATTTACATCCAAGGCCATACGGTAATAGAACTTTTTGTCCTCCAGCTGCTCATACTTTGTTTAAGGTTGAGAAAAGAAGCTTTTGTGAGTGTTTACATGGCGCTAAAGTTCCCTCAGGGTATTGTTCAAATTTTAAAAAGCTTGTATCGATGAAAGATTTGGAGTTAATAGAGCTAAAGTCTCATGATTGTCATGTCTTAATGCAACAACTACTCCCAGTAGCTATTCGAGGCATTGCCGAATATGATCTTCAACACATATTGACTAGACTTTGTTTCTTCTTCAATGCCATTTGTTGTAAAGTCATTGACACGGAAAGATTGGAAGAATTAGAAAATGAAGGATACATGATCTTATGCCAGCTTGAGAAGCTTTTTCTTCCTTCCTTTTTTGATATCATGGTACACTTGATTGTTCATCTAGTGAGGGAGATAAAGTTGTGTGGCCCTATCTATTTCCGATGGATGTACCCAATCGAAAGAACTATGAAAATACTAAAAGGGTATGTGAAGAACCCCAATCGGCCTAAAGCATCTATTGTTCAAAAATATGTTTCTAAAGAAGCTATAGAATTTTGTCAACATTATTTGTCAAATGTACGACATATTAGCCTTCCTAAACGTCATGATCAAGAAGGGGGTAGACGCGGGGCAACAGTAAAGAGCATAGATGCCGATGAATTGCAACAAGTCCACTTGTACATCTTGAACAATGTTGATGAAGTTCAATATTACATGAATGCTCATAAAGAAATTGTGCGGAAACAAAATAGTCGAATGACTGAACAAAGGTTAATCAGGGAGCATAACAGAACTTTTGCACATTGGTTCAAACAAAAGGTTGACGGAAAAGAATGTGTTTCTGATACAATAAATTGGTTAGCACGTGGTCCTGAAGTTGATGTCATAAGTTGGACTTCATTTATGATCAATGGTTATACCTTTTACACGAAGTCCCTAGATGATAAGAGCACCGTCCAGAACAGTGGTGTTGTATTAGTGGCTGAATCTATGCACTTCTCTAGTTCGAAAGATAAGAACCCTACATTGGCTGCCATACCTTATTATGGGGTGATTGAAGAGATTTGGGTGGTTGACTATGCTAAAATTAGATTTCCCATTTTCAAATGCAAGTGGGTTGATGTCAATAATGGTGTGAAGATTGATAGGTTAGGATTTACATTAGTAGATTTGAATAGTAGAAGTTTTGGAGATGAACCTTTCATTATGGCAGATCAGGCGCAACAAGTGTTCTATATCACTGATCAGGCAAATAAAATGTGGTCTGTAGCTCTCCAAGGAAAAAGGGTCGTTGATATTGACGAGAAAAGTCACTCAAATTATGATCTTCTTGAGACTCCTTCTTTTTCCAGGGGTCTACCAGAACTAAATGAAGAAGATGAAGCAGATAATGCGCACGGCACAAGAAATGATCATCACGAGGGAATATGGGAGGATATCTCTTTATGATACTACTTTGACCTTAACTAACTAAAGTAATTATGATTATGATTTATATCCGAAGAATATGTTTAGTTATTTTATCGATATAGTCTTCACATGTCATAGCTTAGGATTTATCTTTCTTTATTGTCGTTACAGGCAAATGACGAATCCCCAGCGTCCTAGTGCAGAGGATCAGCCACCTCATACACCTCTGAGTCAGCCACCTAGTGCTCAGGAGAGTCAGCCAGCTAGTGTTAACCAGGGCGAGCCTAGCAATGCTCCGAGCCAGGGTCATAGTGAGCGCAGTAGCCAGTCTGTACGGAGGGGTAGACGTGGCACACGGTTGACAGATGTTTCCCTCAGTCGGAGTGTAGGCCAAAAGATACCGATTGAGTTTGATAGACATTGGAAACCAATCGGGCCTAATGCACAACGATATAGGAGTTTCGTCGGCCTCCTTGCACGTAACAAGCCGAGCATCTTGATAGAGGAGTGGAGAAATGTCGATGCAAAGGTGAAGCAGCATATTTGGGACACTATTCAGGTATACAATTCTCGTCTGTATGTAATTAATTATTATCAAATGTCACAAATTTGTCACTTACTCCTTCAATGCATGCATTTCAGCTCACCTACGACGTTCATCAGAGTGAGATCTTGTACAACAAGATGATGACGTATTGTTATGAGCGCTGGAGCAAGTTTAAGACAAATCTGACCAACAATTACAATATTGAGGTAAAAGATAGTCAGCCTCGTCCTAATCCGTGCGACCAGTATACATTTCTTGATCAAGCGACGTGGCAAGAATTTGTTAGGCTACGGACTACTCCAGAATCTTTGGTTAGTTGACTTATTTTTCGTTTTATTTACTTAGCAATTATCTTAATTGATTCTAACACTTTCCTTTTGTATCATTTCTTATTCACAGGCAAAAAGGCAAAAAACACAAGAAAGTGGAAGAAAGAATGATTGCCCTCATACAATGTCTCGTGGGGGTTATGCAAAGGCTGAAAGAGACTTGTTGGCGGCCAAACGGAAGAGATTGGAAGAAGCATCTCAATCCGATCCTTCTGTTCTTCTTTCTCCGCCTTCTCCGATTCGTTGAGAAGAAAAATGGCAATTTGCCCACCAAAAGAGGAGTGGGACTTATACAAGTGAACAATCTCGTATAGTTGGTGAAAGAATTGTAAGTATATATCGTTATTGTAATTAATTACATAAGAAACGTACATTATTACTTATGTTTGTTATTTTGTATTATGTTCAGGATGAACTTAGAAAACAACAAGCTGAGGGCTCTTTTAAGTAGGAGGGCAGGAATGACATCCTAACAGTTGCTACTGGCAAACATGAGCATCCAGGCCGTGTCAGGGGAGTTGGAGGAAGGGTAGGGATACGAGATTACTTTGGAGCCCCCGTACGCCATTCCTCAAACATCGTGACTAGGGAGGAATTGGAGACTATGTTGGCCATTGCAAGAGCAGAAGCAAAGGCCGAGGATGAAGCATCATTTGATGCACTATTAGAGACCCGGTTGAGCAAGATGAAAGAGGAAATGATAGTGTTTATGAGCTCAAGACAAGATACCAGTGCTCCCCAGCCACAATCGATTGATCCTAATAAGCAGAGCACTAAAGGTAGTTGTTGCAACATCGGGCAATCATCAGAGGGTCCTAACCCGGAAATTACTGAGCTTTGTGATCTTTTTGTCGAGGATCCTCTGAGACAGTTAGTTGCACGGGGTAGTGTGCAAAACCTGGGATCAACTGTCCACCACCGACAAATGGAAGGTGATCAAGTCCGAGTGTCAGTTGACGAGGTGATTATTGCAGATGCACCTGTCCCTATCCCTTCTGATGAATTCAAGATCGTTAGCGATTTCTTGGGCACATTCATCTTGTGGCCAACAAACCTTGTTTCTGGTCGAGCCGAGGAAAGTCCAATCAAAGCCCCACCAAGTCCGATCAAAGCCCCACCAAGTCCAGCTCCCTTCACTCAGCAAGAAGTTTCACAGCCTCCATTGAATATCATGCAGCAAGTGATTCTGATGGCATATGATACATCATTCAAAACAAGAGAGTGGCCTACGGATTCAGTTGTTGGACAGTCAGGAGTGACATGCTATCTTGAGAGGGATGATTTGATGTCCCCGGTAGCTCCTGGACAAAATCTTACGATTGGGATTGTCCAACTGTTCTTAATGTAAGTAGCTTCTGCAATTCAAAGTAAATATTTTAAAAGTTTCACCGTTTACCTTTTATTTATGTGCTTCCGTTATTGTAGGTACATGCATCGTAGGTTGGTCTCGTCTGGAAAAAGCGAAAAATTTGGATTCTTATGCTCCCATCACATCCAAGAGAAAGGGACCACTGCTGCTAGTAGACATAGATACTTGTCAGAGAGGCTTAGTGAAACTGGAATTGAGTGTTTCTTGGCTCCATATGTGCATAGATAAGAAACAAAATGATATTTTATAATTTATATAATGTTTTATGTTTGCTTAATATTCTTCTGTTTTTTTCAGTGATCATTGGCAGTTGCTTCTTCTATGCAAGAGTAGTTACACTGTCATCCTCTTATGTTCCCTCCACTTCAAACCAGGGAATGATTTGAAAAAGACCATGAATTCGTTAGTTTTCTTGCATTATTACCATTTGTATGCAAAGTTTATGGAATTTGTGTAAAACCAATAACCTTTGTCATTGTGATGATCATAGGGCTATGCAGACATTCCTACACAGTGCTTGTGGTAAGCATGTTCATGACTTAAGGACCCTACATGGATCATGCCAAAGGTTAGTACATATGGATTTGTTTAAAGAATGTAATAAGACATGCCTTTATATTTGTTTTAATGATATCATGTTTTTTCTCAGAGCCGTCGGCAACCAAAGGGGTCCAACTTATGTGGTTTTTATGTTTTGAGACACATTTACAATATTATCACTCTAGGCACGACTGATTTTACTCAAGAGGTAAATTTATATTTCAGAACTTTTGTTTTACTTTATTGTTTTTAAGTTACTAAGTCAATGTTTCGTCTGGTTTTGGCGTTACAGATGTTTGATCTTGCTGATCCCTTTCCTGAAGAAGATATTGATTTCATTCGCACATGTTGTGCTGAATTCATCCATGAGCTATTACAAAAATAGTGAGTTTTTTAATCCAATGTTACATTGTACATTATTGTTCTCATATTATTGCTAACATCAGGTGAATCAGTAGGGACTTGTAGATCAATTATATCCCTAGTTTACTCTTGTTGAATTGTGATGGCTGTGTCCTGGTGTTTTTGCCTTCAAATGAAGCATAGAAGAAGCAAGCACATGAAACCCGTTTTTCTGACAAAGAGAAGATAAAATAACCTTAGGCTCCTGAAATTCTTCATAGAATGATATCTCAAATCTTTAATATTTGGCATGTTTGTTTGCGGGACTTGCATCTTCCATTTCCATTCTCTCAGATTGTGTGTTCACATAATCCCCCCCTCCACTTTCATTCTGCATGTATTTGGCTCTGATTTGTATGTTTTATTTTATTTTTGTGATTGCTTGGTTTCATTTATTTGAAGCAATTTTTGTTATATGATCTTGTCTTCTATAATGTGAAAATGTTTGTTTCTTCTCATGGACTGTTTCATTCCTTATGTATTATCTCTCTCTCTCTCTCTCTCTCTCTCACCCTTTGTTCCATAAAATTGCATTCTGTGTGCATCACAATGCTTCAATAGTTGTATTGATGATATAAGCGATTTCTTTCCTTCACAAAGCACTCATTTCCAAATATTATTTTCTAGCAGGGAGAAATTAACATGTTCTAATTTTGATGAGTAATGAAGTGAGTGAATTGGTGATATATGCAGGGATTATGGATTCTTCATATTCGTCAAAGGGAAAGAAGAAGGGCTTGGCAGATCAAGCAGGTTATGCAATGCAATATGGTTCTGATGACAATAACAATGGACCAAAGGGCATGTTCATTTCTTTGCATGTTCATTGCTTTTGTTTTACTGCTGTCATTTGGTCATCCTTACTGTCTAATTGCAAATGAATCATCAATGTATGACTGTACTGGCTTGTATGAACATTAATTTGTTGCTGCTATAGACTGGTGCTTTTGAATTTTGAAATTGAAATCAGTGATTGTTATGTACTGCTGTTTAAAATTGAAGCATTCTGTGCGTGTACATATAATAAAAGGGACGTTTTAAAAAAAAATGATGCTTTAAGACCGGTTGTAGTCACAACCGGTCTTAAAAAGTACTTTAAGACCGGTTGTGGGAACAACCGGTCTTAAAGGTGACATTTAAGACCGGTTGTTCCCACAACCGGTCTTAAATGTGGATTTTTTAGACCGGTTGTGGGCACAACCGGTCTTAAAAGTGTGACTTTTAAGACCGGTTATAACAACCGGTCTAAAAAATAACAGACTTTTTAGACCTGTTGTATCAAGACCTAATACAGAACAGGTCTAAAAAGTCATTTTTAACCGGTCTAAAAAGTCATTTTTCTACTAGTGATTCTTGGGCAGTTTTTATTTCAACGCACGCATCCCATTCTTCATTGGTTATGTATCTCTATTTGTTATTAGTCTCCATTTATCCCTTTTTAGTTTTTTAGTGGTTGCTTGTTATGATCATTTAACAAAAAGATTACTAGAAAAGAAGGAATCGTCTCAGTTAGATTGGTTCCGCTAGCAGTGTTTATGGAGAATGGAACCTCACCACTACTCTCCTGGTGAGGCGGCAGAGGGTGGCAGTGAATAGGGGCAAGATGGGTGACGATAATAAAAGTGGATGAAGAGACGCTCAACTCCACGAACAGGACCTCTCTTCTCCGGATGAAGAGTTGAAGAAGACGATGGGTGAAGAGGAACGGCACCGGAATGTCTTTGTGATGGAAAAAAATGACGCTGCCTATTATATATATATATATATATAATTATAATATATATTATAATTAAATGATTTATTTAACTTTCTTAATCTCCTCAAATTAATTATCTAGGTCTTATATTAAGAATTAAAGGTAGTATTGTTTTTTAAAAGAATTAAATAAGAGTATTAAAATCTTCCGAGAAATGGTTTCATACTTCACCAGCTAATTTTTATATTGATTATGTTATATTTTATATTATTCATGAAAAAATAGTATTGTTTTTTAAAAGAATTAAATAAGAGTATTAAAATCTTCTGAGAAATGATTTCATACTTCACCAGCTAATTTTTATATTGTTTATGTTATATTTTATATTATTCATGAAAAAATAGCTAATGAAAATTCAATTACATAAAATAATGCAACCTATATTCGTATAAAATAAACTAACTTTAATTTTATTAGGATGTGCTATCCTTTAATACAATTTTCCATAATGTTTTAAATTTAAAAATTGCACATAAATGGTCTCTTCAAGTCTTTGGCGTGAAAGGCGGATTATTAGACTGACTATTGTGGCTTTTGAAATATATATACAAAAATACTTACCTTTTTTCCACAAACAATATATAAAATCTGTTTAAAAAAATGAAAGTTGTACTATTTACATGGTACTCCCCCTTTTTTAGTGTAAGACATATTTACCTAATTTAATTAAATTAAAGAAGTTAGTTAAGGTAATTAATATGATTTTTCCCCCTAAAATACCCTAATCATCTTCTTTAATTCCTTCCATTTCTCTTTTACTTGATGATGGTTGAAGGAACATTAATAAGGATAAATCAATAAAATATGGACAAAGATGGGAAATATGTCATGCATTTAGGTCAAGATTAACTCCATAATTAGGTCTTATATTAAGGCCTGTCACACGGGTGACTCGGGCTCAATCCCTATTAACGGTGTCATTGATTTGACAAAATCTTAGCTGCCTCAGGGTCAAATCACAAATTTTACCACAAATTGAAATGCAATATAGTGCAAAAACTCAATATCGTTCTCTTATCTAGGAGTTTTTTTATTTTGAATTCCCTATGTTGAACTAAGTGCTAAAAACATAATTGGAAAGAGTAGGGGTGAGCAAAACCAAACCTAAACTGAAAACCGAATCAAATCGAATCAATTTCGGTCTTTTCGGTTCGGTTTTTTCGGTGTTCAGTGCATAGGTTTTTTTGTTCGGTTTTCTTTGGTTTTTCAGTTCGGTTCAGTTTTTTTAAAAAAATTTCGGTTTAAACTGAAAATATTAAAAGAGTATACCACCAACGAAAAACCGGATGCAAGACAAAGAATGATATATCATTGGATATTCATCTTTTTGAATTTTTTTTGTGCTTTCTTTGGATTAAGTAATGTTGAATACAATTATTCTACATCTCTCAAAAACCTTCCTATTTTTGGTTCCATTATTGGAATATTGGGTACTTCAAAGTACATTGATCATATATGTAATATGTTGTTTATACTTTGTTTTATATCATCTTTCTTTGGATCTTGATGAGGTTATTCAATTTTATAATTTGTATTAATTTTTACTGGTTGAAAATTCAGACATTTGAAGTAAAAAATGAAGGCTAAAAAAATTTCGGTTTTTTCTTACAAAACCGAAACCTAACCGAATAATTTCAGTTATTTCGATTGTTCGGTTTCAGAATTTCCTTTATTTCGGCAGTTCAGTTTTTTCGGTTTTTACCGAAAACCGAACCAAAAAACCGATGCTCACCCCTAAGAAAGAGGGGTTTTGAAAAATGGCTTTCTCTAAATTTAAATGCATGTAAATGAAAACTATTTCTATTCTTTTTGTTATTTTGAAAAATAATGAAAAATGTTTTGGATTAAAAAGGGTTATATGATGAATGCTCTTAGTAATGAAGAAATTGGCTATATCCTTGCTCAAAAAGGTTATGAGTTAAAAAATTCATTGAATCTCAAGAAAAAAAACTTCAAGATAATACTTGAGTTCAATATTCTCAATTAATAGTAGCTTCTACAAAAATAGCTAACTACCACCTCTTGAGATATTATTTAAAACAACTTAATGTGTAATTGAAATTGGAATGATGCGATATAATACAAGTCTTCTTAATTTTGAGTGCTAAATAGCCCCTTACAGACTCAAATCAATCACATTAACTAGACAATAACACTCTAATTAATATAATCTCATTGCAACTATAAAAAAATTCAAATACATATAATTCTCACACTACAAAATCAAATTTCAACTACAATGATCCAACCAATAAAGACCAATTAACATCAATCTCACTTCTAGAATCATATGCAATCATTTCTTAAACTAAGAAATCCAGATATATAACTCTAATTCAAGTACTACATGTTCTTACAAATTAAGCAGACTTTCTTATTAAGTGTTTTTGTCAATTTGATTGTTAAAATGTATGAAATTTTTCACTGTTTTCTATCGGAGAAAATTAAAGACGATTTTATCTCTATTTGTTTATAAATTATAATAATATTATATATATATATATATATATGGTAAAAAAATATCTATATTATCACTTTTATTTTATATTGATTTTCTCAGATTCTCAAATCCATTTTAAAGTTGTTTCTTGCCAACTTGATTGTGATGACAACTTATTATAAGTCATTATGTTTGGAATTGTAATTGTAATGTTGATGCCGTAGTAGTACTAGTAGTGTCAAAATCAGATTTTCTTCAGCTAGTCAGACTAAATTGGGCTAAGCATATAGAGTTGCTTAGGCGCTATTCATTTTCTTTAATTTTAATCATTTTCAGGCTTTGTTGTTATTCAAAAATGAAGCAACACTAATTAGTCATTCAGTAATATATTTGTCATTTGTGTCTGATTGAACCATATTTTATATATGATTTTTCATAATTAATTGGGAATTTTTAATGCATTTTCTGGAGCATTATTGCATGATTAAGCACTAAATTTAGTTAGGGACAATTGTATTGAATTAATTGTAATTAGGGGCAAAAATAGTCATAATTGTTTAATTATTCATACAAATGATCCCTTTTTGATGCTACAATTGTGCTTAATCTTACATTTTGAAAGAAAATTGTAGATTTTGGATGTCAGAATTAATATTTAGATGATTGGGAAAAATCACAGAAAGATCCCCATATTTTTGTGGAAATTACAGTTTATGAATGAAAAGGGCCCAGGAAAATTACAGAAAGTGACCCAAGTCTTTGGAAATTATAGTTGACCCACTGAGGTTTCAAAACTGCGCACTTGAGTACCTCCTCTGAACTTTTGAAATGTTCAGAATGGTACCTGGTCAAAACTTGCGTTTTACCAGGACCATTTGGTAAACCTTCAGCTGCAGAGGAGACCCGACCTGGTTGGCGCTGTGGATATGGGCTTCGAACATGCAAGGATCCGAGATTGAAAACAGAGAGCTGAGAGGTTTTATACACAATTGAGGAGCGCCGAACAAGCAGGATCAGACCTCAGACCTTTCTTCTTTCCTCTTCTTGTGTCGCCGGCGGCGAGCTTCTCCTCTTCACCATTGCCCCCGGTAACCTCTTTAACCAGAGGAGAGACACACAGATATGAAATAGAGGCGAGAACTGAGAGTCATATTTATTACAGTGGGGAGTTCTGGTTCAGGGGCGCCGCGCAAGCTTGGCCGGCGGGATTCACTTCTCCACCAAACTGCATCACAGACCCGTGAGAGATGAGAGACCTGACTAGAGAGAGCTGAGAGTTTTCTTGGCAGGGGGAGACTGAACATGGGAGTGCCGCTGAGAGCTGTGAGACCTGGAGTTCTGACCACCATCATCATTCTTCCCCCCTCAACCAACACCCACCACCATCCTCTTCTCCATCACCAAACCAGACTTTCACCATCGCTGTTCTTCTTCGTTCTTCACTACTGGCTAGCTTTGGAGAGGACAAGCTTGAGACCACCGTCGCCAGAGAAGGGAGACGAGACCACTGCCTTCTGTGATTTCACCATCTTCACAGTCATTCTTCAGCACCATTGTCGGGAAGAGGAAAGGAAAATACCACAGTCATCGTCAACCTCCTTTTTCATCCACCATTTCTCATTCACAGTTGAACCACAGAACTTCCTTTGTTTCTCTTATGCATTTCACCACGTGGCTGCCAAGTTTCTGGATTTTCTGTGGTTATTTTAAAGTAATGTGCGGCTGATTATTTTGCTTCTTTGGTGATGATGATATGTGCTTGAGCTTAATGGACTATAAAGAGGAGTTTTGCTATCATTCCATTATTACATATTTGGATTGCCTAGTTTTAGAAATTTTTATATATGTGATTCTAAAATTGAGATTGATGTTTATTGTCTCTGTTGGTTTGATATTTGTTGTTGAGATTGGATTTTGTAATGTGAAGTTTATTTGTGTTTTGAATTTCTTTGTGGTTGCAATGAGATTATGTTAATTAGAGTGTTATTGTCTAGTTAATGTGATTGATTTGTATCCTTAAGGGGCTGTTTAGCACTCAAATTCAAGAGGACTCATGTTGCATTATTCCAATTTCAATTACACATTAAGTGGTTTTTAACAATATCTCAAGAGGTAGCAGTTAACTATGTTTGTAGGAACTACTATTAATTGGGATTATTGGACTCAAATGTTATTTTGAGGTTGTTCTTAAGACTTAATGAATTTTTAACTCCCATAATCTTTTTGAGTAAGGATTGTCACTTCTTCATTACCAAGAGCATTCTTTATTCATATTTTCCATTTCATACCATTCAATTCACTCATTCTCCATTTTTTATAAAAAGACCAAAAATAGTAACTTAGTATTTAATTAAATTGCATCTTTCTTTTAGTTATGAATTCGAAAAATCCAAAAAACCATTTTCCCCTTATTTTTATTGCATTCGCATGGCATATAGATTACTTATGATTCAATAAAAGGCTTCTCAAGTGAGACGACCCGAGTGTTCCATTGTACTGCAATTCTTGAATTAAAAATATTTTACATTTGACCCCAAGACGCAAAGACATGATCAAATCAGTGTCCTTATTATTTTTTCATTTTAATTTACGTCTATTTTATCATTCGTTTGGACTTGGAGGGAATATAATCTTCTCTCTTAATTCTTGCTTACTTCTTGCCGAATGAACTCAAGACAGAGGTTTAATTATAATGAATAAATTCACTCAATATATAAATTACCAAAAATAGTTTTGGCTTTCCTTCTCGTAATCGACAGTACATTTTAAAAATTAAGATGATATAGACTTTGAATTACTACAATTTTTCATTTTAAATCTTTCTCAAGGCATCAGCTACATACTTAAATTAATTTTTCTCAAATAATAATATTGAATAATCCAGTCCTAATTACATTAATTTAAGCTAACTCACTTAATATCTCTGGACAAGTTCAATTAGATTAGATGAGACATTTTTTTCAGGAATGAAAATATGAAAATATCTAGTATTCACAGCAATTTTACTTTGCAACTTTGTCAAGCACACAATTGAATGGGTCGTATTTGGCTTTATAAGATGTTATTGGAAATTACAATGAGGTCCAAAGTAAAGAATTTAATTATTGAGAAGTCTCAAGAACAAGTGGAGTGTTGTCATTTTTTACCGTGAAACTTGTTATTGTTTGTTCTTGAGTTGCCAATGGGACTTAATGGTCATTAACTCCTTTTTTTGATATCTCATTGTAATTCTCCCTATAAATTAGGCCCAACTCGAGCAAGTAGCTGGGGAGCAATTGAAATCTTTATCTTGCTTCCATTTTTTTCATGAGAATATATTTTATGTTTAAAAATTGATTTTTGTTTATGTTTTATGTTTATAGAGAAAATATTTATTCTTTATTTTAAAATTTTGAGGTTGTAATATAAAAATAAATATTTTTATTTCTCTTTCTATTGCTAAGCCTGATATAATTGACTTAATGGCAATGCTCAAAACGAACTGATAGGGAAAAAATGTTATATTTGTTCCTTCTAAAGGGTAGTCACAATAGTCATCCCAAGTCAACTGATATGGTTGCCTTCAAATGTCTGACTTCATTTTTCGCAATATATATTAAATAAATGAAAGAAGAGGTTTTTTTTTTTTTTGCTTTTGTTGCTAGAAATAAGAGTTGTTATTTTGAATATATTCTGTGTGATTCTTTTGATTTCATTCCAGGAAGATTTCAACTGTCGACCAGTTAACAATCGGATTAAGTTTGTGTGCCAAATCCAAATGGTCCAGATTTAGTTTATTTTTATTTGTTTAAAAATTATTTTAATGTCTACATAATCTAAATTAAAAATAATATCTTAACTTTCAATTTTTTAAAAAATTATTTTTTATTTAAAATCATCAGTTGAAAATTTTAAGTCTGAACCAATAGTTTCATATATGTTAGTATTTATTTTTTGATTATTTTAATACTCAAAATGTCGTTCCTAGCATTTCATTTCCTTATGCTAAGCCTCTGGAAATTTCATGTTCATAAATTTGGACCCGCTAAATGAAGTATTTTCCCATATACTAATTGATCAGATTACGTAGCTAGTTATTGCTAATCCATTTGGTGCTTCTTTTGTCTGATTTCCAAAACTGCCAGGCAACACTATTTTGCATATTTTAAAAATGACTTCAACCATATTTCAATCCTTATAAATGACTCGTATTTGGGTAATATTATTTCAATTTTAATATTTAATAATTGATAATTCCACCATAAAACGATTGTATGTGCCAATGCACTTTCAGACAAGAATTTAATAACACAATTCTTACTCGAGCCATCAACTACGAAATTATTTTTTCTAAAATATATTTGAATGATATTTTCCCAACATTGAAGTAGTTACATTGATCAATGCTATGAAACTGATGATATTTAAATTCTTAGGACAGACAGATATTTGTCTTTGGTACGAATGATAAATTGATTGCTCCTGTTATCTCTGAGGAAGTAAAAGATTATGTACTATTCCGTATTACCAATGTGTTTAATGCTCTGCATTTGAAAAAGATCAGCTGGATGATTGTTGGCCCTTCTGTTATTACTACTATTTAGGAATTCCTTCATACAAGTCATATATTTGAATGAGACAAAAAAATATATATAAAGGATTATTAATCCATTGTATGCTGAAAAAAAGACCTATAATGCATAATATCTTAAAGAGTTTGGAATTGATAAGAAGTTACTCTAGTAAAAATATATAATTGAGTAATGACTCGTGTGAGTCGTGTCCCAACAGCAAAGTACTCAAAACATAGGATAGGGCCCCTATTCCTTACTAGGCCCATTTATAAGTTCCTATTCATAAGTAGGCTAACTAATTAAAATGTGAAAATCTTGAAGTCCTATAAGTAATTTAAATTCATGTTAATACAATTTTTGGTCTATTAAGTTTATTCTCATTTTGATTTTGGTCCCTCAAATTTCTTACTAGAGATTTTGGTCTCTTAAATTTTATTTGTTTAAAACATTGGTCCATATCATTAAATAAAAATTTGCATTATTTTACCAATTAATTAAGAGACCAAATTATATTAACCCTTTAAATTCGATATCCATGTCAATTATTTAATCATGTTAAAAATCTATGATAAAGGAAGACCCGTCGGAGTTTTTGTATCTAATCATCATTATTCTTAAGAAATGTTTCACAAGTTTTTGTCAATTTGATGATTGTGACTTTTAGGTCTACTCACTACTCTCAAGTCCAGCAACATCTTCTTTAGGTCTACCATTTGATAACGCTCTTGTGGAGTATAGTCTTAGGCCAACCAAACTTGACCAACAATGAAATAATGCAGTGAAAACCAAAAAAATAAAAAATAAAAATCACACAAATTTCTTGCTCTTTTAATTTCTCGCTTCAACTTCATTTTTAGAGGATAACTTTTATAGTTATGTAATTATTTCATTATTCATCATTCATTTTTATTTTATTTTATTTTATTTTATATGCCAGACCATCTTCTCATCACGAGTTAAAACATATGTGTTTTTTTAAAGTAAACTAAAGATAATTTTATCTATAGTTTTTTATTAACAATCTTGAATATATGGTAAAAAATTATCTATATTATCACTTGTATTTTATATTGATTTTCTCAGATTCTCCCATATGTAGCACCTATTAGTGGAGCACTTTTAACCATTCAAATCCATCAAATAATGGGGCATTTTAAAGTTGTTTCTTACCCCTCAATCTACGCATCTTCCAGACAATTTATTGGTGATTAAGTTGGAATTGTAATAGTAATGTTGATGTTTAACCGTAGTAAGTGTCAAATCCGTTGCTTCGATTATACTCCATTGGTCCTGGCTTGGTTAGTAATTGCGTATTCCACACACTCTGTAGTCCACATATTTAGAAGAAGAAGAAAATAATGTATCAATCAATCAAAGGCATATTATTTATTTATTTTTAAAATGACAATCACACTCCATAGTCCTGGCTTGGTTAGTAAGTTTTTTTCTTTTTGTTTTCAAGGGTTATGCGAAGTCTATCTAAATCTAAGAAAATTAGTTTCTATGTAATGTTTTTACATCCTTCATGACATTGTTCCTTGAATAACGATGAGATTATCTTGCAACAGCCACTTAAGAGCAACATGAATGGTGGTAGGAGGAAATTGTCATTAGTTTATATCTTCTTGATGTTACTATAAAGAAAAGAATATATCACATCTAAATTATATTAATAAATTTTTATTTATTGTAGAGAAACTATATCGTCACTTTATAATTTAGATTGATGAATTTCTGTTCAATAATTGGAGAACTCCAGGTCTTGCACATTTCTTAGAATCTATATCTCACATGCATCATGTGATTGATTGTGATTTTTTTTACACCTAAGTTATTAGATAGAAAGTTTTACAATTAATTAGAAATATCATCAAATATATGGTTATGCCGGCGATGATAGGTGGATCTGGTAATTGGTCTGTTCCGATTCTGATAGGTGCACCTGACATGGCATTTCCACGATTAAATAATATTTCATTCTGGTTGTTGCCACCAAGTCTCTTGCTCCTATTAAGCTCAGCCTTAGTAGAAGTGGGTAGCGGCACTAGGTGGACGGTCTATCCGCACTTAAGTGGTATTACCAGCCATTCTGGAGGAGATGTTGATTCAACAATTTCTAGTCTTCATCTATCTGGTGTTTCATCCATTTTAGGTTCTATCAATTTTATAACAACTATCTCCAACATGCGTGGACCTGGAATGACTATGCATAGATCACCCCTATTTGTGTGGTCCGTTCCAGTAACAGCATTCCCACTTTTATTATCACTTCCGATACTGGTAGGGGCAATTACCATGTTATTAACCGATCGAAACTTTAATACAACCTTTTCTGATCCCGCAGGAGGGGGAGACCCAATATTATACCAGCATCTCTTTCAGTTCTTCGGTTATCCAGAGGTGTATATTCCCATTCTGCCTGGATCCGGTATCATAAGTCATATCGTTTTGACTTTTTCGGGAAAACCGGTCTTCAGGTATCTAGGCATGGTTTATGCCATGATCAGCATAGGTGTTCTTGGATTTCTTGTTTGGGCTCATCATATGTTTACTGTGGGCTTAGACGTTGATACCCGTGCCTACTTCACCGCAGCTACCATGATCATAGTTGTCCCCACAGGAATTAAAATCTTTAGTTGGATCGCTACCATGTGGAGGGGTTCAATACAATACAAAACACCCATGTTATTTGCTGTAGGGTTCATCTTTTTGTTCACCATAGGAGGACTCACTGGAATAGTCCCGGAAAATTCTGGGTTAGACATTGCTCTACATGATACTTATTATGCGGTTGCACATTTCCATTATGTACTTTCTATGGGAGCCGTTTTTGCTTTATTTGCAGGATTTCACTATTGGGTGGGTAAAATCTTTGGTCGGACATACCCTGAAACTTTAGGTCAAATCCATTTTTGGATCACTTTTTTCGGGGTTAATCCGACCCTCTTTCCCATGCATTTCTTAGGGCTTTCGGGTATGCTACGTCGCATTCCAGATTATCCAGATGCTTACGCTGGATGGAATGCCCTTAGCAATTTTGGCTCTTATATATCCGTAGTTGGGATTCGTCGTTTCTTCGTGGTCGTAACAATCACTTCAAGCAGTGGAAATAACAAAACAAAAAGGGCAAACATTCCTTGGGCTGTTGAACAAAATTCAACCATACTGGAATGGCTGGTACAAAGTCCTCCACCTTTTCATACTTTTGGAGAACTGCCAGCTATCAAGGAGACGAAAAGCTATGTGAAGTAAAAGAAAGAATCAAGAAGGTCACCGACTGCTACTAAGAACCTAACAGAACTTTTGTCATGATCAGAGCCCTAGCGGGTTACCTTTGCTTGTTTGGGGAACTCGGGCTAGACTTTCTACAAGGACATCCAGGCCTTGCTCTATTATCACGACATGGACTCGGGGACATTTTATTCAACGCCAAGGTGATGTATTTCTGGGGAGAAAGAGTGATAGCTAGAAAGGAAAGGCAACGAGACTGAGCCGCTAGTAGGATGGCACTATGCAGCTGGGAATGAGTTTAAACCAATGTAAGGCACCCTTCCGGAAAGCATTTCCTAAATGTGAGAGGTTTGACAGATGATCGGCGGAATAGCATTCATTCATAGGTATCCTCTCTCTCGGTTATAAAGAATATATATGAAATGTCTAAAGGAAAGATATTCATATGCCTCTTCGGTCCCTAAGGCGTAACCCCGCGATCTTTAGGTCATCCGGTGGCGTGATTGTAATTGGTTTAGGGTTTTTTATACATTTCTGGGCAGGTATGATTTAATTGAAGCATTAACTCAGCTAAGACAAGTGAGGTATGGTTAGCATTATTGGCGATAAGGCATTTTTATCGTGTGATAGCAAAAAAGGCCTGTGGGGTTAGTGAAAGCTTAAGTTCCTTTGATGTGGAAGGGCTTTCTCGGCAAAAGTGCCGTTATGGAGGTCTGTGGAAGTCATTCCAAGTGCTATGATGGGGAATAAATGGATGGAAGAGGGCGTTGATTGGGTAAACAGGAAAGCTGAAAGGTGCTGGCAGACTTACAAGATGAATCTGTATAGGCCCTTCCCTCCTATTCATTCAAAGTGGGCATTCAAATGGTCTTGTGCCTGCGCTATCAAGTCAGGTGTTATAGGCAATGCCTCTCAAATGTAGGCCTTTGTACCGCGCACTCACATAGGTAAGGTGAAGAGCCTTTGGCAACCCGATGGACTTGTGAAATGGACAGAAGTTCCATAATCAAGATCTGGGCAGGAAGAAAATCTTCAACTGGTTGGGTCTGTAGGAGATATAAAAGGATGGCTTCGAAAAAGCAGACTGAGTCCGGTTGAGACTGTGGCTGCGAATGAGAAATTCTTACTGACCTGGTTGTATTACCTAATGCTGTCTGTAGCACAAGGGAAGGGTATTGATGCAAAGATAATCAAGCCTCAATGGAATGGGCCTAGCCAAGTGTGGGATAGCCGTTCCGCTAGATTTCCTTGCATGTCGATGGTCTCCCCGACCGATGGTTGGGGTGGGGTAGCATAAGTCGTTTCCAGTGAAGGGGTGAGCGGTTCTCGAGGATCTGCCACCTCGAGGACTGAAATGTTTGTAGTAGTATAATATAGTAAAGGATGTTGTGCTACAAAAACCATAAGAGAAAGAATCGTCACTAGCAGTTGTTTAGGTGCCGTAGACTGCTTGTCAAAGTTTCCATAACAGGGTGGCACTGCACCATAAGGATGAGAAGTCTGATTAAGGCTAGCTTGTTCTTGTTTTGGCATGCTTGAAGACGTTTGGCTCTCCATGGGTGCCTTACCCTCTCTCTTCACATGGTTCACGAACCACTTCCTGACTATGTGAAGAGAGAGGTTCGATGGAGCAGCGGTGGATGTTGAGGGTTGGATAGAATTCCCATCAAGTTGGATCTTACCCTCCTCAACGAGGTATTGAAAAAAAATGCCTAAAAGCTATGCATCTGTTAGTGCTATACCCGCGATGGAATTTGCAAGGTTTTTGGGGGGTCATAGCCTAGAGGCTTAGGTTCTGGACATCATGTTTAATGAACTTTACTTGTCAAAGAGAACCCGGTCAGCAAAAGAAGTCAATTGTCGACGCCTACGCTGGCCATTACTTTGACCTGAACATTTGACTAACAGGAGCACTCTGGACTGTTGAATTGATGGGAGCTACCTGGTGTGGCTGCTTATTTTGATGTTGTTGGGATAAAGGAGATAGATTTTTTTACCCTTTGCTGAGAAGTAGGTTGTTGCTGCTGGGTTGTCACAGCTTGGACGTTGTTCCATCTCCCCTACATCCCCCTTTGGTTGCCTTAAAGTTGCTGGGGAACAGGGAGGGTGAATATAAGACTTATATAATTTATAAAATCTTTTTCGGTATAGCTCTACTCCTGGGATGGATGCAAGGAAAATGGATAGCGATCAATAGATACGAAGGGGAGGACAGGATATAGAATGGAACTAGATGGATGCTTGCATTAATGGTGGAGGTGCCAGGAGATAAAGTCGTAGCCACAATCTGGAATATGCATGAAGCGACTGACTTTTTTGCGTGAGCAAATTCAGTAATAAACCATATGGAAAAAGGATGAACAAAGAACTATATGCTCTCTATCGTTCGACGGGTGGGAGTAAGACCGGTCTTCCCAAACAGCTTTTTCATTGATTGAGTCCAAACAAAAGAACGGGGTTGGATGCTGCTGACCTAGATGGAAAAACCTGTGGCTTCCCTCCTGTTTAGCATGTAGCCCCTATGCTAAATCAATGAGATAAGGGGATATAGAAGCTATCTTTGTTTGAGCGGCTTTCGTCTATTCTTAGATTCTCGGAACTGCTGGAAGACAAGACAGATTGGGCCCCCTGTCTTTCAAATTCGATTATGCCGGCTACTACCTAATAAATGATATCAGGTTATGCCTCATCATCAGAGTTGGGACCTCCTTCGTTGGCTTCATTAAGACGGTGAGACTAGAATCCACTATCGGAAGTGATGTTCTCAATCGCTGTTCTCCCTTTATCTGCCCTGAAATGCGAATCTTTCCTTTGACATGAAACTCCTAAAGCTCTTACTCCAACAGATGAATAAGAGGTAGGGCAACTTACTTGGTAGAACTTGAATCATTCTCTCTTTCAGAGCCTTAGGATAAATGACTGAGTGATCCTAAAGTACTCTAAAAAATGGATCACGAAAGGAATGGAATGAATGTAGTATACGAAGCGAAAGAAGCCCACACTCTTCTTTTCCCTTCCCTTAAAAGGGAGGGCCTCACCTTGGAATGTAAGCAAATATATCATGTCGATTGCTCAATCTGACTTTCGCTATCTTACGTAGAGCTGAATTAGGTTTTTTTGGTTTTCTCATTGAAAGACGCAAACAGACGACTTCTTTCTGGGGACATTGATCCAAAGCTGGTCCGTGCGCCGTTTTTCTTCTCTACCATGACGAATCAATTGATTGAATGTAGGCATCGTTGTTCCTTCCCACCTATTGTTTCCCTATAATTCTCTTTCTGAAGTTCTAAAAAAGATTTATCAATTCATTATTCAGTTGTTTGTTTGGAATGAAGAAAAAGAAGTTCAAATGTTAAAGCACGCTCTCGCGAATCCATCTTTGAGTTGATTTAAGTCTAATTTAACGCTTCTTTAATATAATATAATATATGAATATAATCGAATTACTTACCTTATCGAATCGGGTAACGACACCTGAAAGAAGAGGCCCTCGCTCCACAATTTCGAAGACAGGAAAGCGTACTCCATGGACTCCTTCCAAGACTGGATGGTTACCTTAAAAAAAGAGGATACGAGTTCACCCGCTTTCCCGAGTCTGAGTTGACGAGGTGAAAGAGTTCAGACTAGGACAATTCAGGCCGGTAGAAGCTAATGAAAGGGAGAAGCGTATGAGTTGAAATTAAAGAATCAAACTAATGAGCTGTTAGGGGAGCAGTACACTAGAGGTAAGATTCTATCAGCAAAACTGAAAGTAGAGGAATCGCATCCCTTTATCCCTTTCCTAAGGTAAAGCAGTTTTCAACTTCGACCCTCTAAAAGAATGGGGTACCCAAACCGAGCTCCTCAGCGGCACCTGTAACTCGAATAAATCCTGGTCTTGATAACGATCCTCCATTAAAGAAGTGTTAGGAATGTGTTTCCCTGGTATCGGCGTCCTTAGGTTGGGGGAAGAATCTTTCCTTGTCTTTTCTCTCTTCTAGTTTGCCACTCAAATAGCGTATGTAAGGCCTCTCTTCCTAACAGCGCATCAGCGACATCAACGATTACAATGTTAACGGCGCATGTGCGATTGCTACTGAGGCTGATATGCGACATCCCTAACTAGAGGAAGGGATACCAGAGATGGGATCGAGCCCACACTCGGTTCAAGGCTTTAAAGAATGAATACCTGAGTGAATAGGAATCCGATAGTTCTACCAGCCTGGGAGGAGGAGTCAGAGGAAATAAAGCTGATATAAACAGCTCCATATTAGCGAATTGCCTCTTTTGCCCGTTGAGTGCTATGAGGAGTTTGCTCCATCTCCGATACTTATCGTCGAGCTACTCCCTATCTATCTAGTAGGGACTGCTTGCCTTACCCTAATCGAATTTTTGAACTCATCTATTGGTCGAAACAGGTCTCGCTAATCACTGAGAGACGATGTTCATTTGATTTTGATTCTTTTTCTGGCTTACCCAACAGCCGCTCTGATGACTTTCTTTCCTCGTCACGAAAATCAAGCGGGTTCAGCTCGTTGCCGAAGTCCTTCCTCTCCCACAACCAACCATACCTTCTTTTCGGTGGCCTATTCCTTTTGTGCCTAATGTTGGGGTTCTCGGTTTGGTGGTGCATCGCACCTGAACAACTACTACTAAAGGCTGCTACACTGGGGGCACTAGACCCAAAAGAACTGTTTAGGGTCGCAATGGACACCCGCTTTCAAGTCATACAGTCTTTCGTCCTTGCTTACTTTTTAGAGGCAAGTAGGGACGTTCATTGCTTTTTGCCTTTAGGCCCTTATCACGATGTGAATTGGCCCCTTGCTTGTAATTCAGAGGACATATTCGAATGCGATACCGAATCATCAAGCTTTGTCTCCCGTGGTTGGAAACAATCTCTATCGTAGGATGTCCTTCCAGGGTAGTCAAGGGAATAGTCCAAAAGTCCAATTCTTTTCTCTTCATGTTATTTCTGTCGTGTCTTTCGGCGAGGATACAACTGGTTCAACTATAAAAGAAGCCCTTTCCTTTAGAATTATTGGACATTATCTCACTGTTAGCAAATGGAAAGCAGAGTTTAGACCATCCACGACATCAATCAACTTAGGTCTTTCATCATAGAAAGGGGGGATGGAGCCCTCTTACCCGCTCTCCTCCTCCACTTAATGATATTCACCCAAAGCCTGCAAATTTTTTCACCTTTCACCCGTGAGCTTAACGATCCTGCTGAGATTTGCTCATCCTAGAGCTGTAAGCGCTAGTCTTCTATACCTTTCCCTGTAAGCTCGGGCTGAGATACGTGCACACTTCGCTTTCAGCTCACCTGGAATGGAATGCTTCGACCCTCTCGTCCGTGAGTGTATGATGGAATTCAGTAAAAGCATTCTGGGTTAGAGTCAATCGAGCAATGAGCAAAAAAGGACACAGACACAGAAATAAATACGGTATAACCGGCTATATACCAATCTTTCTTCTTCTAAATGAAATGACCAGTTTGCCACTAGTCTTGGTTCGATCCGAAGGGGAAATTCCACTTCGTCAGATGAGATTTTTTACCTTTACTTATGCCATTAGTTGGATCAGCTATCAAGCGTTCGTTCTTACCCTCAGTGTACCGACCCTCAAGTGGGATGTCGATGAAGACTAGATCTAAGTGATCCATCTCACTCTATGAGATTTTTAGGTAAGGGGGATGGGAAGTCTACCTTCTTCTGGCTGGACTTATGGAGCGGCGATACACAACTAACAACCCGTTTCGCCAACCTTTGAAGTCCGATGACCCAACCCCTTCTACGCTGTGCTGGGCGGTCCCAAAGACTGACTCCGAATGGCAGGTTTCTCAATGCGAGATGGAATTGATAGGATGGGTTGGAACCCCTCAATCCATTTACGCGGGTGTGCACTTCACTCTAAAAATCAGTTAATCCAGAAGTGACTTCGCTAGGCTAGCCTTGTTAGTGAAGATTTTTCCCCGGGGGAGCAGTCCAATCGTTATTCCTTCCTTCAACAAAAGTAGAATGGATACAAACCACCAAAGAACGAAAGTAAGTACCACCACTCCTATTGTAGCTTCCATCTTTATTTCATGCCCCTGGACTATTGGGAAACAAGCTGCTTTAGCGGGCTCCGTCTTCCTTTCCTTCTTATGATGAGATTGTATTGTCTTGAAAGATCTCTCCTAAAAGCGCTCTCCTTTCGTAGAATAGGCCCTTGGTCTTTGCTTAGCCCTACAAGGTCCATTGCAGGACTACTGCTGTCGGATTCCCACTAGACTATGACTAAAAATAATCATTCTATTTCAAGTACGAAGAGCCAGTTGAGTGCTGGGAGGAAAAAAAATCTTTAGCCAACTTTTTGAAGTATAAAACGAGGACTAGTAGAGCACTTCTCAAGCAGGATTCAATTAGGATGTGTAAGGCCACCTGTGCCTAATCTGTTTAAGATTTAAGAGTCCCTCAACCTCTTCCGGTCGATAAGTTTCACTTAGCTCACCTTTTTCCAGCAGGCATTGGCACACAACCGTATTCCTTTTTATAAAATATCACTCTATCATCCGCCCTAAAAAAAAGTCTCCAAGCAAACCTCGCGCGCAGCCGTCCGTCAGTACGGAGCTATATAGCCGCGGGCGTAGCAGCCATGTCAAAGCAGGATACGATTAGAAAGGGAAACTGCCTTGCTTTTTGAAAGACTTGAACTTGCTACTTCATCTACGAGAATTCTAAACAAGAACTCGAGACTTTCAATGAATCTCAGTGGAGGTTCTTTCTCAGGGCGTAAGGAATAGCACGCAAAAGACAGCCTGGAAAGACAGGATTTCTTAATAAAAAGCGGTGGATGAGCGTGGCTGGGGAAGGGGTCCTTTTGTTATCAGTTCGTGGGAATTGCTTCCATCACTAACCAATTCAGCTCGGCTAGTGGGCTTTTATGTTCTAACCTTGAATCCTGACCTGTTCGACAAGACTAGATCCATCAACAAACTTAGGTCCAATATTTGCTTGTACGAGCTAGCCATCAACAGACATCCTCGCAGCCTTCCCCTATTGGGCATAGCCTTTTCTCCGTTAGGCTCCTGTAAGGGTGGGTATGAGAAGCCCTCTCCCCTGAATGTAAGGTTAGCTCAAAAGCAAGTTCTTACTTTTTAACCTGAGGGGAAGAAAGCAAGCCTATTAGAGTCTTCCGGAAAGAAAGATAGACATTTTCGTTAGCTCTTTACCCATATGGCACTGGAGAGGCAGAAGGAAACTGACAGCCTTTCCCTTGTGAGAGACTCCGAGAGCTCTCCTGCAATAGAATATGAGCTTGAGGGGCTTTTACACAGACTTACTCAAAGAACTTATCGGAATTTTTTAACTCAGCTAAACCGGCTTTTCTCATATTCCTAACTTTCTTTACTCGCTCATCTTTCACACTTACTGATCTAACTTGCTACAGAAACTTTAAAAAGCACTTTCTCATACTTCACACTCGATGTAAGTAGGACTAGCCTTAGACAGCCTGAAATCTCTTATCACTTGAAGGGCTAGTAACCTATGAAAGGAAAGTTAGATCTTAATAAGAGATAGCCTGACCCTTATTAGACTGACCTGGCTCTGGCTTAGAAGAAGGAATTGATTATTCCATTCGAGTTCGCCACAAAACCCATCTCTGGAACCGAAGCCAAGGCCTGAAGGTTCCTTCTCTCCTTTGACGTTTAAGGACATTAGCAAGAAGCGCTTAACTTAAGGAGATTACGCCGTCTTGGCCAGCAAATCCTAAGGATGAGGGGGCGAATCTAGTCTGACTGCTCCGAGTTTTCATCCGAGGGGACCAACATCCGATATGAAGGATTCTCTGCTCCGGGGGGCCGAAAGAAATGCCGGTTCAATCAATAGCACAAGTTCGGCTCCTCTCTCTAAGATTGGCTGGGCTCGGCTACTCAATCCAGATTTCTAAAAACCTTAGATTAGATCTTCAATGAATAGGAAAGCTTATTCAACTACAGTAAAGATTAGTTTATGCTTGGCTGGGATCGAAGCACCAGCCTTTATTCAGTCAGTAGGTGGGAGGTTGTTCTTTCAGTCTTATCCCAGCTGGGGTGAAAGAACGGAAAGTCGCATCAAAGAACGTTTATTCTTTCTTATCAGCTGGACAGGCCACAGTTACTATATTTTCTATCGAGGGAAGTGCCTCTTTTGTTCTCTCTTCCCCAGCGAGAGCAGCCCGGCCAGATTAGAAACAATCTGCGCTGATTCTTTAGCTTGATCATTAGTGTCGTAATTCCATGAGACCGCTTTGAGTAGGATAGACTTTTGCATATCTATTAATATCAACTTTGACTTCTTACTCGTTAGTTAGGAGGGAAAGCTGCCTCGCTCAGCGCGAAATAGCTTATATAGAATAGAGAAGTTCCACCTCTTTTTTGACTCCTAGACAAGAGTTATCTTAGAATCACCCTTACAGAGTGGATGTCTTTGGGGTAAGGCATGAAAGGAGTAGGGCCAAGATCTTCATCTTCCCTTCCTATGGCCTATAGATCGCTCTTCAAGTAAAAAGACCATTCAGTGAAAGATTACTTTTTCTAGATTCAAAGAATGCTCTTAACAACGAAGCATATTATTATAGGCTTCTTAGGGCTTTCTAGCTGTAGGAAGGAAAGAGTAGTTTTCATTCTACGGAAGCAGATAAATTCTAGTTTCGGTCGGGCCAGAAATAGGTCCTTACTTAGGGAAGGATGCTCATCGAATATGAGGTACCTCAGCTAGAGCTGGGAAGGTCGGCTGGGTGGACATAGATATGCTATATTACAATGAGGGTTCTTTAAGCTGTAAACCAAGGTCTGGGGTTTGAGTTCAAAGGTCACATTCTGGGCATGTCATATGGATAATTCGAATCTTAAAAAACAGACCTGGAAGGCTTTACTACCACTGGGGAACTAATCCCTGAAAAGAGCTCTTGCGAACTCTGACTTAGAAAGCATTGTACTACTCAGCTATTATAGTCTATTAGAGTCTTCCGGAAAGAAAGATTGATTTCATTCCTCATTCTCAACTCATAGAATTTATTCTTTCAAAAGGCAAGGCTAAGCCATCTGCCCTTCATTACAGGGGAAAGGGGGAGCCGGTTCCGGTGGCTAGTTTGAGTAAGAGAGACGGATACAGATAAGGTCCTTTTTCTGAGAGACCCGTTCTTGACTTTAATCATACTCACTAGTAAGCGCAGTAGATGCTCCTTCATACAGGGACAGAGAGGCTCGCAACTTGATTAGAGAAGGGCAGCTCGCTGGTTAGAGTTAGAGGTTCGTAAGTGAAGTACAGTTCCAGCTTGGGATGGCAGCTTGAATAAATCATCTATTCTGGCAAGCAACTATAAAAAAAGGCATGCAGCGCTCTCTTTCCTAAAGCTTATAGAATCTTTCCGTAAGTCCAGGCTTTCAATAGTTAGGGCTAGTTACCGCGGTAGTAGAGCAAATCTGCTTGTCAAACAAAGGGGAAAAAGGAAAGCAAGCGCTTAAAAAGAGCCCAAGAACGGAAGAAAGTAAAAGTGCCGAAGATCAAAGAAAGTTCCTGTCGTTCGGTTATGGCGTTTCAATTCCAGTAATTTACTTTGACAAAAGCCGTATAGGCTAGGAAGAGGGGTACTTTACAAATAGGGAGCAGTCGTTGTTCTGAACAGGCATTAGACAAATCCATCTATCTTTCTGGTTCATAAACCTGACTTTCGGTGAGCGGTAACAGTGGCAAGTGAAGGCTGTTCATATGGCGGAGTGCTAGTTATGTCTCTTAGGCTGATCAGAGAGTTCGTTCCTCTAAGCCCGGGTGCAGGGTAGATCAACAAGCTTAATATCCTTGGTTTGTACTTGAACTTACCAAGTGGGGGAGAGGGCAAGTTGCGGTACTCAGTTAGTTGTTTCAGTTTCTCGGAGAACAGAATCCAGATCGAGTTTAAGGAAAGCGGCTGTTGGATATTTGGTTTGAACCGGTTCTACCCCACTCCTTATAGCTTATAGTAAGTACTGTTTTGGTTTTGGGCAGGAGGATAAAGTGTTAGATCAAGCGTTTCACCCAAGAGGGGGGGTGAATTGGATGATACTGAAATTTCTTTCGAAAATATAAAACTTTGACAAAAGAATTAAAACAGTAATAAGGAAGGAGAAATATCACCGAAGTGTACACCGGGAGTTATACTGGTTCGGTCACAACCACTTTGACCTACGTCCAGTCCTCAGAGCTTCTCTGAGAGTTTCACTATAGCTTCCAAGATTCAGTGGGTTCTTGGCACCTCAGTACAAGCAAGTTCCTTACACCTGGACACTCACTCCCCCTTACAGGTTGTAATCCAATCCCAACTCGAGGTTCCACAACCTTAAGTTATCTCAATAACAAATATTGAGTTTGAATGAAATATCTCTCTCAAAGAGTAAATGATAATCACTGAAGCATATGAATACAATTTCAACGTGAAAACAGAGTAATGAACTTAATGATTCGTTCGTATGGATGCTTAGTTGTTCTTCTCTGTTTGAAGGTTCCCATATATATAGATATGTTGGTAATGACCGTTGGAACATTTCCTTTCGTCCGTTGGTGAGTGCGCAGCCACTGTTGACTTTTCAAGTTTTTTGAAAAATATCCGTTGGTGGTGGTTGGCATTTGAACGTTTGATTTGACTTTCATCTCTTGATATGATTTCTTCATTGTTTCTCTGTAAATATACTAAGAATACTAATACAATGAAGGATTAATCATATAGGAAACAATATAATGAAAGTTTGAATGATTTCTAAATTTCTGGGTATGTTTACTCGAGTAGCTCCTCGAGTAACACTTGAAGTTTACTCGAGTAGCTCCTCGAGTAACATCGTGAAATCATTGTTTATTTGAAATTCCATGAAGATAAACAAGATTACTCGGGTAGTGCATGGAGTAAACTAAATTTCAAACTTTTGGGAATAGTTATTTACTCGGGTAACTACTCCAGTAATGCTTTTTCAACTTCATAGATTACTCGGGTAACACCTCGAGTAATGTTGGCAGGATTTCAAGGCCGGGAGCAATTACCTTGTTACTCGAGTAGGGACTCGAGTAATGCATTCATTTTTGCATAGGTTACTCGGGTAGCTCCTCAAGTAACTGAGACTTTTGAATATAATTTACTCTGGTAATGACTTGAAGTTTTCATTGAAATCTTTTGCATATACTGGGATACATACTCGAGTAATCCACTTAAAATAAAGCATGAAGAACTTGTTTAATGGAGTAAGTACTCGAGGAAGATGAAGAAGAGAAATCAAGTTAATCGGGTACAAACCTCAAGTTTTCACTCACCTTAGTGTGTTACTCGAGTAGCTCCTCGAGTAACATTGGCAGTGGTACAAAGTGCCGAGAGCTTCACATTTTCAAATACACGGTTACTCGAGTAGCTCCTCGAGTATCATGGAAAACTTGAAGGAAACTAGAAGTTTCTGACCTGGTTACTCGAGTAGCTCCTCGAGTAACATTAGCAGTGGTATAAAATGCCGAGAGGTCCATATTTTAGAAAACACAGGTACTCGAGTAGCTCCTCGAGTATCATGGGGAAAACTTGAAGTCAACTGGAAGTTTTTACATGGTTACTCGAGTAGCTCCTCGAGTAACATTAGCATGCCGAGAGCAACCTTAAAATTTTACCTGGTTACTCGAGTAGCGTCTCGAGTAATGGTGGTAGGTAACTGGAAGTTTTGCTTGATTACTTCAAGTTTTGGCTCATTACTCGAGTAGCACCTCGAGTAATGCCTTAGAAATTGTACTTTTGATCAAGTTCCTCAGCATTTTCTCTTGGCCAATCTTCACTACTTCCATGCTTACCTCAAGTAAAGCTTATTCCTGTCATTACTTAGTTTAAGCTTGATTATTAAACATTTCCTTTTCAAACCATCCTTTTGTTATCATCAAAACATGAAGTCTAACATTCTCCCCCTTTTTGATGATGACAAAACTTGGTGATTTTGAACATGGTTTTTCAAATTGGATTCTTAATTAATTATTTCTTATTAAGGTTGAATATACCTTGCATACATAACAATTTCATTAGTCCAAACATGTATCATAATCCAAAACATAATAGAACAATGAAATAATATAACTTAAATACTCTTGCATTGAACTTAAAATTTCAAATTACAAAATAAGTTCATACTGAAATCAAAAAGCTCCCTAAAGTCCCATGTACACCCATATACCCATGATAAGCTAGGACAAATCCACAAAATCACTCTCAAGCTCTTCTCCCCCTTTTTGGCTTCATCATTCAAGTTGAGGGTTAGAAGGCTTCACTATAGAGATAGGTTTTACTGGAAGGACCAAACCACCACCATCTGAACTAGATGAATCAAAGGAACTGGATGACTCAGGTTCAGGAAGATTGAGAGGTGGGATAAGGATGTCATCTCTAGGCTGGAGAGGAGAAGGTTGGAAGACAACCATAGTGGTCTGAGCCTCTGGAGAAGTGTCTAACACAGGAGTGAGATGTTCAGAGGAGGAAGAAGGTGATATTTCCTCTGTTTGGGTAGGAGAGGGAATAGGTTTAGGAGCAGTGTCTGGCTGTGGCTTTTGAGGTGAGTCATCGATGATAATGTGAGTGGTTTCGTGGGTATCAGGATCATCCACTGTAAATAAAACATCTTTATCTTTGGGTTCAAGTGGATCAGAAACCAGAGGGGTAGATGGTTCATCCTCGGGAATGGGAATGTCTGAAGGAGGGTCTACTAAAGGTGGTGGTGGTGGTGCAGATGAGGAGGGATCGGCAGAAGGTCCAGGACCCAGGGAATCCAAACGTGCCAGTATCAGTCTCAAAGTTTCTCCCTGGGTATGTTGCTCTGCTAGTAGCTCCTCGTGCCTTCGATCCATTCTTTCAACCAACTCTCCCATTTTGGTGTTCATATGGGTTATGAGTTCTGCATTGGTGTTGGCTATGTCCACATGAAAGCCTCTGAGCATATTCTCCATAAAGTGCTGGAGAGTGGCATTCAGGAAAGATGGTGAAGATGTGGTAGCAGCTGGAGCCGATGACTGAGTGTCATCCATCCTACTGGTCTCTGCCTCAGTAGTCTTTCGCTTCTTCTTGGACCCAGACTCCAGTGGGCCTTTAAGAGGGATGTCGATGTTCAGTTTACCAATCTGGTTCCTCCCCACTGGGGTCACCCTCTCAATTGGCTCCTTACTATCCAAGTACCATATTTTGTTCTCTTTCAGGATAAGAGACACAATTTGGGGATATGGCATTGGAGTAGTACCTTTTCCATCCACCTTGTACCTTTTCATCTCTGAGAATATATACTCTCCCAGATCCTTTTGCTCCTTCAAGAGAAGTGAAGCGAACCATCTATAGTCCCTATCCGAGAAGTGGGTATAGTTGTTGGCTTTGTTTACTAGGGACCTAGAGTAAATGTACCAAAGGACCCTATGGTGATCACACATGTCACTCGGTTTATAGTTTAGAGGGCCAACTAACTCACCGGGCTTTAGAATAGAGAAAATTTGATTTGGCTCAAGCTCAGAGTATATATCATCAGGGGGGTTCTCTATTCCTAACCACAAGTTAATTTTGGAAGGTGAAATCAAAATTTTTTGACCTCTCACATTTGTGGTCATCTCTTCCTCTACTGAAGACCGGTTAGGCTCATCTATTATCTCTAGGTTGCAATAAAAATGAGTGATTACCTTGGTGCAAAAAGGTAATCTAATAGACAACCAAGGCATAAAAGGCTCTAGATAAGGACTAAGATCGTGCTTCAATACCTCTTGAAGTAGCCTGAGATCCACATAGTGTGTCTTACACACTTTTCTTCTGGAGAATTGAGTCAGGTACTTGGGAGACTCCACCAGTCTCCCCACATTGAATCCTTTTGGAGGGGTAGTGATTTCTGCCTCTGGAATCTTGGATTTCTTGGATGATTGACCCTTCTCCATTTAGTCAATGATCCCAGCCATTACCTTAGCCACATTTTTGTCATACTTTGGCTTCTTGATAGGCTTTGGAGTGAATGAGGGTGTAGAGGAATCAGAATGAGAAGGTGAAGGAGTTTTGACACCTTTGCTTCTTCCAGTAGATGTGCTCTTTTTAGACTGAGCCCTAGTCACAATAGGCTCTTTGATCACCACACCTTTGGTTTTGGGTTGTGGTTGAGGTTTAAGAGGGGTTTTGGCTTTTGGTCTAGGGATTAACTTTCTTCTCTTTGTTGGAGGAGAATAAAGAAGATCAGGGTTTTGCTATGAGTCAGAAGAATATGTGAAGTTGAGATTCTTGGTTCTAACCATCTTGAACTTTAGAAAATCAAAAATCTCAGAAAAATAGGGCAACAGACGCAAGTTTAGGGCAGAGTGATTTTGAACAAACTAGGAAGTTTTTGAACTTGAAATCAGTTGGGTTTTGACGGAAATGGGGCAAGGAATTGATTGGAAAAAGTTTTTGAAAGAGTGTATAGTGATTTACTCGAGGAGATTTTGTGGAAATGACCGAGTTTGCGCAAGATAAAGACCTAAATCCCGACTTTACTCGAGGCCTTACTCGAGTAACGTTCAAGTTTACTCGAGGCCTTCCTCGAGTGTTCATGCAGAAAAATTTAAAAATAATTCATTTAAATTGCGTACCAGGCATGAATAATGTAGTAATTATCCATGGATGTTCCCTCGATCATTCATAGTCCATTTGATTCAGATTTGAGTCATTATTCAACATTTTGAGAATCTGAACTCCGACATTACTCGAGGCCTTCCTCAAGTAAGCTTCAAATTTACTCGAGGCCTGCCTCGAGTAAATAGCTTCTCAACTTCTGACTCTTCTTTTCTTTGAAATCTGAACCGTTACATTTGAAAATCAAATAACTTGATCCGTTACTTCCAGTTTTGGGGGCCATTACTCGAGTACATACTCGAGTAAAGTGCTTCTTTACTTCAAGTTGCTCCTCGGGTATTGCTTTTCTGTCAACTATTACTTCAAGTTGGTACTCCAGTAAATGTGTCCTCTGATCACCTCTGTTTTTGTTTCTCAAAACAGAATTTCAACATTCCTGCAAAACACATTTCTATATACTCCGAAGCTTAAGTTAGTGATCATCAAAACATTATTAAATGACTTCATCTAATATTATGAAATGCTGAAATTACTTATAACTCATTGGGATTTACCATTCCCAATTCTCTTCTAATGAATAGAAATTGATCTTTTGCAAGGGGTTTTGTGAAGATATCAGCTAGTTGAAGATGAGTAGGAATGAATATCACTTTCACATCCTTCTTTTGAACATGATCTCTGATGAAGTGATGTCTGACATCGATATGCTTGGTTCTAGAGTGTTGAACTGGATTCTTTGCCAAGCTTATCGTACTTGTATTGTCACAATAGATTGGTATTTCCTTGAGGTATATACCAAGATCTTGTAGTTGTTGTTTTAACCATATCACTTGTGCACAACAACTTGAGACTGCAACATATTCGGCTTCTGTTGACGAAAGAGACACTGTATTTTGTTTCTTGCTGAACCATGATACAAGAGATCCTCCAAGAAATTGTCCTTGTCCACTGATGCTCTTTCTGTCCGTTTTGTATCCTCCATGATCAAAATCTGAATAAGCAATTAAATATTCACTTCTTCCTTTGGGATACCACAGACCCAATTCTGGTGTGTCAGCAAGATATCTAAAAATTCGTTTGACAGTTTCAGCATGTGATTCCTTTGGCGCCGATTGATATCTTGCACATATGCCAACACTAAATTGGATGTCTGGTCTGCTTGCCGTGAGATAGAGTAATGATCCAATCATTCCTCTATATTTTGTGATATCGTAATCTTTCCCATTGACATCAGCATCAAGCAACGTTGTTGAGCTCATAGGCGTGTCTGAGCCATTTGCTTCATCCATTCCATACTTCTTCAATAGCTCTTTTAAATACTTTGTTTGAGATATGAAGATTCCATTCTTTCTTTGTTTGATTTGCAAACCAAGAAAGAAATTCAATTCTCCCATCATCGACATTTCAAATTCTCCCTGCATTATCTCAGAAAATTCTTTACACAGAGATTCATTAGTAGCACCAAAAACAATATCATCAACATATATTTGAACAATTAAAATATCATCATGTTTTTTATTTATAAATAATGTTGTATCAACTTTTCCTCGTACAAAACCTTGATTGATGAGAAACTTACTAAGCCTTTCATACCAGGCTCTAGGAGCTTGTTTTAAACCATACAAAGCCTTTTTAAGTTTAAAAACATGGTCTGGTTTAGTGACATCCTCAAATCCTGGAGGTTGTTCTACATACACTTCTTCCATGATGTAACCATTTAGAAAAGCACTCTTAACATCCATTTGATAGAGTTTGAATCCTTTGATGCATGCAAAGGCTAAGAGTACACGTATAGCTTCCAATCTAGCCACTGGAGCATATGTTTCCTCATAATCAATTCCTTCTTCCTGATTATAGCCTTTGGCCACCAATCTTGCCTTGTTTCTGACAATAATTGCAGATTCATCAAGTTTGTTTTTGAATACCTATTTAGTACCAATGATAGTATGATCTTTGGGTCGAGGTACCAAATCCCAAACTTGATTTCTTTCAAATTGATTTAGTTCTTCTTGCATTGCTATGACCCAATCATTGTCTGATAGGGCTTCATTAATGTTAGAAGGTTCAATCTCAGAAATGAATGCAGAAAAGCTTACTTCATTGAAAACTCTATTTCTGGTTTTGATCCCTTCATTCACATCTCCTATGACTTGATCTAAGGGATGACTTCTATTGTATTTCCAGGCTTTAGGTTGACCTAGAGATTGCTCTTCTTCCTTAGTTTTATCAACCTCTGGAATAAGAGACTTAGAAATATATTAACCCTTTTCTTGATTTAAAACAACTTCCTGTTCTTCATCAATGGTTTTGTCAGAGGATTCAAATTCATCAAATACAACATGAATTGATTCTTCAACAACACAAGTTCTTTTATTGAAAATTCTATATGCTTTACTTCGGTTAGAATAACCTATGAAAATTCCTTCATCAGTTTTAGAATCAAATTTTCCTAAGTTATCTTTACCATTATTATGAATGAAACACTTACAACCGAAGATGTGTAGATGAGCAATGTTTGGCTTTCTTCCTTTGTATAGATCGTATGGTGTCTTTCCAAGTTTCGTTCTGATATAGGCTCTATTTGAAATATAACATGTTGTACTCATAGCATCATCCCAGAAGACTTGAGACATATTCTTTTCATTTAACATTGTTCTAGCCATTTCAGTAAGCACTCTATTCTTGCGTTCCACAACTCCATTTTGTTGGGGCGTTCTTGGAGCAGAGAAATTGTGATCAATGCCATTAGTATCACAATACTCTTCAAAGGCTTGATTTTCAAATTCTCCACCATGATCAGTCCTAATCCCTGCAATAGACATACCTTTCTCATTTTGCACTTTCTTGGCAAAGACAATAAATTCTTCAAAGGTTTCATCTTTTGATGACAGAAAAATAACCCATGTAAACCTTGAGAAATCATCAACAATTACCAATGAATATAAGTTGCCACCAAGACTCTTTACTCTTGCTGGTCCAACTAAATCCATATGAAGTAATTGTAATGGTCTATTTGTTGAAATCTCATTTTTTAATTTGAAAGATGATTTAGTTTGTTTACCCTTTTGACATGCATCACAAATCAAGTCATTTTTGAAATTAACTTTGGGTAATCCAAGCACTAAATCCTTTTTGAGTAATTTCCCTAGTTGATGCATATTGACATGAGCCAATCTTTTATGCCATAGCCAACTTTCATCGGTATTACTCAGAAAACAGTTTTCAGATTCATTTCTACTAATATCTAAGGTATAGCAATTACCTTCTCTTTTTGCTCTGAGCTTAGCCTTGATATTCTTCTTATCAAGCTGTAAGTCACTTTTGTTGATAATTAGACATTCCTCTGAATCAAATATTATCCAGTTGTCTTTATCTGCACTTTGACTTACGCTCAGCAGATTATGACACAAACCTTCAACGTAATATACATCTTTGATTTGTATGCCTTTGTCATTTTTGATTTCACCAATTCCTGCTATTTTTCCGGATTGATTTCCTCCAAATTTTACCTTTCCTCCTTCCTTAGGTTGCAATGAGGTAAAACTTTCGAAATCACCGGTCATATGTCTAGAGCATCCACTGTCTATGAACCACTTGTTATTTTTAGATGCTTTAAGACATACCTGCAATCAAATGACTAAGTCTTAGGTACCCACTTCTTTTTGGGTCCTTTTGGGTTAGTATAAATGATTTTCTGAACATATGTGCCTTTAGGTACCCATTTGTAGGTTCCTATTGTTCTTTTCTTTTTATGAATGCATGAAGAAGTATAATGACCTTTTCTGTTACAGTAATTACAAAATGCAAAAGGATTTGATATATGCACAGAATGTTGGAAATAATTTAAGTATGGCTTTCCTCCTACTTTCTTTTTACCTTTCCTTTTATCTATTTTTGGATCATATCCAATACCAGATCGGTCATTTACAAATCGTTGTTCTTTTAAAATTACACTTAGCATCTCACTTCCTTTGGTAAATTTTTCAAGAGTTTTTGTGAGATCAATATTTTTCTTTTTCAACGAAGAACAATTTTCACAATTCTCTTCTGAACTTTCTTTGAGTTTAATTTCAAGAGATTTGTTTTTCTTTTTGAAAACAATTAATTCTTTAACTACTTTGATGAATTCAGAATGTAAAGCATTATATTCAGAGATTAATTCATCATAGGTAGGTTCAGAATCATTTACCTCTTCTTCTGTCTCTTCTTGAGCAACAAGACATATATTGGCTACTTCTTCTTCATCACTTTCTTCGTCAGAGGAACTATCTCCCCATATAGCAGATACAAAGGCCTTCTTTTTGTTAAAGAATTTGCCTTTTCTCTTTTCTTTGCTCTTTTGATTGAGCTCTGGACATTCTGATTTGATATGTCCTGGTTTTCCACATTCATAGCAAATGATATGGTCTTTGCTGCTAGTTCCTCCTTTTTGAAAGTGTTTGAAACCTTGACCCTTCTTGTAGAACTTCCTGAATCGTTTTATGATTAAACCCATTTCTTCATCATCAAACTCCTCATCTTCATCTTGATTTTCCTCTTTCACTTTTAGTGCTAGACCTTTCTTTCTTTTGTCACTGATGTCGTCTAGTTCACGTTTGAACTTT
This sequence comes from Inga oerstediana, assembly GCA_963210345.1. Classification (NCBI taxonomy): domain Eukaryota; kingdom Viridiplantae; phylum Streptophyta; class Magnoliopsida; order Fabales; family Fabaceae; genus Inga; species Inga oerstediana. The sequence continues at coordinate 70,132,000 of OY723400.1, read as the reverse complement.
AATTTGCTTTCATATTCAGAAAGACTTCCAAATAGAGAAGCAACTGATCTCATTGATTCTCCTTTTGCCTCTTCTATCGCAGTGACTTTGGCCTCCCATTCTTTAGAAAGAATATTTAAAATCTTTCGTACTTGGGTATTTTGATCATAGACTTTACCAAGTGCTGCAAGTTGATTAACAAGATGAGTATATCTAAGTTCGAATTCAGAAATTGACTCACCTGATTTCATTCGAAGTAGATCGAATTCAGTGATCAAGGTGTTGATTCGATTCTCCTTTATTCCCAAAGTTCCTTCATGAGCTATTTCCAGAGCTTCCCACATTTCCTTTGCTGTTGGAAGTGTGCAAATCCTGAAGTATTCATTTTGACTCAAAGAACTTTGTAACATCAGAATTGCTTTGCTGTTGAGAGTGATAAGTTTCTTGTCATTCTCATCATATTCTGCTGGTGTCTTTGGAATTTTCTGAGAATCTACAGTCTTTATAGGTTGATAATTTCCACTTTCAATTACATCCCATAGCCCATATTCAGTAGCCATCACGAACACTCTGAACTTAGCTTTCCAGAAAGAAAAGTGTTCTCCATTGAAACCAGGGGGTCTAGTGATGGACGCTCCGTCGGGAAGAATTCCTTCACCCATGCTTGCCATTGGATCCTTCTTTGGCTGTTAAACCTTAACAAGAAGACCTACGCTCTGATACCAAATGTTAGATCAAGCGTTTCACCCAAGAGGGGGGGTGAATTGGGTGATACTGAAATTTCTTTCGAAAATATAAAACTTTGACAAAAGAATTAAAACAGTAATAAGGAAGGAGAAATATCACCAAAGTGTACACCGGGAGTTATACTGGTTCGGTCACAACCACTTTGACCTACGTCCAGTCCTCAGAGCTTCTCTGAGAGTTTCACTATAGCTTCCAAGATTCAGTGGGTTCTTGGCACCTCAGTACAAGTAAGTTCCTTACACCTGGACACTCGCTCCCCCTTACAGGTTGTAATCCAATCCCAACTCAAGGTTCCACAACCTTAAGTTATCTCAATAACAAATATTGAGTTTGAATGAAATATCTCTCTCAAAGAGTAAATGATAATCACTGAAGCATATGAATACAATTTCAACGTGAAAACAAAGTAATGAACTTAATGATTCGTTCGTATGGATGCTTAGTTGTTCTTCTCTGTTTGAAGGTTCCCATATATATAGATATGTTGGTAATGACCGTTGGAACGTTTCCTTTCGTCCGTTGGTGAGTGCGCAGCCACTGTTGACTTTTCAAGTTTTTTGAAAAATATCCGTTGGTGGTGGTTGGCATTTGAACGTTTGATTTGACTTTCATCTCTTGATATGATTTCTTCATTGTTTCTCTGTAAATATACTAAGAATACTAATACAATGAAGGATTAATCATATAGGAAACAATATAATGAAAGTTTGAATGATTTCTAAATTTCTGGGTATGTTTACTCGAGTAGCTCCTCGAGTAACACTTGAAGTTTACTCGAGTAGCTCCTCGAGTAACATCGTGAAATCATTGTTTATTTGAAATTCCATGAAGATAAACAAGATTACTCGGGTAGTGCATGGAGTAAACTAAATTTCAAACTTTTGGGAATAGTTATTTACTCGGGTAACTACTCCAGTAATGCTTTTTCAACTTCATAGATTACTCGGGTAACACCTCGAGTAATGTTGGCAGGATTTCAAGGCCGGGAGCAATTACCTTGTTACTCGAGTAGGGACTCGAGTAATGCATTCATTTTTGCATAGGTTACTCGGGTAGCTCCTCGAGTAACTGAGACTTTTGAATATAATTTACTCTGGTAATGACTTGAAGTTTTCATTGAAATCTTTTGCATATACTGGGATACATACTCGAGTAATCCACTTAAAATAAAGCATGAAGAACTTGTTTAATGGAGTAAGTACTCGAGGAAGATGAAGAAGAGAAATCAAGTTAATCGGGTACAAACCTCAAGTTTTCACTCACCTTAGTGTGTTACTCGAGTAGCTCCTCGAGTAACATTGGCAGTGGTACAAAGTGCCGAGAGCTTCACATTTTCAAATACACGGTTACTCGAGTAGCTCCTCGAGTATCATGGAAAACTTGAAGGAAACTAGAAGTTTCTGACCTGGTTACTCGAGTAGCTCCTCGAGTAACATTAGCAGTGGTATAAAATGCCGAGAGGTCCATATTTTAGAAAACACAGGTACTCGAGTAGCTCCTCGAGTATCATGGGGAAAACTTGAAGTCAACTGGAAGTTTTCACATGGTTACTCGAGTAGCTCCTCGAGTAACATTAGCAGGCCGAGAGCAACCTTAAAATTTTACCTGGTTACTCGAGTAGCGCCTCGAGTAATGGTGGTAGGTAACTGGAAGTTTTGCTTGATTACTTCAAGTTTTGGCTCATTACTCGAGTAGCACCTCGAGTAATGCCTTAGAAATTGTACTTCTGATCAAGTTCCTCAGCATTTTCTCTTGGCCAATCTTCACTACTTCCATGCTTACCTCAAGTAAAGCTTATTCCTGTCATTACTTAGTTTAAGCTTGATTATTAAACATTTCCTTTTCAAACCATCCTTTTGTTATCATCAAAACATGAAGTCTAACATAAAGGCATTTTCTTTTTTAGTTAGAATCCTATTTTCTTCCTCGACTTTGCCGCATGCAAGTGATCAAATTTAAGAAAGATAAGAAATAGCAGATAAGCAGCTTTCCAGTCTTCTTCAGATAAAACTTAGGCCTTGAGGTAAATGACTTAGAAGTAGACTTTTGATACAAGGTCCGCTCTTTCTTCCTATTCTTCGTATCCGATCTAATAAAAAAACTACTGGAACTAGCTCAGTGGTAACTAACTGATGAAATGGAGTAGGCCCTTAGCCCATAGAAGATCTTCCTAGTCCTTGGCATTCTCTGCCTAAATTTAACCTTAGATGCATAGTGCAAGGATTGAATTCTTTAAAGTCTTAGGCTTGAACTTAGCGGGGATATAGTCTTATTCTAAGAAATGCAGCCAATTAAAGGCTTCGATAGGCCTAACTCGCCTACTTTTTTTTGTGTATACGTAAAGAAGATCATCAAAAAGTCTGGGAATCACTGCCCACTCTGCTCCTATTCACATCCAAAAGCCTTAAGAGAATATTATGCCGACAGAGCTAGCAACCTCTTTTTTTAGCCCGTAATGCAGCAGATCGGGCAGGCTAAGTCGTAGAAGATAAATATGAAATACCTTAAACCTAATCAGTCTAATGTAAGGGCAAAAAGCCAGGGAGATGACTCATTTCTTTCTTAAGACTATCCTCAAGGTCCTCGGGCAAGAAAAAGAACAACTAGTGGGGGTTTCGGTCCTTAACCCGCTGATTCCGGCTACCCATTCAACTCCTAAAAACTCCTAAAGCAAAGAAGCTTGGGGCACAGATCTACATTGCCTGTAATCACTATCTTTTGTCAGGGAATCTCTCCTTGCCATAGTGAACTATATCGTTTCCCCTGCTTTATCTGATAAGGCCGCCTGGACAGAAGAAAAGCAATCTCAGCCTTTTCCGAAAGCCCTTCTGTAGATGCTATCTAGTCCCAGGAACTTCTGCTCTTGAATGGAGTCTGATCGCTGATAAAAGATCTGTAGGCAAAACCCTAGGCTTATCCAGGCTAAGAGCCACTAATCAGTCTAAATCCGAAGCCAGAGATCTTGACGCCCAACCTTCTTACTAAGAACCATAGAACCGCAAAGACATAGCTGGCAACCATAAAGCTCCAGAGACTGATTGACTGTATTCAAGGAGATCAGTCGTCTCAGTATCAAAGTCAGAAAGACCTTCTTCAGCCGATTGAAAGAAAGGGAAATGAAATCGTAAACTATATAATCAGACTTAAATTAAATCCCACACCTATGAAAATAGACCCTTAAAATGTCTTCCTGCAAACCCGCTGTTGAATGATAGCCTTTGAGTGATTACATTTCAGAATGGGAGGCAAGTATAGAACTCTCAACTACTAGCTACGAACTATACAGAGAGATGCGAACAAAGCTGCTGACGAATTCTTTCTCTTCTTACCATAATGATGACATGGCCAAGGAAAACAATGGTAGCTACATACTGAACTGAATTGAAAGCTGGGGTCTTTCCCATCACAAAATCTTGACTTTCATTCTTACTTCACTTCAATAGCCGTATAAAACTCCTAAGTCGCATCATACCCATATAATACCCTTGGCATGCTAATTAATTTTTTTAGTTGAATTTCTTTCAATCTGATCATAGAAGATGTCCCTTTGCATGTCCGAATTTTGTTGGTACGACTTGACTTGATTTGGAATCGGAGAAGTATAAAATGACGTGTGTTAATTGCTGGAAGCACAAGGCTGGCAATTTTAATTTGATAATTCTGATCGATATTATAAGTATTCTAAGAATGGTTTCACTCTTGACCAGCTAATTTTTATATTGATTAGTTTATATTTTATATTATTCATGAAAAAATATAATCTCTAAAATTTCATTCAGGTTTTGGTTTAAGAATAATAATGAAACTTCCATTACATAAAAAAGTGCAACCTATATTTGTATAAACTAAACTATCCTTAATTTCATTAGGATGTGTTATCCTTCAATAAAATTTTGTATAATCCTTCAAACTTAAAAATTGCACATAATGACATAATGGTCTCTTCAAGTATCTAGCGCGAAAGGTGAATTATTGGACTTAGTGTTGTGGCTTCTGAAATATACATACGAAAATACTTATCCCTTTTTCTATAACATCCCAAAAAATTTGAAAAGAGACTTACATGCTATATTTGAGGTATATGAATGTTATCTAAAAATTAAAAAGCCTCAGAAATGAGGTATTTTGTCAAAAGCTTATTTTCAAGCTAGAATTGTAGGAAAATAAAGAAAGAAATTATTATTAAAAATATATAAAGGCTAAGAATAATTAAGGAAAAATTAGAGGTAATTATTTTGGAAAACAAATGAGTTTATGGAGAATTTTATTTTTAAAAAGAGTTACGGATTATTTTAATATGTTTTCTAGAATTAAGGGCCTATTTCTTTTTCTTTTTATTTTTCAGAAACTCAGAGTGAATAGTTAGAGGTTGATTTTTAGCCTGAGATTCCTAGAGAAATTACTTTATGGGCTAAAGAAGCTATCTAAGGAAGAAAATTCTTATAAAGTATTATTGATTAATTCTTAAAAAAAATTATTTGAGGATTTTAGTATAATAGATAAAGGACGAGATTGAGAATAAAAATTAATTAAAGGGCATATTGGTCATGAGACCAATATAACTTCAGCCACCTTTCACTCTTCCTACATTTTAGTCAGGCCATTAAAGAAAAACAGAGCTTGAGAGGGAGAGATACGAAGAAGAACAGAGGAGCATTGGAGATGATAAAGAGAAGAAAAGAAAGGGATTTCACAAATGAATGGCTAGGTTTCAGTAAAGGTAAGCCTCCTAATCTTCTTCCTACCCACTGTTTCGCCATTTAAGGGTTGCTCTGAGAGTATTGGGTGTAACATCCCAAAAATTTGAAAAAGAATCATAAAACTTAATTGAGGCATAGGGATGGTATTGAAAAATTGAAAAGCCTCCAAAATAAATTATATGTTAAAATGCCTATTTTTCAAGCCAAAATTTCAAGAAAATGAGAAATGAAATTATTGTTAAAATTGTTTAAAGGCCGAGAAAAATTAAGGAAGAGCTAAAGATAGTTATTTTGAGAAATAGAGGAGTTTATGGAGAAGTTAGTTTCCTGAAAATAGCTATAGATAATTATAAAGCTATTTTCTAGAATTAAGGGTATATTTTCTTGAAATAATTTGAGAAAAATAGTTAGAGATTGATTTTTAGCGCAATTATTTAAGAAAGACTATTTTATGGGCTAAAGAACCTAATTAATGAAGAAAGTTCTTACATAGTAATAATGATTAATTTCTAGAATTTATTTGATAATTAAGTATCGATAAAAGAAAGGGTAAAATAGTAAATTCACTTCCCAAGACTCCAAAAGTGGAATTGGGCCACATAGTACCCTAATATTAGAAGCCTAAAACGTACTACCAATGGCCAGAGAGATGAAGTTCATGTTGTTTGGATATTGGCCTAATAAAATCTTGGAAGATAAGGCTTATGGACTAAGCCATACTTAAGGAAATATTAAAATATAAAGAATAACCATTCACTTAAACCATCAGCTCATAAAATCCCTTACCCTACGACTCCAAAGCAGAATCAGAACGAGAGGAAAAGGGGGAGAGGTTGAGAGAGAGAGAGAGAGAGAGAGAGAGAGAGAGGAGGAAGACCGAAGGTGTAGAAGAGGAAGAAATGATGGGATATCGACATGCAAAGCTAAACCTTGGTTAAGGTAAGCATCCTATGTAACGTCCCAAATTTTATTCACCAAGTGTATTGTAATTATTTGAAAATTTTCAATAAAATGGTAAATATTCATGGCTATAGGAATTAAATATTGGAAATTGAAAAGCGAACTATATTTCCATTGAAATCGTCTGTGAAGTAGTGAGTTTGTCATGTGGTTTTGAATGACCAAATGATAACAAATATTTAAGAAATTTTTTAAAATAAAAGTAGACATCCTAAGCTTTAATTTGATAGGTATATGAAACAATTAGAGCTATATACAAAGAGTTATGAACTTTTGAAGTTAGCCAAGAAAAACTGTTGATTTTCTAGAATAGCATTCAAAGAAATTAATTCTGAGAATTTTGTGCTTTCAATTGGCAAAAGTCTATATTTTTCCTCGAAACTATACTCAATAAGGATTCTATAGCCTTTAGAATCACTCTGATAAGATGTCTACAAATTTATTTATGATTTTTCAAAGTTTGGACAGAAAATCTGCTAGAAATCCGAAAATGAAGAGAGATAGCAAACTTGTAATTTTGCCAAACAAGCATAAAATTAATTATTTTCTAATTAATTGAAGTTAATTTCAATTGATTAAGGAAAATAAAGGGGAAATATATATTTGAAGTATTTTGGTTAAATAAATATGAATTTATGGAAACTTAGAGCAAAAGTGCAAATTTGACCAAAATTGTGACATAAAATGTACACGTAACTTGAACAAAATTTGAAGCCAACTTGAGACCTAGAGGAGGACCCTTGGGATGCTACTGCATGTAACATGAGGGGGAAATACTAGTTGCATGTTAATTGGGCTCAAGACATCAAGTTACATGAAGTTAGGGAATTATGTCATAAAAGCCCAAAATTGGATTACTAATTAATTAGGTAATTATGTGATAATTGTAAAAACATCATAAAACATTTCCATCTCCTTCTTCAGCCCCAAAACCGACACCAATAGCAGCCATAGATGATAGTGTGTGTGTGAAATTGTAGAGAGAGAAGAAGAAGAAATAGTACAAGGTGGGTCAATTTCTTCGGTAAATTGGTCTGTAACCCGTATAATCCTTCTCTTCTATGTTATTTAAGGTGTTTGAGAAGCAAATTTGGTATTCAAGAGTGCTAGGGTTTCAACCACAAGAGGAAAAGGCAGAAGGAAGAAGAGGTAACTTCCTAAACTTCAAATATTGGTTGTTCTGACTGCTATGAGTAAATTATCAGTGAATTTCTGCCAGATTTGCTCTGAATGTAAATTTTGGAAAAGATGTGTTCTAAATTTTATGTTGCCCAAATTGAGTTTAAATGGTGGTTTTAACGTAATTAAATAGTTAATAAGGTGGTTAAGAGTAGAAAGGAGCAAGTCTGCGGAGTCGGAATTGAAAAACCCCAACTTTTTCTAGAGAACCTTAGGATTTTGGCCAGGGCTATTAGAGGGGCTAGGAATTGTATTTTCATGAAATTAATGGTTCCATTGTGTTGCAGAGGAAAAATTAGGTAGAGTTACAGTTGAATACTTTTTCAGAAAAGCCCTATAAAGTGAAATTACCAAAATGCCCTTGAAATCCTAAAATAGGGGTTGAAAAGGGCATTTTAGTCATTTGGCAGTGAATTTGGTAATTCTGAGTTTGAAAATGGATTTCTTGGGTGAAAATATATCAGAATAGCCTAAGTCAAAATTTTAGGAAAAGTACGGTCGGACCAGGTACATTAGGGCCAGGTGGGGTCGCCAGGGGTATTTTGGTAAATTTTTACAATAGGTTTATATAACCACTATAAACACTATGGAAGTGTCTAAAATGGTACATGAATGAGTTTTAACCTAATTCTTGTACATTTGATATTTTAGGACCGAGTTGGGAGCCTGAGTTTGGCATGCTTTTCGAGGCACGCAAATTGAGAAGAAAAAGACTTGAGGTAGTAACATTATCCTTCATATATCATGCTATAGTTCATATGATTATGTGATTGCCATTATTTTTACTTTTATTAATCAACATAGTTTGGCCCAGAAGGGGCGGTCTGCCGAGAAGGGCAGTGAGTGCGAGAAGTGTACTCTACCTACTTGTGGAGTAACAATCCAACCAAAGTATTCGGATAGTGGTGGTGATATCCGATCCCATGTATACTATACATGCATTTATATTGTTCATTAATTGGTGCATACATAGTGCATATCATACTACTTTTCGCATTTTATATGAATGATAGTATGTTGCTACTGGGATTCCTTGGAATCTTATTCTTTTTCAAAAATGACAAATGTGCCAACAAGAGCCAATGGATCCAAAGAAAAAGCGGTAGACAAGGCAAATTGACGGTGCGGATTCCGAAAATAGGGCTAGTGGTTATATATAGGGTCTTATCTTGGATATTTTGGGATATTTTTGCACAAATTGTAAATATTTTCAAATTCTGCTCTGCTGTTTCCTGTATGTAAACAAATGCTTTTATCAGTATATTTGTACTTTTTTGTTTGCTGTGGAGCTTGGTCTTTATTACCCTACGCATATCAAAATGGAAACGGGTGTTGATATCCTAAACCTTATTCATCATTATTTTCTTCAGTTAGGGCATATTCTGCAAGAGGATGAAGTTGAGAATCTAGTTTTTAGAGAGTGTGCGTGAAGAACTTGTGGCCCATAATTGAATAAACCAAATAGGATGATGGAATATAGGTTATATTGATTGGTTCATGACCTGCATGTTGATTTGTGTGGTTGGTAGTAATTTTTGATTATGTATTTGCAAGTTCCAGAGAAGTCTATTCAATATTTCTTGTGTGGCCTATAAAAACATTTTAATGCTAAAAACAGATAAAGTGTTGAGCGCTAGCTAGCTGCATGACATTGAAAACTATGACATTTGAATTTTTCAAGCTGAGAACTAAATTCAAATCTGCTGTTAGATATTTCTAAAAGTTGAATCACTGCTATGGGTAGTTAAATCATTCTTATAGATGTTAAAATCAAGATCAACAATAATGTTCTTAAAGTTGTAATACCCCAAATTTTATATTCACAAAAAATATATTGTAATTATTCGAGAAATTCAATAAAATGGTGAATATTCATGAAATTTGGAACTTATGAATTTTAAAATATTCATATTCATGAGGAAACGAGCAAATTAATTCAATAAAGGAATTAAATTGCAAAGGTAATAACAAAATCATAATTTTGCCAATTTAGCCCAAGATTAATTATTTTCCCATTAATTGAAGTCAATTTCAATTAATCAAGAAAAATAAAGAAAACTGTATAATTGGAATATTCTTGGAGGAATAAATCAAGAGTTGTGAAATTAGAGGGAATTATACATAATTCATTTAATTGAATTATAAAAATGTTGAAAACAATTTTATTTCCCTATTCTTCCAAATTTCATCTATTCTTCCAGATTTAGTCCAACACAAGGAAAATGGAGGGAAAAATTGATTAATGAAATTAAACATGACAAGTGTCATTATCCTATGGAATGAGATTAGTTTATAATTTATTTTCCAAGAGCACATGTCTAATTGCAATTAAATATTGCTTCTTGGACAAATAATGATGATAATGGTACACTACTTGAGTATATGGTTGAGTGCAAACTTAGTGTATGGTTGAGTACAAGTTTAGATTAGTTGGAAGAGAATTCATCTAGTTAGAAGAGCAAGAGGGGGCGGTTTTATGCTAACTAGAAGAGGAAGAAGTTAGTTCAAATCCAACTAGAAGCCTAATGACATAGTTAGGAAGAGATGAGATTATTTACCAAGTGTCACAACAAGATTTAATCTTGGAAATCAAGGGCTAAAATGAAAGAAGAGCAATTGGAGATATTTTATTAAGCACATTTCTCTTCCTCCTCCCATGCTCATTTCGGCCAAGGCAAGAAAAGAAGAGAGAGAGAGAGAGAGAGAGAGAGAGAGAGAGAGCTTTGGAAAATTTGAAGAGTTAGAGAGAAGGAAGAAGAAGGAGCTTAAGGTATGTAGTGATTCTTAAGCATTTTTCCTTGTGATCTTGTTAGAAACCTTCCCTAAACTCCTCTTCTTCATTAAATCCATGATCTTGAAGACACATCTTGAGCTCAAGGAGAGAGAAAGTCCAAGATCTCAAGAGGTAATTTCACAAGTCTTAGATCTATACAAGTATGAAGTTGTTGTTGGTGATTGTTGTTGGAACTTCGTGATTTTTGTCAAGTTTGTAAATTTGGAAAAGGGCTAATCCCAAGGGGTTATGCTACCCAAATTTCTTTAAATCAAGATTAGAATGTGTTTAAATGAGTTAAAAAGGGGTTAGAAGTGAAAAGGAGTAAGCTTTATAAGCTAAAACACAAAAGTATATTTTTCCCTTTTTGGACCAAAGTTTTGGCCAGTACTAGATCTGGGGGAAGGAGCTAGATTTTATGAAATAGATGGTTCCATTAGATTCAGTAGGCAAAAATATGTGAGGTTACAGTTGGTCACTTTTTCAGAAAATGCCGGAAAAGCGTAATTACGAAAACACCCATAAAACCCTAAATCGGGGCTGTCAAGGATATTTTCGTAATTTGACACTGAATTTGATGATTTCAATCCTGGAAATGGATTCCTTGGGAAAAATATGTCAGGATAGACCTAGTCAAAATTTTGGAAAAACGTGCCATCGGGCCGGGTATGGTCGGGCTAGGGTCCTGGGGGCATTTTGGTAAATTTTCACCATAAACTAATATAACCACAAGAAACATTATGGAAGAGTTTAAAATGATAATTGGATAGGTTATGACCTATTTCTTGTATATTTAATATTTTAGGACCGAGTTGGAAGCTGGAAGCGACACGTTTTACGAGGCACATTAAAAGGGGATCGTTAAGACTTTGAGGTAGGGACTACCATCCTTCATACACTATGTGAATAATTATATGTATTTGTTACTGTATTTCGTGATATGATTGCGTGCTAGAGGTATAGTACCTAGTTGTGGTCGGTACCCAATGATGATATATCGAAAATCCTATATGTGGTTTGGTGCCCAGTTGAGGTATATTATTGGAAATCCTAGCTGTAGTTGGTGACTCGGCTGAGGTACTTATATGTGAATTGAGTTGAAGAGGTACTTATATGTGAATCAAATTGAACTTTCATTTTTGTCTAATATGGTGCATTGCATATTTAATTTTCACATTTTATATGTCGATCGTATGTCTCTACTGGGATTCCTCAGAATCTCACCCTTTTTTGAAAATAAACATCTTAGCGGGTGCCAGCGGGACGAAAGGCAAATGTGTAGACGCCGAAAAGTGATCGGCATGTGTCGCGAGGCAAGGTTAAAGACGATGGTTATAATTAGTCTATTCTTATGATATTTTGGGGAATCCTGTATATATTAAAGTTTCTGCTGTATGTTGTAATTCATTTGCAAACGATGTTGGATTGTAAACGAATATTTTTATCAGTATAAATGTACTTTTTCTGTATGCCAATGGAATTCCATCTTTATTACTCTTCGATTTTTGAAATGGAAATGAGTGTTGACAGAAGTTGGAGAAAAGTTTCAGATTTCTGCAGTGGGGCTCTTTGAATTTAAGATAGATATCTTGTCAAATATGAAGATGGAATATATGATGTTGGAAGCTTCAAGAGTTTGAATTTTGAGGCTAAAAATGGATAAGGAAGTCACTGTTTGATGCTTCCAAATGTTGAATTACTATCTTAGATTAATAAGCCATGCATAAAAGCTCTAGGATGATGATTAAAACAACCCTATTTAAGCTGAAATTTGCAAACTTAAAGGGGGAAGCCACGTGAGAGAATAAGAGACAGGACATACTTAGACTGTTATAAATGAGTCACATATGGATATACATATTATGAATGTGATTAAAGTTTCAATTGATTGAATGATATGAAAAAAATTTCAGAATAACACCTAAAGTGCCCAATGAATGAGAAAGTGTATGGTGCTTGAATGAGATGTTGGTAGAGTAATATAAATGATATAATTTTGTTGACAACTTTAAAGATCAGAGTGGTTGAAGCTTATTAAAAGCTAATTAAAGTTGCTGTTTCGGAAACCCTGAGTGTCAAAAAGAATAGTTCAAGTTATTGGATTATGGTAAGTTTTAAGGTGATCATAGAATAATAGTTACTAGGTTATATAAAGCTGGAAAATTATTTCAGAATATAAGAGGATAGTATAAGCTTGTAAAGTTTGAGCAGTGGAGGCTGAAAATTGATTTAGATCTTACTACCTCTGATCCTATATATAAGACAGAGCTGACTTTTTTTGGAGAGATTAAGAAAGCTAAATAAGTTACTTAATCATATTATAGGTTGTGTATCCTTAGATTATATATCAATTTATAAGTTAAGCAAAATAATTTGGAAAAAAATGACAAATATAAATAGTTTAAAGTAATTTAATTAGCTTCATCAATCTCTTAAAAAAAGTCAACTCTATCTTATATTTAGGATCGGATGGAGTACTATTTAATGTCCCTAAATGCTGCATAAATGTTTTAGATGTGTAACCCATGTCTAGAGACTATATAAAATTAAGGTTTAAACAATGTTCTTGAAGTTGAAGTTTTTTAATTTTGAATAAAAAAGCTGAAGTTTTTTGTGATAGCCCAAGAAAAAAAATTAATTTAAATAAATTATAATAAGCTAATAGATGTTTTAATTAATATTTATTGCAATAAAATAATAAAGAAAAGTTTGTGGCCTAGTGGTATTAGAAAACTTAGAAAGTGGATAAGGTTAGAAGTTTAAATTCCCATTCCATCACAAGCAGTTTTTTTCTCTATTTTATCATATTGAAATTACCAAGATGCCACTGTGTTTTAAAAAAAAAAATACAACGCAGATATCAGATTTTTCCCCCTTTTTTTAAAGCTCGTCTTCTCCGATTGAATGGCACAAGAAGCTCCACGATTTTGAATCAGACCCCAGCCTCCTTCGTTCATCTTCTGCCCTTCTTCGCCGCCGCTGGTCCCTTCACCGTCGTCCGTTCGCGGCCGTCCGCCCGTCCGTTTGACCATCGCCATCTCCGTTCTATGCTCCAAATCGCAGAAGTTGTTCTTCCCTCCATGATTTTACGATTTGCGCGTGATTCAGGTCGTTTATCTTCTCTTTGTAGCCTAAATCGAATCTATCAGACTTTTGGTACAAAGATTATTGATTCCTTCTTGTCCTTCATCTCTGGTCGGTGCTCCTAGGTGGCTTGGGAAGGAGTTGATTTCGTTTCTTCTTCTTCTTTGTGCTGCTGGGCGAGAATCTGGTGGTTGGGTAAGTTTTATTAATGGTTTTGGTTAACAAATTATGGAGAAGAAAACTTCCATATCTGATTTTTATGGATCAGTTTTGATTATTTGTAAAGATTTAACTTTGGGAAGCATAGTACGGGTATATATTGAGGTTTGGGAATTATTTGGCAATAAATTTTACAGTAAGGAGTTTGATAGTATTATATGATTTTGGTGGCACTCTAGGTGTTTGATAAAATGTGAGAGAAGAAAATGATTGGAATGTTGTTAAAATTGAAAGATAGTTAAAGGTTATGCTATAAGAAGAATGTAAGAGGCTTGAATGGTACTTTATTTTGAGCATATCCTTGTAGTGAAATTAGAAGTTTAAGGGCTTTGAGATTAAAGTTGATGTTTGAAGTTATTTGGGGTAATATTATGTAGTAGTGGTGTTGTTTTGCAAGTTGTTATGAAGAACGCACATAAGGTGTTCGATGAAATGTTAAAGGGAAAGTAGAATATTCTCTCAAGGGTGGAATAGTGGGTTTAATTGCTAAGAATGGTGAGGTTCCATTATTTGTTCAAGTTTGTACTTTATTATTCGTAAAAGGGGATTGAAGTTTAAGTGTTCTTCTATTTTAAAATTGTTGCAGTTTGAGATTGTATCATTGTTGTATAAACTAAGATGGGTTTAGTACAAAGAATTTAAATTGAATGTGAAAATAGAAAATTTTGTGCGAAGCTATAATTGATGACCAACCACTTTCATAAAGGGTAGAGTCTGCTTAGAGCTAAGATTTGGGAAGAGTTTATATAAGTTGTGAATGGTTAAAGTGTTAACCTACCCTTACATAAATGTTAGGTTTTGATAATTGTCCAAACCCGCAAAGGAATAATCAAGGAGAGAAGCAAGTAGAAAGGTAATTTGGAAGAAAGTACAAAAGGTAGTCACTCTTTTGCTCTCATGCTATTGTGCTTTGGTTGCCGCATGTTTGTTTGTGCCATTTTGCACTAGTTAACCATGAGAACAAGTAAATTTTCCCTGCATAGATATTTGTCGTGGCTATGTGTGACAAATAGATTGGCAGAGCAGTTATCTGCCTAATATGTGCACTAGTCGTTTATTCAATTTATCCATTTATAAAATGAATGTGCACCAGTTATTTATACAGCTTATCTATCTACAAGAGATTGTGCACCAGTTAGTTATTCAATTCAATTATCAGTAAGATATATGTGCATGAGTTAACTTTTCAGCTCAGTTACTTGCAAGGCCTTGTTCTCTATGGCTTGTTTTTACATGCATAGTTATTAACCTTATATGATTTACATGTTGAAAGTAGTTGCTAGTAAGATTTCCCCAAATCTCACCCCTTTCTTCCATGATATATAGTAAAGACAAGTATCGCTAAGGGCAAGGGCGTAGTGGTTGGTGAAAGATCAACACTAAGTGACAAGAAAGTAGCAATTAAGTTGGGTAAAGTGGCGATTAATTTGAGTAATGGTAGATTTGAGTATAATAGAGCCTGAGTTGATGTATTGCGCTGATGCATATGTTCAATTGGCTCTGATTTGTGATTTTCGAGTTAGATGCTTGCTGCCTTTGGGTATGAGGTGTCAGATTCTTAGAAAATCATGCTAGAGAAAGTAGAGTTGTTTAATAGATTATGAAATTGGTGATATATGGTTGTATTGATGTTTAAATTAAATATACAGACTTTAAAATGAAGATTTAAGTCCTACGATTGGGGCTGGAATTATCGGTGTTGTAGTAGGGATACTTTTCGAATGATTTTTTTTTATGATTAAAATGATGGTAGAAGTGATGTTTTGAATCTATTATGCTAAACCAGAAAATTAGAGTTTAAACACTATTAAGGAAGAGTATGTGATGTGGCAATGCATGTTAAACAATTTTTAGGATCTGTAACGTGGTAGTGAGGTTGTATTGCTCCACTGTTTGATACTTTGAACTATTAAAGAAATGTTCTAAAAGCATTAGAATATGCTAAATGGCTCCAGCATGATGCTTGTTTAGTTAGAAAAAATTTTAGAAAAAAGATTTAGGCAAAAGTATACTTTAGCCAAACATTCATTAGAGTCTACATACATCATTCAAAGGCTAAAGTAGACAGTACCATTTGGTTGTATGACATGAGGAGCTTATTGGAGTGTAATTTTGGGAGTGAAAACCAAAAGTAAATCACTGTTTTGATATTCCCAAACATTAAATAGATGTCTCAAAGTATTAGAGCATGATTAAAGTATGTTTGATACTCCAAAAGTAGAACTAAGTCAATGTTTTGAAGCTGGAATTTTCTGGATGGTTGGAGGAGTGATATTGTTTGTAAGGGATAGAGAATGTAACAGCACCAAGGGTTTAGTGATGATGTGTTACTTGTTGTACATATAAAGTTTGTGTATGAATATTGCCAACTTTGTAGTGGGATGCATATCTTTAAATTTGGAAAATATTTTAGAATAAAGGTTATAGCGTAATATGTGTAAAATGGGCTGTCCGAAACTTTGAGGGGTTAAGGTAATCAAATGCAAAGAAAGTCATATAATACTTTGTCGTTGAAGATTGAAACTAATATAAGCTGTTGATTGGATGTTCTAAGTGTAACAAGTGCCTTAAGTATTAGAACATGATTAAAAGTTTTAAAGGATGGAATAGTTGAGTTACAAGTGTGCTTGATAAGGAATGCACGTGTGCATGTGCTGAAATTGAAATGGAAATCTAGTGAAAAACTTATTATTTGCTACCTTTACTCATCTAGCAACTATTTTAATGGTCAAAGTTGTGTTTAAAGTATTATAATGATAACTTTCAAAGCTAAGAGACATCTTCCAGATTTAATGATAAGGGCTGTCTGAAAAAATGAAGCGATCAAAGGGGATAGAGACAATAATGTATGTAACATCAATGTGGCATGATGAATGAGGACATCTTCCAGATTTAATGAGAAGGGCTGTCTGAAAAAATGAAGCGATCAAAGGGGATAGAGACAATAATGTATGTAACATCAATGTGGCATGATGAATGAGGATTTTTCATAAATCTGGGAGAAATTAATAATGCAAAGGAAGTTTTGTTAAGATAACCAGCCAACTTCTTGTAAGGGTAGAGTTTGTAAAAGTTAGGATTTTTAAGAATAATTGATTATAAGAGGGGATAAGTATTAATATACCTTTACATTATGCCTAAATGATAGGTTTAGATATTTGCCCAAGCCCCCCAAGAAATTAATGGGGAAAGAAGCAAGGAGAAGATAATTTGGAAAGAATTGAAGCACAAAAGGTAGCAACTCTTTCCCTCTCATGTTATTGTGCATTGGTTTCCGCATGTTTGTTTGTGCCATTTTGCTATAGTTAAGCATGAGAACATGTAAATTATCGTTGCATAAATTTTTGCCATGGCCATATGCAGCAAATAGATTGGCAGAGCAGTTATCTGTATAGTTTGTGCACTAGTTATTTATTCATTTTATCTATTTGTAAAATGAATGTGCACCAGTTATTTATACAGTTTATCCATTTGCAAGTGATTGTGCACCAGTTAGTTATTTAGTTCAGTTATCAATAAGATATATGTGTACCAATTAGCTTTTCAGCTTAGTTATTGGCAAGGTCCTATTCTTTATGACTTGTTTTTACATGCATAGTAATTAACCTAGTATGATTTACATGATGAAAAGTAGTTGTTACTGTGATATCCCCAAATCTCAGCCCTTTCTTACATGATATACAGTAATGGCATGTACAACTAAGGGCAAGGGAGTAGTGGTTGGTGAAGACTGAAGGTGGATGAAGCTGAAGAAGCTTGTACTGTGTTATTTGTCTTACTTAGTGACCTTATGCTTAGTTAGTCTCCTCTTTTGATGATAAATTTAGTTATGTATATAAAAATATTTTGGAATGCAAGTATCCTTGATGCCTTGATGCCATATATAAACTTAGTGACCTGAGGTAGGTGCCATATGCAATAATGGCAAGAATATATTTATATATAGCTAATAAAATATACTGCTGAGAATGCATGCGTAATTAGTATATATATAACTTAGTTTTAGAGATTAGGTCAAGTGTTTGGCTTAAGCTATGAGATGTTTACGGATTTGGGGTGCCTGTTGTGCGCTAGGTGCTGCGCACCCTGCTGCGCGGCAAAAATGGGATGTTTCCCAAATGTTTTTTCTTGTTCCCTTTTATCATTATATTCTATATAAAATGAGTGACATTTTGATATTTTATGGGCAAAAAATGGAACTGTTTTCAATTTTTTATGATTTTTCAAAGATATTTCAGAAAAATGGTGCAGTTTTATTTTTTTCTTTGAGTGATGAATATTTGAAAAATCATAAAAAATTGAAAACAATTCCATTTTTTGCTCATAAAATATCAAAATACCATTCATTTTATGTAGAATATAATGATAAAAAGGAACAAGAAAAAAATATTTGGGAAACATCCCATTTTTGCCGCGCAGCAGGGTGCGCAGCACCTAGCGCACAGCAGGCACCCCGGATCCGATGTTTACATGCCAAAGTATAGGTTTTAGCCAAAAATAGTTACTTTCAATTATTTAGATTGAAAGCCATGATTATATCAAATGAGACCTTATAACTTGAAGAACTAAGTAAAGATTTTTGGTTGTCAACGAGTGTTTTGAATCAATAAACTAGCATTGAACCTGGGTCCTATTTCTTTATCAAAAGTTTCTATGAAGATAAATATAGAGCTTGAATCTTGGAATTTACACTCAGAATAAATTATTATGGATTTTCAGATTTTTCAGAAAATCCTATTCTTTCCTTGGAAAGGTAGCAAAAGTTTTTTTTTTTTTTTTAAAGATGAACATTTTACCGTGGCGATTGGGTCATGTGTAGTTCAAAATCCATTAAACCCTTCTACTTGGTGTTTATAGAGTAAGGTGCTACATTTTCCACATTCAATATATAGAATCTATTAAAAAAAATGAAAGCTGCACTATTTACATGGTACTTCCTCAATCCTTAATGTAAGACATATTTGTCTAATTTGATTAGATTCAGAAAGTTAGTTAAAACAGTTAATATGATATGTTTTTATTTTATAAAAAAAATAGCCTAATCATCTTTTTTAATTCTCTCTGTTCCTCTTTTACTTCATTGTGATTGAATGAGCATTAATATGGGTACGAACAAATATGAAAAATAGGTCTTACATTGAGGGTCAATATTAACTCTATAATTAGGTCTTATATTAAATGTTGGAGGGAGTATTATCAAAATAAAATATACATAATGATATATATATATAGAGAGAGAGAGAGAGAGAGAGAGAGAGAGAGAAGCTGTGTCGTGTGAAATGGGGTGTGACTTTGAGGTTTACTCCCAAGTCAAGCACTCCATCTATTGATCACTAACGTGCTTTATGGGTTCACTCTATTATACTGATATTGAAAATATGGTCCTTGATGTGAAAATGATACTTCTCTCTTTGTTGCATCAACTTCGTTTTATCTTCATCTTTAACCAATATTAATTAGATGAGTCATAATAACGGACGTTGAAGCCTTTTTAATTTGCCTATGTTAATTATAGATCTAATTATTAGATGTGTCATTCCTATTTATTCTATTTGCTGATTGGCTCATTGATTAGTATTTTTTCGATGAGCTTCCACCCTAAGATTCATTAGATGTGATGCTCCATTTCCATTAAAATATATACTGCTTTTTGGAATGGAAAAACAGAGCTAAACAATGAAATAATCGTATCATCTGATACGTTTTTTACGAGGTAATCTCTAAAAGTTAACAAATTGAGTTTTTATATTACATAAGGGAATAATGACTAAATTGAACAATATAATATAACAAAAAACTTATATTTAATATATTCAAATTTATTATATTTGCTTGGTGTCCAAATACAAACAAGGTATCGAATATGACGAAACATACAACTTCAATGAAAAATAAGACATTGCGAGTTTTGCTAAGGTTTTTAGTTATAACCCTCACAATAAAATGTATTAAATAAAGTTTAGTTGAGATAAAGTGTGCTCATTATGATCAGATAAAATTGACAATAAAACTATGAAATTATTTAAAAATTAACCACTAAAAAGATTTTCATATCGACAATAAAATCCGTACCTCACATTCTTATGATAATATTACAAATATGAAATATTCATAAGGATATATTAATACACAGACATATGTGTATGTATTAGCTGTGCCGTGTGAAATGGAGGATGACTTTGATGTCTCCTCACGAGTCAAGCACTACAGTTTTCCGAAGAATTAAGGAGCCTTTGAGTGTTTGTCAATTTGATTGTGACTTTTTGATAACGTTCTTGTGGGGATATAGAATCTTAGGCAAACCAGACTTGACCAAAAATGAATTAATGTAATGATAAAAAAAAACAAGAAGAAGAAGTAAAGACCGCACAAATTTTTTGCTCTTTTTACACATCAACTTCTTCTAGAGGGTAACTTTAAGGGTTATATATATATTTTTTCATTATTAATTATTCATTTTGTTATTTTATTTTATAGGTCAGACTATGTTCTCATCACAAGTTAAAATGTATGTATTTTTTCACTTTTTTATCTTTGAGTAAATTAAAGACGATTTTATCTCTATTTGTTTATAATAATATTGTATATATGGTAAAAAATTCTGTACTATCAATTTTATTTTATATTGATTTTCTCAAATCCTCCCATATATAGCACCTACTAGTGGAGCACATCTAACAATTCAAATCCATTTTAAAGTTGTAATGTTGATGCCGTAGTAGTAGTGTCAAAATCCGATTATGGTTTAAGGAGCACATCTAACCACCTACTAGTGAAGCACCATTTCTATTTGTTTCAGAGGGATGGGAAGGAGTATTACCAAAATAAAATATACATAATGATATGTGCTGTGTCGTGTGAAATGGAGCGAGACTTTGAGATCTACTATTTGGGTCGTTGATATAATATATCAAATCAATTAAGTCTGTAGACTTTTGATATAACATATATGGCCTACCAGACTGACCATAAATGAAATAAAGCAATGAAAATGAAATTTTGGTCCAAATAAAATTATGCTTTGTATAAACTCTAAAATTGATAATCTCTAAAAATTCATTCAGGTTTTGATTTAAAAATAATAATGAAAATTCCATTACATAAAAAAATACAACCTTTATTCGTATAAACTAAACTAACCTTAATTTTATTAGGATGTGTTATCCTTCAATATAATTTTCCATAATGTTTTAAATCTAAAAAATGCACATAATGGTCTCTTTAAGTTTCTGACGTAAAAGATGGACTATTAGACTGAGTGTTGTGGCTTTTAAAATATCTAAAATATACATACGAAAATACTTACCTTTTTCCCGCATACAATATATAAAATTTGTAGGAAAAAATGAAAGCTGCATTGTTTACATCGTACTCCTGGTTGTTAATGTAAGATATATTTACCTTATTTAATTAGATTAAGGAATTGAAGTTAGTTAAGGTGGTTAATATGATGTTTTTTTCTAAAATATCCTAATCATCTTCCTTAACTCCCTCCATTTCTCTTTTACTCGAGTATAGTTTAAGGAGTATTAATAGAGGTAAATTAGGAAAAGATTGACAAATATAAAAAATAAACCATACATTTAGGGCCAAAGTCAACTCCACAAACATGAAAGATGGGAGGAGTATTACCAAAATAAAATATACATAATGATATATGTGTGTGTGTGTACGTACATACCTACATACATACATATATGCTGTGTCGTGTGAAATGAAGTGAGACTTTGAGATCTACTCCCAAGTCAACCACTTCATCTATCTACAAAATTTTGGGTGGTTGATATAATATATCAAATCATTTAAAGTCTGTGGACTTTCTATATAATATATATGGCCCATTAGACTGACCCAACATGAAATAATGCAATGAAAAATTAAATTTTGGTCCAAGTAAAATTATGCTTCGTTCATATAGGGACCAAATTTCATCTCATCGATTACTAACGTTCTTTATGGGTTCACTCTATGGCCTATTATACAACATTGTAGTGATATATTTTGAAATTATGGTCGTTCATGTGATAATGATGCTTCTTTCTTTATTGCATCAACTTTTTTTTTTTTTTTTATATTCAGCTTTAACCAAAATTAATTAGATGTGTCGTAATAATAAACGTTAAAGCCTTTTAAATTTGCCTATTTTAATTAGATGTGCCAATTTTTATTTAAAGTTACAAAAGTCCATATTCTTGAAAAATGACATCTCACTTTTTTAAATAGAAAACTCACCCCACTCATTTCACAATGAAGCCTACCATTCTTAAGATATAAATTGGTGATTCCCTTTTTTGTGTACTTTGTAAATTTGATCTCCCATTCTTAAAGCTTTTAGTTATCATCAAGAAAAATGCTTACAAATTTAATCCTATGTGCACATCATCCTTCCTAATAGTTGTATCAAACAAGGTTTAATTAGTTGAGATTATGTAGGGTGTTTATGACCAGAATTTATCTCACAACTCAAAGAATATTCACAAAACTATTTAAAAATTAACCATTAAAATGATTTTCATATGGACAATAAAATCCAAACCTCACATTCTTATAATAATATTACAAAAATAAAATATGCATAAGGATATATACATACACACATATATATGTATGTATTAGCTGTGCCATGTGAAATGGAGTATGACTTTGAGGTCCACTCACAAGTCAAGCACAGCATGTTCCAATGAATTAAGGAGATATTCTCATTAAGTGTTTGTCAATTTGATTGTGACTTTTTAATAACGTTCTTGTGGGGATATAGAGTCTTCGGCCAACCAGACTTGACCAAAAATAAAATAATTTAATGATAAACAAAACAAAAAAATGTAAAGACCGCATAAATTTCTTGCTCTTTCAACGCATCAACTTCTTTTAGGGGGTAACTTTAATCATTATATATTTTTTTCATTATTAATTATTCATTTTGTTATTTTATTTTATAGGTTAGACCATGTTCTTATCACGGGTTAAAATGTATATATTTTTTTCACTTTTTTATCTTTGAGTAAATTGAAGATGATTTTATCTCTATTTGTTTCACTTCCATACTTTGCCTTGATGGTTATGCCACGATGTCCTTAAGCCTATATGTGATGGATAGACTTCCGTAACCATGATAAATTTGCTTAGTTGATTTGATTTGAACAGAATTTCAGTTCTGTTTAAAAGAAATGGAATAATTAATTCCAAAAAAAAAAAATACATATATGGTAAAAAAAATCTATATTATCACATTTATTTTATATTGATTTTCTCAAATTCTCCGATATATAGCACCTACTAGTGGAGCACATCTAACAATTCAAATCCATTTTAAAGTTGTTTCTTGCCAACTTGATTTTGATGACAACTTATTATAAGTCATTATCTTCGAATTGTAATAGTAGCGTCAAAATCGGATTTTCTTAAGCTAGTTAGACTAAATTGGGCTAAGCATATTGAGCTTAGGCACTCTTCATTTGCTTTAATTTTAATTATTTTCAGGCTCTGTTGTTATTCAAAAATGAAGGAACACTCATTAGTCATTAGTAACATGTTCTTCATTTTGTGCCCTTTTTTTTTTCCTTTTCAATTTAAGTCTCTCTTTTATCATATTCACTTGCACTTGGAGGGAACACTAAAATTTTTCATTTTAAATCTTTTTCAAGGCATCAGCTACATACTAAATTAATTTTTCTCAAATAATAATATTGAACTACCCAGTCCTAATTATATTAATTTAAGCTAACTCATTTAATTTCTCTGGACAAGTTTAATTAAATTAGATGAGACATTTTTTCAGGAATGAAAATATGAAAATATCTAGTCTTCACGGCAATTTCACTTTGCAACTTTGTCAAGCACGCAATTGAATGGATTGTATTTGGCTTTATCAGCGTTCCTTTGATCCCACTCCAAAGCTCCAGACTTGACTCCCCATTGGACCTTGCTTTCTTTCTGATTGTGTGCTCCATTCTCCTTGTGGCAGTTGTAGCAAATAACCCATTTTTTATAATATAAACAAATTTCTATGTAATGATCCACATTTTACGTTAGAGACAATATGATTACTTATAGGCAACTTTAAAAGGAAAAAACAGTATAAATAGCACCAATCACAAAGCCTCAATCCGAGTTAATAGCTTATTCAGATACTTCATAATAAGACTTAGAAAAAGCAATAGACAATGGGTGACCCAAAGGTTATTACGAAAAGTGCATATTCTTAAGTTCTTTTCCTTTTAGTAAATGTTTAAATTATAGATTGATTATGTAGTGAATGTATCATATGACATTAATATTATGCAACTCTTCCGCTTTTAGACATAACCATTATGCACAGCATTGCTTTTAATTCTTTTTCATGTTAATTTTTTGATACAATTATTTTTATGTTAATTATGTGATATGCTTTACTTCTTTTTAAAATTATTTTATATACAGTTCTTCTTTCTAGCTAGAGACTTTATCGATACCCATAATCAAAAGTAGATTTACGTGTATATCTATACCACCACTTTGATAATTTTTATATACCGCTTTCTATATATATATAGAGAAAGTGGTATATTTATGTGTATTTATAGCGTCAACTACGTGGCATTTTTCATTGAACCAAGATGATATTACCAAAATAAAATATTCATATAAGAGGAGATATTTCGCAGCGTGACAAGTCAAACACGCCGTGTACCTACAAACTATAAGTGGGAGATAGAAAGATATAATATATGCGTCCAAACAAATTAAGACTAAAGACTTTTGCGATATATGTTTGTGAAGGGACAATGCATCCACACAAGCTTCTTCTCAATAACTTTCTTTTGGGTTATCAGACTAATGCAATGAAAATGAAAATGAAAATGAAAATATGGTCCTAGAAGTGTATAAATTATACTGCATAAAGCGACACAGTTTCTTTTCTCATCACTAACGTAATTTTCTTTCTCTCAGTTAGTTGCATCAACTTGTTTTGAGGGCCACTTAATGTTGAGAATTCCACCATGCCATGTGCCCGCGCTTTTCGAGGTGAATGGATGAGTCCTTTTTACCAAAAGAAAACAAAAACTTCATAATTAAAATTAGTCACATGGACTTAATTGTTCGCAATCAATTTTTCTTAGCTCCATGTTCTGTTTTACACCAGCAATATTCTATACTAATCCTTCCTATCTTATTTATAAACAATTTTTCTCTTAATTGTCTAAAACAAACTAGTAGTTAAAAGTAATAAGTGCATCAAAAATGTCATATTTTTTTTCATATATGCCCCTATTTATGAGAAGAGTATAGGAGAGAGAATAGATAAAAAGTATGAGAGATAATGAGTATAAGACATGAGAGAGAATGAGCATTTAATAAGGGTAAAATAGGAAAAAGAAGCTTACATTTTCATATAAAAAGTGAAAGTTGCTTATAAAAAGGACCAGTCCTATGAGAGAGAAAATTTCTTATAAATAGAACCGGAGGGAGTAATCATTACAAAGCAAAGGTCATTGAGGTCACTCAAAATCTCGGCCATGGCAAAACAGCGTCTCCAAAAGCCTAATCAGTTTTCCTTCCTCATTCGTGATTATATTTACAATTTTATTAAAAGATAAAAATAATTATTTCCCCATTTGTCACCTAAATGGTAACTGTTAAATAGTAGTTGAGATTTCATCTAAGAGCATATATGAGTTTGATTAGGGCCACTTTAATATTTGTACGTTTATATTTTGGCTTTTGGTCTTTAATAATTACAATTTTTAAGATCCTGCTCGACAAATATCATTCAGTGTAGGTCCTTATCTCTAATATTCCTAAAGGGGTTAGAGTTAACGCACCCAATCGAGAGCCAAAGTGGCCCTCTTCGGTTGGTCATCTCTCAATGAAAGCACCATTGTAACGAGGACAAGTCTTTAGGAAAACCACATCCTAAAAACTAACTGTTGGATTTGGGGAACCCAAGGCCTTATAAGGTCTCTCTTTCAATGAAACCTATTTGATGTGGGACTCATTACAATTCATTAAATAAGAAAGGAATAACTGTCTCACCCAAAATTTAAAAAAAAAATGAAAATAAAAAGGAAATGCATAATAGAAAGAGCACTGTATCCAGGCAAGCTTCATTTAAAAAATGTTCTTGCACTACTTAATGCCTACTAGACTCGACCATCAATGAAATCATATACTATGAAAAGGTGGTCCCAGAAGTGAAATTGTCCAACACGTAATCAGATCAAGGGAGGAAGATTTTTCTCATTAACCACCAGACTTGGCCATAAATAAAATAATGCAGCAAAAAAAAAATCTTCAAATATATGTTGAAACAAATTTAATGCGCCTGACATGCTAATTAATTTTTTAGTTCAATTTCTTCAATCTTATCACAAAAGATGTCCTGTTGCAACTCCGCATTTTGTTAGCACGACTTGACTTCATTTGGAATCGGAGAAGTATAAAACAACGTGTGTGTTGATTGCTCGATGCACAAGACTTGAAATTCCGATAAGTCTGTTATGCTCCTCATGGGAAAGCCTTCTTCTTTTGTTTTCCTGCTCTTACTTCATTGCTTCATGGCCCCCTTTGTTTGGACTGATACAAACATCAGTACTGATAAATCTGCACTTCTTGCCCTTAAATCTTATATCACTTCAGACCCATATGATTTCTTAGCTAATTGGTCTGTCTCTTCTTCTCCATGCAATTGGATTGGTGTCACATGCAATACTCGTCATGGAAGGGTCCATTCCTTAAATCTTGGTGGCAGGGAACTTAAGGGCACCATATCTCCACAACTAGGAAATCTATCATTCCTTGTTGAACTTGATCTTAGTGACAACAATTTTTATGGTCACATACCAAAAGAGTTAGTTCAATTGCGTAGATTAAAACTATTCAACTTGAGCTACAATGATTTTAATGGGCAAGTTTCAGCGGAGATAGGACATTTATCTTCACTTGAGCAACTAAATCTTCGAAATAATAGTCTTAATGGATTTATTCCACTATCTCTATTCAATTTGTCAAGGTTGGAGACTTTATATTTGCCATTTAATTTCATTGAAGGAACCATTCCGCCAGAGATGAGCAGACTTGAACGATTGAAGATTTTACAACTTAGCGGTAACAAATTTTCAGGAATCATTCCCCAAACAATTTCCAACTTATCTTCGCTCGAGATATTGAGTTTGTCTTACAATAGCTTGTCAGGTATGTTTTGGATTATTTTCAACATGTATATTTGTCTTCATTCTAAACTAGTGTACTTGGATAGTAGGATCTTATCTTCGAGGAATAATTTCAAGTTTTTTATTTATTTATTTTTAGCCTGTTTATGAATTTTCTGCTATATTTTTGTCATAATTATTTCTACTCTTTTTCAAAGGGAAAAAACATTCATTAAAAAAAATTTGAAACAAATTATATAGTCACACCATGTGTCATAATATTAATTAGTCCAAGTGGATGTAAAGGCTCATCATCGGTCTTTGAAAATAAATGTATATTATTTTGTCATTAAAAACTTTATGAAAAGTTTTTTCGTAAGGAAACAAAAACTTAGCTCAAGTTTATTATATCCATTATGTCAAGTTCTTCAATCACACATGGACATGTGTCTTATTAATATCTTGTGGATTTATAATTAGTTGATAATATTTTAAAAATATGATACATTGTCATATGTGATTGGATGACTTAAAATAATAGATATGAGAAACTTGTATTGTCCTTTTTCATATTGAATAAACCTAACAACCAACACGTCCCGAACGTTTCATTTTGATTTGGACAATCTCCATTATATTTTAATTTCGTTATTTGTTAGTAATTATTATTTTTAAAAAGTGTGTAGAGTCAACAAAAAGATTTTTTCTAGGAGTCTCCCAAGAAATGTGTTTTGATAGGAATGATGAAAAGGAAGGGCCAATTGGATTTCAATTTGTCTCTTAAATTTAATCATCTTCAATCCATCAAAATTTTTCAACCAAACACAACCAAATGATTTAATCTATGGTTATTAGCCCACCCGAATTAAAAGGGTTATACCTTTTATTGCATTTTATCATTTACTAATATATGTGTCATTTCTTAAAAAATGTTCAAGTCTTATTACATGTGTTTTATAGAATATTAATTTATCTCATGTACCTAACAACTTGTGGCATATAACAAATTGTTACTTACATTATTTTCTTTCCCGTCCCCTTAATATTTGAAGGAGGCATCCCAAATGAAATTGGTGATCTTTCACAACTGAAGATATTGTATCTTGGAGCAAATCTATTCACTGGTTCTATACCATCTTCATTATTTAACAATTCAGCGCTGCAACATATTGAACTTGACATAAATCAATTATCTGGTAGTCTCCCAAAAAATGTGTGTTTTGGGCTTCCAAAACTTAAATTATTTTATGTGGATGGAAATAATTTATCTGGCGAAATACCTTCCATTTGGCATCAATGCAAAGAATTAGTAGAGTTGCAATTGGGTGATAACAAATTCAAGAGAGGAAATATACCAAGTGACCTTGGAAATTTGACCAACCTCCAGCGCTTGTATCTTGGGAACAGCAACTTGCAAGGTAAGAGTTTTAATTATATCAATGTCAAAAATTATATTCTAGTATTTCATAAGGCATTAGTGAATAATGATTTTGCTATATTAATTTTTAAAGATATAGAACGCGGTGCTTTCTTTTAATCCCAAAGTGAATATGAATAAAAGGGAGCCTAAAGGAAAATAACCTAATAAAAGGGCCCCATATAATACTACTTAGAGTCAGATTGGATTAAAAGGGTGGAGTATGACTTTTATCATTGATATCTCTATCTTAGTGATCATTTGTATTTAGCTATTTATATTTAGGGAAATGATATTTTTAAATCTAAATAATCTTTTTATTTGCTTATTTATTGTAGCTTCCCAAAGTTTAGAAAAAAACTTCAAATCTTGAAAAAAATATAAAATACTAAACACTCGAATTAATCTTTATTTGAAATTTTTTAATGTAATCACGAGTGATGTCATTTTTCAATTTGGAATGATTTTGCATGCCTTTGACTTTAGTATGGGATTGGAGAAATATAAAATGACGTGTTTGTTTGTAAACAAAATGAAATTTTGTTTTTCGCCCCCCATTTCATTCATGACGAGATGTCATAATGTTCATTTTTCAATTGGATTTTTTTTCCAAAAATAGTAATCCATACAAACATGTTTGGAATATTTAATTTTAATTTGGTTATTTATTATTAATTTATATTTTTTAAAATTTTGTAGTTAACAAAAATAATTTTTCTGATAGTTTTGAAAGAAATTATGAATAGCAAAGGTCAATGGATTTCCATGTGTCTGTTAGTTTTTTTTTTTTTTTTCAATTAATCACAATTAATTGAACTCATAATCTTCTTATTTCTTGAATGAGAAGAATACCGCTTATATGACATATAGGAATTTCTCAGAATTAATTAGTCAACCAAATCTGGAAAGATAACAATAATAAATCTATAGGCTAAAGTATACGTTTGGTCCTTTATCTTTGTATCAAGGTTCATTTTAGTCCTTTATGTTCAAAAAGTGTATTTTTAGTCCTTTAAACTTAACGCCGTTAGTTTTACTTAACGGAAATTGCTGACTCATCAAATTTAAGTGATGACTCATCAAATTTTTAGTTCTTTAATTTACATGATTTAAAATATAAACATATTATATTAAGAAAATATTAATATGTAAACATGCTTCATCAGCGTTTTTTATTTTTTGACATGCACAATCATCACTTAAGTTTAATAAGTTAGTAATTTCTCTTAAGTGAGACTAACGGCGTTAAATTTGAAGGACTAAAAATGTACTTATTAGACATAAAGGACTAAAATAAACCTTGATACAAACATAAAGGACCAAACGTATACTTTAGCCTAAATCTATATTAATCCAAATTATAGAATAATAAACTGAACTAAAGCATAAAATAGCGTAATGGGCCTTGCACAAGAAATGGGCTATGACATCCAAAGTATTTACTCTAAGGATATTAGACCAACCCAATTAAATAGGCTATTCCTTTTTTAAAACAAGTGCAGCTGTGTTTTATCATTTATAATATATTTTTGTCTTTATTTCTAAAAAATGTGCAAGTTGTGCCATATGTGTTTTCAAAAATACAATTTATTTTTAACAAAAATACAAATTTGTCTCATGTACGTAAAAATTCATTATACATAAAAATTGTTACTGACATTACTCTCCTTTTCCACCTATTTGAAGGAGACATTTCAAATGAGATTGTCAATCTTTCATAACTAAAAACATTGTATCTTTTACAAAGAAAAAAAAACATAACAACATTGTATCTTGAAAACAATCACCTTCCTATACCATTATCATTATTTTACAGTTCAGTCTACAATAAATTCATTTTGGAATAAATCACTTATCTAGTAGTCTCCCAACAAATGTGTGTTTTAGGAAACTTTATAACTCTTTGGTGTGGCAATTTTTGTGTACTTGCTAGTTTCTTTCTAGCCTCTTATTTTCCCTTTTTCCCTTTTTTCTCTTAATATCTACAATAAAACTCTTGTACAAATATGCTCAATATATCCATCCCTTAATATTACAGTATACTTTAGCAAACTGTTCATGTATTAGTTATTCTAATTTGATACTTCTTGCTAACTGAAACTGCTTTAAACTTTTACGCAAGGAAAAGTTACACTGCTACACCTCCATACAACGATTTTCTATTATTATAAAAGCTAGAACTTTAGTTTTTAGGCCAATGATGGATTCATAAAAAAGGAAGCAAGTGCATTAAAATAATTTTCAAACACACATCAAGTGATTTTTAACAATTTATGTAAGAGATGACTATGAACGTGATTGTAGGAGTAGTTATCAATTACATGTGTTTCCAAAGAGTATAAATTTATCTCATGTGTATTTGTATATGAATAATGATTTTGCTATATTACTTTTAAATACATGGAATTCAATGCTTTCTTTTAATCCCAAAGTGAATATGAACAAAATGGTAATATTTTCTGAATCATTAAAGAAATAGGGAGCCCAAAGGAAAATAACCTAATCAAAGGGGCCCATACAACACTACTTAGTGTCAATACCCGTTTCTATTTTGATATACACAGAGTAATAGAGTCCAAGTTCCACAGGCATATAGAAATAGTATAAATTACTGATACTGAGTACATGTTTATATACAGAATTTATCCCCGCAGGGCCTAATAATATTTACAATTTATCCAAATATGTCCAAAACAGAGGCCACATATAAGCACTAGCCAAATTCTCGGGTTCCGCACCCTCATTTGCCCGTATCGGCTGCTTTTCCCTTGGAGTCACTAGCTCCTGCTAGAATTTTGTCATTTTGAAAAAGAGTGAGATTCCAAGGAATCCCAGTAGCAACATATTATCATTCATAGAAAATGCGATAAATAAATATGCCAAATACCAATTAATGCAATATCATACTAACATATAACTCAGTTCAGTTAGAAATGTGTTCAGAGCCAACCACAATTGCAACCCCTACACATCCCTACCTCAGTCCATGACTGGGTAAATCAGTGTACCCGTAGGCACTATTCATCAGTGTGCACTGTGTATCATACATATTACAGAAGATGGCATATATGAAGCATATAAACATTCACATAGTGTATAAAGGATAAAGCTACTACCTTAAACCCTTTTCTTGCCTCAAATCGTCTGCCTCATAAAACGTGCCAAGCTTATACTTCCAACTTGTCCTAAAATATCAAATATACAAGAAATAGGTTATCCATGTATCATTTTAGGCACTACCATAATGTTTTTTGTGGTTATATTAGCCTATGGTGAGAATTTACCAAAATGCACTCACAACCTCGGCCCGGCCTAGCCGTACCTGGCCCGCCTACATTTTTCTCGAAACTCTAACCTGGGCTATTCTAACATATTTTTACACAAAGAATCCATTTCTTGATTCAGAATTACCAAATTAAATGTCAAATTACAAAATTGCCCTTGGTAGCTCTACTTTTAGGTTTTAGGGGTGTTTTCGTAACTATGCTTTCTCGGGCTTTTCCCAAAAAGTGCCCAAATGTAACCCCATCTAATTTTCCCTCCTAAACCCAATGGAATCATCAAATCATTTAAAATCCAACTCTAAGGCCCTCTAACAAAAAATCGAGGTTTTGCGATTTGGGCTCCGTAAACGCGTTCCTTTCTACTCCTAACCACTTTATTGACTATTCTATTAGGTTACAACTACCATTAAGACCCAATTTTGGTAGCATGTCCCCTAGGCCATGCCATTTCTAAACATTTAAACTAATGACAATCCGGCAAAATTTCACCGATTAAATTGTCCACAGCAACCAGAATAGTCAATATACGAAGGTTTGGAAGTTACCTCAAGCTCCCACTAGCTTTTCCTCTTCTTAGCTGAAACCCTAGCTGCCCTAACACCAAATTTTGAGCTTCACAACCTTAAAGAACAAAGAGGAGTAGCTTAGAGTCGGAGTTATACGCATTAGGAGCTAAATCGTCGAAGGAATCGGCTTACCTTGCAAGATTTCTTCTCCTTTCTCTCTCTAAGATTTCTACACGTTTTCTCTCTATTTCAGGTCTGTTATGACGTGATATGGGCTGGAGGAAGATGATGGATATGTGTTTTATAGCATATAATTCGATATTTAATAATTTATGAAATTTTCCAAAAATTACTTTATGTACATAAATCTCATGTACATGTAATTTTGCTCATTAAGCCCAACCAATATTTCCTTCCTCATGCCACATGTAGAAGACACCTAGGGGTCCCCTCCTATGGTTTCAATTAGCTTCATAGCTTGTTTCGGTTACGTATATACATAAAGTCTCAATTTTGGTCAAAATTGCACTTTTTGCTCAAATTTTCCATAAATTCATATTAAATTGACTAAAATATTCTAAATATATTTTTTCCTTTTATTTTCCTTGATTAATTGAAATTAAATTCAATTAATCTGAAAATAATTTATTTTGTGCTATTTTGGCAAAATTATGATTTTGCCATTACCTTTTTAATCTTTTATTTCCCTTATTTTTCTTTGGCAAATTCCCATATATTTTTGGACCAAATATTTTCCCTACTACTTCTCCATTTTTGGACCTTAATATTGGGCTTTTAAAATTACCTAAATTAATTCCATATTATTTTGCCTATTTTCTCATGAATATGAACATTTATAAAATTTATAAATTCCAAATTCATGAATATTCACCATTTTATTGAATTTCTCAAATAATTACAATATATTTGATGAATATAAAATTTGGGGTATTACATTTAGAGTCAAATTGGATTAAAATGATGGAGTATGTCTTTTACTATTGATATCTCTATCTGAGTGATCATTTGTATTTAGCTATTTTTATTTAGGGATATGATAATTGATATTCTTAAATCTGAATAATCTTTTTATTTGCATATTTATTTTAGCTTCCCAAACTTTAGAAAAAAAACTTCAAATATTGAAAACAAATATAAAATACCAAACACTCTAATTAATCTTTATTTGAAATTTTTTAATGTAAATCATGAGAGATGTCATTTTTCAATTTGGAATGAGTTTGTATGCCTTTGTTTTTCGCCATTTCATTCATTCATAATGTTCGTTCATGAGCTCATGGGACCACATGATATTTAAAACTTGGAAACAAAATTTTTTAGGTGCTCTGCACCATATCATTTATACTTTGTTCAATAAAAAAGCTCCACATCATATATAATTACTGTGCCCACTTGTTGACTGTATATGAATGCATGCATTTGCAACTTATATCGCTCTCTTATTATCTTCAACTCCATATTTCTCCTCTTCCTTTCCCTGATTACTTTTATTTTTTTTAATAATTTCTTTCTTATTTCACAAATTTATAAAATCCTATTAAATAATTATTCAACAATTACCACATAAAACACTTAATCTCATTAGCTATATAATTATTAAAAGTTAGGCAATTCGATGGTTGGAATATATTTGATTTCTGCATTTTTGAATATTTATGCATGGATTATTAGGCATAAAACAAATATTAAAGTTTTTTGAATTAGTATGTAAAACACGTGAATTTTTTTATATAGTATATATATGTAAATTATATGAAAATGATATTACCTATTTTATTTTTCTTTTACCCCCGTTTGGATGAGAAGAAAAGATGGGAGGAATGAAAATGAAAAGAGAGAAAATGTTATCACAGCTATTGTTTGGACCCACCCCATTTTCTCCCCCATTTTTCTTTCCTTCCACATTTTATCTTTTATTCAAACAAGGAAAAACTTATTTTTCCTCTCTTTTTCCTCTCCAATTTTCTTTCCTCTCTCATTTTCTCCCCATCCAACATAGCGTCATAGTCTATACAATTACAAAAAGTTACCACCTCCGGTTCTTAATATAAGATTCAGTTGGCTAATTTATGGAGATTAATGAAGCTAAATAAATTGCTTTAAAATATTTATATTTATTGATTTCCCCATATCAATTTCCATGATTTATAGGCTGATATATAATATAATGATATACGTAAGTATTTAGATAGATCAAGTAACATATATAATAATTAAATAATTTATTTAGTTTCCTTAATCTCCACAAATCAGTCAACTGGATCTTATATTAAGGACTGGAGCTAATATTACCTATCAATTTTATATTATAATTTTACATTAAACATATTATGAAAATATTATGACCCATTTTATTTTTCTTTTAAAGTTCATTCAGCTTTTTTACAAGTATTTTTTTAGTTGATGTTAATCTTTTTTTTTTTTTTTTTGTTGCCAACTTTAGTTGATGTTAATCAATTGTATTTCGATGCCGAACTCTTTGCAAGCATCAGACTACTATTTTTTATCGTCGTTCTTTTCTTTTCTTTTAATATTTTTCTGTAGTTAAAAAAATTTAAAATGAGATTTTATGTTTTTCCTTTCATTAATATTGTACATAATAGCAATGGGGTTAAATGTAGCTAGCAATTTACAATCACAAAAAAAAAAAAAAAAAATCATCAATCCATGCTATTCTATGATCTTTTTATATAATTATCTCTACGACAGTAAAACTACAATGAGATTTTTTTTTTTGTTTCGTTTTTTCCCCACATTTCATTCATTCATATATTGTTCATTCATAAATGGTACTTATATACAGATTGTGATTATAATCTCAAAATAAAAGAAAGATATGATTATCAATTGATGGGACCACTTGATATTTAAAACATGAAAAATAAATTTTTTATTTACTCCTATATCTTGACGACAACAATTTGCAAGGTAAGGCTTTTAATTATATAATTGAGTTTATTATACGTTATGTGTTTTTGTTTTAATCTATCCAGTGAAAAATAATCTTTAAAATAGATTTTGCTTTTCATTTATTTCATTCATCTTAAAGAACTGTAAGAAGCTTGTCAAATTGCGTTCATAGTAAAAAAAAACACTTAAAAAGAGAAATAAGATAATTTTGGGTGATTAAAAATGACATGGAGCCCTGTAAAAAATCGGTCTGAAATAATTTCATGACCTATCAATATTTGATATGGCATAGTAATTTCCTGATGTGTGTGTGGTGTGTGTTTGTTTGTTCATATAATGTGGTCTATCTATTTTTTTAATGTGAAAGATGAATGCCAAAGCCTTTTAACTATTAGCCTACTTTGATATATCATTCATTCATATATTGTGCACTTTGTAAATCGAAACAGGTGAAATTCCATCATCTCTCTTCACCATGTCTTCTTTAAGAATTTTAAGTTTAGGGAGCAACAATTTGAATGGTAGTCTTCCAACTTCAATTGGTAATGAGACGTTGTTCGAAGAATTATATCTATCAAGGAATTTGTTTACAGGTGCGTTCAATCTACACATCTCTTAATTTTATGCTTTAAAAAAAATCTTATTTTTATTTATATTATATTACCTCCAGAATGTGTAACTAAAAGTATTTAAATTCCTTAAATAAAAACTAAAATTTTAGCCTTTTAAGTCTATGAAGAATTCATAGCCAGATTTCAATGTTAGAGCCTTTTAAATAATAAATAGCTTTAATGCAAAATATAAATAACTTGGTTGTTCATTTTATATAGGTGAAATCAATTCCGTAATCTCTCTTTAGCATATCTTTTTTTAAAAGAGTTTTAACGTCCAATTGGTAATTGATATTATATTGAAAGAGTCCCTTTTAAATAAATTTACAACAAAAGTTAAATAATAGTCTATTAATTTTAAGCCTCTAATTAATGAAATTCCATGTATTACTAATACAGTTGTGTGTGAATTAAGGAAATTCCTAGACTTACTATACCAAGTACAAACAAATATTCTGTATTCTTTTCATTTTTTTCATTTCATTCATTCATATGTTGTTCATTCATAAATGGTACTTATATACAGATTGTGACTATAATCTCAAAATAAAAGAAATATAGGATTATCACTTGAGATTTAAAACATGAAAAATAATTTTTTTTTATTTACTCCTATATCTTGACGACAACAATTTGCAAGGTAAGGCTTTTAATTATATGATTGAATTAATTATACGTTATGTGTTTTTGTTTTAATCTATCCAATGAAAAATAATCTTAAAAATAGATTTTACTTTTCATTTTTTTCATCATTTTAAAGAACTGTAAGAAGCTTGTCAAATTGCTTTCATAGTAAACCAATCTTAAAAAGAGAAATAAGATAATTTTGGGTGATTAAAAATGACATGGAGCCTTGTAAAAAATCGCTCTGAAAGAATTTCATGACCTATCAATATTTGATGTGACATAGTAATTTTCTAATGTGCACGCGGTGTGTGTTTGTTTGTTCATATAATGTAGTTTATCTATTTCTTTTTTTTTTTTTTTGCCTGCATATCTATTTCTTTTTTAATGTTAAAGATGTATGCTAAATCCTTTTAATTATTAGCTTACTTTGATATATCTTGTTCACTTTGTAAATCAAAACAGGTGAAATTCCACCATCTCTCTTCACCATTTCTTCCTTAAGAATTGTAGCTTTAGCGAAGAACAATTTGAATGGTAGTCTTCCAACATCAATTGGTAATGAGACGTTGTTGGAACAATTAGAACTGTCATGGAATTTTTTTACAGGTACGTTCAATCTGCACCTCTTAATTTTATGCTTTAACAAAAATATTATTTTTTATGTATACTATATTTCCTCCAGAATGTGTAACTAAAAGTATTTAAATTCCTTAAATAAAAACTAAAATTTTAACTTTTCAAGTCTATGAAGAATTCATAGCCAGATTTCAAAGTCAGAGCCTTGTGAATAATAAATAGCTTTAATGCAAAATGTCAACACCCGTTTCCATTTTGATATGCGCAGGGCAATAATGAACAAGTTCTACAGGCAACAGAAAAGTACAGTTATACTGATAATAAGTATTTGTTTACAGACATACATTAACAGAGCAAAATTCACTAATAATTACAAATATATACAAAATATCCCAAAATATTCCAAGTACAGGTTAAATGTAACCACCAACTGTGTCTCGAGAAACCTTACCCGTCAGTTTCCCGGAACTATGTCCTTGCCTTTTGAACCGCTGGCACCCGCTGAGACATTTGGTTTAGAAAAAGGGGTGAGATTCCAAGGAATCTCAGTAGAAACATATGATCAACATATAAAATGCGAAAATTAAATATGCAATGCACCGTATCAAGTAAAATGAAAATTCATATCATCCGTGTGTGTACACAAAATTCAGGGCCAACTAACCCGTTGAAACCCCTACATGTACCTCAGCCGAGTCCTTGACTACAGCTAGGTAAGACTAGTGTACCTCAACTAGGTCCTAGACCACAGCTAGGTAATGTGCCTCCAGCATGTGTTTAGATCACAAAATACAGTAACATGCATCATAAAAATAGTCACATAGTATATGAGAGATAGTAGTCACTACCTTAACCTCTTTCCTGTCTCAAAGGGTCCGCCTCGTAAAATGTGTCAACTATAGGCGTCCAACTCGGTCCTAAAACATCAAATGTATAAGAAATAGGTCATAACCTATCCAAGTATCATTTTAGACACTTCCATAGTGTTTCTTGTGGTTATATTAGCCTATGGTGAAAATTTACCAAAATGCCCCCGGGACCCCGGCCCAACCCTGCCCCGCCGTACCTGGCCCGATGGCACGTTTTCCCAAATTTTTGACTAGGGCTATCCTGACAAATTTTCGTCCAAGGAATCCATTTCTAGAATCAAAATTACCAAATTCAATGTCAAATTACGAAATTGCCCTTGGCAGCCTTACTTTTAGGGTTTTAGGGGCGTTTCCGTAATTATTCTTTCTCAGCCTTTTCTGAAAAAGTGCCCAACTGTAACCCCACCTATTTTTGGCCACTGAATCCAATGGAACCATAAAATCATTGAAAATCCAACTCTAAGGCCCTCAAACATTCCTGGCTGAAATAATGGTGTTCTCCGGGAAAAATCGGGGTTTTACGATTTCGGCTCCGTAAACACGTTCCTTTCTACTCCTAACCACTTTATTAACAATCTAATTGAGTTATAACAACCATTTGAACTAAAATTGGGCAGCATAACCCTTAGATATACACTTTTCCAAAATTTAAAACCAATGGCAATCCGGCGAAATTTCACCGATTAAATTGCCTACAGCAGCCAGAATAGTTAATATACGAAGGTTTGGAAGTTACCTCAAGCTCCCACAAGCTTTTCCCAAAAATGGCTGAAACCCTAACCTTTAGAGAACAGATTTTTGAGCCTCCAAACCCTAAAGAACAAATAGGAGTAGCTTAGAGTCGGAGTTATACACGTTAGAAGCGAAATCGTCGGAGAAATCGGCTTACCTTGTGATTTTTCTTCTCTTTCTCTCTCTAAACTCTCTCAACCTTCTCTCTCTATGGTTCAGGTCTGTTGAGCACGAAAATGGCTGAAGAGGATGATGATATATTTATTTATCATATATTTTACAATATTTTATTTATTTGTTTTATTTTCCAAAATTTCAAAAATGAACTTATGTACATAAATCCTTATGTACATAAAACCATGCTCATTAAGCCCAATCAATATTTCCTTATTTATGCCACATGTAGGAGACACCTAGGGGTCCCTCCCTATGGTCTCAATTGGCTTCACAACTTGTTTCGGTTACGTATACACGTAAAGTTTCAATTTTGGTCAAAATTGCACTTTTTGCTCAAATTTTCCATAAATTCATATTAAATTGACCAAAATATTCTAAATATATTTTTAACCTTTATTTTCCTTAATTAATTGAAATTAACTTCAATTAATTGAAAAATAATTTATTTTGTGCTATTTTGGCAAAATTACGATTTTGCCATTACCTTTCTAATCCAATTTCTTCTCTTATTTTTCTTTCACCAATTTTCATCTATTTTTGGACCAAATATTTTATCTAATATTCCTTCATTTTTGGACCTTAATATTGGGCTTTTTAAATTGCCCAAATTAATTCCATAATTATTTTTTTCCCAATTTCCCATGAAATTGAACATTTATAAATTCATAAATTCCAAATTCATGAATATTCACCATTTTATTGAATTTCCCAAATAATTACAATATATTTGTTGAAAATAAAATTTGGGGTGTCACAAAAAATATAAATAACCTGGTTGTTCATTTTATATTGGTGAAATTAATTCCATAATCTCTCTTTAGCATATCTTTTTTAAAAGAGTTTTAATATCCAATTGGTAATTGATATCATATAGGAAGAGTCCCTTTTAAATTAGTTTCCGACAAAATTTAAATAATAGTCTATTAATTTTAAGCCTCTAATTAACGAAATTCCATGTATTACTTATACAGTTGTGTGTGAATTAAGGAAATTCCTAGACTTACTATACCAACAAACAAATATTATGTATTTTTTTCGTAGGTGGAATTCCTTCATTCCTTTGGAAGATGCCCTCTTTGAGCTATGTTCACATTGGCTTGAATCATTTAAAGGGTAATTTACCAGAAGAAATGTGTCATCAACTCCCTTTACTTGAAATCTTTGCGGTTAATGATAATCAATTAGAGGGAAGCATTCCAAAATCAATAAGCAACTGCACATCTTTGAAACAATTATATTTGGATGGTAACTCATTTACAGGTATGTACTTTACTTATATGTTTTCTTTTCTTTTTAAATATTTTTCTCCAAAATTAAATTATCATTTATTTTTTCATTTCATTTATGTGAAACAACAAATAAAGTGAAGATCAAGAACCAATGAAACCTTATGATATATTTGTAATATAGATAAGTGAAATTCTTATATACTATTTGATGACATCAAAACCTTAAACCACATAGAATGGCCACCATGTGTTACACCAATTCTTTGTTTTTCCCCAAAGATATTATCAATCTCTTAATAACTTTAAAATTTATGTTTTTTCTGTCCCCTAATATTAAAATAATTATAATAATATTAAAATATAGACAAGTTTGGAGTTTTTTTTCTTATTTATTATATGTATAACTTGTAATAATTTTATATTTTTAATTGAAATTGAAATTATATTCAATATTTTCTTAAAAAATTAAAACGTGGGAATTAACAATATAATTGTGCAATAAACAAAAACAATTATTTAGATATGTGTAAAAAATCAAGGGAAAATGAAATATCAAAAATTAAATCCAAACCTACTTTTTTAACAATTTTCTGTTAAAAGACCATAATGCCCCTCTATAATTAAAAAGAAAACTTAAAGGCAGATGCTAGCCTTATTTTAGTTTTAATTATTTAATTTATATTTTCCTTTGTTTGTAATTTATTTATTTGTTTGGCATTTGATTCTGATTAATTCTAAAAAGTAATTAGAAGACAGGTAAAGATGGAAAAAAAGAAAAATCTAAATTATTATTGTAAATAAACAAAACAAGCAACAAATGTGTTTATGCACATGTAACTTCAGTGACCCTATACATTGAGAATGTCACATCTCATTCTAGAGTTACTTATCAAAATTGTTTAACCATTTAAGAACCACATGTAACTATTAATACCCTTATAAGGACGAACTATTTAAGACTTTTCTAAAAGTTTGGGTATGTGATATAATAAATTTTTCTAAAACTTCAAAAATTCATCAATAAATCATTTCATATCCAAAAATAGTGGTTCAAAACTCTATCTTTAGCTCTTAAAATGTTTTTGTGATAAAATTAAGATATGGGCTCAACAGCATCTCACTGAGTCCAGAGCTTTCCTAAAATCAAGGTATTAAAACCCGGACCGGGTACTGAACTGATCAAAGTACTGGGTCAAGGGTCAGTGGGTCAGACCGGGGCTAAACTGGTGAGAAATTGAAGATTTTAGGTTTATTGGTATGAAATTCTAAAGAAAATATAAAAAAAAATTTTAAATTGGGAACCGGACCGGACCGGTCTACCAGCCGGTCCGGTTTCCATAACCCTGCCTAAAACTCATATTGTATATAGGAATTTTTTTTGCGAAAATTGCAGAATTATGATCCAAACTAGAAAATTTATCTCTTTGCACATCTAAAAATTACAAATTAATACTTCTTTAAAAACTTAGGATGTGTACTATTTTATGCCAAATTTCCTGACTTAGATAAAATGTTTACCCTGTATAAAGTCAATCACAAGACTGACGTTTCAGCATGAATATAAACTAGTTATCACTTATAGTTTTGGATATCAAAGCTCACCTACTACTCCTTATGAAGTTATGTACAACCCAAAACAAACTTTAAGGTTACATGCCACAGTAATTATAATAAGCCACACTAATGCAAAACTAATGTGTAAGCCATTCACCTTAGCTAAGCTTTCAACAGCTTCTCCTTTCCCAAGGATGTACTTGTTCCTATGGTTAATACATAGAAAGGGGCGAGATTGGGGAATTTCAGTAGCAATAATCATATTTCAGTATATAATGCATGGCAAATAATTGAGCATGTGAAATAAACCATAAAGAACAATACCTTACAATAATTGAATAACTGTAAAACTGAATAATGAAACTTTTATTACACATGGCCATGACAATAACAAAAGCAAGCAATGTACATGTTCTCATGGTTAACTGCGGCAATAACGACACGAACAAACATGCAACCAAAACATAATATATGAAATTAATGATTAAAACTACGTTTATCATGCTCTCTCCTGCTTGCACTTCTTTCTTGATGTCCTCTTCATTACTGGAAAAATCACTTTTAAGATCGGTTAAAAAAGACATTTTAGACTGGTTCTGGATCCGGTCTTGATACAGCCGGTCTAAAAAGTCTTCTACTTTTTAGACCGGTTATGGAACCGGTCTTAAAAAAACTTTTTAAGACCGGTTATTATAAAATCGGTCTGAAAATAAATATTTTGAGACCGGTTATAATAGGAACCGGTCTAAATTAATAAAATTTTAGACCGGTTCTTATGAAGAAACGGTCTGAAAATTTGACTTTTAAGACCGATTTTATAAAGAACCGATCTAAAAAGTCAAACTTTCATATCGATTTTATCCAAAACCGGTCTTAAATTTACTTTTTAGACCGGTTTTGGATAGAACCGGTCTTAAAAGTTGAATTTTTTTAAAAAAAAATTTCGTTTAAAAGTTATACCCAGCAAGTCATTTCCCTTGTTAAAACATTTCATTCAGCAAGCAGCAGCCAGTTCAACGACATTGAAATAAATAAATCTTTTCTTACAGATTATATAACTAACATCT
The DNA here is from genome assembly GCA_963210345.1 of Inga oerstediana. Classification (NCBI taxonomy): domain Eukaryota; kingdom Viridiplantae; phylum Streptophyta; class Magnoliopsida; order Fabales; family Fabaceae; genus Inga; species Inga oerstediana. The sequence continues at coordinate 70,089,652 of OY723400.1, read as the reverse complement.
TAATGACATGTGAGAGACTTAAAACTCATTGAAACATATTAAAACTCAACTCCCTTTGCTTAAACAGTGCTGGCCGAAACAGAAGCAAAGGAAAACAACCATGAATAATAAACTCACAACCATAGACAGAATCATAATGTAAGGAAATCATACAACCATGACAATGCTGTTTTGACCAAGTTCCTTATCTTTTCACTTACATACATACATCAAAGATTAAATTACATTAATGACAATTCTGTTATTCATTAGGGCCAAAATACTTTATACATACACACTCTTCTCAGGCTGATGATCACTAGCTGGCCTGGCTTCGGAGAATCTACACTAAGACGTACACCTCATATCCTTCATTTTCCTGTGACGACAACAAAAAAAGTAGTTCTATATATACACCAATAACAATATACATAATTCAAATATAGTTCATGATAATTATTTTAGTTAACTAACCTTCAATGTAGTTTTATAAAGGGATATCCTCCTATATCCCTTCATGATGATCGTTTCTTGTGCCGTGTTCATTGTCTGCTTCATCTTCTTCGTTCAATTCTGGTAAACCTCTAGAAAAAGAAGGAGTCTCAAGCAGATCATTCATTGAATGACTTTCCTGATTAATATCAATGACCCTTTTTCCTTGGAGAGCTACAGACCACATTTTGTTTGCCTGATCAGTAACATAGAACACTTGTTTCGCTTGATATGCCATAATAAAAGGTTCATCTCTAAAACTTCTACTATTCAAATCAACTAATGTAAATCCCAACTGATCAATCATCACACCATTGTTGACATCAACCCAGTTGCATTTGAAAATGGGAAGTTTAACTTTAACATAATCAACCACCCAAATCTCTTCAATCACCCCATAATAAGGTATTGCTGCCAATCTAGGATTCTTATCTTTTGAACTAGAGAAGTGCATAGATTCAGCCACTAATATAACCCCACTGTTCTGGACGGTGCTCCTATCATCAAGGGACTTTGTGTAAAATGTATAACCATTAATCACAAATGAAGTTCAACTTATGACATCAGCCTCAGGACCACGTGCTAACCATTTAATTGTATCAGAAACACATTCTTTGCCGTTAACCTTTTGTTTGAACCAATGTGCAAAAGTTTTGTTATGCTCCCTAATTAACCTTTGTTCAGTCATTCGACTATTTCCTTTCCATACAATTCCTTTATGAGCATTAATGTAATCTTGAACTTCATCAACATTATTCAAGATGTACAAGTGGACTTGTTGCAATTCATCAGGATCCATGCTCTTTACTGAAGCCTCGCGTCTACCGCCTTCTTCGTCATGACGTTCAGGAAGTCCAATGTGTCCTACATTTGACAAGTAATCTTAACAAAACTCCATGGCTTCTTCAAAAACATATTTCTGAACAATAGATGCTTCAGGCCGGTTAGGGTTCTTCACATACCCTTTTAGGATTTTCATAGTTCTTTCAATTGGATACATCCATCGTAAATAGATAGGGCCACATAACTTGATCTCCCTAACTAGATGAACAATTAGATGTACCATGATGTCAAAAAAAGAAGGAAGAAAAAGCTTCTCAAGATGGCACAAGATCAGATATACTTCATTTACCATATGCATGTAATTGCTCAAAACTCTCTTCTCCTACATCACGAATAATATCCTCTATTCGATCATCCGTATTCGTGTCATTATCATCAAAGTTCACTCCCCCATGTTGAGATGAACTTGGCATTTCTAATTCTTCACCATGCCATACCCACACTATATAACTCTTACAGAATCCTTCACAAATTAAACGTGTATATATATCTGCAGTACTTAGTCGCTTCTCATTCAAACATACTACACAAGGGCAATAAAACTTTCTACTACCATCATCGGCATGTCTACAAGCGAAGTCTAAAAAATCCCTCACCCCATTATCATATTCAACACTCGTCCGTTTAGCGTTTATCCAACTATGATCACTATATATCTCAACATTTCTAGCACCCTATATCCAACAACAAAAGGATAGACAAAAAAACAGCAACAATAGAGTTTTAGATATTTCAACGAAATTAATAGGCACTATTTGAAACTAGTATTGTTTTAACAAACCAATAACACTAACAATAATTAAACAACTGCATTAAACTAAAACAGAACATAAAGTGGTATTAATTCAAGCCAAATATCACAGGGATATAATTAAAAGTCAGAGCATATATCTAACAAGAATGTGCAGATTTAATTTTTTCCAGATTACATTTAAGTGCTCAAATTAAAGCAACAACAAGAACTTTTCATTGAACATTATTAATTATAAAACAACGTACAACTAAATAACAGATCGATCGAACACTAACCTGAATGAAGACCAAGGAGTGAGCTTCAACCTAAAGTCACAGTGGCATCGACTGAGGTTAAAATGAAGTCCTCAAATTCACGGCACTGACAAAGGGAAGTCAAGTCAGAGGAGAATGGTCACTGTGCTGCGGAGATTAGAGGTGGCAGCGGAGAAGATTGACGATAATCAAAGAACAGCAACGACGAACACAGCAACGGAAGTGGTAATGACGGAGGAGACTTGAGCAAATGAGGGACGGGACGCCATGGACGAGTTCAGAACAAGCACGGACAGAGGTCACAGAGAAATGGCAAAGAGAGAAGAAAGGGTTCACAGAGCGCGCGATCTGGGCGCGGGAGGAAAAATAAGTGTAAAAAATCTTACCTTTAAGACGGGTTTTTATTAAAAACCGGTCTTAAAAGAGGGAAAATTCACATTTAAGACCGGTTTGTACAAAAACCGGTCTTAAATGTAACACATTTAAGACTGATTTTTCCCACAACTAGCCTTAAAAAGTTATCGAATGTTGAATTTAAAATGTGTTAATATTTAAGATTGGTTTACATATAAACCGATCTTAAATGTTAAAAATTTTAGACCGGTCTTAAATATTTAACATTTAAGACCGGTTTATATTTAAACCAGTCTTAAATGTTAAAAAATTTTAAATGCATAAAATTTTAAGACTTTAAGACCGATTTTATTTATAAGCGGTCTAAATAAATTTTTTAAGACCGGTTTTTTTAAGAACCGGTCTAAGAAGTTCAATATAATTACAAAACTGCTACCGCGCAAATTTTTAAGACCTTATCCACCAAAATCGGTTTAAATGTGACGGTCTAAAAAGGGATTTTTCCAGTAGTGCTTGGTGGAGTTAGGGCACAAATCAAATCTTAACATTTGTATGTACATGCACGATAGTTAACACGTGTATCATTCATGTCATAGTTGAACTATTTCTCGTCTAAATGGTGCTATTCGAATAGGGAATATAAATAAAGTTCACAAACTCTTGCTTTAATATTCCAATTGCCTATTTAATCACACACATTGTTAAGCCTCTACCATTCAACATGTAATTATTACTTTTAAGAATTGTTTTATGTAGCACCTCATTCAAGGGTTACTTATCAGAGTTTGTTTAGCCATTTAAGAACTATAGGTGACTCAAATAGTACCCTTGATAAAATTAAAAACTTTTAAACTCTTTCTCTAAAATTGGATACTAGGGGACAATGAATTTTCCTAAAAATTTTGGAAAATTGTAACTAATTTAATATATCTCCAAAATTAGTGATTCAAACTCTATTTTTAACTCTTCAAACGCTCTATGAAAGAAAAATAAGACCTATGTTCATTTCTATTCCACTTGGTACAGAAACATACATTTATAAAATATGTACAAAACATTTTTGCAACAGATTTCCTACCTTCTTAGTTATGTTAGAAAAAACATAACTATGAAACCACAAATCCAAAAATTATGATATAGAACTTGTATTAAACCTCAAAATGTGTAATACCATATCACAAATTTCCATAGTCCAATTCATAAGTTTGCTTTGTCAAGTGTTACTCTGAAATTCGCAGCTCAAAATAAAATAGCAACTAGCTAACTTACCTACTTCATCCATTCTTGTTATGTTTATAGCATAGCACTCAACTTAGGCATTGATAAGCCCCTTCTACCTCCTTATGCAGTATTATCATACATACCCTTAATATTAAAAGTAATATAGCTAATCATAAAGTCAAAAACTTAAACAAAATACAATTATCGAGGTCCTTCAGCTCCAACCTGCAATCTTCACCAACCACTATTCCCTTGCCCTTAGAAGTACTTTCACTTACTGTATAGTATGGAAGAAGGTTGAGATTAGGGAAAATCTCAATAGCAACTTCTTTTCATCATACTAGTCATACAAGATTAATGAATATGCATGTAAAAATAAGCCATAGAGAACAAGACCTTGCGAACAACTAAGCTGAATAGCTAACTAGTGCATATATATTTTATTGATAACTAAACTAAATAACTAACTGGTGCACACTCACTTACAGATAGATAAATTGAATAAATAACTTATGCACATTCATTTTACAAATAGATAAAATGAACATGTAACTGGTGCATATACTGGTAGGTTCTAAGTGTTTGGGGTTTAGAAGATAGATGAAGCAAGAAGAATTAAGAAATAGAAATAGTCCAAAGCCAAACTCTGTAACTTAGGCTAGAGAAAAGTAGAGCAAGTCATTTCATATTCAATTCATGATCTGTTACAACTATCTACAATAATTAAATATTGACCTAAGATTGATAACTGCTCTAATAACTGCATTCCCACTACTACTAACTGTCACACACTTCCTAATACATAAAGCATAATTAACTCATGCACTAGAGCATGATATAAACCTGAAATAGAAAAAAAAGGCAAGCCACTACTGATTCTGTCCATGTGTCTTTCTCCTAGTGTAAACTAGGAGTGGAGGACATAGGGTGAATCAACACCCGCCCCTAAAAGGATTGTCTTGTCCTCAAGGCATAAATCATGAAATTGATCTACAAGGTTGTCATAGAATTCCCAGCTGGCCTCTTCCATTGGTCGACCTTTCCATTTGATGAGAAGCTCAACATCCGTGACACCTTGCTGATCTGTGAGTCAGATTTGTAAAACTTGTTCAGGCTATAATTGGAGTTCCCAGTCTTCATTGATGGGTAGTGGGGGCACTGGCTCAGCAGATTGTGGCTGTGTGTAAGACATGAAAGACCGGGGGAACACGAGTACCCAGTGGTAATTACAGCTCATATGCAACGTTGCCGACCTTCTTGGTGATAGGATATGGACCGAAATACCTGGGTGACAATTTCTCATATTTTTGTTTGGCCAGAGTATGCTGTCTATAGGGTTGAAGTTTCAAGAAAACAAGATTGCTAGGTTCAATTTCGACCTCCCTTACCTTGTTGTCAGCTTGCTGCTTCATTCATGCTTGAGCCACAACAAGATTGTCTTTAATGGTAGAGAGGACCGCATCTCTGTCTTCCAAGTAAGTGTCCAATTCTGCAATATTGGTGGAGCCAGCTTCATATGGTATGAATGTTGGTGTAGCCCTTCCATAAATAATTTGAAACGGGGTAGTACCTGTAGCTATGTGAAAGCCTGTATTATATGATAGTTCAGCCCAATGTAGAATATTTCCCCAAGCTTTGGGATGTTCTTGAGAAAAGCAATGAAGATACGTTTCCAAAAATCTATTAACCACTTTTGTTTGCCCATCGAACTGTGGATGGTATGCTGAACTCATGCGGAGTTATGTCCCACTAAGTTTAAAAAGTTCCTACTAGAAGGAGCTTAAGAATAATAGGTCCCTATCCGAGACTATAGATTTAGGAAAACCATGCAACTTGATAATTTCCCTACAAAAGATTGTAGTAATGAATTTTGCAGTAATTGGTCTGGATAGCCCTATGAAATGGCCATATTTGCTGCAACGATCGACCACTACTAAGATAGTGTCCATCCCATGAGATTTGGGCAGCCCTGTAATAAAGTCAATGGAAAGATCTTCCCATATACTAGAAGGAATGGGTAATTGTTGGAGTAAACCAGCAGGTGATTGAGCAATATACTTAACTTTTTGACAAGTAAAGCATTGCTGGACATACTATTGGACCTCACCCTTCATATCTTTCCAATAAAAATGTTGCTATAATTGTTTGAGAGTCTTTTTAACACCACCATGACCACCTACAGGGGAGGAGTGGGCCTCCCGTAATAGTTTTTAGCTCAAATTGGTGGCAACCAGGATGACTAGCCGACCCTTACAGTACAATCTGCCTACTGCTAAGGCATAATGTGGGATTGACTGTGGGTCATTTTTCAGTGAAGCAATAATGGTGAAAGTGTAGCTGTCTTGTTGCAGGAGCTGCTTAAGTTCATCAAAATCCAAGGCGTGCGGAATGCTGAGGGCAAAAAGCTCTGCTGAACAAGGGTAACGAGATAGTTTATCGGTACCCTGATTGGCCGAACCTGCCCTGTATTTAATGACAAAGTGAAAAGGTAGCAATTTGACCATAAGGCGTTATTGCTCCGGTGTTGTTACTCTTTGATCCAACATATGTTTCAGGCTACAATGGTAAGTGAGGACTTCAAATTTGCGTCCTAATAAGTAATGCCTCCATTTTTGCTAAGAAGAGACTAAGGCCAAAAGCTCACCGTCATAAACCAATTTATATCGGTTGGAATAAGAGAGGCCTTTACTGTAATAACCAATGGGGTTCCTATTTTGTTGTAAGACGCCCCAATTCCCACTGATGAAGCATCGCATTCCACTATAAATGGCTGATTGAAGTCTAGTAGTTGTAGCACTGGAACATTGAGGAGGGCTTCCTTTAATGTTTGAAAGGCCTTTTCGGACTCTGCACTCCATGAAATGGCATCCTTTTGGGTCATATATGTGAGGGGTTTAGCTATTAAGCCATAGAGGCGGACAAAACATCTATAATACCCAGTTAACCCCAAGAACCCTCTCAAATCAGAAATTGTTTGTGGTAAGGGCCATTTAGCTACTACTACAATTTTGGTTGGATCCACTACTACCCCTCAGTGTGAAATTAAATGGCCAAGGAAGGCCACTTCCATTTGAGCAAAGGAGCATTACTTGTAATTAGCAAAGAATTGTTGCTATTGTAAAATTTGAAGAATAGTGCGCACATGCTCATGATGGTCCTGTATGGTCTTGCTGAACACCAAAATGTCATAAAAAAAGACAAGGATAAATTTGCACAGATAAGGACAAAATAAATCATTCATGGCTGATTGAAAAGTGGAGGGAGCATTAGTAAGCCCAAAAGGCATGACCATAAACTCATAATGGCTAGAATGAGTCCTAAAGGCAGTTTTGTGAACATCCTCAGGGGTGACCTGAATTTGTTGATAGCTCAACCTTAAATCTATTTTTGAAAAGTAAGTAGCCCCATGCAATTCATCAATAAGCTCGTTGATATTGGGTATAGGATACTGATCTGGTACGGTGATTTTGTTGAGCTCTCGGTAATCTACACAGAACCTCCAGGTAGAGTCTTTCTTGGGAACCAAGAGAACTGAACTTGCGAATGGACTGATGTTGGGTTGTATGAATCCCTACTGCAGCAACTCTTCCACTTGCCTTTCAATTTCATCTTTTTGTGAGTAAGGGTAACTATAGGGTCTGATGTTCGGAGGTGTTGAACCATGGAGTAAATGGATAGCATGAAAGTGTGAATGATAAGGTGGGAGCTGTGTGGGTTCCTTGAATACATCAGAATAGATATCTAGTAGTGCATAAAGGTCGAGAATTCTTTGAATTTTTGCTTCTTTATGGGTTGACCCCCTGTGACAAGTATAACTCTGTAAAGATGCCACCGTGGATGGAGGTTGGGGCGTTCCTTAAAGCTTAAACCTCTTACCATTAGCCTAGAATATCATGTACATTTTCTGCCAATTTGCTTCCACAGTGTTGAGGGATGCTAGCCACTTGATCCCTAAGACCATGTCTTCTCCTCTAATGGCAAATGGGAAGAAATCTTCTTTGATTACCAAACTTTGCACCATTACTTCAAGTTGCTTATAAATTGCATCACATGACATGACATTTCCATTCCTAATCTATACGCCAAAGGAAGGAAAATGCTGCTTCGGCAATTGTAGTTCTGCCACTAATTTTTCTGAAACAAAATTGTGCGTAGAACCACTATCGATTAGAATCATAATTGGTTTGGAATGAAGTATTCTTTGCACCTTCATGGTTGTGATCGATGGGCTGCCAAGAATTACGTGTAACGAAATCTCAACAAATTCCCCTTCTATAGGCACAGTTTCATTTGAATCTTTGGCCTCAGTGAGTTCTACTTTTTCTGATATCTCCATTAATTGAAAAGAAGATTTCTTGCAATGGTGGCCAGGGGCAAATTTTTCCCCACACTTAAAACAAAGCCCTTTATCCCTACGGATTTGCCGTTCAGTTTCAAAATAGGTGCTGTTTGCCGAATAGTGAGGAGAAATTGACAGGGGAGTATAATTTGATGCCGTTAGTTGTTTTGGAATCAGAGTTGAGGCTGTTACTTACAATATTCTCGATCTTGATTGGTATAGTGGCTTCGACGTGGTGAGGTTTTTATTTTCTTTAAAAAAAATAATTACCCTCAGTGCCACGTGTCATGTTTGGTCGCTGCTAATATTTGGTCAGAATTTGGGATTGTAGTTTAGCTTCAAATTCCATCGCGAGACTTAACGCTCAATACACCGTCTGTGGCTTTTGTATCTTCACATCTGCTTGTAATTCCTCTTAGTCTGTTAATAAAACTCCCAGTAGACAATGTTTAGGCCATCCTCGTACTCTTGCTAATCTCCTCACAAATTCTTGTCGGTAGTCATGAATTGAGCCTGTTTGTTTGATGTTGCACAAGAAAACATTAGGATTTTGGAATTCTGCTGGCCCAAAGTGTTCTTGCAAGATTGTAATCAACTCATCCCAGAATTGAATTGTCCAACTAGTGGATACGTAAGTGAAGACATCCAGAGCATCGCCCTCAAGATTAATAGCTGCCACATCAACTTTGAGATCCTCGGGTGTTTGGTAATACTTGATGTATTTTTCTGCTTTGAGGATCCAGCCTCTTGGATCTCCTCCTTCATATTTAGGGAATTCCACCTTAGTATGAGGCCTCTGTCGGATTCTGTGTCCACTAAGGCCATTCGCCAGTATGTTCCTCACTTTCCTCCTCTTCTTCATTGTCTCTATGTGCGCTGGAAGATTTCCCTTTCTTTAGTTCTGATAAATCTGAATCGATTCGGTTCATCTCGGCAAGCATCACCGCCATTTGTTGGGCAATAAATTCTTAGAAGGCCGGTTGATTTTTGGGGTCAGTTGATGGGGTAGTATGAGAAGATTCTGCATATGGTTAAGTAGCAAAGCGGGGTTTGGATCATTATGAGTCCCAGAGCGTGTGGTGACCATATTTCCACAAGTGAGGAGAGTACTGCTTTGATACCAAATTGGTAGGTTCTAAGTGTTTGGGGTTTAGAAGATAGATGAAGGAAGAAGAATTAAGAAATAGAAATAGTCTAAAGCCAGAATCTGTAACTTAGACTAGAGAAAAGTATAGCAAGTTATTTCATATTCAATTCATGATCTACTACAACTGTCTACAATGATTAGATATTGACCTAAGACTGATAACTGCTGTAATAACTGCATTCCCACTACTACTAACTGTCACACACTTCCTAATACATAAAGCATAAATAACTCATGCACTAACTCACGCACTAGAGCATGATATAAACCTGAAATAGAAAAAAAAAGGCAAGCCACTACTGATTCTGTCCACGTGCCTTTCTCCTAGTATAAACTAGGAGTGGAGGACGTGGGGTCCTATCATATACACTAGGCAAAACTGCTTTGCCGACCTATCTATACACATGGCCATGGTAAATATCTATGTAAGGATAATTTACATGCTCTCATGTTTAACTACAGCAACATGGAACAAATAAACATGAGGCAACCAATGCACAACAACATAAGAGGAAAAGAGTTACCACCTCTTGTGCTTTCTTCCATTTTACCTTCTCCTAGTTTCTTTCTTTGTTGTTTCCTTAGAGGGCTTAGGCAAATATCAAGACCTAACATTTACGTGTATGAGGGTAGGTTAACACTTGTATTACTCACAACTTGTAACCCCATTCGATAATCAGGCCGGAATTAGCTTTTAATCACATTTAATAATCGAATGAGAAATCCGGAACAATTAAAAACTTTTTAAAACACCTGTACAAATGGATTTCCATTCATTTCATTCATTAAAACAAATGGCCTGTTTGGTCTGTTACATATACAATATCAGAGTAAGCACAATTCCCGACGATCACCCGGGATAATAACATTAATCCAAAGGTTTATACAGGGCATCATTGCCCAACTCAGTATCCATACCGGGGATTACACAAAACTATAGTACTATGATCTATACAATATATTTACAATGATCCAAAATGATAACCAATTCGATATAAAGCCAAAATATTTAACTAAGACTACTGCTGGCAGTCCTAATCGTCCCTTGTCACTTGCTTGCTCTTCGATCCACTTGCCCTGTCTAAACATGTTATTTGGAAAGAATGAGATTCTAGAGAATCCCAGTAGCAACAGTTTATTTATATGATGCATATATACAAAGCAAGTCACATATATCACAATGCAGCAATCAATATTCGAGACCGGGCTTTCGCCACGTTCCCTTCACTTTCACTTTAATAGAGTCCGGGCTTTCGCCACGTCCCCTTCACTTTCACTTTAATAGAGTCCGGGCTTTCACCACGTCCCCCTTTACTTTCACTTTAATCGAGTCCGGGCTTTCGCCACGTCCTCTTCACTTTCACTGTATTTAATGACTAATGCAAACAAGCAATGCAATACACATGATATAGGATAAAGTGTCACTACCTTTGTCTTTCCTTCCTTGAGCAAGCACAGGCCTTCTATGCTCCGGGCAAATATCAAATCCTAAAGTCATAATTAAGGACGAAGTATTATTCTCTATTCCAATACTCAATTGACTCTTCAATACTTAGATTTGGTTATCAATAATAACCCTTAAGAAGCCACAAATGCCTCTAATAAAACCCCTAAAAGGTTGGGAAACAATAGGGTGAAGATCTCTTTTCAAAAACTTAAAGTGCTGGAACACAGGGGTGGGTCGCGGCCAGCCCTTCCTTGGGCTGCGGCCCAAATATGGTCAGAAGGTAGTGGGCCGCGGCCAGAATCAGGCCAGAAAGGTTTGGGCCGCGGCCAAGAAATTTCCTGACTCTTGGCTGAACTTCGAAAAATCATATCTAATTGTAGAAAAATCAAAACGGAGTGGTTCCAAAGCCAAATGAAAGGTATTTAAGTCCTCTTTCAAGGAAAAATATGGCTTATAACTTAAAATCATCACATAAACACAGAATCACCCAAAACCCAACATTACTCCAAAAACAGAGTTCTGTTTTTGTCCCAAACTTTGGCAAAGCATAACTCTCAGAATACCAAATGAAATGACACAAAATATATGTCCATTTTGAAGCTTGGGATGTGAACTTTAAGACTGGAAAGTTTCACAATTTTCTGAAATTATTTGGTTATTCAAAACGCCAATACAAACAGACTGCCCAGAATAGACTTTCAATGGCAGCATTTCCAATTTTCTACCAAAGTGTCCAATGACTCCCAAAATCAATAACCAAACATATTCCCATACAATTTTCCACAAGGAACACAATGATAACCTCAAAATGACCAAATTCACAATCTAACCACATGCCCTGTTTTGACCAATACACCAAAACCAACACAAAGTTCCCAAACTTTACTTTTAATGATTCAAACCAATCCATTTGTCCAAAAGACAGCACAATATACCATTTCCATTATCACAACATGCCAAACTCACTAAGACCCTAATTTTTCGAAAATAGGGCAGAAAATCCCAGAAAAATCAATCTCAACCAACAACCACAATATATATATCAAAAGGGAGTTAGCACTCACCTCTTTCACTTTGCCAAAGAGATTTCTTGATTCTTCAACTTTCACAATCTCTTGAGGTCACAAACTAACACCAATGAACACATTACAACCATCAAAATGAAGCTCATCATTCAAGGATCAACATTAAAGAAGGAAGTTTGAGTAATAGAAGCCATTTTCCTTACCTTTTTGCAAGCTCTTCCCCCCTATTTTCTGCAACAATGGCGAGAGAGAGAAGGAGAGAGAGGACGAGAGAGAGAGAGATGGAGGTGGAGTGAAGAAGAAGCACAAATGATGACACTACCCCCTCCCTTTTCAGTTTTTGCTACGCACAAGAGGGAAGAGAGGAGAGAGAAATGTATTTTTTATCTCATTTGACTTTTCTTTACCTTCCTCTCACACCCACTTTGCCACATGTCATTTTCCTATTAGCTCTCACACACTTAGCCACCAATTAATCTCTCTAATCCTTCCATTAGCCATTTGATCACACTTCTCATTTTCTCTTAGTTAGTAATTAATTTCCCCATTAATTACCAACTTATGCCAATAATTCCATTCTTTCAATTTTCCAACAATTATGACATATTAAATAATATTGTCACCAATACACATTAATTCCACTTTAATCCGATAATTATCCTCAATAATTATCATTAGGCTCTAATCAAAAATTGGGGTATTACACAACTTGTACTAACTCTTCTTAAATCATAGCTTTAACCTTTTTACTAAGGGTGTTCGGGATCGGGAAATCCCATTCCTGATCCTGAAAAGTGTTCGGGAAGCAATTTAATTCCCAATCCCGATCTCGCGCTTGGCATCTGGAATTTCCCGAATTCTCAGACATTGGGGTCATTCACAGAATTCGACCAAAAAAAGATTAGACACACAGACTAAGAGGATGAGGAGAATAAGAACTAACCTTGTGTTTATGCCAGTGTTGTTAGGCATATCAGGCCCAAAAATATAATCGTTGGGCCACAACCACTTGAACGTTTTCGCATTGCACCTTGAATCCACAGTAAAACAAAATTTAAATGCAACTAAAAATACTTGTTCAACTAAATTTAAGTTCAAATAATGAATGAGAATACAAGATATTTTCATGACTCAGTCAAATAATTAAATTGCATATTTTAATTTATTTGGGTTCAAAGAGAAGCTGTTCTATGTTCAGTTCTATGTGAAATTAAATAAAACTTTTATAATTAATTTTTTTCCATAGGGAATTAATCAACAGGAAAGAGAAAGTATGCATTATATTTATATATATATATATATATATATAAAACATGCGGACTCGATCGTTATAATCTGTTGTGAAAAGTACACCACCAATGTAAAGAAAAAAAAGTACATAATTTCTCATTTCAACCATACATAAAGAGCGCAAAGTTTATATACTCAAACTATACAAACTCAAATGAAATTACTAGGAGGTAAGCCATTTGATGGTTAGAAAAAATTTGCTTTCTCATGTTCTGATATGTGTGTGTGTTATATCAAATAATATGACCTGCTTTATTTTTCTTCTCATAAGTTCCATTCACTTTTTACAAACACTTGATGCTAATCAAGTATATTTGGATGCAAACCTCTTTACAAGCATGAGTTTATCATATCTTTTTTATTCTTTTTTGTTGTTTTTTAATTATTTTTCTCTATTAGAAAATGAATTTAAAATGAGATTTTGTTTTTCATCATTTCATTAATCATAGTTTTTAAATATAGCTACTAATTTATAATCCCAAAATATCGAAAGATATCTTGAATTGTTGGTAAAACTATAATGACAGAAAGATAGGATCACACATGATATTTAAATCTTGGAAAATAATTTTTTAAGTACGATGTACCACATCAATTATGTAATGTGCCACTTGTTATACACAAATTTGGATGTTCTATCAAGTTAAACTCTTTTCTTTTATCCGCCATCTTTTCGTGATTAATTTTCTTTTATCAATTTTTGTCGGTTGTCCCTAGCTTTTCTAGTTTAAAAATGTATTAGTTTCCTATTAAATAGTTATTCAAAAATTACAACATAAAAAACTTTACATTTTCAAACAAATCTTCGATAGCCATGGCATCTCACGGATAGTTTATGATTTATCTAACATTTTTGCTTTAAAATTTTACAAAGACATCAAAAAATAATAGAAATAAGTTTATTTGTCTATATTCTTTGTATATGAAAGTCGTGGTTTCCAACAACTTTTTTTTTCCGTCCAGGTTTTGTTCCCAGAGGCATAGGCAAACTTGATAAACTTAATGTCTTAGACTTGGCTATTAATCATTTGAAAGGACCTATTCCTTCCAACATTTTCAACATTTCAACATTGACAACCTTGAGACTTGGTGGTAATTCCCTCTCTGGCGTTCTCCCTTCATATTTAGGAATTGGCCTTCCCAACTTGGTGGCATTAGATCTGGAGGAAAATGGACTAACTGGACAAATTCCAAACAGCATATCAAATGCTTCCAAACTCATTTCGTTACGTTGGTCATCGAATAAATTTAATGGAGCTACACCCAATGTCCTTGGGAATTTAACAAACTTGATCGAACTAGATTTGCATGAGAACCATTTGAGTGGGTTGATTCCTGATACAGTTAATAAATTACATAGCCTTCAACGTTTAAGTCTTAGCAACAATAGATTGCAAGGGTTCATTATAAATGAGCTTTGCCAACTTAAAAGTCTAAGTGAGTTGCATCTTGCAAACAACATGTTTACAGGAGTGGTTCCAGAATGTCTTGGGAATACTTCTCTTCAAGTGTTGAATTTTAGCTCTAACAAATTGGTTTCTCATATACCCTCTTCTCTATGGAGTCTCAAAGATATCTTGATTTTAGACATATCCTCCAACGCCCTAAGTGGAATAATTTCACAAGAGGTATTAAACTTGAGGGCAATTATACTATTAAACTTGTCAAGAAATCAAATTTCAGGAAGCATTCCAACAACTATGGGTGGCTTGGAAACTTTGCAAACCCTATCTTTGGCTGAAAACAAATTACAAGGGCCTATTCCCGAATCGCTTAGTGGCATGATAAGCATGGAGTCCCTGAATCTTTCCCATAATTTTTTGTCTGGTGTGATTCCAAAGTCCTTAGAGTTATTACTGCATCTTAAATACATCAATCTTTCCTACAATTTATTGCATGGAGAAATTCCAAATGGTGGCCCTTTTCAAAATTTTACTGCTCAATCTTTTATGATGAATAAAGATCTTTGTGGGAAATCCCAACTACAAGTCCAACCATGTAGGAAAGGAAATAAGCACAAATCAAATAAAGTGATGCTGATGATAAAATGCTTATTGCCTATCATAGTTGCCATTTTGATTGTTTCAGTCATTGTCTTTCTCAAGAATAAGAGAGACGATGACAATAATTCAACAAAGAGAGATTTAATAAATTTGGATACACCAACCAGGATATCATACTATGAGCTTCTACAAGGAACAAATGGATTTGATGAGAGTAATCTTGTTGGTTCTGGAAGTTTTGGATCAGTATACAAAGCAGTTCTTTCAAATGAAAAGATAGTTGCTGTCAAAGTGTTTAACTTAGACATGGAACAATCATCAAGAAGTTTTGATGTTGAATGTTCTGCCATGTGCAATTTACGCCATCGCAATCTCATTAAGATCATCAGTAGTTGCTCAAATGATCATTTCAAATCTCTAATAATGGAATTCATGGAAAATGGGAGTCTTGACAAATGGTTGTACTCTTATAACAATTGTTTAGATATCTTGCAAAGGTTGAACATAATGATTGATGTGGCAGCTGCTTTGGAGTATCTTCATCATGGTTCTTCTACAATAGTTGTTCATTGTGATGTGAAACCAAGCAATATTTTGTTGGACAAAGATATGGTGGCTCATCTTAGTGATTTTGGTATTTCTAAATTGTTTGGTGAAAAACAATTGGAAATTTATACCAACACTTTGGCTACAATTGGCTATATGGCACCAGGTAAAGGTTTAATAATGATATTTTGAATTTATTTCTATACTCAATTTCAAGCCAATATTTGACATCTTCATGTGCAAAGATTTAAATTAATGATACAAAAGAAAGCTTAACCACAAACCTTACATTATTGACATAATGACTTCTATACTAATCATTCAATATGACATATAGAGTTTGGATCAGAAGGAGTTGTTTCTGCCAAAGGAGATGTGTATAGTTATGGGATTTTGCTAATGGAAACGTTTACAAGGAAGAAGCCAACAGATGAGATGTTTGTTCAAGGATTAAGTTTGAAAGATTGGGTGAGCAACTCCACACCAAATTCCATCATGAATATTGTGGATGTCAATTTACTTCACAGAGAAAATCAAAATACTAATAATATACTACCTTGCATGTCATCAGTTTTTGAGTTAGCTTTACATTGCTCCAGTGACTTACCAGAGGCACGACTTACCATGATTGATGTTGTAGTATCATTGAAAAAAATCAAAGCTTTGTTTATGAAAAATGCTTGAGACACCACTAGCTGAATAATTGTTAAATCAAATTTTAGCTACTGTTTCTTTAATCTTGTGATGTTTTCACCAAGTAATCTTGTAAATTTGAGTGACTTCTATACATGTTGTAATAATGTATAAAGTAATTGAAATTTGAAATTTTTTGAATCGATTATATTGGTTTTGAATTTCATTATTTTTGTTTTTCTTTCTAGGAAAATATATCTATAGGTAATTATAGTTTTCATCAGTTTTGAAAAAGGTCCCTATGCTTTTATTTCCCTTTTGGCTACCTAAGTACCTAAACCAACTTCATAATTTCACTAATCATATAAATTCACATATTTGTGTCAATTCACTAACAATAATCCTCAATCACAAAATAACTTCATTTCCAAAACAACACCTAAATCAATTCAAGAATAATGCACCTCCACCATTCAAGTCATTCTCAGTTTTTGCATTCACAACATTTCTTACTTAATTCTTGTTGTTTGATATATCAAGAAAAGGGGCTATTAGCCCATGTGTTTATTTAGATGGGCCTACAAGAGGTGTACTAGGTTTTTTTGGTGACTCACTCTCCCTTCTGCAGTCTCTTCTTCCCTCTGGCCATGGTCATGGTGACTGTGGAGTTTCTTCCCTTTTGCAAATTCTGTGGTTCCCTCTGCAAATTATGTTTCATGTTCTTATTTCCTTAGCTCTATAGCTTCTCTTTTACCTTATGTTGAGAGATTCAAGTATGTTTGTATTGAGAATTGTATGATTCAGTTTCTTCGTTTTTTTTTTGCCAACAAGTACGGTTCAGTTTTATTGCAATGAGTTATTTCCTGGAATTAATTGTTTAAGATCATAACGTTTAACTTTTAACTAACAATTTCAACAAAGCTTTCAAAATAATATCTCTTATTTTAATTTAATGACATCATAGAGTGAAATCTAAGCAAGGCATGTTAGCTTTAGTTATAACTCAATTCCTTCATTCATTTCAACAAACAATTGAGCAGCATTTTATAATATATTCATTGTACAAGCTCCATAGCCTATAAATCATTTCCCAAACAACATCCATTCATGCATTCAAATTCTACCGGTCACTTAGAGTAACAAAACTACAAGCTACATGAAATCCCTAAATTCCCAATCCATCAAAACTGGATAAAAGTGGAAAGCATTGATATCCATTAACCATGTAGTCGTCAATATGAAATAAATAAAAGATAGATGTGGAAAATATTAATAAGTGTTCACCTTACACCAGACAAATTGTTCGTCGCAGCACTTGCAGAAACACAATAATCGTATAGTTTGAATTGTGCTAGAGGACATTCTCCTTAAGAGCTATTCCACATCTGCCGGCAAAAGAAGTTGCGACACTCCCCAGGATTAAATGAACTCTTCCTACAAAAGTAGGGTGAATAGAACTACAGAAGATAATAAAACTCAGTAGGTATAAGAATAAACCAGAGGAGGAAGAAAGGTACTTGAGAGTTCAAGAGCAAAAGCATGTGGACCCCTTGCAGACATCTCCTTATATAGGAGAAAGAATGAGAGATGTTGGGTGGCTAAATAAAACATGTAAATGCTAATTAAACCTTCATAAAACCATTTAATAGCCATTATATAAACGTTTCAAAACGTTAGGATGCAGTAATGTTTTTCAAACAGTGCCTGATGATATAAACGTGTTTCAAAACCATTAACCTATAATAATGAAGTATCAATGAATCAATTTCCAAAAACATAAAGGTTTGCAGCGTCCAGATTTCTCAAAAAACAAGCACTGAATGGCATCCAAAAAAAAATAAAAAATAAAAACTGCAAAGTAGTTAATGTACATATCTCACAAGAAAAATGTTAGTAAAAAACATTTTATTAGTACACCATTTATTTTAAAAATAAACATAAACTTTTCAAGGGATCTATCATAAAAACACCTAGTCCACTTTAAACTCACACATAAGAGAAATTGCCGAATTTCCATGTGGCCCGTCATTATGCAAATTCACTTCTCTTAGCCTTTTTAATAGTCCAAGATCACTTATTACTTGGACCCCCACAATCCCAAACAATGTGGGACTTATTCCTTGTAACACACTCACTTATTATTTCCAACAGTAAGAAGTCCCAATTCCCTCCAGTTTTTCGGTCATATCCCACAACACTATTCCCCTGTTCACAAGTTTAGGAAGGCAAAAGAAGAGAGAGAATATTAAGATTGATGCCCATTCAGTGGTAGTATTGGAAAAAGAGATTTATTGAGTAACCAGAGATTTGAAGACAAAACATTAACGAAGGAAATTTGCTGCTTTAACTAGCAACACTTACAGGTGCAGCAACAATCCACACACAAGAATTTGATGACCCCATGGAATACCTTATTCTAGAAACATCTATTAGCAATGTTTTACCATCATGAAGGTGCTTCGCTAATTCTAAACCACCAATGACCCATTCGGTAACTTGAAAAGTTGAACTTTCAAAAGCTTTTCTTAAAACTCAAGAGTATCATTCTTATAAAGAACGAGTTTTTCTGAAAAACCTTAAAATCCTTAACCAACTTTTGACAAGTCCAAACTTGGTGGTTTAAATTCCTGATAAAACCTTTTAGTAACCTAATAAGACCCAGGTTCTCTTCTATTTCACTTAACCCTTCACAATCATATTTTAAAAACTTTATAGCTACTTAACAAAAAGCATGACACTATTCATCTTTATAAGATCATATAACCTATAAGTTTGGCATATAAATATCCTAGGGCATAATTCATGTATTTGCCCGATCTTTTAAATATATTAGCTACTATTCAAGCATACGTTAACCTCTACTATCAACTATGTATAAATATACTTTTGTCATCACCGTAGATGACACTTACCTTTAGGCAATCATTGCCTTAGATCTTCTCCATATGGAAGGTATTTACATGCCAAAACATATATATACAACGGATATTAAAAGGAATCATGGCTAAACAAATAGCCAACACTTAAAACCAGATATTTATTTTAAACTCTTTTATCTCTAACCTTCTTTAGGCTTCACCAACCACAACACCCTAGCCCCTAGAAGTACCTGCCTTTGCTGTATGTCATGGAAGAAAGGGGTGACATTCGGGGAATTCTCAGTAGCAACTACTTTTCATCATGTAAATCATACAAGTTTAATAATCATGCATGTAAAAACAAGCCATATAGAACAAGACATTACGAGTAACTGAGCTGAAAAGCTAACTGGTACACATATATCTTACTAATAACTGATCTGAATAACTAACTGGTGCACAATCTCTTGCAAATAAATAAACTATATAAATAACTAGTGCACATTCATTTTACAATTAGATGGATAAATAACTAGTGTACATACTAGGCAGATAACTGCTCTACCGATCTATCTACTACACATGGCCATAGCAAATAACTATGCAAGGATAATTTACATGCTCTCATGCTTAACTACAGCAAAATGGCACAAACAAACATGCGAAAACCAATGCACAATAACATGAGAGGAAAAGAGTTACTACCTGTTGCTCGTTCTTTCGTATTATCTTCTCCTTGTTCCTTTCTTTAATAACTTCTTGGTGGGCTTGGGCAAATGTCAAAACTTATCATTTAGGCATAGGTATAAGGGTTGGTTAACACTTATTCTATCTATAATTTATAACTTGACCGTTTGTTCTTAAATCCTAGATTTAAATAAACTCTACCCTTATTTAAAAGCGGTTGGCCATCTTGAAAAACTTGTATTCATATTTTGTTTAGGGACATTTGGAATGTCCTACCACCCCTTAATTTCCGTAACTTAATACTTATACACATACACACACAATTATACATATGCATATATATATAATCCCTACAAAGCCCCAATTCACACTTATTAACATTCAACTTCATTCATCTTCATCTTTCACTCCAATGCTATATAACCTATTTCTATTTGCTTCCAGGTTGCTTAAGAAAATTCTGACTGCATCACACTTAATATCCTGAAAATTTCTAGTTTCCACAATAATGTTTAGCTAGTGGAAGCCTCAAACAACATCTAAGAATCAGTTTCCAGCCTTCGAAATACAACTTATCAGCCCCCAACTTCACATGGATCAATATATATTACATTGCACAACTCTAACTTGTATTTACTTATGCTTATTACACTTGAATGTAATCCCCTATATTCAAATTAATCTATCACCGCAAGTGATAATAAAATTTCTGCTACAACATTCAAATCATTGAGTCATATATTTACACACCCAAATATGAACTTTGCCTATTAATTAATGCTTGAATTATCTTGCTGTCAATATCAAAACTTGACACTTAACACCATGAAGCTTCAGTTTTTACAGACCACATGAGACAGCAAAATAAGCATATAAACAATCTTATCTGGCTGATTTAACATATTATCAACACTCCTTTGTAACATTATCTTAAAACCTTAAAGCTAGTTCAGATAGCTAGGCAATTAATTATTCTAGGGAGGCATTTGAATAGCAAACTTAAATCAGTAATTACAAACTTGGGACATTATTCTCTTCTTCTTTCAGCTGTAACCGATATCATTCAAACCCAAACAGCAAAGTAAAACTTCAAAAATTATCTTCTATCAACCATATAAAGAATGTGGCTGAAGGTGTGTATATAATTTCCTCTGTATCTATCACTGTGTCTTCCTTAAGTCTGGAAAATTCCAGCTCCAGAAACATCCTTTAAATCATCATGCTAAAGTCTCTATACTTAATTGATTCATCTAAAATAATTGTTCCTCATTTGAAAACATGAAACAATAAGCTTCCTATAATTTTTCAGCCTTGGTTATTCAATTTCAACGCATTCAGCAATAAGAAACATCACTTAATCCTTTAAACCATTCCATTAGTATCTCTACAGAAACTCTAAAAATTCAAGCTTCAATCATAAGGTTCAAAACTTCATTGCAAAGTCCCTAGACATGATTTAAACTTCTACAACTACGATTCATCACTTGGAAATATAAATCAGCTAGTTCAAATCAGTTTCAAGCTTCATAAATTCGAACCCAAAGTTTAGAATCATTTAAATGTTTTTGTAAGACTTTCATCAAAGGAAACGATCATACTGCCTCTGACAAGAAGGGCAGATTCGAAAATCACAAACAAAGGCCAAGAAAACACATGCAACACTAATTATAAATTATAAGCTTTAATCCTCCTTTATCCACCGCTCAGAACCCTTAATCGGCGGTTTTTCCATTTCAGAACCAGATTCGACCACTTCTCTCACTCCCAAACTAACCCAACTGAAAAATCTGAAGATTGGAAGAGGCTTAAGCGGCTTACCTTAGATTAAAGATTGGTTTGCATGTGGATTTTGACCTCTCCTCCTCCCTTTCTCCGACGAGATCTCCGGTTCCTCTTTTCCTGGCACAATCGCTCACTCTACTCTCGCCCTCTCGTTTCTGACCGGAGATAATGAAGGGAAGAGGTAAATTGATGGGTTAAATATGCCCATTTGACAATTTTGCCCTCCTTCTATTATTTTTTTGATGAAAACTGTATAACATTATAAACTCATAATAGAATTACATGCTGTAAAATACAACGAAAAACCAAAAAACAAGAAACTTCATAAATCTATAACCTCTCATCAATCACCTTATTTAGTGGAGAGATGGTGATTGATCAAGGACCTTCTTATTTAGTAGGGAGATGGTGATTGATCAAGGATATAATAGTTTTCTATCAAATTATGAGCCAATTTGGCAAATCGAGCCGCTGACTAATGGATTCCCTAGGCACATGGTAGATTACAACAATCCAATTCTCGTGAACAAGGGATTGAGTCTCATCAATGATTTCCTTGTATGGGTGGTCGGGTAAGCATCCTTTAATTATTAGATTAATTGCTTTAATGCAATCAGAAGCCACGTTGATCTGTTAGTGCCCACGAGCCTAGCACAGGTGTAGCCCATGTATGATTCCTAGTAGCTCCACTATGGCTGTTGACACAAATGAAAGTTTGCAGATAAAGCCACCTAGCCACTCCTCCTGATTTCCTTTGATTGCTCCTCCACAACCGCTACTTCCTGAGATGAGGACTGAAGCATCTGTTTCAAGTTTAACAAAGCATTTTGTATCAATAGTATCGACATGCTCATCCTGTTTATGGGTGTAGAAGGAGCATTTGGATAAGAGATCCTAATTACAACATGCTCTGAAAAGAGTCAAATGAGCATTACTATATTTTGAATCTTGATCTTTACCAAACAACTGGTTGCATCGAGAGACCCATATGTTCCAACATATATAACCAAGTAGTACATCCCATATGATTTTCCTTGTGATTTTAATTCCTGCTTCCTTATTCAAGTTCCAGTTAATCCATTTCTTCCCACTCAGGTTGATGAAGGTATCCCAATGTGATGGATGGATCATTGATCTTCATCTTTCCTTTTTGTTTCTGCACTCTCTTAACAAGTGCATGACATCTTCCTGGTTGCAATTAAACAAACATTTTACATCTTGACTAATGCCCTTCCTTGCTCTCAATTGCGCCATGTGACTCTGTCATAGGAAACAAGCCACATTAAGAACTTTATTTTTTCTGATATCTTCCACTTCCATAGTTTCTTCTAGAATTTGTCCTCCTATTGATCGATACCTGCAAGAACAAAATTATAGGCAGATCTAATAGAAAAACAACCGTTAGTTGAGGGTAACCAAATAAATTTATCCTCTCCCCTCTCCTCTTTGGGTGGGTGGACATTCATGATATGAGCAATGTAATATCCCAAAAAGCGATTAAGGGCTAATGATTTCAAAAATGAATGTAATTATTGTTGAATAAACACTTTTGGAGAATGGGTGATGGGAATTTGGATGTTTTAATGATTCCAATGGCTTCCTTGTGGAAATTTGTGTGGGGAGAGTGTTTATTGTGAAATTGGAACCATCGGGAACAATTGTGCAAAAGTTGAAAACTCTGTCCATTGAAACTCTGTATAGGGCAGTCGATTTGTATGGACGTTTTAAATATGCAAATGGTGTCTAAAAATTTTGAAATTTTCCAGTCTTAAATTTCACATTCCAAGTTTCAAAATGGACATATAAATAGTGCCATTTCAATTTGTGAGCTAAGAGTTATGATTTTCCAAAGTTTGGGATGGAAGTTGGAATCTGTTTTGGAGCAGTATGAACTTTTGTGCAATTCTGTATTTTTGAGGTTATTAAATGCAGTGATCCATATTTTTCCAATAAATAGGACTTAAATAGCTTTCCATTGGCTTTGGGATCACCCCATTTTGATTTTTCTAGAATTAGTTATGATGTTTCAAAGTTTGGGCAGAAATCTGCCAGAATTTTGTAAAAATCCGAAATTGATGAAAATTTAGTAAATAATTAGAAAATAATATTATATTATATTAAATCATCATCCACCTACTCCATCAGCCCAAAACCGTGACATTCAGCTGCAACAAGAGAGAGAAGATGTGAGAAATTCTAGAGAGAGAAGGAGAAGAGAACTTGTACGGTAAGTCGATTTCTTCGGTAAATCCTTACCTAACGCGTATAACTCCGCTCCTAAGCTATTCTTCTATGTTCTTCAAGGTTTGTGGAGCAAAAATTTGGGTGTTCTAAGGCTAGGGTGTTCAGCCACCTTGAGGAAAAGCTAGTGGGAACTTGAGGTAACTTCCAAACTTTCGTATATTGCTTATTCTGACTGCTGTGGGCAATTTAATCGGTGAAATTTCACCGGATTGCCGTTGGTTTTAAAGTTTGGAAATTATATGGCCTAGGGGTTATGCTGCCCAAATTGGGTCTTAATGTTAGTTGTAACCTAATGTAATGATTAATAAAGTGGTTAGGAGTCGAAAGGAACACGTTTACGTAGCCAAAACCGAAAAACACCGATTCTTTCCAAAGTATACCAAGATTTCGGCCAGGGCTAGATCTGAGGGTTAGAGTTGGATTTTCAATGATTTGATGGTTCCATTGAGTTTAGGAACGAAAATTAGGTGGGGTTATAGTTGGTCACTTTTTCGGAAAAGGCCGAAAAAGCATAATTACGAAAACACCCCTAAAACCCTTAAAGTGGGGCTGTCAAGGTTAATGTTGTAATTTGACATTGAATTTGATAATTTCGAGTTCGGAAATGGATTCCTTGGGCGAAAATATGTCAGAATAGCCCATGTCAAAATTTTGGGAAAAGTACAGCCGGACCGGGTATGGCCGGGCCGGGTCCCCGGGGGCATTTTTGTAAATTTCATAATAGGCTCATATAAACCCCAGAAACACTATGGAAGTGTCTAAATTGTATTTTGGAATTATAGGACCAAGTTGTGAGCCCAGTGGTTAGCACGTTTTACGATGCACACTAAAAGGTGGTCTTTGAGATAGTACTCCCCAACCCTTTAGGCATGTGTCTAGGTTTCTAGTAGCCACCTAAAGAGTCCAAGTGATAACCAACTTTAAGTGTTCTGAAGGTGAGAATTTGGAATAGAGAATAACATGTCGTCTTTGACTTTGGTTTATAGGGTTCGACATTTGTCCTAATCGCAAGCAACCTGTGCCGGCGCACGTCAGGAAAGAACAAGGTAGTGACTCTTTTCCCTTATACTATATGTGATACATGGTATGTTTGTTTGATCATTTTTTGTGTGCCTATCACCTACGGCCCATCGGTGTTGACGGTGGGAGGATCGTACCTTCGGGACGGTGGAATCCGGGGGATGAGACTATGTGAAAGCCGTAATGCTATTTGTGAAAGCCGAAAGGCTATTTGTGT
This sequence comes from Inga oerstediana, assembly GCA_963210345.1. Taxonomy (NCBI): domain Eukaryota; kingdom Viridiplantae; phylum Streptophyta; class Magnoliopsida; order Fabales; family Fabaceae; genus Inga; species Inga oerstediana. Next base: position 70,064,517 of record OY723400.1, on the reverse strand, counting down.
AACCTTCACCCGCGGCTCATCGGTGTTGACGGTGGGAGGACCGTGCCTTTGGGGCGGTGGAATACAGGGGATGAGATTATGTGATTATGTGCATATGTGGCAGCCGGCGTGCTGTGCTTTATGCTGTGATGCTGCTTGATGATTTTCTTGCATGCTTTGTGATTACATGTGGTATGAGTGATTTGTTACTACTGGGATTCTTTTGAATCTCATTCTTTCCATTGACTAACCTTCAGACAGGGCAAGTGGCTCCAAGGGAAAGGAGACGACCAAGGGCGGATAGGGCTCCTTAGGGAGATTTATATTTTGGTGTTGGTTATCATGTTTTGTTGGGAGATCACCGTATATCTTATAAATGTTGTTTTGGAGATAGTGATGTAATCCCCTAATGGGAATTTATAAACCCTTAGTTTATATATGAAACCCAGGGGTTGCCGGGATTTTGTTGTACACTCTGATATGTAAATGTGATGTAACTGCACAGGATAATTATATTCGAGTTATGGAATTTGAGACCAGGGTAAGGCATAAATTTTGAAAATATTTGTGAAAACCCTTCCGTAAGGAAGGGATTGTAAATGAGTTTGATTATTATTGGTCTCTATTTCATTTTAAAATACGTATTTTGAATCATAATTACCAAAGTGGTTACAAGCAACAATGTCAAGTTGGAATCAGAACTCCAGTTTTGCTCTATCCTAATTGCTCTCCTAGTCCACATAGTCTGAGACCTTCTCCTCCATGTCCACTAAATGTTCATAACCTTGTTTAGAATTTCATCCTTCAAGACATTAAATAATTCCCAAAAATTAATCCTTAATACTTTATAAGGATTTTCTTCCTTAACTAACTTTCCTAAAATTCTAGCCTGATAATAAGTTTTTGACCAAATAATTTACTTTTAAAGATATTTAATTTCTAAATAACATCGATAGGCCTCAAATAAGCATGACAAAGCTTTTCTTAAATTTTGAGATGCTACACCCCCGACTAAAAATCAAGAAGGAAATGAGGAGTTTGATTTCTACTATGCATGAACAAGAAGATTAGAAAGCTTTGAGAGATGTTCTGTTTTTCTTCTTAGTCCTCTCAGGTCCATCAAGCGTCTGATTAAAAAACATGTCCACCAATGATGGAATAGCGTGTGGGGAGAAGTCAAAAAGCCCATATGCAAGAAATTAATTATTAGGGGTATTTTAGTATTTAGAGAGAGATTAAATTTTTTGTAAGAGTTAAGTTTCAATTGAGTTATGTACAAATGTTAATAGTTTGATGGAATTTTGATTTTGATGTCTATAATTTCAAATTATAGTCTTTGTTCTTTATAATCTCATAAAGACTCGGTCTGAGTTTTGGTTTTGTTTTAAATTTTGATTTTGATCTTTATATTTAATTATATTAACTAAAAGTCAACTTTCTTCTTATAAACCTACAACTATCAAAAATAATAATTTAAAGTTGTTGAGACTAAAATTAAAATTCAATGAAATTGTAATGGCCAACAATAGTATTACTCAATGTTATATGAGCTTACTTTGTAGTTTTGGATCAGTTGTGTAAAATCCCAAATATGTATGTGATTGCAAGAAAAAACCTTGTTGAGAAGAGAGAAGAAAAAAAGATTACATGTTAAACCTTGTGTAGACCATTTGAACTTCTCATAAAAAAAAGAAAAAGAAAAATGTAAATATTAAAATTAAGTAATTTCCTGTACATTGTTTTTAAATAATAATAATAATAATTTGGTTTCTTTTTTTGCCGGAAATAATTTTGTTACTGACAATTTATGTTTGAAAAAATATAGCAATTTATCCAATATTAATTTTAAAGATATAGTGCATTCAATAGACTCTCCCTTTGTATATATGATTTTAAAAAGATATATGAAAATACTAATGGAAGATATTTGGTATGGGAAGAGAATCTCTTTACTTCTCTTACTATTTTTTTGTTCAAAGGGTGCATTTATTATCAACTAATAAAATTCCAAAAGTACATGCTAACGTCCAGATATGAAGCAATGTAAAAAAGGCGAAAGCAAAAGTACAAGGCTAAAAGATGAAAAATAACAATCCAACACCCATTCTATGACTAGGAGACAAAGCATCCACAAATTCCTCACTTGTCTCTGGAGCATTAGAAGTCAGAATAGTAGTTAAAGAGAGTGATGCTGTGAGACCCACCCTAACAATTAGCTGCCAAACAATCAGCTGTAGCATTTCTAAGTCTTGGGGAGAAACTAAGAGAGAACCCAACTTTTGATGCTTACATGTTGATGATATCGTGCATCATTGCTCATTTTAACGCCAAAGCTTCAGTGATGAAGGCAGAGAGACAGACTTGATTTTGTCCACAAAGTACCCAAATGAAACCTCCAAAATGATCCCTGTATATAATACCAACCGAAGCTGGGCCCTGGAATGGTGAGAAAGCTCCATCTCAATTGATCTTGAGGGCATCGGGTGGTAGTGAAAACCAAGCAATCCGTGTTTCTGTGGTTCTATCAGATCCATATAAAATGCTGAACTCGAGGAATGATGGGGAGATTCCAAATAAATTTTCAATCTGCTGATGACATAATTCTTGTATACTTCTTCTCCCCTTCTTATATCCACTATTAAATTATCTTTGGACAGTTAAAATTTAATATCTTAACAAAATATTATTTTTCTATCAAATAACAATATATATTAATATAAAACAACAACAACAAAGTCTTTATCCCATTAGGTGGGCTCAGCTATATGGATCGCACGATGCCATTATACTTTGTCGAAAACCATATCTTTAGGTATATTATTAATCAAAAGATATTTCTCTATGACCTCATTGAGCGTTCACTTCGGCCCTCATCAACCTTGTTTTACAGTACTTCATACTGCTTGATTAACCCTCAATGGCCTTCGTTAAACATGTCCAAACCACCTCAAACGACTTTCTACTATTTTTCCTTCAATAGAGGTCACTTCAACTCGTTCACGTATATGAGTATTATGAATCTTATCTTTTCTTGTATTACCATACATCCATCCCAACATCCTCATCTTATCGTTTATGTTGTCCCTTTAAAGCCCAACACTCACTACCATATAACATTACTGGTCTTATAGCAATGCGATTGAACTTTCTTTTTATCTTATTAGGTACTTTCTGATCACGAATAACTCCAATAGCGTTTCTCCAATTATAGTTTTATACCATCCAGCTTGAATTCTGTTATCAACATCTCCATCAAATTTTCCAATTATAGTTTAATACCATTCAGCTTGAATTCTATTATTGACATCAATTTCTCCAATTATAGTTTTATTCCATCCAGCTAGAATTAGACTTTAATCGTTGGGACCTATAATAGAGGCCACGTGCATTTGTGCCAAGAAAACAAGTGAATGAGAAACAAGAGGATCAAATTCTTCATTGATATGGCTAGCAGAATGCAGGAAGAACTATGGTGCCTCATTAAGTGCTTGAACCGAGTTAGGGGGAATATCACAAGCATGTAATTCAAAATTTAACACATCAATGACCTAAAATCAGCCAGTCTTGTACTTACACGTCAACACATTCTATTTCTATTTGCAAGGGTTTTAGCTTTGGTTTTACCTATATTATGCTAAATATGGATCACACTAATATCACGAGTATTTCAGTTGGCTTGTCAAGTGATTTTCCCAACTTATTTATTCACTTTTGCCAAGTAAATGAAAGAAAAGAAAGTTCCCTAGATGAGCTCTCTTCTCAGAGAAGAAAATGCTCCATTCTATGGGCAAAACTAATGGTAAGAACGGAAGAAACAACATTTTTCCTATAAAATTACGAAATTTCTTATTAATATTATGTTGTATTTTAATTATAGGGGCTTTAATCCAATGTAAGTTCAAGAAAGTTAATACCACTAATTTCACCTGACGTATGATTCATATGTACGCTTGTACACAACTCACTTCTTTTTAGTCAGTAAATTCATCTTCAGTCAATAATATACTAAATACCTTATTTAATAATTACATTTATACCATTCTAAATGCACCTTTTTAATTAGTCTCTGCCCTGTTTCGTAACCTTTTTTTAACCAAAGTTTTGTAATTGATTATACACAAAACTTATTAAATGCTTTCTTTGCTTATTGCTTTCAATCTCCATCCTCATATACCCCCCTTGAAGCACCAAAGCAACTTGTGCTTTGGTGAAGAACTCTTTATACAGTTCCTACAGGTCTTCGTTTAAATCTTTGAATTGAAGTACACCCAAGAAAAAGAGCCTTTCTCTCAATAGTTGGTTGTAACAAGTAGGATAACTATTAACTCCTGCAGGTCTTACTTCCAGGGTGTTGAGAACATTTTCCTCTCCAATAAAAAATTAAAAATACTATCCGTTTAAGGATGTTGGGAAACTTTTAGATTTTCCTCTTCAAACATGAGCTTGAAGACTTGAAAGCCTGACTACGGGAGAACAAGAAAGCAATTCAATATTCCTAGTTAACGAAAGCCACATAGCAGAATTACTAGCAACAAATGATGTTTTGAATGTAAAGACTTGAATTGAATCACCCATAAGGATGTACGTACATAAAGACCCTACATAGATATATAGAAGAAATTGTGTTATCTTTAACTAACAGATGTCTGTTTGGATCGATTGGAATAGGATAATATTGCTACATTTTTGCTAATTTTGGAGCGAAATTGCTCAAAAAAAAACTTCGAGGCACTCAACATTCTTTTGAAAAACTTTCCAGACAAAGATGCCCTTTAACCTTGGAATTAGATTGGCTTGATGAGCTTACTTGAAACCTTATAGTCACATTGCATTAATTGATAATGGTCCTGATGGCAATATTTTCCATGACATAAGAGCCAACTCCATTTAAACTATATGATTTGACGAGGTCCAAATACATCTGAATTAAGCCTGATAGGACCATAAAGGGCAATAAAACTCTACACCAAACAATTAGAAGAGAAAACTTTAAATAAATAAATTCCCTTATCATTTGAAAAACTCAAAAAGATTATTTCAATTTGCAAAATCCCAAATCATAGTCGAATATACCAAAAGCAAATTTAGGAATGTTAGTGTTTTTACAATATTACCCTTCAATTTAAAAAAAAAATATAGAGCCACCCCACCCTTATTGGCTGGTAGAGGTGGGAAAACGAGTTGGCCAACCCTTATGGGCTTGGGCCTAAAAGGGTCGAGCTTGAAAAACGTGTTTCCCTAAAACACCTTGGATTATGAAGTTTAACCCTCTAGTTTATAGGTGTTAGGCCCTTTTACAAAACTTCACTATCTTCCTACTTTTTTTTATATGGATAAAAATAAAATGATAAAATTCAAAACATAAATATAAGTAAATTTAAGTGCCAAAGTATTGTTCAAATTTTCAAAATCAAACCAAAACAAAATTCTAGTACCTATGCCTTATTTTTATATTCCCTCTTCCTTGGCTACAAGATCATTATTCGTGGCATTGGTTGCTTAAGGCCTTGTTTGGTTGGGAGTTTTTAGAGTGGAGGGAAGGAAGGGGAATGTATAAAGTGTTTGTTGGGAAAGAGGTGAGGGGTGGGAAATTTTTTTTGCTTTTAGTGCTTCCCTCCCCTCCTCTCTTAACCCTCCAAATTTGGGGTTTTATGGAAGGATGAGAAACATTGTATCACACCCTGACTGAAATATCCATGCCTATTTCTTAATATTCCCAGCCTACCCCTCATGTTTAAAATGACATTTTTCCTCTTCTCAACGCTTTCTTGAAAGCTCCAGCTCATACGCCAAAATCCATTGAGCCAGCTTTGGTTGTTGACGTTGACAATGATGAACTAGCAATCTGGGAGAAGAAAGAGCATCATATCTTCAATACCTACGAGCAAACATTCCAATGCAATATAGAGGAAATTCACCCAATTAAGAAAATCACACCAGTAGAATCATGCTCAAAGAAACAATCCATGTAAATAGACCGACGATCATCAAGAATAAGAAGAGGATCTATGCTTAGTTCTATCTAGACTATGGCCAATCTAATTTCCTGGTACACAAGCGGTGTCAAATTAGCTCCAGGTGATGCAGAGGATGAGAAAGCTCACAAAGACTTTCAAAAAACAAACATTCGGGGGCTTCCATTTAAAGTAAGTTTACTTGGCTGGACATCATTTATATGATTATCTTTATTATGCAGGGATGGACTAACGAAAGGTTGTTCATATGCCAAACTTCCAAGGGGGTTGAATCATTTTCGTCTTCCAGAGAGACCTAGTAATAACCCAATTTGAGATTAAGGGCTAATGACTCTGATGTTGATTGTAATTAGTGTAATTAAACACTTTCGAAGAAATGTGATGTGAATTTGAAATAAATGTTCATAGTGATTATTTAATAATCATAGTGAAACTAGGGGCAAAATGGTAAAATTGGAAATTTACCGACCAATTAGTCAGTTACCAAAAAGGAAACTCATTGGTGACCAGAGATCAAGGGTTGAGATCTATTGGCTATGGGTCAGAATCTCATGCTTTGTGTTGGTGTGAGCTCATGGTGGAAGTGGGAAAGATGTTGCCAAGTGTCATAATGTGGTCCATAGGATGATGGCAAAAGTCAAATATCCATTTTTTCTCTCTCCTATGGGTTGTGGGAGAGTATGTATCAAGGGAAAAGTTTACACATCATCATCATCTTCCTCATCTCTCATATTCTCTCTCCTTCTTCTCAATTTTCGGTGACCTTGAGAAGGAAAGAGGAAAAGAAAAGCTTGATCTTTGGTGAGTAATGATTCTCTAATGCCCTAAACCCCTTCTCTAATGTTGTGCACCTTATTGAGAGCTTCACTTTGGTGTTTTCAGAATTTGGAAAGGTAGTGGTTTGAGTGTTGGAGTAATTTGAAAGTTTGAGAACCAAGATTCTGACTTTGGCAAAGTGAAGAGGTAAGCATTTGGTGCTTTTTGATATATATGTTGTGATTTTTGGATAAGTTTGAGAAATTCTGGAATTTGCCATGGTTTATGTCCATTTTTAAATGTATAAATTTCATAGTGAATGATGTTAGAATGGGTATGTTGTGAGGTTATTTGAGTGTTGGTAATGGTTTTGAAGTTTGGAAGTGATTTGATTGGAATTGGGTATTGTGTGTGAATTAGAGGGCCTAGAGTTAGATTCTGATTCAAATGATTTTTGGGTGTTTTGGAAGTTACTAATGCGTTCCTTAGGCAATTTTAAGTGGTAATGAGCTTTGTGTGAAGTTTGGGAACCATTGGGATTAATTTTGACTAATATGGGAATTTCTATCATTTGCTGCGATCTGGGCAATCTGATAGCATCACTCGAGTGAGGGAGGATCACACTCGAGTGCTGCCGTGTGTTTTCCCTTTCTCTTTGCATTTTGCCTAGGTTTTCATGAAGGAAGCTCGAGTGCACTTCTTTAACCACGAGTGATGTTGGTGATCACTCAAGTGAGCATGGAATCACTCTAGTGATGGAGTGAGTTTATGGTTAGGGTTGCTCTCGGGTCCTCACTCGCTGGTCGGTGTTCAAGAGTATGTTCTGACACTCGCAAGTGTGGGCTACTCACCCGAATGCAAAGGGATTATGAATAGCAAAGGCCAATGGATTTCGAGGTGTCTGTTAGTTTTTTGTTTTCAATTAATCACAATTAATTGAACTCATAATCTTCTTATTTCTTGAATGAGAAGAATACCGCTTATATGAAATATAGGAATTTCTCAGAATTAATTAATCAACCAAATCTGAAAAGATAACAATAATAAATCTATATTAATCCAAATTATAGAATAATAAACTGAACTAAAGCATAAAATAGCGTAATGGGCCTTGCACAAGAAATGGGCAATGCCATCCAAATTATTTATTCTATGGATATTAGACTAACCCAATTAAATAGGCTATTCATTTTTTAAAACAAGTGCAGGTGTGTTTTATCATTTACAATATATTTTTGTCATTATTTATAAAAAATGTGCAAGTTGTGCCATATTGTGTTTTCAAAAGTACAATTTTGTTTTATTAACAAAAATACAAATTTGTCTCATGGACATAAAAGTTCATTATACATAAAATTGTTACTGATATCACTTTCCTTTTCCTACCTATTTGAAGGAGACGTTTCAAATGAGATTGCCAATCTTTTACAACTAAAAACATTGTGTCTTTTACAAAAAGGAAAAAAAAAACATAACAACATTGTATCTTGAAAACAGTCACCTTCCAGTCCTTCCTATACCATTATCATTATTTTACAATTCAGTCTACAATAAATTCATCTTGGAATAAAACACTTATCTAGTAGTCTTCCAACAAATGTGTGTTTTAGGTAACTTTGTAACTCTCTGCTGTGGCAATTTTTGTGCACTTGTTAGTTTCTTTCTAGCCTCTTATTTTTCCTTTTTCCCTTTTTTCTCTTAATATCTACAATAAAAAGTCCTGTACAAATATGCTCAATATATCCATCCCTTAATATTACAGTATACTTTAGCAAACTTTTCATGTATTATTTATGCTTATTTGATATTTCTTGCTAACTAAAACTACTTTAAACTTTTACACAAGGAAAAGGGACACTGCTACACCTCCATATAAGGATTTTCTATTATTATAAAAACTAGAACTTTAGTTTTTAGGCCAACGATGGATTCATAAGAAAAGAAGTAAGTGCATTAAAATAATTTTCAAACACACATTAAGTGGTTTTTAACAATTTATGTAATAGATGGCTATGAATGTGATTGTAGGAGCAATTACATGTGTTTCTAAAGAATATAAATTCATCTCATGTGTATTTGTCTATGAATAATGGTTTTGCTCAATACATGGAATGCAATGCTTTCTTTTAATCCCAACGTGAATATGAATAAAATGGTAATATTTTCTGAATCATTAAAGAAACAGTGAGCCCCAAGGAAAATAACCTAATCAAAGGGCCTCATACAACACTACTTAGAGTCAGATTGGATTAAAAGGGTGGAGTATGACTTTTATCATTGATATCTCAATGGGAAAATTACAGTTAGGTCCCAAATAAAAGAAAAAAAAAATGAAAAGATGGTCTCTTGAAAGCTCAAAATAAAAAAATAGCCCTAAGAACTTGTTAATAGCACCCCTGGTATTGTCAATGACATGCATCTAGAGTTGCTAATAAGACCATTTTTTCATTTTGAGACTTCAAGGGACCATTTTTTTTTATTTTTTCCTTTTACCTGGAACCTAACTATAATTTTCCTTATTTTTATCTGAGTCATCATTTGTATTTAGTTATTTCTATTTAGGGATATAATAATTGATATTCTTAAATCTGAATAATCTTTTTATTTGCATATTTATTTTAGCTTCCCAAACTTTAGAAAAAAATTCAAATATTGAAAACAAATATAAAATACCAAACAATCTAATTAATCTTTATTTGAAATTTTTTAATGTAATCGTGAGGGATGTCATTTTTCAATTTGGAATGAGTTTGCATGCCTTTGTTTTTCGCCATTTCACTCATTCATAATGTTCGTTCATGAGCTATATGGGACCACATGATATTTAAAACTTGGAAACAAAATTTTGTAGGTACTGTGCACCATATCATTTATACTTTGTTCAATAAAAAGCTCCACACCATATATAATTACTGTGCCCACTTGTTGACTGTATATGAATGCACGTATTTGCAACTTATATCGCTCTCTTATTATCTTCAACTCTATATTTCTCCTCTTCCTGTCCCTGATTAATTTTATTTTCTTTAATATTTTTAATCATTTATTTCTTATTTCATAAATTTATAAAATCCTATTAAATAATTATTCAACAATTACAACATAAAACACTTATCTCATTAGCTATATAATTATTAAAAGTTGGGCAATTCGATGGTGAGAATATATTTGATTTCTGACTTTTTAATATTTATGCATGGATTATTAAGCATAACACAAATATTCAAGTTTTTTTAATTAGTACGTAAAACACGTGTAATTTTTTTATATAGTGTATATATGTAAATTATATGATAATGATATTACCTATTTTATTTTTCTTTTACCCCTATTTGGATGAGAAGAAAAGATGGGAGGAATGAAAATGAAAGGAGAGAAAATGTTATCACCTCTATTGGTTGGACTCACCGCATTTTCTCCCCCATTTTTCTTTCCTTCCACATTTTCTCTTCTATCCAAATAAAGGAAAACTTATTTTCCCTCTATTTTTCCTCTTCAATTTTCTTTCCATCATAGTCTATACAATTACAAAAAGTTACCACCTCTGATTCTTAATATAAGATCCAGTTGATTAATTTATAAAAATTAAGGAAGCTAAATAAATTACTTTAAAATATTTATATTTATTGATTTCCCCAGATCAATTTGCATGATTTATAGACTGATATATAATATAATGATATACATAAGTATTTAGATAGATCAAGTAACAGATATAATAATTAAATAATTTATTTAGTTTCCTTAATCTCCACAAATCAGTTAACTGGATCTTATATTAAGGATTTGAGCTAATATTACCTATCAATTTTATATTATAATTTTACATTAAACATATTACGAAAATATTATGACCCATTTATTTTTCTTTTAAAGTTCATTCAGCTTTTTTACAAGTATTTTTTTAGTTGATGTTAATCTTTTTTTTTTTCGCCAACTTTAGTTGATGTTAATCAATTGTATTTCGATGCCGAACGAACTCTTTACAAGTATGATACTATTATTTTTTATCGTCATTCTTTTCTTTTGATATTTTTCTATAGTAAAAAAAATTAAATTGAGATTTAATTTTTTTTTTCCTTTCATTAATATTGTACATATTAGCAATGGGGTTAAATGAAGCTAGCAATTTACAATCACAAAAATAACAAAAATTCATGAATCGATGCTATTCTATGATTTTCTATAATCTTTTTATTAATTATCTCCACCACAATAAAACTAAAATGAGATTTTTTTTTCATTTCTTTTTTTTTTTTCCATTTCATTCATTCATATATTGTTCATTCATAAATGGTACTTATATACAGATTGTGATTATAATCTCAAAATAAAAGAAAGATAGGATTATCACTTGAGATTTAAAACATGAAAAATAAATTTTTTTCTTTGCTCCTATATCTTGACGACAACAATTTGCAAGATAAGGCTTTTAATTATATGATTGAATTCATTATACGTTATGTGTTTTTGTTTTAATCGATCCAATGAAAAATAATCTTAAAAACAGATTTTGCTTTTCATCATTTTAAAGAACTGTAAGAAGATTGTCAAATTGCATTCATAGTAAAAAAATCTTCAACAGAGAAATAAGATAGTTTTGGGTGATAGTAATTTCATGACCTACCAATATTTGATGTGGCATAGTAATTTCCTAATGTGTGCACGGTGCGTGTGTTTTTTTGTTCATAAATGTGATTTATCTATTTTTTTTTAATGTGAAAGATGAATGCCAAAGCCTTTTAACTATTAGCCTACTTTGATATATCTTGTTCACTTTGTAAATCGAAATAGGTGAAATTCCATCATCTCTCTTCACCATTTCAATTGGTAACAAGACATTGTTGGAAGAATTAGATTTATCATGGAATTTTTTTACAGGTACGTTGAATCAACACATCTCTTAACTAAAAGTATTTAAATTCCTTAAATAAAAACTAAAATTTTAGCCTTTTTAAGTCTATGAAGAATTCATAGCCAGATTTGAAAGTTAGAGCCTTGTGAATAATAAATAGCTTTAATGCAAAACATAAATAACTTAGTTGTTCATTTTATATTGGTGAAATTAATTCTATAATCTCTCTTTAGCATATCTTTTTTAAAAGAGTTTTAATGTCCAATTGGTAATTGATATTATATTGGAAGAGTCCATTTTAAATTAATTTCAAACAAAAATTAAATAACAGTCTATTAATTTTAAGCCTCTAATTAACAAAATTCCATGTGTTACTTATACAGTTGTGTGTGAATTAAGGAAATTCCTAGACATACTATACCAACAAACAAATATTCTGTATTTTTTGCATAGGTGGAATTCCTTCATTCCTTTGGAAGATGCCCTCTTTGAGCTATGTTAAAATTGGCATGAATCATTTAAAGGGTAACTTACCAGAAGAAATGTGCCATCAACTCTCTTTACTTGAAGTCTTTGATATTGATGGTAATCAATTAGAGGGAAGCATTCCAAAATCAATAAGTAACTGCACATCTTTAAAACACTTATATTTGGGTGGTAACTCATTTACAGGTATGTATGTACTTTACTTGTGTGTTTTCTTTTCTTTTTAAATATTTTTCTCCAAAATTAAATCATCATTTTTTTTTTCATTTCATTTATGTGAAACAACAAATAAAGTGAAGATCAAGAACCAATATTTAGAGGTATGCACCACTCATGTAATTGTGTTTATTATTATTATTATTATTATCATCTAAAATGAAATTATATTTTTCATCATTTCATTCATATTGTTTGTTCATAGATATAATGGGGGGCTAATATACAGCAGGCGATTACAATCCCAAAATAACAAATAAAGCCGAGATCATCAACAGATCGGATCTCATGATATTTGTACGAGAGAAAAGTGAAATTCTTATATATTATTCGTTTAAAAAACATCAAACAATACAGAATCCCCCCCAAATGTGCTATGCCAATAATTGTTTTAAAGATTTTATCTTTATCTTAATAACTTTAATTTTATGTTTTTCTCCCCTTAATTAATATTAAAATATAGACTAGTTTGGGGTTTTTTTCCTTATTTTTTATATGTATAAATTGTTAAATTGAAATTAAAATTAAATTTAAAATTTTTTAAAAAGAATTATAACGTAGGAATTAAAACATGTACAATAAACAAAACAATTATTTAGATATGTATAAAAAGATCAAGGAAAAATCTCAATTAAATCCAACTGTAATATCAAAATTTGAATTATGGTTTACACTTTCGACAAATTTCATTTACTTTACAAGAACTTGTGATGCTAATCAATTACATTTGGATGCAAACCTCTTTACAAGCATGTGATTATTATATCTTATTTTTATTCATTTCTTTGTTTTTTCAGTCATTTTCTTTAATAGAATAAATTTAAAATGAGATTTTGTTTTTCATTATTTCATTAATATTGTAAATAGTGGGGCTTTAAGTATAGCTACGAATTTACAATCCTAAAATACCAAAAGATCAAATCTTGAATTGATGGTAAAACTGAAACGACAAAAAGATCGGATCACGAGTTGACGGGAGCACATGATATTTAAAGTTTGGAAAACAATTTTTTAAGTACTATGTTCCATATCATTTATACTCTGTTCAATAACAAAGCGCAACATCAATTTCTTTTATCCACACAAGTTTTCGTTTATCAATTTTTGTCAGTTGTTTCTTTTATATTTCACAAATTTATTAGTTTTGTATTATTAAATAGTTCTTCAAAAATTACAACATAAAAAACTTTAACTTTCAAGCAAATCTTCAATATCCATGGCATCCTTGTAGTTTATGATTTCTCTAACTCATTTGCTTTAAAAAATTTACAAAGACTTAAAAATAATAAAAATAAATTTATTTGTGTATATTCTTTTGTATAAGAAAGTCATGGTTTCCATGAACTTTTTTCTGTCCAGGTTTTGTATCCAAAGGCTTAGGCAAACTTGATAAACTTGAGATCTTAGATTTGGGCGATAATCATTTGAAAGGACATGTTCCTTCCGACATATTCAACATTTCGACATTGATAACCGTGAACCTTGGTCTTAATTCCTTCTCTGGCCTTCTCCCATCATATTTAGGAAATGGCTTTCCCAACTTGAAGATATTACGACTGGACCACAATGACCTAACTGGACAAATTCCAAACAGTATATCAAATGCTTTTAGGCTCATTATCTTAGCTTTGTCGTGGAATAAATTTAATGGAGCCACCCCCAATGTGCTTGGAAATTTAACAAACTTGATGGAACTAGATTTGAATGAGAATCATTTGAGTGGTTTTATTCCTGATACAGTTAACAAATTACATAACCTTCAACGTTTAAGTCTTGGCAACAACAGAATGCAAGGGTTCATTATAAATGAACTTTGCCAACTTAAAAGCTTGAGTGAGTTGTATCTTGCTCACAACATGTTGTCAGGAGCAGTTCCAAAATGTCTTTGGAATACTTCTTTGCGGAAGTTGGATATTAGCTCTAACAAATTGATTTCTCAAATACCCTCTTCTCTATGGAGTCTCAAAGATATCTTGGTTTTAGACATATCTTCCAATGCACTGAGTGGAATAATATCACCAGAGGTATCAAACTTGAGAGCAATTACGCTATTGAACTTGTCAAGAAATCAAATTTCAGGAAGCATCCCAACAATTATGGGTGGCTTGCAAACTTTGCAGACCCTATCTTTGGCTGAAAACAAATTACAAGGGCCAATTCCTGAATCGTTTAGTGGCATGATAAGCATGGAGTCTTTGGATCTTTCCCATAATTTGTCTGGCATGATTCCAAAATCCTTAGAGTCATTACTCTATCTTAAATACATCAATCTTTCCTACAATTTATTGCATGGAGAAATTCCAAATGGTGGCCCTTTTCAAAATTTTACTGCTCAATCTTTTATGATGAATAAAGATCTTTGTGGGAAATCCCAACTACAAGTCCCACCATGTAGGAAAGTAAACAAGCACATATCAAATCAAGTGATGCTGATGATAAAATGCTTATTGCCTATCATTGTTGCCATTTTGATTGTTTCAGCCATTGTCTTTCTCAAGAATAAGAAAGACGATGATAATAATTCAACAAAGAGTGATTTAATAAATTTGGAAACACCAACCAGGATATCCTATTATGAGCTTCTACGGGGAACAAATGGATTTGATGAGAGTAATCTTGTTGGTTTTGGAAGTTTTGGATCAGTATACAAAGCAATTCTTCCAAATGAAAAGATGGTTGCTGTCAAAGTGTTTAACCTAGACATGGAAGAAGCATCAAGAAGTTTTGATGTTGAATGTTCTGCCATGTGCCACTTACGTCATCGCAATCTCATTAAGATCATCAGTAGTTGCTCAAATGATCATTTTAAATCTCTTATAATGGAATTCAAGGCAAACGGAAGTCTTGAAAGATGGTTGTATTCTCATAACGGAAGTCAAGGCAAACGGAAGTCCTAGCTCAACCACCAAGTTTATTCACTTGGCATAACAATCTGGATCACAACCATATACTTAACCAAGCCATACAATTATGAAATAGAAAGAGCTTAAGGAATTCTATTAAAATTTAGAAGCTCAAACTATTACACAATTCAAGAAAATCATTAAAGCTTAACTACTCATAAAAGAGAGAGATGAAGCTCGATGGAAAAAAAGATAATTAGTCATGAAATGCGGCAGCAACGTCACTCTTCAATTCTCTTCAAAATCCCTTCAGTCCAGCTGTCTCATTCACGCCTCTCCCATTCCCTTTCTTCATTTCAGTCAGCTCTCCCCGTCCCTCAATGCAGCCGTCTCCCTCTCTTCATTCCCTTATCCATTCGGTGCTGCCTTTTCACCCCCACACAGCCGCAACACACACCTCCCTTTTCTTGTATCGTGTTGCTTCTTCACTTAACCCTTTCGGTCCACCATGTCAAATCAGTCAAGAATTTCGGCTGCTTCTACTCCTCTTTATACCATCGGTCCAGCTTGCTTCCTTTAACTTGGTCCACAGCCCTTTTCACATTCGGTTCATCATCTTCAATTCAGTCAAGCTGCTTGCTTCTTCAATTTCGGTCCATGTTATCTTCACCTTGGTCAACAATAGCGGCTCAACTTACTTCTTCAATTTCGGTTCAGCTGTTACCTTAATTCTGTCAACACACCTTTTCTGTTCAATTGCCATTTTCGGTCCACTCTACACAATCGGTCCAGCCTCCTCTTTCTTTAATAATTCCCATCGGTTCAGTATAAGCGGTTCTCCAAAAATTCAGCTGCCACCTCCTCTTCTCTTCACTTATTCTTTAGGTTAAAAATGAGTTGTGCCTTATTTGGACAAGAGATAAAAATCTGTTTTGGTGTTAGACACAAAATTGCAACCACCAAACAAAGCCCTTACTCGTTTAACCCCCTCTTAGAAAAAATATGAAAATAAATTCTGCACTTGTGATATTCCACTTTTGTCCTTCATTAAGCTCCAAAATAACATCTTTTACCTTGACCACTCAAGTTGTGCGACATCATCACCTATAAAATTAAATTCACAAAGTAATATCTTTTGCTCACAATTAAAGAATAATGGGAATAATAAATATTAATTAAAAATATAACAATTTAGCCACTATAATTCCTAAATTATTCTTTCACTAAAATCTCACATTAACACTTGATTATGCCCAAAATATTTAATTAATTCCCACAAAAGCCTAAGATTAATTAATAAAAATATATAAATATTGAGCTCTATCATATCCCTATACTTTTATTTCCCTTTTGGCTACCTAAGTACCTAAAACAACCTTCAAAATTTCACTAATCATATATACTCACATATTTGAGTCAATTCACTAATAATAATCCTCAGTCACAAAATACCTTCATTTCTAAAACAGCACCCAAATCAATTCAAGAATAATGCACCACCACCATCCAAGGCATCCTCAGTTTTTGCAATCACAACAATTTCATAGCATTTCTTACTTAATTCTTGTTATTTGATATATCAATAAAGGGGGCTATTAGGTCATATGTTTATTTGGATGGGCCTACAAGAAGTGTACTAGGTTTTTTTGGTGACTCACTCTCCCTTCTGCAAATTCTGTGGTTCCCTCTGCAAATTATGTTTCATGTTCTTCTTTCCTTAGCTCTGTAGCTTCTCTCTTGTCTTATGTTGAGAGATTCAAGTATGTTTGTATTGAGAATTATCATTAAGTATGATTCAGTTTCTTTTTTTTTTCTTTTTTTCTTTTTGGCCAACAAGTATGGTTCAGATTTATCGCAATGAGTTATTTCCTGGAATTAATTTTTTAAGATCGTAACATTTAACTTTTAACTAGCAATTTCAACAAAGCTTTCGAAATAATATCTCTTATTTTAATTTAATGACATCATAGAGTGAAATCTAAGCAAGGCGTATTAGCTTTAGTTATAACTCATTTCCTTCATTCATTTCAACAAACAATTGAGCAGCATTTTATAATATATTCATTGTACAAGCTCCATAGCCTATAAATCATTTCCCAAACAACATCCATTCATGCATTCAAATTCTAGCGGTCACTTAGAGTAACAAAACTATTAGCTACATGAAATCCCTAAATTCTCAATCCATCAAAACTTGATAAAAGTGGAAAGCATTAATATCCATCAACCATGTAGTCGTAGATATGAAATAAATAAAAGATAGATGCAGAAAATACTAATAAGTGTTGGTGTCAGCACCTTACACCAAACAGATTGTTGGCAGCAGCACCTACAAAAACACAATTGCAGAAACACAATAATCATATAGTTTGAATCGTGCCATAGGACACTCTCCTTAAAAACTATTCCACATCTACCAGCAAAAGAAATTACAGCACTCCCCAGGATTAAACGAACTCTTCCTACAAAAGTAGGGTGAACAGAACTATAGAAGATAATAGAGCTCAGTAGGTATATGAATAAACCAATGGAGGAAGAGATGTGCTTGAGAGTTCAAGAGCAAAAGTATGTGAACCCCTTGCTGACATCTCCTTATATAACCGTTTCAAAACCATTAACCTATAATAATTAAGCATCAATGAATCAATTTCCAAAAACATAAAGGTTTGCAACGTCCAGATTTTACAAAAAAAAAAACAAACAAACAAACACTGAATGGCATCAAAATAAATAAAAGCTACAAAGTAGTAAAAATGTTAGTAAAAATCATTTTATTTTAAAAATAAACATAAACTTTTCCAAGGATCTCTCATAAAAACACCTAGTCCGCTTTAAACTCACGCATAAGAGAAACTGTCAGGATTTCCATGCGGCCTGTCATTATATGAGTTCACTCCTCTTAACCCGTTTAATAGCCCAAGATTACTTATTACTTGGACCCCTACAATCCCGAACAATGTAGGGTTTATTCCTTATAACACACACTTATTATTTATTATTTCCAACAATAAGGAGTCCCAATTCCCTCCAATTTTTCAGTCAAAACCCACAACACTTTTCCCTTGTTCACAAGTTTAGGATGGCAAAAGAAGAGAGAGAAATAGTAAGACTGATGCACATTCAGTGGTAGTATTGGAAAAAGAGATTTATTGAGTAACCAGAGATTTGAAGAAAAAACATTAACGAAGGAAATTTGCTGCTTTAACTAGCAACACTTACTGGTGCAGCAACAATCCACACACAAGAACACAAGAATTTGACGACCCCATGTAATACCTTATTCTAGAAACATCTATTAGCAATGTTTTACCATCATGAAGGTGTTGAACCACCAATGGCCCATTCACTAACTTGAAAAGTTGAACTTTTAAAAGCATTTCTTAAAACTCAAGAGTATCATTATTATAAAGAATGAGTTTTTTCTTTTTTTCTTTTTTTTTGAAAAACCTTAAAATCCTTAACCAACTTTTAACAAGTCCAAACTTAGTGGTTTAAATTCCTGGTAAAACCTTTTAGTAACCAAATAAGAACCAATAAGACCCACGTTCTCTTCTATTTCACTAACCCTTCAAAAGCATATTTTAATAACTTTATAGCTACTTAACAAAAAGCATGACACTATTCGTCTTTATAAAATCATATAACCTATAAGTTTGGCATTTAAATATCCTAGGCCATAATTCATGTATTTGCCTAATCTTTTAAATATATTAGCTACTAGTTAAGCATACTTTAACCCCCACTATCAACTATGTAAAAATATACTTTTGTTATCACTGTAGACGACACTTACCTTTAGACAGTCATAGCCTTAGATGTCCTCCTTATGAAGGGTATTTACATGCCAAAACATATATATACATCCGTATAACTAATATTAAAAGGAATCATGGCTAAACAAATAGCCAACACTTAAACCAGATATTTATTTTAAACTCCTTTAGCTCTAACCTTCTTCACATTTCACCAACCACAACACCCCAGCCCCTAGAAGGACCTGCCTTTGCTGCATGTCATGGAAGAAAGGGGTGAGATTCGGGAAATTCTTAGTAGCAACTACTTTTCATCATGTAAATCATACAGGGTTAATAACTATGCATGTAAAAACAAGCCATAGAGAACAAAACATTGCGAGTAATTGAGCTGAAAAGGTAAATGGAACACATATCTTATTGATAACTGATCTGAATAACTAACCGATGCACAATCTCTTATAGATAGATAAATTGTATAAATAATTGGTGCACATTCATTTTACAACTAGATAAAATGAATAAATAACTAGAGCACATACTAGGCAGATAACTGCTCTGCCGATCTATCTACTGCACATGGCAATGGCAAATAACTATGAAAGGATAATTTGCATGCTCTCATGCTTAACTACAGCAAAATGGCACAAACAAACATGCGGAAACCAATGCACAATAACATGAGAGGAAAAGAGTTACTACCTGTTGCTCTTTCTTCCGTATTACCTTCTTGTCTCTTTCTTTGATAATTTCTTGGTGGGCTTGGGCAAATGTCAAAACCTATCATTTAGGCATAGGTATAAGCGTAGGTTAACACTTATTCTATCTATAATTTATAACTTGACTGTTTGTTCTTTAATCTTAGATTTAAACAAACTCTACCCTTATTTAAAAGTGGTTAGCCATCTTAAAAAACTTGTATTCATATTTTGTTTAGGGACTTTTGGAATGCCCTGCCACTCCTTAATTTCCACAACTTAATACTTATACACATAGACACACAATTATACATATGCATATATATATTCCCTACAAAGCCCCAATTCACACTTACTAACATTCAACTTCATTCATCTTCATCCTTCACTCCAATCCTATATAACCTATTTCTATTTGCTTCCAGGCTGCTTAAGAATCAGTTCCAGCCTTAAAAATACAATTTATCAGCCCCCAACTTCACACGGATCAATATATATTATGTTGCACAACTTAACTTGTATTTACTTATGCTTATTAAACTTGAATTTAATCCCCTATATTCAAATTAATCGATCACCGCAAATGATAATAAAATTTGAGCTACAATATTCAAATCATTGAGTCATATATTTACACACTCAAATATGAACTTTGCCTATTAATTAATGCTTGACTTATCTTGCTGTCAATATCAAAACTTGACACTTAACACCATGAAACAGTAAGGTTTTCCTCCAATTGAGAGCTTCTTAGTTTCAGTTTTTATAGCAGCTCTCTTGCCACAATAACAACTTACCAGATAGCTAAAACAAATACACTTCCTATCTTAATTCAAGTATCCTAAAAACACTATTTAATACTTTGAGTTACTTGTTATAAACTTATAATGTCTCCAAGCACATAATGTTTAAAGACATGAAACAATTCCCTTTAACTCAATTTCTAATCTCCAAATTTACCCTTTATCACATTATAACATGTAAATATGTTATCTCCTCTATAACTCTCAAGAAATTTCCAGCTTTAACAATGTCTTGCCAACCTCAATTTGAAACTTCAAGACAGAAAAAACTCGTACAGAGTATATATCACACACTAATATTCCTTTGCAGCTGCTATTATATATATACATATGCATATATCTATTTCTAGTTCCAAGTAGAATCCGCACGTCATAATAATCCTTTGAAGCTTCAGTTTTTACAGACCACATGAGACAGCAAAATAAGCATATAAACAATCTTATCTGGCTGATTTAACATATTATCAACACTCCTTTGTAACATTATCTTAAAACCTTAAAGCTAGTTCAGATAGCTAGGAAATTAATCATTCTAGGGAAGCATTTGAATAGCAAACTAAAATCAATAATTACAAACTTGGGTCATTATTCTCCTCTTCTTTCATCTGTAACCGATATCATTCAAACCGAAACAGTAAAGGAAAACTTCAAAAATCATCTTCTATCAACCATATAAAGAATCTGGCTGAGGGTGTGTATATTATTTCCTCTGTATCTATCACTGTGTCTTCCTTAAGTCTGGAAAATTCCAGCTCCAAAAACATCCTTTAAATCATCATGTTAAAGTCTCTATACTTAATTGAATAATCTAAAATAATTGTTCCTCATTTGAAAACATGAAACAATAAGCTTCCTATAATTTTTCAGACTTGGTTATTCAATTTCAACGCATTCAGCAATAAGAAACATCGCTTAATCCTTTAAACCATTCAATTAGTATCTCTACAGAAACTCTAAAAATTTAAGCTTCAATCATAAGGTACAAAACTTCATTGTAAAGTCCCTAGACATGATTTAAACTTCTACAACTACTATTCATCACTTGGAAATATAACTCAGCTAGTTCAAATCAGTTTTCAGCTTCATAAATTCGAACCCAAACTTTAGAAGCATCATACATGCATATATATCCTATACAGACTATCGATTTCATCATTTCAATGTTTTTGTAAGACTTTCATCAAAGGAAACGATCACAATGCCTCTGTACAAGAAGGGCAGATTCGAAAATCACAAACCAAGGCCAAGAAAACACATGCAACACTAATTACAATGATTATAAGCTTTAATCCTCCTTTATCCACCGCTTAGAACCCTTAATCGGCGGTTTTTCCCATTTCAGAACCAGATTCGACCACTTCTCTCACTCCCAAACTAACCCAACTGAAAAATCTGAAGATGAGAAGAGGCCTAAGGGGCTTACCTTAGATTAAAGATTGGTTTGCATGTGGATTTTGACCTCTCCTTCTCCCTTTCTCCGACGAGATCTCCGGTTCCTCTTCTCCTGGCACAATCGCTCACCCTACCCTCGCCGTCCCTCGTTTTTGAACGGAAATATTGAAGAGCAGAGGTGAACTGATGGGTTAAATATGCCCATTTGACAATTTTGCCCTCCTTCTAATTTCTTTGTTCAGAATTTCATTCTTCAACGGATTAAATAATTCCTAAAAATTAATCCTTAATACTTTAGAATGATTTTCTTCCTTAACTAACTTTTCTAAAATTCTTGCCTGATAATAAGTTTTTCACCAAATAATTTACTTTTAAAGCTCTTCTCAAATTTTGGGATGTTACACCCCCGACTAAAAATTAAGAAGTAAAAGAGGAGTTTGATTTCTACTACGCATGAACAACAAGATTAGAACGCTTTGAGAGATGTTCTATTTTTCTTCTTAGTCCCCTCATGTCCATCAAGCGTCTGATTAAAAAACATGTCCACGAATGATGGAACAGTGTGTAGAGAGAAGTCAAAAGGCCCAGATGCAAGAAATTAATTATTAGGGGTATTTTAGTATTTAAATAGATATTAATTTTTTTGTGAGTTAAGTTTCAACTGAGTTATGTACAAATGTTAATAATTTTATCGAATTTTGATTTGGTCTCTATAATTTCAATTTATAATTTTATTCCTTATAATCTCATAAAAACTCGATCTGAATTTTGGTTTTGTTTCATGTACTTTTGATAAATTTTAATTTTAATCTTGTACTTAATGATGTTAACTAAAGTTAACGTTGTCCTTATGAACCTACAACTATCAAAAACTACAATTTAAAATTATTGAGACTAAAATCAAAATTCGATTAAACTGTAAAGGCCAATAATGATATTACCTAATGTTATATGAGCTTACTTTGTAATTTTGCATCAGTTGGGTAAAATCCCAAATATGTATGATTACAGGAAAAACCTTGTTCAGAAGGGGGAAGAAAAAAAGATTACATGTTAAACCTTGTATAGACGGTCCGAACTTCTCATTAAAAAAAAGAAAAAGAAAAATGTAAATATTAAACTTAAGCAATTTCATGTACATTGTTTTTAAATAATAATAATAATAATAATAATTTGGTTTCTTTTTTTGCCAGAAATACTTTGGTTACTTACAATTTATGTTTGCTATATTGTCCATTTGTATATGATTTTTAAAAGATATATGAAAATATTAATGGAAGATATTTGGTCTGGGAAGAGAATCTCTTTACTTCTCTTACTATTTTTTTTTTGTTCAAAGGGTGTATTTACTATCAGCCAATAAAATTCCAAAAGTACATACTAACGTCCAAATATCAAGCAATGCAAAAAAGACAAAAGCAAAACTACAAGGATGAAAGATGAAAAATAACTATCCAACACCCATTCTATGACCAGGAGATAAAACATTCACAAATTCCTCTCTTATCTCCGGAGCATTAGAAGTCAGAATAGTGGTTAAAGAGAGTGATGGATATGAGACCCATTGGTACAAGAAAAAAAAAGATGTTCAATAGTTTCTACTGCCAAATTGGGTAATATGGGGATGGAGCTCACTTCCTTTTACACAATGCCTCATTCGTTGCTGTAGCTTTGCTTAAAATTTAAGTTATGTCTTCACCGTCGGTGCGAGTAGTTTTCCCTCTGCTAGGGTTTCCTTCTTTCAAGAGGGCAGTTGTCTCCTCCATATGCAGCTGATCCAGCTAGGGGGTCCATTTTGTCCCTCTCTCTGTAAGGCTCTCTCTCCCCTCATGGTGGAGTCCGTCAGTAGCCACCTTATGTCGAGGCCGGTAGAAGTACGGGCTGGGAGTGAATCTGGCGGTAGTGGTGAGTGGGGAGGTAGGGTAGAGGGTTTCAGGAAAGCATTCAAGCTGAATTCCTTTGGGAGACCCGCCAATAATGACCTCCGATGGGTTCCCCCTTGGTAGTTGCAGCTGAAGAACAGAGTGAAAAGGTGCATCGTTCTTCTACCAAGCGAAAGGGTGACCGCGACAGAGGCTGGAAATTGGGATTGTGTAGCTAGTCTGAGGAATCTAAAGGCAGAGTCATAGATGCAACCAAAGGTACAAAATGTTCAACCCTTTGATCTTGAGGTGAGTGATTTGCTAAAGGTTCCAATTTCCCCCATTAGTGTCTATTTGGGTTTGAGATTTGTGCTTGGTTAGACCGATTTGCACTCTATTGATCTCTGTATGCTATGCACTGTCGCCTTGTATGAAGCTTTGACTGTGGGTGTAATTTGTTTTGTTTTGTTTAAGTGGGTTCTTCGTTATATACCTCCACTGGGTAGAGGATTTTGCAATTCAAAGTCTCGAATCTAGGCTGCCTCTGTCCTAATAGATTTAGTGTGGAAGGTTTTTAGATGGGAACAAATAATTGTTCCAAACAGGGATTTTGACACCACTCCAAAATATGGTTATACTTGGTGGTCAAGGGTATCAGTATGTGGTGGAATGGGAAAGTTTTTTAGTAATCAACCGTTGATAAGTTGTGCAATAAATAGACAACAGAGAATTATTAGTCTGCGTTTGTTTAGTGTGTTTTTATGCGCTATTCATTATTGGCTAAATGTGTGCCTGGTCAGTGTGTTGTTTAACACTGTTCATTGTCAGGGTAGACATATGCCAGTTCAGTGTACATGGATTTACTGCTCATCCTTGGACTAGAGTAGTATTTCTTTATCCTATTGTCTATTTGATTGTGAGTTCTTTGATATGTTGATAAAGGTTCTCCTGGAGTACTTACTGGCTCTAAGGAATATGGTTAGGAACCCTTCTTGCAAGTGTGTTCCCATGGAAGCAAATTTGGTAATCGGGTGGATTGACAAAGCTTCACCGGAAAGGTCTTGCCCTGTAGTCTGGGTATTTCGACCTCCGTTTTTGCTGCAGACCTATTCGGTGTATGGTGCATTAGGTGATTTGGTTATGTTCTTAATTTATCATTGTAACAAAGATCATTTAATTACTTGGTTTTGTAATCTGTTTGCTAGGTATGTAGGTATGTGTGTTTTCTATTTTTCTCTGCTAGTTTTGGTTGTAGTTCCTGAAGATCACGAGACATTGTATTCTATTTGTTTTTAATATTACTAGTTTCCTTTGATGGCAAACAAAAAAAGTAGATTTGCTTAAAATTCTCCATATAAAATGCTGAACTCGAGGAATGATGCGGAGCTTCCAAATAAATTTCCAATTTGCTGATGACATAATAATTCTTATATACTTCTTCTCCCCTATCCACTATTAAATTTTCTTTGGACGGTTAAAATTTAATGTCTTATAAAAATATTATTTTTATATCAAATAACAATATATATTAAAATAAATTTTCTAAAATTTAATCTAAACAGTGTACATCTGTATACTTTTATTAGAATATTGTATTTTTTTAAAAAAAAAATTGAATTTCAACCTTTCTAAATTAATCTAATGGTAGAGATAAAAAAATGGCAAGGAGGCAGAAGGTAATGGAAGAGAAAAGGTTCTCTTGTTGATTTGCTAAGCTCTAATACATGGAATACATAATAAGTAAATAAAATGTGTTAATTGAAAGATTATTATAAACTTTATATGAGTATCGTGCACCTACAACCACTAACTCTTAGGATTCTTCATGTTCAATGTCCTAAGTCTACACAAACTTCCACACTAAAGTTTTTCATGGTTAATGCCATTATGGTCTTTTTTATTTCTTTGTCACCCTAGAATAAGACTTTAATGGTTGAAACCTATAAATAAAGGCTACGTGCATTTGTACCAAGAAAAACAAGTGAATGAGAAATAGGAGGATCAAATTCTCCATGGATATGGCTAGCAGAGTGCAGGAAGAACTCTGGTGCCTTATTGAGAGCTTGACCCAAGCCGGACAAAAAAAAAAACAAATATCACAAGCAAATAAATCAAAATCTAACACGTCAATGACCTAGAATGAGCCAGTCCTATACTTACAGGCAACACATTCTATTTCCATTTGCAAGGGCTTTAGCTTTGATTTTACCTATATTATGCTAAATATGGATCACACTAATATCACGAGCATTTCAGTTAGCTTGTCAAGTAATTTTTCCAACTTATTTATTCACTTTTGTCAAGTAAATGAAAGAAAAGAAAAAGTTCCCTATATGAGCTCTCTTCTCATAAAAGAAAATGCTCTGTTCTATGAGAAAAACTAATGGTAAGAAAGGAAGAAACAACATTTTTCCCATAAAATTATGAAATTTATTATTATTATTATTATTATTATTATTATTATGTTGCATTTTAATTATAGGGACTTTAATCCAATGTAAGTTCAAGAAAGTTAATACCACTAATTTAACCTGATGTATAATTCATATGCACGCATGTACACAACTCACCTCTTTTCAGTTAGTAAATTCATCTTTAGTCAATAATATACTAAATTCCTTATTTAATAATTACATTCATACCATTCTTAATGCACCTGTTTAATTAGTCTCTGCCCTGTTTCATAACCTTTTTTTTTTTACCAAAGTTTTGTAATTGATTATACACAAAACTTGTTAAATGCATTCTTTGTTTATAGCTTTCAATCTCCATTCTCAGACATCCCTTGAAGCACCAAGCAGCTTGTGCTTTGGTGAAGAACTCTTTATACAATTCTTGTAGGTCTTAGTTTGAATCTTCCAATTGAAGTGCACTCAAGAAAAAGAGCCTTTCTCTCAATAGTCAGTTGTAACAAGCAGTATAACTGTTAATTCCTTCAGGTCTTACTTCTAGGATGCTGAGAACATTTTCCACTTCAATCAAAAATTAAAAATACTATCCGTTTAAGGATGTTGAGAAACTTTTAGATTCTCCCCTTCAAATATGAGCTTGAAGACTTGAAAGCCCAACTACAAGGAAACAAGAAAGCGATTCTATTACTAGTTAATGAAAGCCACATAGCATAATTACTAGCAACAAATGATGCTTTGAATGTAAAGACTTGAATTGAATCACCCATAAGGACGTACATACATAAAGATCCTACGTAGATATATAGAAGAAATTGAGTTATCTCCAACTAACAAATGTCTGTTTGGATCTATTGGAACAGGGTAATATTGCTACATTTTTACTAATTTCAAAGTGACATTTGTGATCGAAATGAGTTGGGAAGTGAAAATTGATTCTCACTAATCTCTAAGCAAGTACATTTATGCAACTGTCAACTACTTGCAAATAATATGTTACTACTTACAAATAATCTATTACAACAAACACAAACTAACTAATATAAATAATTAATTAGTTACTCTAACTATGGCACCCCCCACAAGCGGGAGCATGAATATTTTTCATGCCTAGCTTGGAAATGAGCTCATGGAACCGAGTAGGATGAAGAGGCTTGGTGAACACATCCACAAGCTGATCCGAAGACCGAACAGGGAGAAGATGAATGATATTAGCTTGAACATTTTCTCGAATAAGATGAGAATCTAATTCAATATGCTTGGTTCTTTCATGAAAAATAAGATCATTACTAGCAAGCACCACATCATCAACATTTACTAAGAGGACTGTGAAAGAAGTGGAAGAGGCCTTATAAAAAAGGGAATGATTAGAACCAGATTGCAGATATCCATAAGAAAGTAAGGTGGAAGAAAGTTTGGAATACCACTGCCTACTTGCTTGTTTCAAGTCATAGAGAGATTTTTGGAGCTTTCATACTAAATTTGGTTGAGGACGAGTGAAACCTTATGGAAGATCCATGTAAACTTCTTTATTAATGTCGC
Source organism: Inga oerstediana (assembly GCA_963210345.1). NCBI lineage: Eukaryota > Viridiplantae > Streptophyta > Magnoliopsida > Fabales > Fabaceae > Inga > Inga oerstediana. The sequence continues at coordinate 70,036,950 of OY723400.1, read as the reverse complement.
CATGTAAGAAAGCATTGTTGACATTGAGTTGATGGAGATGCCAATTCTTAGCAGCAGCAATAGACAATAAGAGCCGAAGAGAGGTCATCTTGGTAACTGAAGAAGAAAAAGTGTCAAAGTAGACAATGCCTTCGGTTTGTGTATAACCCTTGGCAACTAATATGGCTTTATGGCATTCAATATCACCAATCGCCTTAAACTTAGTTTTAAAAGCCCATTTACAACCAATGTTCTTGTTATCCAGTGGTAAAGGAGTCAACACCCAGGTCTGGTTTTGTTCAAAAGCTTTAATTTCTGCAGACATAACATCTCTCCAATGGGAATGTTTAGCAGCTTGGTGAAAAGTTTTGAAACCAAAAGCAGGGCTCGATCCAGGCTGAGAACTACCTATGGTAAGAAGTACTTTTGGTTCAGAAGAACCATGGAGCTCACGTTCTTGTTGAGCAACCAAGGAGAAGACACGATTGATCAGAGGTAGCAGATCCAAAAGCATAATCTACGATTTGATAGAAGCATAAGACTCATTTAAACCTTTCAGAAAATGAATCACGTAATCCTGATCGCGATGACTCATAGCACTGGTAGTAGAACCACACACACAGGCTTTTAGAGGATGAATGTTCGAAAGTTCCTCCTAAAGAGTCTTGAGCTGTGTGTAATACTCATCGATAGTCATACTTCCTTGTTTAAGAGTATAAATTTACTCTTGGAGATCAGCAATTCAAAAAATATCAATATGAGAGTACCTTGATTTAAGATCATTCCAGATCTCAGAGGCAAAGTCGAATGACAAAATACTCTTCGCAATTGTTGGAGACAAAGACTTAGTAAGCCATCCTTGTACCAAATTGTTGTAGCGTTCCTATGCCGGAAAGAGAGCGTCGGAGGAAGCAGGCTGTGAAATGGATCCATTAATGAATTGTAGCTTGTTCTTTGACAAGAGAGCCATACGTATAGCACGAGCCCAAGTGTGGTAGTTCGAACCATCAAGTGGCGAAGCAACAATGATTAGCTCCGGATTTTCGTTCCGGTGTATGTAGTAGGGACTGGATTGATCAAGAACCAGATATGAGGCCAAGAGTTTCAATCGGAAGTTTGAGAAAATTGTAGCAGAAGAAAGAAGAAAGAGATTATGGCAAAGGGAAAATGCCTTAAAATGTAAGGGCAAAAACGGAAGCTAGAAGAGAGAGAAAAGCAAAAGAATTCTCTAATACCATATGACCGAAATGAGTTGGGAAGTGAAAATTGATTCTCATTAATCTCTAAGCAAGTACATTTATACAGCTGTCAAATACTTACAAATAATTTGTTACTACTTACAAATAATCTGTTACAACAAACACAAACTAACTAATACAAATAATTAATTAGTTATTCTAACTATGACATTAGCTCTAAAAAAAAAATTAAGGCACTCAATGCTCTTTTAAGAAAACTTTTCAAGCAAAAGTGCCCTTTAACATTAGAATCATATTGGCTTAATGAGCTCACTTGAAACCCTATAGTCATGTTGCATTAATTGACGATGGTCTTTTTAGCCAAAAAAAAATTGACGATGATCCTAATGGAGATGTTTTCCATGACATAAGAGCCAGCTCCATTTAAACTATATGATTTGACGAGGCCCAAATACATTTGAATTAAGCCTGATAGGACCATATGGGCAATAAAGTTTACACCAAGCAATTAGAAGAAAAAACTTTAAATAAATAAATAAATACCCTTATCATTTGAAAAACTCAAAAATATTATTTCAATTTGCAAAATCCCAAATCAGTCTAATATACCAAAAACGAATTTAGGAATGTTTGTGTTTTTACAATATTGCCCTTCAATTTAAAAAAGATATAGAGCCATCCCCCCTCATTGGTTGGTAGAGGTGGGAAAACGAGCCAGTCAGCCCTTGATGGGCTTGGGTCTAAAGGGTCGGGTTTGAAAGACATGTTTCCCTAAAACACCTTGGATTGTGAAGCTTGACCCTTCAACTTATGGGTTTCAAGCCCTTTTACAAAATTGCACTATCTTCTTACTTTTTTTATATGGATAAAAATAAAATAATAAAATTCAAAATTCAAAACATAAATTTAAGTAAATTTTAGTGCCAAAATATTGTTCAAATTTTCAAAACCAAACCAAAACAAAATTCTAGTACATATGCCTACTTTTTTTATTAGCGGCATTAACTGCTTAAGGCCTTGTCTGGTTGGGAGTTTTTGGAGGGGAGGGAAGAGGAGGGTTGGAAATGTATAAAGTGTTTGCTGGGAAAGAGGAGAGGTAAGGGGTGAGAAATTTTTTTGTCTTTTAGGGCTTCCCACCCCTCATGTTTAAAACCCCATTTTTCCTCTTCTCAAAATCAACGCTTTCTTGAAATCTCTAGATCATGTGCCAAAATCCATTAAGTCAGCTTCAGTTATTGACGGTGATGATGATGAACTAGCAATCTCAGAGTAGAAAGAGCATTATGTCTTCAATACCTACAAGCGAACATTCCAAGGCAATACAGAGGAAATTCACCCAACTAAGAAAATCACACCAGTAGAATCATGCTCAAAGCAAGAATCCATGTAATTGGATCGACAATCATCAAGAATAAGAAGAGGATCTATGCTTAGTTCCATCTAGACTATGGCCAATCTAATTTCCTGTTACATAAGCAGATAAGCGGTGTCAGATTTGCTCCCAATGATGCAGAGGATGAGAAAGCTCACAAATAATTTCAGAAACTTAACATTTGAGGGCTTCCATTTAAAGCAAGTTCACTAAAAAAGTTATTCTTGTATAATGGTTAGATACTTGGCTAGACATCATTTGGATGGTTATCTTTATTATGCAAGGATGGACCGACAACAGGTTGTTCATACGCCAAATTTCTAAGGGGGTTGAATCATTTTCGTCTTCCAGAGAGACCCTCTCACTCAGAGAAATAAGGTTTGGCCCATATATTTTTTTGGAATTCCCAAGACACTTCTGTCATGTTTTCAACATGGCGACCACATGAAAAATTGTCATTACTATCATGTTGAAGAATTGACCTTAGAAATGGATGGACAATTCATCATCATACGAAGACTTTTGATTTTTGATGTAAAAATGGTAAAAGAAGAAGGAAACTGTATAAATAAAGAGAAAGGGCATATGAGTTAATTTATAATTAGCCCCCCTCACCTACCCTCTTGAAACAAATAAAAAACCAAAATCTCTCCTTCCCTCTTCTTCAATCAAATAAAGCTTAGAAGTTATGATTCATAACCTCCTATACCCTACCCCTACCCATATTTAATGAACCTCCCCTACCATCCCCTCCATTGAACCAAGCACACCCTACAAAAACTTTTATGCTTTATAACATTAAAAAAACACCTCTCACATATTTGCTTTATATAGAACAAAATCACTTAAAATAAGTTAATTCAAATACACATTAACTCATATTTCGTATAGAAAATAACAAGTTGATGGGTAAAATAGCGTTTTAAAAAAATAATAAATTTAAAACTACAATGGTATAACGATTTTTCAAAATAATCATGTACAGTACAATTGTAACATTTTTTTGGGGGAAAAAACTAAATGTTGTCATGGGACATTTGAATGGCATGGCTCACACATCGATCTAGGGCTTGTTTGGTTGGGCAATTGACAGACTTGTATGTGCTTATGCATATAATTCGAACAACACTCCTCTCACATACTTATATCGTATACCATAAATCATGATTGAAAAGTAACTTTTAAAGACTCCAATCGCTATTCCAAATAAACACCTAGTTAGTTGATCCATTAATGAGAGCAATTCACATTCATATTATGTATTGACTTTCCAAAACATTTCACATTTTGCCCATATGCTAGTCATAGCTTGAATGTTGACACACATTATGATGAAAAACTAGAAAATCATATAACATCAAAATAAAAATAATTATACTTTTATAATATTTATATATATTATGTTACAAAATATAACTAGGTACTATATTACATTCAGGGTGGATTAAGTATAATTTTTCTACAGTGTTTTATTGTAAAATTTTATATATTAAGGATTGGAGGGGATAATAAAAAATTTAATTTAATTTAATTTGTTGTATATGACATGTAGGAGCAAAGCAAAATTTAAGATGGAAACAAATACAGGGGAACATTTGACGATGTGGCTTATTTCAAAGTCACGCTCCATTTCACACCAAACTCGTCCAGTACAAAAACGTGCAATTTTCTTTATGACCGACCACAAATCAAAATAATGCACTGATCATGAAAATGTGGTCACTCATTATGTTAATGGAAGAAATTATACAAGCAATTTTCTTTCTCATTCCTTGTACCATTTTCCAGGAGACAACTAGGGATGAGCAAAAAAACCTGGTAGTCTAGGTAATCTGGTTTGACCCAAGGTGGCCCGGTCCAATCTAGTCTAATAAAAAAAAAGCCTTATAACATAAAAGGACCAGACCAACCAATTAGGCTGGACCAAGTTTAGGACTAGGTGCTTAGTGCACATGATCTAGTCTGGTCTGGCCTGAGTCATTTTTTTTAAAAAAATAGTTGTGTGGTTGCACTTTAATTTTACCCTCACTTCTCACTCTTGCTATGACCTAATTAAAAAAGAAGCCCTACTACAACACCCTCAATCCTCACAGTGTCGCTCCTTTGGTCCTCCTCTTAGCTTAGCTACCGCTGTGATTCTCTATTTGTTAGCAGTGAGCCTCTTTCTCCCCCTCTCCTTGTCACACCTTCACACAGTCTGACGACTTCAGTCTTAAAGAGTTTACTCCAAGCAAAGTCGCTCAAGGTTCTTGGGTGGGTTGGTTACCAAGTCCAACTCTAGAAATTCATCCTCATCCATGGCTCCTATCTATAAGGAGGTAAGGTCAGTAAAAGTGTTAATGACATTAAATAGACCTTTCCCTCTTCGAATATTGGAGATTTTTATTGAATGGTTTAGGAGATTTTTATAAATTTATAATGGGGTTTTAATGTTTTATGATGAGTTTTATATGATTAAAGGTATTTTTTTATAGCCCTAATTATGCTTATTAAGTTGAAGGCAACAAAAAAAATTGTGCTTGATAGGTACAAATCTCTCCTCTCAAGGAGGAAAAAAAATCAAATTCAACTCTTGGGTCCAGGTAGTCTTGCAGACCAAGTCTAGTCCAATTTGACCTTGGGTTAGTAATGGACCGGACCGGACCTCGGGCAATGTTGCCTAGCCTGAGGTCCTCTCTAGACCAGACCTCAGGTTGATGTCAAACCTGACCTGGTGTAGTTCATGCTCATCCCTAAGGACAACTACTGATCTTTTTTTATTGTGATTTGACTACTTACTTATTTCTACCTAAATTCAAGAAAATATATGCATTTTTTGGCATTAATATATGTCGATGCTGCTATGGGCCTTGGTCTCAACCTAGCCATAATTAAATTATTAATTAGGTTTGTTTAGTGGATGACAAAAGATCCTAAAATCTCAATATATTTAAATGTCAAAGTGTTGAATTATTTCCTTGATTCTAGTAGATGTAATCTAAGTGATTATAGGGTTACCAATTAACCTAGACACTAACCTATATGTATTGCATATCATTACATGAATAAATAAGAATTTATGAGCACCAGATTGGTCATGGTACTAGAGCCATGATTAGATTTGGCATTGGTCTAGACCCACCTAGCAAGGACGATGGCTTTCTCTCAGCATCGCACAATGCCACTATAGCAACGAGAATTTCGAGAGGAGTCACCAAACACCACAAGACATAAATACTGTTGCGATTACCATTTTAGATTGACTGGTAAAAATTATATTTAGTGGGATATTAGAGTGTGCTTGTATGCCACCGGAAAAGCCAAACTCAACTACTTGACCGGCACCATACCAAAGCCTCCACCAACATATCCTAAGTATAAAGAATGGGAAGTAGAAGACTCCATGGTTCAATACTGGTTCATGAATTCTATGATAATAGATATCATCACAAGTTTCTCTCTATTTGAATTCACAAAAGAAGTATGGGAGGCAACTCGTGATATATTCGCCTCAGTTAAAAATCGAGCAGCTGTACTAGAGATTAAAATGAAGCTAGACAACCTCAAACAAGGTAATCTCTTGGTGACCGAATACTGGACTAATCTCCTTGTTTTATGGCAATGTTTAGACAATATGAAGCAGCATGTGAGTGGAGCAATCCAAATGATGCGCACCTCTACTAGAGAATCAAAGAGAAGAAAAGAGTCTCTAAATTCCTATTAGGACTCTAGCCCTCTTATGAAGCCATCCATGCACAAGTAATGAGTCAAGAAGCCTTGCCAAGCTTGAGGGAAGTACTTTTCATCATGAAACAAGAAAGTCAAAAGACCATCTTTGCTCATAGACAACAGAACCAAATACCTATGGAAACAACTAGATTCTATTCAAAGGGAAGTCAAAAGACCATCTTTGACCAATGCACTTGCCGTATTCATAGATTACATGAATCAAATTTTTTTACAATATCACCATAGGATAATGACACTTGGCATTTTTAATCCCAAAAATCATTTTTACCTCCATTTTTCTTGTGCTAGGTGAAATTTACAAGAGAAAGGGAAATAAAATTGTCTCAATAATTCCATAATTCAATTAAATGAATTATGTATAATTCCTACCAATTTCACAACTCTTGACTTATTCCAAATATACATTCTCCTTAATTAATTGAAATTAACTTCAATTAGTTGAAAAATAATCAATCTGGGGCTAAATTGACAAAATTATGATTTTGTCATTACCTTTATAATCTAATTTCCTTCTTGAATTAATTTGCTCATTTTTTCATGAATATGAATATTTCAAAATTCATAAATTCCAAATTTCATGAATATTCACCATTTTATCGAATTTCCCAAATAATTATAATATATTTTTGGTGAATATAAGGGTGTTACAGTTCTCCCCCACTTAATTAAATTTCGTCCTCGAAATTTGCCACACTTATACATTCATAAACTCTGGTTAACGTTTCTTCATACTGTCTTCTATTTCCCATGTAGCCTCTCTGGGCAATAACCTTTTCCAGACAATCTTGATGAACAAAATACTCTTGTTTCTAAGTTGCTTTTCCTGCCGATCGATGATTCGGTCAGGTATGACTTCGTACATCAAATCTTTGCACATTTCCACATATTCGTACTGTATTATGTGTTCTGGATCAAGTTGATACTTTTTCATCTGGGAAACATGAAAAACATCATGTAGCCTGCTCAGATTCGGTGGCAAAGCGATACAGTACGCTACTGGCCCAATCTTCTCCAAGATCTCGAACGGACCAATGTATCTTGGTTGCAGCTTCTTTACTTTAAGTGCTCTGCCAATACCATAACAGGTAATATTTTCATGAACACATGGTCACTAACTTCAAATTCTAGAGGTTTTCGCCTCTTATCTACATAACTTTTCTGTCGGCTCTGAGCAGCTAGCAACCTCTGCTTAATCAATTTTATATGCTCCGTTGTCTGATCAACAAGGTCTGGCCCTACCAATTCCTTCTTAGACAACTTAGTCCAGCATATTGGCAATTGACACTTCCTCCCATAGAGTGCCTCATATGTTGCCATCTAGATGCTCGAATGATAACTGTTGTTGTAGGAAAACTCTGCCAACTTCCTTTATAATCAAGCACACACGCCCTTAGCATGTCCTCAAGGGTTTGAATCGTTCGTTCTGTCTGTCCATTAGTTTGAGGATGATATGCTGAGCTGAATCGGAGCTTGGTACCCAAAGCTTCATGTACCGCCTTCCAAAACTTGGAAGTGAATTGTGGATCTCAATAGGAGATAATGTTCTTCAGAGTACCATGTAATCTCACAATCTCCTTAATGTAGATCACCACCAGTTTGTTAGGAGAATAGTGAATATTAATCGATAGGAAGTGATCTGTCTTTGTATACTTGACTAACACCATTGCCTAACACAATCTGACTAGATAGATTTAAGTCTCTGAAACCCTCGATAATTTTCTGCTCATAGATCATCATGGCTGCCACCTACATTGATTTCCAGCTTAATGAATCAGCAACGACATTAGCCTTACCGGGATTATACTTGATTTCTAGATTGTAATCTTTGAGCAACTCCATCTATCTGCGTTGTCTCATATTAAGTTCTTTATGGTCATACAAGTACTTCAAACTCTTGTGGTCGTAGTACAACTCTACAGTCTCACTATAGAGATAATGTCTCTAGATTTTCAAAGCGAATACAATTTCCGCTAACTCAAGATCGTGGGTAAGATAATTCAATTCATGAGGTTTTAATTGTCGAGATGCATAGGCCACCACCCAGTCATGCTGCATCAATTATAGTTTTTCACCAATTTAACTAATTTAACCAGTAGTTAAAATTCAAGATGTGACATTTTAGCTTTTAAATATCTCGGTTAGCATAAAAAAATTTTCTTTCAATAATGTCCAACTTGATATGAATATTAGTACCATCATTTTGCATCTTTCTCATATGCTAAACCACTTAATGTTATATTCTAGAAAATTTCCAGATTTAAAATATAGACTAAATCGACATTTAAATGCCTCTAACTAAGGCTTAACCACTAGAATTAATTGTTTAGTATCTAGAGGCATTAAGTAATAAACTTTCAATCAGTTTTTTGTTCCTCTAAAATTAAACAATGACAGCCACAATAAGTCATGTGAATGCATACATACATGTATGCATGTATATATAGAGAGAGAGGGTACAAGCCTTAACTTTTATTTACTTAAGTTTATCATACCTAATGAAATTTCCAGCATGCAAAGTAGCATATACCACAGCAAGAACAATAAGATTTTTTTCTTCCTTAACCTCATTACCTCACGTATAAGCACACACTCTTAATCTGGAAAATGTTCAACTTTTCTTGAAAATCCTTAAAGTTGGACAGCACTTGTTCTTAATTAGAAAAATACAGCAACCAACATGCAACTAACATATATATCGACTTTAATCATCTCTTTGGGATCCTTAATCAGGCTTTGATGCTTTGAGGCATTTGTTCAACAAGTAGAAACCTTAAAATAGCAACTCATAATTCAATTTCAAGCTTCAACAATTCAGTTCATCAAGCATCAATTCAACCATCATTTAAATGACTTTAACCATGGTTTATCTACAGCTAAGACACTTAATTATTACAATCAGGAAAACTACGAAACTTTAACAAGTAATTTGCCACACAAACAAGCAACAACAAACCAATTTATGGGAACTGGATGATAACATTTTGAGAAACATACCTTTGAATTCGCCAATTTTTGGCCAACTACTATCAATAGATCAAAAAAGGCACACTGCATAACATAAACGTTTCAGCCAATTGGGGGACTTGCAAGTCAATAAAAAAATAAGGGCATATTGCAAACATTGGAATCTCTTAGGAGAAAAGGAACAATTGAGAAAAATACAATATTAAAAAATGATACCAATCAATTCAAAATGAAAGGATCAAGAACAACAAGCTCCGAGGCAGCCACTGCGAATACTTAGAGAAACAAGCATTTGGATTTATCATCATTGAAAATTCAATTCAGATGAATAAATTGTAACTTCAAAATTAACCAAAGCTTCTCATAAGAGAAGCATCATAAAGGAATTTAAGACACTATCAGAAGAATGACCAAAAAAGTACTTTAAAAACATCTAGCAGTAACTTGCTAACAAGTTCGCTTGTAAATATTCCATCCTATAATGACAAGCAATTTAAAAAATCAACAATAGAAGCTGACAAAGTAATTCAGATGGATAAATATATGGGATGTGTTCATCCCTAAAGCACTCGTGACTGCTAGAGGGGCAGCTAATGTACGAAATGGCAACTAAATGCATAGGGGAACAAGACCCCTGAGAAAAAATCAAAAATGAAATGCATAGGGAAACAACACCTTTGAACCCATTAACAAGAACTAAATATAGTAGAAGATTATAAGGGTCATCAGATATAGTGAAAGACTTAAAATGAAATAATCACAAACATCTCATCTGAACTATGTTTTTGTTCATCACATGACCTTACTATCCCTTCCTCCTCTATTGCAACCACCAGCACCGTTCTCAAATTTTTTTAGAATCCAAGATAAATCATAGGAAACTATACACTTTTTTCAATTATCCAAGGCAATAAAAGACTTTTCCAATAAAGTATCTAAATAAAATAGAATGCAAGATCTCAAACCTAGGGTTTGGGCAATTCCAATCTTGAGCTCTACCACCTCCTTTTCCACCATAGTCACCTCTCCTTGATATCTGACACCTGCAATTTACATCATATTACGGCACAATCATGTGAGAAAATAGATAGGAAGAGAAAAATGATCTTGGAATGGTGGAAATAAAAAACTGAAAACAATGAAGAAAAACAAAGACTGTGAGAAAATTGAGGAGAACGAAGGGCAGCTAAGGCAAGAATGAAGGCCCAGTGATGGTAGCGATGGTAAGAAAGAGATGAAATTGGGATGGGGTTCAAGGTGAGGGAGAAGTGTGGGGACGGTGGTGAGGGTGGAGGAAGATGACGAGGTCGGGAAGCTGCAACGGGAAGACAACGGCCGTAGCGTAGCTTCCGTACTGAAAGACGACAGAGACAAAGACTGAGGTTGGAGTTGGATCTTTCATGGTAGAAGAAGGAAACTGAAGAAAAATGGAGAGGTAGGAGAAAATAGTCTTGCAAGTTTTCTTTTGGATTTACATGTTAAAAAAATTTAAAACTAAAATTCATCTATTGTAACACTTGCTTGACAAGCACTATAGTAGATGATTTTATAAAAAATTTTAATCAATTGTAACACCTTCCGGAGTAGTTGCTACCCTATAGGATATCTTTTTCTAAAACAAACATATCTATTATTGCACAGGTTTAATTAAGTGCTACAAAAGATATCCTCCTTTACAGCTATAGGTTTTTCAGAAGGAGTGCTACGGAAGCCACTTTTTGTAGTAGTGAGGCAGCACCAAACAGAACCTTTTGAACATAAACTAAGCGTGATGAAATGATTTATGACATTTGCTCCCTATTTCTTTATCTCAGAACACTAGGTTTTTCATCATTTTTTATTCAAAAAATTGAATCCTATAGCATTCGAACAACTAGTGTGCGTGTGTATACACACACCTCTTTAGCTTCAGCAATCCAACAACGTCATAAATCTTCAATTTGTAAATGACATACCCACATGATACCACCTCTTTTACATTTATCAAATTGAACTTCTAGTATTAATTTTCTGAAAAAACAATGGCATTTGTTTATTCAAATTCCGTCAAACTTCAGCTAGCCCCAAAACATTGGTTTATGAACCATTAAACATTTTTTAAGTACCTAAGGTTCTCTTTTTCTCATCAAGGAACAATAACCAGCAAACGTACACCAGTCTTTCGGCTCCCAAACTTAAATTCTTCATCAATCAACAATTATCTATTGCATTCAGGAATGTTATTTGGTTTCAGCAGCTAGTACACCATGATAAATCAAACAGAATGTCCCAATCACATTTTGTAATTTCTCCTTTAATCGGTACTTTCCTGACTCAAAATCAGAATTTAACCTTTTAGCAATTCCTAAACAACATCAATAGAAGATATTGAAGATGAAAAGGGAGTTGGGTAACTCACCTTGATCGGAATCTGTAATTGCATAAAGTATTCGAGCTTCCTTCTGGCCATCTCTCATCCGCTTGCCTTCAGAATTTCCTAATCTCTTGGTTTGTCCACTCCTTCCTCTCTTTTCTCTCTTCTCTTCACTCCTTCCTCTGTCCCAAAATTTTTCAACCCTAGCACTGCTCACCCAATACAGGTTGGGGAGGTGGTTGTGCAGCAACCCACTTTCATGGTACTTCCTATCTAATCCAAGGTTATTCTTAGTCCCTCATATTAAACAATACAACCGGGTCTAATTCCAATCCCTACCCTAGTGTTTTGTATCAAAAAGGGCCTAAGGATTTTAAGGAGGAGGAGAGAGTGGCTCTCCATTTCTCTTTATTTTTTTTAAATGGCTCTCCATTTCTCTTTATATTTTTTATAATGGCTCTCCATTTCTCTTAACTACCTATTCCCTCCACTTCTTTATTTCTACGATTTGAGATTTAATATTCAATAAAACTATTATTATAATATTAAATAAATAATTTAAATTATTAAAATTATTTAAAAAAATTTCCTTGGTTACTTTTGGCCTTCATATATTTAATAATAATTCCTTTCTTAATTTTCTAGAATTCACTTACATGAAAATAAGTTTTTTGAATAAATTTATTTTCTTGAGGTCTTAATTAATTCCTTTAAGCGTCCTCGACACTCTATAAATTATTAATTCAAAACTTAAAAGTTCATATGTTAGAGAGAAGAAGAGAATTGGAGAGAAGAATTGCGCATGTTCACTAACACAGTGATGAGTGTTTCCGCGACATAACTTACCTAAAAATTAGCCACAATTCAACTCTGAAAAGTAATTGTCAAGCAAAGATAAAACAAAACAAAACATACGCATAAAACAAACAAATAAACAAGTTAAAAAAGAGAGAGAATTCTAATTAAATATAGCTAAAATAATCAAAACCAACATCAAGTCTACCAAATCTCATTCCCTATCTAGTTAGGCGTCTTAACTTTATTATAAACTTATTAAAACAATTACAAAATATGTTCGGGTTAGGACGAACATATTTACAAGGAAGTTCATAAAGGTATTTACCACGGCTAAGACATGAAACGTAATTATAATGCAGTACTGGAATACCTATCTAATCCACCATTATCATGAGAGAAATTAACGATGATGCCCCCAAGATTCGCTTACAAGAACATGCATTTAAACAAAATAACACTTTTACAGGCAATTTAAATGTCATTCTGAAAGAAGACTTGGATCAATCACACACGACATACTCCTTCGCCCTCTGCTTCCCAAAAGTTATTAACCTTTACCACCATGCTATATGTTTGCGCATATATATATATATTCAAACAATAACTATGCTATACAAGTGTGCATATATATATATATATTCAAGCAATACTATGCCCTTTCAAGTTTCAAAATAGAGTTGAACAATCTTAATCCAACCAAATTCCTCCTCATCACATTTTCACAAACACCTTGTGTGCATCAACATCCAAACAAGTTCATCAACTTCTTAATCTTCAGATCTCTTGTCTAAAGATTTCCAAAATCCAAACACCCATGTATAGAATTACTATGCTTTTCTAATTAAAAAAAGGAATTATCATCCTTTCCAAATTTAATTCATCACCAAGAATCGGTTCAAACCCAAGAAAATAGAACCTAAATCAATCTTCCTATTACAACAACCAAAACAATTAGAACAACATTTCCTATCCAAATAAGCACCTAAAACTTCAACTTCAGTTTGTCTAAACTTTAATCTTCTCTCATACATCACACACAGGCCACAGAACAATACCAGGAAAATAAACACACGGCAGCTACACAGAAGCAAGGAAGGAGGGAAGTTTTCGAACATACCGACACAAACGGAGCACTGAAGAACAGAGTTGGAGGAGGCAAGGTTGGTGTGTGCTGAAGAAGATAAAGAGGATGCAGGTGGCTCAAGCACACCCACAAGACGACGTCGTTTGAAGCAGCAAAAGAAGAAGCTTGGCGGACCAGAAAAGGAGAAGACCCCAACACAGTTGTTGCGCGGGCAGCCTCTGATTCCTTAAATAATGGACTGACGAGAAATATCTTTTTAACACTTTCTATACATAACCACTAACCAACTCCCAAATTCTATTCTATACTTAGCCTATGGTGCATTACCATTGCATAATAATCTCTCCCAATCCCAAATTCTCATTTAGCTCTCCAACATGTTTCTGTTTCCTTAATTCTTCACTTAGCCTCACTAATGTCATCAATTTAAAACTTATCACATTCCTTATTATTCAAAAATACCTCATTTTCTAAAATGAAAATTCTCCAGATTTATAAACAATACTAACATCATCATTACAATGTCTCTAATACTTTGAAACACCTCCAATCTCAGCACTATCAACATGCAATACTAATCTCAAAATCTATTAAGCAATTTTACTTCCTTTATTCATATCTTAATACTTTAAAATACCTGTTTAATGTTTAGGAGCATCAAAACAGTGGTTTTATTCAGTTTCTCTCCCAAAACACAGCTTCAATAAACTTCAAACACATCATATAGGCACATAACTCTTACACAACTTGTTTATCTTAGCATCTAAGCGTTTCTATGAGGTTTCCATAAGACAATCAAACAAAATTCTTCTGTACTATCATAATAGATTTGAACGCATCATCCTAAAGCAATATTCAATATGCACAAGAGGAAATTACTGCCACAAGCTCCATTGTAACAACCAGGCGTGATTTCCATGGCTTAAATCTTCTGTTCCTTATTTCCTCTCTCTAGAATCAGATTTTCCATCCCCCAATCACTCTCAAATCACCCATCAAATAGACAAACTGAGGGTAGAGTAATGGTTTGGGGACTTACGTTGGTCCAAGATCAAGCTTGCACGTCCAAATGGCACCTCCTTCAAGCTCTTCGGTTTTCTTCCTCTTCTCTCGTAGATCTCCCCACTCCGTCACTCTGTTTCTGTCGTGCAAGGGCCAAATGAAACAGTACAGGCATTTGGGGTTTAAAAGAGAAGGAAGAGTGAGGTTTTGTCTTTAAATTCCTTGGACCACTTACAACAAGGCTTATCACATAAGCTTGCCTTTTTCATTAAGCTATTGGGCCCTTTTTTTAATAAAAATCTTATGCTCATTTTCTTGATCAGATGGCATGCCCTGGGCTTCACATATTGGGCTTAATCATGACCCAGTCCAAATTTTGAGCTTGGCATGGTGAAATTACCATTTCACCCCTTCTTTATCTATACTGAATTACTAAATAAATTTTAAAACTTAATCCTTAATACTTTATAAGGATTTTCTTCCTCAATTAGATTCTTTATCCCATAAAATAATTTTTGTGAAATTTACAGCTTTAAAATTTACCTGTAACTATTTTTCTTGAATTTTGAAAAAACAAGTCTTTAATTCTCTGAAATTGGCTTTAAAATCACTTGGGGCATATTTAGGGGACTAAACCTCTTCATAATTTTTAAAAATCCCCAAAATAAAATTTCATATTATTTTCTCAATTTTTTGGGCCCTTAAATTGTTTTATGATTATCTTAATTAAGCATTTTCCTTATGGCATACTTAATATGTTTGGCTCAACTGAGCTTACAAGTCTACTTAATTCAAACTTATTGTTGAGCTTCTAGGAACAAAGTTTGGGATGTGACACAATGTAAATCATATAATTATAAGTTTGTATCACTAAGGTCTACTTGTGGGCAAAAACTTTAGCATAGCATGAATTTACTTGAATTGATAAATTTAGAAGGCAGTTATATTTTCCAATACCTGTGAACTATTTAGAAAATACAATGCAATTCTATTCCACCCTAATTAAATATGCCATTATAATTATATACCTCTGGGTAAAGATTAATTAAGACCATATATTTAATTATAATTGATATCCTATAATGCCACATGTGATTATAAATGTGCATGCAACAAAATTGAGGATGCCGTGGGTACTTCTCAGAAAACAAGCATGATAACCACAAATATCATATACGTTTAAAATATAAATATGCACCAATAATCTAATATACGTTTAAAACATAAATATGCACCAATAACCCAATAAGAATTTAAACAATTAATTTAATCAACAAGAGTGACTAAATAACTGAAATTCTCCCACTTTAATTAAATTAATTAATCATTAATTGGAGTTGATGTTTTAAAAATCTATAAGCAGTTGTTTACACATGCACATTGAGGATGCTATGGCTACTCCCTAAAATTCATGCTAATCACAAAAATCAACTATGTGCAATTAAATTCCAGATATGCATAAATCTTTAATGAGAATTTAATTGATTAATTTAATGGAAAAAAATGTGACTAAATAATAATCATAAATAAATTCTCTAACTATTTTGTGCATCCAAATTAAATATAATATATGCACATCTTAATAGAGGCTTTAACTAATTAATTTGATCAATAAAAATTTAAATTAACAACCCTCCTACTATTTTATGCATCCAAAAAATGTTTAAGAAATCAACTTCAGCATATTTCAACTCAAATATAATTTTGTAAAATTCAAATAGGTACATAGTTGCCTAAAACAAAATTTCCCAATATTTAGACTATCAAAATATAAAAAATAAATTTGCAAAAATCTCTTTCAGCATGTTAATATCACCAAAAATAACTTTCCCTAAATTAAAAAAATTAAAAAAAGGGTACACAGAATAAATTATATGTTAAACATTTGCCTTTTCTTTTTTTTGCCAGCAATATGTTAAACATTCGCTAAATAAATAAAATATAACTCATCATATTTATTCAGCACAAAAATTAATGAAAATTAAAACAATATGGCTTAAGCTAGTAAAAAGCCGAAGCTAAGCCCAAAGAGAATTTCAAGAAATAAAACTAAAAGACAACTATAAAACCAAGTTAGAGGCCCAAAGCAATAAGAAGAAAAGTTGAAACTAAGTCCGAGTTCAATTCAAAATTCCAATTATTAAATGAACAAATATTAATTAAATTTAAACCCCAAAGCTAAATGGCCCATAAACTAAAAAGGCAACTTTTAGAAAAATAAAACCAGAAAACAAAATAAGTGAAGCCCAAATGAACAAGGTCCGTCCACAAAACAATTTTCACAAAAATGTGGAATAAGTAAAGAATCAAAAATTAGAAACCAAGAAATATCTCAGCCCAATTAAGCATACAAATAATTAAAGGAAAACCAAAACACAGAGGCCCAATTCTTAAAAAATATAACAATACAAGACAAAATTGACTATGCCCAATTAGCCTTAGCCTAATTGCTCATAAACAAAAGATGAATTAAACCCGGAATGCAAAATAGTAAAACTAGGGGAAGGACAAAATACCAAAACTAAAATGACGGGCCCAGATCTGTAACCCACCCTTCAGGATTAAATGAAACGGTGAGTTTCGCTCTTGGGCTAAATGTTGCCATTCCGTCTCATCTCTCTAATTTAGACAGATCCCTGAAAACTCGACCCAATCCTTTGGATTAACCCAGTAAGAACCCAACACAACTGCAGGTCCTACAAAACACAAGTAACCTTTTTGGGCAACCCCAGGCCCTGTTTTCGGTATTTTAAGAGGTGATTTTGACAACAAAACAAGTAGTAAAGTGATTCAAACATG
Source organism: Inga oerstediana (assembly GCA_963210345.1). Lineage (NCBI taxonomy): Eukaryota > Viridiplantae > Streptophyta > Magnoliopsida > Fabales > Fabaceae > Inga > Inga oerstediana. The sequence goes on along the minus strand of OY723400.1, from coordinate 70,019,671 downwards.
AACAATGATTTTCACCAGAAGTCACCAAGAAACAAATCAAATATTTGAATTTCAAACCTAAAATTGCGGCATGATTATGGGTTCCCCTTTATGGCAAAAGAATTAGAAAAAGAAGGGGGGCACAATGAAGCAATTTATTCCCCAAAGGCAAGCCAAAAAAATCAAATAAAAGATTTTCGATTTTCAAGGCAAACAAAATTAATGATTTCAAGACTTATCTTGCATGAGGAAAATGATGGTTTTCATTGAAGAGTGAAGAAATCGAACAAACTTCTCCATCCCACATTCAACAAGTACTCAGATCAAATTATGCATGCATAAAAATCAAGGGGGGAATTATACACACCAAAATTCATCAACGATGCAAAAAGAATCAAATCAAGACTTTGATTTGAATCCCAAAACAGAAGTGCAATTTTTTTTTTATCGATTTCAATTTTCAATTCAACAGTAAAAGGGATTAAAAGCAAAGCGAAACCGTGAACACAAATCACATATGCATTTACATACAATAAACCTAGGTGATTAAACCCGGATCGATCATTGAACTGGTCGGGAGACTGGTCAAGGGTCAATGGGTCAGATCGAAGTCAAACTGGAGCTAACCCGGGGCCAAATCGATGAGAAATTGAAGATTTTAGGCTTATTAATATGAAATTATAAAGAAAAAGTATTTTTTTTTTTAAAAAAAGTACCACACAGAGTTAACGACCGGACCGAACCGGTCTACTAGCCGGTTTGCTGGTTTCCAGACCGGGTCAACAGGTCCGGTCCGGGTTTGAGTACAATGCAATATACAGATCAAAATCATATATGATGCACAAATTAATTTTCAAATTTCTCAATATAATTTTCAAATAGAAAATTAAAGCATATTCAAGACACATCGCATACAAGAAAAATAGCAGGCAGAGGAAGATCTGGGAGGAATACTGAAAAAACCACATGGACATGCTTCATAATCAATTATCATATTATTTAATAACATGCAAAAGAAATATTAGGCAAAGGGGAATAAAAAAAACATGCTCTGATACCACATATTAGAATAATCTAACAATAATATTCCTAAATACATTGCATAATTCTACAAGAAAAAACAGCAATGAAAGACTTGATGAAATACCTCCAATTATAGCAAATTTGCATGTAATATCTCGCAACCTGGAGACTCTAGAGAATAAGAAAGAGTTAGAATTAGAAAAGAATAAAAGAGAATAGGTTAGAACTTCTTCTAACGAGAAGACGAGGCACAATGATGGTCTGAGAATAGCAGTCACCTGTCAAGGAACCCGCAAGAAGCAAGTAAGGCCTTGTTTGGTACAAAGCAATAAGAGGTATGGTAGGACTGGGATTGGAATAAAGATTGAGACAAATTGTATTGTTCGGTATGAGGGACTGATGATAACCTAGGATTGGGAGTATCACGAAGGTAAGATTGCTGTAAAGCCACCTCACTCAGGTATTGTGTTTTCAATCCTAGGATTGCAAAGACAAAAATATCCTTGATTATAATATTTTTTTACAAAAATAACCCTCTCATATTAACTTAGGACTCGCCCCTTTCGTACAATCTTCACCAATGCCGTAACATACCATCATGTTTCTGGTGCAAAAGATTTTTTATACTTCTCACTCAGCCTTTCTCAAAATAGGATGATAGGGAAAATATTTGGATAATTAATTTTTATACTGACTATTTTTTGTCTTCGATTTGTATACCCTACTTTTAGTACGGGGAAGAAGACAAATGAAATTGATTATTCAATTTTCTTTCTGTTCCTAATTTAATCGTTATGCTCTTCAATTTTTATACAGACTATATAGTTTCTACATCTTAATCATTTTGTGTTTCCCCTCATTTTGTTTTGTTCTTTTTCCCCTGATTTTGTGACCTCTACGATCTAGATTTCGCTTGTTATTATTTCTGACTCGAAATTCTAAGCCATGCAAATTTGCATTGACAGTTTATGATATAATTGCATTATCCAGATTTGATTTCAATGTTATATCTATATCCCTAAGTAAATTAGGAATATAAAAGAAGACAAAATAAAGTTCCTTATAATATTTTTCTAATTTTATCATTAGGGGTATTATAGTATTTCTACAATTTATGAATAATTATGAAATAAAATTAACTTAAACAGTCACTCCCAATATTACTTCATATCAAACATAATTATTGCATTTCAATATTACTATTCTAAAACCTGGTATATGCTATTTATAACCTCTCATCAAGGCTTGTATCAGCTTACCAGCTAGATAGATAACTCTAAACCAAATCTCTATCGAAATCTCATATGTGCCACAATCAAGAGATATTTTAATCAAAACAATGGTAAAATAATATCTAGATATAATCTGTATTAAATAATAAAATATATAAAAAAAAATACCAATAAGAAGGAGTCCAATTCCCTCCATTTTTTTCCGTCAGAATCATAGGACTATTCCCCTATTCACAAGTTTAGAAGGGTGAAGGAGGACATTGAAATATCAGGACTTATAGGCATCAATTTATTCAATATGCTGTCTGCTCATAGATTAAATGCCTATTTGTTTTAAAGTGTGTTTGGATTAGATTTTGGAGAATAACTTTTAAGAGAAAAAGTGATAAAAGTGATTTTAGATAATAGATTTTAAAAGGTTTTGATAAAATGATAGTGTTTGAATATTGAGATAAGAATTACCTTTTTCATGGTCAAATTACTAAAAAGGACATTAGCTTTTGTAATAATTATATTTAAAGCATAAAATTATATTTTATGTATTATTTAACATTAAATTTCATAATAAATACAAAAAATAAAATAAATTTGTCTGCAAAATTAAAATTATAACATTAGTCAATTATGTAACATAAAAAAATAGATCACTCACTCACACACACACACACATTAATAAATTGTATAATCAAAAATCATTCATAAATAGTAAATATCTAAAATAATATCTTTTATTATTGAAATAAAAAATTTTAATTAATGCTAGTAACGATCCTCTGATTATTGCAAATTCTAGTTCTCTCTTAATTATCATAGAGTTATATGGGCATTTTATATGCATCAGTCAAAAGGAAAGAGACAGGACAAGCTCAGACAGGGGAAAAAAGAGAGAAGAGAGAGAGAGAGGAACGAGACAGGAATAAAAGACAAATATAAGAGAGAGGAGAGAGGAAAAGGACAAAAATTCAGGTTTTACAAAACCATGACTTTAGAGCTTAAAACCATGGTTTTGGGTAAATTTTTGTAAAATCATGGTTTTGGAGTCAGAAGCACTTTTTTTTTTTAATCTAAACACACATTTAGCTTTTTAGAGATGGTTTTACAATTTACGAGATATGTATGTAAAAAAAATTTTATCTTAGCCTCGTAAAAGTACTTTTGAAATCATGGTTCGATTATTTCCCAAACATGCTTTAAGATTTAATTTAAGCCCAATTAGTATTTTTATAGGCCCTTCTTATTAGCTTCTATCAGGATAAAAAGCAGAGTTATGTAACCCCGACCGGTCGGTCCGGGTTACTATTTTAAAAAAAAATTTAAATTTTTCTTTTAGAATTTCATACTATAAGTCTAAAATTTTCAATTTCTCACCGGTTTGATCCCGATTTAGCTCCGGTTTGGCCCAGTCTGACCTACTATGACCCTTAACCCAGTACTCCGACCAGTTCAATACCCAGTCCGAATTTTATTACCTTGATAAAAAGAGAGGATTCTAGCATGCCACACACAAACAACACATAAGAAGATGGCATTCACACACACGCACGACAGCAAAGCAAGTAGCGACAGAGACAGGTTTGGGATGAATCAAGAAGCCAAGGCCTGTCTCTCAGACTCTCACGGCACACAGGACGAAAGAGGAAGGAGAAGAGAATCTGATAATTATGGTGTCCACAACAATGACAGCTGGAGGCTCACACTCATGCAATGTCAATGGATAGAGACATTTTCCATAACATTAAAAATAAAATTATTTTCTTATAAAAAAGTCATAAAATCATTTTACTTTTATTCCCATACATAAACTCACAAAGGGCATACTTATAAAATATGTGTTCAATTTTAATTCCATGCTTATCAAATTAATTTTTATTTCATCTAATTAAATTGCATTAGCAACCTAGGGTTATGGCTAACCAATGTCTATTTTTTTCCCTCCTTCAAATATAATATTTGTCCAATATTTTACAATTTACAAGTGATAAACAATCAAGGCCTTAAGTTTTATAGCCGTCTTATGCCATAGTGGAAGGCTTCCGACCATCTGACAGACCAAAGGGAATCTGACCTATATATGAGTGTTTTGCCATATATGCCAAGCGAGGGCATGAACATGAAGGCTAGAGTTAGGGAACACATATAACCAGAGGGGGTTACAGAGCACACAAACGAGTCACTCGCACCCCTAATCCTCACCATTTCGTTGATTGGTCCGATTAAACCAGTTTCCTTTTAGAGGAATGTGAATAAGATTAGTGAAATTAATTTGCATATTCTTTTAAGAATATATGTGTTGAATGGGTAACACCGGTAGTATGTGTTGCCACTATAGAGTATGAACTTGAAGTGACCTTAATCTACTTGTTACTTTCTTTCAATATCTTATGGTGCTCCCCTACGTACATTTCTTCTGGAGGATCCCTTCCTTGTTTTCCTCTTGGCATATAGCGACTTTTCCTTACGGATGTTGCATCAGTTTGCCTTGTGATGTATCACTTTAGATTTAGATAGGTCTATAAGATGGGGACCACCAGACTAAATTGTCCTATTCCAACTTCTACCTGCATTGTTCATCATATATATGTATAAATTAAGATTACTTGTCCACGTTGAAAATATGGCTAAATTACAAGGGATTAATAATTTCTTTTTGGGAAAAAGATAGAAAAAGAATTTTAAACACTAGTGGAAAAAGGTCTTTTTAGACCGGTTAAAATTGACTTTTTAGACTGGTTCTGATTCCGGTCTTGATATAGCCGATCTAAAAAGTATGTCACTTTTAAGACCGGTTTTGTAACCGGTCTTAAAAGTCTATATTTTAAGACCGGTTCTATTTATAACCGGTCTAAAATCAACAATTTTAAGACCGGTTTTCATGAGCTCTGGTCTTAAAAGATCTCTTTTATAAGGCGATTTATGTAACATTTTTAAAACGGGTTATAATGATAACCGGTCTTAAAAGTTATTTTAAGACCGGTTTTGCATACAACCGGTCTTAAAAATGTTAATTTTAAGACCGGTTTTAAATACAACCGGTCTTAAAGTTTTAACTTTAAGACCGGTTGTAAATATAACCGGTCTTAAAATAACTTTTAAGACCGGTTATCATTATAACCGGTCTTAAAAGTGTCATATTTTTTTTTATTTGTTTGTGATTAGGTTAGTTACCAGAAAGCATCCTTGAATTGCTACATCTAATGCCATACTTATTAAGTGTCATATGGTGTTCAGTTTGCTTTCACTTACCATTTCCTTTTGCTTTAACATTCTCATTGAATTGGGAACTTGTAACATGTCATATATATCCTCATGTATAATGTTTTGTTTAAAACCATAATATATATATATATACATAAATGGATTCAACCATGACATATCATGCAACCAACAAGTCAATTCATCAAAATATACAAAACCATTTTAAAACCAACAAACATGTCAAATCATGCAACCAACAATATAAATGAATTCAACCAACCAACATGTCAATTCATAAATGAATATATACAAAAAAATTCCTCAGCTTTACATACAAGAACTCACTATTGTAAAAGTTCATAAATGAATTCAGCACAATAATTACAAATGTGCCCAATATCTTCTTCTGGAAAGGGGTCGGCAAGTTCAAACATCTGAAACACCAAAGCCAGGCAAAACATTAAATTCACTTAAAAAAAATAAAAGGAATACAAAATTTTTGAAATATATATACATTTACCTCTTCAGTCCTGTCGTGCTTAGGGTAATAATATTATATATGTGCCTCAGAATATACAACCCACACAAGTTGGACCCCGGTGGTTGCCTACGGGTCTGAAAAATAATATGTATCGTTAAAACAAGTATAAAATTAAAGCATGGCTTATTATTGAATACATTCTTAAAACAAACCAATATGTAACTAACCTTTGGCAAGATCCATGTAGGGTCTTTTACCTCACGCACAAGCCTACCAAGAGTAGTGTGTTGGAATGTCCGCATAGCCCTATATCATCAAAATCACAAAGGTTACTTATTTTACACAAATTCTATAAATTTTGCACACGAAAGGTAATTAATAATGCAAGAAAACTTACGAGTTCAAACTCTTCTTCAATTCACTAGTTGGATTGCTGAGGTGGTGAGAGCATAAGAGGATGACAGAATAGCTCTTCCTGCACAAAATAGCCAATTGCCAATGATCACTGAAAAAAGGGAAAACTTTTAAGTAAATATAAAATACTATGTATAGTATGAAATATAAATTTGTGTCTTACCCGTGCAAATATGGGGCCAAGAAACACTCAATTGAGGTTTCACTAAGCCTGTGCGATAAGTATGTGTGTCTGATAGCAAAGTGGTCCCTTTATTGTAGAGTTGAACTGGGCATAGGAGTCCAAATTTATCGGTTTTGCCAGAGTCAACCAACCTACGATGCATACACCTACAATAATTCAAGCAAGGACATTAAATCAAAGTTTAACGGCGTAATTTGTAAAATATTAACTGCCAATTTGAGAAGATACTTACATCAAAAAGAGCTGGACAATCAAAATCGTAAGCTGTTATAGAGGAGCTACCAGGGACATTAAATCATCCCTCTCAAGATAGCAGTGCACCCCTGACTTGCCAACAGCTAACTCAGTAGCCCAATTTCTTGTTGCAAAGGACGTATTATATGCCATCAGAATCACTTACTGCATGACATTCAATGAAGGCCGTGAAACATCTTGAGTGGAGGGAGGTGGAGGTGGTGGGCATTCCTCAGCTCGATCAGAAATAAGGTTCTTTGGCCACAAGATGAAAGAGCTGATGACATCGCCTACAACCTTGAAGTCATCAACAGGAATAGGGAGAGGTGCATCTGCAACGATCACCTCTTCAACTGCCACTCTGACTTGATCATCCTTTATTTCTTGGTGGTGGACAATTGATTCCAAGTTGTGCATGCTCCCTCGTGCAACCAATCATCTTAGAGGATCCTCCACAAACAAGTCATAAGGCTCACCAATTTCTTTTCCGGGACCCTCTGATGACTGACCAATGCAACTCCCTTTAGTGCTCTGTTTAGGGTTTAGGGAATGAGCCTGGGGAGCACTGGTATCTACTTGTCTTGTGGTCGTCATGATCATCCATTCCTCCTTCATCTTGCTGAACCTATCTTCAAATTGTGCATCAAATGATGTTTCTGCCTCAGCCCTAGCTTCCTCCCTCACAATGGCTAATATACACTCCATCTCCTCCCTAGTCACCATACCGCTTAAGGAACAGCGTGAGGGTGCTCCAAAGTAATCTCTTATGCCTACCCCTCCTCCAATCCCCCTGACACAGCCAGGATGCTCAGGTTTTCCTGTAGCTACGGTCAGGATGTCATTCCTCCCATCTGACCTAAACGATCCTTCAGCTTGTTTTTTTTAAGCTCCTCATATAAGACACAGATGACAAATGTTAGTAATGAAATTTGTTTACTAAATAATTAATAACAACAAGTCAACAACAATACTTACAATTTCCTCACTGACTATACAAGATTGTTCACTCGTATATGACCCGCTCCTCTTTTGGTGAGCGAACAACTACTTCTATTCGTGATGTATCAGAGATGGTAGAGAAAGAAGAACAGAAGGATCGGATTGAGCTGCTTCTTCCAATCTCTTCTGTTTGACCGCCAACAAGTCTTTTTTGGCCTTTGTATACCCCCACGAGACATCGTATTTTTCTACCACTCTCTTGGGCCTTTTTCCTTTTTTCTTGCGAATAAGAAATCAAAAGTAAGTCATTGTAAATCAATAAAGACAAATCATAATTCATAAGCAAATCAATTGCAAAATAAGTCAACTCACCGATTCTTCTGGAGTAGTCCGAAGCCATCTAAATTCTTGCCAAGTTTGTTCGTCAATAAAAGAATACTGATCATACAGATTAGGAAGAGGCGGACCTTCTTCCACCTCGATATGCACGTAATTGTTGGCTAGATTTGTCTTAAACTTACTCCAGTGTTCATCACAATACGTCATTGTCTTGTCATACAAGACTTCACTCTCAGGAATGTCGTAAGTGAGCTAGATAGTTTCCCATATATGTCGCTTCACATCTTTATCGACATTTCTCCACCGTTCTATCAAGATGCTAGGCTTGTTACGTGCTAGGAAGCCGACAAAATTCCTATACCATTGGGTATTAGGCCTGATTGGTTTCCAATATCTTTCAAACTCAATTGGAATCCTTTCCCCGGTATTCCGATTGAGAGGAATGTCTGTCAATCGGGTGGCTTTCTTACCCCTTCGTCTAGGCCAGTTACATAGCTCATTGTGTTCCTGGCTCAGAGCATTGCTAGGCTCGCTCTGATTTGGATTAGTTGGATCGGGAGTACCCTCACTAGGACGACTCACTGTCTAAATGCACTTTAAGGATACTATTTAAGGAAATTTTGCTACACGGTGCTTATTGTTATAACAGGGTACTATCTACAATGGCATCGTTCAAAATCAATATAACAGAAGCAACAACCTTAAACCAAACAAAACAGAACCCAATTTAGCAAAATCAACTAAGAGCTACACCACTATAGTCTTCAACTACGATCAAAATCAAACCAAACAAAACCAAACAACTTAAAGCAAACAAAACAATATAACAGAAGCTACACCACGACTCTCAAAATCATCACTTTCAAATGGAATAATTAACCCAGATCCACTAGAAGCAACAAGCTTAAACTATAGTCTGTAATGCAAATGGAAAACCACCAAAATAAACCCAGGTCCACAATTTCAGAATAATTAAACGGTACCTTAAACCTTTGCTTGAGGATCTTCTTCTTCCTCTGGAATTGAACAGACCTTGGCCACTTGCTGCAGGAATCAAACAAAGAAAATAAGGGCCAAGTCATCTCACATGTTCAATGAAAAACCTAAAAAAAATGGAAACACAAACCTGATGACAATAAAGATGAGGTTGAGAACGAAACCAATTGGAGGGAAAAAATGACGATAGCCTTCCGACAATTTATTCAATAGTGAATCTCCGTTGATGGCGGCAAAGTTAAAGACGGAGGAGAGAAGGGGAAAGGAGGAGCTGCAGCGAGACGATGCAGGGGTTTTACTGATGTGCTTGAGTTTAGATTTTAGAGTCAAATTTAGGCGCCTTTTGAAATCCAGGTTATTTTTAAGACCGGTTATTAATTACAACCAGTCTTAAAAGTAATTTTTAAAACCGGTTGTAATTGACCGGTCTTAATTTTTAAGACCGGTTGTAATTGACAACCGGTCTTAAAATATATATTTAAGACCGGTTACTAATAAATAACCTGTCTTAAAAATTGAAATTTTTTAAGATCGTTTATTAATTAATAACCGGTCTTAAATTTTTAATATTTTAGACCGGTTTTAATTTACTACCGGTCTTAAACATAATAAAAATTTTATCTTTATAATTGTCTTTAATTCAGATAATATTTTCTAGATCGGTTATTTTTATAACTGGTCTAGAAAATATATTACATATATATATATATTTTTTAATTGTATATATTTTAAGACCGGTTTTTTTATAACCGGTCTTAAAATTATTTTCAAGACCGGTTTTTATTATAACTGGTCTTAAATTTATTTTTAAGACCGGTTTTTACTATAACTAGTCTTAATATTTCATCATAATTATAAAAATGTCACGGTCATATTTTTAAGACCTTATCCGATATAACCGGTCTAAATGTTCCGGTCTAAAAACCCTTTTCTATATTAGTGAAAAGTGCAAAATCTAAATAAAGTATTTCACAAAAAATAAATTGTGAATTGCTTATCAAGTTTCATCATTCCCTTATCAATTCTTGTAACAAACCTTATTTAGGATTTTATAATTTCAAAGTTCTTGTTTTGTCTTTTTTCCAATTTTTTTCCTGAATCACCTATATATGTAATGATGTTTCTTATTTGTTTCTAGGAATAATGATGTCTATCATGCTATTTTCATTTTGAACATGTGATTATTGTCCAAAAAAACTAAATATTATATATCATTAATTAATTATTCTAGAGCTACACGTTGAGAGATAATCGTCCAACTCCTCACATATCATTAAAATGACTTAAAATGTTCACTAAAAAAACCAAATGGCTTAAAATCAACAATTTTTATAAAATCAAGAAAGTATAAGAGATTTAGATGAAGGAAATGAAGAAATACAAGAGAGAAATATAGAGAGCAAGGAGGGAGTGATTCTTATTTCATTTCAAGTTTACAACCTTTGATACATGCCTACTATTTATAGGCCACAAATCCTTAACTTCCATTACAAGAGTTACAACAAAAGAGTAAATCTACATAATGGTATAATATAAAGTCTTTGTGGATTATTTACATTAATAATAGAAAACTCTCACTAAGCCATTCATGGGTTATATGGCTTTAAGTGTAGAATTCCAAAAGACTCATCTTGAAAGGTTATGGAATACTAAGAGACTATGAACATCCACTACCACAATATTCATAACACTCCCCCTTGGATGTTCATAAACAAATATTGTGCCTCAATAAAACCTTACTAGGAAAAACCCAATGGGACAAAAACCTAGTGAAGGAAAAAGAGTACACAATACAAATCGAAACTGCCTCATTAAAAACCTTACCAAGAAAACCCCATGGGACAAAACCTTGGTTAAGGAAAAGAGTACAGCATGGTCTCTATTTCATACAATGATAATATCGTATTTACTCCCCCTGATAATAACATCAGTTTTACTTCCCTGATAAGAACATCACTTCTCATGTATTGTTGAGCATATCATTCTTTTAGCCACCAAACTATAAATGATATATTGTCACCAAATATTCTGCTAGATGTATTCATCTTACATATCTTCTGGATATGCTAAAATATCAGTATATTATGCTATCAGTATATTATGCCTTTATCTTAGTCATTGTGAAAATAAAGAAAAATTATTCTAAAAATCATCAAAATATATCTTACATCCACATATTCAGTTTATTTTGAACAAAATAATATTATATAATATGTTAATAGGACTATCACACCAAATCTCATTTTTGTTATCCACTGTGCACTTGCAAGAACTAATTTTTATCAATAAAATCATAATAGATACAATATTAGCATAATACAAAAATATTCTCATAAAGTATAAGGTACTTCTGAACCATTAAATTCAATATAACTTTACAAGAAAATTCACCACGGTAAAAATATGTGATTTTGAAATCATTGATACAAGTCAAATAAAATGTAAAATTACTCATTTTTCAATATATTTTTCAATCAATTATATATTCTTGAATTATTTTCAAACTCGCACAACATTTTATATATAGAATGATTTTCTTGTATATGCTTCTGGCATTTTAGATCCTTCAAAGACTCTCATGTAATATTCACTATCCATATGCATATGCTATATATAATGATATCTAATAGATGTATTATTTTATTTGCATATACTGCCAGACTAATAATATATGCAACAATTATTGTATCCACTACCAAATGTTGTACCTCATCATAATCATCATTAAACCTTGTGAAAATCTTTATTTTCACATGAATATTCATATATAACAAATAACTTAATATTTCAAATGTTTTGGACTACAGGTCCATAAATTTCACATGCTGAAAGAATATTTTTTATTGCGTTTTGTCCCCTTCTTCAGTTGGCCAATCACCTTTTTTTTTTACCTACATATTTATGTATAAGATCCTCATTTGATCACGTGATATTATTACTAAAACTGTTGTCGACAACTTTATCTTTTCAGTTCCATTTTTCTTGTTGTGACATAATTTATTGAGATCTCTTTATTACTTTCAGGTACCTGAACCTCTTTTGAGGGTTCTGTAAGTAGTTATATATTGACCTCTTCTAGAGTGTCTGCCTCCTTAATATAATTATCTTGATTATTCGCTTCTTTCTTTATTCTTTTGGAACTGATTATTCTCTCATACTTCGGGCATGTTTCACTTTCATTTATGCTGATTAGACCACTTATAGCTGGAATATGAGATTTAGTAATTACCATTTAGGTCAGTAATTGCATCTGGCAGATTTTATGTAATATTTCATGAATGCAAACCAAATGAACTTCTGGTTCATATTGTTATATTCGAGGATCTATATTTATTACTAATAATGCATTCCTTTTGTTTTCTTTTCCAGCTATTTAATTTCTCCCCCTCATATTAGGAAAACTTTGTCAAATGACAATCGACTAATCATACAGTATAAGTCTCCTAAATCCATTTGTTTCCATTAGAAACATCCTTTTGTTTCATTTAGAGACAAACAAGAAGAAGAAGGTTCTTACCCAACATTTATCTCAATTTCCTTTAAATATCCATCTATGTGCATTGTGGTAAATCAATAGGAATGCACATTCAAACTTTTTAAGATGGAATATACTTGACTCCTGACCAAAAGCCAATTTTATTGGGAGAATTTGATTGGCTAGTATAAGTGCTGCAATATGTAAGATCAAATATGCCAACACTGAAACATAAATTTTGTTCTCATAAGTATTAGTCTAGCTATTTATGGAGGCTTCAATGAATGAATCGTATAATCTGGAAATTGCAAGTAACATAATAATTTATTCAAATATTCTTGCAAACTTCAGGTTGCAAACTAATATTAATATTACATGTAACCATCTTATAGATGGATCTATCAAAATTATTGAACATTGATATGGTTTACATGATATTTGAATGGGCCCATACATGAGTTTATTTTTTTCCAGAAATATAGAGATCCATTCCAAATTATAACTTGTGATACTCTCATAATCAAATTTCTTTGAGAACAAGCAGCACATGATAATTCTTGAATTATATAATATGTTGGCTATTTATGAAGAATCTTCTAGTTCTTCAATGGATGTCACACGTAATCTTTTATATATGACTCGAATGAATCAAACAAATCATGCCAACAATATATTTGTTTGGATCAGTAAACTACTGGTTTACTATGACATGTTGCTTAACCAACAACAAAACTTTTCAATTTCCATAAGTATTGATATAAAATGTCAATGTGACATCTATTTTTGGGAGCTCAATAGGTTTTGTGAGGAAGTATATAACTAGAACTTTTCCATATTAACTCCCACTTATATTCTAACAATCTCCCTCTCAAGTGTAAGTCATATAAATACATTTTCTTTATTTCTATATTCTAAAGACAAATTAGTATATAGTAAGCCAATAATATATCTTTCATTTAAAAACTCAAGTACTTTATAACTCACAACTAATCATGTATTTCAGTCAATTAGGCTATCATTTATACTCTTTAATAGAGTGAAACTCTAATGTAAATTTCTGGGTCATGACTTTTCTTAATCAATTTTTTTTCTGCCCATAGAATTTAAGAAAAATCAATATTAGTTCTTCAGAAACTATATCGACTTTGTTATATTTATGTTCTTCAGGAACTAACATATATTATCGCATAGTTATATAATTTTATTACCCATTAATAATATACTTCAATTTACTTCATTTGATGCATTTTCAATGAATGAAATGTTTAAAATTTTTCATCATATAACCTTATTTATCAACCACATATTCTCTCAATATCCTTTTATTGAAGAACACTACTTCCTTTTAAATATATTTTGAAACATCTCAAAACTTATTTATTGAATTTACAAAGAAATTCAAGAGAAATTTAAAGGTATATAAAAGGATTAAAATCAAAATACATAAAGATCACAATACAAGGATACATGATGTTAAAGGCTTAAAGTGAAATGATGAAAATTAAATTAAACATATCCATTATTTTAGAAATATTTCCCAATATTATATATAATCATCATTCCTCAAGACCTAAAATCACATTTGAATCACCCATGCTTTCAAATCAAATTTAAAGCACTAAAGTATTATAAATAATATCCCCACAAATAATAACATTTATCTATAAATGATTAAATTTTCATACCTCATGTTCATTCACAATGTAACAAATAAATTCAATCTATATATCACCTATAACGTCAACATTTCATATAGATGATGAAGCCATGCGTTGTTTTTCATTTTAATAGAGACTATAAAATTTACAAGGGCATTTAGATAATAGCTTCATTTCTAAATGAAACCCTGACAGATTTTTATTTTTATTTTTATTTTTTTTTGGAAACCCATCTCCAGAACCAAAACTTAACTTTGGTTCCTCACAAACAGATTTTTAGAATCAATTTATTATAAACATTAATAAAAACAATAACCTCCAAATGATAGAAACAAAGTTAATAGCATGAACAGTATGCTACTAGTGGTTCTTAAATTCATCAACGGATAGAATTCAACAAATTATGTTATTAAATTTACCAATATAACAAAATAGCGTTATACTAAACGGAGTCAGGACAGTTACACACAATGGTTTCATAGTATCATTTAATATATTTAAAACATCAATCCTCAAATAGTTTCACAACAGACATTACGAAAATGAATTTAAACACAATGAATTCCTATCATTTCACATGCTGGATAATGAACCTCAATTTCTTTAATAATATCCACGCTGGTGTTTATTTTGAAAAAACCAAATAATGCCTTTGGCTCATAAACACATGAAATCAAAATCTAAATTACTAGTACAGCTCAAAGGGCTTAACCTTTAAATCTTCACAACTATTCCTTTTCAGCCTTAACACTTCACTACCACAATAATGCTTATTAAATCAGAAGAACATGTACCTGTGGCGAGATTAGACCAATAGTCACGTGCTCGATTAAATTATCCTGGAGGAAGCATTTTCAACAGTACATGGAACGTCTGTTATCTCTGCATAATATAAGACAACTCCAAGTACCTTGCCACTATCATGATATTCGCTCTGGTACTTACTATCCCCAATGTAGTGTCTATGAGGTTTAAAATGAATCCGATTAAAGAGGCAAATTTAGCATTTGGGGTTCATAACCGTCACAGCCAACCGTAGGCTGGTTTAAATGCTTCATGTGTTGAGCAAGAATCTTCATATGATTTCACAAAAAAAACCTTAGGGTTGAAACTTTTAAAGTCTGTTGATGTACTTAACTGTTATTACAAGCATATATTTATGAGAACCTTGCATTTATGTTCTGCCATTGCTCTAACACAGTAGGCTATAATTAGCATATGAAATTGTAGGATAATAAATTTGTAGTCAAAGAATAAGAAATATATATATATATATCTTAGGATCCCTTTCTTAGTAAGGAAATCATCCTGTGGATCTTTGTATGGTAATCAGGAAATGAGCTCTACTAAACAGAGAGAGCACAAAAGTAAATGCGAAAGACACACACACAAAGTAACAATATTTTTTTTACTCAATTTTCATATCACCTTATTTCAATTAAAATTAAAGATGCAACTAAAAAAAAACATGTTGTTATATGTGTGTGTATGGAGAACTAATATATTGCAATTGAATTACCTCATATTTTGTATGTATAAAAAACTAAAATATTATCATTATAAAATATGAAATCTATACTAAGTTACATTATTTTTTAATTTATAAACAGTGTTTGTACGGATAAAAGGAATTTATTTATGTGTGTATATAACAATACCAAGATCATCTCTTCCACAATTACCCTCTAATATTTCAACTTTTCTATGATTTTTTCAAATACAAGCAATTATGGCACCAAATTTCGACTTCAAGCAGAGAGCTATATATACTTGCCTCTTATCATGTTAACTGGCGCGTCCTTAGTTGGAATTGAAGGAGGAACAATGGGCGCTTTGATCTTGTTTTAGCAAGTCCTCCATTGCCACTCATAATTTCCTTTGCTACCAACCAAAGCAATCGGAGAAAACCCATCATGCCATCTGGATATCTTCATGATGCATTACCACACAATCTGGATCTCTTCATGCAATGAACAAGAATATACATGTTTCAACAAGATGCCATGAACTAGTGATTCAGTAGAGAGTCGTGCTGATAACGTGTTATAAAATCAAGAAAGTATAAGAGATTTAGATGAAGGAAATGAAGAAATACAAGAGAGAAATATAGAGAGCAAGGAGGGAGTGATTCTTATTTCATTTCAAGTTTACAACCTTTGATACATGCCTACTATTTATAGGCCACAAATCCTTAACTTCCATTACAAGAGTTACAAAAAAAGAGTAAATCTACATAATGGTATAATATAAAGTCTTTGTAGATTATTTACATTAATAATAGAAAACTCTCACTAAGCCATTCATGGGTTATATGGCTTTAAGTGTAGAATTCCAAAAGACTCATCTTGAAAGGTTATGGAATACTAAGAGACTATGAACATCCACTACCACAATATTCATAACACAATTGCAATTATTGATTTTCTGCCAAAGCATCCTCTAGGCGATTCTTCTCCCTTGGAACATAATGAACTTGAAGATCCCATTATAGAGGAGGCAACTTGATTTGATTTACAATAAGGTGGATCCAGATAAGAAACATTTTGGACTGGGGTTGCTGAATTGCATTCAGTTGAGCATCTTGACTGGATAGGATAACCTGAGAGGTAGGCCCTGGCGGAGAACTGAAGCGGTCAGGGATCTCTCCATTGCCCCTTCTCTCCATTGCGCCTCCATTTATTCAAAACAGTGTTGTTTGGTTTTAAAAAAATAGGCAGCCCTTTTTTTTCTCTCGTCCTATAATGGGTCCGTGGTCTGAGCAAATTCGTTTCAGCGGCGAGGGAAATTCTTCATTTTATCCCAAAGAAACTTTGTAGGTTGGTCCGAAATTTGTTTCCTCCACCAAAGCCGAAAATTCTTCTTTTCCATCCAAGAAACTTTGCAAGTTGCAGTTGCTGGTGTGCATTGGAAGAGATTCTTGGGCAATTTTTATTTCAACGCATACTATTCCACTACAAAAAAAAAGACTTTTTGTCGCCGCTGAAAATCTAAAAGTCGCCGATGAAAAGTTTTCAGCGGTGACAAAAAGTCACCGTCTATAAGACTGTCGCTGAAAGTTTGAGCGGCGAATTTTTGTCGCTGCTGAGTGTATAGTTTCAGGGGCGACTTTTGTTACCATTAAAGGTGACTTTTAGTGGCGACTTTTGTGTCGCTGTTGAAAGTGTCAATTTTTTTAAAAAAAATTCAAAAAATATTTTTTCAAAAAATTTTTGAATTAAAAAAAAATTTATAAATGCCACGTGTTTACTCCTTAGAGCACCACGTGTCCCCCTCCTTTGGCTGCCACGTGTCTCCTCCTCATAATTCCTCTAAATGACTCTCCTACATCACAAATTATATCCTTTATCCGATCATCCATATCCGTGTCATTATCATCAAAGGCCACTCCTCCTTGTTGAGATGAACTTGGCATGTCTAATTTTTCACCATGCCATACCCATACTGTATAACTCTTACAAAATTCTTTACAAATTAAATGTATATATATATCTGCAGCACTTAGTCGCTTCTCATTCAAACATACTACAAAAGGGCAATAAAACTTCCCACTACCATTATCGGCATTTCTTCTAGCGAAGTCTAAAAAAAACCCTCACCCCATTTTCATATTAAACACTCGTTCGTTTAGCTTTTATCTAATTATGATCTATATATATCTCAACACTTATAGCACCCTATATCCAATAGCAAAAGGATGATCACAAAAATAATAACCATAAAGTTTTAGAGATATCAACGAAATTAAGAAGCATGCATACTAGGAGACAATAACTACTCCTGTAGCAATATATCAATAAATTATGGCATGATAAGAACCAAGCAACATTTCATATATAATAAAGGTATATAGATACGTACAAGTTTTAAAACTTGCATTGTAAAGCTGCGCTATTCAGTTTATGCAACAGGTTTCAGCTAATTTTAACACGCACCATTTGAAACTAGTATTGTTTCAATAAACCAATAACACTGACAATCAAACAATCACATTAAATTAAAATAGAACTTAAATAGAATGGTATTACTCCAAGCCAAATATCACAGGGATGTACAAGTCAGAGCATCTAACCTAGTTGTGCAGATTTTTTTTCTAGATTATGTTATCACAAAACAGCTGGATTTCCAACAAACTATAACAACAACTTGTGGGAATTAAGTGCTCAAAACAACAACAAGAGCCATTTTCATAGGACATTATTAATTATTGAACAACAACTAAATAACAGAACACTAACTTGATTGAAGACCAATGAGTGAGCTTCTACCCAAAGTCACGGTGGCTTCGACTGAGGTTAAAATGAAGTCCTCAAATTCACGGCAGTGATAAAGGGAAGTCACGACAAAGGAGAATGGTCACTGCGGAGAATATAGGTGGCGGCGGAGGAAAGTGATGGTGATCAAAGAATAGCGACGAGGAACATGGTAACGGCAGCGGTAATGACAGAGGAGAATTGAGCAAATGAGGAACGGGGTGAGATGGAGCATTTCAGAACAGGCAGGGACAGAGCTCACGGAGAAATGACCACAAGAGAAGAAAAGGTTCAAAGAGCGCGGGATCTAGGCGCGGGAGTAAAATTACGGGAAAAAATGCTCACCTTTTAGACCGTTTTTCGATAAAAACCGGTCTTACAAGGGTGAAATTTTTTTTTTTTTAAATTTTTCATATTTAAGACCGGTTTTTATTAAAGCTGGTCTTAAATGTTTGATATTTAAGACCGGTTATTAGTTATTAAATAATAACCGGTCTTAAAAGTTTAAAAATTTTAATTTTTAAATATTTTTATATTTTTAGACCGATTTTATTTATAACTGGTCTAAATAATTTTTTTAAGACTGGTTTTTTTGGAGAACCGGTCTTAGAAGTTCTATGTAATTACAAAACTGCCACCGGTTAAATTTTTTAGACCTTATCCACTATAACCGGTCTAAATATGACGGTCTAAAAAGGATATTTTATACTAGTGCTTATTGCAACTACAAAGAAATTCAAATACATATAATTTTCACATTGCAAAATCCAATTTCAACTACATTGATTGAACCAATAAAGACTAATTAGCATCAATCACACTTCCAGAATCATATGCAATCATTCCTAGAACTAAGAAATCCAAATATATAACTCTAAGTCAAGCATACACTACATGTTCCTACAAATTAAGGAGACTTTCTTATTAAGTGTTTTTGTCAATTTGATTGTTAAAATGTATGCATTTTTTTCACTGTTTTTTATTGGAGAAAATTAAAGATGATTTTATCTCTATTTGGTTATAAATTATAATAAAATTATATATATGGTAAAAAATAGGGAAAATCCCTATAAAATACCCTTGAAATAGGGAAATCCCTACTCAGTACATTGAAATAAAAAATTCCGGATCAGTCACGCATCAGTATGGATGAACAGTGCAGGCCATAAGACGATTTGCCCTTCAGGCCTCATTCTCGCCACTTCAAAAATAACAACACGCGGTTCTTAATTAAAAACTCCGGGTTCTTGATTAACAACTCCGTATTCTTGATTAACAATTCTAGTTTTATTTTTTTACTTTCACAATAACAACACCGGTCTTGTTATTAGCAACTCCGAATTCTTGATTAACAACTCCGCTTTATTCTTTCACATATTCGCATCTCAAAAATATAGTGTTGTTACAGTGTTGTTAATAAAGAAAGAGGTTTTGTTATTGACCTTGAAACTTAAATTACGAAGTTGTGAAACAAGAAATGAGAGTTACTAATGTAGAATATGGTATTGTTAATAACAACACCGGTGTTGTTATTGTAAAAATAAAAAGATGAAATGGAGTTGTTAATCAAGAATACGGAGTTGTTAATTAAGAGGGCATGTTGTTAATAAAAAAAGAGGTGTTGTTATTGGCCTTGAAACTTAAATGAGGAAGTTGTGAAACAAGAATATGGAGTTGTTAATCAAGAACCGCATGTTGTTATTTTTGAAGTGGCGAGAATGAGGGCTGAAGGGCAAAATCATCTTTTGGCGCCGCCCGCACTGTTCATCCGTACTGACGCGTGACTGATCCGGAATTTTTAATTTCAATGTACTGATTAGGGATTTCCCTATTTCAAGGGTATTTTATAGGGATTTTCCCTAAAAAATATCTATATTATCACTTTTATTTTATATTGATTTTCTCAAATTCTCAAATCCATTTTAAAGTTGTATCTTGCCAATTTGATTGTGCTGACAACTATGTCAAGAAGTTTGGAATTGTAATAGTAATGTTGATGCCGTAGTCGTAGTGTCAAAATCGGATTTTCTTCAGCTAGTGAGACTAAATTGGGCTAAGCATATTGAACTGCTTAGGCACTCTTCATTTTCTTTAATTTTAAATATTTTCAGGCTCTGTTGTTATTCAAAAATGAAGGAACACTCATCAATCATTCAGTAATATATTTGTCATTTGTGTCCTTATTGTTTTTTCATTTTAATTTAAGTCTCTTTTATCATTCATTTGGATTTGGAGGGAATACAATCTTCTCTCTTAATTCTTGCTTACTTCTTGCCGAATGAACTCAAGACGCAGGTTTAATTATAATGAATAAATTCACTCATTATATAAATTACCGAAAATAGTTTTGGCTTTCCTTCTCATAATCGACAGTAACACTTTAAAAAAGGTAAGATAATATAGACTTTGAATTACTACAATTTTTCATTTTAAATCTTTCTCAAGGCATTAGCTACATACTTAAATTAATTTTTCTCAAATAAATATATTGAATAATCCATTCCTAACTACATTAATTTAAGCTAACTCATTTAATATCTCTGGACAAGTTTAATTAGATTAGATGAGACATTTTTTCAGGAATGAAATATGAAAATATCTAGTATTCACGGCAATTTTACTTTGCAACTTTGTCAAGCACGCAATTGAATGGATTGTATTTGGCTTTATAAGAAATCAGGGTAAATTACAATGAGGTCTTAAGTAAGGGATTTAATTACTGTAAAGTCTCAAAAATAAGTAAGATGTTGTCATTTCTTACCATAAAATTTGTTACTATTGTCTGCTCTTGAGATATCATTGGGACTTAATGATAATTAAATCATTTTCTTGATATCTCATTGTAATTCTCCCTAGGCCCAACTCGAGTAAGTAGCTAGATAGCAATTGAAATCTTTATCTTGCTTCCATTTTTTTCCCCCCGATACATCAGAAAGCAAAAAACAAAAAGTAAAAACTGACTACTCTTCCATCATCCACGTGTTGCGAAGCTGCATGAATGACTCTGGGAATATATGTGCGAACCCAGCGAACCCGATAGTGCTCTCTTGTCTCCATAATAAGCTCCATGTCTTGGCGTTCCCAGTTGCATCCATGTTGAATGGTTTCGCAAGCTTCCATAGAATCACTGAACAACTGGACTTTCTTGCTCCCATATCCCAAGCCTGTTTCATAGCCATAAGGCATGCCCAAACCTCTGCTTTGAAAGCATCGCCCTCTGGTAATTTCATCATAAACGCTGCTTTAACCTGGTTCGTATGATCTTTCATCACACCCCAACATGCCACCGTGTTGAAAAGTTCCGAAAAACGCACCATCGACAAAACACCGAATGCAATCGTCCTGAGCAGGTATCATACAAGTTGCTTGACGGGTTCCGGGTCCTCCCAAATTAGCCTGGGATAATTTTGATGTAACTCGCTCCATAGATTGGAGAATGGCTGCAGCATGACCCTGAATATTCTGAAGGTTTGGGGCACTCTGTGCAAACACCCTCTCATTAAGACATCGCCAAATGAGCCAGCACATAACTGCATATTTTTCAGCCCACTTCACATCTCCCTTACCTACCTTCTTAGTTAAGTTTTCCTGACGCCACTCCCAAACGTTCAAATTGAAGAACCGAGACATCAGTCGGGGTGGTATTATTGAGCTCGACATCTCCTTAACACGTGGACAATCGCGAAGCACGTGTAGGACGTCCTCCCTAACCCCATTGCACTCCGTACATGTGTCATCCTCGCAAAGGCCTCTTTTCTTTCTAGCGGAGTTTGTCATGAGCTTATTATGCATGATCAACAACGTGAGGATGTATTTTATGTTTAAAAATTAGTTTTCGTTTATGTTTTATGTTTATAGAGAAAATATTTATTCACTATTTTAAAATTTTGAGTTTGTAATATAAAAATAAATATTTCCATTTCTCTTTTTCTTGCTAAGCCTGATATAATGGCAATGCTCAAAATGAACCGATAGGGAAAAAATGTTATATTTGTTCTTTCTAAAGGGTGGGCACAATTGTCATCCCAAGTCAACTGATATGGTTGCCTTCAAATGTCTGACTTCATTTTTTTTTCCAATATATATTAAATAAATGAAATAAGAGATTTTTTTTTTTGAAAGAAAGAAGAGTTGTTATTTTGAATATATTCTGCGTGATTATTTTGATTTCATTCAGGGAAGATTTCAACTATCGACCAGTTAACAATCGGATTCAGTTTGTGTGCCAAATCCAAATGGTCCAGATTTAGTTTATTTTTATTTGTTTAAAAATTATTTTAATGTCTACATAATCTAAATTAAAAATAATATCTTAACTTTCAATTTTTTAAAAAATGATTTTTTTTTATTTAAAATCATCAGTTGAAAATTTTAAGTGTGAACCAATAGTCTCATATATGTTAGTACTTTATGTTTTGATTATTTTAATAGTCAAAATGTCGTTCCTAGTATTTCATTTCCTTATGCTAAGCCTCTGGAAATTTCATGTTCATAAATTTGGACCAGCTAAATGAAGTATTTTCCCATATACTAATTTATCAGATTACGTGGCAAGCTAGTGCTAATCCATTTGGTGCTTCTTTTGTCTGGTTTCCAAAGCTGCTAGGCAACACTATTTTGCATATTTTAATAATGGCTTCAACCATTTTTCAATCCTTATAAATGTCTCGTATTTGGGTAATATTATTTCAAATTTAATAATTGATAATTCCACCATAAAACGATTGTATTTGCCAATGCACTTTCAGCCAACAATTTAATAACACAATTCTTACTCGAGCCATCAACTACGAAATTAATTTTTCTAAAATAAACTTGAATGATATTTTCCCAACATTGAAGTAGTTACATTGATCAATGCTATGAAACTGATGATATTTAAATTCTTAGGAAAGACAGATATTTGTCTTTGGTACGAATGATAAATTGATTGCTCCTGTTATCGCTGAGGAAGTAAACGATTATGCACTATTATATGACCTATTAAATTAAAGCTTGATAAGTCTACTTTCATTTTGAAAATATCACAGGCATTGGACATCATTTACCTATTCAAAGATGTCACACGACGTGATTGCCATGCTGGAAAACACACTGGCAGCAAGGTTTACATTCATGAAACTCTTGCTAAATCGGGGCTTAACAGTCCACCTGATATAGGCTTATTCTCAAGCCTCTAATCCCCAAATTTGGGATATTACATAAGTTATTAGATCAAAAGTTTTACAATTAATTAGAAATATCATCAAATATATGTGAAAACAAATAATACCCTCGGCATGCTAGTTAATTTTTTTAGTTGAATTTCTTTTAATCTGATCACAGAAGATGTCCCTTTGCATGTCCGAATTTTGTTGGTACGATTTGACTTGATTTGGAATCGGAGAAGTATAAACTGACGTGTGTTAATTGCAGGATGCATAAGGCTGGTAATTTTAATTTGATAATTCTAGTTGATATTATAAGTATTCTGAGAAAGGGTTTCACTCTTGACCAACTAATTTTTACATTGATTATTTTATATTTTATATTATTCATGAAAAAATAGATAATCTCTAAAATTTCATTCAGGTTTTGCTTTAAAAATAATAATGAAAATTCCATTACGTAAAAAAGTGCAACCTATATTCGTATAAACTAAAATATCCTTAATTTCATTAGGAAGTGTTATCCTTCAATAAAATTTTGCATAATCCTTAAAATTTAAAAATTGCACATAATGACAGGTAAAAAAAAATATTGCACATAATGGTCTCTTCAAGTCTCTAGCTTGAAAGGTGGATTATTAGATCGAGTGTTGTAGCTTCTGAAATATACATACGAAAATCCTTACCCCTTTTTCTATAACATCCCAAAATTTTGAAAAGAGATTTGCATGGTATATTTGAGGTCTAAGAATGTTATCTAAAAATTAAAAAGCCTCAGAAATAAGGTATTTTGTCAAGAACTTATTTTCAAGCTAGAATTGTAGGAAAGTAAATAAAGAAATTATTATTGAAAATATATAAAGGATCAGAATAATTAAGGAAAAATTATAGGCAATTATTTTGGGAAACAAATGAGTTTATGGAGAAGTTTATTTTCAAAAAGAGTTACAGATAATTTTAAATATGTTTTCTAGAATTAAGGGCCTATTTTTTTTTTCCAGAAACTCAGAGTAAATATATGGTTAGAGTTTGATTTTTAGCCTGAGATTTCTAGAGAAATTACTTTATGGGCTAAAGAAGCTATCTAAAGAAGATAATTCTTATAAAGTATTATGGATTAATTCCTAAAAAGTTACTTGAGGATTTTAGTATAATTGATAAAGGATGAGATTGAGAATAAAAATTAATTAAAGGGCGTATTGGTCATGATACCAATATAACTTTGGCCACCTTTCACTCTTCCGACATTTTAGTTGGTCCATCAAAGAAAAACAGAGCTTGAGAGGGAGAGATACGGAGAGGAATAGAGGAGCATTAGAGGTGATAAAAAAGAAGAAAAGAAAGGGATTTCACAAATGCATGGCTAGATTTTAGTAAAGGGAAGCCTCCTAATCTTCCTTCTACCCTCTATTTCGCCATTTAAGGGTTGCTTCGAGAATATTGGGTGTAACATCCCAAAAATCTGAAAAGAGAATTACAAACGTAATTGAGACCTAGGGATGTTATTGAAAAATTAAAAAGCCTTTAAAATAAATTATTTGTTAAAATGCTTATTTTTCAGGTCAGAATTTCAAGAAAATAAGAAATGAGATAATTGTTAAAATTGTTTAAAGGCCTAAAAAACATTAAGAAAAAGCTAAAGATAGTTATTTTGAGAAATAGAGGAGTTTATGGAGAAGTTAGTTTCTTGAAAAGAGCTATAGATAATTATAAAGCTATTTTATGAAATTAAGGGTATATTTTCTTGAAATAATTTGAGAAAAACAGTTAGAGATTGTGTTTTAGCCCAATTATTCAAGAAAGACTATTTTATGGGCTAAAGAAGTTAATTGATGAAAAAAATTCTTACATAGTAATAATGATTAACTTCTAGAATTTATTTGATAATTAAGTATCGATAAAAGAAGGGATAAAATGGTAGATTAACTTCTCAAACCCCAAAAGTGGAATTGGGCCACATAGGAGCCTAATATTAGAAACCTAGAACGTGCTACCAATCGCCAGAGAGATGAAGTTCAGATTGTTTGGATATTGGCCCAATCAAAATAAGGCTTGTGGGCTAAGTTATACTTGAGGAAATATTAAAATATAATGAATAACCTTTCACTAACCATCAGCTAAAATCCCTTCCTTTGGGACTCTAAGGGTTTGTTTGGTATGAGGGGGGAGGGAAAGTGGGCGGAGAAAAAAATTTTTTGAATTGAATTTAAAAAAATTAGAGAAGTGGGGTTAACAATTTTTAATTAATTTTTCTTACTCTTTTATCTTATATGTTCTCTTTATTAAAATTTTATTACCCCACTTCTTCAATCTTTTAAAATTCAACTCATAAAAATTTGCCCTCCCCTCCAAATCCCTCACACCAAACAGACCCTAAAACAGAATCAGAATGAGAGGAAAAGGGAGAGAGGTTGAGAGACAGAGAGGAGGAAGACCAAAGGTGTAGAAGAGGAAGAAAGGATGGGATATTGACATGCAAAGCTAAAACTTGGTTAAGGTAAGGATCCTAAACCTTATTCCATCATTATTTTCTTTAGCTAGGGCATGTTCTGCAAGAGGATGAAGTTGAGAATCTGGTTTTTAGAGAGTGTGCGTGAAGAACTCGTGGCCCATAATTGAATAAACTAAATAGGATGATGGAATATAGGTTATATTGATTGGTTCATGACTTGCATGTTGATTTGTGTAGTTGGGAGTAATTTTTTATTATGTATTTGCAAGTTCCAGAGGAGCCTGTTCAATATTTCTTGTGTGGCCTATAAAATCATTTTAATGCTAAAAACAAATAAAGTGTTGAGTGCTAGCTAGCTGGATGACATTAAAAACTATGAGATTTGAATTTTTGAAGCCGAGAACTAAATTCAAATCTTCTGTTAGATATTTCTAATAGTTGAATCACTGCTATGGGTAGTTAAATCATGCTTATAGATGTTAAAATCAAGATCAACAATAATGTTCTTGAAGTTGGAGAACATTTTCAAATTTCTGCAGTGGGGCTTTGTTAATTTAAGAGAGATATCATGTCAAATATGAAGATGGAATATATGATGTTGGAAGCTTCAAGAGTTTGAATTTTGAGGCTAAAAATGGATAAGGAAGTCACTGTTTGATGCTTTCAAATGTTGAATAACTATCTTAGATTAATAAGCCATGCATGAAGGCTCTAAGATGATGATACAACAACCTTATTTAAGCTGAAATTTGCAGACTTAAAGGGGGAAGCCATGTGAGAGAATAAGAAGAGGCAGGACATACTTAGATTGTTATAAATGAGTTACATATGGATATACATATTATGAATGTGATTGAAGTTTCAATTGATTGAATGATATTAAAAAAATTTCAAAATAACACCTAAAGTGCCCAATGAATGAGAAAGTGTGTGGTGCTTGAATGAGATGTTGGTAGAGTAATATAAATGATATACTGTTGTTGACAACTTTCAAGATCAGAGTGGTTGAAGCTTATTAAAAGCTAATTAAAATTTCTGTTTAGGAAACCCTGAGTGTCAAAAAGAGCAGTTTAAGTTATTAGATTGTGGTTTAAGTTTTAAGATGATGATAGAATAATAGTTAATTACTAGATTATATAAAGCTGGAAAACTATTTCAAAATAAAGGAGGATGGTATAAGCTTGTAAATTTTGAGTAGTGGAGGCTGAAAACTAATTTAGATCTTACTGTTTAATGTCCCTAAATGCTGCATAAATGTTTTGGATGTGTAACCCATGTCTAGAGACTATAAAATTAAGGTTTAAACCTTGTTCTTGAAGCTGAAGTTTTCAGTTGTTTGTATGGGATGTTGCTCGAAATTTAGCAGCCAAGGTCTTAGAAAAGTTTACTATTTTGATGACCATTATTTACGCAAAATATAGAGAATTGAAATAAAGTATATAGACGGCAATTAGAAGACATAATACGATGGTTAGAAAACACTATAGGAGCTGGAAATTTTCAGAATCAAGAGAGGTGTTACCCAAATGATAAGCTTGAAGCTGAATATAGTATCATTTGTTTTGAGGTGCAATTTAAAATATAGAAAATATGAGTCAAGCTTGCTGCTCGATACTCTTAATGTGGAATTAAGGTTTTTAAAGATGATAAACATACATTTTAGGTACTTAAAATTCCTATTGTATACGGAAACCATTGAAAATTAGTAATAATAGGAACCATACCTTTATTTACTATTCATCCAATAAGCTTAAAGAAGATCAGAATTGTTTAAGCAGATCTCATAGAATAAAGGCATAAGAATAAGTTAAAACTATGGAATTAGAGTTGGAATTTGAGAAAGATTACTTTTTCCATTGAGGTATATGTATACATATCTTTTTATTCAAGATGACCAACCATTTTCATAAAGGCTAGAGTCTGTTTAGAGCTAAGATTTGGGAAGAGTTTATATAACTTCTGAATGGTTAAAGTGTTAACCTACCCTTACATAAATGTTAGGTTTTGATAATTGTCCAAACCTGCAAAGGAATCATCAAGGAGAGAAGCAGGTAGAAAGGTAATTTAGAAGACAGTACAAGAGGTAGTAACTCTTTTGCTCTCATGTTATTGTGCATTGGTTGCCACATGTTTGTTTGTGTCATTTTGCTGTAGTTAAGCGTGAGAACATCTAAATTTTCCTTGCATAGATATTTGTCATGGCCATGTGCAGCAAATAGATTGGCAAAGTAGTTATCTGCCTAGTCTGTGCATTAGTTATTTATTCATTTCATCCATTTGTAAAATGAATGTGCACCAGTTATTTATACACTTTATCTCTACAAGAAATTGTGCACCAGTTAGTCATTCAGTTTAGTTATCAGTAAGATACATGTGCACGAGTTAGCTTTTCAGCTTAGTTACTTGCAAAGTCTTGTTCTCTATGGCTTGATTTTACATGCATAGTTATTAACCTTGTATGATTTGCATGATGAAAGTAGTTGCTACCGAGATTCTCCCGAATCTCACCCCTTTCTTCCATGATATACAGTAAAGGCAAGTATTGCTAAGCGCAAGGGCGTAGTGGTTGGTGAAAGATCAACACTAAGTGATAAGAAAGTAGCAATTAAGTTGGGTAAAGTAGCGATTAAATTGAGTAATGGCAGATTTGAGTATAAGAGAGCCTAAGTTGATGTATTGAACGGATGCATGTGTTCAATTGGCTCTGATTCGTGATTTTCAAGTTAGATGCTTGCTGTCTTTGGATATGTGGTGTCAGATTCTCTAAAAATCATGCTAGAGAAAGTAGAGTTGTTTAATAGATTATGAAATTGGTGATATATGGTTGTATTGATGTTTAAATTAAATATACAGACTTTGAAATGAAGGTTTAAGTCCTATGATTGGGGCAGGAATTATCAGTGTTGTAGTAGGGATACTATTCGAATGATTTTTTTTAATGATGGTATAAGTGATGTTTTGAATCTGTTATGCTAAACCAGATTATTAGATTTTAAACACTGTTAAGGAAGAGTATGTGATGTGGCAATGCATGTTAAACAATTTTTAGGATCTGTAACTTGGTAATGAGGTTGTTTTGCTCCACTGTTTGATACTTTGAACTATTAAAGAAATGTTCTAAGAGTATTAGAATATGCTAAATGGCTCCAGCATGATGCTTGTTAGTTAGAAAAAATTTTAGAATAGAGATTTAGGAAAAAGTATACTTTAGCCAAACATTTATTAGAGTCTACATACATCGTTCAGAGGCTAGAGTAAACAGTGCTATTTGGTTGTATGACATGAGGAGCTTATCAGGGTTGAATTTTGGGAGTGAAAACCAAAAGTAAATCATTGTTTTTATACTCCCAAATATTAAATGGGTGTATCATAGTATTAGAGCATGATTAAAGTATGTTTAATACTCTAAAAGGAGAACTACATCAATGTGTTGAAGCTGGAATTTTCTGGATGGTTGGAGTAGTGTTGTCCGTAAGGGATAGAGAGTGTAATAGCACCAAGGGTTTAGTGATGATGCGTTACTTGTTGTAAATATTAAGTTTGTGCATGAATATTGCCAAATTTGTAGTGGGATGCATAGCTTTAAATTTGGAAAATATTTTAGAATAAGTTTATAGCGTAATATGTGTAAAATGGGCTATCTGAAACTTTAGGGGTTAGGGTAATCAAATGCAAAGAAAGTCATATAATACTTTGTTGTTGAAGATTGAAGCTAATATAAGCTGTTTATTGGATGTTCTAGGTGTGACAAGTGCCTTAGTATTAGAACATGATTAGAAGTTTTAAAGGATGGAATAGTTGAGTTACAAGTGTGCTTGATAAGGAATACACATGTGCATGTGCTGAAATTGAAATGGAAATTTAATGAAAAAGTTATTATTTGCTACCTTTACTCATCTAGCAACTATTTTAATGGTCAAAGTTGTGTTTAAAGTATTATAATGATAACTTTCAAAGCTAAGACACAACTTTCAGATTTAATGAGAAGGGCTGTCTGAAAATATGAAGCTATCAAAGGGGATAAAGACAAGAATGTATGTAACATCAGTGTGGCATGATGAAGGAGGATTTTTCATAAATCTGGGAGAAATTAATAATGCAAAGGAAGTTTTGTTTAAGGTAACCAGCCACTTCTTGTAAGGGTAGAGTTTGTAAAAGTTAGGATTTTTAAGAATGATTGATTATAAGAGGGGATAAGTATTAATATACCTTTATATTATGCCTAAATGATAGGTTTAGATATTTGCCCAAGCCTCCCAAGAAATTAATGGGGAAAGAAGCAAGGAGAAGATAATTTGTAAAGAAGCACCAAAGGCAGTAACTCTTTTCCTCTTATGTTATTGTGCATTGGTTTTCACATGTTTGTTTGTACCATTTTGCTATAGTTAAGCATGAGAACATGTAAATTATCCTTGCGTAGATATTTGCCATGGCCATATGCAGTAGATAGATAAGCAGAGCAGTTATCTGCCTAGTTTGTGCGATAGTTATTTATTCGTTTTATCTATTTATAAAATGAATGTGTACCAGTTATTTATACAGTTTATCTATCTGGAAGAGATTGTGTACCAGTTAGTTATTCAGTTTAGTTATCAGTAAGATATATGTGCACTAGTTAGCTTTTCAGCTAAGTTACTGGCAAGGTCTTGTTCGCTATGGCTTATTTTGACATGCAAAGTAATTAA
Organism: Inga oerstediana; assembly: GCA_963210345.1. Classification (NCBI taxonomy): domain Eukaryota; kingdom Viridiplantae; phylum Streptophyta; class Magnoliopsida; order Fabales; family Fabaceae; genus Inga; species Inga oerstediana. The sequence continues at coordinate 69,988,988 of OY723400.1, read as the reverse complement.
CTTATATGATTTACATGATGGAAAGTAGTTGCTACTGAGATTTCCCCAAATGTCACCCCTTTTTTACATGATATGCAATAATGGCATGTACAACTAAGGGCAAGGGAGTTGTGGTTGGTGAAGACTGAAGGTGGATGAAGCTGAAGAAGCTTGTACTGTGTTGTTTATCTAACTTAGTGACCTTATGCTCAGTTGTTCTCCTCTTTTGATGATAAACTTGGTTATGTATATAAAAATATTTTGGCATGCAAATATCTTTCATAAGGAGGAGAGTTCAGGAGGTAGCTGCCATATGCAATGATGGCAAGAATATATTTATATTTAACTCATAATCTATATTGCTGAGAATGCATGTGTAATTAGTGTATATATATATATATATAAAACTTATTTTTAGAGATTAGGGCAAGTGTTTGGCTTAAGCTATGAGATGTTTACATGCCAAAGTTATAGGTTTTAGCCAAAAATAGTTACTTTCAATTATTTAGATTGAAAGCCATGATTATATGAAATGAGACCTTATAACTTGAAGAACTAAATAAAGATTTTTAGTTTTGTCAGCAAGTGTTTTGAATCAATAAACTAGCATTGAACCTGGGTCTTATTTCTTTATCAAAATTTTCTATGAAGATAAATATAGAGCTTGAACCTTGGAATTTACACTCAGAATAAATTAATTATGGATTTTCAAATTTTTCAGAAAGTCCTATTCTTTACTTAGAAAAGTAACCAAATTTTTTCCTTTTAAGATGAACATTGTAGGGTGCCGATTGGGTCATTTTTAGTTCAAAATTGATGAAACACTTCTACTTGTTGTTTATAGAGTAAGGTGTTACATTTTCCACAATATATAGAATCCATTAAAAAAATGAAAGTTGCAGTTTTTACATGGTATTTTCTCAGCTCTTAATGTAAGATGTATTTACCTAACTTGATTAGATTAGGAAGTTAGTATAGATAGTTATGTTTTTTCTCTCAAACTGCTAATCATCTTTCTTAATTCCATCTATTCCTCTTTTACTTGATTATAATTGAATGAGCATTAATATGGGTAAGGACAAATATGGTAAATATGTTTTACATTTATGATCAATATTAACTCTATAATTAGGTCAGATTGGGGAGTGTATTACCAAAATAAAATATACATAATGATATATATAGAGAGAGAGAGAGAGAGAGGCTGTGTCGTGTGAAGTGGAGTGTGACTTTGAGTAGAGCTAGGAATACGGGCCAGCTCACGGGTCGCGGGTTGGCCCCCACCAACCCGTGGGCCATGCGGTGCGGGCCTGTGCCACCCGTAGAAGAAATGACAACCCTAACCCGCAGTGTGCAGGTTGTAGGCTAGCCCGCGAGTCCGCATTTTTAAAAAAAAAAAGAAATTCCTATTTTTTAAAGAAGGCCGAAAATATGAGACACATATAAATGAGTCATTAAATTTACCTTCCTTGCATCAATCATTCCTCTTATAAAAATTTAAAAATATAATCCACAATTTAAGAGATAAAGTTATCAAATTTGCCAAAGTTTATAAATAAAACATAAACTCATTTTCAAGTAAGCAAGATATAATAATTTCGTTTAAAGAAGAAAGGAAGAGGCTAAGATATTTTCTTTTTAGATTGAGAGGTACCAAGATATGAGTGAAAAACTTATAAGTTTTATAAAATTATTATATGTAAAAAAAAATTTGCGGGCCAACTCGTAAGTTATGCGATGCGGGCCTATGCGGCCTGCATTTTTAGGGATTGGGATTTTCCCAAATCTAACCCGTCCCAACCCGCAGCCCCACAGGTTGGGCCCGTATTACTGGCTCTAACTTTGAGGTTTACTCCCAATTCAAGCACTCCATCAATCGATCACTACGTGTTTTATGGGTTCACTCTATTGTAGTGATATTGAAAATATGGTCCTTCATGTGATAATGATATTTCTCTATTTGTTGCATAAACTTTGTTTTATTTTCATCTTTAACTAATATTAATTAGATGTGTCATAATAATGAACGTTGAAGCCTTTTTAATTTGCCTATTTTAATTATAGGTATAATTATTAGATGTGTCATTCTTATTTATTCTATGTGCTGATTGGCTCATTGATTAGTATTTTTTCGATGAGCTTCCGCCATGAGATTCATTAGATATGATGCTCCATTTCCATTAAAATATATTATGCTTTTTGGAATGGAAAAACAGAGCTAGACAATGAATTAATCGTATCATCTGATACGTTTTTTACGAGTTAATCTCTAGAAGTTAACAAATTGAGTTTTTATATTATATAAGGGAATAATGACTAAAATGAACAATATAATATAACAAGAAACTTATATTTTATATATATTCAAATTTATTATATTTGTTTGGTGTCCAAATACAAACAAGGTATCGAATATGACGAAACATACAACTTCAATGAAAAATAAAACATTGCAAGTTTTGCTAAGGTTTTTAGTTTTAATCCTCCCAATAAAATGTATTAAACAAAGTATAGTTGAGATAAAGTGTGCTTAATATGACCCGATAAAAGCGAGAATAAAACTATGAAATTATTTAAAAATAAATCAGTCACACCCTTATTTTAATTCACCTTTACTGGAGCATTCACGAAAAACAATATACGGTTTGGTGGGCAACACATGAATAGCATAAATATATTGATAATATGTACATAATTACATAATTTCCCCCGAGGGGTTCGTACCTGATAAATTCAAATAATGTAGCCGCACAAGGCTACTAGGGTATCTAAACTCATCCCAGTGAAATGGAGACATCTTCCCGTTTTCGTTTAACCACTACAATCCCTCATACGATTCTCTTCTTTGTTCTTAGCATATCTTCTATCTTCTCTTGTCTAAATTGTTGGTAGGGGAGGGTGAGATTCGAGAGAATCTCAATAGGAAACAAATATCATAATGCATGTATGATAGATGCTATGTATAACATATTAGCTTTACTTAGATGCATGCCCCATAATGACATTTCTGCATGCTCAATGTTTCATGTAACAAAACTATGACCACATCGAAAACAGAAACAGAGCTTCATTTATTCTAGTATGTTATACACAATCAAGTAAAGCAATCACATACATCATTATACAAGCAAAGATATCAAATACATGCAAATAAGGTAAGTCCCTTACCTCCAGCCTTTTCTCCATGATTTGCGTGCCAGCAACTCAGGCTCTCAACTCCGTCCTACAATTTTAAATATACCATTTAGACACTTTCATAGTGTTTCGGAGGGTTATATGAGTCTATTGTGAAAATTTACTAAAATGCCCTTGGGACCCCGGCCTGGCCCCGCCGTACCCGGTTCAACTGTACTTTTCTCACAATTCTAACATGGGCTATCCTGACATATTTTTGCACAAGGAATCCATTTCCTGACTCAGAATTACCAATTTCAATGTCCAATTACAAAAATACCCTTGACAGCCCCACTTTAAGGGTTTTAGGGGCGTTTTCGTAATTATGCTTTTTTAGCTTTTTCCGAAAAAGTGACCAACTGTAACCCCACCTAATCTTCGCTCTTGAACTCAATGGAACCATCAAATCATTGAAAATCCAACTCTAAGGCCTATTTCTAGAGCTGGCTGAAACTTATAGGAACTCTAAGGGAAATTGGGGTTTTTCGGTTTTGGCTCCATAAATGCGTTTCTTTCCACTCCTAACCACTTTATTAACTATTCCATTAGGTTATAACTACCATTTAGTACCAATTTGGGCAGCATAATCTCTAGGCCAACCTATTTTCCAAATTTACACACAAAGACAATCTGGCAAAATTTCACCAATTAAATTATCCACAATAGCCAAAATAGTCAATATACGAGAGTTTGGAAGTTACCTCAAGCTCCTCATGGCTTTTCCTCATGGTGGACGAAAACCCTAGCTATCCTAACACAGAAATTGAGCTTCACAACCTTAAATCACATGAATAGGAAGTTTAGGAACGGAGTTATACACATTAGGAACTGATTTACCGAAGAAATCACTTACCTTTATAAGCTTTTTCCTCCCCTTCTCTCTCTCTAAAAATTCTGCATCTCCTCCCTCTTAGGGATGAAGCACATCAGTTTTGAGCTAGAGGAAGGAGATGAAATGTTTTAATAACATATCCCAATTTAATTAATTCATTTTCCCAATTTCGGATTTTTACAAAAATTTGGCATATTTCTGTCCAAAATTTGAAAAATCATAACTAATTCAAAAAAAATATAATTTGAGTGATTCTAAAGGTTATGGAACCCTTATTAAGTCTAGTTTCAAGGAAAAATATAGACTTTGCCATTTGGAATCACAAAATTCCCAGAAATTCCATATTTGGATGCTGCTCCAGAAACTTTTCATTTTTTTGGGCTAAATTAAAAAATTTATATCTTTTTACATATAGCTTCAAATGATTCATATGACTTATCAAATTAAAACTTAGGATTTCTACTTTCGTCCTGTAAAATCTCATAATTATTGCTCATCATTTGTCATGTAAAATCACATGACAAGCTCACTACCTCATAGGTGATTTCACCGAAAACATAATTATATTCTCCAAAATTCACCATTTTAATTTTTTAATACCCCAAAGATATAAGGAACATTAGAGAATAGATTTGGGACATATACTAAATTGGGGGTTAACAGTCCATTTAATTCAGGCTTATTCCTAACCCTCCAATCCCAAAATTTGGGATATTACATAACCACTAAAAAGATTTTCATATCGACAATAAAATCCAAACCTCACATTCTTATGATAATATTACATGTATAAAATATTCATAAGGATATATTAATGCACAGACATATATGTATGTATTAGTTGTGCCTAGTGAAATGGAGTATGACTTTTTGAGGTCTCCTCACAAGTCAAGCACTACATGTTCCTAAGAATTAAGGAGACTTTAAGTGTTTGTCAATTTGCTTGAGACTTTTTAATAACGTTCTTGTCGGGATATAGAGTCTTAGGCCAACCAGACTTGACCAGAAATGAAATAATGCAATGATAACCAAAAAAGAAAAAGAGTAAAGACAGCACAAATTTCTTGCTCTTTTTACGTATCAACTTCTTTTAGAGGGTAACTTTAATTATTATATTTTTTTTTCATTATTAATTGTTCATTTTGTTATTTTATTTTATAGGTTAGACTATGTTCTCATCACAAGTTAAAATGCCTATATTTTTTTTTCACTTTTTTGTCTTTGAGTAAATTAAAGACGATTTTATCTCTATTTCTTTATAATAATATTGTATATATGATAAAAAGATCTATACTATCACTTTTATTTTATATTGATTTTCTCAAATTCTCCTATATATAAGCACCTATTAGTGGAGCACATATAACAATTCAAATCCATTTTTTCTCTCCTACTTGATTGTTATGACAACTACTATAAGTCATTATGTTGGAATTGTAATAGTAATGTTGATGCCGTAGTAGTAGTGTCAAAATCGGATTTTCTTCAGCTAGTTAGACTAAATCGGCTAAGCATATTGAACTTAGGCACTCTTCATTTTCTTTAATTTTAATTATTTTCAAGCTTTGTTGTTATTCAAAAATGAAGGAACACTCATTAGTCATTAGTAATATGTTCGTCATTTGTGTTTTTATTTTTTTTCCTTTTAATTTACCTCTCTCTTTTATCATATTCATTTGGACTTGGAGGGAATACTTCAATTTTAATTTTCTAGGGACTTATATTATATATATATATATATATATATATATTCTTTTCATTATTTCTACTCAACATTTTCATGCCATCAAATTAAATAACGTAATGTCGAATTTATGCTCATCTACTGAACTTCTCATAATTTTTATATTGATTATTTCATATTTTATATTATTCAGGTGAAAAATAGTTAATCTCTAAAATTCCATTCAGGTTTTGATTTAAAAATAATAATGAAAATTCCATTACATAAAAAATGGACCCTATATTCGTATAAACTACACTAACCTTAATTTCATTAGGATGAGTCATGCTTCAATATACTTTTCCATAACGCTTTAAATTTTAAAAAATGCATATAATGGTCTCTTTAAGTCTCTGACGTGAAAGGGGATTATTAGACTGAGTTTTGTGGCTTCTGAAATATTTGAAATATACATACGAAAATACTTGCCCTTTTTTCCGCATACAATATATAAAATCTGTACAAAAAAATGAAAGCGGCACTCTTTACATGGTACTCCTTGGTTAAGACATATTTATCTAATTTAATCAGATTAAGAAATTTTTTTCCCAGATAATTAGATTAAGGAATTGAAGCTTGTTAAGGTGGTTAATATGATGTTTTTTTTTTCTAAAATACCCTAATCATCTTCCTAAACTTTTCTATTTCTCTTTTACTTGATTATGGTTCAAGGAGCATTGATAGAAGTAAATTAGGAAAAGATTGATAAATATGAAAAATAAATCTTATGTTTAGGGTAAAAGTCAACTTCACAATTAGGTTCTATATTAAGCATGAGAGAGAGTATTACCAAAATAAAATATACATAATGATGTGTGTGTGCGCGTGCGTGCTGTGTCATGTGAAATGGAGTGAGACTTTGAGATCTACTCCCAAGTCAAGCACTCCATCTATCTACAAATATTTGGGTCGTTGATATAATATATCAAATCAATTAAAGTCTGTAGACTTTTGATATAGTATATATGGCCTACCAGACGGACCATAAATGAATAAAGCAAAGAAAATGAAATTTTGGTCTAAATAAAATTATGCTTTGTATAAACTCTAAAATTGATAATCTCTAAAATTTCATTCAGGTTTTGATTAAAAAATAATAATGAAAATTCCATCACATAAACAAATGCAACCTATATTCGTATAAACTAAACTAACTTTAATTTCATTAGGATGTGTTATCCTTCAATATAATTTTCCATACTGGTTTAAATTTAAATAATGCACATAATGGCCTCTTCAAGTCTTTGGTGTGAAAGATGGACTATTAGACTGAGTGTTGTGGCTCTGAAATATCTATACGAAAATACTTACCCTTTTTTTCGCATACAATATATAAATTCTGTAGATAAAAATGAAAGCTACACTGTTTTCATGGTACTCCTGATTATTAATGTAAAACATATTTACTTAATTTAATTATATTAAGGAATTGAAGTTGATTAAGGTGTTAATATGATGTTTTTTTTTAAAACACCCTAATCATCTTCCTTAACTCCCTTAATTTCTCTTTTACTTGATTATGGTTTAAGGAGTATCGATAAAAATAAATTAAGAAATGATTGACAAATATAAAAAATAAACCTTACATTTAGAGTCAAAGTCAACTTCACAATTAAGTCTTACATGAAAGACGGGAGGGAGTATTACCACAATAAAATATACATAATGATATATATATATATATATATATGTATGTATGTAAGCGTGCACGTGTATGTATGTGTGTGTACAGAGATACGCTGTGTCGTGAGAAATGGAGTGAGACTTTGAGATCCACTTCCAAGTCAAGCACTACATCTATCTACAAATATTTGGGTGGTTGATATAATATATCAAATCATTTAAAGTCTATCGACTTTTGATATAATATATATGGCCTACTAGACTGACCCTAAATGAAATAATGCAATGAAAAATTTAATTTTAATCCAAGTAAAATTATGCTTCGTTCATGTAGGGACCAAATTTCATCTCATGGATTACAAACGTGCTTTATGGGTTCACTCTATGGCCTATACAACATTGTAGTGATATATATTGAAAATATGTTCCTTCATGTGATAGTGATACTACTTTATTTGTTGCATCAACTTCTTTTTATATTCAGCTTTAACCAAAATTAATTAGATGTGTCATAATAATAAACGTTAAAGCCTTTTAAATTTGTCTATTTTAATTAGATTTGTCAATTTTTATTTAAAGTAACAGAAGCCCATATTCTTGAAAGAGGACATCTCGCATTTTTAAAGAGAAAACTCATCCCACTCATTTCACAAGTCCAGCCTGCCATTCTTAAGATATAAATTGGTGATTCCCTTTTTTGTGTACTTTGTAAATTTGATCTGCCATTCTTAAGGCTTTGAGTTATCATCAAGAAAATGTTTACAAATTTAATCCTATGTGTACATCATCCTACCTAATAGTTGTATTAAACAAAGTTTAATTAGCTGAGATTATGTGGGCTCTTTATGACCAGAATATATCTCACAAGTCAAAGAATAATCACAAAACTATTTAAAAATTAACCATTAAAACGATTTTCATGTCGACAATAAAATCCAAACCTCACATTCCTATAATAATATTACAAAAATAAAATATGCATAAGGATATATACATACACATATTTGTATGTATTAGCTGTGCCATGTGAAATGGAGGATGACTTTGAGGTCTACTCACAAGTCAAGCACTGCATGTTCCTATGAATTAAGGAGACCTTCTTATTAAGTGTTTGTCAATTTGATTGTGACTTTTTAATAACATTCTTGTGGGGATATAGAGTCTTCGGCCAACCAGACTTGACCAAAAATGAAATAATGTAATGATAAATAAAACAAAAAAAATATAGAGGCCCCCACAAATTTCTTGCTCTTTTAACGCATCAACTTCGAGGGTAACTTTAATCATTATATATTTTTTTCATTATTAATTGTTCATTTTTTTTAATTTTATTTTATAGGTCAGATCATGTTCTCATTACGAGTTAAAATGCATATATTTTTTTCACATTTTTTATCTTTGAGTAAATTGAAGACAATTTTATCTCTATTTGTTTCACTTCCATACTTCGCTTTGACGGTTATGCCACAATGTCCTTAAGCCTATATGTGATGGATAGACTTCTGTAGCCATGATATATTTGCTTAGTTGATTTGATTTGAACAGAATTTCAGTTGTCTAAAAGAAATGGAATAATTAATTCCAAAAAAAAAAAATTGCATATATGGTAAAAAATCTATATTATCACATTTATTTATATTGATTTTCTCAAATTCTCCAATATATAGCACCTACTAGTAGAACACATCTAACAATTCAAATCCATTTTAAAGTTGTTTCTTACCAACTTGATTTTGATGACAAATTATTATGAGTCATTATCTTGGAATTGTAATAGTAGCGTCAAAATCGGATTTTCTTCAGCTAGGCAGAATAAATTGGGCTAAGCATATTGAGCCTAGGCACTCTTCATTTTCTTTAATTTTAATTATTTTCAGTCTCTGTTGTTATTAAAAAATAAAGGAACATTCATTAGTCATTAGTAACATGTTCGTCATTCGTGCCCTTATTTTTTTTTTCTTTTCAATTTACGTCTCTCTTTTATCATATTCATTTGCACTTGGAGGGAGTACTACAAGTTTTCATTTAAATTCTTTCTCAAGGCATCAGCTACATACTAAATTAATTTTTCTCAAATAATAATATTGAACAATCCAGTCCTGATTACTTTAATTTAAGCTAACTCATTTAATTTCTCTGGACAAGTTTAATTAAATTAGATGAGACATTTTTTCAGGAATGAAAATATGAAATATCTAGTCTTCACGGCAATTTCACTTTGCAAATTTGTCAAGCACGCAATTGAATGGATTGTATTTGGCTTTATCAGCGTTCCTTCGATCCCACTCCAAAGCTCCATACTTGACTCTCCATTGTTCCTTGCTTTCTTTCTGATTGTGTGCTCCATACTCGTGGCAATTGAAGCAAATTACCATTTTTTATAATATAAACAAATTTCTATGTAATGATCCATGTTTTATGTTAGAGACAGTACGATTACTTATAGGCAACTTTAAGAGGGAAAAAACAGTGTAAAAAGCACCAATCAGTAAGCCTCAATTCGGATTAATAGCTTGTTTGAATATTTGGTAATAGGATCCAAAAAAAAAAAAACAACAACAACGGACAACGGGTGGCCCAAAGGGTTATTACAAAAAGTGCATATTCTTAACTTCATTCTTTACCTTTTAGTAAATGTTTAAATTATAGATTGATTATGTAGTGAATGTATCATATGACATTAATATTATGCAACTCTTTTTCATGTTAAGTTTTCAATACAATTATTTTAATGTTAATTATGTGATATGTTTTACTTCCTTTTAAAATTATTTTATACACATTTCTTCTTTCTAGCTAGAAACTATATCGATACTCATAATCAAAAGTATATTTACGTTTATATCGATACCACCACTTTGATAATTTTTATGTACCACTTTCTATATATACAGAAAGTGGTATATTTACGTGTATTTTTAGCGTCAACTACGTGGCATTTTTCACTGAACTAAGATGATATCACCAAAATAAAATATTCATATAAGAGGAGATATTTTGCAGCGTGCAGTTTCTATCTTATGAAATGGACTGTGAATTTGAAGTCTACTCACAAGTCAAACACGCCATGTACCTCCAAATTATAAGTGGGAGATAGAAAGATATAATATATACATCCAAACAAATTAAGACTAAAGACTTTTGAGATATATGTTTGTGAAGGGACAATGAATATAATCCACACAAGCTTCTTCTCAATAACGTTCTTTTGGGTTATTAGAGTAGTGCAATGAAAATGAAAATGTGATCCTAGAAGTGAATAAATTATACTTCATAAGAGACACAGCTTCTTTTCTTAGCACTAACGTAATTTTCTTGCTCTTCCAATTAGTTCCATCAACTTGTTTTGAAAGCCACTTAATGTTTGAGAATCCACCATGCCATGCGCCCGCGCTTTTTGAGGTGAATGGATGAGTCCTTTTTACTTGAGGGGCAAAAAATAACTTCATAATTAAAATTAGACATATGGACTTAATATTCCCAATTCCCAATTAAATAATATAGCTCTACTCTACGGCATTTTATTCGGCGCTTTAGTCAACCTTCTCTTGGTCAGCTCCTCTAGTCAGAATCACACCCTAAAATCTAGCTGTTGGAGTTGGGGGAATCCAAGACCTTATAAAAGCCCCTCTTTCAAGAAAAACCACATGATGTTGGACTCCTTACAATCCATTAAAGAAGAAATGAATACTGTCTCACCCAAATTTTTTTAAAAATAAAAATAAAAAGGAAATGCATAATAGAAAGAACACTGTATCCAGGCAAGCTTCATTTAAAAAATGTTCTTGCACTGTTTACTTCCTACTAGACTCGACCATAAATGAAATAATATCCTATGAAAATGTGGTCCCAGCTGAAGTGAAATTGTTCAACACGTAGTCAAGTCAAGGGACGCAGCTCCTTCTCATTTATTATACTATACTTGACCGTTAATAAAATAATGCAGCAAAAAAGTGTCTTGAAATATATGTGAAAACAAATTTAATACACCCGACATGCTAATTAATGTTTTGGTTCAATTTCTTCAATCTTATCACGAAAGATGTCCTGTTGCAACTCCGAATTTTGTTAGTACAACTTGACTTGATTTGCAATCGGGGAAGTATAAAACGACGAGTGTGTTAATTGCTCGATGCACAAGGCTTGAAATTTCGATAAGTCTGTTATGCTCCTCATGGGAAAGCCTTCTTCTTTTGTTTTCCTGCTCTTACTTCATTGCTTCATGGCCCCCTTTGTTTGGACTGATACAAACATCAGTACTGATAAATCTGCACTTCTTGCCCTTAAATCTTATATCACTTCTGATCCATATGATTTCTTAGCTAATTGGTCTGTCTCTTCTTCTCCATGCAATTGGATTGGTGTCACATGCAATACTCGTCATGGAAGAGTCCATTCCTTAAATCTTGGTGGCATGGAACTTAAGGGCACCATATCTCCACAACTAGGAAATCTATCATTCCTTGTTGAACTTGATCTTAGTGACAACAATTTTTATGGTCAAATACCAAAAGAGTTAGTTCAATTGCGTAGATTGAAACTATTCAACTTGAGCTACAATGACTTTCATGGGCAAGTTTCGGCAAGGATAGGAGATTTATCTTCGCTTGAGCAACTAAATCTTCGAAACAATAGTCTTAATGGATTTATCCCATTATCTCTATTCAATTTGTCAAGGTTGGAGACTTTAAATTTGGTTTATAATTTCATTGAAGGGACCATTCCGCATGAGGTGGGAAAACTTGAGCACTTGAAGATTTTAGGACTTGGGGGTAACAAACTTTCAGGAATTATTCCCCAAACAATTGCCAACTTATCTTCGCTCAAATTATTGAGTTTGTCTTATAATAGTTTGTCAGGTATGTTTTGGATTATTTTCAACATTTATATTTGTCTTTGTTCTAAACTAACGTGTAATTGGTTAGCAGGATCTTATCCTCAAGGAATATGATTTTGTCTAAATTGTGTTTTATTTATTTATTTTTGGTACTTTTATGAATTTTCTTCTTTATTTTTGTCATAATTTTTCTACTCTTTTTCAAAGGAAAAACATTCATCATCCAAATGTTGAAACAAATTATGTAGTCAGGAGAAAAACTACTGTTATAATATTAATTAGTCCAAGTGGATCTAAAGGCTTATCATCAGTCTTTGAAAATAAATAAATGTTTATTATTCTATCATTAAAACTTTTTGAAGGGTTTTTTCATAGGAAAAAAACTTAGCTCAAATTTATTATATCTATTATGCCAAGTTCTCCAATTACATATAGAAATGTGTTCTATTTATTTCATGTGGATTTATAATTAATTGATAATATTTTAAAAATAGGATACATGGTCATATACGGATGAATGACTTAAAATAATATATATAAGAAACTTGTATTGGGTTTTTTCATATTGAATAAACCTTACAATGAACATGTCCCAAACGTTTCATTTTGATTTGGACAATCTCCATTATATTTTAATTTCATTATTTGTTAGTAATTATTATTTTAAAAAAGTTTGTAGGGTCAACAAAAAGATTTTTTCTAGGAGTCTCCCAAGAAACATGTGTTTTGATACGAATGATGAAAAGGAAGGGCCAATTGGATTTCAATTGGTCTCTTAGATTTAATCATATCAAAATTTCTCAACCAAACATAACCAGTTGATTTAATCTATGGTTATTAGCCCACCCGAATTAAAAGGGTTATATCTTTTATTGCGTTTTATCATTTACTAATATATATGTCATTTCTTAAAAAATGTGCAAGTTTTATGTGTTTCTATAGAATATTAATTTATCTCATATGCCTAATAACTTGTGACACGTAACAAATTATTACTAACATTATTTTCTTTCCCACCCCCTTAATATTTGAAGGAGGCATCCCAAATGAAATTGGTGATCTTTCACAACTGAAGAGATTGTATCTTGGAGCAAATCTACTCACTGGTTCTATACCATTTTCATTATTTAACAATTCAGTGCTGCAAGAGATTGATCTTAGTCACAATCAATTATCTGGTAGTCTCCCAAAAAATGTGTGTTTTGGGCTTCCAAAACTTGAATTATTTTATGTGAATGGAAATGAATTATCTAGCGAAATACCCTCCATTTGGCATCAATGCAAAGAATTAGTAGAGTTACAATTGGGTGATAACAAATTCAAGAGAGGAAATATACCAAGTGACCTTGGAAATTTGACCAACCTCCAGAACTTGTATCTTGAGAACAACAACTTGCAAGGTAAGAGTTTTAATTATATCAATTTCATAAATTCTATTCTAGTATTTTGTAAGGTATTAGTGAATAATGATTTTGCTATATTAATTTTTAAAGACATAGAATGTGGTGCTTTCTTTTAATCCTAAAGCAAATATCAATAAAAGGGAGCCTGAAGGAAAATAACCTGATAAAAGGGTCCCATATAATACTATTTAGAGTCATATTGGATAAAAAGGGTGAAGTATGACTTTTACCATTGATATATATGTATCTTAGTGATAATTTGTATTTAGCTATTTATATTTAGGGATATGATATTTTTAAATCTGAATAATCTTTTTATTCTTATATTTATTGTAACTTCCCAAAGTTTAGAAAAAATCTTCAAATATTGAAAACAAATACCAAACACTCGAATTAATCTTTATTTGAAATTTTTTAATGTAATCAACAGAGATGTCATTTTTCAATTTGGAATGATTTTGCATGCCTTTGACTTTAGTATGGGATTGAAGAAATATAAAATGACGTGTTTGTTGGCCAAAAAAAAAAAAGAAAAGAGATTTTGTTTTTCGCCCCCCATTTCATTCATTCATAACGAGATGTCATAATGTTCATTTTTCAAACATGTTTGGAATATTTAATTTTAATTTGTTTATTTATTATTAATTTATATTTTTAAAAATTTTGTAGTTAACAAAAATAATTTTTCTGATAGTTTTGAAAGAAATTATGAATAACAAAGGCCAATGGATTTTGATGTGTCTGTTAGGTTTTTTTTTTTTTCAATTAATCACAATTAATCTTCTTATTTCTTGCATGACAAGAATACCGCTTATATGAAATATAAGAATTTCTCAGAATTAATTAAGCAACCAAACCTGGAAAGATAACAATAATAAATCTATAGACTAAAGTATACATTTAGTCCTTTATGTTTACTCCAATGTTCAATTTAATCCCTTAAGTTTATAAAGTATACTTTTAATTCCTCAACTCTAACACCGTTAGTTTCATCTAATGAAAAATGCTGATTGTGCAATTAAATAAAGTATGCTTAAATTTAAATAATATAAAAAAATTTATTGTATGTTCCAATTGACCAATTAAAAAATATTAATAATTTAATAACTAGAATAATCACCACATCTTTCCACTAATATACACTCTTCACTCTCCTCCATCAATCTATTAATGGCTTCTCCATTCCAATATTCCTTCCATTTTCTTACTCTTCTATTGTTGGTCCGCACTCCTTCCACATCTAAGCTATTAATGGAGGAGAGTAATGAGTATATATTGGTGAAAAGAAGATGGAGGTGATTGTTCTGATTATTAAATTATTAATATTTTTTAATTGGTCAGTTGGAATATATAATAATTTCTTTTTTATATATTTAAATTTAAGTATACTTTATTTAATTGCACAGTCAGCATTTTCCGTTAGATAAAACTAATGGTGTTAGAGTTGAGGGACTAAAAGTATACTTTATAAACTTAAGGGGTCAAATTAAACCTTAGAGTAAATATAAAGGACTAAATGTATATTTTAGCCTAAATCTATATTAATCCAAATTATAGAATAATAAACTGAACTAAAGGATAAAATAGCGTAACGGGCCTAGCACAAGAAATGGGCTATTCCATTCAATTTTTTTATTCTATGGATATTAGACCAACCCAATTCAATGGGCTATTCCTTTTTGAAAAACAAGTGCAGCTGTGTTTTTTCATTTATAATATATTTTTGTCATTATTTCTAAAAAATGTGCAAGTTGTGCAATATGTGTTTTCAAAAATACAATTTTTTTTATTAACAAAAATACAAATTTGTCTCATGTACATAAAAATTCATTATACATAAATTATTACTGACATCACTCTCTTTTTCCCATCTATTTGAAGGAGACATTTCAAATGACATTGGCAAACTTTTACTACTAAAAACATTGTATCTTTTACCCAAACAAAAAAAAAAAAACATTGTATCTTAAAAACAATCACCTTTCTATGCCATTATCATTATTTTACAGTTTAGTCTATAATAAATTGATCTTGGAATAAATCATTTATCAAGTAATCTCCCAACAAATGTGTGTTTTTAGGTAATTTTGTAACTCTTTGGCATGGCAATTTTTGTGTACTTGTTAGTTTTCTTCTAGCCTCTTATTTTTCCTTTTTCCCTTTTTTCTCTTAATATCTACAATAAAAATCCTATACAAATATGCTCAATATATCCATCCCTTTAATAATTTATGTAAGAGATGACTATGAATGTGATTGTATGAGTAGTTATTAATTACTTGTGTTTCTAAGGAATATAAAATTTTCTCATATGTATTTGTATATGAATAATGATTTTGCTATATTACTTTTAAATACTTGGAATGCAATGCTTTCTTTTAATCCCAAAGTGAATATAAATTAAATTGTAATATTTTTTGAAACATTAAAGAAAACAATGAGCCCGAAGGAAAATAACAATGTTACTGAACCTGGGCCGGACCGGCGAACCGGCCAGGAAACCGGTCCGGGTTCACTTTTTTTAAAAAAAAAAATTTAATTTTTCCTTTAGAATTTCATACTATAAGTCTAAAATTTTCAATTTCTCACCGGTTTGGTCCTAGTTTAGCTCCGGTTTGGTCCCGGTTTGACCCACTGACCCTTAACCCAGTACCCTGACCGGTTCAATGCCCGGTCCGAGTTTTAATACCTTGAAAAATAACTTGATCAAAGGGCCCCATACAACACTACTGAGAGTTAGATTGGATTAAAAAGATGGAGTATGACTTTTACCATTATATCTCTATTTGAGTGATCATTTGTATTTAGCTATTTATATTTAGGGATATGATAATTGATATTCTTAAATATGAATAATCTTTTTATTTGCATATTTATTTTAGCTTCCCAAACTTTAGAGAAAAAAAACTTCAAATATTGAAAACAAATATAAAATACCAAACACTCTAATTAATCTTTATTTGAAATTTTTTAATGTAATCATGAGAGATGTCATTTTTCAAGTTGGAATGATTTTGGATGCCTTTGTTTTTCGCCATTTCATTCATTCAACTCTATTTCTCCTCTTCCTTTTCCTGATTAATTTTATTTTTTTAATATTTTTAATCATTTCTTTCTTATTTCACAAATTTATAAAATCCTATTAAATAATTATTCAACAATTACCACATAAAACACTTATCTCATTAGTTATATAATTATTAAAAGTTAGGCAATTCGATGGTGAGAATATATTTGATATCTGCCTTTTTAATATTTATGCATGGATTATTAAGCATAAAACAAATATTCAAGTTTTTTGAATTAGTACGTAAAACACGTGAATTTTTTTATATAGTATATATATGTAAATTATATGAAAATGATATTACCTATTTTATTTTTCTTTTACCCCTATTTGGATGAGAAGAAAAGATGGGAGGAATGAAAATGAAAGGAGAGAAAATGTTATCACCTCTATTGTTTGAACCCACCGCATTTTCTCCCCCATTTTTCTTTCCTTCCACGTTTTCTCTTCTATCGAAACAAAGGAAAACTTATTTTCCCTCTCTTTTTCCTCTTCAATTTTCTTTCCGTCATAGTCTATACAATTACAAAAAGTTACCACCTCCTATTCTTAATATAAGATCTAATTGATTAATTTATGAAAATTAAGAAAGCTAAATAAATTACTTTAAAATATTTATATTTATTGATTTCCCCATATCAATTTGCATGATTTATAGACTGATATATAATATAATGATATACATATCTATTTAGATAGATCAAGTAACAGATATAATAATTAAATAATTTATTTAGTTTCCCTAATCTCAACAAATCAGTCAACTGGATCTTATATTAAGGATTTGAGCTAATATTACCTATCAATTTTATATTATAATTTTACATTAAACATATTACGAAAATATTATGACCCATTTATTTTTCTTTTAAAGTTCATTCAGCTTTTTTACAAGTATTTTTTTAGTTGATGTTAATCTTTTTTTTTCTTTTTTGCCAACTTTAGTTGATGTTAATCAATTGTATTTCGATGCCGAACGAACTCTTTACAAGTATGATACTATTATTTTTTATCGTCATTCTTTTCTTTTGATATTTTTCTATAGTAAAAAAAATTAAATTGAGATTTAATTTTTTTTCCCTTTCATTAATATTGTACATATTAGCAATGGGGTTAAATGAAGCTAGCAATTTACAATCACAAAAATAACAAAAATTCATGAATCGATGCTATTCTATGATTTTCTATAATCTTTTTATATAATTATCTCCACCACACTAAAAATAAAATGAGATTTTTTTTTTCATTTCTTTTTTTTTTTCCATTTCATTCATTCATAAATGGTACTTATATACAGATTGTGATTATAATCTCAAAATAAAAGAAAGATAGGATTATCACTTGAGATTTAAAACATGAAATTTTTTTTTTTATTTACTCCTATATCTTGACGACAACAATTTGCAAGGTAAGGCTTTTAATTATATGATTGAATTAATTATACGTTATGTGTTTTTGTTTTAATCTATCCAATGAAAAATAATTTTAAAAATAGATTTTGCTTTTCATTTTTTTCATCATTTTAAAGAACCCGTAAGAAGCTTGTCAAATTGCGTTCATAGTAAAAAAAAAAAAAAAAAATCTTAAAAAGAGAAAAAAGATAATTTTGGGTGATTAAAAAGGATATGGAGCCCTGTAAAAAATCGGTTTGAAAGAATTTCATGACCTATCAAATATTTGATGTGGCGTAGTGATTTCCTAATGTGTGTGCGGTGTGTGTGTTTTTTTGTTCATATAATGTTTATCTATTCTTTTAATGTTAAAGATGAATGTCAAGGCCTTTTAACTATTAGCTTATTTTGATATATCTTGTTCACTTTGTAAATCGAAACAGGTGAAATCCCATCATCTCTCTTCACCAATTCTTCTTTAAGAATTGTAAGTTTAGAGAATAACAATTTGAATGGTAGTCTTCCAACATCAATTGGTAATGAGACGTTGTTGGAAGAATTATATCTGTCATGGAATTTTTTTACAGGTACGTTCAATCCACACATCTCTTAATTTTATGCTTTAACAAAAAATCTTATTTTAATGTATACTATATTTCCTCCAGAATGTGTAACTAAAAGTATTTAAATTCCTTAAATAAAAACTAAAATTTTAACCTTTCAAGTCTATGAAGAATTCATAGCCAGATTTCAAAGTTAGAGCCTTGTGAATAATAAATAGCTTTAATGCAAAATATAAATAATTTGGTTGTTCATTTTATATTGGTGAAATTAATTCCATGATCTCTCTTTAGCATATCTTTTTTAAAAGATTTTTAATGTCCAATTGGTAATTGATATTATATTGAAAGAGTCCCTTTTAAATTAATTTCCAACAAAAGTTAAATAATAGTCTATTGATTTTAAGCCTCTAATTAACGAAATTCCATGTATTACTTATATAGTTGTGTGTGAATTAAGGAAATTCTGAGACTTACTATACCAACAAACAAATATTCTGTATTTTTTTTTTATAGGTGAAATTCCTTCATTCCTTTGGAAGATGCCCTCTTTGAGCTATGTTGACATTGGCATTAATCATTTAAAGGGTAATTTGCCAGAAGAAATGTGCTATCAACTCCCTTTACTTGAAGTCTTTTCTGTTCATGGTAATCAATTAGAGGGAAGCATTCCAAAATCAATAAGCAACTGCACATCTTTGAAAAAATTATATTTGAGTGGTAACTCATTTACAGGTATGTACTTTACTTGTGTGTTTTCTTTTCTTTTTAAAAATTTTCTCTAAAATTAAATTATGGTTTTTTTTTTTCATTTCGTTTATGTGAAACAACAAATAAAGTGAAGATCAAGAACCAATGGAACATAGATAAGTGAAATTCTTATATACTATTTGATGACATCAAAACCTTAAATGATACAGAATGGCCACCAGGTGTTATGCTAACACTTCTTTTTTTCAAAGATATTATCTATCTCTTAATAACATTAATTCTATGTTTTTTCTATCCCCTAATATTAAAATAATTATAATAATATTAAAATATAGAAAATTTTGGGGTTGTTTTTTCTCATTTATTATATATATAAGTTGTAATAATTTTATATTTGTTAATTGAAATTTAAATTATATTTAATATTTTCTTAAAAAATTAAAACGTGGGAATTAACAATTGTACAATAAACAAAAAAAAATTATTTAGATATGTGTAAAAAAGCAAGGGAAAAACCAGGTCAAAAAAAAAGCAAGGGAAAATGAAATATCAAAAATTAAATCCATGCCCATATTTATGTTAAAAGACCATAATGCCCCTCTCTAATTTAAAAAAACTAAAGGTAGATGCAAGCCTTATTTTAGTTTTAATTATTTCATTTAAATTTAATTTATATTTTCCTTTGTTTGTAATTTATTTATTTGTTGTTACTTGATTGTGATTAATTCTAAAAAGTAATTAGAAGACAGGTAAAGATAAAAAGAAACAAAATCTAAATTATTATTGTAAATAAACAAAAACAAACAACAAATATATTTATGCCAAGGGTGCTTTTAAGAGCTTCACTGACCCTATACGTTGAGAATGTCACACCACATTCTAGAGTTACTGTCAACACTCGTTTCCATTTTGATATGCGCAAAACAATAATGAACAAGTTTCATAGGCAAACAGAAAAGTACAGTTATACTGATAATAAGTATTTGTTTACAGAAAGTCATTAATAGAGTGGAAATCGATAATAATGACAAATATGTACAGAATATGTCCCAAAACTATTTCACATATAGACTATATACAACCACTGTATTCATCTTGGGAAATGTACCTGTCAGTTTCCCTTCTCTGCATCCTTGGCTTTCGAGCCGCTAGCACCCGCTGAGACATTTATATTAGAAAAAGGGGTGAAATTCTAAGGAATCTCAGTAGAAACATACTATCAACATATAAAATGTGAAAATTAAATATGCGATGCACTATATTAGGCAAAATAAAAGTTCAATTTGATTCATATGTGTACACAGGTTTCAAGGCCATACATCGAGTTAGAACCCTTACATTTACCTCAGCTGAGTCATCGACCACAGCTATGATTTTCGATATACCTTGGCTGGGCACCAAACCACAACCAAGTACTGTGCCTCTAGCACACATTCATATCACAAAATATAGTAACACATAACATACAATAGTCATATAGTATATGAGAGATAGTAGTCCCTACCTTAACCTCTTTCATGTCTCAAAGGATCCGCCTCGTAAAACGTGTCAACTATAGGTGTCCAACTCGGTCCTAAAATATCAAATGTACAAGAAATATGTCATAACATATCCAAGTATCATTTTAGACACTTCCATAGTATTTCTTGTGGTTATATTAGCCTATGGTAAAAATTTACCAAAATGCCCCCAAGACCCCAACCCAGCCCCGTCGTACCAGGCCCGATGGCACGTTTTCCCAAATTTTTGACTAGGGCTATCCTAACATATTTTCATCAAAGGAATCCATTTCTGTGCTCAAAATTATCAAATTCAATGTCAAATTACGAAATTGACCTTGGCAGCCTTACTTTTAGGGTTTTAGGGGCGTTTCCGTAATTATGCTTTCTCGACCTTTTCCGAAAAAGTGTCCAACTATAACCCCAGCTAATTTTCCCTCCAGAACCCAATGGAACCATCAAATCATTGAAAATCCAACTCTAAGGCCCTCTAACAACCTTGGCCGAAATTATGGCGTTCTCCGGGAAAAATCGGGGTTTTACTATTCCGGCTTCGTAAACAAGTTCCTTTCTACTCCTAATCACTTTATTAACCATCTAATTGAGTTATAACAACCATTTGAACTAAAATTGGGCAGTATAACCCTTAGGCACACCCATTTCCAAAATTTAAAACCAATGGCAATCCGGCAAAATTTCATCGATTAAATTGCCTACAGCAGTTAAAATAGTTAATATACGAAGGTTTGGAAGTTACCTCAAGCTTCCACAAGCTTTATCCAAATAAGGATGAAACCATAACCCTTAAAGAACATATTTTTGAGCCTCCAAACCTTAAATCACATAGAAGAGTAGCTTAGGAACGGAGTTATATGCCTTAGAAACCAATTTACCGAAGAAAATACCTACCTTTGTAAGCTTTTCTTCCTCTTTCTCTCTCTAGAATTCTCACACTTTCTCTCTCTATTTCAGCCCTGTTCTGGCGTGAAATGAGCTGAAGGTAGAAGGAGATAATAATATATCCTACTATTATTTCTTATTTTATTCATTTACCAATTTCCAAATTTCAAAACTTAACTTATGTACATAAATCCTTTTGTACATGTAACCATGCTCATTAAGCTCAACCAATATTTCCTTATTTATGCCACATGTAGGAGAAACCTAGGGGTCTCTCCCTATAGTCTCAATTGGCTTCATAACTTGTCCAGGTTACGTATACACGTAAAGTTTCAATTTTGGTCAAAATTGCATTTTTGCTCAAATTTTCCATAAATTCATATTAAATTGACCAAAATATATATTGTTTCCCTTTATTTTCCTTAATTAATTGAAATTAACTTCAATTAATTGGAAAATAATTAATTTTGTAATTTTTTTGGTAAAATTACGATTTTGCCATTTCCTTTTTAATCCAATTTCTTCTCTTATTTTTTCTTTAGCCAATTTCCATATATTTTTGGACCAAATATTTTCTCTAATATTTCTTCATTTTTGAACCTTAATATTGGGCTTTTTAAATTACATAAATTAATTCCATAATTACTTTACCCATTTTCTCATGAAAATGAACATTTTTAAAATTCATAAATTCTAAATTTATGAATATTCACCATTTTATTGAATTTTTCAAATATTTACAATATTTTGGTGAATATAAATTTTGGGGTGTTACAGTTACTTATCAAAATTGTTTAGCCATTTAAGAACCACATGTAACTCAATTAATACCCTTATAAGGACGAAGTATTTAAAACTTTTCTAAAAACTTGGATACATGATATAATAAATTTTTCTGAAACTTCAAAAATTCATCAATAAATCATTTCATATCCAAAAATAGTGGTTTAAAACTCTATCTTTAGCTCTTAAAATGCTTTTTATGATAAAATTAAGATATGGGCTCAACAGCATCTTACTAGGTCCAGAACTTGCCTAAAACTCATATTGTACATAGGAATTTTCTGCAAAAATTGCAAAATTATGACCCAAATTAGAAAATTCATATCTTTTTATTTGCACATCTAAAAATTACAAATACTTATTTTAAAGCTTAGGATGTGTACTATTTTTATGCCAAATTTCATGACTTAGATAAAATGTTTAGCCTGTATAAAGTCAATCAAAAGACTGACGTTTCAGCATGAATATAAACTAGTTATCGCTTATAATTTTGGATATTAAAGCTCACCCACTGCTCCTTATGGAGTTATGTACAACCAAAAACAAACTTTAAGCTTATTTGCCATAGTAATTATAATAAACCACACTAATGCAAAATTAATGTAAGAATACATGTGTGCCATGCTTTCTTCCATTCACCATAGCTAGCTTCCAACAACTTCTCCTTTCTCGAGGATGTACTTGTTCCTATGGTTAATACATAGAGAGGGGTGAGATTGGGGTATTTCAATAGCACTAATCATATTTCACTATATAATGCATGGCAAATAACTGAGCATGTGAAATAAACCATAAAGAACAATACTATACAATAACTGAATAACTATAAAACTGAATAAATGAAACTTTTATTACACATTGACAATAACAAAAGGAATCAATTTACATGTTCTCATGCTTAACTGCGACAATAATGGCACAAACAAACATGCAACCAAAACATAATATACGAAATTAATGATTAAAACTACTTTTATCATGCTCTCTAACGCTTGCACTTCTTTCTTGATGTCCTCTTGGTGGAGTTAGGGCACAAATCAAATCCTAACATTTGTATCTACATGCACGATAGTTAACATGTGTGTCATTCATGTCATAGTTGAACTATTTCTCGTCTAAATGGTGCTATTCAAACAGGGAATATAAATAAAGTTCATAGACATATGCTTTAATATTCCAATTGCCTGTGTGTTTGGATTAACTTTTAGAGAATAGTTTTTACGATTTGCGAAGTAAGTATGTGAGAAGAGTTTTGTCTCGATTTGAGGAAAAGTGCTTCTGAAACCATGGTTTCAGAGTTTACCAAACACACACAAACACGCACATGGTTAAGCCTCTACCATTCAACATGCAATTATTACTTTTAAGAATTTTTTTATGTAGTACCTCACTCAAGGGTTACTTATCAGAGTTTGTTTAGACATTTAAGAACCATATGTGACCCAAATAGTACCCTTGATAAAACTAAAAACTTTATAACTTTAAACTCTTTCTCTAAAATTGGGTTCTAGGAGACAATTCATTTTCCTAAAATTTTGGAAAATTGTAATTAATTCAATATATCTCCAAAATTAGTAATTCAAAACTCTATTTTCATCTCTTCAAATGCTCTCTGAAAGAAAAATAAGACCTATGTTTATTTCTATTCCATTTGGTACAGAAACACACATTTATAAAATCTGTATGAAACATTTTCACAACAAATTTCCTACCTTCTTAGTTATGTTGGAAAAATCATAACCATGAAACCACAAATCCAAAAAGTATGATCTAGGACTTGTATTAAACCTCAAAATGTGTACTACCATATCACAAATTTCCATAGTCCAATTCATATTTGCTCTGTCAAAATAAAATAGCAACTAGCTAACTTACCTACTTCATCCACTCTTGTTTTGCTTATAGCATAGCACTTTTGGGCATTGATAAGCCCCTTCTACCTCCTTATGCAGTATTATTTACAGGCCAAAATATATATATATATATACACATACATACATATCATTAATATTAAAAGTAATCATAGGTAATCATAAAGTCAAAAACTTAAACAAAATACAATTATTGAGGTCCTTCAGCTCCAACCTCCAATCTTCACCAACCACTATTCCCTTACCCTTAAAAGTACTTTCACTTACTGTATAGCATGTGTAATCAGTATGTTGGAAGTTGTATTTCATTCATGTATACATTAGGTATTTATATACAAAGTAGGACCCTCAGCATTAATGGCTCATTATAACACATTATGGTGATTGGTACTAATCATAATCCCTAATTATGTGGGATACTAACAATCCCTAATTAAGCAGGATATTGTTTCCTAACACTCCCCCTCAAGTTGGAGCATAGATGTTAATCAAGCCCAACTTGTTACAAAGATAGTCAACGCGCGTGCCATCCAAGGCCTTAGTCAAAAAGTCACCCAACTGATCACTAGACGGTACATGTCCTGTAGAGATAAAGTTTTCTTTGATCTTATCACGTACAAAATGGCAATCAATCTCAATGTGTTTCGTACATTCATGGAACACGGAGTTGGAGGCTATATGTAAGGCAGCTTTATTATCACACCACAGCTTCGCAGGTAATGACATGGCAAGACCAACCTCCTTCATTAACTGGTGAATCCACACAATCTCCTGTACAAACTAAGACATGGCTCGATACTCAGCCTCTGCACTAGACTTGGCCACTACGTCCTGCTTCTTGCTCCTCCAAGATACCAAGTTTCCACCAACAAGAACGCAATAGCCTGTAGTGGACCTCCTAGTCGTCTTTGACCCTGCATGATCTGCATCATAGAAATACTCAATCTTCGTGTGATCATGATTCGTATAGAGTATACCACGACCAGGGGACCCCTTCAAATAATGCAGGACATGTTCCAAAGCTTCCCACTGAGCAACGGTCAGTGCTACCATGAATTGGCTAAGTCTACTGACAGGAAAGGTTACATCAGGGCGAGTTACCATGAGACAGTTTACTTTTCCAATCAGCCTTCGGTACCGCTCAGGGTAGGCAAACGGTTTAATCTTCTGAGGATCAATCCTTTTTCTCACATCCTCGGGTAGTTCATCAAACGACACACTATCATCAATATCCAACAAGGGATTAGGAATCATGGGACAGCTACTGGGTGTTGCCCCAATTTTCCCAGTTTCTTTCAGTAGATCAAGGACATACTTCCGCTGGGTTAGGAGAATGTCTTTCTTGCTTCTCATAACTTTGATCCCAAGAAAGTACTTTAACGGACCCAAATCCTTTATTTGGAAATGAGAATTAAGAAAGGCCTTGAGTAATGAGATCCCTGACGTATCACTACCTGTAATAACAATGTCATCGACATAGACCACTAGGGGAATCATGCCAACATCCGTTCGTTGATAAAACACAGAATGATCACATTTACTTTGGTTCAGACCAAACTTCTTTACCACAGAACTGAATTTGTCAAACCAAGCATGAGGGCTCTATTTCAAACCATATAAAGACTTCTGAAGGTGGCATACCTTGCCATGCTCCCCCTAAGCAACAAAGCCAGGCAGTTGCTCCATGTATACGTCCTCAAGAAGATCACCATTTAAAAAGGCATTCTTAACATCCAGTTGATGAACATCCCATCCATGGGTAGCTGCCATAGAGATAAATAGACGAACAGAAGACAACTTGGCCACAGGGGAGAAAGTTTCGGAGTAGTCAACACCATACGTTTGAGTATAACCCTTAGCAATCAATTGAGCTTTCAATCATTCCAAGGTGCCGTTAGCTTTCGTCTTAACGGCAAACACCCATTTACACCGATAGCCTTCTTTCCAGGAGGTAAATCAACAAGAGTCCAGGTACTAGCCTTATCAAGGGCCATCATTTCCTCTTCCATCGTAACACACCAACCGGGATGGGTCAAGGCTTGGGAAAGATTGGTAGGAATGGCAAGAGAGTCTAAGGATGCTATGAAGGAACAAGATGTGGGTGTCAGGTGATTATAGGAAACAAACGAGGAAATCGGGTACGTACAAGTGTATTTACCCTTGCGAAGGGCAATGGGTAGGTCAACAGAAGGGGCAGTAGGGTCTAGAGTATCAGGCACTGGTACAGGGTCAGAGATAGGAGAAGGCGAAGGGGCTAAGTTCGGATCAGGCACCGAGGCGGGTATTGGTAGGTCAGAAAGAGGAGCAGCGGCATTACTTTCCTTAGGACGTCTCTGATAAACATGGTGGATCGGAGGTGGGGCAGGTGCCGACACAGACTCTTGCACTGGTGGGGAATGAACCTCATACACTAAGAGGTGATCAAGATTGGGGTCAGGGGTAGAAGATGGAGGTAGAGCAGGGACAGGGAAGAACAAAGTGGACTCATGGAAAGTAACATCTGTAGACACAAGATAGTGCCGAAGATCGGTAGAATAGCACCGATAACCCTTCTAAACCCTAGAATAGCCAAGGAAGACACACTTGAGAGATTTTGGATCAAGCTTAGTGACACAGGGATGAATATCGCGGACAAAACATACACAACCA
The DNA here is from genome assembly GCA_963210345.1 of Inga oerstediana. NCBI lineage: Eukaryota > Viridiplantae > Streptophyta > Magnoliopsida > Fabales > Fabaceae > Inga > Inga oerstediana. Next base: position 69,961,986 of record OY723400.1, on the reverse strand, counting down.
AAGATTTTTGGATCAATAGGAAACAAGGGTTTGGAAGGACACAAAGTTGTGTATGGAATGTCACCACTGAGAACAGGAGATGACATACGATTAATAAGGAAGCAGGCGGTGGACACAGCATCAACCCAAAAGGATTTAGGAACATGCATTTGAAACATTAGAGTGCGGGCGACTTCTAATAAGTGCCGGTTTTTTCTTTCAGCTACACCATTTTGAGTAGGTGTATCTGCACAGGAAAATTGATGAAGCATGCCATATGTAAGCAAATAGTAGTGAACTTGGTTAGAGAAATACTCTTTAGCATTATCACTTCGTAAGGTTTTCACAGAGACACCAAACTGAGTTTTGATCTCGGCACAAAAATTGCAAAAGTGAGAAAATAACTCAAAACGATTTTTCATTAAATAAAGCCAGGTGGTTCGAGAAAAATCATCAATGAAAGTAACAAAGTACTTAAAACCAGACATAGACACAATAGGACAATGACCCCAAACATCAAAATGAACCAAGTCAAAGGGGGACGCAGCCCGTTTATTGACGTGAGGTGCCAAGTGAACACGGTGGTGTTTGGCAAACTGACACGACTCACACTCTAAGGACGACAAATGATGAAATTGAGGATATAACCTCTTCAAGGATGACAATGACACATGACCTAAACGACAATGAACGTCAAATGGAGAAGAACTACCAGAGCAAGCAACTGAACGCGGCACCCGATCGTCAAGAAAGTAATGACCGCCAGATTCATATCCCTTACCAATAATCCGCTTTGTCGTAAGATCCTGAATCACATAATGGTCAGGAAAAAGTGAGATAAAACAGTTTAATTGACGAGTAAGCTTGCTAGGAGACAAAAGGTTAAAAGCAAGGTCAGGAACATTAAGGACAGACGATAAAGAAATAGAGGATGCAGGTGTAATAGTGCCAGATCCAAGGACACGAGAAACAGAACCATTGGCAATGGTGATGGAGGAAGGGTTGGCATAAGGTGCATACATAGAGAACAAATGATGGTTACCTGTCATGTGGTCAATGGCACCAAAATCGATGATCCACTTCGAGGAAGAAGTAGCAAGGCATGAGTCACTGTTACCTGTAGTAAGTGCACTCGGAGTGGATGGAACATTGGCCGACTGATCTGAGGATTGTGCCATATGAGCAGCTCCAGTACGTTGCAGATTGTTTTGCAACTTGCAACAGTAACGTTTGGTATGTCCAGGTTCTTTACAATAGAAGCAAACAATAGGACCAGGGGTCAGGGGATTGTTGCCTGAGTGAGGAGGACCTTGGTTCTGTGAATCAGCAGAGGTCGAGGATGATGTATTGTTCCATACGGCAAGAAGCCCTGGTGGCGGTTATCAGTGGGACCACGGCCAGCTAATGCACTAGCATTAGGAGCAAAAGCTGGATGTAAGAGACTATCTGCACGGAGCACACGAGAGTACACATCCTGAAGCAAAGGAAGTTCAGAACTAGATAAAACCTAGGAACAAACTGTTTCATAGACCGGATCAAGGGCAGTAAGAAAGCTCAGAATCGCCAGTTTCTCCATATTATCAGCCTGGACCCAAAGGTCAGGGGTAGGCGGCATTAACATCTTCAACTCTTCATACATTTTCTTAAACTCCACATAAAAAGTCTTCAAAGACCGGCCCTGCTGTTCAGTACGATAGAATCCCTTGCAGACATCATGAATGCGAGTAATATTGCCTTTTCCAGAGTACAAAAATTCCAAGCAACTCATAAGTTCCTTAACAGTATTACAGTGACTAACCGAGGGAAGGATTTTGCTGTCAATAGAATTCTGGATTTGCAAGAACAAACGGGCATCAGCTCGAGCCCAAGCCATCTTAGGGTCATCCGTAGGAGGTGTATCAGTCAAATGACCCTCCTTCTCAATACTGAGTAGGTACATGCGGACGATTTTGCTCCAATCCATATAGTTTGTCCAGGTCAATTTGTGTTCAGTGATTTTGTTAGTCACAGGAACAATTTCAGTAGTGCCACTAGCTTTGGAATCAACCATTAATGCAAGTAGATAGCACTAAACCAAAAAATATGAGCCCCAAACAAGTACACACACCAACGATAGCACCTCTTTTACATTCATCAAATTGAACTTCTAGTATTAATTTTCTGAAAAACCAGTGGCATTTGTTTACTCCAATTTTTTCAAACTTCGGTCGGTCCCAAAACATTGATTTATGAACCATTCAACATTTTTAAAGTAACTAGGGTTCTCTTTTTCTCATCAAGGAACAATAGCCAGCAAACTTAGACCAGTCTTCCGGCTCCCAAACTTAAATTCTTCATCAATCAACAATTACCTACTACATTCAGGAATGTCATTTGGTTTCAGCAGTTAGTACACCACAATAAATCAAACAGAATGTCCCAATCACCGTTTGCAATTTCTCCTTTAATCGACACTTTCCTGACTCAAAATCAAAATTTAACATTTTAGCAATTCCTAAACAACAGCACTAGAAGATGTTGAAGATGAAAAGGGAGTTGGGTAACTCACCTTGTCGACTGGAATCTGTAATTGCATAAGGTATTTGAGCTTCTTTCCTCTTATCCGGCAATCTCTCATCCGCTCGCCTTCATAATTTCTTAATCTCTTGGTTTGTCCGCTCCTTTCTGTCTCTCTTCTCTCTTATATTTTCTATTCACTCCTTCCTCGTTCTCAAAATTTTTCAATTCCAGAACTGCTCACCCAATACAAGTTGGGGAGGTGGTTTTGCAGCAATTCTACTTTCGTAGTATTCTCTATCCAAGATTATCCTCAGTTCCTCATTCCAAGCAATATAATTGGGCTCAATTTCTGACTCAATCCTAGTCCTACCCCTAGTGCTTTTTATCAACAAAGGTCTAAGAATTTTGAGGAGGAGGAGAGAGTGGCTTTCCATTTCTGTCTCAGTTTTTTTATTTTGGTTCTGGCTCTCCATTTCTGTTACCTACATGTTCCCTTCACTTCTTTATTTCTACAGTTTGAGATTTAATATTCTATAAAAATATATTATAACATTAAATAACAAAAATGTAAATAAATAAATTTAAATTATTAAAATTATTTTTTAAATTTTCCTTGGTTACTTTTGGCCTTCATATATTTAATAATGATTCCTTTCTTAATTTTTCAGAATTCACTTGCTGAAAATAAGTTTTTTTGAATAAATTTATTTTCTTGAGGTCTTATTTAATTCTTTCAAGTCTCCTCGACACTATAAATTATTAATTCAAAACTTAAAAGTTCAGATGTTAGAGAGAAGAAGAGAATTGGAGAGGAGAATAAAGGATGTTCACTAACACAATGATGGATGTGTCCGCGACATAACTTACCTAGGACTCTTAAGATTAGCCACAATTTAATTCTGAAAAGTAATTGGCAAGCAAAGATAAAACAAAACAAAACAAAACAAACAAATAAACAATTACAAAACAAAGAGAGAATTCTAATTAAACATAGCTAAAATAATCAAAACCAAAATCAAGTCTACCAAATCTCATTCCCTATCTAGTTAGGCCTCTTAACTTTATTATAAACTTATTAAAACAATTACAAAATATATTATAAAAATTAAAACAAAAATTTAAATGCTACTAAAAGCACTTGTTCAACTAAATTTAAGCTCAAATAATGAATGAGAATACAAGATATTTTCAAGAGTCAGTCAAATAATTAAATTGCATATTTTAATTTATTTGGGTTCAAAGAGAAGCTGTTCTATGTTCAGTTCTATGTGAAATTAAATAAAGCTTTTATAATTATTTTTTTTCATAGGGAATTAATCAACAGGAAAGAAAAAGTATGCATTATATATATATATATATATATAACATGTGGACTCGATCGTTATAATCTGTTGTGAAAAGTACACTACCAATGTTAAAAAAAAGTACATAATTTCTCATTTCAACCATACATAAAGAACCCGAAGTTTATATACTCAAACTATACAGACTCAAATGCAATTACTAGGAGGTAAGCCATTTGATGGTTAGAAAACATTTGCTATATATTATATCAAATAATATGACCTGCTTTATTTTTCTTCTTATAAGTTCCATTCACTTTTTACAAACACTTGATGCTATCAAGTATATTTGGATGCAAATCTCTTTACAAGCATGAGCTTATTATATCTTTTTTATTCTTTTTCGTGTTTTTTTAATCATTTTTATCTAATAGAAAATGAATTTAAAATGAGATTTTTTTTTTCATCATTCATTAATCATAGTTTTTAAATATAGCTAGTTATTTACAATCCCAAAATATCGAAAGATATCATGAATTTTTGGTAAAACTATAATGACAAAAAGATAGGATCACACATGTTATTTAAATCTTGGAAAACAATTTTTTGAGTACTCTGAACCATATCAATTATATAATGTACCTACTTGTTATACACACATTTGGATGTTCTATCAAGTTCAACTGTTTTCTTTTATCCGCCATCTTTTCCTGTTTAATTTTCTTTTATCAATTTTTGTCTGTTGTTCCTAGCTTTTCTGGTTTACAAATGTATTAGTTTCCTATTAAATAGTTATTAAAACATTACCACATAAAAAACTTTACATTTTCAAACAAATCTTCAATAACCATGGCATCTCACGGGTAGTTTATGATTTCTCTAACATTTTTGCTTTAGAAATTTTACAAAGACTTCAAAACATAATAGAAATAAGTTTATTTGTATATATTTTTTGTATTTTGTATATGAAAGTCATGGTTTCCGTCAACTTTTTTTTTTTTCTGTCCAGGTTTTGTACCCAAAGGCATAGGCAAACTTGATAAACTTGATGTCTTAAGCTTGACCAACAATCATTTGAGAGGACCTATTCCTTCCAACATATTCAACATTTCAACATTGACATACTTGCGCCTTGGTGGTAATTCCCTCTCTGGCATTCTCCCATCATATTTAGGAATTGGCCTTCCCAACTTGGAGATATTATGGCTTAACAAAAATGGACTAACTGGACAGATTCCAAACAGCATATCAAATGCTTCTAAGCTCATTAATTTAAGGTTGTCATCGAATAAATTTAATGGAGCTATACCCAATGAGCTTGGAAATTTAACAAACTTGATTGAATTAGATCTGGACGAGAATCATTTGAGTGGGTTGATTCCTGATACAGTTAAAAAATTACATAGTCTTCAACACTTAAGCCTTAGCAACAATAGATTGCAAGGGTTCATTATAAATGAACTTTGCCTACTTAAACGTCTAAGTGAGTTGCATCTTGCTAACAACATGTTTTCAGGAGTGGTTCCAGGATGTCTTGGGAATACTTCTCTGCGAGAGTTAAATTCTAGCTCTAACAAATTGGTTTCTCAAATACCCTCTTCTCTATGGAGTCTCAAAGATATCTTGGTTTTAGACATATCCTCCAATGCCCTAAGCGGAATAATTTCACCAAAGGTATCAAACTTGAGAGCAATTATACTATTAAACTTGTCAAGAAATCAAATTTCAGGAAGCATCCCTACAACTATAGGTGGCTTGCAAACTTTACAAACCCTATCTTTGGCTGAAAACATGTTACAAGGGCCTACTCCTGAATCACTTAGTGGCATGATAAGCATGGAGTCCCTGGATCTTTCCCATAATTATTTGTCTGGCGTGATTCCAAAGTCCTTAGAGTCATTAATCTATCTTAAATACATCAACCTTTCCTACAATTTATTGCATGGAGAAATTCCAAATGGCGGCCCTTTTCAAAATTTTACTGCTCAATCTTTTATGATGAATAAAGATCTTTGTGGGAAATCCCAACTACAAGTCCAACCATGTAGGAAAGGAAACAAGCACATATCAAATAAAGTGATGTTGATAATAAAATGCTCATTGCCTATCATAGTTGCTATTTTGATTGTTTCAGTCATTGTCTTTCTGAAGAATAAGAGAGATGATGATGATAATTCAACAAAGAGGGATTTAATAAATTTGGATACACCAACTAGGATATCCTATTATGAGCTTCTACGAGGAACAAACAAATTTGATGAGAGTAATCTTATTGGTTCTGGAAGTTTTGGATCAGTATACAAAGCAGTTCTTCCAAATGAAAAGATAGTTGCTGTCAAAGTGTTTAACTTAGACATGGAACAATCATCAAGAAGTTTTGATGTTGAATGTTCTGCCATGTGCCATTTACGCCATCGCAATCTCATTAAGATCATCAGTAGTTGCTCAAATGATCATTTCAAATCTCTAATAATGGAATTCATGGAAAATGGGAGTCTTGACACATGGTTGTACTCTCATAACAATTATTTAGATGTCTTGCAAAGGTTAAACATAATGATTGATGTCGCAGCTGCTTTGGAGTATCTTCATCATGGTTCTTCTACACTAGTTGTTCATTGTGATGTGAAACCAAGCAATGTTTTGTTGGACAAAGATATGGTGGCTCATCTTAGTGATTTTGGTATTTCTAAATTGTTTGGTGAAAAGCAATTGGAAATTTATACCAATACTTTGGCTACAATTGGCTATATGGCACCAGGTAATGGTTTAATAATGATATTTTGAATTTATTTGTATATTCAATTTCTAGCCAATATTTGACATCTTCATGTGTAAAGATTTAAATTAATGATACAAAAGAAAGCTTAACCACAAACCTTACATTATTGACATAATGACTTCTATACTAATCATTCAATATGACATATAGAGTTTGGATCGAAAGGAGTTGTTTCCACCAAAGGAGATGTGTATAGTTATGGGATTTTGCTAATGGAAATGTTTACAAGGAAGAAGCCAACAGATGAGATGTTTGTTCAAGGATTAAGTTTGAAAGATTGGGTAAGAAACTCCACACCACATTCGATCATGAACATTATTGATGCCAATTTGCTACACAGTGAAAATCAAAATACTAAAAATATACTACATTATATGTCATCAGTTTTTGAGTTAGCATTAAATTGCTCCATTGACTTACCAGAGGCACGACTTACTATGATTGATGTTGTAGTATCATTGAAGAAAATCAAGGCTTTGTTTATGGAAAATGCTTGAGACACTAGTAGTTGGATAGATGTTGAATCAAATTTTAGCTACTGTTTCTTTAACCTTGAGATTTGTTTAGCAAGAATCCTATAAATTTGAGTGATTCTATATATGATGTAATAATATATAAAGCATTTGAAATTTTCTGAGTTGATTATATTGGTTTTGGATTTCTTCATATTTTGTTTTTCTGTTTTAACATTTTGGTTTTCAATTAGAAGAACCTTGAATCCACTTTTTTTCTTAAAGTAACTTTATACAGTTGGGATTTAATTTTGAAAGAAAAGGATTTAAGATTAATGAAAATGAGCCCTACCTTTTTCTATCTCTCCTCTATCCTATACTTATGTTTTTTAAATTTCTTGATATTAGAGAAAAATCCACTTAAATTTGTTTGAGAAATTAAATAATTCTTTTTTCTGTCATACCTTCTGATATTTATAAGTCAAATTTTCCAAATGGCTTATTTTACAATGTAGATTTAGATATCATACGACCAAGTTGGACATTTAAGAATACTCTCCCCATGTATTGAAATAAGCAAGTAAGCACTACAGAACAAGTTGAGAGATTTTTCATATTCCAATGCAATTCTTTATTCCTCCTCTTCTTTTTAGATAATTAGAAACGTAGCTATTAGGTTCTAATCAAACAAAAGTAGTATCATACATACTATTAGCAACTACAGAAGAGACCATCAATGAAAGCTTCAAATGTCCAAGAAAGATTGAGTCATAACATTCTTTTTTAAGGATGATTGCACCAATAAACCATAACACTAGAACAAGAAAGAAGGAAACGAAATCAGTTAAAGTTACCTTCATTTCCTCCTAATCATTCTTTCTATTCTTTCTCCTCCTCCCGAGTGTCCTGCGAATTGTAGGAAAAATGAGAGGGACAAGGTTTTAAAAAGCTAATTAAAAAAGTGACTTCTAAAATGACCATTTTACCCCTATTTTGCTATTCAATAAAAATATTTCAACTTTTGAATCAATTTTTTTTACAGAAATTTAGCTTAATGCATCTTTGATACTCCTCATTCCATATAACTGTGTGTAAATGAAACAAACCCATTTGGAAGATCCCTTATGGGATTCTCATCAATATCATATTTATAACTACCTTTCTTTGAAATTTACAATTAAAAGAATCAATGTCTGAACATAGTTTTTGGCAATAAGATAATTGGATTTATAAATACCCTATTAGAATTTAGAGCTTCGTGATAATAGTTTCATTGCTTCCCTATGTAAACACTTCTAATCATGTATGGAATTAACATGAAGACTTCATAAGTAATATTTTCAAATTTTCTTGGAATGAATCCATATATTTAAATCATTATGTAAAATAAATAACAAGTAAAATTATATAAAATAAATAATAATGTTTTAAATTTATTGAAACTCTTATCACTAAGACTCTAATATCACAAAACTTTCTTACGAAGAAAACTCAATTGAGCATCAAATTTGAATATAAGCAAAAAGGCCTCACATATATATATGAAGTTTTTTTTGTTGGTACAAACAAATATATGAAGTTAGAGTAAGGTGTCATTCACTTACCTGATAAGTTTTATTTTGGCCCAAATAATAAGCACTATAGTGGCACTGTTTGCCATCACAGTAGACTTTTGAATAAGAGTTCACCCTTGTGGCTACCTAAATACCTAAACCAACCTTCAGCATTTCACCTATCTTATACTCACATATTTGCTTCAATTCACTAACAATTCTCCTCAATCATAAAAAAACTTCCTTTCCAAAATATCACTGAATTCAATTCAAGAATAATGCACATTCACCATTCAAGGCATTCTCAGTTTTTGCATTCACAAAAATTTTATAACATTTTTAACTTGATTCTCGTTATTTGACTCTTAAATAACTATTCCAACAAAGCTTTTATAATAATATCTCTTGTTTTAATTTAATAACACCATAGAGTGAAATCTAATCAAGGTTACATTACTCATAGCAAGGTGTTAGCTTTAGTTATAACTCTTTTCTTTCAAGCATTTCAACAAACAATTGATCAGCAATTTATAATGTATTCATTAAACAAGCTCCATAGATAAATAAATTAATTTCCATATATAAACAAATAATTTTCCAAACAACATCCATTCATGCATTCAAATTCTGATATATATTTGTAAGAAGATATACTAAATATTTAAAATTTTTTTAATTTGAAATTAATTTATATTGAAAAAATTATAATAAATATATAAATATTATTTCAAATTTTTATTTAATTTATTAATAGTTTTTAATAATTTATTATATATAATTTATTATTTACGATGATATTTTATATATATATATATGTATATATTTGTAATAATATTCTGTAGGTTCCCTTTGGCTCAACTACCTAAGGCACGCATGGGTATGAGTAGGAGACATGTGGCAATGAGAGAAGGGGACATGTGGTGCACTACGACACTTGGACACGTGGCTACTGCCAACGATGGGGTGGTGGGTGTTGGATGTGGGTGCCGGAGCTGATAGGTGGTGGCCATCGGTGAAGGATCTAGCAATGAGGTAGTCTTCTACGGACGTGATACGTAGCTTCTCTTGAAAAGGTCCACGTGGCATTTTAAAATTAAAAAATAAAAACAATTAGCGACAGTCACAAATTTCCAATGAAATTCCGTGAAAAATTTGCTATGGAATTGGAATTCTATCGAAAATTGATTTACCACACATCTATTAGCGAGGGAATGGACTCCATTAGAAAACTATTTCCATGACTAATCCATCACAAATTGTGAATTTCCGTGGCAAATTTCGTTGGAAGTTTAGTGCTTTATTGTGGCAATTTTTTGAAATTGAATTTTATTTTTAATTAACATTAATTAATGACTAATAATTTAATATTATAAATATTATTTTTAATATAAAATTATAAATATAATTTTAATAAATAATAATATAATATTAATAACTAATAATTTATTTTTAATTAAAATTAATTACTAAATAATATTATAATATTATTTTTTATATAAAATTTATTAAACATATAATACATTTTTTTTCCACAAAATTTTCCCATGGCTAATTATTTACATAATTTTTTGTGGCTAATTTTGCCAAACTAAAGAAATTTCTTCTAAATAAAATCTTATTTATCCAAAAGGGAAATTCCCATTCAAACGCATTTGAAATGCTTAAATCTAAGTAGAAGCCTTCACTTACAAATCCCCAATTAGGCCAAAAGGCTTGTTTAGATATATATTTTTGAATATTGTTAAAAACTATAATGCCTCTCTAATTAAAATAAGGAGAGAGCATCACGTCACATCATGACATCTAAACTAGCTCTTGGTTTTTTATAAAATTTAATAAAAATCCTTATTATTAAGAAATTTTAAAGAAAATAACTTAATTTTGCCAGTGCTATACAAATAAAATAATACAGAGTAACGTGCATAGCAATGCACAGAACAACATTAATTTGGATAATACAAGTATAGCTAGCAAATACTTGTTTAAAATTGCCTTTCAGTTCACAAAGATATACGAAATAGAACTATTCAAGAATAAAAAAATAATACTCCCTCCGATCCTAAATATAAAATAAATGTGACTTTTTTAGTTAATTAAATTACTTTAGAATATTTTTATTTTTTTTTTATTTTTTTCTCCAAACTAAGTAGTTTCACTAATAAACTGAAATATAATATAAGAATATGATATAATTAAATAACTTATTTAACTTTCTTAATCTCTCTAAAAAAATCAATTTTATCTTATATTTAGGACTGGATAGAATAGCATTTAAGTGGTAACTACTGTGAACAATCCTCAAAAGCATTAGTCTCATCACAAGAGATGTAGATTGTAATAACACGCTCTTCACATCTAGGCAAGTCTCACCAATCCTAATATTTGATTTAGTTTCTATCCTTAATTGCTTACCAAAGAAAGATAATCAGAAACCCTATAAAAGTTCAAAAATTATTTACAAGGAAGTTCATAAAGGTATTTACCATGGCTAAGACATGAAACATAATTATAATGCAGTACTGGAATGCCTATCTAGCTAATCCACTATTATCATGAGAGAAATTAATGATGATGTTTCCAAGATTCGCTTACAAGAACTTGCATTTAAACAAAATAACACTTGTACAAGCCGTTTAAATGTCATTTTGAAAGAAGACTTGGATCAATTACACACGACATACTCCGGTGCCCTCCGCTTCCCAAGAGTTATTAAACAATAACTATGCTATAGGAGTGTGCATATATATATATATATATTCAAGCAATGCTATGCCCTTTTAAGTTTCAACATAGAGTTGAACAATCTTAATCCAACCAAATTTCTCCTCTGCACATTTTCACAAACACCTTGTGTGCATCAACATTCAAACAAGTTCATCAACTTCTTAATCTTTAAATCTCTTGTCTAACAATTTCCAAACACCCATGTATAGAATTACTATGCTTTCCTAATTAAAAAAAGGAATTATCATCCTTTCCAAATTTAATTCATCACCAAGAATCTGTTCAAACCCAAGAAAACAGAACCTAAATCAATCTTCCTATTACAACAACCAAAACAATTAGAACAAAATTTCCTATCCAAATAAGCACCTAAAACTTCAACTTCAGTTTGTCTAAACTTTCATCTTCTCTCCTACATCACGCACAGGCCACAGAACAACACCAGGAAAATAAACAAACGGTAGCTACACAGAAGCAAGGAAGGAGAGAAGTTTTCGAACATACCGACACAAACAGAGCACTGAAGAACAGAGTTGGAGGAGGCAAGGTTGGTGTGTGCTGAAGATAAAGAGGATGAAGTTGGCTCCCGCATACCACGAGACGACGTCGTTTGAAGCAGCAGAAGAAGAAGCTTGGCTGACCAGAAAAGGAGAAGACCTCAACACAGTTGTCGCGCCGGCAGCCTCTGATTCCTCAAATAATGGACTGACGAGAAATATCTTTTTAACACCTTTTCCATACATAACCACTAACCAACCCCCAAATTCTGTTCTCTTTTTTTTTTTATATATACAAAAAAAATTTCCATAGCGACTCTGTTATCGTTTTATTTTTCATATTTAAAAATTCAAAATTTTGGCACGACACACCTATTTGATTGTATGATTTATTTTTATTTAAAAATATAAACATGTTAAAGAATTAAAATATATGTAATTATGTTTTGTCAGTGTTTAATTGCCCAATCATCATTTAAAATTGTTAAACCAGTTTTTCGCTAAATGAGATAAACAATGTTAACATTAAGGACTAAGACTACATTTTATAAATTTAAAGGACTATTGAAACAGGAAGAAAAATTAAAGGACCAAGCGTTCACCTTATCTCTTTAAATAATAAACTATTAAGAAAAATTCTGATGATATTTGTGTACTTTGTAAAATTGATAACGAATAATGGGTCATCGATTTTTTAGTTGTGAGATTCTTTAGATATGATGACTCATTCCCATCAAATGGTGGATGTTAAGATATATGTTTTTTGGAACAGAAAAACAGAGGTAAACCAAGTAATGTTATAGGAATGTGATTTTACTTAAACAATGAAATAATAATATTATGTTGTGATGAAAATATTTATAGATTAAGTACAAGTTTATAGGTTAAATTTTGAAACAACACTCAACCACTAAATTTAATTTTGCAGAGTTGTGTATAAAAGACAAACATGACTTTGATGTAATACCTTTTGTGCTTTTTGATATTGTCAATGATTAGGGCATTTTATTGTTAGTCTTGGGATCCACAATTAAATATTAACTAAAAATTACATATAGGTAAACTTATTATCACTCTCTCTTCTTAATAAGTTTTTTATTGATTCTTAGGTAATCTAAATGTCTTGCAAATATAATAAAAATAAAAGGAGATTGGTTTTGGGTTTGATTGAAAATAGGTAAATGCAAAATTTAATTAAAATCCTAAAGATACTATTTTTGGTATTTTTGAAAAATAATGAAAGAATGCTTTGGATTAAAAGGGTTATATAATGAAATGGGGCTTGGTAGTAAAGTTGGTGACCTTCCTAAATTCTTAAAATATTTTGGGAGTTAATTTTGCATTAAGTTAAATTGAAAACCCTCAACAGTTTCATCAGGTCCAATATACCTAATTAATGACTAATGCTACAATCGCATCCATAGTCATCTCTTAGATAAATTGTTAAAAACCACTTAATGTGTATTTGAAAATTATTTTAATGTACTTACTTCCTCTTAAATGAGTGCACAATTGCGACACTCAATATGAATTAAGTCAATTACAAACCATAATGACCACATACAATGCATAATTTCATTAAAACATAAGGAAATAAGTTCAACATATAATCCAACAGCATCAAAGCAAAATTTAATACAAATGTTAACCAACAAAGACAAATGAATACGCATCCAAGTCTCACAAATGTGTTCCAATATAAAAAATCCAAATAGAAGATAATACGTTAATTGAGCTAATAGAAAACTAATGAACTTCCCTTTGTCACATATTGAAGTTCTAGCCACTTTCTTTATCACCATCTCTGTAAATTAGCCACTAATAATCTTAATTGCACCCACAACTTGCTCAAAGCTCCAGAAATCCATGGGAAGGAAGTAAAATGGCAAATTAGAAGAGAAAGAAAAGAGAAAAGGGTCTCTATGCTTAGTCAGAAAACAGAGGCAATGGAAGGAGACGATGATCAAAGGAAGATTGAGGTGATGACGATGGACAAGGAAGTCGATGGTGGTTTGGAATGTTGAAGAAGATCCGATGGTGGTAAGGTATGGCAAAATTGTGTCCTGAGATTATTTTTGAATCATTAGGTCCAAAAACTCCTATTTATCAAAACTAGACAGTGTATTTCAGCAACAATTTTCCTATTTTCTGGGTAATAATAGAAAAATAATGTCTCTTAAAATACACATATAGACATTACGAACTATGATTTATTTTAAAGGTTTGAATGTGTACTATATCACTACCAAATTTCTTAACCTAGTTAAAATGTTTGCCCTATCAAATCACTCTCTTAAGATTATGGCTCATCAATAAAATAGTAGCTAGCTAACATGATTTATTTCATGTATTTTTGCTATATTTTAATATAGCACTTACCTTGTCTTTTGCTTGTCTCTCATGATTCTCCTTATGGGGGATAGATACACACCAAAATATATAATTATCTTATGAAAACCTTAAATAAAAATACACAACAACCATTAATCAAAATCAATTTTAATATCATAAATATCAAAACAAGCTTCTTAAGAGCTTCTTGTAATACCCCGAATTTTGAGACTTGAGCTTAGAGAATAAGCCTGAGATTAGTGGATTGCTAAGCCCCGGTTTAGCAAGATCCCAAATTGTGATTAGGGTTTAATGACTACAAAAGTGGACGTGGTTAGTGATTAATGAACCCTTTTAGAGAATATAAAGTGGATTGTAGTCGCTTGTGTTATGAGCAACACCAAAACCCTGTATTTGAGTTCAATTGTGGATTAACATCCAAATTGACTTAGAATAGAGGGAGGAATTGAATGGGATATTGTGATGGAAATGGTGTCATGTTGTGGTATTTAATCATTGGAATTGATTTAAATTGGATTGGACACATTGGTTGCAAAAAATTGGAAATGCTGTCCAGTGTGAATTCTGTCTGGGCAGTCTTCTCGTGTGGACGTTTTTACTAGGAAAATGATGTCAGAAAATTATGAAACTTTCCAGTCTTAAAGTTCACATCCCAAGCTTCAAAATGGACATATAATTTGTGCCATTTCGTTTTGGGCACTGGGAGATATGACTGTCCAAAGTTTGAGGTCGAAAATGGACTCTGTTTTGGGGCAGTGATGAAATTTGTGTAATTCTTGAATCGTGTGGTGATTTCTAGTAATGGATCATATTTTTCCAATGAAGAGGACTTAAATACCTTTCATTTGGCTTTGGGATCACCTCATTTCTATTTTTCTAGAATTAGTTATGATTTTTCAAAGATTGGGCAGAAAATCCGAAAATGCCAATTTTGGGAATTATGACATCAGCATAATAAAACATGACATCATCCTAATATTAAAGCACCTTTTCTTCATCTTCCTTCCTCCAAACCGACGCCATTCTGCAACAGAAATAAAGAAAAAGGGTTGAGAGGGTTTTGGGAGAAAAGGAGAAGAGAACTCGCAAGGAAAGCCGATTTCTCCGACGATCTAGCTCCTAACGCGTATAACTCCGATCCTAAGCTACTCCTTTATGTTCTTTAAGGTTTGGAAGCTCCTCTTTTGGTGTTTTGAAGTTAGGGTTTTCAGCCAAGTCAAGGAAAATCAAGTGGGAGCTTGAGGTAACTTCCAAACTCTTGTATATTGACTATTCTAGCTGCTGTGGGCAATTTAATCGGTGAAATTCCGCCGGATTGCCGTTGGTTTTAATTTATGGAAATGGGTTGTAGGGGCTGTTATGCTGCCCAAATTGATACTAAATGGTAGTTGTAACCTAATGGAATAGTCAATAAAGTGGTTAGGAGTAGAAAGGAACGCGTTTACGGAGCCGAAACCGAAAAACCCCAATTTTTCCCGGGGAATTGAGAATTTCGGCCAAGCCTAGTTTGGAGGGGTTAGAGATGGATTTTCAATGATTTGATGATTCCATTGTGTTCAGGAGCGAAAATTAGGTGGGGTTACAGTTGGTCACTTTTTCAGAAAAGGCCGAGAAAGCATAATTACAGAAATGCCCCTAAAACCCTTAAAGTGGGGCTGTCAAGGGTAATTTTGTAATTGACATTGAAATTGATAATTCCGAGTCCGGAAATGGATTCCTTGGGCGAAAATATGTCAGAATAGCCCATGTCAAAATTTCAAGAAAAGTACAGCCGGACCGGGTACGGCGGGGTCGGGCCGGGTCCCCGGGGGTATTTTAGTAAATTTTCAATATAGCCTCATATAACCCCCAGAAACACTATGGAAGTGTCTAAATAGTACATTTGACATTGTAGGATCGAATGTGAAGCCCCGAGTTGCTGGCACGCAAATCGAGGAGAAAAGACTGGAGGTAGGGGACTTACCTTACTTGCATGTATTTGATATCTTTGCTTGTGTAGTGATGTATGTGATTGCTTTACTTGATTGTGTAGAGCATATTTGAATAAATGAAGCTTTGTTTCTGTTTTGCTATGGCCATTGTTTTGTTACATGAAATATTGAGCATTCAAAAATGTCATTATGGGGCATGCATCTAGATAAAGCTAACATGTCATACACATAGCATCTATCATGCATGCATTATGGTATCTGTTTCCTACTGAGATTCTCTCGAATCTCACCCTCCCTACCAACAATTTAGACAGGGCAAGTGGCTCGTGGAGGGAGCGGCTAGGACTCCTCCGAGATGAGATTGTGTAATCCCCATTTGAAGAATTGTAATGGGCAATTGTACCCTATGTATCTTTAGTGAAGGTATGTACCAAAGATTGTCGGGATGATTAAGTTGTGCACTCTGATATTTATATGAATGTGATTTATCTTCGCGTAGTAATTGTATTCGAAATGTGAATATGAGACCAAGTTTATAAATGATTTCAAAAAGTATTCGTGAAAACCCCGTCATGTGATGGGTTAGTAAATGTTATTTGATTATTATTGGTCTCTATTTCATTTTAATCGCGTATTTTGGATATAATTACGGAGGGGGTTACACTTCTCCTTTCAAGCTTCCTCCACTAGCTTGCTTTCCCTTCATGAGTACTTTCCCCTACTATTGGTACATGGGAGAAAAAGTGGTGAGATTTAGGGGAATCTCAGTAGTAAAACACTAACTTCAATATCATGCACAATGATAATAAACTAAGCATGTAAATAGCCAATGCAAGAACAACACCTTACAGTTACATACACATGGATATGGCACAAACTCACGCAAGGGTATTACATGTTCAAAGGTTTAGTTATAGCATACATGACAAATAGACATGCAAGCAACCAAGCACAAACTATATAAGAGTAAATTTCACTACCTTTTTCTTCTTTCTTCTTCCAAGTCATTAGATTCTATGTTTTATGTTTTGATGATAATAAAGCTTAGAAAAGTTTTGTATAAGATTTGAATGATAAACAAAGTATTTTGAATAAGAAAATATTTCTATTTTGCAAAATTTGTTAAATCACTCAAGTGATAAGAATTCATCACTACAAGTTATCATTAAGGTTGAAAAACATATCACTTGAGTGACCACTCGAGTGATGTGATAAAGCCTAGATAAATCATTATGGTGATCTTTCTGGTGAAATAGTTTTACAAAAGAAAATCCTTCAAGTAACCACTCGAGTATTATGTTAAAATCCATCACCAACAAATCAGCATAGTGATTCATCCAGTGATAGTGCTGAAAAATTTTAAAAGGAAAATCACTTGACTCACTCGAGTGACCACTCGAGTGATGGATTAAAAATCATCACTAGTACACCACTTAAGTGGTTTGTTCTAGTGATGGTACTCTAAAGTACTTTAAAGAAAAAGTCACTCGCGTCATGACTTGAGATCACTCTAGTGATTAGATAAAGCATCACTAGCATAATACTGTAGTGATCTTGGAAGTGTTTTGAAATCAAAAAATTTTCTAATTATAAGATCACTCGAGTGATGAGTTAAAAAAATCACTGGCAGAACACTCTAATGATGTGATCAAGTGATATGCTTTTCTAAAATCATAGGAAACATGATCACTCGAGTGACCATAGAATCCTTCATCACTAGCTGATCACTTAAATGATGCACCAAGTGATCTGAAATAGATCATCTGGGTGATCCCATTTTGTGCATCACTAGCATATCACTTCAGTGATCTATCTAGTGCTCCGAAATATTTTCAAAATTGTTAAGAGAGGATCACTCGAGTAATGCTTTCCTAAAAAATATAGCAACACTTCGAAACTTCTTAAATCACTGAAATGATTATGAAATTTGTTCTTTTTGCTTATAATAATTCTAATTGTTTCCTATACAAGTACTTAAGGGTTTTTCAAGTAATCAACTAAAGATTAATTCACAAACTGGAAAAAGAACTTTTTGTGTTAAAAGTATTAAATATGAAGGACATTCATACATTGAACATTCTCTTTGCTTCAACGGCTAATTTCTTAGACACAATGAATGTTCAGAGACTTCAACAGATATATATCAGAGACCAAGGAAACTCTAACAGATACATTCAACAAGGTAATGGTCATTAATACACTCTACCTATAAATAGCTAGAGCATTGAAGATGAAGAAACGAACTTTTGTGAAAAACTTCTGTTACATTCATTGCAAAATCTTAAAGCTCTTAAATTCGAGAATGTACTTGAATGATCATATATCTACTCTTGTGAAAGACATTTATTGATTCATTTATTATATGAGAGACTCAAGATTGTGGAATATTGAGTCCGCATTAAATTGCAAAGTATAAGGGGAAGCGATTGTTCTTGAAAAGAACTAGCTTGTATCAAGGCACTAAGGCCTGGCGACTATTGGAGAATAGTGAAAATCTCAGAAGGTTTCGAAGGACTGAACGTAGGTCAAATGGTTTAGACTTAACCAATATAAACCTCGTGTGCTTACCCTTGGTGCCATCTCTTCAACTCTATCTAATTGAAGTTTGCAATAAATTCTAAATTTTTAATTATCATTCAATTCAACCCCCCTCTTGGGTTAAAGTCTATGAAGATAGGCGTTGTCAGCTTTGTGCCTTGGTCACATCTTCAAAAAATAAACCAAGGATTGCAATATAGGGTGCAATCCCGGATCGTCTTTCGAAGAGCCTTTTATTAATTACCTAGAAAGTAAGTGTGATGATTGGCATAAAATAATAAAAATGGAAAATTTGATCGTTTAAAACTACAATTATATGAAAATAATAAAACTCCTAAATTATAATGTTTTTTATATTTTTAGATATGATAGAATGGAAATAGGAATGTATGAAATGAATATCTTGAAAATGGTTTGCAAGAGCAATCATAGTTCATATAATGATAATGAGAGTTCAATTTACTAGTTTAGTCAAAAATGCCCAAAAGACCCTTTAAGTTAGCTTGAGTTAGATTGATTAAATACTTCCATACCGGGCAAGGTTTAACCCCTTTAACTGAAACTCAATACAAGACACTAGCAATTGCAACCAAAGTCCCTCAAAATATTAAACCTCAAACATCGTTGACTTTAGTGCATTAATCAATGATTATTCATAAGCTTAGAAAATAATCACTTCTTAAAAAACTATTAAAAATCACTTTTAATGCAATTTATAAAATCACTAAGTTTTCTAAAATATCAAACCCCATCAACCGATGAGTCTAGAATCAAAAGAGAGGAACCCCTGCTCTAGAGATGCTATTAAGCACTCTTAGTGAGATATTTAAATTACTTAATGTAATTGGTTCAATGCAACTCTAAAATCAACTCAATATCTAAACAATACCATGTAAGATAATAGAGAATCAATAGAATTACACTTAAACATATATTCAACCACATATATTGATGAGCACAAAGTTCAACACCAACCAATTCAAATCACAAATTGATCCAAACTAAGTACTTAACCAAGTAACAAAGGTGTAGCAATATCAATACAATCTCCAATACAGAAAATCATAATTACAAAGCTAAACAAATGGATTAAAATATAAAACTCCCCTTTGTAGTACTTAGAACTCAAGCCCTTATCTTCCATCTTCAAGAGAATGATACTCTAGCCACTATCACTCATCAATTCAACTTCACCACACACTTCCAGAGTTCCAGACATTGAAGACTACTAATTAAACTGAAAAATTAATACTTAATTAATAAAAGCTGGTGGCTGAATATAAACACTAGAAATAGGGAAAGCACGGCCTGGAATAATGGAATGTGTGAGAGGATGAGGCTCACCATAAATGATAAATGATGAAGGCAGAGTGAAGTAGAACCACAGCGGCGGTGATGAACTAGAGGCAAACGTTGGAAAGAACTTGAAGCTTTCGGTAGCTTCTACAACTCCTAGCCCCCTGAATCCCGACTCTCAACTCTCTTCCGTTCTCTCTTCTGGCGGCCTGTAGTGGTAGACGGTGGTAGAGGGACGACGATGATGGTAGGTGATGATCATGTAGGTAAGGTGAAGGTGAATGGTGATGGTTGAGGTGAGATCGAACTCTTCCTTATTGCAGCTCCCTTCATTCCACTCTTCCCGATTTTCGCTCTCAGCTTTTCCTCCCCAACTCACAACTCGCTGTAGCTGCAGCTCTAGGATGGTAGACTCGCCAACGGCTATGGAAGTGGTCGTGGACGATGCTGCCGGCGAGAGAGGAAGACGAAGGTGACGAAGATCAAAGGAGGAAGGTTTGGATGTAGTATGTTGCAGCTGTGATCTCTAAAATCGTGGAATGAAGCTCTCTCTCCAAAATGAATCTGAAACTCACCATAAGGATGTGTTTGGTTTTTGGGATGGGAGGATGGGTAAATTACCTTTTTAGGTTGAAGGTGTTTAAATTTTTAGTGGGAAGCTAAAATTTAAAAGGAATGAGAGAGTAAATTTTGAATGG
Source organism: Inga oerstediana (assembly GCA_963210345.1). Lineage (NCBI taxonomy): Eukaryota > Viridiplantae > Streptophyta > Magnoliopsida > Fabales > Fabaceae > Inga > Inga oerstediana. The sequence continues at coordinate 69,941,402 of OY723400.1, read as the reverse complement.
GAACCCAAAATTTTAAAAAATGAGAAGGTAAATTTTGAGTTTTTTTTTGTCCAAAATTGTAGTTTCTCCACCCTCCTCTCCCTCAAACCAAACACACCCTAAATGAGTTATGTCAAAATGCCGGAGTTTTGATGGGACCAGATTGTTATTTTCCAAATTCGAGGTACTAAATTCTCCTTTCTAAAATTCAAGCCCCAAATTGCTATTTTCAAATTTAATCCAAAATTTTCAAGTATTTACAATTGAACCAATATCCTATCCTCTAAAAAATTAATGATTAAGAGTATTACAATTATTTTGACAACTTTGCTCTTTTTAGTCTTCATTTAATATATTTACTCTTAATCTCAATTTATTTCAAGAAAGACATTTTTGGCTCAATTATTATAATAAAATTTAAAATAAAAATATAAAAATATATAATTAAAATAGAGATTTGTCAGTCTTGTTCTAACACAAGTTACCTTTGCTTGAACTCTTTTAGTTTTGCTTCCCCCTTTTGTTTTGTAGTAGGTATTAAATCCTATAATTCACATAGGAGCAGATCAATACTTAGCCTATGATACATTACCATTGCATAATAAATCTCTCCCAATCCCAGATTCTCATGTAGCTCTCCAACATGTTTCTTTTTCCTTAATTCTTCAGTTAGCCTCACTAACGTTATCAATTTAAAACTTATAGCATTCCTTATCATTCAAAAATACCTTATTTTCTAATATAAAAATTCTCCAGATTTATAAACAATACTAACATCATCATTACAGCGTCTCTAAGTATAAAATAACTATATAGGATAGTTACTTAACATTTATAGGCATTGAACAAAAACTTAAATCAATTTATCAGCCCCTACTTCACTCTTTAAGCTTGAGCATAAATATAAGTGTCTTTCATGTTTATTTGCACTTAACAATTTTAAGCTTCCAACAAGCCTCTAAATGATTATTTAATATGAAAAAGTGCCAAAAACAGCGAGTTATCAACACTTTAAAAGCTCCACATTCTTTAAATCATTACATCATAACGTATATACATGTGTGTGTGTGTGTATCTCTTCTCAAGACAAACTTTAAGCGCCCAAGGTACTGGTTTTTTTTTATGGAAAAGAGTAGTTTAGTACATTATAACATATTCTCCAGGATCAACCATCCTATTCCTTACGTTATAATATCTCATATATATATATATATATATGCACATACATGCCTATGTTTATCGATCTAACTTTCATAATCATATAAACATCCCCATACCTTTCATTATAAGTTGAGAAGCCATGGGTCTAATCTGAAAGCAAAATTTACAGATTTAAGAATATCATTCATGCTGTGAGGATTCCACCCACATAAGCTCATATTTTTCCATAAATCTCCCTTTACACGACATAGCGTTTATCTTTTTCTTTTAGTTAAAGAACACCATGTTGTACTCCTTATAGCAGAGGATATGGATTCAAAAATTACTTCTAATCTCAGCACTATCAACATGCAATACTAATCTCAAAATCTATTAAGCAATTTTACTTCCTTTATTCGTGTCTTAATACTTTGAAACAGTGTTTAATGTTTAGGAGCATCGAAACAGTGGTTTTATTCAGTTTCTCTTCCAAAATACAGCTTCAATAAACTTCAAACACATCATATATGCACATAACTCTTATACAACTTGTTTATCTTAGCATCTAAGCATTTCTACGAGGTTTCAATAAGAAAATCACACAAAACTCCTCTGGACTGTCATAACAAATTTGAACTCATCATTGTAAAGCAATATTCAATATGCACAAGAGGAAATTACTACCACAAGCTCTATAGTAACAAATAGGCGTGATTTCCATGGCTTAAATCTTCTTGTAGGAAAAAAATATTTAACTAAAAAAAGGGAGATTAGGCGTACCTGGACGAATCCATGTTCGGATCCAGGTCAAAGCTCCAATACTCCATACTTGTGCCCACACAATTATTAGACTACTAGAGCCTAATTGTGATTTGCACAGCAAATCACCAGAACCAGAAAGATGGTAGGAGAGAAGGGAATTGCCAGAAAACTCAATGGCGGGGCAAATTGCAATTGAGGAGGCACACCCTATTTATAGTGGTTTATGGAGGCCACTAATTAGGAAACGTGTGCACTCCTACTTGCCCTCCAAGACAGCAATTAATTTTCTCTCAATTAATTCCCTAATTATGCTGATTTGTTCCTCTTTTAAAAAATCCATAATTATTGCTAAATATTCTCAAATTTGCATCTTATGCTGATTTTATTCTTATTTGATTAGGCTACTTATTTCCTAATCAAATAGTCCGGCCCATCAAGGGTGGACCTGGACCCAAAGTCCAACATCTCCCACTCGCACTTGATGGGCCTCCCATCGTGCGTGCGTTACTCTTTCTTGTTTCATACTTGGCATCTGCCGTGACTGCGTGGGCAAAAACGTCTTTAAGATTTGGTGCTTGTGATACTAGAAATCCTTTATATCGGATCAGCATCCAAGGACACCCTTTATATATAACCGTAAGCTATATGTTCATTGCCTCATATGCCCCAGATTCTCCCATACATATTACTTATGGCATATCTAATCCCTCTCAAGTTAATATGTTGATTAACTCAGATTGCCTTCCACGCACATAGTATCCGCACTTACTAGCTGCACATAGAGCTAGTAAGGGGTCGACCACATATACTAGTACATCTTATGTATCTAGGAGTAAATCTTCCTTTTTGACTAAACATCAATCCATCTTGACTTGGTCGCTTTCCTAGTTTTCACTCGTCTGACCGAATCGAGTGTGATCATGGAGCTTTAGCTAAAGTAGCTGTCACCAAACCAAGCTTTCATGATGCCGCCCAAGTCGTAAGTGTAACGCCCCAATTTTCGATTAAGGCCTAATGATAATTATTGAGGATAATTATCGGATTAAAGTTGAATTAATGTATATTGGTGACAATATTATTTAATATGTCATAATTGTTAGAAAATTGAAAGAATGGAATTATTGGCATAAGTTGGTAATTAATGGGGAAATTAATTACTAACCAAGAGAATAATGAGAAGTGTGATCAAATGGCTAATGGAAGGATTAGAGAGATTAATTAGTGACTAAGTATGTGAGAACCAATGGAAAAGTGACATGTGTTGAGATGTAAGGATGTGAGAGTGTAGGAGAAAAGTCAAAATGTGATATTTTAAACATTCTTTCTCTCTCCTCCCTCCCTCATTTTCGATGGATGAAGCATGGTAAGAGGGAAATAATCATCATTCTTCATTTCTCCACTCCACCTCCATCTCTCTCTCTCTCGCCCTCTCTCTCTTCTCCCTCCATTTTCTGTCGACATTTTTGCAGCAAAGAGGAAGAGGAAAAGCTTGCAAAAAGGTAAAGAAAATGGCTCCTATTGCTCAAACTTCCTTCTTTAATGTTGATCCTTGAATGAAGAGCTTCATTGTGATGGTTGAAATGTGTTCATTGGTGGTAGTTTATGACCTCAAGAGATTGTGGAAGTTGAAGAATCAATAAATCTCTTTAGCAAAGTGAAAGAGGTGAGTGTTATCTCCCTTTTGATATATATATTGTGGTTGTTGGTGAGCCTTGATTTTTCTGGAAATTTCTGCCCTATTTTCGAAAATTAGGATCTTAGTGAGTTTGGCATGTTGTGATCATAGAAATGGTATATTGTGATGTCTTTTGGACAAATGGATTGGTTTGAATAATTAAAAGTGAAGTTTGGGATCTTTATGATAGTTTTGGTGTATTGGTCAAAACAGGGCATGTAGTTAGATGGTGATTTTGGTCATTTTGAGGTTACCATTGTGTTCCTTGAGTGATTTTGTATGAGAATATGTTTGGTTAATGATTTTGGAATCATTGAACACTTTGGTAGAGAAGTTGGAAAATGCTGTCAATGTGAACGCTGTCTAGACAGTTTATTTGTGTGGACGTTTTTAATGTCCAAATGATTTCAGAAAATTGTGAAAATTTCCAGTCTTAAAGATCACATCCCAAGCTTCAAAATGGGCATATATTTGGTGTCATTTCGTTTAGTATTCTGAGATTTATGCTTTGCCAAAGTTTGGTACAAAAACAGAACTCTGTTTTGGAGTAGTGGTTAGTTTTTGGTGATTCTGTATTTGTGTAGTGATTTCCAGTGAGGGGCTATATTTTTCCTTGAAAGGGGACTTATATACCTTTCATTTGACTTTGGAATCGCTCCGTTTCGATTTTTCTACAATTAGTTATGGTTTTTCGAAGTTCAGCCCAGAGTCAGGAAATTTCTGGGCCGCGGCCCAAGAGTGGCTGGCAGTGGCCCAAACCTTTCTGGCCTGTTTTGGGCCGCGGCCCATGAGTGGTGGGCCGCGGCCCAAGGCCTTCTGACCATATTTGGGCCGCAGCCCAAGGAATGGTGGGCCGCAGCCCACCCCTGTGTTCCAGCACTTTAAGTTTTTGAAAAGATATCTTCACCCTATTATTTTCCAACCTTTTTGGGGTTTTATTAGAGGCATTTGTGGCTTCTTAAGGGTCATTATTGATAACCAAATCTAAGTGTTGAAGAGTTAATTGAGTATTGGAATAGAGAATAATGCTTTGTCCTTAATTATGACTTTAGGATTTGATATCTGCCCGGAGCATAGAAGGCCTGTGCCTGCTCAAGGAAGGAAAGACAAAGGTAGTGACACTTTATCCTATATCATGTGTATTGCATTGCTTGTTTGCATTAGTCATCGATTGTAGTGAAAGTGAAGGGGACGTGGCGAAAGCCCGGACTCGATTACAGTGAAAGTGAAGGGGACGTGGCGAAAGCCTGGACTTAAATATTGATAAAGTGATGGGGCGTGGGTAAGCCCGACCTTGTATAAAGTGAAGGGAATGTGGCGAAACCCCGGTCTCGAATATTGATTGCTGCATTGTGATATATGTTTACTTGCTTTGTATATATGCATCATATAAATAAACTATTGCTACTAGGATTCTCTAGAATCTCATTCTTTCCAAATAACATTTTTAGACAGGGCAAGTGGATCGAAAGGCAAGCAAGTGGCAAAGGACGATTAGGACTGCCAGCGGTAGTCTTAGTTATATATTTTGGTTTTAAATCGAATTGGTTATCATTTTGGATCATTGTAAATATATTGTATAGATCATAGTACTATAGTTTTGTGTAATCCCCGGTATGGATACTGAGATGGGCAATGATGCCCTGTATAAACCTTTGGATTAATGTTATTATCCCGGGCGAACGTCGGGAATTGTGCTTACTCTGATATTGTGTATGTAACAGACCAAACAGGCCATTTGTTTTAATGAATGGAGATCCATTTGTACAGGTGTTTTAAAAAAAGTTTTTAATTGTTTCGGATTTCTCATTCGATAATTAAATGTGCTTAAACCTTAATCCCAACCTGATTATCGAAGGGGGGGTTACAGTAAGGGCATCGTGGAAGTATTCTTCCTTCCTCGGACTCACACTGTGGTGAACTAGGGATCTTTCACCCACATCCCGTGTTGCAGTTCAACTCTCAAGCACATGTAGTATGAATTGCATGCTGGGTGAATGGTTTGAGGTGTACGTCGATTTCTTTATCTTTCACCGTACAGACATTAGTTCCAAAATGTACTTAACATTCGAACCAGAACTTTCTTTTTCACAATATCTCTTTTATAATCTCGTTTATGAGAAAGAGTTCTTTGCCTGGCTATAGGTCTATATTCATGCTTCGATCCATTTTCTGTGTATATGCACACATGTAGATCTCATCTCAGTCTAACTGAGGCGACTCAAACACAAAGATTCTTCTCAACCATCTCATGGTGATCATTTGCTCGTCTTACCTTCCCATGCCCCCGCAAAAACATGGGAAGACAGTTATTCGTGTGAGTGAACCAACCTCTTTTGACCTGTACGACATACAAAACTGTATACCTTTATGTATTTACTCATAACATACATACCATTTCTTCTATCTTCATATAAAAGAAGTTCACGACCTTATATTTTATTTGCGCCCCTAGATTTTCACTAACTCAATGAAAATCAAGCTATGGGCTCAATAAGGGGATCTACCAACATTCTGTCAGTAGAAGGTCATTGAACTATCGCTTTCCCTCTTTGAAAGCATATCTCTCATAGAGATGTATCAAACAGGTATGTTTTGCCTTGCTGTGATACTTAGGATCCTCATCATAAGATGTTATCGTTTGGATCATTCTATCCACCATTCATTCCCAATCTCTCATAGGAATTACTTTAGCCATATGGCACTTTAAATGATGGCAGAACATGCCATGTGTTCTATTTCCATGGATAACAGGAAAAAATACTATGTATATTTCCTTACTCCATCACCATTTGCCTAGGTCTTGTATTGGAGTATCCTTTCAAAGGAAAGTTGTTTGCTTGACAACTTAATCCATAGTTATTCTCATAACCCATTTCACAGCAGGACTAAAAAGCAACTTCCAAGTCTGACCCAAAAACATTTGGTCTTATGTACACCAATATGTACATTCACATTACCAACTATAGTCTCACATGGGACTCTATCCACCTTTCTTATGTTGGATTCCTCATAGGACATGTAACCTCTTTAGGTTTATGTTCTTGACTTCAGGGGTGTCTATGGGTTTGCACTTTGACATCTTAAGATGTCTAAGGATTACACTTGTACATGTCTTAGGTGGAAAAGACTGTATCTTTCTTGTGCAACTCCGTTTATCTTGTCAATCAAGATATTTGTTCAACCCATAACTTTCTCAACTCAGAATTTAAGGATTCTCTGATCCTTTATTCCTTTGACTCCCTTAACACTTGTTTCATATGTCATTTGACAAAGGATGACTTCACAAAGAATCATCACTAGACTGTTTGGGACTTATGTAGTGTTCTTCGATTATTTCGAAGTTAGTGAGGCTTTCACCTTGTGAAAACCTCATATACTACTATTTGGGTTATTGTTTCTACGAAGCCCTTAAGCTGCTTCATGTAGAGTTTATCATCCAATTTCCAAAATTCCAAATTGGAAGGTGGTCTTTACATCAACTTATAGGTACTTATCATCACCTTCTAAATGATGAAGGGAGCATTCAATCCATTAGGGAATCTATCCCTTATAGTCATTCGCTAGATGACAATTTGCTTCGAGGTGGATTTCATAGGATTCTTTTCCTATGTATGAGTGAGGTAATTCTCTCGTAACTTACCTCTTACCTCTTTCATTGTGAAAATGGTCTCAATCCTCCCACTCGGATCAGTGAACTTAGGAACACTTGGTTATTCCTTGTCACTTGTGAACCTCTTAAAGCTCATTTCCTGCTAGGAAATCTTAGTTTTATAAACGTTGTATCCCACAGTTTTCTATCAGTCACTGAACCGTCATCATTTTCACCAATGAAGACGTGTCATGTCAAATTCTCATGTCATCTCACAAAGAGATACCTTGTATACCTTAGCCCTAATCTTCCTTACTCATAGGAAGAAGCGTGAATATAAAGTCGATGACCCTTATGGTCTTAACGAACTTGGCCTTAGTCTAAGGCCCATCCACGATTCATAGGGTAAGGTCGTGACTGACATAGAGGGCATTTGGTTAAGTGTGAATATAATAGCTATGAGTTCACCTACCAACATATGGCTGATAGCCTCATTGATGCCATTATGTTCATAACCAAATCAAGGAGAGGTCTATCTCTCCATTTCAACAACTCTATTATGTTGAAGGGTTCTAGGTATTGATAGTTCCCTAACAATGCCTTTCTTGTACACAAAACAGCTTGAACTAAGCACATGGGTGTCTCTAACCCTTATTAGTTCAAAAGGTCTTATCCTTTCAGTTTCACTGATTCCCGACTAGATCAGCCATTATCTAACAGCTTCACACTTGCCAAAAATCAAGTAAACATTACTGTATTTCGAGTAAACGTCCACAACGTTAACAAAAATACCAAGCTGTTTGTGTTTTGCCCTCACGTTTACTGGTTCACCAACGTCATAATTTGCCAATTGCAGTGGATATTCTCAAAAACGTTTCTTTGTCTTTCTTGCCAGTTAGAATAAGTTTTCAACTTATTTATAAGGGTATTAACCCTTTAGCACACATCGTTTAGCAAATACTCTTTTGCTAGTTTGATCATTTCCTTTAATCAAGGTGTACATGTGGCAAGAAATGGAATCTTTTATCCCTAGAAAAGAAACATCAAAATCCAACAAAGGATTTAAGAATCATAGTCCCATCGATCCTTAACTAAAGAGATAGCAAAGATGTGATTCTGTCAATTGCCATTGCATGGAGTGAATCAGGGTGGTTTATCTATGCAGAGTTAATGTGCAAGTTCCAATCCCTTGATTCTATCTCTTGATTGCTTTGCTTTTGACATGAAGCCATATGCTTCTGTGAAGCATCCACAACTCATGCAGATTTCTACTTTACAACCCTTAAAGGTTTATCAATGTAGCATTTTATCTTTGCAGAAACCATTGACCTCTTCTAGATCATGTTAACCTCATAGGTTTCTTGCCCTTAGGCATGGAGGATGAATCCTCCCACTCTTTAGCTAAGTTGTTTGACTGATGGATCTTGAATCCTTCAGTCTTTCATATTCAAGTTCAATGTGGTGAATCACATTGCTGAATGTTACAATATGCATATCAGAGGCAATCCTTACTTTCGTATATGCCCACTTACTGGAAGACATGGCTCACTCCCACTCATTGGGAGACATAGCTTCCTCCCACTCACTGGGAGATGTCTTATCACAACATACACTTGTTGTTTGTTAGAAAAAAATTGGCATTTTGTTTGTCTCAACTTCTTAGTTTGACATATGCCTCAAGTGTTGCCTAAACAACATGTTAGGACTTAGTACACTATGTTAAAACTTAACTTAGTTTTAACTTTATGGAAGAAGATCACCTATTCCACTATCTTCCAACACTATCCACATGGTTTGCATAAGGTTACATTGCTCATACCTTCATAAGTTTGAGCAATGTTGTTCTTTCTATGCTTGATAGCATAAACCTTTTGTATCCTTCAGTTGCTTCAGCCTCTAAATGCTGAAGACTAGTTGGTAGGATGTCCCTGACATCTCATTCTTCTTGAATGAAAGAGATTTGAGAGTTTCCAACTCCACAGATATCTCTATTGAGCTTGTCTTCATAAGCTTAGTCAAATAGACTTGGTCATAATTGGTCACTCAGATGATTATGGTATACAAATCTTATTTATTCAAATAAGACAAAGGATAATTAGATAATAAGTTCACTAGTTTCATGTTCAGGAGACAACTATGTTGACTCCCATCCCAATCATACTAGTTAGCTCATCACCCTTTTAACCACAGTCTTCATTTGAACAATTTCCCCTTTGGATTTCTAGACGCATTCCAGAAAAACTCCCACTCAATCAAAGAGCAGTTATTTTAACAAGATAATAACACAATATTATCTAACTAGCATGAATGTTCAAGAAAACAAGAAGAGAATATACCGAATTCAATTCTAAAACCAAACAGAGAATTTAATCTTAAATTGAATGGGAAAACAAGAACATTCAAAAGTTTAAGATGTTAGATATGATTAGTTTTGATGATGTCAAATATAGATGTGAAGTGATAAGAGCAAAAAGTTTATATAATGTATATCTTTGACTAACTACTATATTTAATGTTACATATTTTGTAGATTAGTCAAGCAAAGAATGAAGAAGATTGAATTAATGAAACTGAACAAGAGGAAGAAGAAGAAAAGAAATTGAAGATAGTCAAGGATATGCCTACTCGGATTATGAAGAACGATTATCAAGAGGAAGATAAAAAATAAAGATATTGAAGAATGAAGAACTTGGTAGATCTATCATGAATATCAAGATTCAAGTTGTTAGATGTGATATTGGAGGTTTCTATGATCAAATAATGATTGGAATATGTTAATATGAAGCTAAAATGACTTATATATGAGTTTTGGCACTTCTAGGGAAGTTATGCTCGAGCACAAGGTGTTATGCTCGAGCACAAGAAGAACATGCTCGAGCACAGCTGATTTCACTCGAACACGGGGTGTATACTCTGTTCTACTCTGTTTTACGTTCAGCTTGAGCGAGGTCTGGTATTTTGATCATATCTCTCAAACCACATGTCGGATTGACCCGAAACTGGTGGTATATGAAAGAAGACTCCCAACACGTAAAATTGGCACCAGAATCACATTGAAAGAAGATCAAATGAAGGAGCTATGATTCGTCGAAAATGAAACTGAAATCACCGTCACTTTCTGACACAGGTTCGGTATTTTGAGTATATCTCACAAACCACACATCGGATTGAGACGAGACCAGTGCCAAATGAAAGTAGACTCAAAGAGCTTTCCATGGATAGGTAATTTGCATAATTCGAACGTATATTCTAGGAGCTATGCCCTCTGGAAGTTGATGCTTGTGCAGACTAGCGAAATATACACTCCTTCGATCATAACTTGCAGAATACAAGGAGTTTGGAGCTGATTCTTGTTGCATTGGAATGCATATGGCAAGAGCATTCTTATGATACATCATTTGAATCAAATGAATCAAATTTTTCTAAAAGGGGCCCCATATCACCCGCGAGTGTAAAAACTTTCTCTCTGAAAAATGTCGTGCGAGTGATGTCCAGAAGCAGCTGAAACATGAAGAAAGTTGCAACACTCAAGCACTAGGATTCATGCTCGAGCATTGGATGATTTCTCACTCGAGCAGAAGGTGTGTGCTCGAGTGAAGGACCACATCACCTGCGAGTGATAAATTCATCCCTCTGGAATCCTGATGCGAGTGTTGATTTTGAGAGCATATTCCTTGAGAATATGCGTCTCACTCGAGCAGAGGTATGTGTGCTCGAGTGAGGAACCATATCACTCGCGAGCACAAAATCTCACTCTTGTAAAATGATATGCGAGTGACAACCCGAGAAGAAGCATGCACGTGAAAACTTGAGGCGCACTCGAGCAGAAGGTGTGTGCTCGAGTGAGAGACCATATCACCCGCGAGTGAGAATTCTGTCTCTCTGAAATCCTTGCAAGCACAACCCGAAAAACTGAAGCACAAAGAGGAAAATAGGAAGATCACTCGAAGTGAGCCATATTGCACTCGAAGTGAAGTTCTGAGAGAAGCAACGAAGAAACACAGAGCCTCATAGCTATCAATCCAAACATGGTTAAACGTTATACAATCATTATGTTTTCACTTGTTATTGTTTCTAAACATTATCTAACATATATTTCAAGTGTAAAACAGGAGATTAAATATTTGGGTTATATCTTCAAGAACGGAGGTCACAGCGAATATCTTCACTCAACGTGATGAGTCACAGAAGCCAGAAAATCATCTTTTGACCAATGATCCAACATACCCATGACTAATACTTCATCATATTAATGATTAAGTATTTTGCAGTGTGAAACAGGAAATTTAACGGTGAGCTTGCAGATTCAAATAAAAGTCAATTACGGTGAACTCCATCATTACACACTGAATGGCGGCTACCTACCACGACAAGCAACTGACACACCATGAAAAATTGTCTGAAACACAAGACGCTCCACTTTGCTCCACAACGGACAGAAGCTTATTTTTCAAATATGCTCAAACGTACAAATGAGAAAGAGCATTCAACTTGGAAGGTAGACAGAAAAACTGAGAAAAACAGAGACAGCAAGCAACTACATAGAAATGTGAATCCTCTGCTTCTATCCATACACTCTCTATTTTCAGTTTCTGTATTACTTATCATTGAGAGAGTGATTATTTGTATTGTACTTCAGTGAGTATTATATCCACTCTGTGAGAGAGTCTGTAAACACTTTCATCTATATTTCTGAGTTGATCTCAAGGTAGAAGGACCTTGAGAGGGTTGATTTTCTTACGAAGAAGCAGTAGAGAGAATTTCCGTAAGACATTCTGCTCGTAAGACTTACAAGGTGCAAGCAGTAGAGAACGTTGCTGCTCATAAGACTTACAGGGGTGTAAGCAGGAGAGAACGTTGCTGCTCGTAAGACTTGCATAAGTAAGCAGGAGAGGAAGATATTCGGAATTGCTCTGCTCGTAAGACTTGCCGTAAGGGGGAGTATTTCAGTGAGAGATTTGTAAAAGGTTTCACAAGTACCTGGCTAAACTTGTGGGATTGTAAAGGCTTTTCTTGTGCCCGGATTAAACAAGAAGATAGTGAATTTGAAAATCTCAGGAGGAGCCTGGGGACTGGACGTAGGCCATCACAGATTGGACCGAACCAGGATAAATCACAGTTTGCATATTCTCTTCCCTAAACTCTTATATTTCCAGCATATATTATTTAATCTAACTGTTGATTTATAAACCTTCATACTTACTGTTTTCGTTAAGATACGAAAAGATTTCTAAAGTTCTTAAGTTTTTATTATACACCCAATTCACCCCCCCTCTTGGGTGATAACCGGTTCTAACATAAGCCTCAAATTATTGTCTCTTAACTAGATTCTCCTTCTCATAGGCCCTTCTGACCATATTAACTCATGTAGCATCTAGCTATAATGTCTAGCTCCTCTTTGCCATGTCTACATCCACTCATTTGGATGTATTTGCAGCATACCTCCCACTTGATGAGATGATTCTAACATCTCTACCTGTCTTGTCCTTTATCACAACATATGTGATTAAAGGTTGACCTTTAGAAGTCATTGCTTCAATCCAAGTGGATCAATGTGGTTAGAAGCATGGGAAGACTTATTATTATTCAATAATTATTGAATAATTTTAAGTTGCTGCAAGTTTTCAGGTTTTTATCTCTAACAGTTTGAGTCAAGGTTGGATAGGATTTTACATTCAAAAACTCATTTGAATAATCCCTTACTTTTAAAGGATCTTTCAGTATTTAACCTTATGTTGTAACTGGAAAAACTCTTAAAAAAAATAAGCCAAGCCATCCCAAAAAAATAATAGAACTAACATTGATTCAATTCCAACGTTTTTGGGACCTTCTAAGTGCACATAAGCACCCTTTTGACTCAAATCATATCCAAACGTGCTTCAAATATATGCAAATTATATATCAAATTGAAGCTCTCGAATTTAGGGATTTTTAGGAACCAACCACATCTCAATCGGAGGTCCCACGTGCTTTCATGAGCCCCTAGAAGGTGTTTGGATGGGAAAAAACCTAAAAAATTGGAAAATTCCAATGTTGGCCACTCTCGGCGATGGCGCGTTAAGTACAGGATTCGCCTTGCGGCCGTCAGCTGGCGACACGCGCTGGCTTCCAAGAATCCACGCGTCGTCCTCTCTTCGACGGTGCTTGCCACGTGTCAAATGGGGACCCCAGTGGGCCCCACGCGCCAGGTGTCCTCTCCCATTTTTTTTTGTCAGAGTCAACGAATGACCGTTGACCGTTGACCAGTCAACGTTGACTGGCCAACCGTGACGCGTCACCGTTGGCGTGTCAGTGACGTGACGCTGACGTGTCTCGGTCAACGTGGCTAGTCAACGGATGACGTGGCCACGTTGACTGATGCGGACGTGGCATTCTGCGCTGGCGTGGCGACCGCTCATTGGCGCCACGTGTCATCGGTTGACCGATGACGTGGCGTTGACTGTCATGTCGTCATCTTCAACCTCCAGCCGGGTCACCCCGACCCGGGTGGAGCTCCGACGGGTCATTGCGACCCGCTAACTTCGGGAGGCCATATCTCCCTCGTTTTAGCTCCGTTTTTCGCGTTCTTGGTGTCGTTGGAATTGTAGTTCAGCGAACTACAAATCCATGGCATTTATTTGATCTTAAAACCTCTGTTTCATTGATCAAATCACGAGTGAAGTTGCAGTGGCGATTAACGACCCACAAACTTCTTTCCTTTGTTTTTCCCTCATCCGGACTCCGTTTGACGCGTTCTAAGCATCATTGGAATCGTCTCTTTGATATCTACACATCCATGTCCTTACTTTGGGAGAAAACACCGAGTTTCGAACACCCTATTTTTCTCGACATTGACGGCACTGCGTAAACCGACGCGAATGTGTGTCCTCTGTGTATCTCAAAAGCTTTCCTAACCTTTGAGAGTTAAAGTCTCTTGTTTTTGGTTCCACATAGGTTCCAAAAACTCAACCTTTAAGAAATCGAAGAAGAAGAAAAATGGGTGCCTTACAATATATATATGCATATATATATAATATTTAGAGGAGCAGAGACAGAAGCATCATATGAAAACAAATGGAACAAGCCCTCATGCATACATACATAAACATGAGAGAGAATCATGCATAACATGTTTCAATGAATATATTAAGAATAGAGCTTATGGCTAAAGGAACTTTTGCAGAGCCAAACATTGTATAATGCCAGACATATATTAACCATTCCCATATGAGAAAAAAAAAATGTCCAGCAAGCTTCATGGATTTAATTTATCATCATCGAAGACATATATATGATGCGCATGTTTCTCTATGTTGGACTTTGGGTCCAGGTCCGCCCTTGATGGGCTGGACTATTTGATTAGGAAATAAGTAGCCTAATCAAATAAGAATAAAATCAGCATAAGATGCAGATTTGAGAATATTTAGCAATAATTATGGATTTGTTAAAAGAGGAACAAATCATCATAATTAGGGAATTAATTGAGAGACAGTTAATTGCTGTCTTGGAGGGCAAGTAGGAGTGCACACGTTTCCTAATTAGTGGCCTCCATAAACCACTATAAATAGGGTGTGCCTCCTCAATTGTAATTCGCCCCGCCATTGAGTTTTCTGGCAATTCCCTTCTCTCCTACCATCTTTCTGGTTCTAGTGATCTGCTGTGCAAATCACAATTAGGCTCTAGTAGTCTAATAATTGTGTGGGCACAAGTATGGAGTATTGGAGCTTTTACCCGGATCCGAACATGGATTTATCCAGGTACGCCTAATCTCCCTTTTTTTAGTTAAATATTTTTTTCCTACACTTCTGTTCCTTATTTCCTCTCTCTAGAATCAGATTTTCCATCCCCCAATCACTCTCAAATCACTCATCAAATAGACAAACTGAGGGTAGAGTAATGGTTTGGGGACTTACATTGGTCCGAGATCAAGCTTGCTTGTCCAAATGGCACCTCCGTCAAGCTCTTCGGTCTTCTTCCTCTTCTCTCGCAGCTCTCCCCACTCTGTCACTCTGTTTCTATCGTGCTAGGGCAGAATGAAACAGTATAGGCATTTGGGGTTTAAGAGAAGGAAGAGTGAGTTTTTGTTTTTAAATTCCTTGGACCACTTGCAACAGGGCTCATCACATAAGCTTGCTTTTTTCAATAAGCTATTGGGCCTTTTTCTTAACAAAAATATTCTTCTGCTTTTTTTCTTTATCAGATGGCATGCTTTGGGCTCCACATATTGGGCTTAATCATGGCTCAGTTCCGTTTTTGAGCTTGGGGTGGTGAAATTACCATTTCACCCCTTCTTTATATATGCTGAATTACACAAAATAAATTTTAAAAATTAATCCTTAATATTTTATATAGATTTTATTTCTCAATTAGCTTATTTATCCCATAAGATAATTTCCGTGAAATTTCCAGCTTTAAAATTTACCTCTAACTATTTTTCCTGAATTTTGAGAAAACAAGTCTTTAATTCTCTAAAATTGGCTTTAAAATCACTTGGGCTATTTTTAGGGAATTAAACCTCTTCATAATTTTTAAAAATCCCCAAAATAACATTTCATACTATTTTATTTGGGCCCTTAAATATTTTTAATAATTATCTTAATAAAGCATTTTTCTTATGACATACATAAGATGTTTAGCTTAACTAGGCTTACAAGTCTACTTAATTCAAACTTATTATTGAGCTTCTAGGCCTAAAGTTTGGGATATAATATAATTTAAATCATAAAATTATAAATTCATATCACTAAGGTCTACTTATAGGCAAAGATATTAGCATAGCAAGAATTTATCTCGAACTGATAAATTTAGAAGGCAGTTATATTTTCTAATACCAATGGACTATTTAGAAAATACAATGCCATTTTATTCCACCCTAATTAAATATGCAATTATAATTATCTACCTCTAGGTAAAGATTAATTATGACTATAAATTTAATTATAATTGATATTCTATAATGCCATATGTGATTATAAATGTGCATGCAATAAAATTGAGGATGTCGTTGCTACTTCCCGGGAAACAAGCATGATAACCACAAATATCATGTATATTTAAAACATAAATATGCACCAATAACCTAATGAGAATTTAAATAATTAATTTAATCAACAAGAGTGACTAAATAACTGAAATTCTCTCATTTTGATTAAATTAATTAATCATTGATTGGAGTTGATGTTTTAAAAATCCATAAGCAATTGTTTACACATGCAACATTGAGGATGTTGTAGCTATTCCTTAGGATTCATGCTAATTACAAATATCAACTATGTGCAATTAAATTCCAAATATGCACAAATATTTAATGAGAATTTAATTAGTTAATTTAATGAACAATATGTACTAAATACTCATCATAGATAAATTCTCCCACTATTTTGTGCATCCAAATTAAATCTAATATATGCACATCTTAATGGAAGCTTTAACTAATTAATTTGATCAATAAAAATATAAATTAATAACCCTCCACTGTTTTGTGCATCCAAAAATTGTTTAAAAAATCAATTTCAGTATATTTCAACTCAAATATAATTTTGTAAAATTCAAATAGTTACATAATTTCCTAAAAAAAGTTTTCTAAATATTTAGACAATCAAAACATAAAAAATAAATTTGCAAAAATCTCTTTCAGCATGTTAATATCGCCAAAAATAACTTTCCCTAATTTTAAACAATTTAAAAAGGTATACATAATAAATCATATGTTAAACATTTGCCTTTTTTTTGGCCAACAATATGTGAAACATTTGCTAAATAAATAAAACACGACTCATCATTATTTATTCAGCACAAAAATTAATGAAAATTAAAACAACATGGCTCAAGCTAAAGCCGAAGCTAAGCCCAAATAGAATTTCACGAAATAAAACTAAAAGACCACCAGAAAACCAAGTCAGAGGCCCAAAGCAATAAGAAGAAAAGTTGAAACAAAGTCCGAGCTAAATTCAAAATTCCAATTAACACATGACCAAATGTTAATTAAATCTGAACCCCAAAGCCGAATGGCCCATAAACTAAAAAGGCTACTTTTGGAAAAATATAAATAGAAAACAAAATAATTGAAGCCCAATTGAACAAGGTCCACAAAACAATTTTCACAAAATGTGGAATAAGTAAAGAATAAAAAATGAGAAGTCAAGAAATATCTCAGCCCAATTAAGCATAAAAATAATTAAATGAATAAGCTGAAAAACCAAAACACAAACACCCAATTCTTAAAAAAAACGTAACAATAAAAAATAAAATTGACTATGCCTGATTAACCTCAGCCCAATCGCTCATAAACAAAAGATGTATTAAGCCCAAAATGTACAACAATAAGATTAAGGTTCATGGCAAAAAAAAAAAAAAACAATAAGGTTAAGGTAAGGACAAAATACCAAACCTAAAATAACACGCCCAGATTTGTAGCCCACCCTTTGGAATAAAATGAAATGGCGAGTTTCACTCTTGGGCTAAATGTCGCCATTCCGACCCATCTCCCACCTTCAGCTGGATCCCTAAAAACCCAACCCAATCCTTTGGGTTAATCCAATAAGAATCCAACACAACCGTAGGTCCTGCAAAATGTAGGTGGCCTTTTTTGGCAACCCCAAACTGTTTTTGTTGTTTTAAGTGGCAAATTCAACAACAGAACAAGTAGTAAAGTGATTCATACACGAACAATGATTTTCACCAGAAGTCGTTAAGAAACAAATCAAATATTTGAGTTTCAAACCCAAAATTGTGGCATGATTATGAGTTCCCCTTTATGGCAAAAGAATCAGAAAAAAGAAGGGGAAAAAACATAGAGGCAATTTATTCCCCAAAGACAAGCCAAAAAAATAAAATAAAAGATTTTTCGATTTTCAAGACAAACCTTTCAAGACTTATCTCCCATGTAAAAACGATGGTTTTCATTGGAGAGTGAAGAAATCGAACAAACTCCTCCAGTCCCACATTCAACAAATACTCAGATCGAATTATGCAAGCATAAAAATCAAGGGGAGCATTTTACGCACCCAAATTCATCAAAGATGCAAAAAGAATCAAATCAAGACTTTGATTTCAATCCCAAAACAGAAGTGCAATTTTTTTTACCAATTTCAGTTTTCATTTCAAGTGTAAAAGGATTAAAAGCAAAGAGAAACCGTGAACACAAATCTCATATGACCGCTACAACACCCATCACATTAACCGCTACAAGTGCTACGCAGATCCCTATAAATACCCCCACTACAACTCATTTCAAATACTCCCCCATTTCTTTCAACCCTTCATCTCTTTCATTTTCTCTCATTTATGAATTTTTTAAATAAGAGCTGAGGAGCTGAATAAGGTGATCAAATATAGTAAAAAGTTTTTTAATTCTTTCATTTCAACATTTTTCTCTCTCGCATAATATTTATTCTCATTATTTTTCTTTTTCATGGAAATTGAAGCACATTTTCTCACATATTCCAATATTCCTTACATAATGATAACCGCATAGTAGTAGACAACATAATAATTTCTTAACCTACATATCCTTAATAATATTACATGTAAAGTTTATACTTATCTAACTTAATTAAATAATTCTTTTTAAATAGTAGCTTCTATAAGCTAAACTAGTTAAATAACAAACTACTCAATCTAATATTATAAAAACAGAGATAGATAATTGTATATATTTTTTTTAAATTTCACAAAATTTTGTTGTAGTTTTAAGATCTACAACCACTACAAATTTAAAAACAATGGGAATAAATTTGTGGCAGTGCTTTTAAAATTTTATATGCTATTAATAGCGGTTTACTAACCGCTACTAATATTTGGCATCACTTTTTAAAAAGTACTATTTCAAATTAGTAGCGGTTTTGTAACCGCTACTAATATGGAGCCAAATTTTCATTTTCATTTCCTGCAAACATTTGTATATTGACAAATAATGCGTTATCAACATGAGAATCTTGTAGACGTTGGACTAAATCGCTACAAATATAGTAATGGTTTTATTGCTTGAGTAGCAATTATTTATAACAGCTACAAAATCGTTTGCAACAATGGATTTTGTAGCAGTTTTGTCAACCGCTACTAAAGTCGTTTGTAGTGGTTAAAACGCTACAAAAACACTTTTTAACCGCTATTAAATTACATTTTTATTTTGTAGTGAGACAAGATTTGGGATAAGATTCTACTGGGATGAGAAATGGGGAGCTCAGGAAGATGATGTCACAGATCTAAATTTAAAGATGATGTGGTAGATATAGATTTGGATACAAAAAAGGGGCCTTAGGCAAGTGTCATAGCTCACCCTTTATTTTTTTAAAAACAATAGGCCATCTAGGCAAGCGCCATAGCTAACCCTTTATTTTATTTTTTTTCTAAAGTAAAGGCCTTATGTGGCACTTGCTCAAGGTCTTGGACGCAACTATGGCACTTACCTAAGCAAAGGTCATAGCTAACCCTTTTTTTTAAGAAAAAAATAAAGGCTTTTTTTTTACGCAAGCGACACACAAGCCTATACACTAGTTGTGACATTTGTAATAGCAAGCTTCATAGCTTCTAAATTTTTTCTTTCTTTTTTTTAAAATTATCTGTTTAAAGAAGTACCACAAGAGTGGTATTTCAAACCATGGTTCTATTGTTTCTTAGCATATGACAAAATTTAGTGTATTTCAATGTTACTAGCTTACCAGCCAAGTAAATAACTCTAAACTAAATCTCTATCAAAATTATGTGTGAACTGCAATCAAGAGATATTTTATTCAAAACAATCAATTTTATCCATATGAATCATAGTACTATTCCCCTATTCACAAAAGTAACCCTCTCAGTGAAATATCAGGACTTATCGCATCAATTTATTCAATATGCTGACTACTCATAGATTAAATGGCTAGTTGGTTTAGCTTTTTTAGAGATGTTTTTATAATTTATGAGGTAAATATATGAAAGAAGTTTTATCTTAGCTTACGTAAGAATGTTTTTGAAACCATGGTTCGATTGTTTCTTAAAAAGGCTTTAAGATTTAATTTAAGCCTGATTAGTATAAGCCTCCACCACAATAAAAATAGAGGATTTGAACATACCACACACAAATAACACACAAGAAGAAAGATGTCATTCACACACACCCACACATGACAGCAGAGCAAGTAACGACAGAGACATATGTTTGGGATGAATCAAGAAGCCATGGCTTGTCTCTCACGGCACACAAAACGAAAGAGGAAGAAGAAGAGAATCGGATGATTATGTTGTCCACAACAATGACAGCCGGAGGCTCACACGCAGACAACATCAATTGACAGAGACATTTTCCATAACATTTAAAATAAAATTATTTTCTTATAAAAAAAGTCATAAAATTATTTTACTTTTATTTCCAAGTATAAAATCACAAAGGGCATATGATTTGAGCAGGTTTTTGTATATGGGGTCAAATATAAAAATATTTATTCAAGAATTACAATATACTGCAATACATAGGTCGTCTTACTCAAATAATCTTTTATTTTGACTTTCAAGATAAAACTAAATGTTATGTAAAAGTAAATATAATAAAATAAGGAAAAATTGTTTTTTTATTAAAAATTAATAAAACATACAATTTAATTAAATGTATAAATAAGTACGCCACTCAAATTAATTTAAATCATAAAGAAAGTATATATAAATCCCACGAGTATAATTTAATGACACAAATTTAATTCACAAATTATAAAGACAATAATTAAGTTTCACACCCAAAAAGAAAACGAAATTAAATTAAACAAAAAGAGAAACTCCCCCGTATAACTCTGGCACTCGAATGTCTTCATTCCAAGACGTAGTACGGTTCAGCCTCTCATCTCTTCAGACATGGCGAATGTGAGGCTGAGAGAAGCTTCTTGTGTTGATTCCAAGTGATAGTGGATGTAGATGGTAGTGTAGTGAGTGGGACCGATGGCAATGGAGATATTTGAGGGATGGAGGTTGTCCAATGGAGGGGAAGATGATAAGATGATCTGCATAGTGAGAAGGGTCCTGCCGGAAAAATGCAAAACTCCACCAGAAAATTGCAAACACAGCTGGAACTCACAAAGAATGCCAGTGGATGAGGAGCTGTGGCGTTCTAGTAATAAAAGACGTTGAAACTATGAAGAAAAAGCTCGCCGGAAAATCAACTTCACTGGAAGTGGGGGCCGGAATTTGTTTTTCTTCTGTCAAGCACCTCCAAGTTGCAGTCCCCCTCATCTGTCTACGCACACTCTGTGATGATTCCAGACCGTCGAGCTGTGCTTGTGATGGTGATAACTCGACGGAGGAATAGGTGGTGGTTGGCTTGGGTTGTCCGACGGTGAAGGGATCAGAACAGAGGAAGAAACGAAGAACGACGATGGTGAGACCTCCGTCTTCCTTCTCCTTCCTTTACTCAGTTTGAAATCACATCTACAAGCTCAGTGTTCCGACGGTGAAAAGAAGAACACCCAGTGGCGAGAGAATGATGGTTACCGGAATTGGAGGTCACCGGAAATAGGGGTCGGAGCTCTCTGCAGTGTTTGCATGAAGATGATGACGATGGTGCTGCTGTGATGAAGTGACGATGATGATAGCCTAGAACGGAAGAGACCGCAATGCAACAGAAGAAACAGATTGTGGTGGTGTTTTGGAACAGAGGAAGGTCGAGTGTGATAGTGCTTGTGAAGATAATGATGGTGGTTGAGAGAGATGATAATGGTACTATGGTAGAGATGATAAAGGTGATGAAGATGAAGAATGTGATGGTGTTAAGAAGAAGAAGGTGCTAACACTGATGAAAATGATAGAGAGGAAAATGCCGATTGTTCAAGATGAATGGTGGTGATGAAGAGAAGGGGTTGGTGGTGATAGTTATGACCTCTTTCTCACTTCAATTCCGCATTCTGTAGTACCTCAGCAAGAAAAACAAATGGAAAAAGAGAACTGCAGCTACAAGGAAGGGCTGCAGATTTTTCTTCGAAGCTCGAATGTCCTTAAGATGGTGAGGATGAGAGGTATTTATAGTTAACTCACTCCCTCCATGTCTGCTTCTTTCTCCAGTTTTCTGCCAACAACACCCGCTACTATTTATCACGTTAGGTGCAGCTCAAATGGGTCCTTTCTCATTCATTGCAAGCCGAAAGGAGATTCAAAATATTCTCTGTTCTTCTTTTCATCATTACCAGCCAAAAGAAGGAACGAATGTCTTCTGCTTTCTGACCAGGGACTCTTTCGAAAACTTCAAGAGTTCTGAGGAAGGACTCAACTTCGAAGCGGTCAACTTCTGCAAGTACCATCAAAACTTTCTGAAACCTTGGGTCCTTTTTCGTAAGTTAACTCTGTCCTTTTCTTCATTGATTTGAAAATTTCAGAAATGTTAGGAATCGTTCGGTAATTTGCCCGGTCCTTGAAAATATTAATTCATTCTCCAAAAATCTCCAATTTCATTCCAAATCACCTACAATGCAAGATTAAACACAAAATAGCATTAAAAGTTCAAGAGATCATATGTATGAATATTTAATAATTTATGACTAATTTACTCTTTAATTACAATTAATCCAATACAAATGTCTTTAATTAAAATGAGTGCTTAATCATACGATAATGCTTTGAAATAAAAATACATTAAAAATCCCTATTTAATTAAAATAAATTATATAAAATTATGGTTAAATCAGCATAGTTATAAAATATGTGTTCAATTTTAATTTCTTACTTATCAAATTAATTTTTATTTCTTCAAATTAAATTGCATCAGCAACCTAAGGTTATGGCTAACCAATATCTATTTTTATTCCCTCCTTCAAATATAATATTTATCAAATATTTTACTATTTACAAGTGATAAACAATCAGGGCCTTAAGTTTTATACCTATCATATTCCATAGTGGAAGGCTTCCCACCATCTGACAGACCAAATGGAATCTGACCTATATATGAGTGTTTTTCATATATGCCAAGCGAGGGCACGAACATGAAGGTAAGAGTTAAGGAACACATTTAACCAGAGGGAGTTACAAAGCACACGATCAAGTCACTCCCACACATAATCCTTGCCATTTTGTCGATTGGTCTACTTAAACCAGTTTCCCTTTGGAGGAATGTCAGTAAGATTAGTGAAATTGATTTGCATATTCTTTTAAGAATATATGTGTTGAATGGGCAACACCGGTAGTAATTGTTGCCACTACAGAGTATGAACTTGAAGTGACCTTAATCTACTCGTTACTTTCTTTCGATATCTTATGGTGCTCTCTTACGTACATTTCTTCTGGAGGATCCCTTCCTTGTTGTCCTTTTGGCATATAGTGACTTTTCCTTACGGATGTTGCATCAGTTTGCTTTGTGATGTATCACTTTAGATTTACATAGGTCTATGTGGTGGGGACCACCAGACTAAATCGTCCTATTTCATGTTCTACATGCATTGTTCATCATATATCTGTATAAATTAAGATTACTTCTCCACTTTGAAAATATGGCTAAATAAATTATAA
The DNA here is from genome assembly GCA_963210345.1 of Inga oerstediana. NCBI lineage: Eukaryota > Viridiplantae > Streptophyta > Magnoliopsida > Fabales > Fabaceae > Inga > Inga oerstediana. The sequence goes on along the minus strand of OY723400.1, from coordinate 69,917,805 downwards.
GGGATTAATTTTTTTTTTTTTTGGAAAAAGACAGAAAAAGAACTTAAAATTGAAAAATTCTAAATAAAGTATTTCACAAAAAATAAGTTGTGAATTGCTTATCAAGTTTCGTCATTCCCCTATCAATCCTTGTAACTAAGATTTTGTAATTTCAAAGTTCTTTTTCTATCTTTTTTCCAATTTTTTCCCCTAAATCACCTATATATATAAAATGATATTTGTTATTTGTTTATAAGAATAATAATGTTTATCATGCTATTTTCATTTCTCTTTCTCTCCCAGTCGTTCTCTCTCCTCTCTCCAAATTCGATGAACAAGAGGAGGATGCAGTTGAAGAAAGCTTAATCACACAAAATCGAAATCGAAGCCTGGACAAGAAAACAGATGATGAAGGCAGACGATGAAAAACATGACGAGCAGTAATACATCTAGACGGCAACAATGGAAGAAAAGAGACGATGAAGCAAATATCAAGTGACCAAAAACAAGGGTGATATGCAGTGACATCGGGGACCAAACGCAAGCTCAAATCGGTGAGAACAGTGTGGACCGGCGAGGCGAAAGTTCTGCATCTGTGAGTGAAGTAGAGTCTCTTATTTTTTGAATGGGGCAGAGATGGAATAAGTAAAATAGAGGGGGGACAAATTGATCACAAAATTTGGCTCCCCTCCAAAAAACCCCAATTTAGAGGGGACCAAGATAAGGGGAAGGAAGGGATGAGAGAAGCAAATTTTAGCTTCCTTCCCCTTCAAAATTGCAAATCAAACAAGGGGAGGGGCTCATTTTTCCTCCCCTCTCATCCCCTCCCCTCTAACCAAAAAGGCCCTAAGTGATTCTTCTCCCTTGGAACATAATGAACTTGAAGATCTTATTATAGAGGAGGTAACTTGATTTACAATAAGGTGGATCCAGATAAGAAACATTCTTGGACTGGGGAACCTCCATGGGCCAAATTGCATTCAGTTGATTATCTTGACTGGAGGAGAATTGAAGCAGTCAGGAACCTCTCCATTGCCCCTTCTCTCTATTGCACCTCCATTGATTCAAAACTGTGTCGTGTCGTTTAAAAAAAATTTGGCAGTATCTTTTTTTTCTCGTCCTGTTATGGGTCCATGGTCTAAGCAAATTCGTTTCAGCTACAAGGGAAATTCTTCATTTTATCCCCAAAAAACCTTTATAGGTTGGTCTGAAATTTGTTTCCTCCACCAAAGCTGAAAATTCTTCTTTTCCATCCTAGAAACTTTGCAAGTTGCAGTTGCTGGTATACGTTGGAAGAAATTCTTGGGCAGTTTTTATTTCTACGCATCCTATTCTTCATTGGTTATGTATCTCTATTTTTTATTAGTCTGCATTTATCCCTTTATAGTTTTTTACTAGTTGCTTGTTATGATCATTTAACAAAAAGAATAATAGAAAAGAAGGAATCTTCTCAGTCAGATTGGTTCCGCTAACAGTGTTTATGGAGAATGGAAACTCACCACTACTCTCCAGGTGAGGATGCAGATCTAGGCGGCAGAGGGTGAAAGTGAATAGGACCAACAGGTGACGATAATAACAGTGGATGAAGAGACGCTCAATTCCACGAACATGAGCTCTCTTCTCCGGAAGAAGACTTGAAGAAGACGATGGGTGAAGAGGAATGCATGCGCTGATAAAAAATGACGCTGCCTATTAGATATATATATATACTTTTTTTTGAATTATAATATATATTATAGTTAAATGATTTATTTAATTTTCTTAATCTCTTTAAATTAGGTATATAGGTCTTATATTAAGAATTAGAGGTAGTATTGTTTTTTTAAAAGAATTAAATAAGAGTCTTAAAATCCTAAAGCTTCTGAGAAATGATTTCATACTTGACCAGCTGAATTTTTATATTGATTATTTTATATTTTATGTTATTCATGAAAAAATACATAATGAAAATTCCATTGCATAAAACAATGCAATCTATATTTGTATAAAATAAACTAACCTTAATTTTATTAGGATGTGCTATCCTTTAATATAATTTTCCATAATGCTTTAAATTTAAAAATTTGCGCATAATGGTCTCTTCAAGCCTTTGGTGTGAAAGATGGATTATTAGGCTGACTGTTGTGACTTTTGAAATATACATACGCAAATACTTATATTTTTTCCACAAACAATATATAAAATCTGTTAAAAAAAATGAAAGTTGTACTATTTACATGGTACTCCCTCTTTTTTAGTAAAAGACGCATTTAACTAATTTGATTAAATTAAAGGAGTTAATTAAGGTAATTAATATGATTTTTTTTCCCTAAAATACCTTAATCATCTTTCTTAATTTCTTCAATTTCTCTTTCACTTGATTATGGTTGAAAGAACATTAATAAGGGTAAATCGGGAAAAGATGGACACATATGGAAAACATGTCATGCATTTAGTCCGAGATCAACTCCATAATTAGGTCTTACATTAAGGCCTGTCACACGAGTGACCCGGGTTCGATCCCTTGTAATGGCGCCATTGATTTGACTAAACCTTAGCCGCGTCAGGGTCAAATCACAAATTTTACCATGAATTGAAATGCAATATAGTGCAAAAAATCAGGATCGTTCTCTTATCAATGAGCCTTTTATTTTGAATCCCCTGTGTTAAACAAAGTACTAAAAACATGATTAGAAAGAGGGGCTTTGTAAAATGGTTCTCTCTAAATTTAAATGCATGTAAATGAAAACTATTTCTATTCTTTTTGGTATTTTTGGAAAATAATGAAAAATGTTTTGGATTAAAAAGGGTTATATGATGAACACTCTTGGTAATGAAGAAATTGGCTATCTTTGCTCAAAAAGGTTATGGAAGTTAAAAACTTCATTTCTCAAGAAAAAAGTTTCAAGATAACACTTGAGTTCAATATTCTGAATTAATCATAGCTCCTACAAACATAGCTAACTACTACTTCTTGAGATATCGTTTAAAACCACTTAATGTGTAATTGAAATTGGAATGATGCAACACGAGTTTTCTTAACTGAGTGCTAAACAGCCCCTCAAAGGCTTAAATCATTTACATTAACTAGATAATAACACTCTAATTAATATAATCTCATTGCAACTATAAAGAAATTCAAATACATATAATTTTCACACTACAAAATCCAATCTCAACTACATTGATTAAAACAATAAAAACTAATTAGCATCAATCTCACTTCCAGAATCATTTGCAATCATTCCTAAAACTAAGAAATCCAAATACACTACAAAAAAAATGGCATTTTGTAGCAATGACATTGTAGCGGTTACAATTAACCCCTATAAATATTAAAACTTGTAGTGGTTATAACCTAAACCGCTACAAATTTGTAGCGGCAAGTTATGTCAACACCCGTTTCCATTTTGATATGCGCAGGGAAATAATGAACAAGTTCCATAGGCAAACAGAAAAGTACAGTTATACTGATAATAAGTATTTGTTTACAGACAGTCATTAATAGAGCAGAAGTCGATAATAATGACAAATATGTACAAAATGTCCCAAAACTATTTCACATACAGACTATATACAACCACTGTATTCGTCTTGGGAAATGTGCCCGTCAGTTTTCCTTCTTTGCATCCTTGGCTTTCAAGCCACTGGCACCCGCTGAGACATTTGGATTAGAAAAAGGGGTGAGATTCCAAGGAATCTCAGCAGAAACATACGATCAACACATAAAATGCGAAGATTAAATATGCAATGCACCGTATAAAGTAAAATGAAAACTCATATCATCGGTGTGTGTACACAAAATTCAGGGCCAACTAACCCGTTGAAACCCCTACATGTACCTCAGCTGAGTCCTTGACCACAGCTAGGTAAGACTAGTGTACCTCACCTCGGTTCTAGACCACAGCTAGGTAATATGCCTCCAGCACGTGTTCAGATCACAAAATACAGTAACATGCATCATACAAATAGTCACATAGTATATGAGAGATAGTAGTCCCTACCTTAACCTCTTTCCTGTCTCAAAGGGTCCACCTCGTAAAACGTGTCAACTATAGGCGTCACACTCGGTCCTAAAACGTCAAATATACAAGAAATAGGTTATAGCCTATCCAGGTATCATTTTAGACACTTCCATAGTGTTTCTTGTGGTTATATTAGCCTAAGGTGAAAATTTACCAAAATGCCCTCGGGACCCCGGCCCCGCCGTACCCGGCCTGATGGTACGTTTTTCCAAATTTTTGACTAGGGCTATCCCGATGTATTTTTGTGCAAGGAATCCATTTCCAGACTCAAAATTACCAAATTCAATGTCAAATTACGAAATTGCCCTTGGCAACCCTACTTTTAGGGTTTTAGGGGCGTTTCCGTAATTATGCTTTCTCAGTCTTTTCTGAAAAAGTGCCCAACTGTAACCCCACCTATTTTTGCCCACTGAATCCAATAAAATTATCAAATCGTTGAAAATCCAACTCTAAGGCCCTCAAACATCCCTGGCCTAAATAATTGTGTTCTCCAGGAAAAAAATCGGGGTTTTACGATTTCGGCTCCGTAAACACATTCCTTTCTACTTCTAACCCCTTTATTAACAATCTAATTGAGTTATAACAACCATTTGAACTAAAATTGGGCAGCATAACCCTTAGATATACACTTTTCCAAAATTTAAAACCAATGGTAATCCGGCGAAATTTCACCGATTAAATTACCCACAGCAGCCAGAATAGTTAATATACGAAGGTTTGGAAGTTACCTCAAGCTCCCACAAGCTTTTCCCAAAAATGGCTGAAAACCCTAACTTTTAGAACACCAAATTTGAGCTTTCCAAACCTTAAAGAACAAAGAGGAGTAGCTTAGGATCGAAGTTATACGCTTTAGGAGCAAAATCGTCGGAGAAATCGGCTTACCTTGTGAGATTTCTTCTTCTCTCTCTCTCTCTCTCTAAACCTCAACGTCCTTCTCTCTATTTCAGGTCTGCTGTGCGTGAATGTGCTGAAGATGAAGATGCAACATATATTTTATAATATATAAAATTATGCTTTAATTGTTTAACATGTTTCCAAAATTCCAAAAATGAAGTTTTATGTACATGTAACCATGCTCATTAAGCGCAACCAATATTTCCTTCTTTATGCCACATGTAGGAGACACCTAGAGGTCCCTTCCTATGGTCTCAATTGGCTTCACAACTTGTTCCGGTTACGTATACACGTAAAGTCTCAATTTTGGTCAAAATTGCACTTTTTGCTCAAATTTTCCATAAATTCATATTAAATTGACCAAAATATTATAAATATATTTTTAACCTTTATTTTCCTTGATTAATTGAAATTAACTTCAATTAATTGGAAAATAATGTATTTTGTGCTATTTTGGCAAAATTACGATTTTGCCATTACCTTTCTAATTCAATTTCTTTTCTTATTTTTCTTTGGCCAATTTCCATCTATTTTTGGACCAAATATTTTCTCTAATATTCCTTCATTTTTGGACCTTAATATTGGGCTTTTTAAATTACCCAAATTAATTCCATAATTATTTTTGCCCAATTTCCCATGAAATTGAACATTTATGAAATTCATAAATTCCAAATTCATGAATATTCACCATTTTATTGAATTTGCCAAATAATTACAATATATTTGGTGAATATAAAATTTGGGGTGTTATAGTTCTCCCCCACTTAAATAAATTTCGTCCCTAAAATTTGCTACACCTGATCAGTCATAAATTCCGGGTAACATTTCTTTACACTTTCTTCTGTTTCCCATATAGCCTCTCTGGGTGATAACCCTTTCCAGACAATCTTGACGAATGGAATGCTCTTGTTTCTAGGCTGATTTTCTTGCTGATCGATGATTCGGTCAGGTATGACTTCGTAAGTCAAATCGTCGCGCATTTCCACATCTTCATACTCTATTACGTGTTCTGGATCAAGTTGATACTTTTTCATCTGGGAAATATGAAAAACATCATGTAGCCTGCTCAGATTCGGTGGCAAATCGATACAGTATGCTACAGGCCCAATCTTCTCTAAGATCTCAAACAGACTAATATATCTTGATTGTAGCTTCTTTGCTTTCAATGCCCTACCAATACTCGTAACAAGTGATACTTTCATGAATACGTGGTCACCGACTTCAAATTCCAGAGGTTTTCGCCTCTTATCTGCATAACTTTTCTGTCGGCTCTGAGAAGCTAGCAATATCTGCTTGATCAATTTTATCTGCTCTGTTGTCTGATCAACAAGATCTGGCCCTAGCAATTCCTTCTCAGACAACTCAGTCCAGCATATTGGTGATTGACACTTCCTCCAGTAGAGTGCCTCGTATAGAGCCATTTGAATACTCGAATAATAACTATTGTTGTAGGTGAACTCTGCTAATGGAAGGAATTTGTCCAAACTACCTTTGTAATCAAGTATACAAGCCCTTAACATATCCTCAAGAGTTTGAATCGTTCGCTCTGTCTGCCCATCAGTTTGAGGATGATATGCCGTACTGAATCGGAGCTTGGTACCCAAAGCTTCAGGAACCGCCTTCCAAAACTTGGAAGTGAATCGTAGATCTCAATCAGAGATGATGTTCTTTGGAATACCATGCAATCTCACAATCTCCTGAATGTAAATTTCTTCTAGTCTATCAGGAGAATAGTGAATGCTAATCAGTAGGAAGTGAGCTGTCTTCGTGAATCTATCAACTATCACCCATATAGCGTCATGGTTTCTAACCTTTGGCAATCCTGTCACGAAATCCATGGTAACGCTTTCCCACTTCCACTCAGGTATCTCAAGATTCGTCAAAAGCCCCGAGGGTCGCTGATGTTCAACTTTCACTTTCTGACATGTTAAGCAACGAGCAACAAACTCAATCACCTCTCTTTTCATTCCAGGCCAATAGTATTGAGCCTTCAAGTCATGGTACATCTTTGTGGCTCCTGGATGTAGAGTATACTTACTCTTATGTGCCTCCTCCAGGATTTGTCGTTTCAGTTCTGGTTGCGGTGGAATATAAATCCGCTTCTTGTACCTGACTAGCCCGCTGGGAGACAAGTCATAATCCTGAGTCTCGCCCCTATCAATCATACCTTTGATATAAAATGATTCATCATCATGTTGTTGAGCTTTTTCAATTACCGCCCTCAGATCATTGTATATCTGACTGACCCCACTGCCTAACATAATTTGACTAGACAGATTTAGGTCTCTAAAATCCTCGATCAGTTTCTGCTCATAAATCATTATCGCTGCCACCTGCACTGATTTCCGGCTTAATACATCAGCAACAACATTAGCCTTACCTGGATGATATTTGATTTCTAAACTGTAGTCTTTCAGCAACTCCATCCATCTGCGTTGTCTCGTGTTGAGCTCTTTCTGATCATACAAGTACTTCAAGCTCTTGTGGTCACATAACAACTCTACAGTCTCACCATAGAGATAGTGTCTCCAGATCTTCAAAGCAAACACAATTGCCACTAACTCAAGATCGTGGGTGGGATAGTTCAATTCATGAGGTTTCAACTGTCTGGATGCATATGCCACCACTCGGCCATGTTGCATCAACAAGCATCCCAATCCCTGCCCACTGGCATCTGTATAAACAACATACATAAACTGTGGATTTGGGAACGTTAGCACTGGTGCTGTAGTTAACCTTTGCTTCAACTCTAGGAAGCTCTTCTCACAATTCTCATCCCACACAAAATGTTGAGTTTTCCGCGTCAATTTTGTCAACGGTAATGCAATTCTGGAGAAATTTTGAATAAATCTTCTACAATAGTCAGCTAGACCCAGAAAACTACGCACTTCAAATACTGGTCTTTTCCAGCTCAGTACTGCTTCCACTTTACTAGGATCAACTGAGACCCCTTTCTGTGAGACAACATGGCCCAAAAACTTTACCTCTAAAAGCCAGAATTCACACTTGCTCAGCTTGGCATAGAATTGCTTATCTCGCAATATGTTCAACACCATTTTCAGGTGCTGCTCATGTTCAGCTTTACTCCGTTAATACACTAGTATATCATCAACAAAGACTACAACGAACTGGTCCAGATACGGACGGAAGATTCGATTCATATAGTCCATGAACACAGCAGGTGCATTGGTAAGCCCAAATGGCATCACAAGAAACTCGTAATGCCCATATCTGGTCCTAAAAGCAGTCTTCGATACATCTTCTGCTTTGACTCTCAACTGATGGTATCCCGATCGCAAATCGATATTCAAAAATACACAGGAACCAGACAACTGATTGAGCAAATCGTCAATTTTAGGGAGTAGATACTTGTTCTTGACGGTCACCTTGTTCAGCTCTCTATAATCGATACAGAGACGCAGGCTTCCGTCTTTCTTCTTGACGAAGAGTATTGGAGCACCCCAAGGCGATACGCTAGGTCGTATGAACCCTTTCTTAAGTAGTTCCTCGATCTGCTTCTTCAGCTCTGCCATTTCGCTTGGAGCCATACGGTATAGAGTTTTAGAAATTGGACCCGCTCCAGGCTTCAAATCAATCGAGAACTCCACTTCCCTATCTGGAGGTAGTCTACCGATATCCTCCAGAAAAACATCAGGAAATTCATTTGCCACAGGGATACTTTCCAAGGCTACACCAGCCTCTGATTGCATAGAGCAAAATACTATGTACCCTTGACATCCCTTATGTAAATACCTCTCAACCTTAGCTGCAGATAAAAGGTTAAGAGTGATTTCAGTGTCAGCTTGTGGTTGTGGATTCAGATATAAGACTCTCTTTTATTTACAATCCAATAACACACCATTGGCTGTTAGCCAGTCAATCCCCAAAATTACTTCCAGCCCTTGCAGTGGCAAACAAATCAGATTTATAGTTGACTCATGCCCCTCAGCGTTTATCCCGCAATTCAAACAAACATCATCCATCATAATTCGTGTGCCCATAGGTGTAGATACAACCAAATCATATGGGGATTTATGCATATGTAAATTCAATTGTCTCACGCAGTCATATGTAATAAATGAATGGCTAGCACCAGAATCATACATAACATGCACTAGACTGCTATTGAGAGAAATTATACCTTGAATCAGCTCCAGAGATTTTCGACCTTCTTCCTGTGTCAGTGTATAGACCCTTCCTAGAACCCTGGGTCTAGTCCCCTCCGGTTGCTGCTTCTGTGGACAATCTTTCGAAAAGTGCCCTGGCTTACCACAGTTATAGCAAGTGAGTAGTTTGTTAAGATCTATTCTAAACGGGGCTCCACTACACGTTTTGCCAGGATGAAATGGCTTGCGGCAATGCCAACATATTCCGCCTCTTAGGAAACCCTGGCCCCCACGGCCTCCAGCTTGATTCGGCCTCTTATTATCGCCCCTAAAAGGTCCACCCTGTTCTTTTCTTTTCTGTGATGAACTTCCATTCCCAGAAGCACCTTTATTACCAGTCTGAGTTGCCAGGCTCGACATACGCTTCTCAATATATCGGCACTCTTCTGCCGCTTTACTGAAATCAGTAAAGTGTTGGGAGATCAGTCTGTCCTTGAACTCAGGTCTCAGCCCCTCTATCATCATGTCTGAATTCCACTCATCATTGTTGTTCAACTTGGCATATGACAAGTAGCATGACAGTCGGATATACCGGGCCAGATAGTCATCAAAACTATCCCGGTCGTACTGCTTGATGTTGAGGAACTCTTTCTCTTTCTCTCTCTTGACAGTCGAAGGAAAATACTTATTGTTAAATTCCTCTTGAAATAGTTCCCATGTGATAAGAACATTCTTCGCTTTCAAGATGTGGTCCATGCCTTTCCACCAGCTATCGGTATCACCTTCCAGCTTGTATATGGCTAACCGGGCTTTCATCTCATCTGGACATTGCAACATATCAAAAATCTTTTCCAAACGAGCTAACCAGGTTTCCGCTTGTTGAGGATCAAACTTCCCCTTGAACATAGGTGGTTGTTGCTTACTGAATCTACTCAGCCAAGCTTGGATATCCACCTCAGGCTCTGGTGGTAAATCCTCTGGTTGGGGCTCCTCCGGTATTTCTTCATAATTTCCCCACATAAATTCATCCATGCGGTTCTCCAGGTGCTCCTGTCTCTACTGTACCCCCTGGAGGTCAACTCTTATCTCATTCATGGTTTGTTGTTGCTGTTCCAATAAATCCAGGATTCGCTGCTGGATAGGGTCAGGCCTTGGTTCTCCCTCGTTAGTACCATGTCTACCACGCCCTCGGCCTCGACCTCTACCTCGACCTCTACCGCCTTCTCCTGGTTGTACTATCTCTATAATTCTCTTTACATGAAATTAGAGAAGAGTAAATTTTGATACAAGAGCATGGGCATGTTTGTCATTTCATAAATAGTCAGGGTACACAGATATGTCATACATAGCATACACAACTATTTACAGTAGCTACATAGAAACAAAACATCAGATAACCTATAAACTACTATACATGGCATATTATTCCTCAAAATACCGACTCTGGCTAAATCATTTCTGTCTGTCAGTTCCGCCTGTCTGCCCTTGTCTCATAATATGTACTGGTCATCTCCGGTCACTCAAAATATATCACGTGGGTCCCACGTCAACCTAGATACATATATTTCAATACGAGGGTGTTCACGTGATCTAGGAACTCCCAAAAGTTCTTGCTCGGACCTCTCTCTACAATGTCATTCTTCTGTCTGTTCCAGTATGCTGTATCTGGAAAGAAGCCTATAGTAGTATATGCCTAGACCTTATTCGTGAACCTGACTCCCATATCCTCCTGAAGCCTATACATCGTTCGCATACCTACCAAGAACATAAGATACTGATTGTGAGGAGTGTCATAGTCCCGTACCGCTCGGATATATTGGCCCTGCAGATAGTGCCACAACTCGAGGTTCTGCTGCAGGTTATATGGCACCTGCACTGGCTCTGCCCGAGACTCACGATCGATCGACTGTCCTCGAGCATCTCCTCTGGATCATCATCAGGATCCCACTCTGGATCCTCGTCAGGGTCCTCATCTGGATAATCTATAGTTTCCCCAACTTGTGACTGTCCTGGTGATGCTGGTCTAGGCTCCAGGCTGTACACAGGAAGCTACGGCACACTCTTCCGTGCCGTCCTCATCATACGAGCACCTCTAGGTCCATAGTACTCTATAAAGAGCTGCCCATCCTGAAGACGCTGCTCTGGGGAACTCTGGTTTACTGATGTCTCACCCTCGGATGATGAACTCGAATTACCGCTCATGATCTTGTCGTCATGCAAACAAAAACCAATATCAGTATACAATTCTGATAATGCCAGAACCATTTATTAACTCTGCCAGAACCACCTATGGGCTCTGATACCAAAAATGTCAACACCCATTTCCATTTTGATATGCGTAGGGAAATAATGAACAAGTTCCATAGGCAAACAGAAAATTACAGTTATACTGATAATAAGTATTTGTTTACAGACAGTCATTAACAGAGCAGAAGTCGATAATAATGACAAATATGTACAAAATGTCCCAAAACTATTTCACATACAGACTATATACAACCACTGTATTCGTCTTGGGAAATGTGCCTGTCAGTTTTCTTTCTCTGCATCCTTGGCTTTCAAACCACTGGCACCCGCTGAGACATTTGGATTAGAAAAAGGGGTGAGATTCTAAGAAATCTTAGTAGAAACATACGATCAACACATAAAATACGAAGATTAAATATGCAATGCACCGTATAAAGTAAAATGAAAACTCATATCATCGGTGTGTGTACAAAAAATTCAGGGCCAACTAACCCGTTGAAACCCCTGCATGTACCTCAGCTGAGTCCTTGACCACAGCTAGGTAAGACTAGTGTACCTCACCTCGGTTCTAGACCACAGCTAGGTAATATGCCTCCAGCACGTGTTCAGATCACAAAATACAGTAACATGCATCATACAAATAGTCACATAGTATATGAGAGATAGTAGTCCCTACCTTAACCTCTTTCCTGTCTCAAAGGGTCCACCTCATAAAACGTGTCAACTATAGGCGTCACACTCGGTCCTAAAACGTCAAATATACAAGAAATAGGTTATAGCCTATCCAGGTATCATTTTAGACACTTCCATAGTGTTTCTTGTGGTTATATTAGCCTATGATAAAAATTTACCAAAATGCCCCGGGACCCCGGCCCCGCCGTACTCGGCCCGATGGCACGTTTTTCCAAATTTTTGACTAGGGCTATCCCGATGTATTTTTGTGCAAGGAATCGATTTCCTGACTCAAAATTACTAAATTCAATGTCAAATTACGAAATTGCCCTTGGCAGCCCTACTTTTAGGGTTTTAGGGGCGTTTCCGTAATTATGCTTTCTCGGTCTTTTCTGAAAAAGTGCCCAACTGTAACCCCACCTATTTTTGCCCACTGAATCCAATAAAATTATCAAATCATTGAAAATCCAACTCTAAGGCCCTCAAACATCCCTGGCCTAAATAATTGTGTTCTCCGGGAAAAAAATCGGGGTTTTACGATTTCGGCTCCGTAAACACGTTCCTTTCTACTCCTAACCCCTTTATTAACAATCTAATTGAGTTATAACAACCATTTGAACTAAAATTGGGCAGCATAACCCTTAGATATACACTTTTCCAAAATTTAAAACCAATGGCAATCCGGCGAAATTTCACCGATTAAATTGCCCACAGCAGCCAGAATAGTTAATATACGAAGGTTTGGAAGTTACCTCAAGCTCCCACAAGCTTTTCCCAAAATTGGCTGAAAACCCTAACTTTTAGAACACCAAATTTGAGCTTTCCAAACCTTAAAGAACAAAGAGGAGTAGCTTAGGATCGAAGTTATACGCTTTAGGAGCAAAATCGTCGGAGAAATCGGCTTACCTTGTGAGATTTCTTCTTCTTCTCTCTCTCTCTCTAAACCTCAACGTCCTTCTCTCTATTTGAGGTCTACTGTGCGTGAATGTGCTGAAGATGAAGATGCAACATATATTTTATAATATATAAAATTATGCTTTAATTGTTTAACATGTTTCCAAAATTCCAAAAATGAAGTTTTATGTACATGTAACCATGCTCATTAAGCGCAACCAATATTTCCTTCTTTATGCCACATGTAGGAGACACCTAGAGGTCCCTTCCTATGGTCTCAATTGGCTTTACAACTTGTTCCGGTTACGTATACACGTAAAGTCTCAATTTTGGTCAAAATTGCACTTTTTGCTCAAATTTTCCATAAATTCATATTAAATTGACCAAAATATTATAAATATATTTTTAACCTTTATTTTCCTTGATTAATTGAAATTAACTTCAATTAATTGGAAAATAATGTATTTTGTGCTATTTTGGCAAAATTACGATTTTGCCATTACCTTTCTAATTCAATTTCTTTTCTTATTTTTCTTTGGCCAATTTCCATCTATTTTTGGACCAAATATTTTCTCTAATATTCCTTCATTTTTGGACCTTAATATTGGGCTTTTTAAATTACCCAAATTAATTCCATAATTAGTTTTGCCCAATTTCCCATGAAATTGAACATTTATGAAATTCATAAATTCCAAATTCATGAATATTCACCATTTTATTGAATTTCTCAAATAATTACAATATATTTAGTGAATATAAAATTTGGGGTGATATAAGCTACGCGCCAAGTGGCGTTACAGATTGGCAACATTTTTTGTAGCGGTTAAGTATAAAAAACCGCTACAAATATGGCGCGCATTTCCTGCCTAAACTTGTAGCGGTTACTAAATAATAACCGCTATAAAGTTGCTGCCACTTGGCGCGACCAAAACGCGCTAACAGTGTAGCTATTATTTGTAGTGGTTGAACCAATTAAAAAGCTAAAAAATTCAAAAGGTCGCCTATTTGTAGCGGTTGTAAAGTTATAATCGCTACAGAATTTTGAAGTTATAACCGCTAGAAATTTTAGCCGCCCTAGATTATTTGTAGTGGTTGATGTAGCAGTTGTTTCAAGAACCACTACAAAATCCGCCACTATATAAAGCCAACGCCCCCCTTCATTTTTCCGTTTGGCCATTTTGTTTCCTAAAGTTTCTCTGAGTGTTTTCTTTTAGATTTGAGCGTTTAGATGCCTGTGGAAGAGTTTTTGCTACAGTATTTCTCATTATTTATACTTGAGGTATGGAGACAATACATATTTTATTTGTATTTGTATTTTTTTTATATTTTTACATAATAATGTGACTAAAATGTTTTTTTTAAAATTTTTGTAGTTGATATGGCTTCAAGACAAGATAGGGGGAAGGAGCACGAGGTTCCCAGACCGATTTTGTGGGGTGGCAGCAGTAGAGCAGGGGGCAGAGGGAGGGGCAGTGCGAAGGGAGGGCGATCGCGGCATTTCAGCCCATCCCCCCACAGGAGTCGGCCCTACCATAGGCACCGCAAGCGATCCCACAGGAGACGATCGCACCAGAGGTGCTTGATTTGGGGGAGGGAGATATCAACGTTGAGGACTATGACATGAATGAGAACTTCAACATCCCGATTGAGATCAGAGAGATGGAACAGTTCCTTGATGAGGAGGAGGCGCGGGAGCAGAACAACCCACGAGGGTCGTCTTCGCGGTCTATTGGGTTTAAGGTGCAGGTCCAAAGTAAATAAATTTTTTTATTTAACAAATTATTTATTTAAATTTGAAATGTTAAATTTGAATTACAATTTATCTAACGTGCGGTAAATTGTGCAGATAAGCAGGGGAATGTGTCCACGAGGAGGCTAGATATGGCCGGTCTGAACAGCATGGATCGGACACTACAAGTTGTAGTCTCGTGGAATGAGGGCACGGACTAGGCTATCGACAATAGGGGTCACCTGTTCAACCACTTCCTGAACGAGCTGGGCTCGAATTGGATGCGGTTCCCCCTTCACTTCAGGATGTGGAGGCACGTTCCGAAGGGGCCGAAGGGCCTGGCTTGGGAGGACGTGGTGCAGGTAATTAATAGTATTTAATTAATATTTTTTGTAATTAATTTTATTTAATTAATATTTTTTAATAGGATTTTTGTAATTATTGATATTTAAATAATTAATATGGGAAGTTGTATGCTATCACACACAGACACCGTGATGGGACTCCGACTTCTCAGTAGGCAGAGGCGGCCATTGTAAGTAATTTCATTGTTATAATTTTTATAAAACCAACTTAATAATGAAAAATGCTAATAAGTAATTGTTTCATAAAATGACAGGAGCGGATGTATCAGTCACAGGTTAAGTTGTGAGAGACCCAGGCCGAGGAATTACAGGGGTCAGTGGACCCGACGGACCCTTTGAAGGCGGGTCTCGGTCAGGCTGAGCACCCCGAACGCGTGCGGGGTATGGGGATAGGCGCCAGACCTAGCATGGTCTACGGCAGGAGCGCCGCCTATGAGGCTAGCAGCTTTAGAGGGGTCAGACGTCCAAGAGACGAGTTTGTTGAGCAGCTGTGGTCAGATTTGGCTCGGACACAGGCTGCAATAGCTGAGCAGTAGCTGCATCTGCAGCAGGTGCAGTAGATGTAGCAACAGGCTAATTTCATCTACGCTCAGTAGATGCAGTGGCGTGATATCACGAACAACTTGCTCGAGCGGTCGTGGATTCTCCTGTTCCCAGACAAGCAGTATCCACAAGTTCCCCCTATCCCTCGGCTCGTCGTCCAGCCTACTGCTCCTCCTCCTCCTGATGATGATGGTGCTGTTAATTCTACCCAGCGCCCCGATCCAGTAGCACCTGAGGGAGCCCAACCTGAGGAAGCACCAGATGATCAGCCCCCAGCTACTTAGTTTAGGACATATTTACTTTTCTGTTGTTGAAACATTTGTAAATAAATATATATAAGTTTTTATTTCATAACTTAAATTCTGATTGCGTTTACTATAGTTATATTTTTATTCTTAGACCGTATTGTTGAATTTGTGAATTAATTGCAACAGTATTATTTATATTTCTAGAACTAAAAAAATAAATTATATATATTTGTAGCGATTTTACAATAAAACCGCTACAAATATAATTATATTTGTAGTGGTTAATATAAAAAACCGCTACAAATATAATTATATTAGTAGCGGTTAATAAATAACCGCTATAAATAAAACTTTTTTATTTTTGTAGCAGTTTTATTGTAAAACTATTACAAATATATATAATTTATTTTTTTTAGATTTAGGAATATAGTTCCATTTTTGTACGGTTAATACAATAACCGCCACAAATGTAAAGACGTGTGTGCGGGAAATTCAAAATTGAAATGTTGACTATTTGTAGCGGTTACATAAATAACTGCTACAAATACTCAATTTTTAAATTTTGAATTTCTCCCCTTTGTGCAAATTTGTAGGAGTTACATATGTATAACCGCTACAAATGAATATTAGTAGCGGTTTCTCTTATAAGTTATAACTGCTACAAGTTTAAAACTAATTCTACAATTTAATTTCTAACGGCTTGAAAATTAGTAGCATTTTTATACATATAACTGCTAGATGAAGATGATCCTGTGAATGATGATGTGCATGATGCATTTGGATTTCAAGGCGACAACTTCAACGAAGAAGTGCATGATTCTGAGCCGGTGTTCATGAGGAATGAAGTAGCTCGAGATTTTTTCAACTTGATAGATGAAGCAGATCATCCTTTATATCAAGGTTGTCAAAAATATTTTAAATTATCTTTCTTGATCAAATTGTATCATATCAAGTGCTTGTGTGGAATCACAGATATAGGAATGTTGATGTTGCTCGAATTATTACAAGATGCATTCCCCGACATTGAGATTCTCACAACATTCTACAAGGCCAAGAAGATTATCAACAGGTTGGGGTTGAACTATCAAAAGATTGATGAATGCCTCAGCTATTGTATGCTGTATTGTGCTTCATTGTTAGTTCTTATGTTTGCTAGTCGTCCTTTTCAGCATTTAGTATCAATTTTCTCTTCTTTACTTCGTAGGTTCTTTGGGAAATTAAAATATTACATAAGGAATAAGACGTGGCTAGAAGGTTATATAGTTGAAGGCTATATAGGGGATGAGGTGCTGTATTTTTATTCAAGGTACTTTGATGACCTTGAGACGGCTTTCAACCGCCCACCTCGTGTTGACGATTGTCCTGAACCTAAGCCAACATCAGGAGAATTTATCCCTCGTGTTGGTAAACTAGTTGGAGCAAATGAGAACTTCAAACTAACGGCAACTGAGAAGTTGCAAGCATATAGACATGTCTTGATTAACCAAGTTGAACCTTTCATACAGTAAGAATTGTACACTCACATGTTATTCTATATCTTTCGTAACATTTTTCACTTTCATTTCACTATTGCCTTTCCATTATTAATTACAGTGAATTCAGAAGTCATGTTAAACATCAACTTAGGATCCGTACGAAAACATCCTCGAAAGTTGACAAAAAGGTCCACAGAGAATTCCCGAGCTGGTTTGCGCGCAGAATACTAAATGATCACAACCCACACTCACCAGATTTTAGAGCTCTTGTAATCAGCCCTCTTGATCATGCAAAAAGGTTTACAGCATACAATGTCAATGGTTTTAAGTTTTGCACGGTTTCATGGAATCAAGGATTGCAAACTCAAAATTCGGGTGTTTATGGCATATTTGGGATAAGAAGTTATGCGAGCAGCAGTGACGCCAACATGCAATTTGGAGGTGTCCCTTACTATGGAAAGCTTCTTAATGTGGTCGAACTTAATTATCAAGGCCGTTTCACCGTGACATTGTTCAAGTGTTTGTAGGCAAATACCACTACTTCTCAGGGACTGACAACTGACGATTTGGGGATCACATCAGTCAATTTCTCACGACCAATTCATACTGATATTTCTCAAGATGATGAGCTATATATTCTTGCTTCAGAGGCACATCAGGTTTATTATGTCGAGGACGAGAGGCACAGGGATTGGCACATGGTCATTCATTTAAAGCCATGATACCTTTGCGACATGGGTGAAGGTGATAACATCACCTACGATAGTGAGCCATTTCAGCCTGCCAATTTTGAAAACTACTTCCATGAAGGCGATGACAATTTACCTCTACTGCGGTGCGTTTTCCCAAGTCCACTTTATTTAAATTAAAGTTTTTAAATTTAATAATACATCACTAACAATAATTTTTTTACATAATTTCTGTAGGGATGACAAGGATGAGTGATCAAATTCAAATTATGTTTTTGTCTTTAAAAAAAACTGAAAAAAAATATTTTAAAAAAAATAAAATAATATTTGTTGCGGTTTCTAAACTGCTACAAAAATAAAAATAACCGCTACAAAATGGATACATTAACCGCTATAAATGCCACACAGATCCTTATAAATACCCCTACCATATCTCATTTCAAACAATACGATCAAATATGGTAATAAGTTTTTTAATTTTTTGTTTGAATACTTCTTTCCTTCACATAAAATTTATTCTCACCATTTTTTTCAAATATTTCAAAGCTTTATCTCATTTTCATCTATTTTTTATACACAATTATATTGTAGTAGACAATATAATAGTTCATTATTACCTTCGTATCGTTAATAATATTATCAATACAATCTTTATACTTATCCAACTAAATTAAATTATTCTTTTTAATTTATAAATGAGCTAAACTATTGAATAATAAGCTAATTAAATTAGCTAAACTACTAAAAAAATAAAATATTTAATTTAATATAAAAAAAACTGAAACAAATGAATGTATTTTTTTTCAATTTTCTTAATATTTGTAGCGGTTACTAAATCGCTATAAATTAACGCGCCTTTTTCAAACTGAAATTAATTTTTTTCACTACTATAAAAAGGGGCTTTAGTGGCGTAGCTCCTGTGGCATTTGTTTAAAGAAACGCCAAAAATAATTATTTATTTATTTAAAATCAAAAATATTTGAAAGCTTTGGCGCTTACAATTATAAACGTCATAACTGACGTTAACCTTGTATGACGTTTCTCTGAACAAGCGCCAAACAAGGCCTTCAGTTTTTTTTTTTGAAAAAACAATAGGAAGCTTTGGCGTTTTATGTGGAAACGCCAAAGCTTCCTATATTTGAAAAATGGGTAAAAGCTTCTACATGTATTAAAAAAAGAACGAAGATCTGGGAAGCTTTGGCGTTTTATAATTAAACGCCAAAGCTTCCACATATATAATAAATAAAATACGAAGGATATGAATCATATGATCATTGCAGATTTTTTTTTGGATCAAGATATATGAATGGGAAAGCTTCCATTACAACTTAATACACGAAGATGAAGCTTTGTTTTAAAAAACAAATATGGAGAAGCTTTGGCGTTTTTAAACAAAACGCCAAAGCTTCCATTACAACTTAATATTCACGCAGATCAAGCTTTGTTTTAAATAATAATAATAATAATAATGGAGAAGCTTTGGCATTTTTAAAAAAAATGCCAAAGCTTCTATTAAAAAAAAAATAGGGGAAGCTTTGGCGTTTTTGTTCAAAACGCCAAAGTTTCCATTACAACTTAATATCCACGCAGATCAAGCTTTGTTTAAAAAAATAATAATAATGGAGAAGCTTTGGCGTTTTTAAAAAAAACGCCAAAGCTTCTATTAAAAAAAAATAGGGGAAGCTTTGGCGTTTTTGTTCAAAACGCCAAAGCTTCCTCAATTATTAAACAAGCAAGGAATTGGTTCAGACGAGCTTTGGCATTCACCGAAAGGAGAAGAATAATTGAATCAAGTGAAAGGTAGCTAGCTTTGGCATTTAGTGAAAAGGTAAGTCAAAAGAGAATGAAGAAGATGATCACGTGAAAGCTTCCATTGACAAGGCAAGTCATATTTGTTTTTTTCATTGACAAGGCAAGTCATATTTGTTTTTTTCTTTGGCCATCTATTCGACAGCTCCTTGAAGATCAGGTTGGACATATAAATCACTTTATGTATTTGCGCATTGAAGAAGTAGTCATATTTGCATCTGCGCATTGAAGAAGATACTCACGCTCTTAATCTTCCTTGCCCTCACGTCCTCAGCTCCCTCGCCCGTTGAAAGTCATCGTCAGAGCTCGCTGTTGGGAAAGAATCACAGGTTGGCCATTTACTTGATGAGAATCATGACTTCTTTTACAATATGCCTTTATACTTAGCTTGGTGGATCACGCAATGGTTTTTTTTTTTAATTACAACTATATTATAATGGTTAGCAATTGGCATTTCTGAAGTATTCAAAGTTGCTTGCTTTGATTCCCTGTACATAGCCCCACCATTAATTAGTTCCCTCTGATTCCCACTTTGATCCATGCATGTTAGTGATATGAACTTGGTATTAATTGAAGTGACCAACAGGAAGCCATATGCGGCAGCAGGGCTCCTTATGTTAGTGATATGAACTTGGTACAAAACGCCTAGGACATGTTGTTAAAAAAATTATAATAGAAAAAAAAATTCAGTCAGCTTTAATTTAGTTTTTTTTAATATTTTTTAAAGGAATTTTTGGCGCTTTCTAAGGAAGCGCCAAAGGTTTCAGTTTTGTTTTATAACATTAATGGCGCTTATATAAAAAGTGCCATAGATACTTACACCTTTATTGGTACTTTTTATATAAGCGCCATAAAAGGTAATATAAATGTTAAAAATTTTTAACACCCACCATTGTTGCCGCCACTATCGCTTTCCTGCTTTTCTTTTCTATTTGTCCCCACCCCTTTCCTCTGTTTGACCTAGCGACAAGTAGAAGCTTCTTTGGTCCCCCACTTGCTATTTTTTTTGTCTCCTCCTCATGCAAATATTTGTAAACATTTGTTCGCCACTTTCATTACAGCATAGAGCTTCGTTGCGGTACAAAGCTTCCTCCCACACATGTTCTTTTTCTCTTTGGCTGGTTGTAGTACACAGCTTCCTCCCTTGTGTTCTTTCTCTTTTTAGCTGGTTGCAGTACAAAGCTTCCTACAGAAGCTCCTGTAAGTGTTGTTTATTTTTTAACATTTTATTCACATTTTTTTAATTAAAATATGTTTGACTATTATATATTTGCTTATACTTTTCTATCGAAGTACATGTTGTCAATAGTGAAAGAGTTGGGAATGACACCGTTGAAATGGTCAAATTAGGTAGAAATGTTATAAATGCCGCTGGTAGTTTAAGCAATGATTATTTTGGAACCAATTAATCTAATAAACGCAAGGTTGTATTTTTGTTGGCTTGTTATGGACCCAATTATTTTAATTACGACATGTAGTAGTATTGGCCAATATGATTTATTTGGTGGTGAGCTGTGAACATTATTTAGATGTTGTGGGATTAATTGGTTGATTATTTGTGATTTAAGAAGAGTGTTTAATATTTTGTAAAACTTTAAATTTTGGAATGTTATGCTTGTAACCCCCTCAGTAATTATATCTGAAATACACGATTAAAATGAAATAGAGACCAATAATAATCAAATAACATTTACTAACCCATCACATGATGGGGTTTTCAAAAATACCTTTCGAAATCATTTATAAACTTGGTCTCATATTCACATTTCGAATACAATTACTACGCGAAGATAAATCACATTCATATAAATATCAGAGTGCACAACATAATCATCCTGGCAATCTCGGGTACATACCTTCGCTAAAGATATACAGGGTACAATTGCCCATTACAATTCTTCAAATGGGGATTACACAATCTCATCTCGAATGAGTCCTGCTACTCCCTCCACGAGCCACTTGCCCTGTCTAAATTGTTGGTAAGGGAGGGTGAGATTCGAGAGAATCTCAGTAGGGAAACATTATCAATATTCAGGCAAGATAAGTGTTTAATGTATGACATGCTTGCATCACATAACTCATGCACACATACAATGACAAATCTATAAGCTCAATGCTTCGAACGATACACATATGGCCATAGCATATATTGAAACATAGCTTCAAATCATTCATACATGTTCCACATAATCAAGCAAAGCAATAACATGCATCAACACATTAATACAGTTATCAGAGCATGCAGGAGAGATAAGTTCCCTACCTCCAGTCTTTTTTCCTCGATTTACGTGCCAACAACTCGGGACTTCACGTTCGATCCTACAATGTCAAATGTTCTATTTAGATACTTCCATAGTGTTTCTGGGGGTTATATAAAGCTATATGGAAAAATTACTAAAATACCCTCGGGGACCCGGCCCGGCCCCGCCGTACCTGGTCTGGCTGTACTTTTCCCGAAATTTTAACATGGGCTAGTCTAACATATTTTCGCCCAAGGAATCCATTTTCAGACTCGGAATTATCAAATTCAATGTCAATTACAAAATTACCCTTGGCAGCCCCACTTTAAGGGTTTCAGGGACGTTTTTGTAATTATGTTTTTTCGGCCTTTTCCGAAAAAGTGACCAACTGTAACCCCACCTAATTTTCGCTCTTGAACTCAATGGAACCATCAAATCATTGAAAATCCAACTCTAAGACCCATTTCTAGAGCTGGCCGAAATTCTCAAGTATTCTGGGAAAAATTGGGGTTTTTCGGTTTCGGCTCCGTAAACGCGTTCCTTTCTACTCCTAACCACTTTATTGACTATTCCATTAGGTTAGCACTACCATTTAGTATCAATTTGGGCAGCATAACAGCCCTACAAACCCATTTTCCATTTTTAGAACCAAAGACAATCCGGCGAAATTTCACCGATTAAATTGTTTATAACAGCCAGAATAGTCAATATGCACGAGTTTGGAAGTTACCTCAAGCTCCCACTAGCTTTTCCTTCTTGTGGCTGAAAACCCTAACTTCAAAACACCAAAAGAGGAGCTTCCAAACCTTAAAGAACATAAAGGAGTATCTTAGGATCGGAGCTATACGCGTTAGGAGCTAGATCGTCGGAGAAATCGACTTACCTTGCGAGATTTCTTCCTCTTTCTCTCTCTAAAGATCCCATATGCTCTCTCTCTATTTCAGCTATTCTCAGCATCAGAAATGAGGAGGAAGAAGGAAAAAACCGTTTAATAACATATCCCATGCTTATGTCATCAATGCAACATGATGATGTCATAATTCTCAATTTTCGGATTTCTGGCAGATTTCTGACAAAACTTTGCAAAATCATAACTAATTCTAGAAAAATCGAAATAAGGTGATTCCAAAGCCAAATAAAATCTATTTAAGTCCTCTTTATAGGAAAAATATTTACCAATACTAGAAAGCACCACACAATTCCAGAATTACACAAATTTCATCACCGCCCCAAAACAGAGTCCATTCGACCTCAAACTTTGGACAGTCATATCTCCCAGTTCCCAACATGAAATGGAACAAATTATATGTCCATTTTGAAGCTTGGGATGTGATCTTTAAGAATGGAAAGTTTCATAATTTTCTGACATAATTTTCATAGTAAAAGCGTCCACACAAGAAGACTGCCCAGACAGAATTCACACTGGACAGCATTTCCCGTTTTGCAACCAATGTGTCCAATCCAATTTAAATCAATTCCAATGATTAAATACAACAACATGAAACCATTTCCATCAAAATACCCCATTCAATTCTTCCCTCTATTCTAAGTTAATTTGGATGTTAATCCACAATTGAACTCAAATACAGGGTTTTGGCGTTGCTCATAACACAAGCGACTACAATCCACTTTATATTCTCTAAAAGGGTTCATTAATCACTAACCACATCCACTTTTGTAGTCATTAACCCCTAATCACAATTTGGGATCTTGCTAAACCGGGGCTTAGCAATCCACTAATCTCAGGCTTATTCTCTAGCCTCGAGTATCAAAATTCGGGGTATTACAATGCTGCTGAATTTACTTTTGTAAAAAAATAAATAATAAATAAAGAGAACTTTAATAGGCAAGCAACTGACCACTTATAAAAATATATATGTTTAACGTATAGATGGATCGAAAATGGATGTCATTTAATCGGTGCTCAAGAGAATATATTGATGGGGTCAAAGAGTTTATTAGATTTGCAAGCGAGCATGTAAATGATCCTAACAAAATCCTATGTCCTTGCTTATCTTGTTGTTATAGAAAGCGGATTAGTCCACTTGATTTGCTAGATCATTTAGTGTGTCATGGAATTGATCAATCATATACACGATGGACAAGGCACGGTGAGACGGATGATGCAGATCATGGTCAAATACATACCATGATCGGTGCTTCAAATGAGTTTGACTCAAGCATGTGTGATGAAGATGATGGTCTTCAAGAAATGCTAAATGCAGTTGAAGGGGTGCTTCATAACCGTCCTCAACAATATGAGAAGTTGAAAGGTGATGCAGAGAAGCCATTATATGCTGGTAGTACTAAATACACAAGATTGCTAGCAGTGTTGAAATTGTACAATTTTAAAGCATGCTATGGATTGAGTGATTCTGGTTTCACCGCACTACTTGAACTTGTGCAAGATATGCTCCCAGAAGAAAATGTACTTCCTACCAAGACATATGAGGCAAAGCGAATACTTTGCTCTACAACTGGCATGGGTTATGAGAAGATTCATGCATGCCCTAACGATTGCATATTATTTCAAAATCAATATGCAATGTTAGAGAAGTGCCCTAAATGTAATGCATCTCGATATGGGAAAAAGAAACGAAAGAGTCCCTCGAAGGTCGTATGGTATTTTCCAATTATTCCAAGATTCAAGCGATTATACAGTAATGAGGAGATTGCTAAGTTGTTGACGTGGCATGCAGATGAAAGGATTGAAGACACGAACCTTAGGCACCCTGTGGATGCCCCTCAATGGAAAAATATTGATCATGACCATCCTGACTTCACAAATGAAGAAAGGAACCTACGCCTTGTACTTTCAACTGATGGAATCAATCCCCACGGGGTTCAGAGTAGCACACACAGTACATGGCCAGTGATATTGATGATTTATAACCTTCCTCCACACTTGATCATGAAACGCAAGTATATGATGTTGTCTATGTTAATTTCTGGGCCAAGGCAACCTGGAAATGATATAGATGTATACTTGGCTCCTTTAATTGATGACTTAAAGCTATTATGGGAAGAAGGCATCAATGTGTATGATGGGTACAGGGAAGAAAGTTTCAATTTGAAAGCCATGTTGTTTGGCATAATTAATGATTTACCTGCTTATGGTAATTTTTCCGGATATAGCGTCAAAGGATATTGTGCGTGCCCTATATGTGAAGATGACACTCATTCAATGCGACTAGATCATTATAAGAAAAATGTATACATGGGACATCGAAGATTCTTACCATCAACACATCATTGGAGGAAGTGGAAAATGGCTTTCAATGGTGAGTTAGAAGAAGGTAGCCCACCGAAGATGTTGACTGGTGCTCAAGTTTTTGAGAAGGTTAAGCACATGGATAACGATTTTGGCAAGCCTTTTGCAAAACAATTCCGGACAACCGGTTGGAAAAAGAATTCTATTTTCTTTGAACTTCCATATTGGAAGTCCTTGTATGTGAGACATTTTCTTGATGTGATGCACATAGAAAAAAATATATGTGATAGTCTCATTGGCACATTGCTCAGTATACGAGGAAAAAGCAAGGACAGTGTAAATGCGAGGTTGGATTTGGTTAATTTGGGAATAAGAGAAGAGTTGGCACCAGTTGAGCAAGGGCACCGTACTTATCTACCTCCAGCGGCTTATACTCTATCGAGGAAAGAGAAAAAATTATTTTGTGAATTTCTGGAAGGAATTAAAGTTCCAGAGGGGTATTCTTCAAATATAAAGAACCTTGTATCAGTGAAAGAGTTGAAGCTAAAGAACCTTAAATCTCATGATTGTCATGTGCTTATGCAAAATTTCATACCGATTGGTATACGGCCAATCTTACCCAAAAAAGTAAGGAACACCATTACTAAACTTTGCATGTTCTTCAAGTTGATTTGTAGTAAAGTGGTTGATTCAACGAAGTTACTAGATTTGCAAAGGCTGATTGTTTGTACTCTGTGTGAACTTGAAATGTATTTTCCACCTTCATTTTTTGACATTATGGTCCATCTAACCGTACACTTAGTGAAAGAGGTTCAATTGTGTGGTCCAGTGTACTTGAGATGGATGTACCCGAATGAGTGATTTATGAAAATTTTAAAGGGGCATGTGAAAAATAGATATCGACCAGAGGGTTGTATAGCTGAGCGGTATATGGTTGAAGAAGCAAGTGACTTCTGTGCTGACTTCCTATCAAATGTTGACCCCGTAGCTATCCCCAAGTCTCGTCATGATGGGCGAAGATTAGGGAAAGGAACAAATGAGAAGGATGTAATAAGGATATCGGTGACTGAATGGGAACAAGTTCACTTGTATGTGCTTCATAACACTGATGAGGTTGAACCATTTGTTGACAAACACAAGGCCGCACTTCGATTGCCACATGGTGACAGGAATAAAAATTTTATAACAAAGGAACACAACAAACATTTTCCAAGTTGGTTAAAAAGGCGCATTAAAGATGAGGTGGAGAGGAATCCTGATCTAATTTCTGAAAACTTGAGATGGCTATCGAATGGACCGAGCTTAAGTGTATTATCTTATAATGGTTATGCAATCAACGGTTACACCTTCTACACACAAGAATATGATACAAGGAGCACGATGCAAAATAGTAGGGTAACACTTGTTGCTGATTCTTGGCATAGATCCAGTGTCAAAGACATGCACCCTATCTACACACCAATGTCATACTTTGGTGTAATTGAACAAATCTGGGAGTTAGATTATACTGTGTTGAGGGTCCCTGTCTTCAGGTGTAAGTGGGTTAACAACAACAGTGGATTGCGGACAGATGAGTTAGGGTTTGTTCAAGTAGACCTTTCTAAAGTTTGGTATAAAGATGATCCTTTCATTTTAGCATCACTAGCAGAACAAGTGTTTTTCATTCCTGATCCTGCTAAGAAGAATTGGTCCATTGTAGTTCCATCAAACAAGAATCATCAAGAACAAGTTGGTACTACAAGTAATGAATATTTGAATATTCCTGAGGATACTCTTTCCTTTGAGATGTTGTAGTCAAGATATATTGATAGAAATGAAGAAGAAGATGAATACGAACATTTATATATGAGACATGATCATAATGAGGGGACATGGTTTTTAAATCGAACAAGAAAGAGAAAAAGATGATAATGAGTGTCTTGATTTTTCAGTATGTATGTTTTATTACATGTATTCATATATTCCAACTTAATTTACTTTTATTACTATGATTGTCAATATGCACTGATATTTTTGTCTTATTTATTTAACTTGTAGGAAAATGGATCCACACAATGATCAAGCAGACTTTGAAGCCCACAATGAAGATGAAGTTGATCCTCACATTGACCAAGCGGCCTTTGAAGCCGCTGTAGTTCGAGGTAGGATTGTGATGCATAAACTGATCAAGCTAAGGAGCAAGGGCATTATGTTAGAGCTTGAGTGGAATGACAAGGGAAACCCAGTTGGTGAAAATGCTAGCAACTTTATTAATTATATTGGGACTATTGTCAAAGAAAGAGTCCCCATTACAATTTCAGATTGGAGACGGGCAAAGAAGGACTATTCTGCTATGCTTCTGAGTTCAGTTAAGGTAAACATTATTTACTTTATTATTCTGGTTGTTTTGTTGCATGAATTACAATATGACGTGGCATGTGTGGTTTTTTTGTTACAGTCTATCTTCATTATCGATGATGACAAAGACAAATTTGTTCTCGCAAAATGTGGCAAACTCTTGAGATGTTTTCGTTCCAATCTTATCAAATTCTACTCGCGGGACATAGATGGCAATATCATTCATACGCCACCACAGTTGTACGATGGAATAATTACACAAGAGCTGTGGGATGAGTTTTTGAGTACATATACTACCGCGGAGTTTCTGGTAATACAATATTAGCCCTTACAGACTACTTGCAATGTAATTGAAATTAATATTTATTGAAATTATTTGTATTTAAAAAGGAACGAAGTGATAGAAATCGTGAAAGCGCAAGCAACATGACATACCGGTACTTAAAAGGACCACTATCGTATGCAAGGTTGGAGCAACAATTGGTAAGAACTTATAATCATTTCATATGCATATAATTTAGATGACTAATTTTTAACTACAACTAACTTTGTTATAAAAGGTCAAACAATCACAATCTGATGTCACACACATGCCACGTCATAATTTGTGGCTGGCCGGCGTCACTAATAAAAAAGGAGAAATTCCCAGCGAACAAGCCAGAGGAGTTGCAGAATATTGTGTAAGTGGTGGATTATTCATAAATATTTTGCTTTGATTAAATGATTCTATTTTATAATAACTAATATTATTGCAATTGTTGTTGTGATAGCAAAAAATGACGCAGGACCAACCAGAGTTGATGAATTATGTTGGTCGTGATGATTTACTCAGCAGAGCTCTTAGAGCTCCTGAGTATCATGGTCGTCTTCGTGGTACTGGTTTTGCAGTCACCCAAACATCATACTTCGGATGCCAGAAGCGACCAAACAAAAATGACTTTATGCAACTACAGGAGCAGATTGGTGACTACAAGCACCAACTGGAACAGCAGATGAGTGACTACAATCAGCAACTGGCACAGCAGATGAGTGTCTACAAGCATCAAGTAGACGAGTAGATGAGTGTCCACCAACGCCAAATAGAACAATTTAACGATCATATGCGATTGATGCAAGAGCAAAATGCATTATTGAAGGCTCAAATTAACACTTTACTGCTTTCTCGGCCAGCACCAAGCCCAATGTGTGACAGCACAAGTGTGAAGAATGATATTTGCCCCTCCTCGCCTAACGTCCCAATTCCATTCGTAATCAATTTCTTCTCTACGTAACTTTTTGTTATATTTTAAATTAGTGTACCTTAATATTGACTCCATCTTTCATAGGGCGAATCGGCATGCAAGCTGCATGTCGATGAATCTTTCAAGCATGCAGTTGCTGTAGGTGTTGTCTACAACACCGACACTGATATCCTTCATGGTTCACCATTGCCTGAGAACACACTTAGAGTCAAGGTTGACGTATGCACAGATGCAGATGCCCTCCTGCTAATCCCTTCTCTAGATGAACAGACAATGGTAAAAGATGTTGTCGGTGGTTATGTTGCATGGCCAATAGGACTGATTGAGCCATATCAAAAGGTGATTTAATTTACAATTCTTTCTACTTATTCTATATGCACTTCTATCTAAAAACTACATGATTAAATTTTCATGATTTTTGTAGGTTGCTACTAGTCATAAAGGAAAAAGAATTGAAGGCCATAGGAAGAACTCACATGGTTCAGCAACCCAACAAAAGTCCCAACCTTCTGCTAGCAAACAAAACAACAAACCAATGGTCTCGTATCGCCAACAGTTGGCATCAATGGTACAACCATTGATCCTCCAATGAGGTTAGGAAATACAATTTCATCTGGACATCTATAATGCAGACGGTGTAATTGATCATGTCGATGGTGCTGTGCTGAATGATGTGATTACTCGTGGAAGGATAGGTGGAACAGCTATCAACTTATGGATCAGGTATTCGTCTATCATTGTTATTATTATTCATCATTCAATTTTTTTTTGGGTGGAAATGACATTGTTTGTTTGATATAAAGGCATTTGTACCACGATGAGATAGTAGGCACAGATAGGATGCAGAGATTCATCTTTGTTAGCCCACACCTCTTTGGCCCGCATAGGGGGAGAGATTTGGAAGCACAGTCTAACGAACTTAGAGACTGCTTTACACTTAGAGCAACCCCTAACAAGCTCTTTCTTGTGCCATACAATGTAGGGTAAGTGATTTGTGACAATATTTGAATGTATGTTTTTTATTTTTTCACTTTTACCATTAAATGATTGTCCAAATAAAATTTTCAAAATGTGTTTTTAGGGAACATTGGATATTAATTGTTGTCCATCCAGCAACACCAGAAAACCCTCGCATTTACTATCTAGATCCTATAGAAACTGCTTATCCAGATAATCGCCCTGATATGCTAATTATCTTCAATAAGTAAGTGTATGGGTGTATGTGTAAATCTTTTCGTGTGTGATTATTGAATAACCAACATTAATCAGGAACTTCTTTGTTTTATTAGTGCATTAACCGCATATAGAGGAAAAGCTGGATTGACCTACTCTAGACGCAATGACCCGGCCAATAGCTATGCGTGGAGGAAGATTATGGTACTTATATATGAATTTACTCCATTCTTGTTAGTAAAAAAAATTTATTCAAAAATTGACATAACTATTTCATTGTATTGTTGCAGTGTCCATTCCAGCCGAATGATAATGATTGTGGTTATTATGTTATGAAATTTATGAAAGATGTAGTTACTCATCGCCACCTTGTAATTCCTATGAAAGTAAGTTCCCTTTAGTTGCAATTGATATTGTGTTTTAATTTTAATTGACAAAGTGTCTAAATTTAGTGATTTTCATTCTTTGTATACATTATTGTTTATGTAGTATTATGAAGATGCACGTTGTGCTGAGCTGTCTGACCATCAAATGGATGAAATCATTGAAGAATGGTGTGAATATATGGTCAAGCAATTAGTTAGTTTAGGCGCCGGCATGTAGCTTCTTTCTTGCCTATTCTTATTTTGTTTAATCATTTATAAAATTAGTTGTACACTATATAATCATTGTTAATACAATATATTTTGTAGTTGTTAATCATTATAATTATTCATTGTAGTTATTTGAACAAATGACCATCATCGTTTTGTATTGTAATATTTGCCTATTAGACGAAATATATGGTCATTTGCTTACTACTATATATGGTCATCAGGTATTACACTACACAGAAAAAAAATATTTTAAAAAATTATAAAAAAAAATTAAACCTACTATGGCGTTTGAAGTGAAAATGCCAAAGGAGGGGATCCCTCCTTTGGCGTTTTCAGATAAAACGCCAAAGGAGGGCTGCCCCCTCCTTTGGCATTTTTCCTTTAAACACCAAAGGAGGGGTACCCCTCCTTTGACGCTTTCCTCCCAAAACGCTATATATAATTAATATAGTTATTTAATTTAATAAACTAATGTATGGCGTTTCTGTAAATTGAAAAGCGCCACAGGAATTTTTAATGGCGTCAAAAGCTTTGGCGTTTAAGTATTTTATAAAATAAGCGCCATTACACTACTTTTTTGTAGTAGTGTTTGCACGAATTTTGAATTTTGATTTTTGATAAAATTAGTAGCGGTCATATAACCGCTATTAATTAAATTTTCTCATATTAGTAGCGGTTTATGAACCACTACAAAATAGCTAAAAAATTTCATTTTTCTTTTCCCGCCTTGAAATTTCTCTTTTTGATATTTGTAGCGGTTATATAACCGCTACAAATATCACAAAAAACAATTTTTGCTTATGGCGATGTTGTAGTGGTGAGATTGAACCGCTACAAATAAAGTAACGGATATTTTGCTTGAGTAGCGGTTTTATATAACCGCTACAAAATCACTTGTAATATACGATTTAGTAGTGGTTTTATGAACTGTTGTTAATGTTGTTTGTAGCAATTAAAATCGCTACTAATAACCATTTTTAACCGCTACTAAATCACGTTTTTTTGTAGTGATATATAACTGTAAATCAAGTACTACATGTTCCTACGAATTAAGGAGACTCTCTCATTAAGTGTTTTTGTCAATTTGATTGTTAAAATGTATGCATTTTTTTCACTGTTTTCTATTAGAGAAAATTAAAGACGATTTTTTCTCTATTTGTTTATAAATTATGATAATATTATATATATGGTAAAAAATAGGGAGAATAACAGAAAAATACTATTTGAATTTCAAAATCCCGCTGACAAGAATAGTAATGGGATTGACAATGTAAATCTTTGTTAAATGACTAATTTGGGATTTTGAAATTCAAGTGGTATTTTGTTTGTCATTCTCCCTAAAAAATATCTATATTATCACTTTTAATTTATATTGATTTTCTCAAATTCTCAAATCCATTTCAAAGTTGTTTCTTGCCAACTTGATTGTGGTGACAACTTATTATAAGTCATGATGTTTGGAATTATAATAGTAATGTTGATGCCGTAGTAGTAGTGTCAAAATCGGATTTTCTTCAGCCAGTCAGACTAAATTGGGCTAAGCATATAGAGTTGCTTAGGCACTTTTCATTTTCTTTAATTTTAATTATTTTCAGGCTCTGTTGTTATTCAAAAATGAAGGAACACTCATTAGTACGTCATTCAGTAATATATTTATCATTTGTGACCTTATTATTTTTTTCATTTTAATTTATGTCTATTTTATCATTCATTTGGTTTTGGAGGGAATATAATCTTCTCTTATAATTCTTGCTTACTTCTTGCCGAATGAACTCAAGACGCAGGTTTAATTATAAAGAATAAATTCACTCATTATATAAATTACCGAAAATAGTTTTGGCTTTCCTTCTCGTAATCGACAGTAACATTTTAAAAAGGTAAGATGATATAGACTTTGAATTACTACAAATTTTCATTTTAAATCTTTCTCAAGGCATCAGCTACATACTTAAACTAATTTTTGTCAAATAATAATATTGAATAATCCAGTCCTAACTACATTAATTTAAGCTAACTCATTTAATATCTCTGGACAAGTTTAATTAGATTAGATGAGACATTTTTTCAGGAATGAAAATATGAAAATATCTAGTATTCACGGCAATTTTACTGTGCAACTTTGTCAAGCACGCAATTGAATGGATTGTATTTGGCTTTATAAGAAATTAGGATAAATTACAATGAGGTCCCAAGTAAAAGATTTAATTACAAAATGCTACATGAACATGGTAATAATGATAATGGTGGAGTGTACACTACATGAAGGCATGGACATAGTGATCATGATAAGGGAAGGTAAGGAAATAGCTTGAGTGAAGGGTTGGATGAACTTGAGTGCATGTTGGAGTGTAGAATTGGTCTAGTTGGAAGAGTAAATGGTCTAGTTGGAGCAAGAGGAGGGGGGACGGTTTTTTGAAAGATAACCAAGGGAGAAAATTAGTCCAATGCCAATGGGAAGCTTAATGGAGCAAGTATGACATAAACATGAAGGAAGATTGTGACAAGTGTCACAACAAGATTGCTTCTTGAAATCAAGGGCTAGGAGAAGAGATGAGACATGATAATTAAAACTCATTTCCCTTCTCTTCCCATACACATTTCGGCCACACCAAGAGAAAGAAGAGAGAGAGAGAGAGAGAGAGAGAGAGAGAGAGAGCTTTGGAGAACTCTTGAGAGCTAGAGAAAAGGAGCAAGAAGATTAAGGTAAGTGTTGTCTCTTGAGCATTTTCCTTGTGATCTTACATGAAACTATCTCTAAACTCTCTTTCTTCAATGGAATCCATGTATTAGAAGGCACATTCCTAGCTCAAGGAGATAGAGAGGAGACACATAGAGTGAGAGGATTCAAGAAGTTTAAGAGGTAACTACACCAAACTCAAATCCATACTTGTATGAAGTTGATATTGAAGTTTGTTGTTGGTTTGATGATTTTTGGTTGAGTTGTAAATTTGGAAAAACCCTAATCCTAAGGGGTTATGCTGCCCAAATTTCTTTGAATCATGGTTAAGATGTGTTTAAATGAGTTAATAAAGGATCAGAAGTGGAAAAGTACAAGTTTTGGAAGCTAAAACACAAAACTTTATTTTTCCATTTTTCTTGAGAAACTTTTGGCCAGCACTGTTTCAAATGGTAGGAGTTGGATTTTCATGAAATAAATGGTTCCATTGGATTCAATGGGCAAAAATAGATAGGGTTACAGTTGGGCACTTTTTCGATAGAGGCAAAAAAGCATAATTACGAAAACGCCACTGAAATCCCTAAATAGGGACTGTTAAGGGTATTTTCATAATTTGACAGTGAATTTAGTGATTTCAAGCCTAGAAATGGATTCCTTGAGCGAAAATACATTAGAATAGCTTTAGTCAAAATTTTAGGAAAACGCAGGCCGGGCCGGGCGGGGGTCCCGAAGGCATTTTTGTAAATTTTTACCATAGACTAATATAACCACAAGAAACACTATGGAAGAGTCTAAAATGATACTTGGATAGATTATGACCTATTTCTTATACATTTAATATTTTAGGACCGAGTCGAAAGCCGGAACGACACGTTTCATGAGACATATCTAAACAGAGGATTATAAAGCTTTGAGGTAGGAACATTATCCTTCATACATTATGCCAAAATTATGTGATTGTGTGGTTGCCATTGTTTGTAAATGAACTTTATTAATCAACATGATTTGCCTAGAAATAGGCAATTAGTGCCAGAGGTGCACTTACATTGGGAGTTGGCAGAAGTCCAACCGGTGTAGATTGTGGGGCTGGGCCCTACTCATGTACACATGATTATTATGTGATTATATTGTTCATTAATTGATGCATACCTTGGCTATGTCATATTTGCTTTTCGCATTCTCTATGAACGATAGCATGTTTCTACTGAGGTTCTTCAAAATCTCACTCTATTTTTAAATAAACATCTCAGCGGGTGCCAGTGGGTCAAAGGGCAAAAATGTAGACGCCGGAAAGTGAGCGGCACGTGTGTTGAGATAAGGACAAGATAGTGGTCATAATTAGTCTAGGTTTTGATATTTTGGAGAAATCTGTAAATATTAAGTTTCCGTTGTATTTTTCTGTATTTCGTCAATGAACGATATTGGTATTGTAAACGAATGGTGTTATCAGTATAATTGTACTTTTCTATATGGGCATAGAATTCTATCCTTATTACTCCTCGATTATCAAAATGGAAATGGGTGTTGACAAGATTTAGTTTATTTTTATTTGTTTAATATTTTAATGTCTACATAATCTAAATTAAAAATAATATCTTAACTTTCAATTTTTTAAAAAATGATTTTTTATTTAAAATAATCAGTTGAAAATTTTAAGTCTGAACCAATAGTCTCATATATGTTAGTACTTTATGTTTTGATTATTTTAATACTCAAAATGTCGTTCCTAGTATTTCATTTCCTTATGCTAAGCCTCTGAAAATTTCAGGTTCATAAATTTGGACCCGCTAAATGAAGTCCATATACTAATTGATCAGATTACGTAGCTAGCTATTGCTAATCCATTTGGTTCTTCTTTTGTCTGATTTCCAAAGCTGCCAGGCAACACTATTTAGCATATTTTAAAAATGGCTTCAACCATTTTTCAATCCTTATAAATGTCTCGTATTTGGGTAATATTATTTCAAATTTAATATTTAATAATTGATAATTCCACCATAAAACGATTGTATTTGCCAATGCACTTCCAGACAACAATTTAATAACACAATTCTTACTCGAGCCATCAACTACGAAATTAATTTTTCTAAAATATATTTGAATGATATTTTCCCAATATTGAAGTAGTTACATTGATCAATGCTATGAAACTGATGATATTTAAATTCTTAGGAAAGACAGATATTTGTCTTTGTACGAGAATGATAAATTGATTGCTCCTGTTATCGCTGAGGAAGTAAAAGATTATGTACTATTCCGTATTACCGATGTGTTTAATGCTTTGCATTTCAAAAAGATCAGCTGGATGATTGTTGGCCCTTCTGTTATTACTACTATTTAGGAATTCCTTCATACAAGTCATATATTTGAATGAGACAAAAGAAAAATATAAAGGATTATAAATCCATTGTATGCCGTAAAAAAGACGTATAATACATAATATCTTAAAGAGTTTGGAATTGATAAGAAGTTACTCAAGGAAAAATATATAATTGGGTAATGACTCAGTGTCCCAACAGCAAAGTCCTTGAAACATAGGATAGGACCCCTATTCCTTACTAAGCCCATTTATGAGTTCCGATCCATAAGTAGACTAACTAATTAAAATGTGAAAATATTGAAGTCTCATACGTAATTTAAATTCATGTGAATATAATTTTTGGTCCATTAAGTTTATCCTTATTTTGATTTTGGTCTCTCAAATTTTATTTGTTTAAAACATTGATCCATATCATTAAATAAAAATTTGTATTATTTTGCCCATTGAAGGACCAAAACCTCTTATTTAAAATTTAAAAGACCAAAACTAAAATGAGAACAAACTTAAAGAACCAAATATTATATTAACCCTTTAAATTGGATATTCATGTCAATTATTCAATCATGTTAAAAATCTATGAGAAAGGAAGACCCGTTGGAGTTTGTGTCTCTAATCATCATTATTCTTAAAGAAGGTTTCACAAGTTTTTGTCAATTTGATGACTGTGACTTTTAGGTCTGCTCACTACTCCCAAGTCCAGCACCATCTTCTCTACGTCTACTATTTGACAACGCTCTTGTGGGGTATAGTCTTAGGTCAACCAAACTTGACCAACAATGAAATAATGCAGTGATAAACAAAAAAAAATTAAAAATCACACAATTTTCTTGCTCTTTTAATTTCTCGCTTCAACTTCTTTTTCAGAGGATAACTTTTATAGTTATATAATTATTTCATTATTTATCATTCATGTTTATTTTTTTTGTTTTATTTTATATGCCAGATCATCTTCTCATCACGAGTTAAAACGTATGTCTTTTTTTAAAGTAAGCTAAAGATAATTTTATCTATATTTTTTATTAACAATCTTGCATATATGGTAAAAAAGTATCTATATCATCACTTTTATTTTATATTGATTTTCTCAGATTCTCCCATGTGTAGCACCCATTAATGGAGCACTTTTAACGATTCAATCCATCAAATAATGGGGCATTTTAAAGTTGTTTCTTACCACTCAATCTACGCATATTCCAAACAATTTATTGGTGATTAAGTTGGAATTGTAATAGTAATGTTGATGTTTAACCGTAGTAAGTGTCAAATCCGTTGCTTCGATTATACTCCATTGGTCCTGGCTTGGTTAGTAATTGCGTATTCCACACACTCTGTAGTCCACATATTTAGAAGAAGAAGAAAATAATGTATCAATCAATCAAATGCATATTATTTGTTTTTTTCAAATGATAATCACACTCCATAATCCTGGCTTGGTTAGTAAGTTTTTTTCTTTTTGTTTTCAAGGGTTATGCGAAGTCTATCAAAATTCTATGTAATGTTTTTACATCCTTCATGACATTGTTCCTTGAATAACGATGATATTTTCTTGCAACAGCCACTTAAGAGCAACATGAACGGTGGTAGGAGGAAATTGTCATCAGTTTATATCTTCTTGATGTTATTATAAAGAAAAGAATATATCACATCTAAATTATATTAATAAATTTTTATTTTTTGTAGAGAAACTATATCGTCACTTTCACTACTACAAAGATATGATTCCACGACACCAAACAACGACCTTTTTCAGAAACCAAATGTGGAAAGTCACAGGGAAACCTTTCAACGACCGTTATTGTAAAAACGGTCGTTGAATCAAACTTACAACAACCGTTTTTGAATAACGGTCGTTGTAACTTACAGCAAAATTCCCCTCCCACGGCTTTGTTGCTCATTTTTCCCTTTTGCTTTTGAATTCCCGCCTCCTTCTCCCGCCATCCAACTATCCTCCCTCACTTTTCCTCACAGATTGTTCCTCGCAAGTAGGTTAGTTGTTCCTTCTTTCTGCCGCGTTGTTCTCCCTCCCCCTCTCACGCTGCCACAGTCATCGCCGTCCTCCATTGGTGTGGGTTTTGTAGCTGCCCTGTTTTCCATTTTCAGTTCAGGTGTGCTGTCTCCTCTGCTCATTCCTCCGTTCATCTTGGTTCTGCAGTTCCCGTCTGTGACCTCTTCGGTTCAGGTTAGCCAATACATTGCATTTATTTTAGTTTCCTTTTCCTTTTGCTGCCATGGATTTGTGCTTAGGTTAATGACATTTACAAACTTTAAAACATAAAAATTCTTCTAGGGATAGCTTATTTAGAATGAAAAAGAGGTGCTGTCTGAGTTTTTTTAAGGGTATAAAGGCACCTAGAAGTTAATTAAGCGTTATATATTATTTAGTAATGGTGTAAGATATAGTGATGAATGTTGCTAAATTAAGATTAGGACATATGAATTTAAATCTAGAAAAGTTTCCTGAATGAAATACAAAGATGAGCAAGTTCACAACAAATGTTTTAAGTGGCCAAATACAAAGAAATTAAATGGTTTTAGTGTTATTTAGTTATATGAGGATGAGTTCTTGATGGATTTAACTCAGTGGGGTGTCTTAGGACAAAAATGCCACTGTTTTGAAAAGCAAGAATGAGGTGTAGGTGTTGTAAGTTGATGAATTAAACATATAAGATGCTTAAAGGGTCCTTAGTTGTATTGGTGGCAATAGAATTGGGATCTATTAGTTTTTCTTCTTGCCCTGTTTCAGTTAGCCACTGATTTAAATGAAGGAGTGAAGCTTTGTTTAATTTGAAGCTTCCAATGAGTTTAGAAGGGTTTTTTTTTGTATGTAGGATAATGCCCCTAGAACAAGTTTGGAACCATTATAATCAAAATTGAATTTTAGAAATAGGTGCATCAATTTTATGAGGTAAAACTGAGGCAAACAACCTCTTCTGCCCTTGAAATTTTGTGTGCCATTAGTACACATCTTATGCTTTGGAATAAGTCCTAGAAAACATTAAATGGATGTTTACATTGACATATATGAATTTTCAAAGATTGGGCAGGAAAACTGGAAATCCTGTTTCAACAAATGAGCAGTGAATTTTCAAGCGAGAATTTTAGACTTGTGTTCTTGAATTGATGTTGAATGTTATTTTTCCATTATAGACGATTAAAAGAGTTTTAAATAGAGATTTGAACCACTTCATTTGAAGCTTCCTAGATGAAGTTATGATTTTTGAAATTTAATTGAAAATTAAAGGTAGCCAATATCACTGAAGTAAGTAATCACTGATTCTCATACAAATTATCAAGTCTATTTGCTTTCTTTATTTGTTTTTGCTATGTAACGTGAACAGGAATAAGTAGTAATATAATTTATTAATATGCATGGAGTTACTTGCGCAGGTGGAGATAGGAGGAGTGAAAACACCAAATAAAATTTTAAATTAAAATATTTTATATTTGTACTTGTATGCACCTTTTATTTGGATTTTTATTTATATACAAGAAGAATGGATATTTTTTGTGCTCTGTGTATATATATTTGTCAGAATGAACACAGTTTACAATTACAAAGTGAAAGCAAGCTATTGAAACAATATAGATGAGAGAGAGAGAGAGAGAGATTTAATTGCTCAGTGAAAATGAAAATCTACCAAATTTTGGAAGCTTAATTTTGAGCAGATATTGTGTATAATATTTGTAACATAGCTAGTTGACAAGGATGTTTTTGAATTTTATTTCATCATATGAGCAGTGCAAGTAGTTTTTCTGGGCATGCCTGAACTGTATATATGTTAGGTTGATATTATGATATGCGGAAGATGATGAATGATCCTATGTATATATGAAGCAAATAGTAGCTATGTTTTTGACTGAGAATGAATTAATTAAAAGGTTGAATTGGTCACAATTCATGTGGTGGCCCTGAGTCAAAAACTTGTTATAGCTGCAACCTTGGTTTTCTTATCTTCTTGTTTTTGGGTTCCATGATTTGTATGTAGTTTTTAGCTTCTTTAATTTGTTTAAATTTTCCAATGTATATAACTTTTTAAGTAGCACAATGGTAAATTTGAGTGTTGTTGCAAATGGATTAGGTGGTAATAAAATGGGTCATAGCTGGATGAATGCATTGAGAACTAGTGAAGAATATGAGAAAGGGGTGGAAGAGTTTATTGAATCTGCTAAAATGAATGTGCCTAGTACAAATGGGAAGTATTTTTGTCCATGTGTGAAGTGTTTAAATGAGAGTCGATGGGATATTGATGATATAAGAGATCACTTAGTTTGTGATGGAATAAATCTTTGGTACACAAGGTGGATATGGCATGGTAAGGAAGTAATCGCTTGTGCGTCCCACAAGAAGGAAGTTTTGGAGGTTGGAGATGACGATAGAATGGAGAAAATGATTCATGATGTTGAGGTAGAATGTTTTGCATAATCGCCTGTATATGATAGCGTGCGAAGTGATGCAGAGACACCTTTGTACCTTGGTGCATT
Source organism: Inga oerstediana (assembly GCA_963210345.1). NCBI lineage: Eukaryota > Viridiplantae > Streptophyta > Magnoliopsida > Fabales > Fabaceae > Inga > Inga oerstediana. Next base: position 69,877,874 of record OY723400.1, on the reverse strand, counting down.
AAGTATACACGCTTGTCAGGTATTTTGCACTTGGTCAACTTAAAGGCAACTTGTGGGTGGACCGTTAGTAGTTTCACATTGTTACTTGAATTGTTATGTGACATGTTTCCAAAGGATAATGTACTTCCAAATCGTATGTATGAGGCGAAGAAAATCTTGTCTACTATGGGTATGGAGTATAAAAAGATACATGCTTGCCCTAATGATTGCGTATTGTACAGAAATGAGTATGAAGGATTAAGTGAGTGTCCGAAATGTAAAACTTCCAGATACAAAGTGAAGAAAGGTGCTGGGTGTGGTGATGAGACAGGTAAAAAGTAACCTTTAAAGGTTTTATGGTATCTTCCAATCATTCTGTGGTTTAAACGAATGTTTGCTAATGCGAAAGAAGCAAAGAAGTTGAGATGGAATTGTGATGACAAAATATGTGATGGAAAATACCTTCGGCACCCAGCTAACTCTCCACAATCGAAGAAAATAGATGAAATGTATCCCAAATTTAGAGGTGAACTAAGAAACCTTCGGCTTGGGCTTTGCACAGACGGAATCAATCCTTATGGTACTTTTAGTAGTACACATAGTGCATGGCTAGTTCTACTGGTGATTTACAACTTACCTCCCTGGTTGTGTATGAAACGCAAGTATTTGATGCTTTATATGATGATTTCGGGACCAAACAGCTGGGGAACGATATTGATGTCTACTTGGCACCTTTGATAGAGGACTTAAAGAAGTTATAGGAGGATGGCGTAGATGTGTTTGATGCATATAACCAATAGTCCTTTAAGCTACGTGCAATGATTTTCACCACGATTAACGACTTTCCTACATACGGGAACTTGTCAGGTTATAGTGTGAAGGGTCATAAAGCATGTCCGATATGTGAAGCAAGTACACACTTCCATCAATTAAAGCACGATAGAAAAATGGTCTACCTTGGTCATAGACGATTTCTTCCTCAGTTCCACCTGTACATAGGCTAAAGAAGACTTTTAATAGTTTGTCGGAGAATGGAATGGCTCTGAAGGCATTAACTGGCGACGAGGTTTATAGTTGGGTGCAAAAAATCAATGTCACTTTTGGTAAGAATCAGAGGACTACTGGTGAGAAGAACATATGGAAGAAGAGGTCAATTTTCTTTGAGCTTCCATATTGGCGTAGTCTTGATGTAAGACACAGTATTGATGTGATGCATGTGGTGAAAAATGTATGTGATAGCCTTGTTGGTATGCTTTTGCACATACTAGGCAAGACTAAAGATGGAATTAGTGCGAGGCTAGACTTGGTTGAAATGGGAATAAGAGAACGGCTACATCCAAAACTAAAAGACGATGGTAAGAGGGTGTATATGGAGCCAGCGGCACATACATTGTCAAAAGCTGGGAAAAGAACTTTGTGTGGGTGTTTGTATGGAATTAAGGTGCCACAAGGGTATTCTTCTAATGTGAGAAGGCTTGTGTCAATGGAAGATTTCAAGTTAGTAGGAATGAAGTCCCATGATTGCCATGTCTTAATGCAATAACTATTACCAGTAGCTATTAGAGGCATTATGAAAGATGATGTGTGAAGCACGATAACAAGGTTGTGCAATTTCTTTAATGCTATTTGTAACAAAGTTGTTGACATTGGGAAGTTAGACGAATTAGAAAATAAGGGTTATACTATTCTTTCCCAATTAGAGATGCATTTTGCTCCTGTATTATTTGATATAATGGTGCATTTAATAGTTCATTTGGTAAGGGAGAGAAGACTATATGGCCCAGTTTATCTAAGGTGGATGTACCCTTTTGAGCGGTACATGAAGAACTTAAAAGGGTATTTAAAAAATCAGTATCGACCTGAAGCCTCAGTTGTGGAAAGATATGTCGTTGAAGAGGCTATAGACTTTTGCAAAGAATATCTATCACGGACGAAGGCCCAATCTCGTCATGAAAAGGGTACAAGTAAGGGAACACGAGGGCTCAAGGTGAAGAGTATGTGTCATGAAGAGGTGTTGCAAGCACACTTGTATATCTTGAATAATACGGCCGAAGTTCAGCCTTACTTAGATGAACACAGAAAGAGTTTGAAAGAGATATATCCAAGAAAAAATGACATGCAGATAGCTAATGAGCAAAACAAGACTTTCATAGAGTAGTTCAAGCAAAAGGTATCGCACGAGACCAGTGTGTCTAAGACAATCAAATGGTTAGCTTAGGGGCCTTCTTTTGAGGTTATAACTTGGAATGGTTTCGATATAAATGGGTGTTCTTTCTACTCAAAGCCCAGGATAATAGAAGTACTATGCAAAATAGTGGGGTGATGGTGGTAGCCGAAGTAATGCACTTTTCTAGTTCGAAAGACAAGAACCCCACATTGGCGTCTATAGTCTATTATGGAGTTATTGAAGACATATGGGAGATAAGCTACACTAAGTTGAAAGTCCCTATATTCAAATGCAAGTGAGTTAACAATAATACTGTTAAAATAGATCGATTTGGATTTACCTTAGTTTATCTTGATAGAGTTGGTTATAAAGATGAGCTATTCATTCTAGCAAACCAGGCAAAATAAGTGTTTTATGTCATTGATCCAGTAAATGAGAAATTGTCTATTGTTCTCCAAAGTAAAAAATAGAAGGATGGTAATCCAAGTTTGAATCTTGATGACACACATTCTTTCACTACAAATCCACCTAGACCAACCGAAGTGGAATTGGTAGATGATGATGAATATACAGCTAGAATTGATCACTGTGAAGGAATTTGGGAAAACACATAAAGTACGACTTTGCATTATTAAAAGTATTCATTTAATTGCATGTAAGTACTTATCATATCTTACCTTTATTTCTTAGCAGGAACATGGCAAGTACATATTCGAGTGACTCAGGTGGCTCCCTTGCTAAGAAAAAGGTTAGGGGAAGCACGAAGCCACGCTTGTTGGTCAAACATCATGAGGAACAGAAGGAGAGGGTCCATGTGGAGTTTAATGCTGATTTGAAGCCACTTGGCGAAGACGGAGACATGTTCATTAGCTATGTTGGCTTTTTGGCTCGAAGCAAAGTTAGCATTCTAATTTCCAGCTGGAGGGAAGTTTTAAAGGACACGAAGGCTATAATTTGGGAACAACTTTTGGTATAAAAATTAAGTTCTATATTCATCTCTGTCTTTATTTCTATTTGTTCACATATAACTATTATATATTTTGCTTTGTAGCAAACCTATATATCCCCAACATGAGGCAGATGTACTAGCATTGGATGGGGGAAGTTCGGACTCGATCGAAAGATTTCAAGTCCACTTTCACAACCAAGTACATTCGAGGGTCAAGGAGAAATGTGGATCCTTGTATAGAGTATTCTTTTCTTTCTCCAAATGATTGGAGGTTGTTTGTGGCATCGCGCCAAGATCCCAAATTTCTGGTATATATATTTTGTTCATCTTAGTGTATAACATTTTACTTGAACTTACTTGACCTCATTAACTCAGTTTTTTTTTATTCTTTATTTATATAGGAATTGAGTCAATCAAACCAAGAGAGGCGAGCTAAAAACAATTATCTGTATTACATGTCGCGTAGGGGTTATCGGAAGTTGGAAAAGAAGATGATGCAGGCTTAATTGCATAAATTAGAGGAAGCAGCCCAAGCAGATCCTAGTATTGTCGTGCAAGCGCCACCTCCTCCCCTACGTCACAAAAAATGGAAAGCAGGGAGGATAAAGGGAGAAAAATATATAAATCTAGTCATTGCTGATGTCACTAAAAGGATTGTGAGTGTGTTTCGTTTTCCTAACAAGATTGCATGTAATTACTTTTTATTTATCCATTGTATACTATCGGATGAACTTGAAGAGCAGAGCAGCTAGGGTTCCTTCACTCAAACTGGAAGGATGGATATCTTAGCAACAGCGCTTGGGAAGCCAGATTACCCTGGTCAAGTTAGAGGGTAGCCAAAGGGAGTTGGTGTCTTAAGATACTTTGGACGAGGTTCACAACCATATGGACAAGGTGAAATGAGTAAGGAGTTTATGGCTAGGGTTCGAGAGGAAATCCAAGTAGAGCTAGCAGTGAAAATATGTCAATCACTTCGAGATGAGCTTAAAGAAGAGCTATTGAGTGAGCTACGTGGTGAGATGAGTTCAATGGTGTTGTCTCACATGCAAGGCGAGATGTGTTACGTGGAGCCTAGATCTCAGGTTTGTAAATAATTTCATTTAATATAATATTGCGTTTTTCCTTACGTTATTTTAATTAATTCTTTCATTTCTATTACTCAAGAATCCCCAGCCTTTCCCAGCACCAAAGACAGTTACAATCTGCCAGAGGTTGGACATGGCGACCCTGGTCCTTCACTAGAACCTGGAGAACCTTGCACTCTGTATTTGGAAGTCCCGTACGTGCGTGTTATTACTGATGCTGTTGTATACACGCATGCCACCACCCACTATAATAACCAAATCTGGGACGATCAATGTAAAGTCAATGTCACAAGTTTTCGACTATGGGAGGAAGGTGTAGATGTCCCGTTCCCCAATGAAGAGGTTGCTAGACTAGGTCAGGCAACAGGATCTTTCATCTTGTGGCCTAAACATCTTATTTAGACTGTGCCAGTCCTTCCAATGGTAAGAAAACACCTTACTGTTACTTGATCTTTGACATTCTCTTATAATATTTATTTTGTGTCTTACTAGGAACAATATGATGCGACAAAATTTCCCTTGTTAGCACAACTGCAAAAATATTCATCAAGAAATAAACAAGGTCGACTTGAAGATGCCTTGTGAGATTGTGGGTCGCAGAATGTCGTATAATTATGGACTTGATAACAAAGATATTAGAGAGTTCCTATCTTTGGAGGAGATAGACATAGGCTGGGTCACATTTGTAATCATGTGAGTTTAGTTATAATTTTTAATTGTAATTAATGCACTGATACTTAGGAGTTTTAGGTTTCTACATTTACTGAATTATTTCTCATTTCATTTATGTGGTAGTTGCTTCCACAAAATGTGTGTCAAACGAGAGCTCAACACTACATATGGCTTTTTATGTCCTGGCAATATGTCATAACGTAATAACAAGAAGTTGGAAGATCAGATGAGCTATGTAGGCTATACAATAGGCGAGACTCAGCTGCTTTGTTATCTAGCACCAATTGTTAAAGGGCAAGTAACTTAATTTGATATATTTATACACATTCACTTTGCTAAGAAGTATCATATTATCTAACCTCATTTTAATCTATATATGTGATTATAGTTATCATTGGAGTCTTTGTGTTCCTTGTCTCTCAATCAACATCATCTTTTGGTTTGACTCATTGGGTCGCAAGCCAGGCGGAGATATCAAAAACATTTTTAACACGAAAGTTAATTTGTTTATCAGTCATTGATTTTTGATTTGACTTAGTTGTTTTAATATCTTCTATTTATCATTTTAATTATTACAGTGCACTGAAGACATATTATATAATGGGTGGGAAGCATGAAGGTAAAAGTGGTCCGACAAAGTGGTTCCAGCCAAAGGTTAGTTCTTTACATTCAAGTTCTTTGATTGACTATTGCATTACATAGGACTTTGTTCTTTTTTACCATTTGCTTTTGATGTATAGTGCCCTCGGCAAGCAGGGAAAATTGAGTGCGGCTTCTATGTTATACTATACATGTATAACATCATTTTCAGTGGCCTTACTACTAATTTTGAACAGGTGATCATTTCTTGATTCTTAATTGAATTTAATTTCTTTTCTTGTAATTGAATTGTTAGTTATTTCATTCAATTTATTGATTTATATTGACATATTCTCCATTTTGGCACAGATTTTTGGCAATCAAGATCCCTATACAATCGAAGACATTAACTTGATCCGAGACCTTTTGTCAGGACATCTTCTATAACACATAGGGGGTCATGATGTTATAAAGATTTTTTTACATAGTGCAGAGGTTTTGTACAGTGCTATATAAGTTTGCATACGAATACTTTTCCTAGTTTCTTATTTATGAGTACTTTGACTTCGTTAACGCATTTTGCTTTATAGAGAACATTTTGGAAACTGATGATGAAGCATAGGAATTCCTTATCTAGTATGTCATCTCTTTGGCCATATAATTGTTTTGATTTAGTTTGAAGTTGAAGTTTGAACATTAAAATGATGTTATGATGATATATGCATTATAGGGGTGAGTATGGTGCCCAGTAGCCCGGTGCGCCCACCCTGACCCTGCAAAAAATTGCCCAGCCCAGCCCTAAAAAAGTGGCCTAAAAATATTTTGGGCAGCTTTGAGCGGGATAATAACCGGGCGGGGCCGGCCATCGGGCAAGGGGTGCTGCCCTGCCCATTTGGCCATGCCCTGAAAATCATTTTCATTTATTGAAAATATAAAATTTCATATCAATTAAATATTATTTCATATATATTTTTTTATTTCAAATATGTATTATCTATTGTATAATACTCTTCTGATCCTCTCTTTTTTGCCCTAACCACTAAACACTATTTATAAGTAGATTTCTTCCTTTCTTCTTTACTTTGTGCTGTATTAAATTATAGTTGCTTTTATTTTCTTTCCAGATGCTTCATCATTTAATCAACTTTTGGGACATTAAATTGATGCAAACTACTTTGACTTCACAACTTTAATTACAATCATTTTGTTTTCTTATTTATAATGGATTATGGATGTTATTTAATTTTTAAAGTAGGGATATTTGTTAAGACATATGGTATTTTTTAAATTTCAAGACTCAAGTTATAGACTTATTTTGAAATATCCCAAAATATGAAATCATCGAATGTATTTGAAGTTTATATTACTTAGGGCGAAGTTAAGACATATATGGTATTAGTAACTACAGAAATGTTTATGAAATTCATAAGGAATTATTTTTTTCATAAGTGGACAAGATAACGCGTTATCACTTGGGCAGGGAAGCCCACCCTGCCCAGCCTACCCTTGCCCAGCATAAAATAGTTAGGGCTTTTAGTGGGCAGGGCCGGGCATCGGGCTACAAAATGCAGCCCGTTCATCCTTTAGACAGGGCATCGGGCAGGGGTCTCACTCTGCCCAGCCCTGCCCATACCCACCCCTAATGCATTATATGGTTATGATAGAACTTTGAAGATTTACAATGTCATTGTCTGGGTATGTTGGTGCTTTTCCATTAATGGCATTGGTGTGGTTGTATCCTGTAAAATGTATATACTCTTAAAAAAATAGATACAACGACCGTTTTAGTAAAAACGGTCGCTGTATCTATAAGATACAACGACCGTTTTTACCAAAACGGTCATTGTATCTCAAACATACAATGACTGTTTTATCAAAAACAGTTGTTTTATCTATGATATACAATGACCGTTTTTGATAAAATGGTCGTTGTATCTTAGATACAACGACTGTTTAACAACAGTCGTTGTTTCTTGAATTTTCAATGACACTCACCTATATGTCCCCTTGAAAACAGTCATCTAAAGGGTGTAAAAACAGTTGTTAAAAGTGTCTTCTATAGTAGTGTTTATAATTTATATTGATGAATTTTTGTTCAATAATTAGAGAACTCCAGGTAATAGGTCAGTTAGCAATAAACAAACAAGTTGTAAATTAGTTAAGTATGATTAGATAGTTTGTTATATTATTTGTAACAAAATGGTTCATGTGTATACATTGTAACTCTGTATATATATCAGATTATTCAATGAATAATATACTCTCTTTTTTCCAAATTTCTCGTGTTATGGTATCAGAGCTTCTTGCTCTTCGTTGTGCTTTGATCTTCCTGATTCAGTTTTGCTTTGCAACCTTCTTGTTGTCAATCTTCTTTCTTCTTGAAAAATTTTCTTCTTTCTTCATTAGTTTTCTATTGATATTGTTGTCTGTAGCAATAATCAATGACTCTGCTTCTTGGATTCTAAATACGTCTCAAGATCCGACTAGCTGTTACTATCTTCATCCTAGTGAGAATCTATCGTTGATTCTAGTTTTTCCTCCACTTAATGGCTCAAATTATCACCATTGGGCTAGGGCAATGACGATGGCACTGATGAGAAAACATAAATTTGAGCTTGTCGATGGCACGATTTCTGCTCCTGACAAGAATAATGTTCTGTTTCCTACTTGGCAACGGCACAACACAATGGTCCTTACTTGGATCAATCGTATGTTGTCTCCTTCAATTGCACAGAATGTGATCTGGATTAACACAACCCCTGATGTCTGGCATGATCTTCAAGATCAGTTCAGTCATGGTGATATTTTTTGAATTGCAGAATTGCAAGAAGAGCTTTATCAATTTAAGCAAGGTAATCTCTCTGTCTCGGATTATTACACAATGTTGGAATATACTAGTCCACCTTTGGTGGATTAGGGCCTAAGCCCAATTCAAGAAGGACTTCAAGGAGAGACACGGGTTATAAATAGTGATATCCTTTGTGGTTTAAAGGTTTCATATATTCTTATATAACCATACTTTTAAGGGTTACATCTATTCCTATGTAACCGTATGTACACTATATATATAAGGTGTGGGATCAAGGGAGAAGGCTAATGATGATATAATACATAATTCTCTCTCTAAAAAGATTCTCTCATAAGAATGTTCTCTTCTCTTCCTCTCTTTGGTGTATTTGCTGTGTAACGTGATCGGGGTCAGCATCGATGCTCTGATTTCATGTGGCTACTTCAGCGAGTCACTTATATTGCAGGTACTCCCAAAATTCTTACATGGTATCAGAGCTAGGTTGTTTTCTTGAGGCCTTTCTCATTTGATTGTGTTTATGGCTTCTTTCTTCCCATTGATATGTTTTTTAATATTTGAGTTTCATATCTGGTTTGTTCACTAATCTTTGAATACAAGATGACACCAAAGCTATATATACACACAAACATTTTTTGTTTTCGCATGCATGTTTCTAATAAATTGGCAAAACTAGTTCTATATATAAATTTTCCCTTACACAGAGATTGTTTTCGAAACTGAATTTTTCCCCTTGTAATACACAAGTTGCGTTTTTACTTGAGTTTGGGGTGTGTACACACACACACGCTTGGGTGTTCGAAACTGTTTATTTATTTGTGTATGAAGGTTATGATCACATATGTGTGTGTGTGTGTGTGTGTGTGTGTGTGTGTGTGTGTATAATTATATGTCTTCTTCCTCCTTCATTTTTGTGTTAGTTTAATCATATATACATATATCTTGAGGCATATATAGTATGTGTTTTTTAATGCTTCTGCTGGATATTTGTATTGGCGTATAAATATGACTGTATGTATTTGTTAAATGAATGCTTTCTTGTTCATCAATGCATATATATCTCTTCATATTGATAAAATAAGCATATAGTTGTTTGTTTATCACTCTTTGAGGCTAGTACGACAAGTTTTTCCCAGTTGCATGTTATATATATATGACTTGAGTAAGAGAAATAGGTGAAGTTTGGTCATAGTTGATTTCCACTATGTGTGTTTTCATTTGAATATTGTTTAAGCAATAACTACGTGAGTTCGAAAGTTCCTCCGGTACCTAAGTTGGACTGGACAGTTTTATACTTTTTTTCATGTTGGGATAGGTTAAAAAAACACACATACACACACACAATAAATGAATCCAATATTTGGCCTCTTATGTTTGAGTAGGTGATCAAAGAAAACTAAGTTTTTTAGGCAACCAAATTAGTCCCAATGTATAAGTCATGAAAATTCAAAGAATAGACACTAAGAATGGAAAAAAACTGACGTCGAGAACGCAGTTATGGAGGGAAGAAGCATCGGCTCTGATGAACCCGACCCAATGATACAATCGGGTCATTTTGACCCGGTTGAAGGAAGAAGATGAACCAAATGGCATGTTGTTCGATTCTTTGTTCAAGTGACGTGCCATATTCAGTAAAATGGTGCTTCCCTATTCTCATGCAAGATTGTGCGCTTTGGTTAATAAAAAAACAAGGGTGAAGGTTCTAGGCTAAGACATTAATTGGGCAGAAGTATTTATGGACCATTGGAGCTCAATAAGGTATTAGGTTACGTAAAAATTAAGGGAAGGAATTTTGGTGTTAGGCTCAGTAGGAATTAGGCCGGAAAAAACAATTGTTTTCTTCATCCCAGTCAATGGCGCTTTCATGAGCCACCATGTTCGAGCTGGTGAGAGGGAAAGAAAAAGGGGCATAAAGCCTTCCATTTTTCCCCAGAATTTTTTTACTTTGTCCTCTTTCTAGAGGTGCGTGTAGGAGCATTTTTTACTCCAATTAAGACACGGTTTGTTTCTAAAAAGCTCTAAATTCATTATCTATATTTTGACATAGAATATGTAAATTTTGAAATATATTTGGATCTATTTTGAACATTTTTAGTGCTACTACAATAATTTTTTTGTTTAAAAGTTCTTAAAATATTTGTAATGATTTATTCCATTTTACTTGAGATAAATATGAGTCAAAAGAGATTTTTAAAAGCATTGAAATAAAATTTATTTTAGTCTTTTGAATAATGTTTTTATTGAAAAACATATATCTAAACTTGAACTTGATGGCTTTAGAAAATAAACAAATTTTTCAGTTAAAAGCCATTGAATGTCGATCTAAACATAAATTACTTAGAAAAATGTGAGCCTCTGAGTGACAGATGTGATAGGGATTTTTTGATTGGAATATGAAATTTTGAGTGACAACCTAGAAGGAGAATATCTTGGTAGAAGATAAAGATGAAAGAATCCAGAGTAAGGTTATAATTGATCCTGAAATAGAATAAGGGGAGTAACTGGAAGATAACTGAGAAAATGATGCCTAAGAAGGACTTGAATTTCCTGAATCTTAAGAAAGTCAATGTCAAGAATTGAACCCAGAGCAACCTGAAAGGAGGTAAAAGTAAAGGATCATATACTGAAGAATCAGTGCCAGATCAAAGTGAAAGAAAATCTTAAATGTAGAGATTTCCTAATAAATCCAACCTCTAGATCATGGTAGAGTTCATGAAAATGTCACTCTTTGAGTAAGGAGTGAAGGGCCATCTTAAAAGAAAAACAAAGTCCAAAGCCTAGTTTAAATCCTTTCAGAAGAAATAAAAAATGTTTCTATTACGAAAAAAATATAATTTGAATAAAAAAATATGGGATATTTCTTTTAGAAAATTTGAAAGATTGTTGGAATAATAGGAGATACAAAATTCTTGCAACTTTAGAAAAATAATAGTTGTTGAGAACTTGTCAAACTAGGTTTGAGAAGCACGGAGACTTAACCCTTTAGACGAAGTATTTTTTGGCTGGAAATTAAAATGTGCATAAATGAAATACATAGAGAACTTAGAAAAACTATTAAGTTTTTGCAACTCCCATATAAGAGGTTAATAAGACATTATGAATATAATGTGATGAAAGCATGAAGAAGTCAAAATACTCTTTATGAGTGGGAGCTCTTGGAAAATGAGTCTTTCAAGAGCATCATATGCTCTATCTAAATGGGAGCTCTTAGAGAATGAGTCTTTTAAGAGTAATAATTGAGCATGTTATTTAAGGTACTTGTATGAAATTCTTAATAGACAATAACGGCATAATTGGAATCTGTGTGATGGGAGGTACAAACGTATTCTCCTGATCATAGACCCAATGACATTGTTATTTTTCTAGTCAAGAATAATACAAGTATATGACATTGTATACTTCAATGTGTTATATTATTGATAAGTTCTTGGATTAAATAAATTATGAATAACCCTGTGTATGGGATAATTTGAATGGCTAAGCTAAGAGAGGCTACCAAAAACATAATTTATAAACTAAATGGGGACAAAATATCTTGTGATTATAAAATAATTCGTTGTCCAAGCCATTGACAAACGGTCATAGTAATACTAAAGTTGAGATGTTAGCTTAAGTATAGAAAAGATTACGAGACCTATATGGCTTGACAAAGGAACTAAAATAGTATGAATTGCCCTATAAAATTGTATAGTTGTGATTCAATCTTTCTTTTAATAAATATCTTTAGTTGGTAAATTCTTTGTGTATAATTGCATTATCATTTCTACTAATTTAAGTATTGACTTAAATATGTGTCTTACTAGTCAAAGACATAGAATTTGGTTCTAGAAATAGCAAAATGAAAAGTTTTCAGTAAGATACTAGAACTAAGTTTACATTGCAATTATTCTATCTCGTTGCATGTGGTCCTATAAGTTTGAGGGAAAGACACAGAGCTGGGTCAATTATTACCTTTGATGATGATTTCTCATGTTATTACTTAATTTCACACAAGTCTGAAGATTGTTCCTGTAGACAATATGTGAATGAAGTTCAAGAATCAATTGGTAGGCATTTTAAAGGTCCCACGAACTGATCAAAGGAGTGATCACCTATTTGACCAGTTTTAGTTAGCTCTGTGGAAATAAAGGGATAAATAAATAGACAACTATCCGAAGAACTCCATCACCAAAAAGGAGTTTATAAAGGCATAATGGATTGCTATTAGATATGGTTAAACATATTATTGCTCATGCTAACCCACCAATTAAATTGGGAGAGTATTATCTAGTCCATTTTTTGTGGATTAGTATATATGCACACATCCTTGGTTTCATCACGTTATGTGGATTTAAGTTTAACTATGTACCCTCTAAAGTAGTCACTATCATACCCTATAAATGTTGGACTAAATAAAAGTCAAATTTGAGTTTTCATAGACCAGAAGGGTTGGTTGCAAATTCCCATAGTGGTTGTAAGTGGGAGTTCATAAGGGTTATGTTTTCAAGAGTGAAATGATGATAGAATTATGAAAAAAAGAGAGAATTGAAAGTTACCACATTTGTTGTGAATTAGTTTTCAATTAAGGGTGAAACTAATCATATTGCATCTCTTTGCAAGACGTAAGGACAAGGCGATACAAAGCATGACAATAATCCTCAATTGTTTTTTAGAGTGGGAGCTTAGAATGGTTAATAAAGAGACCAAACAAAATAAATATGAAATGCATAAAGCTCATGAGAAAAGGGATAACAGAGAAAATTGTTCATGGTTATTCTAAAGGAGGATGATGAGTCACATTCTGTACAAGAGGCCATGACAAGGGAGAATTGAAGAAATCAATGGAAAGGGAAGTGAATTCTTTGAGAAAGAATCTAGTTGAGAATCAATTGATCTACTGCCAAGTCAAAAGGGCTATTGAGAACTAGTAAGTTCTATAGGTTTAGGAGAAAAGTGGGCAAATCAATTGACATGCACAAGACTTGTTACAGAGGGGTATGCATAACAGGAAGGTATTTTTCTTACTTGTTGTGCATTTAAATTAGTTTTAAACTATTTGAATTTAAATTTACATCATGTGGATATAAAACATACACTTTGAGTGGTGATCTGGATGAAGAAATCTATATACAGTGACTATTAGATTTCACAAAAAGTAGTATTTGAAGTTTCACATAGTGGTGACTTTATGTGTTTTTGCACAAGTCCTTTTATGGATTGATGCAATTGTTCAGATAGTGATGTTTAATGCTTTGAAAGAGAGATAACCCAATGTGTTTTTCAAATGGTTGAAGAGAACCATTGGTAAATGATTTCTGATGATATACTATTGGCCGTATATAGTTTCAATTTGGTAGTGCCTATTAAAGGATGGTGCTAGTAAATTTTGAAAAAGAAGTTCATGGGTAAAGCTGTTGGATTTGAGGTTCAAAGAAATAGCCTAAGAAGACTCATCTCTTTTACAAGAGAATTACATTAAGAAGATTATGAAGTGGTTCAAAATAAGTGAATGCAATCCCATGGATACCCTAGTAACTTTGGGAGTGAGTTTGAGTCTTGATAAATTTCCCTGACTAAAACCACTAAGAAGATAATGGAAAAGAATGTCCATATAGATACTTTTGGCAGTGTGATTTATGCAATGATATATATAAGACTAGATATATACATATGGTAGGACTTATAATTCAGTACTAGTCTAATCATTGTGAGAGATATTAGATGGTTTCAAAAGAGGGTCTTGAAATACTTGTAGAGTACATTGATTATGTACATTCAAAGTATAAGTTGTGGTAATACAAGAGGCTATATGGCTGGTAATGTTTATTGAACATAAGAGATTTTGAAAAAGAGAAATCAAATCTAGTGTCAAAGTATTGTGAGTACACATAGCCATCGCCTAAATAAAAGACCCTAAGCATAATAGATAAACTAAATGCAAAGGTATGGCTATATGAGAGATGCTATAATGCATAAAGTTATTGTTGAACAACGTATTCATATGCAAAGTCCCCTAATTAAACCTAATGACTAAGGACATGTATGAGAAATGTAATGACCCAATTTGGGATTAAGGGCTAATGACTTTGAGATTGATTATAATTTGTGTAATTAAACACTTTTGGGAGTAATATGATGTAAATTTGATATGGGTATCTTTGGAGATTAGAGATCAATGGTTGATATTTGTTGCATATGGGTCAGAATCCGGTGTATTAAGCTTATGTGAGCTCATTGAGGGAGTGAGTAGATGGTGACATGTGGCATAGTATGGACCATTAGATGGCACAAAATGACAAAAGTCCACTTTTTCTCTCTCCTCTCTCTCCTATGCATTTTGTGTGGGGGAAAAAGGGAAAAGTTGGTACATCATTATCATCTTCTTCATCTCACCATTCCTCTCTCATCTTTCTCCATTCTTTCCAGCGATCAAGAAGAAAAGGTGATATTTTGATGTTTTGGTTGATCTCTAATGCCTTAAACCTCTTCTCTAATGTTGTGCACCTCATTAAGAGCTTTAACTTGGTGATTTCAGAATCTTGAAAGGTGTTGATTTGGGTGTTGGACAAAATTGAAAGTTTGAGAATCAAGATTTTAGTTTTGGCAAAGTGAAGAGGTAAGCATTTAGTTCTTTTTGGTATATTATTTGTGATTTTAGATGAAGTTGGTAATAATCTGGAAATTTGCCCTGGTTCATGCTCATTTTGGAATATGTGAATTTCATAGTGATTTATGTTGGGATGAGTTCATTGTGAAGTTCTTTGAGTATTGGATATAGTTTGGAAGTTTAGATTTAAGTTGATTAGAATTGGGTATTGTGTGTTATAGAGATTTAAGGGCATAGAATGTGGTTAAAAATGGTTTTGGGTGTTTTGGAAGTTGCCAATGTGTTTCTTTTATATGGTTAAGTGTGTATAAGCTTTATGAGAAGTTTGGGAACCATTGGGATTGGTTTTGACCATCTGGGAAATTTCTGTCATTGCTACGATCTAGGTATTCTGATAGTCTCACTCGAGTGAGGGAGGAGCTCACTCGAGTGCTGCGTGTATTTTCCCTTTCTGCTTTGAGTTTTGCCTGGGTTTCTATGAAGGGAGCTCGAGTGCACTTCTTGTTCGCGAGTGATGTTGGAGATCACTCAAGTGATAAGGGACTGCTTGAGTGATGGTGTGAGTTCAGAGTTAGAGTTGCTCTTGGGTCCTCACTCGCTGGCCATTTGTCAAGAGTGTGCTCTGACACTCACAAGCACAGTCGTCTCACCCGAGTGCTAGGGATTGTGCTTGAGTGAGGTTTTCCCTCTAGAGTAGTCTGTGCTCTCGGGTTGTCACTCTTTGTGTTACACTTTCAAGGACTCGAGCAGATTTGGAGTCATCACCCAAGTGCAAAGCTTTATGCTCGAGTGATGTGGGTACTTTCTGGTCAAAGTAATTGCTCATTGTCAAACACTCGTGAGTGAGAGCCATTCTCACTCGGGCACGAGTCTCTCATTACTCGAGTGAGGTCATCTTCACTCTAGTGAACCAGCTGAAAATCAATGTTTTGCCTTCGAAAAAGGGGTCTTCAGGGTAGTTTCTTCCAACCCTTTAGGCATATGTTTAGGCCTCTAATAGTCACCTAAAGAGTCCTAAATGATAACCAACTTAGAGTATTATAGAAATATGCATTTGGAAAAGAGATTAATCAATTGTCCTTAAGTTGGTATAGGATTTGATATCTGTCAGATGCGTTAGCCCATGTGCCAAAGAACGTCAGGAAAGATTCAGGTAGTGACTCCTCTTTTATACTTTGTGTAAATGTACTGTGCGTGTGTATACCATGCATTGAGTTGCTGCTAGTGCCTTGTGATACTTTGTGCATTGAGATGCTTTGTGGTGCTTTGTGCTTTGTGATGCTACTGCATAGTGATTACCGTTAGAGCGGGCATAGTGTTTACAGTGAAAGCTGGCATAGTGATTACCGCAAAAGCGGGCATAGTGCATTGTGATATAGCCGTGAGTGCTGTCGATTGTGACACTGGTCACGCATCTTGTGGATTTGTGAGCCAGAAGGCCATGTGTATGCACCGCCATGCCAATAGTCCTCTGGTACCTATCAACCATTCGGGTGAGGTTGTGTGCCTTCCCGACGGAGAAAGAGGATGAGGGTGGGGTGTTGTTGTTGAACATGATAACATTACATGCCTTGTGTTTATATATTGTATGAGTGATCTGTTACTACTGGGATTTTTTAGAATCTCATTCTTTCCAAATGACTAACATTTTTAGACAGGACAAGTGGCTTGAAAGGGAAGTGGCCAACTAGGAGTGGTTAGGGCTAGTAGGGATATTTGATTTTGAATGATGGTTATCTATTCAGTTTGGGATTACTGTATGTATATGAGATGTTCATAGTGAATTTTTGGATATGTAATCCCCATTTGGGAAACCTTAAACCCATTTATATATATATACCCCTGGGGTTGCCGGGATTTTAGTTACGCACTCTGATATTCATTATGTGATTTGATTTCTCAAGTAATTATATTCGTAAGTGAATGTGAGACTAGGATGAATTATGTTTTTAAATGTTTTGTTTGGACACCCCATCTCTTGGAGATGAATGATTATAAATATATAATATACTGATCAGATCAGAAAGGCAACCTTGTAGAGATCAGATTCGGGCATTATATCAATATTAAGCTGCACTACAGGGTTGTCTTGTGCTGATCTCTACAAAAAGGGATTTCTAGTACAAAGCGACCAAATGGAAACGTCATGCGCATGCGGTCACGGTAAAACATCTAGTATGGAAGAAGTAAGAGAAAGATACTTGACCCATAACATCTAATCCACCAAGTGTGAGTGGGAGATGTTGGAATATACTAGTCTACCCTTGGTGGATTAGGGCCCAAGCCTAATTCAAGAAAGGCTTCGAGGAGAGACATGGGTTATAAAGAGTTATACCCTTTGTGGTTTAAAGGTTACATCTATTCTTATGTAACCGTACGTTTAAGGGTTAGATTTATTCTTATGTAACCGTACGTATACTATATATATAAGATGTGAAATTAAGGAAGAAGGCTAATGATGATATAATACACAATTCTCCCTCTAAAAAGATTCTCTCATAAGAATGTTCTCTTCGCTTCCTCTCTTTGGTGTATTTGCTGTGTAACATGATTGGGGTCTGCATCGGTGCTCCGGTTTTGTGTGGGTGCTTCAGCGAGTCACTTAAATTGTAGGTACGCCCAAAATTCTTACACACAAAGATCAAGATTATTTGGGATGAGATTCTCAATTTTTGACCTCTTCCTGATTGTTCTTGCTGTGCTAAGACCTATATACAACAAGATTACACTATCAGATTTCTTAAAAGTCTTAATGAGAAATTTTCTCCAGTTAGATCCCAAATTATGCTAATGGATCCACTTCCTTCCATCAATAAAGTGTTCTTGCTACTTATTCAATAGGAACGGGAATTAATTAGACCCATGGATTCTACAATCTATGCTACTCGAACTCAACCATAACAATCTCAATGGTTATCTCATAATGGTCAGAATCAGCAACCACGATCATCTACAAATTTTTCTAACAAGAATAAGATTTTTACATACAGCGGGAAACCGAGACACATTATAGAAACTTGCTATAAAAAACATGGTTATCCTTCTGGATTCAAATTCAGAACCAATGGAGCCTCAATCAACAATGTGGTTGCTAATGATTCGTATTCATTAGCTGCATCTTTGATCTCGAAACCTACTACAACCAACATGTCTAGCCCGATTACTCAGGATCAATATAATAAATTGCTTTAGCTTTTCCAGCTTGCTGTTGCTACACATGCTCTAAATCCATCTGTACCTTCTACTTTTCCTAATGCATCTATTCCTACTCATCATGTTAATCAAATGTCCTCCCTTACTTTATGCCTGATACATCAAAGCAAGGTATGTCTACTATTCTATCCTTTAATTCTTCCTCTTCTTGGATCATTAACAGTAGTGCTATTGCACATATTTGTTGTTCCTTATCCTTGTTTAAGTTCTACGTATCTATTTCTCCTATCCGAGTCACCCTGCCAAACAAATCAATCATTATTACCAACATTTCTGGTACTGTGGATGTTACACCAGATATATCTCTTTCTAATGTCTTGTATCTACCTGATTTATATTTGAATATAATCTCTATTACCCAATTAACTCTTCAATTACAATGTTGTCTCATATTTCACTCTTCTAAATGTCTTATATAGGATTTGAGGACATGGAAAATGATTGGTACTTCTGAAGTATATCAAGGCCTATACACTTTGTCAAGTCACATTTCTCAAATTGCTTATGTTAACTCTGTTTCTACTGCTATTTCCCATTTTCCTCTTTAGCATTATAGCCTTGGTCATTTGTCTTCCAATGTTTTAGATGCTTTACATAAACAATGTTCATATATTCCTTGTAAATCACATGTTTCTAGTTGTGATACTTGCTATTATGCAAAGCAACGAAAATTACCTTTTCCTACAAGTATATCTTAAACAACTCATTGTCTTGAAATTTTACATGCTGATATATGGGGACCATATGCACTTTCTTCTATACATGGCTACAGATATTTCCTTATGGTGGTTGATGATTTTTCACGCCATACTTGGATTTGTTTTCTTAAACAAAAGTTCGAAGCTCACTCTTCCTTTCAACACTTGATTACTTTACATGAAAACCAATACAGTGCTCATGTTAAATTCATTCACACTGACAATGGTTCTGAGTTTCAAATGACTTCATATTACTCATCTAAAGGTATTTTGCATCAAACCTCATGTGTTGAAACTCCTGAACAAAAAAGTGTCATTGAAAAGGAAGCATCAACATATTTTAGACACTACTAGAGCTCTTATTTTCAGTCCCATATGCCTCTTGATTATTGAACTTATGTTGTTCAACATGTTGTCTATTTGATAAACCATTTGCCATCTCCTGTTTTGCAAAATCAATCACCATTTCATATCCTTAATAATTGTTCTCCTTATTACACCACTTTGAAAGTCTATGCTATGCATGTACCTCCACTGTACATCGGTTTAAATTTGATGCTCGAGCTAGAAAATGCATTTTTCTTGGTTTTAAAGCTGGGACAAAAGTTTCAATTGATTAAATGATATGAAAAAATTTCAGAATAACACCTAAAGTGCCCAATGAATGATAAAGTGTCTGGTGCTTGAATGAGATGTTAGTATCAACTTTAAAGATAAGAGTAGTTGAAGCTTATTAAAAGCTAATTAAAGTTTCTGTTTTGGAAACCCTGAGTGTCAAAAGAATAGTTTTAAGTTATTGGTTTGTGGTTTAAGTCTTAAGATGATGATAGAATAATAGTTACTAGATTATATAAAACTAGAAAACTATTTCAGAATAAAGGATGATGGTATAAGCTTGTAAAGTTTGAGTAGAAGAGGCTGAAAACTGATTTAGATCATACTGTTTAATGTCCCTAAATGCCGCATAAATGTTTTTGTTTGAATTAGAGAAAATAAAATACTCTCACAAATGAATACTTATTCCAATGAGTAGGGAGTACAATTTATAGGCTCTAATGAAGAGCCCTCATAAAGAGAGGAATAAAGGGAATTAAACACAAGGATTACAATCACTCAACATAATATCAAGATCCTTCCTAAATCAGAGTGGCAATAATCAAGGGATATGATAGGATATAGGATCCTAATTTATTTCCTAATATTTTAATGCTCCCCTCAAGCTGGAGAATATATGTCAATCATTCCCAGCTTGCATCGAAACTCTTCAAATTTAGGTCTACCCAGTGGTTTGGTCATTACATCTGCAATCTGATCTTCAAACCATATATATGACAATCTCATAATGCCTGCTTCAACTTTCTCTTTAATAAAGTGTTTGTCTATCTCAATGTACTTTGTTCGATTATGATAAACAGGGTTTCTTATTATCTCAATGATGGATTGGTTGTCACACTAGACTTGTATGGGACCCTCGTATGAAATTCTTAATTCTTTTAGTAACCTGATAACCCAGAGTCCTTCACATGTTCCATCATTCACACCTTTCAATTCTGCTTCTATATTGCTCTTTGACACAACAGTTTGCCTCTTGCTTCTCCAAGTCACTAGATTTCCCCACACATATGTATAGTATCCTGATATGGACCTTCTGGTTTCTCTGTCTTTAGCATGGTCTACATCGTTGTAGATCTCGAAGTTTCTGGCTGTGCATTTCTTGAAGAAGATTCCTCTTCCTGGACAAAATTTCAGATAACTCAAAATTCTGTAGATAGCTGTTATGAGTTCTTCATGTGGTTGATACATGAACTGACTTACTATTACGATAGCATAGCTAATATCTAGACATGTGTGGGTTAGGTATATCAACTTCCCTACAAGTCTCCTGTATCGTTCAGAGTCAACTAGAACCCCATTCTCTTTGATTTCTAAGCGACAACCCTCTTCCATGGGTGTTCCCTTGGGTTGTGCCCCAAACATTCCTGTCTCATGCAACAGGTCTAGGGTATACTTCCGCTGGGATATGTTGATGCCTCTTTTTGTTCTTGCCGCTTCCATACCCAAGAAGTATCTCATTTGGCCGAGATCCTTAAGCTGGAATTCGGTGGACAGATCCCTCTTTAATTAGGCAATAGAGTCTTCATTATTCCTAGTAAAGACTATATCATCCACGTAGACGATTAGGATAATGGTTCTTCTATCATCAAGCTTGAGAAACAATGTGTCATCTGCTTGCCCCTGGTTGTATCCAAGTTTCCTTATTGCTTTGTTGAAGCAGCCAAACCAAGCCCTTAAAGATTATTTTAGTCCATACAATGAATTGTTAAGTTTGCAAACTGCGCTGTTTAAAGCTAGGACTCTATCTGGAACCTCCATATAGACCTCTTCCTCCAAATCACCATTCAGAAATGCATTCTTTAAGTCTAGTTGATGTAGTAACCAATCCAAGTTAGCTGCTACTGACAACAACACTTGGATTGTGTTGAATTTGCCTACAAGAGCAAAGGTCTCCTAGTAATCAATGCAATAGGTCTATGTATATCCTTTAGTAACCAATCCAAGTTAGCTGCTATTGACAACAACACTTGGATTGTGTTGAATTTGCCTACAAGAGCAAAGGTCTCCTGGTAATCAATGCAATAGGTCTATGTATATCCTTTAGTAACTAATCTTGCTTCGTACTTGTTGATGCTGCTATTAGGATTGAACTTTGGGGTAAAGATCCACTTACATCCTACAGGTTTATTTCCCAAAGGGCAGGATATGATTTCCTATATTTTATTTTCCTCAAGTGCTCTTAACTCCTCTTCCGCAGCTTGTTTCCACTTTGGATCAGCCATAACTTGTTAGAAGGTATTAGGGATTTAAATCTGTGCACTGTTTACTATAAAGCTTTGCATCTTAGCAGACAAGTTACTATATGAAACAAACCGTTGGATTGGTTGCTGAGTGTAAGACCTTACCCCTTTCTCAGTGCAATAGGGCAGCCCATTTCTTCAGGATCTATCCTCGAGTCATATTCCTGGTCGTTCTGAGGAGTGGGATTGACATTTCTCTCTGCCTCCTAAGATTGTTGCCTAGCATTACCTTCTGATCTATCTTTTACATCCATCCCAGTCATGATCTCAACCTGTGTTTCCAGTTCATTGGGGTTGGTATTATGGCGTGTAGAAGGTAAGGTATCCAAGTTTGGAGGTGTTCGCCGTTTAGCTTCCGCAAGCGCACGGGTCGCAAGTAATAAAGTGATAAGTCAAGATCGTTCCCACAAGGACTATGACAAAAGCGAGTTAACTAATTTAACCATGTTCTTAATTAGGTTGAATGGAATCATTTGAAATTGATCAAATAAGTTTGATTAAAATAACAAAGGAAAACAGTGAAAATTGGGAAATTGGGTCTAACTTCAAGAGATATTAACTCAGGATTACTTCTTCCCCATTGTATTTCATGAAACTATGCAAATATTCACTTATGCTAGTTAAATGAGTCTATATGCTAGTCGAAGATCCTAAAATCATCAATCAAGCTCTCTCAAGTCAAGATTGATTTTTAATATTCATTAAAAATATTCAATCTCTTGTTTACAATTAATGAAAATCATCTTCCCAAAACAAGCCTTCACTTGACTATGCAAGGTTGTTAGATATATCTCTATTCTAACAACAAACCATCTATTTAATCCCTAAACTTCAAGTCTAGCATGATTTTTCTTAAGTTCTACAATCAAAATAGCTCTCTCAAGCATCTTCCAATTGAACAACTCTAATCATGTGATGATCAGGCACAAGATAGCATTAAGCTCAAAGAAAAATCAACATATAATACTCATTAACCAACAAAAGCAAGATAATATAGTAGTTTCAATCCATACAATGGGTAAAAGTAATCCTAATTAAGAGTTTTAGCTACTCATGGTCTGTACATGCCAAAATCTCAGCATACAATTATAATCCATATCAGCAAAATAGAGAAAAAGGAGAGAAGAACAAGAAAAACTCAAGAATTGAAGCTCCAAATCCTTTCTTAATCTAATTCCAAGCTCTAAACTCTCCAAAATGCCAAACCCTAGCAGCCACTATGTTCAAGAAGTCCAGCCCTCCTCTATTTTCGACCTAACCCATGCCTTTATAGTGGTTTTGCTGCTTCATTTTTCAAAACGCACAGCATCAGTTTCATGCGTTCGCCGTGGGTTCGCTACAACGAATGCCATAGCGAATTGTCATACAGAACCAGACAGAAGCAGTGCTTTTTCAGGTGGTTTTGCCATGACTTTGGCTACAGCAGATTCCATAGCAAGTGCAGGCTTCTCCTCCATAATGTCCATTTTCCTCTTCCTCTTGCATTCTTCCCTTCCTTTCACATCTTCCCATGATCTTTGTGAGCTTTTACAACTTGTCATCCTCCACCTACAAGGAGGAGGGATTCATGAGCTCTTTTAACTTTCATAAATAATTAAAACTATATGCATTTAACTCATGATTCAACAAAATTTTAATTTATCTTATGTCCTATCACATTTTCTTCTATAATCTCTTTATATGCACAATTTGAACCCAAAAATAAGTGAAAAGAGAAGAAAATGTAATAGAATACTCTTCATTTCTATGAGTTAATTCGAGGAAGTTAGGTAGGGCATTGGTGGTTTCTGGGGTAACCGGTAGGGCGTTAGTGGTTTTGGAAGTTGACTCATGTGAAATTAGCCATTCACTATTTAAGGACTCCCCCTGAATGGGTACTTTGGGATAGTAGCCATCCTCCTTGTAGAAGATGGTGTCTTTAGAGACATGCAGCTGCTTGGAGGTTGGACAATAACACATGTACCCATTTTGTGTGGAGGAATATCCAAGGAAGATATATTTTTGACTCAATGAAGTAGTATCCTCAGTTTTTGGTTCAGTTGAGGTAAGATAACCCTGTGGTTTGCTAGTAGATGGTTTGTCGTGCAGTTTCCAGTATTCCTCCTAGATGTGACCCTTTTTCTTGCAATAATTGTACTATTTGGTTTTCCATTCCTCCTGTGGCCCATGACTGCAAGTGCTGAACTCTCAACTGGACTTGGGGTGCTGCGGTTCAAGAGTTTCCTACTTTCTTTAAACTACACATGGTTGACAACATCAAAGAGGTGCAATAAAGGTTTTAGGCCCATTATTTTGCCCCGTATCGCCTTAAATGAGTCATTGAGTCTAAGGAGAAAATCATAGACTTGCCTTTCTTCTACTATCTTTTTGTATAATTGAGCATCTTCCATATTTTTCTATGGGTGCACTTCAAACAGGTCCTGTTATTGCTAGAGTTTTATCAACGCGTTATAGTAATCAGTTACGATCATAGTACCTTGTCTTAAATCACGAAGTTGGCTCTTCAAATGGATCAAGGCCATAGTACTATCAAGAGAGGAATAGGTTCTTCTGGCTGTATCCTAAATCTCTTTTGTAGTGTTTGCCAGGAGATAGCCTTCGCTGATATCAGCAGTCACAGAGTTATATAACCAAGTCATAACTTGGTTATTTTCAGCAAACCAAGTATCAAAGGTTGGGTCCATTGGAAGCAATGTGGCCCCATTGATATATTGTCCTTTCGCTTTCCATGGATATACCTTAGCACGCTTTGGGACCATTGGAGGCAATTCTTTCCATTAAACCCATGGTTAATGACCATACTCTGAGGTTCTAGAAATTCTGAGGCCATCAAGGTGCTGTTGATAGTGGAAGATGAGTGTCTAGAAGAAGAAGAGGTAGTGGAATTGGTACCGGACATAAGTGCAACAGGATGAAGTCCATTTTTAGATGAGTTTCCAAGGACGAAGTCGAAAAGAGGAGGGAATTTGGACGGGTTCATGATTCTGGAAAAAACCTTGCCGGAAAGCGTCTGGACGGTAGTGCGTGTAGGTCACACGCCGGTACTGTGGTGGCGCACTTCAATCGCCGCTACTTCTCTGGGATCCGCCGGTCGGTGATGTCCGGTTCTACCTGTGGTGGCAGTGTACTGACAAACGCCCCCTGCTCCAGATCTAAAAACATTGATCATACTCTCTCTCCATTCTGTCTTGCTCATGGTTTGTTTGTTTCTTTTCTCACAGTCGCTCAGCCTCGATCTCACTCTCTATTTCGCTCAGCTCTGATACCATGTTTGAATCAGAGAAAATAAAATACTCTCACAAATGAATAAATATTCCAATGAGTAGGGAGTACAATTTATATAGGCTCCAATGAAGAGCCCTAAAGGGAGGAATAAAGGGAATTAAACACAAGGATTACAATCACTCAACATAATATCAAGATCCTTCCTAAATTAGAGTGGATATAATCAAGGGATATGATAGGATATGGGATCCTAATTTATTTCCAAATATTCTAACAATTTTAGATGTGTAACCCATGTCTAAAGACTATAAAATTAAGGTTTAAACCTTGTTCTTGAAGCTGAAGTTTTCAGTTTTTGGTATGGGATGTTGCTTGAAATTTAGCAGCCAAGGGCTTCGAAAAGTTTACTATTTTGATGACCATTATTTGCCCAAAATATAGAGAATTCAAATAAAGTATATAGATGGCAATTAGAAGACATAATACGATGGTTACAATGACACTGTAAGAGCTGGAAATTTTCAGAATCAAGAGAGGTGTTACCCAAATGCTAAGCTTGAAACTGAATATAGTATTTTTTGTCTTGAGGTGCAATTTAAAATATGGAAAATATGGGTCAAGCTTGCTGCTCGATACTTTTAATGTGGAATTAAGGTTTTTCAAGATGATAAACATACATTTTAGGTACTTAAAATTCCTATTGTGTACGGAAACCATGGAAAATTAGTAATAATAAGAACCATACCTTTATTTACTATTCATCCAATAAGTTTAAAGAAGATAAGAACTGTTTAAGCAGCTTTCATAGAATAATGGCATAAGAATAAGTTAAAAATATGGAATTAGAGTTGGAATTTGAGAAAGATTACTTTTTCCATTGAGGTATATGTATACATATCTTTTTATCCAAGATAACCAACCACTTTCATAAAGGGTAGAGTCTATTTAGAGCTAAGATCTGGGAAGAGTTTATATAAGTTCTGAATTTTTAAAGTGTTAACCTACCCTTATATAAATGTTAGATTTTGATAATTGTCCAAACCCGCAAAGGAATCATCAAGGAGAGAAGCCGGTAGAAAGGTAATTTGGAAGAGAGTACAAGAGGTAGTAACTCTTTTGCTCTCATTTTATTGTGCATTTGTTGCATGTTATTTGTTTGTGCCATTTTGGTGTAGTTAAGCGTGAGAACATGTAAATTTTCCTTGCATAAATATTTGCCATTGCCATGTGCAGCAAATAGATCAGTAAAGCAATTATTTGCCTAGCATGTGCACTAGTTGTTTATTGTTTTTATCCATTTGTAAAATGAATGTGCACTAGTTATTTATACAATTTATATATCTGCAAGAGATTGTGCACCAGTTAGTTATTCAATTCAATTATCAGTAAGATAGATGTGCACAAGTTAGCTTTTCAGCTTTGTTACTTGCAAGGTCTTGTTCTCTATGGCTTTTTTTTTACATGCATAGTTATTAACCATATATGATTTACATGATGAAAAGTATTTTCTACTGAGATTCCCCAGAATCTCTTCCATTTCTTCCATGATATACAGTAAAGGCAAGTATCGCTAAGGGCAAGGGTGTAGTGATTGGTGAAGACTGAAGTGGATGGAGTTGGAGAATATGCTAATTTGTTGTATATATAAGCTATGTTTTAAATTTAGTTACATTTATTATGATATTAAAGTTAAATGTGCATGTATTATATATGTTGGCATGTAAATACCCTCTTTAAGGAGGACAGTCAAGGCTCTGATAGCCTAAAGATAAGTGCCATATGTGATGATGGCAAGAATATGTTTATATATAGTTGGTAGTAGAGTTGGTTGAGAATACATGATTAATTAGTATATTTAATTTCATTGAGAAACCAGGGAAATTGTATAAGTGAATGCCCTGAGATGTTTACATGCCAAAGCTATAGGTTTAAGCTTTTTGTGTTTCCAAGGGTGCCTATTGGGTCATATATGGTTCTTAGATGACTAAACAACTTTGATAAGTGACCCTAGAGGAAGTTGTTACATTTTTGGTATCAGAGCAGATGTTCTGACAATAGGCTAGAACGTTTTGCTAGCGTGAAAGAGTAGTTTTGTCATAGCTCTAGTTGTTTATGGTTTGATATGTTATTGTTTGGCTCTTGTTGGTTAATCTTTGCAGGAGATGCTCCTTGAAAGAGTATAGGTATGCGAGTCTTCCAATTAACTAAAGTTATGAATTTAACTCATTAGTGATCTAGGCAAGTCATATCACCATTACCAATGACAATAGTGGTAGTCATAGCTTGTCAGCAAGGACATCTAGAGAAGAGATGTGATTATTTAGAGAAGAAAAGACCTGAAAGGATCCTAGGCATGCATGGTTCAATTTATCTTCAAAGACTAAGAGGGTTTTGAG
This sequence comes from Inga oerstediana, assembly GCA_963210345.1. Classification (NCBI taxonomy): domain Eukaryota; kingdom Viridiplantae; phylum Streptophyta; class Magnoliopsida; order Fabales; family Fabaceae; genus Inga; species Inga oerstediana. Next base: position 69,850,664 of record OY723400.1, on the reverse strand, counting down.
ATAAGAGGATCCTAGCTATGTACCTTTCTTTAAAGGTAATAATGAGATGCATGAGTTAAAGCTAGAAAAGGAGGTTGAGGTTAAGTTTGAGATCAAATTGAAGTTAATTTGTGTTTAAATTTGCACTATGGTTTTGTTACATGATTATGGTTATAAAGGATATTTGCTAGCAATTGATGATGAGATAACTAAATTATAATTTTTCCCTACTCTTGTTCGAAACAACCACTGCATCCTTAAACAAGAGCTACATTTGGTTGAGTGTTAAATATACCAATGGGATGTTAGTAGGTTACACGTGGTGCTATGAGCTTAGTATAAGTTTGGAAGAAATTCTCGTTGTTATATAGTCTAAGTGTATAATGATTTTAGAGGATTGAATCTAGTGACATTAAAATGAATGTTTGGACCTTGTGATTGATGATGAATTTTCATTGATGCTATGAGGATATTATTTGAATGGTTTGAAGAATTAAATGTTGGCATTTTTACATAATACATCTTGTCTATTAGGCCTTGAGGAGATAATAGGAATAAATTGGATTTTGTTTAATCTAAGGTTAGAAATGGGTTCTACCTACAAAATTATGAGGGAAAAACATGTGGAATTGGATTTAAACCCATTTGGATTGAAAGTCCAAAATTTGAAGTTTGAAAGCTTTAGTAAGATATCATATTTTTTTTATGGAAGCTTTAGGCATGAATTTTGGATAGATAATGATGTGCGATGTATTCTAGTATGTCTAGGCTTTGATATATAAGTTTTTTATTTTTTATTTTTGAGAGCCTGAAAGTATTAAAGTCAAAGTGCTGTTCAAGGAATAGTTGAGAAAGAAAAAAACTTTATAAAAGGCTTCTAACGTAGGAGATAATTGTTGTAAACTGAAAAATTTAGTATGATGTGGTTATCGAGGTTTTTTTGGCAATGATTGAAAGAAAATCTTTCTGTTTCATGGTGTTAAAGCATCAGTTTTACTTTTATGATGACAAAAAGAGAAATTAGAAGCTATTGAAGTTGGAAATTGGAGTAAAGTTGTCGTTTGTTACTCTTAAAGGTATAATAACTATAGTAGATGCATCAATCGTAGTTAAGGGTTGTAAATGATGTTTGTGTTGCTAGTAATTAATATGAATATATGTGGCTGTAACACGATGTCAAAAGTTGGGAACTTACAGGAACCTTGCTGAATTATATTTCTAGATGTTAAATCATTATTCGAGCTGTATGGGTTATGCTTGGAAATAACCAAATGATGACTTACTATATTTTTATAAATTAAAGTTAGAAAGTTTTTAGGCGTATAAGGGGTGTTGTATGATTTTTGAAAAGAATGACTTCCGTGAGCACCAAACTTGAGGCTAGATAGAAGTAGAGCAATTGATCAAATCTGCCCCTAGAAATTGGAAAGCATTTAGTTCATGACCAAGAGTTTAAATCAAATCCTAGATTATGCCAATTGGATGTTTATCTGAGAAGCTATGATTTTTAAAATTTTCAGCAGAAAATATGGAAATTACATTGGGAATAATGAACAGTAATATTTCCAAGAATTTCCTGGACAATGAGTAGGTTAATTAGTTGAACTACATTCCTTCCTGTAGAGGATTGAAAGAGCTTTAAATAGATAGGGTTAAGGAGCAAATTTACCAACGAAGTTTTATCCGAGGAGCGTCTGGCACAAATATGTTTTGGAAGGGGCAAAAATACTAATAAACAATTAAAAAGAGCATCCAGCACAAAAACCGTTAAATCTGTACTAACGGTGTTAAATTATAAGAGAAGAAAACCCTAACACTGTTAGTACGGATTTAACGGGTTTTGTGCTGGGTGCCCCTTTTTAATTGTTCATTGGTATTTTTGCCCTTTCTAAAACATATTTGTGCCAGACACTTCTCGGACAAAACTTCATTGGTAAATTTGCTCCTTAACCCAAATAGATATTTGAACCAGTTTATTTAGATGTTTCTAGATTTGGCTATGAGATTTTTAAAGTTGACTAAAATTTCAAAGGGTTAGTTCAGGAACATAAAGGTAGATATTTTAATTCTAATAATACTATTATAGATACTCCTATGAGATAAGCTGAGTTATAGGTATAAGTATAAGTTAGATGCCTGACTTTAGTGTTTACTCAATAAAAATGTTGAATGATATATATATGGTTGAGTATTATTCGAATATTTATGATGACAAACGTAAAACTATATGATGTGAAATGGTCAAAGATATGGAAGGTTAGAAATTATAAGAATTAGGCAATCTTTGTAAATTCCTTGACGATGAAAACAAAGAGAAGTATATAGATATAAAAAATGATGGTTATATTGAGAATGGTATAGTTGAATGAACATGTTCTCTAATGATATTTAGATGCTCAATAGATTTTGGGGCTAGTCAATATACCTATGATTTCTATAAAGTACGTTACTAGAATACTCAGGCCAAAAACGAAACTGAATGATTAGATTTCTATAGATGGTTTAATGATGGCAGGTTAGCATAAGGGATAAGATAAGTACTAGGTGTTTCCTTAAACTTATAAGTTGATATCTGCTGTACTTGGCATAGCAAATGATCTTGGCCACGGAGTATGTTCCAAGATAGTTGGGAATTGGCCCTCCCATAGATTTAATGTGCCTGACATGCTAATTAATTTTTTAGTTCAATTTCTTCAATCTTATCACAAAAGATGTCCTGTTGCAACTCCGCATTTTGTTAGCACGACTTGACTTCATTCGGAAACGGAGAAGTATTAAACAACGCGTGTTGATGGCTCGATGCACAAGACTTGAAATTCCGATAAGTCTGTTATGCTCTTCATGGGAAAGCCTTCTTCTTTTGTTTTCCTGCTCTTACTTCATTGCTTCATGGCCCCCTTTGTTTGGACTGATACAAACATCAGTACTGATAAATCTGCACTTCTTGCCCTTAAATCTTTTATCACTTCAGACCCATATAATTTCTTAGCTAATTGGTCTGTCTCTTCTTCTCCATGCAATTGGATTGGTGTCACATGCAATACTCGTCATGGAAGGGTCCATTCCTTAAATCTTGGTGGCATGGAACTTAAGGGCACCATATCTCCACAACTAGGAAATCTATCATTCCTTGTTGAACTTGATCTTAGTGACAACAATTTTTATGGTCAAATACCAAAAGAGTTAGTTCAATTGCGTAGATTGAAACTATTGAACTTGAGCTACAATGACTTTCATGGGCAAGTTTCGCTGGGGATAGGAGATTTATCTTTGCTTGAGCAACTAAATCTTCGAAATAATAGTCTTAATGGATTTATTCCACTATCTCTATTCAATCTGTCAAGGTTGGAGATTTTAGATTTGATTAGTAATTTCATTGAAGGGACCATTCCGCATGAGGTGGGAAAACTTGAGCACTTAAATATTTTAGAACTGCGGGGTAACAAACTTTCAGGAATTATTCCACAAACAATTGCCAACTTATCTTCGCTCAAATCATTGAGTTTGTCTTATAACAGTTTGTCAGGTATGTTTTGGATTATTTTCAACATTTATATTTGTCTTTGTTCTAAACCAGGATGTAATTGGTTACCAGGATCTTATCCTCAAGGAATGTGATTTTGTCTAAATTGTGTTTTATTTATTTATTTTTGGTACATTTATGAATTTTCTTCTTCATTTTTGTCATAATTTTTCTACTCTTTTTCAAAGGAAAAAAAAAAATCAACATCCAAAATTTGAAACAAATTATGTAGTCACACCATGGGAGAAAAATTACTGTTATAATATTAATTAGTCCAAGTGGATCTAAAGGGTCATCGTCAGTCTTTGAAAATAAATGTATATTATTCTATCATTAAAACTTTTTGAAGGGTTTTTTCATAGGAAAAAAACTTAGCTCAAACTTATTATATCTATTATGCCAAGTTCTCCCATCACACATGACATGTGTTCTATTTATTTCATTTGGATTTATAATTAATTGATAATATTTTAAAAATATGATACATGGTCAAATATGATTGGATGACTTAAAATAATAGATATAAGAAACTTGTATTGTCTTTTTTCATATTGAATAAACCTTACAATGAACATGTCCCAAACGTTTCATTTTGATTTGGACAATCTCCATTATATTTTAATTTCATTATTTGTTAGTAATTATTATTTTAAAAAAGTTTGTAGAATCAACGAAAAGAATTTTTCTAGGTCAATTGGATTTCAATTGGTCTCTGAGATTTAATCATATCAAAATTTCTCAACAAAACACAACCAATTGATTTAAGGGAAAATCACTCCTAAGTCTCAAGTAAGCAACATATTATCAAAAAGGTCCCTATTTACAACTCTTCTACATGTATTCAGAATCTGTGAGTGTGTTTTAAATCTCCAGGAACTTTTCTGATAATATGTTGCTTGCTTAGGATTTAGGAGTGATTTTTCCTTAATTTAATCTATGGTTATTAGCCCACTCGCTTTAAAAGGGTTACACCATTTTTTGCGTGTTATCATTTACTATAATATATGTGTCATTTCTTAAAAAATGTGCAAGTCTTATTACACATGTTTCTATAGAATATTAATTTATCTCATGTGTAATAACTTGTGACACATAAAAAATTGTTACTGACAACATTTTCTTTCCCACCCCCTTAATATTTGAAGGAGGCATCCCAAATGAAATTGGTGATCTTTCACAGCTGAAGATATTGTTTCTTGGAGCAAATCAACTCACTAGTTCTATACCATCTTCATTATTTAACAATTCAGCGCTACATGAGATTGATCTTGGAATGAATCAATTATCTGGTAGTCTCCCAAAAAATGTGTGTTTTGGGCTTCCAAAACTTGAAATATTTTATTTGGATGTAAATGATTTGTCTGGCGAAATGCCCTTCATTTGGCATTAATGCAATGAATTAGTAGAGTTACAATTGGGTGATAACAAATTCAACAGAGGAAACATACCAAGTGACATTGGAAATTTGACCAACCTCCGGCGCCTGCATCTTAAAAACAGCAACTTGCAAGGTAAGAGTTGTAATTATATGGATGTCATAAATTCTATTCTAGTATTTCGTAAGGGATTAGTGAATGATGATTTTGTTATATTAATTTTTAAAGACATAGAACATGGTGCTTTCTTTTAATCCCAAAATGAATATGAATAAAAGGGAGCCCCAAAGGAAAATAATGTGATAAAAGGGCGTCATATAACACTACTTAGAGTTAAATTGAATTAAAAGGGTAGAGCATGACTTTTACCATTGATATATCTATCTTAGTGATCATTTGTATTTAGCTATTTATATTTAGGGATATGATATTCTTAAATCTGAATAATTTTCTTATTCGCATATTAATTTTAGCTTCCCAAAGTTTAGAAAAAAATTTCAAATATTGAAAACAAATATAAAATACCAAGGAACGAAAAATCGGACCAGGCAATGAACCGGTCACAGCACAGGTTCAAGGGTTAATGGGTCAACCGGGGTCTAACCGGTAGTTGAACCGGTCATATTAAAATATTATAATTTATTAGTGATAATATATATTAATATATTTTTAAACTTCTATAGATAAAAATAAAGATTTTTAGAAAAAAATGTTTAAAATCTATTAGTATTAGTTATAATACCTATATTTATACAAAGATATCTCATTTCCTATAATTATTATATCTTTTTAAATAATTTTTTTTCATTATTTTCTTCATTTTTTTATATTTGTTCTTTCTTTATCTATTTTTCTCTTCATTTTAGTCTTCAACTTTCCATTTTGCCCTCAAAAAACACAAAATAAAAATTTGAAAAATTTTTTTAAAAAAAAAAACAAAGAAAGAAACCGGGTCAACCGGTTGGACCACCAGTTTTAACCGGTTCTGACCAGTTTACTGATCAAACCGGACCGGACCATGGACTAGTTCCCGGTTCAACCAGTCGAACCAGCCGGTCCAGTCCGGTTTTTTGTACTCTGTAAAATACCAAACACTCGAATTCATCTTTATTTGAAATTTTTTAATGTAATCACCAGAGGTGTCATTTTTCAATTTGGAATGATTTTGCATGCCTTTGACTTTAGTTTGGGATTGGAGAAATATAAAATTACGTGTTTGTTTGTAAACAAAATGAGATTTTGTTTTTGGCCATTTCATTCATTCATGTTCATTCATAATGAGATGTCATAATGTTCATTTTTCAATTTGATTTTTTTTTTTCCAAAAAGAGTAATCCATACAAACGTGTTTGGAATATTTAATTTTAATTTGGTTAGTTATTATTAATTTATATTTTTAAAAATTTTGTAGTTAACAAAAATAATTTTTTTCATAGTTTTGAAAGAAATTATGAATAGCAAAAGTCAATGGATTTCAATGTGCCTGTTAGTTTTTTTTTCAGTTAATCACAATTAATTGAACTCATAATCTTCTTATTTATTATTGAATGAGAAGAATACACCTTATATGAAATATAGGAATTTCTCAGAATTAATTGATCAACCAAATCTGGAAAGATAACAATAATAAATCTATATTAATCCAAATTATAAAATAATAAACTGAACTAAAGCAAAAAATAGCGTAACGGGCCTTGAACAAGAACCAGTTTGTTCTTCAACGCTATTAATCCATCCAAATTTCTGAACCAATAACATCTCCAAGTTGTTTATTCTATGGTTATTAGACCAACCGAATTAAATGGGCTATTCCTTTTTGAAAACAAGTGTAGCTGTGTTTTATCATTAATAATACATTTTTGTTATTATTTCTACAAAATGTGCAAGTTGTGCCATATGTGTTTTCAAAAATACAATTTTGTTTTATTAAAAAAATACAAATTTGTCTCATGTACATAAAAATTTATTATACTTAAAAATTGTTATTGACATCACTCTCTTTTGTTGGCAAAAAAAAAAAAAAAAAAGACATCACTCTCTTTTTCCCACCTATTTGAAGGAGACATTTCAAATGAGATGCCAATCATTTACAACTAAAAACATTGTATCATTATTTAACAGTTGAGTCTACAATAAATTGATCTTGGAATAAATCACATATCTAGTACTCTCCCAACAAATGTGTGTTTTATGTAACTTTGTAGCTCTCTAGTGTGGCAATTTTTGTGTACTTATATATAAGTTTGCTAGTTTCTTTATAGCCTCTTAGTTTATCCTTTTTCCCTTTTTTCTCTTAAAATTTACAATACAACTCCTATACAAATATGTTCAATATATCCATCCCTTAATATTACAGTATACTTTAGCAAGTTTTTCATGTATTATTTATGTTTATTTGATATTTCTTGCTAACTAAAACTGCTTTAAACTTTTACGTCAGGAAAAGTTATGCTCTACACCTCCATACAAGGATTTTCTATTTTTATAAAAACTAGAACTTTAGTTTTTTGGCCAATGATGGATTCATAAAAAAGGAAGCAAGTGCATTAAAATAATTTTTAAATACACATCAAGTGGTTTTTAACAATTTACTTAAAAGATGACTATGAATGTGATTGTAGGAGTAGCTATCAATTATATGTGTTTCTAAAGAATATAAATTTATCTCATGTGTATCTATATATGAATAATGATTTTGCTATATTACTTTTAAATACATGGAATGCAATGCTTTCCTAAAGTAAATATGAATAAAATGGTACTATTTTCTGAATCATTAAAGAAACATGGAGCCCGAAGGAAAATAACCAGATCAAAGGGCCCCATATAGCACTACTTAGAGCTAGATTGGATTAAAAGAGTAGATTATGACTTTTATCATTGATATCTCTATCTGAGTGATCATTTGTATTCAGCTATTTATATTTAGGGATATGATAATTGATATTCTTAAATCTGAATAATCTTTTTATTTACATATTTATTTTAGCTTCCCAAACTATAGAAAAAAACTTCAAATATTGAAAACAAATATAAAATACCAAACACTCTAATTAATCTTTATTTGAAAATTTTTAATGTAATCATGGGTGATGTCATTTTTCAATTTGGAATGAGTTTGTATGCCTTTGTTTTTCGACATTTCATTCATTCATAATGTTCGTTCATGAGCTGATGGGACCACATGATATTTAAAACTTGGAAACAACATTTTTTAGGTGCTCTCCATCATATCATTTATACTTTGTTCAATAAAAAAGCTAAATTAATGTGGCCGCTTGTTGACTGTATATGAATGCATGTATTTGCAACTTATATCGCTCTCTTATTCTCTTCAACTCTGTATTTTTCCTCTTCCTTTCTCTGATTAATTTTATTTTTTTAACATTTTTAATCATTTCTTTCTTATTTCGAAAATTTATAAAATCGTATTAAATAATTATTCAACAATTACAACATAAAACACTTATCTCATTAGCTATATAATTATTAAAAGTTAGGCAATTCGATGGTTAGAATATATTTGATTTCTGCCTTTTTAATATTTATGCGTGGACTATTAAGCATAAAACAAATATTCAAGTTTTTTGAATTAGTACGTAAAACACGTGTAATTTTTTTATATAGTAAATTATATGAAAATGATATTACCTATTTTATTTTTCTCTTACCCCCATTTGGAAGTGAAGAATAGATGGGAGGAACGAAAATGGGAAGAGAGAAAATAGAAATAAGAGAAAATATAAGAGAAAATGTTATCACCTCTATTATTTGGACCCACCCTATTTTCTTCCCCACTTTCTTTCCTTTCACATTTTCTCTTCTATCCAATCAAAGGAAAATTTATTTTCCCTTTCATTTTCCTCCCCAAGTTTCTTTCTTCTCTCATTTTCTCCCTATCCAAACATAGCATTAAAGTCTGTACAATTACAAAAAGTTACGTCTAGTTCTTAATATAAGATCCAGTTAACTAATTTACAGAGATTAAGGAAGCTAAATAAATTACTTTAAAATATTTATATTTATTGATTTTCCCCAAACTAATTTGCATGGTTTATAGATTGATATATAATATAATGATATACATAAGTATTTAGATAGATCAAGTAATATATACAATAATTAAATAATTTATATAGTTTCTTTAATCTTTACAAATCAGTCAACTGGGTTTTATATTAAGAACTGGAGTTAATTTTACCTATCAATTTTATATTATAATTGTATAATAAACATATTATGAAAATATTTTGACCCATTTTATTTTTCTTTTAAAGTCCATTAAGCTTTTTTACAAGTTTTTTTAGTTGATGTTAATCCTTTTTTTTTTTTTTTTGGCCAACTTTAGTTGATGTTGATCAATTGTATTTCGATGCCGAACGAACTCTTTACAAGCATGAGACTATTATTTTTTATCGTCATTCTTTTCTTTTAATATTTTTCTATAGTAAAAAAAAATTAAAATGAGATTTTTTTTTTTTTTTTCCTTTCATTAATATTGTACATATTAGCAATGGGGTTAAATGAAGCTAGTAATTTACATTCACAAAAATAACAAAAATTCATGAATCGATGCTATTCTATGATTTTCTATAATCTTTTTATATAATTATCTCCACCACAGTAAAACTAAAATGAGATGTTTTTTTTCATTTCTTTTTTTTTCCATTTCATTCATTCATATATTGTTCATTCATAAATGGTACTTATATACAGATTGTGATTATAATCTCAAAATAAAAGAAAGATAGGATTATCATTTGAGATTTAAAACATGAAAAATAATTTTTTTTTATTTACTCCTATATCTTGACGACAACAATTTACTCATTGCAAGGTAAGGCTTTTAATTAATTATACGTTATGTGTTTTTGTTTTAATCTATCCAATGAAAAATAATCTTAAAAATAGATTTTGCTTTTCATTTTTTTCATCGTTTTAAAGAATTGTAAGAAGCTTGTCAAATTGCTTTCCCAGTAAAAAAAAAAAAATCTTAAAAAGAGCAATAAGATAATGTTGGGTGACTAAAACTGACATGGAGCCCTGTAAAAAATCGGTCTGAAATAATTTCATGACCTATCAATATTTGATGTGGCATAGTAATTTCCTAATGTGTGCGTGGTGTGTGTGTTTGTTTATTTTTAACGTGGTTTATCTATTCTTTTAATGTTAAACATGAATGTCACTTTCTATATCAAAACAGGTGAAATCCCATCATCTCTCTTCACCATTTCTTCTTTAAGAATTTTAAGTTTAGCGAAGAACAATTTGAATGGTAGTCTTCCAACATCAATTGATAATGAGACGTTGTTGGAAGAATTAGATCTGTCATGGAATTTTTTTACAGGTACGTTCAATCTACACATCTCTTAATTTTATGCTTTAACAAAAATCTTATTTTTATGTATACTATATTTCCTCCAGATCGTGTAACTAAAAGTATTTAAATTCCTTAAATAAAAACTACAATTTTAACCTTTTAAGTCTATGAAGAATTCATAGCCAGATTTCAAAGTTAGAGCCTTGTGAATAATAAATAGTTTTAATGCAAAATATAAATAACCTGGTTGTTCATTTTATATTGGTGAAATTAATTCCATAATCTCTCTTTAGCATATCTTTTTTAAAAGAGTTTTAATGTCCAATTGGTAATTGATATCATATTGGAAAAGTCCCTCTTAAATTAATTTCCAACAAAATTTAAATAATAGTATATTAATTTTAAGCCTCTAATTAACAAAATTCCATGTATTACTTATACAGTTGTGTGTGAATTAAGGAAATTCCTAGACTTACTATACCAACAAACAAATATTATGTATTTTTTTCATAGGTGGAATTCCTTCATTCCTTTGGAAGATGCTCTCTTTGAGATATGCTAGCGTTGCCATGAATCATTTAAAGGGTAATTTGCCAGAAGAAATGTGTCATCAACTCCCTTTACTTGAAGCCTTTGCTGTTGATGGTAATCAATTAGAGGGAAGCATTCCAAAATCAATAAGCAACTGCACATCTTTGAAAGAATTATATTTGGATGGTAACTCATTTACAGGTATGTACTTTACTTCTGAGTTTTCTTTTCTTTTTAAATATTTTTCCCTAAAATTAAATTATGGTTTCTTTTTCATTATATGTATAATTTGTAACAACTCTATATTGTTTAATTGAAATTTAAATTATACTTAATATTTTCTTAAAAAATTAAAACGTGGGAATTAACAAATGTAAAAGAAACAAAAAAAAAATTATTTAGATATGTGTAAAAAAATCAAGGGAAAATGAAATACCAAAAATTAAATACAGGCCTACACTTTTAACAATTTTCTGATAAGGACTTTTCATAATATTGCTAAAAGACTATAATGCCCCTCTATAATTAAAAGAGAAAAATTAAATGTAGATGCATGCCTTATTTTAGTTTTAATTTTTTCAGTTAAATTTAATTTATATTTTCCTTTGTTTGTAGTTTATTTATTTGTTTGTTATTTGATTGTGATTCATTCTAAAAAGTAATTAGACGACAGGTAAAGATGAAAAAAAAAAACAAAATCTAAATTATCATTGTAAATAAAACAAACAAACAACAAATATGTTTCTGCAAAGGATGCTTTTAGAAGATTCACTGACACTATAAATTGAGAGTGTCACACCTCATTCTAGAATTGCTTATTAAAATTGTTTAGTCATTTAAGAACCACATGTGACTCAATTAGTACTCTTACAAGGATGAACTATATAAAACTTTTCTAAAGGCTAGAGGACGTTATATAATAAATTTTTCTCAATTCAAAATTCATAAATAACTCATTTCATATCCAAAAATAGTGGTTCAAAACTCTCTCTTTAGCTCTTTGAAATGCTTTTTATGATAAAATTAAGACGCGGGCTCAACAGGATCTCATTGGGTCTAGAACTTGTCTAATAATGTACATAGGAATTTTCTGCAAATATTGCAAAATTATGACCCAACTTGGAAAACTCATATCTTTTTAATCTGCACATCTAGAAATTACAAATTAATACTTATTTTAAAGCTTATGATGTGCACTAGTTTCATGCTAAATTTCATGATTTAGATAAAATGTTTACCCTATATAAAGTCAATCACTAGACTGAAGTTTCAGCATGAATATAAACTAGTTATCGCTTATAATTTTGGATAACAAAGCTCACCCATTACTCCTTTTGGAGTTATGTACAACCCAAAACAAACTTTAAGCTTACATGCCAAAGTAATTATAATAATCCACATTAATGCAAAATTAATGTGACAAAACATGTGTGCCATATGCTTTCTTCCATCCACCTTAACTAAGCTTCCACCAGCTTCTCCTTCCCTAAAGATGTACTAATTCCTATGGTTAACATAGAGAGGGGTGAGATTGGAGAATTTTAGTAGTAATAATCATATTTCAGTATATAATGCATGGTAAATAACTAAGCATGTGAAATAAACTACAAAGAACAATACCTTACAATAACCGAATAACTGTAAAACCAAATAAATGAAACTTTTATTACACATGGCCAGGACAATAATAGAAGAAGGAAATCTACATATTCTCATGTTTAATTGAGGCAATAAAGACACAAACAAACATGCAACAAAAAAATAATACACGAAATTAATTATTAAAGCTACTTTTATCATGCTCTCTCACACTTGCACTTCTTTCCTAATGTCCTCTTGGTGGAGTTAGGGCACAAATCAAATCCTAACATTTGTATGTGCATGCAAGATAGTTAACATCTGTATCATTCATGTCATAGATGAACTATTTCTCGTCTAGATGGTGCTGTTCAAATAGGGAATATAAATAAAGTTCACAAACTTATACTTTAATATTCCAATTGCCCATTTAATCACGCACATGGTTAAGCCTCGACCATTCAACATGTAATTATTACTTTTAAGAATTGCTTTATGTATTACCTCACTCAAAGGTCACTTATCAGAGTTGTTTAGCCATTTAAGAACTACATGTGACCCAAAGAGTGCTCTTGTTACACCTAAAAACTTCATAACTTTAAACTCTTTCTCTAAAATTGGGTACTAGGAGACAATGAATTTTCCTAAAAATTTTGAAAAATTATAACTAATTCAATATATCTCCAAAATTAGTCGTTCAAAGCTATATTTTTAACTCTTCAAATGCTCTTTGAAAGAAAAATAATGCCAAAGTTCGTTTCCATTCCATTTGGTACAGAAAACACACATTTATAAAATCTATACAAAACATTTTTGTAGCAGATTTCCTACCTTCTCAGTTCTGTTAGAAAAATCATAACTATTAAACCACAAATCTAAAAATTATGCTTTATGACTTGTATTAAACCTCAAAATGTGTACTACCATATCACAAATTTCCATAGTCTAATTCATAAGTTTGCTCTGACAAGCGTTACTCTGTAATTCGCAGTTCAAAATAACATAGCAACTAGCTAACTTACCTACTTCATCCATTCTTGTTATGTTTATAACATAAAACTCACCTTAGGCATTGATAAGCCCATTTTACCTCCTTATAGAGTATTATTTACATGCCAAAATATATACACATATATACATACATATCCTTAATATTAAAAGTAATCATAGCTAGTCATATAGTTAGAAACTTAAACAAAATACAATTATCAAGGCCCTTTAGCGCCAACCTCTAATCTTCACCAACCACTATGCACTTGCCCTTAGAAGTACTTTCCCTTACTGTATAGGATGGAAGAAGGTTGATATTCAGGAAAATCTCAGTAGCAACTACTTTTCATCATGCTAATCATACAAGGTTAATAACTATGCATGTAAATATAAGCCATAGAGAACAAGACATTTCGAATAACTAAGCTGAATAGCTAACTAGTGCACATATATCTTACTAATAATTGAAATGAATAACTAACTGGTGTACAATCACTTGCAGATAGATAAACTGAATAAATAACTTATGCACATTTATTTTACAAATAGATAAAATAATATATAACTAGCGCATATACACTAGGCAAATAATTGCTCTTCCGATCTATCTGTGCACATGGCTATGGAAAATATCTATGCAAGGATAATTTACATGCTCTCATGTTTAACTATAGCAAAATGACACAAAAACATATGGCAACCAATGCACAATAACATAAGAGGAAAAGAGTTGCTACTTCTTGTGCTTTCTTCCATTTCACCTTCTCCTTGTTTCTTTCTTTGTTGATTCCTTAGAGGGCTTGGGCAAATATCAAGACCTAACATTTATGTGTATAAGGGTAGGTTAACACTTTTATTATTCACAACTGGTACCAAATCTTCTTAAATCATAGCTTTACCTTTTTTTATAAAAGATGTTGGTCAACTTGGACAAAAGTGTGTGTGTCTACATATACGTGTGTGTGTGTGTGTGTTTATATATATTAATGGCAAAAGCAATCTTTAATTTCTCAAAGACCCCAAACTTTAATTTTTTAACTTAGCCCTTTTGTTTTACTGTTGTCTCTTAACTATAACTTAATCACACACCATTAACCCTTATAGTTTATTGGAGCCATATTAAATAGAACACAAATAAACTCTTTCCTTTGATAATACATCTTTTCAAAACAGGGCAAGGAAGAACATTATATAAAACGTAGGCCTCTTGTTGCCAATTTCCTCAAAATGACCTATACATGCCCAAATAAACAGTGAGTGCCCTTTTTTTTCTTTGACCACGAACCTTCGAACTTAATAAACCTCCTTCTTCATTTTCTAATTTTGAAATTATAAAATTTTAGCCCTTATCTCAAATGTTTCCCTTGGCTAAGACATAGCACATAGATGCATAAATCTCCACTTTAGAGAATAATGTTTCTAAACTTGTATTCTTAACACTTCCCTATACAAGTTTCCATTCCAAGTTCATAGGAGGGCTCAAATTGAGCAAAAATTAACTATCACAAGCTCAAAAGGATGCTGACCAAACAGGGGAGAGAAGGATAAAATTATGAATTAATTTCATTTCTTCAATTATTATCTTAGAAGCCTTTACACGTGTAAGATATGGGTTACAGGTTGAGAGATTTGCTCCATATTAAAACACCGTAAACAGTGAGAGTTTCCTAAAAACTCTTCCTCTAAAAATTCAATCTAGAGGGGAACAACACAACAACATCACTCAAATCATACCATCATACTCATCTAGGTACTTCATGACATAGAATAGCCTCTCCATTTTAAGTCTGGAAATTTTCCAATTTTAAAAGCATTAGTTTAATCATCATTCAAGCACTTATTACACAAATTTTTAACCGTTTAAAACAGCTGTTGTCACTTAAAGTAGCAAACAGCAAGTCTTCACTAAAATTTCAGCTTCAAAAGTTCAACCCAATAGGCATTACTCTTCATTTAATTAAATCACTTATATATCATTTAATTTCCTTGGCCTAGAATTTCTCTAGCCTACTATAAAACACTCGGGACAGCATCACTTATCAATCTGAAATTGCAGATTCAAAATATGCTCCAAGAAAATTCAAACTTCAGCAATTGCATTTAACCACAATCCACACCATATATCATCCACACAAATCTTAATATATGCTAGGGCTATGATTTTTCTACTTGTTCCTTTATTATCTCTCACTAGAACCAATTTTTCTTTCATCATAATATTGCAAACTACTCATCAAATCAAGAAAATAAAGATATAATGTGATTCTAGACACTTACTGTAACACCCCGATTTTTGATTAAGGGCTAATGGCATTGAGATTGATTATAAAATTGTGTAATTAAATATTTTGAGAGAAATATGATATGAATTTAGTATACATGTGTGTGGTATTTGAGATCAAGGGTTGAGATTCATTATTGATGGGTCGGAATCCTATACATTGTGTCTATGTGAGCTCATAGTGGAAGTGGATGAGATGGTGACATGTGGCATTGTGGAGGCCTTTGGATGAGGCACTAGAGGACAAAATAATTCATTTCCTCTCTTTTTTCTCTCTCCCATGCGCATGGAAGGGGCCAAGGGGGGCAGAAATTCTGATCATCACTCTCATTTCTCTCTTCTCTCTCTTCTCTCTTCATTTTCGCCATTTTTGGCCAAAGAAGAAGAAGGAAAAGCTTGCATTTAAGGTAAGATCTTGACCTCTAATGCCAAAACTCCCTTCATTAAAGTTGATCCTTGAGCTAAGAGCTTTCATCCTATGGTTTTAGATTCTCCATTGGTGGTGATTGAGGAATCACGAAATTATGAACTTGGGAGAATCATGAAGTGCCTTTGGGAAAGTTGTTGAGGTGAGTGAAAGCTTCCTTCTCATATAAGATTGGTGGCCATTGATTAGGCCTTAAATTTCTGGAATTTTAGCCCTAATTTCGTGATTTAGGGTCTTGTGGTGTTTGAATTGTTGTTGTCATGGAATTAGTGCCTTGTTAAGTGTTTTGAATGAATGGTATTGAATTGAAGCTTAAATGTGAAGTTTGGCACTTTTTGTGTTGGTTTTATGCTTTGGTCAAAACAGGGCATATAAATGGGTTGTGAATTTGGTCATTTTGAGGTTACCATTGTGTTCCTTGAGTGATTTTGTGTGGGAATAAGCTTGGTTATTAATTTTGGAGTTGTTGAACACTTTGGTAGAAAATTGGAAATCTGTTTGGTTTAAGCTCTGTTTTGCGCAGTAAATTTGTATGAGCGTTTTGAATGACCAAATGGTATTGGAAAATTCTGAAACTTTCCAGTCTTAAAGTTCACATCCCAAGCTTCAAAATGGACATATAATTTGTGCCATTTCGTTTTGTCTACTGTGAGTTATAGCTGTCCAAAGTTTGAGGTCGAAAATGGATTCTGTTTTGGGACAGTCTTGAGTTTTTGGTGATTCTGGATTTGTGTAGTGATTTCCAGTGAATGGCTATATTTTTCCTTGAAAGAGGACTTATATACCTTTCATTTGGCTTTGGAATCACTTCGTTTCGATTTTTCTAGATTTAGTTATGAATTTTGGAAGTTCGCCCAGAGTCAGGAAATTTCTGGGCCGCGGCCCAAGAGTGGCTGGACCGCGGCCCAAGACTTTCTGGCCTTATCTGGGCCGCGGCCCATGAGTGGTGGGCCGCAGCCCAAGGCCTTCTGACCATCTTTGGGCCGCGGCCCAAGGAATGGTGGGCCGGGGCCCACACCTATGTTCCAGCACTTTGTGATTTTGAAAAGTGACCTTCAATCTATTGTTTCTCAGTCTTTTGGGGCTTTGATTAGAGGCATTTGGGGCCTCTTAAGGGTCAATTATGATAGCCAAATCTAAGTATTATGAAAGTGAGAATTTGGAAAAGAGAATGACCATATGTTCTTGATTTGGTTATAGGGTTGGGTATTCACCCTGATTATGATTTGATATCCGCTTGGATCGTGAGTAGCCGACGCTGGAGCATACGTGGAAAGAATGAGTGTAGGGAATTTACCTCTCCTGCATGTATTGATAATTGTATTTGTGTATTGATGCATGTTATTGCTTTGCGTGATTATGTGAGACATGTATGAATGATTGTAGCTCTGTTTCTAGTTATGCTATGGCCATGAGTATGTTGTTGAAACATTGAGCATGCGGATATATCATGATGTGAACATGAGTTATTGTGATGCAAGCATGTCATGCATTAAATACTTATCTTGCATGCATATTGGTATGTGTTTCCTACTGAGATTCCCCAGAATCTCACCCTCCCCTACCAACATTTTAGACAGGACAAGTGGCTCAAGGAAGGAGCAACCACCCAAGGACAAAGAGAACTCGTTTCTGGGTGAGAGCTTGGTAGTGGGTTATCAATGTGTAGTTGAGAATATATATGTGTACATTCGGATTAGCATTTGACTATGTATTCGAGTAGATTGTGTAATCCCTATTGGTGGAGTTGTATGGGCTAATGTGCCCTATGATTATTGAGCGAAGATATGATTCCGGGATTGCCGGAAATTTATATTGCGTACTCTGATATTTGTATAAATGTAATTTATCTTCGCATAGTAATTATATTCGGAGTGTAAATATGAGACCGTGTTTTTAATAATTTCGAAATGTAATTGTGAAAACCCCGTCTGGTTGATGGGTTTATAAATGATGTTTTGTCTTATTGGTCTCTATTTCACGTTAATTGCATAATCCGGATATTAATTACGGCAGGGGGTTACATTTTTGGTATCAGAGCCGTAGTTCCTGGCAAAAATGGGAATTTGCTAGGATAGCTCCCTTAGATCTCTACCTTGGTGGTAGATGATGTCTTGTGATAGTGATTATGTATACACATGTGTGATTGGTTATTGTGGACATAAGAGATTTGAGGAATATGTGTATACATTGGGGTTATTCTAGAGTGGCGAATCATTGTGTAATCGAAAGATATAGTGATTCGTCCGAGAATTTGAGGTATAAAACCCAGAGGTGGTGGTAATCAGACTTCTAGTTGATTTGAAAATCGAGGAAAATGGTTTCCAAGATGTTTGATATTGAAGTTCTAGGTATCATGACTAACCTAGATGTTGGGGATGTAACCCAGGGTGGTATGATGTTACATGTAGTAATGTTATACTGAGCTTGTGTGTGAAAAGGCCTTAAGACCTAGGGGATCGGTGTGTCTTAGGCTGGCCGAGATATTTAAACTTGTGATGGAGTTAAGGATGCTCCTTGGAATTGAGGGAAGTGATTTCCCGGTTCAACGGAGGTTGTGGCTTTGAGAGCTAAATTGTGATCTAAGGATTAGACTCAATAGCTGGGTTGATTCTTAGGAATTGGATTTGACCTCAATGGTCTGTGGTACCAGGGTATGGTACAGGAAGTGAATTGAAATGTGTATCAATTATTCTGAGAGTGTTGGTTGTTAATCCAGCACAGGGAGAAAGTCATCTACGGAGGATTTGGATCGGAGAGCGCTATCTACGGGGACTTTTGATCGGAAAGGGCTACCTACGGTGAGATCCGATTGGAAAGGGCTACCTACAGAAAACTCTGATCGGAGGGGCTGACCAGTCAGTGGACTGAGTGAAGCACCGAGTGCAGTAGCGTAGTGTGGAGCCACCATGACGATGAACCCTAGAGTGGAGCCACCATGACGATGACCCCTAGAGTGCAGCCGCCTTGATAATAAACCGTGGAGAGCAATTGCCGTGATGTGAATCGTAGAGTAGAACTATGAGGACGTTAGGAGTATGGGCTCTTAACGCGGTGTTGATTGTGGCTTTGAATGATTCAAGATGAATCGGGCTAAGGTTTTACACAGATGAATATATGTTGGGAATATTGTCAGTTGTGGTGGGAGATTCCTATGGGAATCCTGTTACATCAACTTGACATTGTTATAGCACAGATGAGGAGTTAGACCTCAAAGTGTGCAGCGGAATCGTGGTAATGTAATATGTTTGAAGATTGGGTTGAGCAGAAGCTCGAGGTTGCTGTGAGAATGATATGATAACTATGGCTTCGGGAGGTAAAACTTCGGGGTCAAGTTGTGTTGTAAAGAGAGGTCTTGAAGGATCTCAGTACGTGAAAAGAATTCGAGATGTTGAAGGTGAAGTTGTTGAGATGCCTGGTTCCAGCTTGTTGCAATTGTGCATTGAGTTCACCCGTTCTCCTTTGCGAGGGAGTTATGTGCCGTTGGTCGGATTGCCGGTTGAGGCTGCCGACGGAGCCGTCTGGTAGGGTTGCCGATCGAGGCTGCCGGCGGGGTGGGTGTGATTATGTGAAAAGCCGAAAGGCTATTTGTGAAGGCCGACGGGCCATTTGTGAAAGCCAGATAGCTATATGAGCTATAGGGCTATGTGTTTGCACTGCCACGCCAATAGTCCCTGAGTAGCTAACAACAGTTCGGGTAAGACTGTGTGTTTTCCCGGCGGAGAAAGGGGATGAGGGTGGAGTGTGATGTGGAAGCCGAAAGGCTATGTGTGAGCATCGCTACGCCAATAGTCCCTGAGTAGCTAGCAACGGTTCGGGTTAGACTGTGTGTTTTCCCGGCGGAGAAAGGGGATGAGGGTAGGGTGTGATTGAGGACTTACCATTGTGAGCCAGAATGGCTATGTATGCACTGCCACACCGATAGTCTCTAAGTCGCTAGCAACGGTTCGGGTAAAGACTGTGTGTCTTCCCGGCGGTAAAAGGAGATGAGGGTGGAGTGTGATTGTGAATCTGTGATAGTTGCGAATAAGCTGGGATTGAGGTGTGTCGTAGCAGAGCAGAGCTAGTTCAGCTGATGGCTAATTCGACTACATGATCGGGGGTTCTCGTTTGTGAGGGCAATTACCCCGGCATGGCCAGCATGGCTAGCCACCAGGTTGGTTGCACCGGTGTTGACCCAAGGCCGAAAGGCGGTGTGTAAAATTAGAGTCTGCAATGTACGTTTGATAAGGAAGTGGATTCTCTTGTGAGTCCTGGGTCCCATGTAAGTGTACCCAGCCTGCTCCGCACTGCGTGGTGGGAGAGGGCACCAACCGTTGTGGCCCGGTGGGGTGAGACGGCGGTGGGGTGTGACAATAATTGTGAGTCTTGGGTGAAGTGTGAGTAACCCAGCCACCGTCTCGGGGCATCCCCAGCGGGGGGTAAAATCGGGGTGGGCACCATCGGCGCGGGGCATCCCTAGAGGGGGTAAAACCGGGGTGGGCACCATCGGCACGGGGCATCCCTAGAGGGGGTAAAACCGGGGTGGTTGTGACAATAAAATTGTGAGTCCGGTAACCCACGGGCATCCATCGGACGGGTGTGATGTGGGAGCCAGCCACGCAGCGGAAGCGTGGGCACCCATTAAGGGGGGTGTGACAATAAAAGGCGCCTGGATAGAAGAGACTGAGATTCTAGGTGGACCATTACAATCAGGTACTTTGGATAGAAGAGATTGAGATTCTGGAGTGACCTGATGATGTGATATGTGTTGATGTGAATGTAAACCGTGTTGTGAATGCCGAAAGGGCAATGTGTATTTGTGAGACAGCGGGAAATTGTCGTATTTGTGCAAGCGGCGGAAGCTGAGGTATTCTTGCAAGGTGATATGTGTACAAGTGGCGAAAGCTACGTATCATTGTGTATACAACCGTGGGTGCTGTCGTCTTGTGACAATCGTCACGGATTAATGTGAATCTGTCGTGGACATTGTGATTGAGGCCCAAAAGTCCCGGATGGGTGAGGGTAATGCCGTGAAACTTGATACGGCAATGTGATTGTTGTGAATACCCGAAAGTCTCGGTTATTACCAGTGGAATACTGATGAACGTACGGGTGAGGGTAATGCTGTGAAAGTGGATACAGCGAAGGCATAAGTGCTTGTGTATACGGCTGAAGCTGTTGTTTGTGAAATGAGTTTGTGATGTTGTTGAGTTATTCCAGGATGGAATCACTAAATTCAGTTAAGCAGGGTGGTGGCCTATGCTGCCTAACTGCTGAAATCTTATGATATGGCTCATGAATTAGAGTCACCGGATATTGAGATGCGCTAGCCACTCATGAGTGAGGAGGGCTTGCGACGATTGTGGTTATGTGGTGATAGAAAGTATGGCAATCGTGTGTGGAGGCGATTGCACTTGTTTGGAAATAGTGTGATGATTGTGTTCGAGTAGCAATCGTGAAATGGGCCGATTGCAGTTTATGGCAACTAAGGTTGCAATCATTTGACAGGTGAGTTTGTGTAGCAATCGTGAAATGGGCCGATTGCAACCATTATAGCAATGATGTTGCATTTGTGTTTACGCCAAAGATGTGGAGCTGTTACCTGTGAGGGGTGATAGCAGAATTAGGCGGCGATTAAGAGAATCTCGAGTGTTGTGTGGTTGGAAAGAAACCAAACACGACACATTAGGCCGTATATGATTTGATGATTGTGATTGTGGTGGATCCCTGTTTGATTTTGTGAAGTACCATAATGTGTTGTGAACAAGCAAGGGTTTGGGTATATCCTACCCAGCTTGATGGTTTATGTGAATTATGATCGAACGAGGTGGAAGCCTCTCGAGTTGGAAATGGAGATCACGTATATGTAAGAGTGTCTCCGAATATTGAGATCATTAAAGATGGTCAAGCAAAGACATTGAGTTGTGACGCATTGGTCTGCTTTGACTCTTGCTAGAGTTAGACCTATTGTGTATAGATTGTTTGAGTGGTCTAGTGGAGACCATCCCAATATGAAATAAATTGTGAAACGGAAGCTGTCGTGAAGAAGCGTCCGGAGTTTATGTCCTTAGTGGTGGAACAAATTTCGAGGACGAAATTTATTGAACGGGGGGAGAAATGTAACACCCCGATTTTTGATTAAGGGCTAATGGCATTGAGATTGATTATAAAATTGTGTAATTAAATATTTTGAGAGAAATATGATATGAATTTAGTATACATGTGTGTGGTATTTGAGATCAAGGGTTGAGATTCATTATTGATGGGTCGGAATCCTATACATTGTGTCTATGTGAGCTCATAGTGGAAGTGGATGAGATGGTGACATGTGGCATTGTGGAGGCCTTTGGATGAGGCACTAGAGGACAAAATAATTCATTTCCTCTCTTTTTTCTCTCTCCCATGCGCATGGAAGGGGCCAAGGGGGGCAGAAATTCTGATCATCACTCTCATTTCTCTCTTCTCTCTCTTCTCTCTTCATTTTCGCCATTTTTGGCCAAAGAAGAAGAAGGAAAAGCTTGCATTTAAGGTAAGATCTTGACCTCTAATGCCAAAACTCCCTTCATTAAAGTTGATCCTTGAGCTAAGAGCTTTCATCCTATGGTTTTAGATTCTCCATTGGTGGTGATTGAGGAATCACGAAATTATGAACTTGGGAGAATCATGAAGTGCCTTTGGGAAAGTTGTTGAGGTGAGTGAAAGCTTCCTTCTCATATAAGATTGGTGGCCATTGATTAGGCCTTAAATTTCTGGAATTTTAGCCCTAATTTCGTGATTTAGGGTCTTGTGGTGTTTGAATTGTTGTTGTCATGGAATTAGTGCCTTGTTAAGTGTTTTGAATGAATGGTATTGAATTGAAGCTTAAATGTGAAGTTTGGCACTTTTTGTGTTGGTTTTATGCTTTGGTCAAAACAGGGCATATAAATGGGTTGTGAATTTGGTCATTTTGAGGTTACCATTGTGTTCCTTGAGTGATTTTGTGTGGGAATAAGCTTGGTTATTAATTTTGGAGTTGTTGAACACTTTGGTAGAAAATTGGAAATCTGTTTGGTTTAAGCTCTGTTTTGCGCAGTAAATTTGTATGAGCGTTTTGAATGACCAAATGGTATTGGAAAATTCTGAAACTTTCCAGTCTTAAAGTTCACATCCCAAGCTTCAAAATGGACATATAATTTGTGCCATTTCGTTTTGTCTACTGTGAGTTATAGCTGTCCAAAGTTTGAGGTCGAAAATGGATTCTGTTTTGGGACAGTCTTGAGTTTTTGGTGATTCTGGATTTGTGTAGTGATTTCCAGTGAATGGCTATATTTTTCCTTGAAAGAGGACTTATATACCTTTCATTTGGCTTTGGAATCACTTCGTTTCGATTTTTCTAGATTTAGTTATGAATTTTGGAAGTTCGCCCAGAGTCAGGAAATTTCTGGGCCGCGGCCCAAGAGTGGCTGGACCGCGGCCCAAGACTTTCTGGCCTTATCTGGGCCGCGGCCCATGAGTGGTGGGCCGCAGCCCAAGGCCTTCTGACCATCTTTGGGCCGCGGCCCAAGGAATGGTGGGCCGGGGCCCACACCTATGTTCCAGCACTTTGTGATTTTGAAAAGTGACCTTCAATCTATTGTTTCTCAGTCTTTTGGGGCTTTGATTAGAGGCATTTGGGGCCTCTTAAGGGTCAATTATGATAGCCAAATCTAAGTATTATGAAAGTGAGAATTTGGAAAAGAGAATGACCATATGTTCTTGATTTGGTTATAGGGTTGGGTATTCACCCTGATTATGATTTGATATCCGCTTGGATCGTGAGTAGCCGACGCTGGAGCATACGTGGAAAGAATGAGTGTAGGGAATTTACCTCTCCTGCATGTATTGATAATTGTATTTGTGTATTGATGCATGTTATTGCTTTGCGTGATTATGTGAGACATGTATGAATGATTGTAGCTCTGTTTCTAGTTATGCTATGGCCATGAGTATGTTGTTGAAACATTGAGCATGCGGATATATCATGATGTGAACATGAGTTATTGTGATGCAAGCATGTCATGCATTAAATACTTATCTTGCATGCATATTGGTATGTGTTTCCTACTGAGATTCCCCAGAATCTCACCCTCCCCTACCAACATTTTAGACAGGACAAGTGGCTCAAGGAAGGAGCAACCACCCAAGGACAAAGAGAACTCGTTTCTGGGTGAGAGCTTGGTAGTGGGTTATCAATGTGTAGTTGAGAATATATATGTGTACATTCGGATTAGCATTTGACTATGTATTCGAGTAGATTGTGTAATCCCTATTGGTGGAGTTGTATGGGCTAATGTGCCCTATGATTATTGAGCGAAGATATGATTCCGGGATTGCCGGAAATTTATATTGCGTACTCTGATATTTGTATAAATGTAATTTATCTTCGCATAGTAATTATATTCGGAGTGTAAATATGAGACCGTGTTTTTAATAATTTCGAAATGTAATTGTGAAAACCCCGTCTGGTTGATGGGTTTATAAATGATGTTTTGTCTTATTGGTCTCTATTTCACGTTAATTGCATAATCCGGATATTAATTACGGCAGGGGGTTACACTTACCTTCGTCTAGAATGTCACTTGCATGTTGGATAAACCTCCTCCTCCTTCCACTTCTTCTTCTTCATCCCCTTTTCAGTTTCTCTCCACTGTCTCCCTCTATCTTCTATTGAAGATCGAAAAAATGAATGAGAAGGCTGAGAGGCAGAGGTTTTTAGTGAGGGTAAATTAATTATTTTATTCCTTAGTCCCTCTCACATAAAGCTTATGAGATAAGCTTTGATCTTGAAACATTTTATTGGACCAAGCCATTCAAAACTGAATCTCATCTCCTTGACCTGATTTACCACGGTTTGGGCCTCATACTTTGGGCTTAATCTTGGCCTAGATTTGTTTTTTGGGTTTGGGGTAATGAATTTACCATTTTACCCTTTCTTTATTGGTACTTAATTACCAAATAAATACCAAAAACTAATGTAGGGCACTTTGTGAAACATTTTGGCCTCCATTAGCTTCTTTATAGTATAAAATATCATATCTGAAATCTACAACATAAAAATCTACCTCTAACCATTTTTCTTTGAATTTTCGGGATGATTAGCCTTTAATTCCCAGAAATTATGTTAAGAATTATTTAGGACACTTTTGGGGAACTAAACCTCTTCATAATTTTTCTAACTCCACAAAATAATATTTTATAATGCTTCCTCAACCTCTTTAGGCCACTAAATAATTTTAACCCCATTCCTTTCCATAAAAATTCACTTGAAAATAGGCTTTTGGCCAATAATTCATTTTTGAGGTGTTATGATTATAAATAATATCTCTATACCTCAATTATGCCCCCTATTTGTTCATATTTTTCTCTAATGTTTTGGCATCTACCCAAAATTATACTTTTTGGGCAATTTAACTAATTTAACTAGTAGTCAAAATTCGGATGTTACATTTTAGCTTTTAAATATCTTGAGTACCATCTAAAATTTTTCTTTCAATAATGACCAACTTGATATGAACATTAGCACCATCATTTTGCACCTTTCTCATATACTAAACGACTTAATGTTATATTCTAGAAATTTTCCAGATTTAAAACATATAGACTAAATCGACATTTAAATGCCTCTAACTAAGGCTTAACCCCTAGAATAATTGTTTAGTATCTGGAGGCATTAAGCAATAGACTTTCAATCAGTTTTTTTGCCTCCAAAATTGAACAATGACAGCTACAATAACTCATGTGAATACATACATATATATAGAGAGAGAGAGAGAGAGGGTACAAGTCTTAAGTTGTATTTACTTAAGTTTATCATACCTAATGAAATTTCCAGCATGTAAAGTAATAAATACCACAGCAAGAACAATAAGATTTTTGTCTTCCTTAACTTCATTACCTCACGTATAAGCACACACTCTTAATCTGGAAAATGTTCCAGTTTTCTTGAAAATCCTTAAAGTTGGACAGCACTTGTTCTTGATCAGAAAAATACAGCAGCTAACATGCAACTAACATATATATCGACTTTAATCATCTCTTTGGGATCCTTAACCAGGCTTTGATGCTTTGAGGCATTTGTTCAACACATAGAAACCTTAAAACAGAAACTCAAAATTCAATTTCAGGCTTCAACAATTCAGTTCATCAGGCATCAATTCAACCATCATTTAAATGACTTTAACCATGGTTTCAATATAGCTAAGACACTTAATTATTACAATCAGGAAAACTAAGAAACTTTAACAAGTAATCTTCCACACAAACAAGTAACAACAAATGAATAAATGGGAACTGGATGATAAAATTTTGAGAAACATACCTTTGAATTCACCAATTTTTGGCCAATTACTATCAATAGATCAAAAAAGGCACACTGCATAACATAAACGTTTCAGCAAATTGGGGGAGTCAATAGAAAAATAAGGATATATTGCAAACATTGGAATCTCTTGGGAGAAAAGGAACAATTGAGAAAAATACAATATTAAAAAACTATACCAATCAGTTCAAAATGAAAGGATCAAGAACAACAATTGGGTAAAAGTTTCTCAAATATCTAAGGAAGGATTTGAGTAGCGTTAGCTCTCAAGCCTGGCAAAGGCAAAAGCTCCAAGGAAGCCACTGCGAATGCTTAGAAAAACAAGCATTTGGGTTTATCATCATTGAAAATTCAATTTAGATGAATAAACTATAACTTCAAAATTAATCAAAGCTTCTCATAAGAGAAGCATCTGAGAGGAATTTAAGACACTATCAGAAGAAGGACCAAAACAGTACTTTAAAAACATCAAGCAGTAACTGTAAATATTCCATCCTATAATGACAAGCAATTTAAAAAATCAACAATAGAAGCTGACAAAGTGATTCGGATGGATAAATATCTGGGATGTGTTCATCCCTAAAGCACTCATGACTACTAAAGGGGGCAGACAAAGTACCAAATGGAAACTAAATGCATTGGGGAACAAGACCCCTGAGAAAAAATCAGAAATGAAATGCATAGGGAAACAAGACCTTTGAACCCATTAACAAGACCTAATATAATAAAAGATTATAAGGGTAATCAGATAGGAGCAAAAGACTTAAAATCAAATAATCACAAACATATAATATGAACTATGCTTCTGCTCATCACATGACCTTGCTATCCCTTCCTCCCCCGTTGCAACCACCAGCACCAATCTCAAATTTTTTTAGAATCCACGATAAATCACAGGAGACTATACACATTTTTCAATTATCCAAAGCAATAAAAGACTTCTCAAATAAAG
Organism: Inga oerstediana; assembly: GCA_963210345.1. NCBI lineage: Eukaryota > Viridiplantae > Streptophyta > Magnoliopsida > Fabales > Fabaceae > Inga > Inga oerstediana. The sequence continues at coordinate 69,823,389 of OY723400.1, read as the reverse complement.
TATCTAAATAAAATAGAATGCAAGATCTCAAACCTAGGGTTTGGGCAACGCCAATCTCTAGCTCTACCACCTCCTTGTCCACCGCAGTCACCTCTCCTTGATATTCGACACCTGCAATTTACATCATGTTACAGCACAATCAGGTGAGAAAACAGATAGGAAGAGAAAAAGGATCCTGGAATTGTGGAAATAGAAAACTAAAAACAATGAAGAAACACAGAGACTGAAAAAACTGGGGGGAACGTAGGGCAGCAGTTAGTGTTCTGTGATAAAGAAATATGGGTTTCAGCAGTCAATACACCACAATAAATCAAATAGAATGTCCCACTCACAGTATGCAATTTCTCCTTTAATCGACACTTTTCCGACTCAAAATCAGAATTTAACCTTTTAGCAATTCCTAAACAACAGCAATAGAAGACATTGAAGATGAAAAGGGAGTTAGGTAACTCACCCCAACCGGAATCTGTAATTGCAGAAGGCATTCGAGCTTCCTTCCTCTTATCCGGTCATCTCTCATCCGCTTGCCTTCAGAATTTCTTAATCTCTTGGTCTGTCCGCTCCTTCCTCTCTCTTCTCTCTTTTCTCTTCTCTTCACTCCTTCCTCTGTCCCAACATTTTTCAATTGCAGCATTGCTCACCCAATATAAGTTGGGAGGAAAAAACCACTTGCATGTACTAAGTTTTATGTGCTCCCGATCTCCAAGGTTATCTCCACTCTTTCGTATCAAATAATACGACTGGTCAAATCCCAGTCTTTACCCGGTGCTTTATATCAAAAAGAAGGCCTAAGGATTTTGAGGAGGAGGGAGTGGCTCTCTATTTCTCTCTTATTTTTTTTTAATTATAGTACTCCATATTTCTTATATACATAGTTTCTTTGTTTCTTTATTTTTATGGTTTGAGATTTAATATTTCATAAAAATATTATTACAATATTAAATAATAAAAATATAAATAAATAAATTTAAATTATTAAAATTATTTTTTAAATTCTCCTTCATTACTTTTGGCCTTCATATATTTAATAATAATGCCTTTCTTATTTTTTTAGGATTCTCTTAGCTAAAAATAAGTTTTTTAAAATAAATTTATTTTCTTAAGGTCTTAATTAATTCCTTCAAGCCTCCTCAACACTCTATAAATTATTAATTCAAAACTTAAAAGTTCGGATGTTAGAGAGAAGAAGAAGAGAATTGGAAAGAAGAATTACGAATGTTCACTGACACAGTGATAAGTGTTTCCGCCACATAACTTACCTAGAACTCTTAAAATTAGCCACAATTTGATTCTTAAAAGTAATTGGCAAGTAAAAAAAACAAAACAAAATAAAACGTAACGTAAACATAAAACAAACAAATAAACTAGTTAAAAAAAAAAAGGAGAGAATTCTAATTAAATATAGCTAAAATAATCAAAACCAAAATCAAGTCTACCAAATCTCATTCCCTATCTAGTTAGGCCTCTTAACTTTATTAGAAACTTATTAAAAAAATTACAAAATATATTATAAAAATTAAAACAAAAATTTAAATGCTACTAAAACCACTTGTTCTACTAAATTTAAGCTCGAATAATGAATGAGAATACAAGTTATTTTTAATAGTCAGTCAAATAATTAAAGTGCATCATTTTAATTTATTTGGGTTCAAAGAGAAGCTGTTCTATGTTCAGTTCTGTGTGAAATTAAATAAAGCTTTTATAATTAATATTTTTTTCATTGGGAATTAATCAACAAGAAAGAGAAAGTCTGCATTGGACTCGATCGTTATAATCTGTTGTGAAAAATACACCACCAATGTAAAATAAATAAATAAATATATATATATATCATTTCTCACTTCAACTGTACATAAAGAACCCAAAGTTTATGTACTCAAACTATACAGACTCAAATGCAATTACTAGGAGGTAAGCCATTTGATGGTTAGAAAATATTTGCTTTCCCATTTTCTGGTGTGTGTGTGTGTGTGTGTCAAATAATATGACCCGCTTTATTTTTCTTCTTATAAGTTCTGTTCACTTTTTACAAACACTTGATGCTAATCAAGTATATTTGGATGCAAACCTCTTTACAAGCATGAGTTCATTATATCTTTTTTATTCTTTTTTGTTGTTTTTTAATTATTTTTCTCTAATAGAAAATGAATTTAAAATGAGATTTTGTTTTTCATCATTTCATTAATCATAGTTTTTAAATATAGCTACTAATTTACAATTCCAAAATATTGAAAGATATAATGAATTGTTGGTAAAACTATAATGACAGAAATCGGCAAAAAAAAAAAAACTATAATGAGAGAAAGATAGGATCACACATGATATTTAAATCTTGGAAAACAATTGTTTAAGTACTCTGTACCACATCAATTATGTAATGTGCCACTTGTTATACACAAATTTGGATGTTCTATCAAGTTAAACTCTTTTCTTTTATCCGCCATCTTTTCGTGATTAATTTTCTTTTTATCAATTTTTGTCGGTTGTCCCTAGCTTTTCTAGTTTACAAATGTATTAGTTTCCTATTAAGTAGTTATTAAAAAATTACAACATAAAAAACTTTACATTTTCAAACAAATCTTCAATAGCCATGGCATCTCACGGGTAGTTTATGATTTCTCTAACATTTTTGCTTTAAAAATTTTACAAAGACTACTTCAAAAAATAATAGAAATAAGTTGATTTGTATATATTCCTTGGATATGAACGTCATGGTTTCCATCAGCTTTTTTTTTTTTTCTGTCCAGGTTTTTTACCCAGAGGCATAGGCAAACTTGATAAACTTAATGTCTTAGACTTGGCAAATAATCTTTTGGAAGGATCTATTCCTTCCAACATATTCAACATTTCAACCTTGACATCCTTGCGCCTTGACGGTAATTCCCTCTCTGGCGTTCTCCCATCATATTTAGGATTTGGGCTTCCCAACTTGGAGAAATTACGGCTGGACGAAAATGGACTAACTGGACAGATTCCAAACAGCATATCAAATGCTTCTAAGCTCACTACTTTAAGTTTGTCGTTGAATAAATTTAATGGAGCTAGACCCAATGAGCTTGGAAATTTAACAAACTTGATAGAATTAGATTTGGAGGAGAATCATTTGAGTGGGTTGATTCCTGATACAGTTAACAAATTACATAGCCTTCAACGTTTAAGTCTTAGCGACAATAGATTGCAAGGGTTCATTACAAATGAACTTTGCCAACTTAAACGTCTAAGTAAGTTGTATCTTGCTAACAACATGTTTTCAGGAGTGGTTCCATAATGTCTCAGGAATACTTCTTTGCGAGAGTTGAATTTTAGCTCAAACAAATTGGTTTCTCATATACCTTCTCTATGGAGTCTCAAAGATATCTTGGTTTTAGACATATCCTCCAATGCCCTAAGTGGAATAATTTCACCATAGGTATCAAACTTGAGAGCAATTATACTATTAAACTTGTCAAAAAATCAAATTTTAGGAAGCATCCCTACAACTATAGGTGGCTTGCAAACCTTGCAAACCCTATCTTTGGCTGAAAACAAATTACAAGGGCCTATTCCTGAATCGCTTAGTGGCATGATAAGCATGGAGTCCCTGGTTCTTTCCCATAATTATTTGTCTGGCGTGATTCCAAAGTCCTTAGAGTCATTACTCTATCTTAAATACATCAATCTTTCCTACAATTTATTGCATGGAGAAATTCCAAATGGTGGCCCTTTTCAAAATTTTACTGCTCAATCTTTTATGATGAATAAAGATCTTTGTGGGAAACCCCAACTGCAAATCCAACCATGTAGGAAAGGAAACAAGCACATATCAAATAAAGTGATGCTGATAATAAAATGCTCATTGCCTATTATGGTTGCCATTTTGATTGTTTTAGTCATTGTCTTTCTGAAAAATAAGATTGATGATGATAATAATTCAACAAAGAGGGAATTAATAAATTTGGATACACCAACTAGGATATCCTATTATGAGCTTCTACAAGGAACAAATGGATTTGATGAGAGTAATCTTATTGGTTCCGGAAGTTTTGGATCAGTATACAAAGCAGTTCTTCCAAATGAAAAGATAGTTGCTGTCAAAGTGTTTAACTTAGACAAGGAACAATCATCAAGAAATTTTGATGTTGAATATTCTGCCATGTGCCATTTGCGCCATCGTAATCTCATTAAGATCATCAATAGTTGCTCAAATGATCATTTCAAATCTGTAATAATGGAATTCATGGAAAATGGGAGTCTTGACAAATGGTTGTACTCTCATAACAATTATTTAGATGTTTTGCAAAGGTTGAACATAATGATTGACGTGGCAGCTGCTTTGGAGTATCTTCATTATGGTTTTTCTACATTAGTTGTTCATTGTGATGTGAAACCAAGCAATATTTTGTTGGACAAAGATATGGTGGCTCATCTTAGTGATTTTGGTATTTCTAAATTGTTTGGGGAAAAGCAATTGGAAATTTATACCAACACTTTCACTACAATTGGCTATATATATGGCACCAGGTAATGGTTTAATAATAATATTTTGAATTTATTTATATATTCAATTTCTAGCCAATATTTGACATCTTCATGTGCAAAGATTTAAATTAATGATACAAAAGAAAGCTTAACCACAAACCTTACATTATTGACATAATGACTTCTATACTAATCATTCAATATGACATATAGAGTTTGGATCAACATCTGAACTTTGTCCTTGTCAAGAAGACAATTAGATTTATAAATATCCTATTAGAATTTAGAACTTCGTGATAATAGTTTCATTGCTTCCCTATGTAAACACTTCTAATCATGTATGGAATTAACATGAAGACTTCATAAGTAACATTTTCAAATTTTCTTGCAATGACTCCATATATTTAACTCAACATGTAAAATAAATAACAAGCAAATTATATAAAATAAATAATAATGTTTTAAATTTATTGAAACTATCACTATGCCTCTAATATCACAAAACTTTCTTATGAAGAAAACTGGCATCAAATTTGAATATAATCCAAAAGGCCTCACATATATATGAAGTCTTTTTTTTTTTTTTTGTACAAACAAATATATGGTGTTAGAGTGAGGTGTCATTCACTTACTTGATCAGTTTTTCTTTTTTTTCTTTTTGGCCCAAATAATAAGTATTATAGTGGGACGGTTTGCAATCACATTAGACTTTTGAATAACAGTTCACCCTTACCTAAACCAACCTTCATCATTTCACCTATCTTATCCTCACATATTTGTTTCAATTCACAAATCCTTAATCATAAAAAAACTTCCTTTCCAAAATATCACCAAATTCAATTCAAGAATAATGCACATTCACCATCAAGGCATTCTCAGTTTTTGCATTCACAAAAATTTTATGACATTTTTAACTTGATTCTTGTTATTTGACTCTTCAATAACTATTCCAACAAAGCTTTTAAAATAATATCTCTTATTTTAATTTAATAACACCATAGAGTGAAATCTAATCAAGGTTGCATTATTCATAGCAAGGTTTTAGCTTTAATTATAACTCTTTTCTTTCAAGCATTTCAACAAAAAATTAATCAGCAATTTATAATATATTCATTAAACAAGCTCCATAGATAAACAAATTAATTACCATATATAAACAAAAAAATTTCCAAACAACATCCATTCATGCATTCAAATTCATATATTTATAAGAAGGTTTACCAAATATTTAATTTTTTTAATTTGAAATTAATTTATATCGAAAAAATTATAATAAATATATAAATATTATAATAAATTTTTATTAAATTTATTATTATTTTTAAAAAATATTATATATATTTATATAGGATTTATTATTTATGATGATAGTATATATATATATATATTTGTAATAATATTTTACAGGTTCTCTTTGGCTCAACTACCTAAAGAGCGCATGGGTACAAGTAGGAGACATGTGGCAGTAAGAGGAGGGGACAAGTGGCGCACTATGAGGCTTGGACACGTGGCGACTACCAACGATGGGATGGAGCCAGTGATGAGGTGGTCTTCTATGGACATGATACGTGCATTTTCTTGAAAAATTCCATGTGGCATTTTAAAATTAAAAAATATAAAATATTAGCGACAGTCACAAATTTCCAACGAAATTCAGTGGAAAATTTACAATGCAATTGGAATTTCGTCAAAAATTGATTTGCCACGCGTCTATTAGTAAGGGAATGGATTCCATTGGAAAACTGTTTCCGTTGCAAATTCGTCAGAAATTGTGAATTTCATGGCACATTCCATCCAAAGTTCATTGTTTTATTGTAGCAATTTTTTAAAATTGAATTTTATTTTTAATTAACATTAATTAATGACTAATAATTTAATATTATAAATATAATTTTAATAACTAATAATATAATGTTAATAACTAAATTTATTTTTAATTATCATTAATTGATAACTAATATTTAAATTTTTTAAAATATTGTTTTTATTGTAAAATTATGAATATAATCTATTACTTTCAACTTGACTAGTCTAGATTTAAAGATTGAAAGAGTCAAGTGGACTTTGGTTATAGTTGATGACTATTCTAGATTTACTTGGACTATATTTCTTTCTTCAAAACATAAAACTTTTGATGAATTTGTTGTTTCGCCAAGAAGGTCCAAAATGAGAAAGGTATGCCTATTGTGTCTATTAGGACTTATCATAGAGGAGAATTTAAGAATTTAGCATTTGGAGAATTGTGTGATGCCAATGGATTCAATCACATTTTCTCACCTCCAAGGACTCCTCAACAAAATGGTGTAGTTGATAGGAAGAATAAAGTTCTAATTGACATGGCAAGAGTAATGCTTAATGAGAAGGAAGTGTCTCAAGTTTTCTGGGCAAACGCTATAAGCATGACATGTTACATGTCAAATAGAGCCTACATCAGAACAACACTTAAAAAGACACCCTATGAGCTCTACGAAGGAAGGAAACCAAACCATGTTCATCTGCACATATTCGGGTGCAAATGCTTTGTCTATAACAATGGTAAGGATAATCTTGGTGAATTCGATGCTAAAGCTGATGAAGGTTTATTTTTTAAGTATTCTAGTAGAAGTAAGGCATATAGAGTTTTTAATTAATGTACTTGTGTTGTTGAAGAATTTATACATGTTGTGTTTGCTGAAAATGAGCCTCTAGCCAAATCTAGTGAAGAAGAACCAGAAATAGTTTATAAAAAAGAGACCAAGTCAGTCCTAATATCTCTACACTTCTAGATGATAAAATCGAAGAAAGTATTGATTACAATTCTCACATAAATCAACCTAGAGCTTGAAAATATGTTAGAAATCATCCCATAGACCAAGTCATAGGTTATGTAAATGAAGAAGTGAAGACTAGAAACAATTTTAAATGAAGCTAGTTTTTTTGCCTTTGTTTCTGAAATAGAGCCTTATAGTGTTAAGAAAGCCTTATCAGACAATGATTGGGTGATAGCAATGCAAGAAGAATTAAACCAATTTGAAATAAATCAAGTTTGGGATTTGATAACTCGGCTTAAAGATCATCCAGTCATTAGCACCAAATAGGTATACAAAAATAAACTTGATGAATCCGCAATCATTGTCAGAAATAAGGCAAGATTGGTAGCCAAGGGCTATAATCAAGAAGAAGAAATTGATTATGAGGAAACATATGCTCCAGTAGCCAGATTAGCAGCCATGCAAGTACTCTTAGCCTTTGCTTGCATCAAAGGATTTAAGCTTTTTCAAATGGATGTTAAAAATGCTTTTCTAAATGGTTATATTATGGAAGAAGTCTATGTTGATCAACCCCCTGGCTTTAAGGATATAGGCAAACCCGATCATGTCTATAAACTTAGGAAAGCACTTTATGGTCTCAAACAAGCTCCAATAGCTTGGTATGAACGTTTAAGTAAGTTTCTCCTTGATCAAGGCTTTGTTAGAAGGAAAGTGGACACAACATTATTCATCAAACACAAGAAACATAACATATTAACTTATCAAATTTATGTTGATGATATTATATTCGGTACTACTAATGACTCTCTATGTCAAGAATTTTCTGAGACCAATGCAGGGAGATTTGAAATGTCTATAATGGGATAACTAAATTCTTCATCGAATTACAAATTAAGCAAAAGAAAAATGGAATATTCATTTCCCAAACCAAATATCTGAAGGAGCTGCTGAAGAAATTTTGCATGGATGAAGAAAATGGAGTAGATACTCCAATAAGTTCAACAACGTTGCTAGATGCTGATGTCAAGAGAGCAGACTACAAAATTACAAAATATCGAGGAATGATTGGGTCCCTACTCTACCTCACTGCAAGTAGACCTGACATTCAATTCACGGTGGGTATGTGCGCAGGATATCAATCCATGCCTAAAGAATCTCATGCTGAGATAGTAAAGAGGATATTTAGATATCTTGCTGACATAGCCAAACTTGGCATATAGTATCCTAGAGGAGGCAATCGGTATCTAATGTTATACTCTGTTTCAGACCATGGAGGGTACAAAACTGATAGGAATAGCACAAGTGGTCAATGTCAACTTCTTGGTGGCTCTATAGTATCATGGTTTAGCAAGAAGCAAAACACAATGTCCTTATCATCTACTGAAGCTAAATACATCACTGCCTCAAGTTGTTGTGCTTAAGTTCTGTGGCTAAAAAAATAACTTCAAGATCTAGGTATTCACTTAAAAGAGACACCGATTTATTGTGATAATACCAGCATAATAAGCCTAGTTAATAACCCAGTTCAACATTCAAGAACCAAGCATATTGATGTGAGACATCACTTCATCAGAGATCATGTCCAAAAGAAGGATGTCAAAGTCATTTTTATCCCTACACAACTCTAAATAGTTGGCATCTTCACAAAACCACTAGCAAAGGATCAATTCCTGTATATATGAAGAGAATTGGGAATGGTAAATCACATTGAGTTGTAAGTTAATCTTGTTTATTTTTATTTATTTTTAATTTTTATTATATTGGTTTTGATGATTAAGATACTAATTTAAGTATCATAGTATCTAGAAAGATGTTTTGCAGGATTTGTATAAAATGCTCTGCTACAGGATATAATTTAGGGGCCTTGATCTTCTTTGAGATTAAAAGGTATAGGTATTCAAGCACCAAGACTACACCCTCGACTGATCTTAGTTATCCTCAACGCCAACAAGATCTGTGCTTGGGGCCGAATGAGCCTATAGAGAGATTACTACCAGTTGGAAGGAATCAGATTAGGAAGCTTGATATTGATCTTCCATTGAGGCATCCGTTGGTCACCACTCCCAAGAAAAGGAAGGCACCAGACTCTGAGGCTACAAAAATGGATGCTATTCAATCCTCAGCTTCGGCCATATCCAATGCACCTTCCTTCCTCGGTTCTACTATTTAGATGTATCTGACAGAAGTGCTTCAGGGACTTCATGTGGATCTGGCTAACACGAATGCCGATTTTGTCTCATCGATGAGAAGATGGATCAGATGTTCATTATCATAAGTAAGCACCACAAATCAATGCTAGCACATCAGGAGATCCAAACCAATATGATGTTTGAGATTGCAAATCCTCTTCTCTCTCTCCACGAGAAGATTGATACTCTAGTACCTAGCCCCTCCACTCCTATTCGACCCACTTTAGTGTCTGTTGCCCCTCATTCGCCACTGAGCCCTCTCCTAGCAATATTCTATTTTCTATGGCTGATCCTACTCCCCCACACTAGTTCATACTACTTTAGATAAGTCTATCCCACCTCAGCAGGCCACTAGTCCTTTCATCTCATATCCTATACCTTCTAGCTCTCTTCCTCATGATGAGCATATCCTTCAAGCATAATCTCCTCGATCTCATCACTCTGATAATTCTGGTACTCAAGGCACTGAGAAGATTGATGAAGAGATTGAAGTATCTGAGCCTTCTATAGTGCCTTCTCAGCCTCCACCACTACCACAGAATACCCCTTTACATGTACTTAACCCTTAGGATCCAGTTAGGATTCCTATTCTTCACTTGCCAGAGCCTGTACCATCTGCTTTCCCTACTTTTGCTCACCAGGAGGGTAATACCCTTGATGATGCCTCATCTCCTTTACAGGACACCCCTCTTACCACCATAAACCTATCCTCTAAGCCTCCAAATGCTCCACTCAGATCTAAACCATCTTCTCCTATCCAATCTTTTGTTTCTAATTATGTCAAAAAGGGGGAGAAGACTCAGGGTAATACTGATGGTGATGACACTATTGCTGCATCAAAGAGTCATTTGTTACTAGTGCCTTGTTATCTAGTGTTTTTTGTAACACCCCAAACTTTATTCCCCAATATGCCTTATAAGTATTTGTGGCATTTAGTGAAATGGAAGAATGAATTTTATGGAATTTGATATGCTACCAGTGCAAATTTTCTGTGAGCCAGTGAGTTTTTCATTTGGACTTGGATGATCAAATGATGTCTATAAATTCTAAACTTTTTCAAGATGAAAGTAGACATCCTAAGCTTTAATTTGATAGGTCATATGAATCACTTGAAGCTATATACAAAGAGTTATGAATTTTTGAAATTAGCCCAAAAAACTGTCTATTTTCTAGAACAGCATTCAAAAACTTAAATTCTGGGAATTTGGTGCTTCCAATTGGCTAAAGGCTATATTTTTCCTTGAAATTAGGCTCAACAAGGGTTTCATAGCCTTTAGAATCATTCAAATTTGATGTCTACAAATTAAGTTATGATTTTTCAAAGTTTGGACAGAAAATCTGCCAGAATTTCCAATTAATATGAAAATGAAAGGAAAAAAAATGTGATAGCAATTTTGAAATTATGAGATAAATGGGAAAAATCATTTAGGCTTATTGAAGGACCCTTAGGCATGAAATGGACTGACTAAAAGAGGGAACTTTATGACAATTTTTCCATATAGATAAGCTTAAGAAATTTTGTGACACAAAAGTCAAATTCTTGGAATTAAATTAATTAAGGGAAAAGGAGATATTTATGACAATTCCTCCTTCATCTTTCTCATTTCCATTTCACGCATAAACAACAATAGAGAGAGAGGAAGAGCTCAAGAGTTCTAGCGAGAGAAGGAGGAGGAAAAAGCTTAAGGTAAGCTTGTGTCTCTTGTGATTTAGCTTCCAATTTGTGAAATTCCTTCTATAAGCTTCTCTTCTACATGATTCCATGTGCTTAGCAAGCAAAACTTTAAGGTTTGTGGAGGCAAAGAATTCGGCCAAGAGAGAAAGGAAGAAGGAAAACAAAGGTAGCTTCACCAACCTTGTATACTTGTTGTAGAGATTGTTGTTGGTGGTTTTGTGGTTGATTTGTTGTGATTTGTAAAATTTGGAAAGCTCAAATCCTAGCTGTTATGCTACCCAAATTTAGTCTAATCATGTTTAGAATGTACTTAAATAGTTAATCAAGTGATTAGGAGTGAAAAAGAGCAAGCTTTTGGTGTTAGAATTAAAAAAAAACACAACTTCCCCTTTTTATACCCTAAGTTTCGGCCAGCTCTAAATCAGGGGGTAGGAGCTAGATTTTCATGAAATTGATGGTTCCATTGTGTTCAAGAGGGAAAATTAGGTGGGATTAATGTTGATCACTTTTTCAAAAAAGCCCCAGAAAGTGAAACGACCAAAATGCCCCCGAAACCATAATTAGGGGCTGCCAAGGGCAAACCTATCATTTGGTAGTGAATTTGCAAAAACAGAGGCCGAAAATGGATTCCTTGGCTGAAAATATGTCAGAATAGCCTGGGTCAAAATTTCAAGAAAAGTACAATCAGACCGGGTCCAAGGGGCATTTTGGTAATTTTGTTTAATATAGACTCATATAACCACCAAAAACACTGTAAAAGTCTCTCAAGTAGTATATGAATGGGTTTTAACCTAATTCTTGTACAAGAAATTTTAGGATCGAGTTGAGAGCTGAGTCGGTTGCACGAACTTCGAGGCATGCTTCACAAGTCGAAAAGGGGTTAAGGTAGTAACTCTATCTTTCATACATTATATCAATATTTATATGCTTTGTGTTTGTCATTTACAGTAATATGTATGATGCATAGTGCCTACGAGTACACTAAACATGACTGACATAGTGCCTACGAGTATACTGAACATAGTGCCTACGGGTACATCGATAAGCCCAGTTGGTGGCAACGAGCCTAGCTAAGGTACGGAACGCGTAGAGGTTGCAACAATAGTTGCCTTTGAACCTTTTCGACTGAACTAAACAGCACCAAATTATATTGTGGGTTAGTATAATATTGCTATATGTGGTACATGGCATATTTATTATTGCATTTTCTATGATAGATTATCTGTTACTACTGAAATTCGTTTGAATCTGACCCTTTCTCAAATAAATAAATATTCCAGCAGAAGCTAGTGGCTCCAAGGGCAAGGCGGTAAATACAGGCAGTTGAGGTGTGTAGATCCCGAGACTGGAGGCGTTGGTTATATTTTGTCTAATTTTAATATTTTGGAGAAAATATACATATTTTACCAAACCCTGCAGGGAGGACCCTGTATGTAAAACATGTACTTAATATCAGTATGTTTCCACTGTTTCTGTATGCCTTACAGAACTTTGCACTTGTTACTCTATGCTTATCACAATGTTAATGGGTGTTGACATTTTGTATCTTATATTCATATCCATAATTATTTTGTTGTGGCTAACTTTATCAATTTATGTGTGAACATATTGCTAGTATAAATGATATGTTACTAGTATGAATGATATGCTATTGTGATTTATGTTTTCTCTCTCATGTTATTTTACTGTTCTGAAAACTAGCTTTCAAAATTCATAAGTTTTGTTATCATCATAGAGGGGGAGAATGTTAGATCGTATATTTTGGTGATAGCAAAGCTTAGAAAGGTTTTGCATAGGATTTGAATGATTAATAAAGTATTTTCAATAAGAAAAGATTTCAACTTTGAAAAATCTATTGGATCACTTGAGTAGCCACTCGAGTGATAAAAATTCATTACTCTAAGTGATTACTGGAAGTTGAAAAAAAGATCACTCAAGTGACCACTTTAGTTATGTGATAAAGCCTATATAAATCATCATATTGATCTTTATTATTAAATAGTTTTACAAAAGAAAATCCCTTCAGTAACCACTCAAGTGTTGTGTTAAAATCCATTACCAACGAACCACCATAGTCATTCTTCCAGTGATAGTGCTTAAAATGTTCAAATGGAAAATCACTTAAGTGATGCTCTAAGTTCACTTAAGTGACCGCTCGAGTAATGGGTTAAAATTCATCACTAGTACACCACTCAAGTGATTTGTTCCAGTGATGCCGCTTTGAAGTACTTAGCTTTAAAGAAAAAGTCAGTCGAGTGACCACTCGAGTGATGACTTGAGATCACTCAAGTGATGAGACCAAGAACATCACTAGTATAATACTATAGTGATCCTAGAAGTGTTCTGAAATCAAAAAATTTTCTAGGTACAAGATTAGTGATGAGCTAAAACAACATCACTAGCAAAACACTCCAGTGATGTGATCAAGTGATATGCTTTTCTGAAAAATCATAGGAAACAAGATCACTCGAGGGAACACTCAAGTGAGCCTGTAATCCTTCACCACTAGCTGATGACTCAAGTGATGCACCAAGTAATCTGAAATAGATCACTCGAGTAATCCCATTTTGTGCATTAGTAGCACATCACTCCAGTGACCTATTCAGTGCTCTGAAATATTTTCAAAACTGCCAAGAGAGGATTACTCGAGTAATGCTTTCCCAGAAAATAGAGCAACGCTTCAAAACTTTTTAAATCAGTTGAATGATTATGAAATTTGTTCTTCTTGCTTCTAATCATTTTAATTGATTACTATACTAGTACTTAAGTGTTTTTCAGGTGATAAAACAAGGATTAATTCACAAACTGGAAAAAGCACTTTTTATGTCAGAAGCATTAAATGTGAAGGACATTCAAACGTCGAACATTCTCTCTGCTCCAACGGCTAATTCCTTAGACACAATGAATGTTCAAAGACTTCAACGGATATATATATCAAAGAGCAAGGAAACTCCAATTGATACATTCAACAAGGCAATGATCATTAATACACTCTACCTATAAATAGCCAGAGCATTGAAGACGAAGCAACAAATTTCTGCAAAAAACTTCTGTTACATTCATTGCAAAATCTTAAAGCTCTTAAATTTGAGTATGTACTTCAGTGATCATATATCTACTCTTGTGAGAGACATTTATTGATTCATTCATTATATGAGAGACTTAAGATTGTGGAATCTTAAGTGGTTATTAAATTGCAAAGTGTGAGGGGGAGCGATTGTTCTTGAAAAGGATCTAGCTTGTATTGAGGCATCAAGAGCCTAGCCAATCTTCGAGAAAAGTGAAAATCTCAAACGGCTTCTGAAGACTGGACGTAGGTCAAGTGGTTTGGACCGAACTAGTATAAATCTCGTATGCTTGCCCTTGGTGACATCTCTTCAACTCTATTTTATTGAAGTTTGCATTAAATTCTAAATTTTTAATTATCACCCTATTCACCGCCTCTTAGGTGAAAGTTTCATTCTAACACAAGTTACCTTTGCTTGAACTCCTTGAGTTTGCTTCCCCCTTTTGTTTTGATATCAAGTATCAAATCCTATAATTTATATATACATTTATAGGGGTATATCAATACTTAGCCTATAGTACATCACCATTGCATAATAAATCTCTCCCAATCCCAAATTCTCATTTAGCTCTCCAACATGTTTCTTTTTCCTTAATTCTTCACTTAGCCTCACTAACGTCATCAATTTAAAACTTATAGCATTCCTTATCATTCAAAAATACCTCATTTTCTAATATGAAAATTCTCCAGATTTATAAACAACACTAGCATCATCATTTCAATGTCTCTAAGTATAAAATAACTATATAGGATAGTTACTTAACATTTATAGACCTTGAACAAAAATTTAAATCAATTTCTCAGCCCCTACTTCACTCTTTATGCTTGAGCATAGATATAAGTGTCTTTCATGTTTATTAGCACTTTACACTTCTAAGCATCCAACAAGCCTCTAAATGATTATTTAATATGAAAAAATATGAAAAAGTGCCAAAACAGTGGGTTATATCAACACTTTAAAAGCTTCACCTTCTTTAAATCATTACATCATAACATATATACATGTGCATGTGTATCTCTTCTCAAGACAAACTTTAAGTGCCTAAGGTACTGGTTTAATATGGAAAAGTGTAGTTTAGTACATTATAACAAATTCTCCAGCATCAACCATCCTATTGCTTACGTTATAATATCTCATATACACACACATACATGCCTATGTTTATCATTACTTTCATAATCATATAAACATCCCCATACCTTTCATTATAAGTTGTGTAGCCATGGGTCTAATCAAAAGAAAATTTACAGATTTAAGAATATCATTCATGCTGTGAGGATTCCACACACATAAGCTCATATTTTTCCATAAAACTCCCTTTACTCAACATAGCATTTATCTTTTTTATTTAGTTAAAGAACCCGATGTTGTACTCGTTATAGCAGAGGATGTGGATTCAAAAATTACTTCCAATCTCAGCACTATCAACATGCAATACTAATGTAAAAATCTATTAAGCAATTTTACTTCCTTTATTAGTATCTTAATACATTGAAACACCTGTTGAACATTTGGGAGCATCAAAATAGTGGTTTTATTCAGTTTCTATCCCAAAATACAGCTTCAATAAACTTCAAACACATCATATAGGCACATAACTCTTATATAACTTGTTTATCTTAGCATCTAAGCATTTCTACGAGGTTTCCATAAGAAAATCAAACAAAATTCCTCTGGACTATCATAACATATTTGAACTCATCATCCTAAAGCAATATTCAACATGCACAAGTGGAAATTACAACCACAAGCTCTATTCTAACATCTAGGCGTGATTTCCATGGCTTAAATCTTCTGTTCCTTATTTCCTCTCTCTAGAATCAAATTTTCCATCCCCCAATCACTTTGAAATCACCCATCAAATAGACAAACTGAGGGTAGTGTAATGGTTTGGGGACTTACCTTAGTCCGATATCAAACTTGCATGTCCAAATGGCACCTCCTTCAAGCTCTTCGGTCTTTTTCATCTTCTCTCACAGCTCTCCACACTCTATCACTCTGTTTCTGTCGTGCAAGGGCAGAATGAAACAATATAGTCATTTGGGTTTTAAGAGAAGGAAGAGTGAGTTTGTTTTTAAATTCCTTGGACCACTTACAACAAGGCTTATCACATAAGCTTGCTTTTCTCAATAATCTATTGGGCCTTTTTTTAAATAAAAATCTTATGCTTATTTTCTTGATCAGATGGCATGCCTTGGGCTCCACAAATTGGGCTTAACCATGGCTCAATTCCATTCTTGAGCTTGGGGTGGTGAAATTACATTTCACCCCTTCTTTATCTATGCTGAATTATTAAATAAATTCTAAAAATTAATCCTTAATACTTTATAAGGATTGTTTTTCTTCAATTAGCTTCTTTATCCCATAAAATAATTTTTGTGAAATTTTCAACTTTAAAAGTTAACTCTAACTATTTTTCTTGAATTTTTGAGAAAATAATCTTTAATTCTCTAAAATTGGCTTTAAAATCACTTGGGCCATTTTTGGGGGACTAAATCTCTTCATAATTTTTAAAAATTCTCAAAATAACATTTCATACTATTTTATCAATTTTGTATGCCCTTAAATTTTTTTGATAATTATCTTAATTAATCATTTTTCTTATGACATACTTATGATGTTTGGCTCAACTAGGCTTACAAGTCTACTTAATTCAAACTTATTATTGAGCTTCTAGGCCCAAAGTTTGAGATGTGATACAATGTAAATTATAATTATAAATTCATATCAATAAAATCTATATGTAGGTAAAGACATTATCAAAGCATGAATTTATCTCAAATTGATGAATCTAGAAGGCATTTTTATTTTCTAATACCTCAGAGCTACTTAGAAAATACAATGACATTCTATTTCACCCTAATTAAATATGCAATTATAATTATCTATCTGTTGGGTAAAGATTAATTATGACCATATATTTAATTACAATTGATATTTTATAATGCCATATGTGATTATAAATGTGCATGCAACAAAATTGAGGATGTTGTGACTACTCCCCAAGAAACAAGTATGCCAACCACAAATATCTTGTGCACTTAAAACACAAATATGCACCAAATAACCTAATGAGAATATAAACAATTAATTTAATCAACAAGAGTGACTAAATGTCACACCCTTAATTATTTCGACTTGCAGCGAAATATTAATGCATGGTTTGTGAAGAATAGGTGTTGTCGGCTTTGTGCCTTGGTAACTTTCTTCAAAATTAAACCAAGGATTACAATATAAGGTACAATCCCAGATCGTCTCTCGAAGACCCTTTTATTAATTACCTAGAAACTAAGTGTGATGATTGGCATAAAACAAGTTAAAAATGATTTTTTAGCTTTTTATCTAACCCCTAAATTGCAATTAAACTAAAATTCTTTAAAACTAATATTTTTTGGATTTTTGGAATAAAAGTGGAATGGAATGAAGATTGGTTTTGAAATGTATGATAAAACCTCCTAGAACAATGAATTTCATCAATCCTTGCTTCTAAGAGATTATGAAATCAGCCACTAATACCCATTGAACCAGCCTAAAAATGTAGCATAATCACTGTCTGAATTAATTGACCAGCCATAAAAATCCACCAATTAACTTGATAGATTAACAATGGATATAAGTAAATCAGTAATTGCTAATGGAACCACAGAACAGGGAAACCACGGTTATCACAGTATGAAACCAGAGAGAAGAAATGAAATCTGCTTGCGATTAAATTGACTGAAGACAGTCAGTAAAGGGATTAGGTGGTGTGGTGGTTAATTGATGGTAGCTCTTCCTTCAACTCCCTAACGACAGCTCAAAACTCGTGGCACTCTGTTTCTCTGCTATTCCTTCGTTGCATCTCGAACTTGACAGTGGCGAGATGAAGATGATGGTGGATGCGAGGTGAAGGACGGTGATGAGAGAAAGAGCCGATGATGGTGCTGAAATGATGACGACGGCGGTGTGACATAAATCCCAGCTTGCTACTACTCCCTGAAGCCCGACTCTCAGCTCTGTTGGCGGCTATGATGAACTGTGGAGAATGGTCGCCGGAAATGGAAGGTTATCTTGCTTGAGGGAGGGCCGGCGACGGTGAGGAACTAGAGGTGGATGGTGGTGATGGCCCTCCCTCTCTACTCTCAAGCTCTCCGCTCCTTGCTCTCAGCTTCTCTGGTTCGGTCGTCAGCTCTCTGCAACTCAATTCCCCATTTAATTCAGGATCTGACCTAGTCCTAATGAGTAAAACGCTATGTTTTAAATTGGGACTAAACTATCATTTTCTAAATTCGATGGACTAAAGTGTCATTTTTTAAATTTTCTTCCCAAACTGACATTTTCAATCTTAATCCAATTTTTCAAGCCATTTATAGTTAAAAACCAATTAAACCAACATCAAATATTCTCAAAAATCAATGATTAAGAGTATTACGATTATTTTGACAATTTTGCCCTTTTAAGTCATAATTTAATATATTTACTCTTAATCTCAATTAAGTACAAATAAGGCATTTCAAGCTTAATTATCATGACAAAATCTCTAAATAAAATATGAAAATATATAGTAAAATAGGGATTTGTGAGTTCGGTGGACAACACAGAAATAACATAAATATACTGATAATAAGTGCATGATTACATAAATTTCCCCCATAGGGGTTCATACTTGATAATTACAATTAATGTAGCCGCACAGGGCTACTTAGGTGTCTAAACCCGACCTAATGAGACGGAGACACCTTACCTACTTCGTTCCACCACTGCAATCCTCTTGTACAGTTCTCTTCTTTATCTCAGCATATCTTCTGTCTTCTCCTGTCTAAATTATTGGTAGGGGAGGGTGAGATTCGAGAGAATCTCAGTAGAAAACAGTTCCGATATGCATGCAGAATACATGTTTAATGCATGACATGCTTGTATTACATAAACTCATGCTAAAACTATGACATATCTGCGTGCTCAATGTTTTAAACAACAAACTTATGGCCATAGCAAAAATAGAAATAGAGATTCAATCATTCATATATGTATCACATAATCAAGCAAAGCAATAACATGCATCAATACACCAGTAAAAATATCAAATACACTCATGAAAGGTAAGTACCCTACATTAATCCTTTCTTGCTTTATAACGTACGCCTCGTAAAACGTGTCGTAGCTCGGCTCTCCACTCGGTCCTACAATTCCAAATCTATCATTTAGACACTTCCATAGTGTTTATGGTGGTTTATGGGTCTATTATAAAAATTTACCAAAATGCCCTCAGGGACCCGGCCAGCCCCACCGTACCCGGTTCGACTTCACTTTTCCCAAATTTTCGACCCAAGCTATTCTGACATATTTTCGTTCAAAGAATCCATTTTTTACCTCGGTTTTCTCAAATTCGAGCCCCAATTACGAATTTACCCCTGACAGCCCCTATGTGTGGGTTTTAAGGCTATTTTTATCATTTCACTTTCTAAGGCTTTTCTCACTTCACACCCAACATGAACCCTACACAATTTTCCATTATAAACACAATAGAATCATCAAAAACACCAAAATCTATTCTAAACACAGCCCAAAACAGATCTGGACAAAATTTCATAAAAATTGGAGAAAATGGAGTTTTATGATATCAATCCATAAAACACCTTCTTATCACCTTTAATCACTTGTTTAACCACTTAATTACACTTCCCACATGATTAATCCAAATTTGGGCAGCACCTCCCCTTAGGGTTTGTGTTCCCAAAATCAAAAACCAAGCAGCAACAACCACCAACAAGAATCAACAAGAGGAGCAAGGTTTGTGGTTTACCTTTCCTTTCTCTTCTCTCTCTCAAAATTTCGCCATCTTCTTTCGCTCTTTCTCTTGAGTTTTCTTCTTACTTTACATGACTTCAAGAAGGATATGAAGATTAGAGAGAGTCTATAAGAGATTGAAGGCAAAAACAAGCAATTACCACTACTACTTATCAAATTCTTACCTCTTAGTTCTTCCTCCTCCTTCGTTATTCTCTGTTTTCTCTTGCTCTCCCCTCTCTCTTCTTTGTGATGTTGGGACGTGAAAATGAAGCAAGGAGGATGAGAAAAATATGAAGCAAGCTTCATAAATATCTCATATTTTTTCCGTATTATTTTATCCAAAAATGTTGACTTTTATGACACCTTTAATGCTTGGCTTTATCTATAAGATTGGTGTCATAAATCTCCATTTGATATTGAACTAATTCCCTTCCCCTAATCAGCCCAAGTTCACGCATAATGGGTCCAAGCTAAAGCAATTGGCCTTTCTCCATAATTACAACTTTACCATAACAATTTTTATTCAATTTTCAGATTTTTGGCAGATTTTCTGCCCAAACTTTAAAAAATCATAATTAAATTTGTAGACATTGTTTCAGAGTGATTCTAAAAGTTATAGAACCCTTATCGAGTCTAGTTTCAAGGAAAAATATAGCCTTTTACTAGTTAGAAGCATATCATTTCCAAATTTTTAATCTTTGGAAGTTGTTCTAGAGAATAGACAGTTTTCATGGACTAACTTTAAAAATTCATAACTTTCTGTATATAGTTTCAAAAATTACCCATGATTTATCAAATTAAAGCTTAGGATGTCTACTTTCATCCTGTAAAATTTCATAATTTTTTGTCATCATTTGTTCTTCCAAAACCTTATGACAAACTCACTGTCTCATAGGAAATTTCACTGGAAGCATAATCACTTTCCTCAAAATTCACCATTTTATTTTCTTAATACCCCAAAGATATAAGAAATATTAGGGAATAAATTTGGGGCACCTACTAATCGAGGCTTAGCAGTTCACTTAATTTAGGCTTATTCTCAAACCTCCAATCCCAAAATTCGAGGTATTACACTAAATAACTAAAATTTTCCCACTTTGATTAAATTAATTAATTATTGATTGGAGTTGATGTTTTAAAAATCCATAAGCAAATGTTTACACATGCAACATTGAGGATGCTGTAGCTACTTCTCAAGGCGCATGCTAATCACAAATATCAATAATGTGCATTTAAATTCTAAATATGCGCAAATCTTTAATGAGAATTTAATTGGTTAATTTAATAGACAAAATGTGACTAAATAATCATTATAAATGAATTCTCCCACTATTTTGTGCATCCAAACTAAATCCAATATATGCATATCTTAATGGACGCTTTAACTAGTTAATTTGATCAATAAAAATTTAAATTAATAACCCTCCCACTGTTTTATGCATCCAAAAATTGTTTAAGAAATCAATTTCAGCATATTTCAACTCAAATATAGTTTTGCAAAACTCAAATAGTTATAAATTGCCTAAAATAAATTTTCCAAATATTTAGATAATCAAAACATAAAAAATAATTTTGCAAAAATCTCTTTCAACATGTTAATATCGCCCAAAATAACTTTCCCTAAATTTAAACAATTAAAAAAGGGTATAAAGAATAAATTATATGTTAAACATTTGCCTTTTTTTTTTTTCCAGCAATATGTTAAACATTTGCTAAATAAATAAAACACAAGTCAACATTATTTCTTCAGCACAAAAATTAATGAAAATTAAAACAACATTGCTCAAGCTAGTAAAAAGCCGAAGCTGAGCCCAAATAGAATTTCAAGAAATAGAACTAAAAGACAACTAAAAAACCAAGGAAGAGGCCTAAAGCAATAAGAAGAAAAATTGAAATCAAGTTCGAGCTCAATTCGAAATTCCAAGTAATAAATGAACAAATATTAATTAAATTTGAACCCCAAAGCTGAATGGCCCATAAACTGAAAAGGCAACTCTTGGAAAAATATAATCAGAAAGGAAAATAACTGAAAACCAAATGAACAGGGTCCACAAAATAATTTTCACAAAATGTGGAATAAGTAAAGAATCAAAAACTATAAGCCAAGAAATATCTCAGCCCAATTAGGTAGAAAAATAATTAAATGAATAAGCTTGAAAACCGAAACATAAAGGGTCAATTCTTAAAACAAACATAACAATAGAAAATAATATTGGCTATGCCCAATTAGCCTCAGCCCAATCGCTCATTAACAAAAATAAGAATTAAGCCCAAAATGCAAAACAGTAAGTGTATGTTTGGGGCTGCGTTTAATCGGTCAATTCGCACGAATGATGGTCAAATCATGAAATTGAAAAAGGATCGAATTTTGTGAGTCTTTGGTGGGCGGCAATTAGCAATATGATAATGTGTTTGGGTGGGCTTAAAATCCCCAAATAAGCCCGTTTTGAGTAGATAAGCTCAAAAAAAAAACGTGTTCCAATTTAGAATGTTTGGCTGGGCTTTTTTAATCTGGGTTTGAGGCAAAAAAAAACGCATTTGGGATAAGCTCCTGGACCAGGCTTTTTCAAAACCCGTTTCACGTTTTTTTACCGTTGAAACACTGTGCTTCAGTTTAATAAAATTTCACCTACTCTCTTTATTTTTCACTCCTCTCCCTCTGCAAAGCTGCTCGACCTCTGCTCCTTGGAATCTTTTTTCACATGCTCTGCTCAGTTTCTTGTTGCTTTCGGTGTTGCTGGTCTTCGTCTCCCTCTCGTCGGCGGCAATGATTGTAGCCGATGAAGCTGTGTAGTCCGTCGTCTGTTCCTAGCTGTCTCCGTCGTCTTCCCCCTCGTCGATCGATTTTCCGTCTGTGAAATTTCAGATCCGATCCCAGGTCCGTCCGTGTCTTCGCCTGCATTGTAGTGTCGGAGGTCAGTCGTAGCATCTGAAGACCGTGCCCATCTTTATTCGTGCTCAGCCGTGTCGGATCTGTGCTTCAACCGAGTGCTCCGCCGTGTCCGAGCTGTGCTGGACACCTGAACCACGAGCTGTGCTTCAACCGAGGGCGTTCTTCTTCATCTGCGATGGACACCTGAACCACGAGCTGTGCCTCAACCTCAACAGGCCCTTCTTCTTCATCTGGGATCTAGCTCATTGTAGGAGGACATCTTGAACTGCAACACTTGCGTGATCTGATTCTAAGACTTGGAGGTAATATGAACTTGAAATTAATTTTATTCCATAGAGAGTGTGACTGGTTTTTTTTGCGTGTGGCTTGCGTTTCTGGAGTTAGTTGGGCTGTTGGGGGATTAACTTCGTTCTGTTTTCGTCCCTCTCTCTCTCTGTTTCATCGTCTCCCTGATCTAGGCGCACCACAGTGAAACGTTTTCCTACCTTGCACTGGAAAGTGATGGTATTGGAATCAAGAAAGGTTGTAGGAAACGAAAAATATCACGAATTTGAGATATGATTAGTTCTTGCCTTATGTTTGTCAAGAAAGGTTGGAATCAAGAAAGGTTGTAGGAAACGTAAACATGCTTGTCTTATGTTTTTCTAAGAACTGAATCATTAATCTCTGCCTCTTTACTTGACTGCTTGTAATGCATGATGAGTGGGATCTGTTTTTCTTTTCTTTGTTTCTGACCGTTTTTTTTAATTTTGTGCCTCTATCTCTCTCAATTCATTTATTTCGACACTAGAAAATTGAGCAAGAGATTTGTTGCTAATATGAAGGAAAATTGATAGTTTATTGTGATTAGTGTGTCCCACTAGAAAATCGACACACTTCTTATTCCTAAATCATGAGGGGTTTCGCTGAATCCCTACCAACTTTAGACAAAGCGAAAAAGATCATACTTCAAATCAAAAACCCAATATGAAGGAAAATTGATAGTTTATTCTGATTAGTGTGTCCCACTATCTTTGTGTTGTGCGTGTTTGAATGGTCCTCAAGCAAATCGAAGGACCATAAGGGATTAGAAGCAACAAAAATTAAAAATAAAAAGCTAATTCCCTCCTTTATTTTTCACTGTTTTGCTAGTGTGGTCTCTCTTTCTTCAATTTTCATCATCATTTGAGGTGTTATGAATGTTACTTGTGTTGAGTACATTGTTTATCCTGGTGCTCATTAATTAATTGAACAAAAGAAGCTTCACAAATTTTGACGGATACATGTATTTTCAAAGTAAATGTTGTTGTGGAATGCGCTGTTTACTGTTTTTTGTTAATCTGGTTGCTTCATGAGAAGGTATTAACTAACATGTTTATAGTCCACACTTGTTAAGTGAAACGTTTCCATAGAAAAATGAATGACAGAGCACTGTGGGATGACGAGTCAACAGAAATATTCGTCCGTGCAATGATAGATCAAATTTTAAAAAAAGAACATCGAGGGTTATCTTTCTCGAAGGACGGATGGGACTATATTGTTGCTACATTCAATGAGCAGACAGGGAAAGGATATGACAGGAAGCAATTGAAGAATAAGTATGATATGTTAAAAAAGGACTTAAGGACTTGGGATGCCTTAACAAAAGAGACTGGTGTTGGTCGAGACCCAATAACTGGAAATGTCGTAGCGGATCCCGAGTGGTGGCGGCGGAAATGCCAGGTTAGTAATGCCTACAATTACTTATAACGTTGCATACTAATAATTCAGTTGCCTCAATCAGCTTGTTTTGTAATATAGCTAATGATTTTGTTACTTGTCTGTATGCAGGAGAATTCGGCGTATAGAAAGTTTCGCCGTTCATGCCTCAAGAATGAAACAGAATTGAGGCTTATATTCAAGAATGTTGTGGCAACAGGCGACGATGAGCAGAATCCGTCGTTCATAGGGACACAGACACAGGATGCAGAGGAAGAGGATGTGTACCGACCTACTATGGTCGAGGAGGAAGGTTCAGGGGACAGCGAGGACGAGAATTTTGGAGTTGACCCAGCACTTAGCACAGGAGTGACAGATGAGCTAGCCAGCGTCGGGTTATCCTCACAAACCCCTCCCTGTGGTCCAGGCGCATCATCTGTTCCAACTAATTCCGGAAGTCAGGGAAAGCGGAGACGATTTGATAAGCCCGGGAAGAAAAAGAAGCAGAAGATGCCAGCGTCAAAGCAAATTGCGGATGCGGTCAGTGTCATGGCAGAAGCATCGCAGCATAGAGCTACAACCATCAGTGAGATTCAACAAAGGAGTGTTGATGCTGCTATTGAAGACCTGCTTGAGATTCCAGAAGTGAGAGAAGATGAGAACTTTAAATACCGATGTGTCAGGCTGATTATGGACAAGACTAGTCGGGACACGTTTTTGTCACTCCTTAAGCGGGACAAGGATTCAATAGTTGGGTGGCTGCGTTATATGGTTACGACCCTTGATTGAGTCGCTACGGCTTATGTTCTTGACTATCGATGCTGACATCAACTTTATGCCTACAATTAGTTTAGTGTTTATTGTATGCATGTCTGTTATTTTGTTTTTAGTACACAAACAATGCTACTTGGTCGACGCATATATATTATGTATGTTTTAATCCAACGTTCCTTTTATGACATATATTATAACTTTGACTGAAATATCATATGATGTTAAATACGTTTGAATCCAATGCACAGGTTATATCTGCACTGGAAAATTGGATGGAGGAAGAAGACGATGATTCTCGGATACTAGCTCTTATCGATGAAGAGATGACAGAATATGAACAAATAACTTGTTTGGTGTGTCAATATTTTGTCTCTACATTCATGTGCAAAGAACCTCGTAGAACAAGTAAACGATCCGGTCATGTATTTGTCCAAGAAATATTGGCAGATCATGAAACACAATGTCATCAGATGTTTAGACTTGAAAAACACGTGTTTTACCGGCTGTGTAGTAAATTGGTCGAACATGGGTTACGAGATTCTAGAAATGTTGGAGTTGAAGAAATGGTTGGGATGTTTTTGCTCACAATTGGCCACGGCGTCGGTAACAGGATGGTCCAACGTTTGTTTCATCATTCAGGGGAAACTGTCAGTCGGCTATTGCACATGGTGCTGGAGGCTTGTTTTAGCCTAGCTCGAGAAAATATCAAACCCTCTGATCCTGAATTCATAGGATGCCACCGAAAAATACGCGAAGATCCTCGCTATTATCCCTACTTTAAGGATGCCATTGGAGCAATAGATGGAACTCATATCAAGGCTGTGATCACTGGTCCCAACCGGGAAAGATATATCGGGAGAAAAGGATATACAACACAGAATGTAATGGCTGTATGCGATTGGGATATGTGTTTTACATTTGTGTTGGCGGGTTGGGAAGGTTCTGCACATGACGCTCGTATGTTTCAAGCTGCTGTCTCAAATCCAGCTCAGAATTTCCCTCATCCACCTCCAGGTATATTTCCGGCCCATTCAGTTTTAATTACTTTCAATGCGCACTTTGCTTAATCTCACACTTTCAAAATGATTTGAGCCACTTATTAGGCAAATACTACTTGGTCGACGCTGGCTATCCCACACCAGTTGGGTATCTTGGTCCCTACAGAAGTCAGCGTTATCACCTGCCAGAATTTCAACATCGACCTGGTTTTGCAAATGCTCAAGAGACCTTCAATTACTATCATTCCAGTTTGAGGTCAACTATTGAAAGGACTTTTGGCGTGTGGAAGAATAGATTCGAATTATTGCAAAAAATGCGCAAATACAGCTACCAAACGCAAGTCCGCTTAGTTGTGGCAACTATGGCCATTCATAATTTTATTAGGAAAAATTCTCAGAGTGATGTTAATTTCAGCACAGCAGAAACTGGCGATATAGCTCAGGAAGATGATAATACTGTAGACGATGCGGCTTCCTCGTCCAATGTTGCTGCGGCATCTTCAAGCAGAATGAATCACATTCGTGACAGGATTAGAGATCAACTTGTACGGAATTTATGATCCCAATTAGTTATGTATTATTGTAATCGCATTCGCTTTGGGAATTATTTGCTCTGGTGGCATACTACACTGAAACACAATTAGTTATTGCTGTTATAATTTCTGAAATTCCATTCTTAGTTTGGGCTTCATCTCGGGAGTTACAAGTTTGCATTTTCGGATATCTTCCTGGGCCAAATGATATGTTACTGTTGGATATCGCATATATGATCTATCTAAAATTTGAAGAATATACAAATACCCTTCAAGTTTTTACTTTTAAAAACGCACTTATTCAATCGCTAATCCAAACACATCTTCACTTATAAATAATCACTTATTCAACCGCTCATCCAAACATAAATCACATTACAAATATTGACTTATTTATTAAGTCATTTTTAATAAGTCCAAATTATATAAGTCATTTTTCCTACCGCTATCCCAAACACACCCTGAGTTTTACTGCATTCGTACGATTTGCAAAAAGCTAGTAGGGGAAGCTTTTTGTTATTGAAAAAAGCCCATTTTGATCGTTAAGCTTTCGAGACCACACTACCGCCGGACGAGAGGGAGAAGAAGCATGTCGATTCAATATCACCTCCACCACCGACCTCTGTCCTCTCTACTCTGCATCCACACCGCAAGCTTCCACCACTACTGCCAGAAACCGCCGGCCATCCTCTTTCTCACCTCCTTCCTTTGTTTTGAAAACCACCATCGACTTCCTCTGTTCACCACCCACTCACACCGTCGGTTCCGGTATCACCATCGTTGGTGGCATAAGCCACCAACACCATCACCCTTGCCTTCTTCTGTCGGCCTCTCCTTACCCTCCTATATCCATTGTGCACCATCGTCACCTTCCCTTTCTCACTACACCACCAATCAACAACCTACACCGTCTTCCATCCCCTGTTTTTTTTTTTTCTACTGTCATCGTTCACACCTCCGGCCCCCAATTCCGATGACTTCCAGTTTCCGGCAATTTTCTCTTCCCTTAACTACCTCCATCACTGTGCCTTCACCTTCTCTCATCATCACCGTTACCTTCCCTTTCTACAACTCCCAGCAAGTTGTTTCCAGTTTCTGGCAATCTTTGAATTTTCCGGCCCCCCATTTCCGGCAAGTTCAAAAATTTTCCAGCGACTCTCTATTTCTATGGTTTTTCCGATGGACAAGCTGTGTGGTTATTCTCCAAATTCTACACTGCTACAGTGGAGTTTTAAAATTAATTGTCGTTTTTCATTTATATATTTTGTTTGAAGTTTGATTATTTGTATAATATTGAATTTGTGTGATTGTATTAGGGTTTTTGATGTAAATTAATTCGAATGCTATGTTTGTTTATGTACTCATATTAGAACAAATAATTACATAAATTTAATAAAATACAAAATACCACAATTTGTATACACTCGTTCCTAAACCTGTTTTTTTTTTTTCATGCCTATGTATGTGCTCTGTGAATGAATAGGTATGTGGTATGTGAATGTTGGATTACCAAAATAATTAGTTATATAATTAATTATGTAATATTATTTCATCAAATTATATATTTTTTTAATTTTTAAATTTTCCAACTTTAACTTTTATAAATTTTTTATAATTTTAAATTTAATTTCTCTCTTCATAAAAGGCACTTATGTTTAAGTAAATCCAAATAAGTTTTATTTTTGTAAAAGTCATTTATACAACCGCCAATCCAAACATAAATTATTTTACACAATCTGACTTTTATTCAAAAACAAAATTACAATAAGTCAAATTAGAAAAATTCATTTTTCCAATTGCTATTCCAAACACACACTACGTTAGATTAGGGGAAGGACAAAATACCAGAACTAAAATGACAGGCCTAGATCTATACCCCACCCTTCGGGATTAAATGAAACGGTGAGTTTCACTCTTGTGCTATATGACGTTGTTCCGACTCATCTCCCACCATCAACTGGATCCCTGAAAACCCGATCCAATCCTTTGGATTAATCCGGTTAGAACCCAACACAGCTGCAAGTCCTGCAAAACGCAGGTGGCCTTTTCCAGCAACCCCAGGCTCTATTTTCGGTGTTTAAAGTGGTGATTTCAACAACAGAACAAGTAGTAAAGAAATTCGCACACGAACAGTGATTTTCACCAGAAGTCGCCACCAAACAAATCAAATATTGAGTTTCAAACCCAAAATTGCAGCGTGATCACGGGTTCCCCTTTATGGCAAAAGAATCAGAAAAAAGAAGGGGGCAAAACATAGATGCAATTTATTCCCCAAAGGTAAGCCAAAAAAATCAAATAAAAGATTTTTGATTTTCAAGACAGACAAAATTAATGATTTCAAGACTTATCTCGCATATGAAAAACGATGGCTTTCAATGGAGAGTGAAGAAATCGAACAAACTCCTCCAGTTCCACATTCAACAAATACTTAGATCAAATTATGCATTATACGCACCCAAATTCATTAAAGATGCAAAAAGAATCAAATCAAGACTTTGATTTCAATCCCAAAACAGAAGCGCAATTCTTTTCTGATCGATTTCAATTTTCAATTCAACGGTAAAAGGATTAAAAGTAAAGAGAAACCATGAACACAAATCTCATATGCATTTACATGCAATAGACAGATCAAAATCACATATGATGCACAAATCAGTTTTCAAATTTCTCAATATAATTTTCTGATAGAAAATTAAAGCATATTTAAGACACATCGCAAATGAGAAAAATAGCAGGCAGAGGAAGATCAAGGAGGAATAGTGAAAAAACCACACGGACAGGGCTCATAATCAATTATCATATTATTTTTCAAAATAGAAAAATAAAATAAAATAACATGCAAAAAAATTCTACAAGAAAAAAGCTTGAAACTATCTAACAATATATTAGGATAATCTAACAATAATGATCTCAAATACATTGCATAATTCTACAAGAAAAAGTAGCAACGGAAGACTTGATAAAATACTTCAAATTATAACGATTCTGTGTGTAATATCTCACAACCTGAAAATTCTATAGTACAAGAAAGAGTTAGAATTAGAAAATAATAGAAGGGAATAGGTTTTTGCTTCTTCTAAGCAGAAGATGAGGTACAATGATGGTCTGGGAATAACCGTCACCTATCAGGGAACCCCCAGGAGCAAGTAAGGCCCTATTTGGTATAAAGCATTGGGGGGTAGGGACTGGAATTAGGTCAAAGATTGGAACAAATTATATTATTTGGTATGAAAGACTGATGATAACTTGGGATTGAGAGTATCATGAAAGTGAGATTGCTTTAAAGCAACCCACCTGGTATTGTGTTTTCAATCCTAGGATTGCAAATTACAAAGACAAAAAATATCCTTGATTATAATATTTTTTGACAAAAGTAACCCTCTAATTTTAACCTACGATTTATCCCTTTCGCACAATCTTTCACTAATGCCGCAACATTCTCCTGCAAAAGATTTTTTATACTTCTCATGCAGCCTTTCTTATAACAGGATGTAGGAAAAATATTTGGATAATTCATTTTTATACTGACTATTTTTTGTCTTCAATTTGTATACCCTACTTTTAATATAGGGAAAAAGACAAATAAAATTGATTATTCAATTTTCTTCCTGTTCCTAATTTAATCGTTCTGCTCTTCAATGTTTATACAGACTGTATAGTTTCTACATCTTGATCATTTTGTGTCCCCCCTCGTTTTGCTTTGTTTGTCTTCCCCTGATTTTGTTGCCTCTGTGATCCAGATTTCGCCTGTTATTGCTTCTGACTTGAAATTCTAAGCCGTGCAAATTTGCATTGACGGTTTATGGCAAAATTGCATCATCCTGATTGGTTTTCGATGTTATATCTATTTCCCTGAGTAAATCAGGAATCTAAAAGAAGACAAAATAAATTTTGCAATAATATTTTTTAATTTATCATTAGGGGTATTATAGTATTTCTACAGTTTATGAATAATTATGAAATAAAAGTAACTTAAATAGTCACTCACAATATTACCTTATACCAAACATAATTATTAAGCATCAATCTCAATCTCAATCCTACTCTTAATCCCAATCCCAATCATAGTCCCAATCACAATCTCTCAAAAATTCAGCGTTGCGTATCAAACAAGGCCTAAGTGAATTTCAATGTTACTATTCTAAGATCTGACATATGCTATTTATAAACTCCCATCAAGGTTTGTAATAGTTTATCGGCCAGGCAAGTAACTCTAAACCAAATCTCTATCCAAATCACGTCGGACCACAATCAAGAGATATTTTATTCAAAACAATAATAAGATAATATTTAGATATAATCTGTATTAAATAATAAAATATCTAACGGAAAATACCAATAAGAAGGAGTCCAATTCCCTCCATTTTTTTCAGTCAGAACCATAGCACTATTCTCCTATTCACAAGTTTAGAAGGGTGAAGGAAGACAGTGAAATATCAGGACTTATAGGCATCAATTTATTCAACATGATGACTGCTCATAGATTAAATGCCTATTTGTTCTAGCCTTTGAGAGATGATTTTATAATTTAAGATATAAGTATATAGAGGGAGTTTTATCTTAGCTAGTGTAAAAGTGCTTTTGAAACCATGGATCGATTGTTTCTCAAACAGGCTTTAATAATTAATTTATGCCTGGTTAGTATTTTTACAAGCCCTTCTTATGAGCTTCCACCACAATAAAGAGAGAGGATTCGAACATACCACAAACAAACAACACCAAGAAGAAGATGGCGTTTACACACGCCCACACAAGATAGCAGAGCAAGTAGCGACAGAAACAGGTTTGGGATGAATCAAGAAGCTAAGGCCTGTCCCTCACGGCACACAGAATGGAAGAGGAAGGAGAAGACAATCTGGTGATTATGGTGTCCACAACAATGACAGCCGGAGGCTCACACGCGCACAACGTCAATGGACAGAGACATTTTCCATAAGATTAAAAATAAAATTATTTTCTTATAAAAAAGTCATAAAATTATTTTACTTTTATTTCCAAACATAAAATCACAAAGGGCATACTTATAAAATATGTGTTCAATTTTAATTTCTTGCTTATCAAATTAATTTTTATTTCTTCAAATTAAATTTCATCAGCAACATAGGGTTATGGTTCACCAATATCTATTTTTATTCCCTCCTTCAAATATAAAATTTATCCAATATTTTACTATTTACAAGTGATAAACAATCAGGACCTTAAATTTTATACCCGTCTTATGCCATAGTGGAAGGCTTCCCACTATCTGACAGACCAAATGGAATCTGACCTATATATGAGTGTTTTGACATAATGAAGGTAAGAGTTAGGGAACACATTTAACCAGAGGGAGTTACATAGCACACGAATGAGTCACTCCCACATTTAATCCTCGCCATTTCGTCGATTGGTTTCCTTAAACCAGTTTCTTTTTTTTTCTTTTTTTTTTTGATAATAAAAAGTTTAGGTAGGTTCGGCACCAGTCCCTTATCAAGGCCAGAGCACGGCCCCAGGGCTCTTCAAGCGCTTACAAGGGACTTACGAGATCGCCTACCAATGAGGTCTCCCCATCGGTCAGAGGGTTCGAACACACTCCCTTATGATCGGGGTGGCAAGACCTTAACCAACTGTGTCAAACCTCATTGGCTCCTTAAACCAGTTTCCCTTTGATGGAAAGTCAATAAGATTAGTGAAATTGATTTGCATATTCTTTTAAGAATATATGTGTTGCATGGGTAACTCCAGTAGTAAGTGTTGCCACTACAGAGTCTGAACTTGAAGTGACCTTAATCTACTCGTTACTTTCTTTCGACAGCTTCTGGTGCTCTCCCATGTACATTTCTTCCGGAGGATTCCTTCCTTGTTTTTCTTTTGGCATATAGTGACTTTTCCTTACGGATGTTGCATCAGCTTGCTTTATGATGTATCACTTCAAATTTAGATAGGTCTACATGGTGGGGACCACCAAACGAAATCGTTCCGTTTCAAGTTCTACCTACATTTCTCATCTCATATATAAGTATAAATTAAGATTACTTGTCCACTTTGAAAATATGGCTAAATGATAAGGGATTAATACATTTTTTTCCTGAATCACCTATATTTATATATATAATGATGTTTTTTTTTATAAGAATAATGATGTTTATTATGCTATTTCATTTTGAACATGTGATTATTGTCAAAACAATTAAAGATTATATTGCAATAATTAATTATTACTCCCTCCGGTCCTGATTATAAGACAAAGTTGATTTTTTTGGAGAAATTAACGAAGCTAATTAAATTACTTTAGAGTATTTATATTTTTATTTTTTTCCATCAAACTAATTAATTTAACTAATAAATTAATATATAATCTAAGGATATATAATATATGATATGATTAAGTTTTCTGGCAAAAAAATATGATATGATTAAATAAATTATTTAGCTTCCTTAATCTCTAAAAAAAAAAAGTCAACTTTATCTTATATTTAGGACCAGAGGTAGTATAAAGCTACACGTTGCGAGATAATCGTCCAACTCCTCACATACATATCATTAAAATGACTTAAAATGTCCAACAAAAAAACAAAATGACTTAAAATCAAGGGAAAATTCCAGAAAAATACATCCGAAATAAGGAAATCCCTAATCAGTGCTACGAATTTCAAAATTCTGGGTTAGTCCGCTGTCAGTACGAATGAACAGTGCGGGGGCGCCAAAAGACAATTTTGCCATTCAGTCCTCATTCTCGCCACTTCAGAATAACAACACGTTACTCTTAATTAACAACTCTGGTTTCTTGATTAACAACTCTCATTTCTTGTTTCACAACTTCATAATTTAAGTTTCAGGGCCAATAATAACACCCCTTTCTTTATTAACAACATGCGTTTCTTAATTAAAAACTCAGGATTCTTGATTAAAAACTCCGTATTCTTGATTAACAACTCCAGTTTCATCTTTTTACTTTCACAATAACAACACCAGTCTTGTTATTAACAACACCATATAATACATTAACAACTCTCACTTCTTGTTTCACAACTTCGTAATTTTAGTTTCAGGGCCAATAACAACACCTCTTTCTTTATTAATAACACCATATTTTACATTAACAACACTATATTTTTGAGATGCGAATATGTGGAAGAATAAAACAGAGTTGTTAATCAAGAATCCGGAGTTGTTAATAACAAGACCAGTGTTGTTATTGTAAAAGTAAAAAAATGAAACTAGAGCTATTAATCAAGAATCCGGAGTTGTTAATCAAGAAACCAGAGTTGTTAATTAAGAGCAGCGTGTTGTTATTCTGAAGAAGTGAGAATAAGGATTGAAGGGCAAAATCATCTTTTGGCGCCCCCCGCACTGTTCATCCGTGCTGACTACGGATTGATCCGAAATTTTGGAATTCGCAGCACTGATTAAGGATTTTCCTATTTCAGATGTATTTTTCTGGAATTTTCCCTAAAATCAACCATAGTAATTATTGATTTTCAGCTAAAGCATCCGCTAAGTGATTCTTCTCCCTTGGAACATAATGAACATGAAGATCCCATTATAGAGGAGATAACTTGATTTACAGTAAGGCAGATCCATTGCCCCTTCTCTCCATTGCGCCTCCATTGATTTAAAATTGCGTCGTTTGGTTTTAAAAAAAAATTAGGCAGCGTCTTTTTTTTCTCGTCCTGTTATGGGTCCTTGGTCTGAGCAAATTCGTTTAAGTGGTGAGGGAAATTCTTCATTTTTTACCAAAAAAAAAAAACTTCGTAGTGGAAGAAACAGGACGATTTGTTTCATCCACCTTCCATCCAAGAAACTTTGCAGATTGCAGTTGCTGGTATGCATTGGAAGAGATTCTTGGGCAGTTTTTATTTCAACGCACGCATCCTATTCTTCATTGGTTATGTATCTCTATTTGTTATTAGTCTCCATTTATCCCTTTTTAGTTTTTTAGTGGTTGCTTGTTGTGATCATTTAACAAAAAGATTAATAGAAAAGAAGGAATCGTCTCAGTTAGATTGGTTCTGCTAGTAGTGTTTATGGAGAATGGAACCTCACCACTACTCTCCCGGTGAGGATGCAGATCTGGGCGGTAGAGGGTGACAGTGAATAGGGCCAAGAGGGGTGACGATAATAAAAGTGGATGAAGAGACGCTCAACTCCACGAACAGGACCTCTCTTCTCCGGATGAAGAGTTGAAGAAGACGATGGGTGAAGAGGAACAGCACCGGAACGTCTTTGTGATGGAAAAAAATGACGCTGCCTATTATATATATATATTTTTAATTATAATATATATTATAATTAAATGATTTATTTAACTTTCTTAATCTCCTCAAATTAATTATCTAGGTCTTATATTAAGAATTAGAAGTAGTGTTGTTTTTTAAAAGAATTAAATAACAATATTAAAATCTTCCTTGAAATGGTTTCATACTTCACCAGCTAATTTTTATATTGATTATGTTATATTTTATATTATTCATGAAAAAATAGTATTGTTTTTTAAAAGAATTAAATAAGAGTATTAAAATCTTGGGAAAATTCCAAAAAACTACACTCAAAATATAAAAAGGACAAATCAGTACATCGAAATTCAGAAAAGACGAATCAGGCGGGTGTCAGAAAAAGAAGGAATCTTGCATTTTGAAATTTCAGCCAAATTACGAAAATGCCCTTCAGCACTTCAGGCCCATTTCAGAATAACAACATGATCCTCGGAATTAACACCTCCGGATTCGTTATTAACAACTTCAATTCTTTTTTTACAATTCACAAGTTTCAGGGCTAATAACACCACCGATCTCGCCATTAACAACTCCGGATTCGATATTAACAATTCCATTTTCTTCTTTCGCACTTAACAAATTTCAGGGCCAATAACACCATCGATCTCGCCATTAACAGCTCCGGATTCGCCATTAACAACTCTTATGTTGTTATTCCGACTGAGGGCTGAAGGGCATTTTCGTCATTTGGCCAAAATTTCAAAATGCCAGATTCCTCTGCCCATCTGACACAGCCTGATATGTCCTTTTACAATTTCAATGTACTGAATTGTCCTTTTGCTATTTCCAATGTAGTTTTTTGAAATTTTCCCTAAAATCTTCTGAGAAATGATTTCATACTTCACCAGCTAATTTTTATATTGTTTATGTTATATTTTATATTATTCATGAAAAAATAGCTAATGAAAATTCAATTACATAAAATAATGCAACCTATATTCGTATAAAATAAACTAACTTTAATTTTATTAGGATGTGCTATCCTTTAATACAATTTTCCATAATGCTTTAAATTTAAAAATTGCACATAATGGTCTCTTCAAGTCTTTGGCGTGAAAGGCGGATTATTAGACTGACTATTGTGGCTTTTGAAATATATATATGAAAATACTTACCTTTTTTCCACAAACAATATATAAAATCTGTTTTAAAAAAATGAAAGTTGTACTATTTACATGGTATTCCCCCTTCTTTAGTGTAAGATATATTTACCTAATTTGATTAAATTAAAGAAGTTAGTTAGGGTAATTAATATGATTTTTCCCCCTAAAATACCCTAATCATCTTCTTTAATTCCTTCCATTTCTCTTTTAATTACTTGATGATGGTTGAAGGAACATTAATAAGAATAAATCAATAAAATATGGACAAAGATAGGAAATATGTCATGCATTTAGGCCAAGATCAACTCCACAATTAGGTCTTACATTAAGGCCTGTCACACAGGTGACCTGGGTTCAATCCCTATTAACGTTGTCATTGATTTGACAAAATCTTAGCTGCCTCAGGGTCAAATCACAAATTTTACCACGAATTGAAATGCAATATAGTGCAAAAACTCAAGATCGTTCTCTTAGCTAGGAGTATTTTATTTTGAATTCCCTATGTTGAACTAAGTGCTAAAAACATGACTGGAAAGAGTAGGGGTGAGCAAAACCGAACCGAAACTGAAAACCGAACCGAACCGAATCAATTTCGGTCTTTTCGGTTCGGTTTTTTCAGTGTTCAGTGCATGCTTGGTTTTTTTGTTCGGTTTTCTTTGGTTTTTAGGTTCGGTTCGGTTCGGTTTTTTTAAAAAAATTTTGGTTTAAACCGAAATATTAAAAGAGTATACCACCAACGAAAAATCGGATGCAAGACAAAGAATGATATATCATTGGATATTCATCTTTTTGAACTTTTGTTGTGCTTTCTTTGGATTAAGTAATGTTGAATACAATTATTCTGCATCTCTCAAAAACCTTCCTATTTTTGGTTCAATTATTGGAATATTGGGTACTCCAAACTACATTGATCATATATGTAATATGTTGTTTATACTTTGTTTTATATCATCTTTCTTTGGATCTTGATGATGTTATTCAATTTTATAATTTGTATTAATTTTTGCTCGTTGAAAATTCA
Organism: Inga oerstediana; assembly: GCA_963210345.1. Lineage (NCBI taxonomy): Eukaryota > Viridiplantae > Streptophyta > Magnoliopsida > Fabales > Fabaceae > Inga > Inga oerstediana. The sequence goes on along the minus strand of OY723400.1, from coordinate 69,786,226 downwards.
GACATTTGAAGTAAAAAATGAAGGCTAAAAAAATTTCGGTTTTTTCTTACAAAACTGAAACCGAACCAAATAATTTTGGTTATTTCGGTTCGGTTATTTCAATTATTCGGTTTCGGTTCGGTTTTAGAATTTCCTTTATTTCGGTAGTTCTGCTTTTGCTGAAAAACCGATGCTCACCCTTAGGAAAGAGGGGTTTTGAAAAATGGCTTTCTCTAAATTTAAATGCATGTAAATGAAAACTATTTCTATTCTTTTTGGTATTTTGGAAAATAATGAAAAATGTTTTGGATTAAAAAGGGTTATATGATGAATGCTCTTAGTAGTGAAGAAATTGGCTATATCCTTACTCAAAAAGGTTATGAGTTAAAACCTTCATTGAGTCTCAAGAAAAAAACTTCAAGATAATACTTGAGTTCAATATTCTCAATTAATAGTAGCTTCTACAAAAATAGCTAACTACCACCTCTTGAAATATTATTTAAAATCACTTAATGTGTAATTGAAATTGGAATGATGCGATATAATACGAGTCTTCTTAATTTTGAGTGCTAAATAGCCCCTCAAAGACTCAAATCAATCACATTAACTAGACAATAACACTCTAATTAATATAATCTCATTACAACTATAAAAAAATTCAAATACATATAATTCTCACACTACAAAATCAAATTTCAACTACAATGATCCAACCAATAAAGACCAATTAACATCAATCTCACTTTCAGAATCATATGCAATCATTTCTTAAACTAAGAAATCCAGATATATAACTCTAATTCAAGCACTACATGTTCTTACAAATTAAGGAGACTTTCTTATTAAGTGTTTTTGTCAATTTGATTGTTAAAATGTATGAAAATTTTCACTGTTTTCTATTGGAGAAAATTAAAGACGATTTTATCTCTATTTGTTTATAAATTATAATAATATTATATATATATATATGGTAAAAAAATATCTATATTATCACTTTTATTTTATATTGATTTTCTCATATTCTCAAATCCATTTTAAAGTTGTTTCTTGCCTACTTGATTGTGATGACAACTTATTATAAGTCATTATGTTTGGAATTGTAATAGTAATGTTGATGCCGCAGTAGTAGTGTCAAAATCAGATTTTCTTCAGCTAGTCAAACTAAATTGGGCTAAGCATATAGAGCTGCTTAGGCGCTATTCATTTTCTTTAATTTTAATTATTTTCAGGCTTTGTTGTTATTCAAAAATGAAGCAACACTAATTAGTCATTCAGTAATATATTTGTCATTTGTGTCTGATTGAATCATATTTTATATATGATTTTTTATAATTAATTTGGGATTTTTAATGTATTTTCTGGAGCATTATTGCATAATTAAGCACTAAATTTAGTTAGGGACAATTGTATTGAATTAATTGTAATTAGGGGCAAAAATTGTCATAATTGTTTAATTATTCATACAAATGATCCCTTTTTGATGCTACAATTGTGCTTAATCTTATATTTCAGGTATTTTGGAAGAAAATTGTAGATTTTGGATGTCAGAATTAATATTTAGATGATTGGGAAAAATCACAGAAAGATCCCCATATTTTTGTGGAAATTACAGTTTATGAATGAAAAGGGCCTAGGAAAATTACAGAAAATGACCCAAGTCTTTGGAAATTATAGTTGACCCACCGAGGTTTCAAAACTGCGCACTTGAGTACCTCCTCTGAACTTTTGAAATGTTCAGAATGGTCCCTGGTCAAAACTTGCGTTTTGACCAGGACCATTAGGTAAACCTTCAGCTGCAGAGGAGACCCGACTTGGTTGGCGCTGTGGATATGGGCTTCGGACGTTCGAGGATCCGAGATTGAAAACAGAGAGCTGAGAGGTTTTATACACAATTGAGGAGCGCCGCACAAGCAGGATCAGACCTTAGACCTTTCTTCCTTCCTCTTCTTGTGTCGCCGGCTGCGAGCTTCTCCTCTTCACCATTGCCGCCGGTGACCTCTTGAACCAGAGGAGAGACACACAGATCTGAAATAGAGGCGAGAACTGAGAGTCATATTTATTACAGTGGGGAGTTCTGGTTCAGGGGCGCCGCGCAAGCTTGGCCGGCGGGATTCACTTCTCCACCAAACTGCATCGCAGACCCGTGAGAGACGAGAGACCTTACTAGAGAGAGCTGAGAGTTTTCTTGGCAGGGGGAGACTGAACAGGGGAGTGCCGCTGAGAGCTGTGAGACCTGGTGTTCTGACACCCACCATCATTCTTCCCCCCTCAACCAACACCCACCACCATCCTCTTCTCCATCACCAAACCAGACTTTCACCATCGCTGTTCTTCTCCGTTCTTCACTACTGGCTGGCTTTGGAGAGGACAAGCTTGAGACCACCGTCGCCAGAGAAGGGAGACGAGACCACTGCCTTCTGTGATTTCACCATCTTCACTGTCATTCTTCAGCACCATTGTCAGGAAGAGGAAAGGAAATACCACAGTCACCGTCAACCTCCTTTTTCATCCACCATTTCTCATTCACAGTTGAACCACAGAACTTCCTTTGTTTCTCTTATGCATTTCACCACGTGGCTGCCATGTTTCTGGATTTTCTGTGGTTATTTTAAAGTAATGTACGGCTGATTATTTTGCTTCTTGGTGATGATGATTTGTGCTTGAACTTAATGGACTATAAAGGGGAGTTTTGCTATCATTCTATTAGTCTAGAATTACATATTTGGATTGCCTAGTTTTAAGAATTTTTATATATGTGATTCTAAAACTGAGATTAATGTTTATTGTCTCTATTGGTGTGATATTTATTGTTGAGATTGGATTTTGTAATGTGAAGTTTATGTGTGTTTTGAATTTCTTTGTGGTTGCAATGAGATTATGTTAATTAGCATGTTATTGTCTAGTTAATGTGGTTGATTTGTATCATTGAGGGGCTGTTTAGCACTCAAATTCAAGAGAACTCATGTTACATTATTCCAATTTCAATTACACATTAAGTGATTTTTAACAATATCTCAAGAGGTAGTAGTTAGCTATGTTTGTAGGAACTACTATTAATTGGGATTATTGGACTCAAGTGTTATTTTGAGGTTGTTCTTAAGACTTAATGAATTTTTAACTCCCATAATCTTTTTGAGCAAGGATTGTCACTTCTTCATTACCAAGATCATTCTTTACTCATATTTTCCACTTCATACAATTTCATTCACTCATTCTCCATTTTTTATAAAAAGACCAAAAATAGTAACTTAGTATTTAATTAAATTGCATCTTTCTTTTAGTTATGAATTCGAAAAATCCAAGAAACCATTTTCCCCTTATTTTTATTGCATTCGCATGGCATATAGATTACTTAGGATTCAATAAAAGGCTCCTCAAGTGAGACGACCCGAGTGTTCTATTGTACTACAATTCTTAGATTAAAAATATTTTGCATTTTACTCTAAGACGCAAATACACGGTCAAATCAGTGTCCTTATTATTTTTTCATTTTAATTTATGTCTATTTTATCATTCGTTTGGACTTAGAGGGAATATAATCTTCTCTCTTAATTCTTGCTTACTTCTTGCCAAATGAACTCAAGACGCAGGTTTAATTATAATGAATAAATTCACTCAATATATAAATTACCGAAAATAGTTTTGGCTTTCCTTCTCATAATCGACAGTACATTTTAAAAATTAAGATGATATAGACTTTGAATTACTACAATTTTTCATTTTAAATCTTTCTCAAGGCATCAGCTACATACTTAAATTAATTTTTCTCAAATAATAATATTGAATAATCCAGTCCTAATTACATTAATTTAAGCTAACTCACTTAATATCTCTGGACAAGTTCAATTAGATTAGATGAGACATTTTTTCAGGAATGAAAATATGAAAATATCTAGTATTCACGGCAATTTTACTTTGCAACTTTGTCAAGCACACAATTGAATGGGTCGTATTTGGCTTTATAAGATGTTAGGGGAAATTACAATGAGGTCTAAAATAAAGGATTTAATTATTGAGAAGTCTCAGAAATAAGTGGAGTGTTGTCATTTTTTACCATGAAACTTGTTATTGTTTGTTCTTGAGTTGCCAATGGGACTTAATGGTCATTAACTCCTTTTTTTGATATCTCATTGTAATTCTCTCTATAAATTAGGCCCAACTCGAGCAAGTAGTTGGGGAGCAATTGAAATCTTTATCTTACTTCTATTTTTTTCATGAGAATATATTTTATGTTTAAAAATTGATTTTTGTTTATGTTTTATGTTTATAGAGAAAATATTTATTCTTTATTTTAAAATTTTGAGGTTGTAATATAAAAATAAATATTTTTATTTCTCTTTCTCTTGCTAAGCCTGATATAATTGACTTAATGGCAATGCTCAAAACGAACTGATAGGGAAAAAATGTTATATTTGTTCCTTCTAAAGGGTAGTCACAATAGTCATCCCAAGTCAACTGATATGGTTGCCTTCAAATGTCTGACTTCATTTTTCCCAATATATATTAAATAAATGAAAGAAGAGGTTTTTTTTTTTTTTTTTTTTGCTTTTGTTGCTAGAAAGAAGAGTTGTTATTTTGAATATATTCTGTGTGATTCTTTTGATTTCATTCAGGGAAGATTTCAACTGTTGACCAGTTAACATAATCTAAATTAAAAATAATATCTTAACTTTCAATTTTTTAAAAAATTATTTTTTATTTAAAATCATCAGTTGAAAATTTTAAGTCTGAACCAATAGTTTCATATATGTTAGTATTTATTTTTTGATTATTTTAATACTAAAAATGTCGTTCCTAGTATTTCATTTCCTTATGCTAAGCCTCTGGGAATTTCATGTTCATAAATTTGGATCCGCTAAATGAAGTATTTTGACTATTTTCCCATATACTAATTAATCAGATTACGTAGCTAGCTAGTGCTAATCCATTTGGTGCTTCTTTTGTCTGATTTCCAAAGCTGCCAGGCAACACTATTTTGCATATTTTAAAAATGGCTTCAACCATGCTTCAATCCTTATGAATGTCTCGTATTTGGGTAATATTATTTCAAATTTAATATTTAATAATTGATAATCCCACCATAAAACGATTGTATTTGCCAATGCACTTTCAGACAAGAATTTAATAACACAATTCTTACTCGAGCCATCAACTACGAAATTATTTTTTTCTAAAATATATTTGAATGATATTTCCCCAACATTGAAGTAGTTACATTGATCAATGCTATGAAACTGATGATATTTAAATTCTTAGGAAAGACAGATATTTGTCTTTGGTACGAATGATAAATTGATGGGAAAATCATTATCAGGTCCCAAGGAAGCAAAATATTGTCAGAAAAGTCCCAGGAAAAACTGAAATATCTAAAAAGTCCCTAGGGACTTTTCTGATATTATTTTCCAATGTAAAATGACACACATGCCCCTCTTGTTAATGTAAAAGTGGAAGCTTCAGAAAGAGGAGGGAAGGCGCAAGTTTTTTTTCGGAGACACAGAAACGACGCGAAAGGGACTGGTGTGAACTCCAACATTGAAGGGATCAAGTGTAATGTTGAAGTTCTTGGTAAAGGATCAAATTTGCAAGCTCCACGTACTGGTACAGAGGTAGAACACGAAACTGAATTTTTTGTTTTTGGTTCTGTGTGATATTTGGATAAAGTGAAATTGAATGATGGTGAAAGGTTGGTGCTTGGGGCCAATAGTGGACAAAGTGGTAGGAGGTAGATGAGTAATGACATGATTTAGGTAAAGTTATGAGCTTGAGCATTGTAGTTGGGGTTTGAATGAGGTTGGGTAGTGTTAATGTCATAGTGCTCTGTTTTTTGGGGAGGTGATAGATGAAATGATACCTTTAAAGTGGGAATGGCTGATTTTCAGGTTGGTGGGGTGCTGTGAAAATTGTGATATGGGAAGAAATTTAATTGTTGTTAATTCGTGCAGTTGGTGTTGTTAATATAATTGAAGTAGTTGTTAATATAACAAATGGGTTTGGGTGTCATAATGCTCTGTTATTGGGAAACAAAACAGAGAAAGTTGGACGTTTGACATGGGAATAGTTGATTCTCATGGTGGTGGGTTGATGTGAAAAGGGTGATATGTAAATAGCTCAAGTAGTTGTTAATTCATGCAGTAGTAGTTGTGAATATAACAGATTTAGTTGTTAATACAAAAACTGTGCTATGTTTTTAAGTTTTAAGGCAATGTAATAGAGAGAAAGGCCTATTGTTTGGAAACCTAACAAAGGTATGTCTTTGTTTAAAGTGGGAGTCATTGAATGTGATTGTGCTTTGTTTGATTATATGATTGTAAAAGAAGTGTTGTTAATATGTGCATATATAGTTGTTAATATAGCTTTGGAAGTTGTTAATACGAACTTTATGGTGCAGATTATCATGAAAGATGGCAACTAGTTCCGGGAAGGATCTATTGTGTTTCATTCATGTGGGGGGAAGTTTTTAAATGTCGGAGCAGATGAAATGCAATATGTTGGTGGTATGGTAAGAACAAGATGCGTACAGGAAAGTACAACATATGAGGAGTTGCTACGAATCATATCATCTATAACGGGAAATGAAAGTAATGAAATTCAAGTGAAATTCAAAGTTTCTATTGATACATCAACATTTGTGGATCTTGTAGACGATGAAGGGGTGGATCATTTTATGAAATATAATGAACAATATGGTCATGTGTACATTGAAGACGATGGTGATGATGAGAATACAGTCCCAACATTGAATGGTCAAATGGAAGAGCAAGAAGTGTAAGTCGAGTTATCTTAAGAAAAGTAATTTGTTGTAACTTAATTATGCAAAAGAGAAGTCTAACTTGTCATTTATTGCAGGATTGATCAAATGTTTGTAGGGGCTGGAGGATTGTGTATGTCCCCACCGCCTTTGTTAAATGAAAGTCAAGATGTCCCATCATTGGAATGTTGTACTCAATTGGTGCCAACACCCATACCGGGAATGAATCATACCAAATGGAAGGATTTAATTATTGAAGAAGGACAGATATTTCCGAATGCTATGAGCCTTCGTCAGACATTATACAAATACAGCATTTCACACAAGTTTTCATACCAATTTGTGAAGAATAATAAACAGAAGATAATTGTGAAGTGCAAGGTTAGTGGTTGTCCGTGGTACATGGGTGCTTATTCATCAGGAGAACATCAAGATACGGAGTTTCTAACGATCCGAACATACAAAAGTGAACACATTTACCATGCACAGGACAGCCTAATTGTCTAGCATCCACACAGGTTGAGCTTGACATCATCAATAGTAATGGATGATTTAAGGTCCAATATCAATAAGACTTCCAATGAAATTCGAGCAGACTTGTACAGAGAGTATGGGGTGCGACTGAACTACCCTCAAGCATATAGGGCAAAAGAAAGAGCGTTAAAGGAATTAAATGGACGAGTAGAAGACTCTTATCAAGCAATTCCTTGGATATGTGATAGATTGATTGAAAGTGATCCAGACACAGTTGCAAAATGGGAAGGCTCATCTAACAATAGATTTCAGCGGGTATTTATTGTTTATGGTTGCTCGGTTAAAGGTTTTATAGGTGGTTGTCGGCCCATTGTTTATATAGATGGTTGTTATCTAAGTGGCCCTTATAACACCATTAACTGGATTATGTACTTTCTTTTGTTAGCTACTTATTTTGGATTATGTATATATACACCATTAACTGGTGCCTTCCTGTGACCTGTATTGGTTTTTGAACAGGTCCGGATGTTGGTGTACTTAAACACAAATAGTATGATATTAAGTTAAATGAGTAGGCGAAAATACCCACTTACTCATACAACTTAATATTTCAATGTAAATTGATATGTGGATCTGATATGCTACTAAGTTGTGACATGCACTGTCAGAAAGTTGGAAAATTAGGTTGCATTAGTTGTTTAAATTTGCATCAGTTGCATTAGTTGTGAAAAAAACTCATTATGTTGTGAAAACATACATTAGGAGTTGTGAAAATTTGCATCAGTTGCTGTCAAATTTTTGCAGCAGGAATTTAAATAAATTAGGCATTATAAGTGGTCAAAATCATGGGTTCCTTAGGTGATAGTGGTGAGGTGTGCACTTTATAAAGTCATGGGAGACTTACCATTCACTTGTGCATGTGTCTAACTTACTTTATACAATAGGCTAACAACTTGTCAACCACTTGATAAAATATGCTACAATTTAGCTCTTATGAAAATTTGCATCAGAAGTACTGTTGCAGTCACGCGATGAGGTTGTGAAAGGAACTCAAAGGGTTGTTAATGAACGCTTTACAGGTTGTAAATAGCTCAACTGGTAACAGTTAAGGTGAGAAAACGATGGGAGGAGGTTGTTAATTGAACTCAAAGGGTTGTTAATGAACGCTTTAAGGGTTGTAAATAGTTCATTTGCCAACACTTAACGTCAGATAACGTTGTCAGAGAGAAACGAGGGGGAGGTTGTTAATTGAACTCAATAAGTTGTTAATGAACGCTTTAAGGGTTGTAAATAGCTCATTTACCAACACTTGACGTCAGATAACGTAGTCAGAGCAAAACGAGGGGGAGGTTGTTAATTGAACTCACAGGGTTATTAATGAACGCTTTAAGGGTTGTAAATAGCTCATTTGCCAACACTTAACGTCAGATAACGTTGTCAGAGCAAAACGAGGGGGAGGTTGTTAATTGAACTCAAAGGGTTGTTAATGAACAATTTAAGGGTTGTAAATAGCTCATTTTTCAACACTTGACATCAGAGAACGTAGTCAGAGAGAAACGAGGGGGAGGTTGTTAATTGAACTCAATAGGTTGTTAATGAACGCTTTAAGGGTTGTAAATAGCTCATTTGCCAACACTTTACGTCAGAGAACGTTGTCAGAGCAAAACGAGGGGGAGGTTGTTAATTGAACTCAAAGGGTTGTTAATGAACGCTTTAAGGGTTGTAAATAGCTCATTTGCCAACACTTGACATCAGAGAACGTAGTCAGAGAGAAACGAGGGGGAGGTTGTTAATTGAACTCAATAGGTTGTTAATGAACGCTTTAAGGGTTGTAAATAGCTCATTTGCCAACACTTTACGTCAGAGAACGTTGTCAGAGCAAAACGAGAGGGAGGTTGTTAATTGAACTCAAAGGGTTGTTAATGAACGCTTTAAGGGTTGTAAATAGCTCATTTGCCAACACTTGACGTCAGAGAACGTTGTCAGAGAGAAACGATGGGAGGAGGTTGTTAATTGCACTCAAAGGGTTGTTAATGAACGCTTTAAGGGTTGTAAATAGCTCATTTGCCAACACTTGACGTCAGAGAACGTTGTCAGAGAGAAACGATGGGAGGAGGTTGTTAATTGCACTCAATAGGTTGTTAATGAACGCTTTAAGGGTTGTAAATAGCTCATTTGCCAACACTTGACGTTAGATAACGTTGTCAGAGCAAAACGAGGGGGAGGTTGTTAATTGAACTCAAAGGGTTGTTAATGAACGCTTTAAGGGTTGTAAATAGCTCATTTGCCAACACTTGACGTCAGAGAACGTTGTCAGAGAGAAACGATGGGAGGAGGTTGTTAATTGCACTCAATAGGTTGTTAATGAACGCTTTAAGGGTTGTAAATAGCTCATTTGCCAACACTTGACGTTAGATAACGTTGTCAGAGCAAAACGAGGGGGAGGTTGTTAATTGAACTCAAAGGGTTGTTAATGAACGCTTTAAGGGTTGTAAATCAACGCTTCAAGCGTTATAAAACAGAAATTAGGTGTTATCGCTGGTAGTTCGCTGGGGCGTACCAACAGCGAACGAGGTCAGAATAGGCCATTTTTGATGTCATTTTGCTGTTGTTTCTCTGTGGCGAAGCAAAAGCAAATCGCCACACCTTGAAGTTGTAAAACGAACTAATCAGATTGTTAATACACACTTCATGACTTGTAAACAACACATTAGTCATAACGTAAGAAAACATCGTCTGCAGGAAAAACGTGTTAGAGGTTGTTAAACCCATATAACCTGTTGTGAATAAACGCTTGAAGACTTGTAAAAATCACCATTGTAATAACGCCCTATTACTTAAATGTTACAACTTGTACAAGAAGGCATATGCAGTTGTGCAATAGCCATAAGAAGTTGTAAATATGTCCTTGTCACCTAAACATGGCAGTAAACAAAAAAACATTGCATGATTGCCCTTCCTACAATTACAAAATAGTCACACAAAGACATAAGGTTCTCAAAGGACCCACAAAATAGCAACATATGTACATAATAACATCACAAATGCTACTTGTCTCTATTCCCCTGCATTTGTTTCTTGCCACCTGCAATGGACAGCACCTTTTTGGCATGTATGTTCCCGTCATGTGTCATAAGCCACCATAACGAATCGACCTTAATCTGTCGAATTTGTTCAGGAGACAACTTAGGCATCGTATACCCCCCTTTGTCCTGTGCCGAGCCATCCCAAATGAATAACCATGAAAGAACATGGACGCCACACGAATCACTGCAAACAGAAAGGAACAAACGATATGAAACACAACCAACCATTTCAAAGTATTGAGCAACAAAAAAAAGGTAATACTAACATGTCAGCTTGGACATGCACTTTTGGCCAGTTGATGTCTTTAGGTATTTCTCTTCCTTTGCCAAATAATTCTGGTTTAACCCTGCGAAGTACACTAATGATGCAATCTCTCTGTATGAAGCAAATAATGTTGACATTACACAACACAGCAAGAACAACATTTACAAAATAAAGCATAAACTTAAGTTGGAGTGCTTACACACTGGCTTGCCAACCGCTCCTTGCCACACAATTCTTCTTGTTGCTTTTGGCTCAATCTCTTCTTCTTACTTGTCTTCTCATCCTCTAAAAGTGCATCTTCTTCCCTCTTTTGCAATCTTGAATATGTGAGCTGGTCAACCAGCGAGTCAAGGACAAAAAAACGCAATGTCTTGGTATCCAACACATAACAGAACCAGTGATCAAGCCGCAATGTAGGAGCAAAGATTAAGTCGCAATCCCCAATGTTGTATCCAATATGCTCAGAAAGGATCTCATATTCATGCGCTTGTCAGGACCACTTCTTCGGGTCAGACGACATTTTTTCTATCAACTCTGACGAAAAGATGTGTTTACTGACGCGACTAGAGTTCTGTAATTGATCCCCCACTAATGTCTTTGCGACCATTGACATAAACTGAGAAAAAATAGCTGAAAAGTTAGTGAATATTGTACTAAAGTAACAAAGTATCAGTTCTTGTCAATGTATATGTAACATACCCTATTATTAATCTACCCCCTTTCACAGAGACAATATAGTTCACCTCGTGTGACGAAATAGTCATAGATTTCTACAAACGGCCTATTACACAAACAAGCATTTTGCAGTCAGTTTTTGTTCTTCAACTCGCTATAGATAGTAGACATTTAATTACTTACTCTTGTGCATCCTCTTTGTTGGGTCTCGTTGTGCACAGCTGGAATAAAACTTCCTTGTGCTTGTCATCTTTTGTTCTTTTCTTAGTCATGGTTGTCACCCAGGGAGAGACAAGAGCAGGTTTTTTTACCCTTGTTGATTTTCTCAATTGTACTTCTTCCTCCCCTTTTAGTACATCTTCAGAACACTCATCTTTCCCCTCGTTGCCTGACCTATTAGCTTCACCTTCATTATCTTCCTCTGACCCATCTTCTTCATTTATGGTCCAAACTTCATCATCTCCTTTTCCTATGGCAGCCTTTTCAACTTCACTTCCCGAGGAGGGTTGTTCATCGTCCTTTTCTGACGATGACTGTTCATCAATTTATGGCCCTGCATCTATTTCTCCCCCCTAACAACCTTGCCTCAAGGGAAATCAGTTCCTCTTGGACAATTGACACCACCCTTGACATAATTCTTTCATATGTTCTCTTCAATTCCTACAAATTAGGAGGGAAATATTAGTGACAATAATATGCAAAGTATCTGAACCTCACATCAAAGTTCATCACTTACCGGGTGTGTTATAATATTCTGCTGATGCAATTCCGAGGCCGGACCCCCAACTACTTGCCCCACGGAATGTAGCAACCCTTGGTTGCTGTGCCTCTCTATTTGCACTCTCTTCTTGACGTTTTTATCATTCCAATATCCTACTGCTTCGTCATTTTTAGAGGCTTGTAGTTCACCAAGGGGAAATTTTTGTAAGCAAAAAACCTGCATACAATGTGAATAACAACTTAACATAAGTAAATGTCAACATTTAATGCAGAACTTTAGGAATTATTATACAATGAAAACTTATGTTGCACTTACCATAAGAAAATATATACATCCTCCAACATTGATTTTTCCTGAAGCTTTCCCTTTGTTGACTTTTTTCTTGTATTGTCCAACTGAATTTGATAGTTCACTCAACACAAAGGTAGCCCAATCATTATCTCCAAAAGCTGGCTTTGTAGCCACCATCACCTTTAACACTCGGTCACTCACCTTAACACTGGCTCCGGGACACAACAACGTGCCCAATGCATACATAATAAAGAGAAATTCAAAATCTGCATCATCTTCTCTTTCAATCAGCCATTTCCCAATTGTCTTATATGGCACTGTCCCATACAATGTTTTTAATTGTTGAAAATCTTTGTCTTCATTCATCGCATTTCTTTCAATGTCCCCCCCACACACGGTAACCCCATAAATTCTGTTACATCTTCCGGGCGAATGTGAAGTGACCTCCCTCGAATGGAAACATTGTTGGTTGGAGGGTCAAATGCACCCATAAACTGCCCACACAAGTCTCAGGGGATTTGTGAGCAGCATATGTTGACCAACTTATCAAATCCAACTCTCTTTAACCGTTCCATCCGCTCTTCTCTGTTCTTCACACTTTTGCACACCTCTATAAACTGATTAGGGCCACACCGAGTAAGGAATGGAACCACATATTTTTTCCCTTTTTCCCTTCTCCTTAATTTCTTTGCCCTCTCCTTATATGTCTCCTTCTCATCATCTTTCAAAGCGTTCCAAGCTTCTTTTACCGACTTACTCTCCTCTTTAAAAGGCCTTTTCGACTCATTCTTTTTCTTCTTGTTCTGGTAATACTCTTGCGTGAACAATACATACGCTGACACTTTTGGCTGCCTCTCTTCTTCTTTATCTTCCCTTTTTCTTTTGTTCGCCATTTTTTACTTAACCAGAAACATAATAATTAATCCAATCCTTCCAAAACTCAGTAACAAGAGCTTTAACACAGAGTACAGTCCACTGATTCAAACTATTTTCATGTGCAAATTAAAACTCAATATCAACAACAATGATCTAAAATGACTCCAACACAACACTAGTTTGGTGCCACCAAGAGACTACTACTTTGCATAGCTTATAACCAGTAAATTCCACAGTCACAAATCAGATTCACCTCCAACATTGCCCAAAATTTTGAAATTTCAGTACATGAACCTAAAGTTACACAACTTACCTCAGCAGTCAATATGTATGTCAAATGCAAATTTGGACAAGTAAGCTCATATCAGAAATTTCACCAAACTCAACAAAGTGTACAGAATTTCAGCGATGGATGCAAAGCTTTGGAATATACCGTTCAGCAAACATCCACATTTTGACAACAAATTCAAGTCACTGCACCAAAACTCTAACCCAAGTCCACACAGTTCAGTTTTATCACAAAACAACTCAGTATTATGAGTGGAAGTAAACAAACGGTGCACAATAAAGCTGCAGAGACTATAAATAGTAAAGGCGCAATATAAACAAGTTAACATTGAAGAGGTATAGATTAATGCCATATGAACAAGCATCTATAAAAAAACCAAAACCAATTACTACCTACAATATGGAGCTAAATGTAGATCATGCCATTTTTGTTAGAAGAAAATTACACATTTTGAGTGGAAGTCCTAAATCCTAAATCCAACAAAAAAATTAATGAGAAACAGTGATTTCTTTCACTCACTGGCGGGAATGGCGCCTTCGATTGGAGCACCGATGGAGTCTCAAAGTGGAGGAACGCCGGACGACTTTGGGCGCCAGACACCACCGACGGAGAGGCAGCCGCAGCCGACCGCAAGATGAGCACTGACACACGGCCACACGACGCCGACCAGCAACGGACACACACGGCAAACGAAGGGAGCACCGACGGTGAGGCAAGGCAAACGGCCGGACCACCAGCGACGGACACGTTCAGCGAATGACGGCACAACGACAGACACGCACCGCACGGCACCGGACGACAACAGAGACGGCAGAAGTTCATTTTTCAAATGCCTCTCTGGAACGCGATTTGGGGCTCTGCTCTCTTTCGAATGAAGAAGAAGAGTTTAAATTTCCATTAGGGCATGTATGTCATTTTACATTGGAAAATAATATCAGAAAAGTCCCTAGGGACTTTTCAGATATTTCAGTTTTTTCTGAGACTTTTCTGACAATATTTTGCTTCCTTGGGACCTGACAATGATTTTCCCTAAATTGATTGCTCCTGTTATCGCTGAGGAAGTAAAAGATTATGCACTATTCCGTATTACCAATGTGTTTAATGCTTTGCATTTCAAATAGATCAGCTGGATGATTGTTGGCCCTTCTGTTATAACTACTATTTAGGAATTCCTTCATACAAGTCATATATTTGAATGGGACAAAAAAAAAAATAAAGGATTATTAATCCATTGTATGCTGTAAAAAAGACCTATAATGCATAATATCTTAAAGAGTTTGGAATTGATAAGAAGTTACTCTAGTAATTGGGTAATGACTCGTGTCCCAATAGCAAAGTACTCGAAACATAGGATAGGGCCCCTATTCCTTACTAAGCCCATTTATAAGTTTCGATCCATAAGTAGGCTAACTAATTAAAATGTGAAAATCTTGAAGTCTCGTAAGTAATTTAAATTCATGTTATAATCTTTGGTTCATTAAATTTACTCTCATTTTGATTTTGGTTCATCAAGTTTTAAACTAGAGGTTTTGGTCTCTCAAATTTTATTCTGTTTAAAATATTAGTCTCTATCATTAAATAAAAATTTGCATTATTTTGCCCATTGAAGGACCAAAACCTCTTGTTTGAAATTTGAGGGACCAAAATCAAAATGAAAACAAACTTGAGGGACCAAAGATTATATTAACCCTTTAAATTTGATATCAATGACAATTATTGGATCATGTTAAAAATCTATGATAAAGGAAGACCCGTTGGAGTTTGTGTTTCTAATCATCATTTATTCTTGAGGAAGGTTTCACAAGTTTTTGTCAATTTGATGATTGTGACTTTTAGGTATACTCATCACTCCCAAGTCCAGCACCATCTTCTCTAGGTCTACCATTTGATAACGCTCTTGTGGGGGTATAGTCTTAGGCCAACCATACTTGACCAACAATGAAATAATGCAGTGATAACCAAAAAATATTAAAAATCACACAATTTTCTTGCTCTTTTAATTTCTCGCCTCAACTTCTTTTTTAGAGGATAACGTTTATAGTTATATAATTATTTCATTATTTATCATTCATTTTTATTTTGTTTTGTTTTATTTAATATGCCAGACCATCTTCTCATCACGAGTTAAAACGTATGTCTTTTTTAAAAGTAAACTAAAGATAATTTTATCTATACTTTTTTTATTAACAATCTTGCATATATTATAAAAAATTATCTATATTATCACTTTTATTTTATATTGATTTTCTCAGATTCTTCCATATGTAGCACCTATTAGTGGAGCACTTCTAACAATTCAAATCCATCAAATAATAGGGCATTTTAAAGCTGTTTCGTAATTCTTACCACTCAATCTACGCATATTCCAGACAATTTATTGGTGATTAAGTTGGAATAATTGTAATAGTAATGTTGATGTTTGACCGTAGTAAGTGTCAAATCCGTTGCTTCGACTACACTCCATTTGTCCTGGCTTGGTTAGTAATTGCATATTCCACACCCCGTAGTCCACATATTTAGAAGAAGAAGAAAATAATGTATCAATCAATCAAATGCATATTATTTGTTTTTTTTAAAATGATAATCACACTCCATAATCCTGGCTTGGTTAGTGAGTTTTTTTCTTTTTATTTTCAAGGGTTATGCGAAGTCTATCTAAATCTAAGAAAATTAGTTTCTATGTAATGTTTTTACATCCTTCATTATATTTTATATTATTCATGAAAAAATATATAACACAAAAAAAAACATAAATTTTATGATGGAATTTCTGACGGAATTGAATTCAATCAGAAAACCGTTGCAAATTCCATCGGAATTTTTTTTGTGGCAAAATTTGCCACGGAAAATATTCCGTCGAAATTTTTGACAGAATTTCCAGAGGAAATTTGCGATGCGAGGGAATTTCTGACGGAATTAAATTCCGTCGCATTTTCCGACGGAATTGAATTCCGTTGAAATTCCTTCGCAATTCCCAACGGAATTGCAAATTCCACGAGGGAATTTCCAATAGAATTTAATTCCATCGTAAAATTTAAAAGTTATTATTTTTTAATTATTTAATATTTTAAAATTAAATTTAATTATAAAATTTATTATTTTTAATTTAATTTTAAATTTATTTTAAATTATTATTTTCTAATTTCTAAAATATTTTAAATTTTCAATAATAGGTTTTGGTCCTTGTAGGGGCAAAATAGTCATATAAAAAATAAAATTTATTAGTTATTAATTAATATTAGTAAATAAAATATTATTTAATAATTATTTAACAGTTATTAATTAATGTTAATAAAAATTTAATTTTTCAAATTAAAAAAATATAGTCAAATGATGATATATATAATTGTGTGTAATAATAGAATGCCAAAGCAATCGAGTTCATCCGATAAGGCATCGCTCGCGTACGGACGAGGTCGTGGGTTCGAATCAAAGGAGGGGCAAGTTGAGTTGCATTTCCAGGAAAAAGGAGGTTGTGACACATGGCGGATATGTGGGCCGGCGATAAGGTGGATGCCGCCGGGGCTGCCACGCGCCGCCGCCGACGATGAGGGGGCAGTCTTCGGAGTTGCCACTTGGCTTTTTAAATTTTAAAAAATAAAAAATCTGTTTGCGACGGAATTTCTAACGGAATTGAATTCCATCGGAAGTTGCGAATCAATTTCTGACGGAATATTCAGTCGGAAATTGAGAGAGAATTTTTGACTGAATTAAATTCCGTCGGAAGTTGCGAGGGAATTTCTGAGGGAATATTCCGTCGGAAATTGCGAGGGAATTTTTGATGGAATAAATTTCGTTGGAAATTGCAATGGAAATAAATTCCGTCAGAAATTTCCGACGGAATCTGATTTCTGTTAGAAATGTGTTTGTGATGCTATTATTACCGACGGAATCCATTCCGTTGGAAATTCCTTCAGAAATCAATTTCTGTCGGAAACTCAAATTCCGTGGGAAATTCAGTGTTTTTTTATAGTGTAATCTTTAAAATTTCATTTAGGTTTTTCTTTAAGAATAATAATGAAAATTCCATTACATAAAAAAGTGCAACCTATATTTGTATAAACTAAACTATCCTTAATTTCATTAGGATGTGTTATCCTTCAATAAAATTTTGTATAATCCTTCAAACTTAAAAATTGCACATAATGACATAATGGTCTCTTCAAGTCTCTAATGTGAAAGGTGGATTATTAGACTTAGTGTTGTGACTTCTGAAATATACATAGGAAAATACTTATGCCTTTTTCTATAACATCCCAAAAATTCGAAAAAAGATTTACATGGTATATTTGAGGTATAGGAATGTTATCTAAAAATTAAAAAAGCCACATAAATAAGGTATTTTGTCAAGAGCTTATTTTCAAGCTAGAATTGTAGGAAAATAAAGAAAGAAATTATTATTAAAAATATATAAAGGCTAAGAATAATTAAGGAAAAATTAGAGGTAATTATTTGGAAAACAAATGAGTTTATGGAGAAGTTTATTTTTAAAAAGAGTTGCTGATCATTTTAAATTTATTTTCTAGAATTAATGGCCTTTTTTTTCCAGAAACTCGAGTGAATAGTTAGAGGTTGATTTTTAGCCTAAGATTTCTAGAGAAATTACTTTATGGGCTAAAGAAGCTATCTAAGGAAGAAAATTCTTATAAAGTATTATTGATTAATTCCTAAAAAAATTATTTGAGGATTTTAGTATAATAGATAAAGGATGAGATTGACTGATTGAGAATAAAAATTAATTAAAGGGCATATTGGTCATGAGACCAATATAACTTCAGTCACCTTTCACTCTTCCTACATTTTAGTTGGTCCATTAAAGAAAAACAGAGCTTGAGAGGGAGAGATATGAAGAAGAACAGAGGAGCATCGGAGATGATAAAGAGGAAGAAATGGAAGGGATTTCACACTAGTGGAAAAATTAGTTTTAAAACCGGTTAAAAACGATATTTTATACCGGTTCCGGATCCGGTCTTGATACAGTCGATCTTAAAAATCTGCTATTTTTTAGACCGGTTATAGAACTAGTCTTTAAAAAAATTTTAAGACCGGTTATTTATGAAACCAGTCTAAAAAGTTGAACTTTTTAGATTGGTTTTATAGATAACCGGTCTTAAAAGTTCTAATTTTAAGA
This sequence comes from Inga oerstediana, assembly GCA_963210345.1. Lineage (NCBI taxonomy): Eukaryota > Viridiplantae > Streptophyta > Magnoliopsida > Fabales > Fabaceae > Inga > Inga oerstediana. The sequence continues at coordinate 69,767,691 of OY723400.1, read as the reverse complement.
CCGGTTCTATTCAAAACTAGTCTTAAATTTTTTTAAAAAAAAATTGTTCCGTTTAAAAGATTTACCCAGCAAGCCATTTCCCCTATTTTACATTTCACTCAGCAAGCAGTCATTTCAACGACATCCAAATAAATTCTTCTCTTACACATTTTAACAAACATCTTATACAAATCACATACATGGCAATCCAAAACGCAAGTAGACATAGATTCACCCATAACTGTATAAATCTCACAAAATCCTTCACAAATTAAATATGTATAGATATATGCAGCACTTAGTCGCTTCTCATTCAAACATACTACACAAGGACAATATAACTTCCCACTACCATCATCGACATTTCTTCTAACAAAGCCTAAAAAACCCCTCACCCCATTATCATATTCAACAATTGTTCATTTAGCTTTTATCCAACTATGATCCATATATATCTCAACCCTTATAGCACCCTATATCCAACAGCAAAAAGATAGACATAAAAACAACCACCATAGAGTTTTATAGATTTCAACAAATTTTAAAATGCACCATTTGAAAGTAGTAAAAAAACAGAACTTAGAATCAAACAATCACACTAGACACTGACAATAACACTGACAATCAAACAATCACACTAAACTAATAACACTGACAATCAAACAATCACACTAAATTAAAACAAAATTAAACTTAAAATCGTATTACTCCAAGCCAATTATCACACGTCAGAGAGCACCTTATTTACTTTTAGTCCAAAACAAGAAAAACGTATATAGTAATAAAGTCATTGATCACACATTTTTCCCTTTAACCTTAATTACATTTTTCTGCAATTATTTCATGTCTAACCACTATATAATGTTAGAGTTAATATTGTTGAGAATAGCAAATACAAGCTGAAAGTTGAGGGCTTTAATTAACAGAACACTAACCTGATTGAAGACCAAGAAGTGAGCTTTTACCCAAAGTCACAGTGGCAAAGGGAAGTCGCGACAGAGGAGAATGGTCACTGCGAAGAATAGAGATGGCGGTGGAAGAGAGTGACGATGATCAAAGAACATCGACGAGGAACACATTAATGGTAGCAGTAATGACGAAGGAGAGTGGAGCAAAAAAGGAACGGGAAGTGATGAAGGAGTTCAGAACAAGTAGTGACAGAGCTCAAAGAGAAATGGCGACAAGAGAAGAAAGGGTTCAGAACAGGGGATCTGGGCGCGCGGGAGTGAAAATACGCCGAAATATCTCACCTTTTAGACCGGTTTTCCAATAAAACCGGTCTTAAAATGGTGAAAAAAAATAATTTTAAAAAATTTTCATCTTTAAGACCGGTTTTTATAAAAATCTATTTAAGACTGGTTCTTCTTAAAACTGGTCTTAAATATTTTATATTTAAGACCGGTTATCACAGAAACCGGTTCATAAAAGTTAAAAAATTTTAAATTTTAAAATATTTTCATATTTTAAGACCGGTTTATTTATAACCAGTCTAGATAAGTTTTTATTTAAGACCAGTTTTATTTATAACCGGTCTTAAAAGTTGAAAATCTTTTACATTTTAAAATATTTTTATATTTTAAGATCGGTTTTGTTTAGAACCAGTCTAAATAAATTTTTTAAGATCGGTTATTTTTAGAACCAGTCTTAGAAATTCTATATATTTACAAAATTGCTACCGGTCAAATTTTTTAAGATCTTATCCATTAGAACCGATCTAAATGTGGCGGTCTAAAAAAGGAATTTTGTACTAGTGTCACAAATGCATGGCTAGATTTTAGTAAAGGTAAGCCTCCTAATCTTCTTTCTACCCTCTGTTTCACCACTTAAGGGTTGCTCTAAGAGTATTGGGTGTAACATCCCAAAAATTTGAAAAGAGAATCATAAAACTTAATTGAGGCCTAGGGATGGTATTGAAAAATTAAAAAGCCTCCAAAATAAATTATATGTTAAAATGCCTATTTTTCAGGCCAAAATTTCAAGAAAATAAGAAATGAGATTATTGTTAAAATTGTTTAAGGCCGAGAAAACTAAGGAAAAGCTAAAGATAGTTATTTTGAGAAATAGAGGAGTTTATGGAGAAGTTAGTTTCCTAAAAAGAGCTACAGATAATTATAAACCTATTTTCTGAAATTAAAGGTATATTTTCTTGAAATAATTTGAGAAAAATAGTTAGAGAATGATTTTTAGCCCAATTATTTAAGAAAGACTATTTTATGGGCTAAAGAAGCTAATTAATGGAGAAAGTTCTTACATAGTAATAATGATTAATTTCTAAAATTTATTTGGTAATTAAATATCGATAAAAGAAGGGGTAAAATAGTAAATTCACTTCCCAAGACCCCAAAAGTGGAATTGGGCCACATATTACCCTAATATTAGAAGCCTAAAACGTGCTGCCAATGGCCAGAGAGATGAAATTCAGGTTGTTTGGATATTGGCCTAATAAAATATTGGAAGATAAGGCTTATGGACTAAGCCATACTTAAGGAAATATTAAAATATAAAGAATAACCATTCACTTAAAAGGGGAGAGGTTGAGAGAGAGAGAGGAGGAAGACCAAAGGTGTAGAAGAGGAAGAAAGGATGGGATGTGGACATGCAAAGCTAAACCTTGGTAAAGGTAAGGATCCTATGTAACGCCCCAAATTTTATTCACCTAGTGTATTGTAATTATTTGAAAATATTCAATAAAATGGTGAATATTCATGGTCATAGGAATTAAATATTGAAAATTGAAAGGCGAATAGTACTTCCATTGAAATCGCCTGTGAAACAGTGAGTTTGTCATGTGGTTTTGAATGACCAAATGATAACAAATATTTATGAAAATTTTCAAGTGAAAGTAGACATCCTAAGATTTAATTTGATAGGTAATATGAATCAATTAGAGCTATATACAAAGAGTTATGAATTTTTAAAATTAGCTCAGAAAAACTGTTGATTTTTTGGAATAGCATTCAAAGAAATTAATTCTGGGAATTTTGTGCTTCCAATTGGCAAAAGTTTATATTTTTCCTTGAAACTAGACTCAATAAGGGTTCTATAGCCTTTAAAATCACTCTGATATGATGTCTACAAATTTATTTATTATTTTTCAAAGTTTGGGCAGAAAATCTGCCAGAAATCCGAAAATGAAGAGAAATGTAATGGCAAACTTGTAATTTTGCCAAATAAGCATAAAATTAATTATTTTCTAATTAATTGAGGTTAAATTCAATTAATTAAGGAAAATAAAGGGGAAATAAATATTTGGAGTATTTTGGTCAAATAAATATGAATTTATGGAAACTTAGAGCAAAAGTGCAAATTTGACTAAAATTGTGACATAAAGTGTACACGTAACTTGAAGAAGTTTTGAAGCCAACTTGGGACCTAGAGGAGGGACCCTTGAGATGCTTCTACATGTAACATGAGGGGGAAATACTAGTTGCATGTTAATTGGGCTCAAGACATCAAGTTACATGAAGTTAGGGAATTATGCCATAAAAGCCCAAAATTGGATTATTAATTAATTAGGTAATTATGTGATAATTGTAAAAACGTTATAAAACATTTCCATCTCCATCTTCAGCCCCAAAATCGATGCCAACAGCAGCCATAGAAGAGTGTGTGTGTGTGTGAAATTTTAGAGAGAAAAGGAGAAGAAATCGCATAAGGTAGGTCAATTCTTTGGTAAATTGGTTTGTAACGTGTATAATCCTTCTCTTCTATGTTATTTAAGGTGTTTGAGAAGCAAATTTAGTGTTCAAGAGTGCTAGGGTTTCGTCCACAAGAGGAAAAGCCAGAAGGAAAAAGAGGTAACTTTCTAAACTTCAAATATTGGTTGTTCTGACTACTATAAGCAAATTAATCAGTGAATTTCTGCTGGATTTGCTCTGAATGTCAATTTTGAAAAATATGTGTTTTAAAAATTATGATGCCCAAATTGAGTCTAAATGGTGGTTTTAACATAATTAAATAGTTAATAAGTTAGTTAGGAGTATAAAGGAGCAAGTCTGCGGAATCGGAATTGAAAAACCCCAACTTTTTCCAGAGAACCTTAGGATTTTGGCCAGGCCTATTAGAGGGGCTAGGAGTTGGATTTTTATGAAATTAATGGTTCCATTGTGTTCAAGAGGGAAAATTAGATAGGGTTACAGTTGAACACTTTTTCAAAAAAGCTCTAGAAAGTGAAATTACCAAAATACCCTTGAAACCCTGAAATAAGGGCTGAAAAGGGCATTTTCGTCATTTGGCAATGAATTTGGTAATTTTGAGTTCAGAAATGGATTTTTTGGGTGAAAATATGTCAGAATAACCTTGGTCAAAATTTTAGGAAAAGTACGGTCAGACCAGGAATAGCAGGGCCGGACGAGGTCCTTAGAGGCATTTTAGTAAATTTTCACAATAGGTTTATATAACCATTATAAACGCTATGTGTCACGCCCTTACTTTAATTTCACCTTTACCAGAGTATTCATGAAAAATGATATGCAGTTCGGTGGGCAACATAGAAATTGCGTAAATAAACTGATAATATGCGCATGATTACGGAAATTCCCCTCAATGATTCGTACCTGATAAATTCAAATAATTACAATAACGTAGCCGCACAAGACTACTAAGGTATCTAAACCCATCCCAGTGAAATGGAGACTTCTTCCCGTCTTCGCTCTACCACTGCAACCCTATATTGTACACTTCTCTTCTCTGATTTCCACGTACCTTCTGTATTCGCCTATCTAAATTGTTGGTAGGGGAGGGTGAGATTCAAGAGAATCTTAGTAGGAAAAAGATACCATAATGCATGCATGATAGATGCAATGTGTATGACATGTTAGCTTTATCTAGATGCATGCCCCATAATGACATTTATGCATGTTCAATGTTTCATGTAACAAAACTATAGCCACAGCAAAATAGAAACAAAGCTTCATTTATTCTAATAAGCTTTACACAATCAAGTAAAGCAATCACATATATCATTACACAAGCAAAGATATCAAATACATGCAAGTAAGGTAAGTCCCTTACCTCATGTCCCTTTTGCTAAACAGAAATAATTCCTTGATCTACGTACAAACAGGTTAGGCTCCATATTCAATCCTACAATGCCAAATGTACTGTTTAGACATTTATATAGTGTTTCTGGGGGTTATATGAGTCTATATTAAAAAATTACTAAATTGCCCCCAGGACTCGGCCCGACCCAGCCGTATCCAATTCGACTGTACTTTTCCTGAAATTTTGACATGAGCTATTCTAACATATTTCTACCCAAGGAATCCATTTCGAGACTTAGAATTACCAAATTCACTGCCAAAAGATGAAATTGCCCTTGGCAGCCCCACTTTAAGGGTTTCAGGGGCGTTTTCGTAATTATGCTTTTTTGGGCTTTTCCTAGAAAGTGACGAACTGTAACCCCACCTAATTTTCCCCCCTGAACTCAATGGAATTATCAAATCATTGAACAATCCAACTCTAACCCCTCCATCTAACACTGGCTGAATCCTAAAATTCTCAGGGAAAAATTGTGGTTTTTGAATTTTGACTTCGTAGACTTATTCCTTTCTACTCTTAACCACCTTATTAACTATTTAATTATGTTAAAACCACCATTTAAACTCAATTTTGACAGCATAACGTCTAGGAAACACCTTTTTCCAAACTATACAATCAGAGAAAATACAACAGAAATCCACTTATTAAACTACTCACGACAATCAGAACATTCAATATTCAAAGGTTTGGAAATTACATTTTGCTTCCTCTAGCTTTTCCCTTTGACAAACGAACCCTGGCCCCTTTTAAATAGCAAAATTGAGCTTCAACGACCTTAAACCATATACAAGAGAGGCTTAGAGGAAGGATTATGCAGGTTATGAGCTAAGTAATGGAAGAAATCAAGCTTACTTGTGAGTTCTTGCTCTTTCTCTCTCTATAATCTCAAAACACTCTCTCCCTCTCTTCTTTGTATAAAACCGTCAGGAAATAACAGGGAAGATGAATGAGATTGCTTTATCTAATGCTTGCTTATGTCATCTAACATTAGGCTTACATCATAATTTCAAATTTCCAAAATTCTAAAATTTGGACTTTTTGTGCATAATACTTTATATTCATGTAACCATATCATTAAGCCCAATAAACATGCAACTAATATTTTCCTCTCTTGTTACATGTAATAGCATCCCTAGTATCCCTCCTTTAGGTCCAAATAAGCTTCACAACTTGTTTAAATTACATATACACGTAAAGTCACAATTTTTCCCATTTTCGGATTTTCTAGCAAATTTTTTGTCCAAACTTTGAAAAATCATAACTAATTCTAGAAAACTTGAATTGGAGTAATTCTAAAGGCTATAAAACCCTTATTGAGTCTAGTTTCAAGAAAAAATATAGAATTTTGCTAGCTGGAATCACACAATCCTCAGAATTTCAATCTTTGCATAATGTTCCAAAAACTTCAAAGTTTTTCTGTGCTGAATTCAAAAATTCACATCTCATTGTATATAGCTCTAATTGAGTCATATGACCCTCAAATTAAAGCTTATGATGTCTACTTTCATCCTATAAAATCTCATAATTTTTGGTCATCATTTGATCATACAAAATCACATGTTAAGCTCACTACCTCATAGGTGATTTCACCGAAAACATAATTATATTCTCCAAAATTCACCATTTTATTTTCTTTGACACCCCAAAGATATAAGGAACATTAGAGAATATATTTAGGACAACTTCTAAATTGGGGTTTAGCAATCCGCTTAATTTAGGCTTATTCCCAAGCCTCCAATCCCAAAATTTGGGGTATTACACTATGGAAGTGCCTAAAATGGTACATGAATGAGTTTTAACCTAAGTCTTATACATTTGATATTTTATGACCGAGTTGGGAGCCTGAGTTTGGCACGCTTTTTGAGGCATGCAAATCGAGAAGAAAAAGACTTGAGGTAGTGACATTATCCTTCATACATCATGTCATAGTTCATATGATTATGTGATTGCCATTATTTGTACTTTTATTAATCAACATAGTTTGGCCTAGAAGGGGCGGTCTGCCGAGAAGGGCAGTGAATGCGAGAAGTGCACTCTACCTAGTTGTAAAGTAACAATCCAACCAAAGTATTCGGATAGTGGTAGTGGTGCTCTATCCCATGTATATTATACATGCATTTATATTGTTCATTAATTGGTGTATACATGATGCATATTATATCTACTTTCTGCATTTTATATGAATGATAGTATGTTGCTACTGGGATTCCTTGGAATCTCATTCTTTTTCAAAAATGACAAATGTGCCAATGGGAGTTAGTGGATCCAAAGAAAAAGGGGTAGACGCGCCAAATTGACGGTGCGGATTCTGAAAATAGGGCTAGTGGTTATATATAGGGTCTTATCTTGGATATTTTGGGATATTTTTGTACAAATTGTAAATATTTTCAAATTATGCTATGCTTTTTCCTGTATGTAAATAAATACTTTTATCAGTATATTTGTACTTTTCTGTTTGCCTGTGGAACTTGGTCTTTATTACCTGCGCATATCAAAATGGAAACGGGTGTTGACATCCTAAACCTTATTCCATCATTATTTTCTTCAGTTGGGCATGTTCTACAAGAGGATGAAGTTGAGAATCTAGTTTTTAGAGAGTATGCGTGAATAACTCGTGGCCCATAATTGAATTAACTAAATAAGATGATGGAATATAGGTTATATTCATTGGTTCATGACATGCATGTTCATTTGTGTAGTTGGGAGTAATTTTTCATTATGTATTTGCATGTTCCAAAGAAGTCTGTTCAATATTTCTTGTGTGGCCTATAAAAACATTTTAATGCTAAAAAAAAATAAAGTGTTGAGCGCTAGCTAGCTGAATGACATTGAAAACTATGACATTTGAATTTTTCAAGCTAAGAACTAAATTCAAATCTACTGTTAGATATTTCTAAAAGTTGAATCACTGCTATGGGTAGTTAAATCATTCTTATAGATGTTAAAATCAAGATCAATAATAATGTTCTTGAAGTTGGAGAAAAGTTTCAGATTTCTGCAGTAGGGCTCTATGAATTTAAGATAGATATCATGTCAAATATGAAGATGGAATATATGATGTTGGAAGCTTCAAGAGTTTGAATTTTGAGGCTAAAAATGGATAAGGAAGTCATTGTTTGATGCTTCCAAATGTTGAATTACTATCTTAGATTAATAAGACAAGCATAAAAGCTCTAAGATGATGATTAAACAACCCTATTTAAGCTAAAATTTGCAAACTTAAAGGGGGAAGCCACGTTAGAGAATAAGAGGCAGGACATACTTAGATTGTTATAAATGAGTCAAATATGGATATACATATTATGAATGTGATAGAAGTTTCAATTGATTGAATGATATGAAAAAAATTTCAGAATAACATCTAAGTGCCCAATGAATGAGAAAGTGTTTGGTGCTCAAATGAGATGTTGGTTAAGTAATATAAATGATATAATTTTGTTGACAACTTTAAAGATTAGAGTGGTTAAAGCTTATTAAAAGTTAATTAAAGTTGCTGTTTCGGAAACCCTGAGTGTCAAAAAGAATAGTTCAAGTTATTGGATTATGGTTTAAGTTTTAAGATGATCATGAAATAATAGTTACTAGATTATATAAAGCTGGAAAATTATTTCAGAATACAGGAGGATGGTATAAGCTTGTAAAGTTTGAGCAATGGAGGCTGAAGACTGATTTAGATATTACTACCTCCGATCCTATATATAAGACATAGTTGACTTTTTTGGAGAGATTAAGGAAGCTAAATAAGTTACTTAATCATATTATAGGTTGTCCATCCTTAGATTATATATCAATTTATAAATTAAGCAAAATAGTTTGGAAAAAAATGACAAATATATATAGTTTAAAGTAATTTAATGAGCTTCATTAATATCTCAAAAAAAATCAACTTTGTCTTATATTTAGGACCGGAGGGAGTACTGTTTAATGTCCCTAAATGCTGCATAAATGTTTTAGATGTGTAACCCATGTCTAGAGACTATAAAATTAAGGTTTAAACCATGTTCTTGAAGTTGAAGTTTCTTCTTCTTTTTGAATAAAGAAGCTGAAGTTTTTTGTGATAGCCCAAGAAAAAAAATTAATTTAAATAAATTATAATAAGCTAATATATATTTTAATTAGTTTGTGGTATAGTGGTATTAGAAAACTTAGTGCCTGTTTGTTACACGGACCATTGAGGAGGGAAAGGGAAGATGACCAAGTTCTATAGACAAAAACGTGTTTGGCTGGTTAAAGTTACTGCAACTCACATTCCCGCCAACTTCGATCTCCCTTTAAATATGGGAAAATGGGTTCCTACCAAAAGTGGGATCAACTTGAAATTGTTCCTGGGAAGCATAAAATGTGGGACAAAAAAGCCCCTGCAAAACATTACAATAGCTAAAAGACGAACGCAGAACGCGCGAAACTAGATTGGTGTGTCGAAGGCATGTCTGGAAAAGGGAAGAGGCGAACAACGTGCAAAATTGAACTCAGAATCAAGGTAATTTTCGCCTGATTATGTTGTGGTCTATTTCATGAAATGGGCAATATTTTTTATCTCTGCTCTTTGTGTTGAACCTGATATGGGAGATGCGCAAAAAGCTAAAGGCTGTGTGTATGTTATAAATCGGTATGTTTGTGATGTGGGTCTTCTCTGCTGAACAAACGTGAATGAAAAGCAGAGTCCAAAGCTGAAATGTGTGTGGTTGCTTGCCATGTGACAGTGTGCTCTGTTGTTGTCTTGCAATTGGGTTTTAATTTTAAGTAGATGTAATTTATTTCATGAATGCTTAACAGTGAGTGAAGTTGAAAGTTTTGCTGGCTGTGGGTAATGTCAAATGAACATAAGTAGATAGAAGCAGTGAAAGATTGATAATATCAGTAGAAAGATAGAATGGGTTAGATGGTTGATGCATAAGATAAGTAGGTTGTATTTTTAATGTGTGAAAAGTCTGGGTGTAATTATGTACATTGGCTCTTAATTTAAAATGTGATTTGTTTAAATGTGTTAGTGTGGTTTGGAAAGAGGAGTTGGTAGATTATATTGTAAAAAGAATCAGTGTGGGAAAAATTGTGTAGGTATAGAGCCATAATCGGATCAAATGCTTGCCATGTTGGCTGGGTGCCTAGCTTTGCTTCTTGCAGTTAGGAGGTTGCTTTTAACCATGATTGTTGTTGTGGGAGGAGGTATACCGAGGCACGTACGAGATAGGTCTTTTAGATTAGATTTTCATGTAAAGCGAACAAATTTGAGGGCAATGATATACAGTAGTGACACTACTTACTTTAACCAAATTAGGATGTATCAAGCGACCTTTGATAAATTGTGTCACATGTTAGACACAATTGGTGGATTAAGACCAACAAAATATATGTTAGTTGATGAGCAAGTTGCAATGTTCCTGCACATATTAAGGCATCATGTCAAGAATAGGGTCATTCAGTTTGAGTTTGGTAGGTGGGTGAAACAATTAGTAGATACTTTAAAATTGTGTTGAATGCAACAATTAGACAACAATCATTGCTTTTGAAAAGAGCAGAGGCCATTTCGGAAGACTCAAATGATCATCGCTGGAAGTGGTTCAAGGTATAAAACTTTTGTAGTTGTCATAAAGTACATTTACTTTGTAAGCAAAAGTGAAATGTATAAGGCTAACATTCCTGATTGTGTTTGCAGGGGTGCCTAGGTGCATTAGATGGTACTCACATTCATGTACAAGTCCCGGCACAGCATAAGAGCAAGTACTGAAATAGAAAAGGAGAGGTGATAACCAAAATCCTAGGTGTATGCTCATCGGATGCGTAGTTCATCTTTGTATTGCCTGGTTGCGAAGGGTCAGCTGCAGATGGGAGGGTGTTGAGGGTATAAGGACACGATATGGCCTAAGAGTACCACAAGGTATGGCCTTCAATTTTCTATTTTTAGTGTAAGTTTGTATGATTAGGGCATATAATGCGCAAGTTAGGAGCATTGTTCATATTAATTTTTTTATTGGCTTGGGCAGGAAAGTACTACTTGGTTGATGTGGGGTACACGAATTACCAAGGTTTTTTAACTCCTTATAGAGGGCAAATGTACCACTTGAATGAGTGGAGGCAGGGACACCAACCCCAAACTCGGCATGAGTGCTTCAACATGCAGCATTCGTCCGCCCGAAATGTCATTGAAAGGTGTTTCGGGATATTAAAGTTGCGTTGGGCAATACTGAGGAGTGCTTCTTTTTATCCGGTGAAGATTCAAAATAGATACATTGTGGCATGTTGTTTGTTACATAATCTAATTCGTCGGGAAAGAATTCAAGATCCACTGGATGAGCAGCTTGAGACCTTCGAACCACCACCACCAATAATTGACAACACGCCCATTATGATTATGGAAAGTAGTAATATGTGGACAAACTTTAGGGAAGAGCTGGCAAATGAGATGTTTGCTTCCTATGTGGCTCATAAGGATGACATTTGATGATGTTGTAGAATTATGTTTGAAAAATGATGAACATTGTCTTGCCTATATTTGTGTGTATAGACAAAGTTTGTGTTATGTGCATTTGAATTTAATTTAAGTGCAACTTGTTGCCTGATGTGCGTATGATTTATTGTTGGATTTAATTTATGTTAACAACCTTTTATTTTATGCCTGAGTTTTAATAGATAGACCAAACTGAAGAGTCAAACAAGTTAAAGCTTAAAATGTGGTCGTCCGAGGAGGACAAGGTCCTGGTGGATTGCCTTGTAACTCTGAGGATGGAGCAAAAGTTTATGGCGAATAATGGTTTCAAGACTGGATTTGCTAATGCTCTGCAGGCAATGATGGAAGAGAAGCTCCTTGGATGTGGGATCAAAGCATGCCCTCACATTACCTCCAGGATCAAGATCTTAAAACATTTGTGGTAGGCGGCTTACGATATGGTTTATGGCACCAACACTTCAACCTTTGGTTGGGATCCTGATAAAAAAATTGTGACTGTTGAAAAAGAAGTCTAGGATGAGTATGTGAAATTATTAAGGAGTTAATTCTATTTAACTGAGTTTAAAAGTGATAGGTGTAGGGTTAAGGTACATGTCCTTACAAATATTGTTTTTCACCTTCAGGTTCACCCCAGGTCAAGATAGTTTAGGACCAAGTATTTCCCAAACTTTGAAAATTTGTGCTTCATGTGGGCTAGGGATAGTGCGGTTGGGGAAGAAGGAATATCCCTTAGTGCTATGGAAGAGGAAGTTAATGTTGAAGTTGATGACCTTCCAGAATCCTCTTAGATTGTAGGGGCTGAAGTGGACTTGTCACAAACCATGGGAGAAACTCCTCCAAACACTACCCACATCAATGATACCTCTTCCTGTCCAAGGAAGAAGCGCAAAGTGAACAACTCATAGGTTATTGCTGAAGTTTTGCCCAAAACTGTGAAATCGTTGGACAAAACCATCATTCATGTCTTTGAGAAACTAGGCAACTAATTGTCAGGTCAAGAAAGACAAGCACAATCAGATGCAAAAGGTGCTGATCTATTTATGGAAATTGTTCAGCTTGAAGGCTTGTCATAGTCTGAAAAAAATGCAGCTCATATCAAGATTGTGGGTTCTGAACAACTATTGGGTGCGCTTGGAAAAATACCAACAGTGTACAAAGCCTCATGGATCCACAGCTTACTGGAAAAGTAGATATGTTATGCAGCCGTACCTTTTGTGGATTAGTATGTATGTAGTGCCTGTTGAGTATAGATTGTGGGTTCTAAGCAACTACTGAATGCGCTTGGAAAAATACCAATGGTGTACAAAGCCTTATGGATCTACAGCTTACTGGAAAAGTAATTATGTTATGCAGCCATACCTTTTGTGGATTAGTATGTATATAGTGCCTGTAGAGTATATTCTAGTGTAAAATAGTGTAGAAACACAAGTGTCTATCTCTTTTGGTGTAATATAGTGCAGAAGCATAAGTGTCTATATGTTTTAGGTCACACAAATGGTCTGCAAAATTTAGACCATGTTAAATCAAGGAAATGTAACCATGGCATAAAGTTTGTGTCCACTGCAATGTCATTGTATAATTATGGTGTGTAAACTTTGGATATGTAATTATGCTACACAAGCATGTGAGGTGTGACAGCTTGTCACTTTTTTTGGATGAAATATAATGTTCCCAACTTTGTTTTCAGTCTGAAAAATTATATTGTTGCACATGCCTATTATCATCTTCATGTATGTAAGTGCTTCAACCTGAAATACACATATTGCAGGTTTGCATAGCAAGGGTTACTGATGTAGTACCTGATATGTTCGTTCGAATAATTTGATTTACATGGATATCAAGTTCGAATTAGTCATATAAGTTGGAACATACAAAAGTCATTAGCAATTTGAACCTAACATGTTGTATGTGCCATTCACATATGTGTAAAATTTGGTTCTGTGTCTGCTAAATTGGTTTGAATGTATTACCTAAAATGGGTATGAAGTTCAAATTAACAAATGTAATGCACAATTACAACCTGACATGTACTGGTTCCCATTCACATATGTGTGAAATCTCCTTCACTATTTGATAACTTGGTTTGAATTCTTTGTATAAATTGGTAAGAAAGTTCGAATGCGACATGTAAGTTTGAACTTCTTATCCTAGGGTAATTTGATCCTAGCCAGCATAGTTGATACCCAAGTTCGAACTTAGGTATATGGTTTGAACTTCTGATAGCGTCCATGTGAACAGACCATTAATTAAAATATTTAAAGATGCCACGCGTGTCGAGCTCAGTGAAGTTGCGATTTAAATTTTAGGTTAATTGTTCGAAAGACGGTTTGTATTCTCTGTTTAATGACCACAACTACCTTTTTGACAAGTAGCCTACAAAATTTTGACATTTCTACATTTAGCCATAGAACAAACATAAAGCAACACTTCTACATTGAAGAGATAATTATATATGTTGTACATCAACTTACATGATTACATAAAAATTTCTATATATGATTACCCATATGGTTAGCAAGCTTAACCAGTCCTACATATGAATAGACAAACAAAATTAAAGAAGACAAGTTGCAATGTTCCTCAAGTTACATTTTCAGTATTGGCTTTGATATCACTCTTGGCCTTCAACCTACACCCTGGCAACCTCTCCTCCATCATCCACTCCAAATGCGTTAGATTTGCTTCCAACCACGCTCATTTAGCCATGTTATGCCCTGCTTTTCTCCTCTACAATTTGACCAGTGTCTTCTCTTCTTCACTTGTCCACATATGTTCAGTCTTTCCTGACTCCAAACAAAAAATTAACAACATTATGACACTGACCCACATTACCAACACATGTACACAACATTTTTTTCCCTCCGTCATCCTTTCCACACTAACCTATGTCTTTAAACAATGCCCTATTGTATCCGTAACCTCTGCTATCTGCGTCTTAGTTCTCATCTCTAGGTCCCCTCCTGCTCTTCGCCGTCATAGATGCCATCCACACCACCTTCGATTTCCCTTCTTCCCCAACACACAGAACCACTTCGGCCGAGCCTCTGTTTCTCTCCGATGACATTTTCGTCACATTTTGTAGCTTATTTTATTACTTTATGCCAGGGGTATTATGGTCTTTTACCCCCCGCTTCCCACTTAACCCAATTCTTTTTCTTCCTACCAAACACTTTATTTTCCCGCAACCTATGTTTGGTTCCCATGTCTACTAAACAGCTCACTCTTTTAAATTCCCTCTCAATCTTTCCTTCCTTTCCATTCACTTCCCTTCCTTTCCGTTCCCTCCTAAAATATTCCTCGTACAAAATAGGCCCTTAGAGAGTGACAACTTTAGAAGTTTGAATTCCCACTCCATCACGAGCAGTTTTTTTCTTTATTTCAGCATATTGAAATTATCAAGATGCCATTGTGTTAAAACAAATAACAACGTAGATATTGTTATAAAAGTATATGTGATAAGAGAGAATATTGATAGGATACAGAGAGAAAATTGATGGAGTTTATAGAGAGAAGTTCTCATTCAGTTCATTTGAAACAATTGATTACAAGCCTTTATATAGAGTCTGGAATCGAATCCTGGTTACATGACCATGGTTAAATCTAACCATGGTTACTTTACATCTTCTTTATGTCCTATCTTCTTTTGCTTTTACTTTGTGTCAAGTCTTCTTTATGTCAAGTTGACTGGAAGAGTAAATTAGTCTAGATATAAGTCAATGGACATCCACATATTTAATATTCATAACACTCTCCCTTGGATGTCTATTATGAATGTGCCTCATTAAAAAATTTAACTAGGAAAAACCCAATGGGATAAAGACCTAGCCAGAGAAAAGAGTACATCATTCATTGATACACCATTCATTGATACACCATCGAGTGCTGCCTCATTAAAAACCTTTTTAGGAAAACCCAGTGGGACAAAACCTAGATAAGGGAAAAAGAGTACAGCGTGTATCGACTCTCCCTCTTGACAACATCAGTTGAGATCTTTGAGTCTCTGAAGACCAATGTCATGAACAAGTTTTCCAAAGATTGTACCTGGAAGTGACTTGGTGAATAAATCTGCTAGATTTTCACTTAAACTGATTTGCTGGATATCTATTTCACCATCCTTTTGAAGGTCATGAGTAAAGAAGAATTTTAGTGAAATATGCTTCGTTCTATCGCCCTTGATATATCCTTCTTTAAGTTGAGTGATACATGCAGCATTATCCTCATATAGGATTATTAGGATCATTTTGTCGAAAGATAAATGACAAGTTGTTCGTATATGATGTATCACTGACCTCTACCATAAACATTCTCAACTTGCTTCATGTATTGTTAGAATTTATGCATGGTTAGATGATGTGGCTGATATAGTCTATTTCATATATCACCATGAAATGGTTGCTCCTCCACATGTAAATAGATAGCCCATTTGTGATTTACCATCATGTGGATCAGACAAAAATCCACCATCTGCATAACCAACCAGCTCATGCTTGGATACATTTGAGTAGTATAACCCTATGTCTATAGTACCTCTGAGATAACGTAGAATGTGCTTTATTCTATTCCAATGCCTTCGTGTTGGTGAAGAACTATATCTTGCTAATAAATTAATAGCAAATGATATATCAGGACGTGTGTGATTTGCAAGATACATTAGTGCTCCAATAGATCTAAGATATGGTACTTCTGGACCAAGTAGTTCTTCATCACCTTCTTCACTAATTTTTCGGGGTCGGAATGGGTCTTTATCCACCTTTAAAGACCTTACAACCATTAGGGTACATAATGGATGAGATTCATCCATGTAAAATCCTTCTAAGACCTTCTTTGTATAAGTTTCTTGATATACAAAGATCCCATTCTTGAAATACTCGATCTGTAATCCAAGATAAAATTTTGTTCTTCCCAAGTCCTTCATTTCAAATTCTTTC
Organism: Inga oerstediana; assembly: GCA_963210345.1. Taxonomy (NCBI): domain Eukaryota; kingdom Viridiplantae; phylum Streptophyta; class Magnoliopsida; order Fabales; family Fabaceae; genus Inga; species Inga oerstediana. Next base: position 69,751,296 of record OY723400.1, on the reverse strand, counting down.
TTCAAACAATTAATTGTCTTTTGAAGCTCTTCAGGAGTTCCAATGATGTTGATATTATCAACATAAACAGCAATTATAGCAAACTCATTTTTAGATATTTTTCATAAAAATGCGTGGGCATATCGGATCATTTTTGTATCCTTCTTTTAACAAATACTCATTAAGACGATTATACCACATGAGCCCTGATTGCTTCAGGCCATACAGGGACTTATTTAACTTAACTGAGTATTGCTCTCGAGAACTTGAATTGGATGATTCTAGCATCTTAAGTCCTTCAGGGACTTTCATATAAATATCATTGTCTAGGGATCCATATAAATAAGCAATCACAACATCTATTAGATGTAAATCAAGTTTTGTATCTACTGCTAGACTAATTAAATAACGAAAAGTAGTCGCATCCACTACTAGTGAATACATTTCTTCAAAATCAATGCCAGGTCTTTGTGTAAAACCTTGAGCCATAAGACGTGCCTTATATCTTGTTATTTTGCCCTTTTCATTTCTCTTTCGTTCAAAAACCCATTTGTATCCAACTGGTTTTACATCTTCAGGTGTAAGGACTACAGGTCCAAATACTTTTCGTTTAGCCATTGATTTTAATTCTGCATTAATGGCATCTTTCCATAGGGGCCAATCTGTTCTATGTTGGTTCTCACTAATAGATTTTGGCTCATGATCCTCATTATCATTCATTACATCATATGCTATATGATAAGCAAAGATATCGTCAACGTTGACTTCATTTCGATCCCATCAGATTCCATTCATAACATAATTTATTGAGATCTCATTATTTTCACATATGTCAGGTACCTGAGTCTCTTCTGAGACTATAACATTCTCTTCTGGAGATATCTCTACTGGAGATAATAACTCTTCAGGAGATGGCTCTTTTAGAGCTACTAATTTTTCTTCATTATCCTCGACTTGACCATCTATATTCTTTTCTCCTTTTCTTTTTCGAGGATTTTTATCTTTAGAACTGATGGGCCTGCCACGCTTCAGGCGTGTTTTAGATTCATTCATAGTACGTTGTCCTTCAAGAACATCAATTTTGATAGGAGCATTAGCAGTTGGGACATGTGACTTTGTTACTTTCTTTGGGTCAGTAAATGCTTCTGGCATTTGATTAGCTAAATTCTGTAAATGAATTATTTTTTGAACTTCCAGTTACATTGTTTTGTACGAGGATCATAATGAGCCAATGATAATTCATTTTAACTAATTTCTTTACCCAGCTGTTTGTTTTCTCCCCCTAATGTTAGGAAAAGTGATTCATCAAAATGACAATCGGCAAATCGTGCTGTAAATAAATCTCCTGTAGATGGTTCTAAACATTTTATAATTGATGGAGATTCATACTCAACATATATTCTCATCCTTATTTGAGGACCCATTTTGGTGCGTTGTGGTGGTGCTATAGGCACATATACCGCACACCCAAAAGTTCTTATATGGGAAATATTAGGTTCCTGACCAAAAACCATTTGTAAGGGGGAAACCTTTAGGTAACTTGTTGGCCTAATGCGAATTAACATTACTGCATGCAAAATGGCATGGCCCACTACTACAAAAAGGTTGAAAGTTGACGCACATTTTGTGGCCCTTCTTTAAAGAAGTGCCACAGCTGCCTTTTCTTTTTTTTTCTTTTTATATATATATATATATTAATTTTGGGTACCAGCTGTGGCGCCTAGTAGGATAGGTGTAACCCCCTGCCGTAATTAATATTCGGATTACAAAATTAAAGTGAAATAGAGACCAATAAGAAACAAATAACATTTTACAAACCCATCTACCAGACGGGGTTTTCACAATTACCTTTCGAAATCATTCATAACCTGGTCTCACATTCACATTTCCGAATACAATTACTACGCGGAATATCACATTCATAACAAATCAGAGTACACAACATTAATCCCGGCAATCCCGGTTTCCATATTTTAACTCAAGCTTTACAGGGCACAATCGCCCATACAAGCCCTCAGATGGGGATTACACAAAGTCTTCTCATACACATAATCAAATCCTCATCTACATACATATATACACATCCAAATACAAATATCCCAACTATGATAACCAACTACCGAATCTTCAATCCCGAAGGAGTCTTCATTGCCCTTAGCTGCTCGCTATATCCTTGATCTACTACCCTATCTGAAAGGTTAGTAGGGGAGGGTGAGATTCTAGAGAATATCAGTAGGAAAACAATATCAATATGCATGTATGATATATGTTTAATGCATGACATGCTTGCATCACACAATTCATGATAACACAATGATAATTTGCAAGCTCAATGCTTCAAACAATATACCTATGGCCATAGCATAAATTGAAACATAGCTTCAAATTACACACAATTATGCAAAGCTAAGACATGCACCAACACACTAACACATATATCAAATACAAGCAGAAGAGATATGTTCCTTACCCTCTTTCCACGTATGCTCCAGCTCCGCTTACTCGCGATCAGAACGAATACCAAACCACGTTCAGGGCGAACATCAACCCTATAATCAAAGCAAGGACATAGGGTTAATCCCTTTTCCAATTCCTTAACTCTCAAACACTTAATGTTGGTTATCATTTAACACCTTTAGGTGGCTAATCAAAGCCTAAACATATGCCTAAAGGCTTGGGAAACACTTGACCAAAGATCACCTTTTAAAAATACAAAACACTGATTTTTGGGGGTGGGCCGCGGCCCAAAATCCATGGGCTGCGGCCCAAAACTGCCCAGAAACATTTGGGCAGCGGCCCAGAATCCACGGGCAGCGGCCCAGAAAACCCAGTTTCTTGGCTGAACTTCCAAAAATCATAACTAATTCCACAAAAATAGAAATGAGGTGATCCCAAAGCCAAATGAAAGCTATTCAAGTCCTCTACATAGGAAAAATATTGTCCTTTACTAGAAATCACCACACAAATACAGAATTCCCCAAAACTCAAGACTGTCCCAAAACAGGTTCCATTTTCGACCTCAAAGTTTGGACAGCTATAACTCCCAGTTCCCAAAACGAAATGGCACATATTATATGTCCATTTTGAAGCTTAAGATGTGAACTTCAAGACTGGAAAGTTTCATAATTTTCTGACTTCATTTTCCTAGTCAAAACGTCCACACAACAAGACTGCCCAGACAGAACTTCCAAAAGACAGAATTCCCAAATTTGCACAATTGGCTTCCAATGGTCCAATTTCCATATCAAACATCATTCTCACACAAAATTTCACAAGGAAACCGTTGAAAATACCAAATCAACCAAATTCACATTATATTGACATGTTTTACCAATAATTACAACATGTCATCACAAAACCACAACACAACACACATTGCCACTCTTTTCATTCCAAGTTCTCATACCAATTCCAATAGCTCTATAACACATCAAGTCACCAATTGCCACTCAAACACAAGGCCATTCATGCATTTCAAAAATCACACAAAATCAGGGCAAAATTCGAAATTCACAATACTCAACCATAATTCACAAAACTTGGATCAAAAGGCTTCAAATACTCACCTCTTCCTCTTTCCCAAACCAATTTCTTGATTCTTCATCTTTCCACTTTTTCTCAAGCAACAAAACACCTCCAATCAAGAATCTAAAACCATAGAGATGAAGCTCTCATCACTATGAATAACTTTATAGAAGGTGATTAGAGCATTAGAGGACAAGAAACAAACCAAAACTCATCTTGTTTCTTTCTCTTTCCTCCTCCTCATGAACGAACATGGAGTTTGAAGAGAGAGAGAGAGTGAAGATGAAGATGAAGATCAGTTTTTGGGGCCTCCAAAAACGTCCAAATAGAGAGGAGAGAAAATGAGTTGAATATTTGACCAAAATCTAAGGGCTCACAAAGTGCCAAGTGTCACCATCTTGACACACATCCCATGAGCTCACATGAGCACAACCACATGGGATTCCACCCTTTGATCTCTACACAAATCAATCTCAACCATTGATCTTGAAGTTACCAATGAGTTTCCTTTTCGGTAACTGACCAATCGGTCGGTAACTTTACCATTTTGCCCCTGATTACGGTAATTCTCATTGAATCACCACTAACACTTCACATCTTTTCATTTAGCCACAATATGCGCCTTCCCTCTATTTTAAGTCAATTTAGATGTTAATCCATAATTGAGCTTAAATACAGGGTTTTGGCGCTGCTCACAGCACATACGAATCACATCGGGTGCCAAATCACACCATAATCTCCAAAAGGGTTTATTTATCACTAACCACTTCCACTTTTGGAGTCATTAACCATTAATCGCAATTTGGGATCCTGCTAAACCAGGGCTTAGCAGTCCACTAATCTCAGGTTTATTCTCTAAGCTCAAGTCTCAGAATTCGGGGTGTTACAATAGGGGCCACACTTGGTGCCACAAACGCAGCCCTGCCAGGCGCCACATCTGCGCTGTGGACCATGTGTGGCGCCTGGGAATATCCAGGCGCCACAGCTGGTTAAGCAAGTAAAGGCAGGCGCCACACTTGCCTATTAGTTTAAAAAAAAATTCAATAAAGGAGGATAGTGTAATCCTTCCAGCCAATAGGAACTCCCCCCGCCCTATCCCTTATCTCCTAATTTCAATTCTCGCGTTAGTGTCTCCTCATTATTCCTTCTCTTTTTTACTACATTATTATTCAACCACTCTCTTTCCCTTTCTCATCTTCATCCGTCGCCCCTTCCCTCCATTTCCTATCTTCACACTGAAAAACAGACCCACACGCTTACACGTCTTCATCAACGAATCTATACTTTGTTTTAATTTGTTTCAACTGCCATCCATCCCCACTCTTGTCCCTTCCCTTGGCTTTGTACTGTCTTTCATCCACTTTTGGTCCCCACTCCATCCACTTGGTCCCAACTGCTCAAATTTCCTCCTCCTTCTCACTCAAGATTGCGTCACTAACGGGCAATGTGGTCCCCCACTGCACTGCACTGCACTGATCAATTAAGCTATAATTTCAACGTGCTTCCTTTTTTTTCTGGTTGGTCTGTTTTGTTTTGTTATTGTAACACCCCGAATTTTGAGACTCGAGGATAGAGAATAAGCCTGAGATTAGTGGATTGCTAAGCCCTGGTTTAGCAAGATCCCAAATTGTGCTTAGGGGTTAATGACTACAAAAGTGGACGTGGTTAGTGATTAATGAGCCCTTTTAGAGAATATAAAGTGGATTGTAGTCGCTTGTGTTATGAGCAACGCCTAAACCTTGTATTTGAGTTCAATTGTGGATCAACATCCAAATTGACTTAGAATAGAGGGAATAATTGAATGGGGTATTGTGATGGAAATGGTGTCATGTTGTGGTATTTAATCATTGGAATTGATTTAAATTGGATTGGACACATTGGTTGCAAAACTAGAAATGTCGTCCAGTGTGAATTCTGTCTGGGCAGTCTTCTCGTGTGGACGATTTTACTAGGTAAATGATTTCAGAAAATTATGAAACTTTCTAGTCTTAAAGTTCACATCCCAAGCTTCAAAATGGACATATAATTTGTGCCATTTCATGTTGGGAACGGGGAGATATGACTGTCCAAAGTTTGAGGTTGAAAGTGGACTCTGTTTTGGGGCAGTGATGAAAGTTGTGTAATTCTGGATTTTTGTGGTGATTTCTAGTATTGGTAAATATTTTTCCTATAAAGAGGACTTAAATAGCTTTCATTTGGCTTTGGAATCACCTCATTTCGATTTTTCTAGAATTAGTTATGATTTTTCAAAGTTTGGGCAGAAAATCTGCCAGAAAATCTGAAAATGCCAATTTTGGGAATTATGACATCATCAAAAGGCAAGATGACATAAGCATGGAATTAAAACATCTTCTCTTCATCTTCAGCTGCTCATTCACGCACAGCAGCCTGAACCATAGAGAGAGAAGGTTGAGAGAGTTTAGAGAGAGAAAGAGGAGAAATCTCACAAGGTAAGCCGATTTCTCCGACGATCTAGCTCCTAACGCGTATAACCTTGCTTCTAAGCTTCTCTTTCATGTTCTTTAAGGTGTTGGAAGCTCAATTTTCATGGTTTAAAAGGGGCTAGGGTTCAGCCATATTGAGTAAAAGCTATTGGGAGCTTGAGGTAACTTCCAAACTCTTGTATATTGACTATTTTGGCTGCTGTGGGCAATTTAATCGGTGAAATTTCGCCGGATTGCCATTGGTTGTAAAAATGGAAAATGGGTTTCCCTAGGGGTTATGCTGCCCAAATTGATACTAAATGGTAGTTGTAACCTAATGGAATAGTCAATAAAGTGGTTAGGAGTAGAAATGAACGTGTTTACGGAGCCGAAACCGAAAAACCCCAATTTTCCCCTTAAAACCCATATATTTCGGCCAGCATTGTAAATGGGTCTTAGAGTTGGATTTTCAATGATTTGATGATTCCATTGGATTCAGTGGGCGAAAATAGGTGGGGTTACAGTTGGGCACTTTTTCGGAAAAGGCCGAGAAAGCATAATTACGAAAACGCCCCTGAAACCCTTAAAGTGGGGCTGTCAAGGGTAATTTTGTAATTGACATTGAATTTGATAATTCCGAGTCCGGAAATGGATTCCTTGGGCAAAAATATGTTAGAATAGCCCATGTCAAAATTTCAGGAAAAGTACAGTCGGACCGGGTACGGTAGGGCCGGACCGGGTCCCCGGGGGCATTTTAGCAAATTTTCAATATAGCTTCATATGACCCCCAGAAACACTATGGAAGTGTCTAAATGGTACATTTGACATTGTAGGATTGAATGTGAAGCCCCGAGTTGCTGGCACGCAAATCGAGGAAAAAAAGACTGGAGGTAGGGAACTTATCTCTCCTGCATGCTCTGATAACTGTATTAATGTGTTGATGCATGTTATTTCTTTGCTTGATTATGTGGAACATGTATGAATGATTTGAAGCTATGTTTCAATATATGCTATGGCCATATGTGTATCGTTCGAAGCATTGAGCTTATAGATTTGTCATTGTATGTGTGCATGAGTTATGTGATGCAAGCATGTCATGCATTAAACACTTATCTTGCCTGCATATTGATAATGTTTTCCTACTGAGATTCTCTCGAATCTCACCCTCCCTTACCAACAATTTAGACAGGGCAAGTGGCTCGTGGAGGGAGCGGCAGGACTCATTCGAGATTTGATTGTGTAATCCCCATTTGAAGAATTGTAATGGGCAATTGTGCCCTGTATATCTTTAGCGAAGGTATGTACCCGAGATTGCCGGGATGATTATGTTGTGCACTCTGATATTTATATGAATGTGATTTATCTTCGCGTAGTAATTGTATTCGAAATGTGAATATGAGACCAAGTTTATAAATGATTTCGAAAGGTATTTTTAAAAACCACATCATGTGATGGTTAGTAAATGTTATTTGATTATTATTGGTCTCTATTACATTTTAATCGTGTATTTCGGATATAATTACTGAGGGGGTTACATTTTTGGTATCAGAGCTGCAGTTCCTGGCAAAGATGGGAATTTGCTAGGATAGTAGCAGTAGTTGCTACCTTAAGTCATAAGAGATGACTTTGTTTGTTGTAGTATACACATTATGGTCCCTGCTGGTTGTGGATATATGTGATTTATGGACTGTGTATACATTATTTGTGTTGTGGATATGGTGAGTCAGTATGATTCACCCGAGAATTAGATGTGTAGATTTATAGGTGGAGGTAATCAGACCCATCATCTGATTAGAGAACTAAGGAAAATGATTTCCCAGGAATGTGATATTGAGCTTCTAGGTGTTATGTCTAACCTAGATATTGGGTAAGAAACCTAAGGTAGTATGATGTTATATGTATTGATGTCATACTGAGCTTGTATGTTTAAAGGCCTTAAGACCTAGGGGACCGGTGTGCCCTCGGCTGGCAATGATATTTGGATTTGTATTGGAGCTGATGATGCTCTATGAAACGAGGGAAGTGGTTTCCCGATTCAATTAAGGTTAAGACTTTGAGAACTAAATTGAATTGTGATCCATGGATCAGACTCAATAGTCAAGCTGGTCCTTAGGAGGTTGATATGACCTATATGGTCCATGGTACCAGGATGTGGTACTAGATTGGCATTGAAATGTGTATCAGGTATCCTGAGGTTGCTAGTGTTAATCTAGCACAGGGCAAAGTGATTCCGCAGAGAATTGGAATTTGAAAAAGTTACCTATGGAGGATTCGGATCGGAGAGTGCTACCTACAGGGAGTTTTGATGGAAGAGGGCTACCTACGGTGAGATTTGATCGGAGAGGGCTACCTACGGTGAGATCTGATTGGAAAGGGCTACTTACGGAGGATGCTGACCGAAGGGGCTGACCAGTTAGGTGACTGAGTGAAGCATTGGGTACAGTACCCTAGTGTGGAGCCACCATGACGATGAACCCTAGAGTGGAGCCACCGTGACGATGAACCCTAGTGTGCAGCCGCCTTGATAACGAACCATCGAGAGCAATCGCCGTGACGTTGAATCGTAGAGTAGAGCTCTGGGAACGTTGGGAGTATGGGATCTCAACGATGTGTTGGTTATGGCTCTGAATGATTCGAATTGAATTGAGCCAAGGTCTGGCACAGATTATGTGTGTGGACAGGGGTAGTAGGAGATTCCTATGGGACTCCTATTGAGTCACCCTGACATTGTGAAGGCACAGATGAGGACAAAGACCTCAGAGTGTGCAACGGAAGCGTGGTGAATGTGATGTTTGAGAATTGTATTGAGCAGAAGCTCGAATTTGCAGAAAGTGCAATGCGTTAGTGATGGCTTCGGGAGGTAAAACTTTGGGGTCAAGTTGTATTGTGAAAAGGGGTCTTGAAGGATCCCAGTACGTGAAAAGAGTTTGAGATATTGAAGGTGAAGTTGTTAATATGCCTGGTTCCAGCTTGTTGCAATTGTGCATTGTGAGTCTCTCACCTGGGCTGCATGGGGTGATTCCTATGTCGGAGGACCGTGCCTTCGGGGCGGTGGTTATACGGGGGACAGGCTATTTGTGAAGGCCGACGGGCCATTTGTGAAAGCCAGATAGCTATATGAGCTATTAGGCTATGTGTATGCACTGCCACGCCAATAGTCCCTGAGTAGCTAGCAACGGTTCGGGTAAAGACTGTGTGTCTTCCCGGCGGAGAAAGGGGATGAGGGTGGAGTGTGATGTGGAAGCCGAAAGGCTATTTGTGAGCACCGCTACGCCAACAGTCCCTGAGTAGCTAACAACGGTTTGGGTAAAGACTGTGTGTCTTTCCGGCGGAGAAAGGGGATGAGGGTAGGGTGTGATAATGGATTTTCTTGTGAGTCCTGGGTGAAATGTGAGTAACCCAGCCACTGTTGCGGGGCATCCCCAGCGGGGGGTAAAACCGGGGTGGGCACCACCGGCACGGGGCATCCCTAGAGGGGGTAAAACCGGGGTGGGTGTGACAATAATTGAGTAACCTAGCCACCGTCGCGGGGCATCCCCAGCGGGGGGTAAAACCGGGGTGGGCACCACCGGCACGGGGCATCCCTAGAGGGGGTAAAACCGGGGTGGTTGTGACAATAAAATTGTGAGTCCGATAACCCACGGGCATCCATCGGACGGGTGTGATGTGGGAGCCAGCCACGCAGCGGAAGCGTGGGCACCCATTAAGGGGGGTGTGACAATAAAAGGCGCCTGGATAGAAGAGACTGAGACTCTAGGTGGGCCATTATGGCCGGGTACTTTGGATAGAAGAAATTGAGATTCCGGAGTGACCAGATGATGTGATATTGTGTTGATACCCAAAAGTCCTGGTTACCATTAGCGGAGTCACTGGTGGGTGTACGGGTGAGGGTGACACCATGAAAGTTGATACAGAAGTAATATTGTGTTGATACCCAAAAGTCCCGGTTACCACTAGCGGAGTCACTGGTGGGTGTACGGGTGAGGGCGACACCATGAAAGTTGATACAGAAGTAGTATTGTGTTGATACCCAAAAGTCCTGGTTACCACTAGTGGAGTTACTGGTGGCTGTACGGGTGAGGGTAAGGTTATGGATGTGAATACAGTGAAAGAGTTTGTGTATACCGCTAAGGCTGCCGTTTGATGTATTGAAGTTGTGGTGTTTTGGGGTTACTTCCGGAAGGAGTAACTAGTTTGAGTTAAGCAGAGTGGTGGCCTATGCCGCCCAACTGCCAAGATCTTATGATATGGCTCATAAGTTAGAGCCTCCAGATATCGAGATGCACTAGCCACTCATGAATTAGGGGGCTTGCGATGATTGTGGTTATGTTATGATGGTTTTGTGGCAATCATGGTTTTGTAGCAATCGTATGTGGAAGCGATTGCATCTGCTTGGCAAAAAAAAAATATGGTGATTTGGTTTGTGTGGCAATCGTGAAATGGGCCGATTGCAGTTTGGGGCAATTGAGTTGCATTCATTGTTTGAGATTCTTTCGAGAATCTAAATTGTGGTGCACCAGTTGTCTGGGTGGTCTAGAGGGGACTATTCCAATGTGAAATGAATTGTGAAACGGAAGCTGTCGTGAAGAAGCATCCATAGTTTTTGGATTAAGTGGTATGACAAATTTCGAGGACGAAATTTATTGAACGGGGGGAGAAATGTAACACCCCGAATTTTGAGACTCGAGGATAGAGAATAAGCCTGAGATTAGTGGATTGCTAAGCCCTGGTTTAGCAAGATCCCAAATTGTGATTAGGGGTTAATGACTACAAAAGTGGACGTGGTTAGTGATTAATGAACCCTTTTAGAGAATATAAAGTGGATTGTAGTCGCTTGTATTATGAGCAACGCCTAAACCCTGTATTTGAGTTCAATTGTGGATCAACATCCAAATTGACTTAGAATAGAGGGAATAATTGAATGGGGTATTGTGATGGAAATGGTGTCATGTTGTGGTATTTAATCATTGGAATTGATTTAAATTGGATTGGACACATTGGTTGCAAAACTAGAAATGTCGTCCAGTGTGAATTCTGTCTGGGCAGTCTTCTCGTGTGGACGATTTTACTAGGTAAATGATTTCAGAAAATTATGAAACTTTCTAGTCTTAAAGTTCACATCCCAAGCTTCAAAATGGACATATAATTTGTGCCATTTCATGTTGGGAACGGGGAGATATGACTGTCCAAAGTTTGAGGTTGAAAGTGGACTCTGTTTTGGGGCAGTGATGAAAGTTGTGTAATTCTGGATTTTTGTGGTGATTTCTAGTATTGGTAAATATTTTTCCTATAAAGAGGACTTAAATAAATTTCATTTGGCTTTGGAATCACCTCATTTCGATTTTTCTAGAATTAGTTATGATTTTTCAAAGTTTGGGCAGAAAATCTGCCAGAAAATCTGAAAATGCCAATTTTGGGAATTATGACATCATCAAAAGGCAAGATGACATAAGCATGGAATTAAAACATCTTCTCTTCATCTTCAGCTGCTCATTCACGCACAGCAGCCTGAACCATAGAGAGAGAAGGTTGAGAGAGTTTAGAGAGAGAAAGAGGAGAAATCTCACAAGGTAAGCCGATTTCTCCGACGATCTAGCTCCTAACGCGTATAACCTTGCTTCTAAGCTTCTCTTTCATGTTCTTTAAGGTGTTGGAAGCTCAATTTTCATGGTTTAAAAGGGGCTAGGGTTCAGCCATATTGAGTAAAAGCTATTGGGAGCTTGAGGTAACTTCCAAACTCTTGTATATTGACTATTTTGGCTGCTGTGGGCAATTTAATCGGTGAAATTTCGCCGGATTGCCATTGGTTGTAAAAATGGAAAATGGGTTTCCCTAGGGGTTATGCTGCCCAAATTGATACTAAATGGTAGTTGTAACCTAATGGAATAGTCAATAAAGTGGTTAGGAGTAGAAAGGAACGTGTTTACGGAGCCGAAACCGAAAAACCCCAATTTTCCCCTTAAAACCCATATATTTCGGCCAGCATTGTAAATGGGTCTTAGAGTTGGATTTTCAATGATTTGATGATTCCATTGGATTCAGTGGGCGAAAATAGGTGGGGTTACAGTTGGGCACTTTTTCGGAAAAGGCCGAGAAAGCATAATTACGAAAACGCCCCTGAAACCCTTAAAGTGGGGCTGTCAAGGGTAATTTTGTAATTGACATTGAATTTGATAATTCCGAGTCCGGAAATGGATTCCTTGGGCAAAAATATGTTAGAATAGCCCATGTCAAAATTTCAGGAAAAGTACAGTCGGACCGGGTACGGTAGGGCCGGACCGGGTCCCCGGGGGCATTTTAGCAAATTTTCAATATAGCTTCATATGACCCCCAGAAACACTATGGAAGTGTCTAAATGGTACATTTGACATTGTAGGATTGAATGTGAAGCCCCGAGTTGCTGGCACGCAAATCGAGGAAAAAAAGACTGGAGGTAGGGAACTTATCTCTCCTGCATGCTCTGATAACTGTATTAATGTGTTGATGCATGTTATTGCTTTGCTTGATTATGTGGAACATGTATGAATGATTTGAAGCTATGTTTCAATATATGCTATGGCCATATGTGTATCGTTCGAAGCATTGAGCTTATAGATTTGTCATTGTATGTGTGCATGAGTTATGTGATGCAAGCATGTCATGCATTAAACACTTATCTTGCCTGCATATTGATAATGTTTTCCTACTGAGATTCTCTCGAATCTCACCCTCCCTTACCAACAATTTAGACAGGGCAAGTGGCTCGTGGAGGGAGCGGCAGGACTCATTCGAGATTTGATTGTGTAATCCCCATTTGAAGAATTGTAATGGGCAATTGTGCCCTGTATATCTTTAGCGAAGGTATGTACCCGAGATTGCCGGGATGATTATGTTGTGCACTCTGATATTTATATGAATGTGATTTATCTTCGCGTAGTAATTGTATTCGAAATGTGAATATGAGACCAAGTTTATAAATGATTTCGAAAGGTATTTTTAAAAACCACATCATGTGATGGTTAGTAAATGTTATTTGATTATTATTGGTCTCTATTACATTTTAATCGTGTATTTCGGATATAATTACTGAGGGGGTTACAGTTATCACACGCACGTGTGTGTGTGTGTATGTGTGTTGATTATATTATATTCTATGATGTGCTTTTTTTTTTTCTTTTTATGACAAGCACGTATGTGTATATATATATATATATATATATGTTAAATATATTAATTAGAACTAAGGAAAAGAACCTGAAATCTGACTCTTTTCATGTTATCTATCACACGCATGCACCTTTTTTTTTTTGGCATCAGTTATCACACGCAGCGCACCTTAAATATATTAACTGATCACCACATGTCTCCTTTTCTCCTTTACTTTTCATTTCTTCTAATCTTATCTTGCATGCTAACCAATTATCACACACAGCACACTTTTCATTTCAACGCATATATATTTTATAAAAAATATTTCAAAAAATATTTGGTACTTTAAGGAAAATTCGTTTAAGAAAAATCTATGGATAACTTGAAAATTATAAGAAAAAAAAAGATGATCTAAATTTATTTGTTACTTATGTTCTGGTAAAAAAAATTGTTACTTATGTGTTTGGAATAATTGAGAAATACAATTGTTACTTACCGATGATATGTTGCGGCAAATATGGTTTCTTTCATTATGAGTTGTGAAAAATTATTATAATGCCTGGGAATAATAAATGGATTATTTGTCAATTAAAATATAGGGTTTAAGACTTAGAAAGCTTCAATTTTGAGGATTTCATGTTGGGAATTTATTTTAAAATTGGTAAGAGAATATAAAAGTAATTAGTAAATGCAATAGTCATACAACTAACCACGTACTTTTTTTAAAAATAGATTGAAGTCATAGATGGATCGTAAATGGATGTCATCTAATCGGTGTTCAAGGGAAGATATAAATAGGGTGAAAGATTTTATTACATTTGCAATTGAGCACACAAAAAATTTTGACAAAATCTTGTGTCCTTGCTTATCTTGTTGTTTTGGAAAGCGGATTAGTCCACTTGATTTACTAGATCATTTAGTGTGTTACGGTATTGATCAAACATATATATGATGGATAAGGCATGGTGAGACAAACGATGCATGTAGTGATCGGGTGCATACCACGAGTGGTGCTTCAGATGAATTTGATCAAAAGATGTTTGATGAAGATGATGGTCTTGAAGAAATGCTAAATGTGGTTGAAGGGGTGCATCATAACTGCCCCAACGAATTTGAGAAGTTGAAAGGTGATGCAGAGAAACCATTATATGCTGGTAGAACTAAATACATAAGATTGCTAGCAGTGTTGAAGTTGTACAACTTTAAAGCTCGCTACGGATTGAGTGATTCGGGTTTCACCGCACTGCTTGAACTGTTGCAAGATATGCTTCCAGAAGAAATTGTACTTCCTACCAAGACATACGAGGCAAAGCAAATTCTTTGTTCTACAACCGGCATGGGATATGAGAAGATACATGCATGTCCTAACGATTGCGTATTATTTCAAAATCAATATGTAACGTTGGAGAAGTGCCCTAAATGCAACGTATCTTGCTATAGGAAGAAGAAAGGAAAGAGTCCTTTGAAGGTCCTATGGTATTTTCCCATTATTCCGAGATTTAAGTGACTGTACAGTAATGTAGAGATTGCTAAGCAATTGACATGGCATGCAGATGAAAGGATTAAAGGCACGAAGCTTAGGCACCCTGAAGATGCTCCTTAATAGAAAAAAATTGATCATGAGTACCCTGACTTTGCGGATAAAGCAAGGAACCTTCGCCTTGCACTGTCAACTGATGGAATTAACCCGTACGGTGTTCAGAGTAGTACACCTAGCACGTGCCCAGTGATATTGATAATTTATAACCTTCCTCCATACTTGATCATGAAACGTAAGTTTATGATGTTGTCTATGTTAATTTCTGGGCCAAGGCAATATATGAATGATATAGATGTATACCTAGCTCCTTTAATTGATGACTTAAAGCTGCTTTGGGAAGAAGGCGTCAATGTGTATGATGGGTACAGGGAAGAAAGTTTCACTTTGAAAGCCAAGTTGTTTGACACAATTAATGATTTCCCTGCTTATGGTAATTTGTCGGGATACAACGTCAAAGAATATGGTGCATGCCCTATATGTGAAGATGCCACTTATTCAGTGCGACTTCATCATTGTAAGAAAAATGTTTACATGGGGCATCGAAGATTCTTACCATCACAACATCGTTGGAGGAAGTGGAAAAAGCCTTTCCATGGTGACTCAGAAGAAGGTAGCCCACCGAAGATGTTGACCAGTGCTCAAGTGTATTCCAAGGTAAAAGACTTAGATAACAATTTTGGCAAGCCTTTTGCAAAACAAATTGAGACAAGTGGTTGGAAGAAAAAGTCTATTTTCTTTGAACTTCCATATTAGAAGTCTTTATATGTAAGACATTTTCTTGATGTGATGCACATAAAAAAAAATATCTGTGATAGTCTAATTGGCACGTTGCTCAATATCCAAGGAAAAAGCAAGGATAATGTCAATTCAAGGTTGGATTTGGTAAACTTTGGAATTAGAGAAGAGTTGGCATCGATTGAGCAAGGGCATCGTACCTACCTACTGCCAGCGGCATACACTCTGTCGAGGAAAGAGAAGAAATTGTTTGTGAGTTTCTATAAGGAATTAAAGTTCCTGAGGGTTACTCTTCAAATATAAAGAACCTTGTATCAGTAAAAGAGTTGAAGTTAAAGAACATCAAGTCTTATGATTGTCATGTGCTCATGCAGAATTTCCTACTGGTTGGTATACAATCCATTTTACCCAAAAATTTAAGAAACACCATCACTAAACTTTGCGTGTTTTTCAAGTTAATCTGCAGTAAAGTGGTTGATTCAACTAAGTTACAAGATTTGCAAAGGCTAATTGTATGTACTCTGTGTGAACTTGAAATGTATTTTCCACCTTCTTTTTTTGACATTATGGTACATCTAACCATACACTTGGTCAAAGAGATTCAATTGTGCGGTCCAGTGTACTTGAGATGGATGTACCCGAATGAGCAATTCATGAAAATATTAAAAGGGTACGTGAAAAATAGATATCGCCCAGAGGATTGTATCGCTGAAAGGTATATGGTTGAAGCAGCAAGTGACTTTTGTGCTAATTTTCTATCAAATGTTGACCCTGTAGGGATCCCCAAGTCCCGTCATGATGGGCGAAGATCAGGGAAAGGAACAACTGGGAGGGATGTAATAATGATATCGGCGACTGAACGAGAGCAAGCCCACTTGTATGTGCTATATAACACTGATGAGGTCGAACCGTATGTAGAAGAACACAAGGATGCACTTCGATTGGTACATGGTGATAGGAATGAAAATTTGTTAACAAAAGAACACAATAAACAATTTTCAGGCTGGTTGAAAAATCATATTAATGATGAGATGGAGCAGAATCCTGATTCAGTTTCTGAAAAATTAAGTGGTTGTCGAATGGACCGAGCTTAAATGTATTATCTTACAATGGTTATGCAATCAACGGTTACACATTCTATACACAAGATCATGATACACAGAGCACGATGCGGAATAGTGGGGTAACATTTGTTGCTGATTCTTGGCATAGATCCAGTGCTAAAGACATACACCCTATCTATGCATCAATGTCATACTTTGGTGTCATTGAACGCATATAGGAGTTAGATTACTCTATGTTCAGGGTCCCTGTCTTCAAATTTAAGTGGGTTAACAACAACAGTGGAGTGAGGATAGATGAATTAGGCTTTGTTCAAGTGGACCTTTCTAAAGTTTAGTATGAAGATTATCCTTTTATTTTAGCAGCACAAGCAGAACAAGCGTTTTTTATTCCGGATCCTGCTAAAAAGAATTGGTCTATTGTACCCCATCCAATAAGAATCATCAAGAACAAGTTGATCTTGAAAGTAATGAAAAATTGAACATCAATTATGACAATCCTTCGTTTGAAAATTTGTGGTCAGTAGAAATTGATATAGATGGAGATGCGGATGAAGATGGAGATGGAGATAGACCCGTATACGTGAGACATGATCATGAAGAGGGAACTTGGGTCATGAGAAACACAATTCTCAATCCAACACGAATTTTGAAGAATAAAATTTTAAATCAAACCACAAAAAGGAAAAGATAATGAATGCCTTGACTTGTTTACTTGTACGTACGTTTTTATAAATTTTAAAATAATTTGCTTTCGTTGATATGGTTGACATTATACACTGATGTTTTATTTTGGTGTATTTCACTTCCAGGAGTATGGACTCACCACACGATGAAACTGATGATGTTCCTCAGCATATTGGTAGACAAAGATTTGAGGCGAACATACGACGTGGCAGGACAGTTATGGTGAGATTGATCAAATTGAGAAGTAAGGGAATCAAGTAACATCTGGAGTGGAATGAAAATGGAAACCCGTTTGGCGAGAACGGTAAGTCATTAAATAACTTGATTGTGACTATAGTTCGAGACAGAGTCCCTATTACAGTTTAAAACTGGAAAATGGCAAAAAACGATTATGAGGATGACATATGGGATGAAGTTCAGGTAACACATTAATTATATTATTGTTCAGTTTGCTATGTTTCACTTAATTTCAATCTTACATATTATTTATGTTTTTTTTGTTACAGAGCATTTTTATTATTGATGATGATCGGAAGAACTTCGTGCTAAGAAAAGCCGGAAAACTTATGAGAAAGTTTCATTCTGATCTTGTCAAATACTACTTGAGGGATGATGATGACAATATCATTGATACACTGCCTTATCCATTGTATGAAGGAATCATCACTCAAGAAATGTGGGATAAGTTTATCAAAACACATACAACTCAGGAATTTTTGATAATATCATTTGTTTTACTTTCCCTATTACTTGTAATGTACGTATTTATAATTAATATTTGTATATTGATATGAATCATTTTGATATAAACAGGAGTTGAGCGAGAAAAATTGCGCTAACGTGCTCAATATACCATACCAGTACACACAATGACCTCTTTTATATGCACAGTTAGAAAGAAAAATGGCATGAACTAATTATTATTTCATTTGTAGATAAATTTTTTGAATATCATTTAACTTTAACTAAATTTGCCCTGCAGATAGAAGAATTAGGTTCAGGTATTACACAGGTTCCACGACATGATTTGTGGATAGCCGGTGTCACAAATAAGAAAGGTGAAATTCATAGTGAGGAAGCAAGAAGAGTAGCTGAATATTGTGTAAGTATTGGGTTATGTGTACAATAAAAAATTGGCTTTACTTAAATGAACTTGATTTATAATAACTAATATTGTTGTAATTCTTCTTGTGATAGCGACAAGTGTCACAGGAGGATACTGCGTTGGCGAGCTATGTTGGTTGGGATGATTTGTTGAGCAGAGCGCTTGGAGTACCCGAGTATGATGGTCGTGTTTGGGGTACTGATTTTGCTGTCACCCTATCAGCATACTTCGGATGTTATAAGTGCCATAGTAAAGGTGACATTTCCCAGCTACGTGACGAGATGACTAGTTTCAAGCATCAAATTCAAGAACTTCAAGAACAAATGCACCATAAGGAACAACGAGAAGAACAATTCTTAGAACAAATGCGTTTGTTGCAAGAACAGAATGTGTTGTTAACAACACAAATACAATAGTTTGTGCAGTGTAGGCCAACACAAAATGTTCCCTTCTGTGATAGTCCAAGTGTCAGAGATAGTTGCACTTCCATGCCTAAAGTCCCTTTTTCTTTGGTAATTAATTTCTTAGCAATTGTTGTGTCATGCATGCATGTAATCAAGTTGAATTGGTTATTTAATTCATTCACGTATAATATATTGTATAATTATTTTATGTTCTACTTTAACTAATTAATCATATGTTTGTATCATTTTGAAGTTATCTATTATTGTTGTTTGCTTTTCTTCATTTTGCAGTACTGTGGATATAGATACAAAATGTTTATTAAACCATGCAGTGTGAAATATTGTACAATTATGGGAGATATGATCGAACAAAAAATAAAAAAGAGTTTCTGTCGCGCTTTTTTAAATAAGGGCCACAGAAAGAGCTCAAAAAAATAAAAAAAGAGAAAAGAAAAAAAAAAGCACCTCCTGTGGCGCTTGGTGGGGCAAGCGCCACAGGAGGGGGTCTCCTGTGGCGCTTGCTCCAACAAGCACCACATGAGGGTATTTTTTTAAAAAAAAATTATAATGATGTGGCGCTTACCAGCGCCACAGCTTCTTTTAGTGGCGTCCAGATATGTAGCACTTTTCTAGCACCACAACTAATCAATTATAAGCACCACAGCTTTACTTTTTTGTAGTAGTAGCCCCAAGCAGAAATTGGGAGATTAGATTTCATAAGTAAAGGTCTTGCAATTAGTTGCAACCTTTTAACCAATGATTCTTCAAGTCCATTTTGTGTATGAACATAAGCTACAGGATGTTCAACATCAATTCCAAGGGATATACAATATTCATTAAAAGCTTGTGATGTAAATTCACCAGCATTGTCAAAACGTATTTTCTTGATAGAATAATTAGGGTAATGTGCTCTTAATCTAATCAATTGAGCAAGTAATCTCGCAAACGCCAGGTTGTGAGAAGATAATAAGCAAATATGCGACCATTTAGTTGATGCATCAATTAAAATCATATAATACCTAAATGGTCCGCATGGTGGGTGTATTGGCCCACAAATATTTCCCTGTATCCGTTCTAGAAATGTGAGAGACTCACTTTCTACTTTGCTTGGTGAGGGGCGAATAATTTACTTTCCCTTGAAACATGCAGCACATGAGAAATTATGGGATTGTCGTATTTATTTACACTTCAAGATATGTCCACATGAATTCCCAATTATTTGTGGTATCATGATTAAACTGGGATGGCCTAACCAGTCATACCAAACAATAAATTTATTAGTAAACTTCTGGTTTACATTGTCAAACTGTTGGTTTGAATTGGCAAACTTCTGGTCTGCATTAGTGAACTTCTGGTTCTCAACAGCATGTATTTCAATTATGCTTATACATGTGTAATATGAACCAGAAGAAAAAATAGGAAAACTTTCTAATATGCATTTTATACCAACAATTATATTTATTATGACAAGATATTCCTGATTATTTTTAGTTGTTGTTTCTAAATGATATCCATTTCTACAGATATCTTTGAAACTTAATAAATTTCTTTTAGACTTGGTAGAATAAAATGCATTATCAATGCATAATTTTGTTCCTTTAGGTAACAAAACATTAGTTCTTCCGGAGCCTTCAATTAAATTTATACTACCAGATATAGTCTGAACATTGGCTTCTCGTATTACCAAGGAAGAAAAATATTTATCATGTCTGAGTATGGTGTGAGTTGTTACACTATTAACGATACATAAATTTTCAGGATTTATGCTAATAAGATTCATTCTTCATTAAAAGAAAGATAAAAACATAATTAAGATTAATATATATGATAGAAACAACTTTAAATATAACATAGCAATTTAAATTAAGAAATCTGCAACATCCAAATATGTATTATCCATATCGCCATACTCAGAATTTTTAGCCTGATCAACATGATTAACTTTAACATTTGATCCTTTACCATTATTTTTAATTGATTCTTGGTAAAGATCAACTAAGTGCCTTGACGTACGACAGGTACGAGACCAATGACCTTTACCACCACATCGATAACATGTATTATCAGCATATTTATTATGCCTACTGCTTTCCCCTTTTGGGTTCTTATCAGTCTTTTCCCACTTCTGGTAGGAATTTGAACCACCATAATATCGACCACGTCCACGTCCACGTCCACGTCCACGTCTATGGCCATAATAAAATTCATTTGTTACTACATTCACTTCAGGGAATGGAGTTGAGCCTGTTGGAAGGGATTTATAGTTTTTTTAATAAAAGCTCATTATTTTATTCAGCCACAAGGAGACAAGAAATTAATTCAACATATTTCTTGAAACCTTTTTCACGATATTGCTGCTGCAAGAGCAAATTGGATGCATGAAATGTAGAGAATGTCTTTTCTAACATATCATCATCAGTAACATTTTCTCCACATAATTTCAATTTAAAAGTAATTCTGAACATAGCTGAGTTATATTCGCTTATAGATTTAAAATCTTGTAAGCGCAAATGCATCCAGTCAAAATGAGCTTTTGGAAGAATGAACATCTTCTGGTGATCATACATTTCTTTCAAATTGTTTCAAACAACAAGTGGATCCATTACTGTCAAATATTCAATTTTTAAATCCTCATGCAAATGGTGGTAAAGAAAAATCATGGATTTGGCTTTATCTTGGTTGGATGTCTTATTCCTTTATTTAATCGTGTCTTCCAGACCTTTAGCATTCAGGTGAATTTTTGCATCCAAGACCCAAGATAAATAATTTTTCCTGGTAATATCAAGTGCCACAATTTCAAGTTTTGCTAGATTTGCCATGGTTCAAATTAATTAAAGAAATAAATGAAAATAATTAAAATATGAAATGTAAATATGCAATATAATAACTGTAAATTCATAAAGACAATAAATAATTCATAAGGCAAGATAAGAAAATTAAAACATGTATGGCTTCAGGCCAATTAATCTCAAGATGCGGAATTAAACTATTATCTTCAGGATAAAAGTTGTACATGACTTCTGGCTGTACAATAAAATAAAAGATGAAAAAATTTATATAGCTTCTAGCCATATAATAGGAAAAGAGATATGACTTATGGCTGTATCATATCATAAGAGATTAAAACAATATGACTTCTGGTCATATAATTTCAAGAATCATATGTGTATGGCTTCTGGCCATAAAATAATAATATAAAAGGACTTGTAAATGATATAAAAACAATAACGATCTCCAATCTTAGCCATGGAACCTGATGTTATATAACAATCGATAAAAGTATCTCTCTAATTCTATATAGTGACCCAGATTATCCCATATCTATCAAATAAAACAAGATACATATAATCATTAAAGAAAACATAAGAAGATTATTCATTCGTTTAGAGCTTCGTGCTAATAACGTATTATAAAAGTATATATGATAAGAGAGAAGATTGAGAGGATTCAGAGAGAAAATTGATAAAATTTCTAAAGAGAAGTTCTTATTTAGTTCATTTAAAACGATCAATTACAAAGCTTTTATATAGAGTCAGGAATATAACCTTGATTACATGATTATGGTTAAATTTAACCGTGATTGCGTAACCATGATTACTTTATATCTTCTTTATATCCTGTTTTCTTTTTCTTTTATTTTGTGTCAAGTCTTCTTTATATCAAATTGATTATAAGAGTAAATTAGTTTAGATATAAGTCAATAGAAATCTGCATATTTAATATTCATAACAGATATCAGATTTTTTTGCCGTTTTTTTTAAAGCTCGTCTTTTCCGATTGAATGGCACAAGAAGCTCCACGATTTTGAATCAAACCCCAGCCACCTACGTTCATCTTCTGCCCTTCCTTGCCGCCGCTGGTCCCTTCACCGTCGTCCGTTCGCGGCCGTCCGTCCGTTTGACCATCGGCATCTCCGTTCTATGCTCCAAATCGCAGAAGTTGTTCTTCCCTCCATTATTTTTTGATTTGCGCGTGATTCAGGTCGTTTATCTTCTCTTTGTAGCCTAAATCGAATCTATTAGACTTTTGGTACAAAGATTATTGATTACTTCTTGTCCTTCATCTCTGGTCGGTGCTCCTAGGTGGCTTGGGAAGGAGTTGATTTCATTTCTTCTTCTTCTTTGTGCTGCTGGGCGAGAATCTGGTGGTTGGGTAAGTTTTATTAATGGTTTTGGTTAACAAATTATGGAGAAGAAAACTTCCATATCTGATTTTTATGGATCAGTTTTGATTATTTGTAAAGATTTAACTTTGGGAAGCATAGTACGGGTATATATTGAGGTTTGGGAATTATTTAGCTATAATTTTTACAGTAAGGAGTTTGATAGTATTATATGATATTTGTGGCACTCTAGGTGTTTGATAAAATGTGAGAGAAGAAAATGATTGGAATGTTGTTAAAATTGAAAGATAGTTAAAGGTTATGCTATAAGAAGAATGTAAGAGGCTTGAATGGTACTTTATTTTGAGCATAGCCTTGTAGAGAAATTAGATGTTTAAGGGCTTTGAGGTTAAAGTTGATGTTTGAAGTTATTTGGGGTAATATTAAGTAGTAGTGGTGTTGTTTTGCAAGTTGTTATGAAGAACGCACATAAGGTGTTCGATGAAATGTTAAAGGGAAAGTAGAATGTTCTCTCAACGGTGGAATAGTGGGTTTAATTGCTAAGAATGGTGAGGTTCCATTATTTGTTCGAGTTTGTACTTTATTATTCATAAAAGGGGATTAAAGTTTAAGTTTTCTTCTATTTTAAAATTGTTGCAGATTGAGATTGTGTCATTGTTGTATAAACTAAGATGGGTTTGGTACGAAGAATTTAAATTGAATGTGAAAATAGAAAATTTTGTGCAAAGCTATAATTGATGACCAACCACTTTCATAAAGGGTAGAGTCTGCTTAGAGCTAAGATTTGGGAAGAGTTTACATAAGTTGTGAATGGTTAAAGTGTTAACCTACCCTTACATAAATGTTAGGTTTTGATAATTGTCCACACCCGCAAAGGAATAATCAAGGAGAGAAGCAAGTGGAAAGGTAATTTGGAAGAAAGTACAAGAGGTAGTAACTCTTTTGCTCTCATGTTATTGTGCATTGGTTGCCGCATGTTTGTTTGTGCCATTTTGCTGTATTTAAGCATGAGAACATGTAAATTTTCCTTGCATAGATATTTGTCGTGGCCATGTGTGGCAAATAGATTGGTAGAGCAGTTATCTGCGTAATATGTGCACTAGTCATTTATTCATTTTATCCATTTGTAAAATGAATGTGCACCAGTTATTTATACAGCTTATCTATCTACAAGAGATTGTGCACCAGTTAGTTATTCAATTTAATTATCAGTAAGATATATGTGCATGAGTTAACTTTTCAGCTCAGTTACTTGCAAGGCCTTGTTCTCTATGGCTTGTTTTTACATGCATTGTTATTAACCTTGTATGATTTACATGTTGAAAGTAGTTGCTAATAAGATTCCCTCTAATCTCACCCCTTTCTTCCATGATATATAGTAAAGACAAGTATCGCTAAGGGCAAGGGCGTAGTGGTTGGTGAAAGATCAACACTAAGTGACAAGAAAGTAGCAATTAAGTTGGGTAAAGTAGCGATTAATTTGAGTAACGGTAGATTTGAGTATATTAGAGCCTGAGTTGATGTATTGCGCTGATGCATGTGTTCAATTGGCTCTGATTTGTGATTTTTGAGTTAGATGCTTGCTGTCTTTGGGTATGAGGTGTCAGATTCTTAAAAAATCATGCCAGAGAAAGTAGAGTTGTTTAATAGATTATGAAATTGGTGATATATGGTTGTATTGATGTTTAAATTAAATATACGGACTTTAAAATGAAGATTTAAGTCCTACGATTGGGGCTGGAATTATCGGTGTTGTAGTAGGGATACTTTTCGAATGATTTTTTTTTTTATGATTAAAATGATGGTATAAGTGATGTTTTGAATCAATTATGCTAAACCAGAATATTAGAGTTTAAACACTATTAAGGAAGAGTATGTGATGTGGCAATGCATGTTAAACAATTTTTAGGATCTGTAGCTTGGTAGTGAGGTTGTATTGCTCCACTGTTTGATACTTTGAACTATTAAAGAAATGTTCTAAAAGCATTAGAATATGCTAAATGGCTCCAGCATGATGCTTGTTTAGTTAGAAAAAATTTTAGAAAAAAGATTTAGGCAGAAGTATACTTTAGCCAAACATTCATTCGAGTCTACATACATCGTTCAAAGGCTAAAGTAGACAGTACCATTTGGTTGTATGACATGAGGAGCTTATTGGAGTGTAATTTTGGGAGTGAAAACCAAAAGTAAATCACTGTTTTGATATCCCAAACATTAAATAGATGTCTCAAAGTATTAGAGCATGATTAAAGTATGTTTAATACTCCAAAAGTAGAACTAAGTCAATGTTTTGAAGCTGGAATTTTCTGGATGGTTGGAGGAGTGATGTTGTTGGTAAGGGATAGAGAATGTAATAGCACCAAGGGTTTAGTGATGATGCGTTACTTCTTGTAAATATATAGTTTGTGCATGAATATTGCCAAATTTGTAGTGGGATGCATATCTTTAAATTTGGAAAATATTTTAGAATAAAGGTTATAGCGAAATATGTGTAAAATGGGCTGTCCGAAACTTTGAGGGGTTAAGGTAATCAAATGCAAAGAAAGTCATATAATACTTTGTCGTTGAAGATTGAAACTAATATAAGCTGTTGATTGGATGTTTTAAGTGTGACAAGTGCCTTAAGTATTAGAACATGATTAAAGTTTTAAAGGATGGAATAGTTGAGTTACAATTGTGCTTGATAAGGAATGCACGTGTGCATTTGCTGAAATTGAAATGGAAATCTAATGAAAAACTTATTATTTGCTACCTTTAATATCTTCAAATAGATGTTAAAACAAATTTAATACATCTGACATGCTAATTAATTTTTTAGTTCAGTTTCTTCAATCTTATCATAAAAGATGTCCTTTTGCAACTCCGCATTTTGTTGGTACGACTTGACTTCATTCGGAACCTGAGAAGTATAAAACAACGTGTGTGTTAATTGCTCGATGCACAAGACTTGAAATTCCGACAAGTCTGTTATGCTCCTCATGGGAAAGCCTTCTTCCTTTGTTTTCCTGCTCTTACTTCATTGCTTCATGGCCTCCGTAGCTTGGACTGATAGAAACATCAGTACTGATAAATCTGCACTTCTTGCCCTTAAATCCTTTATTGCTTCAGATCCATATGATTTCTTAGCTAATTGGTCTGTCTCTTCTTCTCCATGCAATTGGATTGGTGTCACATGCACTACTCATCATGGAAGGGTCCATTCCTTGAATCTTGGTGGCATGGAACTTAAGGGCACCATACCTCCACAACTGGGAAATCTCTCATTTCTTGTTGAACTTGATCTCAGTTGCAACAATTTTTATGGTCAAATACCAAGAGTTAGTTCAATTGTGTAGACTGCAACTATTCAACTTGAACTACAATGACTTTCATGAGCAAGTTCTAGTAGAGATAGGAGATTTATCTTCACTTGAGCAACTAAATCTTCGAAATAATAGGCTTAAAGGATTTATCCCACTATCTCTATTCAATTTGTCAAGGTTGGAAACTTTAGATTTGATTTATAATTTCATTGAAGGGACCATTCCACATGAGGTTGTTAGACTCAAGAGCTTGAAGATTTTACGAATTAAGGGTAACAAACTTTCAGGAATCGTTCATCGAACAATGTTCAACTTATCTTCGCTTGAGTTATTGCATTTGTTGTTTAACAGTTTGTCAACATTTGTATTAGTCTTCATTCTAAACTAGCATACTTGGTTAGCAGGATCTTATCCTTGAGGAATAAGAGTTTGTCTCAATTCTTTTCTTTTTTTATTTTTGGCATTTTTATGAATTTTCTTTTATATTTTTTTTTCATAATTTTTCTACTCTTTTTCAAAGGGAAAAAACGTTCATCATCAAAAATTTGAAACAAATTATATAGTCACATCATGGGAAAAAATTACTGTCATAATATTAATTAGTCCAGGCTCATCATCAATCTTTAAAAATAAATGTATATTATTCAGTCAATAAAAACTTTTTGAAGGGTTTTTTCATAGGAAAAAAACTTAATTCAAGTTCATTATATCCATTATATCAAGATTTTTAATCACACATGGACATGTGTCCAATTTATTTTAGGTGGATTTATAGTTAAATAATAATATTTTAAAAATATGATACATGACCATATGTGATTGGAGGACTTGACATAATGGATATAAGAAACTTCTTGTCTTTTTTCATATTGAATAAACCTTACAACCAACATGTATCCGAATGTTTGATTTTAATTTGGACAATCTACATTATATTTTAATTTCATTAATTGTTAATAATTATTATTTTAAAAAAGTTGGTCGCGTCAACAAAAAGATTTTTTCCAGGAATCTCGTAAGAAACATGTGTTTTGATAGGAATGATGAAAAGGAAGGGCCAATTTGGATTTCAATCTGTCTCTGAGATTTAATCATATCAAAATTTCTCAACAAAACAACCAATTGATTTAATCTATGGTTATTAGCCCACCCGAATTAAAAGGGTTACACCTTTTATTGCGTTTTATCATTTAATAATATGTGTCATTTTTAAAAAAATGTGCAAGTCTTATTACACGTGTTTCTATAGAAGATTAATTTATCTCATGTGTAATACTTGTGACACGTAACAAATTGTTATTGACATTATTTTTTTCCCACCCCCTTAATATTTGAAAGAGGCATCCTAAATGAAATTGGTGATCTTTTACAATTGAAGATGTTGTATCTTGGAGTAAATCTAATCACTGGTTCTATACCATCTTCATTATTTAACAATTCAATGCTCCAAAAGATTGATTTTGGAATGAATCAATTATTTGGTAGTCTCCCAAAAAATGTGTGTTTTGCGCTTCCAAAACTTGAATTATTTTATGTGGATGGAAATGATTTGTCTAGCAAAATACCCTTCATTTGACATCAATGCAAAGAATTAATACAGTTACAATTGGATGATAACAAATTCAACAGAGGAAACATACCAAGTGACATTGGAATTTTGACCAACCTCCAGCGCCTGTATCTTAGTAACAACAACTTGCAAGGTAAGATTTATAATTATATGGATGTCATAAATTCTATTCTAGTATTTTGTAAGGCATTAGTGAATAATGATTTGCTATATTAATTTTTAAAGACATAGAACCCAGTGCTTTCTTTTAATCCCAAAGCGAATATGAATAAAAGGGAGCCCCGAAGGAAAATAACCTGATAAAAGGCCCCCATATAACACTACTTAGAGTTAGATTGGATTAAAGGGGTGGAGTATAACTTTAACCATTGATATATCTATTTTAGTGATTATTTGTATTTAGCTATTTATATTTAGGGATATGATATTCTTACATCTGAATAATCTTCTTATTCGCATGTTAATTTTAGCTTCCCAAAGTTTAGAAAAACATTTCAAATATTGAAAACAAATATAAAATACCAAACACTCGAATTAATCTTTATTTGAAATTTTTTAATGTAATCACGAGAGATGTCATTTTTCAATTTGGAATGATTTTGCAGGCCTTTGACTTTAGTTTGGGATTGGAGAAATATAAAATGACGTGTTTGTTTGTAAACAAAATGGGATTCGGTTTTTCGCCATTTCATTCATTCATGTTCATTCAAAATGAGATGTCATAATGTTCATTTTTCAATTGGATTTTTTTTCCCAAAAAGAGTAATTCATACAAACGTGTTTGGAATATTTAATTTTAATTTGGTTATTTATTATTAATTTATATTTTTAAAAATTTTGTAGTTAACAAAAATAATTTTTCTGATAGTTTTGAAAGAAATTATGAATAGCAAAGGCCAATGGATTTCAATGTGTTTGTTATTTTTTTTTCAGTTAATCACAATTAATTGAACTGATAATCTTCTTATTTCTTGAATGAGAAGAATACAGCTTATATGAAATATAGGAATTCCTCAGAATTAATTAATCAACCAAATCTGGAAAAATAACAATAATAAATCTATATTAATCCAAATTATAGAATAATAAACTGAACTAAAGCATAAAATAGCGTAATGGGCCTTGCACATGAAATGGGCTATTCCATCCAAATTATTTATTCTATGGATATTGGACCAACCCAATTAAATGGGCTATTCCTTTTTGAAAACAAGTGCAGCTGTGTTTTATCATTTATAATATATTTTTGTCATTATTTCTTAAAACTGTGCAAGTTGTGCCATATGTGTTTTCAAAAATACAATTTTGTTTTATTAACAAAAATACAAATTTGTCTCATGTACATAAAAATTCATTATACATAAAAATTGTTACTGGCATCACTCTCTTTTCCCCACCTATTTAAAGGAGACATTTCAAATGAGATTACCAATCTTTTACAACTAAAAGCGTTGTATCTTTTACCAAAAAAATAAAAAATAAAAACGTTGTATCTTGAAAACAATCACCTTCATATACCATTATCATTATTTTACAGTTCAGTCTATAATAAATTGATCTTGAAATAAATCACTTATCTAGTAGTCTCCCAACAAATGTGTGTTTTAGGTAATTTTGTAATCATCTGGTGTGGCAATTTTTGTGTACTTGATAGTTTCTTTCTAGCCTCTTATTTTTCCTTTTTCCCATTTTTCTCTTAATATCTACAATAAAACTCCTATACAAATATGCTCAATATATCCATCCCTTAATATTACAGTATACTTTAGCAAACTTTTCATGTATTATTTATGCTTATTTGATATTTCTTGCTAACTGAAACTGCTTTAAACTTTTACGTCAGGAAAAGTTACACTGCTACACCTCCATACAAGGATTTTCTATAATTATAAAAACTAGAACTTTAGTTTTTTGGCCAACGATGGATTCATAAAAAAGGAAGCAAGTGCACTAAAATAATTTCCAAACACACATCAAGTGGTTTTTAACAATTTATATAAGAAATAACTATATATGAACGTGATTGTAGGAGTAGTTATCATTTACATGTGTTCTAAAGAATATAAATTTATCTCATGTGTATTTGTATATGAATAATGATTTTGCTATATTACTTTTAAATACATAGAATGCAATGCTTTCTTTTAATTCCAAAGTGAATATGAATAAAATGATAATATTTTCTAAATCATTAAAGAAATTGGGGGCCCGAAGGAATATAACCTGATCAAAGGGCCCCATACAACACTACTTAGAGTTAGATTGGATTTAAAGGATGGAGTATAACTTTTACCATTAACATCTTTATCTATGTGATCATTTGTATTTAGCTTTTTATATTTAGGGTTATGATATTCTTAAATATGAATAATCTTTTTATTTGCATATTTATTTCAGCTTCCCAAACTTTAGAAAAAAAACTTCAAATATTGAAAATATAAAATACAAAACACTCTAATTAATCTTTATTTGAAATTTTTTAATGTAATCATGAGAGAAGTCATTTTTCAATTTGGAATGAGTTTGTATGGCTTTGTTTTTCGCCATTTCATTCATTCATAATGTTCGTTCATGAGCTCATGGGACCGCATGATATTTAAAACTTGGAAACAAAATTTTTTAGGTGCTATGCACCATATCATTTATACTTTGTTCAATAAAAAAGCTCCACATCATATATAATTACTGTGCCCACTTGTTGACTGTATATGAATACATGTATTTGCAACTTATATCGCTCTCTTATTATCTTCAACTCCATATTTCTTCTCTTCTTTCCCTGATTAATTTTATTTTTTTAAATATTTTTAATCATTTCTTTCTTATTTCACAAATTTATAAAATCCTATTAAATAATTATTCAACAATTACAACATAAAACACTTATCTCATTAGCTATATAATTATTAAAAGTTAGGCAATTTGATGGTTCGAATATATTTGATTTCTGCCTTTTTAATATTTATGCATGGATTATTAAGCATAAACCAAATATTCAAGTTTTTAGAATTAGTACGTAAAACACGGGTAATTTTTTTTATATTGTATATATATGTAAATTATATGAAAATGATATTACCTATTTTATTTTTCTTTTACCCGCATTTGGATGAGTAGAAAAGATGGGAGGAATGAAAATGGGAGGAGAGAAAATGGGAGAAGACAAAACATAAGAGAAAATGTTGTCACCTCCATTGTTTGGACCCACCCCATTTTCTCCCCCACTTTCTTTCCTTTCACATTTTTTCTTCTATCTAAATAAGGGAAAACTTATTTTCCCTTTCATTTTCCTCCCCAATTTTCTTTCCTCTCTCATTTTCTTCCCGTCCAAACATAACATCAAAGTTTGTACGGTTACAAAAAGTCACCACCTCCGGTTCTTAATATAAGATCCAGTTGACTAATTTATGGAGATTAAGAAAGCTAAATAAATTGCTTTAAAATATTTATATTTATTGATTTTTCCCAAACTAATTTGCATAATTTACAGACTGATATATAATATAATGATATACATAAGTATTTAGATAGATCAAATAACATATACAATAATTAAATAATTTATTTAATTTCCTTAATCTCCACAAATCAGTCAATTGGGTCTTATATTAAGGATTGGATCTAATTTTACCTATCAATTTTATATTATAATTGTACATTAAACACATTATGAAAATGTTATGACCCATTTATTTTTCTTTTAAAAGAGTTTTAATGTGCAATTGGTAATTGATATTATATTGGAAGAGTCCCTTTTAAATTAATTTCCAACAAAAGTTAAATAATAGTCTATCAATTTTAAGCCTCTAATCAACGATATTCCATGTATTACTTATACAGTTGTGTATGAATTAAGGAAATTCCTAAACTTACTATACCAACAAACAAATATTCTGTATTTTTTTTATAGGTGAAATTCCCTCATTCCTTTGGAAGATGCCCTCTTTAAGATATGCTAGCGTTGCCATGAATTATTTAAAGGGTAATTTGCCAGACGAAATGTGTCATCAACTCCCATTACTTGAAGTCTTTGACGTTGATGGTAATCAATTAGAGGGAAGCATTCCAAAATAAATAAGCAACTGCACATCTTTGAGACAATTATATTTGGGTGGTAACTCATTTACGGGTATGTATGTACTTTACTTGTGTGTTTTCTTTTCTTTTTAAATATTTTTCTCCAAAATTAAATTATCATTTTTTTTTTCATTTCAATTATGTGAAACAACAAATAAAGTGAAGATCAAGAACCAATAAAATCTTATGATATATTTGTAATATAGATAAGTGAAATTCTTGTATACTATTCGATGACATCAAAATCTTAAACCATACAGAATGGCCACCATGTGTTATGCCAATGCTTTTTTTTAAAAAAAAAAAAGATATTATCTATCTCTTAACTTTAATTTTATGTTTTTCTATCCCCCTAATATTAAAATAATTATAATAATATTAAAATACACACAAGTTTGGAGTTATTTTTTATTATTTATTATATGTATAATTTGTAACAATTCTATGTTGGTTAATTGAAATTTAAATTATACTTCATATTTTCTTAAAAAATTAAAACGTCGGAATTAACAATTAACAAATGTACAATAAACAAAAAAAATTATTTAGATCTATGTGAAAAATCAAGGGAAAATGAAATACCCAAAATTAAATCCAGACCTACACTTTTACAATTTTTTGATGAGGACTATTTTGAATATTGTTAAAAGACCATAATGCCCCTCTATAATTAAAAAAGGAAAATTAAAGGTAGATGCAAGCCTTATTTTAGTTTTAATTTTTTCAGTTAAATTTAATTTATATTTTCCTTTGTTTGTAGTTTATTTATTTGTTTGTTATTTGATTGTGATTGATTCTAAAAAGTAATTAGAAGACAAGTAAAGATGAAAAAAAAAGAAAATCTTAATTATTATTGTAAATAAACAAAAACAAATAACAAACATGTATATGCGAAGGGTGTTTTTAGGAGATTCACTGACACTATGCATTGAGAGTGTCACACCTCATTATAGAGTTACTTATCAAAATTGTTTAGCCATTTAAGAACCAACATGTGACTCAATTAGTTTCCTTATAAGGACGAACTATTTAAAACTTTTCTAAAAGTTTGGGTATGTGATATTATAAATTTTTCTGAAACTTCAAAAATTTATAAATAAATCATTTCATATCCAAAAATAGTGGCAACCAATGCAGAATAACATGAAAGGAAAAAAGTTACTACCTCTTGTGCTTTCTTCCATTTTACCTTCTCCTTATTTCTTTCTTTGTTGATTCCTTAGAGGGTTCGGGCAAATATCAAGACCTAACATTTATGTGTATAAGGGTAGGTTAACACTTGTATTATTCACAACTTGTACTAACTCTTCTTAAATCATAGCTTTGCCCTTTTTATAAAAGAGGTTGGTCATCTTGGACAAAAGTATATGTGTGTCTACATATACGTGTGTGTGTGTGTGTTTATATATATTAATGGCAAAAGCAATCTTAAATTTCTCAAAGACCCCAAACTTTAATTTTTTAACTTAGCTCTTTTGCTTTACTCTTGTCTCTTAACTTTAATTTAATCACACGCTATTATCCTTTATAGTTTATTGGAGCCATATTAAATAGAACACATAAACTCTTTCCTTTGATAATACATCTTTTCAAAGCAGGGCAAGGGAGAACATTATATAAAACGTAGGCCTCTTGTTGCCAATTTTCTCAAAATCACCACTACAGATTTTATACATGCAGTCTCTTAAATTTAAATCATTATTTCACACTTTAAGGCACTAAAACAGTGAGTGCCCTTTTTTTTCTTTGACCACAAACTTTCAAACTTAATAAACTTCCTTCTTCATTTTCTAATTTTGAAATTATAAAATTTTAGCCCTTATATCAAATGTTTCCCTTGGCCAAGACATAGCAAATATATGCATAAATCTCCACTTTAGAGAATAATGTTTCTAAACTTATATTCTTAACACTTTCCTATACAAGTTTCCATTCCAAGTTCATAGGAGGGCTCAAATTGAGCAAAAATTAACTATCACAAGCTCAAAAGAATGCTGACCAAAGAGGGGAGTGAAGGGAAAAATTATGAATTAATTTCATTTCTTCAATTCTTAACTTAGAAGTCTTTACACGTGTAAGATATGGATTACAGGTTGAGAGATTTGCTCCATATTAAAACACCCTAAACAGTGAGAATTTCCTAAAATCTCTTCCTCTAAAAATTCAATCTACAGGGGAACAACACAACAACATCACTCAAATGATAACATTATACTCATCTAGGTACTTCATAACATAGAACAACCTCTCCATTTTAAGTTTGGAAATTTTCCAGTTTTAAAAACATTAGCTTAATCATCATTCAAGCACTTATAACACAAATTTTTGATCATTTAAAACAGTTATTGTCACTTAAAGTAGCAAACAGCAAGTTTTCACTAAGATTTCAGCTTCAAAAGTTCAACGCAATAAACATTACTCTTCATTTAATTAAATAACTTATATATCATTTAATTTCCTTGGCCTAGAATTTATCTAGCCTCCTATAAAACACTTGGGATAGCATCACTTATCAATCTAAAAATTGTAGATTCAAAATACGCTCCAAGAAAATTCAAACTTCAACATGCAATTGCATTTAACCACAATCCACACCATATATCATCCACACAATGCTAGGGCTATGATTTTTCTACTTGTTCCTTAAGTTTCTCTCACTAGAACCAATTTTTCTTTTATCATAATATTGCAAACTACTCATCAAATCAAGAAAATAAACATATAATGTGATTCTAGACATTTACCTTGGTCTAGAATGTCAATTGCATTTGGATAAACCTCCTCCTCGTTCCAATTCTTCTTTGTCCCCTCTTCGGTTTCTCTCCCCACTGGCTCCCTCTATCTTCTATTGAAGATCGAAAAAATGAATAGGGCGAGGGTCAATTAATTATTTTATTCCTTGGACCCACACATATAAAGCTTATCTCATAAGCTTTGAACTTGAAACATTTTATTGGACCAAGCCCTTCAAAACTGAATCTCATCCCCTTGACCTGATTTACCACGGTTTGGTCCTCATACTTTGGGCTTAATCTTGGCCCAAAGGTTTTTTTTGGGTTTTACCCCTTCTTTATTGGTACTTAATGACCAAATAAATTCCAAAAATTAATCTTGAGCACTTTGTAAAACATTTTGGTTCCATTAGCTTCTTTATCTTATAAAATATCATATCTAAAATTTACAGCATAAAAATCTAAGTCCAACCATTTTTCTTTGAATTTTCAGGATGATTAGCCTTTAATTCCCAGAAATTATGTTAAAAATTATTTAGGATTCTTTTGGGGAACTAAATCTCTTCATAATTTTTCTAACTCCACAAAATAATATTTTATAATGTTTCCTCAACCTCTTTAGGCCACTAAATAATTTTAATGCTTTTTCCCCATTCCTTTCCATAAAACTTCACTTGAAAATAGACTTTTTGGCCAATAATTCATTTTTGAGGTATCATGAATACAAATAATATCTCTATACCTCAATTATGCCCCATAAATCTCTTTTCTATTTTTTCATATTTTTCTCTAATTTTTTGGCATCTTTACATAATTATACTTTTTGGACAATTTAATTAATTCAACCAGTAGTCAAAATTCGGGATGTAACATTTTAGCTTTTAAATATCTCGGGTAGCATCTGAAATTTTTCTTTCAATAATGTCCAACTTGATATGAACATTAGCACCATCATTTTGCACCTTTCTCATATGCTAAACCACTTAATGTTATATTCTAGAAATTTTCCAGATTTAAAAGATAGACTAAATCAACACTTAAATGCCTATAACTAAGGCTTAACCACCTAGAATGTTGGAATATACTAATCCACCCTTGGTGGATTAGGGCCCAAGCCCAATTCAAGAGGGGCTTTATGGAGAGACACGGGTTATAAAGAGTGATACCCTTTATGTCTTAAAAGTTACATCTATTCCTATGTAACCGTACGTTTAAGGGTTGCATATATTCCTATGTAACTGTACGTTTAAGGGTTGCATCTATTCCTATATAACCGTACGTACATTATATATATAATGTGTGGGATTAAGGGAGAAGGTTAATGATGATATAATACACAATTCTCCCTCTAAAAGTTTTCTTATTAGAATGTTCTCTTCTCTTCCTCTCTTTGGTGTATTTACTGTGTAGCGTAATTGGGGTTAGCATCGGTGCTCCGGTTTCATGTGGGTACTTCAACGAGTCAGTCGGATTCCAAGTACACCCGAAATTCTTACATGGTATCAGAGCCAGGTTATTCTATAACATGTATAAGTTCTCCATATTCTTGTTCTCTGAAGATAATTTTTTTAGGCCTTATGATATTATTTTTCTTAGAGAAAATGTTTTTCTTGAGGCCTTTATTATTTGAACAAGTTTATGGCGTCTTTCTTGCCTCTCTATCATATTCCAGATTTGTTTTTTCTTCCGGAATGAATATGCAAAGAGAGCATCATATTATTTTATTTAGTTTCTCTCGTGCTTGTGATTAAATATGGCAACGTATGTGCTTCCCCCCCCCCTTATGATAATAGTTTGCAAATAGTGAATATTCACATGATTCAGCATATGTATCGCATATATATATTGATATAAGTTCTTGACGCTGGCACCAAAGTTTGTTTTTGCACTGCATGAATTACATGCCTATCCCTGGTTTCATCAAACTATATTTATCAAAGTAGTATATGCGAGTGCTTTTTATGTGTGTTTGAAATTGTCAATGAACATATATGTTTAACTCCAGATGCCTCTGTCAACGTTTTTGCCATTCTCTTATATATTCATCTGCTATATATATATATATATATTGTTTAAACATTGGAAAATATATAGCATATAACAGATTAGAAATCCTAAAACCAAAACCGTAAATATATGACCCAAACGGCATCGACAGATTTTTAATTTTGGAATTGGGTTCTGAGAAATTGTGTTTTTCGACCCTGCAATTAGTCAAAAAGTGCAGAGCAAAAAATATATGTTTGCGTCTGGAACATAAACAAGAAACTATGAATTCACCGAACACGGTAACGGGAAAAGAGGAAGTTGTCTAATTGAAATTGGGTCATGATAAAACAATATTTTTTGGCCATGAAATTAGTTTCTTTGGGTAGCTCTTGAGAAAACTAAGAGATAGACACCAAGAACACAAAAAACCGACGTCGGAAACGCCGGTTATGGAGGAGAGAACAGTTGGGTCCGACGGACCCGACCCACGCTCTAGTCGAGTTAATCGCGACCCGGCTGGAGGTTGAAGAAGACACCCTCCCGCCTTAAACGACACCGTTTTGTGCTTTTTTTTTAGAAAAAAAAAAAATCTGTTGGCCTCTGCAGTTTTTTTTTTCAGGCTGAAGTTAAATAAAAAGGGTCCTATGGGCTCTATTTTTTTTGGGCTACAGGTTTAACATAAAAAAGTCTTTGGACCTGGGCTGGACAGTTTTTTTTGGGCTGTAATGTTTAAAAAAAAATGTTAGACTTGGGCTGGAGCGGATTTGTCTCGCATTAAAAAAAAAATCAGGAAAACAATTTTTTTTTCTTTCCCAAATTGAATTGGGCATGTTTGGATATATTTTTTTTCCCTTCTCCTTCCTGGGGCGCATGAGGGCTCATTTGGGCTCTGATTGAAACGCCGTTTGTTTCTAAATATCCCTACATTTATGATCTATATTTTGATAGATAATATGCTTATTTTATAATTTGTTTAGATCTATTTTTAAATGTTTCAGTGTTGTTAAAGTATTGTTTGTTATGTTTAAAATATTCTAAAAATATTTGTAATGATTTGTGTTGAATAAATATGAATCAAGATATTTTTTTAAAAGCACTGAAATAAAATTTATTTTAGACTTTTGAATGATGTTTTTGTTGAAAAACATATATCTAAACATGAACTTGATGGCTTTAGAAAATAAATAAGTTTTTTTTCCTGTTAAAAGCCTTTAAATGTTGGTCCAAACATATATTACTCGGAAGAATGTGAGCCTCTAAGTAATGAATATGATTGGGATTTGCCCATTTAAATATGAAATTATAAGTGGTGATCTAGAAGGAGATTATCTTGATATAAGATCAAGATGGAAAGAATCCAAAGTAAGGTTATAATTGATCCTAAAATGGAATGAGAGGAACAATTGTTAGAAAGCTGGGTATATGATTCCTAAAACAAAGTTGAATTTTCTGAAAGATCTCAAAATATAGAGATTCCTAATATGTCCAAACTTTGGATCATGGTGGAGTTCATGGAAATGTCATTTTTTGAGTAAGGAGTGAATGCCCATCTTAGGAGAAGAACAAAGTCCAAAGCCCAGTCTAAATCCTTTCAAAAGAAATACTAAATGTTTCTATATTAGGAAATATATATTATTTGAATGCGAAATTTGGAATATTTCTTCTAGAAAATATAGAGAAACTCTAGGAGATTGTTGGAATGATAGAAGATATAAAATTCTTGTAATTTTAGAAAAACAATAGCAATTGAGAACCTATCAGACTAGGTTTGAGAATCAAGAAGACTTATAAACTATTAAAGTTTCCCCGACTCCCATATTAGAGGTTAAATAAGACATTATGAATATAATGTAATAAAATCATGAAAATGTCAAAATACTCTTTATGAGTGGGGGCTCTTGGAAAATGAGTCATGCAAGAGCGTCATATACTCTATCTAAGTGGGAGCTCTTAGAAAATGAGTCTTCTGAGAGTAATAATTGAGCATATTATTTGAGGCATTTGTATGAATTTCTTGATAGATAATAATGACATAATTGGAATCTATGTTATGGGAGGTACAAACGTATTCTCCTTATCATAGACCCAGTGACATCATTATTTTTCTAGTCAGGAATAATACAAGTACATGATGTTGTATACTTCAATGTGTTATATTATTGATAAGTTTTTGGATTAAATAAATTATGAATAATCCTATGTGTAGGATACTTTGAGTGGCTAAGCCAAGAGAGGCTACCAAGAACATAATTTATAAACTTAATGGGGACAATTAAAATATCTGGTATTTATAAAAATAATTCATTGTTAAGCCATTGACAAATAGTCATGGTAATATTGAAATTGAGATGCCAGCTTAGTAAAGAAAAGGTTATGAGACCTATATGGCTTAATAAGGGAAACAAAATAATATGAATTACTCTATAAAATTGTATAGTTGTGATTCAATCTTTCTTTTCAATTATCTTTGGTTGGTAAATTCTTTGTGTAAAATTGCATTTCCATTTCTTCTAATTTAAGTATTGACTTAAATACGTGTCTTACTAGTCAAAGACATAGAATTTGGTTCTAGAAATAGTATAATAAAAACTTTTCAGTAAGATACTAGAACTGAGTTTACATTGCAATTATTCTATCTCGTTACATGTGGTCCTATAAGTTTGAGGGTAAGACACAGAGTTGGGTAAATTATTATCTTTGATGATGATTTCTCATGTTATCACTTAATTTCACACAAGTCTGAAGATTGTTACTTTAGACAATATGTGAATGAAGTTCGAGAATCAATTGGATAGGAATTTTAAAGGTCCCACGAACTGATCAAAGGAGTAAGCATATATTTGACCAGTTTTAGTTAGCTCTGTGGAAATAAATGGATAAATAAATAGATAACTATTCGAGAAACTCCATCACCAAAAAAGGAGTTTATAAAAACATAATGGAATGCTATTAGACTTGGTTAAACATATTATGGCTTATGCTAACCCACTAAATGTGAGTGGGAGAGTATTATCTAGTCCACTTTTGGTGGATTAGTACACATGCACACATCTTTGGTTTCATCAAGTTCTGTGCACTTGAGTTTAGCCATGTACCCTTCAAAGTAGTCACTACCATACCCTATAAATGTTGGACTAAATAAAAGGCAAATTTGATATTGCAAATTCCCATAGTGTTTGTAAGTGGGAGCCCATAAGAGTTACATTTTCAAGAGTGAAATGATGATAAAATTATGACTAAAATGATTTGAAAGGTACCACATTTGTTGTGAAATAGTTTTCAATTTAGGGTGAAACTAATCACATTGCATCTTTTTGCAAGATGCAAGGACAAGGCAGTATAGAACATGTCAATAATCCTCAATTGTTTTTTAGAGTGGGAGCTTAGAATGGTCAATAAAGAGACCAAACAAAATAAATATGAAATGCAAAAAGCTCATGAGAAAAGGGATAACTGAGAAACATGTTCATGGTTATTCTAAAGGAGGATAATGAGTCACATTCTGTACAAGAGGCCATGTCAAGGGAGAATGGAAGAGAGCAATGGAAAGGGAAGTGAATTCTTTAAGAAAGAACAAGTTGAGAATCAGTTGATCTACTGTCAAGTCAAAAGGGCTGTTGAGAACTAGTGAGTTCTATAGATTTAGGAGAAAAG
This sequence comes from Inga oerstediana, assembly GCA_963210345.1. Taxonomy (NCBI): domain Eukaryota; kingdom Viridiplantae; phylum Streptophyta; class Magnoliopsida; order Fabales; family Fabaceae; genus Inga; species Inga oerstediana. Next base: position 69,711,262 of record OY723400.1, on the reverse strand, counting down.
TGAGAAAATCAATTGACATGCCCAAAACTTGTTGTTACAGAGGGGTATGCTTAATAGGAAGGCATTTTTTCTCACTTGTTGTGCATTTAAATTAGTTTTAATATGGCAATAGTTAACTATTTGAATTTAAATTACATCATGTGGATGTAAAACATACACTTTGAGTGATGATCTGGATGAAGAAATCTATATGCAGTGACTATTAGATTTCATTAAAAGTAGTATTTGAAGTTTCACATAGTAGTGATTTCATGTGATTTTGCAGAAGTCCCTTTATGGATTGATGCAATCATCTAGATAATGATGTTTAATGCTTCGAAAGAGTGGTAACCCAAAGTGTTTTTCAAATGGTTGAAAAGAACCATTAGTAAATGATTTGTGATGTTATTCTTTTAAGTGGATGATATACTATTGGCCATACATAGTTTGAATTTGATAGTGCCTATTAAAGAATGGTGCTAGTTAATGGGTAAAGCAATTGGATTTAAGATCCAAAGAAATAGCTTAAGAAGACTTCCCTATTTTACAAGAGAATTACATTAAGAAGATTCTTAAGTGATTCAAAATAAGTGAATGCAATTCCATGGATACCCCAGTGACTTTAAGAGTGAGTCTGAATCTTGACAAATTTCCCTAACTGAGCCAATCAAGAAGATAATGGAAAAGAATATCCATATGATACTGTTAGCAGTGTGATGTATGCAATGATATATACAAGATCAGATATATGCGCATGGTAGGACTTGTAATTCGATACTAGTCCAACCACTGTGAGAGAAATTAGATGGCTTCATAGAAGGGTCATGTGATACTTGTATAGTACATTGATTATGTACGTTCAAAGTATGTGTTGTGATAGTACAAGAGGCTTTATGGCTGGTAATGTTCATAAAACATGTGAGATTTGAAAGTGAGAATTCAAATCTAATGTCGAAGTATTGTGACTACACGTAGCCACTGCTTAAACAAAAGACCCTAAGCATAATAGATAGATTAAATGCAAAGGTATAGCTATATGAGAGATACTATAGCATATAAATTTATTGTTGAACAATGTATTCATATGCAAAGTCCCCTAACTAAGCCTAATGTTCAAAGACATGTATGAGAAACATATCAAGTCCTTTGGCATACATATAGTATGGAGTAATGATACTTCATTTTGGCTTTTAATGTGTGTGTAAGTATACAATGTCTAGTATGTCGTATAGGTTGGTGAGGTCGTCTTTCTCACACAAGCGACCGCCTTTGACATTCAGGAGGAGTGTGCAAAGATGAGACAATATTGTGTTCACCAGTAAAGTAGCAAGAGTGCTAATATGGTAGAGAAGAAACACAAACTATGTCACCTCGACTTAAGTGCAGTAAGTCGAGATGAGATCCTTGATTGTAAAAATATGGATCGAATAATGGAAACCCACGTCCATGATACCTGTTGCTAGACAACAAATTCTTCAAAATTGACGTCATGTAATATGAGTAGAGTTGAGGAATTTGGGTTTAGATACTGGGAGTGTCTAGACTTAAGTTTGTACGGTGTTAATAATAAAATCAAACGATATATGCTCTTAAAGTATAAGAGTAACACCGTAGCATGTGATTCATACCACATGTGCTAAAGAATCGCAAATAGGAAGCAAGTGAATAGATCCCTGCTTCATTGCTATGTGAGTCCCAGAAAGGTTAACCCTTCATCGATGTCCTTTGACTTTGACATTATCATGGAAATATGTTTTAACGTCTGCTACTTTAGCATTTTGTCCTATGATCATGATTGATGCGATCTAAAGGCATTATGTTAGGCAAGCGGTTGATACATATCAAAGTGATATATGGGCAAAAGAAAGATTATTACTGAAATATACACACCTATGCTGGTGTCTAAGACCGGTCCCTTATGATATTATTTTGTAATTTCATAAGTGTAGACACTATGCATATGAGAAAGGCAATCTGAGTTTTATGCTGACTCAAGAGGGATTAGATTGGCCATGAGTAAAATGTATATTGGTAAATCTAGGACATTCGGGCATTATATCAACATTGAGCTGCACTACAGGGTTGTGTACTGATCTCTATAAAAAAGGGATTTCTAGTATAAAGCGCCCAAATGGAAACGTCATGCCCACGCGGTCACGGCAAAACACCTAGTATGAAATAAGTAAGAGAAAGAGACTTGACCTATAACATCTAATCCACCAAGTGTGAGTGGGAGATGTTGGAATATACTAGTCCACCCTTGGTGGATTAGGGCCCAAGCCCAATTCAAGAGGGGCTTTATGGAGAAACACGGGTTATAAAGAGTGATACTCTTTGTGTCTTAAAGGTTACACCTATTCTTATGTAACCGTACGTTTAAGGGTTGCATCTATTCCTATATAACCATACGTACATTATATATATAATGTGTGGGATTAAGGGAGAAGGCTAATGATGATATAATACACAATTCTCCCTCTAAAAGATTTTCTTATTAGAATGTTGTTACGTGTGTGAATGATCAATTAAATAGTGCAAGTGTACACTGTCGTAATCAAGTAATATAGAAGTGAGTAGAGTATCATTCGCACGAGGATTGATCACTAAGTACCAAAATGGGTAATTTTAATTCTATTTATTTGATCGATAAATTGGTGATTGAGAGTACAAATAAAAGAAAAATAATTAAATATGAGTACAGATGATATGAAAACAAATATGAGAAAAAATCCTAGGGATTATATTTCACTTAACAAATTTCGGATTGAATCACTTATCTATTCTAGCCCAATTTATTCCACATGATTGATAGTCGAGTTTATCTAATTTAATTACTAGCCTCTTCCAAGGTCAAGCAATTCTATAATTAATTGCTAATCCAATATATTTCTATATGAATTTAAGCAATTAATTATGCATTAAGATTAATGAAACTCAATAAGACTACACAACTTATATGAATATATTCCTATTTCATATGCAAGTCATGGCTTTAATTATAGGATCTACACACATGCATCTCCTTCCGGTCTCAACGTGCATATTGTAATCATTCAAAAGGTGGCCAATCAAATGAAAGCATTAAGAACAATAATTAAAACTCAATCATGAAGGAGAAATTAAAACTAGATTTAATAAGTTAAGATTCAATCCGTCATTAGTAAGCTACGTCATCACCCTAGGAAAATGAAAATTTAGCTCATGATAAAATTAAAAACAAAACCAAAATAAATTGACATTATATAAAGCTAGAATGAAATCCTCAAAAATACTGCATAAACTTGAATATTAAATTCTCAAACATAAATATACTACCAAAAGATATATGAAAAATGGAGAAATCTAACTGTCCATTTAGGAGGTAAAACCTTCCATGTATGATGCATGCAAAAAGTAATATAATACTAAGTCTTCCATGTAAGAGGCATGAAAAAAATAATACAATACATAAAATTAAAAATAAAAAATAACACAATTTATTTACAACTGTCAGAGAAAATATCTCTTCCTGTCAGAGAAGGATCTCTGACTGTCAGAGAAATATCTCCACTATATTTCTTCTCTCCTCCTCCTCCCATTTTGCAAAGAAGCACACATATATATAGGCAAGCGAAGTGCGTCTGTTGCTTCTTCTTGTTTTTTCCACAGGTGCTATAGTATTTTGCCTTCTTTTCACGCATGAACATGACTTTTCAGCAAACCTACGTATTTTTTCCGTGTTGCTACAGTGATTCCATCCGCTACAGTCACCTCCATCCGCTACAGTAACGTCCTGATACAGTGATTGCGTCATGAATAGTGACCGACGCTACAGTACTGACCTTTTTTTATATTTTCCTTTTTTTTTAAAATACTATTTATTTTACACCCAAATATATTATATTAAGCTCAAATATCGTCCATAAAATCATCATATAAGGGAAAATAAATATGCAAATATTTCACTTATCAAATGTTCTCTTCTCTTCCTCTCTTTGGTGTATTTGCTGTGTAGCGTAATCGGGGTCCGCATCGGTGCTTCGGTTTCGTGTGGGTACTTCAGCGAGTCAGTCGGATTCTAGGTACGCCCGAAATTCTTACATAGAATAATTGTTTAGTATCTAGAGGCATTAAGCAATAGACTTTCAATCAGTCTTTTTGCCTCCAAAATTGAATGACAGCCACAATTACTCATGTGAATACATACATACATACATACATATATATAGGGGGTTTCTTAACCTGTATTTACTTAAGTTCATCATACCTAATGAAATTTCTAGCATGTAGAGTAATATAAAGCACAGCAAGAACAATAAGATTTTTGTCTTCCTTAACTTCTTTGCCTCACGTATAAGCACAAACTCTTAATCTGGAAAATGTTCCAGGTTTCTTGAAAATCCTTAAAGTTGGACAACACTTGTTCTTAATCAGGAAAATACGGAAACTAACATATATATCGGCTTTAATCATCTCTCTGGGATCCTTAATCAGGCTTTGATGCCTTGAGGGATTTGGTCAACATGTAGAAACCTTAAAACAGCAACTCATAATTCAATTTCAAGCTTCAACAATTCAGTTCATCAAGCGTCAATTCAATCATCATTTAAATGACTTTAATCATGGTTTATATATAGCTAAGTCACTTAATTATTACAATCAGGAAAACTAGGAAACTTTAACAAGTAATCTGCCACACAAATAAGCAACAACAAACAAATTTATGGGAACTGGATGATAAAATTTTGAGAAACATATCTTTGAATTCGCCAATTTTTGGCCAATTACTATCAATAGATCAAAAAAGGCACACTGCATAACTCAAACGCTCCAGCCAATTAGGGGATTTGCAAGTCAATAAAAAAATAAGGACATATTGCAAACATTCGAATATCTTAGGAGAAAAGGAACAATTGAGAAAAATAAAATATTAAAAAGCTATACCAATCAGTTCAAAATGAAAGGATCAAGAACAACAATTGTTTAAAAGTTTCTAGAACATCCAAGAAAGGATTTGAGCAGCATTAGCTCTCAAGCCCGGCAAACGCAAAAGCTTCAAGGCAGCTACTGTGAATGATTAGAGAAACAAGCATTTGGATTTATCATCATTGAAAATTCAATTTAGATGAATAAACAATAACTTCAAAATTAATCAAAGCTTCTCATAAGAGAAGCATCAGAGAGGAATTTAAGACACCATCAGAAGAATGACCAAAAAAGTACTTTAAAAACATCTAGCGGTAACTTGCTAACAAGTTCATTTGTAAATATGCCATCCTATAATGACAAAAAAAATTTTTTTAAAAAAAAAAATCAACAATAGAAGCTGACAAAGTGATTCGGATGGATAAATATCTGGGACATGTTCATCCCTAAAGTACTCGTGACTGCTAAAGGAGCAGACAAAGTACTGAATGACAACTAAATGAATAGGGGAACAAGACCCCTGAGAAAAAATTAGAAACGAAATGCAAAGGGAAACAACACCTTTGAACCCATTAACAAGAACCAAATATAATAGAAGATTAAAAGGGTCATCAGATAGGAGCAAAAGACTTAAAATGAAATAATCACAAACATATCATATGAACTATGCTTCTGTTCATCACATGACCCTACTATTCTATTGCAACCACCAGCACGGATCTCAAATTTTTTTAGAACCCAAGATAAATTGTAGGAGACTATACACATTTTTCAATTATCCAAGGCAATAAAAGACTTCTCCAATAAAGTATCTAAATAAATAGAACGCAAGATATGAAACCTAGGGTTTGGGAAACACCAATCTCTAGCTCTACCACCTCCTTGTCCACCACGGTCACCTTTCCTTGATATTCGACACCTGCAATTTACATCATATTACAGCACAATCAGGTGAGAAAATCGATAGGAAAAGAAAAATGATCCTGGGATGGTGGAAATAGAAAACTGAAAACAATGAAGAAAAATAAAGATTGTGAGAAAATTGGGGAGAACGAAGGGCAGCTAGGCAAGAATGAAGGCCCAATGATGGTAGCGATGGTGAGAAAGAGACGAAGTTGGGAAGGGGACATGTAGGGACGGGGTTGGGGGTGAGGTAGAAGAGTGGGGATGGTGGTGAAGGTGGAGGAAGATGACGAGGTCTGGGAGACAATGGTTGTGGTGGAGCTTGCATACCGAAAGACGATGGAGACGAAGATTGAGGTTGGAGTTGGATATGTCGTGGTGGAAGGAAACTGACGGAAAATGGAGGGGTGGGAGAAAATTTCTGTGCTTGTTTAATGTGTGTTCGGATTAGAATTTTGGGGAATAGTTTTTACAATTTATGAGGTAAGTATGTGAGAGGAGTTTTGTCTCAATTTGCGGAAAAGTGCTTCTAAGTTTTTGTTTTGGATTTACACACTAAAAAAATTTAAAACTAAAATTCATCTATGGTATTGGTAACACTTGCTTGACAAGCACTACAGCAGATGATTTTATAAATTTTTTTAATCAACTTAGCACCTTCCAGAGCATTCGCTACCCTATATGATATCTTTTTCTAAAATAAATATATCTATTGTTGCATAGGTTTAACTAAACGCTACAGAAGATATCCTCCTTTACAGCTGTAGCATTTTTTAGAAGTAGTGCTACAAATAGAGTGCTGTGGAAGTCACTTTTGTAGTAGTGAGGCAGCACCAAATAGAACCTTTTGAACATAAACTAATCATGATTAAATGATTTATGACATTTGCTTCCTATCTCTTTATCTCATAACACTAAGTTCTTCGTCATTTTTTATTCAAAAAACTGAATCCCATAACATTCAAACAACTCGTGTACACACACACCCCTCTTTAGCTTCAGCAAACCAACACCCCCTCTCTTTAGCTTCAGCAAACCAACAACGTCATAAATTTTCAATTTGTAAAAGACATACCCACATGATAGCACCTCTTTTACATTCATCAAATTGAACTTCCAATATTAATTTTCTGAAAAAAAAAAAGTGGCATTTGTTTACTCAAATTCCGACAAACTTCTGTCAGCCCCAAAACATTGATTTATAAACCATTAAACATTTTTTGAGTAACTAGGGTTCTCTTTTTCTCATCAAGGAACAATAGCCAGCAAACGTACACCAGTCTTTCGGCTCCCAAACTTTAATTCTTCTTCAATTAACAATTATCTACTGGATTTAGGAATGTTATTTGGTTTCAGCAGTTAGTACACCACAATAAATCAAACAGAATGCCCCAATCATATATAGTTTGCAATTTCTCCTTTATTCGGCACTTCGCTAACTCAAAATCAAAATTTAACCTTTTAACAATTCCTAAACAACAGCAACAGAAGATATTAGAGATGAAAAGGGAGTTAGGTAACTCACCTTGACAACCAGAATCTATAATTGCATAAGGCATTCGAGCTTCCTTCATCTTATCTGGTGATCTCTTATCCGCTTGCCTTCAGAATTTCTTAATCTCTTTGGCCTGTCCACTCCTTTCTCTCTCTTCTCGCTTCTCTCTTCTCTTCACTTCTTCCTCTGTGCCAAAATTTTTCAATCCCAGCACTGCTCACTCGATACAAGTTGGGGAGGTGGTTTTGCAGCAATTCTACTTTCATGGTGCTCCTTATCCAAGGTTATCCCCAATCCCTCATACCAAACAATATAATTGGACCCAATCCCTAACACAATTCTAGTCCCTACCCCTAGTGCTTTGTATCAAAAAGGGCCTAAGGATTTTGATGAGGAGGAGGAGAGAGTGGCTCTCCCTCCCTCTCTCTCTCCCTCTCTCTCTTTTCTGGATTATGGCTCTCCATTTCTCTTACCTACCTATTCCCTCCACTTCTTTATTTTTACAGTTTGAGATTTAATACATATAAAAATACATTATAATATTAAATAAAAAATTTTAAATAAATAAATTTAAATTATTAAAATTATTTTTTAAATTTTCCTTGGTTACTTTTGGCCTTCATATATTTAATAATAAGTCCTTTCTTAATTTTTCATAATTCACTTACTTGAAAATAAGTTTTTTTTAATAAATTTATTTTCTTGAGGTCTTAATTAATTCCTTCAAACCTCATCGACACTCTATGAATTATTAATTCAAAAATTAAAATTTTAGATGTTAGAGAGAGAAGACAATTGGAGAGAAGAATTGTGGATGATCACTAACACAGTGATGGATTTGTCTACGACATAAATTACCTAGGACTCTTAAAATTAGCCACAATTTGATTCCGAAAAGTAACTGGCAAGCAAAGATAAAACAAAACATACACATAAAAGAAACAAATAAACAAGTAAACAAAGAGAGAGAGAATTCTAATTAAATATAGCTAAAATAATCAAAAAAGTCTACCAAATCTCATTCCCTATCTAGTTAGGCCTCTTAACTTTATTATAAACTTATTAAAACAATTACAAAATATATTATAAAAATAAAAAAAATTAAATGCAACTAAAAACACTTGTTCAGCTAAATTTAAGCTCGAATAATGAATGAGAATACAAGATATTTTCAAGAGTCAATCAAATAATTAAATTGCATTGATTGAACCATATTTTTTATATGAATTTCCATGATTTATTTGGGATTTAAATGCATTTTATGGAACATAATTGCATGATTAAGCACTATTTTTAATTAGAAACATTTGTATTGAATTAATTGTAAATAGGGGCAAAATGGTCATAAATTTGTTAATTATTCATACAAATGTTTTCTTGGACTTTTGATATTATTTTGTCCTTAATCTTTGCATTGTAGGTGCTCAAGAAGGAAATTTGAGATTTTGGAGGTCAAATTAATATTTTGAAGATTGGGGACAAATCACAGAAAGGGCCCCATATTTTTGTGGAAATTATAGTTTATGAAAGAAAAGGGCCCAGGAAGATTACAGAAAATGACCCAAGTCTTTAGGAATTATAGTTGAACCCACCAAGGTTTCAAAACTGTGCACCCTCCAAAGTTTTCAGGTTTACAATAGGTCCTTGGTCAAAACTTGTGTTTTGACCAGGTTCCTAGGGTACTGTAGAGCATCTTCATCAGATAAAAGAAGCAGACCCGAGAGTGGAAATAGAGAGAGGCGCCGCAGACCGAGAGGGGGAGTGAGACCAGAGAACGAGAGCTTGAGAGGAGAGGGAAAGAGACGGAGAGCCACCACCACCGTCAAGGACCTCCCTCCTCTCTATATTTTCGTTGCCGGCGACCTGAAACATAGTGAGCGCTGCGACATTTTTTTGAGACATTAGAAGCTTGCGATCGAGTTTAGAAAGCTCAGGATCCAATCAAACCACTAATCCTTCTTTTGTTCTTCGCCAAGCCGTGACTTGAAGGGCTGGTCCGTGGGGCTTGAAGGTCGAACGGAGAAGAGAGACCACACAGCCTAGTTCGCCGGAGGCCACAGTCTAGTTTTTCGCCGGAGAAGCTTCAACTTCGTCTCTTCGCTACACCTCTTGATTCTCACCACCGTCCACACTGCCATCATCTTCACAGCATCATCGTCAACTTCGTCTTCCTCAATATTCCAGATTCCAGACTGTCGTGTGCTCCACCATCTTCCTTCCTCTGTTCTCACGGCCACCTCCTCTGCACTACACTACCATCACTTTCACAGCCATCATCACTGTTTCTGAACCACTACTGCCTCATTCCACTGAAAATCACTAGCCGACCCACTCACTGTTACATTCCCTTTTCCATTTCCTCTGTTTCTCTACCATAATATCACTATCTTCATGGACCTTCTTCATCCTTCCAAACTCATTCTCGTTGGCCATCTCTGTGTTATTCCAGTGAGTCTGTAACTTCCCGGCGAGTTTAGCATTTTCCGGCAAGAATTTCCAGATTCCGTCAAGCTCATGAATTTTCCCGTGAGTTTAAAATTCTGAGTTGTGGTTATTTTAAAGCAATGAGAGGCTAATCTTTCACTTCTTGGCAGTGGGGATTTGTGTTTGAGCTTAATGGACTATAAAGAGGAGTTTTGCTATCATTCCATTGGTCTAGAATCATATATTTGGATTGCCTAGTTTTAGAAATTTTTATATATGTGATTTTGGAATTGAGATTGATGTTAATTGTCTCTGTTGGTTTGATATTTGTGATTGGATTGGATTTTTATAGCTTGTGGGATTTAAATATATGCATTTCCTTATTGATTCAAAGATATTGTGTTTTCTACGTGTTATTGTTAGATTGTATAATTGAATTGGATCAATTGAGTGTCGTGTTATCGTATTCATATTAAGAGGAAACAAGTTATAGTTATCCATTTTAATTGCACATTAAGTGATTTTTAACAATATCTCAAGAGATAGTAGTTAGCTATGTTTGTAGGAGCTACTATTAATTGGGAATATTAGACTCAAGTGTTATTTAGAGGTTGTTCTTGAGACTTAATGAGTTTTAATTCCCATAATCTTTTTGAGCAAGGATTGTCACTTCTTTATTACCAAGAGCATTCTTTATTCATATTTTCCATTCCATTCACTTTTACTCATTTTCCATTTTTATAAAGAAAATGCCAAAAATATTAGATTAACATTTAATTCAAAATTGCACTTTCTTTTAGTTATTAATTTAAAAATCCAAAAATCATTTTCCCTTGTTTTAATTGCACTTGCATGATAATTAGATTACTTAGGTAGTTTAATAAAGGCTCCTCAAGAGAACAACCCGAGTGTTGCATTATACTGCAATTCTTGGTTATAAATATTTTACATTTGACCTCAAGGCATAAAGACACGGTCAAATCATGCATATTTTAATTTATTTGGGTTCAAAGAGAAGTTGTTCTATGTTCAGTTCTATGTGAAATTAAATAAAGCTTTTATAATTATTTTTTTTATAGGGAATTAATCAACATGAAAGAGAAAATATGCTTGTGTGTGTGTGTGTCTCTTATATATATTATATCAAATAACATGACCTGCTTTATTTTTCTTCTGATAAGTTCCATTCACTTTTTACAAACACTTGATGCTAATCAAGTATATTTGAATGCAACCTCTTTACGAGCATGAGTTTATTATATCTTTTTTATTCTTTTTCATTGTTTTTTTTAATCATTTTTCTCTAATAGAAAATGAATTTAAAATGAGATTTTGCTTTTCATCATTTCATTAATCACAGTTTTTAAATATAGCTACTAATTTACAATCTCAAAATATCGAAAGATATCATTAATTGTTGGTAAAACAATAATGACAGAAAGATAGAATCACACAAGATATTTAAATCTTGGACAAATTTTTTTTAAGTACTCTGTATCATATCAATTATATAATGTGCCCACTTGTTACACACACATTTGGATGTTCTATCAAGTTAAACTCTTTTCCTTTATCCGCCATCTTTTCCTGTTTAATTTTCTTTTATCAATTTTTGTCGGTTGTTCCTAGCTTTTCTGGTTTACAAATTTATTAGTTTCCTATTAAATAGTTATTCAAAAATTAAAAAATAAAACACTTTACATTTTCAAACAAATCTTCAATAACCATGGCATCTCACGGGTAGTTTATGATTCCTCTAATATTTTTGCTTTATAAATTTACAAAGACATCAAAAAATAATAGAAATAAGTTTATTTGTCTATATTCTTTATATATGAAAGTCGTGGTTTCCATCAACTTTTTTTTTTTCCGTCCAGGTTTTGTACCCAAAGGCACAGGCAAACTTGATAAACTTAATGTCTTAGACTTGGTTGATAATCATTTCAGAGGACTTATTCCTTCCAACATATTCAACATTTCAACATTGACAACCTTGAGCCTTGGATTTAATTCCCTCTCTGGCATTCTCCCATCATATTTAGGAATTGGCCTTGCGAACTTGAAGACGTTATGGTTGACAGAAAATGGACTAATTGGACAGATTCCAAATAGCATATCTAATGATTCTAAGCTCAATAGTTTAGATTTGTCATCGAATAAATTTAATGGAGCTACACCCAATGAGCTTGGAAATTTAACAAACTTGATGGCATTAAATTTGGATGAGAATTATTTGAGTGGGTTGATTCCTGATACACTTAACAAATTACATAACCTTCAACTTTTAAGTCTTAGTCACAATAGATTGCAGGGGTTCATTATAAGTGAACTTTGCCAACTTAAAAGTCTAAGTGAGTTGTATCTTGCCAACAACATGTTTTCAGGAGTGGTTCCAGAATGTCTCAGGAATACTTCTTTGCGGAAGTTGAATTTGAGCTCTAACAAATTGGTTTATCATATTCCCTCTTCTCTATGGGGTCTCAAAGATATCTTAGTTTTAGACATATCCTCTAATGCCCTAAGTGGAATAATTTCACCAGAGGTTTCAAACTTGAGAGCAGTTACACTGTTGAACTTGTCAAGAAATCAAATTTCAGGAAGCATCCCTATAACTATAGGTGGCTTGCAAATTTTGCAGACCCTATCTTTGGCTGAAAACAAATTACAAAGGCCTATTCCTGAATCTCTTAGTAGCATGATAAGCATGAAGTCCCTAGATCTTTCCCATAATTATTTTTCTGGCATGATTCCAAAGTCCTTAGAGTCATTACTCTATCTTAAATACATCAATTTTTCCTACAATTTATTGCATGGAGAAATTCCAAATGGTGGTCCTTTTCAAAATTTTACTGCTCAATCTTTTATGATGAATAAAGATCTTTGTGGGAAATCCCAACTACAAGTCCAACCATGTAGGAAAGGAAACAAGCACATATCAAATAAAGTGATGCTGATAATAAAATGCTCATTGCCTATCATAGTTGCCATTTTGATTGTTTCAGTCATTGTCTTTCTGAAGAATAAGGGAGATGATGATAATAATTCAACAAAGAGGGATTTAATAAATTTGGATACACCAACTAGGATATCCTATTATGAACTTCTACGAGGAACAAATGGATTTGATGAGAGCAATCTTGTTGGTTTTGGAAGTTTTGGATTAGTATACAAAGGAGTTCTTCCAAATGAAAAGATAGTTGCTGTCAAAGTGTTTAACTTAGACATGGAACAATCATCAAGAAGTTTTGATGTTGAATGTTCTTCCATGTGCCATTTACGCCATTACAATCTCATTAAGATCATCAGTAGTTGCTCAAATGATCATTTCAAATCTCTAATAATGGAATTTATGGAAAATGGGAGTCTTGAAAAATGGTTGTACTCTCATAACAATTATTTAGATGTCTTGCAAAGGTTGAACATAATGATTGATGTGGCAGCTGCTTTGGAGTATCTTCATCATGGTTCTTATACACTAATTGTTCATTGTGATGTGAAACCAAGCAATGTTTTGTTGGACAAAGATATGGTGGCTCATCGTAGTGATTTTGGTATTCCTAAATTTAGAAATTTATACCAATACTTTGGCTATATGGCACCAGGTAATGGTTTAATAATGATATTTTGAATTTATTTGTATATTCAATTTCTAGCCAATATTTTACATCTTAATGTGCAAAGATTTAAATTAATGATACAAAAGAAAGCTTAACCACAAACCTTACATTATTGACATAATGACTTTTATACTAATAATTCAATATGACATATAGAGTTTGGATCGAAAGGAGTTGTTTCCACCAAAGGAGATGTGTATAGTTATGGGATTTTGCTAATGGAGATGTTTACAAGGAAGAAGCCAACAGATGAGATGTTTGTTCAAGGATTAAGTTTGAAAGATTGGGTAAGCAACTCCACACCACATTCGATCATGAACATTATAGATGCCAATCTGCTACACAGTGAAAATCAAAATACTGAAAATATACTGCCTTATATGTCATCAGTTTTTGAGTTAGCATTAAATTGCTCCATTGACTTACCAGAGGCACGACTTACTATGATTGATGTTGTAGTATCATTGAAGAAAATCAAGGCTTTGTTTACGGAAAATGCTTGAGACACCAATAGTTGGATAGATGTTGAATCAAATTTTAGCTATTGTTTCTTTAACCTTGTGATTTGTTTACTAAGTAATCCTATAAATTTGACTGATTCTATATATGCTGTAATAATATATAATGCATTTGAATTTTTCTGACTTGATTGTATTGGTTTTGGATTTCTTCATATTTTGTTATTCAATTTTAACATTTTGGTTTTCAATTATAAGAACCTTGAATCCACTCTTTTTCTTAAAGTAACTTTATACAGTTGGGATTTAATTTTGGAAGAAAAGGATTTTAAGATTAATGAAAATAAGCACTACATTTTTCTTTTTCTCCTCTATCCTATACTTAAGTTTTTTAAACGTCTTGATATTAGGGAAAAATCCACTTAAATTTGTTTGAGAAATTAAATAATTTTTTTCTGTCATACCTTCTAATATTTATAAGTCAAATTTTCCAAATGGCTTATATTTAAGAAAACTCTCCCCATGTATTGGAATAAGCAATTAAGCACTACTGAACAAGTTGAGAGATTTTTATATTCCATTGCAATTCTTTATTCCTCCTCTTCTTTTTAGATAATTACAAAAGTAGCTATTAGGTTCTAATCAATCATAGTATTAGCAACTACAGAAGAGGCCATCAATGGAGGCTTCAAATGTCCAAGAAAGATTGAGTCATAACGTTCCTTTTTAAGGATAATTGCACCAAGAAACCATAACACTAAAACAAGAAAGGAGGATTAAGGAAACAAAATCAGTTAAAGTTACCTTAATTTTCTGCTAATCATTCTCTCTCTTCTTTCTCCAAAACATATATATATGAAGTTAGAGCAAAGTGTCATTCATTTACGTGACAATTTTTTTTTTTTTGGCCCAAATAACAAGTACTATTGTGGCACGGTTTGCCATCACAAGTAGACTTTTGAATAAGAATTTACCCTTGTGGCTACCTAAGTGCCTAAACCAACCTTCATCATTTCACCTATCTTGTACTGACATATTTGCTTCAATTCACTAACAAATCTCCTCAATCATAAAAACACTTCCTTTCCAAAATATCACTGAATTCAATTCAAGAATAATGCACATTCACCATTCAAGGCATTCTCTGCTTTTGCATTCACAAAAATTTTATAACATTTTAAACTTAATTCTTGTTATTTGACTCTTAAATAACTATTCCAAAAAAGCATAATAATATCTCTTATTTTAATTTAATAACACCATAGAATGAAATCTAATCAAGGTTAGATTACTCACAGGTGTTAGCTTTAGTTATAACACTTTTCTTTCAAGCATTTCAACAAACAAATGATCAACAATTTATAATATATTCATTAAACAAGCTCTAGGGATAAATAAATTAATTACCATATAAAAAAAAGGAAAAATTCCAAATAAATATCATTTGAACTTGAAAAACCCCAAAAAGTCTATTAACACATGGAAAGGACAAATAGGTCTTAAGGGACTAATATGAAATTTTGAAATATTGTGCTTTTACCAAATGCCCCTCAAATTTTTTTAAAAAAATAATAATAAAGAACCCTCACCGGCCGGTGACAACTTGAGTAATGCAATTGACTACCTTAGCTTTCTAAGTCCTATCAAACGTCATTGACAAGTTAAATAAAGACAATGACAACTCGAGCGTAGCCATTAATAACCTCAAGAGTGCAATTTGTCAATCACCATACTCAAGTTGTCATTACTTTTATCCAACTTGTTAATGATGCTGGATAGGGTTTATGAAGCTCAAGTAGTCAATCCCTATACTCAAGTAGTCAATCTCATTACTCAAGTTATCACTGGCGTTCGGAGCTCTGATGACAACTTCAGCAATGAGATTGACTACTTAAACTCTCTAAGCCCTATCAATCATCGTTGATAAGTTGAATAAAGACAATGACAACTTAAGTATAGCTATTAATCACTTTGGGAGCACAATTTGTCAATCGCTATACTAGAATTGTCATTTCCTTTATTCAACTTGTTAATGAAGTTGGATAGGGTTTATAGAGCTCAAGTAGTAAATCTTTATACTAACATGGTCAATCTCATTACTTAAGTTGTTACCAGAGCTCTGATTTGACATAATCTTAGTCGCCTCGGGGTCAAATCACAAATTACCACGAATTAAATGCAATATAGTGCAAACAACTTGGGATCGTTCTCTTATCAAGGAGCCGATTATGAAACTAATTCCTAGTAAACTAAATAATTACAATGCAAAATTGATAGGGGTAAAACTTAATTAATTGATTCTCAAAACTATGAATTGAATGCAATTTAAAATATATATTTTTGGGATTTTCAAATAAGCAAGAATGAAAGTGGGTAAGAAATGCAAATGAAGAATATGCTCTTGGAAATGATTTTCAATGGCTATCATTGCTTAATTAAAATATTTGGGGAGTTAATGCACTAAGCTTCTTATATACCAAACCTCATTAACCAATGAGTCTAGCATCACAAGAGAGAAACCCCTACTCTTAAAATACTATTAAGCCCTCTTAGTGTAATGAGTTTCTCTAAGTTTTCTTAAATACCAAACCTCAATTACCATTGAGTCTAATGCTTAAACTCATGAACCCATTCATTTAAGCATTATTAAAACCCCTTAGAGAGTGATTATGGAATAAGCAATGCATTTAGGTTCAACTACAATTCCAATTCAATCAAACTATCAAACAATACCATGTTAAATAGATAGAAATCAATAAAATTATAGAGAAACATATATACAACCATATATATTGATGAGTACAAATCCTCATTACAAATTCCAAAGCACAACAACTCAATCCATAAAAATTGTAACTAAAATCATCATAGTTTCATTACATAAATGAATTCTTAAACCTAAGAAATCATAAATATAATAAACTATAAATAAAATAAACTCTCCTTTAAAGTACATGTGAGCTCAAGTCATCTCCAAATCATCTCCAAAAGTCAACAAAATCAGCAACCGACAGCCATGGAATCAAGAAAGATAATCACACTCTGATTTAAACATCCAGCCATAAAATCACATATTAGAATCAACAATTAGCACTAATTCAATTTGACTTGGGGCTGGAATTAAATCAAGGAACAGAACAGAGGATAGGCACAGCTGTGTGAGAAACAGAGCCAACCACGGACTGTGATGATGTCGGAACAGGGGAAGCTCTCCGGAGAATCACAGAGAAGGGATGGTGGCAGTGATTTATGGTGGTAAGGAGAATGAAGAAGAAGGCGATGGTGGTTTTGAAAGTCGTTTTGCAGCTGTGATCTCTGATTCTCTCTCAGCTCCCTGAGGTCCTCGCCGCTGCCATTTCCCTTCAGTTCTGTTCTCGGTTGTGGCTGTGGCAGGTGAAGCTCGCCGGCGACAGAATGTGTGGCGACGGTGATGTAAGGGCCGCCGGCGAGGAGAGAAGAAGAAGAAGGTGAAGTGATGAATGAAGAAGCTCTCCCTCCCGCGGCGCTATCACTCGCGTCTCCTCTTTCTGCAGCACAGCTTCTGTCTCCCTTAACCCTTGGTCAAAACGCACGTTTTGACCAAGGGACTAAAATGCAACAATGCAAATCTTTTCTAGAAGGGACTATACTGTGAATCGTGGAAATTGTTGTTGGTCTATCTATAATTTTCAGAATATCTGGGCTCTTGTCCGTAATTTCCTCTGTTTTCTTCTTTCATTAGCCTGTAATTTCCAGAAATCTTGGGCTATTTTCTGAAATTCTTCCCAAACTGATCTGCAATTAAAATGAACCCAAAAATATAATATCTTATATTCCAAAAATTAATCAATTAAGGTAAATAATAAAAATATATGACATTTTTTCCCTTTTTCAACCTTAATTTCATTTAAACACATTTAATCACAATTAACCACAAAAGAGACATTTTAAGCTCAATTATCATGATAAAATCCCCAAATAAAATATGAATATATATAATAAAATAGGGATTTGTCAAGCTCTGGGGCAGCGGAGCTCTGGCGCCAGCGAGGGTTCTTTCTTGTTTTTTTTTTTAAAAAAATTGAGGGGCATTTTGTTAAAAGCATAACATTTCAAAATTTCAGAATTGTCCCTTGAGACCTATTTATTATTTTCATGTGTTAATAGACATTTTGGGGTTTTCCAAGTTCAAATAGTATTTATTTGGAAATTTCCCTATAAACAAACAATTTTCCAAACAACATCCATTCATGCATTCAAATTCATATACTTATAAGAAGATTTACTAAATATTTAAAATTTGTTTAATTTGAAATCAATTTATATTGAATATATATATATAATATTTTTTGAAATTTTTATTTAATTTATTATTAGTTTTCAATAATATATTATATATATATATATATATTTATTTAGTAATATAATATTTTGTAGGTTCTCTTTGGCTCAACTGGTCGAGGTGCGCATGGCTATGAGTAGGAGACACGTGGCAGCTAGAGGAGAGGAGGGGACACATGGCACACTATGAGGCTTGGACATGCGGCGGCCTCCAGTGATGGTGTGGCAGGTGCTAGAGTTGACACTTGCCGCCCGCCAGTTATTGGATGTTGTTGCCGGAGTTGACAGGTGGTGGCCACTGGCAATGGAGCCGGCAATGAGGTGGTCTTTCTATGGACGTGATACATGGCTTCTTCTAAGAAGATTCACGTGGCATTTTAAAATTAAAAAATAAAAAAAATTGAGAAACAGTCACAAATTTCAGATGAAATTTCGTGAAAAATTTGTGACGGAATTCTAAAAATTGGTTTGCCACATATCTATTAGCGAGGGAATGGATTCCATCAAAAAACTGTTTCCGTCACAAATCCATCAGAAATTGTGAATTTCGTGGCAAATTCCATTGAAAATTCAGTCTTTTATTGTGGCAATTTTTTGAAATTTAATTTAATTTTTAATTAACATTAATTAATAATTAATAATATCATATTAATAACTAATAATTTATTTTTAATTAAAATTATTTAATAAATAATATTATAATATTATTTTTACATAAAATTTACTAAAAATATAATAAATATTTTTCCACGAAATTTGCCAAATTGAAGCCTTCATTTTTAACAAATCCCTAATCAAGCCAAAAGACTTCATTAGATATTTCTGAATATTGTAAAAAAACCGTAATTCCTCTCTAATTAAAATGATGAGAGAGCATCCCGTCACGTCATGACATTTATTTTATCTGATTCATTTATTTTTCCTGATCAACATTAATATCAGCAAAATCTGATTCATTTTATCCTTAAAATCTTTCTTTTCATGTCAAGAGAGCCATCAATTTGATAAAGGTAGCACGGAGCATCAATGAAGATCCATTTGCTTCTTCTTGAAATATGGAGACTGATGGATTCGTTCTTTAGCATTTTATTTTCCTAAACCCAAAATATAAAAGATTACAAATGTTGTTGCCTACTTGTATTGCTCACTTATAATCAAGAAAAAAATTTCACAAACTTGTTTCTAGGGCCAGTTTGGATGCTTGGTTCCCAGATAATCGATTGATTATATACCAAACACGAATCATCAGAAGATGATTTATCAAAAGTTGATAAAAGGCTCTCGACGCTATTCCCGTGTAAGATTAAGATCAAACATGAGCTTGATGATTTGAAACCCCAACTGCAGGAGAACTATAAAACAATTCAATCTTTGAGCTTGAACATTACCGTAGTTGCTGGAATGATCTTTGAGCTTATCCTCCGTCGTATCCCACGATATCCCACCAATAAAAAGCTTCCCTTGATCCGAATCCATTTCGCTCTTGCTCACCCTCTGAGTGCACTCCACTCTCTTTCTCTCTAATTTTGAGAAGATTTTGGTTTTGGAATTGAGAGGGTTTGTGCGGCCGACTCGGCGAGAGAGTGAGAGTGAGAGATTTGATGGTCAAGTTCTTTGACAATAAGAAGTATTCGATTTTGACGGATGAGATTCGTTAGCCCGTCCAGGAGATTGTGGAAAATAAACGGATCTGATTTGATGTGGCCTTCTTCCACGTCTTTGCTCCTCATTGATCCAATTAATTGATCACATAAAAATTTTTTAAGTCGGAATGATTTATTTTTTCTTCACCTAAAATTTACTACTTGCGTAACGCCGCTGATTTACCAGTCAATCTGCAACCATTTCGTTCGCTGTTACCAAAATGACACGATAATAAATTAATTACATAAAAATTGCAATCTTCTAAAGAAAGTATTAATCTTTTAAATCTCAATGCTCTTTGGGGAAGACTAATTGCAAGACTTCTTTCAAATTATGGGTGAAAGTTGAAAACCAAACCTATTACCACCATGAGTTGGTGGTGGTGGTGTGTAGTTCTGAAGAGACCACCATGTTTGGGTCAGAGAATGAAGAGAAGTGAAAACACCAAAGCGTGCGATTGAGTGACACATGAAGCTTGCTTGGTATACGTGGAATTATATAGTGGAATTTCATGAAGAAGTACTGTCACGTCACCCGTCCCCTTCTCTGTTCTCATATTATTACAAAGGAAAATAGCTCATAAATTTCTAATTGCAAAATTCATTTACCTAAAATTTATATAAAGTTAAGGTATAAAATACATGAACTTTTACTATAAAAAAACAATAAACAACTAAAATTGGAGTAAAAACATGTCCGGATGGTTAGATTTAACTTCGCTCCGTTACTTTTTTGGTGGGGCCGACGCTATTTTAACACATGCATATGTAAGGATGCGAGGTTATATTTAACGGTCCTGATATTTTTAGTTCCGTATTAAATGTTTATAAGTATTTTTACACATCCAATAAAAAGTATATAATGCTGGATACACTTTTGGTAAAAAACCGAAGAGATATATTTTTGCACCTTAACCCTTTATTTGAAGACATAAGTATAAACTTCTAGTCTTATTTATAACCAAAGCCACATCCCAGAATTAATGGCAGCAAATGATTTTCTGAATGTAAGGCTTGAATTCAATAAGCCGAGGAACTAGAATATCAAAATGGAAGGTTTAGCTTGTACTAACATCATTTGAGAGGTAAGAATTTGGACCACTTGTTTACAAGTCTTTGTTTCAGGGTAACATATCGTCATAGTGACTGATCTTGGGGAATCCACAGTTCCTGCCATGGGTTTGATTTATTTGGCAGACTCAAAGTAGAGTATATTGTTAACTTATACGTAATTTTGGAGTTTATTTATAAACCCAAAGTGATACGTGGATTAAGATTTAATTTATGAGTAATTAGAATATACTCTGTTTTTGGGAATAAAAAAATAGAAGTAAGCCAAAGTAAAAGGTTGATAAGCATTGCCGAAACAGAGGTAACCGTTGAAAAAGGATTGGCTACGAGTGTCTAACACAGAATGGTAAAAGTTATTAAAATTTTGACTTCTCTGTATCCATGTCAATTAATTATTTGATACCATTGTAAGAAACTATACACAAAGGGGAAAGAAACCTAGTGTCAATTTTAAAGTGACTGACCTCGTCAACAAATCGATCAAGCTCTTGGTATTTGATAAAATTTAATAACAAGCCTTGTTATTAAGAAATTTTAAATAAAATAACTTACTTTTGTGAGTGCCATACAAATAAAATAATACAGAATAACGTGTCTAACAATGCACAGAACAACATTAATTTGGATAACACATGTATAGCTAGCAAATAGTAGTTTAAAATTGCATTTCAGTTCACGGAGATGTACGAAATATAAATGTTCAAGAATAAGAAAATTAGTAGCATTTAAGTGGTAATTACTATGAACAATCCTCAAAAGCATTAATCTCATCACAATAGATGTAGATTGTAATAACAAGCTCTTCACATCCAGGCACAGTCTCACCAATCCTAATATTTGATTTTGTTTCTATCCTTAATTGCTTAACAGAGAAAGATAGTCAGAAACCCTATAAAAGTTCAAAAATTATTTACAAGGAAGTTCGTAAAGTTATTTACCATGGCTAAGACAAGAAACATAATTATAATGCAGTACTGAATACCTATCTAATCCATTGTTATCATGAGAGAAACTAATGATGATGTTCCCAAGATTTGATTACAAGAACTTGCTTTTAAACAAAATAACACTTGTGCAGGCCATTTAAATGTTATTCTGAAACAAGACTTGTATGTTGTATCAATCACACACGACATACTCCATTGCCCTCCGCTTTCCAAAAGTTATTAACCTTTACCACCATGCTCTATGTGTGTGCATGTGTGTGTATATATATTCAAACAATAACTATGCTATATGTGTGTGCATATATATATTCAAACAATAACTATGCCCTTTTAAGTTTCAACATAGAGTTGAACAATCTTAATCCAACCAAATTCCTCCTCTACACATTTTCACAAACACCTTGTGTGCATCAACATTCAAACAAATTCATCAACTTCTTAATCTTCAAATCTCTTGTCTAACGATTTCCAAACACCCATGTATAGAATTACTGTGCTTTTCTAATTAAAAAAAAGGAATTACTATGCTTTCCAAATTTAATTCATCACCAAGGATCAGTACAAACCCAAGAAAATCGAACCTAAATCAATCTTCCTATGACAACAACCAAAACAATTAGAACAAAAGTTCCTATCCAAATAATCACCTAAAACTTCAACTTCAGTTTGTCTAAACTTTCATCTTCTCTGCTACATCACGCACATGCGACAGAACAACACCAGGAAAATAAACACACGGCAGCTACATAGAAGCAAGGAAGGAGAGAAGTTTTCAAACATACCAACACAAACAGAGCATTGAAGTACAGGGTTGGAGGAGGCAAGGTTGGTGTGTTCTGAAGAAGAAAAAGAGGATGAAGGTGGCTCACGCATACCCACGAGACGACGTCGTTTGAAGCAGCAGAAGTAGAAGCTTGGCTGACCATAAAAGAAGACCTCAACACAGTTGGAGTGTTGCGCGGGCAGCCTTTGATTCCTCAAATAATGGACTGACAAGAAATATCTTTTTAACACCTTTTCTATGTATAACCACTAATCGGCTCCCAAATTTTGTTCTCTCTCTTGTTTTTTTATGAAAAAAAAAAAAGTTTTGATAGGGACTCTATTATCATTTTATTTTCCATATTTAAAAAGTCAAAATTTTGGCACCGCATACCTATTTGATTGTATGATTTATTTTTATTTAAAAATATAAACATGTTAAAGAATTAAAATATATATATATAAGTATATTTTGTCAGTATTTAATTTTTCAATCATCACTTAAAATTGTTAAATCAACGTTTCGCTAAATGAGACAACAGTGTTAACATTAATTATGATAACAAGAATGAAGGCAAAGTTTTCCCAAATGAAGAAAAATGCCCCAAGTATAATTATGAAGGGTTCTAGTAAGAAGTTTAATTAATATTTTGCCTAAGCCATAACAAGAATGATAATGCTTCTGAACACATAATAAGAGCATAAAAGTGAGGTTTTACATTTGTTGGTATCAAAGCATGTTAGGGTTACTCCATGATCGGGGTTCTCACTGGATGAATGACAAACACAAAGTTTTGGCTCTTACCCTGACATGGCCAGATTGCATTAGTCTTTTGGGTTGCATGCCGTCGAGAGGCAAATGTGTAAAACATGCTGCTGAGGTACCTTATCCTTATGTTGTCCACTGGTTATAGGGTCGAGATTGACATTTCATCTGCCACTTGGCACTATTTTGAATGACAAACACAAATATTTGTGGGTCATGTGGGGCCGCAGATGGTGTGATTTAGCTTCTTAGGGTAGAGAACAAGTCTCCAAATTATGAGGGCTTAGTGTGTGCGATTAGAAGGGTAAGATATGTCAGTAGAGGTGTGTCTACATATGGGACCCGCATGGCCTATGTCTCTTCTTCTCTTTAAAAAACGCAGGGTATATGTAATTGCCCCAAAAATGCCTTGCGCACACCTTTACTGACATATTTTACCCATCTAATCACATACACTGAATCCCCATATAATATGGAGACTTGTTCTCTACCCTGAGGAGCTGAATCACACTGTCTACGGCCGCACATGGCCCACAAATATGTGTGTTTATCATTCAAAATGGTGCCAAGTGGTACTCTGCCCCTTAAGGGTGCCATGTATACTCAAGTACATGCATCGGTCTATTTCTCCGACTAATTACAAACTTCGAGCCCTGTGTCATTGGGAGAACCAATCTCTATCCGGAAAGCTAAATCATACAGTCCAAGAGAGTCTTTTTATCTTTCGACATTCTTGGGACTCTTCCCAAACTAGGTTTAGTAGTTTGCTTGATATAAGTTTATCCTCAAGTTCCTAGACCCAAAATTCAAGATATTACACTCATATTCCAATGCAATTTTTTTGCATCCTCTTTTTAGATAATTGCAAACGTAGCTATTAGGCAGTATGAATTAAATAAAAGTGCAGGCTATTTTATGCATCCTAATATTAGCAACTACATAGGAGACCATTAATGGAGGCTTCAGATGACCACGAAAGAATGATTCATGACGTTCTTTTAAATGGATGAATTGCACCAATAAACTATAACACTAGAACATGAAAGAAGGAAATCAATTAAATTTACCTTTATTTTCTCCAAATAATTCTTCCTCTTCATTCTCCCTCCAAGAGTCACATCCCTCAAGCTCTCTCCAACCCTTCAAGTGCCTGCTTGTTTTAACATTTTAAAAGTGTTTTTACAGCAAGCAAGGTAAATATATGAAATGAGTTTTGTCTCAGCTTGTGAAAAAATGTTAGATAAAACACTTTTTTGAGGTTGCCAAATGAGCACCAAGTGTCCTGTGAATTGCAAAAAAAAAAAAAAACAGAGAAAGAAAAGACTTTAAAAGGCTAATAAAAAAGGATGGTAGCGCTTATTTCATCAAAAATATTTCATAAAAAATGAGATAAAACGTACCACATCAATGTTAACTATTTCATGAGTAAAAAATTAGGAGATGACACAATCGTCCCTAGTAAAGGACTTTATTTCAGTAAATTCCCTTGAATGAGGGAAATTTCATTTAAATCCCAAGGGGCTTAATGAAATTAAAATTTGAACAAAAACCTTTACAATGACCTTTTTGTGATTCGCAACCTGTACCATTCCATATGTACAGCTACTTTTTTGAAATTTAGAAGTGAAAAAAATTAGAATCTCAAGTTAGTTTCTTTCAATTAAACAGCTTTATTTACAACTAATTTGTTAGGGGCTGTCTGACATAGCAAAGTCGCAGTATTCTTCAAAATTTACTATTCATTTGCAACAGAAATATTCACTCAATTTTTTCTTTCTTTTTTGTTTTGGTACACTGCACAAATTAATAGATATAAGAACTCTTTTAATTTCGAAATTACATTAAGGTAGAACCTATTACTGAAATATACTCCCTCCGGTCCTAAATATAGGATAAAGTTTGTAGTGCAATCTGCACTACAAACTTTATCCTATATTTAGGACCGGAGGTAGTAATATTCATCAATTTCCAAACATCCTGAATTCCAAATAGGCATACACAAAAACAGCCCTATCTCACTTACAAAGCCCACGCACTCCCACATGCCCTTACCTTAGCTCATTAGATAATGGCCCATTAATTACAGGTCCAGTACACCTATATCATATTTACCATCGTCCATCACACTATGAAATTTACAAGAGATAGAATGAGAATATATTTGCAACTATAATGCAAGAGTCTGGACCGCCTTATGGAAGCTTAAAGTGCAGCCAAAGATCCGCTCCTTTATATGGAGAGTTTTGAACAAGGCCGTGGCTACTAAAGAAGCTCTTTACAGAAGGAAGTGCTCAACAGATTCATTTTGCCCAACATGTGGAGAGGAGGTCGAAACAATGGAACATCTCCAATTACTTTGTAACTGGGCTCGTGTTGCTTGGTTTGGATGCCCTTTGGGACTGTTGGTAGATCATTACAATTTGAAGAATGTGATTTTCTGGCTACAGGAATTGTTATTATCTGATGCCTCTGATATGGAATTTAGTAGAGCCTATATGCTGCTACCTTATGCTGGTACTTATGGAAACAAAGATGTAAGAAGGCTATTGAAGCAGAAATCCCTGACACTACAACTGCTATTATCGGTGGAGGAAACCCTCAGATCACAATTCCGAAGGCTACCAAAGCTGATCATCGGTGGAGGAAACCGTTGGAACCTGCTGTCAAATTAAATTGTGATGGGGCATACAGTGCAAAAATTGGAAGAGTAGGCATTGGTGTCATTTGCAGAGATGCAAGAGTGGTTGATTTGACCGTGTCTTTATGTCTTGGAGTCAAATGCAAACTATTTTTAATCCAATAATTACAGTACAATGCAACATTCGGGTCATCTCACTTGAGGAGCTTTTTATTGATTTCTAAGTAATCTATATGCCATGCAAATACAATTAAAACAAGGAAAAAATGATTTTTGTATTTTTTTTCAGAGTAATAAATTAAACTAAAGGATTAATGCAAAAGTTAATTAAAATCTCTAAACTACTATTTTTTTTATCTTTTCTATAAAAATGGTGAAGGAGTGAATGGAAAGGAATTTGGAATTGGAAATATGAATGATGAAATAAATCTTGCTGGTAAATTTGGTGGCTTTCCTAGCTCCTTAAAATAATTTGGGAGTTCCTTTTGCATCAAGTCAAATTAAAAACTCTAAGCAATCGCATTAGGTCCAATCTACCTAATAAATGACTAGTTCTACAATCGCATTCTTAGTCGCCTTTTAGGCAAATTGTTAAAAACCCACTTGATGTGTATTGAAAATGAATTAATGCACTTGGTTCATTTTAATTGAAAACACAATTGCGACATTCAAATTAAATTAAATCCATCACACAATCTAGATATCACATAGAATGTATAACTTCATTAATCCAATAAGAGAATAAATCCAATAAAATTCAAATACACCAATACCAAATTCAACACAAGTTATTAACCCACATAGATAAATTATCACTCATCTAAGTCTCAAAAATACAAATATATCATTGAAAAATTAATCCACAAAGACATAATATAAAAATTGAGCAGATGGAAAATAATAAATTCCCCTTGTAAAATCTTGAAGCTCTAGCCACTTCAAGACTCACTGGAATCTAGCCACACATAGTCATGGGCACAGCACACTCCAACGTAACCTCACAAACAACCTTGAAAACCATAAAGAAACCACTGCCCAAAATGTATGAATTTGAATGAAGAAAAAAAATGGAATTGCATGGGAGAAAGAAGCTGGACCGTGGGTTCTTTAGAGAGTGAGAATGACAATGAACCGAAGCTAGAGAGAATGGATATGGAGGGGATAATGGTGCTGGACAGAGGTGAATGTGGTGACTGTGGTGTTGAAAACAGAGTAATCAAGGTGGTGAAGGTGATGTGAAGATGGACGTCCAGCGTTGTGAGCAAATATTGGAGAGAAAGGAAAGGTTATGACACTGTGAAACCAGATAGAGATGTGCCTGAATCTGGAAAAGGATCATCGGAACTGCCTACTACCTCACCGAAAATTGCAGAACAGCTGGCGATGGTGCTTCCGGCGTTGAACCTTGTGGTTAGGGAGAGGAGGATGACGCACTCTGGTTTTCACTACTAGCAACGATGCTTCACTCTGATTTTCAGGTCTGTCCCGAGCTGAAGCTCCTCCTCTGCCCAGAAATGGTGACGGTTCAGCAGAGAGGATGAGGGACGATGGTCTCGTCTCCCTCCTCTCCAAGCTCTGCACACTTCTCTCCAATAAACTCGCCGCCCCTCCAACTCTCAGCTCGCCTCCTCTTTCAATCTTCAGTATCGGGTCCTCCAAAAACCAAAACCAGTCTCTATTATCGGGTCTGCAATCCCGCGTCTCGGATCTGATGTCCCCAGCTGCAGAAGCCCAATAAGAATAGCCCAGAATTTCATGCTTCAGCTGGTCTGTGATCCATGATTCTTCTCTTCTGCTTCATGAAGCCCAATACTATGTCAGGTCTCATAGCTGAGCGGATCTGTCTTCAATTCAGATCAGGTTCTTCATTGTTTCAGGCTTTCAGATCCAGGCCGCTACAGCAATCTGACCTAAGCCCTGGTCAAAACGCAAGTTTTGACCAGGGACTTAAATGAAAATTGCAAAACCCTTGATTAGGGATCAGAGTAAAACTTTGAAATGTTTTGGAGAAGAATTGTAATTCCTGAACATTTGGGTCTTCTACTGTGGTTTTTACTGAGGCCCTTTCTACATTCACTTGTAATTTTCAGACTTTCTTGGGCCCTTTTCTGTAATTTTTCCCAAGCTTCAAAATATTAATTCTGACCTCCAAAATCTAAAATTTTTTTCCAAAACACCTGAAATGTAAGATTAAGCATAATTGTAGCATCAAAAGTTTAAGGGATCGTTTGTATGAATAATTAAACAATTATGATTGTTTTGCCCCTATTATTTACAATTAATTCAATACAAAAGCCCCTAATTAAAATTAGTGCTTAATCAAGTAATATTGTCCTAGAAATTACATTAAAAATCCCAATTTAATTATGAAAATTTATACAAAAATTTGGTGCAATCAGTGGTCTTTTTAAGAGGCTGGGCGGACAAGGTAATAGCAAATTCTGCTTTTAATGCTGAGCTTGAAGCAGTGAAGAGAGCTATCCTGATGGCTCCACTATGGGAAGCAACGCCAATAATCATAGAATCAGATTGCAAAGTTCTCGTTGATGCCCTGAATTCAAGGAAATTATCTGCTTGTCCATGGCAATCTCGCGGTTTGCTACTTGACATTTTCGACATGATTGCTGATCGGAGTTCTATCTCATTCTCTTTCACACCACGTGATGGTAATGTTGCTGCAGATTACTTGGCAGCTGTGGCTTCAAAGGAGCTGTGACCTAATGGTCTGATCTTGGTATCTCCACCTCCTCTAGCAACTATCATACTCCGTGAAGCAGATGTCAGTGTATCTCGTGGTCAAGACCAGTGTGTTCTGGAGGAAGACACGGAAGGAGTTGGATAATGTTAGATACTACTATTTTTCATCAGCTTATTGTCGTTGCTTTTGCTGTTTTGATGTATTTCCCTGTTAGGACTTTTCTCCATTAATATGAATTAAATTTCACTGGTAAAAAAAAAAATTGCAACTATCTCCATTAAATTTACTATTCATTAACAAGAAGATTAACTGGTTTTTTTCCCCTGTAAATGAAACCAATCCATTTACAAGATCCCGTTTGAGATTCACAACAATATAAATCATATGCACAACACAACCACCTGTGTGAAATTTACGAATGAGAAAATCAATTTCTGAACCTAGTTTCTGTCAATAAGACAATTCCATTTATAAATACTCTATTAGGATTTTCAACTTCAGGATAATAAATTCATTGCTTCCCTATATAAACTCTTCTAATCATGTATGGAATAAAAAATATTTCATTTTCACAAAAATTCACTCAACAATTGGATTATTGTAATATACTAAATTTTGAGTCTACAAATTGAAGAATAAGTCTGAATTAAGTAAACTATTAAACCCAATTGAACCAAATGTCTTAAGCATATCATAAGGAAGATACTTAATATAATTATTAAAATAATTTATGGGACTTGAAAATTGAGAAAAAATTATAAAATTCAATTTTAGTGATTTATAGAAATTATAGAAAGGTTTAATTCCCCAAAAGTGCCCTAAATGATTTTAAAGTTGAATTTTAGGAATTAAAGGTCTATTATCGCGAAAATTCAAGGCAAAATAATTAGAGGTAAAATTTTAATGTAAAATTTTAGAGATGATATTTTATATTGTAAAGAAACTAATTAAGTTAGTAAATCTTGATAAAATGTCCTAGATTATTTTCTGGAAATTATTTGGGGATTTTGGTACTGTAGATAAGGGTATAGTAGTGATTTCACTTCACCTCAAAACTGGAACTGGGCATGTTTAATCCCAAATTGAGGAGCCCAAAATATGCTGCATCAGGTCCAAAAGAGTGGAGACGGATATTTTAATTTTGGTCCCAAAAAAAAAAAAAAGAAGTATAATCTGAAGATTATGTAGTAAGCTTGCTTGTGGGACCAAGAGAGAATAAAATAACTTATAGGAGTACCTTTCTCTCTGTAACACCTCAGCATCTTCCCCTCCTTCACCGTTTGATCTTAAACACACAAGAGAGAACGAGGGAGACTGTGAGATGAGGAGCCAGAGGACGCGACACCGAGAAGGTAGTTCAGACATGCAAACTTGGATTTAGAGTGAGATAAATACCTAGAACTCTATTCTAACTCTCTTTTTTCTCATTTTGCTGCATCTTGAACGAGAAATCAAAGGCTGACAATTCTGGTTGAAAGGGGGGACATAATGGAACCGATTGTATGTCACAATAAATTGTATGGGATGGTGAATAGAGGTTAATGGACTTGTTTTATGGATTGCACGTTGAAGATAGCGTCTGTGGGTTTATGCCTTGTAACTTCTTTAAAATTAACTAAAAATTGTAGTATAGGATGTAATCCCATATTGTCAGATAGATCTTTTATTAATTATCTAACAACTAAATATGATGATTGATATAAAAAACACTAAAAAAATTTAATCTTTTAATTACTAACTACTTTTCACAAATGAAAATTTAATTGTTCTAAACTAATTCTTATTGGAATTTTTCTTGGAAATATGAAAAGGAGTGATGATGGAATTAATGAAATGAGAGGAACAAAAAAATCAATAATGGAATCAACAATACTTCATAGAAATGACGTAAGCAATCCTGACTTCAAATAATTATGGAAGATTAATCATTCTAGCTTTAAACAACTCTAAGGCCACCCATCCTTAGACTATGTCTAAATTAGATTGATTAATACCAAACCACTTTATATATTAATCTTTCTAAATTATGTTGATTAAGCATTCTAATAATGAAAGGAACTTAAAAATCATATTTAGCTTTTAATCCAATAACCGAGCCGCCTCGCATTGCCTCTTAATTTTTCCATTAATCTTAATTTAACAATGAAAAATTAAGATTAATTATGCTAAACACAATTAATAAATCTATATTCAATAAACCAACGCAAATTCATGACACCATTAATTCACTCATCAAGTCCCCTTAAAATTAGCACAAAATGTTTATAAAATCATCAATTCAATGACTAACTAGTACAAAGAATTCATAATTAAGTTAATTAAACATAATGTTATGTTTCTTACAAAAGTTCAAGCTACGTCAAATCTCTAAATGTATCAAAATAAATCAGTCCA
Organism: Inga oerstediana; assembly: GCA_963210345.1. Taxonomy (NCBI): domain Eukaryota; kingdom Viridiplantae; phylum Streptophyta; class Magnoliopsida; order Fabales; family Fabaceae; genus Inga; species Inga oerstediana. The sequence goes on along the minus strand of OY723400.1, from coordinate 69,680,242 downwards.
ATATTATAAAATTCATTCTAAAATCTAATAATCACAAATAAAATATAAAATTAGAGAAAGGGAAGGACAAAAATTCCCCTCTTGTAGCTCTAGTTTCAGGCAATTGCCTCTTACTATAAAGTATGAAGAGAATTTCAGCCACTCATTTCTTTGACAACAATCAGAGCCCCTTCACAACCCAACCCAAATAATCCAAAAAAAAAAACTGTGAAACTAAAATCACACCACACTCTCCGGAAAATCACAACAACCACCGGAAAGCACACAACCTCGCCAGAAAATTACAAAGATGAGCCAACGGTGCTCTGGAAAGATGATGAAGGTCGACGCTAGTCAGAATGAAGAAAGAAGAGACGGTGAAAACGGCGAGGTGGTGGTGGTCGACACTCTGCTCTGTCGCGGCTGTGTTCTTTGTTATGGTGAAGGAGAGAGATGAAGGTGGAATGGTTGAAGAAGGTCACAGGAAGTTTGCCATTGCTCTACTTCTCAATCCCACTCTCGTCTCGCCGCAGCGCTAAAGCTCTATGATTTCGGCAATTTCTCCTATCTGGTCCTCTGAAAGGCGTCGGCGTGTGTGCGAACAGAAGGGGCCTGGCTGAAGGTGATGATGGTTGGTGTGGCGGTGAAGGTAGGGTGGAAGGAAGGTGAATGGTGGTGGAAAGAAAGAAGGAAGGCCGACGAAGGTGGTCTTCTCCAGAAATCTCGCCGCGGCGTTTCTAGAGCTTCAACACACACGAAGAAGAAGGTGCTCGGGCTTTTTCACCATTCCGACCTAAACCTTTGGTCAAAACGTGTGTTTTGAGTAAGGGACTACAATTAAAGGTTTGAAAGTTTTAGGAGTAACTACACTGCAAATTTAAACCTTTTTGTGGGTATAACAGTGAGTTTCAAAACTTTTGGGCTGGTTCTGTACTTTTCTCTGGTTTCTTTTTTAATTAATACGTAGTTTTCAAAAATTCTAGATTCTTTTCTGTAATTTTACCCAAACTGATCTACAAAGAAAATTAAAAAAAATAATACCTTATATTCCAAAAATCAATCAATTAAGGTAAATAATAAAATATATGACATTTTTACCCTTTTCAACCTTAATTTCATACAAACACCTTTAATCACAATTAATTATAGAAGAGATATTTTAAATTTAATTATTATGATAAAAACCCTAAATAAAATATGAAAATATATAATAAAAATAGGGATTTGTCACATGTGGGAGATGCTAAGGAAAGAGGGCTGACCCAACCCTATGCCCCTGTTTTGATAAATAATGTGTTGGGTTCTTTGTCAAACAAAATGATGGGAGAAGCATGTACATATGTATATGCGTGGGTGAATTAATAGCATAATAGGATGGATTTTTAGGTTCGAAATTATTCATCTATGCTGTTTGTTATCTCTGAATTGCTAGCCACTATTATAGATGGCTAAAATTATGTTTAGGATTATTGGAATGATGCTCTAAACGCTAATATGAAAAGCTAGAAAATTCTGGATTAAAAACATAAACTATTTGGAGTGGTTAAGAATTATATAAAGCTGAAGTATATAGTGGCTAACTGTTTGGTGTTTCTATATGTTTAGATAAGCACTTCATGTGTTTTTGTTATGTCTAAAGGTGTTTGCAATTTTTGGGGCTCAAGTTAGTGAGTCAAAAGTGACGAAAACACATATTTAACACTTGAACTTTTAGATGATAAATTTGTGATTATGGAAGTATATAAATACACACACATATATAGGTGGTTATGACAGAACTTTTAGAAGCTTAAAAGATAGTTGCTGTTTTGGAGTCCTTAAGCATAAAAAGAAAGAACATAATATAGTGATGGAAAATACTCGCTGATTGTATAGTCTGTGTACTTGATTTTTTTATAAGTTGTGGAAGCTGAAAATTGCAATAAATATTATTGTTGTTACCTCTACATGTTTAGTAACTAATTCTTGGTTTAAAGATTTTAAATGTTAGTCTGTGTACTTGATTTTTTTATAAGTTGTGGAAGCTGAAAATTGTAATAAATATTATTGTTGTTACCTCGATCTACATGTTTAGTAACTAATTCTTGAGGTTTAAAGTTTTTATAATAGTGTGATAAGAATGGTTTAAATATTAGTCATAAATCTTGGAAGTTTTGAAGGTGGAAATTGAGGAGGCTTTAGTGTCTTCTAAAGTAGGAGATAATTATTCTAAATTGATAACTTTAGTATATCATGGTTATAGAGGTTACTTGGCAATGATTGAATTTGATTTAGTTTGATGATGCTGCTAAAAGAACAAAACAAATAGGATCAGTGGCTGTTTGATGCTTCTTTGTGCTAAGTAATTATCTTAACCAAATAGATTGCGTTAAGAAGCAGTTTAGTGATGATTTCAACAATGATACAAGTCTGGAAATATTTTTAGGAATTAAAGAGAAGGGCTATTTGAAATTATTATGAGTGTTAGAATGTTTATATGTGTCACACCCTTATCTTATTTTCAGCTATTTTAGAGTATTTGTGGAAAATGATATGCAGTTCGGTAGGCAACACATGAATAACATAATTATACTGATAATATGTGCATGATTATAGAAATTCCCCATAGGGGTTCGTATATAATAATTACCATCAACGTAGCCGCACAGGGCTACTTGAATGTCTAAAACCGTCCCAGTAAAATGAAAACATCTTCCCGTCTTTGTTCCGCCACTGCATTCCTCCTGTATAGTTCTCTTATCTACTTCCAGTACACCTCTTGTTTTCACCTACCTAATTTATTGGTAGGGGAGGGTGAGATTCGAGAGAATCTCAGTAAGAAAATAATACCAATATGCATGCAAGATAAGTGCTTAATGCATGACATACTTGCATTACATAAACTCATGTTTACACAATGACATATCTGCATGCGTAATGTTTCAAACAACATACTTATGGCCATAGCATAAATAGAAACAGAGCTTCAATCATTCATATATGTTTCACATAATCAAGCAAAGCAATAACATGCATTAATAGGCCAATACAAATATCAAATACATGTAGGAGAAGTAGGTTCCCCTCCTTAACCCTTTTCCGCCTTGAAACATATGCCTCGTAAAGCGTGTCATAGCTTGGCTCTCCACTCGGTCATACAATTTCAAATGTATCATTTAGACACTTCCATAGTGTTTCTGGGGGGTTATATGAGTCTATATTGAAAAATGACTAAAATACCCCCGGGGACCCGACCTGCTATGCCCGGTTCGATTGCACTTTTCTCAAAAATTTGACCCAGGCTATTCTAATATATTTTCATCCAAGGAATCCATTTTTTACTTTGATTTTCTCAAATTCCAGCCCCAATTACGAAATTACCCCTGGAAGCCCCTATGTGAGGATTTTAAGGCTATTTTTGTCATTTCACTTTCTAAGGCTTTTCTCACTTCGCACCTAACATGAACCTTATACAATTTTTCATTCTAAACACAATGGAATCATCAAAAATACCAAAATCCTGTCCAAATGCAGCCCAAAACAGATCTGTACGAAATTCTATAAAAGTTGGAGAAAATGGAGTTTTATGATTTCAATCAATAAGATACCTTCTTATCATCTTTAATCGCTGGTTTAACTACTTAATCACATTTTAAAAATGATTCGACTAAATTTGGGCAGCATAATAGCTAGAGTTTGGCATATCCCAAATTTACAAATCACAACAAATTAACCACAAAACCACCAACCAATCCAACAACAACAACAATAGCAACAAAGACTTGAAGTTTATGAAGCTATCTTTGATTTCTCTTTGGATATCTCTCTTAGCCGAATTTCTTCCCTCCACAAACCTTAAGATTTGTCTTCCTAAATACCTTGAATCATGGATAGGAGAGGCTTAGAGGAGTGATTTCACAACTTAAAAACCCAAAAAATAAGAGAGAATTTCACTTACCTTAAGATTTCTCCTTTCTGTCTCTAGATTTCTCAAGAACATAGTCCCTCTCTCTCTTCTCTTCTATGATCGTGGAAATGAATAAGAAAGATGAAGGAAAGAGTTTGGAAATATCCTTCATGATCCCTTAATTAATAAATGATAGGATAATTCATTTTTTACATAAGCATGACATCACTCTTTGTACTTGGTCTTATCCTCTTCATAAAAATGTCATAAGCTTCCATTAGCATTGAACTACTTTCCTTCCTTTTAGTTAGCCCATATATGACGCCTAAAGTGGTCCTTCATAAGCCCAACGTAGTTCATCCAATTAGTCCAACCAACTTGTTTATGTACATTGTATTTTATGCTTAATTAAGCATATGCTCATACTTTTCAATTATCATTTAATTCCCTTGGCTTTGAATGATGACACTTGACATGATTAATACCCAAGAAAATATCCACAAATAAAGGGAAAATATGGGCGTTTACTTAATTACACAATTGCCATCACATTTATTTCCCAATTTTCGGAATAGTTGGCCTTCGTGGCAGATTTTCTGCCCTAACTTTGAAAAATCATAACTAAATTTGTAGACCTCGTTTCGGAGCGATTCTAAAGCCTATAGAACCCTTATTGAGTTTAGTTTCAGGAAAAAAAATATAGAATTTTGCTAGCTAGAAGTACAAAATTCCTAGATTTTCAATCTTTGCATGTTGTTCCAGAAAATAATCAATTTCGCTGGGCAAATTTCATAAATTCATAAATTTTTATATATAGCTCTAATTGAATCATATCTGTCAAATTAAAGCTTAGGATGTCTACTTTCATTTTGTAAAATTTCATAATTTGTACTCATCATTTGGTCATCCAAAACCTCATGACAAACCCACTACGCAGAAAATTTTACTAGAAGCATAATCGCTTTCTTCAAAACTCACCATTTTATTTTCTTTAATGCCCCAAAGATATAAGAAACAATAGAGAATAGATTTGGGATACCTACTAAACCGGGGCTTAGCAATTCACTTAATTCAGGCTTATTCCCAAGCCTCCAATCTCAAAATTTGGGATATTACAATATGCAAATGGAATAGTATAAAATTGAGTCCTTGGAAGTTGAATTTTCAAGAGAATACCCACTGTTTAAGAACACCATAGCTAGGAACAAGTATCTTAATTTGTTGAATTATATCCAAGACAAGTTTAAAGGTCCTTAAAATGTGTTTAGTAACAAAAGTATTAAGGTCCATGATTTTTTTCCTTACCCTGTTTTGGCCACCCACTATTCTAATGTTAATGACTTAATTTTTGCTTCATTGGATGCTTCCAAAGAGTCTAGAAGGGTTGAATTGTATGCAAAAGTGTCAATAGAATTATGTAATTTCCACACCCATGTTTGGCCTATAGTGATCACAAAATTATGGCTAGAACTTTATAATGTTTAGATGAAAATAAAGTCCTCTTGCAAAATTGTGCAGAACACAGTAGGCAAAAGAAGGGGGGATAAGAAGAAGAATCATTAGCAATAAGTAGTAAAATCAAGGTAAAATGACCAAGTTAAGGAACTAAATGAATGGGTTAGAAGTTGGGGCTTTGAGAGAGATTAATTATGCTATGAAAGCATGATAATATGAATAGTAATTTGTCCCTACATGAATAATCAATAGGGTTTGATATTTGCTATCAAGACCAAAGAGAAGGCAAAGCAAAGGAAGCACAAGCAAAAGGAGGTAATTTGAAAGAAGAAGCAAATGGTAGTGAAACATATTCTTATATAGTTTGAACTTGATTGATTGCATGTTTATTTGCCTTAGATGCCTTTGAACATGTAATATCTTGCTTGAGTGTGTGCCACGGCCATGTGCATTTGCTTGTGAAGTGTTGTTCTTACTTGGTTAATTATATGCCTAGTTAATTACTATTACCCATTATATATTGAGTTAATATTTTGCTATTGAGATTACCTTGAATCTCACCTCTTTTCGCCCATGTACCAATAGTTGGGGCAAGTACTCCTATGGGAGAAAGCAAGCTAGTGGAGGAAACCTAAAGGTGAAAGCTCTTGAGAAGCTTGTTTTGATTCCTTTGCTATTAAAATTGATTCTGTTTTACGGCTATTGTATGAATTTACTTAAGATCTTCATATATATATATATATATATATTGGTATGTACCTATCCTCCATAAGGAGAAGTATGAGAGCCAAGTAAAGGTCAAGGTAAGTGGTATATTAAAGTATAGCTAAAAATGCATAAAGTAGGTAAGTTAGCTAGTTGTTGTTTTATTGATGAACTACGATTTTGGGGAAGACATTTGGTAGGGCAAACATTTTACCCGGCTTATGAATTTTTGCAGTGTTATAGTACACATCTAGTCCTTTGATATGAGTCTTATCTCATAATTTTTGGATGTGTATAAAAAAAGATATGATTTTTCAAATATGACCCAGAAATCTGATATATGTTGTGTAAACTCCCCCGTCCAGATTTGATAAATGGGTTTTTTTTGGACCAAATGGAACAGAAACGAACCTAGATGTTATTTTTCTATCAAAGAGCTTTCCGAGGGCTAAATTTTGAGCTTTGAACCACTATTTTTAGAGCTAAAATGATTTAGTTATGAATTTTCCAAATTTAAGGAAAATTCTATATCTCATGGTAATCCAATCTTTGAGAAAGAGTTTGAAGCTTTTAGCCTTTCCAAGGGTACCTATTAGGTAACATGTGGCTATTGAATGGCTAAACAGCTTTGATAAGTGACCCTAGAATAAGATCTTACAATTAACATGAAGAGTTCAAAGTAACATTTTCAAATTTTCTTGATATGGCTCCATACATCTAAATCATTAAGTAAAATAAATAACAAGTAAATTATATAAAATAAATAATAATGTTCTAAATTTATTAAAACTCTTATAATTAAGCCATTAATATCACAAAACTTTCTTAGGAAGGAAATTCACACATGAGCTTCAAATTTGAGGAGAATGTAAAAGATCTCACATGTGAAGTTAGAGTAAGGTGTCATTCAATTACTCGATAAGTACTATAGTGGCACGGTTTGCCATCACAATAGACTTTTGAACAAGAGTTTGTCCTTGTGGCTACGTAAGTACCTAAGCCAACTGTAATACCCTGAGTTTTGGGATCAGAGACTTGGGAATAAGCCTGAATTAAGTGGACTGCTAAGCCCCGGTTTAGCAGGTGCCCCAAATCTATTCTTTAATATTTCTTATATCTTTGGGGTATTAAAGAAAATAAAATGGTAAATTTTGGAGAATGTGATTATGCTGCCAATGAAATTTCCGGCGAGGCAGCGAGATTTTGATGTGATTTTGAATGAACAAATGATGAGAAAAAATTATGAAATTTTATAAGGTAAAAGTAAACATCCTAAGCTTTAATTTGATAGGTTATATGAATCAATTAGAGATATATACAATGAGTTATGAATTTTTGAAGTTAGCCTAGGAAAACTGTCTATTATCCAGAATAGCTTCCAAAGATTAAAATTCTAGGAATGATATGCTTCCAACTAGTAAAAGGCTATATTTTTCCTTGAAACTAGACTCAATAAGGGTTCTATAACCTTCGAAATAGCTCTGATATGATGTCTATAAAATTAGTTATGATTTTTCAAAGTTCGGTCAGAAAATCTACCAACAAATTTGAAAATGGAAAAATTTGTGATGGTAACTTTGTAATTATGAGATAATTTGTGATCAGCCCATTTTGGCTCTAACTTGGGCCTCTAGACGTGAACATGGCTAACCAAGAAGAGGGAAGGGTTAGTTGAATTCAATTGGGCTTGTGACAATATTATATGTACATAAAGTTTATGTACATAAATGTTAATATTTTGGTTTTTGGGGAAATAGAACTTTATGACATAAGCAAGCACATTATAAAAATACCTTTTTGCTTCATCTTTCTCACAAAAACTTGTTAGATCCCATATGTTTTGATAATAACAAAGATTGGATCAATTATATGAAAGGATTTGATAATAAACAAATGAATTTGAACAAAGTGGCAAAGCATTACTTGAAGTAAGCACTGGAAGTAATAAACAAGTTTTGTGAAGGCTCACTCGAGTAACCACTCGAGTAAGAGAAACCATTACTCGAGTAGCCACTCGAGTAAGAAATAAGAATTTCATCCAGTGAAGCACTGCCAAAATTTGGAAGAAGTTACTCGAGGAAGTACTCGAGTAATTTGCAAAGTTATATAGACCATTACTCGAATATCCACTCGAGTAACGTTATTTTCACAGGCATCACTTGAGTAGCCACTCGAGTAACCATGTCAAAAATCTTCCAGTGACTCTCGGCCAAGAAATGCAACATATCACTCGAGTAGCCACTCGAGTAATCAGTGAGAAAAAGCCATTACTCGAGGGACCACCCGAGTAATCTGTAGAATTATTTGAAGCGTTACTCGAGTAGCCACTCGAGTAACCAGAAAGCAAAGTCTCGGCCAAGAAATTGATGCAATTACTTGAGGGAGTAATTGAGTAATCTGCCAGGTTATTTGAAAGCCACTCGAGTAAGATATGAAGAAATATGAAGGCCACTCGAGTAGTAACTCGAGTAACCAGATTACTACAGTCAGCATCCGAGTAAACTGTGATGGTAAAGACATGGCCACTCGAGTAGCCACTTGAGTAATCAGGTATTTTCAAGGTTTGCAATATATCATTCCATGTCTTACCCGAGTGATATCTGATGTAAAATATGGATTTGCTCACTGCCATATTTTTGACAAGTTTACTCGAGGGACCACTCGAGTAACAAACTTGATCACTCGAGTAGCCACTCGAGTAAGAGAGTCCAGAAATTATGTTTTTGATTGAATGTTTATTAAATTGTTATCTATATGATTAACTCTTCATTGCATTAGTATCTTAAGTACATTTGCAGAGAAACAATGAAGAGATCATGCAAGAAGAGCAAAGTCAAATAAAGTGTCAGAATATTCACCTACCGCTACCTACCACAAATGGATAGTTTTCAAATTCAAAGAACAGTCAACCATTGCTGCGCGACTCTAACGGACATGTTTGAATTGCTTCCAACGGACATTACAAATCATCTATGTATATGGAGCATTCAAAGAGAAGAAAACAATACACAAGAACTGAGAACACACATCGATCAATACACTCTTAGTGCTTTGTTTCTTATACTCATTCATTGTACTTCAGTGATTATATATTTGCTCTGTGAGAGAGTTTTTTCATTACAAACTCAATATTTGTTATTGAGACAACTTAAGGTAGTGGAACCTTGAGTTGGGGATTTGAATACAACGTGTAAGGGGGAGCGAGTGTCCAAGTGAAGGAACTTGGTGTGTAATGAGGTGCCAAGAACCTGCTGAATCTTGGAGAATATAGTGAAACTCTCAGAGACGCTATGAAGACTGGACGTAGGTCAAAGTGGTTGTGGCTGAACCAGTATAACTCTCGGTGTACACTTCGATGATATTTCTCTTTACTCTTAACTACTTTAAATATTCAGTCAATTTTCTTATACGCAATGAAATTTCTAGTATCACCCAATTCACCCCCCCTCTTGGGTGAAACGCTTGCACTAACAAAACCGTGCAGCCATGTTCAAGCAAGAGGGAGAGAGAGTTTGAGATTTCTAAAGAGAGAAGGAAGAAGAACTCACAAGGTAAGCCGATTTCTTCAGTGATTTAAGTTCCAATTCGTATAATCCTTCCTCTAAGCTATTCCTCTGCATGACTCAAGGTTGTTTTGAAGCAAAAACTAGGGTTTGAAAGGGAAGGAGTTTCAGCCATAAGAACGATAAGCCAGATAAAGCAAAATGTAACTCCCAAACCTTTGAATATTGATTGTTCTAGCTGCTGTGGATAATTTAATCGATGAAATTTCGTCGGATTATCTTTATTTGTGAAAATGAAAAATGGATTTTTGGAAGTGTTATGCTGCCAAAATTAGTACTAAATGGTAGTTGTAACCTAATTAAATAGTTAATAAAGTTGTTAGGAGTATAAAGGAACACACCTGTAGAGTCAAAATCGAAAAACCTCAATTTTTTTCGAGGAATGTGATAATTTAGGCTAGCTCTAGTTAAGGGCCTTAAAGTTGGATTTTGAATGATTTGATGATTCTATTGGGTTCAACAGGGAAAATTAGGCGGGGTTATGATAACTCTCCATATTTTACATATTTACAGGTTATTTTGGATATATTTGGAGAATTATCTAAGCAAATTTTAAGATATTTCTTGAGATTTTGATAAGATACCAATTTGATGCATGATTTGGGGTTTCACTATAAATACTATATTTTTAAATAAAAATAGATTTAGTTTTAAATAACTAATATTAATATTAATAGTTTTTAAAAAGAAAGAAAAAAGGGAAGAGATTGAGTTTAAGTTTATTATTATTATTATTATCATTATTATGTTTATTATTATCATCTTTTATTTTAGCTTAACTTTTGTTCCTTTCTCTATTGCTTAATACGTGGCATCAGCATGAGGGGAAGAGTTCCATCAATTGGATTGCAGCTGATTTAAAAGACAAGAGCAGAGACATCAGCGTGTTAGGCTTGGGGCTTTTTATTGTCAATTTAATATCTAAAGAAGAGGACCAATTGGAGGTGGGCCAAGGAGCTATGGGAATAGAGAATTGGAGGGCCTAATTGAAGGAAAAACAAAAAAAAGCAACAGAAAAAGGTTTGGGGACCGAAGGAAAAAGGGAGCCACACAGTGAAAGAGAAAAAAAAAGAACGGACTCAGCGAAGAACCGACTGAAGAGGGGAGAGCCGCAATATGCATTGAGACAGTAGTAAGCTGGGTGGCGGCGACTGGGGGGCATCATTTCTGACCATCTTCATTGCAGAACCAGAGGGAGCGAGAGAAATCCAGAGCCCGCGGCAGTTAGCTAACAGCAACTCCTCACCGTCTTCCTCGAGCTGAATTAGAGAACAGTTAGCGTTTCTGCGAGCTAGAGAGTGGGAGGAGCAGCGTCTGGAGAAGCGTGAAACAGAGGAGCCGTAAGGATGAACTGGTGGATTCAACATTCATGATTTTCTGGGGGCAAGACACAGTGCAGCCGATATTGAGAGAGAGTGGAAGTTCAACGCGAGCTGGAGGCAGAGCTGATCGGTTCATAGAGCATCGGATGAGAGAGGACGAGATTGGAGCAGTGAATGGCGGAAGCAGAGAAGCAGCACCAATATTAAAGTTTTCCTCTATTGCTTTAGTAAGAATTTAACTTTGAATTTGCTGGGCTGTTTTGTGAACTGTGACGAGTGATTTGAATTGTAATTCTTCTTCATTTCACTATGTTGTTTTCCTCTTTACTGATTTGTGGCTCGGAATTTGCTGCTGCGGTGATTGGAATTAAAGCCATGTGTGGCTAATTTCATTTTCAACCTAGAGTGGCTAATCTCTTTTTTAAGTTTTTAGAGCATGTATTTATCCAATTAAAAGCACTTAATGTTAATTTATTAATCTAGAGTTTAAATGAATATAAGTATCTTCCAATCACTTATACTCCTCTCTCAAATTAAAATTGTTATTCAAAAACTTGATGCTACTAAATTTTAAATATGCATCGCAAGTATACGGGCCGTTGAAATAGTATAGTAGCAAATCAAGGTCATCCCATTGAGGGTTGAAGGGCATTTTCGTAATTTGGCCGAAATTTCAAAAGGACAGATTCCTCCTTTTTCTGACACCCGCCTGATTCGTCTTTTCTGAATTTCAATGTACTGATTTGTCCTTCTTATATTTTGAGTGTAGTTTTTTGGAATTTTCCCTAAAATAAAAGATGATAATAATAAACATAATAATGATAATAATAATAATGATAATAATAATAATAAACTTAAACTCAATCTCTTCCCTTTTTTTTCTTTTTAAAAACTATTAATATTAATATTAGTTATTTAAAACTGAATCTATTTTTATTTAAAAATATAGTATTTATAGTGAAACCCCAAATCATGCATCAAATTGGTATCTTATCAAAATCTCAAGAAATATCTTAAAATTTGCTTAGATAACTCTCCAAATATATCCAAAATAACCTGTAAATATACAAAATATGGAGAGTTATCAAGTTACAGTTGATCACTTTTTTGGAAAAGCCCGAAAAAACTTAATTACGAAAACGACCCTGAAACCCTTAAATAGGGGCTGTCAAAGGCACTTTTATCTTTTGACAATGAATTTGGTAATTCTGAGTCCGAAAATGGATTTCTTGGACGAAACTATGTTAGAATAGCCTTAGTCAAAATTTCAGAAAAAATATGGTTGGACTGGTACGACGAGGCCGGGCCGAGTCCCTAGGGGTATTTTGGTAAATTTTCATGATAGGCTCGTATAACCACCAGAAACATTATGGAAGTGTCTAAATGGTGCATTTGGAATTGAAGGACCGAGTGGAGAGCCAAGTTGCAACATGCTTTACGAGGCACGTAATTCGAGGTGGAAAATAGTTTAAGGTATAGAACTTATCTCTCTTGCATGTATTTGATATTTGTGCTAGTGTATTGATGCGTGTTATTACTTTGCTTGATTATGTGAAACATACATAAATGATTGAAGCTCTGTTTCTATTTATGTTATGGCCATAAGTATGTTGTTTGAAACATTGAGCACACAGATATGTCATTGTATGAGCATGAGTTATGTAATACAAGCAAGTCATGCATTAAAAGCTTATCATGTATGCATATTGGTACTTTTTTTCTACTGAGATTCTCTCGAATCTCATCATCCCCTACCAACAATTTAGACAGGTGAAGACAGAAGGTATGTTGAGAACAAAGAAGAGAACCGTACGAGGGAAATGCAGTAGTAGACAAAGATGGGAAGGTGTCTGTGTTTCACTGGAATGGGTTTTGACACCCTAGTAGCTTTGTGCGGCCACATAATTTGTAATTGTTATATACAATCTCTGAGGGGAATTTCTGTAATCATACACATATTATCAGTATATTTATGCCATTCCTGTGTTGCCTACTGAACCACGGATTAATATTCTGCTGTAAGTCAAAATAAGATAAGTGGGTGACACCAACCTTCATTATTACACTTATCATATATATTCTCACATGTATTGGCGTCAATTCATTGACAATACTCCTCAATCATAGAATAACTTCCTTTCTATAAAACAACCTGGGCCTACAAGAAGTGGATTATGTTAATGAAGTTGTCGAAAATAAATAGAGATGGAACAAACTATCGCTCCTCTCCTGTCTTCTTTACTTTGGCCATGGTCATGGTCATGTTTTGTGTTCTTATTTCCTTAGCTCTATGGCTTCTCTTTTATCTTATGTTGAGAGATTCAATCATGTTTGTATTCAGAATTATCGTTAAGTATTGTTTAGTTTTATTGCATCCAGCTATTTCCTAGAATTAAATTTTTAAGATCATAACATTTGACTCTTAACTAAAATTCTGACAAAGCTTTTAAAATAATATCTCTTATTTTAATTTAATAACATCATAAAGTGAACTCTTAATGTTACATTAGTCACTGCAAGGCGTTAGCTTTAGTTATAACTCTTTGCCTTCTACCATTGCGATCAATAAACACTTGATCAGTATTTTAGAATATATTCATTGAATTACTCCATATCCTATAAATCCTTTTCCAAACAACATCCATGCATGCATTCAAAGTTTACCAATACTTAGAATAAAAATGCCACAATCTAAATGAAAATGTGAAATCCCTAAATTTCCAGTCTATCAAAACATAAGAGAAGCATACAGCATTAACACCGATGAACCATGGAGATATGAAGCAAAAAAAAGATTTGGAAAATACCAATAAGGAGTCCAATTCCTTCCATTTTTTTTTTTGTCAGAACCATGGAACTATTCTCCTGTTCACAAGTTTAGAAGGGTGATGGAAGACAGTGAAATATCAAAACTTATTAGGCATGAACTTGTAGTGGCAATGGAGGAAGATTTATTGAATCACTTGATATTTATAGAAGAAATTTGTTGCTACAAAATGCATAACCTCTGGCTTCCTCAACTCAGCTTTCTGATGACTCTACCAAGTCCTGATTTTCACAATCCTAGCTTTTATCATAGCATTGTTGGAAGCTTGCAGTATCTTAGCTTTACTCGCCAGATTTAGCATTTGCTATTAATCAAGTGTGTTAGTATATGCACTGCCCTAAGGATTCTCATTGGACTGTTGTTAAGAGAGTTCTTCATTATCTAAGGGGGTAATAATGTTATCCTTCTATAACAGAGATGGTGTTTGAGTAAATTACATATTTCATATGTTTGAGTACACACAAGAAAGGACATATCACATGGAAACATATATACCTGTGATTATCTGATTATCACGCAGGTCAACTATCTAGTCAAAACGGTGCTTACAAACTTGAAATGCTGAAATCTGATTTATGTTATTTCTTTTAATAATGATACTCTTATGAATATGTGTATAAGAGATGCTCTTGTTGTTGAAGAGAAATTCTTCCGCAGTCGTCCTGTAAGAAAGTATCATTGCTTAGTTTTTTCCAAGTGAAGCCAGTTCATATGCTTAAATTTTTTAACACGAGTGTTATTTATAGGTGTACAATAGCATAGCAGATAGTTGTGGTATTCCTCAGCTAGCAAAGAAGTTAAACAAGGTAGGGTCTTTGACATCGAAAGCTCAAATTATATTGTAGTAAGCACATGTGTTGACCAATCATAGCATATGCTTACTCATTCAGAAGAAACAGTTCTCTTACTTCCTTTCTTTCTTGCTCTATTAGGATCTTCAACTTTACGTATGGATGAAAGTTTTTTCCCTTGGTATTGTTTAGTAATTTCCTTTCACCACAAAAATGTGGGAAAATTTATACTCCTGATGAGCACTAATGGAACTTAGCTGATGGTACCATGAGCCTGTAATCAAGACCAAGAAATATTTAACAACATAAGTAACATGAGGTTTGCTTCTTTAAATGAAATTAGAAGATATATCTACCTCAGGGCTGATGTACCATTTGATAAGTTTGAACCTCTAAAACGCAGCATAAAAACCAAATAGCAATGAAGAACTGTGGAGAGAAGCAGAGACCTGTGGAGACATACAATTGATGCCATTTGTGATTATTACAGCCTCATCACTTGGAAAACTTTAATAATCTGCATATTTGGCGTAATTTTTTGTAATGTCTTTTCATCTTGAAGAGCCATTCTTGCCTCTTAATGACTTCAAATCTTTTTCAATAGACAGAAGTTGTTTCAGCAAAGTATGTCATGAAGACAGACGGCGATGCGCTTGTTCATGAAGATGGAGTGCTCGCTTCTTTGAATAGGGTGAACATGGCTTGCTTTATAGCCTCATAAATTCGGATTCCTGACCTCACCAAAGCACTGATAACAAATGGTGCATCAGCACATTTTGTTACAATTTAAATTGCCCCCCACCCCTATTTTTTCATCTGCCTTCTCTTCATTGCTTACAATATTTCCTTTTTCATACCCGAGGCATCCCCCATATTTCTCTGTTTCTCCATCTCTCTGCTTCATTGAGTCGATCGTCAGTAATGGATTCTCCATATTCGCTGATTCACTTCCAACATTACCACTCTAGGTTTAATGGTGACATTTCTCATTGTTCTTTTTTTGTTTTTTCATTGTTTTACTACTTCGTTCTTCTTCATATATTATTTTCCATCACCTTATCTATTTTATACTCCATGACTTTCTTCAATTGTGATTTCTGGAGCCCTCAAGTCATCGATTTGAACAGATCAAAGTTTTTTTAGAGGAAACATGTCCTTTCCTTTGCTTCTTTCTACTCATCGATTTGTTCTGACAGTTAATGCAAATGGCGAGTCATTTCCTGAGAGGTCGCTGACAAAGCAAATCCCCAGCCTTTATTTGTTCTATGCTCTTTCTCTTCCAGAGGCATAGAATTTCAGTGGTTTGGTTATATTTAGCAGAATGTCATTTTAAGTTTCAAGTGGAATCGTCTCCCGGCGGTCTCCAAGCCTTCGAGTGAAAGGTATGAAATTTTAACCATTCCTGTTTAGATGATGTGCATTTTGTTATGTTTTTCTCTTCAAATTTCTATGAGATATGACTACTATGTGGGATGGACATTTGTGGCCTTTTGGTTGCTTTTGGAAAGTTGCACCGGATGAATATGGCTAATATAGCTGAATGTTTCTTCTAAATTTTCGTTCAATCAGTTATCATCTAAGTCGCCTCTAGCATCATCTTTAAGATGTGGAGGAGCGGCTTTATGATTTTTGCTATAAAGTATGGTTGTGATATTGGATTTCTCTTGGAAAGTTTACACTTTACAGTGCTCTAATGGCACATACAACCTTTTTAATTATGTTCATGATATTGTATAAAGCCATATTAGTAGCCGTATTAGTTCAAGTTTGAAGAACATGCTCTGTTGCACTGCAAGAGGATTCCTTGTGGCCTTGTGTTTATGTTTGCTTTTTAAATTGAATTGCTTGGAGTGACGAAACTTTGATTTACTGATGTGGTTAGAATTTTTTTTTTTGGCATCTGGACATGTTTATTTGAGCTTTGAGTATACTGAAGATTTGCCCTTTTGTTTGCATGGTCAACTGTTGATGGTACATTTAGCCTATGCAGCTTTCATATAGGTACTTTGCTTAATGTTATTGCTAGAAGTTGTAAAAAATTTTGTATGGTACGTTAATATCAGCACGTGTTAAAATCATTCCATCAACTTTTACTCAGTG
The DNA here is from genome assembly GCA_963210345.1 of Inga oerstediana. NCBI lineage: Eukaryota > Viridiplantae > Streptophyta > Magnoliopsida > Fabales > Fabaceae > Inga > Inga oerstediana. The sequence goes on along the minus strand of OY723400.1, from coordinate 69,663,614 downwards.
TTCATAAATATTTTTACTCAGGATTATGCAAATTGCATAGGCTACATGGAAAAATCTCAGAGATGCAATTAAGTGCCAGAGGAAGGAACAGCAATAATCATGATGATTGAAGATCATAATCATCATAAATCAACCAAAAACAAGCTTTGGCATGAAGGAATTACCGGCATTCATATTTCATATAATGATTATGCAGTTCTATTTGAATTAAACTTATAAACTTTTAATATATCTTGCTGCATGTAGTCTGTGAATTTCACTGAAATAATGTCAAGGAATGTGCGTTCATCCAGAAAGGAGACAAAATTTGCTCTCTAAGCTTTAATAGAGATTCCTTCTCAATACAAGGCAACCTTAGAGCTGAGATGAACGTGGGGAACAAAAACTATATGCCCTTACAAACTATTATGGTAGCGTGGGTAATGGGCAGTACACAACACATAGCAAGGTAAGCTGAGAACATTGTATAGATGATTAATAAAGATGAATTCAACTATTTCTTTCTGTCGTTGTTTATATGGAAATGCTTAAATCTACCTTAACGTTTTCATTTATAAGTTTTAAATTTTTGATAGTTAGAATCATTTCTCTTGAATATCTAATTATTATTTTTTTTATGCTTGCAAGATATATTTTGTGTTGTTTTAACAATAGTGTATGTAATCTTTTACCTTTCAGGAGCAGTTGGAAAAATAAATTTCTTACATTACCTTGTCTGACAATGTGAAATGTTCTATAATGATTTTGTTTTTATATTCTCTCTTTCATTTTGTTAGATTAGCTCCTGGATCAAGGTGTTGCTTTCCTTTGTGGAAAGTTGTAACCCATCTGATTCTTTAGAGATGAAATGTTGGCAGCACAGAAAGTTGGAGGTTGTGAAGTCAAGCGGTGTGAGGTGGAGCATTGAGGCTAATAATATGATTTTGTATAGAAATAGCAGATGGAAGAGCGGATTTGACCAAAGCAGACTGTGCATTTCTATGCAAGAAGGACAAATTATATGGGGAAATTCAGACACTGCGATTCAGACAAAAGAATGAGTGACAGAGAGGAGAGATGAGGAAGCATCAATCTTAGATGGAGGAGTAAAAAAAAATAGGGTGTCAGTGTTTTGTTGTAGTTAAAGTTTTTGCTGGATATGAAATAATTTAAACACAGAGATTAAAGTAGTAGTATTTTTTTGTGAACAATCAGAAAGATCTCATATAATATTAATATTATAGAAATGATATATACATAAGGACTTATATACTCTCTCATGTTCTGTTTATAAAGTTTTATTAACTATTTATTATGACTAGATGAATCCGTATCTGATGAAGGAATTGCTCGAAATCAATAAATGAGGGAATAAGGCTTCATATTGGTTGTCAAGTTCTAGCCATTAAGTGCTTATATCATTAAATGCAATTTCTCTGCTTGATAGCTGAATGCCTCACTTTTGTATGTTGTTATGTGATGGACTTGCAACATGTGGACTTGCTTTAATTTTTTTTTTATAAAAATTTATAAATTCAATATTTACTAGATATATTAGGTCAAACTTTGTAGTGCTATGGCACTCTTTTTCTTTGATTGAAAATCAAGTTAGTGCCAATTAAATGTGAAGTGTTGACTAATGACGGGATGACATCTCCTCAATGGTAAAACTAATTTCAATTTTTCTTTTTCTTAGATTGACTTATAAAGCAATGTGGAGCAAAAGATTTGTTTAATTTGTATTATTATATTTTGCCTTCGAATCACTAAACTAAGCAATGGAGTAATCAAATGAAGTCCATTATTGTTGGAGTGTTGATTTTTTTTTTTTTTTTGGAGAATTACATTCAGGTCCTGTCTAAGAGAAAAAAAATGAAAATTGGTCCAATGGAGTTGTTAACCGTGACTCTGGAGTTGTCAATTCGCGCTCCTGGAGATGTCAACGGGACAATTTCTTTATTTTTCCTCTTATGCGAGACCTGAATATAATTATTCCTTTTTTTTTTTTATGAAGGAATGTTGATTAAATGCAACATTTTGATTATCTCAGTCACAAGCTTGTACGATCATTACACGATGTTTCTGTTTCGGATTCAGTTTTGCAACCCCCAAATATTATTTAATCACCCTCATGTTTTTGTTTTTTTTCCCTTGATTTACAGCAGCTTTGCTGCTGAAGTATTTTTGCATCATTCTTTTGGGACCAAGAAACTTTACATCCATTAAATCAATGACTCCAACAACATCATAAAATTAGCCCATTAAATCAATGACACCAACAACAATGCTGAACAACAACTAACCACTATATGTTAGTGCTATTAAAACAAATTTGCATCGTTTCCTTTCGTTTATAACTATTCAATTAACCACACGGAAAAATGACGCATATATACCTACCAATATTTAATCACATCCAATTTGCACCTTCTTTTCTTGTACAAGTTAGTTCATTGTATAAAGTTTTAACACCGTGATAAAATCCTATTTGATCATTTTGTCTTAGTTGATGATTAATTTAACCCTTTGGTTGGACTTTAACTAAGATAAAGTATCTATTGATGAATTGCGCCATGGTGGTGGTGAGATAATATTAATTCAAAAATGGTTTGTTTAAAAAGGGACTACCATGACGCTAATTTGCCCCGAGAATGATTTCAAATCTTATAAGCATGTGTTAGTTGTTATACAAAGTATAAACAATAATTATAAATTCTTTCAAACATTTGCTTACGCATGTTTACATTTTGTGCTTATAATTTTTGTTTGTTTGAATAAGTTAGAATGATTAATTATGAAAATTGAAGTCATCTCATTAAAATTTAAAATCAATTCCAAAAACTACAATTAAAATGAAACAAATAAATCTGAATGAAGAGATAACATCTACTTGTAATATAAAAAAATAAAGTCCTTATATTAGAGAAACTGGATAATATATTAATTATGTGATTAATGTTGTGATAGATTTTAATCATAACATATTAATCATCCCATGCAATGCACGGGAGAGAAATTACGTTGAATCCATGCCTTTTGCTCATGTACTTTGTATAAATTTATCGAAATAGAGTCATCACCCCATATAACGCACAGGAGATTTTTCTCGTTTCATTTAAAGAAGGAAACCTCATGTTACTTATGTTGTTAAATATTTCTTTGTTAGGTGTCACTCATTTACTTGGTAAGTACTATAGTGTCACAGTTTACCATCATAGTATACTTTTGAATAAGAGTTTACCCTTGTAGCTATCCCCATACTTAGCCTTTTGTACCTGGGCAAACGTAAAACCAAAGTTTTTAAAAAAAAACAAACACATGCTCAATGTTTTTAATCATCAAACCATCCAAAAATGCAAATACCACAATAATAAATAATGGTTTTGAATCGTAATATATTAAAAGCATATATAACGGCTTTTTGTTAATAATCATAATGTATTGGCTTTATTTTTTTATTATATATAATTATTTTTATTATTTGTTCTTATTTATTTTTACTCTTAATATTTATTATATAAGACACAATATAATCATTGACAATAACAGGATAATAATATTAAATAAAAAACTTATAATTATAGGATTCAAAATTCAATATACTCTAGAAAAACATCATACAATTTTTAAAAAAATTAATAACTTAAACACTCTCACAATAAAACGTTATCTTAGAATATTTTGAATTCTAAAAGAAAATCAATTAATAAAAAATTCTACAATATTCTTAAATGTCTTTGTTGTAGATTGTCCATAGATTATATATTAGTGTGCTCCAGGACTTGCCACTTTCACATATCCTTTAACTGTAAAAGGATAATATAAATAGAAAAGTAAGGATATATATGATAAAAATAAGCAAGTATAAAAATTTAAACAAATCTCACAATATAACTTTGAAAATCAGAATATAGTAAAAATTGGCAAAAATAAAAACTTGAGAAAACTTCGGAACCTGATTGAATAAACCTGATTTCGACCTATAGTTTGAGTGGCTAAAGTTTAGGAACGTGAGATGCTCAACAATAAAAAAAATTCAGTATTTTACTTCATCGTTTTTTCCTTGAGCTCTGCTTTCTTTGTGTTTTTTCTTTCTTTTAATTTTCAAACTAACAACCATCATCAGATTGGATATCGTAATCCTCACCAGCGACCTTGAGCATCGACTAGGAAGTGCTCGTTAAAAAAAAAAGAATCTAAAAATGTTAATTGGCAAAAAAATTAAAACTGTAGTGTAGCAAACTAATTTAAGGATATGATACTGTTGGTATATGAAACTCTATTCATGCTTCGAGAAATGGAATGTAAAGAAAGAAAAGTAATCTGATGAACTGAAAGGGGTATTTTCCTTATTGGTTTCCATTTGCATCATTCATATTATTAAAGTCTTGTCAATTAGTGACCATTTTGGATGATTTTTCAAAATTGAATTGGTTTTCTTGTAAGGTATACAGTACATGTGTTTAATCCTTTTTACCTTGCTAATATTCTGCCAAGTTGCATAATGGCTTAATATTTTCTTTTTTTAAATTGTATATTTGGGATTTGACTGTAGGCTGAAACTGAGAGGGATGCAGGAGGGAACAGAGTTGCATAATTGTAGATCTACCCGGCATAACAAAGGTTCCTGTTGGTGACCAGCCTTCTGATATTGAATCCCGAATTAGAACAATGATCATGTCATGTATCAAAGCTCCTACCTGTGTCATTCTGGCTGTCATGCCAGCAAATTCGGATTTGGCTAATTCAGATGCTCTTCAGATGGCTAGAGTTGCTGATCCTGATGGTGGATTTTAGATTCGATATGGTTAAAAACTAAACTAATTTAATTTCACAACCCCATGATATATCCTTACCGATTATTCTCTCTGTTACGTTGCAGGTAGTAGAACAATAGGTGTAATCACAAACGTGCAGCATACTAATCCAACATTCATGGTTGCAAATGTTTTTTCAAATTTTGTTATACTCTTGTCGTGTTTTGACAAAGTTTGGAGCATTTTCTGTGGAATGTAGTTGGATATCCGATGTAAAACACTCACACATGAACTGATTTGATGCAAAATCTAGATCACAGGGAAGAATTGGAGGGGAAATGACAGAGCTGAGGGGGAAACAGAACAGAATAGGACTTGAGGGAGATGCAGAGCCAAGGGGCAGTAGAGAGATCACATCACTCAAATATAATTTCGTTCATCAAAGCTATCTCCATGAAAAGGATGAAAGCTCCTATTTATAGGCTAATAAGGTGATAATTTGCAATCCACTAGTAACAAAAAGTACTCACTTGCACAATAGACAACTTGCACCTTAACTTCCCACTTGGTTCTACCTTTTCTTTCCTATCAAGAAAATAATCAACTTGTTTGATAAAATATTCATAAGACATCAACTTGCAGCATACTGACATAGAAATTGATAAAATATATACAAATCATGTAGATTTCCTTCCATAGAAGGTTTCTTCAAAATATCTCTGTCTTATATTCCATCAATATCATGGACAGAAGTACTGATGCCCAGAATTTGTTGCTTGGAAAAGTTATTCCCCTTCAACCTAGTTATATGGGTGTTGTTAACTGTAGTAAGGAGGTAATAATGTTATCCTATTATAACAAAGACGGTGTTTGAGTAAATTTTATATTTCATACGTTTGAGCACTCACAAGAAAGAACATATCACATGGAAACATATATACATGTGATTATCTCATTATCACGCAGGTCAACTATCTGGCCAAAACAACTTGAAATGCTGAAATCTGATTTATGTTATTTCATTTAATTAGGATACTCTTATGAATAGGAATATAAGAGATGCTCTTGTTGCTGAAGAGGAATTCTTCTGCAGTCGTGTTATAAGAAAGAATCATTGCTTATTTGTTTTCAAGTGAAGCCAATTCATATGTTTAAATTTTTCAACACGTGTTATTTATAGGTGTACAATAGCATATCAGATCGTTGTGGTATTCCTCAGCTAGCAAAGAAGTTAAACAAGGTAGAGTTTTTGACATCAAAAGCTCAAATTATAATGTAGTAAGCACATGTTGTGACCAATCATAGCATGAGCTTACTCATTTAGGAGAAACGGTTCTCTTTCTTCCTTTCTTTCTTGCTCTGTTAGGATCTTCAACTTTACATATGGATGAAAATTTTTTCCCTTGGTATTGTTTAGTAATTTCCTTTCACCACAAAAAATGTGGGAAAAATGGCAAAGAGTTTCCTTGATCTCGAAATCTTACTTTAACAAGTCTTCTTTAGTGGTTAGGCTTTGGAACATAGTTTCTGTGATTTCTATCATTCTTGGAAAAAAGGGGAAATGCAAATACAAATTAGGGTACAAGTGAATACCCTTGTAACTGGTTTGACTACTTGATGACAGGATACTTTGGGTCATCGGGATTGGGTTCAGAAAGTTTGGAGAGATTATGCCCAATTTCTGAAATCTGGAGTTGCTTGCACTTTCTAGCTCCAGCATTGTCAACTGCTCATTTATTTGCAGATTCTTCCAGGGTTGAGAGCACATATAAGCAATGCATTGGTTGCTTTTGCAAAGGAGCTTGTGAACTATAGAGAAATCACTGAGTCCAAGGCATGTATTAGTATTTGGTTGTGTTGTGTCTTTCTGACTTGTATTTTTTTACTATATAAATATATTTCTTACAGTGGATGACATCTAAAACGTTGTCTACTTTTGCTGCCTATTTCACCTTATTCTGTTTTATAGTTTTCTTTGTTTTTTCCTCCAAAAGACTGGTCAGGGTGCTCTTCTTCTGACTATTCTTTCAAAATACTGTGAAGGTACCTAACTGTTCCAACCTTCTGGATTCTTAGCTCCTTAACAACCTTTATGTCTTTGATATCCTATATTCCCACTAATACTCGCCTTCCTTTATAGTTTTTAACTGATATTCCACATATAATTGAATTTACAAGTTTGGTAAAGGTATTTCAGACTTTTTGCTGTTGAAACAGCATTCTCCTCCGTTGTAGAGGGAAAAAACGAGGACATGCCTACAACTGAGCTTTCAGGAGGAGCACAAATTCACTATATTTTTCAATCAATATTCGTGAAGTGCCTAGAGGTATATACATTTGTATTTACATGAGAAGTTATCATATTTATATTGATGCTATGCCAAATCTGTATATATATAACTGAATTAATCTTGTCTTGATTTTGGTTTTCTTTGTATGTGTTGACAATAAAGAAAATCTTCTGCTTTAAATCTATAGATGGTCACCAAATTTGAAAGCTGGGTACAGGGTATTGGAAGTTATAGTTCTTTTTGCTTTGTTTCACATAGACACTGAATTTAGACATCTAATCTTGCATTAAAACGTTTCTAAAATAATTGCATCTCTAGTCTGTGGCTTCCTGCTATGGAATTTTACATATCAAAACCAAGTTGCTAATGTCTGAATCTGTGTTCACTTGTTTGCTGTATTTGCAGATTGGAAAATAGACACCAAAGAGTATTATTATTATTATTATTATTATTATTATTATTATTATTTTGTTCAAAGAATGATTTGAAGCTTATCCTGAATTCTTTAGCCATTTTATCAACAATAAAAAGGGAGCAATTTGATCGATATTTTTAGTGAAGGAAGAAAAGAAAATGGTTAAATGAACTAATGCAGTTGTTTATTTCATTCATGTGATTTAAGCACTGGTGACCTAATCTATTTAGGATCATAATAAATATTACTGACATCATTAGATGATTTGACATGCTTAATAGGTTAACAACGGGTTTTTTCCCTTTCTCATTCCATCATATTTGCCTTATTTTGATCTCAAGAATGTTTTTCTTCATTTCATGTGGAATGATGGTCAGTTGAATCTTTTGGCAACTCCACATTTTAGTAGTATGGATATTTTCGCTTTAGTGCTGTGGCCATTCTTAATTGTATTAAGTATGGATGTCACACACAGGGTTGCATTCCCCAAGGGTCAATAAGAGTAAACATTTGACGGTAATAAAAGGCAGAATACATTGCAGATGCTGTAACACACAAAGACATTAAATGCTTATTTGGAATTTTTGCGTGCCTATTGAATGTTTAACATAATATTGCTTTGTTATTGAAATATCCATTCTTCTAGCCCAAGACATATTCTTTCTTTTTTAATAAATTATTTTCTTCAAAATCTGTCATATATATATATATATATACCTAAAACCATTGAAATTTTCTGTTTTTTTAGCTTTAGGAATATGTTTAATTTTATATTATAACCTTTTTTCTTTTATAGCGCTATATAAACCTTTAACAATTAAAATGTTTTTTACTTATAATTAATTTATATTCTAAATTATGACACAATTTTCAAGCGTAGGATACTCTTGAAAAATTTCTCTATCTTTTACTGCATTGAATTTGAACAAATCTCAAATTGGCTATTTCTTATTCAATGGAAAAGTTCAGCACATGAGCTAAATAAACTTGGGATAGGCTGTTACAGGTCAACACTCTCAACCCTTGGTTTCTTTGAGCTTGATGTAATTAAATGGACCTTGCAGGAAGTTGATCCATGTGAGGATTTGACGGATGGTGATATTCGATCTGCCATACAAAACGCAACTGGTCCTAGATCAGCATTGTTTGTTCCTGATGTAGGGGTTCCTCAGTATTTTTTTTAATAAAAGCTTTTGTGCTCAAATTATTCTCAATTCGTATATCAATTAAACAACTTCTGTTCCTTCTTGAGGATTTTTTTATTTTTTTATCTGTTTCCATGCAATTAGGTGCCATTTGAAGTTCTTGTGAGAAGACAAATAGCTCGGCTATTGGATCCAAGCCTTCAATGTGCTAGTTTTATATACGATGAATTAATAAAGGTAACGATTAATGGCTTGCCATTTCTTCTACGCTTTACTTCACCATCCTATTAATATACTTGTATATATGTATTGTTTCTTCATATCAGCCTTTGCTGTATGGTGAATGAGCTGCAGCGGTTTCCTATCTTAAGAAAGCGCATTGATGAAGTCATAGGGAACTTTCCGCGAGAAGGTCTTGGACCCTCAGAGAATATGATTGAGCACATCATAGAAATGGAGGTATATGGGATTCCAAATTCTTTTAATAATAGAAGGGAATATCAATATATGCTTCATTGGTTCCACTTTCTCTATCTACTTCTATAATCATGTCATTAGTGGACAATCAATGATAGATATTCAAACTGCGGTAAATTTTCAATGACCAAGCTTGCTTCTGCTATACAAACCGTTCCAACAAAGTGATTTATACCACAAATGGTGCCCCAAATGGAAACCACTGACATGCTGCTAGGCAGCTAGTTAGTGTCGATTTTTATGGTCAGTCTATCATTGCCAAAAATTCAACTTCCTTTTACTAATTTAATTTTAAATTACTCAAATTTGCAGATGGACTACATAAATACTTCTCACCCAAATTTTATTGGTGGAAGTAAGGCATTAGAGATTGCAATGCGACAGATGCAATCTTCTAGGATTCCTCCCTCAATTTCAAGGCAAAGGGTATCCATGATTATATATCCCATCATGTTTCATCCATATACGTCTATGTAGGGGATTATAATTTACTCTCACACCTTAACTTGTCTCTCCACCCTTAATATCTGATAGGATGGCATGGATACTGATAGGGGATCAGCCTCTGATAGGTCTCCAGGTATTTTTCGAAGGCAAGCTAATGGATTTGTGGCTGATCAGGTATGTAATTGTCTGATTTTTTGTGTGTTATCAATTAGAGTAGATAATTTCATCCAAAAACAGTTTATTTCTTTAATTTGTAGTTTGAAGGGTTCAAGATATTTAGCAGAGCATAAACTACATTTTATACTCGTTGTGAATTGGCTAAAAATAACCGCCCCTAGGGTAAATGAGAGAAAAACATTTTGGCCCATTGATAGGAAATTAGTTTTCAATAAATGTTATGGCATGTATATTTCTGAACCTTCTGATGTGCTCTGTTATTCATAGCATTTTTCCGAGGTTGAATTCAGTTTTTAGCTACCGTGATTACCTTAAGGAGACCACATCACACAACATTGTCATTATTATAGTAGTAGTAATTTTTTGGTGGGGTTTTCTCCTCAAAATCTTGGTAATTTACTTATAGTTTTTTAATTGTTTAGGGGTGAATGAAACAATTCAATACCCTTGATTTGTTAAACGGCAAAGAGTTCAGGAACCAAATTTTTTCATGGCATCATATATTTTAGTTGCCCTCCCTTGAGCAATTCTTTGTTGGAGGAAACATTTTGTTGGTGCCCTCAATTCATCTTTTAGGCCAACATTGACAATCACTTGCACTCAGAAGCAATTTATCAAACTTTTACCAACCACATGTTTCTACTACTCTGATTTGGTGGGATATTTTCTCATTATTATGTGTTCTCAAAGATCTATGTTACTGTTGCTCCTTCCTCATTTTTTCATAGTTTTTTATTTAATTTTTTTATCATATATTTTGTATAACCCTGTAAAAGGGCAAAGAGTAGCTTTATAAAAGGTTGGTATATTTTTCAAGGAATGTACATAGAAACCAATATTTATTAGCTAAAATATACAAAACCTTTATAAACTTTAGGTCAATTATATATATGAATTCTGACTTTTTTTTTTTTTTGGGTAATACAACGGGAACAATACCCAAACCTTTGACGTTTTAATTTTAACTTTTTTAATGTTTTAATCTTTAACATTAAACACCCAAAGTTAATGTTAGAATTAAAACATTTAAAATGTTAGATTTAAACTTTAAAACACTAGTTCAGGCAAAGAAAACTAAAAAATTAAACACCATGGAGTTATATGCATATGATCCAGAATTCTAGGATTTCCTAGCATTTTAGCATTTTTTAAAATATTTTTTTCACATCTATTTTATACCAATGTTTTAAAAGTCAAACCAAAGCGGGTTATGATTCAAATGATCGGAATGGTCTAGCCGTTTGGCCGAACTGATGACACAATAATTAAATAAAAATAATATTATATATATATAATGATAATATAAATATAAAAAATAAATACCTGAATATAATATATATAGATATGCTAGGTATACACTATTAATTAATAAAGACAGATAAAAATAATGCAAATCAATTAAATGAAATAGTAATTTTTTAAATAAAAAATGATAATATTGGACAAATATTTTATAATTTAAAAATAAAAAATAAAAAATACTAATCAAACATGCATTTATAATTTATAATTATATAAAAATATGCATCCACCCTCAGTTTAAAATTTCTTTATTACTTGAGCATAATATCCACATATCATTGACAAATCCCTATTTTATTATATATATTCATATTTTATTTGAGGATTTTATTATGATAATTGAGTTTAAAATGTCTCTTTTGTGGTTAATTGTGATTAAATGTGTTTAAATGAAATTAAGGTTGAAAAAGGGTAAAAATGTCATATATTTTATTATTTACCTTAATTGATTAATTTTTGGAATATAAGCTATTATATTTTGAGTTCATTTTAATTGCAGATTAATTTGGTGATAATTACATAAAGGAACCCAGAATTTTTAAGTAAAATAAATTGACGAAGGAATAAATCAGAAGAAATGTCATAAAAGGGCCCACGAGTTTTGAGAATCATTGTTATACCCATAAACGTTTTTAATCTTTCAATGTAGTCCCTCCTAAAGATTTTGATATTTTCCTTGTGGTCCCTTGGTAAAAACACACCGTTTTGACCAAGGGATCCGACTTTACAGGACCCGCCTGGTCTTCTCTGCTGGAAATAAAAGAAAAGAAGAGCTGAAAGCGAGCAGGAGGAGGCGAAGACAGAACCGAGAGGTCGAGATTCACTGAGGGGGAGCGGCCGCAGCTTCATTTTTGCCAATCACCACATCTCCGCTCCCTCATCGCCTCCCATCATCTCCCATCTACCATCACTGTCGCCATCATTCCTTCCCGCCTTGCATCTATCGCCGGTGACCTTCGAACTTCGTTCCTTCAAGCTTGATCTGAAAAATCAGAGGCGCTGAGACAGAGAAGCTCCAGGAGTAGCAGCAAGCTTGGTGTGGAGCGAGAGAGGAAGTCCATAGCTGAAAACCAAGACTTCTGGCGTGTCTCATTCTCCAACGTTCAATCCCAGTCCGTGGTTGCCTCAGTTCTGACATCACCACAAGCTGTGGCTCATCTGAATTTTTCTGGAATCATATTCAGCCATCAATTCAGTTCCAGGCCGTGGTTTCCTCTGCTTTTGAATTCATTATAGCCATAGCTTCTCTGTTCTGCCTCTGGATTAAATTTCAGCCCTGAGCTTAATTTGTTTAGTGCTAATTTGTTAATTAATTCAGGGTTTTACATGGCTGAATGTTTGAATCAGAGTGTGATTGTATTTCTTGAAGCTTTTCTTATGAGTGGCTAGGCAATTTTATACTCTTGGAGATGAATTTGAGATGACTTGAGTTTACATGTGCTTCAAAGAGGAGTTTATTTTACCTATAGTTCATTATATTTGTGATGTTTTAGGTTTAAGAATTCATTTATATAATGAGACTATGATTTTAGTTATGGTTTTTATGGATTGAGTTGTTGTGATTTGGAATTTGTAATGAGGATTTGTACTCATCAATATATATGGTTATATATATGTTTATCTATTATTCCATTGTTTCTCTCTATTTAACATGATATTGTTGGATAGTTTGATTAAATTGGAATTGTAGTTGAACCTAAATGCATTGCTTATTCCATAGTCACTCTCTAAGAGGTTTGAATAATGCTTAAATAAATGGGTTCATGAGTTTAAGCATTAGACTCAATGGTAATTGAGATTTGGTAATTTAGGAAACTTAGAGAAACTCATTATACTAAGAGGGCTTAATAGCATTTCAAGGATAGAGGTTTCTCTCTTGTGATGCTAGACTCATTGGTTAATAATGTTTGGTATATTAGAAGCTTAGTGTATTAACTCTCTAAATATTTTAATTGAGCAAGGATACTGATTGAAAATTATCATTTCCAAGAGCATCTTCTTCATTTGCATTTCTTACCCACTTTCATTCCTCCTTATTTGAAAAATCCAAAAAATATATATTTTAAATTGCATTCAATTCATAGTTTTAGAAATCAATTAATTAAGTTTTACCCTTATCATTTTTGCATTGTAATTATTTAGTTTACTAGGAATTAGTTTCATAATCGGCTCATTGATAAGAGAACGATCCTGAGTTGTTTACACTGTATTGCATTTAATTCGTGGTAATTTGTTATTAGACCCTAAGGCGGCTAAGGTTGTGTCAAATCAATGGCGCCGTTGCTGGGGAGCCAAGAAATTGGTTTCTTAGTAACTAAGTGTCAAGTATTTTTTGACCGAGTTGAGCCTTTAGGATTTTTACTTTCTAGTATTTTCATACTTTGTCATAGTTTACATTGCGTTTTAGTTAGTTTAGATAGTTTTGCATGTTTTACATAGCACATTGCATCTTTGCATAGAAATTTTTGAAGAAATACAATAAATATCTTGATTTTTCTTTGTTTTTGCATTGTCATTCTTGCATTTTTCTCACTTGAATTTTGCATGCCTTGTGCTTGATTGATGTAAAGTGGTGTCATTGCATTCAAATTGATTGTGGATAACTTTCTTTTGATGCTATTTGAGTGCATGATTCCAATTTCCAAGTTACAATGTTGATGATATAATTCTCCATGTGAATAGTGAGCATTTTTACAATACAATTGCCAATTTTCTTCTTGTCCATACACATTATACATACTTGCACTCATTCCATTTCATATATTTTCCTTGAATTTGTGTGTAAGACAATTTTGGCACTACCATTGACTTTTGCATTGATATAAGTAATTGTGTTTTTCAAAATACAAATATGGACGGTGATGGTAATGATGGACTAAGGAGAAGAACCATAAGGGATGTCACAAGATTTGACTTGACTTATGACCCTTTCAGTGTTGCATGCCCTAACTTTGAGGTTAATTTTGAGCTTAAAGGACATTTGCTTGCTTCACTACCTCATTTCCATGGACTTGAAAAGGAAAACCCTTACAATCATCTCAAAGCTTTACACTTAGCTTGCTCCAATATGAAGCCGATTGGTGCTCGTTTAGATGATGTGTTGTTCAACGCGTTCTATTTCACTCTGGAAGGGAAGGCCAAAGATTGGTACTTGATGCTACTAAGAAATGTTAATGATGCTCTTCATTCTTGGGCTAATTTGAAGAAAGCCTTCTTGGACAAATACTTTTCTGATGCAAAGATTGCAGACCTTAAAAAGGAGATCTATTCTGTTAAGCAAGATCCTTTAGAGTCATTTTATGAATATTGGAGCCGGTTTAAAGGGCTTCTAGATCAGTGTCCGCACCATTAAATTGGTGATGAACAATTGATTAAGTACTTTCATGATGGTCTTCTTCCTAATGAGAAGGGTATTCTAGATGCCACAGCTGACGGTTCTTTGGAAGATTGTACTGCTGAAGAGGCATGTGCTCAAATTTGAACAAGAGCTAGAAACACTCAACAATACAATGTAAGAGAGCCAAGAGGAGTCTATGATCTTGGTTCCAACAAGAGGATGGACTCACTTGAGTCTAAGATAAACATAGTCACTTCCTAACTTTCCTTCATTACATCTGAGCTCCGGAATCTGAGTGTTCAACAAGTGACTCCTCCTCCTTTTTCGCAAGCTCTTGTGTCATCTAGTTGTGGTAGTTATGATTCTGTGATGCACATTACAAGCTTATGTCCTAACCGCCATGAGGAAGTTAATGCTATGTATCAAGGGGGATCAAACTCTAAATGGGATCTTAATTCCAACACCTACAATGAAGGTTGGAAAATTCATCAAAGCTTTTGGTGGAGTAAGGATGAACCTACTCCCTACAACACTTCTTCTTCTCAAGCTTTGCAAACTCAACCTTATGTTCCAAACAATGATGACTGCATCTCGCAACTTCTCAAGTGTGTCCAATCTATGCATGATGATATGAGCAAGAAAGATGCTAGAACTGAAGAAAGATTTACAAGTTTGGAACGTAAGATGGAGCAATGGGAGATTAAGTCCACTGACTTGAATTCCTTTATCACTCAACTCTCAGATGGCATTAGTGACAAGCAAGCTAAGTCTAGTGGTGTTATGCCTTCTAATATGGTCATCCATCCTAAATCTCTTAATGCTTTGACCTTGAGAAGTGGTAAAACGGTTGGGTTTAAGGACAATGATGATGATGAGGCAGTGGATGAGGAAATCATAGTGGATCCACCTCCAAGAAATGATAAGGCTCCTGATATAACTCTCAAACCAATAATGACTTGTTAGAGGTGTAAGACAAGGGCACAATCAAAATCTTTGCCAGTTCCTCAACTCTCTCAATTGCAAGAAAATGATGAGTCTTCTCAACTTTTTAAAGAGCAAGCTCATCATTCTAAGAGCAAACAAGAGAAGAAACTCTTGGAGAAGATTTCAAAGACACAATATCAAAAGTAAAATGGAGAGGTGATTGCACAAGAAGATGAAAGAGCCAAGAAGTCATCCAATTACGAGCTTCCACTTAAAGGTAATGAAGTAAACATTCATGATCTTCCTTTTCCACATTCTTACTTAGCTAGTCAAAGAAAGGCTAATGAGAAACAAGATAATGACTTGCTTGACATGTTTAGTAAGATTAAAGTGAATGTGCCATTGCTTGATTTGATTAAGAAAATTCCTAAGTATGCCAAATTTCTTAAAGAGGTTTGCACATATAAGAGGAAGTTTCAACCAAACAAGAAAGTACAATTGTCCTCTAATGTGTCTGCTTTGTTTAAGCCACAACTTCCAGTTAAATGTTAGGATCCTGGTTCATTTAATATTCCATGCACCATATGAAAGACTACAATCCCTAAGGCTTTGCTTGATCTAGGAGCTGCAATTAATATGATGCCTAAATCTCTATATGGAGACCTAGGGGTGAACACCTTGAAACCTACCTCTATGATGCTACAACTAGCAAATCAAACCATAAGGTATCCTGATGGTATCTTAGAAGACATTTTAGTTCAAGTTGAAGATCTAGTCTGCCCTTCAGATTTTTATGTGCTAGATATACCTAATACTTATGGGGATGGAGCTTTAATCCTAGGTAGACCCTTTCTTAGAACTGCCAACATTGATATTAGTTTGCAAAGGGGTTCTATCACAATATCTATTGGGGATAGGTCTGTGAATTTCAACATGTATGAGCAAATGAAGCAACCACATGAAGATTATTCTATGTGTGATGTTAATTTTATTGATGGTTTGCTTGTTGATGAGAATGATGGTGATAATGACATGCACACCTCACCCACTAATTTCAATAACACTTCTTTTCTCCCTCTTTCATATGGTGTTGACGTGAGCTGTCCCGACACTTCACAATTGGGTTACACTCTTTCCATACCATCAAACTGTTTAAATACTAATTATGTGCTTGTGAAGTCTACTACTAACCCCAATGAGTTTGAGAAAGGCTTTGTTTATGATAATCTTGCAGGAGTTAGTAGAGCTGAGAAGACTTCCAGGAAGGAGTTGTCCAAATTTTTCAAGGAGCTACGTGCCTTGAATGCTAAACACGGACCATTGAGGGTGCCTTGTGCTATCAACTCTATCCTATCTCAACCTCCAATTGATATGATTAATGAAGCAAAGGTTGTTGCTACTATGGACATGGAGAAAGTAGAAAGTGAAGGGGAAGTAGTGGAGCCCATCCCTCCAAAACTCCTATTCAAGAAGAGGCATAGGCGTCGACTTCCAATCATTACTACACCACAAGTTGCTTTGACATACCTCCAAACCTTTGATGAAAGCTATAAAGATCCTTTCCTAATGGATAGTCAAGAGACTCAATTTCAAGTTGGTGACAAGGTCATTGGCCTATCTTCTACGTACACAACACTAAGTGATGAACGACAAACACATTTTGTTGGGCCATTCAAGATTCACTCCCTCTGTCACCATGAGAAGGTCATATTGATGGATGCTCAAGGCAACTATTTCCAAGTAAAGAAAGAGTGCCTTCGTCTTTTGAAGGGGAGCTATAAGCCTCCAGAAAACTCAGGTTGCTTCTTTCCTTTCCTTGTCTTACCTACCATGCTAGTGATTACTTGTGTTATGTTGTTAGGCATGTGTGTTTGTAGGATCAATATGGGGGAAGAGGCCATTCTAGTAGAAAAGGTAGTTTTTAGGATTTTGATAGTAGATTTAGGATAATAAATCCCCATTGCATGTGTCTCTTGCCTATATCTTCACTTGTGCTTGATTGTTTAGTCATGTATTGAGGACAATGCAAGAATTGAGTGTGGGGGAGGGATTGCTATAGTCATAATGTTTTGATTCATGAATTTGAAAAAATTTGAAAAAAATTGTTGAACTTGAGAATTGATTTGTGAAGTGCTTAAAGGACCCCTATTTTCATTTTCCTAATGCAACTCCTTGGCATATTTTTATGGAAATTTAAATGCATGATGATTGTGAAAGTCAATCATTTCTAAGTATAATTGCATTAAGCTTGAATAATCCCTTTGCTTGATCAATTGAGTGATTGGAGTGTCTTTAGTGCAAATTTATTAATTTGGATACCTAGCTTGATTTTAGGAAGTTGATATGGTAGAGAGAAGCCTTGTTGGAAGATTCTTGAGCCTTGATTCTATTTTCTCATCATGTATGTGTATTCACCTATTCTCTAGTTAATCTCTAGAACTTGTCTAGGTTCTTTTTCAAAGCTACATTAATGCCTTGGATTTGTAGTATGATAGGGGCATTCATTTCATCACCCATTTACCCAAACACAAACTATTCATCATTTACCTTTAATTACCCCCTTGAGCCATTCACTTTCGTTTCTATTCATTATACAAATGCTATGTTTGCATCCTTTATCAATTTCTTCCTAGCATTATGGTTTAAAAAAAAGTGTTATTGTATAAGTGAAAAGAAAAGTGCCATGTGAATAGAAAAAGAAAAAAAAGGAAAATAGAAAGAAGAAAAAGAAAAAAAAAAAAAAAGAGAAAAGAAACAAATAAGGCACTATGGTAAAATATGTTAATTAAGTTTAGTTATGTAGTGCTAAGTGATCTAGCAATTTATTTGGTGCAAGCATAGTATTTTGTTACATTTTCCATTCCATTTAGCCTCTTTCAACAATAGAACCCTAAAAAGTCCCCCTGACTATGGATTCATGACAAAACTAGTGGTGGAGATAGTAGAATGGTAGATGCTATGATAGGTGAATTGAGTGAAATTTCCTATGGTTTGAGAGATGAGAGAAACACTTATTCCCTTGAGAACTCTATCATATTATTCTTTCTTGGTTTTGTGATGTATTCAAATTGGTTTCTTTGCATTAATAATTTCCATGAGCTTTAATTGATTTGGAATTGTGGTTATTCAATCTTAATGTAATTGCATTCTTGAATTACTTGATGATTACAATATTAGGCATATTTTTGAAAACTTCGGTTTTATTTTGCCCAGGAGTAAAAAAGGCTAAGTGTGGGGGAATTGATAAATCCCTATTTTATTATATATATTCATATTTTATTTTGGGATTTTATCATGATAATTGAGCTTAAAATGTCTCTTTTGTGCACTACTACAAAAAACCAAATCTGTGGCGTTTATAATTGCATTAGCTGTGGCGCTTGCGAAATGCCACCTATCTTAACGCTACTAAAAAAAGCTGTGGCGCTTGGAAGCGCCACAGATTTTTAAATTTTTTTTTTAAAAAATTACCTCCTGTGGCGCCTGACCTGCCAGGCGCCACAGGAAGCTTACCTCCCGGCCAGGCGCCACAGGATGTAAGCCTCCTGTGGCGCCTGGCCGGTCAGGCGCCACAGTAGGCCTATACCTCCTGTGGCGCCTGGCTGGCCAGGCGCCACAGTAGGTGTTATTTTTTTTTTAAATTTTTCGTTCTGGTTATTTTTAGCATATTTTTTCCTCATATTTTTTTGGGTTTTTCGTATTGGTTTTTTTTTTAGCATATTTTTTCCTCATGCATATATAATTATCCCATGCATATATCTCCCATGCATATATAATTATAGTCTGCAAGGTTTAATAAGAACAATAATAGATAACTTTAAAATGATACCAACAAATGATTGATTAGATAAAGTAGTAATGAAAATTGTTATACAATATACTGTAAACCTAGTTGAATGAAATATAATACAACAAATTCAACTTGAACAAACATGCATGACACAACAATTGGCAATTAGAAACAACACAAAAAAAACTAGCTAGTGAATTTAATAGTAAATATAGCTACCTAGGGATTTGCCTAAACACATATTCACACCATTCCTCGATCACTTCATTAACCTGATGGTCTGTCAAAGCGTCACAACGTTGATCTTCATAATACTACAGATATATACAATCAGACACAAGTTAGAACGAATTAAAATCAGTAAAACATAACTGTCAGGCACTAATTCAATTTGATTACAACACAATATGAAGTGCAACTAAATGACTTACTTTTTAAGGAATAAATGGTTGATCATGCATAATAACATCCTTCATAAATTTCATGATATAGTACCCACAATCATTGTCATTAGGTTGGAAAGGGCACTGCAATAATATAATGCAATATTTAACTCTGTTCATGAATAAAAAGTGTTTACTAACAAAGTCTAAGTAAAGTCAAATATCAATACCTGTATCTTCTTCCAAGGATAGCTAAGGCGGGGGTCAGTAGCTTTAGAATAATTTAACGAGACAGACGACCGATACGCAGTCAATGCGCTAATAAAAGAAACAGAAAGTGATTACTTCTGGTTATTCAATCATGTTCGCAAATATTTATTTATAGGCATGTATACTTACCTACTGATCAATAGCAACATATAAAAACAGTCTTGTGGAATACCATTTTGTAGAGGATCCACATAATAAATACAAGGGCCTGAAGGTTCCGCTGGATTGATAACGATCAATATCCCATGGCGCCTAAAATATATTTTAAAAATATTTTTTGAACAATCATGTTATGATAGAAGTTAAACAATAAAAACAAAAATTGTACCAATAATAACTTACCCCGCATTATACGGCACTAAAAATAATGTATTTGCTGTCGCTTTCTTGATAAAGTAATCTTTCAGCTCATTAGACTGCGCAGTCACATCTATTTTACCCTCATGATGACCAACGAGAAAAGGGTTGACAAATGCGAATTGGACCCTGTGTGTATCCATTAAAACGTCCTAGTCCAAATGCCTGGTATGAAACATACAGTGTCATGAGAAACAAAAGAAATGGAACGAGATATATTAATAACAGTGATAAACGATGATAGTGAAGTACCTTATCCAGATGTTGATAGCCGAAGCACTAACCCAATCACGAGCACATATTTCCTGCACGACCTCGGCAGTAATATAATCAACTAGACCACCAACACTGTAGATATGTCTTGCAATACGTAATTGCACTACTCCCTCACCGATCAATTGTGGTGCAATCGATATTAATTGATCGAGATATGAGGTATGTCTTCTTCTGCTCTGTTGGCTGGCCGATGCTTTTGACTTGGGTTGTGTTGTTGAAGACTTTGAAATCTTACCTCTACAAAATAGCACTAACACAAATATATATTAAATACGTGAAATAATATTAAATAAATGATTTTGATTTTTGGAAAACAAATAATTTGAAGATCTAAGATGGCTAAGTAGCTTGAGATATCCCATGCACCCCAGGCCTTAATATACACAGTACTTAACTAATTTGGATAGATCAACAAAATTAGTTTTTTATTTCAAATATATGTTAGTTTCTCTAAAATACGACCCTTTCAAGTCATTTGCATTGAAACTATACCTTATTGTAAACTCTTTTAGCATGTGCAATCAATATGGATAGTTAAGGGGAAAAAAAATACGTATAGGAACAAAATGAATTGAAGTTTTGTATTCAAGACCAAATTCAAATCCTAGCTAGCTCTTATATTAAAAACTAAAAATAGTTTTTTTTTTATTTTTTTGATACTATGAACAAAGAGTCTAGGTATTAATAATGAACACAAGAAAGCAAGACGATGTATTCCATGGTGGAACGTGAAAACCCACCCAACCAAAAAAGAAAAAAAAATGGGGGGAGGCTCTATGTTTTCTTATTGCTTTTATGGTTTTATAAAGATTGCATTGACTTTAAGATGTGAAAAAAGCCACATGTTGGATCACTTGATTGGATGTACCTTTATCATATCCTACTTTCTTAGTTGACGTACACTCATTATATTCATACAAAAAGGTTTCAAGATAATTACGTTATTGATATTAACATTATATATAATTGAACTGCACAAACATCATATCGTAGGGCCTCCAAAATCACACGTGGACCCTTTCTTTCTCATAACCTATCTTCTTGCCCTATTATTATTATTCTCTTCCTCCCTTCGTCAAGGTTTTCCCTCTGTTTTTCACTCCTCTTGTAGGCCCTTTCCATACCCATTATCTTTTCCCCCCTTTCCTCCCTATATATATATGTGTGTGTGTATTCCTTTCTCTCTGTCTTTCCCTTTTGAAATATTTGGGGCTTAGAAATTCCATCAAACTCGCAAAAATGCTGAACCAAAAGAGAAGGCCCCATAGCATATGGTTAGCATCCTCAACCAACCACCGAAAAGTGATACCTATTCATTCCTAATAATGACAAAATCTTAATCTAATTCGTTACTGTGTGCTATATAATTTGAGAATAATCCTTATATTAGATTGACGTCCAAATAAATTCAACTGCTATATCTGAAAAATCTCTCAATAAATATAAATATACATGTATGCGTGTCATAACAGGGAAAAAATCAAAAAAAGCATCGCAAGCATGCCATAAAGAAAAAAAGAGCACGCAAAACAACCTGAAAAAAAAATTAATAAAAAGAAAACGCAAGTTGAACTTACAAGTTGATCAGTGCAGTGGAGTGGGGGACAACGTAATTGCCGTTGGTGACGCAATCTTCAGTGAGGGAAGGAAGAAATTTGAGCGCTAGCTACCAAATGGAGTGGGGACCAAAAGAGTTGAAGACAACGGAATAATATGGAAAGAAGTGGGGTTGGCAGTTGGAAAAATACAAAAACGTGTGCGCGTGTGGGTGTAGTTTTAAGATATGAAGATGAGAAAATGGAGGGACGGGGTGCACGCACAGATGGAAGGGAAAGTGATAGTGGGAATAATTAAAGATAGAGAGAAAGAGATGGAGGGGGGGTGCAGGCGGGAAATGAAAGAGATTGGGGGGGGGAGGCGAGAAAACAAAAGGGGATAAGGGGGGGCGGGTTGGGATCTCATTGGTGGGGAAGGGATAGGATATCCAAATTTTTTTTTTTAAAAAGGGTCAGGGGTGGCGCCTGGCCAGGTAGGCGCCACTCCTGACAAAAATTATTTTTTTTTAAAAAAAAAGGATCAGGGGTGGCGCCTGGCCAGGCAGGCGCCACCCCTGACAAAAACTTTTTTTTTTTAAAAAAAAGGGTCAGGGGTGGCGCCTGGCCAGGCAGGCGCCACACCTGACAAAAATTTTTTTTTTTTTAAAGGGTCAAGGGTGGCGCCTGACCAGCCAGGCGCCACACCTCACCATAAGCTAGTGTGGCGCCTGGCACGCCAGGCGCCACAGCTGCTACCACCTTGTCAAGTGTGGCGCCTGGCTAGCTTGACCACACAAGCTGTGGCACCTACCCTCCCAGGCGCCACAGCTGGTTAAAAAAAACATATAATATAGAAAAAATAATAAATGAGCAGCTGTGGCACTTCATTAAGGAAGGGCCACAATATGTGCGCCACCTTTCAACCTTTTTGTAGTAGTGGTGGTTAATTGTGATTAAATGTGTTTAAATGAAATTAAGGATGAAAAAGGGCAAAAATGTCATATATTTTATTATTTACCTTAATTGATTAATTTTTGGAATATAAGGTATTATATTTTGAGTTCATTTTAATTGCAGATGAATTTGGTGATAATTACATAAAGGAACCCAGAATTTTTAAGTAAAATAAATTGACGAAGGAATAAATCAGAAGAAATTGCATAAAAGGGCCCATGAGTTTTGAGAATCATTGTTGAACCCATAAACGTTTTTAATCTTTCAATGTAGTCCCTCCTAAAGATTTTGATATTTTCATTGTGGTCTCTTGGTCAAAACACACCGTTTTGACCAAGGGATCCGACTTTCCAGGACCCGCCTGGTTTTCTCTATTGGAAAGAAAAGAAAAGAAAAGAAGAGCTGAAAGCGGGCAGGAGGAGGTGAAGACAGAACCGAGAGGTCGAGATTCACTAAGGGGGAGTGGCCGCAGCTTCATTTTCGCCAATCACCACATCTCCGCTCCCTCATCGCCTCCCATCATCTTCCATCTACCATCATTGTCGCCATCATTCCTTCCCGCCTTGCATCTATCGCGGTGACCTTCAAACTTCATTCCTTCAAGCTTGATCTAAAAAATCAGAGGTGCTAAGACAGAGAAGCTCCAGGAGTGGCAGCAAGCTTGGTGTGGAGCGAGAGGAAGTCCATAGCTGAAAACCAAGTCTTCTGGCGTGTCTCATTCTTCAACGTTCAATCCCAGTCCGTAGTTGCCTTTGTTCTGACATCACCACAAGCTGTGGCTCATCTGAAATTTTCTGGAATCATATTCAACCATTAATTCAATTCCAGGCCGTGCTTTTCTCTGATTTTGAATTCATTATATCCATAGCTTCTTCGTTCTACCTCTGGATTAAATTTCAGCCCTGAGCTTAATTTGTTTAGTGCTAATTTGTTAATTAATTCAGTGTTTTATATGGCTGAATGTTTGATTCAGAGTGTGATTGTATTTCTTGAAGCTTTTCTTATGAGTGGCTAGGCAATTTTGTGCTCTTGGAGATGAATTTGAGATGGCTTGAGCTTACATGTGCTTCAAAGGGGAATTTATTTTATCTATAGTTCATTATATTTGTGATTTTTTAGGTTTAAGAATTCATTTATGTAATGAGACTATGATTTTAGTTATGATTTCTATAGAATGAGTTGTTGTGATTTGGAATTTGTAATGAGGATTTGTAGTCATCAATATATATGGTTATATATATGTTTATCTATGATTCCATTGTTTCTCTTTATTTAACATGGTATTGTTGGATAGTTTGATTGATTGGAATTGTAGTCGAACCTAAATGCATTACTTTTTCCATAGTCACTCTCTAATTGGTTTTAATAATGCTTAAATAAATTGGTTCATGAGTTTAAGCATTAGACTCAATGGTAATTGAGGTTTGGTAATTTAGGAAACTTAGAGAAACTCATTACACTAAGAGGGCTTAATAACATTTCAAGGGTAGAGGTTCCTCTCTTGTGATGCTATACTCATTGGTTAATGAGGTTTGGTATATTAGAAGCTTAGTGTATTAACTCTCCAAATATTTTAATTGTGCAAGGATAGTCATTGAAAATCATTTCCAAGAGTATCTTCTTCATTTGCATTTCTTACCCGCTTTCATTCCTCCTTATTTGAAAAATCCCAAAAATATATTTTTTAAATTGCATTCATAGTTTTAGAAATCAATTAGTTATGTTTTACCCCTATCAATTTTGCATTATAATTATTTAGTTTACTAGGAATTAGTTTCATAATCGGCTACTTAATAAGAGAACGATCCTGAATTGTTTACACTATATGGTATTTAATTCGTGGTAATTTGTGATTTGACCCCGAGGTGGCTAAGGTTGTGTCCAATCAATCATCCTATCCAAAGAAAAAATTTCAAATTTGTATCTCTCGGTGGCGCAAGTGTCTTTGGTCTTTAGCCTTAATGATATACATTCTCCTACTTCTCCTATTTCCCCTGCTTTTCATCTTTTCGATGGGTCTGGACTTGTCACCCTCAGTTTCAAAACTCAAATAAAAGTACTTTTTATAGTTGGACACTTTTTCAGGAGGGAAAATTAGGTGGGGTTATAGTTGGGCACTTTTTCAGAAAAGACTGAAAAATCATAATCACGAAAACACCCATGAAACCCTGAAAGTAGAGCTGCCAAGGGCAATTTCATAATTTGATATCGAATTTGATAATTCCGAGTCTGGAAATGGATTCCTTGGGCAAAAGTATGTCAGGATAGCCCTTGTTAAAATTTTAGGACAGTACAGTCGAGCCGGGCCGGCGTCCCGGGGGCATTTTGATAAATTTTCACTATAGGCTAATATAACCACAACAAATGCTGTGGAAGTGTCTAAAAAGATACATGGATAGGTTATAACATATTTCTTATACATTTGGTATTTTAAGACCGAGTTAGGAGCCTAGAGTTGGCACATACTACGAGGTGATCATCTCGAGGTTAAAAAGGGTTGAGGTAGGGACATTATCCTTCATACTTTATGCCTTAGTCTATATGAATTTGTGGTTGCCATGGTTTGTACTTTTATTAATTAACATGGTATGCCTAGAGAGGGTAGTTAGTGCTAGAAGTGCACTTGCACCTGAGGGGTTGGATGAGAATCCAACTAGTGTACGAGTAGTTAGGTTGGAACCCTACTCATGTATACATGACGATGTGTTATATTGTTTATTAATGGGTGCATTCATGGTGCGTATCATATTTACTTATCATATGTTATGTGAACGATAATATATTTCTGCTGAGATTCCTCAGAATCTCACCCGTTTTTCTAAACAAAAATGTCCTAGTGGGTGCCAACGGATCGAAATGTAAGAACACAGAGATGGGGAACTGACAGACACGTTTCCCGAGATGAGACAGTGGTTATATCTAGTCTGTGTTTGGAATATTTTTGGGATTTTTTGTACATATTTGTAAATATTCTCAAATTCTACACTATCAATTCCGGTCTGTAAACAAATACTTTTATCAGTATATTTGTAATTTTCTGTATGCCTGTGGAATATGGTTTCTGTTACTCTATACATATCAAAATGGAAACGAGCGTTGACATTTACAGAGCGTGGCACTAGTAACACATGTTGGAATAACTCAGGCTATACAATAAATTACAATTCAAATAGAGCACAAATTATTCTATAATAATAGTAGAAAACTTCAAGGGATACCTCTTACTATTGCTAATCTTTGATCTTTAGAAAGAATTCATGAACTCTGAAAAGGAACATTGCAAAATAGAAGACATCAGAAGATGATTTTTCAGGTTACTCTTTTGACTAACTGCAAGGCACATCGATGACAATTGGTTTGAATGTTGTCGCTAGTAAGGAAACCTTAGGGCGCAGTCTAAGTTTTCTAATGCTTGTATTTTGTTGGCTATAAAACTAAATTGTGTTATTCCACCATCAAAAATATCACATAAATAGTCAGTCAGCATATTACCCTAATCCTAAAGTTAAGCATGGATCAGACTTACAAGGTACACTAAGGATGTTTTAATTAATCACCTAGTTAATAATAACTAATAAATATATTATAATAAATTAAAATATCTCACACTATTCCCCTGTTCACAAGTTTAGAAGGGTGAAGGAAGATATTTCTTCTTTATTTCTGCTAGTTACTTTTCATCCACACACAAGAATTTGACAGTGCCCACCTGATGAAAAGGAAAAGAGGAGAGATGGAAATAAGTTCGCTTTCTGCTACCCACAGACAACAATTATAGCTACCTTATGAAGCTTCAAGGGATTTTTATTTTATTTTTCCCTTAATATTCACTTGTTCTTCAAGCTTGAATAAGAAATAAGAAATAAGAATGTGTGTGGAAAAGACAAAAAAACCCATATGCTAGAAATGAAGTAAGGAGGGTATTTTAGCAATTAGATAAATATGGAAGAATGAAAATTCATATATACTGGCTTTTTACGTTGAAGCTTGTAACACCCCAAATTTTATTCACCAAAAATATATTGTAATTATTTGAATAATTCAATATAATGGTGAATATTCATGAATTTGGATCTTGTGAATTTTGAAATATTAATATTCATAAGGAAATGGCCAAATTAATTCAAAAATTGAATTGAATTACAAAGGGGATAGCAAAATCATAATTTTGCCAATTTAACCCAAGATTAATTATTTTCCAATTAATTTGAGTTAACTCCAATTAATCAAGGAAAATAAAAGAAAATGCATAATGTGATTATTCTTGGTGGAATAAATCAAGAATTTGTGAAATTAAGGGGGATTATACATAATTCAATTATGTGATTATGGAATGAGTGACAAATAAATTTTCCTTCCCTTCCCCTCATAATTTTCGTCCAACACATGGAAAGAAGAGGAAATTGTAAATTCAAGAAGCAAGATGAAGGTGATGTTGACAAAACTACATGCACAACTCAATGATGGCAAAGTTGGAGTGCACACAAAAGGGGAGTATGGTGATTGCATGAAGAGAAGCTTGAGTGTAGGAGTGGAGTACTTGGGTGGTTGGAAGAGGACACATGATTACATAAAAGGAGTGTAAGGATGGACTTAATGAAAGAAGCATGGGTGTTGGAGCAAAAGGGGGCGAGAGGACATCTTTTTTTTAGGAGCAAGCAAGGGAAGACAATGATTCAAGTAATGGCCAAGTCAAAGAAGAAATTATGAAGAAGAGAAGAGTGTGACAAGTGTCACATTAGAAGCCCTTGATCAAATCAATGGCTAAGATGAAAGATGACAAGATTAGTACATATTTTCCCTTCCTCCTTTCATGCACCTCACGCACAAGCCATAGAGAAAAGAGAAAAAAGTGAGTTTGTGGAGCTCTTGAAGCTAAAGAGAGAGAGGAAGAAAAATCAAGGTAAGAGCTTATGTTCCAAGGTGATTTAAGCTTCTTATTTTGTGTAGTTCATTCTCTAATCTCTTCCTTTCCATAAAATTTATTGTTTAGCAAGCAAATCTTGAGCCCAAAGAGAAAGAGAGAGGAGGACTTCTAGAGAAAGGAAAAGAACTCAAGAAGGTAACTTCACAAATCCTAAGATTATGTTAGATGTGGTTGTTGTTGATGATTATGGTTGGATTTGGTTATTTTGTTAAGTTTGTAAATTTGGAAAGTCCTAATCCTAAGGGGTTATGCTGCCCAAATTTCTTTAAATCATGATTAAGAAGTTTTTAAATAAGTTAATCAAGGATTAGAAATGGAAAAGTACAAGTTTTGGGAGCTAAAACACAAAACCCCATTTTTTTTCCATTTTTCCTTAATATTTCGGTCAGAACCAGAACTAGTACAAGGAGTTGGATTTTCATGAAATAAATGGTTCCATTGGACTCAGTGGGCAAAAATAGGTGGGGTTACAGTTGGGCACTTTTTCGGTAAAGGCCGAAAAAGCATAATTACGAAAACGCCACTGAAATCACTAAATAGGGGCTGTCAAGGGTATTTTCGTAATTTGACCATGAATTTGGCGATTTCGAGCCCGGAAATGGATTCCTTGGGCAAAAATAAGTTAGAATAGCCTTAGTCAAAATTTTGGGAAAACGTGCCATCGGGCCGGGTACGGCGGGGCCAGGCCAGGTTCTCGGGGGCATTTTTGTAAATTTTCACCATAGACTAATATAACCACAATAAACACTATGGAATAGTCTAAAATGATACTTGGATAGGTTATGACCTATTTCTGGTACATTTAATATTTTAGGACCGAGTCAAACGTCGGGACAGCACGCTTTACGAGACACTATTAAATAGGGGATATTAAAGCGTTGAGATAGGGACATTATCCTTCATAAACTATGCCATAAGTTATGTGATTGTGTGGATGCCATTGTTTTGTAAATGCACTTTATTAATAACATGATTTGCCTAGAGAAAGGCTGTTAGTGCCATAGGTGCACTTACACTGGGAGTTGGCAGAAGTCCAACCCGTATAGATTGTGGGGCTGGGCCCTACTCATGTATACATGATGATGATGATGTGTTTATATTGTTCATTAATTTGTGCATACCTTGGCGCATGACATATTTACTTTTCGCATTTTCTATGAACGATATTATGTCTCTACGGAGATTCTTCGGAATCTCACCCTATTTTTAAATAAACACCTCAGCGGGTACCAGTGGGAAAAAGGGCAAAGACGTTGACGCCGAAAAGTGAGTGGCACGTGTCTCGAGGCGAGGATATGAACGTGGTTATGCTTTAGTCTATGCCTTAATATTTTGGATAATTTGTAGATATTAAAACTTCCGCTGTATTTTCTGTTTCCGTCGACGAACAATATCGGAATTGTAAACGAACGACGTTGGGTTTGTGAACGAATATTTTTATCAGTATAATTGTACTTTTCTGTATGCCCATTGAATTTTGTCTTTATTACTCTTCGATTATCAAAATGGAAACAGGTGTTGACAAAGCTCAAACTAAAAATTTGATGGAAGGCATTAGATGCATACTTTGGAGAATCCTCATCTTCTTATTTGATACAGGTCAATTTTAGATGTAGAGATAAAATAAAAATCGTTATAATAATTGCTATATAGCTATTTGTATACCAAAAATGCTACAATGTTGAATCCAAGACTGCAATAGTAACGTTGGCTATTTTTTTTAAAGAAAAATGCAATAGGAACGCTCTATTTTTCATCAAAGATATTGCTAGAATCAATGATTCTGCTCCGAATAGCATTGCCTAGTTTGCTTGTATTTTTTCCTTTCTTTTGTTGGTTTCTTGTTTTATGTCATATAAAAATAGGAAAAACATTAATGTCAAGTTCTTTATGTCCATTTCATCAAGTTCTCTAATCACATACGACAATGTATCCGATTTTTTTAATTATAATCGTTTAGCTATAAACCCATATATAAAAAAAAGGACACATCGTCATATGTGTGATTAGATAACTTGATGTAATAAATATAACGAACTTGACATAAGTATGGTCCAAAAAATAATAACCAATGTTACGAGAGGAAAATAAAAAGAACGTTGAAATAAAATGAAAATTAAGAAGAGGCATCTTCACAAAGGTTTAGAATTCATAGATAAAAGTAAATCTATATCCATTTTCTTAACGTCATAGCTATTAACCTTTTTGATTATATTATGTAATTTTAGAGTTTATTTATGAGCCCAAAGCATGTTGAGATGATTTTCCATCAATTTATTCAAGGGAAAATCCCTATAAAATGCATTGGAAATAGGGAAATCCCAATTCAGTACATTCAAATTCAAAAATCCGGATCAGTCTACTGTCAGTACAGATGAACAATGTCAGCGCCCTCACAAGACGATTTTGCCCTTCAGCCCTCATTCTCGCCACTTCGGAAATAACAACACCTGATTCTTAATTAACAACTCCGGATTCTTGATTAACAACTCTCCTTTCTTATTTCACAACTTCCGAATTTAAGTTTCAAGGCCGATAACAACACCTCTTTTTTTATTAACAACACGCGCTCTTCATTAACAACTCCTCATTCTTGATTAACAACTCCATATTCTTGATTAACAACTTTAGTTTCATCTTTTTATTTTCACAATAACAACACCGATTTTTTTATTAACAACATCATATTCTACATTAACAACTCTCATTTCTTGTTTCACAACTTCGTAACAAGACTGGTGTTGTTATTGTGAAAGAAAAAAGATGAAATTGGAGTTGTTAATCAAGAATATAGAGTTGTTAATCAAGAATCCGGAGTTGTTAATTAAGAACCAGGTGTTGTTATTTCTGAAGTGGCGAGAATGAGGGCTGAAGGGCAAAATCGTCTTTTGCGGGCACCGGCACTGTTCATCCGTACTGACAGTGGACTGATCCGGATTTTTGAATTTGAATGTACTGAATTGGCATTTCCCTATTTCCAATGCATTTTATAGGGATTTTCCCTTTATTCAATATGCCGACTTCTCATAGATTAAGATTTAATAATGACTCATTGAATGATGTTCCATTAGATAGGCCCTTAGCTTCTTATGAATCAAGAAGCTAAGGCTTGTCTCTCATGGCACACATAATGGAAGTGGAATGAGAAGAGAATCTGATGATTATGGTGTCCAAAGCTGGAGGTTTACACGCACACAATGTCAATGGACAGAGACATTTTCCATAACATTAAAAATAAAATTATTTTCTCATAAAAAAGTTATAAAATTATTTTATTTTTATTTCAAAACATAAAATCACAAAGGGCATACTTATAAAATATGTGTTCAGTTTTCTTGATTATCAAATTAATATTTATTTCTTCAAATTAAATTGCATCCGCAACCTAGGGTTATGACTCACCAATATCTATTTTTATTCCCTCCTTCAAATATAAATATTTATCCAATATTTTAGGATTTACAAGTGATAAACAATCGGGGCCTCAAGTTTTAGGGAAAATTACACTGAAGTCCCATGGAAGAAAAAAATATGAAGAAATAATCCTGAGAAATGTCCAAATTACTGTAAAATCCCATGGGACCATTTCTTAATAAATTCTAGTTAGGAAAAGTCAAAAACACCCCTATCAAATAAATAGAGAGAGGGATGAAAAATGCTGTCAAATTAGAAGGGAACAGCTCTAGGTATAGTGGGAAAATTTGAATGAAGATCATCAACCATGGTTGAAGAGTAAGCAAGGGAATTTATGTCATCAACTCTCTTGTCTTCATTATTCCATTGGATTAATGTTTTCTGTTGAGTAGCTAAACAAATGTTTAGGTTTTGTTAATTCATCTTCATTTTGGTCCTAAAAAATGGATGCTTTTTGTTGGTATTATCCTCTATATACTTGTAAAATATAACGGCAGACCTAGATAAATGTAATGGATATGCTTTGGTTGTGGTTTCAATGTGTTTGGGTATGGTTTAGTATGATCTATTTTTTGGTTCATTGTACTGTGTTTTTACAATAGAAGAGCTAAAGAATGAAGATGAGGGTGAAAGGTTTGTGGCTACATAACCTGATATGCAAAGGAAAAAAGGTGTTGTTAATAGAAGCAGTGATAGTTGTCAATGGAGACTGATGAACTTGTTAATGACAACTATAGGTCATACTTAAATGTTTTACTTGTGGTGTAATGATATTTGGCAAGGGTTTGAAAAGTTTGCTATGTTTTTTGGTATTTCGCGTTGTTTTTACTAATTAGAAGTAGGATTTAATGAACATGGTGTGAAAGCTGTGTGGCTAGAAGTCTTGATTACGTAGTCAGAATGTGTTGTTAATAGGGGCAGCGATAGTTGTTAATAAGGCTACTGAAATTGCTAATGACAATTATATTGTGCAGGTGGACAGCGGTGATGGCTAGCACGTCTGGCAAGAATCTACTATGTTTCCTTCATATAGGGGGAAAGTTTGAAGTCAGTGGAGATGGTGATATAATATATGTTGGGGGAACAGTCAGATCTAGAAGGCCCTTATAGTGACACAGCTAATGAGACAAAATTTGTTGCGACCACCAATCACTAGAAGGCCCCCAGGAAGGCCAAAAAAAAAGAAAGGTTGAATCTTAGTTTCAAACAAAAGGGTTTATCATTGTGGCAGGTGCAATGAGGCTGGTCACACTGTAAATACTTGCAAGAATACTAATCCAAACTTATTAATTATGAGGCCTTGGGTTCATTTGATTTTGGAAAATGCATGTCATACTGTTTTTGTAAATCTGATTATAAAGAAATCTAGACCACTTGTTTTTTGCCCATTGTCTATGAATTTGTTGTTAGTTCCTTGTACATGCATTTTCAAATGTAAATGAAGATTAGATATAATATGGTTTTGTATCCCACTTTCATTTATGGAAATTTGTAATCTGATGTAAATTTAGTTGTCAATGTATGGACATAAAGTGGTTAGTAGAAGCCCATTAACTTGTCAACAGACACTCATGCAGTTGTTAATATATATATATGCAGTTAGGTTCACATATTTGTATCCCACTTTCATTTATAAAAAGTTGTAATCTGATGTAAATTCTATTATCAATGTATGGACTTTGAGTTGTCAGTGGACGTCCATTGACTTATCAATGTAGGCATACGTAGTTGTTAGTAGAGCTACCAATTATGATCACATTGAAAAATGATATTTTATGTGCATATATTTATAGATTACCCATGTTGTTGGTATTTAATATTAATTACGTTGTCATGTTATATGACTTGCCACTGGTGGCTCTTGGACTTATCAATATAAGGGCATTGAGTTGTTAATGTAGGCCCATTGACTTGTCAGTGGAGGCAAGTGGACTTGTCAAGGGAAGCCTAATAACTTGTCAATGGAGGCTCCTTGAGTTTTCAATAGAGGCCCTATCACTTGTCAATGAAGGCTAGTGGGCTTGTCAATAGAAGGCCATTAAGTTGTCAATTGTCAGTGGAGGCCCATTGACTTGTCAGTGGAAGGTCCTCCACTTGTCAATGGACACCGATTGACAACTCCATTCAGGCCCAATGCTTGTCACCAGAGGCTCTTGTAGTTGTCAATAGAGGCTCCTCGACTTGTCAATGGAGGCTCATCCACTTGTTAATGCAAGCTCCTCCTATTCTCACTGGACAATGTGTAAGGAAGAGCATCATATGCGCATTACATAAATTTAGCACTATGTTAACTCATGAAAATGACTCTATAATTCATAATTACAACAAACATCTCAAGTACAACTTGTTTGAGGTTGATCATAACAAAAAACATTACATCTATATAATGTCACTTAACTTGATCATTACAAAAAAGTTACCATATTTACAATGAGTGTGCACATGGTCATTACAATCCTTTAATATGTTGTCCACACAATCATATGTCAATCCAAGTCATGGTTTACTATGTCAAAGTTATCCACTAATGGAATGTACAATCCAAGTCAGCATGCTAATCGGTTCTCTTCCTCTTATATATGTCTTGAACCAAAGACATAACTTTTCCGCATGTTTGTTATAAGGATAAGTAACTAGCCACCACAAAAACCCAACCTTCATTTCACAGAGTTCTCTTCCTCTTATCTAGTTTTGGCTGCATTGTCTCCAATTCATAGTAGATGTCAACGTCCCCAATGAGTACAGGAATGAAGTTCGATAAACCAGGCTCATTCTCTACCACTACAAAAAAAACGTGATTTTGTATCAATTAAAAATGGGTATTAGTAGTTGTTTTAACCGCTACAAACAACATTAGTAGCGGTTCATGAAACCGCCACTAAATCCTTTATTGCAAGCGTATTTGTAGACGTTATTAGAAACCACTACTCAAGGAAAATTACCGCTACTTCATTTGTAGCGGTTGAATCCCACCGCTACAACATCGCCATGAGCAATAATCATTTTCTGGGAACTTTGTAGCGGTTATACAACCGCTACAAATATCAAAACCTGAAATTTTCAAGGTGGGAAATCAAAAGTATAAATTTTGCCCCATTTTGTAGCAAT
This sequence comes from Inga oerstediana, assembly GCA_963210345.1. Classification (NCBI taxonomy): domain Eukaryota; kingdom Viridiplantae; phylum Streptophyta; class Magnoliopsida; order Fabales; family Fabaceae; genus Inga; species Inga oerstediana. Next base: position 69,629,349 of record OY723400.1, on the reverse strand, counting down.
TCATAAACCACTACTAATATGAATTTGAAAAATGGCGCCATTAATTAGTAGCAGTTATATAACCGCTACAAATTTCATCGAAATTCAAATTTCACAACAATAAATAAAAAGACGCTCTAATTAATAGTGGTTTAATAACCGCTACAAAAATAAAGGAAATTTAAAAAAAAAACTACAATAATTTGTTTCAGTTTTTTTAATATTAAATAGTTTATTTTTTAGTAGTTTAGCTAATTTAATTAGCCTATTATTCAATAGTTTAGCTCATTTATAAATTAAAAGAAATAATTTTAATTAGTGAGATAAGCATAAAGATTGTATTGATAATATTACTGAGGATACGTAGGTAAAAAAGAACTATTATGTTGTCTACTACAATTTGATTATGTAAGAAAAAAAAGGTAAAAATGATAAAAAGCTCTTAAATATCTGCAAAAAAAATAGTGGGAATATATTTTATGCGAAGGAAAGAAGTATTGAAAGAAAAGATTTAAAAACTTGTTGCCATATTTGATCACCTTATTCAGCTTCTCAACTCATACAAAAAATTTGTAAATGAGAGAAAATGAAAGAGGGGTAAGGTGAAAAGAAGTGGGGGAGTGTTTGAAATGAGATGTAGTAGGGGTATTTATAGGGATCTATGTAGTATTTGTAGCGGTCAGTATGTTCGTTTTGTAGCGGATATTTTTATTTTTGTAAAAACCACTACAAATATTTTTTTTTATTTTTTTAAAATATTTTTTTAAATACTTTTTTAAAGACAAAAACATAATTTGAATTTGATCACTCATCCTCGTCATCCCTACAGAAATTGTGTAGAAAAATTGTTGTTAGTGATATATTATTTTGTTTAAAAATTTAATTTAAATAATGTGAACTTAAAAAAACACACCGCAGTAGAGGTAAAATGTCATCGCCTTTAGGGAAGAAGTTTTCCAAATTGGCGGGCTGAAATGGCTCATTCTCGTAGGCAATGTTATCGCCTTCACCCATGTCATAAAGGTCTCGTGGCTTTAAATGAACGACCATGTGCCAATCCCTGTACTTCTCGTCCTCGACATAATAAACCTGTTGTGCCTCTGAGGCAAGAATATACGGCTCATCATCTTGAAAATTACTTGTATGAATTGGCCGTGAGAAATTGACTTATGTGATCCCTAAGTCGTCAGTTGTCAGTCCTCAAAAAGTAGTGGTATTTGCCCAAAAACACTTGAATAGCGTCATGTAAAACGGCCTTGATAATTAAGTTCGACGATATCAAGAAGCTTTCCATAGTAAGGAACGCCTCCGAACTGCATGTTGGTGTCACTGTTGCTCGCATAACTCCTTGTCCCAAATGTGTCATAAACACCCGAATTTTGAGTTTGCAATCCTTGATCCTATGAAACAGTGCAAAACTTGAAACCATTGACATTGTATGCTGTAAACCTTTTTGCATGATCAAGAGAGCTGATTGAGATAGCTCTGAAATCTGGTGAGTGTGGGTTGTGGTCATTTAGTATTCTGTACGCAAACCAGCTTAGGAATTCTCTGTGGACCTTTTTGCAACTTCGGAGGATGTTTATGTACGGATCCTAAGTTGACACTTAACATGACGTCTGAATTCCCTATAATTAATCATGCAAAGGCGATAGTGAAATGAAAGTGACAAATGTTACGAAAGATATAGAATAACATGTGAGTGTACAATTCTTACTATATGAAAGGTTCAACTTGAGTACAATTAATCAATACATGTCTATGTGCTTGCAACTTCTTCATTGCCTCTAGTTTGAAGTTCTCAGTTCCTCTAACTGGTTTACCAACACGAGGGATAAATTCTCCTAATATTGGCGCAGGTTCAGGACAATAGTCAACCAAGGTGGGCAGTTGAAAGCCGTATCAAGGTCATCAAAGTACCTTGAACAAAAATACAGCACCTCATCCCTTATATAGCCTTCAGCTATAGAACCTTCTGGCCACGCCTTATTCCTGACGTAAGATTTTAATTTTCCAAGAAACTTATGAAGTAAAGAAGAGAAAAATGATACTAAATGCTGTAAATGACGACTAGTAAACATAGGAACTAACAATGAAGCACATATTTTAAATGAGTACCTCTCAATAGGATACATCCATCGATATTGTTCTGGGCCAATGAGCTTTGTTTCATGAATGAGGTGGACTGTAAGGTGAACCATCATAGTGAAAAAGGACAGAGGAAAGATCATCTCCAAATGACAAGTGCAAGAATGATTTTGAACTGCAGCAAATCAAGCTCCTCAACGATCAAAACTTTAGAACACAACTTTTGAAAGAAAGAACAAAGTTTCACCAAAATGATGGAAACATCAGGAGGAAGTGCATTCTTTATAGCTAGAAGAAGTAACTGTTGCATAAGAACATGTGAGTCATGACTCTTCAGGCCAATAACCTTTTGAGCCTGCAAGTCAACACATCAAGAAATGTTGCTTGAATAGCCATCATAAACTTTTAATTTCTTCAACGTAGTGAGGAAGACTTCGTTGTTCAGTTTTGTGAGGGTAAACTTTGTCGGTTGAAATTTTTCATACTCATCTGGCCAAGCATCTTCACGAACTCCCATGGCATGTAAATATTTCCTTGCTTGAAGGTGATCTTTTGTCTGGCCGGGTTCGTTAAGCAGTGTATATAGCACATTATTGCAAACATTCTTTTCAATGTGCATGACATGAAGACTGTGGCGCGGTAAATTAGATCTCCAATATGGAAGAGTGAATAAAATACTTATCTTCTTGCACTGCTGAGGCGCCGAAGTCCTACCGTCTTTCAGCCCTAAAAAGCAGAAGTAAAAGCTCGATCCCGATCAGAAACAATGGACCGAGGTATTCCATGTAGTCGAACAACATTAAGCAAGAAGGAATCAGCAACTGTTTGACTTGTAAAATGAGCCGTTAATGGTAAAAAATGGGCATATTTGGACAACCTATCAATGACCACAAAAATGACCGAATAACCTCGCACAGTCGGAAGACCAGTAATGAAGTCCATGGCAATGTCTTCCTAAACTTTATCGGGAACTGGTAGTGGCTGAAGCAATCCTACAGGATGAAGCTGAGAAACTTTGGCTTGTTGACATATTGAGCAAGTTCGAATATAGTGGCGTATATCATGTCGCATGCGGGGACAAAAAAATAGAGCAGCTATACGGTGGAACGTTCACAAGAAACCAGCGTGACCCCCAATTATTGAAGTATGAAACTCATGGAGGATGCGTTGTATAAGCTCGCTATTATCTGGTGGAATAACCAAACGATTCTTCCACATCAAATCTAGACCCTGAAGATGGAAACGAGAATCTGAGTTGGGAGACACAGTAAGCTCTGCTTTTTGTTGGAGAATCCATGATGAGGAGCGGACCTTGGCATAAACAGAATCCATGAAAGGATTGGTAACTATTGATAGAGCCATATACTCCATGTGAGACTGGGCATCAGCAGCCTGGTTATGTTTCCCAGATTTGTATTCAATGGTAAAACGATAGCCCAATAATTTTGGAAGAAATGCTTCTTGTTCTGGTGTTTGGATGGATTGATCCAATAAATGTTTTAGACTAGCATGATCGGTTCTAATGACAAATTGATGTCCAAGGAGGTAGTGCCTGAATTTTGAAATTGCTTCGGTGATAGCGTACAGTTCTCGGTTGTACGTTGACTGTGACTGAAGCCGAGGGGAGAGCTTTTTGGAAAAGAAAGCAATGGGATGGTTAACTTGGCTTAATACGGCACCCACGCCAATCCCGGAAGCATCCGTTTCCAAAACAAAAGGTTTAGAGAAATCTGGTAACACCAGAACAGGGGCACTACATAAAGCATCCTTAAGCTTGAGAAAAGCATCGTGAGAGTCCACAGTCCAAATGAATTTATCTTTGCCCAGTAAATCAGTGAGGGGACCTGCAATGTTAGCATAATTGCGTATAAAACGCCGATAGTAGCCGCTTAAACCCAAGAAGCCTTTCATCTGACGAACATTACTGGGTGCGGGCCAAGACTGAATCACTTGAATCTTATGATCATCCATTTCCACACTTGAGCGAGAGACTATATGTCCGAGATATTCAATATGTTGACGTCTAAATGCACATTTCGACATCTTTGCAAAAAGTCGATTCTGAGCAAGATGGGATAGGACTATATCGACATGTTGCAGATGTAAATCCCATGTAGGACTGTAGATTAAAATGTCATCGAAGAAAATCAAGACAAACTTACGGAGGTAAGGGCGAAATATAGAATTCATCAATGCCTGGAAAGTCGCCGGAGCATTGGTAAGGCCGAACGGCATAACAACCCATTCGTATAGACCATGATGTGTGCGGAACGCCGTTTTGCTACAGTCAGAAGCTCGCATAAGAATCTGATAATAGCCAGATCGCAGGTTTAACTTAGAATAAAATTGAGAACCATGGAGCTCGTCTAAAAGCTCGTCGATAGTCGGCATTGGAAAAGCATCTTTCACTGTAACGGCGTTCAATGCTCTGTAATCCACGCAGAATCTCCACGTACCGTCCTTTTTGCGGACTAAAATAACTGGTGCCGAAAATGGGCTTGAACTTGGCCGTATGAGTCCCTCCGAAAGTAACTCGTCCACTAATCGTTCAATCTCCACCTTTTGCCTGACAGGGTACCTATAAGGTCGGACTTTCACCGGACCCGTATTAGGTTGGAGTTCAATACAATGCTCATGACCTCGACTAGGTGGTAACCCACTTGGTGTAGCGAAAACCACTTGGTGAGCAGATAGAATTTGCATCATATCAGGGGTGAGCTCCGTGGTGAAATCTGAAAAAGCAGAGGAATTATCAACAATGTCAAGTAAGTAAAATTCAGCAATGGAATCCATCTGATTGAGGCGTAAAAGATGATGGCACTGTGCTTGTTCCACCGAAGTGCCACGATATCCTTGTAAAGTAACGAAATGACCATGTGTAACACCCCGAATTTTGAGACTCGAGGATAGGGAATAAGCCTGAGATTAGTGGATTGCTAAGCCCCGGTTTAGCAAGATCCCAAATTGTGATTAGGGTTTAATGACTACAAAAGTGGACGTGGTTAGTGATTAATGAACCCTTTTAGAGAATATAAAGTGGATTGTAGTCGCTTGTGTTATGAGCAACGCCAAAACCCTGTATTTGAGTTCAATTGTGGATTAACATCCAAATTGACTTAGAATAGAGGGAGGAATTGAATGGGATATTGTGATGGAAATGGTGTCATGTTGTGGTATTTAATCATTGGAATTGATTTAAATTGGATTGGACACATTGATTGCAAAAAATTGGAAATGCTGTCCAGTGTGAATTCTGTCTGGGCAGTCATCTCGTGTGGACGTTTTTACTAGGCAAATGATGTCAGAAAATTATGAAACTTTCCAGTCTTAAAGTTCACATCCTAAGCTTCAAAATGGACATATAATTTGTGCCATTTCGTTTTGGGAACTGGGAGATATGACTGTCCAAAGTTTGAGGTCGAAAATGGACTCTGTTTTGGGGCAGTGATGAAATTTGTGTAATTCTGGAATTGTGTGGTGATTTTTAGTAATGGCCAATATTTTTCCTATGAAGAGGACTTAAATATCTTTCATTTGGCTTTGGGATCACCTCATTTTGATTTTTCTAGAATTAGTTATGATTTTTCAAATATTGGGCAGAAAATCTGCCAGAAAATCCGAAAATGCCAATTATGGGAATTATGACATCATCTCAATACAAGATGACATCAGCATGGAATTAAAAGCATTTCCACCATCTTCATCAGCCATTTCCTGACGCCATTTGAGAAAGCAAAACGTGAGAGAGAGCTTGGAGAAAATAGGGAGAAGGAAGGAGAAAACTCGCGAGGTAGATCGATTTCTTCGGTGAATTCGTACCTAACGCGTATGATCCTTCTCCTAAGCTTCTCTTCTACATGGATTAAAGTATTTGAAGCTTAATTTTGCTGTTTAAAAGGGGCTAGGGTTTCAGCCAAGACAAGGAAAAGCTAGTGGGAGCTTGAGGTAACTTCCAAACTCTTGTGTATTGACTATTCTAGCTGCTGTGGGCAATTTAATCGGTGAAATTTCGCCGGATTGCCATTGGTTTTAATTTTTGGAAATGGGTTTCCCTAGGGGTTATGCTGCCCAAATTGATACTAAATGGTAGTTGTAACCTAATGGAATGGTTAATAAAGTGGTTAGGAGTAGAAAGGAACGTGTTTACGGAGCCGAAACCGAAAAACCCCAATTTTCCCCTTAAAACCCATATATTTCGGCCAGCATTGTAAATGGGTCTTAGAGTTGGATTTTCAATGATTTGATGATTCCATTGGATTCAGTGGGCGAAAATAGGTGGGGTTACAGTTGGGCACTTTTTCGGAAAAGGCCGAGAAAGCATAATTACAGAAACGCCCCTAAAACCCTAAAAGTAGGGCTGCCAAGGGCAATTTCGTAATTTGACATTGAATTTGATAATTCCGAGTCCGGAAATGGATTCCTTGGGCGAAAATATGTAAGAATAGCCCATGTCAAAATTTCGGGAAAAGTACAGCCGGACCGGGTACGGCGGGGCCGGGCCGGGGTCCCGGGGGTATTTTGGTAAATTTTCAAGATAGAATCATATAACCCCCAGAAACACTATGGAAGTGTCTAAATAGTACATTTGACATTGTAGGATCGAATGTGAAGCCCCGAGTTGCTGGCACGCAAATCGAGGAGAAAAGACTGGAGGTAGGGAACTTATCTCTCCTGCATGCTCTGATAACTGTATTAATGTGTTGATGCATGTTATTGCTTTGCTTGATTATGTGGAACATGTATGAATGATTTGAAGCTATGTTTCAATATATGCTATGGCCATATGTGTATCGTTCGAAGCATTGAGCTTATAGATTTGTCATTGTATGTGTGCATGAGTTATGTGATGCAAGCATGTCATGCATTAAACACTTATCTTGCCTGCATATTGATAATGTTTCCCTACTGAGATTCTCTCGAATCTCACCCTCCCTTACCAACAATTTAGACAGGGCAAGTGGCTCGTGGAGGGAGTGGCAGGACCCATTCGAGATGAGATTGTGTAATCCCCATTTGAAGAATTGTAATGGGCAATTGTGCCCTGTATATCTTTAGCGAAGGTATGTACCCGAGATTGCCGGGATGATTATGTTGTGCACTCTGATATTTATATGAATGTGATTTATCTTTGCGTAGTAATTGTATTCAAAATGTGAATATGAGACCAAGTTTATAAATGATTTCGAAAGGTATTTTTGAAAACCCCATCATGTGATGGGTTAGTAAATGTTATTTGCTTATTATTGGTCTCTATTTCATTTTAATCGTGTATTTCGGATATAATTACGGCAGGGGGTTACACCATGCTCCAGGAACTTGACAGTTGAGGAACTATAATCCGCGACATGCGAACCTAAGGTTTCGAGCCACGCGGCGCCAATGACCATATCAACAGCGGCAATAGGAAGCACAAACATGGATAAATTTAAAGTGTGCCCACATATTTGTATAGGTACGTTAGAAACTCGTTCACTGCTACACATAATGCGACCTGTACCTCCCAATACTCGAATCTCATCAGTATACTCCACAGGAAGATTAAGGTGTTGTACAATTTGAGGATGAAGAAAATTATCGGAACTACCGCCGTCCAAAAGAACTTGGACTTGTGTACCCAATATATTACCCTGAAACCGGATAGTAGCAGCACCTTGGGTCCTACAGAAAGCATGTAACGACAAATGATGCAGAGTAGCCTCAATTGATTGTGTCTCTAGTGGATCAATGGCAGCCGTATCGAGCTCCTCGTCGTCGGTGCATAACATCATGAGCTGCTTATTAGGACATTTATGGGACGGGGAGAACTTGGCATCACAAGTATAGCATAATCCTTTCTCCCGGCGAATCTGCATCTCGGCGGCCGTCATTCGTTTAATCGGAGGTGTCTTTGGGGTTGGTAATAAGGGGGTAAATTTGACTTGCCACTAGTGGACAACATAGAAGAAGTAGTTGACGGTGAACTGAAAGAGTGACTGGGCGGAATGCTTGCCACCGAAGAGGTAAACGCCTTAGGAGCAGGGGCTAGAGAAGCCGTTGAAGCAGAAAACAATCTAGCGAGAGCCATTGCACTAATCACTGTAGAAGGTCGTTGGATGAGAACATCCCGTTTCAAGTCAGGTTTAAGGCCCCCCATATAACAGTCCAAAAGAGCCGACTCAGGAATCTCCTCGGTTCTGTTGGCTAGAGATAAGAACTTACTATTATAGTCAATGAGAGAGCCACCCACCGACGATTGAGTAAGTTTGAAAAGCTGAGAACAGGCACAATCAAAATGCGAAGGACCATATTGTACCTCAATGGCTTTGGCCAACACAAACCAAGTAGGAACACGATGTGGTACTACGGTAGAACATCACCATCGAAATGAACAGAAGCAATTACCAATCGCTGAGAGTCTGCAAGGTCATAATACTTGAAATATTGCTCTGCTTTGAACAACCAGTTTAATGCATCATTGCCGTCAAAATGAGGAAAATCCATCTTAACTGATTTGGGCACCATGGACGAAGAGGAGTAAGCGGTGCCGAAGGAGGAAGAACCGTCAAGCGTTAACGGAGAGATACCATCAAGGCGTCGCGTGATCTCACTCATAGATTGGGCCATGGTATGTAAAACAGAGTCCAGGTGATCGAAACGACTATCAACTCTGTCCAACCTGACTTTGGCGTCATCAATGAACTCATGAGCCTTTTTCATATCTGCCTGTAAATCCTTCATGCACGTGTTTTCAGCCATGGAACGGAGCTCAACGAAAGCACCAAAATGTGATGGTTATAGCTTAGTGCAAGGAAATTAATGTAACAGAGAATGCAAAAAACTGCAATGCTGATCATATATTGCTATTCATCTTAAGATCTGAATACAAAAGGGTCTCGCAGCAATTCTTATATCGAAAAAGTACTGACAAATTCAGGTAGTAACAAAAAAGAGAAAAAGGCAAAGAGGGATTTCCACTACTAAGAGAGAGAAAAGATCACAATCATTCTTCACACCCTTCCTTAACAGTATTTGTCTCTATATAGCTGTTCCATCCTCGATTTCACGTAGCTTCCATGTGGGCCTTCTCATGCGTGCACTGCGTCTAGGATCTTCCTTTTCATGGGCCTCATTGTCCCCTGATGGGCCCATTTCATGATCAGTCATGACACTAGGCCACTTTTGGGGAATTAGAATAATTGTTTAGTATCTAGAGGCATTTAGCAATAGACTTTCAATCAGTTTTTTTGCCTCTAAAATTGAACAATGACAGCCACAATAACTTATTTGAATACATACATAAGAGGGGTACAAGTCACTTGTATTTACTTAAGTTTATCATACCCAATGAAATTTCCAGCATGAAAAGTAATATATACCACAGCAAGAACAATAAGATTTTTGTCTTCCTTAACTTCATCACTTCACGTATAAGCACACTCTCAAGTTGGAAAATGTTCCAGTTTTCTTGAAAATCCTTAAAGTTGGACAGCACTTGTTCTTATTCAGGAAAACACAGCAACTAGCATGCTACTAACATATATATCGACTTTAATCATCTCTTTGGGATCCTTAATCAGGCTTTGATGCTTTGAGGCATTTATTCAACACGTAGAAACCTTAAAACAGCAACTCATAATTCAATTTCAAGCTTCATCAATTCAGTTCATCAAGCATCAATTCAACCATCATTTAAATGACTTTAACCATGGTTTATATATAGCTCAGACACCTAATTATTACAATCAGGAAAACTAGGAAACTTTAACAAGCAATCTGCCACACAAACAAGCAACAACAAACAAATTTATGGAAACTGGATGATAAAATTTTGAGAAACATACCTTTGAATTCGCCAATTTTTGGCCAATTACTATCAATAGATCAAAAAAGGCACACTGCATAACATAAACATTTTGACCAATTGGGGGATTTGCAAGTCAATAAAAAAATAAGGACATGTTGCAAACATTGGAATCTCTTGGGAGAAAAGGAACAATTGAGAAAAATACAATATTAAAAAACCATACCAATCAGTTCAAAAAGCAAGGATCAAGAACAACAATTGGTTAAAAGTTTCTCGAACATCCAAGGAAGGATTTGAGCAATATTAGCTCTCAAGCCCAGCAAAGGCAAAAGCTCCAAGACAGCCACTGCGGAAGCTTAGAGAAACAAGCATTTGGATTTATCATCATTGAAAATTCAATTTAGATGAATAAACTATAACTTCAAAATTAATCAAAGCTTCTCATAAGAAAAGCATCAAAGCGGAATTTAAAGACACTATCAAAAGAATGACCCAAAAAGTAATTTAAAAACATCTAGCTGTAACTTGCCGACAAGTTCACTTGTAAATATTCCAGCCTATAATGACAAGCATTTTAAAAAATCAACAATAGAAGCTGGCAAAGTGATTTGGTTGGATAAACATTTGGGATGTGTTGATCCCTAAAGCACTCGTGACTGCTAAAGGGGTGGACAAAGTACCAAACGGCAGCTAAATGCATAGGGGAACAAGGCCCCTGAGAAAAAATTAGAAACGAAATGCAGAGGGAAACAACACCTTTGAACCCATTAACAAGAACCAAATAGGGTCAACAGATAGGAGCGAAAGACTTGAAATTAAATAATCACAAACATATCATTTGAACTAAGCTTCTATTCATGACCCTGCTATCCATTCCTCCTTTGTTGCAACCACCAGCATTGATCTCAAATTTTTTTAGAACCCAAGATAAATCACAGGAGACTATACAGATTTTTCAACTATCCAAGGCAATAAAAGACTTCTCCAATAAAGTATCTACTACTCTGGTCCTATTTATAAGTTCTTTTTAACTAATTCTCACACACCAAGGAGAGTTAGTTAACTCATTAACTATAGGCTAACTTTCCAATTTCGCCCTTATCTATGATTGGTTCCAAAAGTCAACATGAATAAATTTTTTTTGTTTATTGCAATTAATAAGGGAAAAAAAGTACAAAATATATTTATTACCCTGAAACTGGACTTATAAATAGGAGTTTATCAATAAGGACTTATAAATAGGACCAGAGTAGTAAATAAAATAGAACGCAAGATCTCAAACCTAGGGTTGGGCAACGCCAATCTCTAGCTCTACAACCTCCTTGTCCACCATGGTCACCTCTCCTTGATATCCGACCCCTGCAGCAGGAAGACAACGATAGTGGTGGAGCTTCTGTACTGAAAGACGACAGAGACGGAGACTGAGGTTGGAGTTGAATCTACGGTGGTGGAAGGAAGGACATAGAAGAGAAATGGAGCGGTGGGAGAAAAAAAATAGAGTCTTGCAAGTTTTCTTTTGGATTTACATATTAAAAACATCTAAAACTAAATTCATCTATGGCAACACTTGCTTGACAAGCACTACAGTAGATGATTATATAAAAATTTTTAATCAATTGTAGCACCTTCAGGAGCAGTCGCTACCTTATAGGATATCTTTTAAAATAAATATATCACTACAGAAGATATCCTCCTTTACAGCTGTAGTGATTATATAAAAATTTTTAATCAAATGTGCTATGGAAGTCACTTTTTGTAGTAGTGAGGCAGCACCAAACAAAACCTTTTGAACATAAACTAGGCGTGATTAAATGATTTATGACATTTGCTCCCTATTTCTTTATCTCAGAACACGAACATGAAGTTTTTCATCATTTTTTATTCAAAAAATTGAATCCCATACCATTCAAACAACTCATGTATGTATATACACACACCTCTTTAGCTTCAGCAAACCAACAACGTCATAAATCTTCAATTTGTTAATGATATACCCACTTGATAGCACCTCTTTTACATTTTTCAAATTGAACTTCCAGTATTCATTTTTTGAAAAAACAGTGGCATTTGTTTACTCAAATTTCGTCAAACTTCGGTCAGCCCCAAAACATTGATTTATGAACCATTAAACATTTTTTAAGTAACTAGGGTTCTCTTTTTCTCATCAAGGAACAATAGCCAGCAAACTTACACCAGTTTTTCGGCTCCCAAACTTAAATTTTTCATCAATCAACAATTATCTACTACATTTAGGAATGTTATTTGGTTTCAGAACTTAGTACACCACAATAATCAAACAGAATGTCCCAATCACAATTTGCAATTTCTCCTTTAATCGGCACTTTCCTGACTCAAAATCAGAATTTAGCCTTTTAACAATTCCTAAACAACAGCAATAGAAGATGTTGAAGATGAAAAGGGAGTTGGGTAACTCACCTTGACGACCGGAATTTGTAACTGCATGAGGTATTCGAGCTTCCTTCCTCTTATCCAGCGATCTCTCATCCGTTTGCCTTCATAATTTCTTAATCTTTTGGTATGTCCGCCCCTTTCTCTCTCTTCTCTCTTCTCTTCACCCTTCCTCTGTCCCAAAATTTTTCAATCCCAGCACTGCTCACCCAATACAAGTTGGGGAGGTGGTTTTGTAGCAATTCTACCTTCGTGGTACTCTCCATTCAAGATTATCCTCAATTCCTCATACCAAACAATATAATTAGGCCTAATCTCTGACTCAATCCTAATCCCTACCCCTAATGCTTTGTATCAAAAAGGGCCTTACCTACCAGCTCCCTCCACTTTATTTCTACGGTTTGAGATTTAATATCCAATTAAAATATTATTATAATATTAAATAACAAAAATGTAAATAAATAAATTTAAATAATTAAGATTATTTTTTAAATTTTCCTTGGTTACTTTTGGCCTTCATATATTTAATAATAATTCCTTTCTTAATTTTTCAGAATTCACTTACCTGAAAATAAGTTTTTTTTTAATAAATTTATTTTCTTGAGGTCTTAAATAACTCCTTCAAGCCTTCTCGACACTCTATAAATTATTAATTCGAAAGTCAAAAGTTCAGATTTAGAGAGAAGAGAATTGGAGAGAAGAATTGCGGATGTTCTCTAACACAGTGATGGATGTTTCCGTAACATGACTTACCTAGGACTCTTAAAATTAGCCACAATTTGATTATGAAATGTAATTGGCAAGCAAAGATAAAACAAAACAAAACATACACATAAAACAAACAAACAAACAAGTTAAAAGAGAGTATTCTAATTAAATATAGCTAAAATAATCAAAACCAAAATCAAGTCTACCAAATCTCATTCCCTATCTAGTTAGGCCTCTTAACTTTATTATAAACTTATTAAAACAATTAAAAAATATATTATAAATTAAAACAAAAATTTAAATGCAACTAAAAACACTTGTTCAACTAAATTTAAGCTCGAATAATGAATGAGAATACAAGATATTTTCATGACTCGGTCAAATAATTAAATTGCATATTTTAATTTATTTGGGTTCAAAGAGAAGTTGTTCTATGTTCAGTTCTATGTGAAATTAAATAAAGCTTTTATAATTAATTTTTTTCCATAGGGAATTAATCAACAGGAAAGAGAAAGTTTGCATATTATATATATATATATATATAACATGTGGACTCGATCGTTATAATCTGTTGTGAAAAGTACACCGCCAATGTAAAGAAAAAAAAGTACATAATTTCTCATTTCAACCATACATAAAGAACCCAAAGTTTATATACTCAAACCATACAAACTCAAATGCAATTACTAGGAAGTCAGCCATTTGATGGTTAGAAAAAATTTGCGGTCTCATTTTCTGATATGTGTGTGTGTGTTATATCAAATAATATGACCTGCTTTATTTTTCTTCTTATAAGTTCCATTCACTTTTTACAAACACTTGATGCTAATCAAGTATATTTGGATGCAAACCTCTTTACAAGCATGAGTTTATTATTTCTTATTTACTCTTTTTTGTTGTTTTTTTAATCATTTTTCTCTAATAGAAAATAAATTTAAAATGAGATTTTGCTTTTCATCATTTCATTAATCACAGTTTTTAAATATAACTACTAATTTACAATCCCAAAATATCGAAAGATATCATGAATTGTTGGTAAAACTATAATGACAGAAAGATAGGATCACACATGATATTTAAATCTTGGAAAACAAATTTTTTAAGTACTCTGCACCATATCAATTATATAATGTGCCCACTTGTTATACTCACATTTGGATGTTCTATCAAGTTAAACTCTTTTCTTTTATCTGCCATCTTTTCCTGTTTAATTGTGTTTCATCAATGTTTGTCGGTTCTTCCTAGCTTTTGTGGTATACAAATTTATTAGTTTCCTATTAATAATAGTTATTCAAAATTACAACATAAAAAACTTTACATTTTCAAACAAATCTTCAATAACCATGGCATCTTACGGGTAGTTTATGATTTCTCTAAAATTTTTTCTTTAAAAATTTTACAAAGACTTAAAAAATAACCGAAATAAGTTTATTTGTACATATTCTTTTGTGTATGAAAGTCACGTTTTCCATAAACTCTTTTTTTTTCCTGTCCAGGTTTTGTACCCAAAGGGATAGGCAATCTTGATAAACTTAATATCTTAAGCTTGGTGAACAATTATTTGAGAGGACCTATTCCTTCCAACATATTCAACATTTCAACAATGACAAACTTGCGCCTTGCTGGTAATTCCCTCTCTGGCATTCTCCCATCATATTTAGGAATTGGCCTTCCCAACTTGGAGATATTATGGCTTGACCAAAATGGACTAACTGGACAGATTCCAAACAGCATATCAAATGCTTCTAAGCTCATTAATTTAGGTTTGTCATGGAATAAATTTAATGGAGCTATACCTAATGAGCTTGGAAATTTAACAAACTTGATGGAATTAGATTTGGATGATAATCATTTGAGAGGGTTGATTCCTGATACAGCTAACAAGTTACATAGCCTTCAACGTTTACAGCTTAGCAACAATAGATTGCAAGGGTTCATTATAAATGAACTTTGCCAACTTAAAAGTCTAAGTGAGTTGTATGTTGCTAACAACATGTTTTCAGGAGTGGTTCCAGAATGTCTTGGGAATACTTCTTTGCATAAGTTGAATTTTAGCTCTAACAAATTGATCTCTCATATACCCTCTTCTCTATGGGGTCTCAAAGATATCTTGGTTTTAGACATATCCTCCAATGCCCTAAGTGGAATAATTTCACCAGAGGTATCGAACTTGAGAGCAATTATATTGTTGAACTTGTCAAGAAATCAAATTTCAGGAAGCATCCCTACAACTATAGGTTTCTTGCAAACTTTGCAAACCCTATCTTTGGCTGAAAACAAATTACAAGGGCCTATTCCCGAATCGCTTAGTGGCATGATAAGCATGGAGTCCTTGGATCTTTCCCATAATTATTTGTCTGGCGTGATTCCAAAGTCCTTAGAGTCATTACTCTATCTTAAATACATCAATCTTTCCTACAATTTATTGCATGGAGAAATTCCAAATGGTGGCCCTTTTCAAAATTTTAATGCTCAATCTTTTATGATGAATAAAGATCTTTGTGGAAAATCCCAACTACAAGTCCAACCATGTAGGAAAGGAAACAAGCACATATCAAATAAAGTGATGCTGACAATAAAATGCTCATTGCCTATCATAGTTACCATTTTGATTGTTTCAATCATTGTCTTTCTGAAGAATAAGAGGGATGATGATAATAATTCAACAAAGAGGGATTTAATAAATTTGGATACACCAACCAGGATATGCTATTATGAGCTTCTACAAGGAACAAATGGATTTGATGAGAGTAGTCTTGTTGGTTCCAGAAGTTTTGGATCAATATACAAAGCAGTTCTTTCAAATGAAAAGATAGTTGCTGTCAAAGTGTTTAACTTAGACATGGAACAATCATAAAAAAGTTTTGATGTTGAATGTTCTGCCATGTGCCATTTACGCCACCGCAATCTCATGAAGATCATTAGTAGTTGCTCAAATGATCATTTCAAATCTCTAATAATGGAATTCATGGAAAATGGGAGTCTTGACAAATGGTTGTACTCTCATAACAATTATTTAGATGTCTTGCAAAGGTTGAACATAATGATTGATGTTGCAGCTGCTTTGGAGTATCTTCATTATGGTTCTTCTACACTAGTTGTTCATTGTGATGTGAAACCAAGCAATGTTTTGTTAGACGAAGATATGGTGGCTCATCTAAGCGATTTTGGTATTTCTAAATTGTTTGGTGAAAAGCAATTGGAAATTTATACCAACACTTTGGCTACAATTGGTTATATGGCACCAGGTAATGGTTTAATAATGATATTTTGAATTTATTTTTATATTCAATTTCTAACCCAATATTTGGCATCTTCCCGTGCAAAGATTTAAATTAATGATTCAAAAGAAAGCTTAACCACAAATCTTACATTATTGACATAATGACTTCTATACTAATCATTCAATATGACATATAGAGTTTGGATCGGAAGGAGTTGTTTCTGCCAATGGAGATGTGTATAGTTATGGGATTTTGCTAATAGAAATGTTTACAAGGAAGAAGCCAACAGATGAGATGTTTGTTCAAGGATTAAGTTTGAAAGATTGGGTGAGCAACTCCACACCACATTCCATCATGAATATTATAGATGCCAATTTGCTACTGAGAGAAAATCAAAACACTGATAATATACTACCTTATATGTCATCAGTTTTTGAGTTAGCATTAAATTGCTCCATTGATTTACAAGAGGCACGACTTACTATGGTTGATGTTGTAGTATCATTGAAAAAAATCAAGACTTTGTTTATGAAAAATGCTTGAGACACCACTAGTTGATTAATTGTTAAATCAAATTTTAGCTACTATTCCTTTAATTTTATGACTTTTTAACGAAATAATCTTGTAAATTTGAGTGACTTCTATATATGTTGTAATAATATATCAAGTATTTGAAATTTTCTGAGTCAATTATATGGGTTTTGAATTTGTTCCTTTTTTTTCTTTTTAGAAAAATATATCTATAAGTCCTCATAGCTTTCATCAGTTTTGAATGAGGTCCCCATACTTTTATTTCCCTTTTGGCTACCTAAGTACCTAAACCAACCTTCATAATTTCACTAATCATATATACTAACATATTTGCGTCAATTCACTAACAATAATCCTCAATCACAAAATAACTTCATTTCTAAAAACGACACCAAAATCAATTCAAGAATAATGCACCTCCACCATCCAAGGCTTTCTCAATTTTTGCATTCACAACAGTTTCATAACATTTCTTACCTAATGCTTATTATTTGATATATCAAGAAAGGGGGCTGTTAGGCCATATGTTTATTTGGATGGGCCTATAAGAAGTGTACTAGGTTTTTTTTGGTGACTCACTCTCCCTTCTCCAGTCTCTTCTTCCCCTGGCCATGGTAATGGTGACAGTGGAGTTTGTTCCCTTCTGCAAATTATGTGGTCCCTCTGCGAATTATGTTTCATGTTCTTATTTCCTTAGCTCTGTAGCTTCTCTTTTATCCTATAATTCAAGCATGTTTGTATTGAGAATTATCATTAAGTATGATTCAGTTTCTTTTCTTCTTCTTCTTCTTCTTCTTCTTCTTCTTCTTCTTTTTTGTCAACAAGTATGGTTCAGTTTTATCGCAATGAGTTATTTCCTGGAATTAAGTTTTTAAGATCATAACATTTAACTTTTAACTAAATTTCAACAAAGCTTTCAAAATAATATCTCTTATTTTAATTCAATGACATCATAGAGTGAAACCTATTAACTCATAAAGCTAAGATTTCATTGATCTATTCAGAATGAAGAAGATTACAATATATATAGAAAAAGAAAAAACAGAGTGAGAAAGGCATGGAGAGATTGGCGGTGAAACAACCGCACAAATAGAAAACAGAGCATGGAGTCAAAACAATTACATGCAAACTACAATCGATTATAGGAAATTAAGAGATCTGTTTGCTGACTTTTAACACTTCCCCTCAAGCTGAAGAGTATATATCAATCATTCTCAGCTTGCATCTAAATCCTTCAAATTTAGTTCTGCTTAGTGGTTTTGTCATAATATCTGCAATTTGATCATTAGATCGTATGTAGGATAAATTCATGATGCCTGCTTCAAATTTCTCTTTAATAAAGTGTCTGTCTATCTCAACATGTTTTGTTCTATCATCATAGAATGGGTTCTTGACCATTTCAATGCTGGCGTTGTTGTCACACCAAAGTTGTATGGTCCCTCATGTGGAATTCCCAACTCCTTCAGTAATCTGATGACCTAAATTCCTTCACGTACTCCATTGTTAACAGCTCTCAGTTCGGCTTCTGCACTACTTGTTGACACCACAGTCTGTTTCTTGCTTCTCCATGTAACCAGATTTTCCCACACATATGTGCAATACCCTGAGGTTGATCTTCTAGTCTCTCTATCCCTTACATGGTTTGCATCGGTGTATATTTCAATATTTCTAGTAGTGCCTTTCTTAAAGAAGATTCCTCTTCCAGGGTTAAGTTTTAGATAGCTCTGAATTCTATATACAGCCTCCATATGTTCTTCCTGTGGTTGATACATAAATTGACTTAATATTCCAACTGCATAGCTAATATCAAGATGTGCGTGGGTTAAGTATATCAATTTTCCCACAAGTCTTCTGTATCTTTCTGAGTTAACTGGCACACCTTGTGTGTTGATCTCTAAGTGACACCCTTTTTCCATTGGTGTCCCCTCTGGTTGGACACCCAACATTCCTGTCTCATGTAACAGGTCTAGGGTATACTTTCGCTGAGATACGTTGATGCCCTTTTTAGTTCTTGCCACTTCCATGCTTAGGAAACACCTTATTTGTCCAAGATCTTTTACTTGGAATTTAGTTGACAAGTCTTATTTTAGTTGACCAATGGATTCTTCATCATTTTCTGTAATGACTATATCATCAACATAGACGATCAAGATGGTGACTTTGTTATTAACACGTCTGATGAACAATGTGTCATCTGCTTGTTCTTGAGTATACCCAAGTTCTTTTATTGTTTTGGTGAATCTACCGAACCATGCCCTAGGAGACTACTTAAGTCCGTACAATGACTTGTTTAGTTTACACACAGAGTTGTTAGGAGCTAGAATTCCATTTAGAATCTCTATGTAAACTTCTTCCAAGTTTCCATTCAAGAAGGCATTCTTCATGTCTAGTTGGTGCAACGATTAATCCGAGTTGGCTACGATTAATAGTAGCACTTGGATGGTATTAAGCTTGGCTACTGGAGCAAATGTCTCCTGATAATCAATTCCGTATGTCTAAGTATATTCTTTTGCAACAAGTCTTTCCTTGTATTTGCTGATACTACCATCAAGATTGAATTTTGGGGCGAATATCCACCTGCATCCTATTGGTTTTTTTCCTTTGGGAAGAGTTGTAATCTCCCATATTTTACTTTCCTTGAGTGCCCTCAACTCTTCTTCTGCAACTTGTTTCTAATTCAGATCCGCCATAGCTTGTTGAAATGTGTTTGGGATTTTTATTTGGACACTATTTACAACAAAGCTTTGTATTTTCACAGACAAGTTACCATATGAGACAAAACGTTGGATTGGATGCTGAGTATAGGATCTTATCCCTTTTTTCAATGCAATAGGTCAACCTAGTTCTTTAGGATTTAATCCCAGATTAGAGTCATGGTCGTTCCGTTGAATGATAGAGATAGTTCTACCAGTGTTTGATTCATCTAGACCTTGTAGTCTGGACTCTTCCTCTCATTGTGGTTCAATATCCATCCCTGAATTGATCTCAACATTTGTTTCCAGTTCATTAGGTGTGAGTTCAGGTTGAGGTGGAATATGTTCAGATTCATGATCAGATTGGGTAGGACTAGGTTAGCTTGTGGGAGCAAATGAGTCAATGGTGGCTATAAGGTTAGGTTGTGGTGGTGACAGTGATAATGTGTGTGGTAAGTCTTTGGTGTTAGATTCTTCCAGGATTAGCCATTCATTGTCGTTATACTCCCCCTGAATGGGTAATTTGGGATAATATGCTTCTTCTTCTGAGAAGACAGTATCCCGGGAGATTATAAATTTCTTGGAAGTAGGATAATAGCATTTGTACACTATTTGAGTAGAGGAGTAGCCAAGAAGTATATATTTGTTAGCTCGAGCAGCAAATTTGTTGCCATCATTTTTATAAACAAAGACAACACAACCAAATACTTTTGGAGGCAATGAATTGATTAGTGGGCAATTTGTAAAGTGTTTAAGGAGTTTTTGGATAGGAATGTCATAATTGAGAACTTTAGATGGCATGCGGTTAATGAGATAAGCTGCAGTGAGAATGGCATCACCCTAGAAGAAGGTAGGAACATTTCATTCTATTAGTAAGGTTCGGGTTACTTCCAACAGGTGACGGTTCTTTCGTTCGGCCACTCCATTTTGTTGAGGGGTATAAAGACAGAAAGTTTGGTGATTAATTCCCTACTGATCAAGAAATTCTTTAAAGGTGTTGCTCATGTATTCCTTGGTACTATCACTTCATAGTATCTTAATGGAAGCATTGAATTGAGTTCACACAAAGGTATAAAAGTTTTGAAATACTTTGGCTACTTCGGATTTGTCTTTCATTAAATAAACTCATGTGGTTCTAGTGCGATCGTCTATGAAAGTAATGAACCATCTAGCATTGGTTAGGGTTTTTATTCGTGCAGGACCCCAAATGCCGCTATGGATTAGTGTGAATGGTGAGGAAGGTGTATAGAGCTGTTTGGGATATGAAGATCTAGTTTGCTTTGCAAGTTGGTAAGTTTCACAATGAAAAGGAATGGAATTTTTGTGAAATAAACTTGGAAACACATGCTTCATATAATCAAAACTAGGGTGACCTGAGTGACAGTACCATAAGTGTACATCATGATTTTGAGAGTTGGAACTAACCAATGCCTTTCTTGCCTTCCTTGAATTTTTAGTTGTCAAGTTCGACCCTTTAAAATAGAACAGTTCATCCCATTCTCTAGAAGTCCTAATCATCCTCCTCGATTTTAAATTCTGAAAGACACAAAGATCATCCTCAAAAATTAGTCAGCATATTCGACCTCTAGTTAACTTGCTCACAAATATTAGATTAGAAGTGAGTGCATGCACAAATAGAACATTGTGAAGTTCCAAGTGATTAGATAAAGTGACCGTGCCAATTCACTCAACCCTTGTGAAACACCATTAGCCACTTTTACTTTGAGATGTTCATGATAGAATTTAAGGTTGTGGAATAAATTTTTGTTATCGGTCATGTAATCTGTAGCTTCGGAGTCAACAATTCAAGTATCTTTACTAGTCATCACAGCATTGAGGGCTATAATAGAATTACCTGATTGTATTATATTCATGCTAGGAACAGAGTTTGACATATTTTGCTTATCAAGTATATAGCAAAGCATCTGTAATTCTTCTTGACTATTGGAGAATTCTAGTGCCACCACTGTGCTGCTGGTAGTAAAGGAGTTTGAGAAAGAAGATGAATTTTGAGGTTCGATATTTATACCGGACATGAGTGCCGTTGGAGTGATCCTAGTTTTGATTGAACTTCCAGGGATATAGCCAAACTTCCAGGGATACTTGTTAGATCTGAAGAAAACTTGGGGCTATACAAGGGACTTATTCCTCTGTGGGGATGCCAAATCCCATATACAATGATTAAGTTTGCTTCTTTTGAGACGATTGTTGAGATGATCTACAAGTATGCCATTCCCACACCAAAGAATGATTGCAACAAACCTCTACAATTTGGTATTAGTTTCGCGGGCGGATACATGACTGGTGTATTTTGGGTTGTTGTATCTCATCTTGCTGACAACCTCATCTCCTTCTTGAATAATGCCAAGGGAGCTACAGTTGGTGACGTCATGAAGAAGCTGGGGAATATATGTGGCTTGTTTGGTATATTGGAATTGGAAGCATGGAATTGGAATTGGGATTAAATTCCACACTGATTGCATGTTTGGTACAAAGAATTGACCATAGAATTGGAATTGCAGATGGAAGCCACATCAACCAATTCCACCAAAATAATTCCATCAACAAAGCTCAGATTTATAATTCCATATCCTCATTTCCCTCCTTACCCTCTTTGCCTTTTACCCACCACGCCCGACCACGAGCTCTTCTCACCCCACCGACAGTGCCTCGGCTAATCCAGTTGAATGACAGTGACTGCCTTCTGCAACAGTGGCGGCGCTTTCCCCTTCTCCATCCCCTTCGACGGTTGCAGATCTCCGGATCTGGGTTCAAACTTACGTCCTTTGATTGAATTTTTTACTCGGTCCTGAATGTTTGAAAGCAAGTTCAAACTTTGAACAAATCACATCACTCGAATATACCCAAACAAAAATCAAGACAAGGACGCAAGATTTAAAGCTGCTAAGATAAAACATTCAACTAAATCTCACCATTAAGCTGCGAGATGCTCCAGCTTAGAAGCTCCAGTGTTTAAGCTTGAGGAATAGTGGCACTACTTTCTTTTATTTATTTATTTAAGTTTTGGTTGTTCTTGG
The DNA here is from genome assembly GCA_963210345.1 of Inga oerstediana. Classification (NCBI taxonomy): domain Eukaryota; kingdom Viridiplantae; phylum Streptophyta; class Magnoliopsida; order Fabales; family Fabaceae; genus Inga; species Inga oerstediana. The sequence continues at coordinate 69,606,896 of OY723400.1, read as the reverse complement.
GCCAATAACTCTCTTCACCAACTCACACTGGAGGCAATTCAGACGACGATATGTTAGCTATTTGTCTAATGAAGGAAGTTTGCCACCAAAAAATTAAAACTCTACAGGACAATGTTCAGAGAGGGAGGAGAGAAAACGATTTAATTTTCGGAGATGAAAATGGGATGGGATGTTTTGGGATTTTTTTTTAGTACTTGGGAGGATATTTTGGTCTTTTGGTGTAAAAATTAATTCTCATTTCCATGACATACCAAATATACTTTTAAAGCCCATTTCTATCTCCATATCCATTTCCATTTCCATCAAAATCAATTCCAACGTACCAAACAGGACCATGATGTTTTTGTGGGGCTGCCAACTATTGGTAGTGCTGTCCCTGTGGCCGCTCCATAATGAAAAATTTGGCTTAAACCCATGTCTAGAAAGCTTTCAGTAGGATACTCTACCTGCTGAAGCCAAAAATAGAAGTTGAGGATACGAAGTAAAGCTAAGAAAGGATGCAGAGAATGAAGAACTTGCTACTGTGCTACATACACTACTAGAAAAAAGGGTTTTAACGTCCCTTTTTTTGGCCTTTCAACGTCTGAAAACAGAGGGACGTCTATGTGAGGGTCGTAGAAAAAAACGTCATTAACGTCTGTAAAACTGGGGACGTCTAAAGGGGACTTTAGACGTCCCCAGTACCCTGGGGACGTCTAAAGCGGGACCTTAGACGTCCCCAGTCCACTGGGGACGTCTAAGGTCCCCCTTAGACGTCCCCAAGTGCAACTGGGGACGTCTAAGGTCCACCTTAGACGTCCCCAGAAGACCTGGGGACGTCTAAGGTCCACTTTAGACGTCCCCAGGTCTTCTGGGGACGTCTAAGGTGGACCTTAGACGTCCCCAGTTGGACCTGGGGACGTCTAAAGTGTCGCCAGCAGTACTTTCCACGTCCCTTTTTTTATTAAGGACGTTGAAAGTTTGTTTTTTTTTTAAAATGGACCTTTTATACATATTGCACTGTCTGGAAAATATGTAAACTGCAGAAATAGAATTCCAACAACAGCAGTTCAGCAGAATGAAAACAACAACAAACACAGTGATCAACCCAAGGCTACTACATGCCACACAAACTTTCAAACCACACAAACTACACAACAATCTATATCCAAGTCTACTACATGCCACACAAACTTTCAAACCAGACAAACTACACAGCAATCCATATCCAAGTCCCCAGTTTGTACAATAACCAAGACTAAAATCCAATCCATATCCAACAACAATAACGCTAATTATATGTACTACCACAAAAGTATGTCCTACACAAACTACTAAAGACTTTACTCTTCTGGTACACGTTGAAGAAGATGTCCAGCCATAAAGTCTCTGATCATATTTAAGTCTTCATATGAGTAGGCATCTTCATTGTCAAAAATCTGTAAATTAGAAAATAAGCTTAGATGAAATAATGAATGAAGTGAATGAATTCCCATTGAATCACAACACCAAGAATATTATCCTCAGAGAATGAAGAAGCGATTACTTGTTCAAAATCTTTCGTAATGCCACTCTGAATGATGTTATACATATAAAGCAAGACATAATATCCACATTCCCAGCCGCCAGGTTGTCGAGGGCACTATAAATCAAAAGCAAATGGTTAAAATCAATAAAGGCATATCTAAAACGACCGTCAATCAAAAGAACTTGATTTGAAACTACGTACCTTTGGAAACAACCATTTTGGATCTTTGCCACCTCTACGTTCGCGTGGCCCGCCAAGCGCTCGATACGTCGTGCATGCGCTATCATGAAAATGAAAATCAACATAAATTAGAATAATTCATTAAGTCAAGAATCAAGAAGCAATGAAATACAAAAAAATAACTTACTGGTTGAAGACGCTTTTAGTTTCTTTGTCTGGTCTTCTATTTAAGGAATCAAACCAGTAAACAACGTGCGACCGAGGACAGACAACACACAAACTCCAGTGATAACTATCACAACATATACAGATTAAAATGAAGTTAGATGGCAAGGCAATTATTTACTAAAAATCTCAAATACACAAAATTAAAATGAGTACCCTTGAACAATCGGTGCTAGATAACAAGTATACTCATCCTCTGACAATAAGAAGCCCACATAGTTCGTCCTTCGTTTCAATGTATTCTCAACCCTTGTCGTATGTGCAGGAGACAAGAATCCATATAAATCAACTTTCTGAGAGTCAATGCATATACGACGGAAGGAGCTATAATAGAATTAAAATGATGAATGTATTAGCTAGTTAAAATCAACTTAAATAAATGAATCAAAAAATGGGAAATAAAAAACTTACAGGATTGCAAATTTGCCCCATCCAATATCTAGCTCCTCGAACTTCATGAACTGTTTAAGATCTTGTTTATCAATTGTGAAGTGATACTCTGTATTCTGGCCCACAATCCCTGGAGGCATATGCAAATCAATCTGGCGAATGCCTTTATAGATATGCTGCAATCGTGCTAAGAAGGGCCATTTCTCTGCTTCCTGCTCGTTCTTTTAGAACATAAAAACACATACTGTTAGTAGGATGTCAACACATCTCAAGTAAAAGTGAGGTAGTTGCATACCATTGGAGGTGTTTGTGGTAACAAGCCAATAAGATGTACAGGCCAAAGGATGAAAGATCCTCTCGCCTGAGCTATCGTGGCAACCTCGGCATCAGGAATAGGGATCGCTGTACCTTCTTCCCACGCTCGAACACACGTCACAGTCACCCTACGCAAATGCTGTGGAATTTGCTGATGATGGTGGGTAGTAGCTTCTGTGTGAACGAGAGCATCTGCAACTACACGTAGCACTGGGGCATCCAAAGAGAGGATGGCAGGTTCTCCCGGCGCTGGAGTATGAGAAGGTTCGCCAAGTGCTTCCTCCGCAGGGTTGTAACTTCCTTTGGTGCTGTGGAAGGCCGGGGATGAATGGGTTCTACGCTCGGTAGTTGCCATCTGCGATTCAAACATCTTCTGCATTTCAGCTCGTATCTCAGGCATCATCTCAAGTTAAGCTCTTACTCTAGATTGTTTCCCATATTCCTTCACCATGATCATTTCTCACAGCATATTCTTCATCATCTACCAATTCTCTTTCTTCAATTGTTGTAGGTGGATTAATTGTGAAAGGTGGTGTGTCGTCAAGGTTGAAGGTCGGATCACCATGCTTCTGTTTTTTACTCTGAAGTATAATGGACATTTTCTTATTTGCGGGATCTGTGACATAGAACACTTGTTTCGCCTGGCTTGCTAGAATGAAGGGCTCATCCCTATAACCTACTCTTTCAAGATCAACTGAGACAAATCCAAATTGTTGATCTATTACCACAGCATTATTGCTAACCCACTTACATTTGAATAAAGCAACTTTGAACTTGTTGTAAGTGATTTCCCATATTTCTTCTATCTCTCCATAATAGGCCATGGATGCTAATATGGGGTTTTTGTCTTTCGAACTGGAAAAGTGCATGGATTCAGCTTCTACCATCACCCCACTATTTTGCATGGTACTCCTGTCATCTTGGTCTTTTGTGTAGAAAGAATACCCGTTTATATCATAACCGCTCCAAGTAATGATCTGAAACGAAGGCCCCCAGGCTAGCCACTCTATTGTCCCAGACACACCGGACTCATGCAAAACCTTTTCCTCAAACCACTGAATGAATGTCTTGTTTTGCTCAATAGTAATCTGCATGTCATTCTTCCTCGGATTCTCTTTCTTCAATCTGTTTCTGTGTTCCTCTATGTACGGTTGCACTTCTGCCATGTTATTCAGGATATAAAGGTGTGCTTGCAACACCTCTCCACGAGGCATAGTCTTCACTTTCAGTCCTCGTGTTCCCTTGCTCCTCCCCTCTTCATGCCGAGATTGTTCCTTCTTCCCTGATATATAATCGCTGCAGAAGTCCATAGCCTCTTCAACAACATACCTTTCAACTATTGAGGCTTCTGGTCGATAGGGATTTTTAGAGTACCCTTTTAAGATCTTCATGTATCGCTCGAAAGGGTACATCCACCTCAGGTAAACTGGACCGCAGAGCCTTACCTCCCTTACCAAATGAACTATCAAATGGACCATTATATCAAAAAAAGAAGGAGGAAAGTGCATCTCTAATTGGGACAATATGATATAACCCTCAGCTTCCAGTTCATCCAGCTTTTCAGTGTCAATGACTTTGTTACATATAGCATTAAAGAAAACACACAATCTTGTCACAGTGTTTCGAACTTCATCTTTCATAATCCCTCTAATAGCTACTGGTAACAGTTGTTGCATCAACACATGATAATCATGGGACTTCATTCCCACTAACTTCAAATCGTCCATTAACACACACCTTCTCACATTCGAAGAATATCCTTGTGGTACCTTAATTTCATACAAACACCCACACAAACTTCTTTTCTCCGCTTTTGATAGTGTATGCGCTGCTGGCTCCATGTATGCCCTCCTACCATCATCTCGTAGCTGTGGATGTAACCGTTCTCTTATTCCCATATCAACAAGGTCTAGTCTCGCATTAATCCCATCCTTGGTCTTCCCTGGAATGTGCAAAAGTGTACTGACAAGGCTATCACAAACGTTTTTCTCCACGTGCATTACATCAATACTGTGCCTCACGTCAAGACTACGCCAATATGGAAGATCAAAGAAAATTGATCTCTTCTTCCATATGTTCTTCTCACCCGAAGTCTTATGATTCTTACCGAGTAAGACATTGATACGTTCAACCCGACTGTAAACTTCCTCTCCGGTTAATGCCTTTGGAGCCATTCCATGCTCCGGCAAGCCGTTAAAACGCTTTCTTAACCTACGATACGGGTGGAATCTAGGAAGGAACCTCCTGTGACCTAGGTAGACCGCTTTTCTTCCATGTTTCAGTTGGTGGAAGTGAGTGTCTGCTTCACAGATCGGACATGCTTTATGCCCCTTCACACTGTACCCTGAGAGGTTTCCGTAGGCAGGGAAGTCATTTATGGTGGTGAACAGCATTGCACGTAGCTTGAATGACTCATTCTTATACGCATCAAACACATCTACGCCTTCCTCCCACAACTTCTTCAAGTCCTCAATCAAAGGCGCCAGGTAGACATCGATATCGTTTCCTGGCTGTTTTGGTCCAGAAATCATCATAGAAAGCATCACATACTTGCGTTTCATACAAAGCCAGGGAGGCAAGTTGTATATTACAAGGAGTACTGGCCACGCACTGTGTGTGCTATTAAGAGTTCCATACGGATTGATGCCATCTGTACAGAGCCCAAGCCGAAGGTTTCTCGGCTCGCTGCCAAATTCAGGGAACATTTCATCTATTTTCTTCCACTGTGGAGAGTCAGCCGGGTGCCGAAGATATTTTCCGTCGGATATTCTGTCATCCGAATGCCATCTCAACTTCTTCGCCTTTTTTGCAGTGCCAAATAAACGCTTAAAGCGCGGTATTATTGGAAGATACCACATAACTTTTACAGGTTGCCTTTTAGTCTTCCCATCGCCACAACCACCATCTTTCTTCACTTTGTATCGTGCGGTTTGACACTTAGGGCACTCACTCAGGCCTTCATACTCCTTTCTGTACAGTACACAGTCATTAGGGCAAGCGTGTATCTTTTTATACTCCATACCCATTGTCGATAGGATTTTCTTGGCCTCATACATACGATTTGGAAGTACATTATCGTCTGGAAACATATCACACAACAGTTCAAGCAGCAATGTGAAACTACTATCGGTCCACCCACAAGTTGCTTTTAAGTTAACCAAATGTAATGTTCCTGTGAGTCGTGTGTACTTACTCCCAGGGTACAACGGTGTCTCTGCATCACTCCGCAGGCTGTCATATTCATGCGACTGCGCAAACGATTCTACCTCAACATCGTGAATCATTCTCTCCATTGTATCTTCATCTATGACATCCACAGCTTCCTTCTTGTGTGACGGACAATCAGTTACTTCCTCACCATGCCATATCCACCTTGTGTATCGAAGATTTATTCCATCACAAAGTAGGTGATCCCTTATAACTTCAACATCCCGTTTTCTCTCATTTAAACAATTGACACAGGGACAAAAATACATCCCATTTTTTGCTGGAACGTTCCTCCTAGCAAATTCAATAAAGTTTTCAACCCCATTCTCATATTCTTCACTTGTTCTCAGAGCATTCATCCAACTATGATCCATTTTATTACCACCTATGCCATTTCCATTTACACTCAAGTTTAGAATAATTGAAAACACGGGGAATTTCCTTTTACAAGTATGTTTTTCAAAATTTTGGCAGCATTTCCCCTTAAAAGTGAGACATCCCAAAATCAAAATAACAAACCATCTCAGCTTAATATTTCAAAAACATATTCTATGCAATAATCCTGTTTATATTTTATTGTTTAGATTCAATTTTTGAGCCAATGAAAATTAATTCACTAGAGATTATTTTCATACTATTTAACAACAACATCTACAACAACAAGAACAAGAACAATATTTATAATAATAATAATAATTTATTTCTTAAGATTTCAATTTACCAATTTCTTAATTAAATATTCTTTATGAAAAATATGAATATCTACTAAGTAAATAAAAAATATGTTTATTCATTATATTCTAATTGAATGATAAGTAAATATGCTTGTTCAATTTTGTCAAATAATGAATATATATATATATATATATATTAAATACAATTATATATACACTTCAGCAGCCCCAAATACGCAGGGCAGTATACATTGCCTAGTGTCTGGTCTTACTTAGTACTTGGCCTAGCTTGAAGATAATTACATAATTTATGGGTTGATTTTTAGTTAATGACAATTTCATGTTTGTCAAAACAATGGAAAAAATAAAAAGATTAAAACTTGATGTGGTACGTCTTAAATTCAACAAAATAGCAAAGATAAAGCTCAAGCACAAACCACACTTCAATTCCAGCACAGAACAAAGGCATTTTCCTAATCATTCACAAATTCATTCAAACCACACTTAAATTCCAGCACAGAACAAACGCATTTTTCCTAATCATTCACAAATTCATTCACAAGTTTAGTTTTAGCTAACCTCAAGCACAGAACTTTAGAGCAGATGACGACCCACGGTGGTAAGAGGAGCCCGACTGTGGAGAGAATGAGAGAGAACAGTGCAGAACCAGCAGAGCAAAGATGCAACGGTCTGGATGAAATAGAGGCTAAGAAGGAACAAGAAGAAATAGGGGAGAGGAGAAATGGCCTCGCATATATATTCTGAAGTGAAGGTAGGAGAATAAAGCAACAAGCAAGGGAGAGGGCGGGGACGGAACTCACGGAAGTGAAAGAGTAAAGTAAAAAAAACAAGAAACAGGGGAGAGGGGACGGAAGTGATGAAGGAGAGGGAGAGTAGAGAAAGTGCTCAGAAAATTCTGACACTCCACATGCACTGGTCATGTTGACCAGTGCATTTGCTTAAGCCTAAGACGTCCCCAGCTGGTCTGGGGACGTCTAAAGGCACCCTTTACACGTCCCCAGCCCAGCTGGGGACGTCTAAAGGCACTTTTAGACGTCCCCAGACCAGCTGGGGACGTCTAATATAATCTTTAGACGTCCCCAGCTGGTCTGGGGACGTCTAATGTTTAATCTTTAGACGTCCCCAGGCCAGCTGGGGACGTCTAATATAATCTTTAGACGTCCCCAGCTGGTCTGGGGACGTCTAATGTTTAATCTTTAGACGTCCCCAGGCCAGCTGGGGACGTCTAATATAATCTTTAGACGTCCCCAGCTGGTCTGGGGACGTCTAATGTTTAAGCTTTAGACGTCCCCAGGCCATCTGGGGACGTCTAAAGTGTGTTATTTTTTTTTTCCCCGAAGTTCATCTGCTTTTCTGGAGTGGTTAGACGTCCCCATGTTTGTTGGGGACGTCTAAAACAGTCTTTAGACGTCCCTAATGAACATGGGGACGTCTAAAACTAATTCAGGCGCGAGATTCAATTTTTTTTTACGAGCCAATCTATTCAACTTTGATCTATAATTACCCATATGCCACCGCCCCATATTTTGGGCGTCCCTTTTTGAAAAAGGGACGTCCTTTAGGGACTTTATATGTATATTCTGTAGTAGTGATACGCCTTCTAGAAGGAAAAACTATCACCGGTGTGTAGAGTTTATACGCCCTTAAACAGGAAATGTTGCCGGCGCATGGAGTTCACACGCCCCTGAAGTAGAGGATGTTGCCAACGCGTGATCTCCAATTGATGCCGGATTCTGGGAAACAGCCGGTCGACGGTCTCTGGTTCTTCCTATGGGGGAGGTGACACACCACTCTCTCTCCTACAGAGGTTCTGGGTCACGCCCTCTCTCCTTCTCTGTCTTTTCTTATGCGGCATGAGGCACGCTCTCTGAGTTCATATTGAACCCAGTCCTCTCTGATACCATATTAGCTTATAGAGCTCAGATTTCATTGATCTATTCAGAATGAAGAAGATTACAATATATATATAGAAAAAGAAAAACCAGAGTGAGAGAGGCGTGGAGAGATTGGTGGTGAAACAGCCGGACAAATAGAAAACAAAGCATGGAATAAAAACAATTACATGCAAACTACAATCGATTAGAGGAAATTAAGAGATTTGTTGGCTGACTTTTAACAAAATCTAAGCAAGGCGTTTTAGCTTTAGTTATAACTCTATTCTTTCATTTATTTCAACAAACAAATGATCAGCATTTTATAATATATTCATTGTACAAGCTCCCTAGCCTATAAATCATTTCCCAAACATCCATTCATGCATTCAAATTCTACCAATCACTTAGAGTAACAAAACTACAAGCTACATGAAATCCCTAAATTCCCAATCCATCAAAACTTGATAGAAGTGGAAAGCATTGATGTCCATTAACCATGTAGTCGTATATACGAAATAAATAAAAGATAGATGTGGAAAATACTAATAAGTGTTGGCGTCAGCACCTTACACCAGACAAATTGTTGGCGGCAGTACCTGCAGAAACACAATTGCAAAAACACAATAATCGTATAGTTTGAATCGTGCTAGAGGACAATTTCCTTAAGAGCTATTCCACACCTACCAACAAAAGAAGTTGCGGCACACCCAAGGATTAAATGAACTCTTCCTACAAAATTAGGGTGAATAAAACTACGGAAGATAATAGCACTCAGTAGGTATAAGAATAAGCCGGAGGAGGAAGAAAGGTACTTGAGAGTTCAAGAGCAAAAGTATGTGGACCTCTTGCAGACATCTCCTTATATAGGAGAAAGAATGAAAGATGTTGGGTGGCTAAATAAAACATGTAAATGCTAATTAAACCTTCATAAAACCATTTCATAGCCATTATATAAACTTTTCAAGACGTTGGGAAGAAGTAATGTTTTTCAAACAGTGCCTGATGATATAAACATGTTTCAAAACCATTAATCTATAATAATGAAGTATCAATGAATCAATTTCCAAAAACATAAAGGTTTGTAGCGTCCAAATTTCTCAAAAAACAAGCATTGAATGGCATCAAAAATAAATAAAAGCTGCAAAGTAGTTAGTGTGCATATTTCACAAGAAAAATGTTAGTAAAAAACATTTTTTTAGTATACCATGTATTTTAAAAATAAAAATAAACTTTTCAAGGGGTCTGTCATAAAAACACCTAGTCCACTTTAAACACACACATAGGAGAAATTGTCGTATTTCCATGTGGCCTGTCATTGTGCAAATTCACTCCTCTTAGCCCGTTTAATAGTCCAAGATCACTTATTACTTGGACCCCCAGAATCCCAAACAATGTGGAAATTATTCCTTGTAACACATCCACTTATTATTTCCAACAATAAGAAGTTCCAATTCCCTCCAATTTTTTGGTCATATCCCACAACACTATTCCCCTGTTCACAAGTTTAGGATGGCAAAAGAAGAGAGGGAAATATTAAGATTGATGCCCATTCAGTGGTAGTATTAGAAAAAGAGATTTATTGAGTAACCAGAGATTTGAAGAAAAAACATTAACGAAGGAAATTTGCTGCTTTAACTAGCAACACTTACTAGTGCAGCAACAATCCACACACAAGAATTTAATGACCCCATGTAATACCTTATTCTAGACACATCTATTAGCAATGTTTTACCATCATGAAGGTGCTTAGCTAATTCTAAACCACCAATGACCCATTCGGTAACTTGAAAAGTTGAACTTTTAAAAACTTTTCTTAAAACTCAAGAGTATCATTCTTATAAAGAATGAGTTTTTCTAAAAAAACCTTAAAATCCTTAACCAACTTTTAACAAGTCCAAACTTAGTGGTTTAAATTCCTGGTAAAACCTTTTAGTAACCAAATAAGCCCTAGGTTCTCTTCTATTTCACTTAACCCTTCACAAGCATATTTTAATAACTTTATAGCTACTTCACAAAAAGCATGACACTATTCATCTTTATAAGATCATATAACCTATAAGTTTGGCATGTAAATATCCTAGGGCATAATTCATGTATTTGCCCGATCTTTTAAATATATTAGCTACTATTCAAGCATACGTTAACCTCTACTATCAACTATATATAAATATACTTTTGTCATCACCGTAGATGACACTTACCTTTAGGCAATCATAGCCTTAGATCTCCTCCATATGGAAGGTATTTACATGCCAAAACATATATATACATACATATAACTGATATTAAAAGGAATCATGGCTAAACAAATAGCCAACACTTAAATCAGATATTTATTTTAAAGTCTTTTAGCTCTAACCTTCTTCAAGCTTCACCAACCACAACACCCTAGCCCCTAGAAGTACCTGCCTTTGTTGTATGTCATGGAAGAAAGGGTGAGATTTAGGGAATTCTCAGTAGCAACTACTTTTCATCATGTAAATCATACAAGGTTAATAACTATGCATATAAAAACAAGCCATAGAGAACAAGACATTATGAGTAACTGAGCTGAAAAGCTAACTGATACACATATATAATACTGATAACTAATATGAATAACTAACTGGCGCACAATCTCTTACAAATAGATAAATTGCATAAATAATTGGTGCACATTCATTTTACAACTAGATAAAATGAATAAATAACTAATGCACATACTAGGCAGATAACTGCTTTGCCGATCTATCTGCTGCACATGGCCACGGCAAATAACTATGCAAGGATAATTTACATGCTCCCATGCTTAATTACAGCAAAATGGCACAAACAAACATGCGGAAACCAATACACAAAAACATGAGAGGAAAAGAGTTACTACCTGTTGCTCTTTCTTTCGTGTTACCTTCTCCTTGTTTCTTTCTTTAATAACTTCTTGGTGGACTTGGGCAAATGTCAAAACCTATCATTTAGGCATAGGTATAAGGGTAGGTTAACACTTATTCTATCTATAATTTATAACTTGACTGTTTGTTCCTAAATCCTAGATTTAAACAAACTCTACCCTTATTTAAAAGTGGTTGGCTATCTTGAAAAACTTGCATTCATATTTTGTTTAGGGACATTTGGAATGTCCTACCACTCCTTAATTTCCACAACTTAATACTTATACACATACACACACAATTATACATATGCATATATATATATATATTCCCTACAAAGCCCTAATTCACACTTATTAACATTCAACTTCATCGTTCACTCCAATCCTATATAACCTATTTCTATTTGCTTCCAGGTTGCTTAAGAAAATTCTGACTGCATCACACTTAATATCCTGAAAATTCCTAGTTTCCACAATAATGTTTAGCAAGTGGAAGCCTCAAACAACATCTAAGAATCAGTTTCCAGCCTTAAAAATACAACTTATCGGCCCCCAACTTCACACGGATCAATATATATTATATTGCACAACTGTAACTTGTATTTACTTACGCTTATAACAATTGAATGTAATCCCCTATATTCAAATTAATCTATCACCGCAAATGACAACAAAATTTCAGCTACAATATTCAAATCATTGAGTCATATATTTACACATTCAAATATGAACGTTGCCTATTAATTAATGCTTGAATTATTTTGCTGTCAATATCAAAACTTGACACTTAACACCATGAAGCTTCAGTGTTTACAGACCACATGAGGCAGCAAAATAAGCATATAAACAATCTTATCTGGCTGATTTAACATATTATCAGCACTCCTTTATAACATTATCTTAAAACCTTAAAGCTAGTTCAGATAGCTAGGCAATGAATTATTCTAGGGAGGTATTTGAATAGCAAACTTAAATCAATAATTACAAACTTGGGTCATTATTCTCTTCTTCTGTCAACTGTAACCGATATCATTCAAACCCAAACAGCAAAGTAAAACTTCAAAAATCATCTTCTATCAACCATATAAAGAATGTGGCTGAAGGTGTGTATATAATTTCCTCTGTATCTATCACTGTGTCTTCCTTAAGTTTGGAAAATTCCAGCTCCAAAAACATCCTTTAAATCATCATGCTAAAGTCTCTATACTTAATTGAGTCATCTAAAATAATTGTTCCTCATTTGAAAACATGAAACAATAAGCTTCCTATAATTTTTCAGCCTTGGTTATTCAATTTCAACGTATTCAGCAATAAGAAACATCACTTAATCCTTTAAACCATTCCATTAATATCTCTACAGAAACTCTAAAAATTCAAGCTTCAATCATAAGGTTCAAAACTTCATTGCAAAGTCCCTAGACATGATTTAAACTTCTACAACTATGATTCATCACTTGGAAATATAAATTAGCTAGTTCAAATCAGTTTTCAGCTTCACAAATTAGAACCCAAAGTTTAGAAGCATCATACATGTATATATATCCAATACAGGCTATCTATTTCATCATTTCAATGTTTTTGTAAGACTTTCATCAAAGGAAACGATCGCACTGCCTCTGTACAAGAAGGGAAGATTCAAAAATCACAAACCAAGGCCAAGAAATCACATGCAAGACTAATTATAATGATTATAAGCTTTAATCCTCCTTTATCCACCGTCAAAACCCTTAATCGGTGGTTTTTCCCATTTCAGAACCAGATTCGACCACTTCTCTCACTCCCAAACTAACCCAACCGAAAAATCAGAAGATGGGAAAAGGCTTAAGGGGCTTACATTAGATTAAAGATTGGTTTGCATGTGGATTTTGACCTCTCCTCCTCCCTTTCTCCGACGAGATCTCCGGTTTCTCTTCTCCGGGCACAATCGCTCACTCTACTCTCGCCCTCTCTCATTTCTGATCGGAGATAATGAAGGAAAGAGTTGAACTGATGGTTATATATGCACATTTGACAATTTTGCCCTCCTTCTATTTTGTTTTTTTGGATGAAAACTGTGTTATAAACTCATAATAAGTGTACAATACAACTAAAAACCAAAAAAACAAGAAACTTCATAAATCTATAACCTCTCATCAATCACCTTCTTATTTAGTGGGGAGATGATGAATGATCAAGGATATAATTGTTTCCTATCAGATTATGAGTCAATTTGGCTAATCAATATGCTATATTAATGGATTCCTTAGGCACATGGTAGATTACAATAATCCAATTCATGTGAACAAGGGATTGAGCCTCATCAATGATATCCTTGTATGGGTGGTCGAGTAAGCATCCTCTAATGATTAGATTAACTGCTTTAATGCAATCCGAAGCCACTTTGATTTGTTTGTGCCATGAGCCCAGCACAAGTGTAGGCCATGTATGATTCCTAATAGCTGCGCTATGGCTGCCGACACAGATGAAAGTTTGTAGATAAAGCCACCCAACCAGACCTCTCGATTTCCTTTGATTGCTCCTCCACAATCGTTGCTTCTTGAGGCGATGACTGAAGCATCTGTTTCAAGTTTAACAAAGTATGTTGTATCAGTAGTATCGACATGCTGATCCTGTTTATGGGTGTAAAAGGAGCATTGGATAAGAGATCTTGATCCCAACACACTCTGAAAAGAGTCAAATGAGCATTACTATATTTTCAATCTTGATCTTCACCAAGCAACCGGTTGCATCGAGAGACCCATATGTCCCAACATATATAACCAAATAGTACAGCCCATCTGATTTTCCTTGTGATTTTATTTCCTACTTCCTGATTCAAGTTCCATTAATCCATTTCTTCCCACTCAGGTTGATTAAGGTATCCCAATGTGATGGGTGGATCACCGATCTCCATCTTTCCTTTGCGTTTCTGCAATCTCTTAATAAGTGCATGACATCTTCTTGGTTGCAATTAAATGAACATTTTGCATCTTGACTAATACCATTCCTTGCTCACAATTGCGGCGTGTGGACTCTGTCATGGGAAACAACCCACATAAAGGACTTTATTTTTTTTGATATCTTCCACTTCGATAGTTTCTTCCAAAATCTCCTATTGATCGGTACCTGCAAGAACAAAATTACAGGCAGATCTAATAGAAAAACAACCATTAGTTGAGGGTAACCAAATAAATTTATCCTCTCCCCTCTCCTCTTTGGGTGGGTGGACATTCATGATATGTGTAATATCCCGAATTTTGGGATTGAAGGCTTGGGAATAAGCCTGAACTAAGTGGACTACTAAACCTCAGTTTAGTAGATGTCCCAAATCTATTCTCTAATATTTATTATATTTTTAGGGCATTAAAGAAAATAAAATTGTGAATTTTGAAGAAAGTGATTATGCTTCCAGTGAAATTTTCTGTGAGGTAGTGGGATTGTCTTGGAATTTTGGATGACCAAATGATATCCAAAAATTATAATATTTTATAAGGTGAAAGTAGACATCCAGGGCTTTAATTTGATAGGTATTATAAGCCATTTTGATTAGTGAATTGAGAGTTATGAAGTTTTGAAATTAATCCATAAAAACTAGAAAGTTTCTAAAACAGCATTCAAAGATTTAAATTCTAGGATTTTTGTGCTTCCAATTGGCAAAGTTCTATATTTTTCCTTGAAGCTAGACTCAATAAGAGGTTTATAGCCTTTAGAATCACTCCAATACGATGTCTACAAAATTAGTTATGATTTTTCAAAGTTTGGGAAGAAAATCTACTAGAAAATTCGAAAATAGAGAAAAATGTAATGGCAAACTTGTAATTTTGCCAAACAAGTGCTAAATTAATTATTTTCCAATTAATTGAAGTTAATTTCAATTAATTAAGGAAAATAAAAGAGAAAAATATATTTAGAATATTTTGGTCAATTTAATATGAATTTATGAAAAATTTGAGCGAAAAGTACAATTTTGACCAAAATTGAGACTTTGTGTATATACGTAACCGAAATAAGTTGTAAAGCCAATTGAGACAATAGGGAGGGACCCCTAGGTGTCTCCTACATGCAGCATGAAGAAGGAAATATTGGTTTGGCTTAATAAGCAAAGTTACATGTACATAGGTTTATGTACACAAAATTGGTTTTGGTAATTTTTGGAAATTAGTAAATAAATGAAATATGACATAAGTTAACGAAATAAAACTTCATCTCCTACCTTTTGCTCTCATAAGTAGACGTGAAGTTCAGCTGGAGGAGAGAGGAAGTAAAGCAATTTTCTAGAGAGAGAAAGGGAAGGGAAACTTGTACAGTAGGTTGATTTCATCGGTAAATCTCTATCTAACGTGTATAACTCCGCTCCCAAGCTATTCTTCTATGTGAATTAAGGTTTTGAAGCTCAAATTTTAGTCTTGGGAACTTAGGGTTTTCACCAAGTCAAGAAAAGCTAAAGGGGAGCCTGAGGTAACTTCCAAACTCTTGTATATTGACTATTCTGGCTGCTGTGGACAATTTAATGGGTGAAATTTCACCAGATTGTCTTTATTTGTAAATTTGGAAAATGGGTTGGCCTAGGGGTTATGCTACCCAAATTGGTACTAAATGGTAGTTGTAACCTAATGGAATGGTTAATAAAGTGGTTAGGATTAGAAAGGAACGCATTTACATAGCCGAAAACGCAAAACCTCGATTTTCCCCAGAAAACCCATATATTTTGGCCAAGGATGTAAATGAGCCTTAGAGTTAGATTTTCAATGATTTGATGGTTCTATTGAGTTCAGGAGGGAAAATTAGGTGGGGTTACAGTTGGGCACTTTTTCGGAAAAGTCTAAAAAAGCATAATTACGAAAACACCCCTAAAACCCTTAAAGTGGGGCTGCTAAGGGTAAATTTGTAATTTGACATTGAATTTGATAATTCTGAGTCTAGAAATGGATTCCTTGGGAAAAAATATGTCAAAATAGCCCATGTCAAAATTTTGGGAAAAGTACAGTCAGACTGGGTATGACGGAGCCGAGCCAGGCCCAGCCCCCGGGGGCATTTTGGTCATTTTTTAATATAGACTCATATAACCACCAAAAATATTATGGAAGTTTCTAAATTGTATATTTGAAATTGTAGGACCAAGTTGTGAGCCCAGTCGTTGGCACGCTTTACGAGGTACACGTTTTGAGGCCGAAAAGGGTTAAGGTAGGGAACTTACCTCTCCTGCGTGTATTTGATATTTGTGCTGGTGTATTGATGTATGTTATTTCTTTGCTTGATTATGTGAAACATATATGAATGATTGAAGCTCTGTTTTTGTTTATCCTATGGACATAAGTATGTTGTTTGAAACATTGAGCACGTAGATATGTCATTGTGTGAGCATGAGTTATGTAATCAAGCATATCATACATTAAGCACTTATCTTGCATACATATTGGTACTATTTTCCTACTAAGATTCTCTCGAATCTCATCCTCCCCTACCAACATATTAGGCAAGTGAAAACAAGAGGTGTACTGAAAGCAGAGAAGAGAACTACATGGGAGGAATGCAATGGCAGAACGCAGACATGAAGATATCTCCGTTTCACTGGGACGGGTTTATATACCCTAGAGCCCTATGCGGCTACAAGGTTTGTAATTATCAAGTACGAATCCCTATGGAGAATTTCTGTAATCATGCACATATTATCAGTATATTTATGCTATTCTTGTATTGCCCACCAAACCACACATTAATATTCTGCTGCAAGTCAAAATAAGATAAAGGTGTGACAATATGAGCAACAATGTCAAGTTGGAACTAGAACTCCAATTTTGCTCTATTTCAATTACTCTCCTAGTCCACATAGTTTGAGACCTTCTCCTCCATGTCCACTAAATGTTCATAACCTTTGTTTAGAATTTCATCCTTCAAGACATTAAATAATTCCTAAAAATTAATCCTTAATACTTTGTAAGGATTTTCTTCCTTAACTAACTTTCCTAAAATTCTCGCCTGATAATAAGTTTTTGACCAAATAATTTACTTTTAAGGATATTTAATTTCTAAATAACATCCCTAGGCCTCAAATAAGCATGACAAAGCTTTTCTCAAATTTTAGGATGTTACACCCCCGACTGAAACTTAAGAAGCAAAAGAGGAGTTTGATTTCTACTATGCATGAACAACAAGATTAGAAAGCTTCAAGAGATGTTCTATTTTTCTTCTTAGTCCTCTCATGTCCATCAAGTGTCTGATTAAAAAACATATCCACCAATGATGGAATATTCGTGAGGAGAAGTCAAAAAGCCCAGATGCAAGCAATTAATTATTAGGGGTATTTTAGTATTTAGAGAGAGATTAAATTTTTTGTGAGAGTTAATATAACACCCCAAAATTTATATTCACCAAAAATATTGTAAATATTTGGGAAATTCAATAAAATGGTGAATATTCATAAATTTGGAATTTATGAATTTTATAAATGTTCATTTTC
The DNA here is from genome assembly GCA_963210345.1 of Inga oerstediana. NCBI lineage: Eukaryota > Viridiplantae > Streptophyta > Magnoliopsida > Fabales > Fabaceae > Inga > Inga oerstediana. The sequence continues at coordinate 69,589,195 of OY723400.1, read as the reverse complement.
ATGAGAAAATGGGAAAAATAACTATGGAATTAATTTGGGTAATTTAAAAGTATAGTATTAAGGTCCAAAAATGAAGAAATATTAGAGAAAATATTTGCTCCAAAAATATATGGAAAATGGCCAAAGAAAAATAAGAAAAGAAATTGGAATAAAAAGGTAATGGCAACATCGTAATTTTGCCAATTTAGTATAGAATTAATTATTTCCCGCTTAATTGAAGTTAATTTCAATTAATTAAGGGAAATAAAAGGAAAAAATATATTTAGAATATTTTGGTCAATTTAATATGAATTTATGGAAAATTTGAGCAAAAAGTGCAATTTTGACCAAAATTGAGACTTTACGTGTATACGTAACTTGGACAAGTTGTGAAGTCAATTGAGACTATAGGGAGGGAACCCTAGGTGCCTCCAACATGTTGCAAGAGGAAGAAAATATTGGTTGGGCTTCATGAGCTCGGTTACATGTACATACGGTTTATATGCATAAAATTGATTTCGGAATTTTTGGAAATTCCATAAATCATTAAAAAATCATATAATATAATAAAAACACATTTCCATCATCTTCCTCCAGCTCATTTCATGCCCTAAAATATCTGAAACAAGAGAGAGAAATTTGAGAGAGTTTAGAGAGAGAAAGGGAAGAAATCTCGCAAGGTAAGCCGATTTCTCTGACGATTTAGCTTTTAATGCGTATAACTCCGACCCTAAGCTACTCCTTATTGTTCTTTAAGTTTTGGAGGCTCAAAAATCTATGGTTGAAGGGTTAGGGTTGCAGCCATATTGGGGAAAAGCCAGAGGAAGTGAAAGATAACTTCCAAACCTTCGTATATTAACTATTCTGGCTATTATGGGGAATTTAAATCAGTAAAATTTTGCCGGATTGCCATTGGTTTTAAATTTTAGAAATGTGTGTGCCTAAGGGTTATGCTGGCCAATTTTAGTTCAAATGGTTGTTATAACTCAATTAGATGCTTAATAAAGTGGTTAGGAGTAGAAAGGAACGCGTTTACGGTGTCGAAATCGCAAAACGCCGATTTTTCCTGGAGGATCCCATAATTTCGGTCAAGGCCAGATCTAGGGGTAGGAGTTGGATTTTCAATTATTTGATGATTCCATTGGGTTCAGGAGGGAAAATTAGGTGGGGTTACAGTTGAGCATTTTTTCAAAAAAGCCTAAAAAAGCATAATTACGGAAACGCCCCTAAACCCTAAAAGTAGGGCTGTCAAGGGCAATTTCATAATTTAACATTGAATTTGGTAATTTTGAGCCCTAAAATGGATTCCTTGGATGAAAATACTTCAAGATAGCCCTAGTCAAAAATTTGGGAAAACGTGCCATCGGGCCAGGTACGACTGGGCCGGGCCGGGGTCCCGAGGGTATTTTGGTAAATTTTCACCTTAGGCTAATATAACCACAAGAAACACTATGGAAGTGTCTAAAATGATACTTGGATAGGTTATGACCTATTTCTTGTATATTTAATATTTTAGGACAAAATCGGGTAGGGGTGAGCATTCGGTTTTTCGGTTCGGTTATCCTCATTAATCGAAAAAACTGAAAACCAAATTATATCAATTGAAGAGACCGAGTTGAAACTGAACATAAAAATTAATTGAACCAAATAAACCAAAATATTTCGGTTCGGTGTTCATTAATTTCGGTTATAACCGAATTTTTAAGCTAATTCAAAACAGCAACAATCTTTTGAGGGAATCAAATCTATCAAACTAAATCTAAAAATAAACCTATAATCTGGGGAAATAATGGGAAATAACAACGATCAATTCCACAATAAAAAAAATCACCAAATCGGAAGACAAAAGTGAAAGACTGTCATTAATTTCGGTTATAATCAAATTTTTAGGCTATAAATCAAAACATCAACAATCTTTTGAGGGAATCAAATCCATCAAACTAAATCTAAAAATAAGCCTATAATCTAGGGAAAAAATGGGAAATAACAGCGATCAAATCCATAATAAAAAAAATCACCAGATCAGAAGACAAAAGAGAAAGACTAAGAAGAGATGGCGTGAAGGGACGAAGACGTGTAGGGTGAAGGTGAAGGCATCTACTCTTTTTCTCTGTCTCCTTGCCTTCCAGTGGACAACAAAACTCACCAGATCTGCAATAAGTTCAAAATTAACGGTGGCGACAAACTCTTCAATTCTAAGCTAATGAAGATGCTGCTCAGACTTGACTCAAAAATCAAACAAACTCAAGTGGGTTAAGGAAAGATAGTAGAGATGTCAGAGAATGGGTAACTGGTCCGATTTGCTTGAGGGCGTGAAGACCGACAATAGAGAACAAAGGTCACAAAGAGGGAGATGTTGAGTGGATGCTGGAGCTAGATTGAAACAAGCGAAATCAAATGAGAATACTTTCTAGGGCTAGCCATTTAGGATGTAGGGTTAGTTGGACTTAGGGCTTGGGCTGATAAACATGTTTTAAATGAAAAATAATGAGTTTTGGGCTTGGGCCATTGAAAAGACATATAAAACATACATAGAGCATCATAAAAAAACATACATAGAGCCCATATGTTGCATTTGTTATTTCGATTATTCGGTTATAACCGAATTTTTTTATAATCACCGAACTGAACACCGAAATTCTAGAGGGAAAAAACTGAAAAATATCCGATAACCGAAATAACCGAATTGAGTTCGGTTCGGTTCGGTCTTCAGTTTCGGTTTGATTTTGTTCTCCCCTAGAATCGAGAGCCAAAAGTCAACATGTTTCACGAGGCACACAAAAAGGGGTCGATAGAACTTCGAGGTAGGAACATTATCCTTCATACATCATGCCATAATTATATGATTTTGTAGTTGCCATTGTTGTAAATGTACTTTATTAATCAATATATTTTTGTTAGTGTAAGTGTTTCACCCAAGAGGAAGGGTGAATTGGGTGATACCAGAAAATTTCGTTGCGTATAAGAAAATTAGCAGAATATTTAAAGCAGTTGAGAGCAAAGAGAAATATCACCGAAGTGTACACTAGGAGTTATACTGGTTCAACCACAACCACAACCACTTTGACCTACGTCCAATTCTTAGAGCGTCTCTGAGAGTTTTACTATATTCTCTAAGATTCAGTGGGTTCTTGGAACCTCAGTACAAAGCAAGTTCCTTCACTTGGATACTCGCTTCCCCTTACACGTTCAATCAAATCCCCAACTCAAGGTTCCACAACCTTAAGTTGTCTAATAACAAATAATGAGTTTGTAATGAAAAACTCTCTCACAGAGAAAATATATAATCACTGAAGTACAATGAATGAGTATAAGGAAATAGAGCACTAAGAATGTGTTGATCAGTGTATGTTCGTGTGTTCTCAGTTGTTGTACTTTGCTCTTTGAATGCTCCATATATATAGATGATTTGTAGTGTCCGTTGAAAGCAATTCAAACATGTCTGTTAGAGTCGCACAACAACCGTTGACCATTTTGAAAACTATCTGTTTACGGTAGGTAGCGGTAGGTGAGCGTTCAGACCTTTTATTTGACTTTTTACTTCTGGCATGGTCTTTTCATTGTTTCTCTGCAAATGTACTTAGAATACTAGTGCAATGAAGAGTTAATCATATAGAAAACAATTCAATAAACATTGGATCAAAGATATGTTTTCTATACTTCATTACTCGAGTGGCTACTTGAGTGATCATGCTCATTACTCGAGTAGTCCCTCGAGTAATCCTATGAAAAATATGGCAGTGAGTAATTCAACATTTTTCATAAGATATTACTCAGGTAAGACATGGAGTAAGATAAATCACATAACTTGGAAATAGCAGATTACTCGAGTGGCCATGTCTTTTCCTCTCAAGTTACTCGGGTGTTCCCTTCAGTAAGCTGATTACTCGAGTGACTACTCGAGTGGCCATGTCTTTTCTTCACAAGTTACTCGAGTGAGCCCTCGAGTAAATTTCAAATAAGTTTCCAGATTACTCGATTACTCCCTAGAGTAATGTCATTCAAATCTTGGCCGAGAGTTTGCCTACATGATTACTCGAGTGACCCCTCGAGTAATGCTTCAAATAATTCTGCAGATTACTCGAGTACTCCCTCGAGTAATGCCTTTTTCTCACATGGTTACTCGAGTGGCTACTCGAGTAAAGTGTTACATTTCTTGGCCGAGAGCTACTGGAAGATTTTTGACCTGGGTACTCGAGTGGCTACTCGAGTAATGCCTTTTCTCATGTGTTACTCAAGTGGCTACTCGAGTAATGGTTCATATAACTTTGCAGATTACTCGAGTGGCTACTCGAGTAACTTCTTCCAAATTTTGGCAGTGCTTCCAAAAACATTTCCTTTCAATCTTACTCGAGTGCCCACTCGAGTAACAGTGTTCCTTACTCGAGTGGTTACTCGAGTGAACATAGACAAAAACTGCCAGTTATGTTCTTCCTTTGCTCTTTCTCTCAGATCTTCTTCATTACTCCAGTGCTTACTTCAAGTAATACTTTACCATTTATTTACTTTGTTCAAATTCATTTGTTTGTTATCAAATCGTTTTATATCATTGATCCAATCTTTGTTATCATCAAAACATATGGGATCTAACATTCTCCCCATTTTTGATGATGACAAAACTTGGTGATTTTGAACAAAGTTTTTGAAATTGAGTTTTCAAATGTATGTTTTTAAATACTTTTCATATGAAATCTTTTGTGCAATTTAAACTTGAAAACTCTTTTGAAATAACTTAGTAAAGATTTTTTCAAAAGTTTTTGATCTTATTTACTTGTTCACCTTGCATACACAATCAAAAACTTCTTAGTCCCACGATGCAATATAACTTCAATGAAATTTAACTTTAATGGCATAAAGAAATAAATTGCATAAAGAAGAATTCATTACATAATCAAACTTAGAGTTCAAAATTAAAAGCGCCCTAAAGCCCCGTACACCCATATCCCCTATGCATTTAGCCATTGATCACAAAATCTTGATCACAAAATCAATCAGGCTCTTCTCCGTCTTTTTGTCTTCATCACAAAGGTGGAATCAATCATGAGGAGGAGTATATGGCTTGGCTACTGAGATAGGAGTGACAGGAAATGACAATGATTCATATGAACCATCTGAACTTGAAGGATCTGAAGATGATGGTTCAGGGTTAGGAAGGTTCACTGGGGGTGTCTGAAGATCCTCTGGTGGATTCACTGGAGATGATGGGTAAGGAACCAAAGAAGTAATTTCTACTTCCTCTGTAGCAACAGGTGAAGACACAAGCACCTCCTCAGTGCGTGTAGGTGAGGCAATGGGAGTAGATATAGGCTCTGGCTGAACGGGCTGAGGTGGATCATCAGTGGTGATATGGATTGGCTTGAATGTGTCAGGGTTAGGCATAGAGAACAAGATATTACTGGGTCCAATCTCAGAGGGTCTATGCTTAGTAGAAGGTACAGGTTCAGGTTCAGAGACAGGTACTGGCTCAAGAATAACAGAAGGACCAGGAATAGGAGAGCCAGATGCCATAGCATCAAGTCTCGCAACAATGGATCTCAGAAGCTCACCCTGAGCACGTTGTTCAGCTAACAACTCTTTGTGCCTCTTATCCATTCTCTCCACAAGTTATCCACAAATTTGTGATCTGCATCCAGGTTCACTCGAGGCTTCCCTTGGGTAATCTCTCTCTTTACCTTCTAACTGTTCATTTCCAACCGTTGTGCCTTTTCATTTGAAATTAATACTTCACTGGCATATTTCCAAGTTCATTACTCGAGTAATTCATCTATTACTTCAAGGTGTCACTCCAGTAATGCTTGTTACTTAAAGTTGTCCCTCCAGTAATCTTATCCTCTGTTAACCTCTGCTTTTCATACCCCAAAACAGAATATCATGATCCTGCAAAACAAATTGCTAGAAACTCCGATGCTTAAGTTAGTAATCATCAAAACATCAATAAATAACATCATCTAACATTTTGTAAACACTAAATAACTTTGAATTCATTTAGATTTACCATTCCCAATCCTCGTCTAATACATAAAAATTGATCTTTTGCAAGAGGTTTTGTGAAGATATCAGCTAGTTGAAGATGAGTTGGAATGAATATCACTTTAATATCTTTCTTTTGGACATGATCTTTGATGAAGTGATGTCTAACATCAATATGCTTGGTTCTGGAATGTTGAAAAGGATTTTTTGCCAAGCTTATCGTGCCAGTGTTGTCATAATATATTGGTATCTCCTTCAAATAAATACCAAGATCCTGGAGTTGTTGCTTTAGCCATATTACATGTGCACAACAACTTGATGCTGCAACATACTCAGCTTCCGTTGACGAAAGAAACACTGTATTTTGTTTCTTGCTAAACCATGATACAAGTAAGCCTCCAAGAAACTGGCCTTGTCCACTAGTACTCTTTCTATCTGTCTTGTATACTCCATGATCAGAGTTTGAGTATGCAACTAGATATTCACTTCTTCCTTTGGGATACCAGAGACCCAATTCTGCCGTGTCAGCAAGATATCGGAAGATTCATTTGACGGTTTCAGCATGTGACTCTTTCGGTGCTGATTGATATCTTGCACACATACCCACCCTGAATTGAATATTAGGCCTGCTTGCAGTGAGATAGAGTAATGATCCAATGATTCTTCTATATTTTGTGATGTTGTAATCTTTTCCCTTGACATCAGCATCAAGCAACGTAGTTGAGCTCATTGGAGTGTCCATTCCATTTACTTCATCCAATCCATACTTTTTCAAAAGCTCTTTCAGATACTTCATTTGAGATATGAAAATTCCATTCTTTCTTTGTTTGATTTGCAAATTGAGAAAGAAATTCAATTCTCCCATCATTGACATTTCAAACTCCCCCTATATTATCTCAGAAAATTCTTTGCACATGCTTTCGTTAGTAGCACCGAAAACTATATCATCAACATATATTTGCACAATTAAGATATCATCACATTTTCGTTTTGTAAAGTGTTGTATCAACTTTTCCTTGTACAAAACCTTGATCAATAAGAAATTTACTGAGCCTTTCGTACCATGCTCTAGGAGCTTGTTTTAAACCGTATAAAGCCTTTTTAAGTTTGAAAACATAGTTAGGTTTGGTTACATCTTCGAAACCTGGAGGTTGATCTACATATACTTCTTCCATGATGTAGCCATTTAGACATACACTCTTTACATCTATTTGATAGAGTTTGAATCCTTTGATGCATGCAAAGGCTAAGAGTACTCGTATAGCTTCCAATCTAGCCACTAGAGCATACGTTTCCTTATAATCAATTCCTTCTTCCTGATTATAGCCTTTGGCCACCAATCTTGCCTTGTTTCTGACAATAATTACGGATTCATCAAGTTTGTTCTTGAATACCCATTTAATGCCAATGATCAGATGATCCTTAGGTCGGGGTACCAAATCCCAAACTTGATTTCTTTCAAATTGGTTTAGTTCTTCTTGTATTGCTATAACCCAATCATTGTCTGATAGGGCTTCATCAATGTTAGAAGGTTCAATCTCAGAAATGAAAGCAGAAAAACTAACTTCATTGAAAATTCTATTTCTAGTTTTTACTCCTTCATTCACATCTCCTATGACTTGATCTAGGGGATGACTTCTATTGTATTTCCAGGCTTTAGGTTGTCCTGGTGACTGATCTTCTTCTTTGGTTTGATCAATTTCTGGAATAAGAGATTTAGAAATAGATTGACCATTTTCTTGATTTAAAACAACTTCCTGCTCATCATCAATGGTTTTGTCAGAGGATTCAAATTCATCAAATACAACATGAATTGATTCTTCAACAAACCATGTTCTTTTATTGAAAATTCTGTATGCTTTACTTCGGTTAGAATAGCCTAGGAAAATTCCTTCATCTGTTCTAGAATTAAATTTTCCTAAGTTATCTTTACCATTATTATGAATGAAATACTTACAACCGAAGATGTGTAAATGAGCAAGGTTTGGCTTCCTTCCTTTGTATAGCTCGTATAGTGTCTTTCCAATTTTTGTTTTAATGTAGGCTCTATTTCAAATATAGCATACTGTGCTCATTGCATCGGCCCAGAAAACTTGAGACACGTTCTTTTCATTCAACATTACTCTAGCCATTTCAGTGAGCACTCTATTCTTACGTTCCACGACTCCGTTTTGTTGAGGTATCCTTGGAGCAGAGAAAGTGTGATCAATGCCATTAGTATCACAATATTCTTTAAAGGCTTGATTTTCAAACTCTCCATCGTGATCTGTCCTGATACCTGCAATGGACATACCTTTCTCATTTTGCACTTTCTTGGCAAAAATAATGAATTCTGCAAAGGTGTCATCCTTTGATGACAGGAAAATAGTCCATGTAAATCTAGAGAAATCATCAACAATGACCAATGAATATAAGTTGCCACCAAGGCTTTTAACTCTTACTGGACCAACTAAATCCATATGTATCAATTAAAGTGGTTGATTTGTTGTAATTTCATTTTTTGATTTGAAAGATGATTTAGTTTGTTTACCCTTTTGACATGCGTCATAAATTAAATCTTTTTTAAAACTTACTTTGGGTAATCCAAGAACTAAATCCTTTTTAAGTAGTTTGCCTAGTTGGTGCATGTTGACATGAGCTAGTCTCTTATGCCATAACCAACTTTCATCGACATTACTCAGAAAACAATTTTCAGAATCACTTTTATTGATATCAAGAGTATAGCAGTTACCTTCCCTTTTTGCTCTGAGCTTTGCCTTGATGTTTTTCTTATTAAGTTATAAGTCTTTCTTGTTGATAATTAGACATTCCTCTGAATCAAATATTACCCAGTTGTCTTTATCTGCATTTTGACTTACGCTCAACAAATTATGACACAAGCCTTCAACGTAATATACATCTTTGACTTGTATTCCTTTGTTGTTTTTTATTTCACCAATTCCAGCTATCTTTCCAGATTGATTTCCTCCAAATTTTACCTTTCCACCTTCCTTAGGTTGCAATGTGGTAAAACTTTCGAAATCACTGGTCATATGTCTAGAGCATCCACTGTCTATGTACCATTTATTGTTTTTGGATGCTTTAAGACATATCTGCAGTCAAATACAATTAAGTCTTAGGTACCCACATCTTTTTAGGTCATTTTAGGTTAATACAGATGACTTTCTGACTATATGAACCTTTAGGTACCTATTTATAGGTTCCTATCTTTCCTTTCCTCTTATGAATGCATGATGATGTATAATGACTTTTTCTATTACAATAATTACAATATGCAAAAGGATTTGATGTATGCACAGAATGCTGAAAATAATTCAAATAAGACTTACCTCCTGCTTTCTTTCTTCCTTTTCTTCTATTTGATTTTGGATCATATCCAAGACCAGATTGATTATTTATAAAATGTTGAGCTTTTAAAATCACATTTAGCATCTCACTTCCTTTAGTGAATTTTTCAAGAGTTTTCATGAGATCAACGTTTTTCTTTTTCAAGGAAGAACAGTTTTCACAATCTTTCTCTAAATTCTCTTTTAGTTCTATTTCAAGAGCTTTGTTTTTCTTTTTGAAAACAACTGGTTCTTTAACTACTTTGATGAATTCAGAATGTAAAGCATTATTTTCGGAAAGTAATTCATCATAGGTAGGATCAGAATCAGTTACCTCTTCTTCTGTTTCTTCTTGAGTAACTAGACAGATATTGGCTACTTCCTCTTCATCGCTTTCTTCGTCAGAAGAGCTATCTCCCCATATGGCAGATACAAAGCTTTCTTCTTGTTGTAGAATTTACCTTTTCTCTTTTCTTTATTCTTCTGAATCAGTTCTTGACATTCTGATTTGAAATGTCCTGGCTTTTCCATTCATAGCATATGATGTGTTCTTTATTGCTTATTCCTCCTTTTTGAAAGTTTTTGAATCCTTGGCCTTTCTTGTAAAACTTTTATAATCGTTTTATGATTAGGCCCATTTCGTCATCGTCAAGCTCTTCATCTTCATCTTATTCTTCTTCTTTTGCTTTCAGTGCTAGACCTCTTTTCTTCTTGTCACCAATATCATCTAGTTCTCTTTGAACTTTAACTTACTTTCATATTCAGAAAGGCTTCTGAATAGAGAAGTAATCGATCTCTTTGATTCACCTTTAGTTTCCTCAATTGCAGTGACTTTTACCTCCCGGTCTTTAGAAAGAATATTCAAAATCTATCGTATTTGGGTATGTTGATCATAGACTTTTCCAAGTGCTGCAAGTTGATTAACAAGGTGAGTATATCTAAGTTTAAATTCAGCTATCAACTCACCTGATTTCATTCGAAGTAAATCAAACTCAGTAACCAGAGTATTGATTCGGTTTTCTTTTATTCTCGAAGTTCCTTTGTGAGTTATTTCCAAGGCTTCCCACATTTCTTTAGCTGTTGGGAGTGTGCAAATTCTGAAGTACTCATTTTGACTCAAGGCAATTTAAATCATCAGAATTGCCTTGCTGTTGAGTGTGATGAGTTTCTTGTCATTCTCATCATATTCTGCTAGTGTCTTGAGAACTCTCTGTGAATCTACAATCTTTTCAGGTTTGTAGTTTCCACTCTCATTCACATCCCATAGACCATATTCAGTAGCCATTACGAAGAAGACTCTGAACTTTGCTTTCCAGAATGAGAAGTGTTCGCTATTAAAACCCGGAGGTCTTGTGATAGAAGCTCCGTCGGGAAGAATGCCTTCACCCATGCTTGCCATTAGATCCTTCTTAGGCTGTTAAACCTAAACAAGAAAACCTGGCTCTGATACTAAATGTTAGTGCAAGTGTTTCACCTAAGAAGGGGGTGAATTGGGTGATATCAGAAAATTTCGTTGCCTATAAGAAAATTAACAGAATATTTAAAGCAGTTGAGAGCAAAGAGAAATATCACCAAAGTGTACCCTAGGAGTTATACTGGTTCGGCCACAACCACTTTGACCTATGTCCAGTCCTCAGAGCGTCTCTGAGAGTTTCACTATATTCTCTAAAATTCAGTGGGTTCTTGGCACCTTAGTACAAAGCGAGTTCCTTCACCTAGACACTCACTCCCCCTTACACATTATAATCAAATCCCCAACTCAAGGTTCCACAACCATAAGTTGTCTCAATAACAAATATTGAGTTTGTAATGTGAAACTCTCTCACAGAGAAAATATATAATCATTGAAGTACAATGAATGAGTATAAGGAAATAGAGCACTAAGAATGTGTTGATCAGTGTATATTCGTGTGTTCTCAGTTGTTGTACTTTGCTCTTTGAATGCTCCATATATATAGATGATTTGTAGTGTCCGTTGGAAGCAATTCAAACATGTCTGTTAGATTCGCGCAGCAACCGTTGGCCATTTTGAAAACTATCCGTTTGTGGTAGGTAGTGGTAGGTGAGTGTTCGGACCTTTTATTTGACTTTTTACTCCTAGCATGATCTTTTCATTGTTTCTCTACAAATGTACTTAGAATACTAGTGCAATGAAGAGTTAATCATATAGAAAACAATTCAATAAATATTGGATCAAAGATATGTTTTCTAGACTTCATTACTCGAGTGGCTACTCAAGTGATCATGCTCATTACTCAAGTAGTCCCTCGAGTAATCCTATCAAAAATATGGCAGTGAGTAATTCAACATTTTTCATAAGATATTACTCAGGTAAGACATGGAGTAAGATAAATCACATAACTTGGAAATACCAGATTACTTGAGTGGCTACTCGAGTGGCCATGTCTTTTCCTCTCAAGTTACTCGGGTGCTCCCTTCAGTAAGCTGATTACTCGAGCGACCACTCGAGTGGCCATGTCTTTTCTTCACAAGTTACTCGAGTGAGCCCTCGAGTAAATTTCAAATAAGTTTCCAGATTACTCGATTACTCCCTCGAGTAATGTCATTCAAATCTTGGCCGAGAGTTTGCCTACCTGATTACTCAAGTGACCCCTCGAGTAATGCTTCAAATAATTCTGCAGATTACTCGAGTGCTCCCTCGAGTAAAGCCTTTTTCTCACATGGTTACTCAAGTGGCTACTCGAGTAATGCCTTTTCTCACGTGTTACTCGAGTGGCTACTCGAGTAATGGTTCATATAACTTTGCAGATTACTCGAGTGGCTACTCAAGTAACTTCTTCCAAATTTTGGAAGTGCCTTTGAAAACAATTTCTTTCAATCTTACTCGAGTGCCCACTCGAGTAATAGTGTTCCTTACTCGAGTGGTTACTCTAGTAAAAATATATAAAAACTGCCAGTGATGTTCTTCCTTTGCTCTTTCTCTCAGATCTTCTTTATTACTCCAGTGCTTACTTCAAGTAATGCTTTGCCATTTATTTACTTTGTTCAAATTCATTTGTTTGTTATCAAATCCTTTTATATCATTGATCTAATCTTTTTTATCATCAAAACATATGGGATCTAATAGTTTTGCCCAGAGAAGGGCCAGTAGTGCTAGAGGCACTTTCATTGGAGTTGGTGAGAACCTAACCGGTATAGATTAGTGGGGCTGGGCCCTGCTCTTGTATACATGCAGATGATATGTTTATATTGTTCATTAATTGGTGCATATATGGCGCATATCATATTTACTTTTCACATTTTCTATGAACGATAGTATGTTTATATTGGGATTCTTCAGAATCTCACCCTTTTTCTAAATAAAACATCTCAGCGGGTGCCAGTGGATCAATAGGCAAGGATTTAGACTAAGGAAAGTGACTGGTATGTGTCTCGAGGCAAATACAAAGTTCGTGGCTATAGATAGTCTATGTATAAAATACTTTTGGACATTTTGTAATAGTGGTATATATTGTCGCATTCTGTATGGTTGACTTTGGACTATAAACAAATACTTTTATTAGTATATATATACTCTTCTATATGCCTATGGAACTTGGTCTCTATTACTCTGTGTATATAAAATAGAAACGGGTGTTGACATTTTTAGTATCAGAGCTTAATAAGCGGTTCTGGCATTATCAGAATAGTATACTGATATGGTTTTATTTGCATGACGATAGGGAAATAGTGAGTTATGGAGATGGTACAACCAGGAGAAGGTGGTAGAGGTTTAGGCCGAGGGCGTACTAGACAAGGTACCAATGAGGGAGAACCAAGGCCTGACCCTATCTAGTAATGAATCCTATATTTATTGGAAAAACAACAACAAACCATGAATGAGATAATAGTTGACCTCCAGGGGGTACAGCTGAGGCAGGATCACCTGGAGAATCGTATGGATGAGTTTATGTAGGGGAACTATGAAGAAATACATCAGGAACCCCCACTAAAGAATTTACCACCAGAGCCTGAGGTTGAATATGGGAAAGGAACAAATTCCTTCCGTTGGCAGAGTTCGCCTATAACAATAGTTACCATTCGAGCATCCAGATGGCTCCATATAAGGCACTATATGGGAGGAAGTATCAATCACCCTTATGCTGGATTGAGTTGTCTGAGAGGGAATTGCTAAGGCTAGATCTTGTTGATTAAACAATGGAGCAGATAAAGTTGATCAAGCAGAGATTGTTAACTGCTCAGAGCCGACAGAAAAGTTATGCATATAAGAGGCGAAAACCTCTAGAATTTAAAGTCGGTGACCACATGTTCATGAAAGTATCACCTGTTACGGGTATTGGCAGAGCATTGAAAGCAAAGAAGTTGCAATCAAGATACATTGGTCTGTTTGAGATCTTAGAGAAGATTGGGCTTGTAGCATGCCATATCGCTTTGCCACCGAATCTGAACAGGCTACATGATGTTTTTCATGTTTCTTAGACGAAAAAGTATCAACCTGATCCAAAACACGTAATAGAGTACGAAGATATGGAAATGCGTGAAGATTTGACATATGAAGTTATGCCTGACCGAATCATTGATTGGCAGGAAAAGCAGCTTAGAAACAAGAGCATTCCATTCTTCAAGATTGTCTGGAAAGGGTTATCACCCAGAGAGGCTACATGGGAAACGCAGGAAACTGTAAAGAAACGTTACCTAGAATTTATGGCTGTATAGCTATAGCAAATTTTAGGGACGAAATTTATTTAAGTGGAGAACTGTAACACCCCAAAATTTATATTCACCAAAAAAATTGTAAATATTTAGGAAATTCAATAAAATGGTGAATATTCATAAATTTGGAATTTATGAATTTTATAAATGTTCATTTTCATGAGAAAATGGGAAAAATAATTATGGAATTAATTTGGATAATTTAAAAAGCCCAGTACTAAGGTCCAAAAATGAAGAAATATTAGAGAAAATATTTGGTCCAAAAATAGATGGAAAATGGCCAAAGAAAAATAAGAAAAGAAATTGGAATAAAAAGGTAATGGCAAAATCGTAATTTTGCCAATTTAACACAGAATTAATTATTTCCTGCTTAATTGAAGTTAATTTCAATTAATTAAGGAAAATAAAAGGAAAAAATATATTTAGAATATTTTGGTCCATTTAATATGAATTTATGGAAAATTTGAGCAAAAAGTGCAATTTTGACAAAAATTGAGACTTTACGTGTATACGTAACTTGGACAAGTTGTGAAGCCAATTGAGACCATTGGGAGGGACCCCTAGGTGCCTCCTACATCTTGCAAGAGGAAGAAAATATTGGTTGGGCTTAATGAGCTCGGTTACATGTACATACGGTTTATGTGCATAAAATTGATTTCGTATATTAATGAGCTCGGTTACATATACATACGGTTAATGAGCGAAAGGTAACTTCCAAACCTTCGTATATTAACTATTCTGGCTATTGTGGGGAATTTAAATCAGTGAAATTTTGCCGTATTGCCCTTGGTTTTAAATTTTAGAAATGTGTGTGCCTAAGGGTTATGCTAGCCAATTTTAGTTCAAATGGTTGTTATAACTCAATTAGATGCTTAATAAAGTGGTTAGGAGTAGAAAGGAACGCGTTTACGGAGCTGAAATCGCAAAACCCCGATTTTTCCCGGAGGATCCCATAATTTTGGTCAGGGCTAAATCTAGGGGTAGGAATTGGATTTTCAATGATTTGATGATTCCATTGGGTTTAGGTGGGGTAACAGTTGGACATTTTTACAGAAAAGCTCAAAAAAACATAATTATGGAAACGCCCCTAAAACCCTAAAAGTAGGGCTGCCAAGGGTAATTTCATAATTTAACATTGAATTTGGTAATTTTGAGCCATAAAATGGATTCCTTGGATGAAAATACTTCAGGATAGCCCTAGTTAAAAATTTGGAAAACGTGCATCGGGTCAGGTACAGCGGGGCTGGGCCGGGGTCCGGGGGTATTTTGGTAAATTTTCATCACAGGATAATATAACCACAAGAAATACTATGGAAGTGTCTAAAATGATACTTGGATAGGTTATGACCTATTTCTTGTACATTTAATATTTTAGGAACAAATTGGGAGCCAAAAGTCGACTGTTTCACGAGGCATACAAAAAGGGGTCAATAGAACTTCGAGGTAGAAACATTATCCTTCATACATCATGCCATAGTTATATGATTGTGTGGTTGTCATTGTTGTAAATGTGCTTTATTAATCAACATGTTTTGCCCAGAGAAAAGCCAGTAGTGCTAGAGGCACTTACACTGGAGTTGGTGAGAACCCATTCGGTGCAGATTAGTGGGGTTGGGCCCTACTCATGTATACATGTAGATTATATATTTATATTGTTCATTAATTGGTGCATACATGGCACATATCATATTTACTTTTCACATTTTCTATGAACGATAGCATGTTTCTACTGGGCTTCTTCGGAATCTCACCCCTTTTTCTAAATGAAACATCTCAGCGGGTGCCAGTGGATCAATAGGCAAGGATGTAGACGAAGGAAAGTGACTGGCATGTGTCTCGAGGCAAATACAAAGTTCGTGGTTATAGATAGTCTATATCTAAAATACTTTTGGATATTTTGTAATAGTGGTATATATTGTCGTTTCTGTATGGTTGACTTTGGACTGTAAACAAATACTTTTATCAGTATATATGTACTCTTCTGTATGCTTGTGGAACTTGGTCTCTATTACTCTGTGTATATCGAAATGGAAATAGGTGTTGATAGCTAAGTTTCAATTGAGTTATGTACCAATATTAATAGTTTGATAGAATTTTGATTTTGACCTCTATAATTTTAAATTATAGTCTTTGTTCTTTATAATCTCATAAAGACTCGGTCTGAGTTTTGACTTTGTTTCAAATTTTGATTTTGATCTCTATATTTAATGATGTTAACTAAAAGTTAACTTTCTTCTTATGAACCTATAACTATCAAAAACTATAATTTAAAGTTGTTGAGACTAAAATTAAAATTCGATGAAATTGTAATGGCCAACAATAGTATTACTCAATGTTATATGAGCTTACTTTGTAGTTTTGGATTAGTTGTGTAAAATCCCAAATATGTATGTGATTGCAAGAAAAAACCTTGTTGAGAAGAGAGAAGAAAAAAAGATCACGTGTTAAACCTTGTGTAGACCATCCGAACTTCTCATAAAAAAAAAGAAAAAGAAAAATGTAAATATTAAAATTAAGCAATTCCCTATACATTGTTTTTAAATAATAATAACGATAATTTGGTTTCTTTTTTTGCCAGAAATAATTGGTTACTTACAATTTATGTTTGAAAAAATATAGCAATTTATCCAATATTAATTTCAAAGATATAGTGCATTCAATAGACTCTCCCTTTGTATATATGATTTTTAAAAGGTATATGAAAATACTAATGGAAGATATTTGGTCCGGGAAGAGAATGTCTTTACTTCTCTTACTATTTTTTTGTTTGAAGGGCATATTTATTATCAGCTCATAAAATTCCAAAAGTACATGCTAACGTCCAGATATGAAGCAACATAAAAAAGATGAAAGCAAAAGTACAAGGCTAAAAGATGAAAACAAACAATCCAACACCTATTCTATGACTAGGAGACAAAGTATCCACAAATTCCTCACTTGGCTCTGGAGCATTAGAAGTCAGAATAGTGATTAAAGAGAGTGATGGATGTGAGACCCGCCCTAACAATCAACTGCCAAACAATCAGCTGTAGCATTTTCAAGTCTTAGGGAGAAACTAAGAGAGAACCCGACTTTTGATGCTAATTAACATGTTGATGATATCATGCATCATTGCCTATTTTAACGCCAAAGCTTCAGTAATAAAGGTAGAGACAGACTTGATTTTGTCCACAAAGCCCCAAATGAAACCTCCAAGATGATCCCTGCATATAATGCCAACCGAAGCTGGGCCCTGGAATGGTGAGAAAGCTCTATTGTAATTGATCTTGAGGGCATCGGGTGGTGGTGGAAACCAAGCAATCCGTGGTTTCCGTAGTTCTATCAGGTCTATATAAAATGCTGAACTCGAGGAATGATGGGGAGCTTCCAAATAAATTTCCAATCTGCTGATGACATAACTCTTGTATACTTCTTCTCCCCTTCTTATATCCTCCATTAAATTAACTTTGGACGGTTAAACTTTAATATCTTACAAAATATTATTTTTGTATCAAATAAAAATATATATTAATATACAACAACAACAAAGACTTTATCCAACTAAGTGGGCTCAGCTATATGGATCGCACGGCGCCATTGTGCTCTGTCGAAAATCATATCTTTAGGTATATTATTAATCAAAAGATCTTTCTCTATGACCTTATTGAGCGTTCATTTCGACTTTCATCAACTTCGTTTTATAGGACTCCATACTGCTTGATCAACCTTCCTCACCAGAGCATTCAATGGCCTTCATTGAACATGTCTAAACCATCTCAAATGACTTTCTACTATTTTTCCTTCAATAGAGGCCACTCCAACTCATTCACGTATATGAGTATTACGAATCTTATCTTTTCTTGTATTACCATACATCCATCCTAACATCCTCATCTTATCGTTCATATTGTCCCTTTAAAGCCCAACACTCGCTACCATATAACATTCTTGGTCTTATAACAATGCGATAGAACTTCCCTTTTACCTTATTAGGTACTTTTTTATCACAAATAACTCTAGTAGCGTTTCTTCAATTATAGTTTTATACCATCCAGCTTGAATTTTGTTATTGACATCTTTATCAATTTCTCCAATTATAGTTTTATACCATTCAGCTAGAATTAGACTTTCATGGTTGAGACCTATAAATAGAGGTCACATGCATTTGTACCAAGAAAACAAGTAAATGAGAAATAAGAGGGTCAAATTCTCTATTGATATGGCTAGCAGAGTGCAGGAAGAACTCTAGTGCCTCATTAAGTGCTTGACCCGAGTGGGGGGAAAAATATCACGAGCATGTAATTCAAAATTTAACACGTCAATGACCTAAAATCAGCCAGTCGGCCTATACGTACACGTCAACACATTCTATTTCCATTTGCAAGGGTTTTAGCTTTAGTTTTACCTATATTATAATATCACGAGTATTTCAGTTGGCATGTCAAGTGATTTTCCCAACTTATTTATTCACTTTTGCCAAGTAAATGAAAGAAAAGAAAGTTCCTTATATGAGCTCCTTTCCCAGAGAAGAAAATGCTCCGTTTTATGGACAAAACTAATGGTAAGGATGGAAGAAACAACATTTTTCCCATAAAATTATGAAATTTCTTATTAATGTTATGTTGCATTTTAATTATAGGGACTTTAATCCAATGTAAGTTCAAGAAAGTTAATACCACTAATTTCACCTAACATATGATTCATATGTACGCGTGTGCACAGCTCACCTCTTTTCAGTCAGTAAATTCATCTTAAGTTAATAATATACTAAATACCTTATTTAATAATTACATTCACCCCATTCTTAATGCACCTATTTAATTAGTCTCTTCCCTGTTTCGTAACCTTTTTCTTACTAAAGTTTTGTAATTGATTATACACAAAACTTATTAAATGCTTTCTTTGCTTATTGCTTTCAATCTCCATCCTCAGATACCCCCTTGAAGCACTAAAGCAGCTTGTGCTTTGGTGAAGAACTCTTTATACAGTTCCTGCATGTCTTGGTTTGAATCTTCAAATTGAAGTACACCTAAGAAAAAGAGCTTGCCTTTCTCTCAATAGTCAGTTGTAACAAGCAGGATAACTATTAACTCCTGCAGGTCTTACTTCCAGGATGTTGAGACATTTTCCTCTCCAATCAAAAATTAAAAATACTGTCCGTTTAAGGATGTTGGGAAACTTTTAGATTTTCCTCTTCAAACATGAGCTTGAAGACTTGAAAGCCTGACTACGGGAGAAGAAGAAAACAATTCAATATTCGTAGTTAATGAAAGCCACATAGCAGAATTACTAGCAACAAATGATGTTTTAAATGTAAAGACTTGAATTGAATCACCCATAAGGACGTACAAACATAAAGACCCTACGTAGATATATAGAAGAAATTGTGTTATCTTCAACTAACAAATGTCTGTTTGATTTGATTGAAATAGGGTAATATTACTACATTTTTGCTAATTTCGGAGCAACATTGCTAAAAAAACTTCAAGGCATTCAACATTCTTTTGAAAAAACTTTCCAGATAAAAATGCCCTTTAACCTTGGAATCAAATTGGCTTGATGAGCTTACTTGAAACCCTATTGTCACATTGCATTAATTGACGATAGTCCTGATGGCGATATTTTTCATGATATAAGAGCCAGCTCCATTTAAACTATATGATTTGACGAGGTCCAAATACATATGAATTAAGCCCTATAGGACCATAAAGGGTAATAAAAACTCTACACCAAACAATTAGAAGAGAAAACTTTAAATAAATAAATTCCCTTATCATTTGAAAAACTCAAAAAGATTATTTCAATTTGTAAAATCCCAAATCAGTCGAATATACCAAAAACAGATTCAGGAATGTTAGTGTTTTTACAATATTACCCTTCAATTTAAAAAAATATAGAGCCACCCCACCCTCATTGGCTGGTAGAGGTAGGAAAACGAGTCTCCCGGCCCTTGATGGGCTTAGGCCTAAAAGGGTCGAGCTTGAAAAACATATTTCCCTAAAACACCTTGGATTATGAAGTCTGACCTTCCAGCTTATGGGTGCCAGGCCCTTTTACAAAGCTTTACTATCTTCCTACTTTTTTTATATGGATAAAAATAAAATGATAAAATTCAAAACATAAATATAACTAAATGTAAGTGCCAAATTATTGTTCAAATTTTCAAAATCAAACTAAAACAAAATTCTAGTACATATGCCTTATTTTTAGGTTCCCTCTTCCTTGGCTGCAAGATCATTATTCACGGCACAGGTTGCTTAAGGCCTTGCTTGGTTGGGAGATTTTGGAGGGGAGGGGAGGATTGGAAATGTATGAAGTGTTTGTTGGGAAAGAGGTTAGGGGTGGGAAAATTTTTTTGCTTTAGTGCTTCCCTCCTCTCTCAACCCTCCAAATTTAAGGTTTTATAGAAGGATGAGAAACATTGTGTCACACCCTGACTGAAATATCCATGCCTATTTTTTAATATTCCCAGCCTACCCCTCATGTATAAAACGCCATTTTTCCTCTTCTCAACGCTTTCTTGAAATCTCCAGCTCATGCGCCAAAATACATTGAGCCAGCTTCGGTTAATAAAGGTGACGATAATGAACTAGCAATCTGGGAGAAGAAAGAGCATCATATCTTCAATACCCTACAAGCGGACATTCCAATGTAATACAGAGGAAATTCACCCAATTAAGAAAATCACACCAGTAGAATCATGCTCAAAGCAACATTCCATGTAACTGGACCGACAATCATCAAGAATAAGAAGAGGATCTATGCTTAGTTCTATCTAGACTATGGCCAATCTAATTTCCTGGTACATAAGCGGTGTCAAATTTGATCCAGGTGATGCAGAGGATGAGAAAGCTCACAAAAATTATCAGAAAACTAACATTCGGGGGCTTCTATTTAAAGTAAGTTTACTAAAAAAAATTATTCTTGTATAATGGTTACATACTTGGCTGGACTAGTTAAGGTTTCCAATTAAGATCATTGTAATTAAACCTTGCATTGCTTTAGCTACTTCAATTTTTGGTATGTTCATTGAATTTGGATTGGAGGATACCTTATTATTTGACTAAGTGTGATTCTTGAAGCTTAATCTTGCCTATTCTTCAATTCCTCTTTGTCCTTCAATTATTTTAGCTCCTCCCTCTCCTCTATCACATAGCCGCCTCTCAATTCTTTATTCCATGCTTTTTTCCCTTAGTTAGCATCCGCCAAACCCTTCTCTATTCCAATTCACGTGGTCCCTTTCTATTGCTCTCAATTCGATACAGCTGTCCTCTTCTTTCTCTATTATTCTTCTTCGGTTCAGCCCCTTTTCTTTTCTTCAATTCCCATATTCGGTTCACTTTTCTTCAACGAATCTAACTTGCTTCTCCTTTTTCATATCGGTCCACCTCCCTCCTTCCTTCATTTGGGCCCAGCTGTCTTTCTCTTTTATTCATGCCTCTCAATTCTTTTTCTCATCAAATCAGTCAAGCCCTTTTTTATTCAACGGTCCACTCCTTCCTTTCGTCATTTCTTCCATCATGGTCTAGCACCTCCACGTCAATACTCTCCCCTATTAGTCCAAAAACAGTGCCACCTCATGCTTTACTTCTTCTATATTCGGTCAACAACCCACTTAATCATTCAACCATTTCGGCCCACCTCTAATTCCTTCTATTTGGTCCAGCTTACTCATATGATCTAGCTTGCTTCTTCCAAAACTCATTTAATTTCCTATTAGAAAAAATATGAAAATAAATTCACCACTTGTGATGTTGCACACTTGTCCTTCATTAAGCTCTAAAATAATATCTTTGACCTTAACCACTCAAGTTGTGCCACATCATCACCTACAAAATTAGATTCACAAATGTAATATCTTTTGCTCACAATTAAAAAATAATGGGAATAACAAATATTAATTAAAAATATAACAATTTAACCACTTTATTCCAAAATTATTCTTTCACTAAAATCTCACATTAATACTTAATTATGCCCAAAATATTCAATCAAGTCCCACAAAAGCCTAAGATTAAATAATAAAAATATATAAATATTAAGCTCTATCAATGGACTGACGAAAGGTTGTTCATACGCCAAACTTCCAAGGGGGTTGAATCATTTTCGTCTTCCAGAGAGACCCTCATAGAAATAAGGTCTGGCCCATATATTTTTTTTGGAATTCCCAAGACATTTCTGTCATGTTTTCAAGTTGGAATTTTGCATTACAACATGGCGACCACATGAAAAATTGTCATTACTGACAGGTTGAAGAATTGACCTTGGAACTAGATGGATAATTCATCATCATACGAGGACTTTTGATTTTTGATGTTAAAATGGTAAAAGAAGAAGGAAACTGTACAAAAAAAGATAAAAGGGCATATTAGTCAACTTATAATTAGCTCCCCTCACCTACCCTCCTGAAACAAATAAGAAATCAAACCTCCCCTTCCCTCTCTTTCAACCAAATAAAGCTCAGAATTTGAGTCATAACCTCCCCTACCCTACCCCCACCTGCCTTTAATGAACCCCCTACCTTCCCCTCTGCTGAACCAAACACACCCTAAGGGCCTATTTGGTTTAAAGAGAGGGGATGGAAGTGGAGAGGCTCATTTTCCATCCCCTCCAAAACCCCCGAATTTAGAGAGAACAAAAATGCGGGGATGAGAGGGATTTAGAGCCCCTTCTTTGGGACCCCTCCCCTCCAATTTTTCATACCAGACAAGGGGAAGGGCTCATTTTTCATCCCCTCCCCTCCAACCAAACAGGCCGTAAATGTTGAACCAAACAAATAAGAAACTTTTATGCTTTATGACATTAAAAAAATACCTCCCTCATATTTACTTTATATAGAACAAAATTATTTAAAATAAGTTAATTCAAATGCACTTTAACTCATATTTCAGATAGAAAATAACAAGTTGACGGGCAAAATAGCATTTTAAAAAAAATTGAAACTGCAATGGTATCACGATTTTTCAAAATAATCATGTACAGTACGATTGTAACATTTTTTTGGGGAAAAAAACTAAATGTTGTCATGGGACATGTGAATGGCATGGCTCACACATATTATGTATGGTGGATTGATCCATTAATAAAGGCAAACCACATTCATAATATGTATTGACTTTCCAAAACATTTCACATTTTGCCCATATACTAGTCATGGCTTGAATGTTGACACACATTATGATGAAAAATAGAAAATCATATAACATCAAAATAAAAATAATTATACTTTTATAATATATATATATGTTATGTTATAAAATATAACTAGGCACTATATTACGTTCATAGTGGATTGAGTATAATTCTTCTACAGTGTTTTATAGTAAAATTTTATATATTAAGGATTGGAGGGGATAGTTATAATTTGTTGTATATGACGTATAGGAGCAAAGCAAAATTTGAGATGGAAATGAATACAGGGGGAACATTTGACAATGTGGCTTATTTCAAAGTCATACTCCATTTCAGCCTAAACTTGTCCAAGATAAAACCGTCCAATTTTCTTTTTGACCGACCACAAATCAAAATAATGCAATGATCATGAAAATGTGGTCAGTCATTATGTAAATAGAAGAAATTATACAACACTCAATTTTCTTTCTCATTCCTTGTACCATCTTTTAGGGGACAACTAGGGATGAGCAAAAAACCCAGTAGTATAGGTAACCCAGTTTGACCCGAGGTGGCTTAGTCCAGTCCAATTTGGTCAAAAATAGCCTTATAATATAAAAGGACTAGACCAACCAATTAGGCTGGACCGGGTTCAAGACCAGGTGTTTGGTGCACATGGTCTAGTCTGGTCTGGCCCGAGTCATTTATTTTTTCTAAAGAAAATAGTTGTGTGGCTGCACTTTAACTTTATGCTCACTTCTTACTCTCGCACGTGACCCAATTAAAAAAGAAGCCCTAGTGCAGCACCCTCAATCCTCACGCGCTGCCTCTAGTCATCCTTACAGCGTCACTCCTTTGATCCTCCATTTAGCTTGGCTGTTGCTGTGCTTCTCCGTCCATTAGTCGTGAGCCTCTTTCTCCTCCTCTTCTTGTCACAATCTCACACAGTCCAATGACTTTAGTCTTGAAGAGTTCACTCCAAGCAAAGTCACTCAAGGTTCTTGGGTGGGTTGGTTACCAAGTCCAACTCTAGAAATTCATCCACATCTGTGGCTCCTATCCACAAGGAGGTAAGGTCGGTTAAAGCATTTATGATATTACATAGATGTTCCCTCTTCAAATTCTCAACTTTGAGATACCCAACTTCTTCGGCCACGTTCTCTAACTTTAATTCTTTAATAATGGACAGTTCCCCTAGAAAAATGATAGCATTTAATTTTTGTAGATGGTTGAAATTCCCAAATCATTCTCTTCTTATTTTAACTTGAATATCTGTTGAATGGTGTTGGAGATTCTTATGAATTTATAATGGGGTTTTAATGTTTTATGATGAGTTTTATATGATTATAGGTAATTTTTCATAGCCCTAACTGTGCTTAATAGGTTGAAGGAAAAAAACATGTGCTTGATAAGTACAAATATCTCCTCTCAAGGAGGAAAAAATCAAATTCAACTCCTGGATCCAAGTAGTCTGCTAGACCAAGTTTGGTCCAACTTGACCTTGGTTGGTGATGGACCAGACTAGACCAGACCAGACCTTGGGTTATCTTGCCTAGCTCAAGGTCCTCTCTAGACCAAACCTCGGGTTGATGTCAAACCCGGATTGGTTTGGTTCGTGCTTATCCTTAGGAACAACTACTGATCTTTTTTATAGTGATTTGACTGCTTACTTAATTCTACCTAAATTCAAAAATATATATGCATTTTTTGGCATTGGAATAAGTCAGTGTTGCGATAGGCCTTGGGCTTAACCTAGCCATAATTAAATTATTAATTAGGGCTGTTTAGTATATGACAAAAGATCCTAAAATCTAAGCATATTTAAATTTCAAAGTGTTGAATTATTTCCTTGATTCTGGTGGAAGTAATCTAAGTTATTCTAGGTTACTAACTAACCTAGACACTAACCTATATGTACCGCCTACCATTACTTAAATAAATAAGACTTTACAAGCATCAAATTGTTCATGGTACCAAAGCCATAATTAGATTCAGCATTGGTCTAGACCCGCCTAGCAAGGACGGTGGCTTTCTCTTAGCATCGCACAATGCCATTGCAGCAACGTGTATTTTGAGAGGAGTCACCAAGCACCACAAGACATAAATTCGGTTGCGATTACCATTCACAGTTGAATGGTCAAAATTACATTCAATAGGCTAATGGAGTGTGCTTGTACGTCTCCAGAAAAGGCAAACTTGACTATTTGACCGACACCATACCAAGCCCTCCACCAACAAATCCTAAGTATAAAGAATGGGAAGTAGAAAGCTCAATAGTTCAATGCTAGCTCGTGAATTTTATGATAACAAATATTAGTGTGGGTTTCTATCTATTCCAATCAGCAAAAGAAGTATGAGAGGCTGCTCGTGATATATTCGCCTCAGTTAAAAACTGAGCAGCTATACTGGAGATTGAAATGAAGCTAGAAAACCTCAAACAAGGTAATCTCTTGGTCACCGAATAATGGACTAATTTCCTTATTTTATGGCAACGTTTAGACACATATAAAGTAGCATGCGAGTGGAGCAATCCAAAAGAAGTGCGCCTCTACTTGAGAATTAAAGAAGAGAAGAGAGTTTATAAATTCCTATTAGGACTCCAGCCTTCTTATGAAGCCATCCATGCACAAGTAATGAGTCAAGAAACCTTGCCAAGCCTAAGGGAAGTACTTTTCCTCGTGAAACAAGAAGAAAGTCAAAAGAACATCTTTGCTCACAGACAACAGAACCAAATCCTATAGAAATAGCTGGATTCTATTCAAAGGGAAGTCAATCAAGTGATTTCAGAGGTAAAAGGTCTAATAGATAGTGTGATCATTGTCAACAACCAATTCAAGCAAAGGACATCTGCTGGAAACTCCATGGAAAACCACCTAACAGCAAAGGCAGAGGCAAACCAGACAACAAAGCTCTTACAGTCTCCATAGATTCTAAAACAGAACATAATGGCAGATTGAGCAAAGAAGAAATAGAGTTTCTTAGGAAAATACTTGATAAGCATGATGCTAATGATACCTTTTTAGCTTCTAGTAATGTGGCGTACACAGGTAATGCCATCCTAGCTGTTAAAACAAATATACATAATAGAAATATATGGATAGTCAATTCAGGAGCTACTAACCATATGACTGGTAACAAATCATTGCTTCACGAAGTAAAAACTCCATCATCTCTTATATTTATTAAGGTTTTAGATGGAAAATTTATTAAAGTTCTCGGGATTGGTACATCTTATCTATTCGACAATTTGGCTCTAGAAAACATGATATATGCACTTGATTTGTAGTGTAACCTCATATCTTGTCAGCAAAATTACCTTAACTCAACAATGGCATGTTAGGTCTCTACCATCATTTAATGTTTATTTCAGGACTCGGAGTTGGGGAAGATGATTGGCGCCGCTGAGTTACTAGAGGGATTATATTGTATGGAAGATTAATCCTGGAAGAACAAGGCATCTGGAAGTATAGCCCAAGTTGGTTCTTTGTCTCAAATTTCAAATAAGAATTTATTATCATGGCACTATAGGTTAGGCCATCCAAATCCAAAGTACTTGTCAAAGTTGCTTCCTGATTTAATGAATAAAACTTTCATTCCATTCCATGCAAAATTGTCTAAACATACAAAAAATACCTATCCATCATGTCCACATCAATCTTTATAACCCTTTGCAATTATCCACAGAGATCTTTGGGAGCCTTCATGAGTTCCAAACTTAACACATACCAAATGGTTTACCATATTTATTAATGATCACACACAGGTAACCTGGGTATATTGCTAAAAGAAAAATCCGAACTACACCAAATATTCATCAATTTCCACAAAATGATACAAAACCACATCAACACATCCATCAAAGTATTGCGTAGTGATAATGGAACCGAGTACACCAATTCTGCCCTCCAAACCTACCTTGAACAATATGGCATCATTCACCAAACAAGCTATACAAACTCTCCTCAACAAAATGGGACTACAGAACAGAAAAACTACCACTTGTTAGAAGTCACAAGAGCTTTGATGATAGCACAAAATGTCCCTAAACTCTATTGGTGAGAAGCAATCCTTACAACTGCCCATTTGACCAACTAGCTACCATCCAAAACATTAAACTTCCAAACACCCATACAGGTTATATCTGAAAAATCAAAAATGGAAACTCACAAAATTACCACCTGGAAAAAGGCTCGTAGTGTGCAATTGGGTATTTACAAAGAAACACAATCCAGACGGGACAATCCATAAATATAGGGCAAGACTAGTGGTAAAAGGATACTCCCAAACATATAGTATTAACTACTAAGAAAAATTTGCCCCTATAGCAAAGTTAAATACCATCAGAATACTATTATCACTGGTAGCAATCCTAGACTGTCTTCTTCACCAGTTTGACGTGAATGATGTTGTGCTGCATCTTGATTGCCAAATGCTTAGTCATATGATGGCTTGTTTAGCATGCTTTGTAAACTTACATATGTTATGATTGACTGCTATTACTACTGAGATTCTCGCGAATATCACCCTTTCCCTTAAATGACCTACAGAAAGAACAAGCAGCTCGCGGGGTGAGCATATAGTGATTTCGGAGAAATAAGAAGGTAGAGAAGAAAAAATTTATGTTAGTTATTTGTATTCTAATTTTGATTAGACTTAAGTATTTTGGTAGTGTCATGTGGCTACGTGATTTGTATATATATAATCATAGTGTAGTTAGTATATGTAGTTGTAAAAGTAGGGTAGCATGACACGTGTAATATGGGATAGTCTTAGTTGATCAAGTTTACATAATGAAATGGTAATTACATCAAGCCTAATAATTGAACTATGATTGGGCAATTGTATGTTAAGGGCCTATAGTTTAATCATCAATATAGTAGTATATGAGCAAAGAAGCACTATGATAATAATAAATGGACCTAAGGATGGATAAGTCTTAATGAAGTTGTTAGCCATTGCATAACTGCTTTTGAAAGTTTTAAATTTTTCAGAAAAGTCCATCCAATTACAGGTTTGAACCCTGTGTTTGGGTTGGGATTTTAAATCATTTTCAAAGATGTATTTACCCCAGGATTGAAGCCTGACTTGTGGTTTAAATTCATTATATAAAAGCTCATGATAACTATGGAATTAGGGTGTCACAAAGTTGACAGTAGAAAGTCACCTCATGAAAGCACACAAATGTATGTTCTTCATCCATGCTAACAAACTTGTGAGGAAAGTATTGTATAGGGAAAGTAGAGCTTGAGCAATGGATATAATATATATATATATATATAAAAGAGTGATGCTAGGCATGAAAGCATTTGGGAGAACCACGTAAACACCCCAAGTGTCTGCACCATGCAAAACTTGAGATGCTGATAATAATGGAAGGAAGGTTAATAAGCTGAGACCTCATGAAAACTAGGTTAGGATCATCATATTGACTTAGGCGCATTCGGTGATTAGACATGGAGTTGGAGATTAACAAAGTCAAGCTAAAGTTATCAGGTGAAAGTACAGTGGATGACTCATAAGATGAGAGTGTGATTGTGGATGATGAGGGTGAAGATGCGTTGTTATATGAGCACTATAAAAGCAACCGGCATTTGGATTGTGTGGTTAAGGAGTGTTCGAGATCCACAGTTAAAAGGCATTTTTTGGGTAGTAAATTGATACAAGAGGGTTGTATAGAAATTGGTTTGGGGGGTGATATGTCATCCCAAAGGGAGACACAGAGGTGTTGGGTTTAGGGCATTTGTGAAATTTGGGGTGTAAATTGCGCCTATGCAGCTGCCCCCCAATTTTGGGTGCCTTCCCAAATATATTTTTCATGGCTCTTTAGATTATCATATTCTACACGAAATGGTAGACATTTTGATATCTTATAAACAAAAAATGAAGTTGTTTTCAATTTTTTATGATTTTTCATAGATATTTCAGAAAAATGTGTTTAAAGTGAAAACAAATGCACCATTTTTTCTAAAATATCTTTGAAAAATCATAAAAAAATTGAAAATAGCTCCATTTTTTATTTAAAAGATATCAAAATGTCTACTATTTCGTGTAGAATATAATAATCTAAAGAGCCATGAAAAATACACTTGGGAAGGCCCCCAAAATGGGGGTGCAGTAGAGGGGGCAGCTGCATAGGCGCAGCTGACACCGCAAATCCACCTTTATGGGGGAGGTTGGATACAAAAAAAAGCTCTGCATTTGTGGTTTAAAACAAGGGATTGTGAATGATGAAACCCAAGATCAAGCACAGAGGTGGTCCAAATTTGAAGACCATATTGATGACACAAATGATAGATGCCATGTCGGAAGCCTTCTTGTTGGAGAGCACTATTTCGATCTGGAGTTAGGTACTCACTGAAAAGTTGTGCCAGGAATTTAGCAGAGTCTTAATTGTAATACTCAATTGGAAGACCATAAAAAGCTATCCATAATTTTGCATGAGTGATCTATAATTCATGAATGGGAAGGTCTGGCTGGCTGCCATAAAGAGAAAACAAAAATGAACCCCTAAAGATGCCAAACACCATGGTGAAGAAAAAAGACGCAATCAAGATTATGATGAAAATGGCATACAAAAGGGTTTGAGTGTTCTTGAATAACGGAGATTGGTCTACGAAGACGCCAATGAATAGATACGAGTGATTGCAGCTTAGACGTATGGACTAGACGGTCGCTCATCCAAATGAGCCTTGGAACGGAGTGGAAGAAGAGTGTTGTGAAATATCATAAACCATAAGTAGAAGAGAATAAGGTAAGCTATCAGAAAAAGGCAAAGTGGAATGGAAAGATCAAGCATAGGCAACGGGCATCGAGTTTCAGAGTAGCAAACGAGAGCTAAGCAGCAAAAGAGAGAGTACTCTCCCACTCCCTGATCTAAATGTGAAGAGAAACATTTTTTATCTTTTCTATACCAGTGTGTATGGTGAATTGACGTGGAAAGTGAGCAACAGGTGTAGAATGTCAACAACATAGAGTACTTCTTATTTATAAGAAAAGTAAAATACTCTAACCTCCTTTGGGTTTTGCCTTAATTACACGAATATCCCCTTTTTTTTGAAAACATACAGTTAAGTCTAAAGCATAGTACAAAAAATCGGACCGGATCGACCGGTTCAACCGGTAACCGGTCAGTGGTCCAGTCTAGTTCACCCATTGGCCTGTGAACCAGTTTGAATCGATTAAACCGGGAAAATCGGTGGTTTAACTTGTTGGATCGGTTTCATTTTTTTATTCTTCTAACTATTATCTCGCGCTATTTTTGAAGGAAAAATGAAAGGTTGAAGATCAAGATGAAGAGAAAAGTAGGTAAAGAATAAAAAAGAAGAAGATGATGATAAAAAAAAGTATTTAAAAGGATATAATAATTATAGGAAAGAAGATATCATTGTATAAGTATAGACATCATAACTAATATTAATAGATTTTAAACACTTTTTTCTAACGATATTCATTCTTATCTATAAAATTTTAAAAATATATTAATATATATATTACCACTAATAAATTATAATATTTTAATATGGCCGGTCCAACCACCGGTTAGACCCCGGTTGACCCATGAACCCTTGAACCTGTACCGTGACCGGTTCATTGCCCAGTCCGATTTTTTGTTCCTTGGTCTAAACTATCAACTCCGTTACAGAGTTTTATTTTTTATATATAAAATTTATATTAAAATAAATTTTATTTATTAATTTACCCTTCAGCATTGCTAATTTTCTAATTTTGATTACAATTGTTTAAGTAATTTAAGAGTTTTCTCTTTTTCTTAATTTTTGTTTTTACCTTTGCAAATCATTATATGTTAAATTTTTTTTTCATATTGAGATAAAGACTTAATTAATTTAATTAATGAAGACATATGAAACTTAATTAAAATTATGATTAATTCCTTTAATGGATGCACACTTAAATAAACGTGTTTAAAAAGGTTTTGTGTAAAAAATGTATTTAAAAATTAAAATTTAAAATTAATATAAGTTATATAATATCTCAAATTTACATTATTAATGAGATATGGTGAATAAAAATATGCCTTTTAAATATGTTTTCAATCATGGTGTCGTGGCAAAAAAATGTTTTTAGTCATTTAAAAGAATACTAAATAAATAAATAAAATAAATTAAATTAAAATTTAACACTCTATAATATAATAAAAATTAATAAATTTTATAATATATTGGAAATTTTGAACATATATATATATATGTATTAGAATTATCTTTTGTTTGTATAAAAATTTATTTTTAGGCAAATATAAATATTTATTTATTTGTTGAAAAAGAGGTATTTTAGTCAAACCAAATGTTTAATAGTTAAACTTAACGATCAACTAATGGCTAGATGGATGTAGATAAAATCTCAAATATGTAAGGAAAGTTTCTGTAACATTGTATTTTAATTTCAAAAGAGGTACATATATGTTTTCATAATAGAGGGAAGATTTGTATAATTAAGCTAAAACATAGGGTAGTCAATGTATTTTACCTTATAACAATTACCTTATAACAATGTATTTTACCTTCTATACCAACACTACTACAATCAATTTAGAAAGGGATAAAAAAGGTATTTTGCACTAGTGCCTCCCAAAATGTTTATGGAATATATAGAACTAAAAATTTAAAAGGTAACAGACTTTTTTTAACCCCAAACTACCAAAAAATTCAGAGGATTTTTTACATTTTCTCATATATTATAGAACTACGAGGAATAAATAGTTTATTATGATATATTGATATTAATATTATTTGTGGAATAAATAATAACCACATAAAATATTTTAATTGAAAGATAAATTAATTTGAATAAAATACTCATATGATCCTTAATATAAGACCTACTTTATAGTTTAATTTTTTTTCATTGAAGTTGATTTTTATATTAAGGACAAGAAGAATAACAAAGAAATAGTTAATATTCAAATTTTGAAAAGCAAGAAAAAAAATAAAAGTCTAAACAATAATGATGAAATGAAGAGAAGTACTGTGACTAACTAGTACTCCTATTCCATAATGTGAATAATTATATATGAATAGCAAAAAAAAAAAAAAAAGTCAAATATTGAGATTTTTTGTTTGGCGTGGGGTGCCAGGCCCAAGCATTGAATTACGGCGCATAATAATAATAAATTTTGTTTGAGAATTTATTGTTGGAGTGTTTCGCAAGCCGCGCGCATAAATTTTATAAGAGGAAAGCTCTTTGATGGTTCCTTTTGGATGTTTTCTCACTTTACAAGCAGTTGAACAAGGTTGGATACTTCGGCAGAATACATGGTATTCTCTATTTTCCTCTCTTTATAAATGGTATGGTTTTCTACAGCTTTTTAATTTGGTTTTCTTAATAAAAACAGTATATGTAATTATTGGAAAGAAGAAAAGTCTGTGATCCCATACAACTGATAAAGTTAAGGATACATCTGTTTTATTTTCCCCTCATCTTCAAGACAAAGTTGCTAGTTCCTACTCAAGTGGCGACATATAACAGAGTTGGGTTTATTTTGGCGCATGGGCTTTGGAGCCACTTCTCCCTGATTATTGGTTCAGCTAAGTGTAATGATTATTCTTTTAGGCACCAACGCATATTAGTTTAGTTACTAAAGGGATTAGCTCATAATTATAAAATTGTAAGTTCAAATTCCACTGCTATGAGACAACGTCATCTACTTCATTTGGGGGGGGGGATTTGCACGTTAACAAAAATAACATAGATGACATATAGATTGTCAGCTCGGTATATTCTGTTAGTTAACCGTTAAAATTAACTGAAATAACAGCCAGGGCAAAATTACTCCCTTTTTGACATTTTCGGAGTAATTTTGCCCCAAAATTGCTCGCGAAAAACTTTCGGGATGAAATTGTCCCTCGGTGACAACTTCTGGAACAAAATTGCCCCTTACCCTTTATTTCTTTTAAAAAAAAGTATAAGTGAGTTGGGTTTAGGCCTCAAGGCTCAAAGAACAATTACAGAACATTTACATAAAGGTAGAAAAATGGGTCGGCTAGACTCTCTTAAAAGGCCTCTATTTTATAGCCCGGCCCATTTACTCATAGGCTCGGTCCGTCCTGATTGGCTTTAAGCCCGTTGAACAATTTTTTTTATTTTCTTAAATAAATTAAATTAACACAATAACATTTTTAGTTTAAAACAATTTTTAAAAAATGTTAAATTTTTTATCTTTTTTTATAAATAGAATAAGTGACCATTTACCTTAAAACAAAATTCTTTATGAGATAGAGACTTTTTACTTTCTCATTTTCCAATGTGTTTTATTAGTTTTTCTTTTTGATATAATTTTCATAATATTCGAATCTCTTCAAATATAATTAAAAAATTGTTCTCTTTGTTTACCTTAGATCAATAAAAGAAATGATTCTTTCAATATTTCATAAGGAAATTTTTTTTACGGAAATATTAGAACCAAATGAAAGATTCTTAAAAATTGAGTAATTTTTTTTTAAAAATCATTTAGAAGACTTTTAATTAACTATAATGTCATCAATAGAGCCGGGAAATCGGGCCGAGCCCATCGGGCTGGCTCATTTAGGCCCTAGCTCGTTAAGGGTCAGGCTTATGATTTAAAACTTATACAAGGAGTCGGGCCTAAAAAGGCTAGTCCTGAGGGTTGCGAGCTTAAACGCGCGGCCCGTTTAAGCCTACCAATTTTTTAAAAAAATTTATTAAATGACTACAAGTTGAGTTTTGCTTTAGAAAAAATGGTTTTTTAAAATTAGAATTGTTTTTCAAATCATATAGTGTTGCTATTTGAATGTTTTAAAGAAAAAAAAGTGGTTATATTCTTATTAAAAGCCTAAGAGAAGCTTGTTGATGACTAGAGTGGGGAAAGTGGGCCGAGCCCGTCAAGCCGGCCCATTTAAACCCTTTTATCATAAAGGCCGGATTTGTAAATTTACTTCTCAAATTGCAATTAGGACTAAAAGGGCCGGCCCGTTTAGGACCTTTTATTATTATTTTTTAAAAAATTGTTCATATAATACTAGAATTTTTATATTATTAATAATGTTACAAATATTTAGTTCTTATTATCTTTTTTAAAAATTGAATTTTATTGAATGGTTTGATTTATTTAGTTTTTCACAATTGTTTATTCGTTTAAACTTTAAATAAATAGGCTAATTTGGATATTAGGTAATTATTTTAACTAGAAATTTATGAGTTTTAAAAATAATGTATCTCAATTTAAAGCAAAATAATAACTAAATTACAAAACTTAAAAGTGAATTTTATTTAAGTTAAAATGAGTTTAGGCCTGAGCCCATGAAAGGCCGAGGGCTTTGTAAATCGGGGGTTTTACAGAAGTCGGGCAGGCCAGAGCTCATGAAGGGGGGATCGAATTGATTATAAAAACATGAGTTTAATTAGTCAATTTATTAGTGAACAGGGAAAAATATTATCTAGACGAGTGAATAGATTGACCTTAAAACAACAACGATTGATTACGATTGCTATAAAACAAGCTCGTATTTTATCTTCGTTACCTTTTCTTAATAATGTTGGCCCTTATTCCTAGCTATAATAACACATGGACTTTCGGAATAAATTTGCACCTTAATAAAAATGGTGTGAATGACATGTAGATTGCAAGCTTAGTATATTTAGTCAACTAATAGTCAAAATTAACTGCAATAACGGCCGGGGCAAAATTACTCTCTTTTTGACACTTCTGTGGCAAAATTGCCCCTTAACCAATAAAAAAAAATTCTTTTTCCCTTTAGTCCTTAATGTAATATTTATTTTGGTTGTGAATTGTGAATCTTATGTTAAAAACCGAAGGGATCATCTAACTATGGTGGAGTTTTGTTTTGTCAATTTATTTTGTAGTTTGGTTGGTGTTTAATTGTACTAACTTATTTTTAAGTGATTTTATAATGTATAAGACAAACATGTGCAGTTAGTTTTATATAAATGTTTATTTACATTAATTTTGCGCTGTATATTGATGTTTTTGTTGATGGGTTGCAGTTTGAAATTATGATATTCTTTAGATATATTTTTTGTGTTTTATTTGTTGGGAGAATCCTATTTAAATACATTTGAAATACCAAAATTTAAATTGAAGTCTATATTTTGAATAAATTCTTAATCAGACCAAGAGGTCTCATTAGAAATTTATGTTGTTGCTAAAAGACCTGAATGCCCTCTATAATTAATAAAGAAAATTGAAGGTAGGCGTAATGATTATTTCAACTAAATTTAATTAGGATTTTCCCAATAAAACAACTGAACGATTAAGATAAAATAATACAAGACAATGAATCAGAGATTTATAGAATTTTCTGATATATGTTAAGATTAATTTTACGATTACACAAGTCACATTCAGGTTGATTAATTTATCTTCAATTTTTCTCTAAGAAAAGGGGGTGCACTATGCTTTTAGATAGTATTCTTATAGGGATGCAATAATCTCTTATTCATATTTCAACTCATTCACTTATCATAGTTTTGGTTTAAAATTGAAACCATAATTATTGAGAAAATATTAGGTGAAAAAAAAATCCTTGAGATAATAATAGTATATGATGATTTGCATTTGTACTAATTATGGTGAATCTTCAGCCATGCGAAATGTATCCACTTTATCATAGTTTTGGTTTAAAATTGAAAGCGTAATCCTTGAGATAATATTATGTAAAAAAAAAAAAAATCCTTAAAATAATAATAGCATATGATGATTTACATATGTACTAACTATCGTGAATCTTTATCCACGCAGAATGATCACAGAAATTATAAAATTTGCATCAAATCAATTATGGGTTTTTAGTTTCTTTTATTTATACAATGAAAATGTGATATTGACTAAATTTTGAAGAGTAAAATTAAAGATGAATTGATCAGTCCAACGTAATTTGTGACATTGTAAAGTTAATATTGCTTTTTTTTTTTTTTTTTTTGCTTTTAGTTACTCATTGTTTAAAGAAGGGAAAATCTCAATTAAATCTTTTTAAAACAATTGAAACAAAATTAGGTCTATGCCTATTTTCAACTTTCTTAACTACATAGGAACATTTTGGTCTTTCAACAAAATTTAGAAATCCCTAATAAGATCTCTTGGTTTACTTAAAAATTTGTTAAAAGTGTAAACTTAAATATATATTTTGGTATTTTAGGTAGCTTTAAATAGGATTCTCTCTGTATATTTTGTGTTTTATTCTATGGGTAAAAAAAAAAGAAATCAGCATCCTGTTAAAAAGTCACCACGTCAATGACCTAGAATCATTGTTCAAAAAAAAAGAAAAGACCTAGAATCAGCCAATACTGTGCTTACACGCCGCTAACACAATCTGAATTGTTCTAGAAATCGTTTTTGGACTAAATCCCTAATCCACAACTCATAATTTAATTCAGATAATTAAAAAACTCATAATTTTATAGGGGAGCTATAAATTTTCCTGTTCAAGGGTTTTACGTTTCATATTTCTGCAACAGCATATTCTGTGGTTCCTCCTCCAAGATCTCGGTCTCTCAATCTCGTCTTCCGCCGCCTCAACCCCATACCTTAACCATGCCTCGCCGCAGCTCCAGTGGTAACTTATTGACCTCAAATCGATTTACATTTCGTGCTCATCTTCTGGATACTAATCTATTAGGAATCTATTGATAAGCTGCACCATGATATCTAGGGTTTTCTCTCTCTCCAATTTTCATGATTCATTATCGAAGGAAATTGGGGTTTTTAGCGTTCTATGTCGTGCGCCTGAAAGGTTTTGTCATGGACTGTATACGTTTATTCTTTTGCTGAATGTTTGTTTCGTCGTTCCCGGAAAATGGGAAATCGTTTAAGGCTTGCTGGGGTTGATTTTCCTTTAATCCATTGACTTGCATATGTTGATGGATATGCTCTTTAATTTCTGGTGATGCATGTGGTGCTCATTGAGTAGGCCGATAATTATGTGCGCAAGATTTATACTTTTGATGCTAATCAGGTTTTTATCATAACTTTGTGATTTGTGGTTTGTGGTTATTATGTTTCAACTCTGCGCACTGTGATATAGTAAACGGCAATATTGTCGTAGAAAATTGTTTTTAGTGAAACATATGAGATGGATGCTGGGTCCCCCATCATCTCAGCGTTCGCTGCGCTTTTGTATTGTTATAACTATTTTTGGTCCTGGTTCAAGAAATTCTGAAACTCCTGAACTAACTAGTCAACAATCTGTGTATCTTGCACTGAGGAGTCATCTAGTTGTGTGATCCATTGTGATATGTTTATCTTTGCAGGAAGATCTTCTCGTCCAGCACCTCGTCCAGCATCTGCTCGTAATCCCCCTCCTCAGCCAGGTAAAGAAGAATATGATGCTAGGAATGGGTAAACTGTTCATTTTTTTCCGTTTTGGTCCACTAAGTTAAGCTGTTCGCCATGCTCCTAATGTGCTTTCCTAAAAGTTTAACTTTTTTTGCACCACAGTTAATGTACCTTTAAAAAAATTTTGTTGTGATAAATATTACTCAGCCAGAAGCTTTAAGAAATAGTTAGATTTTTGTCTAATCTTGGCTAGAGCAGGGAATTCGGACCAACCCGAGCCCGACGGGCTGGCCCGTCTCGGGTTAGAGTTAAACGGGCTGGACAGAAGCCAGCCCGTTTACAACACGGGCTGGTGGGCTAGCCCGCCAGCCCGCCTTAGAAGTGGACTGGGCCGTTTTTGCATCTGGGCCCTCTTTTTTTTTTTTGATTTTGGGCTATATCATACATTGCCCATTGTTTTTTTTCTTTTGCCAATAGATGCATTGTGCATTGTTTTAATTCAAAACTTCCTTCCCCAATGGTTTGGATGGACGAACCAAATAACCAATCAATGGACCTTTCATTTGTTCAATATAATTTCATCTTGTACGAACAACCTTATTAATTACAACCAATCTACCATAGTTTACTAATTAATTTTGTCCTTCACACATAAATAAACTTCACAATGTTTGACAGTTTGAGGCTATCTATTCATGCAAATCAATAATCATGCATCACTGATCAAACAAGACATGGCATAATTATATTTAGAGGGAATTCATGCAAATCAATAATCATGCATCACTAATCAAACAAGACATGGCATAATTATATTTAAAGGGAATGAGGGATTAGGGATACAAGTCATATAATATAATAACAATTAGCAAGAAAGTTGTAATCTTCTTGGATCTAATTCTTCAAAACAACAAAAAGACCTATAATCTTGCTTCTTCATTCTTC
This sequence comes from Inga oerstediana, assembly GCA_963210345.1. Lineage (NCBI taxonomy): Eukaryota > Viridiplantae > Streptophyta > Magnoliopsida > Fabales > Fabaceae > Inga > Inga oerstediana. The sequence continues at coordinate 69,550,942 of OY723400.1, read as the reverse complement.
AATCGCCAATAATTATATTTGAAGCATTGTCTGAAGCTGCAAAAATAGGGACGGGAGCAGTTTCCCTTTTCGCTATCTCAAAATCCTCTGCCACATGTAATGACATAAACATAAGAGATTTATTAAATAGAAATATAAAAAAAAAAAGATAAATGAACAAATATAATTATAAATATTACCATCCCATGGAAAACCAAGAAGCCAATTTCGAGTGCAAATGAGAGCTTCAACATTATCTGGAAGAAGAGAAGAGCGATACTTTGTGAGAACCCGAGATCCTATGCTAAAAGCTGATTCACTAGCAACGGTAGTAATTGGAATGCTAAGAATATCGCATGCCATCTTTGAAAGACAAGGAAATCGAGCTGAGTTGGCTTTCCAATAATCCAAGACATTAAATCTTGTAGCCAATCTATTATCAAGTGTCGCTTCTTCCAAATAATAGTCCAATTCAGACTTTTCAATTGTTGACTCATCTTGACACTTGAATGAAAAAAAATCCTACACCATTAAAAAATTAATACAAGGGTCAAATTAAATGAACAGAGGAAAGTGCCAATGAAAATTCAAATTAAATCTAAACATAAACTATTTAAGAATTTCAAACTTACATCAAAAACTTCGTAGTCATCCACTTCATTCGAGTTACGGCTAGGAATCGGTTCTGTGATTAACACCGTGTTGGCATTTGACCTTGAAGCAGCTCCACCAATTGGGGTGGAGGATGAAGATGATCCCATGTTTTTATATTCATTGAAAACATAATATAACTTGCTCCTTATGTTTTCAATCTTCTCTTGAGAAGTTATGGGATCTATTTTCGCAAAAGTAAACTTTATGACTTCAAGCTTCATCCGAGGATCAAGGATAATGGCTAATGCAAGAATAACACTATACTCAGTCCAATATTTGTCAAACTTGTCAAGCATACTCTGAGCCATATCCCGAATCACAGAATCCCCATTCTTCAAATGTCCTTTCAGCAGCAACTCAATCTTTGATATTTGTGTGAAATACATGTTAGAGGTGGGATATGATGATCCAGACATCAAGTTTGTTATCACAGCAAAAGGCTTCAAGAAAGTGCACATAGCCTCTGCTCTTGACCACTCTTCATTTGTTGGACAATGATTGTCATTTGTGTCATTCAAGGCCAAGCTAGCAAAAGCACGACGATATTTAATTGCACTTTCAAGCATTGCATGTGTCGAGTTCCATCTCGTCGGAACATCATACCTTAAACCCACAGAAGCGTCAATACCTCCAACTTGTTCAACCCTTTTCTTGAATTCTATCATCCTTGCCTCTGATTTTCGTACATACATAATGCTGTTTCTAATCTTAGTCAAAGCTCCTTCCGCTACTCGCAAGCCATCCTGAACTATGAGATTCAAGATGTGGGCTGAACATCTCACATGGAAGAACTCACCATTGCATATCAAGCTACCACTCAAATTCAAATTCTCTTTCAGTATTCTTTGCATATGAAAATTTGCTGAAGCATTGTCCAGCGTGATAGAGAAAACCTTCTTGTCAATCCCCCAGTCTATCAAGATCTCATGCGCCCTTTTTGCCAATTCAGATCCCATGTGAGGAGGCTCCATCTTGGAAAAGGAAAGTATTTTGCTATGAAGATTCCATTTCTCATCAACAAAGTGTGCGGTAAAGCAAAGATAACCTTCTGCGGTTATTGCCGTCCAACAATCAGAAGTCAAACATATTCTACTTGGACTCATTGCTAGTTTTCTCTTTAGGTTGTCCTTTTGATGGAGGTAGAAATTCCAAACATCCACTACAACAGTTTTTCTTGTAATACTCTTGTAATCGGGATTTAAATATGTGAGCAACTCCTTAATTCCATCATACTCAACAAAAGCATATGGAAGATTATGTTTAATGATGGCATACACAATGAGTTCACGCACTTTGTTGTGGTCAATCTTTCTAGCTCTAACAATCCCTGATTGATCTATCATCATGGCACCAACATCCTTGTACTTTGGGAGTGCCTGGCAATTTTCAATATGACGCATAAGGTGTGAAGTCCCACAGTCCTTGCTTCCCACAACATATGGCTTCCCACACCCATTACATTTGGCTTTTTCTTTGCCATCAACTATGCAAATTTTGGAAAAGTATCTCCAAACATCAGATGTGGTGCATCTCGCCCTTTTATTTGTAGAAGGGGCATCTTTTTGTTGTGTTTGAACAGACGAAGCTTGAGGTTCAGCAGGTTGTTCAGATTGTGTTGCCATGTTGTCAACATCCATCACAAGACAAGATGCAGCAAAACATAAAACCTATTTAACCTATTGACAGCATGCAAGACAACACCCAATGCAAATTCAACAACAATGGGGAGGGAGAGAGGCAATGTGAAGCACAAGCAAATTATAATGACATAAAACTGATGTCCATCAACACATTCTAGCTCGCAAAAAGCAAAAAAACAGCAATGCAGATATTCATTTCCTTATGTTTCACTATGTTCTGTTAAAATTCATAAAGTCAAAAGAAACAAGTCAAGCATCTAGATTCCCTCTAATGGTAAGATATAGGATGAGTACACTTATATAATTAAACATCATTTTCTTCTTCTTTTTCCCCTTCGGTTGTTATATTCATCACAGATTCACAATCTGTTCTACTCACAAGTCACAACCGAAAGCCAAATAAAACTATTTAAGCTTAACCAAATAAAACCACAAGACAGTGACATATGTAAAAAAAATTGATTTAAGCCAAATCAACTCTTGTATGCAACATATGTAAAAAAATTGATTTCCAGTAACACCGATCAAGTTTATTCAATTTCAACCAAATCATATCTTAGGAAGATGTCTAAACAATTCAAATAAGCACTGAAAACATTACCTCTTAGAGACTCACACCGTCTCCAACGCCGGACAAAATTGAAGTCGCAGAGAAGGGAAACTCGAACAGGGGAAAGGACGGCCGGACTGGACGCCAGCAACCGAGCAACGACAATAATCGATTTAAGAGGGAGACTGGGACGGCCGAACCCAGAGATCTCAGGTCACGATTGAAGCTTCGAGCAGAGGAGTCGACGAGAGGAAGAAGGAGGTTAGGAGAGCACAGAGCGGCGGACCACCGAAGTCCGAGAGAAAGACGGAGACTGGGAGATCAGATCTCGGAGCCGGAAAGGAAGAGGGACGGTGCCGGAGAGGGTTAGGGTTCACACTGGATGACTGAAATGAGAATGAGAGTATGAGACGGAGGGAGAGACGAGAGTGAGATGTGACGTGAGAGTGCGCGAGATTGAGGCGAGACTCGAGAGCGAGATTCAGATTTGAGATTTCCAAAAATGAGAGAAACTGAGCAGGGGAACACGTGAGTCGGTGAGTGAAAGGGAGAAATTTTTTTTTTAATTTTAAACAGGTTAACCCGTTTAACCCGCGGGTTAAACGGGTCCAGCCCGTTTAACCCAAAAACAAATGGGCCTCCATTTTCCAGGCCCGAACCCGTTTATTTTTGGCGGGCTGGCAGGTTACCAGCTCTATCTATCTTGGACTAGGGAACCTCAATTGACTAGACAGGATCACCTGCGGGGTGGGCCCATGAGGTGCCCTGAAGTTATTGGGCTGACAATGAATGTTTCTTTCCATATCCATTGAATGAATGAAGAGAAGCGCAACGTAATCCAATGAACAGAGACTTCATAGCACATGGGTCACAGATTCGTTCTTTCTTTTTTTGGGCTAATTTGTTATTTATTAGTAAAAAAATAACGAAGCATCTGAGCTGCAAGAGCCCATTAGAAGTTTAAATTATATATATATATATAATTTAAAAAGTGATACACTTGAAACTGGATTTTGCATTTGCTCCATTGGTAGTAGACACAAAACACAGTAATGTTAGGATTAGTAATCTTATTATTATAAGACTTACTGGAAATTTCTAATTTTTTTATTGAATTTAGAAGTTCCATAAATTCTGTGAAGAATATATTACTTAAATTATTAGAAAATGTTTAGGTGGCATTTTCTAGGGACTTAGATTATATATATATATATATATATATATTCTTTTCATTATTTCTACTCAACATTTTCATACCATCAAATCAAATAATGTAATGTCGAATTTATGGTCATGTACTGAACTTCTCATAATATTTATACTGATTATTTCATATTTTATGTTATTCAGGAAAAAAAAAGATATTCTCTAAAATTTCATTCAGGTTTTGATTTAAAAATAATAATGAAAATTCCATTACATAAAAATATGCAACCTTATAAACTAAACTAACCTTAATTTCATTAGGATGTGTTATCCTTCAATATAATTTTCCATAATGCTTTAGATTTTAAAAAATGCACATAATGGTCTCTTCAAGTCTCTGGCATGAAAGGTGGACTATTAGACTGAGTGTTGTAGCTTCTGAAATATCTGAAATGCACATACAAAAATACTTACCCTTTTTTCTGTATACAATATATAAAATTTGTAGAAAAAAATGAAAGATGCAATGATTACATGGCACTTCCCAGTTGTTAATATAAAACATATTTGCCTAATTTACTTAGATAAAGGAACTAAATTTAGATAAGGGAAAATTCCAAAAAAATATGCTGGAATATGCAAAAGGACAAATCAGAACTACGAAATTCCAAAATCCTAAGTCATTTCAGTGCCAGTAAGGTGGAGGAATTTGGGATTATGAAATTTCAACAAAAAGACACATCTACCCTTCAGCTTTCCCTTTCTCTCAGCTCGGAATAATAACACTGGTCTCTTTTAACAATACCATATTGTACATTAACAATTTGACTTTCTTGTTTCACAATATTAACACCGGTCTCTTTATTAACAACATCGCATTATGCATTAACAACTCGACTTTCTTGTTTCACAACTTCATAATTTAAGTTTCAGAGCCAAGAACAACACATATCTCTTTATTAACAATATCATATTTTACATTAACAACACCATATTTGAGATATGAAGTTGTGAAAGAAGAAAGTGGAGTTAATGTAAAATGCGGTGTTGTTAATAAAGAAACCGGTGTTATTATTTAGAGCTGAGACATAGGGAGAGCTGAAGGGCAGATGCGTCTTTTCACTGAAATTTAATAATCCCAGATTCCTCCACCGTATTAACACTGAACTGACTTGGGATTTTGGAATTTCGTAGCTTTGATTTGTTCTTTCCTATATTCCTGCGTATGTTTTTGGAATTTTCCCTTTATATAAGGTGGTTAATATGATTTATTTTTTTTCTAAAACACACTAATCATCTTCCTTAACTCTCTCCATTTCTCTTTTACTTGATTATGGTTTAAGGAGTATCAATAGAGGTAAATTATTAAAAGATTGACAAATATGGAAAAATAAGCCTTATGTTTAGAGCCAAAGTCGACTCCACAATTAAGTCATACATTAAGGACGGAAGGGAGTACTATCAAAATAAAATATACATAATGATATATATATATATATATATATGCTATGCTGCGTGAAATGGAGTGAGACTTTGAGATCTACTCCCAAGTCAAGCACTCCATCTATCTACAAATATTTGGGTGGTTGATAGAATATATCAAATCAATTAAAGTCAGTAGACTTTTGATATATTATATATGCCTACTAGACTGATCATAAATGAAATAATGCAATGAAAATGAAATTTTGGTCCAAGTAAAATTATTCTTCGTTCATATAGGGACCAAATTTCATGTCATCTATTACTAACGTGCTTTATGAGTTCACTTTATGGCTTATACAACATTGTAGTGATATATATTGAAAATATGGTACTTCATGTGATAATGATACTTCTTTCTTTGTTGCATCAACTTCTTTTTATATTTAGCTTTAACCAAAATTAATTAGATGTGTCATAATAACAAACGTTAAAGCCTTTTTAATTTGCCTATTTTAATTAGATTTGTAAAATTTTATTTAAAGTGACAAAAGTCCATATTCTTAAGAGAGAACATCTCAATTTTTTAAAGAGAAAACTCACCCCACCTATTTCACAAGTCAAGCCTGCCATTCTTAAGATATAAATTGGTAGTTCCTTTTTTTGTGTACTATGTAAATTTGATATGCCATTATGTTCGAGCTGAAAGTGCACAGGTCGCACCAAGTAATAAAGTGATAAGTCAAATATTGTTCCCACAAGGATTTGTTTAACAAATTAATCAAGCAATAGGCTTAATGAATTCGATAAAGTTGAGCCAAAACATGTTTTTGATGTGAAAAGAGAACTTTTAAAAACTATTTCTAAGGCTAAAAATTACTAAATGAAAAATGATTATTGGACTTCAAATCTTAGACGAAGCCTATAATTATTTATCCCCTTTGTACTTCATAAAACTTGATAAATTTCCTCTCCAATAGTGTTTTCAAGGAATATATATTAATCTAAGATTCAAAAGCATTTGATTAAGCTTTTTTAAGTCAAAACCAAAGTTATATCCTCAATTAAAATGCACAATCTCTTGCAACAATTAAGCGAAAATATTCATTAAGCTCCAACCTTAATTTGACAATGCTAAGCCAGTAACTATATTTCTATGTTACTAACAAACCATCCATTTAATCCCTAAACTTCAAGTCTACCATAATTTTACCTAAGTTCTAAAATTAAATTAACTTTCTCAACCTTAATTTAATTGAACAAATCATTCCAAGAGATGGCTAGTCACAAAGAAGCATTAGGCACAAGATAAAATCAACACATGTAATGCCCCAAATTCTATTTAAGGGCTAATGACTTCATATGAGACTGTAAAGAATGTTTGATGAATGCTTTCAGGAAAAAAATTATTGGTTATGACCGAATTAGCAGTAGAAAATGCGCAAATCCTGTGTTTTAGTTTAATTATGTGGCAAAGTTGTTATTGGACTAAAATAGAAGGGAAATGGCGCATGGAAGGAGGAAAAGAAGTTAAATCATGTGTCAAGTGGCAATTTAAGTGAATTTGCCATTGTCAGGGGCAAAACTAGGAAGAATAAAATCTACATTAGCCAGCAATTGATGAAGAAATTAATTACTAGCTAAAGAAATAAGAAGTGTGACTAAATAGCTAATGGAATTGGTTTGAGTAACTATGTAGTTACATGCTTTATGGTGAGCCATGGGATTTTTGACAAGTGGCAAGATTTGGATGAAGGGAGAGGAGTTGGAAAAGTCAAATAGCAATTTTTAATCCATTTCTCTTCCCCTCTCTCCTTGTATTTCCTATCAAAGGTATGGGAAGGATGGAAATTTGATCATTTCATCATCTTATCCTCTCTCTCTTACTCTCTCTATGTTGGATATCACAAGGAAGAAGAAAGAGAAAGAAACCAAGGTAAATCAAATTCTTCTCTTTGAGATTTGACCTTGAAAATGGCTTCTATAGTTCAAATCCTCTTTTTTAAACTTATTCCTCTTGTTGAGAGCTTCAATTGGATGGTTTTAGATTTTCAAGAGGCGGTGATTTGAAAACTCAAGAAAACTAGAGGTTGGTGGAGTAAGGAACAAGTTAGAGAAAGTAATAAAGGTGAGTAAGAGCAACCTTTTGATATGAATATTGTGGTAATTGATTGAGACTTTAATTGCTGGAATTTTTGTCCACATCTTTCGTGTGGATTAGGGTTTTGAGAGGTTGTGATGTTTTGAGGGTTAAATTGGTGTTGTGAATTGGGGTTTGGATAAATGGCATTTAATTGAACCTTGAATGTAAAGTTTTGAGTTTTGGGGTTCTGTGTTAATTGTAGCCCCAAAACATAGCATGAGAAAAGAATGTGGATTTGGTTATTTTGAGGTTTCTAATGGATTCCTTGTGGAAAATTGTATGGGAGTAGTTTTGGATGTGAATTTTGAACCATTGGAAACTTAGGTTTAAAAGTTGCAAGTTTTGGTTAGTGAAAATTCTGTACAGGGTAGCTAGTAGACATTGCAAGGTTTAACGTTTTTGGCCCCAGCCAGAAGACTATTGGTCACAGCCAAAAACTCTCTGACCTGTTTTTGGCCGCAGCCAAAGAATTTCTTGGCCACTGTCAATCCCCAAAAATCAGCATTTTTCACTTCTAAAAGGTGATCTTTAGTATAGTTATCCCCAACCCTTTAGGCTTTTGTTTGAGCTTCTCATATCTACCTAAAGCTCTCAAATGATAACGAACCCCAAGTGTTTTGGAGTTGAGAATTGAATAGGTAATAACTTGTCGTACCTAATTATGATTATAGGATTTGACATCTACCCTGAACGTAAGAAGCGGGTGCCTGAACATGAACGGAAAGACTAAGGTAGTGACTCTTTTCTTATATCATGTATAATGCATTGTATATTTGTGCATATCATTGAATGTAACAATTGAGTCAGGAAAAATGTCCCGGCTTTGCATGTGACGAATGTCACAAAAGTGTATGTAACGACTGTCATGAATTGTTGTGAACAATACGTATGTGATTATTGTCATGATTGAATGCTGCTGTGAATGCTACATTGTGATTCGCTTACATGCTATGTTGTTATATATTATATGAGCGAATATGCCCCGTAAACCCTTTAGTGAATAGATGAAACTTGAGTATGGTTGGGAATTTCATTTACACTATGATAGTTATGAATGGAAACCGAACTTCCCAGGAAAAATATATTCAAAAAGTGAATAGAGACCGTACTGTACAGGTTTTGGAAAATTTTTTGAAAAGTTTAAAGTTTTAAATTGTTCTCGGTCTCTTATTTAATTATGACACATGTTCGAACCATTTTTATGGCCTTTATAGTGTGGGGGTTACATTTTTGGTATCAGAGTTATAGTTCCTATCAAGGATGGGTTTTGCTAGGATAGTTGCAATGGTTATTGCTTTAGAGATGATAGTTAGCCTATGATTGTTTGTTGTATACACATAAATGTTCCTGTTATGGTTGGTATATGAGTTTTAAGGAATATGTGTATACATTTGCTGTGATATTGACTTGATGAATCATTTGTGTAGAGAGTAAAAAGACATAATGGTTCGTCCAAAAATCAGACGAGTAGAACCAGAGGTAGAGGAAATACATGACAACCTACTTGATCCTATGCAAGTGATGATGGACATGTTAATGGAGCAGCGAGACATGATTAATGAGCTAAGGGAAGAGCTTAGGGAGGAAAAGGAAAATAGTAATAAAGACTCGGTCCAGTCTACTCGAGAAGAGACAGCCCAAGAAGAAACAACTGAAGGGACAATTAGACCTCCAAAATCACCTCCCCACACTGAACCGAACCAAGGATCACATGGGGTACCAGTCCGGAGTGAGAAAGATGTACAATTCTAGGTCTCTAAGTTCTACAAACATCTATCTCCAGTGTTCAGGGGAAGGTTTGATCCCCCAGCAGTTGAAGATTGGCTAATTCGACTAGAGAAAATTTTTGAAGTTCTTGATTGCCCAATCGAGGTGAAGGCACGATTGGCCATCTACAAACTCGAGGGGGATACCGACCGGTGGTGGAGGAACATTGCTATGACCCTGTGGGCCTAAAATGTGTTGGTGACTTGGGAGGTGTTTCAAGAACAGTTTAACGATAAGTACTTCAGAATTCCTATCTATTAAATAGGGTGATACAGAGATGTTTGATGAGTACCTCTCTCGCTTCATTCGATTAGCTTGATACTCCTCTTATCTACGGCGCCTAAATGATGAGGAGTGGAGTTCTGATATGCTAGTTCGGGGCTTGAATTCTGTACTTTTGTGGTTGTAGATGGTAGTGATTTATATTTTTCCTATAAAGAGGACTTAAAAATATTTAAGTAGGACTTGGGATCACTCCATTTCAATTTTTCTAGGTTTAGTTATGATTTTTGAAATTTCAGCCAAGAAACATAAGTTTCCTTGGCCACGGCTAGAAAGTGTCGGACTTGTTTTTGGCCACAGCCAAAAGATTCTTAGCTGCAGCCAAAAACCTTCTGACCTCTTTTTTGCCGCAGCCAAAAACTCTCTGACCTATTTTTGGCTGCAGTCAAAAAATTTCTTGGCCGAGGCCAACCCCAAAAAATTAGCATTTTTTACTTCTAAAAGGTGATCTTTGGTATAGTTCTCCCCAACCCTTTAGGGTTTTGTTTGAGCTTCTCATAGCTACCTAAAGGTCTCAAATGATAACCAACCCCAAGTGTTCTGGAGTTGAGAATTGAATAGGTAATAACTTATCATCCCTAATTATGATTATAGGATTTGACATCTGCCCTGAACGTAGGAAGCCGGTGCCTGAACACGAACATAAAGAATAAGGTAGTGACTCTTTCTCTTATATTGTGTATAATGCATTGATATTTGTGCATATAATTGAATGTAACAATTGAGTCATGACAAATGTCGTGGCTTTGAATGTGACGAATGTCATGAAAGTGTATGTAACGACTGTCACGAATTGTTGTGAACTTCACTAATGCTATGCATTGTGATGTATGTGACGACTGTTACGATTGTCATGCATATGATGTATGTGATTATTGTCATGATTGAATGCTACTATGAATGTTATATCGAATGTTGTGATTATTGTCATGCTTGTCACATTTGTGATGTTAGTCATGATTGAATGCTGCTGTGAATGTTGTATTGTGATTCGCTTACATGCTATGTTGTTATATATTATTTGAGTGAATTGTTACTACTGAGATTCATTCAAATCTTACTCTTTCCATTGACTAACCTACAGCCAGGACAAACAAGTCAAAAGAGAAAACGAAGGGCGGCTAGTGCTCCCAACTGGGAATTTTGGTTTTGTTGTGGTTATTATATTTTGGGATTATTATAGATGTTGTAAATCTAATAGTGGTATGTAATCCTCAGTATGGGAAATTGAAAGGGGCGAATATGCCCCGTAAACCCTTTAGTGAATGGATGAAACCCGAGTGTGGTCGGAATTTTGTTTACACTCTGATATTTATGAATGGAATCTGAACAGCCCAGGCAAAATATATTCGAAAGTGAATAGAGACCGTATTGTACAAGTTTGATAAAAGTCTTGAAAAGTTTAAAGTTTTAAATTATTCTCAGTCTCTTATTTAATTACGACACGTGTTCGAACCATTTTTACGGCCTTTATAGTGCAGGGGGTTACAACACATATATACCATTAACTACTAAAAGAGAGGAGGATTCAAGTTTTAATCTATACAAAGGTTCAAAATAATCCTAGCATGAAAAGTTTAGCTACCCATGTTTAGCAAAAGACCACAAATACACAAAATAGCTACAACCATATCAAAAAAAATGGAGAAGAAAGTGAAAGGAATCAGAAAAACCCAAGGGAAATGAGCTTGAATCTCCTCAAATCTTCAATCTCCACTTGAATCTCCTTAAAGAACACCAATTCCTAGCTTAGAAATGCTCCCAAGCTGCCTCCCAAGTGCCCAAGAAGTAAAGAATACCCCTCTGCTTCATGTATTTAGTGTTTTAAAGCCCTAAAATTTGTTATGTCCTAAAAATTTACAGCGTCAATTATGGCCGTTGGCTGCAACTAGAGAGACCTTGGCTGTGGCCAAACACCTTCTATCATACTTTTGCTTATGGCCAAGTACCTTTTTGTTGTCTTCTGGCTATGGTCAGAGGGTTCCTTGGCTGTAGCCCAAAAGTTTCTAGATGTCTTCTAGCTGTGGCCAAGGGATGTTTTAGCTGAGGTCAAAGTTTCTCTTCATCTCCTCTTGTTTTTTCATGGTGTATTTACTTTCTAAGCTCCTCTCCAACTTCTTAGTCATTGAATTGTGCTTCTAATGGCTCTATATGTGGATCAAATGCTAATGTATCAACACAAGAAAGTCTATAAAAGCCAAATATTGATGAAATATAGCCAAATATTCACATTTAACTAAAGAATTATGTCCTTTTATCCCAAATATTAACCAGGCACATTTCCTTTGCATATGTATCCCCAAATATATGTGAATTCACCAAAATGTGTGAGAAATTAAAGGTAAATGTGCCAAAATGACATGAATTTCATGAGGTTAACACACCTCCAAACTTGAACTTTTGCTTGTCCTCGAGTACAATAGGTTAAATGATGGAAGAGCTAGATTAATCAATCATCTACTTACAATACATGCATGATGATTTCCTCATCTATTACTCAAGATGATATATTCAATAGGAAAACAATGGAATAGAGAAGAATACAAGGTTCACAATTTAAAACAGGTTTCCAAGCAATTTCCAAAATGTGCTTGTGTGAGGAGAGTTAGATAACAACTTTCCTACAGTTATCAAGATCAAATACAACAATTCAACATGTATAAAGCAACCTCAATATCAGGCCTTCATATACCCACATTCTCCTCTCTCTCCACTAATAGACCATTCCACACAATTTCAAAATCAATGGGACTTTATATACTTGTAATGTGGCCAATGGTTAAACTCATTGAAAGAATGGGCAAACAAAGAGGATTCAAAATCTCTTAAGATAAATGGAAATACATAATTCTATCTTTGTATTACACAAAATTTTCTTTAAAGAAGCCAAACACTCCCCCAAACTTGTCCTCATATCAAATAGGAAACCAATAAAATATGCAAAGATGAACACCTTATAGATTTAAAACATGCTTTTCAAGAATTTCTAGGTGTGAGTATGTGAACGAAGTTAACATGTATTCCTTTTGCAATTGCTAAAGTTAAAAGCAATACCTCAAGTCATGTACAAATATTCAAACAATCAATTCCATCATTCTCTAATTCCTTCTTCTTTTCTTCTAATTCACTCCAGTTGACTTAAAAATCAAAGGGACTTTTTGGCTTGTAATGGGGCCAAAGGTTAAGGGTTTCAAAAGAAAAGGTAAAGGATAATCAACAAACACCTCAAGATAGATGATAACCTCTCAAGGGATTTTTTCCTTTTCTCATTAAACATAGACCAAATTGATCTTTTCCACTAAACTTAGACCAAATTGATCTTTTCCATATCAAGCCTTGTTGTACAATTTTTTTTAAACACAGCAAAAATTTTTAACATTCTTTTGGCTTGATTTCTCACATTGTGAACTCTTTTACTTTCTACACTCCTTTTTCCGATCAAAACTTGACACATCAGCACATTCCACAACCCAATCAATTATCATCAATCTCAAAGCAAAGGAATCATAGTTTTTCACATTACTTAAGGTAGGTAGATGTTAGGTTTTTGTAAAAAAATCTTTAATTGTTTTTTTCCAATTAGGCTCAAAATAAGGGTTCAAAAGGGAATAGAATCAATTAGGTAAGCTTGAAAGGCTCAATTGCATTTTATGAAGTGCCCTAATCATTTTTTTTAAATCTTATGAAATAAATTAAAAGTGTTGAAGAATTCCAGAGATTATTTTGAAATTAATAGTTTGAAACAAAGGCATATAACCTAATTTGCCATAAAGCCCTTCAACAAGAACATCCAAAATAAAGTTAACTCTAATAGTGCTTTCTTAACTTAAAAATTCCAGAATAACATGATTTATCACTACAATACATCTATCAATGCACATATATTAAACAAAATTTCCTATCAAATATAAAAGATTAAGCAATAATTTATAAAAGATAATTCACATGGTTTTTCTTCATAAGGCCCAAATGGGTTGCAAATGGAGCGATTGACATTGGTATGCTTGAAAGGCACATATGCATCTAAAAGAATGCCCAAATCATTTTTTCAAAAATGTGTGAAATCATTAACTCATTTCAAGAGATTCCAATGTAAGTTCTAAAGTCCTTCAATGAAGAAAGAACATACACACCAAAGTGCTGTAAAATCTCCTAACAAAAGCATTCAAGTCATTCCCAACTCTTGTGCATATTGTTTATTCTAAAAATTGTCAGGAAACAAGCCTTAAAACATAGATTAAGCATTCAAAAATGTTAATCACCATTCCCTATAAAACATACAGTCTAAGCATCCTTTCTATCATTGGATCACACATACACTATCACAGAGAATTAATCAATCTAATACAGCTTTCAAACAAAAGGACAAGAAATAGTCAAAATTTTCATGCTTGAAATCATTGTCAAATCAACAAAAAATATTCAAAAATACCCCCAAACTTAAAATAGACAGTGTCCTCACGGTCTTAAGGGAAAATTGACCTACTTTTGAAGTACGTATTGACCATATTCACAAGAAACAAAAGGACAAACAACTGTATCATTCACAAATGATTTAAATATCCAGAAAGTAATCACAATGATACCTAGAAATAATTCAATCATAGTAGCCAATAATTCGAACAAGAAATCTAACTAAAAGGAGTCACAAACATAAAGTATTGGAAACACAAAAGATCTTAATAAAAAGTCATACTGAAAACACAGATAAGACGCCCCTTGCAAAAAGAAATAGAATGAAACTAATCAATATGATCATGATCAATATCATCCTCTTACTTAGCTCCACCATCAGCAGCAGTATCATTCGCAGGCTCAGTAGGTGCTGTACTCTGAGCTCGTTATGCGATGAATGTCTCTATCCTGGCCAACCTAGCATCTTGGTCATGCTGAGCCATTAGGCATTATTCAATGGTATCAGTAAGGTTGTACAACATAGAAAACAGGTCTTGCATAGTTGGCCAAATAGGTGTAAGTGATACATCCTGATCATCTATATCAATATCCTCCAATGGCGGTGGAGATTATGGTTCCTAGGCACCCATATATGCCTTGATGCTTTTGTATTGGAATTTAGGGACAGCTTTAAATGTAGCATTAGTCAAGGTGTCACCCACTCCTTGTGAAGTGCATAAAGCTGATATCAAGTGTGGAAGCATAAGACTACAAGTGTGGTGCGAACCCACAAGGGAAGATCCCATGAACCCACAACCAATTCTGAAATATACACACCCCAAGAAAGCTAAACACAGATCAATGATCCACTTGAACCCTTGAACATGAAAGAACAAGGACCCGAAGTGTTGGAAAACGCCACAAGGTTGATCAAGCCTTGATAAGTTTGTTAGTTCTAAAAAGAACCCTAGAGAGAATCCACTCTCAAGAAGCAAAGTGCAGAAGTGCAACTTTCATTTATGATTCAAATATGAATTGTGTGTTTTACAAATAAATAAGCACCAAGTATTTATAGGAAAATATAACCTAATTGTAGTAGGTGCAAATCTGAACATAGAAAATACAATGTCTAATACTATGTGCTAGGAAACCTAAAAGTCTAATACAATGAACACAAAAGTCTAATACAATCTAGAAGAAAGTTGAAAAATCAAATACAACATGCTAAACAAAACAAAAGTCAAATCTGCCACCAACTACTTGTTGATTTTCGCACACCTAACTTCAACAAAATGTAGTCAGCAAATTAAGGCTCAAAATGTGCTTATTTAGGCCCAAATGAGTCCTCCTATGTGTAGTACTAGGTCCAAGCTCTTTGTTTTGAAGTTTCCAAGCCCAAAACTTGATTAACAACTCCATATTTAGCACAAATGAACTTAGTGACGTTTTCAGCATCTTTGTTTTGTAAATCAGATTTATTGATCCAATTGCCATTTAATTTACAACAACTTCTTCAATCAGCCCAATCAATACTTCCTTGATTATTTTAGCTTGTGCTCTCATGATTTGTTCCAGCTGGAATTTGAAAATGTTCATTTGAAACTGAAGAGTTGATACTTGAATTTGAAGGGACAATTTGTTGATTCTGGATCGCATCAAAGTGTGATCATGAATATATTCCCTTAAAGATGAAAATAATTAAATATCCAATATCCAACAATTCCTTTTTCATCAGAAGATACATAACAAAAGCATGGTCCTTAGTTATGCAGCTTTAGTTGGAAGATGGCCAAAAATAATCTTTCATAAAGTGCAACTAAATGTAAGCCTCAACCGATAACAGTGCTAGACTCAAGTATTTTTTATTTCTCTCTGGGCAATGCCAAGACACTTTCCCTTCAAAATCTAGTATCTGAGAAATCTCATCTTCAGGAGTCTCTTCTTAATGGGTCTGATAGTATTTGTATCTACACTCCTCAACTAGTGGCAAATTCAAATATTATTGGAAGGCATTAATCATGAAATCAATGTTAATGCCATGAAAAGGGAACTTCCAAATAGTTTGAATATAGGCTTAAGCATAAAATTCGTAAACCACTTGAGGATTTCTATCACCTTTTGCTCTTATGAACTTGCCTAAATGATAGGTCCTAGTTGCAATGGTGTAAAAGTCATGAGAGACAGTAATTGGAAATTCTTGCTCTCGAAGAAGAGGCCTCGAAACAATCTTCTTTTTTGCATCAACGAGTGCTTTAGGGGATGGTTGCCCTAAGGACTTGGTAGTAGTCTTTTTTATAGGCATATCTCCTACAACGGAATAGAGAATATATGGCCCACCACAACTAGAAAACAATTAATCATATGGAAAGCAATCAAGCAACTCCTAAGAGAAAACTAGGAACAAAAATCCTAAGACAAAACAAAATTCTAACCTAAAGAAAAAGAGATTCCCCCAAACTTAAAAACTATGTAAGCATCAAATTATCTTGTCTTGAACTCAATCAAATTTAATTCTAACTCCAAAGGTCAAGTCCAACCACAAAGACAAGAACAATTCTATACTAAAGTAGTGCACACTCTATGTCCATTTACCACCATCTATTCAAGCTTACTTACTAATACTCATAAAATCTTGCTCTTAAGCATTGAATTAAACCAACACCCACCAATTTACATCCTACACGTTCAATTTTAGATTCAAGTGACTACTACAATAAATTTTTCATAGGTGAGTCTACTTCAAAATGTAAGGATTGTAGCTGAAATTGATTAAAGACAACACAATTGAATCTTATTCAAAGCTAACACCTCAAAACAACCACCAAAATCACAATTGGTAATGAAAACTAACACAGTCGAAAATGGGTTCACTGACGGAGGCACACCAGCAACAATTTTCAAATTAAAGCCTAACCTTAATAATTCCCATAAATTAATTACCAATAATGCAATATTCTAAACATTATCTTCCCAACTATACTCTTCTCATCAAATTGAAACCAAAGCAAGCAAGAATGGTAACAATACCTATCAGGTAGTGAAACAGAGGAAGAAGGGGGTAGAAATTGTTAGGCTGTCGACACACCGTGAAAGGAAAAGAAGGGGGTAGATAAAGGCGAGCACAGGAAGAGAGACTGACAGAGGTGCGAAGGCAGAGGGTCACAATTGGAGGAAGTAAAATTAGGAAGAAGGATGATGAAGAAGCGAAGTGGGGTCGACAGAGATTAAAGTGCACTGGTCTTGAAAGTACACTCAGAAGAGGTGGTGGTCTACATATACTTCTTCTATGATATATCCATTTAAAAATGCACTTTTTACATCCATTTGATAGAGTTTGAATCCCTTAATGCATACAAACGCCAAGAGTACTCGTATAGCTTCCAATCTAGCCACTGGAGCATATGTTTCATCATAATCAATACCTTCTTCCTAATTATAGCCTTTAGCCACCAATCTTGCCTTGTTTCTAACAATGATTGTTGATTCATCAAGTTTGTTCTTGAATACCCATTTTGTGCCAAAGATTGGATGATCCTTAGGCCGAGGCACTAAATCCCAAACTTGATTTCTTTTTAACTGATTAAGTTCTTCTTGCATTGCTATAACCCAATCATTGTCTGATAGGGCTTCGTCAAAGTTAGAAGGTTCAATCTCAAAAATAAATGTTGAAAAACTAACCTCATTAAAGATTCTATTTCTAGTTTTGACTCCCTCACTTACATCTCCTATAACTTGTTCTAGAGGATGACGCTGTTGTATTTCCAGGCTCTAAGTTGTTCTAGTGGTTGTTCTTCTTCCTTGGTTTGGTCATTTTAGAGATTGTATGGCTTAGACTTAGGTTGATCATTATCTTGATTTAATACTATTTCCTGCTCATCATCAATAATCTTGTCAGAGGATTCAAATTCATCGAATACAACATGAATTGATTCTTCAACAACACAAGTTCGTTTATTGAAAACTCTATATGCTTTACTTCAGATAAAGTAGCCTAAGAATATTACTTCATCAGTTTTAGAATCAAACTTTCCTAGGTTATCTTTACTATTACTATGAATGAAACACTTCTAACCGAAGATGTGCATATGAGCAAGGTTCGGCTTCCTTCCTTTATATAGTTCTATGGTGTCTTTCCAAGTTTTGTTCTGATGTAGGCTCTATTTGAAATGTAGCATGCTGTGCTTATTGCATCAGCCCAGAAAACTTGAGACATGTTCTTTTCATTCAGCATTGCTCTAGCCATTTCAGTGAGTACTTTGTTCTTTCATTCCATGACTCTATTTTGTTGAGGTGTCCTTGGAGTAGAGAAATTGTAATCAATGCCATTAGTGTCACAGTATTCTCCAAAGGCTTGATTTTCAAATTCTCTACCGTGATCTATCCTGATACCTGTAATGGACATACCTTTCTCACTTTGCACTTTCTTGGCAAAAACAATAAATTCACTGAAAGTTTCATCCTTTGATGGTAAGAAAATAGTCTATGTAAATCTAGAGAAATCATCAACAATGACTAGTGAATATAGATTGCCACCAAGACTTTTAACTTTTGTTGGTCCAACTAAATCCATATGCAGCAATTAAAGTGGTTTGTTGGTTATGATCACATTTTTCAATTTGAAAGATGATTTAGTTTGTTTACCCTTTTGACATGCATCATAGATCAAATCATTTTTGAAATTTACTTTAGGTAATCCAATAACTAAATCCTTGTTAAGTAACTTGCCTAGTTGATGCATATATTGACATGAGCTAATCTCTTATGCCATAGCCAACTTTCATCAACATTACTTAGAAAATAGTTTTCAGAAACATTTTTACTGATATCAAGAGCATAACAGTTATCTTTCCTTTTTGCTCTGAGCTTTGCTTTGATATTCTTCTTATCTAATTGTAAGTCTTTCTTGTTTACAATTAAACATTCCTCTGAGTCAAATATTACCCAGTTGTCTTCATCTGTACTTTGACTTACGCTCAGCAAATTGTGGCATAAACTTTTAATGTAAAATACGTCTTTGACTTGTATGCCTTTATCATTTTTTATTTCATCAATTCTTGCTATCTTTTTTGATTGATTTTCTCCAAATTTTACATTTCTACCTTCTTTGGGTTGTAATGTGGTAAAACTTTTGAAATCACAGGTTATATGTCTGGAGCATCCACTGTCTATGCACCACTTGTTGTTTTTGGATGCTTTAAGACATATTTACAATCAAATACGATTAAGTCTTAGGTACCCACATCTTTTTGGGTCCTTTTGGGTTAGTACATATTATTTTTTGAACATATGAACCTTTAGGTACCCATTTGTAGGTTCCTATTTTTCCTTTCTTTTTATGAATGCACGACGAAGTATAGTGACATTTTCTATTGCAAAAATTATAGTATGCAAAAGGATTTGATGTATGTACAGAATACTGAAAATAACTCAAGTATGTCTTACCTCCTACTTCTTTCTTCCTTTCTTTTTATATGATTTTGGATCATATCCAATACCAAATCAGTCAGTTACAAATCATTGAGTTTTAATATTACATTTAGCTTCTCACTACCTTTGGTGAATTTTTCAAGAGTTCTCGTGAGATTAGTGTTTTTCTTTTTCAATGAGGAACAATTTTCACAATCCTTTTCTAAAACATCTTTGAATTTTTCTTCAAGATTTTTGTTCTTCTTTTTGAAAACAACTAATTCTTTAACTACTTTGATGAATTCAGAATGTAAAGTATTATATTCAGAAAGTAATTCATCATATGTAGGATCATAATCAATTACCTCTTCTTCTTCTGTCTCTTCTTGAGCGACCAAACAAATATTGGCTACTTCCTCATCATCGCTATCTTGATCAGATGAACTATCTCCCCATATAGCGGATACAAAGACTTTCTTCTTGTTATAGAACTTGGTGTTTCTCTTATCTTTATTCTTCTGAGCCAGTTCTAGACATTCTGATTTGATATGTCCTGGTTTTCCACATTCATAATAGATAATGTGTTCTTTATTGCTTGTTCCTCCCTTTAGAAAATTTTTGAATCCTTGGCCTTTCATGTTAAATTTCCTGAATCGTTTTATCATCATACCCATTTTATTATTGTTACGATCTTCATCATCTTCTTGGGTTTCTTCTTTTGTTTTTAGTGCTAGGCTTTTCTTCTTCTTGTCACCAATCTCTTCAAGTTCACTTTTGAACTTTAATTTGCTTTCATGTTCAGAGAGACTTTTGAATAAAGAAGCAATTGATCATATTGATTCACCTTTTGCTTCCTCTATCATAGTGACTTTGGCCTCCCACTCTTTAGAGAGTATATTTAGTATCTTTCTTACTTGGGTATATTGATAATAGACTTTTCCAAGTGCTGTAAGTTGATTAACAAGATGAGTATATCTAAGTTCAAATTCAGCTATTGACTCACTTGTCTTTATTTGAAGTACATCAAATTTAGTATCCAAAGTGTTGATCCGATTTTCCTTTATTTTTGAAGTTCCTTCGTGAGCTATTTCCAAGGCTTTCCATATTTCCTTGGCTGTTAGAAGTCTGTAAATCCTAAAGTACTCGTTTTGACTAAAAGCACTTTAAATATCAGAATTGCCTTATTGTTGAGAGTGATGAGTTTCTTGTCGTTCTCATCGTACTTGGCTAGTGTCTTTGGAACTTTCTATGAATCTACAATCTTTACAGCTTCATAGTTTTCATTCTCAATCACCTCCCATAGTCTGTATTCTGTAGCCATTATAAATACTCTCAACTTCACTTTCTAGAAAGAGAAGTGTTCGCCACTGAAACTCGGTGGTCTGGTGATAGAGGCTCCATCGGGAAGTTCTCCTTTACCCATGCTTGCCACTGGATCCCTCTTAAGTTGTTATACCTGAACAAGAAGACCTATGCTCTGATACCAAATGTTAGTATAAGCGTTTCACCTAAGAGGGGGTGAATTAGGTGATCACAGACAATTTGTTTCGTATATAAAATTTGATTGGAAATTTAAATCAGTTAAAAGCTTGGAGAAATATCACCGAAGTATACACTGGGATTTATACTAGTTTGGCCACAACTACTTTGACCTATGTCCAGTCCTCAGAACTTCTCTGAGAGGTTCACTATATCTTCCAAGATTCAGTGGGTTCT
Source organism: Inga oerstediana (assembly GCA_963210345.1). Taxonomy (NCBI): domain Eukaryota; kingdom Viridiplantae; phylum Streptophyta; class Magnoliopsida; order Fabales; family Fabaceae; genus Inga; species Inga oerstediana. Next base: position 69,529,842 of record OY723400.1, on the reverse strand, counting down.
TGGCACCTCAGTACACAGCAAGTTCCGTCACTGGACACTTGCTCCCCCTTACACGTTGTAAACAAATCCCCAACTCAAGATTCCACAACCTAAGTTGTCTCAATAACAGATATTGAGTTTGTAATGAAAATCTCTCTCACAGAGAAAATATATAATCACTGAAGTACAAAGAATGAATATAAGAAACAGAGCACTAAGAATATGTTGATCGATATATATTCGTATGTTCTCAGTAATATCTATTATATATTGAATGTTCCCATATTTATAGATGAGTTGTGATAGTCGTTGGAACAATTTCAAATTTTTTGTTAGAGTCGTGTAGCTACGTTTGACTGTTCTTCGAATTTGAAAACTATCTGTTGTGGTAGGTGAGCATTCAGACATTTCGTTTGACTTTTCTCTCAACACATGATCTCTTTATTGTTTTTCTGCAAATATACTCAGAATACTAACATAATGAAAGATTAATCATATAGATAACAAATCAATAAATAACATATTAAAATCATACATTCTAAAATTTATCACTCTAGTGGTCACTCGAGTGATCTAGGGCCATCACTCGAGTGGTCACTCGAGTGATCCCTTCTAAATTAGGCAGAGAGAGAAGTCATTAATTCTGACTTAATCACTCGAATGGTTACTTGAGTGATGCATTGGTATCACTCGAGTGATCCCTTTTAAAACTTGGTAGAGACTTCACTGCCTTATTTCTTACTTGGTCACTCAAGTGATCCCTTGGTTATCACTCGAGTGGTCCCTTAAGTGACACCATGCAAATCTTAGCAGAGAGCTTCTGGAACTTTTTGGCACATATTACTTGAGTGGTCACTCGAGTGATGAAGGATCATCACTCGAGTGATCCCTTCAAAAATCTACCAGTGAAGCTTTCTCCTGTTCAATAACTTCTTATTCTTCTTCATTACTCGAGTGCCCACTCGGGTGATGGCTTTCCCTGCCACCAAGCACTTTGTTCCTTTGTTTAAAAACTCTTTTGTCTATTTATCAAAACCTTTTGTAAGTTCATTTCCAATCTTTGTTATCATCAAAACTTATGGGATCTAACAAAAGTGACATTTCTCCCAATTGAGAATCAAATTGGTTTCTTCATACCTTTTAATGATCGCATCCAAATTATCCTAGAAAGAATCAAAATTGGACCAAAAATAGAGAAATCGTCCATAAAAACTTCAATGGTCTTTTCACTCATAATGGACATTATGCACCTTTGAAATATGGCCGAAGTATTACAAAGTCCAAATAGCATTCTTCTGAATGTGAATATACCATAGGGACAAGTAAAAGTGGTATTTTCTTGGTCTTCCAGGGTTATAGCATTCTAATTGTACCCTAAGTAACCATCAAGGTAACAGAAGAAAACCTGGCCAGCTAGCTTGTCAAGCATCTAATCAATGAATGGCAACGGAAAGTGATCCTTCCTTATAGCAGAGTTAATTTTTTGGTAGTCCATACACACCCACCATCCAGTTACCGTAAGAGTAGGAATTAGTTCAGTTTGGGTGTTAGCCACTACAATCATGCCACCTTTCTTAGGGACACATTAAACTGGGCTCACCCATGAACTATCAAAAATAAGATACATAATATTAGTTGAAAGCCATTTGAGAATTTTCTTCTTGATTACTTCCCTTATAATTGGATTTCAGCACCTCTGATACTCAATGGAGGTTTTGTGGTCATCCTCTAATAGATTCTTGTGCATGCAAATAAAATGGCTTATTCTCTTGATATCGGTAATAGTCCACCCAATGGCATGCTTGTGCTCTCTTAAAACTCTTAGTAGCTCCTCTTCTTGCAAATCAGAGAGGATAGAATAGATAATCACTGGTAGAATGTTAGAATTCCCAAGATAAGCATACTTGAGATGAGGAGGTAATGGCTTCAACTATAAAACCAGAGGAACTTCAATAGAAGGCTTCAATGGAGTACTTAATGCATCAGACACCTCAAGTGGTTCAAAAGTCCTCAATCTTGAATGAGGAAATGATTCCAAACGAAAGAACTCTTCAACAGTATCTTCATCAAATTCCTCAAAGTTTTACTCACCAATCAAGAATGCCTCTAATGGGTCTTGGTCATGGAGGCATATGATTCTTGAGGGATAACTAAATCTAATATATCAACAAAAGAACATTAAGCTGAATCATCAAGAAACTTCAAACTTTTGACATATTGAATATTTCATTACCAACACTCAAAGTGATCTCACCCTTCTCTACATTAATGAGAGTCCTTGTAGTGGCTAAGAATAGATGACCAAGGATGAGGGTAATTTTCTAGTCAACTTCACAATCAAGCACAACAAAGTCTGCCGGTAAGATAAATTTGTCTACTTTAACTAGGACATCTTCAATGATTCCTCTAGGTTTAGAAATACTATAGTCCGTAAAGAGAAGGTTCACCTTAGTAGGCCTTGGCTCTTCTAAACCTAATTGGTTGAAAACAGTAAGAGGCATCAAATTAATATTTGCACCCAAGTCACAAAGAGCTTTACCATTGAAATTAGTCCAAATGTTACTGGGTATGTAGAAGCTTCCTGAATCTTTAAGCTTAGTCTACAACTTTCTTTGAATAATCGCACTATACTCTTTGGTTAATGCCACAATTTCAAACTCATTGAATTTTCACTTCTTGGACAAAACATCTTTAAGGAATTAAGCATATTTAGGCATTCTCTCCAAAGCTTCGACAAAAGGAATGTTCACATGAAGTTGCTTGAACATGTTCACAAACTTTTTGAATGAATCATCTTCCTCTTTTTTCTTGAATCTTTCAAATAAAAGGTAGTGGTGGCATGATAGGGGGTGATTGCCTTTCTCTTTTTCTCATCTTTCTCTTCTTAGAGTCATCCTCTTCCACTACAATTTCTTCATCCACTTCTTCATCATCAACTTCAACAATCACTTGATCATATTGCTTTGGACTAGGCTTATTCGAGCTAGACACATCCGATAGTACTTTGGCACTTCTCAAATTAATGGCATTGTATTCCTCTTTTCCATTCCATTTTGGATTGGGAATGGTATCACTAGGAAGACTCTTTCTTAACATAGCATTCACTTGTGATGCTAGTTACCCCATTTGCACTTTAAGATTTTTAATAATAGTTTCCTAGAGAGAGAAAGTAGCCTTATTTTTAGCCCTTGAAGATTCTATATTAGTCAAAATTTGAGCTAGCATCTTGTCCATTTTACATTCTTCTTCCTTAATAGGAATTTTCCTTTATGGCATTTGAAAGCCAGGTGGAGGAATAGGCTTAGTACTCGATATAGATGCATGTGTTAGATGCAAGATATTACCTTGACTCCAAGAGAAATTAGGATAAGCTCTCCAAGTATGATTGTAGGTTTGTGAGTAGGGATTGCCTTGAGGATGTTGAAATTTGCCCATGTAGTTGACAGATTTAGTCTCCAAGTAAAGAGGACAATGGTCGGTCATGTAGACATTATTGCATTGATCACACATAATTGGTATGGCATGAACGGAATGCATACTTTGAGAATTACTCTTTTGCATTTAAGATTCTAACACATCAAAACACTTATTCAAAGCTGATAAGATAATTGCAATTTGTGGTGAAGAGTTTTCTCTTGTAGTAGGTATGGCTTGGGTAGTCCTCCTATCATTGCCTTGAGTATTGCTTGCAGATAGTTGATCCAAAAGCCTAAGCACCTCATTTACAGGAACATTCCGGTGTCTTCCATTGGCCATAGAATCAACCATTGCCTTAGATTGAGGATTAAGGCAAGTACAAAAAATTTCAAATATAACCCATTTGTCCATGTAACACCCTGCCTTTAATCATGTAATTATAATTCGATATTAAATAATTAAAGTAGATTAGAGACCTTCGGATAACTTAAACTCGTTTCAATCTCCTACTTTGTGGTAGGGTTTTCACAAAATCATTCAAAATCTCTTTCCTGTTCCTGGTCTCCATTTCAAAATTCGAATATAATCACCTGTGCAGTTTATCTACATTCACGTATGACAGAGTGTAAAACCAATTCCCCGGCAACTTCCGGATTCTATACATATATAACCTGAGGTTTAAGTATCCACTAGGGGATTACATCCAAAATTGAATATACTATTCATATTTCAGATTATACAGTAATCCCGAATTCAAAAGATATAACCAACATTCCAAAATCAACTATACCCCTAAGGGTCCTAAGTGCTCCGGGTCGGCCTCTTCTCCTTTGAGCCACATGCCCTGTCTGAAAGGTTAGTCATAGGAAGGAATGAGATTCGAGAGAATCTCAGTAGTAACAAACCACTCATACAATGTATAAATACCAAGCATGTATATAAATCACAACCAGCAACAACAGCAACATCAATCTCAAAGATACATGGTTTTCACCACAAACGACAGCACTCACGGCTGTATACACAATACGACAGCTTACGCTGTAATCACCATCACGACAGCTTACGCTGTAATCACAATAACGACAGCTTGCGCTGTAAACGACAGCTATCACCAGCTGTAACAGCAGCAGCATCAAAGATTCATCACAGAACAGTGATAACACACACATACAGAGCATTACACATAGTATAAGAGAGAGAGTCACTACCTGATCCTTTCCTGACGTCCTTCAGCGCAGTTGGCTCACGAGGGCGGCAAATATCGAATCCTACAATTCCAAATGCACTATTTAGACACTTCTAAAGTGTTACTTAGGGTTATATGAGTCTATAATGAAAATTTACAAAAATACCCCCGGGGACCCGGCCTGGGCCCGCCATACCCGGACCGGTTGCACTTTTCTCGAAATTCTAATCTGGGCTATCCTAACATATTTCCGCCCAAGGAATCCATTTCCGTACTCAGAATTATCAAATTCAATGTCAAATTACGAAATTGCCCTTGGCAGCCCTACTTTTAGGGTTTTAGGGGTGTTTCCGTAATTATGCTTTCTCGCCCTTTTTTGAAAAAGTGCCCAACTGTAACCCCACCTATTTTCGCCCACTGAATCCAATGGAATCATCAAATCATTGAAAATCCAACTCTAAGACCCATTTACAGCCTTGGCCAAAATATATATGTTCTCCGGGAAAAATTGGGGTTTTACGATTTCGGCTCCGTAAACGCATTCCTTTCTACTCCTAACCACTTTATTAACCATTACATTAGGTTACAACTAACATTAAGACCCAATTTGGGCAGCATAACCCCTAGGCCACATCATTTCCAAACTTTAAAACCAATGGCAATCCGGCGAAATTTCACCGATTAAATTGCCCACAGCAGCCAGAATAAGCAATATACGAAAGTTTGGAAGTTACCTCAAGCTCCTTCTAGCTTTTCTCAAGAGTGGCTGAAAACCCTAGCCCCTTGAACACCAAATTGTCTTCTCAAACACCTTAAATAACATAGAAGAGAAGCTTAGGAACAAGGTTATACGCGTTAGGAGCTAGATCGTCGGAGAAATCGGCTTACCTTGCGAGATTTCTCCTCTTTCTCTCTCTAAGAGCTCTCAACTTTCTCTCACTATCTTCAGCTGGAAATGGCGTGAAATGGCTGAAGAAGATGAGCAATTTGATTAATAATCCATGCTGACATCATCTTTTAATGAGATGATGTCATAATTCCCATTTTCGGATTTTCTAGCAGATTTTCTGCCCAAACTTTGAAAAATCATAACTAGTTCTAGAAAAATCGAAATGAGGTGATTCCAAACCCAAATGAAAGATATTTAAGTCCTCTTCATAGGAAAAATATTGGCCATTACTGCAAATCACCACAAAATTCCCAGAATTTCAATCTTTGCATACTGTTCCAGAAAATAATTAATTTCGCTGGGCAAACTTCAAAAATCCAAAACTCTTAGGCCACAAATCAAAATGATACAAATTATATGTTCATTTTGAAGCTTGACATGTGAACTTTAATACTGGAAAATTTCATAATTTTTAGACACCATTTGCCTATTTAAAACGTCCATACAAATTGGCTGCCCTGTACAGAGTTTCAATGGACAGAGTTTTCATCTTTAGCACGATTATTCCCAATGGTTCCAATTTCACAATAAACACTCTCCCCACATGAATTTTCACAAGGAAGCCATTGGAATCATTAAAATATCCAAATTCCCATCACACATTCTCCAAAAGTGTTTATTCAACAATAATTATATCCACTTTTAAAGTCATTAGCCCTTAATCACTTTTTGGGATATTACAGTCCACCTCATGATTAAAGCATCATTTCATCAACATCTTGTATCTCTCCCAAGTGACATAAAGATGCTCATTTGGATGTTGTCTAAAGCTTAGAAATTCATCCCTAACTTCCACAATTTTTTCATTAGAAAGGAACCAAGTTCTAAACTTAGCCTCAAGATCATCCCAAGAGTTGACAGATCCTTCTAGGAGATTATTGAACTAATCCTTAGCCTTCCCTTGTAGAGAAGAGGGAATAACCAAAGCCTCAAAACATCTTAAGGACCTCCATTTTGCTTGAAAGAATCACACACTTCTAAGAAGTACATCAATTGTTTGTTGGCATCTTCATTACAAAGACTATGGAACATTCCATGCATTTGAAGCATTTTTGTCATAACCAGCTTGATCTCAAAAGTATGTGCTTGCATTTCTGGCATGTGAATGCAAGATTAAGTACCCTGCATATTCCGGCTAGTAAAGTCCTTGATAGTAGCTCAATCATATTCATCGCTTGCCATAATTCTAGATTCAGTTTAGTCTCCTCGTCAGTGCGAGGCACTCTGTCAAGTATCACTACCAAACCGTCCCGATGCAAGTATTGCATACACTAAAATGGTACCAACAAGAAGAAAAAAAAGCAAGCAAGTACCAAACTAAAACAAAAATCAATAAAGAAAATAGAGGAAAACTTGTATACCTAACTAAAACCTCAAGCGAAATTTACTATCACAAGCCTATGGTTGACCAAAGGATTTGTTAAAACAATCCCTGGAATGGCACCAAAAACTTGTTCTCGCCGCAAGTGCACGGGTCTTGCCAAGTAATAAAGTGATAGGTCAAGTATCGTTCCCACAAGGATTTTTTTAACAAATTAATCAAGCAATAGATTTAGCGAATTCGATAAAGTTGAGCCAAAACATGTTTTTTATGTGAAACGAGAACTTTGAAAAACTATTTCTAAGGCTAAAAATTACTAAATGAAAATGATTCTTGGAATTCAAATCTTAGATGAAGCCTAGGATTATTATACCATTTGTACTTCATAAAACTTGATAAATTTCCTCTCCAACAGTGCTTTCAATGAATATATGTGTTAGTATAAGATTCAAAAGCATTTAATTAAGCTTTCTCCAGTCAAAATCAAATATATATCCTTAATTAACATGCACAATCTCTTGCTACAGTTAAGTGAAAATATTCATTAAGAGACAAACTTAATTTGACAATGCTAGGCTAGTAACTATATCTCTATGTTACTAACAAACCATTCATTTAATCCCTCAACTTCAAGTCTAGCATAATTTTACCTAAGTTCTACAATTAAATTAGCTTTCTCAACCTTAATTTAATTGAACAAATCATTTCAAGAGATGGCCAGTCACAAAGAAACATTAGGCACAAGATAAAATCAACACATATATATCATTAGATACTAAAAGAGAGGAGGATTCAAGTTTTAATCCATACAAAAGCTTCAAAATAATCATAGAATGAAAAATTTAGCTGCTCATGTTCAACTCAGAGCCACAAATACACAAAATAGCTATAGCCATTTCAGAAAAATGAAGAAGAAAGGGAAAGGAATTAGCAAAACCCAAGGGAAATGAGCTTGAATCTCCTTAAATCTTCAATTTCCACTTGAATCTCCTTGAACAACACCAATTCCTAGCTTGGAAATGCTCCCAAGCAGCCTCTCAAGTGCCTAAGAAGTGATGAATCCTCCTTTGACTCATGGATTTAGTGTTTTAAAGCCCTAAAATTTGTTCTGTCCTTAAAACGCATAGCCTCAGTTATGGCTATTGGCTGCAACCAAAGAGACCTTGGCTGCGACCAAACACCTTTTGTCATACCTTTGGTTGCAGCCAAGAGAGATCTTGGCTATGGCCAAGCACCTTTTTGCTATCTTTTGGCTATGGCCAGAGGGTTCCTTGACTCAACCCAAAAGTTTATGGATATCTTCTGGCTATGGCCAAAGGATGTTTTGGCTAAGGCCAAAGCTTCTCTTCATCTCCTCTTGCTTTTCTATGGTGTATTGACTTTCTAAACTCCTCTCCAACTTCTTAGTCATTGAGTTGTGCTTCCAATGGCTCCATATGTGGATCAAATGCTAGCCTATCAACACAAGAAAGTCTATAAAAGTCAAAGGTTGATGAAATATATTCAAATATTCACATTAAACCAAAGAATTATGTCCTTTTATCCCAAATATTAACTAGGCATATTTCCTTTGCAGATGTATCCCCAAATATCTGTGAATTCACCAAAATGTGTGAGAAATTAAAGGTAAATGTGCCGCAATGACATGAATTTCATGAGGCTAACACATTCTTAAGGCTTTTAGTTATCATCAAGAAAAATGTTTACAAATTTAATCCTATGTGTACATCATCCTACCAAAAAGTTTTATTAAACAAGGTTTAGTTGAGATTATGTAGGCTATTTATGACCAGAATATATCTCCCAACTCAGAGAATATTCACAAAAGTATTTAAAAATTAACCGTTAAAATGATTTTCATATCCAGAATAAAATCCAAACCTCACATTCCTATAATAATATTACAAAAATAAAATATGCATAAGGATATATACATACACACATATATGTATGTATTTGATGTGCCATGTGAAATGGAGTATGACTTTGAGGTCTATTCACAAGTCAAGCACTACATGCTCCTATGAATTAAGGAGACTTTCTTATTAAGTGTTTTGTCAATTTGATTGTGACTTTTTAATAACGTTCTTGTGGGGATATAGAGTCTTAGGCCAAGCAAACTTGACCAAAAATTAAATAATGTGATGATAAACAAAACAAAAAAAATAAAAAGACTACACAAATTTCTTGCTCTTTTATGCATCAACTTCTCCTAGAGGGAAGCTTTAATCGTTATATATTTTTTTCATTATTAATTGTTCATTTTGTGATTTTATTTTATTTTATAGGTCAAACCATGTTCTCATCACGAGCTAAAATGTATATATTTTTCACTCTTTTATCTTTGATGAAATTAAATACGATTTTATCTCTATTTTTTTATAATAATATTGAATATATGGTAAAAAAATATCTATATTATCACTTTTATTTTATATTGATTTTCTCAAATTTTCCGATATATAGCACCTACTACACTGGTACAAAATTTCCTTTTTAGACCATCATATTTAGACCGGTTATACCGGATAAGGTCTAAAAAATTTGACCGGTAGCAGTTTTGTAATTATATAGAACTTCTAAGACCGGTTCTCAAAAAATCCGGTCTTAAAAAAATTATTTAGACTGGTTATAAATAAAACTGGTCTAAAAATATCAAAATATTTAAAAAATTAAAAATTTAAACTTTTAAGACTGGTTATTAATAATAACCGGTCTTAAATATCAAACATTTAAGACCGGTTTTAATAAAAACCAGTCTTAAATATGAAAAATTTAAGTATCCGCAATCGATTTTTCACTGTAATCCCTTCTACTCATCTGTACATTTGACTATAAAAAAAAAGGCCCTATTTATTTTTTTAAAAAAAATATCACTTTTAAAACCGGTTGTTAAAATAACTGGTCTTAAAAGTACTTTAAGACCGGTTATTTTAACAACCGGTTTTAAAAGTCTTGAAAAAAAAGTTTTTAGACCGGTTTTTAAACAACCGGTCTAACAAGTCTGGACTTTTTAGACCTGGTCTTCGAGAAACCGGTCTAAAAAAGTTATTTTTCAAATCGGTTTCGTTAACCGGTCTAAAAAATAGCAGACTTTTAAGACCGGCTGTATCAAGACCGGATCCAAAACCGGTCTAAAATGTCGTTTTTAACCGGTCTTAAAAGTGATTTTTCCACTAGTGCTAGTGGAGCACATCTAACAATTCAAATCCATTTTAAAGTTGTTGCTTGCCAACTTTATTGCGATGGCAACTTATTATAAGTCATTCGGTATCCAGGTCAATTATTTGATCATGTTAAAAATCTATGCTAAAGGAAGACCCTTTGGACTTTGTGTTTCCTATCATCATTATTCTTAAGGAAAGTTTCACAAGTTTTTGTCAATTTGATGATTGTGACTTTTAGGTCTACTTACCACTCCCAAGTCAAGCACCATCTTCTCTAGGTCTACCATTTGATAACGCTCTTGTGGTGGTATAGTCTTAGGCCAACCAGACTTGACCGTCAATGAAATAATGCAGTGATAACCAAAAAAAATTAAAGGTCACAGAATTTTTTTGCTCTTTTAATTTCTCGCTTTATTTTGTTTTGTTTTGTTTTATATGCTAGACCATCTTCTCATCACAAGTTAAAATGTATGTTTTTAAAAAAAATGTAAAATGAAGATAATTTTATCTGTATGTTTTTATTAACAGTATAATCTTGCATATATGGTAAAAAAATTATCTACATTATCACTTTTATTTTATTTTGATTTTCTCAGATTCTCCCATATGTAGCACCTATTAGTGGAGCACTTCTAACAATTCAAATCCATCAAATAATGGGGTATTTCAAAGTTGTTTCTTGCCACTCAGTTTACGCATATTCCTGACAATTTATTGGTGATTAAGTTGGAATTGTACTAGTAATGTTAATGTTTTCCCGTAGTAAGTGTCAAATCCGTTCCTTCGATTACACTCCATTGGTCCTGGCTTCGTTAGTAATTGCGTGTTCCGCACTCCTTAGTCCACATATTTAGATGAAGAAAATAATGTATCAATCAATCAAATGCGTATTATTTTGTTTTTTAAAATGATAATCACAGTCCAATAGCCACCCATTAGTGGACCTGTACTTTTTTTTTTCCCCTAAGCATATGTATTCTTCTATTGAAGACAATTCTGTTTGAGGCATTATCAGGCACTAAATGTGAGCACCTCTTCCAGCGGGGATGTGAACCTTAGTTAACCACATTATGAGAAACTAGCCTTTTCTGCTAGACCCAACTCTCATTGGTTAGTGGAGCTATACTTTTAACAGTAGCAATTCATGTCCATCACGGGGCATTATGAAGTTGTTTCTTGCCAAATTGGTTGTGACTTTCAGGTCTACACTATAATTATGTCAATCTACTAATTTTATTTAGAAATGTACGTATAGAGAATAGTAATTTGGAATTGCTGTGCAATGCACACAGACGAACGTGATAACAAGTGGTGATTACTTTGGAATTGTAATAGTAAATTGATAAGGTTTGTGCATGGTATAGTGGTGATGATGATGATCATGATGACCCATTTTTTACAATATAAACAAATTTCAGTGCAATTATTCGTGTTCTATGTTAGAGATAATAGGAATATTTGTAGGCAACTTTAAGAAAAACAGTCTAAAAGAATTAATTCAAGTATAATATGCTACAAAAATATAAGTTAAAATGTTAAACACTATGATTAATGATATTACTAAATATTTTGAGATCTAATAACATTTTGACATGCCTGCCAGGATTTACTAAAGATTCTTCTCGCAAACATACTATCTTCTAGGGTTGATTTAACCGCAAATGAAATAATGAAATCTATCTGAATTATAGTTCTTCCTTTTTTACTTCATCTTCTTTTTTGGTACAATTTTTATGATTAATAGTGTTCAATTTTAAGTTTTTCCCTTTTATTTTTCAAGCTAAGGGTTATGCAAAGTCTATCTAAATTTAAGAAAATTAGTTTATATATAATGTTTTTACATCCTTCATGACATTGTCCTTTGAATAAGGATGATATATTATCTTGCAACAGCAGCCACTTGAGAGCAACATGAGTGGGGGTATTTTTTATCTATATTTTTTTATTAACAATCTGCATATGTGGTAAAAACAATATATCTATATTATCCAAGGTAATTAAACTCGGACCGGTCAGTGAACCAGTCAGGATACTAGGTCAAGGGTCAGTGAGTTAGAACGGAGTCAAACCAGAGCTAAACTGAGACCAAACCGGTGAGAAATGGAATATTTTAGGCTTATAGTATGAAATTCTAAAGGAAAATTTTTTTTAAAAAAAAAAATCTTAAAAAAATAAAAAAAACTTGACCCGGACAGGACCGGTTTAGTGGCCGGGTCACCGGTTTTTTGTCCGGTTCGGCCGGACCGGTCCAGGTTAGATAATCTGTTAGTTGAGGTCACTCAAAATCACGGCCATGGCAAAACAGCATCTCCAAAAGCCTAATCAGTTTTCCCTCCTTATTCGTGATTATATTTACTATTTTATTAAAAGATAAAAATAATTATTTCCCAATCTGTCACCTAAACGGTAGCTGTTAAATAGTAGTTGAGATTTCATCAAAGAGAATATATGAGTTGGATTAGGGCCAATTTAGTGTTTGTACTTTTATATTTTGGTTTTTGGTCTTTGGTCCTTAATAATTACAATTTTTAAGATTCTCCTTGACAAATATCATTCAGTGTCGGTCCTTCCCTCTAATATTCCCAATTAAATAATACAGTGATAATATTGTCCTCAAACTCAAAGTGGTAGCCGAAGAAATTGAAGACCATAGAATTTTTTCTTTTTAATATTGAGAATGTATTCGCTCAGTTAAATTATACAGTCAGTGCTTTGAATGAGCTATAAGCTTATAAAATTAAACATATTATTGATCAAATTAACCACGCACATGTAATGAGAATGAGTGAGAACCCAAAACCAAGATTTCTTTCGTCAATTTAGATTTTTTTTTTGGCCAGCGGAATTTAGATTTCAATGCCAGTAAATTATAGTGAAGCATTTTATTTATGCATGGTAGCAAAGCATTCCAATAATATTCTGTGGGGTTACTCTTTATAGCCTACTAGATCCCACCATGAATAAAATAATACGATGAAAATGTGGTCCCAGAACTGGAATTGTTCAACACGGGATGAAATTAAGTGACGAAGCTTCTTTTCATTAACATATATTTTGGGTTATTTCATCCGCACAAGACTTGACCATAAATAAAATATATCTTCAAATATATTATATCTTTAAATATAATACAACGACTGACTTAATTTCGGACCGGAGAAGTATAAAACGACGTGTGCTTTAATTGCTGGATGCACAAGGCTTGAAATTTCGCTAAGTCTGATATGCTCCTCATGGGAAAACCTTCTTTCTTTGTTTTCCTGCTCTTACTTCATTGCTCTATGGTTTCCTTAGCTTGGACTGATACAAACATCAGTACTGATAAATCTGCACTTCTTGCCCTTAAATCTTATATCACTTCAGATCCATATGATTTCTTAGCTAATTGGTCTGTCTCTTCTTCTCCATGCAATTGGACTGGTGTCACATGCAATACTTGTCATGAAAGGGTCCATTCCTTGAATCTTGGCGGCATGGGTCTTAAGGGCACCATGTCTCCACAACTGGGAAATCTCTCATTCCTTGTTGAACTTGATCTCAGTCACAACAATTTTTATGGTCAAATACCAAAAGGGTTAGTTCAATTGCGTAGATTAAAACTTTTTAACTTGAGCTACAATGACTTTCATGGGCAAGTTCCTGCAGAGATCGGAGATTTATCAATGCTTGAGTACTTGAGTTTTCGAAATAACAGCCTTAATGGATTTATTCCACTATCTCTGTTCAATCTATCAAGGCTGGAGACTTTAGATTGGAATTTTAATTTCTTTGAAGGGGTCATTCCACTTGGTGTGGGCAAACTTAAGCAACTGAAGATTTTATTACTTAGTGCTAACAAACTTTCAGGAATCATTCCCCGGACCATTTCCAACTTATCTTCACTCAAAATATTGGGTTTGGCTCATAATAGTTTGTCAGGTATATTTTGGATTATTGTCAATATATATATATATATATTTGTCTTTGTTCTAAACTAATATATTTGGTTAGCAAGATCTTATCCTCAAGGAATATGATTTTTTCTAAATTGTGTTTTATTTATTTATTTTTGGTACTTTTATGAATTTTCTTCTTTATTTTTGTCATAATTTTTCTACTCTTTTTCAAAGGAAAAAACATTCATCGTCAAAATTTTGGAACAAATTATGTAATCACACCGTGGGAGAAAAATTACTGTTATAATATTAATTAGTCCAAGTGGATCTAAAGGCTCATCATCAGTCCTTGAAAATAAATGTTTATTATTCTATCATTAAAAACTTTTTAAAGGGTTTTTCATAGGAAAAATACTTAGCCCAAGTTTATTATATCCATTATGTCAAGTTCTCCAATCACACATGGACATGTGTCTTATTTATTTCTTGTGGATTTATAATTAGTTGATAATATTTTAAAAATATAGTACATGGTCATATGTGATTGGATGACTTAAGACAATAAATATAAGAAACTTGTATTGTCCTTTTTCATATTTCATATTGAATAAACCTTACAACCAACACGTCCCGAACGTTTCATTTTGATTTGGACAATCTCCATTATATTTTAATTTCATTATTTGTTCGTAATTATTATTTTAAAAAAGTTTGTAAAGTCAACAAAAAGATATTTTCTAGGAGTCTCCCAAGAAACATGTGTCTTGATAGGAATGATGAAAATTGATTTAAAAAAAAGAAGGAATGATGAAAAGGAAGGGCCAATTGGATTTCAATTGGTCTCTTAGATTTACAACCAGTTGATTTAATCCATGGTTATTAGCCTACCCAAATTAAAAGGATTATACCTTTTATTGTGTTTTATCATTTACTAATATACGTGTCATTTCTTAAAAAATGTGTAAGTCTTATGTGTTTCTATAGAATATTAATTTATCTCATGTGCCTAATAACTTATGACACATAACGAATTGTTACTAACTTTATTTTCTTTCCCACCCCCTTAATATTTGAAGGAGGCATAAAAAATGAAATTGGTGATCTTTCACAACTGAAGAGATTGTATCTTGGAGCAAATCTACTCACTGGTTCTATACCATCTTCATTATTTAACAATTCAGTGCTGCAAGAGATTGATCTTAGTCACAATCAATTATCTGGTAGTCTCCCAAAAAATGTGTGTTTTGGGCTTCCAAAACTTGAATTATTTTATGTGAATGGAAATGAATTATCTAGCGAAATACCCTCCATTTGGCATCAATGCAAAGAATTAGTAGAGTTACAATTGGATGATAACAAATTCAAGAGAGGAAATATACCAAGTGACCTTGGAAATTTGACCAACCTCCAGAACTTGTATCTTTCAAACAGCAACTTGCAAGGTAAGAGTTTTAATTATATCAATGTCATAAATTCTATACTAGTATTTCGTAAGGCATTAGTAAATAATGATTTTGCTATATTAATTTTTAAAAACATAGAACGCAGTGCTTTCTTTTAATCCCAAAGTGAATATGAATAAAAGAGAGCCTGAAGGAAAATAACCTGATAAAAGGGCCCCATATAATATTACTTGGAGTCAAATTAGATTAAAAGGGTGGAGTATGACTTTTACCATTGATATCTCTATCTTAATGATAATTTGTATTTAGCTATTTATATTTAGGGATATGATATTTTTAAATCTAAATAATCTTTTTTTTTTTGTATATTTATTTTATCTTCCCAAAGTTGAAAAAAAAAACTTCAAATATTGAAAAAAAAAATACTAAACACTCGAATTAATCTTTATTTGAAATTTTTTAATGTAATCACGAGAGACATCATTTTCAATTTGGAATGATTTTGCATGCCTTTGACTTTAGTATGGGATTGGAGAAATATAAAATGACGTGTTTGTTTGTAAACAAAATGAGATTTTGTTTTTCGCCCCCCATTTCATTCACTCATAATGAGACGTCATAGTGTTCATTTTTCAATTGGGTTTTTTTTCCAAAAAGAGTAATCCATACAACCATGTTTGGAATATTTAATATTTATTTGGTTATTTATTATTAATTTATATTTTAAAAAATTTTGTGGTTAACAAAAATAATTTTTCTGATAGTTTTGAAAGAAATTATAAATAGCAAAGGCCAATGGATTTTGATGTGTCTGTTAGTTTTTTTTTTTTCAATTAATCACACTTAATTGAACTCATAATCTTCTTATTTCTTGAATGAGAAGAATACCGCTTATATGAAATATAGAAATTTCTCAGAATTAATTAATCAACCAAATCTGGAAAGATAACAATAATAAATCTATATTAATCCAAATTATAGAATAATAAACTGAACTAAAGTATAAAATAGCGTAATGGGCCTTGCACAAGAAATGGGCTATTCCATCCAAATTATTTATTCTATGGATATTAGACCCACCCAATTAAATGGGCTATTCCTTTTTTAAAACAAGTGCAGCTGTGTTTTATCATTTATAATATATTTTTGTCATTATTTCTAAAAAATGTGCAAGTTGTGCCATATGTGTTTTCAAAAATACAATTTTGTTTTATTAAAAAAAATACAAATTTGTCTCATGTACATAAAAATTGTTACTAACACACCACTCTCTTTTTCCTACCTATTTGAAGGAGACATTTCAAATGAGATTGCCAATCTTTTACAACTAAAAACATTGTATATTTTACTAAAAAAAAATAATAACAACATTGTATCTTGAAAAAAATCACCTTCCTGTACCATTATCATTATTTTACAGTTGAGTCTACAATAAATTGATCTTGGAATAAACCACTTATCTAGTAGTATCCCAACAAATGTGTGTTTTAGGTAATTTTGTAATTCTCTGGTGTGGCAATTTTTATGTACTTGTTAGTTTCTTTCCAACCTCTTATTTTTCCTTTTTCCCTTGTTTCTCTTAATATCTACAATAAAGCTCCTGTACAAATATGCTCAATATATCCATCCCTTAATATTACAGTATACTTTAGCAAACTTTTCATGTATTATTTATGCTTATTTGATATTTCTTGCTAACTGAAACTGCTTTAAACTTTTACTTCAGGAAAAGTTACACTGCTACACCTCCATACAAGGATTTTCTATTATTATAAAAACTAGAACTTTAGTTTTTAGGCCAACGATGGATTCATAAAAAAGGAAGCAAGTGCATTAAAATAATTTTTAAACACATATCAAATGGTTTTTTAACAATTTATATAAGAGGTGATTATGAACGTGATTGTAGGAGTAGTTATCAATTACATGTGTTTCTAAGGAATATAAATTTATCTCATGTGTATTTGTATATGAATAATGATTTTGCTATGTTACTTTTAAATACATGGAATGCAATGGTTTCTTTTAATCCCAAAGTGAATATGAATAAAATGGTAATATTTTCTAAATCATTAAAGAAATAGGGAGCCCGAAGGAAAATAACTTGATCAAAGGGCCCCATACAACACTACTTAGAGTCAGATTGGATTACAAGGATGAAATATGACTTTTACCATTGATACCTCTATCTGAGTGATCATTTGTATTTAGTTATTTATATTTAGGGACATGGTAATTGATATTCTTAAATCTGAATAATCTTTTTATTTGCATATTTATTTTAACTTCCCAAACTTTAGGGAAAAACTTCATATATCGAAAACAAATATAAAATACCAAACACTCAAATTAATCTTTATTTGAAATTTTTTAAAGTAATCATGAGAGATGTCATTTTTCAATTTGGAATGAGTTTGTATGCCTTTGTTTTTTGCCATTTCATTCATTCATAATGTTCGTTCATGAGCTGATGGGACCACATGATATTTAAAACTTGGAAACAAAATTTTTTAGGTGCTCTGCACCATATCATTTATACTTTGTTCAATAAAAAGCTCCACATCGTATATAATTACTGTGCCCACTTGTTGACTGCATATGAATGCACGTATTTGCAACTTATATCGCTCTCTTATTATCTTTAACTCTATATTTCTCCTCTTCCTGTCCTTGATTAATTTTATTTTTTTAATATTTTTATTCATTTCTTTCTTATTTCACAAATTTATAAAATCCTATTAAATAATTATTCAACAATTACAACATAAAACACTTATCTCATTAGCTATATAATTATTAAAAGTTAGGCAATTCGATGGTTAGAATATATTTGATTTCTGCCTTTTTAATATTTATGCATGGATTATTAAGCATAAAACAAATATTCAAGTTTTTTGAATTAGTACGTAAAACACGTGTAATTTTTTTATATAGTATATATATGTAAATTATATGAAAATGATATTACCTATTTTATTTTTCTTTTACCCCCATTTGGATGTGAAGAATAGATGGGAGGAATGAAAATGGGAAGAGATAAAATAGAAAGAAGAGAAAACATAAGGAAAATGTTATCACCTCTATTGTTTGGACCCAGCCCATTTTCTCCCCCACTTTCTTTCCTTTCACATTTTCTCTTCTATCCAACCAAGAGAAAACTTATTTTCCCTTTCATTTTCCTCCCCAATTTTCTTTCCTCTCTCATTTTCTCCCTATCCAAACATAGCATTAAAGTCTTTACAAGCATGATACTATTATTTTCTATCGTCATTCTGTTCTTTTAATATTTTTCTATGGTAAAAAAAATTTAAAATGAGATTTAATTTTTTTTTCCTTTCATTAATATTGTACATATTAGCAATGGGGTTAAATGAAGCTATCAATTTACAATCACAAAAATAACAAAAATTCATGAATCGATGCTATTCTATGATTTTCTATAATCTTTTTATATAATTATCTCCACCACAGTAAAACTAAAATGAGATTTTTTTTTTTCCATTTCATTCATTCATAAATGGTACTTATATAATTTTTTTTTTTATATAATTTCATGTATTATTTATACAGTTGTGGTTGAATTAATGAAATTCCTAGACTTACAATACCAACAAACAAATATTCTGTATTTTTTTCATAGGTGGAATTCCTTCATTCCTTTGGAACATGCCTTCTTTGATGAAGGTTGATTTTAGCAACAATCTTTTAAACGGTAATTTGCCAGAAGAAATGTGCCATCAACTCCCTTTACTTGAAATCTTTTCTGTTGCTGATAATCAATTAGAGGGAAGCATTCCAAAATCAATAAGCAACTGCACATCTTTGAAAGAATTATATTTGGATGGTAACTCATTTGCAGGTATGTACTTTATTTGTGTGTTTTGTTTTCTTTTTAAATATTTTTCTCTAAAATTAAATTATGGTTCTTTTCATTTCATTTATGTGAAACAATAAATGAAGTGAGGAACAAGAACCAATGGAACCTTATGATATATTTGTAACATAGATAAGTGAAATTCTTATATACTATTCGATGACATCAAAACCTAAAACCATACAGAATGGCCACCATGCGTTATGCCAATACGTTTTTTTCAAAGATATTGTCTATCTCTTAATAACTTTAATTTTATGTCTTTTCTATCCCCTAATATTAAAATAATTATAATAATATTAAAATATAGACAAGTTTGGAGTTGTTTTTTTTCTTATTTATTATATGTATAATTTGTAACAATTCTGTATTGTTTAATTGAAATTTAAATTATACTTAATATTTTCTTGAAGAATTAAAACGTGGGAATTAACAAATGTACAATAAACAAAAAAATTATCTAGATACGTGTAAAAAATCAAGGGAAAATGAAATAACAAAAATTAAATCCATACCCACACTTTTAACAATTTTCGGAGCAAGAATTTTTTAAATATTGTTAAAAAACCATAATGCCATTCTATAATTCAAAAAGAAAATTAAAGATAGATGCGAGGGTTATTTTAGTTTTAATTTTTTCAGTTAAATTTAATTTATATTTTCCTTTGTTTGTAGTTTATTTATTTGTTTGTTTTTTTTATTTATTCTGAAAAGTAATTAGAAGACAGGTAAAGATGACAAAAACACAAAATCTAAATTATTATTGTAAATAAACAAAAAAAAACAACAAATATGTTTATGCAAATGGTGCTTTTAGGATATTCACTAACACTATGCACTGACAGTGTCACACCTCATTCTAGAGTTACTTATAAAAAATGTTTACCTATTTAAAAACCAACATGTGACTCAATTTGTACTCTTATAAGGACGAACTATTTAAAACTTTTCTAAAAGCAAGCTTAGGTACATGATATAATCAATTTTTCTAAAACTTCAAAAATTCATAAATAAATCATTTCATATCTAAAAATAGTGGTTCAAAACTCTATCTTTAGCAAGTAAAACGCGAGCTCAACAACATCTCATTGAGTCCAAAACTTGCCTAAAACTCATACTGTACATAGAAATTTTATGCAAAAATTGCAGAATTATGACCCAACTTAGAAAATTTATATCTTTTTACCTGCACATCTAAAAATTACAAATTAATACTTATTTTAAAGCTTAGGATGTGTACTATTTTCATGCCAAATTTCATGATTTAGATAAAGTCAATCACTAGCCTGACGTTTCAGCATGAATATAAACTAGTTATCACTTATAATTTTGAATATCAAAGCTCGCCACTGCTCCTCATGGAGTTATGTACAACCCAAAACAAACTTTAAGCTTGCACGCCAAAGTATTTATAATAAACCACAATAATGCAAAATTAATGTAACAAAACATGCGTGCCATGCTTTCTTCCATCCACCTTAGCTATGCTTCCACCAGCTTCTCCTTTGCCAAGGATGTACTTGTTCCTATGCTTAATACATAGAGAGGGGTGAGATTGGGGAATCTTAGTAATAATAATCATATTTCAGTATATAATACGTGGTAAATAACTGAGCATGTGAAATGCACCACAAAGAACAATACCTTACAATAACTGAATAACTATAAAACTCAATAAATGAAACTTTTATTACACATAGCCATGACAATAACAGAAGTAAGAAATTTACATGTTCTCATGCTTAACTGCAGCAATAATGGCACAAACAAACATACAACCAAAACATAATATACGAAATTAATAATTAAAATTACTTTTATCATGCTCTCTCACGCTTGCACTTTTTTCCTGATGTCCTCTCAGAGGAGTTAGGGCACAAATCAAATCCTAACATTTGTATGCACATGCAAGATAGTTAACATGTGTATCATTCATGTCATAGTTGAACTAATTCTCGTCTAAATGGTGCTGTTCAAATAGGGGATATAAATAAAGTTCACAAAATTATGCTTTAATATTCCAATTGCCTATTTAATCACACACATGGTTAAGCCTCTACCATTCAACATGTAATTATTACTTTTAAGAATTGTTTTATGTAGTACCTCACTCTAGGGTCACTTATCAGAGTTGTTTAGCCATTTAAGAACTACATGCGACCCAAATAGTACTCTTGGTAAACCTAAAACCTCCATAACTTTAAACTTTCTCTAAAATTGGGTACTAGGAGACAATGAATTTTCCTAAAAATTTTGGAAACTCGTAACTAATTTAATATATCTTCAAAATTAGTTGTTCAAAGCTCTATTTTTAGCTCTTCAAATGCTCTTTGAAAGAAAAATAAGACCAAGGTTCGTTTATGTTCCATTTTGTACAGAAACACCCATTTATAAAATCTGTACAAAACATTTTCATAACAGATTTCCTACCTTCTCAGTTGTGTTAGAAAAATCATAACTATTAAACCACAAATCTAAAAATTATGCTCTAGGACTTGTATTAAACCTCAAAATGTGTACTACCATATCACAAATTTCCATAGTCTAATTCATAAGTTTGCTCTGTCAAGCATTACTCGGAAATTCATGGCTCAAAATAAAATAGGAACTAGCTAACTTACCTACTTCATCCATTCTTGTTATGTTTATAGCATAACACACACTTTAGGCATTGATAAGCCCCTTTTACCTCCTTATAGAGTATTATTTTCGTGCCAAAATATATATACATATATACATACATATCCTTAATATTAAAAGTAATCATAGCTAATCATAAAGTCAGAAACTTAAACAAAATACAATTATGGAGGTTCTTTAGCTCCAACCTCTAATCTTCACCAACCACTATGCCCTTGCCCTTAGAATTACTTTCCCTTACTGTATAGCATGGAAGAAGGTTGAGATTCAGGAAAATCTCAATAGCAACTACTTTTCATCATGCTAATCATATAAGGTTAATAACTATGCATGTAAAAATAAGCCATAGAGAACAAGACCTTGCAAATAACTAAGTTGAATAGCTAACTAGTGCATATATATCTTACTGATAATTGAATTGAATAACTAACTAGTGCACAATCACTTGCAGATAGATAAACTGAATAAATAACTTATGCAAATTCATTTTACAACTAGATAAAATGAATATATAACTGGCGGATATACACTAGGTAGATAACTGCTTTGCCAATCTATCTGCGCATATAGCCATGGCAAATATCTATGCAAGGATAATTTACATGCTCTCATGTTTAACTATAGCAAAATGGCGCAAATAAACATGCGGCAACTAATACACAATAACATGAGAGGAAAAGAGTTACTACCTCTTGTGCTTTCTTCCATTTTACCTTCTTCTTGTTTCTTTCTTTATTGATTCCTTAGAGGGCTTGGGCAAATATCAAGACCTAACATTTATGTGTATAAGGGTAGGTTAACACTTGTATTATTCACAACTTGTACTAACTCTTCTTAAATCATAGCTTTACCCTATTTATAAAAGATGTTGGTCATCTTGGACAAAAGCATATGTGTGTCTACATATACGCGCATGTGTGTGTGTGTGTGTGTGTTTTTTTTATATATATTAATGGCAAAAGCAATCTTTAATTTCTCGAAGACCCCAAACTTTAATTTTTTAATTTGGCTCTTTTGTTTTACTCTTGTCTCTTAACTTTAACTTAATCACACACCATTATCCTTTATAGTTTATTGGAGCCATATAAAATGGAACACAAATAAACTCTTTCCTTTGATAATACATCTTTTCAAAACAAGGCAAGGGACAACATTATATAAAATGTAGGCCTCTTGTTGCCAATTTCCTCAAAATGACCACTACAGATTTTATACATGCAGTCTCTTAAGTTTAAATCATTATTTCACACTTTAAGGCACCAAAACAGCGAGGGCCCTTTTTTTCTTTGACCACAAACTTTCGAACTTAATAAGCTTCCTTCTTCATTTCTAATTTTGAAATTATAAAATTCTAGCCCTTATCTTAAATGTTTAACTTGGCTAAGACATAGCACATAGATGCATAAATCTCCACTTTAGAGAATAATGCTTCTAAACTTATATTCTTAACACTTCCCTATACAATTTTCCATTCCAAGTTCATAGGAGGGCTCAAATTGAGCAAAAATTAACTATCACAAGCTCAAAAGGATGCTGACCAAACAGGGGAGAGAAGGGGAAAATAATGAATTATTTTCATTTCTTCAATTCTTAACGTAGAAGCCTTTACACGTGTAAGATATGGGTTACAGGTTGAGAGATTTGCTCCATATTAAAACACCCTAAATAGTGAGAGTTTCCTAAAAACTCCTGCTCTAAAAATTCAATCTGCAGGGGAACAACACAACAACATCACTCAAATCATACCATTATGCTCATCTAGGTACTTCATGACATAGAATAGCGTCTCCATTTTAAGTCTGGAAATTTTCTAGTTTTAAAAACATTAGCTTAATCATCATTCAAGCACTTATAATACAAATTTTTAACCATTTAGAACAGTTGTTGTCACTTAAAGTAGCAAACAACAAGTCTTAACTAAGATTCCAGCTTCAAAAGTTCAACCCAATAAGCATTACTCTTCATTTAATTAAATCACTTATATATCATTTAATTTCCTTGGCCTAAAATTTCTCTAGCCTCCTATAAAACACTCCGGGCAGCATCACTTGTCAATCTGAAAATTGTAGATTCAAAATATGCTTCAAGAAAATTCAAAGTTCAACATGCAATTGCATTTAACCACAATCCACACCATATATCATCAACACAAATCTTAATATATGCTAGGGCTATGATTTTTCTACTTGTTCCTTAACTTTCTCTCACCAGAACCAATTTTTCTTTCATCATAATATTGCAAACTACTCATCAAATCAAGAAAATAAAGATATAATGTGATTCTAGACACGCACCTTGGTCTAGAATGTCACTTGCATGTTGAATAAACCTTCTCCTCCTTCCACTTCTTCTTCATCCCATCTTCGGTTTCTCTCCACTGTATCCCTCTATCTTCTATTGAAGATCGAAAAAATGAATGAGAAGGCTGAGAGGCAGAGGTTTTTAGTGAGGGTAAATGAATTATTTTATTCCTTGGTCCCACACATATAAAGCTTATCTCATAAGCTTTGATCTTGAAACATTTTATTGGACCAAGCCATTCAAAACTGAATCTCACCCCCTTGACCTGATTTACCAAGGTTTGGGCCTCATACTTTGGGCTTCATCTTGGCCCAAATTTGTTTTTGGGTTTCGGGTAATGAATTTACCATTTTACTCCTTCTTTATTGGTACTTAATTACCAAATAAATCCCAAAAATTAATCTAGGGCACATTGTAAAACATTTTGGCCTCCATTAGCTTCTTTATCGTATAAAATATCATATCTAAAATTTACAGCATAAAAATCTACCTCTAACTGTTTTTCCTTGAATTTTCGGGATGATTAGCTTTTAATTCCCAGATATTATGTTAAAAATTATTTAGGCCACTTTTGGGGAACTAGAATAATTGTTTAGTATCTAGAGGCATTAAAGCAATAGACTTTCAATCAGTTTTTTTGCCTCCAAAATTGAACAATGACAGCCACAATAACTCATGTGAATACATACATAAGAGGGTACAAGTCTTAACTTGTATTTACTTAAGTTTATCATACCCAATGAAATTTCCAGCATGCAAAGTAATATATACCACAGCAAGAACAAAAAGATTTTTGTCTTCCTTAACTTCATTACCTCACATATAAGCACACACTCTCAAGATGGAAAATGTTCCAGTTTTCTTGAAAATCCTTAAAGTTGGACAGCACTTGTTCTTAGTCAGGAAAACACAGCAACTAGCATGCTACTAACATATATATCAACTTTAATCATCTCTTTGGGTCTTTGGGATCCTTAATCAGGCTTTGATGCTTTGAGGCATTTATTCAACACGTAGAAACCTTAAAACAGCAACTCATAATTCAATTTCAAGCTTCAACAATTCAGTTCATCAAGCATCAATTCAACCATCATTTAAATGACTTTAACCATGGTTTATATATAGCTCAGACACCTAATTATTACAATCAGGAAAACTAGGAAACTTTAACAAGTAATCTGCCACACAAACAAGCAACAACAAATAAATTTATGGGAACTGGATGATAAAATTTTGAGAAACATACCTTTGAATTCACCAATTTTTGGCCAATTACTATCAATAGATCAAAAAAGGCACACTGCATAACATAAACGTTTCAGCCAATTGGGTGATTTGCAAGTCAATAAAAAAATAAGGACATGTTGCAAACATTGGAATCTCTTGGGAGAAAAGGAACAACTGAGAAAAATACAATATTAAAAAACCATACCAATCAGTTCAAAATGAAAGGATTAAGAACAACAATTGGTTAAAAGTTTCTCAAACATCCAAAGAAGGATTTGAGCAGCATTAGCTCTCAAGCCCAGCAAAGGCAAAAGCTCCAAGGCAGCCACTGCGGAAGCTTAGAGAAACAAGCATTTGGATTTATCATCATTGAAAATTCAATTTAGATGAATAAACTATAACTTCAAAATTAATCAAAGCTTCTCATAAGAGAAGCATCAAAGAGGAATTTAAGACACTATCAGAAGAATGACCAAAAAAGTAATTTAAAAACATCTAGCAGCAACTTGCTAACAAGTTCACTTGTAAATATTCCATCCTATAATGACAAGCATTTTAAAAAATCAACAATAGAAGCTGGCAAAGTGATTCGGATGGATAAACATCTGGGACTTGTTGATCCCTAGAGCACTCATGACTGCTAAAGGGGCGGACAAAGTACCAAACGGAAACTAAATGCATAGGGGAACAAGACCCCTAAGAAAAAATCAGAAACAAAATGCAGAGGGAAACAACACCTTTGAACCCATTAACAAGAACCAAATATAATAGAAGATTATAAGGGTCAACAAATAGGAGCGAAAGACTTGAAATTAAATAATCACAAACATATCATCATGCACTATGCTTCTATTCATGACCCTGCTATCCATTCCTCCTCTGTTGCAACCACCAGCACCGATCTCAAATTTTTTTAGAACCCAAGATAAATCACAGGAAACTATACACATTTTTCAATTATCCAAGGCAATAAAAGACTTCTCCGGTAAAGTATCTAACTAAAATAGAACATGCAAGATCTCAAACCTAGGGTTTGGGCAACGCCAATCTCTAGCTCTACAACCTCCTTGTCCACCACGGCCACCTCTCCTTGATATCCGACCCCTGCAATTTACATCATATTATAGCACAATCAGGTGAGAAAACATATAGGAAGAGAAAAACGATCCTGGAATAGTGGAAATAGAAAACTGAAAACAATGAAGAACAACAAAGACTGTAGAAAATTAGGGAGAACGAAAGGCAGCTAAGGCAAGAATGAAGGCCCAATGATGGTAGCGATGTTGAGAAAGAGACGAAGTTTGGAAGGGGACAGGTAGGGACGGGGTTGGGGTGAGGGAAAAGAGTGGGGACGGTGGTGAGGTTAGAGGAATACGACGAGGTCGGGGAGTTGCGGCGGGAAGACAACGGCCGTGATGGAGCTTCCGCACTGAAAGACGACGGAGACGGAGACTGAGGTTGGAGTTGAATCTACCGTGGTGGAAGGAAGGAAATTGAAGAGAAATGGAGCGGTAGGAGAAAATAGAGTCTTGCAAGATTTCTTTTGGATTTAAAGCTTGTTTGGTTCAACGTTTTCTTAAAAAATAAGTCTTTATTATGCAAGCCGAGATAAAACTTCTCTCACATACTTACCTCATATACCGTGAATCACGATTTATAAGCACTTATTGTCCAAAAATAAGCTATTCTAAACGAGCACTTACATATTAAAAACATTTAAACTAAATTCATCTATGGCAACACTTGCTTGACAAGCATTACAGTAGATGACTATATAAAATTTTTAATCAATTGTATCCCCTTCAAAAGCAGTCGCTTCGCTACCTTACAGGATATCTTCTAAAATAAATATATCGCTATAGAAGATATCCTCCTTTACAGCTGTAGTGATTTTTAGAAGTGCTACAAAAAGAGTGCTATGGAAGTCACATTTTGTAGTAGTGAGGCAGCACCAAACAGAACCTTTTGAACATAAACTAGGCGTGATTAAATTATTTATGACATTTGCTCCCTATTTCTTTATCTCAGAACACAAAGTTTTTCATCATTTTTTATTCAAAAAAATTGAATCCCATGGCGTTCAAACAACTTGTGTATACACACACACACACCTCTTTAGCTTCAGCAAATCAACAACGTCATAAATCTTCAATTTGTAAATGACATACCCACATGATAGCACCTCTTTTACATTTTTCAAATTGAACTTCCAGTATTAATTTTCTGAAAAAGCGGTGGAATTTGTTTACTCAAATTCCGTCAAACTTCGATTAGCCCCAAAACATTGATTTATGAACCATTAAACATTTTTTAGGTAACTAGGGTTCTCTTTTTCTAATTAAGGAACAATAGCCAGCAAACTTACACTAGTCTTTCGGCTCCCAAACTTAAATTCTTCATCAATCAACAATTATCTACTGCATTCAGGAATATTATTTGGTTTCAGCAGTTAGTACACCACAATAAATCAAACAGAATGTCCCAATCACAGTTTGCAATTTCTCCTTTAATCGGCACTTTCCCCACTCAAAATCAGAATTTAACCTTTTAGCAATTCCTAAACAACAGCAATAGAAGATGTTGAAGATGAAAAGGGAGTTGGGTAACTCACCTTGATGACCAGAATCTGTAATTGCACAAGGTATTCGAGCTTCCTTCCTCTTATTCGGCGATCTCTAATCCACTTGCCTTCAGAATTTCTTAATCTTTTGGTATGTTTGCTCCTTTCTCTCTTTTCTCTTTTCTCTGTTCTCTCTTCTCTTCACCCCTTCCTCTGTCCCAAAATTTTTCAATCCCAGCACTGCTTACCCAATACAGGTTGGGGAGGTGGTTTTGCAACAATTCTACCTTCGTGGTACTCCTTATCCAAGATTATCCTCAGTTCCTCATACCAAACAATATAATTAGATCTAATCTCTGACCCAATCCTAATCCCTACACCTAGTGCTTTGTAGCAAAAAGGGCCTAAGGATTTTGAGGAGGGAGAGAGAGTGGCTCTCTCTCTCTCTCTCTCTCTCGATTATGGCTCTCCATTTCTCTTACCTACCAGCTCCCTCCACTTCTTTATTTCTACGGTTTGAGATTTAATATCCAATAAAAATATTATTATAATATTAAATAACAAAAATGTAAATAAATAAATTTAAATTATTAAAATTATTTTTTAAATTTTCCTTGGTTACTTTTGGCCTTCATATATTTAATAATAATTCCTTTCTTAATTTTTCAGAATTCACTTACCTGAAAATAAGTTTTTTTTAATAAAATTATTTTCTTGAGGTCTTAAATAACTCCTTCAAGCATCCTTGACACTCTAAAAATTATTAATTCGAAACTCAAAAGTTCAGATGTTAGAGAGAAGAGAATTGGAGGGAAGAATTGCGGATGTTCACTAACACAGTGATGGATGTTTCCGCGACATAACTTAGCTAGGACTCTTAAAATTAGCCACAATTTGATTCTGAAAAGTAATTGGCAAGCAAAGATAAAACAAAACATACACATAAAACAAACAAATAAACAAGTTAAAAAAGAGAGAGAATTATAATTAAATATAGTTAAAATAATCAAAACCAAAATCAAGTCTACCAAATCTCATTCCCTATCTAGTTAGGCCTCTTAACTTTGTTATAAACTTATTAAAACGATTACAAAATATATTATAAAAATTAAAACAAAAATTTAAATGCAACTAAAAACACTTGTTCAACTAAATTTAAGCTCGAATAATGAATAAGAATACAAGATATTTTCATGACTCAGTCAAATAATTAGATTGCATATTTTAATTTATTTGGGTTCAAAGAGAAGCTGTTCTATGTTCAGTTCTATATGAAATTAAATAAAGCTTTTATAATTAATTTTTTTTCATAAGGAATTAATCAATAGGAAAGAGAAAGTATGCATTATATATTTTTATATATATATATATATAACATGTGGACTCGATCGTTATAATCTGTTGTGAAAAGTACACCACCAATGTAAAGAAAAAAAAGTATATAATTAATTTCTCACTTCAACCATACATAAAGAACCCAAAGTTTATATACTCAAACTATACAAACTCAAATGCAATTACTAGGAGGTAAGCCATTTGATGGTTAGAAAAAATTTGCTTTCTCATTTTCTGATATGTGTGCGCGCGTGTGTTATATTATATCAAATAATATGACCTGCTTTATTTTTCTTCTTATAAGTTCCATTCACTTTTTACAAACACTTTATGCTAATCAAGTATATTTGGATGCAAACCTCTTTACAAGCACGAGTTTATTATATCTTTTTTATTCTTTTTCGTTGTTTTTTAAATCATTTTTCTCTAATAGAAAATGAATTTAAAATGAGATTTTGTTTTTCATCATTTCATTAATCATAGTTTTTAAATATAGCTACTAATTTACAATTCCAAAATATCGAAAGATATCATGAATTGTTGGTAAAACCATAATGACAGAAAGATAGGATCACACGTTATTTAAATCTTGGAGAACAATTTTTTGAGTACTCTGTACCATATCAATTATATAATGTGCCCACATGTTATACACCCATTTGGATGTTTTATCAAGTTCAACTCTTTTCTTTTATCCGGCATCTTGTCCTGTTTAATTTTCTTTTATCAATTTTCGTCGGTTGTTCCTAGCTTTTCTGGTTTACAAATGTATTAGTTTCCTATTAAATAGTTATTCAAAAATTACAACATAAAAAACTTTACATTTTCAAACAAATCTTCAATAACCATAGCATCTCACGGCTAGTTTATGATTTCTATAACATTTTTGCTTTACAATTTTACAAAGACATCAAAAAATAATAGAAATAAGTTTATTTGTCTATATTCTTTATATATGAAAGTTGTGGTTTCCATCAACTTTTTTTTTTCCGTCCAGGTTTTGTACCCAGAGGCATAGGCAAACTTGATAAACTTAATGTCTTAGACTTGGCCATTAATCATTTGAAAGGACCTATTCCTTCCAACATTTTCAACATTTCAACATTGACAACCTTGAGACTTGGTGGTAATTCCCTCTCTGGCGTTCTCCCTTCATATTTAGGAATTGGCCTTCCCAACTTGGTGAAATTAGATCTGGTGGGAAATGGACTAACTGGACAAATTCCAAACAGCATATCAAATGCTTCCAAACTCATTTTGTTACGTTGGTCATCGAATAAATTTAATGGAGCTACACCCAATGTCCTTGGGAATTTAACAAACTTGATCGAACTAGATTTGGATGATAACCATTTGAGTGGGTTGATTCCTGATACAGTTAATAAATTACATAGCCTTCAACGTTTAAGTCTTAGCGACAATAGATTGCAAGGGTTCATTATAAATGAGCTTTGCCAACTTAAAAGTCTAAGTGAGTTGTATCTTGCTAACAACATGTTTTCAGGAGTGGTTCCAGAATGTCTTGGGAATACTTCTTTGCAAGTGTTGGATTTTAGCTCTAACAAATTGGTTTCTCATATACCCTCTTCTCTATGGAGTCTCAAAGATATCTTGATTTTAGACATATCCTCCAACGCCCTAAGTGGAATAATTTCACCAGAGGTATCAAACTTGAGGGCAATTATACTATTGAACTTGTCAAGAAATCAAATTTCAGGAAACATTCCAACAACTATGGGTGGCTTGGAAACTTTGCAAACCCTATCTTTGGCTGAAAACAAATTACAAGGGCCTATTCCCGAATTGCTTGGTGGCATGATAAGCATGGAGTCCCTGAATCTTTCCCATAATTTTTTGTCTGGTGTGATTCCAAAGTCCTTAGAGTTATTACTGCATCTTAAATACATCAATCTTTCCTACAATTTATTGCATGGAGAAATTCCAAATGGTGGCCCTTTTCAAAATTTCACTGCTCAATCTTTTATGATGAATAAAGATCTTTGTGGGAAATCCCAACTACAAGTCCAACCATGTAGGAAAGGAAACAAGCACGAATCAAATAAAGTGATACTGATGATAAAATGCTTATTGCCTATCATAGTTGCCATTTTGATTGTTTCAGTCATTGTCTTTCTCAAGAATAAGAGAGACGATGACAATAATTCAACAAAGAGAGATTTAATAAATTTGGATACACCAACCAGGATATCGTACTATGAGCTTCTACAAGGAACAAATGGATTTGATAAGAGTAATCTTGTTGGTTCTGGAAGTTTTGGATCAGTATACAAAGCAGTTCTTCCAAATGAAAAGATAGTTGCTGTCAAAGTGTTTAACTTAGACATGGAACAATCATCAAGAAGTTTTGATGTTGAATGTTTTGCCATGTGCAATTTACGCCATCGCAATCTCATTAAGATCATTAGTAGTTGCTCAAATGATCATTTCAAATCTCTAATAATGGAATTCATGGAAAATGGGAGTCTTGACAAATGGTTGTACTCTCATAACAATTGTTTAGATATCTTGCAAAGGTTGAACATAATGATTGATGTGGCAGCTGCTTTGGAATATCTTCATCATGGTTCTTCTACAATAGTTGTTCATTGTGATGTGAAACCAAGCAATATTTTGTTGGACAAAGATATGGTGGCTCATCTTAGTGATTTTGGTATTTCTAAATTGTTTGGTGAAAAACAATTGGAAATTTATACTAACACTTTGGCTACAATTGGCTATATGGCACCAGGTAAAGGTTTAATAATGATATTTTGAATTTATTTCTATACTAAATTTCAAGCCAATATTTGACATCTTCATGTGCAAAGATTTAAATTAATGATACAAAAGAAAGCTTAACCACAAACCTTACATTATTGACATAATGACTTCTATACTAATCATTCAATATGACATATAGAGTTTGGATCGGAAGGAGTTGTTTCTGCCAAAGGAGATGTGTATAATTATGGGATTTTGCTAATGGAAACGTTTACAAGGAAGAAGCCAACAGATGAGATGTTTGTTCAAGGATTAAGTTTGAAAGATTGGGTGAGCAACTCCACACCAAATTCCATCATGAATATTATGGATGTCAATTTACTTCACAAAGAAAATCAAAATACTAATAATATATTACCTTGCATGTCATCAGTTTTTGAGTTAGCATTACATTGCTCCAGTGACTTACCGGAGGCACGACTTACCATGATTGATGTTGTAATATCATTGAAAAAAATCAAGGCTTTGTTTATGAAAAATGTTTGAGACACCACTAGTTGAATAATTGTTAAATCAAATTTTAGTTACTGTTTCTTTAATTTTGTGACTTTTTTACTAAGTAATCTTGTAAATTTGAGTGACTTCTATATATCTTGTAATAATGTATAAAGTATTTGAAATTTTCTGAAGCAATTATATTGGTTTTGAATTTCTTTATTTTTTTTTCATTTTAGGAACATATATCTATAGATCCTTATAGTTTTTATCAGTTTTGAATGAGGTCCCTATGCTTTTATTTCCCTTTTGACTACCTAAGTACCTAAACCAACCTTCATAATTTCACTAATCATATATATTCACATATTTGCGTCAATTCACTAACAATAATCCTCAATCACAAAATAATTTCATTTCAAAAACAACACCCAAATCAATTCAAGAATAATGCACCTCCACCATTCAAGTCATTCTCAGTTTTTGCATTCACAACGATTTCACATTTCTTAATTCTTGTTATTTGATACATCAAGAAAGGGGCTTACATGGTCATGGTGACCGTGGAGTTTCTTCCCTTCTGCAAATTCTGTGGTTCCCTCGGCAAATTATGTTTCTTGTTCTTATTTCATTAGCTCTGTAGCTTCTCTTTTATCTTATGTCGAGAGATTCAAGTATTGAGAATTATCATTAAGCATGATTCAATTTCCTTTTCTTTTCTATTTTACCAAGTATGGTTCAGTTTTATTGCAATGAGTTATTTCCTGCAATTAAGTTTTTAAAATCATAACATTTAACTTCTAACTAACGATTTCAACAAAGCTTTCAAAATAATATCTTATATTTTAATTTAATGACATCAGAGTGAAATCTAAGCAAGGCGTGTTAGCTTTAGTCATAACTCTGATCTTTCATTCATTTCAACAAGCAATTGATCAGCATTTTATAATATATTCATTGTACAAGCTCCATAGCCTATAAATCATTTCCCGAACAACATCCATTCATGCATTCAAATTCTACCGGTCACTTAGAGTAACAAAATTACAAGCTACATGAAATCCCTAAATTCCCAATCCATCAAAACTGGATAAAAGTGGAAAGCATTGATATCCATTAACCATGTAGTCGTCGATATGAAATAAATAAAAGATAGATGTGAAAAATACTAATAAGTGTCGGCGTCAGCAACTTACACCAGACAAATTGTTGGTGGCAGCACCTATAGAAATACAATAATCGTATAGTTTGAATCGTGTTAGAGGACACTCTCCTTAAGAGCTATTCTACATCTACCGGCAAAAGAAATTGTGACATTCCCCAGGATTAAATGAACTCTTCCTACAAAAGTAGGGTGAATAGAACTACAAAAGATAATAAAACTCAGTAGGTATAAGAATAAGCCCGAGGAGGAAGAAAGGTACTTGAGAGTTCAAGAGCAAAAGTATGTGGACCCCTTGCAGACATCTCCTTACATAGGAGAAAGAATGAGAGATGTTGGGTGGCTAAATAAAACATGTAAATGCTAATTAAACCCTCATAAAACCATTTCATAGCCATTATATAAACGTTTCAAAACGTTGGGATGCAGTAATGTTTTTCAAACAGTGCCTGATGATATAAACGTGTTTCAAAACCATTAACCTATAATAATGAAGTATCAATGAATCAATTTCCAAAAACATAAAGGTTTGCAGCGTCCAGATTTCTCAAAAAACAAGCACTGAATGGCATCCCAAAAAAAAGAAACTGCAAAGTAGTTAATGTGCATATTTCACAAGAAAAGTGTAAGTAAAAAACATTTTATTAGTACACCATTTATTTTAAAAATAAACATAAACTTTTCAAGGGGTCTATCATAAAAACACCTAGTCCACCTTAAACTCACATAGGAGAAATTGCCGAATTTCCATGTGGCCTGTCATTGTGCAAATTCACTTCTCTTAGCCCGTTTAATAGTCCAAGATCACTTATTACTTGGACCCCCACAATCCCGAACAATGTGGGACTTATTCCTTATAACACACCCACTTGTTATTTCCAACAGTAAGAAGTCCCAATTCCCTCCAGTTTTTTGGTCATATCCCACAACACTATTCCCCTGTTCACAAGTTTAGGAAGGCAAAAGAAGAGAGAGAAATATTAAGATTGATGCCCATTCAGTGGTAGTATTGGAAAAAGAGATTTATTGAGTAACCAGAGATTTGAAGAAAAAACATTAACGAAGGAAATTTGCTGCTTTAACTAGCAACACTTACTGGTGCAGCAACAATCCACACACAAGAATTTGATGACCCCATGTAATACCTTATTCTAGAAACATCTATTAGCAATGTTTTACCATCATGAAGCTGCTTAGCTAATTCTAAACCACCAATGACTCATTCAGAAACTTGAAAAGTTGAACTTTTAAAAACTTTTCTTAGAACTCAGAGTACCATTCTTATAAAGAATGAGTTTTATAATATATTCATTGTACAAGCTCCATAGCCTATAAATCATTTCTCGAACAACATCCATTCATGCATTCAAATTCTACCGGTCACTTAGAGTAAAACTACTAGATACATGAAATCCCTAAATTCCCAATCCATCAAAACTTGATAAAAGTGGAAAGCATTGATATCCATTAACCATGTAGTCATAGATATGAAATAAGTAAAAGATAAATGTGGAAAATACTAATAAGTGTTGGCATCAGCACCTTACACCAGACGGAATGTTGGCGGCAACACCTATAGAAACACGATTGAAGAAACACAATAATCGTATAGTTCGAATTGTGCAATAAGAGCTATTCCACATCTACCGGTAAAAGAAGTTATGGCACTTCCCAGGATTAAGAGGAGGAAGAGAGGTGCTTGAGAGTTCAAGAGCAAAAGTATGTGGATCTCTTCCAGACATCTCCTTATACAGGAGAAAGAATGAGAGATGTTGGGTTGCTAAATAAAATATGTAAATGCCAATTAAACCTTCATAAAACCATTTAATAGCCATTATATAAACGTTTCAAAGCGTTGGGATGCAGTCAAGTTTTTCAAACAGTACCTGGTGATATAAACGTGTTTCAAAACCATTAACCTAAAATAATGAAGTATCAATGAATCAATTTCCAAAAGCATAAAGGTTTGCAACGTCCAAATTTCTCAAAAAAACAAGCACTGAATGACATCAAAATAAATAAAAGCTGCAGAGTAGTTAACGTGCAAATTTCACAACAAAAAAAAATGTTAGGCAAAAAACATTTTATTAGTACACCATTTATTTTAAAAATAAACATAAACTTTTCAAGGGGTCTCTCATAAAAACACCTAATCCACTTTAAACTCACGCATAGGAGAAATTGCCAGATTTCCATGTGGCCTGTCATTGTACGAATTCACTCCTCTTAGCCCGTTTAATAGTCCAAGATCTGAACCCCCACAATCCCAAACAATGTGAGACTTACTCCTTGTAACACACCCACTTATTATTTCCAACAATAAAGAGTCCCAATTCCCTCCAATTTTTCGGTCATAACCCACAACACTTTTCCCCCGTTCACAAGTTTAGGATGGCAAAAGAAAAGAGAGAAATATTAAGATTGATGCCCATTCAGTCGTAGCATTGGAAAAAGAGATTTATTGAGTAGCCAGAGATTTGAAGAAAATACATCAACGAAGGAAATTTGCTGCTTTAACTAGCAACACTTACTGGTTCAGTAACAATCCACACACAAGAATTTGACGACCCCCTGTAATACCTTATTCTAGAAACATCTATTAGCAATGTTTTACCATCATGAAGCTGCTTAGCTAATTCTAAACCACCAATGACTCATTCAGTAACTTGAAAAGTTGAACTTTTAAAAACTTTTCTTAGAACTCAAAGTACCATTCTTATAAAGAATGAGTTTTTCTGAAAAACCTTAAAATCCTCAGCCAACTTTTAACAAGTCCAAACTTAGTGGTTTAAATTCCTGGTAAAACCTTTTAGTAACCAAATAAGACCCAGGTTCCCTTCTATTTCACTTAACCCTTCACAAGCATATTTAAATAACTTTATAGCTACTAAACAAAAAGCATGACACTATTCGTCCTTATAAAATGATATAACCTATAAGTTTGGCATATAAACATCCTAGGGCATAATTCATGTATTTGCCCGATCTTTTAAATATATTACTACTATTCAAGCACGCTTTAACCTCTACTATCAACCATGTATAAATATACTTTTGTCATCACCGTAGATGACACTTACCTTTAGGCAATCATAGCCTTAGATCTCCTCCTTATGAAAGGTATTTACATGCCAAAACATATATATACATACATATAACTAATATTAAAAGGAATCATGGCTAAACAAATAGCCAACACTTAAACCAGATATTTATTTTAAACTCTTTTAGCTCTAACCTTCTTCACGCTTCACCAACCACAACGCCCCAGCCCCTAGAAGTACCTGACTTTGCTGTATGTCATGAAAGAAAGGAGTGAGATTCGGGGAATTCTCAATTGCAACTACTTTTCATCATGTAAATCATACAAGGTTAATAACTATGCATGTAAAAACAAGCCATAGAGAACAAGACATTACGAGTAACTGAGCTGAAAAGCTAACTAGTACACATATATCTTTCTACTAGTGCACAATCTATTGCAGATAGATAAAATGCACAAATAACCGGTGCACATTATTTTACAACTAGATAAAATGAATAAATAACTAGAGCACATACTAGACAGATACCTGCTCTGCCAATCTATCTGCTGCACATGGCCATGGCAAATAATTATGCAAGGATAATTTACATGCTCTCATTCTTAACTATAGCTAAATGGCACAAACAAACATATGGAAACCAATGCACAATAACATGAGAGGAAAAGAGTTACTACCTGTTGCTCTTTCTTCCGTATTACCTTCTCCTTGTTTCTTTCTTTGATAATTTCTTGGTGGGCTTGGGCAAATATCAAAACCTATCATTTAGGCATAGGTATATATAAGGGTAGGTTAACACTTATTCTATCTATAATTTATAACTTGACTGTTTGTTCTTCAATCCTAGATTTAAACAAACTCGACCCTTATTTAAAAGTGGCTGGCCATCTTGAAAAACTTGTATTCATATTTTGTTTAGGGACATTTGGGATGTCCTACCACTCCTTAATTTCCACAACTTAATACCTATACACATACACACACAATTATACATATGCATATATATATTCCCTACAAAGCCCCAATTCACACTTATTAACATTCAACTACACACATACACACACAAGTATACATATGCATATATATATATTCCCTACAAAGCCCCAATTCACACTTATTAACATTCAACTTCATTCATCTTCATCTTTCACTCCACTCCTATATAGTGTGTGTTCGGATTAGCTTTTGGAGAATAGCTTTTACAGTTTACGAGGTAAGTATGTGAGTGGAGTTTTGTCTCGATTTGCGGAAAAGTGCTTCTGAAACCATGGTTTTAGGTGTAGGCGAACACAATCATAACCTATTTCTTTTTTATTCCAGGCTGCTTAAGAAAATTCTGACCACATCACTCTTACTATCCTGAAAATTTCTAGTTTCCACAATAATGTTTAGCAAGTGGAAGCCTCAAACAACATCTAAGAATCAGTTTCCAGCCTTAAAAATACAACTTATCAGCCCCCAGCTTCACATGGATCAATATATATTATATTGCACAACTCTAACTTGTATTTACTTATGCTTATTACACTTGATTGTAATCCCCTATATTCAAATTAATCTATCACCGCAAATGATAATAAATTTCAGCTACAATATTCAAATCATTGAGTCAAATATTTACACACTCAAATATGAACTTTGCCTATTAATTAATGCTCGACTTATCTTGCTCTCAATATCAAAACTTGACACTTAACACCATGAAACAGCAAGGTTTTCCTCCAATTGAGAGCTTCTTAGTTTCAGCTTTTATAGTAGCTCTCTTGCCACAATAACAACTCACCATATAGCTAAAAAAAATACACTTCCTATCTTAATTCAAGTATCCTTGTAACACCCTGCCTTTATTCTCGTAATTATAATTCGATATTTGGTAATTAAATTAGATTAGAGACCGCCGAATAGTTTAAAACTCATTTAAAATTCCCTTTAATAGTAGGGACGTTATGAAATTTTCAAAACTTCATTCCTTTTTCGGTCTCGAGTTCGATTATCGCATATAATCACCTGTGCAGTTTATCTACATTTACGTATGACAGAGTGTATAACTAAAATTCCGGCAAACCCCGGGTTCAACTACAAACCTAGAGTTTCAAGTTCCAAGTAGGGATTACAACCAAGTATTTCAAACTATATACATCTCCAAGATATAGTACATTAATCCCTATCCAAAATGAATAAACCAACAAAACCATACTAATGTCCCTAAAGAACTCTAACCGCTCCGAGTCACGCGCTTTTCCTTGGAGCCAGTCGCCCTGTCTGAAAGGTTAGTTCAAAGGAAAGAATGAGATTCAAAAGAATCCCAGTAGTAACTAAGCAATTATACCACACATAAGCACATAGCATGTAAGCAAATCATCATGCAGCAGCAGCACATAT
Organism: Inga oerstediana; assembly: GCA_963210345.1. Classification (NCBI taxonomy): domain Eukaryota; kingdom Viridiplantae; phylum Streptophyta; class Magnoliopsida; order Fabales; family Fabaceae; genus Inga; species Inga oerstediana. Next base: position 69,490,801 of record OY723400.1, on the reverse strand, counting down.
CACACTCCAGCCTCCTCCCCTTTCTCCGCCGGGAAGGCACACTGCCTAACCCGAACCGTTGTTAGCTACTCAGGGACTATTGGCGTGGCAGTGCATACATATACAGCCTTATAGCCCATAAGCTATCCGGCTTCACAAACGGCTCGTCAGCCTCACAAATCGCCTTTCGGCTCACAAATCAGCCTTTCGGCCTACATAATCACACCTCATCCTCATCCCCTTTCTCCGCCGGGAAGGCACACTGCCCAACCCGAACCGTTGTTAGCTACTCAGGGACTGTTGGACTGACGGTGCTCACAAATATCCACATAAGTCGCAACATACGAACTTATTCACAAATCAATGATACTACACACATACAATGCATCACATATGGTACGAAAGAAAAGTCACTACCTGATCCCTTCCTGATGTCTCTGGGCACAGTAGGCTCACGAGGATAGCAGATGTCAAATCCTATAATCAAAATAGGGACATTTGGTTAATTTCCTTTTCCAAGTTTTTACTTCAATAACACTCTAAGTTGGTATTCATTTGGACTCTTTAGATGGCCATTAAATGCCTAAACATATACCTAAAGGGTTGGGATAACTATCCCCAAAGATCTCTCACAAGAAAGCTAAACACTAAAATCTGGACCCCTCACTCGCATCCTCACTCGAGCACAGATGGCCGTGCTCGAGCACAACCCCCATTTTCACTAGAGCACCCGCGAGTGAGGCGCAGGAAGTGCTTGCCCGAGAGCAACTCCCGCGACCATTTCACACTCTCACTCGAGCACGCATGCGAGTGAGGCCTGCGAGTGACAACCCGAGAGCATCACTCAACATCTTCTTCCACCTTCACTCGAGCACAAATGCCTGTGCTCGAGCACTGACCCTCAGTGCTCGCGAGCACAAGCAGCGAGTGTCTGCCCGAGAGCACCCCAACTCCCAGGCAACAGACTCACTCGAGCACAACCCCCGTGCTCGCGAGTGATCACCCAATGCTCGCGAGTGCCAGGCGCACTCTTGACAAACACTCACGAGTGATACCCCGAGACGCTCACTCCCAGCACCAAAAAGGCACCCTCACTCGAGCACAACATGCTCACTCGAGCACGTTCTTCCTGTGCTCGAGTGAGTTCTTTTCTCACTCGAGAAATCACACCAGCAACCCAAAACGCAGCAACTGAGTTGATTTACCAGAATTCACCAATTGAATTCCAATGGTCCTAAAACTTGCACCATTACTTATTCTCACCCAAAACTTCATCACAAACTCATTGGTAACCCAAAATAACCCAAATTCAACTCAATCAACACACTCTCTCTCTCAATCATCAAACCACTCAAAAACCCATTCAACCAAATTCCTTCATTCAACTTCCAATCAATTTCAAATCACTCCCAAATGCCAAAACTGACCAAATGAATAGTGACCCACTAATCAATGCCTACCCTTCACTTAACATCATATTTAGGTCTAATTTCCAGATTTCTCATTAATTAAGCAAACATCTTGACATATATATCAAAATGCATTACAAACCTACCTCTTCAACTTGCTGAATTCAGAACTTGGATTCCTCAACTTTCAAATTCCTTCAATTGTCACACACCACCAATCCCAAGTCTGAAAACATGGAAGTATAGTTCTTCATCATTTGAACAACATTAAGGAAAGCAAAGTGAGCATTTAGAGTCAAATACTCACCTATAATTCAAGCCCTTACTTTCTCTTTCTTGCTTGCTCGCCGGAAATGGAAGAAATAGAGAGAGAATGAGTTGGTGAAAAGTGATGATCATTTGCTTCTCCTTTTCCCATGCAAAACCGACTAAGAGTGGAGAGTGAAAGAGAGTTTGAATATTTGACTCATCCAATGGCTCTTATTTAGCCACTTGGCATCATCTCCTTCCTCTTACCTTGATTTCACATAAACCCTTCCACACTTGATTCCACCCCTTGATCTTTCAATCTCAACCATTGATTAAGATTACTAAGGGTTTTCTCATCAACTACTAACCAGACGGTTGGTAAATTTACCATTTTACCCCTGATTAGTGCAATACACATCAAATCATTAATAATCACCTTCATATCACATTACACAATATATACTTCAAATATGCTTAATTAACATTAATTACATCATTTGAAGTTATTATCCCTTAACTAAAATCCAGGATGTTACAATCCTAAAAACACTATTTAATACTTTGAATTACTTGTTATAATGTCTCCAAGCACATAATATTTAGAGACATGAAACAATTCCCTTTAACTCAATTTCTAATCTCCAAGTTTACCCTTTATCACATTATAACATGTAAATATGTTATCTCCTATATAACTCTCAAGAAATTTCCAGCTTTAACAATATCATGCCAACCTCAATTTGAAACTTTAAGACAGCAAAAACTCGTACAGATTATATATCACACACTAATATTCCTTTGCAGCTGCTATTATATATATACATATGCATATATCTATTTCCAGCTCCAAGTAGAACCAGCATGTCATAATAATCCTTTGAAGCTTCAGTTTTTACAGACCACATGAGACAGCAAAATAAGCACATAAACAATCTTATCTGGCTGATTTAACATATTATCAACACTCCTTTGTAACATTAGCTTAAAACCTTAAAAGCTAGTTCAGATAGCTAGGCAATTAATTCTTCTAGGAAGGCCTTTGAATAGCAAACTTAAATCAATAATTACAAACTTGGGTCATTATTCTCTTCTTCTTTCAGCTGTAACCGATATCATTCAAACCCAAACAGCAAAGTAAAACTTCAAAAATCATTTTCTATCAACCATATAAAGAATGTTGCTGAGGTTGTGTATATTATTTCCTCTGTATCTATCACTGTGTCTTCCTTAAGTCTGGAAAATTCCAGCTCCAAAAACATCCTTTAAATCATCATGCTAAAGTCTCTATACTTAATTGAGTCATCTAAAATAATTGTTCCTCATTTGAAAACATGAAACAATAAGCTTCCTATAATTTTTCAGCCTTGGTAATTCAATTTCAACGCATTCAGCAATAAGAAACATCACTTAATCCTTTAAACCATTCCATTAGTATCTCTACAGAAACTCTAAAAATTCAAGCTTCGGTTCAAAACTTCATTGTAAAGTCCCTAGACATGATTTAAACTTCTACAACTACGACTCATCACTTGGAAATATAAATCAGCTAGTTCAAATCAGTTTTCGGCTTCATAAATTCGAACCCAAAGTTTAGAAGCATCATACATGTATATATATCCTATACAGACTATCTATTTCATCATTTCAATGTTTTTGTAAGACTTTCATCAAAGCAAACGATCATACTGCCTCTGTACACGAAGGGCAGATTCGAAAATCACAAACCAAGGCCAAGAAAACACATGCAACACTAATTATAATGATTATAAGCTTTAATCCTCCTTTATCCACCGCTCAGAACCCTTAATCGGCGGTTTTTCCCATTTCAGAACCAGATTCGACCACTGCTCTCGCTCCCAAACTAACCCAACTGAAAAATTTGAAGATGGGAAGAGGCTTAAAGGGCTTACCTTAGATTAAAGATTGGTTTGCATGTGGATTTTGACATCTCCTTCCCCTATTCTCCGACGAGATCTCCTGTTCCTCTTCTCCTGGCACAATCGCTCACCCTACTCTCGCCCTCTCGTTTCTGAACGGAAATATTGAAGAGCGGAGGCGAACTGATGGGTTAAATATGCCCATTTGACAATTTTGCCCTCCTCCTAATTTCTTTGTTTAGAAGTTCATCCAACACATTAAATAACGCCCCTACACCTTAAGTAAACATGAAAAAAGCTCTTCTCAAATTTTGGATGTTACACCCCGACTAAAAATTAAGAAGGAAAAGGAGTTTGATCTCTACTATATGCATGAACAAGAAGATTAGAAAGCTTCGAGAGATGTTCTGTTTTTCTTCTTAATCCTCTCATGTCCATCAAGCGTTGATTAGAAAACATGTCCACTAGTAATGGAACAATATGAGGAGAGAAGTCAAAAAGCCAATATGCAAGAAATTAATTATTAGGGGTAGTTTAGTATTTAGAGAGATATTAAATTTTTTGTGTGAGTTAAGTTTCAACTGAGTTATGTATAAATGTTAATAATTTGATTAAATTTTGATTTTGATATCTATAATTTTAAATTATAGTCTTTGTTCCTTACAATTGATAAAGACTCGGTTTGAGTTTTGGTTTTGTCTCATATACTTTTTGATGAATTTTGATTTTAATCTTTATATTTAATTATGCTAACTAAAACTTAACATTGTCCTTATGAACCTACAACTATCAAAAACTATAATTTAAAGTTGTTGAGACTAAAATCAAAATTCGATGAAACTGTAAAGGCCAACAATAGTATTTCCCAATGTTACATGAGCTAACTTTGTATTCTTGGATCAGTTGTTTAAAATCCCAAATATGTATGTGATTACTGGAAAAACCTTGTTTAGAAGAGAGAAGAAAAAAAAGATTGCGTGTTAAACCTTGTATAGATTGTCCGAATTTGTCTATAAAAAAAAAGAAAAATGTAAATATTAAACTTAACCAATTTCTTGTACATTGTTTTTAAATAATAATAATAATAATTTGATTTTTTTTTTGGCCGGAAATAATTTGGTCACTTACAATTTGTGTTTGAAAAAATATAACAATTTATCCAATATTAATTTTAAAGATATAGTGCATTCAATAGACTCTCTATTTATATATATGATTTCCAAAAGTATTGACAAAAAAAACAGTGAAATTCCAAAAGTACGTACTAACGTCTTGAGCAACATAAAAAAGACGAAAGCAAAAGTACAAGGCTGAAAGATGAAAAATAACTATCCAACACCCATTCTATGACCAAGAGACAAAGCATACACAAATTCCTCACTTATCTCTGGAGTATCAGAAGTCAGAATAGTAGTTAAAGAGAGTGATGGCTACGAGCCCATGAGCACAAGAAGAAAAGATGCTCAATAGTTTCTACTTCCAACTCACAAACTGGGCAATATAGGGATGGAGCTCGCTTCCTTTTGCACAGCGCCTCATTCGTTGCTATAGCTTTGCTTAAAATTCTCCATATAAAATGCTGAACTCCAGGAATGATGGGGAGCTTCCAAATAAATTCCCAATCGCTGATGACATAATGCTTCCAATATACTTCTTCTCCCCTTCTTATACCCACTATTAAATTATCTTTGGACAGTTAAAATTTAATATCTTATAAAAGTATTATTTTTATATCAAATAACAATATATATTAATATAAATTTTTAGAATATAATCTAAATAGTTTACATCTGTATACTTTCATTAGAATATTGTATTTTTTTAAAAAAAATTGTATTTCAACATTTCTAAATTAATCTAATGGTAGAGATTAAAAAAATGGAGAGGAGGCAGAAGGAAATGCAAGTGAAAAAGTTGTCTTGTTGATTTGCCAAGCTCTAATACATGGAATACATAATAAGCAAATAAAATGTTTTAATTGAAAGATTATTATAAACTTTATATGAGTATTGTATGCCTGTAACCACTAACTCTTAGGATTCTTCATGTTCAATATCCTAAGTCTACACAAACTTCCACACTAAAGTTTCTCATGGTTAATGCCATTGTGGTCTTTTTTATTTCTTTGTGACCATAGAATAAGACTTTAATGGTTGAGACCTATAAATAGAGGCCATGTGCATTTGTACCAAGAAAAACAAGTGAATGAGAAATAGGAGGATCAAATTCTCCATGGATATGGCCATCAGAGTGCGGGAAGAACTCTGGTGCCTCATTGAGAGCTTGACCCAAGCCCCAAAAAAAAATTATCACAAGCATATAAATCAAAATCTAACATGTCAATGACCTAGAATCAGCCAGTCCTGTACTTACAAGTAACACATTCTATTTCCATTTGCAAGGGTCTTAGCTTTGATTTTACCTATATTATTCTAAATATGGATCACACTAATATCACGAGCATTTCAGTTAGCTTGTCAAGTGATTTTCCCAACTTATTTATTCACTTTTGCCAAGTAAATGAAAGAAAAGAAAAAGTTCCCCATATGAACTCTCTTCTCAAAGAAGAAAATGCTCTGTTCTATGGGAAAAACTAATGATTAGGAAGGAAGAAACAACATTTTTCCCATAAAATTACAAAATTTCTTATTATTATTATGTTGCATTTTAATTATAGGGACTTTAATCCAATGTAAGTTCAAGAAAGTTAATACTACTAATTTAACATGATGTATAATTCATATGTACGCGTGTGCACAACTCACCTCTTTTCAGTTATTAAATTCATCTTCAGTCACTAATATACTAAATATCTTATTTAATAATTACATTCATATCATTCTTAATGCACTGGTTTGATTAGTCTCTGCCCTGTTTCATAAATTTTTTTTTTTACCAAAGTTTTGTAATTGATTATACACAAAACTTATTAAATGATTTCTTTGTTTAATGCTTTCAATCTCCATTCTCAAACATCCCTTTTAGCACCAAAGCAGCTTGTGCTTTGGTGAAGAACTCTTTATACAGTTCTTGCAGGTCTTAGTTTGAATCTTTGAATTGAAGTGCACTCAAGAAAAAGAGACTTTTTCTCAATAGTCAGTTGTAACAAGCAGTATAACTGTTAATTCCTTCAGGTCTTACTTCCTGGATGTTGAGAACATTTTCCTCTTCAATCAAAAATTAAAAATACTATCCATTTAAGGATGTTGAGAAACTTTTAGATTTTCCCCTTCAAACATGAGCTTGAAGACTTGAAAGCCCAACTACGGGGAAACAAGAAAGCAATTCAATTCCTAGTTAATGAAAGCCACATAGCAGAATTACTAGCAACAAATGATGTTTTGAATGTAAAGACTTGAATTGAATCATCCATAAGGACCTACGCACATAAAGATTCTACATAGATATATAGAAGAAATTGAGTTATCTTCAACTAACAAATGTCTGTTTGGGTCTATTGAAACAGGATAATATTGCTAAATTTTTACTAATTTCGAAGTGACATTAGCTCTAAAAAAAACTTTGAGGCACTCAATGCTCTTTTGAGAAAACTTTTCAAGCAAAAGTGCCCTTTAACATTAGAATTAGATTGTGTAATAGAAAACTTTGACGATGGTCTTTTGAGCAAAAAAAAAAAAAAAAAATGACCATGGTCGTGATGGCGATGTTTTCCATGACATAAGAGCCAGCTCCATTTAAACTATATGATTTGACAAGGCATAGGACCATAATGGGCAAAAAAGTCTACACCAAGCAATTAGAAGAGAAAACTTTAAATAAATAAATACCCTTATCATTTGAAAAACTCAAAAATATTATTTCAATTTGAAAAATCCCAAATCAGTCGAATATACCAAAAACAAATTTAGGAATGTTTGTGCTTTTACAATATTTCCCTTCAATTTAAAAAAATATAGAGCCATCCCACCCTCATTGGTTGGTAGAGGTGGGAAAACGAGCCAGCCAGCCCCTGATGGGCTTGGGTCTAAAGGGTCGGGTTTGAAATACATGTTTCCCTAAAACACCTTGGATTGTGATGCTTGACCCTTCAGCTTATGGGTTTCAAGCCCTTTTACAAAACTTCACTATCTTCTTACTTTTTTTATATGGATAAAAATAAAATAATAAAATTCAAAATTCAAAACATAAATTTAAGTAAATTTAAGTGCCAAAGTATTGTTCAAATTTTCAAAAAAAAACCAAAAAAAAATTCTAGTGCATATGCCTACTTTTTTTATTAGCGGCATTGACTGCTTAAGGCCTTGTTTTGTTGGGAGTTTTTAGGAGGGAGGAAAGGGGAGGGTTGGAAATGTATAAGTGTTTGTTGGGAAAGAGGAGAGGTAAGGGGTGAGAATTTTTTTTTTGTCTTTTAGGGCTCCCCACCCCTCATGTTTAAAACCCCATTTTTCCTCTTCTCAAAATCAGCGCTTTCTTGAAATCTCTAGCTCATGCGCCAAAATCAATTGAGCCAGCTTCAATTATTGACGGTGACGGTGATGATGATGAACTAGCAATCTCGGAGTAGAAAGAGCATAATATCTTCAATACCTACGAGCGAACATTCCAAGGCAATACAAAAGAAATTCACCCAACTAAGAAAATCACACCAGTAGAATCATGCTCAAAGCAAGAATCCATGTAACTAGACCGACGATCATCAAGAATAAGAAGAGGATCTATGCATAGTTCCATCTAGACTATGGCCAATCTAATTTCCTATTACACAAGTGGTGTCAAATTTGCTCCAGGTGATAAAGAGGATGAGAAAGCTCACAAAGAATTTCAGAAAACTAACATTTGAGGGCTTCCATTTAAAGCAAGTTCACTAAAAAAATATTATTCTTATATAATGGTTAGATACTTGGCTGGACATCATTTGGATGGTTATCTTTATTATGCAGGGATGGACTGACGAAAGATTGTTCATACACCAAACTTCTGAGGGGGTTGAATCATTTTCGTCTTCTAGAGAGACTCTTTCGCTCAGAGAAATAAGGTCTGGCCCACATATTTTTTTGGAATTCCTAAGACATTTTCGTCATGTTTTCAAGTTGGAATTCTGCATTCCAACATGGCGACCACATGAAAAATTGTCATTACTAGCATGTTGAAGAATTGACCTTGGAAATGGATGGATAATTCATCATCATACAGAGACTTTTGATTTTTGATGTAAAAATGGTAAAAGAAGAAGGAAACTGTATAAATAAAGAGATAAGGGCATATGAGTTAACTGATAATTAGCTCCCCTCACCTACCCTTTTGAAACAAATAAAAAACCAAAACCTCTCCTTCCCTCTTCTTTAATCAAATAAAGCTCAAAAGTTATGATTCATAACCTCCCACACCCTACCCCTACCCACATTTAATGAACCTCCCCTACCATCCCCTCCGTTGAACCAAGCACACCCTACAAAAACTTTTATGCTTTATGACATTAAAAAAACACCTCCCACATATTTGCTTTATATATAACAAAATCACTTAAAATAAGCTAATTCAAGTACACATTAACTCATATTTTGTATAGAAAATAACAAGTTGACGGGTAAAATAGTGTTTTAAAAAAAATAATAAACTTGAAACTGTAATGGCATAACGATTTTTCAAAATAATCATGTACAGTACGATTGTAACATTTTTTGGGGGGAAAACTAAATGTTGTCATGGGACGTTTGAATGGCATGGCTCACACATCGATCTAGGGCTTGTTTGGTTGGGCGATTGACAGCCCTATAAGTGTTTATGCACATAAGTCAGACAATACTCCTCTTACATACTTTTATCGTATACCGTAATGATGATTTAAAAGCTACTTTTAAAGACTCCAATTGCTATTCCAAACAAACACCTAGTTAGTTGATCCATTAATGAAAGCAATTCATGTTCCTATTATGAATTGACTTTCCAAAACATTTCACATTTTGCCCATATGCTAGTCATAGCTTGAATATTGACACACATTATGATGAAAAACTAGAAAAACATATAACATCAAAATAAAAATAATTATACTTTTATAATATTTTTATATATTATGTTATAAAATATAACTAGGTACTATATTACATTCAAGGTGGATTAAGTATAATTCTTCTATAGTGTTTTATAGTAAAATTTTATATATTAAGGACCAGAGGGGATAGTAAAAAAATTAATTTAATTTAATTTGTTGTACATGACATGCAGGAGCAAAGCAAAATTTGAGATGGAATACAGGGGGAACATTTGACAATGTGGCTTATTTCAAAGTCACTCTATTTCACACTAAACTCGTCTAGTACAAAAACGTACAATTTTCTTTATGACCGACCACAAATCAAAATAATGCATTGATAATGAAAATGTGGTCACTCATTATTTTAATGGAAGAAATTATACTACACAATTTTCTTTCTCATTCCTTGTATCATTTTCTAGGAGACAACATGGGATGAGCAAAAAAACGGTAGTTTAGGTAATCCGGTTTAACCCGAGGTGGCTCGGTCCAGTCCAGTCTAATAAAAACAGCCTTATAACATAAAAGAACGAGACCAACCAATTAGGCTGGACCAAGTTCAGGACTAGGTGCTTAGTGCACATGGTCTGGTCTGGTTTGGCCCAAGTCTTTTTTTTTTTGAAAAAATAGTTGTGTGGTTGCACTTTAATTTTACCCACACTTCTTACTCTCGCATGTGACCTAATTAAAAAAGAAGCCTTACTACAACACCCTCAATCCTCACACGCTGCCACTAGTCATCCTCACAGTGTCGCTCCTTTAGTCCTCCTCTTAGCTTGGCTACCACTGTGTGTCTCCATTTGTCAACGGTGAGTCTTTTTCTCCCCCTCTCCTTGACCTTGTCACACCCTCACACAGTTTGATGACTTCAGTCTTAAAGAGTTCACTCCAAGCAAAGCCGCTCAAGGTTCTTGGGTGGGTTAGTTACCAAGTCCAACTCTAGAAATTCATCCTCATCCATGGCTCCTATCCATAAGGAGGTAAGGTTGGTAAAAGCGTTAATGACATTAAATAGACCTTTCCCTATTTGAATTCTCAACTTTGTGATCCCCAACTTCTTTGACCACGTTCTCTAACTTCTTCAATTCTTTAGTTATGGACACTTCCCCTAGAAAAATGATATCATTAAATTTTTGTAGACGGTTGAAATTTCCAAATCCTTATCTTCTCATTGTACCTTGAATATTTGTTGAATGGTGTTGGAGATTTTTATGAATTTATAATGGGGTTTTAATGTTTTATGATGAGTTTTATGTGATTATAGGTGTTTTTTTATAGCCCTAATTGTGCTTATTAAGTTGAAGGCAACAAAAAAAATTGTGCTTGATAGGTACAAATCTCTCCTCTCAAGGAGGAAAAAAATCAAATTCAACTCCTGGGTCCAGGTAGTCTTATAGACCAGGTCTAGTCCAACTTGACCTTGGGTTGGTAATGGGTCAGACCAAACCTCGGGCAATGTTGCCTAGCCCGAGGTCTTCTTTGTAATGCCCCAAATTTTGATTAAATGCTAATAACGATTATTGAGAATGATTTTATGAATTAAAGTTGATTTGAGACCCGAATTAATTATTAGAAATGCCCAACACCCTGTATTTTAGCATAATTATATGACAAAGTAATTTTTGAAGCTAAAATAGGGGTAGATGGCGCATGTAAGAAGGAAAAGAATTTAATTATGTGTTATATGACAATTTAAGTTAATATGCCATAATCAGTGCAAAAATTGAAAGAATGGAAAATTATCGGCCAATTAGTCAATAATTAATGGAGAAATTAATTACTAACTAAGAGATATGAAAAGGATAACTAAATGGCTAATGAAGTGGTTAGAGTAACCAAGTGGTTACTTACTTTATGAGAAGTCATGAGATTGAGACAAGTGGCTCCATTGGATGTATAGGGAGTTGTTTGAAAGTCCAACAAATCATATTTTATCATTTTCTCTCTCTCTCCCCCTCTCTCTTATGCTTATGGGCGTGGGAATGGGGCAGAAATTATGCCTCCTCCTTCATCATCATCATCTCAAATCTCTCTATCTCTCTCTCTCTCTCACACACACACACAAACATTTGTGCGCCATTGAAGGTGAAGAAAAAGGAAGAAAGCTTGATCTTTAAGTAAGCCATTTGACCTTCCAAATGAACTCCTATGCCAAAATCTCCTTCTTTAAAGTTGTTCCCCTTGTTGAGGGCTTCATTTATATGATTTTAGATTTTCCATTGGTGGTGGTTTGTGCCCTCAAGAAAATATAAAGGTTGGAGAAGCAAGGAACAAGTTTGGGAAAGTTGTAGAGGTGAGTAAGATGCACATTTCTACCTATGTTTTGTGGCATTTGCTTAAGGCTATAATTTCTGGAATTTTTGCCCTATTTTTGAAAATTAGGGTCTTAGAGAGTATGACATGGTGGGGTCATGAAAATGGTGTCTTGTTATGTGTTTTGGATAGATAGAATTGATTTGAGTTTGAAATGTCAAGTTTGGCAATTTTGGGAATTTGTGTTGAATGTTGCCTAAAATAGAGCATGATAATGGAATGAGAATTTGGTTATTTTGATGTTTTCATTGGATTCCTTGTGGAAAATTGTGTGGGAGTAGTGTTGGATGTGAATTTTGAACCATTGGAAACTTAGGTTTAAAAGTCACAAGTTTTGGCTAGTGAAAACCTTGTGCAGGCAGTCGGTTTGCATGGACATTTTGAATGGGTAAATGCTGATGAAAAATTCTAAAAATTTTCATCCTAATAGATCACATGCTAAGCTTCAAAATGGATATGTAATGTCTGGCATTTCGATGGGTGTGCTGGGAGTTATGAATTTCCAAAATTTGATGTCAAATATGGGATCAATTCTGGAACAGCAAGGAGAATTGTTGAATTCTGTATTATTGTGGTTATAGAAATCAATGATTCATATTTTTTCTGTAAAGAGGACTTAAAAATATTTAAGCAAGACTTGGGATCACCTCATTTCGATTTTCTAAAAATTAGTTATGATTTTTGTAAGTTCAGCCTAGAAACTGAAAGTTTCTTGGCCGCAGCCAAAAGTCAGCCCGAAAGCTTTTAACCTACTTATGGCCTTAGCCAGAAGAATCTTGGCCAGAGCTAGAAGACTCTTAGCCGTAGCCAAAAAGCTTCTGACATGATTTTGGCCACAGCCCAAAAGTTTATGACCTATTCTTGGCCGTAGCCAAAGATTCTTGGCCGCGGCCAATACCCAAAAATCATAACTTTTCTCTATCGTAAGGTGGTCTTTGAAATAGTACTTCCCAACCCTTTAGGCATTTGTTTGGGCTTCTAGTAGCTCCCTAAAGGTCTCAAATGATAACCAATCTAAAGCATTGTGGAGTTAAGTATTGTATTAGAGAATAGCTATTCGTCCTTAATTATGGATTATAGGATTTGATATTTGCCCAGCCCTCGAGAGACCATTGTTAGAGCAAGCGTGAAAAGACCAAGGTAGTGACCTTTCTCTTGTGTTGTGTATGACATATTGAATGCATGACTTATCATTGTATTGTCATTATGAAATATGTTGTACGAAACATTGCTATGTTGAAACATGTGGATGTGAAAAATGTCGTTGTGCATTGTAGCGTGAGCAGTCGTGGGGGTGACACAAGTCACACCTACCCCTACCATTGTAACTGCCGCTACAATTGCCATTATGGGTTGTGGAATTGTGAATTTCCCACTGTTGAGAAACATGCTGGTGTGGCTATGTTGTTGTGGAATGTGTCACATAGAATCTTGTTGTTGTGAAATATATTGATGTGTGATATGCCGTTGTGCATTGCAGCGTGAGCATTACAGTGTGAGCAGTCGTAGTGGGTGATGCACATCACACTTTACCCCTACTGTTGTAAATGACGTTGTTCTGTTGTTATGTTGTGATTTGCTTACATGCTTTGTGGTTGTGTATACTATGAGTGAATTGTTACTATTGGGATTCTTTAGAATCTTATTCTTTCCATAAAACTATTTTTAGACAGAGCCAGTGGTTTTAAAGAGAAGCAGGTGATGAAGGGCGGTTAGAGCTCCGGGCTAGGAGTTTTATTTTGGATAATTGGTTATCATACTGTTAATTATGGAATATTTTGTTGGGAAACAATTGTATATATATTGAGTAGTTTGTGTAATCCCCTTGAATGGAAACCTCAATATGGGCATTTGTGCCCTGTAAACCTTTAATTGATTAATGGAACCCGAGTGTGTCAGGAATTTATGTTGCACTTTGATATTTATGAATGGAATCGAACTGTACAGGCCAAATATGTATTTGAAATGTGAATATGAGACCATGTAGAACATGTTTTAGAAAAGTTTTTGCAAACCCTATTTTGGGAAATGAAATATTTAACAAGTCTCAATTTATTCTGCGGTCTCTAATTCAACATAATAACGTATTTATGAACTTAAATCTTGGCCTTGATATGCAGGGGGTTACACTCTCTAGATCAGACCTCGGGTTGATGTCAAACCCGACCTGGTGTAGTTCATGCTCATCCCTAAGGACAAATACTGATCTTTTTTTATAGTGACTTGACTACTTACTTATTTCTACCTAAATTCAAGAAAATATATGCATTTTTTGGCATTAATATATGTTGGTGCTGCTATAGGCCTTGGTCTCAACCTAGCCATAATTAAATTATTAATTAGGTTTGTTTAGTGGATGACAAAAGATCCTAAAATCTCAATATATTTAAATGTCAAAGTGTTGAATTATTTCCTTGATTCTATTAGATGTAATCTAAGTGATTCTAGGGTTACCAACTAACCTAGACACTACCCTATATGTATTGCATATTATTACTTGAATAAATAAGACTTTACGAGCACCAGATTGGTCATGGTACTAGAGCCATGATTAGATTTGGCATTGGTCTAGACCTACCTAGCAAGGACGATGGCTTTCTCTTAGTATCACACAATGCCACTACACCAGCGAGAATTTCAAGAGGAATCACCAAACACCACAAGACATAAATTCCACTGTGATTACCATTCACAGATTGACTGGTAAAAATTATATTCAATGGGCTAATGGAGTGTGCTTGTATGTCACCAGAAAAGGAAAACTCAACTACCTCTACTCGCGGGACAATGTTTAGACAATATGAAGTAGCATGCGAGTGGAGCAATCCAAATGATGCACACCTCTACTCGAGAATCAAAGAGAAGAAAAGAGTCTCTAAATTCTTATTAGAACTCCAGCCCTTTTATGAAGCCATCTATGCACAGGTAATGAGTTAAGAAGCCTTGCCAAGCTTGAGGGAAGCACTTTTCATCGTGAAACAAGAAAGTTAAAAGACCATCTTTGCTCATAGACAATAGAACCAAATACCTATGGAAACAACTAGATTCTATTCAAAGGGAAGTCAATCAAGTGATTTTTAAGGTAAGAGGTCCAACAGATGGTGTGATCATTACCAGAAACCAAGTCATACAAAGGACATTTGCTGGAAACTCCATAGGAAACCACCTAAGAGCAGAGGCAGAGGCAAACTAGACAATAAGCTCTTACAGTTTTCATAGATTCTAAAATAGAACATGATGCTAGATTGAGCAAAGAAGAAGAAGAGTTTCTCAAGAAAATATTTGATAAGCATGATGCTAATGATACCTTTTTGGTTTTTGGTAATGTGGCGTACATAAGTAATTCCATCCTAGCCCTTAAAACAAATATACATAATAGAAATATACGGATAGTCTATTCAGGGCTACCGACCATATGACTGGTAACAAATTATAGCTTCACAAAGTAAAAACTCCATCATCTCCTATGTTAATTAAGGTTATAGATGAAAATTTCATTAAAGTTCTCAGGATTGGTATATCCTATATATTTGACAATTTGGTATAAAAAACGTGCTATATGCACTTGATTTGTAATGTAACCTCATATCTGTCAGCCAACTTTCCTTAAGTCGGCAATGCCATGTTAAGTTCTCTACCATTTAATGTTTATTTTAAGACTAGGAGTTAGGAAAGATGATTTACACTGCTGAGTTACTAGAGGGATTATATTTTATGGAAGATAAATCTTGGAAAAACAAGGCATTTGGAAGTATTGTAACCCCTTACCTAAATAAACGTAATTATAGCTTGATAATGCATAATAAAATAGTTTAGAGACTGACGGATAGTTTAAAATTCATTCTAAATACCCACCTTGAGGTAGGATTTCCATAAATTTTTTTGAAAACTTCTTTCCTATCTTGGTCTTAAGTTCAAATATCGAATATAATCACCTGTGCAGTTATGTCACATTCATATATCAGAGTATACAACAAAAAATCCCGGCAAACCCCAGGTTTCATCTATATTTACACTAAGTGTTTAAATTTCCCATATAGGGGATTACACCTCGTTTCCCAAAATAATACTCATACAATAATCCCAAATACAAAATAGATAACCAACAACCCATTCAAATGTCCCTAAAAGATTCTAGCTGCTCCGAGTGATCCGCTTTTCTCTTGAGCCACTTGTCCTGTCTGAAATGTTAGTCATTGGAAAGAATGAGATTCAAGAGAATCCTAGTAGTAACAAATCACTCATACAGTGCACTAACACATAGCATATATGATCATGTTAAACAACATCACAATGTATCATGGCTCATGCCACAAACGACAGCACTCATGGCTGTAAACACTATACGTCAGCTTTCGCTGCGATATCTATGTATCACAAAGTAGCACAATGTTTCTCAATGTATCTCAATGCATGACAAACATACATACAACGCTTCATACATAGTATAAGAGAAAGAGTCACTACCTTGTTCTTTCCTGACGTTCTTCAGCACCGTGGGCTCACGAGGGTGGCAAATGTCAAATCCTATAAACCAAATCAGGGACAACCGATCAATTTCTTTTCCAAGTTCTTACTTCCTTAGTACTTTAAGTTAGTTATCATTTAAACTCTTTAGGTGGCTATTAGATGCCTAAACATATGCCTAAAGGGTTGGGAGAAACTACCCCAAAGATGTCTTTTTAGGAAACAAGATACTGATTTTTGAATGGCTCACTTGAGTAAAGATGACCTCACTCGAGTGATGAGAGACTTGCACTCGAGTGAGAATGGCTCTCACTCGCGAGTGTTTGACAGTAAGTAACAACTATGGCCAGAAGGTGCCCACAACACTCGAGCATGGGGTTTTGCACTCGGGTGATGACTCCGAAGTCACTCGAGTCCCCAAAAGTGCAGCACAAGAAGTGAGAACCCGAGAGCATAGCCAACTTTAGAGGAGGGAGCTCACTCAACCACAACCCTTGGCACTCGGGTGAGAAGACTACACTTGCGAGTGTCAGATCACACTCTTGACAAATGGCCTGCAAGTGCTTGGCTGAGAGCAACTCTTAATATGACATTACACTTGCACTCGAGTGAACCCATGCTCACTCGAGTGATGGCCTGCATCACTTGCGAATCAGGAAGTGCACTCGTGCTTAGGCATGGAAGTGCAACAAGAACTAAAAGAACTTTGGGCAAAAATATGCACAACACTCGAGTGAGACTCATCCTCACTCGAGTGAGGCTTATCAGATTGCTAGATTGCAGCAAAAGACAGAAATTCCCAGATTGGCCAAAATTGATCCCAATGGTTCCTAAACTTAACACAAAGCTCATACCCACTTAAAATCCCATAAAGAACCCATTGGTAACCTCCAAAACACTCAAAACCCATCCTAACAACAATTCATACTCTTGGGTCTCTATAACTCACACAATACCCAAATTCATTCAATCCACTTCCAAATTCAAAACCACCTCCAACATTCAAATAACTCCACAATAAACCAGTTCCACATCAATCATCATATAATCCATGCATTCAAAAATTAGCATAAAACCAGGGCAAATTCCAGAATTCATCATAGTCAACCAAAAATCACAATAAATATATCAAAAAGCACCAAATGCTCACCTCTTCAATTTGCTAAAGCCAAACTTTGATTCTCAAACTTCTAAATTTGCTCCAACACCCAAATCACCACCTTTCAAAATTCTGAAATCACCAAGATAAAGCTCTTAATACTATGATTAAGATTAATGAAGAGTGTTTGAGCATAGGAGGACCATTACCTACCCAAAATTCAAGCTTTTCCTTTCTCTTTACTTGCTTCAAGTCGCCAAAAATGGAGAATGAGGCGAGAGATATGATGAGATGATGATGATGTGTACAAAATTTTTCCCTTGGTCCATACCCCAAAATCGAATAGGAGAGAGAAGAGAGAGAAAAGTGAGTTTTTGACTTATATGTATGATCCTTTGGTCCATATTGAGCCACTTGGCATAATCTTGTTCACTCTTCCATAAGCTCACATAGATGCAAAGCATACAATTCTGACCCATAGACAATGAATCTCAACCATTGACTTTTAATCACCAATGAGTTTCCTCTTTGGCAACTGGCCAATTGGTCGGTAAATTTTCAATTTTACCATTTTGCCCCTGGTTTTCACTATGTTGCATAACTTATCATCAAGAACATTTATATCAAATTCACATCACATTTTTCCAAAAGTGTTTAATTACACTAATTACAATCAATCTAAAAGTCATTAGCCCTTAATATCAAATTAGGTCATTACAAGTATAGCCCAAGTTGGTTCTGTCTCAAATTTTAAATAAGGATATACTATTATGGCACTATAGATTAGGCCATCCAAATCTAAAGTGCTTGTTAAAGATGTTTCCTGATTTAATGAATAAAAGTTTCATTTCCATTCCATGCAAAATTTGCAAATTGTCCAAACATACAAAAAATACCTATCCATTACATCCACATCAATCTTTACAACACTTTGCAATTATCCACAGTAATCTTTGGGGGCCCTCACGGGTTCCAAATTTAACACATACTAAATGGTTTGTTTAACACCATAATTTTTCAAAGTCTTTAGATGAGTTTGAACATATAATGATATCAAACTTGAGACTAATGTTCATTTGAAAACAGTTAAAGTCCCAACTTCAATACAGGGTCGAACCTGCAATTGTATGGGTTTAAAAAAACTTTTTTAAATTACTTTAAGTGTGGTCTCAATATGACTTGTGATTTCATTATAACTCATCAGTTCTTAGTTCCTTTTATTAAAATTAGAGCATTCTCAATCCAATACCCGCGTCGTGGTGGTTATTTTATGGGCTCCTAGCATTTAATTACTCGATTATAAGTCATTTATAACATGAAGGTACTAATATGCGTGTTAAAGTACTAGTATACAAGGTTACAGCTATTACTGCTATTGCCATTGCTGGTACTAGTCTTACTATAGTTACAAATACAAAATATACAATTCCCCCAAAATAGATAACCAACGTAAATATCTTCTTGCCTTTAGAACTGCTCATCTTTTCTGTAGATTAGTTGTTGGAAAGGGCAAGATTCATAGGAATCTCAGTAGTAACAGAAATCACTCATATGATATGTTAGTTACAAAGCATGTAAACAATCATCACATAAAATAGTTATTCATAATATGTAACAAAGAAAGGACCTAACTGGCCTCTTACCACAGTACCATAGCGCTTGGTAATCTTGATCTGGCAGCCCAGGGTCTCTGCCCTATACAAGGTACACTTACTAGCTTTCTGCCTCAAGCCTACTTGGCTTAAGACATCCATGTAACTCCATGTTCAACTTGTACTCACGGGTCTTAACGCCTAGGGACTAACTGTCCCGTACATATCTGGATGATATGGAAATACATATAAAACATTACATATAATATAAGAGAAAAGTTACTACATGGCAACCTTTCCAAGTTTTTTCCTTTTTCCTAGTCTCTTAGGTGTCCTAAGCAAATATCAAATCCTATAAGTTAGAATTTACGAACGGACTAGTTATTACTTAACCCAATCTTTGATAACTCAAGATACTTGAGTTGGTTATCTTTTAGACTAGAGCACTATGCCATATGGATATTCAATGTGTCTACGCTAGTCCCAAGTACTTGACTCTACCCTAGGAACTCAACTTATTATAATTTACCCTAAATATGTTTTTTTTGCAAGTCAAACCTATGCTACCAGAATTTTCACCTAACTTTGAAAATTCATAACTTTATCTAGGAATCTCTAATTGAGGTGTTTCAAAGTTTTATATTACCCTTATTAATTCTACTTTGAGCCAAAAATATCCACATCTGGCATTTTTATGAACAAAAACCCAGACTTCACAATTAATCCTCACTGCCACACATGTCTTTCCAGAATTAATACTTAACTTCATCAAATCATAACTTTTTGTGTACTTATCTAATTGCCACAAATTACTCATCAAATTAAAGCTCAATATATATAATTTAATTTTGGAAAATATCATGGCCATTGGTTAGAATTTAGTTATTTAAAAACAAGCTAATCTCTTGATTGCCATAAGACAATTTCCAGATTCTATGCCCAACTTTCAAAAATCATAACTCACTACCTACTTATCCAAATTTTACATTCTTTATATCAAATTAAAGCTTGGGATGCCTACTTTGAATCTGAAAATTTTCATGAGCACTGGACTTCATTTGGTAAGTCAAAAACAAGTCACAACCTTACTACCTCAAATTTGGCAATATTGAGCCTATTGTCTTAAAGTTACAATTTTTAAGGTTTTTAATTTGGGCCTTCTAAATTCAGGACAAAGTGCTATTTCTATGGTTTTTCGTGTATAATCCAATGAAAATCTCAAACTCATCACTTTGTCACCATGCCCTATTCTAACCAAACAGAACCCTTAAACCAATCAACAATCAATTTTGCAATTTCACTATCAAACTAGTCTAATAGCATCATTAAACCTTATTTAACATCATGTTCATGCTCTTAACATTATCAAAACCCTAAGGCTACTATTTCCACAAAATGGAGCAGCACAACCATATATCAAGAACCTAACCAAATCTCAAGATACTAAGCTCAAATCATAGCTTAAGCTTACCTCTTTCACTTTATGGCTTGTTCTTGATTTCTCCAACTTTGGCACTTCCTTGGCAGCTCAAAACTCCTCTCCTTGAGAAACAAAATCCATAGGAATGCTGATCTTGATGAGAGTAACAAGGCTTATGAAGTCACTTTGGCTTAGAAATGAAGTTTGGATTTGTGAAAATGGCTTACCTTTATGTCTTGTTCCTTTGCTCTTCAAGTTTCGGTTCTTTTTCTTTCTCTTTTATATTTCCTTCTTTTTCCTCTTCTTGGGCTGACTTAGAATGATTGAAGATGAAGGGAATGCGTTACTTAAATATCTATTCTCTTGCCTCTTGGTGTTTGCTAAATTGAGAGTAAGATCAGAGAGGATAAAGGGGAGCTCAGTTGTTACTCTCTTATGGCTCCTTTAAAAAGAAAGATAGGTGTATTATATAAATACTCACTCCCTTTCTTCATTCCTTAAGTGCTTGACCGAAAGTTTAATTGAATTGGAAGTGTTTGATTATGTGTCACAATTCTATGGCTTCTTGGAAAAAGTAAGTTGAATGTTTGGCCAACTTCCTCCTTCCTTCCTTTGTCTCAATCGTCCCCTCTTGAATAAAAGATAAGGAATTCAATTATTTAAACTTTCTCTCCCCCCCTCCCCCTCCCTTATGCCTTAGGCATCCTTCCTGACTAAATTGGGAGGGAAACATGTTAATTAAATAATCATTCCCTTGTATCATGGTGTTTTGGCCAATATGCTTCATCAAAAATGAGAGAAAAGTGTTGTTCATATGTCCAAGTGTTGATTAATTGTTTAAGTGTGTGTGGTGAGTCATGTGGGCTGATTGGGTTGGTGAATTTAAGTGGATGAAAAGTAGGCCATATATCATTCAATGGTGGAGGCTAATGATATCTAATGAAATATTCCACTAACTCTAATCAAATTTATGTTCCACTAACCATCATTTGCCAAAATGGTACTCTAATCATGATTATCTTTATTATTATTACGTTTTGGAAAATCTTGGCCAAGTAAAATGACCATAATCATCCATGTTTTTTGTCACGCCTTTATTTTAATTTCACTTTTACTAAAGTATTCACAGAAAATGATATGCGGTTCGATAGGCAATATAGGAATAACATAAATATATTTATAATATGAGCATGATTACAGAAATTCCCCATAGGGGTTCACACAGAATATTTACAAACCTTGTAGCTGCACAGGCTCTAGGGTATCTAAACCTATCCTAGTGAAATGGAGACATCTTCTCATCTTCGTTCCACCACTATAATCTCCTCGTACGGTTCTCTTCTTGGTTCTCAGCATATCTTTTGTCTCCTCCTGTCTAAATTGTTGGTATGGGAGGGTGATATTCTAGAGAATCTCAATAGAAAAACAGTACCAATATGCATGTAAGATAAGTGCTTAATGCATGACATGCTTGCATTACATAACTCATGTTCACACAATGATATATTTGTGTGCTCAATGTTTTAAACAACATACTTATGGACATATCATAAATAGAAACAGAGCTTCAATCATTCATATATATTTCACATAATCAAGCAAAGCAATAACATGCATCAATACACCAGCACAAAATCAAGTACATGCAGAAGAGGTAAGTTCCTTACTTTATACCTTTTCTGCCTCAAATTACGTGCCTCGTAAAGCTTGTCACAGCTTGGCTCTCTACTCGATCCTAGAATTCCAAATGTATAATTCAGACACTTCTATAGTGTTTTTGGAGATTATATGAGTCTATATTGAAAAATTACTAAAATGCCCTCGGGACCCGGTCCAACCCGTTGTTCCCGGTTTGACTGTACTTTTCCCAAAATTTTGACATAGGCTATTCTAACATATTTTTGCCCGAGAAATCCATTTCCAGACCCAGAATTATAAAATTCAAAATTCAATTTCAAATTACAAAATTACCCTTGGTAACCCCACTTTAAGGGTTTAGGGGCGTTTTCGTAATTATGCTTTTTCAGGCTTTTCCGAAAAAGTGACTAATTGTAACCCCACCTAATTTTCCCTTCTGAACTCAATAGAACCATAAAATCATTGAAAATCCAACTCTAAGGCCCATTTACAGCCTTGACTGAAATATATGGGTTCTCCAGGGAAAATCGGGGTTTTGCAATTTCGGCTCCTTAAACGTGTTCCTTTCTACTCCTAACCACTTTATTGACTATTCCGTTAGGTTACAACTACCATTTAGTACCAATTTGGGTAGTATAACAGCCCCCACAACCCATTTTTCATTTTTACACACAAAGACAATCGGCGAAATTTCACCGATTAAATTGTCCACAATAGCCTAATAGTCAATATGCAAGAGTTTAGAAGTTACCTCAAGCTCCCACTAGCTTTTCCTCAATGTGGTTGAAACACTAAGTGCTCAACAACATATTTTGAGCTTCAAAACCTTAAAGAACAAAGAGGAGTATCTTAGGGTCGGAGTTATACGTGTTAGGAGCTAAATCGTTGAAGTAATCGGCTTACCTTGTGAGATTTGTTCCTCTCTCTCTAAAAATCTGAACTTCTCTCTCTCTATTCAGCCCTAATTTACGTCAAATATGGTCTAAAGAAGGAGGATGATGATTTTAATAATAAATCCTAATTTAATGAATTAATTTTCCCAATTTTTGATTTTTACAAAATTTTGGCAACTTTCTACCTAAACTTTGAAAAATCATAACTAATTCTAGAAAAATCAAATTAGAGTGATTCCAAAGGCTATATAACCCTTATTGAGTCTAGTTTCAAGAAAAAATACAAAATTTGGCCAATTGGAAACACAAAATTCCCAGAATTAATTTCTTTGAATACTATTTCAAAAACTTTCTAGTTTTTCTGGGCTAACTTCAAAAATTCATATCTTTTTGTATATAGCTTCAAATGATTCATATAACCTATCAAATTAAAGATCAAGATGTCTACTTTCCCTGTAAAATTTCATAATTGTTAATCATCATTTGATCATACAAAATCAGATGACACACTCACTGCCTCATAGGAAATTTCACTAGAAGCATAATCATATTCTCCAAAATTCACCATTTTACTTTCTTTAATACCCCAAAGATATAATAAATATTAGGGAATAAATTTGTTGTACCTGCTAAACCGGGACTTAGGAGTCCACTTAATTCAGGCTTACTCTCAAGCCTTCGATTCCAAAATTCATAATATTACATCTTCCCTTCTTCCAAAAAATAACTTTAACATCATGTCAATTTTTTTTCTTTTCGGAAAATTTAACCTTATACTAAATTTTGGGATGTTACATATTGCCATATTTATTGATGATCACACACGAGTAACTTGGGTATATCTCCTAAAAGAAAAATCCGAACTGCACCAAATATTCATCAATTTTCACAAAATGATACAAAACCAATTCAACACATTTATTGAAGTGTTGCGTAGTGATAATGGAACTGAGTACGGCAGTTTTGTCCTTTAAACCTAAATTAAACAATATGGCATCATTTATCAAACAAGTTATACAAACTCTCCTCAACAAAAAAGGACTGTAGAATGGAAAAGCTGCCACTTGTTAGAAGTCACAAAAGCTTTGATGATAACACAAAATATCCCTAAACTCTATTAGGGAGAAGCAATCTTCACAGCTGCCCATTTGATTAACTAACTACCATCCAAAATGTAACACCCTAAATTTTGATTAAGGGCTAATGAGAATTATTGAGAATGTAATCATGGATTAAATTTGAATTAATGTGTAATTGTGATAATATTAATTAATATGTCATAATTATTGAAAATTGGAAGGATGAAATTATTGGTCATAAGTTAGTGATTAAGGGAGAAATTTATTTCCAGCTAAGATAAAATGAGATGTGTAACAAAATGGCTAATGGAGGGATTAAGTGATTAATTGGTGGTTTACTTTATAAGAACCAATAAAGAGGTGACATGTCGCAAAAGTTGGTGTGAAGGTTGAGGAGTTGAGAAAGTCAAATGGGTAATATTTTAATGATTTTCTCTTCTCTCTCCCTCTCCCTCTTTTCGGCTGGACATGGAGGGAGTACCATCATCATCATTTCTCATCCATCTCTCACACTCTTCTCCCTCTTTCTTCTTCCATTTCCAGCGCCATTGGAGCTTAGGAGAGAGAAAGAAAAAGCTTGTGAAAAAGGTAAGTAAATGGCCTCCATTGCTCAAGTTCTCTTCTTTAATGTTGTTCCTTGCATTAAGAGCTTCAATTTGATGGTCATAGTTTGGCATTTAGGGCTAGATTGAGTTCTAAAGGAATTGTGAAAGTTGGAGAATCAAAAAGTCCCTTTGAGAAAGTTGTTAAGGTGAGTTAAAGGAACCTATCTATCTAAGTTTTGTGCCATTTGAATTTGGTTCGAATTTCTGGAATTTATTGGCCATTTTCAAAAAAAAATAATGATTATTGGACATTTGGCATGTTATTGGTATGGAAATGGTATATTTGGAATGTGTATGGATAGATAGGATTCATTGTAGAGTGAATGATTGAGTTAAGAAATGTTGGAAATTTAGTGTTTATTGTTGCCAAAGACCAAAGCATGATAATGGAGTATGAATTTGGATATTCTGATGGTTTTATTGGATTCCTTGAGTGATTTCATGTGGGGATAGCTTTGGTTGAGGTTTTGGGTTCATTGGTAGCCTTTGGTATAAATTCTGGAAAACTGTCATTTTGTCTGCGTTTTCTGGGTTCTGATATGGTCACTCGAGTGATCTGGGGCTCACTCGAGTGAGGGATGAACATCACTCGGGTGTGGTTGGGTTTCACTCGAGTGATTCAATGAAATTCTTCATTTTTCCTTCAGTTTCGGTATTTCACTTCTGCAAAAGTACAAGAGTGTGCCTTTACACTCTCAAGCATTCCGTCTCACTTGAGTGCAAAGGCCAGTTCTCGAGTGCTCGCCTTCCTTTGAAATTTCTGTTTGCTCTTAGGTTCTCACTTCCTGGACTTCACTCTCTAGTGCTCGAGTGAAGCATTTGGCTATCATTCGAGTGAGGTCCAATGTGCTCGAGTATCCCTGTCTCTAAAAAGTTCTTATACTCTAGGGTGCTCACTCGCTATCCTTCACTCTCTAGTACCCGAGTGCAGACCGTACCACCACTCGAGTGAGGCCGTCTTCACTCGAGTATTAGTGCCCCATCACTCGAGTGATGCCATCTTCACTCGAGTGAATCAGTGAAAAATGTCAGTGTTTGTGCTTCCAAAAGGGGATCCCTGGGGTAGTTCTTCCAACCCTTTAAGGCTTTTGTTAGAAGTATATATGAGTGTTAAAAAGACAATAAATATAACCAATTTAAGTATTATGAAGATATTAAGTATTGGACTAAGTGGTAATGCATTGTCCTTAATCTTGACTTGAGGATTTGATATTTGCTCGGAGCAAAGAAGGCCTATGCCTGCTCACGAACGGAAAGACAAAGGTTGTGACCCTTTATCCTATATCATGCATATTGCATTGATTGTATGCATTAGTCATTGAATACAATGAAGGGAACGTGGCGTAAGCCCGATCTCGAATATAGATACAGTGAAGGGAACGTGGCGTAAGCCCGATCTCTAATATAGATACAGTGAAGGGAACGTGGTTTAAGCCTGATCTCGAATACAGATATAGTTGATAGGAAGTGGCGAAAGCCCGGCCTTGAATACAGTGAGGGGACGTGGCGAGAGCCTGGCCTCGTATATAGTGAAGGGGACGTGGCAGTGTGCCCGGCCTCGAATATTGATTGCTGCATTGTGATATATGTTTACATGCTTTGTATATATGCATCATATTCCTAAACTGTTGCTACTGGGATTCTCTAGAATCTTATTCTTTCCAAACAACATGTTTAGATAGGGCAAGCGGATCGAGGAACAAGCAAGTGGATAAGGGTGATTTGGACTGCCGGCGGTAGTTTTTGTTAGATATTTTGGTTTTATACTGGACTGGTTATCATTTTGGATAAATGTACATATTGAATAGATCATAGAATTATAGTTTTGTGTAATCCCCGGTATGGATACTGAGATGGGCAATGATGCCTTGTATAATATTTTGGATTAATGTTATTATCCCGGGTTAACGTCAGGAATTGTGCTTACTCTGATATTATACATGTGACAAACCGAACAGGCCTATTGATTTTATGAATGAAATGAATGGAGATCTATTTGTAAAGATGTTTTAAAAAGTTTTTAATTACCCTGGATCTCTTATTTAATTATTAAACGTGTTTAGAAACTGAATCTCAGTCTTGATCGTGGCGGGGGTTATATTTGTGGTATCAGAGCAATTTTCCTGGCATTTATAGGAATTGCTAGGATAGTTGCCCTAATGTATAGCTTGAGTGATTGATGATTGATATAGTTGATTGTATACACATGAATATTCCTGTTATTGATTGGTATATAAGAGTTTAAGGAATATGTGTATACTCTTAATGTGATTTCTGACTGGGTGAATCATTTATAGACTGAAGAGAACAATGGCTCCTACTAGAGTCAGAAGACCGGATCCGGAAGTGGAAGAGCTCAATTATAATCCTCCTGATCCGATGCAAGAGATGATGAGTCTGATAAGAGAACAAAGGGATATGATCCGTGAGCTAAGAAAAGAGCTCAGGGAGGAAAGAGCTAAAAGAAATGAAGAAAGAGGCCAGTTTACTCATAAGGAGACCCAAGAAGAGACCTGACCGGAAGAGACGGCTGAGGGGTCAAATGGATCCCATGAGTCTCCACCTCATACTGAGCATAACCAAGGGTCACACGGGGTACCGGCTCGAAATGATGGAGACCTACATTCTTGGGTTTCTAAATTCTGTAAGCACATGCCTCCTGTGTTCAAGGGAAGATTCGACCCCCAAGCAGCGGAGGATTGGGTAATGAGGTTAGAGAAGATATTCGAGGTGATCGAGTACCCATCAGAGGTGAAAGCAAAACTGGCTATCTATAAGCTAGAAGGAGACGTAGATCAATGGTGGAGAAACATCGCCATGACTATGCAAGCTCGGAATGTCCTGGTGACTTGGGAAGTGTTCCAAAGGGAATTCAATGACAAGTACTTCCCTAAGTCTGTGAGAATAGAGAAAGAGTCAGAGTTTTTGGCTATCAAACAAGGGGATAATGAGACATTTGACGATTACTTGTCCCGGTTCGTTCGCCTATCCCAGTACTCCTCCTATCTCAAGAAAATAGATGACGAGGAGTAGAGTTCTGACATGTTAATTTGGGGTTTGAGGTGTCAATTGAAGAAAAGATTGGCCACCCGACAATTCGATAGGTTCAACAAAGCGGTGGAAGAGTGCCACATCACTGAGAACAACCTGAGGGATATTAAACCAAGTAAGGGTGGTGGTCGCGGTGACACTGGTAAATGGAGTTCATCCCAGAAACGTAAGGGCTAAAGATTCTCATCCAAGGGAGGTGGTAAGAAACCGTACCAAACTGGAGATCGTGGGAATCAGGGACAGTTACCACAGTGGGTATGTCCCCGGTGTAACAAAGCACATACTGGTAGAAATTGTGAGGGGCAATGGGTATGCTAAAATTGCAAGCAGCCCGGACATCTAGCCCATGATTGCAAAGGGCAACCGGCTGAGCCAAGGCTTAAGAGTCAAGGGAGAGTGTTCGCTATGACCCATGAAGAGGTAAGGAAGTCTTCTGAATTGATCCAAGGTAACATTCTTCTAAATAGTAGTTTAATGCAAACTTTGTTTTGTTAGATTCCAAGTTTTGATGATAACAAAAGGATATTGTGTGCAAGTTATGTTTTTACAAGTCTAGACAATAAGTTACGAAGTTACCAAATGCATATAGCAAAGTTTAGAAGAGTTTGCTGTCAGTTTTACTGATGTGCTCAAGCAATAGAGTTAACACTCAAGCATCAACCTCTTTTGCGCTCGAGCACATGCAAGTGTTGGATAGAAAGTGTTTGACAGAGAGTAATTGCTGTCAGTTTTACTGATGCACTTGAGCACTATAACTAACACTCGGGCATCAAGCTGTTTTACACTCGAGCATATGAAAGTATTGGACAGAAAGTGTTTGACAGAGAGCAAAGTTAGAAACAAGATATCAACACTTCACTCGAGCAAAGTTTCTGTACTCGAGTGATGGCCTTATCTGCACTCGAGTCCTAGCGAGTGAGGGACTGTGAGTGTTTGGCAGAGAGTCATGTAGAACAGCGAAGCATAAGCATGCCCGAGTGAGAGTACATGTACCCGAGTGATACATCAGCACCTGCAAGTGGGAAATCTAACTCTCTCAATTCTGACGCAAGTGCTGAAGACAAAGAGTATATTATAGAAGAATATTCTTCTCACTTGAGTAAGAGTAATTATGCTCGAGTGAGGGCCCACATCACTTGCGAGTGCAAAATCACACTCTTGATAAAACAGGGTGCGAGTGTTGTCCAGAGGCATGGCTCATAGTGTAAAATGAAGCAGCACTCGAGTGAGGAGACCCGTGCTCAAGTGAGGACCCACATCACTCGCAAGTGTGAAAATGCACTCTCTCAAAATCCGGGGAAGTGCAAGTGTAAAACTCAAGCAAAAGGAGAAAATATGGTATTACACTCGAGTGAGACATCACAGTGCTCGAGTGATACTCTGCCAGAAGCCAAAACGCACCAGTCTTACAACGTTCAATCTGAATATGGTTTAATGTTATTTATTCATTTTATTTTCACTTATTATTATTATATAACATCATTTAACATGTATTATGAGTGTGATACAGGAGTTTGAACGTTTAAATTAGAAAGACACATAGGAAGTTAAACAACAGCAGACAACATCATTATAACTATCCAAGCGCGTACCTACCGTGTTCAAAGATTTCATACGTACGTATGCCGTTCCACAGTAACATGCCCCACTCCATAATGATTATTATTCAAATGGGCAAAAACAAATGTCTATAAATACAGAGCTCCAGAGACCATAAAAAACAACAAAGTGCAAGAATTCACACAAGCAAATTCACGAGTCTCTGTTATTCATATTTCCTATGTATTCATATCGTTCTTCAATGATTATCATATTTGCTCTATAAGAGAGTCTGTATACACTTCAAATTCTATTTTCATTTGATCTTAAGGTATTGGGACCTTGAGAGGGGAGATTTCCTTACTAGAGAAGCAGTGAGAGAATTCCTAGTAGGACTTTCTGCTCATAAGACTTACAAGATACAAGCAGTAGAGAACGTTGCTACTCGTAAGACTTACAGTGGTGTAAGTAGGAGAGAACATTGCTGCTCATAAGACTTGTATACGTAAGCAAGAGAAAAAGGTCATAGGTTTGTTTTTCTGTACGTAAGACTTGTCTTAAAGGGGAGAGAAATTTCTAGTATTTCTACTCGTAGTCCTTCCATGGACGGTTGTTGTCTTGCGGCGTTCCGAGAGCCTACTGAATCTTGGAAGAATAGTGAAAATCTTAGTAGGTCTTGATCTCTGAGGACAGGACATAGGCCTGGGTTTTGGGTCGAACCAGTATAACTCTCTGTGTGATTATCTTCTCAACTCTACTCTATCTACAACTATTGCTATATCACCACATCAACCGAAAAATTTATCACATCACCCAATCCACCCCCCTCTTGGGTGAAGCTTGCCTCTTTCATGTTTGATTCAGGTGCTAGTCATTCATTTATAGCTTATGGCTGTGTAAAGCGCCTAGGACTATATGTTCATAGATTTCTATTTGATATTATTGTGTCAACACCTATGGGTGCTAAGACTGTGGCTGTGGAAGCTTGTCTGAATAGTGTTATTACAGTCAAAGGGTTTGAGTCTACCATTGATTTGATTTGTCTACCACTTCATCAACTAGAAGGTATTCTGGGTATTGATTGGTTGACAGCGAATAATGTCATGTTGGATTGTGGGAATAGAAAAATAGTTTATCCTACTCCCCGGAGGGATGATAATGTAAACAATAGATTGAATTTCATCTCAATGGCTAAGGCCAAGGAATGTCTGAAAAAGGGATGCCAAGGGTATATGGTATTTTTCTCTGTTCAGGGGGAGTTAAATGAAGCCCTTGAGAGTATCCCGGTAGTGATAGAATTCCCTAAGGTGTTTTCGGATGATCTTGGCGGATTGCCTCTAGAAAGGAAAGTAGAATTTCTAATTGAAGTAGTGCCTGGAGCTGGTTCGATATCAAAAGCCCCATATAGAATGTCCCCTAATGAAATGGTGGAATTAAAGAAACAAATTGAAGATTTTCTTGAGAAAGGGTTTATCCGACCCAGTGTGTCGCCATGGGGAGCTCCGGTGTTGTTTGTGAAAAAGAAGGATGGGAATTTACGGTTGTGTATTGATTACAGAGAACTTAACAAGGTAACTGTTAAGAACAAATACCCTCTCCTGAGAATTGATGACCTGTTAGATCAATTATCTAGTTCGTGTGTATTCTCTAAGATGATCTAAGGTCGGGGTATCATTAGTTGCGTGTGAAGGCAGCGGATATACTGAAGACTACTTTCAGAATGAGATATGGGCACTATGAGTTCCTTGTGATACCCTTCGGATTGACAAATGCACCAGCGATATTTATGGATTATATGAATCATATCTTCCGACCGTATCTTGACCAGTTTATGGTCGTGCTCATTGACAACATATTGATTTACTCCAAGAGTAATGAAGAGCATAAACAAAATTTGAAAATTGTATTGAGAATATTGAGAGAAAAGCAACTCTACGCCAAGCTGAGTAAATGCAAGTTCTGGCTTACGGAGGTGAAATTCCTTGGCCATGTTATCTTACGTGAAGGGGTCTCAGTGGATCTCGGAAAGGTGGAAGCAGTACTTGACTGGAAGAGGCCAGAAACTATTTCTAAGATCCGTAGTTTTCTGGGTCTTGCTGGTTATTATCGGAGGTTCATTTAGAACTTCTCACATATTGCATTGTCGATGACCAAGCTCACGAGAAAGGATCAACCGTTTTTGTGGGATAACAGATGTGAACAGAGTTTCACGGAGCTGAAGGAGAGATTGACTACAGCACCAGTATTGATTATACCTGATCCTTGTGAGGCTTATGTCGTGTACAGTGATGCGAGTAAGTAGGGGTTAGGATGTGTCCTGATGTAACAGGGACATGTAGTGGGCTATGCTTCTCGTCAGCTCAAACCACATGAAATGAATTACCCCACTCATGATCTGGAGCTTGCGGCAATAGTGTTTGCATCGAAGATTTGGTGTCATTATTTATATAGCGTGACAGTGGAATTGTACTGCGACCACAAGAGCCTTCAATATCTGTATGATCAGAAGGAATTGAATATGAGACAGCGGCGGTGGATGGAATTGCTGAAAGATTATAACCTGGAAATCAAGTATCATTCGGGTAAAGCTAATGTCATCACGGATGCTTTGAGTCGGAAGACGGTGCTAGTGGCAGTGATGATGATCCAGGAAAGAAGATTGATAGAGGATTTTCGGGATTTCAATCTCTTGAATGATATCCTGTGTGCCAGTTATGGCGTTGTCCAAGGGGAAAATGACCTGAGGGCTGAAATTGAAGAGCCTTAAAAGCATGATGAGAGAGCCCAGTTCATCCGAGCTTTGATTGAGCAAGGAGGGACTCAGGATTATGATTTGTCACCTAGTGGACTGGTTCGGTACCAGAAGAGAATCTATGTTCCACTGAGGGCTGACTTGAGACAGAGAATTCTTGATAAGGCTCATAAGAGTCAGCATACTCTTCACCTCGGTATGACCAAGATGTAGCACAACTTGAAATCTATATACTGGTGGCCAAGGTTGAAGAGTGATGTGACAAAGTATGTGGCGCGGTGTCTTACCTGTCAAAAGGTGAAGATTGAACACCAGAGACCGCCAGGATTGCTTCAGAGTCCGGAAATTCTAGAATAGAAGTGGGAAAGTGTGACCATAGATTTAGTGGTGGGTCTGCCCAGGATCAAGAACTATGATGCGATCTGGGTGATTGTGGATCGACTCACGAAGTCAATGCACTTTATACCGATAAATGCTAGCTATTCTCCAGATAGGTTAGCAGAAATCTACATCAAAGAGATAGTGAGACTCCATGGTACACCGAAGAACATTATCTCCGATAGAGATCCTTGTTTTACTTCGAGATTCTGGAGGGCTCTACATAAAGCTATGGGTACACAATTAAGGTTTAGTATGGCCTACTATCCTCAGACAGACGGACAGTCAGAGAGGACCATTCAAATGCTAGAAGATATGTTGAGAGCGTGTGTCATAGACTTCAAAGGAAAATGGGATTATTACCTTCCACTAGCTGAGTTTGCTTATAACAAAAGTTATCATGCGAGCATTCAGATGGCTCCGTATGAGGCATTGTATAGAAGGAAGTGACAGTCACCGTTGTGCTGGATAGAGTTGTCTGAGAGAAGTTGTATGGCCCAGACCTTGTTGATCAGACTTCAGAGAAGATCAAAGTTATTAGAAAGAGGCTCCTTGCAGCATAGAGTCGACAGAAGAGCTATGCTGATAAAAGGAGAAGACCTCTAGAGTTTGAAGTGGGGGATCATGTTTTCCTCAGAGCATCTCCGGTTACAGGCATCGGAAGAGCAATCAAGCGAAGGAAATTGAGTCTGAGGTATATTGGTCCATTTGAGATTCTGGCGCGAATCGGACTTGTAGCGTACTTGATAGCCTTATCCCCTAATTTAAGTAGATTGCACGATATGTTCTATGTCTTGCAACTCAAGAAGTACCAACCGGACCCTGAAGATATTATTGAATATGAAGAGATTGAATTGCATGATAACTTCACTTATGCGGTTGAGCCAGAGAGAATCATTGATTGTGAAGAGCGGCGGCTCAGACATCGAAGATTACTGTTTGTGAAGGTGGTCTGGAAGGGAATGTCTCCAAGAGAAGTAACTTGGAAAGCGGAAGCGAACATGAAGAAAAGATTTCTTGAGTTTATGCCTAATGATGTGTAATCAATTTCGAGGGCGAAATTTATTGAACGGGGGAGAAATGTAACACCCCAAATTTTGATTAAGGGCTAATAAGAATTATTGAGAATGTAATCGTGGATTAAAGTTGAATAAATGTGTAATTATGACAATATTAATTAATATGACATAATTATTGAAAATTGGAAGGATGGAATTATTTGTCATAAATTAGTGATTAAGGGAGAAATTTATTTCCAGCTAAGATAAAATGAGATGTGTAACAAAATGGCTAATGGAGGGATTAAGTGATTAATTGTGGTTTACTTTATAAGAACCAATAAAGATGTGACATGTGGCAAAAGTTGGTGTGAAGGTTGAGGAGTTGAGAAAGTCAAATGGGTAATATTTTAATGATTTTCTCTTCTCTCTCTCCCCCTCTTTTGGGGCTGGACATGGAGGGAGTACCATCATCATCATTTCTCATCCATCTCTCACACTCTTCTCCCTCTTTCTTCTTCCATTTCCAGCGCCATTGGAGCTTAGGAGAGAGAAAGAAAAAGCTTGTGAAAAAGGTAAGTAAATGGCCTCCATTGCTCAAGTTCTCTTCTTTAATGTTGCTCCTTGCATTAAGAGCTTCAATTTGATGGTCATAGTTTGGCATTTAGGGCTAGATTGAGTTCTAAAGGAATTGTGAAAGTTGGAGAATCAAAAATTTCCTTTGAGAAAGTTGTTAAGGTGAGTTAAAGGAACCTATCTATCTAAGTTTTATGCCATTTGAATTTGGTTCGAATTTCTGGAATTTATTAGCCATTTTTGAAAAAAATGATGATCATTGGACATTTGGCATGTTGTTGGTATGGAAATGGTATATTTGGAATGTGTATGGATAGATAGGATTCATTGTAGAGTGAATGATTGAGTTTGGAATGTTGGAAATTTAGTGTTTATTGTTGCCAAAGACCAAAGCATGATAATGGAGTAGGAATTTGGATATTCTAATGGTTTTATTGGATTCCTTGAGTGATTTCATGTGGGGATAGCTTTGGTTGAGGTTTTGGGTTCATTGGTAGCCTTTGGTATAAATTCTAGAAAACTGTCATTTTGTCTGCGTTTTCTGGGTTCTGATATGGTCACTCGAGTGATCTGGGGCTCACTCGAGTGAGGGATGAACATCACTCGGGTGTGGTTGGGTTCCACTCGAGTGATTTAGTGAAATTCTTCGTTTTTCCTTCAGTCTTGGTGTTTCACTTCTGCAAAAGTGCAAGAGTGTGCCTTTACACTCGCAAGCATTCCATCTCACTCGAGTGCAAAGGCCAGTGCTCAAGTGCTCCCCTTCCTTTGAAATTTCTGTTTGCTCTCGGGTTCTCACTTCTTGGAATTCACTCTCTAGTGCTCAAGTGAAGCATTTAGCTATCACTCGAGTGAGGTCCAATGTGCTCGAGTGTCCCTGTCTATGAAAAGTTCTTGTGCTCTAGGGTGCTCACTCACTATCTTTCACTCTTTGATACCCGAGTGTAGGCCATACCACCACTCGAGTGAGGCGTCTTCACTCGAGTGTCAGTGCCCCATCACTCGAGTGAGGCCATCTTCACTCGAGTGAATCAGTGAAAAATGTCAGTGTTTGTGCTTCCAAAAGGGGATCCCTGGGGTAGTTCTTCTAACCCTTTAAGGCTTTTGTTAGAAGTATATATGAGTGTTAAAGAGACAGTAATGATAACCAATTTAAGTATTGTGAAGATATTAAGTATTGGACTAAGTGGTAACACATCATCCTTAATCTTGACTTGAGGATTTGATATTTGCCCGGAGCAAAGAAGGCCTGTGCCTACTCAAGAACGGAAAGACAAAGGTAGTGACACTTTATCCTATATCATACCTGTTGCATTGATTGTATGCATTAGTTATTGAATATAGTGAAAGGAACGTGGCGTAAGCCCGATCTCGAATATAGATACAGTGAAGGGAACGTGGCGTAAGCCCGATCTCGAATACAGATACAATTGATAGGAAGTGGCAAAAGCCCAACCTTGAATTCAGTGAGGGGACATGGCAAGAGCTCTGCCTCGTATACAGTGAAGGGGACGTGGCAGTGTGCCCGGCCTCGAATATTGATTGCTGCATTATGATATATGTTTACATGCTTTGTATATATGCATCATATTCCTAAACTGTTGCTATTAGGATTCTCTAGAATCTCATTCTTTCCAAACAACATTTTTAGACAGGGCGAGCGGATCGAGGAACAAGCAAGTGGATAAGGGCGATTAGGACTGCCGGCGGTAGTCTTAGTTAGATATTTTTGTTTTATACTGGACTGGTTATCATTTTGGATAAATGTACATATTGAATAGATCATAGAATTATAGTTTTGTGTAATCCCCGGTATGGATACTGAGATGGGCAATGATGCCTTGTATAATATTTTGGATTAATGTTATTATCCCGGGTTAACGTCAGGAATTGTGCTTACTCTGATATTATACATGTGACAAACCGAACAGGCCTATTGATTTTATGAATGAAATGAATGGAGATCTATTTGTAAAGATGTTTTAAAAAGTTTTTAATTACCCTGGATCTCTTGTTCAATTATTAAAAGTGTTTAAATGCTTAATCTTGGTTTTGATCGTGGCGGGGGTTACACAAAACATTAAACTTTCAAACACCCATACAGGTTATATCCTAGACATATCCCAATTCTCACTTTATCACCCATATTTTAGAAAGAGTTTTTGGTTGTGTGGCCTATGTTCATAATAAGTCAGGTGGCAAACTAGATCCTCAAGCCTACAAATGCATCTTGTTAGGCTACGCTAGCACAAAAAAAGGGTACATATGTTATTCTCCTCTCATACACAAATTCTTTGTTACCATGGATGTTACTTTTAACAAGACACAAAGCTTTTATTAGAAAACACCCATTTAGGGGGAGAACGAGGGTGAATGGAAGTTTTTGAGCCCTACACATGTCAGTATTAACACCAACAATTATCCAAATCCCTTGCTTACATATTCATCCTAGCTCTTGAGTTAGACCACCAACAAGATACTGATCACAAAATAGTGATCCAAGATGCATAAACTAGTTCCGATCCTAATCCTAGCATAGAGTATACTGGAGTAGAACAAGAGATAAGTACAGGCAATTCATCTGAAATTCCCACTAGTACTGAGCAGCGTCAAGATTCAACTCTAGCTTCAGTTCCTGAGGATCTTGGATGGCCCATTGCTTGGAGAAAAGGGGTCAGGTTATGTATTCAGCATCCTATTAGTCATTTTGTTTCATATGACAAGTTGTCTCCCTCCATACAGTGTTTTGTTACTAAACTTGATAATGAAAGGTTACCAAATAGGTTTAATGAAGCAACTAAAGACCCATATTAGAGAAGAGAAATTGCACAAGAGCTAGATGCCTTGTAAAAAAATCAAACATGGAAAGTCATAAAATTACCACCTGGAGAAAGGGCCATGGAGTGCAATTAGGTGTTTACAAAGAAATACAATTTGGACAGGACAATCAATAAATATAAGACAAGATTAGTGGTAAAAGGATACTCTTAAACCTATGTTATTGACTACCAAGAAACATTTACCCCTGTAGCAAAGTTAAATACCATCAGAATACAATTATCATTGGTAGTAGTCCTAGACTGGCTTCTTCACCAGCTTGACATGAATGATGTTGTGTTGTATCTTGATTGTCAAATGCTTAGTCACATGATGGTTTGTTTAGTATGCTTTGTGAACTTGCATATGTTATCATGGACTGTTGTTACTACTGAGATTCTCTCAAATTTCACCCTTTCCCTTAAATGTCCTATAGAGAAAGCAAGCAGCTTACGGGGCAAGCAGGTACTGATTTAAGAGAAATAAGAAGGTGGAGAAGAAGAAATAATTTATGTTGGTTATCTTTATTCTAATTTTGATTAGACTTAGGTATTTTTGTAGCCTCATGTGGCTACATGATTTGTATATATATGTATATACATAATTATAATGAAGTTAGTATTTGTAGTTATATAAGTAGGGTAGCATGGCATGCGTAGTATGGGGTAGTTTTAGTTGATCAATTTTACATAATGAAACGGTAATTACATCAAGCCCAATAATTGAACTAGGATTTGGCAATTGTATGTTAAGGGCCCATAGTTTAATCATCAATATACTAGTATATGAGCAAAGAAGCACTCTGATAATAATAAATGAACCTAAGGATTGATGAGTCTTAATGAAGTTGTTAACCACTGTATAACTAGCTTTGAAAGTTTTAAATTTTTCAAAAAAGTCCATTCAATTATAAGTTTGAACTCTGTGTTTGGGTAGGAATTTTAAATCATTTTCAAAGGTATATTTGTCCCAGGATTGAAGCCTGACTTAGTGGTTCAAATTCATTATATAAAAGCTGATATGATAACTATGGAATTAGGGTGTCACACTTGCTAGTATCAGAGCAGAGGTTCAGACAATAGGTTAGAATACTCTGCTCGTATGAAAAATATATATTCTGATGAATTGATTAGTGACAAGATTTAGTGATACTTTTCAAGAAATTAGAAAGAAAATGAATGCTTTAGAGGATTAAAGTTATGAATTGGAGCCCTCAATTAAATCACTTAGTATGATGTATATATCTGTTTATCAATCACTATAGTAGTGATAGCTATATTCTGCAGGAAGGTAGAAACAAAGTTTGAAAGGATGCTTTTCCTAGTTAATTAAAAGTAAAAAAAGAACAGTGACTTAGAAATTAGAAACCTTTAATTAAAGGTTAGAGTGCATAAATGTATGATGTTCAAGGCCTATGAACTTGAAATTTTATGGCTGAAGATGTATAAGTATTATATTATTTTTTCTTCAAATTATTAAGTAAATTTTCTAAGATATTAGGGTGTGTTTAATGACTCCAATATAATTATTGCTAAGTTGTGGATTTTTCAAAATTTTGATTGAGGAGCTGTTCAAAACATTTTTGAGGTTAGAATGCTTATAATTTTGTAAATATTTGAAGGTTGAGGTATAAGAATAATTTTAGGAATGTCCAAATGATTAGAAAACATGTTTGGAAAACATGTTGGGAATGCCCAAATGTTGAGGTATTAGAATAAAGGGCATTATGCTTGTAAAATTAGTTGATGATTATTTTAGGCCAATTAAAGATGCTATTAGCTACTGTATTAAAGATAATATATTGTAGCTTAATTGCCTTAGACTATGAATCATACAAGCTCATGCTTAAAGGTTTGTAAATGATATTGGTGAAAAGAGTTGTTAAAGATGTGTGTTAAGCTAATGTTTTGAGTTGATATGTTATTCTCATATGGTTTAAAGAGTGCTTAGAAGCATGGAGATGATGACTTAAGCATTGATCTTTAATTCAAAACATTTCTATTGTAAGTAAGTGCTGCTCAAAGAAGTTAATTTGATAATGTTAGGAAAACTTAAGGAGTATTGGTTGTTTTGATGTTTCTCCATGATAAATAATTGTCTTAGTTAAATAAATGATGTTCAAAGGCATATAGTGTGATATACAGTGCTATATGGTGATTTTTAAATATGATCATATGGTATTGAAGGTTTAAGTCTTGTGATTGGGAAATTGAAAATAGTTTCTAGATTATATAGTGATGTTGTTTGAATATGTTGAAAGTTAAATTAGAAGTTATACAGATTGATTCGTAGCATACATGTTGGGTATGACTAAAGAAAAATGATTTTTGACCCAATTGATTTTGAGGCTCTAGATGGAGTTATGAATTTAAAAGTTAGGCATATATTCAATGAGTTAATTGGAATGTAGGAAAAGTATGATATATCGCTCTTTAAATGATAATTGAAAGCATTTTGAGATCGTGAGATTATAGAAAGATGTCATGTGATGTTTCCATATTTGAAATAAATGTCTTAACTATCTAATCAATGGTTCAAAGTATTAAAAGGATGATTTGGATATTGTTAGTGTTGCTGAAAGTTTTCATGAATGCTAGACATAGTACTGTCAAATGATTTAGAGATTGTAGTGGTATTTAGAAGCTCCTATGGAGCAAGTTGAGTTAGAGGTAGAAGTATGTGCTAGGTGTCTAACCATATATATATGCTCCCTAATGATACTTAAGAGAACTCAGACAAACATTGAATCTAAAAGGTAAGATTCGTACAGATGAAGATTCAATGACTGCAGGTTGGCAAAAATGATATGTATGAGAGTTCTGAAAGTTATTAACTGCTAAACCTAGTATAGAGAAAGATCTTGGTCATAGAGTATTTTCTTAAAAATATTGATTGGGAGTTAGCCCTCTAACAAAATAGAGTTGTAGATAGAGTAAAGAATAATAGAGTTGATGTTGCTTTAATAAAGGCAGCATGCCCTCCTAGAGAAAGAAAGGGCAGCCAAAGCAAAGCAAGCAGAGTCAGTCATACTCCAAATATAATTAAGTAAAATAAAGAGCAAAGGGTAGCCAAGAATTATGGTCTTATGCCCAAGAAAGATAATAGAAAATATACCAATGGCTAATGAATTCCCTGAAGTCTTTCCAGAAGACATAAGTGGATTACCATCAGTTAGGGAAATGGAGTTTGCAATTGAGATCATGCCTGGAGTTGGACCTATATCCAAAACCCCATACAGAATGGCTCCAAATGAAATGGTGGAGTTAAAGAAGCAAACTAAGGAGCTGCTAGAAAAAGGGTTTATATGACCTAGTGTATCGCTATGGGGTGCTTCGATGTTGTTTGTTAAGAACAAAGGAGGAAGCCTGAGACTGTGTATTGATTACAGAGAGTTGAGTAAGGTGGCCGTCATGAACAAATACCCACTTCTTAGAATTGTTGATCTCTTAGATTAGTTATCTGATTCCTGTGTATTCTCAAAAATTGATCTAAGTTTAGGATACTATCAATTACGAGTGGAAGTAGATTATGTGTCGAAGACAGCTTTCAAAACTAGGTATGGGCACAATGAATTCCTAGTAATGCTATTTGGATTGACCAATGCACTTGCCATATTCATAGATTACATTAATCAGATTTTTTGACAATATCTAGACCACTTTGTAGTGGTCTTTATAGATGACATTCTAATATACTCAAGGAGTAAATAAGAGCATAAAGAGCACTTAAGAATAGTGCTAGGAATCTTGAAAGAAAAGTGACTCTATGTGAAGCTGAGTGAATGTGAGTTTTGGCTTTCAGAGGTCAAATTCTTGGGCCATGTTGTCTCATAGAATAGGGTCTCAGTAGATCCCAATAAAGTGAAAGCAATAAAAAACTAGAAGAGGAAAAAAATTGTTATAGAAATACACAGTTTTTTTGGGTCTAGCCGGTTATTACAGAAGGTTCATTCAGAGCTTCTCTGGAATCGTCTTGCCATTGACAAAGCTCACTCGAAAGAATCAGTTGTTTATATGGGATGACAAATGTGTGAGCAGCTTTCTAGAGCTAAAGGAGAGGCTGACACCCACACCAGTGTTGATTATCCCCGATCTAAGGTAGAGCTATATGGTCTACAGTGATCAAAGCTACCAAAACTTAATTAAGCACCGCAAGTATATAGGTCATGAAAATAGTAAGTGGCAAATCAAGGTCATCCTATAGAAACTCAATCCAACTAGTAATTATTCATTAAATTTTCTTGTTTTATTTAAGTTGAATAAATCAGAATTGTTTTCAATATGAGTGAAAAAAAGTTAAATAAGAAAAAGAAACTAAGAATAACAAAGACTTTTCACAAAGAACAAATTCCAATGTCAAAATGGACACCCTAAAGTCACTAATCTCTTATTTGTTTGTTAGATTTTATCCCCATTAAATTAATTTTAACTTAATAAGCTAATCTAAAGTATTAATGTTGATAAATGCCTGTCAGTCTATTTATATACCTATCTCAATTGGCTACAATTGCCTATATGGCACTAGGTAATCGTTTAATAATAGAATTTTGGATATATTTCTGTATTCTTTTGTTCGTTATATATTATAAAATATAATTTTATATTATTCAATTTCTAATAAATATTTGCCATCTTCATGTGTAAAGGTTTGAATTGATGATACAAAAGAAAAGTTAAACACTAACATACCTTATTGATATAATGGCTTCTCTCTACTAATCATTCCATATGACCATATGACATATAGAGTTCGGTCAAAAGGAGTTGTTTCTGTCAAAGGAGATGTATATAGTTATGGGATTTTGCTAATGAAAATGTTTACAAGGAGTTGTTCAAGGATTAAGTTTGAAAAATTGGGTGAGCTGCTCCACACCACATTCCATCATGAATACTATAGATGTCAATTTGCTACACGGAGAAAATCAAAATACTGATAATATACTACCTTATATGTCATCAATTTTTGAGTTAACATTACATTGCTTCACTGAATTACTAGAGGTACGACTTACTATGATTGATATTGTAGCATCAATGAGAAAAATCAAGTCTTTTTTATGGAAAATGCTTGAGACACCACTAGTTGAATAATTGTTAAATCAAATTTTAGCTACTGTTTCTTTAACTTTGTGATTGTTTTTCCAAGTAATCTTGTAAATTTGAGTGATTCTATATATCCTGTAATAATATATAAAGTATTTGAAATTTGAAATTTTCTAAGTTGATTATATTAGTTTTGGATTTCTTCATTTTTGTTTTTCATTTTGGGAAAATATATCTGTAGGTCTTTATATTTTTCATTAGTTTTGAATTAGATCCCTAAAATTTTATTTCCCTTTTTTATTGTATTTTATGTTTCTGCCATTAGATTTGTTAGCCCCTAAAGTAAAAAACTACTAAATAAAGCCTAACAGTGTTAGAAAGAAAGAAAATTGCATTTTGGTGCTCCCTCATCGATTTTCAACCCAATCTTTCACTCATAAGAGTGACCACCAATTCATTTTTCTTGAAAACCTATCACAAATAATTAAAATATTAATTAAGAATGAAAAAACATTTTATATTTTCAGGGTCATTGCAAATTTACACGCGCACTCACCTACTTACCGATTCCTTAGAGTAAGGTGTCATTCTCTCACTTGATAAAGTACTATAGTGTCACGGTTTGCTATGACAACTTACTTTTGAATAAGAGCTTATCCTTTGGCTACCTAAATACCACAACCAGCCTTTATAATTTCACTTATTTGCGTCAATTCACTAACAATACTCCTCAATCATAAAATAAATTCCTTTATAAAGCAACACCCAATTCAATTCAACAATAATGCACCTCCACCTCCAAGGCATTCTCACTTTTTGCATTCACAACAATTTCATAACATTTCTACCTTAATTCTTATTTGATGTCATGAACTGGATTTGGACCATAAGAAGGGTGGGCTATTGGGTCATAGTTTATTTGGTTGGGCCCACAAGAAGTGGACTACCAATGAAGAGTCAAGGGGTTTGAAGACTCACTCACCCTCCTCTTGTGTCTTCTTCCCTTCTACAAATTATGTGATTCCCTTTGCAACTCTGTGGTTGGCCCTTCGCCTATGTTTTGTGTTCTTATTTACTTAGCTCTGTAGCTTCTCTTTTATCTTATGTTGATAAACACAAGTATGTCTCTATTGAGAATTATCATTAAGTATCGTTAAATTTTATTGCATTGAGTTATTTCTTGGAATTAAGTTTTTAAGATCATAACCTTTGACTCTTAACTAACAATTCCAAGAAAGCTTTTAAAATAATATCTCTTATATTACTCTAACGACTTGGTAGGGTGAAACTAATCAAGGGTACATTAGTCATTGCAAGGTGTTAGCTTTAGTTATAACTCTTTTCTTTCAAGCATTTCGACAAACAATTGATCAGCATTTTATAGTATATTCATTGAACAACTCCATTGCCTATAAATCCTTTCCCAAACAACATCCATACGTGCATTCAAATTTTACCAATCACTTAGAGTAACAATGACATAAGCTACATCAAATCCCTAAATACCCAATCCATTAAAACATGATAGAAGTAGAAGGCATTAACATCTATCAACCATGGAGATATAAAGCAAAGAAAAGATGTCGAAAATACCAATAAGATGGAATCCCAATTCCCTACATTTTTTTTGTCAGAACCATAGCACTATTCCCCTGTTCACAAGTTTAGAAGGGTGAAGGAAGATAGTGAAATATCAAGACTGATAGGCATGAGCTTATAGTGGCAATGAAGCTCAAATTATAAATTTGATGGAAGGCATTATATGCATGCTTTGGAGAATCCTCATCTTATTTGATACATGCCAATTTTAGATGTAGAGATAAAATAAAAATTGTTATACTAATAGATAGCTATTTGTATAACAAAAATGCTACAAAGTTCAATCCAAAAATGCAACAGTAACATTCTATTTTTCATAAAAGATATTGTTATAATCAAATATTGTGCTCCGAGTAGTATCGCCTACTATGCTTGTATTTTTTTTCTTTCTTTTGTTGGTTTTTTTGTTTTATGTCATCAAAAAAATAATAAGTAAGGTTACAAAAGGGGAAAAACGGAACATTGAAACAAAATTGAAAATTAAGAAGAGGCATCTCGACATAGGTTTAGAATTCATAGATAAAAGCAAATCGATATCCATTATCTTAACATCAAAGCTGTTAACCTTTTTAAGTTATGGAATTTTGGAGACTATTTTTGAGCCCAAAGCTTGTTGAGATGATTCTTCCATCAATTTATTCAATATGTTGACTGATTATTGATTAAGATTTAATGTTTGCCTGATTAGTATTTTTATGGGCCCTTCTTATGAGCTTCCACCATGAGATT
This sequence comes from Inga oerstediana, assembly GCA_963210345.1. Taxonomy (NCBI): domain Eukaryota; kingdom Viridiplantae; phylum Streptophyta; class Magnoliopsida; order Fabales; family Fabaceae; genus Inga; species Inga oerstediana. The sequence goes on along the minus strand of OY723400.1, from coordinate 69,446,705 downwards.
CTTTAGATAGCATGTTCCATTCCCATTGAAAATGATGTTCAAATACACTCTATTTTTTGGGAATGGAAAAACAGAGGTAAACCAAGTTTTCGTGAAACTTCTTGGTCATGTGAAAATTTGAAACAAAGCTACACTAATTTAATAATTTTGCAAAGTTGTGTAAAAAACACTGATAGATAGACGTTAAATTGTCTCTACAAATTCGGATTGCCGTAACCACCTTATATAAAATCATATAAATATAGAGTTGTACAATTATTTATTATTATTGCAAGAGATATTTTCCATAGCATTAAAAATAAAATTATTTTTTTTGACAAAAAAAATGAAATTATTTTCTTATAAAAAATAAATTTTTTTTACATTTATTTTAAAACATAAATTCACCATTATCTATTTTTATTTCCTTCCTTCAAATATAATATTTATCTAACAATTTACGAGTGATAAACAATCCAGGCGTAAGTTTCATATTTCAAATATTACATAAGAAAACACGTTTCAATTACTACTTTTATTGCTTTCCGTCTTAATTAATTATTACTAGTATTTGTAAATATATGGTAAGAAATGGCTTACATGAACCTTGTGTACCAGCTAATTTATGCACTGACCAATGAAATTATAACATTTTAAATAATTTCAGAGAAATACTTACATATTCTCAGAGCACCACTTTATTTATACTCTGACTAATTAAAATATAACAACTTATCTTATTTTAATCCTATATGGCAGATGAGTCATCTAAAGAAATTCAGATTTTATAATTTTGAAAAACATAAACTTTATAATTTATAAAAACAAAAGAAGCAATTCCTTCCCATGAGTTATTGTTTTTTAAAAATCATAAAATTTGAATTTCTCCAAATGACTCATATGCCATATAGAATTAAAATAAGATGAATTATTATATTTTAATTAGTCAGAGTATAGTTGAATTGGCACTCTGGAAAGGGACAATTCCAAAAAACTACATTGGAAAATGGAAAAGGATATTTCAGTACAACGAAAATGGGAAAGGACAATTTAGGCGGGTGTCAGATTTTCAGAGGAATCTGTCATTTTGAAATATCGGCCAAATTACGAAAATGCCCTTCACCCCTTCATTCCCCACTTCAGAATAACAACATGATCATCGCAATTAACAACTCCAGATTCGCCATTAACAACTTCAATTCTTTTTTGACAATTAAAAAGTTCCAGGCCAATAACAACACCTATCTCTTAATTAACAACTCCGGATTCGACATTAACAACTCCAATTTCTTCTTTCACACTAAACTAGTTTCAGGGCCAATAACAACATCTATCTCGCCATTAACAACTTCGGATTCGATATTAACAACTTCAATTTCTTCTTTCACACTAAACAAGTTTCAGGGCAAATAACAACACTTATCTCACCATTAACAATTTCGGATTCCACATTAACAACTCCAATTTCTTCTTTCACAATTAACAAGTTTCAGGGCTAATAACAACACCTATCTCACCATTAACAACTCCGGATTCACCATTAACAACTCCCATGTTGTTATTTCGACTGAGGGCTGAAGGGCATTTTCGTAATTTGACAGAGATTTCAAAAGGACAAATTCCTCTGGAAATCTGACACCCGCCTGAATTGTACATTCCCATTTTCATTGTATTAAAATGTCCTTTTCCATTTTCCAATATAGTTTTTTGGAATTTTCCCTAATAAGCAACCATGCTCTCCCTCATATCTAGTTTGAAGCAAGGAAACTTTTTGTTTCAAGCACAACCTTTAAACTAGTATCAAAGATAAGCATATCATCCACATAGAAGCAAATAATCACACAATCATTATTCACAGCTTTTATATAAACACATCTTTCTACTTCAATAGTAGATAAACCACAACTTATTAAAACTTGATCTAATTTCTCATGCCACTATTTGGGTGATTGTTTTAAACCATATAATGACTTATTTAATTTGCAAACTTTGTGTTCTTGCCTAGGAACAATACATCCTTAAGGTTGAACCATATAAATTTCCTCTTCTAAATCACCATTTAGAAACGCTATTTTAACATCCATTTGATGAATAATAAGATTATGAATTGATGCTAAGGAAATTAGGACTCTAACAGAGGAAATCCTGGTTACAGGCGAGAAGGTATCAAAATAATCAATATTTTCTTTCTGGCTAAATCCTTTGGCAACTAATCTAGTTTTATATTTGTCTATAGACCCATCAAGAAAGTATTTTTTCCTAAATACCCATTTATACCCAATAGGTTTTGCTCCTAAAGGCAAGTCTATTAAAACCTAAGTTTTATTTTAATTCAAAGAGTCGATCTCGGCTTTAATAGCTTCTTTCCAAAACTTTGCATCTAGAGAAGAAACATCTTCATAAAAATTCTTAGGTTCGTTTTGCACTAAGTATGTGTAAAAATCATCTCCAAAAGATGTTTCTTTTCTTTGTCTTTTACTTCTCCGTAAGTTTTCAACCACATCTTCATTTAAATTTTGTTTAGAAAATTGTTCAACTCTTTTAGGAATATGCTCAACTTTTAAAGGAAAAATAATAAAACAAGGCACTCCCTAGGGGTATTCAAATCCCGGGATGGGACCGGGATCACCCATTCCCAGTTCCCGTCCCGGGGGGTAGCCGGGACTGGGAAGTCATTCCCGGTCCCGATCCTGGGAAATTCCCAGTATAACCGGGATCGGGAATTCCCGATACCGGGATCGGCAATTCCCGGTTTTAATAATATTATTATATTAGTTAAATTTTTTATAATCTAGTTTTTAAAATGATTATTTAACACCTAATAAGGTCATAAAAATCACACAAATTGAGCTAGAATTGAAGAATAACATATTATTATTATTATTATTATTATCATCATCATCATCATCACATTCATCATTTTTGTTATTATCTTTATACATTATATAGTTAGGATTAGTATCACAATATATTCGATTTAACTCTATTTAACTCTAACTAAATATGTGATATACATTTTATCAAATGATAACTTAATTTATGGGGTAAAAAATACACAAATAAAAGAATAACTTATTTTTTAAGGAAAAAAATAAAAAAATTGGGATGAGAAATTCCAGGGATAAAATGTCCAGGACCTGGTCGGGACAACCGGGACCGGAACACTTTGAACACCCCTAGCACTCCCTATGAATGTGCAAAAGCCAAATACTAATATATCATATTATGCTGGACCTTCCTCAGACTAAAATAACTTTGTTGACAACATTGGGAGTTCAATATTAGGAATACTTTGTTTGATATGTTAGAGAATAATATCATATTTTATTTAACATTGGCAACACTGTTTATTTTATTTAATATTCCTCAGACTAATATCTCTTGTTTATTTGCAAATTTTGGGGGCAACTTTGGTGTATTGGTACCAACCCAATACAACAGTTCAATCTTAAGAGATATTTCCTGCTAACATTGTGAGTACATCATGATGGAGTTTTCTCAAATTCAATTAGCAGATTGCAGAGAAAATAAGACAAGTGTTCTCAAATTTGTTTGATTGATTAGAAAGAAATTCAGATAAGTTTTAATCCCAATCTCTATTTTTTTTATTTGATTTTCATTTGTGAAAATTATTCATGAGTTGCTATATGAATAATTTGATTAAGAAAAATGATTTGGGAAAATCTGCAATGAGCATGGCTTTATTATTTTAATTTGAATTCTGTATTGATTTTTGGATATTGGTGGAACTATTTTATTTTCTTCATTTTCCAATAATTATTGTCGGTTTTTCTCATGGGAGAAAAGTCCCAAAGTTGATTCAGTTTTGCAGAACTTGTACTGGTCTTGTATATACCATAGCCTTAAAAAAAAAACAAACCAAGAAAGCCCCATTTGCATGGGGAAACACGATTAAGTTGATTCTGTTTGGGATTTGATTCAATATCCATGTGTCATGTGTGATTGTTTTATGCAAATGATCCCAATATTACGTTCCAGTTTCGGGATCAAATCAAATGACTTGGGATGAATTGCTTTTGGGGGCAACTTTTGGTGGAATCAATGTTAGAGAATGATTGCTTTCCAATGTCAATCTCTACAACAAAAATCAAAGGTCCCTGGAATTTTCTGTGACTAAATCCAGATGAGATGTATTGGGCAACAGGCTTTCAGCCTGCACGGGCACTTAAAAGGAGACAAGAGAAACAAGGGTAGAGTGTGGATGCGGCTGGTGTAAGCACAAGAAAAGAAAACATGTTGGTCCGATGATAATCAATCGAGAACGGAGGGGGTGAATGTATATAAAGATAATGTTGAAGGCGGGCCATGATCATTATTGTCATGGATAAGTACCCAATTTTCCCTCCAACCGCACTCACTTTAATATCTATGAGGCCACATTTATCCACATAAGAATCGTGTCTTGGAAAATTTAGATTGACGATTGAGAATAAACAGATAAGCAAAACGACTTGTCATTTTGCATCTCGGTCAAGAGGCAGAAAAGAATGTCTTTCCATGTTTTAATGGATGCAGTGCAACTGTACGGAAAGATAATGATGATGATGTAGAAGAAGAAAGGCAACAGATCATCTAAGAAAACAGATGATGAAAGAATACCATATTTCTTTAATCAAACCGCAATAAGGTACGCCTCCAATATTTTAAAATATTAATAAAAATATTGGTGGGCATATATAAAAGATTAATCACGCCGTTATAAGCCTTCAATTAGTGTGTCGGTTAAAATTAAAACATTATTTAATTATTTATGTTGATATCTGATTTTCTAGCCAGTGATGAAATTATTTCCGTTGAAGGCTTTCTTATAAATGAATATATTATTTGGATTAATAGAGTAGTTACTAAATCTCCTATTATCTCTCCTTAACTAAATCTCTTGTTATTTCCCTTATTAATTATTTTAATGAGGATATGATGAATATTGAATTAGACAAATAAAGGGTTTTTCTCTCCTCACATTTTTTTTAATAACCATTTATTGCCGTTGCTAATTGCGAAATTTGTGGTTGGCAACCCAGTTTAATATTGTTAACTTGGAGGAGATTTTACATTATATTTAAGTATGTATGTTTAGTCGGTAGTATCATAGTTAGTCGTACATGATTTCTTGAGCACGAAAGACTATGCTACTAAGCTACAGATTGTTTATAATCCGGCAAGATTTATGCACTTGTAATCTAATTTTTTATAGTGATGTTGGTTATGCGTTGTTATGGGTATATATATAATATTGAGTATTGGCATTTATAAACTTTCAAATAATTTAGTGGGTAGAAAATTCTAATTTAACTAGAATGGAGGAGGATTATATGGTGATATTCTAATTTAATTAGAATTACTATTGAAAAGTTGTGAGATATTTCTTGAAATATTTAAAAGTGTGGGGGTGTCTAAGATGTGGAGGCATTTTTAAAAAAAAATATTATCATTTTGGTTCAAGAAAATATGTTGAAAAATTATAAATTGCCATGTGATATGTGTTATGTTATTTGCTATCTATGGCTTGAAACAAGCATTGAAATAATCTTGGCATGAAAAATCTAGTCATCTATATGATGTATATATTTGTGATTTTCATGATCTGTGAATATTCATTTATCTTGATATAACATGCATGATTATTGTAAACACATACTGAATTTTAATGTGGATAGCATACATGGTCATGTATGATATTATGAGACTTCATATTTGATTTTTAATTGAAATCATGAGTGAATGAAAAAAAAAATGATTTGGAGCATTGAGATCATAAAAGAATAATAATGACATAAGAGAAATTTACCTAAACTTGGCAAAAAAAATTTACCTAAAGATTGGTTTTAAGAATCAATATGTAAATATTCTTTATGATGCTAATATGCTACTCGAAATGATTTTAGTGCTCAATCAATATATGCACAAATTGTTGAGAATTTGTAGCACCGATAAATGTTAATCCTGTGACATAACAGAAGAAGTGTGGAGATTGAGCATATATAAACTCTCATGAAGAGAAAGAAATAGTTAAGGGATGTCATAAATGATGGCATCATGTATGATGGATTCTCGTTGTATTGATATGCATAGATGGCAACTGAAATTCAACTTATATGTGGAAATCCACTGGTTATCATTGACCTTAGTGGTGATAGAAAATAAAATATTATGTGAGTTAGAATTGATAACTCTGAAAATGGATGGAATGCTAAGAATGTTGAAAATCTCTTAACAAATATTTTGGTATAAAACTTACACTAAGTGTCGATGATATGTGCTTGCTAAATATGGCAATAACCATTGTAAAAAGAACAATGATGTAAGTGAAAATTGTTTGAGATATGATATGATAAATCTAGCTTAAGAATTTGTGATGGAATCATCTCAATCAATTTGGTGAGGTCAATAATAAACCTATCGGCCGTTAACAAAACCCTGTAGGATGAAATAAATTAGTTGAGGGGAATGGAACTAAAGCCAGCTACTAATTGACAACGATGGCAACCCAACCTTTATGATGGGTGATCCCATAAAGAAGGTTCAATGGGTAAGAACAAGTCGTTCGTTAGTTCTGACTAGTACAAATATATTTTACATTCCTTCCTATGACACTTTGAATGTGCTAGACTGCATTATTGTAGGTTGAGTAAAGCTCTTAATGATTTCAAAGTTCAACGAGGTAGTGTGCATACTGCAGGCATACTTACATGAAATCACCTCTATGAATGTGGATTGTGGCCGCTACTATGAGATCTTGGCAAAATCTCTAGAGCATTCATTACGCACCAGGCATGCGCTTGGCCGACATAACATGCAAAACTGTCGTTGACAGTGGAAATGTTAGGATATAATTTGACTCTTAATACCTCTGATAAACACCAAGATTTGTTAGTTCATAGAAGCAGGCTTCACTGACACTTTTGTGTACCACGTGTTATTAGTCTAGGTCTGATTCATAGTTCTAAAGACCACCAGATACAAAGGTTATATCCATGGGTGTAACTTAGCAAATGGTGTATTTTATTTGACACATGTGGGGGATTGTTGTAAATATTGCATATGGGTGTGTCAAAGAAAGAGTCTTTCAAATATTATTGAAATATTTTAAAATAAAGAGACATGTCTTGAAAAATTATGTCCTAATAAATTAAGAGATTTTGTGTTGGTGATGAATCAAAATGGTTCATGAATCTAATAGATGGTTATGATTTCTGATTGAAGAGGAGTAGTCTTCAAGAGACACCACTTCAAGGCATTGATTCATTGTCTATAAATACCCTAACCGTGACACCATTTGATAGAGAAAAATAGAAGCCTTGGTAATCTCTCACTAAGTTACCTTATCTTTCGCCAGTTCTATCGCCCTATATCCTAACAGGAAGGGTTCATTTAATCCAAGGGAGATGCCGCTTCTTATTTACTAAGGGGGCTGGGGAATATCTCTTAAGGACAATGTCCTCAGACATGACTCGAACCAAATATTTTCTTGTTTATTTGCAGATTTTGCCAACAATCTACAAAAGCAAAAACGTAGCAAAATATCAAGTTCTCTCCGATAGGTCTATTATGCTCAAAAAACTATTCATGTGTTGACTAAAGCCAGCTACTAATTGACAGCAATGGCAACCCAACCTTTGTGATTGGAGATCCCATGAAGAAGGTTCAATGGGTAAGAACAAGTCGTTTGTCAGTTTGACTAGCACAAATATATTTTACGTTCCTTCCTGTGACATTTTGAATGTGCTAGACTGCATTATTCTAAGTTGAGCAAAGCTCTTAATGATTTCATAGTTCAACGAGGCAGTGTGCATAGTGCAGGACTGCAGGCACAAACTTAAATGAAATCACCTATATGAATATGGAGTGTGGCCGCTCTTATAAGATCTTGTCAAAATTTCTAGAGCATTTATTATGCACTAGGCACGCGCATGGCCAACATAACACACAACTGTTAACAGTGGAAATGTTAGGATATAATCTGACAATTAATGCCTCTGATACACACCAAGATTTATTGGTTCATAGAAGCATGCTTCACTAACATCTCTATGTACCAAGTGTTATTGGTCTAGGTCTGGTTTATAGTTCTAAAGACCTCCAGAAACAATGGTTATATCTATAGGTGTAATTCAGCAAATGGTGTGTTTTCTTTGACACGTGGGGGATTGTTGTAAATATTGAATATAGGCGTGTCAAAGAAAGAGTCTCTCCAATATTATGGAATATGTTTAAATAAAGAGATGCATTTTGACGGTGGTGGATGGTGGCTGTCCGTCTCTTCCCCTCTGGTATGCCCCCAACTCTCTCTCGCTGCCTTCGATCTAGCCCTCTCTGGAATTGATGGCGGTGATGGTGGTTATGTGGTGGGGAGGAGGAGATGCCAGTGGTGACAGAGGTGGTCTCCTCCTCGTCTCCCAGTCTCCCAATCTCAGATTCTTCGCTCGCAGCGCTCCACCCCTAATCTCAAATCTCAGCTTGCTCTTTTATCTCCGGGTTTCGGGTCTATATGTCCATTTTCCATATCCAGTTCAGCTGCGTCTCGGATCAGTTCTGAAGGAGGAGATTAGCCCTGGTCAAAACGTGCGTTTTGACCAGGGACTAAGGTGAGAACTTTTGAAAGTTCTCAGAGGGACTACACTGAAATTGTTGTGACCTCTTGTGGGTATAATTGCTATTATTAAAACTTCTATGAACTTTTATGTGATTTTCCCTGGCCCTTTTCTTCATAAATTTATAATTTTCAGAAAATCTAGAGCCCTCTTTTTGTGATTTTCTCCAATCTTCAAAATATTAATTTGACCTCCAAAATCTCCAATTTTCTTCCAAACCATCTACAATACAATATTAAACACCATATAGCATCAAAAGTTCAAGGGACAATTGTACAAAAATAATTAATAAATTATAACCATTTTGCCCCTAATTGCAGTTAATTTAAAACAATTGTCCCTAACTAAAATTAGTGCTTAATTATGCAATATTATCTCAGGAAATGCATTAAAAATCCTAAATTAGTTATGAAATATTATATAAAAATATGGTTCAATCAATTCCCCCACACTTAAACCTTTGTACTCCTGAACAAAGGCAATGAAGTACAAGTTTCAAAATTCAAATCACTAATGCATTTGAAATTTGAGCAATTTCATAATTCGAAAGCAATAGATCAATTAATCAAATCCTTCAAGCCAACACTAATCATAGTCAAGCGATGCAAAAAAATTAGCTAACTACACAATCTCAAAATATTAGAATGAAACAAAAGAGAACTCTCAATGTATTAGTGTATAGCTCATCTCACCTCATTAGGCTCATTTCACTCCAGTTCACTTAATCCATACCTTACCATAGGCTTGTAACAACTCTAATATCCCCACTACTAATAGCAATAAATGCAATGAATCAAGAGGGCTTAAAAGGCTTGTAATGTTGGATGAAGGCTAGATGGAATGAATTAATTAGAGAAAAAGAAATAGTTGATATGCAAGTCAAAGGTAATGATCAAGTTCATAGCATCTAAATTACTTGAAAAACTCTTGCCAATTCTTTTTCAAATTCATGAACAAGTGCCTTCTTATTATTATTATTATTTTTTCTTTTCTCTTTTTTTTTTACAAACACTTTTCTATATATATATATATATATATTCTTTCTTTCTAATACTCTCCTCTCTTTTTTTTTCTTTTTCAATTCAATTCTTGTCTTCTCTCTCTTTTTTTTTCAAACTATGCTCTCTCTCTCTCTCTCTCTCTGTTTTTTTTAATTTCTTCTTTTCTTTAATTTCTCTTTTTTTTCTTTTCTAAACTATACACACTTTTTTTTGCAATGAATGCAATCTAAATGCAAAAAATCCTAAACTATATGCAAAGAAATAACCAAAAATGCAAAACTAACAAGCTCAACACGAGAAACCCCTTGTCAAAAGTGAAATTGACAATTAGATTACCTAGGGAGCCAATTACTTAGCTCCCTGGCAACGTCGCCATTGATTTGACCGTTTGGATTATCTTGTAGATTGAAGTTATGTGATTGGATTGGATTTTTGTGGCTTGTTGAATTTATATATATATATATATATATATTTCCTTATTGATTCAATAAAATTGTGCTTTCTACGTGTTATTGTTAGATTGTATAATTGAATTGATTCAATTGAGTGTCGTGTTATCGCATTCATATCAAGAGGAAGCTAGCCGCATTTATTCATTTTAATTGCACTCTAAGTGGTTCCTAATAGTGCCTTAAGGGATAGTTACTAGCTGTATTCGCAGGAGTAACTATTAATTAAGAACACTAGACCCGAGCGATCGTTTGAGATTTTATATTTCAAGACTTAGAGAAAAGTAGCTCCCATAATCTTTTTGTGCAAGGATTGTCACTTCTTCATTACCAAGAGCATTCATTATTCATATTTTCCACTCCACACCATTACATTCACTCTTACTCATTCTCCATTTTTATAAGAAAAATACAAAAGAAACAATAGCTTTGCATTTAATTAATTTGCATTTTATTTTATTCATTAATTCAAAAAAATCTAAAAATAGTTTTCCCCTTGTTTTAATTGCATTCGCATAGCATATAGATTACTTAGGTGGTTCAATAAAAAGCTCCTCAAGTGAGATGACCCGAGTGTTGCATTGTACTGCAATTCTTGGATTAAAAATATTTTGCATTTGACCCCAAGGCGTAAAGACACGGTTAAATCAATGGCGCCGTTGTCGGGGAGCTAAGTAATTGGCTCCCTAGGTAATCTAATTGTCAATTTCACTTTTGACAAGGGGTTTCTCGTGTTGAGCTTGTTAGTTTTGCATTTTTGGTTATTTCTTTACATATAGTTTAGGATTTTTTTGCATTTAGATTGCATTCATTGCATTCTTGCCTTGATTTGACTTGGTAGCTTCTGTGTGGTGTTATTGTATTCAATTTGATATGATTTTGAGCTCATTTGTTTGAATTCACCATCCCATCACCTTCATCTTCTTCTCTCATCGGTGGCACCATCAACCACCACAGCCGCCGGCGAGATCCACCGTCCATTGTTATTATAGAGCTGGGAGAATTAGTTGGGAGCACCATGGAGCTTTTGGATAGTAGAGGAAGCTTGAGAGAAGAGGGAGAGACCAGATGAGAGGAGTGGGGAGCAGCGGATATGGGAGAGAACTGAGAACTCAGAGGGAGCTTGAGGGAGACGGAGAAGAGGCAGAAAACCACACCTGAACCATCGATCCTCCATTCTCGGCGAACTTGAGATCTGATTGTAGTACTCAGAGCTGAGAGCTTGAACATAGAGATTTGGGCAGGACCGAGAGCTGAAGGAGGGAGTTGAGCTAGGATTCTGAGGCACCTGAACCACTATTAGCAGCACCACCACCGTTATACCAGTACCGCATCTCCTAGTTTCCTTCACTACCTCCCTCAAGCTTCGCCCACCATCACCTCCGTCACAGCACTGTCCTGCTCCTCAACTTACCACCACCTCTGTTTTCTTTCAGAGTATCACTGACCCCTCCCACTTCTTCTCTTATCGTCGTCCCTCTGTCCTAACACCACACCGCCACTACCTCCATTAAGTTCAGAATCACCACCGATACCACCATCTTTCTCTTCAACATTACAGATTCAATCTAAAACCATCATTCCTCTTCCTTCCTCTGTTCTGAATTCCACCACTCTTCAAATCTTTCCTCCACACCGATAGACCCTTCTTGATCCCTGTCCAGAACCATCATCATCATTCCTTCCATATACTCTCTAGCTTCGGTTTATTCTCATTCTCCAAGAAACCCACAGTTTCTATTTCTTTTCCTATTCAATTCCACTTTGTCTTCATTCATACATTTTGGGCAGTAGCTTCTCCATAGTTTTCAAGGTTGTTTGTGAGATAATTTTGAATTGGGGTGTGACAGTAGCTATGAGAGGCTGATCCTTTTGCTTCTTGGTGATGGAGATTTGTGGCTTGAGCACTTGCGCTTACATAGGGGAGTTCTTTGATTCAATCTTATGCTTAGACTATATATTTGATTTCCTTATTTAGGTTAATCATTTTGTGGTTTTAAGACTTGGATTGCTATTATGTATCCATATGGGTTGATCATTGTAGTTTCAATTGGATTATATGTTCATTTTGATATATATCTTTTGATGTGCTTGATGAAATTATGCTTGCTATCATGTTATTGATTGGTAATCATAGTTGATTTTATCTCTTGAATGGTTCGTTAGAACATTCAATTTGAGAAGAACAATTTGCATCACTCCAATTTTAATTGCACATTAAGTGGGTTTAAACAATATCTCAAGAGGTATTAGTTAGCTATGTTTGTAAGAGCTACTATTAATTGGGAATATTGGACTCAAGTGTTATCTTGAGGTTGTTCTTGAGACTTAATGAAATTTGAACTCGTATTATTTGTTTAGCAAGGATTGCCACTTTCTTCATCACCAAGAGCATCCATTATACATATCTTCACTTTCAATTTAACATTTCTCATTATTTTCAAAAATACCAAAAAGATTAGAAATAGTTTTATTTTCAGGAATTTTGATTTAGAGAAAACCAATTTCAAAAACCCCTTTTCTAACCATGTTTATAGCACTTAGTTTTTCTAGGGAATCAAAATAAAAGGCTCCTTAATAAGAGAACGATCCCGAGTTGTTTGTACTATATTGCATTTAATTCATGGTAAATTGTGATTTGACCCCGAGGCGGCTAAGGTTGTGTCGAATCAACCTTTGTTGGGCACCAAACCACAACTAGGTACTGTGCCTCTAGCACGCAATCATATGATGAAATATAGTAACAAATACATACAATTATTCACAATGTATGAGGATGGTAGTCCCTACCTCAAAGTTCTATTAATCCCTTTTTAATGTGCCTCGTAAAACGTGTCGCTTCTGGCTTTTGACTCGGTCCTAAAATATTAAATGTATAAGAAATAGGTCATAACCTATCCAAGTATCATTTTAGACTCTTCCATAGTGTTTCTGTTGGTTACATTAGTCTATGGTGAAAATTTACTAAAAGGCCCTCGGGACCCCGGCCCGGCCCCGCCCTACCCGGCCCGATGGCATGTTTTCACAAAATTTGATTAGGGCTATCCTGACGTATTTTTGCCCAAGGAATCCCTTTCTGTGCTTAGAATCACCAAATTCAATGTTAAATTATGAAATTACCCTTGACAGCCCAAATTTATATAAATCATGGTTAGTATATGTCAAGAAAAAGGAAAAATTGGACTTTTGTCTTTTAGCTTCTAAAGCTTGTACATTTTCACTTCTAATCCCTTATTAACTCATTTAAATACATACTAACCATGATTTAAAGAAATTTGGGCAGCATAACCCCTTAGGGTTAGGACTTTTCCAAATTTATAAACTTGACAAAAATCACCAAATCCAACAACCAACATCAACAACAACCTCATACTAGTATAGATCTAAGATTTATGAAGTTACCTCTTGAGTTCTTAGATTTTCTCTCTCTAAGCATCCTCCTCTCTCTCTCTCCTTGAGCTCAAGATGTGTCTTCAAAACCATAGATTTCATGAAGAAGTAAGGTTTAGAGAAGGTTTTCATGGAATATTACAAAGAAAATGCTTAAGAGATCAATAGTTACCTTAAGCCTCTTCTTCCTTCTCTCTAGAACTCCAAAGTTCTTCAAGCTTTCTCTCTCTCTCTCTCTTCTTTCTCTTGTTGCTGGCCGAAAATATGAAGGGAAGAGGAAGGAAGACTGTTTAATAAAACACCTCCAATCACCCTTAACCACATGATCTCATCAAAGCATCTTATGGTGACACTTGTCACAATCCTTATCTCGTTCACATTTGCGTCATAATTGCTCCATTAGCATTGAACTAATTTCCTCCCCCTTTTGGTTAGCATAAAACTGTCTCCCTTAATGCTCTCCCTAACCAAATGGGTTTCCTCCAACTAATCCAACCATGCACTCAAGTATTGTACCATAGGCATGATTACTATGTCTAAGAAGCTTTATTTTAAGGGTGTGTTCGGATTAGCTTTTGGAGAATAGCTTCTAGAGAAAAAGTGGAGAATAGCTTTTAGAGAATAGATTATGAGGGGAATAGATCATGAAAAACCATGGTTTTGATAAAATGAGAGTGTTTGGATGTTGTGATTAGAATAGCTTTTTTAATAGTCAAATTACTAAAAAGAACATTAACTTTTGTGATAATCACATATAAAGAATAAGATTATATTTTATGTATTATTTATGGGTTAAGATCCAAATTTAACAGCCAATTTTTTCCTAAGGGGTGTCTAGTACAAATAAGTTTTGGAAGATGGAAAATAATAATGAAAAATTAAAAAATATTTAAATTTAACAAAACCGTTAAATTATAAGAGAATAAAACCCCTAACGGCATTAAAAATGATGCATCTTAACCATTATTTAACATTAAATTTCATAATTAATACCAAAAATGAAATAAATTTGTCTATATGTAATGTTAATTAACTTAATTATTTTTTCTAATATAATTAAATTAGATAAATAGGTCTTACATTAAAGATAAGAGTGAGTATTAAAATTTTAAAATCTTTTAAAAAAAACAAAGTGACGGACGAGATTGAGAAAAACAGTGAAATTTTAAAAAAAACACAAAAGTGAGTATCTGTGGCAGTGGGGCCCACATAGCAAGAAAAGCAAAAAAAATTAACTTATGCTGGAAACCAAGGTTTTGCCACAAAACCTTGGTTTTGTTGAAAAAACGGGATTATGCAGAATTAGGGGTGTTCGGCTGTTATTTGATAAAACTAAGGTTTTGTTGAAAAAAAGCGCTTTTTCCTGATTACCGAACACACACTAAGGCAATTAGACATGTGCTCTTAATCAATTATAAATTAATCCTATCACCATAGGATAGTGACACTTGGCATTTTTAATCCCAAAAATCATTTTTACCTCCATTTTTCTTGTGCTAGGCGATATTTACAAGAGAAAGGGAAATAAAATTGTCTCAACAATTCTATAATTCAATTAAATGGATTATGTATAGTTCCTTCCAATTTCACAACTCTTGATTTATTCCAAATATACATTCTCCTTAATTAATTGAAATTAACTTCAATTAATTGAAAAATAATCAATCTGGGGCTAAATTGACAAAATTATGATTTTGCTATTACCTTTATAATCTAATTTCCTTCTTGAATTAATTTGCCCATTTTCTCATGAATATGAATATTTCAAAATTCATAAATTCCAAATTTCATGAATATTCACCATTTTATCGAATTTCCCAAATAATTACAATATATTTTTGGTGAATATAAAGGTGTTACAGTTCTCCCCCACTTAATTAAATTTTGTCCTCGAAATTTGCTACACTTATACATTCATAAACTCTTGTTAACGTTTCTTCATACTGTCTTCTATTTCCCACATAGCCTCTATGGGCAATAACCTTTTCCGGAAAATCTTGATGAACAAAATACTCTTATTTCTAAGTTGCTTTTCCTGCCGATCGATGATTCGGTCAGGTATAACTTCGTACGTCAAATCTTTGCACATTTCCACATCTTCGTACTGTATTATGTGTTCTGGATCAGGTTGATACTTTTTCATCTGGGAAACATGAAAAACATCATGTAGCCTACTCAGATTCTGTGGCAAAGCGATACGGTACGCTACTGGCCCAATCTTCTCCAAGATCTCAAACGAATCAATGTATCTTGGTTGCAGCTTCTTTACTTTAAGTGCTCTGCCAATACCATAACAGGTGATACTTTCATGAACACATGGTCACTGACTTCAAATTCTAGAGGTTTTCGCCTCTTATCTGCATAACTTTTCTGTCGGCTCTGAGCAGTTAGCAACCTCTGCTTAATCAATTTTATATGCTCCGTTGTCTGATCAACAAGATCTGGCCCTACCAATTCCTTCTTAGACAACTCAGTCCAGCATACTGGCAATTGACACTTCCTCCCATAGAGTGCCTCATATGGAGCCATCTGGATGCTCGAATGATAACTGTTGTTGTAGGAAAACTCTGCCAATGGAAGAAATTTGTCCCAACTTCCTTTATAATCAAGCATACACGCCTTTAGCATATCCTCAAGGGTTTGAATTGTTCGTTCTGTCTGTCCATCAGTTTGAGGATGATATGCTGAGCTGAATCGGAGCTTGGTACCCAAAGCTTCATGTACCGCCTTCCAAAACTTGGAAGTGAATTATGGATCTCGATCGAAGATAATGTTCTTTAGAGTACCATGTAATCTCACAATCTCCTTAATGTAGATCTCTGCCAGTTTGTCAGGAGAATAGTGAATACTAATCGATAGGAAGTGAGCTGTCTTTGTGAATCTGTCAACTATCACCTATATAGAGTCATGGTTTCTGACCTTAGGCAATCCTATCACGAAATCAATAGTAACGATTTCCCACTTCCACTCAGGAATCTCAGGGTTTGTCAAAAGCCCCGATGGTCGTTGATGTTTAACTTTCACTTTCTGACATGTCATACAATGAATAACGAACTCAGTCACCTCTCTTTTCATAATGACCAATTGTATTGAGCCTTCACGTCATGATACATCTTTGTAGCCCATAGATATAGAGTATACTTACTCTTATGTGCCTCCTCTAAGATTTGTCATTTCAGTTCTGGTTACGGTGGAACATAAATCTGCTTCTTGTACCTGACTAATCCGCTAGGTGGAAAGTTGAGATCCTGAGTTTCACCCCTATCAATCATGCCTCTAATAGATAGTACTTCATCATCATGCTGTTGAGCTTCTTCAATTGCTGCCCTCAAATCGTTGTATACTTGACTAACACCACTGCCTAACACAATTTGACTAGATAGATTTAAGTCTCTGAAACCCTTGATCAGTTTCCGCTCATAGATCATCATGGTTGCCACCTATATTGATTTCCAGCTTAATGAATCAGCGACGACATTAGCCTTACCGGAATGATACTTGATTTCTAGATTGTAATCTTTCAGCAACTCCATCCATCTGCACTAGCTCATATTAAGTTCTTTCTGGTCATACAAGTACTTCAAACTCTTATGGTCGCAGTACAACTCTATAGTCTCACTATTGAGATAATGTCTCTAGATTTTCGAAGCGAATAAAATTTTTGCTAACTCAAGATCGTGGGTAAGATAATTCAATTCATGAGGTTTTAATTGTCGAGATGCATAGGCCACCACCCGGTCATGCTGCATCAATTATAGTTTTTGACCAATTTAACTAATTTAACTAGTAGTCAAAATTCAAGATGTGACATTTTAGCTTTTAAATATCTCGGGTAGCATCCAAAATTTTTCTTTCAATAATGTCCAACTTGATATGAATATTAGCACCATCATTTTGCATCTTTCTCATATGCTAAACCACTTAATGTTATATTCTAGAAAATTTCCAGATTTAAAATATAGACTAAATCGACATTTAAATGCCTCTAACTAAGGCTTAACCACTAGAATTAATTGTTTAGTATCTAGAGGCATTAAGTAATAAACTTTCAATCATTTTTTTTCCTCTAAAATTAAACAATGACAGCCACAATAAGTCATGTGAATGCATACATACATGTATACATGTATATATAGAGAGAAAGGGTACAAGTCTTAACTTTTATTTACTTAAGTTTATCATACCTAATGAAATTTCCAGCATGCAAAGTAGTATATACCACAGTAAAAAACAATAAGATTTTTTTCTTCCTTAACCTCATTACCTCACGTATAAGCACACACTCTTAATCTGGAAAATGTTCAACTTTTCTTGAAAATCCTTAAAGTTGGACAGCACTTGTTCTTAATTAGAAAAATACAGCAACCAACATGCAACTAACATATATATCGACTTTAATCATCTCTTTGGGATCCTTAATCAGGCTTTGATGCTTTGAGGCATTTGTTCAACAAGTAGAAACCTTAAAATAGCAACTCATAATTCAATTTCAAGCTTCAACAATTCAGTTCATCAAGCATCAATTCAACCATCATTTAAATGACTTTAACCATGGTTTATCTACAGCTAAGACACTTAATTATTACAATCAGGAAAACTAGGAAACTTTAACAAGTAATTTGCCACACAAACAAGCAACAACAAACAAATTTATGGGAACTGGATGATAACATTTTGAGAAACATACCTTTGAATTCGCCAATTTTTGGCCAATTACTATCAATAGATCAAAAAAGGCACACAGCATAACATAAACATTTCAGCCAATTGGGGGACTTGCAAGTCAATAAAAAAATAAGGGCATATTGCAAACATTGGAATCTCTTAGGAGAAAAGGAACAATTGAGAAAAATACAATATTAAAAAATGATACCAATCAATTCAAAATGAAAGGATCAAGAATAATAAGCTCCGAGGCAGCCACTGCGAATACTTAGAGAAACAAGCATTTGGATTTATCATCATTGAAAATTCAATTTAGATGAATAAATTGTAACTTCAAAATTAACCAAAGCTTCTCATAAGAGAAGCATCATAAAGGAATTTAAGACACTATCAGAAGAATGACCAAAAAAGTACTTTAAAAACATCAAGTAGTAACTTGCTAACAAGTTCGCTTGTTAATATTCCATCCTATAATGACAAGCAATTTAAAAAATCAACAATAGAAGCTGACAAAGTAATTCAGATGGATAAATATATGGGATGTGTTCATCCCTAAAGCACTCGTGACTGCTAGAGGGGCAACCAATGTACGAAATGGCAACTAAATGCATAGGGGAACAAGACCCCTAAGAAAAAATCAGAAATGAAATGCATAGGGAAACAACACCTTTGAACCCATTAACAAGAACCAAATATAGTAGAAGATTAAAAGGGTCATCAAATACAGCGAAAGAATTAAAATGAAATAATCACAAACATCTCATCTGAAATATGTTTTTGTTCATCACATGACCTTACTATCCCTTCCTCCTCTGTTGCAACCACCAGCACCGTTCTCAAATTTTTTTAGAATCCAAGATAAATCATAGGAGACTATACACTTTTTCCAATTATCCAAGGCAATAAAAAACTTTTCCAATAAAGTATCTAAATAAAATAGAATGCAAGATCTCAAACCTATGGTATGGGCAATGCCAATCTCGAGCTCTACCACCTCCTTTTCCACCACGGTCACCTCTCCTTGATATCTGATACCTGCAATTTACATCATATTACGGCACAATCAGGTGAGAAAATAGATAGGAAGAGAAAAACGATCTTGGAATGGTGGAAATAAAAAACTAAAAACAATGAAGAAAAACAAAGACTGTGAGAAAATTGAGGAGAACGAAGGGCAGCTAAGGCAAGAATGAAGGCCCAGTAATGGTAGCAATGGTAAGAAAGAGACGAAATTGGGACGGGGTTCAGGGTGAGGGAGAAGAGTAGGGACGGTGGTGAGGGTGGAGGAAGATGACGAGGTCGGGAAGCTGCGACGGGAAAACAACGGCTGTGGTGTAGCTTCCGTACTGAAAGACGACAGAGACAAAGACTGAGGTTGGAGTTGGATCTGTCACAGTGGAAGGAAGGAAACTGAAGAAAAATGGGGAGGTAGGAGAAAATAGTCTTGCAAGTTTTCTTTTGGATTTACATATTAAAAAAATTTAAAACTAAAATTCATCTATGGTAACACATGCTTGACAAGCACTATAGTAGATGATTTTATAAAAAAATTTAATCAATTGTAACACCTTCCAGAGTAGTTGCTACCTTATAGGATATCTTTTTCTAAAACAAACATATCTATTATTGCACAAGTTTAATTAAGTGCTACAGAAGATATCCTCCTTTACAGCTATAGCGTTTTTCAGAAGGAGTGCTACGGAAGCCACTTTTTGTAGTAGTGAGGCAGCACCAAATAGAACCTTTTGAACATAAACTAAGTGTTAGCCATTTAGCTTTACCGCAAGCGTACGGGTCGCAAGTAATATAAAAAGATCAAGTAATGGAGTATCTCCATAGTATGTGGGCAATCCTCATAAGAATGTGCTTCTCCACAAGTTTCACAAGAGAGGCCCGATGCCTGGATAGCGTGAATACCCTTAGAAGATGTCTTCTCTATCTTCATTTCAAGTTGATCAAACCTCCTAGCCATAGCTGTAAGTTGAGTAGCAATATCTTTAGACATACTAGAAGCATTAGAAATATTTGGCTCTTTATAAGTCCTGTACCCAGAGCGTGCTTTATCGGATTGTTGCAGAGTGCTAAAAGCAATTTCATCATATAACTTTAATAATTCAGACACTTTCTTCTTGCCAATCCCACCATTGCAAGCATTCTCAACCACAAAAACAGTAGGACCATCCAATCCAGCCCAAAAAGCTTCCAATAACACATAAGTCTTCTGCTCATGATTAGGACAGTTGCGCCACATTTCTTTGAATCTCTCCCATGCCTCATGAAAGAGTTCACCTAGTTCTTGTGCAAAGTCCAACAACTCATCTCTTTGCACTGCTCGTTTACCCCTTGGAATGAATCTTGCTTTGAATAGAGGAGATAGGGTGTCCCATGTAGAAATAGAATTGGGAGGTAGAGCCGTGAGCCAAGCTGTTGCCTTTTTATCTAAAGACATGGAGAAGAGTCTCAATCTCAGTGCATCAGAAGACACTCCCTGCTTTTTGAAATTTTCACACATTTGAACAAACTTTGTCAAATGCTCAATTAGGTCTTTATTCTGATTTCCTGTGAATGTACCAATCATCTGGAGCATCTATAGCATAATTGGCCTCACCTCAAAATTTCTAGCAGTAATAGCTGGGAATTGAATGCTAGATTGATAGGTGGTGCTCTCCTGTTCCATATATTCATCCAAAGTACGATCTATATCCTCGTCATTAGGGTGTGCCATGATCTTTGGATTAGGTGACGTCGGTTCTTCTGATGATTCTGATTCAGACTTAAGTTCCTTTTCTTCATAATGATGCTCGTCGTCTAGGTTGTTAGGGTGGACTACCAATGCGCCACTCATATGTCGAGAGGTACCTGTAAATCCAAACAACAACCGAGGAATATCAAACTTATAAAAAAAATCAAGAAAAGAAGGAAAATACTCAAACGTGATCAATCACACAATTAAGATGACTAGTTCAATGAGCTTTTTGCCAAAGTCCCTGGCAACGGCGCCAAAAACTTGTTAGCCATTTAGCTTTACCGCAAGCGTACGGGTCGCAAGTAATATAAAAAGATCGTTCCCACGAGGACTATGACAAAAATGAATTAATTATCTCAATTAAGTTATCAATCAGGTTATGTGAGAATATTTTGAAAGAAATTTTATACTTAAAAATTAATTAATTAAATCGAGAACTTTAAGACATGAGGAACCTAGGATTATCTATCCCCTATTTATTTCATGAACTAATTAATTTACCCTCAATAAGCAATCAAATGAAGATATGTATTTGTCTAAGATTCAAAAGTATTCGATAACGCTCTCTCGAGTCAAAACCAAATATTTATCCTAATAAACTAATCAATCTCTTGTATTAATTTATAAGGACTAACTTTAAACACCAATCTTAATCTGACAATGCTAGGTTAGTAACTATATCTCTATGATACTAACAAATCATCTATTTAATATATCTAAAGTTCAAGTCTAACATGATTTTACCCAAGCCTATAAAGTGTATCACTCAACTCACTAGCATATGGGTTCTTTTTCGCTCAGTTCACTTGTTCAATCACCCTACCATAGGCTTGTAATAGTTCTAATTTTCTACCACCATTTACATATCCATTCAAAAATCAAGAGGACTTTATGGCTTGTAATGTTGGAATATAGGCTACGTGGAGTGGATAGTGGATACTAAGCAATATGCATGTAGATCATGCTATACAGATAATTTAATGTAATAGTGATATGTGTGCTATTCTTCAAGATTCAAGAAGGGTATTCTCTCTATATATATTTTTTTCTCTCTCTCCTTTTTTTTCAAATTTTTTTTCATCTTGAGCTTGTTGTAGGTTCCCTTTTGACGCGACCCTGCACATGGGTGATACAGCACCGGTTACTCAGTTACTCCAACAAGTGCCTCAAGAGGCTTTTAGCCCAACTCATAGCCCTTTTTGGCTTCACCGTTTGACGCGAGTACCAACATTGGTGATGAAGTGCCCCCGGTTACTAAGTGAAGTCGAGATAAGCCATTGGAGTTGTGTTTTTTTTTTCTTTTTTTCCTTTTTTTTAAAACACCCTCCAACATAAAGCACTAATAGTGACAATACCACATCTTGTGATTTGATAACATGATCAAACTGCTGCAATAATGATTGTACATGCATATTAACTTAATATAGATATGATAGAAGTAAATAAAAAAAATTATGGGCTCAAAGGGGTAGCAATGGATGAAGTGTTTGTAGCTTGTGTTTAGGATTCACGGGTATAAAAATGAATGCCTCTATCCTATTAAAGAATTGCACATGTATTAGGTAGCAGTGAAAAGAAATAAGACAAGTTCTGAAGAGTAAGTTGAGACAAGTGAAATATCACACTAGAATTGAATGTTTTAGGCTCAAATTTCCTTCCAATAGGGCTATACTATCTCACCCAATTTAATCAAGTTAAACAATATATCATCATATAAGTTGCAATATATGTAATCAACTTCCCTTCATGCAACTAGTAACTAAGCTATATCTATTCAAATTCAACAATCTCAAGATCAAGACAAAGTACCTCTGTTCCCTTCATTATATTTTTTTTTGAAAAAAAATTCAATTAAATTACGAGAGTCCTAATTCTCTCCCCCACACTTAAATCAAGCATTGTCCTCAATGTTGCAAAAATTAATAAAGGAGAAAGAAACTAGTACTCCCTTGGTTTAGGTCTCAGATTTTGATGTGGAGTTATTCCTCTGATGTTTCAAAATTGAAGGAGAAAAGAGCGCACTAGCCAGAAGTTGGAGCTGCGAGAGGAGCGATCACACTAAAGCCTGAATAACAATGAGAAAAAGAAAAGAAAAAAATAGTAAATGAAAATCAAATAATTGGGTTGCCTCCCAACAAGCGCTAAATTTATAGTCTTCAGCCAGACTATGGCAACATCTCAAGAATCAACTGTTAGAGGTAATGTAGTGGTTTGACGATCCACTTCACCACCCCCAATAGTGCTTCAATCTTTGCCCATTGACTTTGAATTTCTCTCAACTTTTGCCTTCTAACTCTACTGCACCATGATCAAATACTTGAACCACAGTGAATAGTCCTGACCAACTAGATTTTAGCTTTCCTGGAAAAAACCTCAGCCTGGAATTATATAAGAGCACCTGTTGTCCTGGTTCAAAGGTCTTGAGTACGATCTTCTTATCATGCCACTTCTTAGTCTTCTCTTTATACAATTTAGAGCTTTCATAGGCATGAAATCGAAACTCCTCTAGCTCATTCAATTGTAAGAGTCTCTTTTCTCCCTCAGCCATAGCATCAAAGTTGAGCTTTTTGATAGCCCAATAAGCATTGTGTTCTAATTCCACCGGGAGATGACAAGCTTTCCCAAATACCAATCGATAAGGAGACATACCAATTGGTGTCTTGTAAGCAGTACGATAGGCCCACAATGCATCATCAAGTTTTATGGACCAATCTTTTCTTGTGACCCCCACTGTTTTTTCAAGAATCTTCTTAATCTCCCGATTAGAAATCTCAGCTTGCCCATTAGTTTGAGGATGGTATGATAAGGCTACCTTGTGCATAACACCGTATTTCTTCAAGAGCGTTTTGAACTGGTTGTTACAAAAATGAGTACCTCCATCGCTTATAATGTCTCATGGCGCACCAAATCGAGTAAAAATATGCTTCTTCAAGAATTTGACCACCACCTTACCATCATTGGTTGGAAAAGCAGCTGCTTCAACCCATTTTGACACATAATCTACAGCCACAAGAATATATTGATTATTGAAGGATTTAGGGAAAGGTCCCATGAAGTCTATTCCCCAAACGTCAAACAATTCCACTTCAAGCATGTTAAGCATGTTATTAAGTGGCATCTCATTCCGTTTAGAGATGTTTCTCTAAATAATGGAAATAAGTTTATTTGTCTATATTCTTTGTATATGAAAGTCGTGGTTTCCATCAACTTTTTTTTTTGGTCCAGGTTTTGTACCCAAAGGCATAGGCAAACTTGATAAACTTAATGTCTTAGACTTGACCGATAATCATTTGAAAGGACCTATTCCTTCCAACATATTCAACATTGACAACCTTGAGCCTTGGTGGTAATTCCCTCTCTGGAGTTCTCCCATCATATTTAGGATTTGGTCTTCCCAACTTGGAGATATTACGGCTGGAGGAAAATGGACTAACTGGACAGATTCCAAACAGCATATCAAATGCTTCTAAGATCATTGATTTAAGTTTGTCATCGAATAAATTTAATGGAGCTACACCTAATGACCTTGGAAATTTAACAAACTTGATGGAATTAGATTTGGATGAGAATCATTTGAGTGGGTTGATTCCTGATACAATTAACAAATTACATAGCCTTCAACGTTTAAGTCTTAGCGACAATAGATTGCAAGGGTTCATTATAAATGAACTTTGCCAACTTAAAAGTCTAAGTGAGTTGTATCTTACTAACAACATGTTTTCAGGAGTAGTTCCAGAATGTCTTGGGAACACTTCTTTGCAGAAGTTGAATCTTAGCTCTAACCAATTGGTTTCTCATATACCCTCTTCTCTATGGGGCCTCAAAGATATCTTGGTTTTAGACATATCCTCCAATGCCCTAAGTGGAATAATTTCACCAAGGGTATCAAACTTGAGAGCAATTATACTGTTGAACTTGTCAAGAAATCAAATTTCAGGAAGCATCCCTACAACTATAGGTGGCTTGTAAACTTTGCAAACCCTATCTTTGATTGAAAACAAATTACAAGGGCCTATTCCTGAATCGCTTAGTGGGATGCTAAGCATGGAGTCCCTGGATCTTTCCCATAATTATTTGTCCGGCATGATTCCAAAGTCCTTAAAGTCATTACTCTATCTTAAATACATAAACCTTTCCTACAATTTATTGCATGGAGAAATTCCAAATGGTGGCCCTTTTCAAAATTTTACTGCTCAATCTTTTATGATGAATAAAGATCTTTGTGAGAAATCCCAACTACAAGTCCAACCATGTAGGAAAGGAAACAAGTACATATCAAATATAGTGATGCTGATAATAAAATGCTCATTGCCTATCATAGTTGCCATTTTGATTGTTTCATTCATTGTCTTTCTGAAGAATAAGAGAGATGATGATAATAATTCAACAAAGAGGGATTTAAAAAATTTGGATACACCAACCAGGATATCCTATTATGAGCTTCTACAAGGAACAAATGGATTTGATAAGAGTAATCTTGTTGGTTCTGGAAGTTTTGGATCAGTATACAAAGCAATTCTTCCAAATGAAAAGATAGTTGCGGTCAAAGTGTTTAACTTAGACATGGAACAATCATCAAGAAGTTTTGATGTTGAATGTTCTTCCATGTGCCATTTACGCCATCGCAATCTCATTAAGATCATCAGTAGTTGCTCAAATGATCATTTCAAATCTCTAATAATGGAATTCATGGAAAATGGGAGTCTTGACAAATGGTTGTACTCTCAAAACAATTATTTAGATGTCTTGCAAAGGTTGAACATAATGATTGATGTGGCAGCTACTTTGGAGTATCTTCATCATCGTTCTTCTACACTAGTTGTTCATTGTGATGTGAAACCAAGCAACGTTTTGTTGGACAAAGATATGGTGGCTCATCTTAGTGGTTTTGGTATTTTTAAATTGTTTGGTGAAAAGCAATTGGAAATTTATACCAATACTTTGACTACATTTGGCTATATGGCACCAGGTAATGGTTTAATAATGATATTTTGAATTTATTTGTATATTCAATTTCTAGCTAATATTTGACATCTTCATGTACAAAGATTTAAATTAATGATACAAAAGAAAGCTTAACCACAAATCTTACAATATTGACATAATGACTTCTATACTAATCATTCAATATGACATATAGAGTATGGATCGAAAGGAGTTGTTTCCACCAAAGGAGATGTGTATAGTTATGGGATTTTGCTAATGGAAATGTTTACAAGGAAGAAGCCAACAGATGAGATGTTTGTTCAAGGATTAAGTTTGAAAGATTGGGTAAGCAACTCCACACCACATTCGATCATGAACATTATAGATGCCAATTTGCTACACTGTGAAAATCAAAATACTGAAAATATACTACCTTATATGTCATTAGTTTTTGAGTTAGCATTAAATTGCTCCATTGACTTACCAGAGGCACGACTTGGTATGATTGATGTTGTAGTATCATTGAAAAAAATAAAGGCTTTGTTTATGGAAAATGCTTGAGACACCATTAGTTGGATAAATGTTAAATCACATTTTAGCTACTGTTTCTTTAACTTTGTGATTTGTTTACCAAGTAATCTTGTAAATTTCAGTGGTTCTATATATGATGTAATAATATATAATGCATCTGAAATTTTCTGAGTTGATTATAGTGGTTTTGGATTTCTTCAAATTTTGTTTTTCTGCTTTAACATTTTGGTTTTAAATTATAAGAACCTTGATCAATCCACTCCTTTTCTTAAAGTAACTTTATATAGTTGGGATTTAATTTTGGAAGAAAAGGATTTTAAGATCAATGAAAATGAGTCCTACATTTTTCTTTTTCTCCTCTATCCTATACTTATGTTTTTTAAACGTCTTGATATTAGAGAAAAATCTATTTTAATTTGTTTGAGAAATTAAATAATTTTTTTCTGTCATACCTTCTAATATTTATAAGTCAAAATTTCCAAATGGCTTATTTTACAATGTAGATTTAGATATCATACGACCAAGTTGGCCATTTAAGAATAGTCTCCCCATGTATTGGAATAAGCAATTAAGCATTACTGAACAAGTTGAGAGATTTTTTATATTCCATTGCAATTCTTTATTCCTCCTCTTCTTTTTAGATAATTAGAAAAGTAGCTATTAGGTTCTAATCAAACAAAAGTAGTATCATAGTATTAGCAACTACAGAAGAGACCATCAATAGAGGCTTCAAATGTCCAAGAAAGATTGAGTCATAATGTTCTTTTTTAAGGATAATTGCACTAATAAACCATAACACTAGAACAGGAAAGAAGGAAATGAAATCAGTTAAAGTTACGTTGATTTTCTCCTAATCATTCTCTCTCTTCTTTCTCCTCCTCCCAAGTGTTATGGGAATTGTAGGAAAAATGAGGGGTAAAAGATTTTCAAAAGCTAATAAAAAAGGTGACTTCTAAAATGACCATTTTACCACTATTTTCTATTCAATAAAAATATTTCAACTTTGGAATTCAATTTTTTTAAGAGAAATTTAGCTCAATGTATATTTTGTACTCCTCATTCCATATAACTTTGTGCAAATGAAACAAACCCATTTGGAAGATCCCTTATGGGATTCTCATCAATATCTTATTTATAATTACCTTTTTTCTGAAATTTACAATTAAAAGAATCAACGCCTGAACTTAGTTTTTGTCAATAAAACAATTGGATTTATAAATACTCTATTAGAATTTAGAGCTTCAAGATAATAGTTTTATTGCTTCCCTATGTAAACACTTCTAATCATGTATGTAATTAACATGAAGACTTCATAAGTAATTAAATTTTGGAGGTTCCCTATGTAAACACTTCTAATCATGTATATATGTATTTGTAATTAAATTTTGGAGGTTCTCTTTGGCTCAACTGCCTAAGGTGCGCACAGGTATGAGTAGGAGACAGTTGGCAGTGAAAGGAAGGGATATGTGGCGCACTATGAGGCTTGGACACGTGGCAGCTGCTAGCGATGGGGTGGCGGGTGCTGGAGCTAATAGGTGCTGGCCGTCGGTTATTGGATGTGGTTGCTGGAGCTGACAGGTGGTGGCTGCCAGCAAAGGAGTTAGCAATGAGTTGCCCTTCTACAGACATGATATGAAGTTTCTCTTGAGAAAAGAGAAGGTCCTCATGGAATTTTAAAATGAATAACATAAAAAATTAGCGATGGTCACAAATTTCCAACAGAATTCTGTGGAAAATTTGCGACGGAATTAGAATTCTGTCAAAAATTGATTTGCCACGCATCTATTAGCGATGAATAGATTCCGTCGAAAAACTGTTTCCATCACAAATCCGTTAGAAATTGGGAATTCCATATCAAATTTTGTCGAAAGTTCAGTGTTTTATTACACCAATTTTTTGAAATTGAATTTTATTTTTAATTAACATTAATTAATGACTAATAATTTAATATTATAAATATTATTTTTAATATAAAATTATGAATATTATTTTAATAACTAATAATATTGTTAATAACGAAAAAATATTTTTAATTATCATTAATTAATAACTAATATTTCAATTTCATAAATATTATTTTTATTGGAAAATTATGAATATAATTTTAATAAGTATTAATATAATATTAATAACATAATAATTTATTTTTAATTAAAATTAATTAATAAATAACATTATAATATTATTTTTATATGAAATTTATCAAAAATATAATAAATCTTTTTCCACAAATTTGCCATGGAAAAATTCTGTGGCTAATTATCTACAGAATTTTTTGTGGCTAGTTTTGCCAAACTGAAGAAATTTCTTCTGAATAAAATCTTTTTTATCCAAAAATGAAAATTACATTCAAATCCATTTGAAATGCTTAAATTTAAATTGAAGCATGTTCTTTTAACAAATCCCTAATCAAATCAAAAGGCTCAATTAGATATTTCTAAATATTGTTAAAAACCATAAGGCCTCTCTAATTAAAATAGGGAGAAAGCATCACGTCACATCATGACATTTAAACTAGCTCTTGGTTTTGGATAAAATTTAATAAAAAGCCTTATTATTAAGAAATTTTAAAATTCGGGCCAAAAAAAAGAAATTTTAAATAAAATACTTACTTTTGCGAGTGCCATACAAATAAAATAATACAGAATAACGTGTCTAGCAATGCACAGAACAACATTAATTTAGATAATATATGTATAACTAGCAAAAACTAATTTAAAATTGCCTTTCAGTTCACGGGGATGTATGAAATATAACTGTTCAAGAATAAAAAAAATAGTACTATCTCCGGTCCCAAATATAAGACAAAGTCGATTTTTTTTTTTGCTAATTAAATTACTTTAGACTATTTTTATTTTTATTTTTTCTCCAAACTAGTTGTTTGACTAATAAACTGATAAATGATCTAAGAATACACAAGATATGATATGATTAAATAACTTATTTAGCTTTCTTAATCTCTCTAAAAAAGTTAACTCTGCCTTATATTTAGAACCGGAGAGAGTAGCATTTAAGTAGTAATTACAGTGAACAATCCTCAAGAGCATTAGCCTCAGGAGATGTAGATTGTAGTAACACGCTCTTCACATCCAGGCACAGTCTCACCAATCCAAATATTTGATTTAGTTTCTATCCTTAATTGCTTAACAAAGAAAGATAGTCAGAAACCCTATAAAAGTTTAAAAATTATTTACAAGGAAGTTCATAAAGGTATTTACCACGGCTAAGACATGAAACATAATTATAATGCAGTACTGGAATGCCTATCTAATCCACCATTATCATGAGAGAAATTAACGATAATGCCCCCAAGATTCGCTTACAAGAACATGCATTTAAACAAAATAACACTTTTACAGGCAATTTAAATGTCATTCTGAAAGAAGACTTGGATCAATCACACACTACATACTCCTTCGCCCTCTGCTTCCCAAAAGTTATTAACCTTTACCACCATGCTATATGTTTGCGCATATATATATATATATTCAAACAATAACTATGTTATACAAGTGTGCATATATATATATATATATATTCAAGCAATACTATGCCCTTTCAAGTTTCAAAATAGAGTTGAACAATCTTAATCCAACCAAATTCCTCCTCATCACATTTTCACAAACACCTTGTGTGCATCAACATCCAAACAAGTTCATCAACTTCTTAATCTTCAAATCTCTTGTCTAAAGATTTCCAAAATCCAAACACCCATGTATAGAATTACTATGCTTTTCTAATTAAAAAAAGGAATTATCATCCTTTCCAAATTTAATTCATCACCAAGAATCAGTTCAAACTCAAGAAAACAGAACCTAAATCAATCTTCCTATTACAACAACCAAAACAATTAGAACAACATTTCCTATCCAAATAAGCACCTAAAACTTCAACTTCAGTTTGTCTAAACTTTCATTTTCTCTCATACATCACACACAGGCCACAGAAAGAACAACACCAGGAAAATAAACACACGGCAGCTACACAGAAGCAAGGAAGGAGGGAAGTTTTCGAACATACCAACACAAACGGAGCACTGAAGGAGGCAAGGTTGGTGTGTGCTGAAGAAGATAAAGAGGACACAGGTGGCTCACGCACACCCACAAGACGACATCGTTTGAAGCAGCAAAAGAAGAAGCTTGGCTGACCAGAAAAGGAGAAGACCCCAACACAGTTGTTGCGCGGGCAGCCTCTGATTCCTCAAATAATGGACTGACGAGAAATATCTTTTTAACACATTTTCTATACATAACCACTAACCAGCTCCCAAATTCTGTTCTATACTTAGCCTACTTAGCCTATGGTGCATTACCATTGCATAATAATCTCTCCCAATCCCAAATTCTCATTTAGCTCTCCAACATGTTTCTGTTTCCTTAATTCTTCACTTAGCCTCACTAATGTCATCAATTTAAAACTTATAGCATTCCTTATCATTCAAAAATACCTCATTTTCTAAAATGAAAATTCTCCAGATTTATAAACAATATTAACATCATCATTACAATGTCTCTAAGTATAAAATAACTATATAGGACAGTAAGTTACTTAACATTTATAGGCATTGAACAAAAAACTTAAATCAATTTCTCAGCCCCTACTTCACTCTTTACGCTTGAGCATAAATATAAGTGTCTTTCATATTTATTAGCACTTAACACTTTTAAGCCAGGTTATTGAACCCGGATCGGACCGGCCAGTCCGGCCCGGGAACCGGCGAACCGGCCGGTAAACCGGTCCGGTCCGGGTTGGTATTTTTAAAAAAAAAAAAAATTTAACTTTTCCTTTAGAATTTCATACTATAAGTCTAAAATTTTCAATTTCTCACAGGTTTGGTCCCGATTTAGCTCCGGTTTTTTTCCCGGTCTGACCCACTGACCCTTAACCCAGTACCCCGACCGATTCAATGCCCGGTCCGAGTTTTAATACCTTGATTTTAAGCATCCAACAAGGCTCTAAATGATTATTTAATATGAAAAAGTGTCAAAACCGTGGGTTATCAACACTTTAAAAGCTCCACATTCTTTAAATCATTACATCATAACGTATATACATGTGTGTGTACAAGACAAACTTTAAGTCCTAAGGTACTGGTTTAATATGGAAAAGTGTAGTTTAGTACATTATAACAAATTCTCCAGCATCAACCATCCTATTCCTTACGTTATAATATCTCATATATATATACACATACATGCCTATGTTTATCAATCTAACTTTCATAATCATACATACATACCTTTCATTATAAGTTGAGTAGCCCTGGGTCTAATCTGAAAGGAAAATTTACAGATTTAAGAATCTCAGTCATGCTGTGAGGATCCACCCACATAAGCTCATATTTTCCATAAATCTCCCTTTACATGAAATAGCATTTATCTTTTTATTTAGTTAAAGAACCCATGTTGTACTTCTTATAGCAGAGGATGTGGATTCAAAAATCACTTCCAATCTCAGCACTATCAACATGCAATACTAATCTCAAAATTTATTAAGCAATTTTACTTCCTTTATTCGTATCTTAATACTTTGAAACACCTGTTTAATGTTTGGGAGCATCAAAACAGTGGTTTTATTCAGTTTCTCTCCCAAAACACAGCTTCAATAAACTTCAAACACATCATATAGGCACATAACTCTTATACAACTTGTTTATCTTAGCATCTAAGCGTTTCTATGAGGTTTCCATAAGACAATCAAACACAATTCTTCTGTACTATCATAACAGATTTGAACGCATCATCCTAAAGCAATATTCAATATGCACAAGAGGAAACTACTGCTACAACCTCCATTGTAACAACCAGGCGTGATTTCCATGGCTTAAATCTTCTGTTCCTTATTTCCTCTCTCTAGAATCAGATTTTCCATCCCCCAATCACTCTCAAATCACCCATCAAATAGACAAACTAAGGGTAGAGTAATGGTTTGGGGACTTACGTTGGTCCGAGATCAAGCTTGCACGTCCAAATGGCACCTCCTTCAAGCTCTTCGGTTTTCTTCCTCTTATCTCGTGGATCTCCCCACTCCGTCAATCTGTTTCTGTCGTGCAACGGCAAAATGAAACAGTACAGGCATTTGGGGTTTTCTTTTTTCTTTTTGGGTTGCCCACCGGTTCACCGGAACTTTGCCCCGACTACATCCGGATCTGACCCGTGTCGCGCACTTGGCTATGGTGGGAGAGTCTCCCAATGGACCACTTACAACAAGGCTTATCACATAAGCTTGCCTTTTTCAACAAGCTATTGGGCCTTGTTTTTAATAAAAATCTTATGCTCATTTTCTTGATCAGATGGCATGCCTTGGGCTCCACATATTTGGCTTAATCATGACCCAGTCCAAATTTTTAGCTTGGCGTGGTGAAATTACCATTTCACCCCTTCTTTATCTATACTGAATTACTAAATAAATTTTAAAACTTAATCCTTAATACTTTATAAGGATTTTCTTCCTCAATTAGATTCTTTATCCCATAAAATAATTTTTGTGAAATTTCCAGCTTTAAAATTTACCTCTAACTATTTTTCTTGAATTTTGAAAAAACAAGTCTTTAATAATCTGAAATTGGCTTTAAAATCACTTGGGTCATATTTAGGGAACTAAACCTCTTCATAATTTTTAAAAATCCCCAAAATAAAATTTCATATTATTTTCTCAATTTTTTGGGCCCTTAAATTGTTTTATGATTATCTTAATTAAGCAGTTTCCTTATGGCATACTTAATATGTTTGGCTCAACTGAGCTTAGAAGTCTACTTAATTCAAACTTATTATTGAGCTTCTAGAAACAAAGTTTGGGATGTGACACAATGTAAATCATATAATTATAAGTTTGTATCACTAAGGTCTACTTATGGGCAAAAACTTTAGCATAGCATGAATTTATCTTGAATTGATAAATTTAGAAGGCAGTTATATTTTCCAATACCTGTGGGCTATTTAGAAAATACAATGCAATTCTATTCCACCCTAATTAAATATGCCATTATAATTATATACCTCTGGGTAAAGATTAATTAAGACCTTATATTTAATTATAATTGATATCCTATAATGCCACATGTGATTATAAATGTGCATGCAACAAAATTGAGGATGACGTGGGTACTTCTCAGAAAACAAGCATGATAACCACAAATATCATCTACGTTTAAAATATAAATATGCACCAATAATCTAATATGTGTTTAAAACATAAATATGCACCAATAACCCAATGAGAATTTAAACAATTAATTTAATCAACAAGAGTGACTAAATAACTGAAATTCTCCCACTTTAATTAAATTAATTAATCATTGATTGGAGTTGATGTTTTAAAAATCTATAAGCAGTTGTTTACACATGCACATTGAGGATGCTATGGCTACTCCCTAAAATCCATGCTAATCACAAAAAATCAACTATGTGCAATTAAATTCCAGATATGCATAAATCTTTAATGAGAATTTAATTGATTAATTTAATGAATAAAATGTGACTAAATAATTATCATAAATAAATTCTCCCACTATTTTGTGCATCCAAATTAAATATAATATATGCACATCTTAATGGAGGCTTTAACTAATTAATTTGATCAATAAAAATTTAAATTAACAACCCTCCCACTATTTTATGCATCCAAAAAATGTTTAAGAAATCAACTTCAGCATATTTCAACTGAAATATAATTTTGTAAAATTCAAATAGTTACATAATTGCCTAAAACAAATTTTCCCAATATTTAGAAAATCAAAATATAAAAAATAAATTTGCAAAAATCTCTTTCAGCATGTTAATATCGCCAAAAATAACTTTCCCTAAATTAAAAAAATTAAAAAAGGGTACACAGAATAAATTATATGTTAAACATTTGCCTTTTTTTTTTGGCCAGCAATATGTTAAACATTTGCTAAATAAATAAAACACAACTCATCATTATTTATTCAGTGCAAAAATTAATGAAAATTAAAACAATATGGCTTAAGCTAGTAAAAAGCCGAAGCTAAGCCCAAAGAGAATTTCAAGAAATGAAACTAAAAGACAACCATAAAACCAAGTCAGAGGCCCAAAGCAATAAGAAGAAAAGTTGAAACTAAGTCCGAGTTCAATTCAAAATTCCAATTATTAAATGAACAAATATTAATTAAATTTAAACCCCAAAGCTAAATGGCCCATAAATTGAAAAGGCAACTTTTAGAAAAATATAACCAGAAAACAAAATAAGTGAAGCCCAAATGAACAAGGTCCGTCCACAAAACAATTTTCACAAAAATGTGGAATAAGTAAAGAATCAAAAATTAGAAACCAAGAAATATCTCAGCCCAATTAAGCATACAAATAATTAAAGGAAAACCAAAACATAGAGGCCCAATTCTTAAAAAACATAACAATATAAGACAAAATTGACTATGCCCAATTAGCCTTAACTAATTGCTCATAAACAAAAGATGAATTAAACCTGGAATGCAAAATAGTAAAACTAGGGGAAGGACAAAATACCAAAACTAAAATGACGGGCCCATATCTATAACCCACCCTTCAAGATTAAATGAAACGGTGAGTTTCGCTCTTGGGCTAGATGTTGTAGTTCCGTCTCATCTCTCTCCTTCAGACAGATCCCTGAAAACTCGAGCCAATCCTTTGGATTAACCCAGTAAGAACCCAACACAACTGCAGGTCCTACAAAACACAAGTGACCTTTTTTGGCAACCCCAGGCCCTGTTTTCGGTATTTTAAGAGGTGATTTCGACAGCAAAACAAGTAGTAAAGTGATTCCAACATGAACAATGATTTTCACCAGAAGTCACCAAGAAACAAATCAAATATTTAAATTTCAAACCCAAAATTGCAGCATGATTATGGGTTCCCCTTTATGGCAAAAGAATTAGAAAAAGAAGGGGGGCACAATGAAGCAATTTATTCCCCAAAGGCAAGCCAAAAAAATCAAATAAAAGATTTTCGATTTTCAAGACAAACAAAATTAATGATTGCAAGACTTATCTCGCATGAGGGAAACGATGGTTTTCATTGGAGAGTGAAGAAATCGAACAAACTTCTCCATCCCACATTCAACAAGTACTCAGATCAAATTATGCATGCATAAAAATCAAGGGGAGAATTATACACACCAAAATTCATCAAAGATGCAAAAAGAATCAAATCGAGACTTTGATTTGAATCCCAAAACAGAAGCGCAATTTTTTTTTTATCGATTTCAATTTTCAATTCAACAGTAAAAGGGATTAAAAGCAAAGCGAAATCGTGAACACAAATCACATATTCATTTATATACAATAGACCCAGGTAATTAAACCCGGATCGGTCATTGAACTGGTCGGGAGACTGGGTCAAGGGTCAGTGGGTCAGATCAGAGTCAAACTAGAGCTAACCCAGGGCCAAATCGATGAGAAATTGAAGATTTTAGACTTATTAATATAAAATTATAAAGAAAAAGTATTTTTTTTAAAAAAAAGTACCACACAGAGTTAACAACCGGACCGAACCGGTCTACTAGCCGATTTGCTGGTTTCCAGACCGGGTCGATAGGTCCGGTCCGGGTTTGAGTACAATGCAATAGACAGATCAAAATCATATATGATGCACAAATTAATTTTCAAATTTCTCAATATAATTTTCAAATAGAAAATTAAAGCATATTCAAGACACATCGCATACAAGAAAAATAGCAGGCAGAGGAAGATCTGGGAGGAATACTGAAAAAACCACATGGACATGCTTCATAATCAATTATCATATTATTTAATAACATACAAAAGAAATATTAGGCTAAGGGGAATAAAAAAAACATGCTCTGATACCACATATTGGAATAATCTAACGATAATATTCCTAAATACATTGCATAATTCAACAAGAAAAAGCAGCAATGAAAGACTTGATGAAATACCTCCAATTATAGCAATTTTGCATGTAATATCTCGCAACCTGGAGACTCTAGAGAATAAGAAAGAGTTAGAATTAGAAAAGAATAAAAGAGAATAGGTTAGAACTTCTTCTAACGAGAAGACGAGGTACAATGATGGTCTGAGAATAGCAGTCACCTGTCAGGGAACCCGCAAGAAGCAAGTAAGGCCTTGTTTGGTACAAAGCAATAAGAGGTATGGTAGGGACTGGGATTGGAATAAAGATTGAGACAAATTGTATTGTTCGGTATAAGGGACTGATGATAACCTGGGATTGGGAGTATCACGAAGGTAAGATTGCTGTAAAGCCACCTCACTCAGGTATTGTGTTTTCAATCCTAGGATTGCAAAGACAAAAATATCCTTGATTATAATATTTTTTGACAAAAATAACCCTCTCATATTAACTTAGGACTCGTCCCTTTCGCACAATCTTCACCGATGCCGTAACATACCATCATGTTTCTGGTGCAAAAGATTTTTTATACTTCTCACTCGGCCTTTCTCAAAATAGGATGATAGGGAAAATATTTGGATAATTCATTTTTATACTGACTATTTTTTGTCTTCGATTTGTATACCCTACTTTTAATACGGGGAAGAAGACAAATGAAATTGATTATTCAATTTTCTTTCTGTTCCTAATTTAATCGTTCTGCTCTTCAATTTTTATACAGACTATATAGTTTCTACATCTTGATCATTTTGTGTTTCCCCTCATTTTGTTTTGTTCTTTT
Source organism: Inga oerstediana (assembly GCA_963210345.1). Classification (NCBI taxonomy): domain Eukaryota; kingdom Viridiplantae; phylum Streptophyta; class Magnoliopsida; order Fabales; family Fabaceae; genus Inga; species Inga oerstediana. The sequence continues at coordinate 69,409,762 of OY723400.1, read as the reverse complement.
TCCCCTGATTTTGTGGCCTCTACGATCTAGATTTGCTTGTTATTATTTCTGACTCGAAATTCTAAGCCATGCAAATTTGCATTGACAGTTTATGGCATAATTGCATTATCCAGATTTGATTTCAATGTTATATCTATATCCCTAAGTAAATCAAGAATCTAAAAGAAGACAAAATAAAGTTCCTTATAATATTTTTCTAATTTTATCATTAGGGGTATTATAGTATTTCTACAATTTATGAATAATTATGAAATAAAATTAACTTAAACAGTCACTCGCAATATTACTTCATATCAAACATAATTATTGCATTTCAATATTACTATTCTAAAACCTGGTATATTCTATTTAACCTCTCATCAAGGCTTGTATCAGCTTACCAACTAGATAGATAACTCTAAACCAAATCTCTATCCAAATCTCATGTGTGCCACAATCAAGAGATATTTTAATCAAAACAATGGTAAAATAATATCTAGATATAATCTGTATTAAATAATAAAATATATAACAAAAAATACCAATAAGAAGGAGTCCAATTCCCTCCATTTTTTTTCCATCAGAATCATAGGACTATTCCCCTATTTACAAGTTTAGAAGGGTGAAGGAAGACGTTGAAATATCAGGACTTATAGGCATCAATTTATTCAATATGCTGACTGCTCATAGATTAATGCCTATTTGTTTTAAAGTGTATTTGGATTAGATTTTGGAGAATAACTTTTCAGAGAAAAAGTGATAAAAGTGATTTTAGATAATAGATTCTGGAAAAAAAAAGATTTTGATAAAATGATAGTGTTTAAATATTGAGATAAGAATTACCTTTTTCATGGTCAAATTACTGAAAAGGACATTAGCTTTTGTGATAATTATATTTAAAGCATAAAATTATATTTTATGTATTATTTGACATTAAATTTCATAATAAATAAAATAAAATAAAATAAATTTGTCTGCAAAATTAAAATTATAACATTAGTCAATTATGTAACATAAAAAAATAGATCACTCACTCACACACACACACATTAATAAATTGTATAATCAAAAATCATTTATAAATAGCAAATATCTAAAATAATATCTTTTATTATTGAAATACAAAATTTTAATTAATGCTAGTAACGATCCTCTGATTATTGCAAATTCTAGTTATCTCTTAATTATCATAGAGTTATATGTGGCATTTTATATGCATCAGTCAAAAGGAAAGAGACAGGACAAGCTCAGACAGGAGAAAAAAGCAAGGTATTAAAACCCGGACCGGGTAGTGAACCGGTCGGGGTACTGGGTTAAGGGTCAGTGGGTCAAACCGGGACCAAACCGGAGCTAAACCGGGACCAAACCGGTGAGAAATTCAAAATTTTAGACTTATAGTATGAAATTCTAAAGAAAAAAGTAAAAAAAAAAAAAAAAAAATTTTTTTTTAAAAAAAGGGAACCGGACCGGGAACCGGACCAGCCAACCGGCCGGTTCGCCGGTTACCGGACCGGCCGGTCCGGTCCGGTTTTCAGAACCCTGGAAAAAAGAGAGAAGAGAGAGAGGAACGAGACAGGGATAAAAGACAAATATAAGAGAGAGGAGAGAGGAAAAGAACAAAAATTCAGCTTTTACAAAACCATGACTTTAGAGCCTAAAACCATGGTTTTGGGAAAAAGTGATTATCATCTTGTTTTAGGTGTTTGGGTAAATTTTTGTAAAACCATGGTTTTGGAGTCAGAAGCACTTTTTTTTTAATCCAAACACACATTTAGCTTTTTAGAGATTGTTTTACAATTTACGAGATAGGTATGTAAGAAAAAATTTATCTTAGCCTGATAAAATACTTTTGAAATCATGGTTCGATTATTTCTCAAACAGGCTTTAAGATTTAATTTAAGCGCAATTAGTATTTTTATAGGCCCTTCTTATGAGCTTCCATCACGATAAAAAGCAGAGTTATGTAACCCGGACCGGCCGGTCCGGGTTACTATTTTAAAAAAAAAAAATTTAAATTTTTCCTTTAGAATTTCATACTATAAGTCTAAAATTTTCAATTTCTCACCGGTTTGATCCCGATTTAGCCCCGGTTTAACCCACTAGCCCTTAACCCAATACCCCGACCGGTTCAATGCCCAGTTCGGGTTTTAATACCTTGATAAAAAGAGAGGATTCGAGCATGCCACACACAAACAACACATAAGAAGATGGCATTCACACACACACGCACGACAGCAAAGCAAGTAGCGACAGAGACAGGTTTGGGATGAATCAAGAAGCTAAGGCCTGTCTCTCAGACTCTCACGACGCACAGGACAAAAGAGGAAGGAGAAGAGAATATGATAATTATGGTGTCCACAACAATGACGGCTGGAGGCTCACACTCATGCAATGTCAATGGATAGAGACATTTTCCATAACATTAAAAATAAAATTATTTTCTTATAAAAAAGTCATAAAATCATTTCACTTTTATTCCCAGACATAAACTCACAACGGGGCATACTTATAAAATATGTGTTCAATTTAAATTCCATGCTTATCAAATTAATTTTTATTTCTTCTAATTAAGTTGCATCAGCAACCTAGGGTTATGGCTCACCAATATCTATTTTTTTCCCTCCTTCAAATATAATATTTGTCCAATATTTTACAATTTACAAGTGATAAACAATCAAGGCCTTAAGTTTTATAGCCGTCTTATGCCATAGTGGAAGGCTTCCGACCATCTGACAGACCAAATGGAATCTGACCTATATATGAGTGTTTTGCCATATATGCCAAGCGAGGGCATGAACATGAAGGTAAGAGTTAGGGAACACATATAACCAGAGGGAGTTACAGAGCACACAAACGAGTTACTCGCACCCCTAATCCTCACCATTTCGTCGATTGGTCCGCTTAAACCAGTTTCCTTTTGGAGGAATGTGAATAAGATTAGTGAAATTGATTTGCATATTCTTTTAAGAATATATGTGTTGAATGGGTAACACCGGTAGTATGTGTTGCCACTATAGAGTATGAACTTGAAGTGACCTTAATCTACTTGTTACTTTCTTTCAATATCTTATGGTGCTCCCCTACGTACATTTCTTCTGGAGGATCCCTTCCTTGTTTTCCTCTTGGCATATAGCGACTTTTCCTTACGGATGTTGCATCAATTTGCCTTGTGATGTATCACTTTAGATTTAGATAGGTCTATGTGATGGGGACCACCAGACTAAATCGTCCTATTCCAAGTTCTACCGGCATTGTTCATCATATATGTGTATAAATTAAGATTACTTGTCCACGTTGAAAATATGGCTAAATTACAAGGGATTAATAATTTCTTTTTGGGAAAGAGATAGAAAAAGAACTTTAAACACTAGTGGAAAAAGGTCTTTTTAGACCGGTTAAAATTGACTTTTTAGACCGGTTCTGGTTCTGGTTTTGATTCAGCCGGTCTAAAAAGTATGTCACTTTTAAGACCGGTTTTGTAACCGGTCTTAAAAGTCTATATTTTAAGACTGGTTCTATTTATAACCGGTCTAAAATCAACAATTTTAAGACCAGTTTTCATGAGCTCCGGTCTTAGAAGATCTCTCTTGTAAGGCGATTTATGTAACATTTTTAAGACCGGTTATAATGATAACCGGTCTTAAAAGTTATTTTAAGACCGGTTTTGCATACAACCGGTCTTAAAAATGTTAATTTTAAGACCGGTTGTAAATACAACCGATCTTAAAGTTTTAATTTTAAGACCGGTTGTAAATATAACCGGTCTTAAAATAACTTTTAAGACCGGTTATCATTATAACCGATCTTAAAAGTGTCATTTTTTTTTTGTGATTAGGTTAGTTACCAGAAAGCATCATTGAATTGCTACATCTAATGCTATACTTATTAAGTGCCATATGGTGTTCAGTTTGCTTCCACTTACCATTTCGTTTTGCTTTAACATTCTCATTGAATTGGGAACTTGTAACATGTCATATATATCCTCATGTATAATGTTTTGTTTAAAACCATAATATATATATGCATAAATGGATTCAACCATGACATATCATGCAACCAACAAGTCAATTCATCAAAATATACAAAACCATTTTAAAATCAACAAACATGTCAAATCATGCAACCAACAATATAAATGAATTCAACCAACCAACATGTCAATTCATAAATGAATATATACAAAAAAATTCCTCATCTTTACATACAAGAACTCACTGTTGTAAAAGTTCATAAATGAATTCAGCACAACAATTACGAATGTGCTCAATATCTTCTTCTGGAAAGGGGTTGGCAAGTTCAAACATCTGAAACACCAAAGACAGGCAAAACATTAAATTCACTTAAAAAAATAAAAGTAATACAAAATTTTTGAAATATATATACATTTACCTCTTCAGTCCTGTCGTGCCTAGGGTAATAATATTATATATGTGCCTCAGAATATACAACCCACACAAGTTGGACCCCGGTGGTTGCCTACGGGTCTGAAAAATAACTTGATATCGTTAAAACAAGTATAAAATTAAAGCATGACTTATTATTGAATACATTCTTAAAATAAACCAATATGTAACTAACCTTTGGCAAGATCCATGTAGGGTCTTTTACCTCACGCACAGGCCTACCAAGAGCAGTGTATTGGAATGTCCGCATAGCCCTATATCATCAAAATCACAAAGGTTACTTATTTTACACAAAATCTATAAATTTTGCACACGAAAGGTAATTAATAATGCAAGAAAACTTACGAGTTCAAACTCTTCTTCAATTCACTAGTTGGCTTGCTGAGGTGGAGGGAGTATAAGAGGATGACATAATAGCTCTTCTTGCACAAAATAGCCAATTGCCAATGATCACTGAAAAAAGGAAAAACTTTTAAGCAAATATAAAATACTATGTATAGTATGAAATATAAATTTGTGTCTTACCCATGCAAATATGGGGCCAAGAAACACTCAATTGAGGTTTTACTAAGCCTGTGCAATAAGTATGTGTGTCTGATAGCAGAAGTGGTCCCTTTGTCGTAGAGTTGAACTGAGCATAGGAGTCCAAATTTATCGATTTTGCCAGAGTCAACCAACCTACGATGCATGCACCTATAATAATTCAAGCAGGGACATTAAATCAAAGTTTAACGGCATAATTTGTAAAATATTAACTTTCAATTTGAGAAGATACTTACATCAAAAAGAGCTGGACAATCGAAATCGTAAGCTATTGTAGAGGAGCTACCAGGGACATTAAATCATCCCTCTCAAGATAGCAGTGCGCCCCTGACTTGCCAACAGCTAACTCAGTAGCCCAATTTCTTGTTGCAAAGGACGTATCATACGCCATTAGAATCACTTGTTGTATGACATTCAATGGAGGCCGTGAACCATCTTGAGTGGAGGGAGGTGGAGCTGGTGGGGATTCCTCAGCTCGATCAGAAACAAGGTTCTTTAGCCACAAGATGAAAGAGTTGATGACATTGCCCACAACCTTGAAGTCATCAACAGGAATAGGGAGAGGTGCATCTGCAACGATCACCTCTTCAACTGCCACTCTGACTTGATCATCCTTTATTTCTTGGTGGTGGACAGTTGATTCCAAGTTGTGCACGCTCCCCCCGTGCAACCAATCATCTCAGAGGATCCTCCACAAACAAGTAATAAGGCTCACCAATTTCGTTTCTGGGACCCTCTGATGACTGACCAATGCAACTCCCTTTAGTGCTCTGTTTAGGGTTTAGGGAATGAGCCTGGGGAGCACTGGTATCTGCTTGTCTTGTGGTCGTCATGATCATCCATTCCTCCTTCATCTTGCTGAACCTTTCTTCAAATCGTGCATCAAATGATGCTTCTGCCTCGGCCCTAGCTTCCTCCCTCACAATGGCCAATATACACTCCATCTCCTCCCTAGTCACCATACCACTTGAGGAACGGTGTGAGGGTGCTCCAAAGTAATCCCTTATGCCTACCCGTCCTCTAATCCCCTTGACACAGCCAGGATGCTCAGGTTTTCCTGTAGCTACGGTCAGGATGTCATTCCTCTCATCCGACCTAAACGATCCCTCGGCTTGTTTTTTTTGAAGCTCCTCCTATAAGACACAGATGACAAATGTTAGTAATGAAATTTGTTTACTAAATAATTAATAACAATAATTCAATAACAATACTTATAATTTTCTCACCGACTATACGAGATTGTTCACTCGTATAAGACCCGCTCCTCTTTTGGTGAGCGAACAACCACTTTTGTTCGTGTTGTATCAGAGATGGTGGAGAAAGAAGAACAGAAGGATCGGATTGAGCTGCTTCTTCCAATCTCTTCTGTTTGGCCGCCAACAAGTCTTTTTCGGCCTTCGCATACCCCCCACGAGACATTGTATTTTTCTACCACTCTCTTGGGCCTTTTTCCTTTTTTCCTGCGAATAAGAAATCAAAAGTAAGTCATTGTAAATCAATAAAGACAAATCATAATTCATAAGCAAATCAATTGCAAAATAAGTAAACTCATCAATGCTTCTGGAGTAGTCCGAAGCCATCTAAATTCTTGCCAAGTTTGTTCGTCAATAAAAGAATACTGATCGCACGGATTAGGAAGAGGCTGACCTTCTTCCACCTCCATATGCACGTAATTGTTGGCTAGATTTGTCTTAAACTTACTCCAGCGTTCATCACAATACGTCATTGTCTTGTCATACAAGACTTCACTCTCAGGAATGTCGTAAGTGAGCTGGATAGTTTCCCAAATATGTCACTTCACACCTTTATCGACATTTCTCCACTGCTCTATCAAGATGCTAGGCTTGTTGCGTGCTAGGAGGCTGACAAAACTCCTATACCGTTGGGCATTAGGCCCGATTGGTTTCCAATATCTATCAAACTCAATTGGAATCCTTTCCCCGGTATTCCGATTGAGAGGAGTGTCTGTCAATCGGGTGGCTCTCTTACCCCTTCGTCTAGGCCAGTTACGTAGCTCATTGTGTTCCTGGCTCAGAGCATTGCTAGGCTCACTCTGATTTAGACCACATTTTATTGACCCTTTTTTCTTGGAGAGCTATAGACCACATTTTATTTTCCTAATCGGTAATATAGAACACTTGTTTCGCTTGATATGCCATAATAAAAGGTTCAGCTCCAAAACTTCTACTATTCAGATCAACCAATGTAAATCCAACTGATCAATTATCACACCATTGTTGACATCAACCCACTTGCATTTGAAAATGGGAAATTTAATTTTAACATAATCAACCACCCAAATCTCTTCAATAAACCCATAATAAGGTATTGCTGCCAATCTAGGGTTCTTATCTTTTGAACTAGAGAAGTGTATAGATTCAGCCACTAACATAACCCCACTGTTCTAGACGGTGCTTCTATCATCAAGGGACTTCTTGTAAAACGTATAACCATTGATCACAAATGAAGTCCAAGTTATGACATCAACCTCAGGACCATGTTCTAACCATTTAATTATATCATAAACACATTCTTCTCTGTCAACCTTTTGTTTGAACCAATGTGCAAAAGTTTTGTTATGCTCCCTAATTAACCTTTGTTCAGTCATTCGACTATTTTCTTTTTAGACAATTTCTTTATGAGCATTAATGTAATCTTGAACTTCATCAACATTATTCAAGATGTACAAGCGGACTTGTTGCAATTCATCAGGGTCAACACTTTTTACTGTAGCCCCGCGTCTACCCCCTTCTTCATTATGAGGTTCAGGAAGCCTAATATGTCTTACATTTAACAAGTAATCTTGACAAAAATTCATGGCTTCTACAGAAACATATTTCTAAATAATAGATGCTTTAGGACGATTTGCATTCTTCACATACCCTTTTAGGATTTTCATAGTTCTTTCAATTGGGTATATCCATCGTAAATAGATAGGGCCAAACAACTTTATCTCCCTCACTAGATGAACAATTAGATGTACCATGATATCAAAAAAAGAAGGAAGAAAAAGCTTTTCAAGTTGGCACAAGATCAGATACCCTTCATTTTTCAGTTCATCCAATCTTTCTGTCTCAATGACTTCACTACAAATAGCATTGAAGAAGAAATAAAGTATAGTCAAAATATGTTGAAGAACATATTCAACAATGGCTCAAATAGCTACTGGGAGTAGTTGTTGCATTAAGACATGACAATTATGAGACTTTAGCCCTACTAACTTAAAGTCTTTCATCGACACAAGCTTCCTAAAATTTGAAGAATACCCTGAAGGAACTTTGATGCCATATAAATACCTACAAAAGCTTCTTTTCTCATCCTTAGATAAAGTATGAGTAGATGGAGGATAAAAAGTTCTCTTACCATATGGTTTTGGATACAAGTCTTCTCATATCCCCATTTCTTGCAAATCTAATCTTGCCTTCACGCCATCCTTAGAACTACCTTGTATGTTATGCAGTGTCCTAACAATACTATCATATACGTTTTTCTCTATATGCATGAAATCAATACAGTGCCTCATATCAAGATTGGGCTAATATGGAAGATTAAAGAAGACAGACCTCTTTTTCCATTTATTTTTTCATTACTATTTTTTTAGTCTTACTAAAGATAACATTGATATTTTCACCTTTTCATAAACTTGCTCCTAAGTCAATGCCTTCGGAGCATCTTCAAACTCTTGTCCATCAAAAAAAGCTTTATTTAATCTACGATATGGGTGGCCTCGTCTAAGAAATCTCCTATGGCCAAGATAAACTGTCTTTCTTCCATGTTGAAGTTGATGGTAGCATGTTCCTTCTTCACAAATCGGACATGCTTTATGGCCTTTAACATTATATACTGACAAGTTTTCATATGTAGGGAAATCATTTATAATACAAAAGATCATGGCTCGCATTTTAAAAACCTCATTCTTGTTCGCGTCATCTTTCAAGTCTTCGATCAAGGGTTTTAGGTAAACATCTATATCAATTCTGGGTTGTTTTGGTCCCAAAATCAACATAAACAACATGATGTACTTTCGTTTCACGTATAATAGAGGAGATAAGTTGTAAATTATCAATAGAACAGGCCATGAACTATGTATACTGCTCAGGCTACCAAAAGGATTCATGTCATCCGTACTAAGCCCAAGCCTAAGGTTCCTAGGTTCTTCACCAAAGGTAGGAAATAATTGGATCGATTTTCTTCCATTGAGAAGAATTAGTCGGATGTTGAAGCTTTCCATTGGATATCCTCTCATCCACATGCCATCTCAAATTTTTTGCATCGTTTTCATTAGCAAACAAGCTCTTGAACCTTGGTATGATTGGAAGATACCACAACACTTTTGTAGGGGCGTTATTTGATTTGTAACTCGAGGTTTCACATATCAGACACTGTTGTTCCTCTTCATGCTCTTTTCTATACAATATACAATTATTAGGGCATGTATGGATCTTTTTATACTTCATCCCTAGTGGACACAATATTTTCTTAGCATCATATTATCGAGAAGGCAACATATTATCATCTGGAAGATGTTCTTAAAAGCCTCAAGCATTTCTGAAAAAATCTTATCGCTCCATCCATGCTATGCTTTTAAGCTTACCAATTTTAATACTGCTTTCAACAATTGGTATTTTTAACACCTCGGATACGGCGGTGTCTCAGCATCACTGCACATATTAACATATGAATGTGATTGCTCAAAAGCCTCTTCTCCTACATCACAAATAATATCCTCTATCCGATCATCCATATCCGTGTCATTATCATCAAAGGCCACTCCTCCCTATTGAGATGAACTTGGCATGTCTAATTTTTCACCATGCCATACCTATACTGTATAACTCTTACAAAATTATTTACAAATTAAATGTATATATATGTCTGCAGCACTTAGTCGCTTCTCATTCAAACATACTACAAAAGGGCAATAAAACTTCCCACTACCATCATCGGCATTTCTTCTAGCGAAGTCTAAAAAAAACCCTCACCCCATTTTCATATTCAACACTCGTTCGTTTAGCTTTTATCTAATTATGATCCATATATATCTCAACACTTGTAGCACCCTATATCCAATAGCAAAAGGATAAACACAAAAATAATAACCATAAAGTTTTAGAGATATCAACGAAATTAAGAAGCATGCACACTAGGAGACAATAACTACTCTTGTAGCAATATATCAATAAATTATGGCATGATAAGAACAAAGCAACATTTCATATATAATAAAGGTATATAGATACGTACAAGTTTTAAAATTTGCATTGCAAAGCTGCGCTATTCAGTTTATGCATCAGGTTTCAGCTAATTTTAACATGCACCATTTGAAACTAATATTGTTTCAACAAACCAATAACACTGACAATCAAACAATCACACTAAATTAAAATAGAACTTAAATAGAATGGTATTACTCCAAGCCAAATATCATAGATATGTACAAGTCAGAGCATCTAACCTAGCTGTGCAGATTTTTTTTCTAGATTACGTTATCACAAAACAGTTGGATTTCCAACAAATTATAACAACAACTTGTGGGAATTAAGTGCTCAAAACAACAACAAGAGCCATTTTCATAGGACATTATTAATTATTGAACAACAACTAAATAACAGAACACTAACTTGATTGAAGACCAATGAGTGAGCTTCTATCCAAAGTCACGGTGGCTTTGACTGAGGTTAAAATGAAGTCCTCAAATTCACGACAATGATAAAGGGAAGTCACGACAAAGGAGAATGGTCACTGCGGAGAATAGAGGTGGCGGCGGAGGAGAGTGATGATGATCAAAGAACAGCGACGAGGAACATGGCAATGGCAGCGGTAATGACAAAGGAGAATTGAGCAAATGAGGAACGGGGCACGATGGAGCATTTCAGAACAGGCAGGGACAGATCTCACGAAGAAATGACGACAAGAGAAGAAAGGGTTCAAAGAGCGCGGGATCTAGGTGCGGGAGTAAAATTACGGGCTAAAACGCTCACCTTTTAAACCGTTTTTCGATAAAAACCAGTCTTACAAGGTGTTCGCTACCGCAAGTGCACGGATCGCGTCAAGTAATAAAGTGATAAGTAAAGATCGTCCCTCGAGGATTTGAATAACAACTAGTCGAACAATAGCTTTACGTGTTTGATCAAGTTGACTCGGATAAAGTATTGAGTATGAGAGACACAAATTTAAAAGACGTAATGATAATGGCTCATGAAAATACTGACAGAATGGGCTTCTTGCAAAAGTAATCAATTAAAGTGACTCTAGGATTGCTCTCTCATTTTGTATATCATGAACTCAATTTACTTCCTCATCATCATTCCTACTTATGGGATCTATATGTGTCAGTCTAAGGATCGATAATCATTGGGTAAGCTCTCTCGAGTCATAACCAACATATATTCTCCACTTAAATGCACAATCTCTTGCTACATTTAAAGGAGAATATCCATTAATCAGCTCCGCCTCACTTTGACAATGCTAGGTTAATGACTCTATCTCTAGGTTATTAACAAACCCTACATTTAATTAGTTAAACTGTAGGTCGAGCATAACTCTACCCTCGTTCTTCAACTAGATTAACTCTCTCAAGCTTAATCCATTTGAACATGTTATTCATAGCTAGCTATTTATGAATATCAGAGAATATCAGAGCAGAGTTAACACATATATGCCATTAGATAATAGAGAAGAAGAAAACCTTGAGTTCAATCCATACAAAATTCTCGAACAATCCTAGAATAAAAGAAATTAGCTACACATGTTTACTAGCTGATTACAAATTACAAGAACTAAAGAAGTCATAACAGAATCACAGTGGGAAAGGATAGAATACAGAAGTGTCAAGAAAATCTGAGATGAATCTCTTCTGATCCTCGAATCCACTTGATTCTCCTTGCTTCTAGCAATTCCCAGCTCTTAGAACCTCCTCAGCCGCCTCTGTCGTTCTTTCCAAAAGTGGGAACCCCTATTCAAAACCCTCCATTTACCTTTTATACCGTCTCAGCTTTCAAAACGCAGCTCTTCATTTTCGGGGTTGGGCCGCGGCCCAAGAGGTTGTGGGCCGCGGCCCAAGAGTCTCTGACCTGTAGTGGGAGCTTGTGGGCCGCGGCCCAAGAGGTTGTGGGCCGCGGCCCACAACTTTCTGTGCTTCCTGTTTTCTCCATGGGCCGCGGCCCAAGGGATTGTGGGCCGCGGCCCAAGAGTCTCTGTGATCCCCTGGGAATTCTGGGCCGCGGCCCAAGGTGTGGTGGGCCGCGGCCCAAGACTCTCTGTGCTGGTGTTGGCCTCCTGGGCCGCGGCCCAAGGAATGGTGGGCCGCGGCCCAACACTGTCTTGGGCTCTCTTTGTCCTGTTTTGATTTTCCAGCTGGTCTTCCCTTCATTGGTTGTCAGCTTCAACTTCCTGCCTCTCTTTTGCACTGCCTGCAGCTTCCTCTGGGTCAGCCCTGACTTAATCTGTACAAGTTCACACCAAGGACTTTCACACAACGTTAGACATTCATAACAGTTAGGGAGTAATATCATTCACACCTTCATTTTGCTGTGCATAACATGAGATAAACTCAACTTATCACTTTCATCCATTCTAATACCCATTTATGCCTCCAAAATGAAGTGAAACAGTATGAAATATGAAATTCTAGTAAGAATTTCCTGAAGTTAACACACCCCCAAACTTGAACTTTTGCTCGTCCTCGAGTAAACTCTCACCATCTAGCCTAATGCTCATGCATGACCCTCTTCTCTTAAGCTCTCATGTCACCAAATATACATGACTGCTTGGTTTATCAAAGCAAACTAACTCCCTAGTCATTTTCAGCTAAATGGATGTTCAACAAGAGTTACCCAACACTTATCCTTCATTCATCAAGACCAGGAACAATACTTCAGCATGTATAATTTGGAATCATTAGCTAGACCTAATCCATCGCATTCTCCTTCCTTTTTACTTGAATTTAATTCACACCCTTTCAGTATCCCAGGAACTTCAAGGTTGCATGGAATTGTTCATTGTTAACGCTTTAAGATAACACAAAGCTCAGTTTTAGGTAATGTAAAGGGCATAAGCTGCAGCCCAATCAACCACAGTTATGTGCACAAGAAAACACTCACAGCTATATGTGTTTACTCCTCACTTATAGGGTTAATTTCACTCAGTACCACTTATAGCAGGTCCTGCCATAAGCTTGTAGAAATTCTACTATCTCCACCACCTGTACACTTAGATTTATGAATCAAGGGGGCTTTGACCAGGGTTGTAATGTTGGAAAGGTCTAATGGGAGAGGTTAATGAAATCAGTGCCATGCATGATGAAGCATAAATAATGACATCTCTATCCCTCTTCTTCTCTTTTCCTTTCTCTCTTGTTTGTTTTGTTTTTCTTTTCCTTTCCTTCTTCTTTTTCTTTCTTCTTCTTTCTTTCTTTTCTTCTCTTGTTTTGTTTTGTTTTGTTTTGTTTTGTTTTTTTTTTTTTTTTTTTTTTTTTTTTTTTTTTTTTTTTTTTTTTTTTTTTTTTTTTCAACATTTATTGAAAAGAAAGAAGATAACATTTATTGAAAAGAAAGAAGATAGAAAATCAGATGCTAACTCCCTGCTTTTCTAAGTATCATTCAATTACTTAGCAATATCATGCATGACTTATAAAATGTCAGACTTTAAAAGAAAGAAAAGGTGAATGGCTCAAAGGGGATTATCAACGGATGAACGTGAAAGGTTTGTGTTTGGGTTCATAGGTTTAGAAATGAATGCCCCTATCATTTTCACTAATCCACATGCAGCTGTGATTTTGAAAAAGAATTTAAACAAGTTCTAGAGGTACACTGGCATAAATGGCACAAACATTCTACTGAATAAAATTCAGGCTCAACACCCTTCCACAATGGTTTCTCTTTTCTTGTGCACAACCCCCACGATTAATTCAACCTTAGCTTATTTCGAATACATTAACTTAACTGATCTATATGCTAACACTATGCGCCATAACTACAGCCACTTCCATACAATTTACTCAAAAACATCTAGTTTCATGATAGGGATAAGAAAATGCTTTCGGAGTGTGTGAATCACTCATATCTTCTCAGGAATTCAATTACAATTTCAAAGGTCTTGCCATGAAAACAATTTATACATGTTATGTGTAAACCAAAAACCAAACAGTCATGAATATCAGTATTTGATTCAACTCAGCAATCCAATGCAATTCCCAGACATTTAGCTCAAAGAAAACAAGTGTATGGAAATATAAAAACACCCCCAAACTTGAGGGAGACAGTGTCCCCACTGTCCTAAGACATATTCTGTCCCACAGAGCACCTGTAAAGAAATGAGCATACAACCAGGCAGAAAGAAAACATTGAACACCAGAATTATTGAAATCATAATATCCAATAGCATAGTAAACCACTGATGTCAGGTATTAAGCAACGATAAACCACAAGATCCGAAAGCTAAACTGTTACCACAGTACTGAAATACAGTCTGAAATAAACCATAATAGCCATAGACAATGAAAAACAATAGTAACAACGGGCAACAGTACTAGGCTAGTCCTCGCCACCACCCTCACTGGCAGCTGCATCAGAGCTGTCCCCCTCCACATCATCATCGCCACCAGCAGCACCGACCTCCGCCTCATCATCATCGTCACCAGCCGGAGCTGCAGCAGGGACATGAGCAGCAAATAACTCCTCGAGCCTGGTCAGGCGAACACCGTGATCTTGTAGATAAGTGAGGCACTGGGCAGCAGTGGCCTCTGTGCGCTGAATCGCCGCAAAAATCACGTCCAAAGTGACGGTAGACTGGGAGGGGGCATGGGCACCGGATGGTTCGCCCTGCTCCTGGGGGAATGGACTATCCGGAGGTGGATGAGAGGGTCCTCCCTGCTGGAAGAACGGATCAGTCGCGGTACGCTGGGAGGCTGGAACCTGCTCGTCCGGTCGTGGCTTGATACTCAGGTAGTTGAAAGTCTTCAGAGGCTTGAACATAACATCGGACGCCACCGCAGCGACACCCACCGACGTGCAGAAAGAGGAGATGAGATGCGGCAGTATCAGAGCGACCGAATGATCTCGGGCATGGTCGCGAAGGGTCTGATAGATTAGGGCGCCGAGATCAACAGGCTCCTTCTTCATGAGAAGGTAGATAAGGAGAGCCTGGTCTCTAGAAAGACGACTCCTCTGCGACGATGGCCAGAAGTAGTCCTTGCCAAAATGCAGCCACACCCGAGCCTCCACTGATAATTGAGCCCGAGGTAAATGCTTCTGCGCCCCGCCACGAGTCTGCCACGCTACTCGGTGGTTATACACGAGCAGCTCTGAAATCGCATCATCTGGGATGTCATCCTCACTATCCAGTAATTGCCGGTACCGGCACTCCTCAACAGCGGGGAGTGCTGTAAACTGCCGGAAGCTCTCCAAAGTAAAGTCCACCACGACTCCACGCATAGTAAATCGCCAAATGGGATGCACACAGGCATGAGCGTAAAACTCCTGAACGATCTGCAGGTTTCCGTCAACCTTGGGGTCCATGAGTCGCTGAAGGTGATATGTACGTGTGGCTGTATAGTAGAACTCGTAGGAGACATTGAACGGGAATTCCCGTTCCTGCAGCAAGGGACGGGTGACCACCTTGGTTTTGGCCTCAGCAACTGCCCGAGGACCGGAGCGATCAGCAACGCGCTTAGCCGGCATATTCGCTATGAGAGAAACAGTGGAAAGCCAAAAACAATTGAAGACTCAAATAAGAACTAAACATGGGTACCAGTATCAGAGAATGCAATAATGACCTCCCCCCAAACTTATGACCTGACAGTCGCCAATCTGTTCAATATGAGGTCAAACCTCAACCTACTCAGTACTATCTCAAACATCCCTTAACCAACCCAGAAGAATGCTTAAGTTCACTATCATGCTAGTGGAATGTCAACTCACAAGTATATTAAAATAAGAAGCATAATGTGACTACCACCATACAGGTTCACTAACAGTTAGTAGTGCATGTTCACAGAGGCACGTTGCATGTTGTGCAAGTGAAACAGAGCAAAGATTACAAAAGAAACCAAATGCATCTCCAGGTTCACATAAGAAATCAAAAGGAATAACTGCACACTTGCCGACCATGATCAAAGCTTACAAATTTCAAAACATAGCAAAGTGTGCAAATTACAATGATGTAGTGTGATATGACCCTCAGGAAACAACTTCACATACCAGACGTGCATAAATCAGTTTGTCAAATCACAGCAGAATTTCAATGAGGTATGACAGATTTACGCATCAAGGGAATCTACACAACTGTGTACAATATGCACGTCTGGAAATGGAGTAGGAGAGCTTGGCCATACAAGGAAAACATGGTATCGTGAACACATAATTCACATCCTGCCATAGCACAGGGTATACCAGAACAAAGCAAGATATTTAGACATCCTGAAATCTACAATGGAGTCTTCTCTGGTACCAATCAGAATTTCAGTTATAAGAAACAAGAGAATGAAAACAGTTAACAAGCAAATCACAAGTACAGAGTAAGGATGTCTCAAAACAGGGGAATGATAAACCAGCGAATGCAGAATGAATTGAAGGCCCATTGTCTATGCATATGACCAAAGAATGACCTAAAACCTAGACATTGCCCTAAAAACCTTTCAATTACAACAGAATTGCGACTGTGACGACTAAATTCCCAAATTAAAACTGCCCAACGATCCCAAAATGCAAGTACAGAGCAAGTTATAGCCGTCATACCTCAGATGGAGAGACAATTGCTCGATGAGAGGAGAAATCAAAAGGGGAATACTCCCTCTTTGGAGCCTAGGGTGTCGGTCACAGAGATGGTGAAGAAGACAGCACCCCGATTGACGTATCAGCAAAGGAGGAAGAAGAGAGGGGGAAAGATTAGAGACGAAGAGGGGAAAAGGAAGAAAGCAGGGAGGAAGAAGAAATTGAAGGGAAAGGAATGGAGAAAAGGGATCGATTGTGACGGAGGAGGGAGTTGGGGGTTGGGTTGGCGGCTGGGAGGGGCAAAGAATGAGAGGAGAGGCGCGTAGCAGGGTTTTTAAAAACCCTGCTGTCGCGCATGGGCCGCGGCCCAAGCTGTCGTGGGCCGCGGCCCAAAACTTTCTGAGCTCTGGATGTGTCCCTTGGGCCGCGGCCCATGAGTTTATGGGCCGCGGCCCAGAACTGTCTGAGCAAGTCCTGAGACATTGGGCCGCGGCCCACCAAACTTGGACCGCGGCCCAAAACTCTCTGACCTCAACATGAAATCCCTGGGCCGCGGCCCACCAAACTTGGGCCGCGGCCCAAAACTCTCTGACCTCAACATGAAATCCCTGGGCCGCGGCCCACCAAACTTGGGCCGCGGCCCAAAACTCTCTGACCTCAACATGAAATCCCTGGGCCGCGGCCCACCATACTTGGGCCGCGGCCCAAAAGCTTCTGAGCAGTGATTTTAAGCTTTGGGCATTGGTGGGCCGCGGCCCACCTACTCTGGGCCGCGGCCCAGAGTCTTCAATTAAGGGTCGTTTCAGGTCTCCAGTTCTGGGCATTTAGGGACTGTTCAAAGTCCACAAAGGCATGTAGTCCACTATAATCCTCATTGACACATAGCATACAAACCCATTAACTCTTCAACTAGGAGTTTCACAATTAACCCCGTCAAACCACACTTTCCTTTGAATTAACATTCCCTCCTAAACCAGGCTTTTCTAAGTATGATCATCAAATCAGCAATTTGAAGCTAACTCTCATGCATAATGCTTCTATAACAGGCATTTCAGATTTCATATCTTATTCCTAACATCAGAAGACACAAGAATGCATAAGAGTTTGAAAACTTCCCTGGAATATTCATATCCCATCAAAATGCCACCCCATTTTGCCTAGCCATCTTCTCGGTCTCTACAACCTTCAGTTTAACCTCCTTTTCTCCCTACACAAAGTAAAAGACCAAACATAAACCTACAAAATTATGCTAAAATCAAAGAAAATACAAAGATTAAGTTCAGAACTTGGGTTGCCTCCCAAGAAGCGCTTAGTTTATAGTCCTTAGCCTGACTTTTCACTTTGGTCACTCCTCATTGGATAAGTAAGTGGTGGACACCAGCCTATCCACATCTCCTCCCCAATAATGCTTCAACCTTTGACCATTAGCCTTAAATCTCTCACCCTTATCATTCTCCAGCTCCACATCACCATATTTTGATGCCTGAATCACCTTGAAAGGCCCAGACCACCGAGATTTAAGCTTCCCAGGAAAGAGCCTCAGCTTGGAATTATAAAGGAGAACAGTTTGCCCTGGCTCAAAGCTTTTGGGACTGATTTTTCTGTCATGATCCCTCTTTGTCTTCTCTTTATAAATTCGTGAACTTTCATAAGCATTTAAGCGGATTTCCTCCAACTCATTAAGTTGGAGAAGCCTCTTTGCCCCCACAGCTTGTGGATCAAAATTCAACTTCTTGATGGCCCAATATGCCCCATGTTCCAACTCCACAGGCAAATGGCAAGCTTTGCCAAACACTAATCGATATGGAGACATGCCGATAGGTGTTTTGTAAGCTGTTCGATAGGCCCACAATGCATCATCAAGCTTGGAAGACCAATCTTTCCGTGTGGTGTTCACCATCTTCTCAAGAATAGTCTTGATTTCCCGGTTGGAAATCTCAGCTTGGCCATTTGTTTGGGGATGGTAGGGCAATGCTACTTTGTGCCTCACTCCATATTTCTTCATGAGAGCCTGAAATTGATGATTGCAGAAGTGTGATCCACCATCACTAATAATTGCTCTTGGTGTGCCAAACCTTGTGAAAATGTGCTTCTTGAGGAATTTCAATACCGTCTTGGCATCATTAGTCACACATGCCACAGCTTCCACCCATTTTGATACATAGTCCACACCCACTAAAATGTGTTCATTGTTGAAGGATTTAGGGAATGGACCCATGAAATCAATCCCCCAGACATCAAAGAGCTCAACTTCTAACATATTATTCAGTGGCATCTCATTTCTTCTTGATATGTTCCCCACTCTTTGGCACCGATCACATTGGAGGGCAAAGGCATAAGCATCCTTGAACAATGAAGGCCAATAAAAGCCACTTTGAATCACTTTTGCAGCGGTTTTCTCTCCTCCAAAATGACCACCATACTCAGATGAATGGCAACAATGCAGAATGCATTCTTGCTCATTTTCGGGCACACATCTTCGAATGAGTTGATCGGGGCACCTCTTGAATAAGTAAGGCTCATCCCAGAAGTACTTCTTCACCTCATGCAAAAACTTACGCTTTTGATGAGCATTGAACTCCGGAGGTAACACTCCACAAACCAAATAGTTGACGAAATCAGCAAACCATGGTGTAGATGAATGATCAACAAAGAACAGCCGTTCATCCGGAAATGATGCTTGGATCCTGTCAGAATCATCAAGTTGAGGGTCGGTGCTAAGCCTCGATAAGTGGTCAGCCACTTGATTCTCTGTACCTTTTCTGTCAATTATGTTCAGGTCAAACTCTTGAAGTAGAAGTACCCAGCGAATGAGTCGGGCCTTAGAGTCCTTCTTGGTGAGTAGGTACTTGAGAGCTGAATGATCGGTGTACACAGTGACCTTAGTACCGACTATGTATGGTCTGAACTTCTCACATGCATACACTACGGCAAGCAACTCTTTTTCAGTGGTAGTGTAATTGAGTTGAGCACCATCAAGAGTTTTACTCGCATAGTAGATAGGGTGGAAGAGTTTGTCAGCCTTTTGCCCCAAAACAGCACCAACAGCATAATCACTTGCATCAGCCATAATAATGAAAGGTAAAACCCAATCTGGAGCCACTAAGATAGGAGCTGAAATGAGACGCTTCTTCAGTTCTTCAAAAGCACTTAAGCACTCATCATCAAACTTGAATTCTACATCTTTTTCCAGAAGCTTAGAAAGGGGCTTGGCCATTTTGGAAAAATCCTTGATAAATCGCCGATAGAACCCGGCATGTCCAAGAAAACTTCGGATACCCTTAGTATTAATGGGTGGTGGTAATTGCTCAATAATAGCAATTTTAGCTCGATCCACCTCCAACCCGTGCTTAGACACTCTGTGGCCAAGTACAATGCCTTCTTGCACCATGAAGTGGCATTTTTCCCAATTGAGAATTAGGTTTGCTTCTTCACACCTTGTAAGTACAGCATCTAAATTCTCCAAACAAGAGTCAAAAGATGAACCAAAGACAGAAAAATCATCCATGAATACCTCAATTGTTTTCTCAATCATATCAGCAAAAATGGACATCATACACCGTTGAAAAGTGGCTGGTGCATTGCATAGTCCAAAGGGCATTCTTCTGAACGCAAAAGTGCCATATGGACAAGTGAAGGTGGTCTTCTCTTGATCCTCTGGGGCTATGGCAATTTGGTTGTACCCGGAATATCCATCAAGGAAACAAAAGAATTCCTGCCCGGCTAATTTGTCCAACATTTGATCGATGAATGGCAAAGGGAAGTGATCTTTTCTTGTAGCTGTGTTAAGCTTCCGATAATCCATACACACCCGCCAACCAGTCACCGTGCGAGTAGGAATTAGTTCATTTTGGGTGTTAGCCACTACAGTCATGCCACCCTTCTTAGGGACACATTGAACTGGGCTCACCCATGAACTATCAGAGATAGGATACACAATTCCAGCGGAAAGCCACTTCAGTATTTCTTTCTTGACCACTTCCTTCATGATCGGATTCAATCGCCTTTGATGCTCAATAGAAGTTTTATGATCATCTTCGAGCAAGATTTTGTGCATGCACATAGAAGGGCTAATTCCCTTAATGTCAGCTATGGTCCAGCCTATAGCTCTCTTGTGGTCTTTTAAAACCCGTAAGAGCTTTTCCTCTTGCAGATTTGAAAGACCAGAGGAGACAATCACCGGTAATGTATCAGCCTCTCCTAAGTAGACATACTTAAGATGAGATGGTAACGGCTTCAACTCAAGAGAGGGTGGAACTTCAATAGATGGCTTCAAAGGAGTGCTCAATGCCTCAGCCACCTCAAGTGGCTCAAAATTCCTTTGTCTTGAATGAGGGAATGCCTCCATACGAAAAAGGTTTTCAAGAGCTTCTTCATCAAATTCATCCAAGCTTTTCTCTCCAATTAGAAATGCCTCTAAAGGATCTTTGATCATAGGAGTATAGGCTTCTTGAGGAATGAGGGAGTCAAAGATATCCACAAATGAGCATTGGTCTGAATCATCATGGAACTTCAAGGCTTTTGGCATGTTAAAGACCACTTTTTCGTCGTCTACCCTCAAAGTAATTTCACCTTTTTCCACATCAATAAGAGTTCTTGCTGTAGCTAAAAATGGACGGCCCAAAATGAGTGGGATCTTCCAATCAACTTCACAATCAAGCACCACAAAATCTGCTGGGAAGATAAACTTATCTACCTTTACTAAAACATCTTCAATGATTCCTCTAGGTTTAGAAATACTCCGGTCAGCAAATAGAAGAGTAACAGTGGTAGGCCTTGGTTCTCCTAGCCCCAATTGGTTAAAAACAGCCAAGGGCATCAAATTTATGCTAGCACCCAAGTCACATAGAGCTTTACCGTTGAAGTTTGTACCAATGTTGCACGGAATATAGAAACTACCCGGATCTTTCAACTTGGTAGGTAACTTCCTCTGGATCACAGCACTACATTCCTCAGTTAAAGCCACTGTTTCAAATTCATTGAATCGCCTCTTCTTGGATAACACATCCTTAAGGAATTTGGCATATTTAGGCATACCCTCTAACGCTTCAGCAAAAGGAATGTTGACATGTAATTGTTTGAACATATTTACAAACCTTTTGAATTGTGCGTCTTCCTCCTTCTTTTTGAATCTTTGAGGGAATGGTAAGGGAGGCATAACAGTTGAGGTGCTGGGTCTGATTTTCTTTTCACTATTCAGCTCTTGTTCCCTCTTTTTACTCTTGCCAACTTCATCCAAACCGCCTTCAGTGTGCTTTCTCTTCTTAGATTCCTCGTCTTCCACAGCAATTTCTGGAGTGATCACTTCCTCCTCATCAATTTCAATGTCCACTTGCCCATCTTGCTTTGGTTCCGGTGTGCTTGAGCTGGACATGTTCGGAAGCACCTTGCCACTTCTCAAATGAATGGCTTTACATTCTTCTTTTCCACCCCTCTTCGGGTTAGGGATGGTGTCACTTGGGAGACCGTTTCGAGCCATGGCATTTACTTGTATAGCTAGTTGCCCCACTTGAACTTCAAGGTTCTTAATGGCTGATTCATGAAGAGAAAAGGTGGCCTTACTCTCACCCCTTGAAGATTCCACTTCGGTTAGGATTCGAGACAACATTTTGTCCGTCTTGGATTCTTCTTCTTTCATAGGAGCTTGCCTTGTTTGCATTGGAAAACCCGGTGGAGGAACTGGCTTGGTGCCAGAAGTAGACTCATGCGGAGGATTCAAAGTGTTACCTTGACTCCAAGAAAAGTTAGGATGAGCTCTCCAAGCACGATTGTAAGTTTGTGAGTATGGATTACCTTGAGCAGGTTGGAATTTGCCCATATAGTTGACAGATTCAGTGTCCATATAAAGAGGGCAATTGTCCGGCATGTGGACATCATTGCATTGCTCACATACAATCGGGGTAGATTGAACAGAATGCACACCACGGGGATGGCCCTTGCTTATTTGAGACTCTAAGACATCAAAGCGTTTGTTCAAAGCAGACAAAATAGTGGCAATTTGTGATGAAGAGTCTTCTTTTGTGGTGAGTAGGGCTGGGGTAGTCGGAGTTCTCCTGTCATTTCCTTGGGTGTTATTTGCAGATAATTGGTCCAAAAGTCTGAAAACTTCATTAACCGGAACATTCCGGTAACCTCCATTTGTCATAGAGTCCACCATGGCCTTCGATTGAGGATTCAATCTTGTGCAGAAAATCTGGATTACTACCCATTTGTCCACCCCATGATTGGGGCATTGTTTCATTAGCATCTTGTACCTTTCCCATGCGGCATACAAATGCTCATCCGGTTGTTGTCTAAAACTGAGAAACTCATCTCTTGCTTCCACTGATTTATCATCAGAGAAAAATCGAGCTCTGAATTTAGCTTCAAGATCAGCCCAAGATGTTATGGATCCTTCCGGGAGATTGTTAAACCAATCTCTAGCCTTCCCTTGAAGAGAGAGAGGGAATAACCGCAACCGCAATATATCTTGAGGAACACCATTCTGCTTGAATGAGTCACACACTTCTAAGAAATACATCAAATGCTTGTTGGCGTCTTCATTGTACAGGCCATGGTATAACCCGTGCATTTGCAACATCGTTATCATCACCGGTTTAATCTCAAAAGTGTGGGCTTGCATCTCCGGCATTCGAATGCATGATTGAGTTCCTCTCATGTTTCTGCTGGCAAAATCATTGACCGTGGCTCTATCATATTCATCCGCCATTGCTTCAGCTTCAGTTTCAGCACCAAACTCAGATTCTGCTGTTGTTTCTGTACCAGATTCAGATTCTGCTGCTGATTCTGGTTCCTCCTCAACGCGCTGTATTCCGTCCAGCACCACAATCAGTTCGTTTCCTTGCAAATGTTGCATGAACTGGACTGATACCTGCGAAAAGGACAAGACAGCAAGTATCAAGCTACACCAGTGAAATTAAAATCAGAAAACACTGACAGATAACTTATAATGCGGAACTAAAGAATCAAGCGAAATCTACTAACATAAAACTAAGGTCAACTTAAATATTTGTTAAACCAATCCCCGGCAACGGCGCCAAAAACTTGTTCGCTACCGCAAGTGCACGGATCGCGTCAAGTAATAAAGTGATAAGTAAAGATCGTCCCTCGAGGATTTGAATAACAACTAGTCGAACAATAGCTTTACGTGTTTGATCAAGTTGACTCGGATAAAGTATTGAGTATGAGAGACACAAATTTAAAAGACGTAATGATAATGGCTCATGAAAATACTGACAGAATGGGCTTCTTGCAAAAGTAATCAATTAAAGTGACTCTAGGATTGCTCTCTCATTTTGTATATCATGAACTCAATTTACTTCCTCATCATCATTCCTACTTATGGGATCTATATGTGTCAGTCTAAGGATCGATAATCATTGGGTAAGCTCTCTCGAGTCATAACCAACATATATTCTCCACTTAAATGCACAATCTCTTGCTACATTTAAAGGAGAATATCCATTAATCAGCTCCGCCTCACTTTGACAATGCTAGGTTAATGACTCTATCTCTAGGTTATTAACAAACCCTACATTTAATTAGTTAAACTGTAGGTCGAGCATAACTCTACCCTCGTTCTTCAACTAGATTAACTCTCTCAAGCTTAATCCATTTGAACATGTTATTCATAGCTAGCTATTTATGAATATCAGAGAATATCAGAGCAGAGTTAACACATATATGCCATTAGATAATAGAGAAGAAGAAAACCTTGAGTTCAATCCATACAAAATTCTCGAACAATCCTAGAATAAAAGAAATTAGCTACACATGTTTACTAGCTGATTACAAATTACAAGAACTAAAGAAGTCATAACAGAATCACAGTGGGAAAGGATAGAATACAGAAGTGTCAAGAAAATCTGAGATGAATCTCTTCTGATCCTCGAATCCACTTGATTCTCCTTGCTTCTAGCAATTCCCAGCTCTTAGAACCTCCTCAGCCGCCTCTGTCGTTCTTTCCAAAAGTGGGAACCCCTATTCAAAACCCTCCATTTACCTTTTATACCGTCTCAGCTTTCAAAACGCAGCTCTTCATTTTCGGGGTTGGGCCGCGGCCCAAGAGGTTGTGGGCCGCGGCCCAAGAGTCTCTGACCTGTAGTGGGAGCTTGTGGGCCGCGGCCCAAGAGGTTGTGGGCCGCGGCCCACAACTTTCTGTGCTTCCTGTTTTCTCCATGGGCCGCGGCCCAAGGGATTGTGGGCCGCGGCCCAAGAGTCTCTGTGATCCCCTGGGAATTCTGGGCCGCGGCCCAAGGTGTGGTGGGCCGCGGCCCAAGACTCTCTGTGCTGGTGTTGGCCTCCTGGGCCGCGGCCCAAGGAATGGTGGGCCGCGGCCCAACACTGTCTTGGGCTCTCTTTGTCCTGTTTTGATTTTCCAGCTGGTCTTCCCTTCATTGGTTGTCAGCTTCAACTTCCTGCCTCTCTTTTGCACTGCCTGCAGCTTCCTCTGGGTCAGCCCTGACTTAATCTGTACAAGTTCACACCAAGGACTTTCACACAACGTTAGACATTCATAACAGTTAGGGAGTAATATCATTCACACCTTCATTTTGCTGTGCATAACATGAGATAAACTCAACTTATCACTTTCATCCATTCTAATACCCATTTATGCCTCCAAAATGAAGTGAAACAGTATGAAATATGAAATTCTAGTAAGAATTTCCTGAAGTTAACACAAGGGTGAAAAAAAATAATTTTTAAATTTTTCATATTTAAGACCGGTTTTTATTAAAGCCGGTCTTAAATGTTTGATATTTAAGACCAGTTATTATTAATAACCGATCTTAAAAGTTTAAAAATTTTAATTTTTAAATATTTTTATATTTTTAGACCGGTTTTATTTATAACTGGTCTAAATAATTTTTTTAAGACTGGTTTTTTGGAGAACCAGTCTTAGAAGTTCTATGTAATTACAAAACTGCCACCGGTTAAATTTTTTATACCTTATCCGCTATAACCGGTCTAAATATGGCGGTCTAAAAAGGATATTTTGTACTAGTGATTATTGCAACTACAAAGAAATTCAAATACATATAAT
The DNA here is from genome assembly GCA_963210345.1 of Inga oerstediana. Classification (NCBI taxonomy): domain Eukaryota; kingdom Viridiplantae; phylum Streptophyta; class Magnoliopsida; order Fabales; family Fabaceae; genus Inga; species Inga oerstediana. The sequence goes on along the minus strand of OY723400.1, from coordinate 69,384,083 downwards.
TTTCACACTGCAAAATCCAATTTCAACTACATTGATCGAACCAATAAAGACTAATTAGCATCAATCACACTTCCAGAATCATATGCAATCATTCCTAGAACTAAGAAATCCAAATATATAACTCTTAAGTCAAGCATACACTACATGTTCCTACAAATTAAGGAGACGTTCTTATTAAGTGTTTTTGTCAATTTGATTGTTAAAATGTATGCATTTTTTTCACTGTTTTTTATTGGAGAAAATTAAAGACGATTTTATCTCTATTTGGTTATAAATTATAATAATATTATATATATGGTAAAAAAATTTATATTATCACTTTTATTTTATATTGATTTTCTCAAATTCTCAAATCCATTTTAAAGTTGTATCTTGCCAATTTGATTGTGCTGACAACTATGTCAAGAAGTTTGGAATTGTAATAGTAATGTTGATGCCGTAGTCGTAGTGTCAAAATCGGATTTTCTTCAGCTAGTGAGATTAAATAGGGCTAAGCATATAGAACTGCTTAGGCACTCTTCATTTTCTTTAATTTTAATTATTTTCAGGCTCTGTTGTTATTCAAAAATGAAGGAACACTCATCAGTCATTCAGTAATATATTTGTCATTTGTGTCCCTATTATTTTTTCATTTTAATTTAAGTCTACTTTATCATTCGTTTGGATTTGGAGGGGAATATAATCTACTCTCTTAATTCTTACTTACTTCTTGCCGAATGAACTCAAGACGCAGGTTTAATTATAATGAATAAATTCACTCATTATATAAATTACCGAAAATAGTTTTGGCTTTCCTTCTCGTAATCGACAGTAACACTTTAAAAAAGATAAGATGATTTAGACTTTGAATTACTACAATTTTTCATTTTAAATCTTTCTCAAGGCATCAGCTACATATACTTAAATTAATTTTTCTCAAATCAATATATTGAATAATCCAGTCCTAACTACATTAATTTAAGCTAACTCATTTAATATCTCTGGAGAAGTTTAATTAGATTAGATGAGACATTTTTTCAGGAATGAAAATATCTAGTATTCACGGCAATTTTACTTTGCAACTTTGTCAAGCACGCAATTGAATTGATTGTATTTGGCTTTATAAGAAATTAGGATAAATTACAATGAGGTTTTAAGTAACAGATTTAATTACTGTGAAGTCTCAAAAATAAATGAGGTGTAGTCATTTCTTACCATAAAATTTGTTATTATTGTCTGCTCTTGAGTTATTATTGGGACTTAATGGTAATTAAGTCATTTTCTTGGAATCTCATTATAATTCTCCCTATATATTAGGCCCAACTCGAGTAAGTAGCTAGATAGCAATCGAAATATTTATCTTGCTTCCATTTTTTTTTCGATACATCAGAAAGCATAAAACAAAAAGTAAAAACTGACTACTCTTCCATCATCCACGTGTTGCGAAGCTGCATGAATGACTCTGGGAATATATGTGCGAACCCCAGCGAACCCGATAGTGCTCTCTTGGCTAGGAAGTCGGCCTCCTGATTAAACTCACGTGAGATACATGAAATATCCACCTGCCAGTTCCTTTGCAACATGCCTCTTGTCTCCATAATAAGCTCCATGTCTTGGTGTTCCCAGTTGCATCCATGTTGAATGGTTTCGCAAGCTTCCATAGAATCACTGAACAACTGGACTTTTCTTGCTCCCATATCCCAAGCCTGTTTCATAGCCATAAGGCATGCCCAAACCTCTGCTGTGAAAGCATCGCCCTCTGATAATTTCATCATAAATGCTGCTTTAACCTGGTTCGTATGATCTTTCATCACACCCCCACATGCCACCGTGTTGAAAAGTTCCGAAAACGCACCATCGACAAAACACCGAATGCAATCGTCCTGAGCAGGGATCATACAAGTTGCTTGACGGGTTCCGGGTCCTCCCAAACGTTGGAGAATGGCTGCAGCATGACCCTGAATATTCTGAAGGTTTGGGGCACTCTGTGCAAACACCCTCTCATTACGACATCGCCAAATGAGCCAGCACATAACTGCATATTTTTCAGCCCACTTCACATCTCCCTTACCTACCTTCTTAGTTAAGTTTTCCTGACACCACTCCCAAACGTTCAAATTGAAGAACCGAGACATCAGTCGGGGTGCTATTATTGAGCTCCACATCTCCTTAACACGTGGACAATCGCGAAGCACGTGTAGGACGTCCTCCCTAACCCCATTGCACTCCGTGCATGTGTCATCCTCGCAAAGGCCTCTTTTCTTTCTAGCGGAGTTTGTCATGAGCTTATTATGCATAATCAACAACATGAGGATGTATTTTATGTTTAAAAATTAGTTTTCGTTTATGTTTTATGTTTATAGAGAAAATATTTATTCATTATTTTAAAATTTTGAGTTTGTAATATAAAAATAAATATTTCCATTTCTCTTTTTCTTGCTAAGCCTGATATAATGGCAATGCTCAAAATGAACCGATAGGGAAAAAATGTTATATTTTTTCTTTCTAAAGGGTAGGCACAATTGTCATCCCAAGTCAACTGATATGGTTGCCTTCAAATGTCTGACTTCATTTTTTTTTCCAATATATATTAAATAAATGAAATAAGAGATTTTTTTTTTTTTTTGAAAGAAAGAAGAGTTGTTATTTTGAATAGGCTAAAGTATACATTTAGTCCTTTATATTTACTCCAAGATTCAATTTGATCCCTTATGTTTATAAAGTATACTTTTAGTCCTTCTACTTTAACACCGTTAGTTTCATCTAATGAAAAATGTTGACTGTGTAATTAAATAAAGTATATTTAAATTTAAATAATATAAAAAAAATTATTGTGCGTTCCAACTAACTAATTAAAAAATATTAATAATTTAATAATCAGAACAATCACCCCATCTTCTTCTTACCAATATACATTCATCACTCTTCTCTATGAATGAGTTCTCCACTCCAATTTATCTTATCTCTTCTGTATCATCTAATTGACCAAGTCATGAGTTACCTTCAACACCTTCTTAAAATGAAAATTCACACATCTTTGGATGTCCAGTGGGTCCACCATCTTTAAAAAAAGGAAAATAATCTGCCAAGTTTGGTCTTCCAACATCCGCTATGACGTTCGAGTCTACCTCTTTGAACTTGTTCACTGTATCAGAGCAAACCAAATCCATAGAACAAATAGAGTTCGACAACAATTCACTGTAGTCATGAAAGCAAATTTTCTAATTTCTATTGTTTCTCTAGTGAGGTTGCTCTAATGGATACGAGCGAGGAGCTCCTGCATTTTCTCACTCTTGCGTTTCTGTGTGGTTTCAAGAATTTTACTGGAAAATAACGGATTATCGCATATTTTCTTCATAAATTGCCAGCGAGAAGAATAATGGATTAAAGGTGGAAGGAGTGTGGACCATCAGGAGAAGAGTAAGAAAATGGAAGGAATATTGGAGCAGAGAAGCCATTAATTGATTAATGGAGGAGAGTGAGGAGTGTATATTAGTGGGAAGAAAATATGATGATTATTCTAGTTATTAAATTATTAATATTTTTTAATTAGTCAGTTGGAACATACAATAATTTAACTTTTATATTATTTAAATTTAAGCAAAATTTATTTAATAGCACAGTCAACATTTTCCGTTAGATGAAACTAACGGTGTTAGAGTTGAGGGATTAAAAGTATACTTTATAAACTTAAAGGACTAAATTGAACCTTGGAGTAAACATAAAGGACTAAATATATACTTTAGCCTTTTGAATATATTCTGCGTGATTATTTTGATTTCATTCAGGGAAGATTTCAACTATCGACCAGTTAACAATCGGATTCAGTTTGTGTGCCAAATCCAAATGGTCCAGATTTAGTTTATTTTTATTTGTTTAGAAATTATTTTAATGTCTACATAATCTAAATTAAAAATAATATCTTAACTTTCAATTTTTTTAAAAATGATTTTTAATTTAAAATCATCAGTTGAAAATTTTAAATCTGAACCAATAATCTCATACATGTTAGTACTTTATGTTTTGATTATTTTAATACTCAAAATGTCGTTCCTAGTATTTCATATCCTTATGCTAAGCCTCTGGAAATTTCATGTTCATAAATTTGGACCCGCTAAATGAAGTATTTTCCCATATACTAATTGATCAGATTACGTAGCTAGCTAGTGCTAATCCATTTGGTGCTTCTTTTGTCTGATTTCCAAAGCTGCCAGGCAACACTATTGTGCATATTTTAAACATGGCTTCAACAACCATTTTTCAATCCTTATATATGTCTCATATTTGGGTAATATTATTTCAAATTTAATATTTAATAATTGATAATTCCACCATAAAACGATTGTATTTGCCAATGCACTTTCAGACAACAATTTAATAACACAATTCTTACTCAAGCCATCAACTACGAAATTAATTTTTCTAAAATATATTTGAATGATGTTTTCCCAACATTGAAGTAGTTACATTGATCAATGCTTTGAAACTGATGATATTTAAATTCTTAGGAAAGACAGATATGTGTCTTTGGTACGAATGATAAATTGATTGCTCCTGTTATCGCTGAGGAAGTAAAAGATTATGCACTATTCCGTATTACCAATGTGTTTAATGCTTTGCATTTCAAAAAGATCAGCTGGATGATTGTTGGCCCTTCTGTTATTACTACTATTTAGGAATTCCTTCATACAAGTCATATATTTGAATGAGACAAAAAAAATATATAAAGGATTATTAATCCATTGTATGCTGTAAAAAAGACCTATAATACATAATATCTTAAAGAGTTTGGAATTGATAAGAAGTTACTCTAGTAAAAATATATAATTGGGGTAATGACTCGTGTCCCAACAGCAAAGTACTCGAAACATAGGATAGGGTCCCTATTCCTTTCTAAGCCCATTTGTAAGTTCCGATCCATAAGTAGGCTAACTAATTAAAATGTGAAAATCTTGAAGTCCCATAAATAATTTAAATTCAAGTTAATACAATCTTTAGTTTATTAAGTTGATCCTCATTTTGATTTTGGTTCCTCAAATTTCAAATCAGAGATTTTGGTCTCTCAAATTTTATTTGTTTGAAATATTAGTCCCTATCATAAAATAAAAATTTGCATTATTTTGTTCATTGAGGGACCAAAATCTCTTGTTTGAAATTTAAGGGACCAAAATCAAAATGAGGACAAACTTAAAGAACCAAAAATTATATTAACTCTTTAAATTCGATATCCATGTCAATTATTTAATCATGTTAAAAATCTATGATAAAGGAAGACCCGTCGTCGGAGTTTGTGTTTCTAATCATCATTATTCTTAAGGAAGGTTTCACAAGTGTTTGTCAATTTGATGATTGTGACTTTTAGGTCTGCTCACTACTCCCAAGTCCAGCACCATCTTCTATAAGTCTACCATTTGATAACGCTCTTGTTGGGTATAGTCTTAGGCCAACCAAACTTGATGACCAACAATGAAATAATCCAGTGATAACAAAAAAAAAAATTAAAAATCACACAATTTTCTTCCTCTTTTAATTTCTCGCTTCAACTTCATTTTTAGAGGATAACTTTTATAGTTATATAATCATTTCATTATTTTTCATTCATTTTTATTTATTTTTGTTTTATTTTATATGTCAGACCATCTTCTCATCACGAGTTAAAACATATGTCTTTTTTTTAAAAGTAAACTAAAGATAATTTTATCTATATTTTTTTATTAACAATCTTGCATATATGGCGAAAAATTAGCTATATTATCACTTTTATTTTATATTGATTTTCTCAGATTCTCCCATATGTAGTACCTATTAGTGGAGCACTTCTAACCATTCAAATCCATCAAATAATGGGGCATTTTAAAATTGTTTCTTAACCCTCAATCTACGCATATTCCAGACAATTTATTGGTTATTAAGTTGGAATTGTAATAGTAATGTTGATGTTTAACCGTAGTAAGTGTCAAATCCGTTGCTTCGATTATACTCCATTGGTCCTGGCTTGGTTCGTAATTGCGTATTCCACACACTCTGTAGTCCACATATTTAGAAGAAGAAGAAAATAATGTATCACCCAATCAAATGCATATTATTTGTTTTTTTAAAATGACAATCACACTCCATAATCCTGGCTTGGTTAGTAAGTTTTTTCTTTTTGTTTTCAAGGGTTATACGAAGTCTATCTAAATCTAAGAAAATTAGTTTCTATGTAATGTTTTTACATCCTTCATGACATTGTTCCTTGAATAACGGTGATATTATCTTGCAACAGCCACTAAAGAGCAACATGAATGGTGCTAGGAGGAAATTGTCATTAGTTTATATCCTCTTGATGTTACTATAAAGAAAAGAATATATCACATCTAAATTATATTAATGAATTTTTATTTATTGTAGAGAAACTATATCGTCACTTTACAATTTAGATTGATGAATTTCTGTTCAATAATTGGAGAACTCCAGGTCTTGCACATTTCTTAGAATCTATATCTCACATGTACCATGTGATTGATTGTGATTTTATTTACGCCTAAGTTATTAGATAGAAAGTTTTACAATTAATTAGAAATATCATCAAATATATATGAAAACAAATAATACCCTCGGCATGCTAATTAATTTTTGTAGTTGAATTTCTTTTAATCTGATCACAGAAGATGTCCCTTTGCATGTCCGAATTTTGTTGGTACGACTTGACTTGATTTGGAATCGGAGAAGTATAACATGACGTGTGTTAATTAATTGCTGGATGCACAAGGCTAGCAATTTTAATTTGATAATTCTGGTCACTATGATAAGTATTCTGAGAAATGGTTTCATTCTTGACCAGATAATTTGTATATTGATTATTCATCAAAAAATAGATAATTTATAAAATTTTATTCTGGTCTTTCTTTAAAAATAATAATGAAAATTCCATTACGTAAAAAAAGTGCAACCTATATTCGTATAAACTAAAATATCCTTAATTTCATTAGGAAGTGTTATCCTTCAATAAAATTTTGCATAATCCTTCAAATTTAAAAATTGCGCATAATGACAGGTCAAAAAAAATATTGTACATAATGGTCTCTTTGAGTCTCTAGCGTGAAAAGTGGATTATTAGATCGAGTGTTGTGGCTTTTGAAATATACGTACCAAAATACTTACCCCTTTTTCTATAGCATCCCAAAAATTTGAAAAGAGATATACATGGTATATTTGAGGTCTAAGAATGATATCTAAAAATTAAAAAGCCTCAGAAATAAGGTATTTTGTCAAGAACTTATTTTCAAGCTAGAATTGTAGGAAAATAAAGAAATAAATTATTATTGAAAATATATAAAGGATCAGAATAATTAAGGAAAAATTATAGGCAATTATTTTGGGAAACAAATGAGTTTATGGAGAAGTTTATTTTCAAAAAGAGTTACAGATCATTTTAAATATGTTTTCTAGAATTAAGGGCCTATTTTTTTTTTCAGAAACTCAGAGTAAATAGTTAGAGGTTGATTTTTAGCTTGAGATTTCAAGAGAAATTACTTTATGGGCTAAAGAAGCTATCTAAAGAAGATAATTCTTATAAAATATTATGGATTAATCCCTAAAAAGTTACTTGAGGATTTTAGTATAATTGATAAAGGATGAGATTCAGAATAAAAATTAATTAAAGGGCGTATTGGTCATGAGACCAATATAACTTTGGCCGCCTTTCACTCTTCCTACATTTTAGTTGGTCCATCAAAGAAAAACGGAACTTGAGAGGGAGAGATACGGAGAGGAACAGAGGAGCATTAGAGGTGATAAAAAAGAAGAAAAGAAAGAGATTTCACAAATGCATGGCTTGATTTTAGCAAAGGGAAGCCTCCTAATCTTCCTTCTACCCTCTATTTCGTCATTTAAGGGTTGCTCTGAGAGTATTGGGTGTAACATCCCAAAAATTTGAAAAGAGAATTACAAAACTTAATTGAGACCTAAGGATATTATTGAAAAATTAAAAAGCCTTCAAAATAAACTATCTGTTAAAATGCTTATTTTTCAGGCCAGAATTTCAAGAAAATAAGAAATGAGATGATTGTTAAAATTGTTTAAAGGACTAAAAAAATTAAGGAAAAGCTCAAGTAGTTATTTTGAGAAATAGAGGAGTTCATGGAGAAGTTAGTTTCTTGAAAAGAGCTATAGATAATTATAAAGCTATTTTCTGGAATTAAGGGTATATTTTCTTGAAATAATTTGAGAAAAACAGTTAGAGATGGTTTTTTAGCCCAATTATTCAAGAAAGACTATTTTATGGGCTAAAGAAGTTAATTGATGAAAAAAATTCTTACATAGTAATAATGATTAATTTCTAGAATTTATTTGATAATTAAATATTGATAAAAGAAGGAATAAAATAGTAGATTCACTTCTCAAACCCCAAAAGTGGAATTAGGCCAGATAGTAGCCTAATATTAGAAGCCTAAAATGTGCTACCAATGGCCAGAGAGATGAAGTTCAGATTGTTTGGATATTGGCCCAATCAAATGTTGGAAGATAAGGCTTGTGGGCTAAGTCATACTTGATGAATAACCTTTCACTTAAACCATCAGCTAAAAACTAATGGGAGTTGGTCCAAGTGGTAAGCGGTTTGATTCCGCTTAAGCAAGGTCTCGGATTCGAGCCTTGTGTATGCAGAAAATTCCCATTGGGAGACTCTCCCACCATAGCCAGGTGCGCGACGCGGGTCGGATCCGGATGTAGTCGGGGCAAAGCTCCGATGAATCGGGTGGGCAACAAAAAAAAAACCATCAGCTAAAATCCCTTCCTCTGCGACTCTAAAACAGAATCAGAATGAGAGGAAAAGGGAGAGAGGTTGAGAGACAGTGAGGAGGAAGACCGAAGGTGTAGAAGAGGAAGAAAGGATGGAATGTTGACATGCAAAGCTAAACCTTGGTTAAGGTAAGGATCCTAAACTTATTCCATCATTATTTTCTTTAGCTAGGGCATGTTCTGCAAGAGGATGAAGTTGAGAATCTGGTTTTTAGAGAGTGTGCGTGAAGAACTCGTGGCCCATAATTGAATAAACTAAATAGGATGATGGAATATAGGTTATATTGATTGGTTCATGACTTGCATGTTGACTTGTGTAGTTGGGAGTAATTTTTGATTATGTATTTGCAAGTTCCTGAGGAGTCTGTTCAATATTTCTTGTGTGGCCTATAAAATCATTTTAATGCTAAAAACAGATAAAGTGTTGAGTGCTAGTTAGCTGGATGACATTGAAAACTATGAGATTTGAATTTTTGAAGCCGAGAACTAAATTCAAATCTACTGTTAGATATTTCTAAAAGTTGAATCACTGCTATGGGTAGTTAAATCATGATTATAGATGTTAAAATCAAGATCAACAATAATGTTCTTGAAGTTGGAGAAAATTTTCAGATTTCTGCATTGGGCTCTGTTAATTTAAGAGAGATGTCATGTCAAATATGAAGATGGAATATATGATGTTGGAAGCTTCAAGAGTTTGAATTTTGAGGCTAAAAATGGATAAGGAAGTCACTGTTTGATGCTTTCAAATGTTGAATAACTATCTTAGATTAATAAGCCAGCCATGCATGAAGGCTCTAAGATGATGATTACAACAACCTTATTTAAGCTGAAATTTGCAGACTTAAAGGGGAAGCCATGTGAGAGAATAAGAAGAGGCAGGACATACTTAGATTGTTATAAATGAGTTACATATGGATATACATATTATGAATGTGATTGAAGTTTCAATTGATTGAATGATATGAACAAAATTTCAGAATAACACCTAAAGTGCCCAATGAATGAGAAAGTGTGAGGTGCTTGAATGAGATGTTGGTATAGTAATATAAATGATATACTGTTGTTGACAACTTTAAAGATCAGAGTGGTTGAAGCTTATTAAAAGCTAAATAAAATTTCTGTTTCGGAAACCCTAAGTGTCAAAAAGAGTAGTTTAAGTTATTAGATTGTGGTTTAAGTTTTAAGATGATGATAGAATAATAGTTACTAGATTATATAAAGCTGGAAAACTATTTCAAAATAAAGGAGGATGGTATAAGCTTGTAAATTTTGAGTAGTGGAGGCTGAAAACTAATTTAGATCTTACTGTTTAATGTCCCTAAATGCTGCATAAATGTTTTAGATGTGTAACCCATGTCTAGAGACTATAAAATTAAGGTTTAAACCTTGTTCTTGAAGCTGAAGTTTTCAGTTGTTGGTATGGGATGTTGCTCGAAATTTAGCAGCCAAGGTCTTAGAAAAGTTTACTATTTTGATGACCATTATTTACCCAAAATATAGAGAATTGAAATAAAGTATATAGACGGCAATTAGAAGACATAATACGATGGTTAGAATAACACTATAGGAGCTAGAAATTTTCAGAATAAAGAGAGGTGTTACCCAAATGATAAGCTTGAAGCTGAATATAGTATCATTTGTTTTGAGGTGAATATGGAAAATATGAGTCAAGCTTGCTGCTCGATACTTTTAATGTGGAATTAAGGTTTTTAAAGATGATAAACATGCATTTTAGGTACTTAAAATTCCTATTGTGTACGGAAACCATGGAAAATTAGTAATAATAGGAACCATACCTTTATTTACTATTCATCCAATAAGCTTAAAGAAGATCAGGATTGTTTAAGCAGATCTCATAGAATAATGGCATAAGAATAAGTTAAAAATATGGAATTAGAGTTGGAATTTGAGAAAGATTACTTTTGCCAAAATTTATACATATCTTTTTATCCAAAATGACCAACCACTTTCATAAAGGGTAGAGTCTGTTTAGAGCTAAGATTTGGGAAGAGTTTATATAAGTTCTGAATGGTTAAAGTGTTAACCTACCCTTACATAAATGTTAGGTTTTGATAATTGTCCAAACCTGCAAAGGAATCATCAAGGAGAGAAGCAGGTAGAAAGGTAATTTGGAAGATAGTACAAGAGGTAGTAACTCTTTTGCTCTCATGTTATTGTGCATTGGTTGCCGCATGTTTGTTTGTGCCATTGTGCTGTAGTTAAGTGTGAGAACATCTAAATTTTCCTTGCATAGATATTTGTCATGGCCATATGCAGCAGATAGATCGGCGGAGCAGTTATCTGCCTAGTCTGTGCATTAGTTATTTATTCATTTTATCCATTTGTAAAATGAATGTGCACCAGTTATTTATACACTTTATCTCTTTACAAGAAATTGTGCACCAATTAGTCATTCAGTTTAGTTATCAGTAAGATACATGTGCACGAGTTAGCTTTTTAGCTCAGTTACTTGCAAGGTCTTGTTCTCTATGGCTTGTTTTTACACTCATAGTTATTAACCTTGTATGATTTGCATGATGAAATTGCTACCGAGATTCTCTAGAATCTCACCCCTTTCTTACATGATATACAGTAAAGGCAAGCATCGCTAAGCGCAAGGGCGCAGTGGTTGGTGAAAGATCAACACTAAGTGATAAGAAAGTAGCAATTAAGTTGGGTAAAGTAGTGATTAAATTGAGTAATGGTAGATTTGAGTATAATAGAGCCTAAGTTGATGTATTGAACTGATGCATGTGTTCATTTGGCTCTGATTCATGATTTTCGAGTTAGATGCTTGCTGTCTTTGGGTATGAGGTGTCAGATTCTCTAAAAAAATCATGCTAGAGAAAGTAGAGTTGTTTAATAGATTATGAAATTGGTGATATATGGTTGTATTGATGTTTAAATTAAATATACAGACTTTGAAATGAAGGTTTAAGTCCTACAATTGGGGCTGGAATTATCAGTGTTGTAGTAGGGATACTATTCGAATGATTTTTTTTAATGATTAAAATGATGGTATAAGTGATGTTTTGAATCTGTTATGCTAAACCAGATTATTAGATTTTAAACACTGTTAAGGAAGAGTATGTGATGTGGCAATGCATGTTAAACAATTTTTAGGATCTGTAACTTGGTAGTGAGGTTGTTTTGCTCCACTGTTTGATACTTTGAATGAACTATTAAAGAAATGTTCTAAAAGTATTAGAATATGCTAAATGGCTCCAGCATGATGCTTGTTTAGTTAGAAAAAATTTTAGAATAAAGATTTAGGCAAAAGTATACTTCAGCCAAACATTTATTAGAGTCTACATGCATCGTTCAAAGGCTAGAGTAAACAGTGCTATTTGGTTGTATGACATGAGGAGCTTATTAGGGTTGAATTTTGGGAGTGAAAACCAAAAGTAAATCACTGTTTTGATAGTCCCAAATATTAAATGGATGTATCATAGTATTAGAGCATGATTAAAGTATGTTTAATACTCTAAAAGGAGAACTACGTCAATGTTTTGAAGCTGGAATTTTCTGGATGGTTGGAGTAGTGTTGTTCGTAAGGGATAGAAAGTGTTAATAGCACCAAGTTTGTGCATGAATATTGCCAAATTTGTAGTGGGATGCATAGCTTTAAATTTGGAAAATATTTTAGAATAAAGTTTATAGCGTAATATGTGTAAAATGGGCTGTCCGAAACTTTGAGGGGTTAGGGTAATCAAATGCAAAGAAAGTCATATAATACTTTGTTGTTGAAGATTGAAGCTAATATGAGCTGTTTATTGGATGTTCTAGGTGTGACAAGTGCCTTAGCATTATAACATGATTAGAAGTTTTAAAGGATGGAATAGTTGAGTTACAAGTGTGCTTGATAAGGAATACACGTGTGCATGCGCTGAAATTGAAATGGAAATTTAATGAAAAAGTTATTATATTATTTGCTACCTTTACTCATCTAGCAACTATTTTAATGGTCAAAGTTGTGTTTAAAGTATTATAATGATAACTTTCAAAGCTACGACACAACTTCCAGATTTAATGAGAAGGGCCATCTGAAAATATGAAGCGATCAAAGGGGATAAAGACAAGAATGTATGTAACATCAATGTGGCATGATGAATGAGGATTTTTCATAAATCTGGGAAAAATTAATAATGCAAAGGAAGTTTTGTTTAAGATAACCAGCCACTTCTTGTAAGGGTAGAGTTTGTAAAAGTTAGGATTTTTAAGAATAATTGATTATAAGAGGGTATAAGTATTAATATACCTTTACATTATGCCTAAATGATAGGTTTAGATATTTTGCCCAAGCCTCCCCAGAAATTAATGGGGAAAGAAGCAAGGAGAAGATAATTTGCAAAGAAGCACAAAAGGTAGTAACTCTTTTCCTCTCATGTTATTGTGCATTGGTTTCCGCATGTTTGTTTGTGCCATTTTGCTATAGTTAAGCATGAGAACATGTAAATTATCCTTGCATAGATATTTGCCATGACCATATGCAGTAGATAGATCGGCAAAGAGCAATTATATGCATAATTTTTGCAATAGTTATTTATTCGTTTTATCTATTTGTAAAATGAATGTACATCAGTTATTTATACAGTTTATCTATCTGTAAGAGATTGTGTACCAGTTAGTTATTTAGTTTATTTATTAGTAAGATATATGTGCACTAGTTAGCTTTTCAGCTCAGTTACTGGCAAAGTCTTGTTCTCTATGGCTTGTTTTTACATGCATAGTAATTAACCTTGTATGATTTACACGATGGAAAGTGGTTGATACTGAGATTTTTCCAAATGTCACCCCTCTCTTTAGTCCAAAATCGATTAAACACTTCTATTTGGTGTTCATAGAGTAAGGTGTTACATTTTCCACATACAATATATAGAATCCATTAAAAAAATGAAAGTTGCACTATTTACATGGTACTTTCTCAACCATTAATGTAAGACATATTTATCTAATTTGATTAGATTAAGGAAGTTAGTTTAGATAGTTATGTTTTTTCGGAAACTGCTAATCATCTTCCTTAATTCCTTCCATTTCTCTTTTACTTGATTATGATTGAATGAGCATCAATATGAGTATGGACAAATATAATAAATATGTCTTACATTTAGGATCATTATTAACTCCATAATTAGGTCAGATTGGAGGGAGTATTACCAAAATAAAATATACATAATGACATATATATATATATATATAGAGAGAGAGAGAGAGAGAGAGAGAGAGAGAGAGAGAGAAGCTGTGTCGTGTGAAGTGGAGTGTGACTTTGAGGTTTACTCCCAAGTCAAGCACTCCATCAATCGATCACTAACGTGTTTTATGGGTTCACTCTTTTTTTGATACAATTTACGGGTTCACTCTATTGTAGTGATATTGAAAATATGGTCCTTCAGTGATAATGATACTTCTCTATTTGTTGCATAAACTTCGTTTTATTTTAACGTTCAAGCCTTTTTAATTTGCCTATTTTAATTATAGATCTAATTATTAGATGTGTCATTCCTACTTATTCTATATGCTGATTGGCTCATTGATTAGTATTTTTCCGATGAGCTTCCGCCATAAGATTCATCAGATATGATGCTCCATTTCCATTAAAATATATTCTGCTTTTTGGAATGGAAAAACAGAGCTAAATAATGAAATAATCGTATCATCTGATACGTTTTTTACGAGGTAATCTCTAGAAGTTAACAAATTGAGTGTTTATATTACGTAAGGGAATAATGACTGAAATGAACAATATTATATAACAAAAAACTTATATTTATTATTATATAACAAAACATACACTTCAATGAAAAATAAAACATTGCAAGTTTTGCTAAGGTTTTTAGTTATAATCCTCCCAATAAAATGTATTAAACAAAGTTTAGTTGAGATAAAGTGTGCTCGTTATGACCAGATAAAATTGACAATAAAAGTAAGAAATTATTTAAAAATTAACCACTAAAAAGATTTTCATATCGACAATAAAATCTAAACCTCACATTCTTATGATAATATTACAAATATGAAATATTCATAAGGATATATTAATACACAAACATATATTTATGTATTAGCTGTGCCGTGTGAAATGGAGGATGACTTTGATGTCTCCTCACAAGTCAAGCACTACAGTTTCCTAAGAATTAGGGAGCCTCTAAGTGTTTGTCAATTTGATTGTGACTTTTTGATAACGTTCTTGTTGGGATATAGAATCTTAGGCCAACCTGACTTGATAAAAAATGAATTAATGTAATGATAGAAAAAAAACAAAAGTAAAGACCGCACAAATTTCTTACTCGTCTTGCACATCAACTTCTTCTAGAGGGTCACTTTAAGCGTTACATATATATATTTTTTCATTATTAATTGTTCATTTTGTTATTTTTTTATAGGTCAGACTATGTTCTCATATTAAAATGTATATATTTTTTCACTTTTTTTATCTTTGAGTAAATTAAAGACAATTTTATCTCTATTTGTTTATAATAATATTGTATATATGGTAAAAAGATCTATACTATCACTTTTATTTTATATTGATTTTCTCATATTCTCCTATATATAGCACCTACTAGTGGAGCACATATAACAATTCAAATCCATTTTAAAGTTGTTTCTCTCCTACTTGATTATGATGACAACTTACTATAAGTCAGTATGTTGGAATTGCAATAGTAATGTTGATGCTGCAGTAGTAGTGTCAAAATCCGGATTTCTTCATCTAGTCATACTAAATTGGGCTAAGCATAGTAAGCTTAGGCACTCTTCATTTTCTTTAATTTTAATTATTTTCAAGCTTTATTGTTATTCAAAAATGAAGAAATAATCATTAGTCATTAGTAATATGTTCGTCATTTGTGTCCTTATTTTTTTTCCTTTTAATTTACGTCTCTCTTTTATCGTATTCATTTGGACTTGGAGGGAATACTTCAATTTTAATTTTCTAGGGACTTAGATTATATATATATATATATTCTTTTCATTATGTCTACTCAACATTTTCATGCCATCCAATCAAGTAACGTAATGTCGAATTTATGGTCATCTACTGAACTTCTCGAAATTTTTATGTTGATTATTTCATATTTTATATTATTCAGGTAAAAAATAGATAATCTCTAAAATTCCATCCAGGTTTTGATTTAAAAATAATTATGAAAATTCCATTACATAAAAAAATGCAACCTATATTCGTATAAACTAAACAAACCTTAATTTCATTAGGATGTGTTATTGTTCAATATAATTTTCCATAATGTTTTAAATTTTAAAAAATGCACATAATGGTCTCTTTAAGTCTCTGGTGTGAAAGGGATTATTAGACTGAGTTTTGTGGCTTCTGAAATATCTGAAATATACATACAAAAATACTTGCCCTTTTTTCCGCATACAATATATAAAATTTGTAGAAAAAAATGAAAGATGCACTCTTTACATGGTACTCCAAGGTTGTTAATGTAAGATATATTTATCTAATTTAATTAGATTAAGAATTTTTTTTTCCTAGATAATTAGATTAACGAATTGAAGTTTGTTAAGGTGGTTAATATGATGTTTTTTTTTTTTCTAAAACACCCTAATCATCTTCTTTAACTTTCTCCATTTCTCTTTTACTTTATTATGGTTCAAGGAGCATCGATAGAGGTAAATTAGAAAAATATTGACAAATATAAAAACTAAATCTTATATTAAGGGTAAAGGTCAACTTCACATTAAGGACGGGGAGGGAGTATTACCAAAATAAAATCTACATAATGATATATGTTTGTGTGTGTGTGTGTGTGTGTCATGTGAAATGGAGTGAGACTTTAAGATCTACTCCCAAGTCAAGCACTCCATCTATCTACAAATATTTAGGTGGTTGATATAATATATCAAATCAATTAAAGTCTGTAGACTTTTGATATAATATATATGGCCTACCAGACTGACCATAAATGAAATAAAGCAATGAAAATGAAATTTTGGTCCTAATAAAATTATGCTTTTTATAAACTCTAAAATTGATAATCTCTAAAATTTCATTCAGGTTTTGATTTAAAAAATAGTGAAAATTCCATTATATAAAGAAATGCAACCTATAATCGTATAAACTAAACTAACCCTAATTTCATTCGGATGTGTTATCCTTCACTATAATTTTCCTTAATTCTTTAAATTTCAAAGAGGCACATAATGGCCTCTTCAAGTCTCTAGCGTGAAAGGTGGACTATTAGACTGAGTGTTGTGGCTTCTGAAATATTTAAAATATACATACTAAAATATTTACCCTTTTTTCCGCATACAATATATAAAATCTGTAGAAAAAATGAAATCTGCACTGTTTACATGGTACTCTCAATTGTTAATGTAAGATATATTTACCTAATTTAATTAGATTAAAGAATTGAAGTTAGTTAAGGTGGTTAATATGATTTTTTTTTCCCCTAAAACACCCTCATCATCTTCCTTAACTCCCTCAATTTCTCTTTTACTTGATTATGGTTTAAGGAACATCAATAAAGGTAAATTAGGAAAAAATTGACAAATATAAAAAATAGGCCTTACATTTAGGACCAAAGTCAATTCCACAATTAGGTCCTACATGAAGGACGACAAGGAGTATTATCAAAATAAAATATATATAATGATCCTTTGTATGACGTTATTTTAGATACCAGATCTCTTGTTTACAGCGACTGGGAGCTGGAAATTTCCCACACTCATAGGGAAAGTATTCGTTGTGCAGACTACCTGGCAGGAACGACGCATAGGATTCCACAAGACTACGTGGAATTAGGGCTTTCCCCAATGGAATGTATTCATCTTTTTGCTTTGGATTGTGGTTTGTTACCCCAAGATCATTCTGTAGGATCTAGCCTATAGATTCTGTCACCTACAAGCTTTGCTTGCCCTTGTAACAATATATATATATATATATATAATGATGTATGTATGTAGGATGCATACAAACACACAGACATATATATATATATATATATATGCTGTGTCGTGTGAAATGGAGTGAGACTTTGAGATGTACTCACAAGTCAAGCACTCGATCTATATCAACAAATATTTGCGTGGTTGATATAATATATCAAATCATTTAAAGTCTGTTGACTTTTGATATAATATATATGGCCTACTAGACTGACCCTAAATGAAATAATGCAATGAAAAATTAAATTTTGGTCCAAGTAAAATTATGCTTAGTTCAAATAGGGACCAAATTTCATCTCATCGATTACTAACATGCTTTATGGGTTCACTCTATGGCCTATACAACATTGTAGTGATATATATTGAAAATATGGTCCGTCATGTGATAATGATACGTCTTTCTTTGTTGCATCAACTTCTTTTTATATTCAGCTTTAACCAAAATTAATTAGATGTGTCATAATAATAAACGTTAAAGCCTTTTAAATTTGCCTATTTTAATTAGATGTGTCAATTTTTATTTAAAGTAACAGAAGCCCATATTCTTGAAAGAGGACACCTCACATTTTTAAAGAGAAAATTTATCCCACTCATTTCACAAGTCAAGCCTGCCATTCTTAAGATATAAATTGGTGATTCCCTTTTTTTGTACTTTGTAAATTTGATCTGCCATTCTTAAGGCTTTGAGTTATCTTCAAGAAAAATGTTTACAAATTTAATCCTATGTGTACATCATCCTACCAAATAGTTGTATTAAACAAAGTTTAATTAGCTGAGATTATGTGGGCTCTTTATGACCAGAATATATCTCACAAGTCAAAGAATAATCACAAAACTATTTAAAAATTAACCATTAAAACGATTTTCATATCGACAATAAAATCCAAACCTCACATTCCTATAATAATATTACAAAAATAAAATATGCATAAGGATATATACATACACATAGGGATGATCAAAAAACCCGGTGGTCCAGGTAGTCTGACCTGACCCGGTCTGACCCGACCCGGTCCGAGAAAAAAATTTTGGTCCCAGGCAGCTTCTCACAGACCAGACCGGACTGGTCATCTCGGGTTGGACTGGACTTCGGTCCAAGTTGTCCAACCCCATAGACTGACCCGGTCTGACCCGAGGTGTACACTGTACACATATATATTTTTTTAAACTCCCTTTTCGCACCACGCACCACGCACCACGCACCACGCACCACGCACCACGCACCACGCACACGCAGGAACACACTCAGGCAGTACGCAAAGCACCACGCACTCACGCAGGCACGCCGCACGCACTCCACTCCACGCGATTCAGATCTGGTTCTTGTTCAGAGCAGAGTTCAGTCAATAATCTAATCCCCATCTCACTTTCGGATTCGGCCAAGAAGTTCGATTTCATCATCTCTGATCTCCGTGTCCACCGTCGGCTCCGGTTCCGTTCGTCTCCCTCGGCTCCGGTCTCCCTCGAGTCTCGGTGATTCCGGTCTCCCTCTCAGATCTGATTCTGGTCTCCCTCGAGTCTCGGCGATTCAGCGTCCTCGCTCCGATCTAGTCCCCAAGCCCTCGTCCTCGCTCGTCCTCGCTCCCCGTTGAAAAAAAAAAAAAAAAGTTGTTATGTGCTATTAGGATTCTGCAAAAAAAAAAAAAAAAAAATACCAAACATGTCCTGGACTGCCTGGACTGGTCCAGCAGTCCGGTGGACCTGGTCCGGTCCGGCCCGAGCTCGGGCTGGTCCTGGACCAGACCGGACCTCGGGCTGCCTTGTTCAGCCCGAGGTGTTTTCAGACCAGACCTCGGGTTGAGGCCAAACCCGGTCTGGTCTGGTCCTTGCTCAACCCTACATACACATATATGTATGTATTAGCTGTGCCATGTGAAATGGAGGATGACTTTGAGGTCTACTCACAAGTCAAGCACTGCATGTTCCTATGAATTAAGGAGACCTTCTTATTAAGTGTTTGTCAATTTGATTGTGACTTTTTAATAACATTCTTGTGGGGATATAGAGTCTTCGGCCAACCAGACTTGACCAAGAATGAAATAATGTAATGATAAATAAAACAAAAAAAATGTAGAGGCCCCCACAAATTTCTTGCTCTTTTAACGCATCAACTTCGAGGGTAACTTTAATCGTTATATATTTTTTTCATTATTAATTGTTCATTTTTTTATTTTATTTTATTTTATAGGTTAGACCATGTTCTCATTATGAGTTAAAATACATATATTTTTTTCACATTTTTTATCTTTGAGTAAATTGAAGACGATTTTATCTCTATTTGTTTCACTTCCATACTTCGCTTTGACGGTTATGCCACAGTGTCCTTAAGCCTATATGTGATGGATAGACTTCTGTAATCATGATATATTTGCTTAGTTGATTTGATTTGAACAGAATTTCAGTTCTATCTAAAAGAAATGGAATAATTAATTCCGAAAAAAAAAAATTGCATATATGGTAAAAAATCTATATTATCACATTTATTTATATTGATTTTCTCAAATTCTCCAATATATAGCACCTACTAGTAGAACACATCTAACAATTCAAATCCATTTTAAAGTTGTTTCTTACCAACTTGATTTTGATGACAACTTATTATGAGTCATTATCTTGGAATTGTAATAGTAGCGTCAAAATCGGATTTTCTTCAGCTAGGCAGAATAAATTGGGCTAAGCATATTGAGCCTCTTCATTTTCTTTAATTTTAATTATTTTCAGTCTATGTTGTTATTAAAAAATAAAGGAACACTCATTAGTCATTAGTAACATGTTCATCATTCGTGCCCTTATTTTTTTTTCTTTTCAATTTACGTCTCTCTTTTATCATATTCATTTGCACTTGGAGGGAGTACTACAATTTTTCATTTAAATTCTTTCTCAAGGCATCAGCTACATACTAAATTAATTTTTCTCAAATAATAATATTGAACAATCCAGTCCTGATTACTTTAATTTAAGCTAACTCATTTAATTTCTCTAGACAAGTTTAATTAAATTAGATGAGACATTTTTTCAGGAATGAAAATATGAAATATCTAGTCTTCACAGCAATTTCACTTTGCAACTTTGTCAAGCACGCAATTGAATGGATTGTATTTGGCTTTATCAGCGTTCCTTCGATCCCACTCCAAAGCTCCATACTTGACTCTCCATTGGTCCTTGCTTTCTTTCTGATTGTGTGCTCCATACTCGTGGCAATTGAAGCAAATTACCATATTTTTTAATATAAACAAATTTCTATGTAATGATCCATGTTTTATGTTAGAGACAGTACGATTACTTATAGGCAACTTTAAGAGGGAAAAAACAGTGTAAAAAGCACCAATCAGTAAGCCTCAATTCGGATTAATAGCTTGTTTGAATATTTGGTAATAGGATCCAAAAAAAACAACGGACAACGGGTGGGCCAAAGGGTTATTACAAAAAGTGCATATTCTTAACTTCATTCTTTACCTTTTAGTAAATGTTTAAATTATAGATTGATTATGTAGTGAATGTATCATATGACATTAATATTATGCAACTCTTTTTCATGTTAAGTTTTCGATACAATTATTTTAATGTTAATTATGTGATATGTTTTACTTCCTTTTAAAATTATTTTATGCGCATTTCTTCTTTCTAGCTAGAAACTATATCGATACTCATAATCAAAAGTATATTTACGTTTATATCGATACCACCACTTTGATAATTTTTATGTACCACTTTCTATATATATAGAAAGTGGTATATTTACGAGTATTTTTAGCGTAAACTACGTGGCATTTTTCACTGAATTAAGATGATATCACCAAAATGAAATATTCATATAAGAGGAGATATTTCGCAGTGTGCAGTTTCTATCTTATGAAATGGACTGTGAATTTGAGGTCTACTCACAAGTCAAACACGCCATGTACCTCCAAATTATAAGTGGGAGATAGAAAGATATAATATATACATCCAAACAAATTAAGACTAAAGACTTTTGAGATATATGTTTGTGAAGGGACAATGAATCCACACAAGCCTCTTCTCAATAACGTTCTTTTGGGTTATTAGATTAGTGCAATGAAAATGAAAATGTGATCCTAGAAGTGAATAAAGTATACTTCATAAGAGACACAGCTTCTTTTCTCAGCACTAACGTAATTTTCTTGCTCTTCCAATTAGTTCCATCAACTTGTTTTGAGGGCCACCTAATGTTTGAGAATCCACCATGCCATGTGCCCGCGCTTTTTGAGGTGAATGTATGAGTCCTTTTTACTAGAGGGGAAAAATAAAAAGGAAATGCATAATAGAAAGAGCACTGTATCCAGGCAAGCTTCATTTAAAAAATGTTCTTGCATTGTTTACTTCCTACTAGACTCGACCATAAATGAAATAATATCCTATGAAAATGTGGCCCCAGCTGAAGTGAAATTGTTCAACACGTAGTCAAGTCAAGGGACGCAGCTTCTTCTCATTTACCACTATACTTGACCGTTAATAAAATAATGCAGCAAAAAAGTGTCTTGAAATATATGTGAAAACAAATTTAATACACCTGACATGCTAATTAATGTTTTGGTTCAATTTCTTCAATCTTATCATGAAAGATGTCCTGTTGCAACTCCGCATTTTGTTAGTACGACTTGACTTGATTTGCAACCGGGGAAGTATAAAACGATGAGTGTGTTAATTGCTCGATGCACAAGGCTTGAAATTCCGATAAGTCTGTTATGCTCCTCATGGGAAAGCCGCCTTCTTTTGTTTTCCTTCTCTTACTTCATTGCTTCATGGCCCCCTTTGTTTGGACTGATACAAACATCAGTACTGATAAATCTGCACTTCTTGCCCTTAAATCTTATATCACTTCTGATCCATATGATTTCTTAGCTAATTGGTCTGTCTCTTCTTCTCCATGCAATTGTATTAGTGTCACATGCAATACTCATCATGGAAGGGTCCATTCCTTAAATCTTGGTGGCATGGAACTTAAGGGCACCATATCTCCACAACTAGGAAATCTATCATTCCTTGTTGAACTTGATCTTAGTGACAACAATTTTTATGGTCAAATACCAAAAGAGTTAGTTCAATTGCGTAGATTGAAACTATTCAACTTGAGCTACAATGACTTTCATGGGCAAGTTTCGGCAAGGATAGGAGATTTATCTTCACTTGAGCAACTAAATCTTCAAAACAATAGTCTTGATGGATTTATTCCACTATCTTTATTCAATCTGTCAAGGTTGGAGACTTTAAATTTGATTTATAATTTCATTGAAGGGACCATTCCGCATGAGGTGGGAAAACTTAAACACTTGAAGATTTTAAGACTTGGGGATAACAAACTTTCAGGAATTATTCCCCAAACAATTGCCAACTTATCTTCGCTCAAATTATTGAGTTTGTCTTATAACAGTTTGTCAGGTATGTTTTGGATTATTTTCAACATTTATATTTGTCTTTGTTCTAAACTAAGGTGTAATTGGTTAGCAGGATCTTATCCTCAAGGAATATGATTTTGTCTAAATTGTGTTTTATTTATTTATTTTTGGTACTTTTATGAATTTTCTTCTTTATTTTTGTCATAATTTTTCTACTCTTTTTCAAAGGAAAAACATTCATCATCCAAATGTTGAAACAAATTATGTAGTCACACCCTGGGAGAAAAATTACTGTTATAATATTAATTAGTCCAAGTGGATCTAAAGGCTTATCATCAGTCTTTGAAAATAAATAAATGTTTATTATTCTATCATTAAAACTTTTTGAAGGGTTTTTTCATAGGAAAAAAACTTAGCTCAAATTTATTATATCTATTATGCCAAGTTCTCCAATCACACATGGAAATGTGTTCTATTTATTTCATGTGGAATTATAATTAATTGATAATATTTTAAAAATAAGATACATGATCATATATGATTGGATGACTTAAAATAATAGATATAAGAAACTTGTATTGTCGTTTTTCATATTGAATAAACCTTACAATGAACATGTCCCAAACGTTTCATTTTGATTTGGACAATCTCCATTATATTTTAATTTCATTATTTGTTAGTAATTATTATTTTAAAAAAGTTTGTAGGGTCAACAAAAAGATTTTTTCTAGGAGTCTCCCAAGAAACATGTGTTTTGATACGAATGATGAAAAGGAAGGGCCAATTGGATTTCAATTGGTCTCTTAGATTTAATCATATCAAAATTTCTCAACCAAACACAACCAGTTGATTTAATCTATGGTTATTAGCCCACCCGAATTAAAAGGGTTATACCTTTTATTGCGTTTTATCATTTACTAATATATGTGTCATTTCTTAAAAAATGTGCAAGTCTTATGTGTTTCTATAGAATATTAATTTATCTCATGTGCCTAATAACTTGTAACACGTAACAAATTGTTACTAACATTATTTTGTTTCCCACCCGCTTAATATTTGAAGGAGGCATCCCAAATGAAATTGGTGATCTTTCACAACTGAAGATATTGTTTCTTGGAGTAAATCTATTCATTGGTTCTATACCATCTTCATTATTTAACAATTCAGCGCTGCAACGTATTGAACTTGGTATAAATCAATTATCTGGTAGTCTCCCAAAAAATGTGTGTTTTGGGCTTCCAAAACTTGAATTATTTTATGTGGATGAAAATGATTTATCTGGCGAAATACCCTCCATTTGGCATCAATGCAAAGAATTGGTACAATTATCATTAGGTGATAACAAATTCAAGAGAGGAAATATACCAAGTGACCTTGGAAATTTGACCAACCTCCAGCGCTTGTATCTTGGGAACAGCAACTTGCAAGGTAAGAGTTTTAATTATATCAATGTCAAATATTCTATTCTAGTATTTCGTAAGGCATTAGTGAATAATGATTTTGCTATATTAATTTTTAAAGACATAGAACGCGGTGTTTTCTTTTAATCCCAAAGTGAATATGAATAAAAGGGAGCCTGAAGGAAAATAACCTGATAAAAGAGACCCATATAATACTACTTAGAGTCAGATTGGATTAAAAGGGTGGAGTATGACTTTTACCATTGATATCTCTATCTTAGTGATCATTTATATTTAGCTATTTTTATTTAGGAATATGATATTTTTAAATCTGATAATCTTTTTATTCGCATATTTATCGTAGCTTCCCAAAGTTTAGAAAAAACTTCAAATATTGAAAACAAATATAAAATACTAAACACTCGAATTAATCTTTATTTGAAATTTTTTAATGTAATCACGAGAGATGTCATTTTTCAATTTGGAATGATTTTGCATGCCTTTGACTTTAGTATGGGATTGGAGAAATATAAAATGACGTGTTTGTTTGTAAACAAAATGAGATTTTTTTTTTTCGCCCCCCATTTCATTCATTCGTATTCATTCATAATGAGATGTCATAATGTTCATTTTTCAATTGAATTTTTTTTCCAAAAATAGTAATCCATACAAACATGTTTGGAATATTTAATTTTAATTTGGTTATTTATTATTAATTTACATTTTTTAAAATTTTGTAGTTAACAAAAAAAATTTTTCTGGTAGTTTTGAAAGAAATTATGAATAGCAAAGGTTAATGGATTTCGACGTGTCTGTTAGTTTTTTTTTTTTTCCAATTAATCACAATTAGTTGAACTCATAATCTCCTTATTTCTTGAATGAGAAGAATACAGCTTATATGAAATATAGGAATTTCTCAGAATTAATTAAGCAACCAAATCTGGAAAGATAACAATAATAAGTTTATATTAATCCAAATTATAGAATAACAAACTGAACTAAAGCATAAAATAGCGTAATGGGCCTTGCACAAGAAACTATGGATATTAGACCAACCCAATTAAATGGGCTATTCCTTTTTGAAAACAAGTGCAGCTGTGTTTCATCATTTATAATATATTTTTGTCATTATTTCTAAAAGATGGTGCAAGTTGTGCCATATGTGTTTTCAAAAATACAATTTTGTTTTATTAAAAAAATACAAATTTGTCTCATGTACATAAAAATTCATTATACATAAAAATTGTTACTGACATCACTCTCTTTTTCCCACCTATTTGAAGGACACATTTCAAATGAGATTGCCCATCTTTTACAATTAAAAACATGGTATCTTGAAAATAATCATTATTTAACAGTTCAGACTACAATAAATTGATATTGGAATAAATCACTTATCTAGTAATCTCCCAACAAATGTGTGTTTTAGATTGGTGTGGCAATTTTTGTGTACTTATGTATAATTTTGATAGTTTCTTTCTAGCCTCTTATTTTTCCTTTTTTCGTTTTTCCTCTTAATATCTACAATACAACTCCTATACAAATATGCTCAATCTATCCATCCCTTAATATTACAGTATACTTTAGCAAGCTTTTCATGTATTATTTATGCTTATTTGATATTTCTTACTAAATGAAACTGCTTTAAACTTTTACGTCAGAAAAAGTTACGCTCTACACCTTCATACAAGGATTTTCTATTATTATAAAAACTAGAACTTTAGTTTTTTGGCCAATGATGGATTCATAAAAAAGAAAGCAAATACATTAAAATAATTTCCAAACACACATCAAGTGGTTTTTAACAATTTATTTAAGAGATGACTATGAATGTCATTGTATGACTAGTTATCAATTACATGTGTTTCTAAAGAATATAAATTTATCTCATGTGTATTTGTATATGAATAATGATTTTGCTATATTACTTTTAAACACATGGAATGCAATGTTTTCTTTTAATCCCAAAGTGATTATTAATAAAATGGTAATATTTTCTGAATCATTAAAGAAACAGGGAGCCCGAAAGAAAATAACTTGATCAAAGGGCCCCATACAATACTACTTAGAGTCAGATTGGATTAAAAGGATGGAGTATGACTTTTACCATTGATATTTCTATCTAAGTGACCATTTGTAGTTAGAGATATGATAATTGATATTCTTAAATTTGAATAATCTTTTTATTTGTATATTTATTTTAGCTCCCCAAACTTTAGAAAAAAACTTCAAATATTGAAAACAAATATAAAATACCAAACACTCTAATTAATCTTTATTTGAAATTTTTTTACTGTAATCATGAGAGATGTCATTTTTCAATTTGGAATGAGTTTGTATGCTTTTATTTTTTGCCATTTCATTCATTCATAATGTTCGTTCATGAGCTCATGGGACCACATTATATTTAAAACTTGGAAACAAAATTTTCTAGGTGCTCTGCACCATATCATTTATACTTTGTTCAATAAAAAAGCTCCACATCATATATAATTAGAGTGCCCACTTGTTGACTGTATTTGCAACTGATATCGCTCTCTTATTATCTTTAACTCTATATTTCTCCTCTTTCTTTCCCTGATTAGTTTTATTTTTTTAATATTTTTAATCATTTCTTTCTTATATCACAAATTTATTAAATCCTATTAAATAATTATTCAACAATTACCACATAAAACACTTATCTCATTGGCTATATAATTATTAAAACTTAGGCAATTCGATGGTTAGAATATATTTGATTTCTGCCTTTTTAATATTTATGCATGGATTATTAAGCATAAAACAAATATTCAAGTTTTTTGAATTAGTACGTAAAACACGTGTAATTTTTTTATATAGTACATATATGTAAATTATATGAAAATGATATTACCTATTTTATTTTTCTTTTACCCTCGGTTGGATGAGAAGAAAAGATGGGAGAAATGAAAATGGGAGGAGAGAAAATGGAAAGAAGAGAAAACATGAGAGAAAATGTTATCACCTCTATTTTTTGGCCATTTTCTCCCCCACTTCCTTTCCTTTCACATTTTCTCTTCTATCCAAGTAAGGGGGCACTTATTTTCCCTTTCATTTTCCTCCCCAATTTTCTTTCCTCTCTCATTTTCTCCCCATCCAGACATAACATTAAAGTCTGTACAATTACAAAAAGTTATCATCTCCAGTTCTTAGTATAAGATCTAGTTGACTAATTTACAGAGATTAAGGAAGCTAAATAAATTACTTAAAAAATATTTATATTTATTGATTTTCACCAAACTAATTTGCATGATTTATAGACTGATATATAATATAATGATATACATAAGTATTTAGATAGATCAAGTAACATACACAACAATTAAATAATTTATTTAGTTTCCTTAATCTCTACAAATTAGTCAATTGAGTCTTATATTAAGGATTAGGGCTAATTTTACCTATCAATTTTTTATTATAAGTGTACATTAAACATATCATGAAAATATTATGACCCATTTTATTTTTCTTTTAAAGTCCATTCAGCTTTTTTACAAGTATTTTTTTTAGTTGATGTTAATCTTCTTCTTTTTTTTTTTCCTTTTTTTTGCCAACTTTAGTTGATGTTAATCAATTGTATTTCGATGCCGAACGAACTCTTTACAAGCATGATAATACTATTTTTTATCGTCATTCTTTTCTTTTCTTTTAATATTTTTCTATAGTAAAAAAAAATTTAAAATGAGATTTTATTTTTTTTTTCCCCTTTCATTAATATTGTACATATTAGCAATGGGCTTAAATGTAGCTAGCAATTTACAATCACAAAAATGAAAAAAATTCATGAATCGATGCTATTCTATGATTTTCTATAATCTTTTTATATAATATCTCCGCCACAGTAAAACTAAAATGAGATTTTTTTCTCATTTCTTTTTTTTTTCCATTTCATTCATTCATATATTGTTAATTCATAAATGGTACTTATATACAGATTGTGATTATAATCTCAAAATAAAAGAAAGATAGGATTATCACTTGAGATTTAAAACATGAAAAATAAATTTTTTATTTACTCCTATATCTTGACGGCAACAATTTGCAAGGAAAGGCTTTTAATTATATGATTGAATTAATTATACGTTATGTGTTTTTGTTTTAATCGATCCAATGAAAAATAATCTTAAAAATAGATTTTTCTTTTCATTTTTTTCGTCATTTTAAAGAACTGTAAGAAGCTTGTCAAATTGCGTTGATAGTAAAAAAATTTTAAAAAGAGAAATAAGATAATTTTGGGTGATTAAAAATGCCATGGAGCCCTGTAAAAAATCGGTCTGAAAGAATTTCATGACCTATCAATATTTTATGTGGCATAGTAATTTCCTAATGTGCGGCGGTGTGTGTTTGTTTGTTCATATAATGTAGTTTATCTATATTAATCCCAATTATAGAATAATAAACTGAACTAAAGCAAAAAATAGCGTAACGGGCCTTGTACAAGAACCAGTTTGTTCGTCAACGCTATTAATCCATCCAAATTTCTGAACCAATAACATCTCCAAGTTGTTTATTCTATGGTTATTAGACCAACCGAATTAAATGGGCTATTCCTTTTTGAAAACAAGTGTAGCTGTGTTTTATCATTAATAATATATTTTTGTTATTATTTCTACAAAATGTGCAAGTTGTGCCATATGTGTTTTCAAAAATACAATTTTGTTTTATTAAAAAAATACAAATTTGTCGCATGTACATAAAAATTTATTATACTTAAAAATTGTTATTGACATCACTCTCTTTTGTTGGCCAAAAAAAAAAAAAAAGACATCACTCACTTTTTCCCACCTATTTGAAGGAGACATTTCAAATGAGATGCCAATCATTTACAACTAAAAACATTGTATCATTATTTAACAGTTGAGTCTACAATAAATTGATCTTGGAATAAATCACATATCTAGTACTCTCCCAACAAATGTGTTTTATGTAACTTTGTAACTCTCTAGTGTGGCAATTTTTGTGTACTTTTATATAAGTTTGCTAGTTTCTTTATAGCCTCTTATTTTGTCCTTTTTCCCTTTTTTCTCTTAAAATTTACAATACAACTCCTATACAAATATGTTCAATATATCCATCCCTTAATATTACAGTATACTTTAGCTAGTTTTTCATGTATTATTTATATTTATTTGATATTTCTTGCTAATTAAAACTGCTTTAAACTTTTACGTCAGGAAAAGTTATGCCCTACACCTCCATACAAGGATTTTCTATTATTATAAAAACTAGAACTTTAGTTTTTTGGCCAATGATGGATTCATCAAAAAGAAGCAAGTGTATTAAAATAATTTTTAAATACACATCAAGTGGTTTTTAACAATTTACTTAAGAGATGACTATGAATGTGATTGTAGGAGTAGTTATCAATTACATATGTTTCTAAAGAATATAAATTTATCTCATGTGTATATGTATATGAATAATGATTTTGCTATATTACTTTTAAATACATGGAATGCAATGCTTTCCTAAAGTAAATATGAATAAAATGGTAATATTTTTTGAATCATTAAAGAAATAGGGAGCCCGAAGGAAAATAACCAGATCAAAGGGCCCCATATAGCACTACTTAGAGTTAGACTGGATTAAAAGAGTAGATTATGACTTTTATCATTGGTATCTCTATCTGAGTAATCATTTGTATTTAGCTATTTATATTTAGAGGTATGATAATTAATATTCTTAAATCTGAATAATCTTTTTATTTGCATATTTATTTTAGCTTCCCAAACTTTAGAAAAAAAACTTCAAATATTGAAAAAAAATATAAAATACCAAACACTCTAATTAATCTTTATTTGAAAATTTTTAATGTAATCATGGGAGATGTCATTTTTCAATTTGGAATGAGTTTGTATGCCTTTGTTTTTGGCCATTTCATTCATTCATAATGTTCGTTCATGAGCTGATGGGACCACATGATATTTAAAACTTGGAAACAAAATTTTTTAGGTGCTCTGCACCATATCATTTATACTTTGTTCAATAAAAAAGCTCCACATCATATATAATTAATGTGCCCGCTTGTTGACTGTATATGAATGCATGTATTTGCAACTTATATCGCTCTCTTAGAATGTGTTTGGATTAACTTTTAGAGAATAGATTATGAGGAGAATAGATTCTGGAGAAAAAGTGGAGAATAGCTTCTGAAGAATAGATTTTGAGCAGAATAGCTTCTGGAGAATAGATTATGAGTAGAATAATGATTTAGGAAAATTGTGAAAAAATCCCTCATTGCCAACTTATTTGCTAAATGGGACCTTCGTGTGCAGATTAACTAATTTTTCTAATATAATCAAATTAGATAAATATGTTTTATAAGATAAAAGGGAGTATTAAAATTTTAAAATTCTTAAAAAAAAAAAGGGATTAAAGAAAAATTGGTGAAATTCAAAAAAGAAAAAAAAAAGAAGAAGAGAGAGAGTGTGGTGTGGGGCCCACATTAATAAAAAGGACCAATTAGAGTGAGATGGTGGGGTCCACATATGGAAAAAAGTAAAAAAAATTAGTTTTTCTCAAAACCATGGTTTTGAGATCCAAACCATGGTTTGAGCTCAAAACCTTGGTTTGGGAAAATTTGGAGTGTTTGGATGATTTTTGCAAAACCATGGTTTGAGCTCAAAACCATGGTTTGGGAAAATTTTTGAGTGTTTGGATGATTTTTTCCCAAACCATGATTTGGGTTCAAAATCAATTTTTTTAAGTGCATCCAAACACACACTTATTCTCTTCAACTCTGTATTTTTCCTCTTCCTTTCTCTGATTAATTTTATTTTTTTAACATTTTTAATCATTTCTTTCTTATTTCACAAATTTATAAAATCCTATTAAATAATAATTCAACAATTACAACATAAAACACTTATCTCATTAGCTATGTAATTATTAAAAGTTAGGCAATTCGATGGTTAGAATATATTTGATTTCTGCCTTTTTAATATTTATGCGTGGATTATTAAGCATAAAACAAATATTCAAGTTTTTTGAATTAGTACGTAAAACACGTGTAATTTTTTTATACAGTATATATAGTAAATTATATGAAAATGATATTACCTATTTTATTTTTCTTTTACCCCTATTTGGATGTGAAGAATAGATGGGAGGAACGAAAATGGGAAGAGAGAAAATAGAAAGAAGAGAAAACATAAGAGAAAATGTTATCACCTCTATTGTTTGGACCCACCCCATTTTCTCCCCCACTTTCTTTCCTTTCACATTTTTTCTTCTATCCAATCAAGGGAAAACTTATTTTCCCTTTCATTTTCCTCCCCAAGTTTCTTTCTTCTCTCATTTTCTCCTTATCCAAACATAGCATTAAAGTCTGTACAATTACAAAAAGTTACCTCCAATTCTTAATATAAGATCCAGTTAACTAATTTACAGAGATTAAGGAAGCTAAATAAATTACTTTAAAATATTCATATTTATTGATTTTCCCCAAACTAATTTGCATGGTTTATATATTGATATATAATATAATGATATACATAAGTATTTAGATAGATCAAGTAACATATACAATAATTAAATAATTTATTTAGTTTCTTTAATATTTACAAATTTACAAATCAGTCAACTGGGTTTTATATTAAGAACTGGAGTTAATTTTACCTATCAATTTTATATTATAATTGTACATTAAACATATTATGAAAATATTATGACCCATTTTATTTTTCTTTTAAAGTCCATTAAGCTTTTTTACAAGTTTTTTTTAGTTGATGTTAATCTTTTTTTTTTTTTGGCCAACTTTAGTTTACGTTGATCAATTGTATTTCGATGCCGAACGAACTCTTTACAAGCATGATACTATTATTTTTTATCCTCATTCTTTTCTTTTAATATTTTTCTATAGTAAAAAAAATTAAAATGAGATTTAATTGTTTTTTCCTTTCATTAATATTGTACATATTAGCAATGGGGTTAAATGAAGCTAGCAATTTACAATCACAAAAATAACAAAAATTCATGAATCGATGGTATTCTATGATTTTCTATAATCTTTTTATTAATTATCTCCACCACAGTAAAACTAAAATGAGATTTTTTTTTTTCATTTCTTTTTTTTTTTTCCATTTCATTCATTCATATATTGTTCATTCATAAATGGTATTTGTTCATTCATAAATGGTACTTATATACAGATTGTGATTATAATCTCAAAATAAAAGAAAGATAGGATTATCACTTGAGATTTAAAACATGAAAAATAAATTTTTTCTTTGCTCCTATATCTTGACGACAACAATTTGCAAGGTGAGGCTTTTAATTATATGATTGAATTCATTATACGTTGTGTTTTTGTTTTAATCGATCCAATGAAAAATAATCTTAAAAACAGATTTTGCTTTTCATTTTTTTTCATCATTTTAAAGAACTGTAAGAAGATTGTCAAATTGCATTCATAGTAAAAAAATCTTCAACAGAGAAATAAGATAATTTTGTGTGATAAAAAATGACATGGAGCCCTGTAAAAAATCGGTCTACAAGAATTTCATGACCTACCAATATTTGATGTGGCATAGTAATTTCATAATGTGTGCACGGTGCGTGTGTTTGTTTGTTCATATAATGTGATTTATCTTTTTTTTTTTTAATGTGAAAGATGAATGCCAAAGCCTTTTAACTATTAGCTTACTTTGATATATCTTGTTCACTTTATAAATCGAAACAGGTGAAATTTCATCATCTCTCTTCACCATTTCAATTGGTAACAAGACATTGTTGGAAGAATTAGATTTACCATGGAATTTTTTTACAGGTACGTTCAATCAACACATCTCTTAACTAAAAGTATTTAAATTCCTTAAATAAAAACTAAAATTTTAGCCTTTTAAGTCTATGAAGAATTCATAGCCAGATTTCAAAGTTAGAGCCTTGTGAATAATAAATAGCTTTAATGCAAAATATAAATAACTTGGTTGTTCATTTTATATTGGTGAGATTAATTCCATAATCTCTCTTTAGCAGATCTTTTTTTAAAAAAAGTTTTAATGTCCAATGGGTAATTGATATTATATTGGAAGAGTCCCTTTTAAATTAATTTCCCACAAAAGTTAAATAATAGTCTATTAATTTTAAGCCTTTAATTAACGAAATTCCATGTATTACTTGTACAATTGTGTGTGACTTAAGGAAATTCCTAGACTTACTATACCAACAAATAAATATTCTGTATTTTTTTCATAGGTGGAATTGCTTCATTCCTTTGGAAGATGCCCTCTTTGAGATATGTTACCGTTGGCATGAATCATTTAAAGGGTAACTTGCCAGAAGAAATGTGCCATCAACTCCCTTTACTTGAAGTCTTTGACGTTGGTGTTAATCAATTAGATGGAAGCATTCTAAAATCAATAAGCAAATGCACATCTTTAAAAGAGTTATATTTAAGTGATAACTCATTTACAGGTATGTACTTTACTTGTGTTTTCTTTTCTTTTTATTATATTCCTCTAAAATGATTGTCTTTCATCATTTCATTCATATACAGCTAGTAATTTATATATATATATATATATATATATATATTTAACACAGTGGGGGTTTAAATATTGCTACTAATTTACAATCCCAAAATATCAAAAGATGTAATCATGAACATAATTGATTTTTTTTTTTGGCCGAATGAACATAATTGATGATAAAACTAAAATGACAAAATGATCGGATCAGGGTTGATGATGGGACCACAAGATATTTAAAGCTTTAAAACAAATTTTTCAAGTATTACTCTGGTGCTATTTTTAAAGTAGAGAGCAACATAATTGTTTAGTATTATTTATTAGTCACATCATTAAAATTTTCATATAACAAATCGACAATATGATTTATTTTTAGCTCCCATTGTGTTGATTTTGTACTCTTGGGATATAGTATTAATAAAATATGAGTAAAATTAAAAATTTATTAAATTTTAAAATAAAATTAATAAGATTTAAGTTTATCTTTAATCCTGATGAAATATATTATAAGTATCTTATAAATAAAACTATTTACAAGTCACATCTCTGATCTTGCTTTTAAAGTAGAGAGTATTTGTTTCGTCTTATATACAAGTCACATTAAAATTTTTATATAACAAGTCACATCTCTGGAAGGATTATAGTTGGGTATTAGCTCATTTAGAGGTATGCACTACTCATGCAATTGTGTCTTCTATTATTATTATTATTATTATTATTATTATTATTATTATTATATTTTTTATCTAAAATGAAATTATATTTTTCATCATTTCATTCATATTGTTTATTCATAGATATAATGGGGGGCTAATATACAGCAGGCGATTACAATCCCAAAATAACAAATAAAGCCGATATCATCAACAGATCCGATCTCATGATATTTGTACGAGAGAAAAGTGAAATTCTTATATATTATTCGTTTAAAAAACATCAAACAATACAGAATCCCCCCCCCCAAATGTGCTATGCCAATAATTGTTTTAAAGATTTTATCTTTATCTTAATAACTTTAATTTTATGTTTTTCTCCCCTTAATTAATATTAAAATATAGACTAGTTTGGGGCGTTTTTTTCCTTATTTTTTATATGTATAAATTGTTAAATTGAAATTAAAATTAAAATTAAAATTTTTTAAAAAGAATTATAACGTAGGAATTAAAAAAATGTACAATAAACAAAACAATTATTTAGATATGTATAAAAAGATCAAGGAAAAATCTCAATTAAATTCAACTGTAATATCAAATTTTGAATTATGGTTTACACTTTCGACAAATTTCATTTACTTTACAAGAACTTGAGATGCTAATCAATTACATTTGGATGCAAACCTCTTTACAAGCATGTGATTATTATATCTTATTTTTATTCATTTCTTTGTTTTTTCAGTCATTTTCTTTAATAGAATAAATTTAAAATAAGATTTTGTTTTTCATTATTTCATTAATATTGCAAATAGTGGGGCTTTAAGTATAGCTACGAATTTACAATCCTGGTAAAACTGAAACAACAAAAAGATCGGATCACGAGTTGACGGGAGCACATGATATTTAAAGTTTGGAAAACAATTTTTCTAAGTATTATGTACCATTTCATTTATACTCTGTTCAATAACAAAGCGCAACATCGATTTCTTTTATCTACACAAGTTTTATTTTATCAATTTTTGTCAGTTGTTCCTTTTATATTTCACAAATTTATTAGTTTCTTATTATTAAATAGTTCTTCAAAAATTACAACATAAAAAACTTTAACTTTCAAGCAAATCTTCAATATCCATGGCATCCTTGTAGTTTATGATATCTCTAACTTATTTGCTTTAAAAATTTACAAAGACTTAAAAATAATAACAATAAATTTATTTGTGTATATTCTTTTGTATATGAAAGTCATGGTTTCCATGAACTTTTTTCTGTCCAGGTTTTGTATCCAAAGGGTTTGGGAAACTTGAGAAACTTGAGATCTTAGATTTGATAATCATTTGAAAGGACATGTTCCTTCCGACATATTCAACATTTCGACATTGATAATCATGAACGTTGGTGGTAATTACTTCTCTGGCCTTCTCCCATCATATTTAGGAAATGGCTTTCCCAACTTGAAGATATTACGACTGGACCAAAATGACCTAACTGGACAAATTCCAAACAGTATATCAAATGCTTCTAAGCTCATTATCTTAGCTTTGTCGTCGAATAAATTTAATGGAGCCACCCCCAATGTGCTTGGAAATTTAACAAACTTGATGGAACTAGATTTGGATGAGAATCATTTGAGTGGTTTTATTCCTGATATAGTTAACAAATTACATAGGCTTCAACGTTTAAGTCTTGACAACAACATATTGCAAGGGTTCATTATAAACGAACTTTGCCAACTTAAAAGCTTGAGTGAGTTGTATCTTGCCCACAACATGCTGTCAGGAGCGGTTCCAACATGTCTTTGGAATACTTCTTTACGAAAGTTGGATATTAGCTCTAACAAATTGAATTCTCATATACCCTCTTCTCTATGAAGTCTCAAAGATATCATGGTTTTAGACATATCTTCCAATGCACTGAGCGGAATAATTTCACCAGAGGTATCAAACTTGAGAGCAATTACACTGTTGAACTTGTCAAGAAATCAAATTTCAGGAAGCATCCCTATAACTATCGGTGGCTTGCAAACTTTGCAGACCCTATCTTTGGCTGAAAACAAATTACAAGGGCCTATTCCTGAATCGCTTAGTGGCATGATAAGCATGGAGTCCATAGATCTTTCCCATAATAATTTGTCTGGCGTGATTCCAAAATCCTTAGAGTCATTACTCCATCTTAAATACATCAATCTTTCCTACAATTTATTGCATGGAGAAATTCCAAATGGTGGCCCTTTTCAAAATTTTACTGCTCAATCTTTTATGATGAATAAAGATCTTTGTGGGAAATCCCAACTACAAGTCCCACCATGTAGGAAAGTAAACAAGCACAGATCAAATAAAGTGATGCTGATGATAAAATGCTTACCGCCTATCATTGTTGCCATTTTGATTGTTTCAGCCATTGCCTTGCTCAAGAATAAGAGAGACGATGATAATAATTCAACAAAGAGTGATTTAATAAATTTGGAAACACCAACCAGGATATCCTATTATGAGCTTCTACAGGGAACAAATGGATTTGATGAGAGTAATCTTGTTGGTTTTGGAAGTTTTGGATCAGTATACAAAGCAATTCTTCCAAATGAAAAGATGGTTGCTGTCAAAGTGTTTAACTTAGACATGGAAGAAGCATCA
This sequence comes from Inga oerstediana, assembly GCA_963210345.1. Taxonomy (NCBI): domain Eukaryota; kingdom Viridiplantae; phylum Streptophyta; class Magnoliopsida; order Fabales; family Fabaceae; genus Inga; species Inga oerstediana. The sequence goes on along the minus strand of OY723400.1, from coordinate 69,346,879 downwards.
AGAAGTTTTGATGTTGAATGTTCTGCCATGTGCCACTTACGCCATCGCAATCTCATTAAGATCATCAGTAGTTGCTCAAATGATCATTTCAAATCACTAATAATGGAATTCAAGGCAAATGGGAGTCTTGAAAGATGGTTGTATTCTCATAACTATTATTTAAATGTCATGCAAAGGTTGAACATAATGATTGATGTGGCGGCTACTTTGGAATATCTTCACCATGGTTCTTCTACACTAGTTGTTCATTGTGATGTGAAACCAAGCAATGTTTTGTTGGACGAAGATATGGTGGCTCATCTTAGTGATTTTGGTATTGCTAAATTGTTTGGTGAAAAGCAGCTAGAAATTTATACCAAAACTTTGGCTACAATTGGCTATATGGCACCAGGTAATGGTTTAATAATAAAATTTTGGATTCATTTCTATATTTTTTTGTTTGTTATGCTTTATAAAATATCATTCGATACTATTCAATTTCGAGCAAATATTTGCCAGAAGCATGTGTAAAGATTTGAATTGATGATACAAAAGCAAAGTTTAAGCACAAACTTACCTTTTTGATATAATGACTTCTATACTAATCATTCAATATAACATATAGAGTTCGGGTCGAAAGGAGTTGTTTCCACCAAAGGAGATGTGTATAGTTATGGGATTTTGCTAATGGAAATGTTTACAAGGAAGAAGCCAACAGATGAAATGTTTGTTCAAGGAGTAAGTTTGAAAGATTGGGTGAGCAACTCTACACCACATTCCATCATGAATATTATGGATGTCAATTTACTTCACAGAGAAAATCAAAATACTAATAATATACTACCATGCATGTCATCAGTTTTTGAGTTAGCATTACATTGCTGCAGTGACTTGCCAGCGGCACGACTTACCATGATTGATGTTGTAGTATCATTGAAAAAAATCAAGGCTTTGTTTATGAAAAATGCTTGAGACATCACTAGTTGAATAATTGTTAAATTAAATTTTAGCTACTGTTTCTTTAATTTTGTGAATTTTTTACTAAGTAATATTGTAAATTTGAGTGACTTCTACATATGTTGTAATAATGTATAAAGTATTTGAAATTTGAAATTTTCTGAATCGATTATATTGGTTTTGAATTTCTTTATTTTTGTTTTTCTTTTTAGGAAAATATATCTATAGATCCTTATAGTTTTCATCAATTTTGAATGAGGTCCCTAAGCTTTTATTTCCCTTTTGACTACCTAAGTACCAAAACCAACCTTCATAATTCCACTAATCATATATATTCACATATTTGCGTCAAGTCACTGACAATAATCCTCAATCACAAAATAATTTCATTTCCAAAACAGCACCCAAATCAATTCAAGAATAATGCACCTCCACTATTCAAGTTATTCTCAGTTTTTGCATTCACAACAATTTCACATTTCCTAATTCTTGTTATTTGATACATCAAGAAAGGGGGCTATTAGGCCATATGTTTATTTGGATGGGCCTACAAGCAGTGTACTAGGTTTTTTTGGTGACTCACCCTCCCTTCTCTAGTCTCTTCTTCCCTCTGGCCATGGTCATGGTGACTGTGGAGTTTCTTCCCCTCGGCAAATTATGTTTCATGTTCTTATTTCATTAGCTATGTAGCTTCTCTTTTATCTTATGTCGGGAGATTCAAGTATGCTTGTATAGAGAATTATCATTAAGCATGATTCAGTTTCTTTTTCTTTTTCTTTTTTATTTTACCAACAAGTATGGTTCCGTTTTATCGCAATGACTTATTTCTAGGAATTAAGTTTTTAAGATCATAACATTTAACTTATAACTAACAATTTCCACAAAGCTTTCAAAATAATATCTCTTATTTTAATTTAATGACATCACAGAGTAAAATCTAAGCAAGGCGTGTTAGCTTTAGTTATAACTCTGATCTTTCATTCATTTCAACAAACAATTGATCAGCATTTTATAATATATTCATTGTACAAGCTCCATAGCCTATAAATCATTTCTCGAACAACATCCATTCATGCATTCAAATTCTACCGGTCACTTAGAGTAAAACAACTACTAGATACATGAAATCCCTAAATACCGAATCCATCAAAACTTGATAAAAGTGGAAAGCATTGATATCCATTAACCATGTAGTCATAGATATGAAATAAATAAAAGATAAATGTGGAAAATACTAATAAGTGTTAGCATCAGCACCTTACACCAGACAGATTGTTGGCGGCAGCACCTATAGAAACACAATTGAAGAAACACAATAATCGTTTAGTTCGAATTGTGCCATAAGAGCTATTCTATATCTACCGACAAAAGAAGTTATGGCAGTTCCCAAGATTAAATGAACTCTTCTTACAAAAGTAGGGTGAACAGAACTCCGAAAGATAATAGAACTTAGTAGGTATAAGAATAAGCCAGAGGAGGAAGATAGGTGCTTGAGAGTTCAAGAGCAAAAGTATGTGGATCTCTTGCAGACATCTCCTTATACAGGAGAAAGAATGAGAGATGTTGGGTTGCTAAATAAAATATGTAAATGCCAATTAAACCTTCATAAAACCATTTAATAGCCATTATATAAACGTTTCAAAGCGTTGGGATGCAGTAAAGTTTTTCAAACAGTACCTCATTATATAAACGTGTTTCAAAACCATTAACCTAAAATAATGAAGTATCCATGAATCAATTTCCAAAAGCATAAAGGTTTGCAACGTCCGAATTTCTCAAAAAAACAAGCACTGAATGACATCAAAATAAATAAAAGCTGCAAAGTAGTTAACGTGCAAATTTCACAAAAAAAAAATGTTAGGAAAAAAACATTTTATTATTACACCATTTATTTTAAAAATAAACATAAACTTTTCAAGGGGTCTCTCATAAAAACATCTAATCCACTTTAAACTCGCGCATAGGAGAAATTGCCAGATTTCCATGTGATCCGTCATTGTGTGAGTTCACTCCTCTTAGCCCGTTTAATAGTCCAAGATCTGAACCCCACAATCCCAAACAATGTCCCCACAATCCCACACAATGTGAGACTATTCCTTATAACACACCCACTTATTATTTCCAACAATAAAGGGTCCCAATTCCCTCCAATTTTTCGGTCATAACCCACAACACTTTTCCCCTGTTCACAAGTTTAGGATGGCAAAAGAAGAGAGAGAAATATTAAGATTGATGTCCATTCAGTTGTAGCATTGGAATAAGACCCAGGTTCCCTTCTATTTCACTTAACCCTTCACAAGCATATTTAAATAACTTTATAGCTATTAAACAAAAAGCATGACACTATTTGTCCTTATAAAATGGTATAACCTATAAGTTTAGCATATAAACATCCTAGGGCTTAATTCATGTATTTGCCCGATCTTTTAAATATATTACTACTATTCAAGCATACCTTAACCTCTACTATCAACCATGTACAAATATACTTTTGTCATCACTGTAGATGACACTTACCTTTAGGTAATCATAGCCTTAGATCTCCTTATGAAAGGTATTTACATGCCAAAACATATATATACATACATATAACTAATATTAAAAGGAATCATGGCTAAACAAATAGCCAACACTTAAACCAGATATTTATTTTAAACTCTTTTAGCTCTAACCTTCTTCATGCTTCACCAACCACAACGCCCCAGCCCCTAAAAGTACCTGCCTTTGCTGTATGTCATGAAAGAAAGGAGTGAGATTCGGGGAATTCTCAATCGCAACTACTTTTCATCATATAAATCATACAAGGTTAATAACTATGCATGTAAAAACAAGCCATAGAGAACAAGACATTACGAGTAACTGAGCTAAAAAGCTAACTAGTACACATATATCTTTCTACTAGTGCACAATCTATTGCAGATAGATAAACTGTACAAATAACCGGTGCACATTATTTTACAACTAGATAAAATGAATAAATAACTAGAGCACATACTAGACAGGTAACTGCTCTGCTAATCTATTTGCTGCACATAGCCATGGCAAATAATTATGCAAGGATAATTTACATGCTCTCATTCTTAACTACAGCAAAATGGCACAAACAAACATATGGAAACCAATGCACAATAACATGAGAGGAAAAGAGTTTCTACCTGTTGCTCTTTCTTCCGTATTACCTTCTCCTTTTTCTTTCTTTGATAATTTCTTGGTGGGCTTGGGCAAATATCAAAACCTATCATTTAGGCATAGGTATAAGGGTAGGTTAACACTTATTCTATCTATAATTTATAACATGACTGTTTGTTCTTCAATCCTAGATTTAAACAAACTCTACCCTTATTTAAAAGTGGCTGGCCATCTTGAAAAACTTGTATTCATATTTTGTTTAGGGACATTTGGAATGTCCTACCACTCCTTAATTTCCACAACTTAATACCTATACACATACACACACAATTATACATATGCATATATATATTCCCTACAAAGCCCCAATTCACACTTATTAACATTCAACTTCATTCATCTTCATCTTTCACTCCACTCCTATATAACCTATTTCTCTTTGCTTCCAGGCTGCTTAAGAAAATTCTGACCGCATCACACTTACTATCCTGAAAATTTCTAGTTTCCACAATAATGTTTAGCAAGTGGAAGCCTCAAACAACATCTAAGAATCAGTTTCCAGCCTTAAAAATACAACTTATCAGCCCCCAACTTCACGTGGATCAATATATATTATATTTCACAACTCTAACTTGTATTTACTTATGCTTATTACACTTGACTGTAATCCCCTATATTCAAATTAATCTATCACCACAAATGATAATAAAATTTCAGCTACAATATTCAAATCATTGAGTCAAATATTTACACACTCAAATATGAACTTTGCCTATTAATTAATGCTCGACTTATCTTGCTCTCAATATCAAAACTTGACACTTAACACCATGAAACAGCAAGGTTTTCGTCCAATTGAGAGCTTCTTAGTTTCAGCTTTTATAGGAGCTCTCTTGCCACAATAACAACTTACCATATAGCTAAAAAAAATACATTTCCTATCTTAATTCAAGTATCCTAAAAACACTATTTAATACTTTGAATTACTTGTTATAATGTCTCCAAGCACATAATATTTAAAGACATGAAACAATTCCCTTTAACTCAATTTCTAATCTCCAAGTTTACCCTTTATCACATTATAACATGTAAATATGTCATCTCCTATATAACTCTCAAGAAATTTCCAGCTTTAACAATATCATGCCAACCTCAATTTGAAACTTTAAGACAGCAAAAACTCGTACAGATTATATATCACACACTAATATTCCTTTGCAGCTGCTATTATATATATACATATGCATATATCTATTTCCAGCTCCAAGTAGAACAAGCATCTCATAATAATCCTTTGAAGCTTCAGTTTTTACAGACCACATGAGACAGCAAAATAAGCATATAAACAATCTTATCTGGCTGATTTAACATATTATCAACACTCCTTTGTAACATTAGCTTAAAACCTTAAAGCTAGTTCAGATAGCTAGGCAATTAATTATTCTAGGAAGGCCTTTGAATAGCAAACTTAAATCAATAATTACAAACTTGGGCCATTATTCTCTTCTTCTTTCAGCTGTAACCGATATCATTCAAACCCAAACAGCAAAGTAAAACTTCAAAAATCATTTTCTAACAACCATATAAAGAATGTGACTGAGGGTGTGTATATTATTTCCTCTGTATCTATCACTGTGTCTTCCTTAAGTCTGGAAAATTCCAGCTTCAAAAACATCCTTTAAATCATCATGCTAAAGTCTCTATACTTAATTGAGTCATCTAAAATAATTGTTCCTCATTTGAAAACATGAAACAATAAGCTTCCTATAATTTTTCAGCCTTGGTAATTCAATTTCAACGCATTCAGTTTCAACGCATTCAGCCATAAGAAACGTCACTTAATCCTTTAAACCATTCCATTAGTATCTCTACAGAAACTCTAAAAATTCAAGCTTCGGTTCAAAACTTCATTGTAAAGTCCCTAGACATGATTTAAACTTCTACAACTACGGCTCATCACTTGGAAATATAAATCAGCTAGTTCAAATCAGTTTTCAGCTTCATAAATTTGAACCCAAAGTTTAGAAGCATCATACATGTATATATATATCCTATACAGACTATCTATTTCATCATTTCAATGCTTTTAAAAGACTTTCATCAAAGCAAACGATCATACTGCAAACGATTATACTGCCTCTGTACACGAAGGGCAGATTCGAAAATCACAAACCAAGGCCAAGAAAACACATGCAACACTAATTATAATATGATTATAAGCATTAATCCTTCTTTATCCACCGCTCAGAACCCTTAATCGGCGGTTTTTCCCATTTCAGAACCAGATTCGACCACTTTTCTCGCTCCCAAACTAACCCAACTGAAAAATTTGAAGATGGGAAGAGGCTTAAGTGGCTTACCTTAGATTAAAGATTGGTTTGCATGTGGATTTTGATATCTCCTTCTCCCTTTCTCCGACGAGATCTCCTGTTCCTCTTCTCCTGGCACAATCGCTCACCCTACTCTCGCCCTCTCGTTTCTGAACGGAAATATTGAAGAGCAGAGGTGAACCGATGGTTTAAAACATGCCCATTTGACAATTTTGCCCTCCTCCTAATTTCTTTGTTTTGAATTCATCCTTCAACACATTAAGTAAGCATGAAAAAAGCTCTTCTCAAATTTTGGATGTTACACCCCGACTAAAAATTAAGAAGGAAAAGGAGTTTGATTTCTACTATAGGCATGAACAAGAAGATTAGAAAGCTTCGAGAGATGTTCTGGTTTTCTTCTTAGTCCTCCCATGTTCAACAAGCGTCTGATTAGAAAACATGTCCACCAATGATGGAACAATGTGCGGGGAGAAGTCAAAAAGCCCATATACAAGAAATTAATTATTAGGGGTAGTTTAGTATTTAGAGAGATATTAAATTTTTTGTGTGAGTTAAGTTTCAACTGAGTTATGTACAAATGTTAATAGTTTGATTAAATTTTGATTTTGATATCTATAATTTTAAATTATAGTCTTTATTCCTTACAATCTGATAAAGACTCGGTTTGAGTTTTGGTTGTCTCATATATTTTTGATGAATTTTGATTTTGATCTTTATATTTAATTATGCTAACTAAAACTTAACATTGTCCTTATGAACCTACAACTATCAAAAACTACAATTTAAAGTTGTTGAGACTAAAATCAAAATTCGATGAAACTGTAAAGACCAACAATAGTATTTCCCAATGTTATATAAGCTAACTTTGTATTCTTGGATCAGTTGTTTAAAATCCCAAATATGTATGTGATTACTGGAAAAACCTTGTTTAGAAGAGAGAAGAAAAAAAAGATTGTGTGTTAAACATTGTATAGATTGTCCGAATTTGTCTATAAAAAAAAAAAGAAAAATGTAAATATTAAACTTAACCAATTTCTTGTACATTGTTTTTAAATAATAATATGGTTTTTTTTTGGGAAAATGACAGAAAAATACCATTTGAACTTCAAAATCTCGCTGACAAGAATGGTAATGAGATTGATAACGTAAATCTTTGTCAACGGACTAATTGGGGTTTTTGAAGTTCAAGTGGTATTTTTTTGTCATTCTCCCTTTTTTTTTTGCCGGAAATAATTTGGTCACTTACAATTTATGTTTGAAAAAATATAGCAATTTATCCAATATTAATTTTAAAGATATAGTGCATTCAATGGACTCCCTATTTGTATATATGATTTCCAAAAGTATTGACAAAAAAAAAACGGTGAAATTCCAAAAGTATGTACTAACATCTTGAGCAACATAAAAAAGACGAAAGCAAAAATACAAGGCTGAAAGATGAAAAATAACTATCCAACACCTATTCTATGACCAAGAGACAAAGCATCCACAAATTCCTCATTTATCTCTGGAGCATCAGAAGTCAGAATAATAGTTAAAGAGAGTGATGGCTATGAACCCATGAGCACAAGAAGAAAATATGCTCAATAGTTTCCACTTCCAACTCACAAACTGGGCAATATTGGGATGGAGCTCGCTTCCTTTTGCACAGCGCCTCATTCGTTAGCGCCTCATTCGTTGCTATAGCTTTGCTTAAAATTCTCCATATAAAATGCTGAACTCCAGGAATGATGGGGAGCTTCCAAATAAATTTCCAATAGCTGATGACATAATGCTTCCAATATACTTCTTCTCCCCTTCTTATATCCACTATTAAATTATCTTTGGACAGTTAAAATTTAATATCTTATAAAAGTATTATTTTTATATCAAATAACAATATATATTAATATAAATTTTTAGAATATAATCTAAACAGTTTACATCTGTATAATTTCATTAGAATATTGTATTTTTTTTAAAAAAAATGTATTTCAACATTTCTAAATTAATCTAATGGTAGAGATTAAAAAAATTGGAGAGGAGGCAGAAGGAAATGGAAGTGAAAAGGTTGTCTTATTGATTTGCTAAGCTCTAATACATGGAATACATAATAAGCAAATAAAATGTTTTAATTGAAATATTATTATAAACTTTATATGAGTATTGTATGCATGTAACCACTAACTCTTAGGATTCTTCATGTTCAATGTCCTAAGTCTACACAAACTTCCACCCTAAAGTTTCTCATGGTTAATGCCATTATGGTCTTTTTTATTTCTTTGCGACCATAGAATAAGACTTTAATGGTTGAGACCTATAAATAGAGGCCATGTGCATTTGTACCAAGAAAAACAAGTGAATGAGAAATAAGAGGATCAAATTCTCCATGGATATGGCTAGTGGAGTGCAGGAAGAACTTTGGTGCCTCATTGAGAGCTTGACCCAAGCCCAAAAAAAAAAAAATCACAAGCATATAAATCAAAATCTAACATGTCAATGACCTAGAATCAGCCAGTCTTGTACTTACAGGCAACACATTCTATTTCCATTTGCAAGGGTCTTATTTATTATTATTATGTTGCATTTTAATTATAGGGACTTTAATCCAATGTAAGTTGAAGAAAGTTAATACTACTAATTTAACATGATGTATAATTCATATGTACACGTGTGCACAGCTCACCTCTTTTTAGTTATTAAATCATCTTCAGTCAATAATATACTAAATATCTTATTTAATAATTACATTCATACCATTCTTAATGCACTTGTTTAATTAGTCTCTGCCCTGTTTCATAAACTTTTTTTTTTATCAAAGTTTTGTAATTGATTATACACAAAACTTATTAAATGGTTTCTTTGTTTAATGCTTTCAATCTCCATTCTCAAACATCCCTTTTAGCACCAAAGCAGCTTATGCTTTGGTGAAGAACTCTTTATACAGTTCTTGCAGGTCTTAGTTTGAATCTTCGAATTGAAATGCACTCAAGAAAAAGAGCCTTTCTCTCAATAGTCAATTGTAACAAGCAGTATAACTGTTAATTCCTTCAGGTCCTACTTCCTGGATGTTGAGAACATTTTCCTCTTCAATCAAAAATTAAAAATACTATCCGTTTAAGGATTTTGAGAAACTTTTAGATTTTCCCCTTCAAACATGAGCTTGAAGACTTGAAAGCCCAACTACGGGGAAACAAGAAAGCGATTCAATTCCTAGTTAATAAAAGCCACATAGCAGAATTACTAGCAACAAATGATGTTTTGAATGTAAAGACTTGAATTGAATTATCCATAAGGACCTACGTACATAAAGATTCTACATAGATATATAGAAGAAATTGAGTTATCTTCAACTAACAAATGTCTGTTTGGATCTATTAAAACAGGGTAATATTGCTACGTTTTTACTGATTTTGAAGTGACATTAGCTCTAAAAAAAACTTTGAGGCACTCAATGCTCTTTTGAGAAAACTTTTCAGGCAAAAGTGCCCTTTAACATTAATTAGAATTAGATTGGCTTGATGAGCTTACTTGAAACCCTATAGTCACGTTGCATCAATTGACGATGGTCTTTTGAGGAAAAAAAAAAATTGACCATGATCCTGATAGCGATGTTTTCCATGACATAAGAGCCAGCTCCATTTAAACTATATGATTTGACAAGGCCCAAATACATCTGAATTAAGCCCGATAGGACCATAATGGGCAAAAAAGTCTACACCAAGCAATTAGAAGAGAAAACTTTAAATAAATAAATACCCTTATCATTTAAAAAACTCAAAAATATTATTTCAATTTGAAAAATCTCAAACCAGTCGAATATACCAAAAACAAATTTAGGCATGTTTGTGTTTTTACAATATTTCCCTTCAATTTAAAAAAATATAGAGCCATCTCATCCTCATTGGTTGGTAGAGGTGGGAAAACGAGCCAGCCAACCCCTAATGGGCTTGGGTCTAAAGGGTCGGGTTTGAAAGACATGTTTCCCTAAAACACCTTGGATTGTGATGTTTGACCCTTCAGCTTATAGGCTTTAAGCCCTTTTACAAAACTTCACTATATTCTTACTTTTTTTATTTGGATAAAAATAAAATAATAAAGTTCAAAATTCAAAACATAAATTTAAGTAAATTTAAGTGCCAAATTATCGTTCAAATTTTCAAAACAAAAAACAAAAAAAAATTCTAGTGCATATGCCTACTTTTTTTATTAGCGGCATTGACTGCTTAAGGTCTTGTTTGGTTTGGAGTTTTTGGGAGGGAGGGAAGGAGAGGGTTGGAAATGTATAAGTGTTTGCTCGGAAAGAAGAGAGGTAAGGGGTGAGAATATTTTTTTGTCTTTTAGGGCTCCCCACTCCTCATGTTTAAAACCCCATTTTTCCTCTTCTCAAAATCAGCGCTTTCTTGAAATCTCTAGCTCATGCGCCAAAATCAATTGAGCCAGCTTTGATTATTGACGGTGATAGTGACGATGATGAACTAGCAATCTCGGAGTAGAAAGTGCATCATATCTTCAATACCTACAAGCAAACATTCCAAGGCAATACGAAAGAAATTCACCCAACTAAGAAAATCACACCAGTAGAATCATACTCAAAGCAAGAATCCATGTAACTAGACCGACGATCATCAAGAATAAGAAGAGGATCTATGAATAGTTCCATCTAGACTATGGCCAATCTAATTTCCTGTTACACAAGCGGTGTCAAATTTGCTCCAGGTGATGCAGAGGATGAGAAAGCTCACAAAGAATTTCAGAAAACTAACATTTGAGGGCTTCCATTTAAAGCAAGTTCACTAAAAAAAATATTATTCTTGTATAATGGTTAGATACTTGGCTGGACATCATTTGGATGGTTATCTTTATTATGCAGGGATGGATTGACGAAAGGTTGTTCATACACCAAACTTCTGAGGGGGTTGAATCATTTTCGTCTTCCAGAGAGACTCTCTCGCTCAGAGAAATAAGGTCTGGCCCACATATTTTTTTTGGAATTCCTAAGACATTTTTGTCATGTTTTCAAGTTGGAATTATGCATTACAACATGGCAACCACATTAAAAATTGTCATTACTAGCATGTTGAAGAATTGACCTTGGAAATGGATGGATAATTCATCATCATACGGAGACTTTTGATTTTTGATGTAAAAATGGTAAAAGAAGAAGGAAACTGTATAAATAAAGAGATAAGGGCATATGAGTTAACTTATAATTAGCTCCCCTCACCCACCCTCTTGAAACAAATAAAAAAAAAAACCTCTCCTTCCCTCTTCTTCAATCAAATAAAGCTCAAAAGTTATGATTCATAACCTCCCACACCCTACCCCCACCCACATTTAATGAACCTCCCCTACTATTCCCTCCGTTGAACCAAGCACACCCTACAAAAACTTTTATGCTTTATGACATTAAAAAAACACCTCCCACATATTTGCTTTATATATAACAAAATCACTTAAAATAAGTTAATTCAAATACACATTAACTCATTTTTTTGTATAGAAAATAACAAGTTGACGGGTAAAATAGCGTTTTAAAAAAATAATAAACTTGAAACTGTAATGGCATAATGATTTTTCAAAATAATCATGTACAGTACGATTGTAACATTTTTTTGGGGTAAAAAATTAAATGTTGTCATGGGACGTTTGAATGACATGGCTCACACATCGATTTAGTGCTTGTTTGGTTGGGCGATTGACAGCCCTATAAGTGCTTATGCACATAAGTCAGACAATACTCCTCTTACATACTTTTATCGTATACCGTAATCATGATTTAAAAGCTACTTTTAAAGACTCCAATTGCTATTCCAAACAAACACCTAGTTAGTTGATCCATTAATGAAAGCAATTCATGTTCATATTATGTATTGACTTTTCAAAACATTTCACATTTTGCCCATATGCTAGTCATAGCTTGAATGTTGACACACATTATGATGAAAAACTAGAAAACCATATAACATCAAAATAAAAATAATTATACTTTTATAATATTTTTATATATTATGTTATAAAATATAACTAGGTACTATATTACATTCATAGTGGATTAAGTATAATTCTTCTATAGTGTTTTATAGTAAAATTTTATATATTAAGGACCAGAGGGGATAGTAAAAAAATTAATTTAATTTAATTTGTTGTATATGACATGCAGGAGCAAAACAAAATTTGAGATGGAATACAGGGGGAACATTTGACCATGTGGCTTATTTCAAAGTCACACTCTATTTCACACCAAACTCGTCCAGTACAAAAACGTACAATTTTCTTTATGACCGACCACAAATCAAAATAATGCATTGATAATGAAGATGTGGTCACTCATTATTTTAATGGAAGACATTATACAACACAATTTTCTTTCTCATTCCTTGTACCATTTTCTAGGAGACAACTAGGGATGAGAAAAAAACCGGTAGTTTAGGTAATCCGGTTTAACCCGAGGTGGCTCGGTCCAGTCCAGTCTAATAAAAAAAGCCTTATAACATAAAAGACTAGACCAACCAATTAGGCTGGACCAAGTTCAAGACTAGGTGGTCTGGTCTGGCCCAAGTCTCTTTTTTTTTTGAAAAAATAGTTGTGTGGTTGCACTTTAAATTTACCCATACTTCTTACTCTCGTATGTGACCTAATTAAAAAAGAAGCCTTACTACAACACCCTCAATCCTCACACACTGTGTAATACCCCGAATTTTGAGATTCGAGGCTAGAGAATAAGCCTGAGATTAGTGGATTGCTAAGCCCCGGTTTAGCAAAATCCCAAATTGTGATTAAGGGTTAATGACTCCAAAAGTGGATGTCATTAGTGATAAATGAACCCTTTTGGAGATTAAGGTGTGAGTTGGCACCCGATGTGATTCGTATGTGTTGTGAGCAACGCCGAAACCCTGTATTTAAGCTCAATTATGGATTAACATCTAAATTGACTTAAAATAGAGGGAAGGCGCATATTGTGGCTAAATGAAAAAGATGTGAAGTGTTGGTGGTGATTCAATGAGAATTACCGTAATCAGGGGCAAAACGGTAAAGTTACCGACCAGTTGGTCAGTTACCGAAGAGGAAACTCATTGGTAACTTCAAGATCAATGGTTGAGATTGATTTGTGCAATAGATCAAAGGGTGGAATCTCATGTAGTGTACTCATGTGAACTCATGGTTGATGGAATAAGATTGAGACAAGTGGCAAAATGTGGACCTTTGGATTGGGTCAAGATGTCAAACTCTTCCCTCTCTCCTCTCTTCCCTTTTAGGTCGGTTTTAGTGGCCAAAAAACTGATTTGCTTCATCATCTCATCATTCTCATCTCTCTCTTGTCCTCCATGAACGTCCAAAGCTAAGGGAAGGAAGAGAAAAGAGAAAGGTAATGTTTTGGCCTTGTTCTTGTCCTCTAATGCTCAAATACCCTTTTATAAAGTTGTTCATAGTGATGAGAGCTTCATCTCTATGGTTTTAGATTCTTGATTGGTGGTGTTTGATGGCTTGAGGAAATTTGGAAAGATGGAGAATCAAAGAATTGGTTTGGGAAAGAGGAAGAGGTGAGTATTTGAAGCCTTTTGATCTAAGTTTTGTGATTTGTGGATGAGTTTAGTGAATTTCGAATTTTGCCCTGATTTTCATGTGATTTTTGATTGGATGAATTGGATTGTGTTTGATGATGAAAATGGTGTCATGTTGTGGTATTTAATCATTGGAATTGGTTTGAATTGGATTGGACACAATGGTTGAAAAACTGGAAATTCTGTCCAGTGAGAATTCTGTCTGGGCAGTCTGTTTGTGTTGCCGTTTTGAATAGGCAAATGATGTTAGAAAATTCTGAAACTTTCCAGTCTTGACGTTCACATCTTAAGCTTCAAAATGGACATATAATATGTGTCATTTCGTTTTGTGAACTGGGATTTATGTTTGCCCAAAGTTTGAGGACGAAACTGGATTCTGTTTTGGAGCAATGTTGGATTTTGTGTAAATCTGGATTTTTGTGGTGATTTCTGGTAATGAGACATATTTTTCCCATAAAGGGGACTTGAATATCTTTCAATGGGCTTTGGAATCACCTTGTTTCAAGTTTTCTAGAGCAAGTTATGAATTTTTGAAGTTTCCTTGGCTGCAGCCAAAATTCTGGCTCCAGCGCAAAACTTTCTGTGTGTGTCCTGGCCGCAGCCAGAAATTCTTGGCTGCAGCCAAAATGTTTCTGTGACGTTTTTAGCCATTTTTGGCTGCAGCCAGAGAATTCTTGGCTGCAGCCAGAACCCAATTTTCAGCAATTTTGAGATTTTGAAAGGTGATTTCCAACCTAGTACGTCCCAATCCTTTAAGCTTTCGTTGAGCTTATTTTAGCCACCTAAAGGGTGTAAATGGTAACCAACTTTAAGTGAAATGGAAGTAAGGATTTGGAATTTAGATTGACCCTATGTCCTTGATTTGGTTATAGGGTTGGATATTCGCCCTGATCGTGAGCAGCCGGAGCTGGAGCTTACGTGGAAAGAGTGTAGGGAACTTACCTCTTTTGCATGCTTTGATATTTGTGTTTGTGTTTTGATGTATGTATTGCTTTGCTTGATTATGTGAAACATGTATGAATGATTGTAGCTCTGTTTCTAGTTATGCTATGGCCATGAGTATGTTGTTGAAACATTGAGCACGCAGATATGTCATTATGTGAACATGAGATATGTATTGCAAGCATGTCATGCATTAAACACATATCATACATGCATTTAGGTATTTGTTTCCTACTGAGATTCTCTCGAATCTCACCCTCCCCTACTAACCCTTCAGACAGGGTAGTAGATCGATGATGGAGTAAGCAGACAAGGGCGATGAGGACTCCTTCGGGTTGTCAATTTGATAGTTGGTTATCATTATGGTTGGGATTATGTATATTTGGATATTGTACATGTTTCGAATGTATATTTGGTTAATTGGGATGAGGATTTGCTATGTATTTGAGAAGACTTTGTGTAATCCCCATATGAGGGCTTGTAGGGGCGAATATGCCCTATAAGGCTTTGAGTTAATGTATGGAACCCGGGATTGCCGGGATTATTTTTGTGTACTCTGATTTGTTATGAATGTGATATTCCGCATAGTAATTGTATTCGAAAAGTGATTATGAGACCAAGTTTATTTGTGATTTTGAAAGGTAATTGTGAAAACCCCGTCTGGTAGATGGGTTTGTAAATTGTTATTTGTTTCTTATTGGTCTCTATTTCACTTTAATTGCGTATTTCGGATATAATTACGGCAGGGGGTTACACACTGCCACTAGTCATCCTCACAGTGTCGCTCCTTTGGTCCTCCTCTTAGCTTGGCTACCGCTGTGCGTCTCCATTTGTCAGCGGTGAGCCTTTTTCTCCCCCTCTCCTTGACCTTGTCACACCCTCACACAGTCTAACGACTTCAGTCTTAAAGAGTTCACTCCAAGCAAAGCCGCTCAAGGTTCTTGGGTAGGTTGGTTACCAAGTCCAACTCTAGAAATTCATCCTCATCCATGTCTCCTATCCATAAGGAGGTAAGGTTGGTAAAAGCGTTAATGACATTAAATAGACCTTTCCCTCTTTGAATTCTCAACTTTGTGATCCTCAACTTCTTCGACCACGTTCTCTAACTTCTTCAATTCTTTAGTTATGGACACTTCCCCTAGAAAAATGATATCATTAAATTTTTGTAGACGGTTGAAATTTCCAAATCCTTATCTTCTCATTGTACCTTGAATATTTGTTGAGTGGTGTTGGAGATTTTTATGAATTTATAATGGGGTTTTAATGTTTTATGATGAGTTTTATGTGATTATAGGTATTTTTTTATAGCCCTAATTGTGCTTATTAAGTTGAAGGCAACAAAAAAAATTGTGCTTGATAGGTACAAATCTCTCATCTCAAGGAGGAAAAAAATCAAATTCAACTCCTGGGTCCAGGTAGTCTTACAGACCAGGTCTAGTCCAACTTGACCTTGGGTTGGTAATGGGCCAGACCAGACCTCGGGCAATGTTGCCTAGCCCGAGGTCCTATTTGTAATGCCCTAAATTTTGATTAAAGACTAATAACAATTATTGAGAATGATTTTATGAATTAAAGTTGATTTAAGACCCGAATTAATTATTGGAAATGCCCAACATCCTGTATTTTAGCATAATTATGTGACAAAGTAATTTTTGAAGCTCAAATAGGGGTAGATGGCGCATGTAAGAAGGAAAAGAATTTAGTTATGTGTTATATGGCAATTTAAGTTAATATGCCATAATCAGTGGAAAAATTGAAAGAATGGAAAATTATCGGCCAATTAGTCAATGATTAATGGAGAAATTAATTACTAAGAGATATGAGAAGGATAACTAAATGGCTAATGAAGTTGTTAGAGTAACCAAGTGGTTACTTACTTTATGAGAAGTCATGAGATTGAGACAAGTGGCACCATTGGATGTATAGGGAGTTGTTTGAAAGTCCAACAAATCATATTTTATCATTGTCTCTCTCTCTCCCTCTCTCTTATGCGTATGGGCATAGGAATGGGGTAGAAATTATGCCTCCTCTTTCATCATCATCATCTCAAATCTCTCTCTCTCTCTCTCTCTCTCACATTTGTGCGCCATTGAAGGTGAAGAAAAAGGAAGAAAGCTTGATCTTAGGTAAGCCATTTGACCTTCCAAATGAACTCCTATGCAAAAATCTCCTTCTTTAAAGTTGTTCCCCTTGTTGTGGGCTTCATTTCTATGATTTTAGATTTTCCATTGGTGGTGGTTTGTGCCCTCAAGAAAATCTAGAGGTTGGAGAAGCAAGGAACAAGTTTGGGAAAGTTGTAGAGATGGGAAAGATGCAAATTTCTACCTATGTTTTGTGGCATTTGCTTAAGGCTATAATTTCTAAAATTTTTGCCCTATTTTTGAAAATTAGGGTCTTAGAGAGTATGACATGGTGGGGTCATAGAAATGGTGTCTTCTTATGTGTTTTGGATAGATAGAATTGATTTGAGTTTGAATGTCAAGTTTGGCAATTTTGGGAATTTGTGTTGAATGTTGCCTAAAATAGAGCATGATAATGGAATGAGAATTTGGTTATTTTGATTTTTTCATTGGATTCCTTGTGGAAAATTGTGTGGGAGTAGTGTTGGATGTGAATTTTGAACAATTGGAAACTTAGGTTTAAAAGTCGCAAGTTTTGGTTAGTGAAAACCCTGTGCAGGCAGTCGGTTTGCATGGACATTTTGAATGGGTAAATGCTGATGAAAAATTCTAAAACTTTCCAATCTAATAGAGAACATGCTAACCTTCAAAATGGATGTGTAATGTCTGGCATTTCGATGGGTGTGCTGGGAGTTATGAATTTCCAAAATTTGGTGTCAAATCTGGGATCAATTCTGGAACAGCAAGGAGAATTGTTGAATTCTGTATTTTTGTGGTTATAGAAATCAATGATTCATATTTTTTCTTTAAATAGGACTTAAAAATATTTAAGCAAGATTTGGGATCACCTCATTTCAATTTTCTAAAAATTAGTTATGATTTTCGGAAGTTCAGCCTAGAAACTAAAAGTTTCTTGGCCGCAGCCAAAAGTCCCTGGCTGCAGCCCGAAAGCTTCTGAACTGCTTTTGGCCGTAGCCAGAAGAATCTTGGCCGTAGCCAAAAAGCTTCTAACCTGATTTTGGCCACAACCCAAAAGTTTCTGACCTATTTTTGGCCGTAGCCAAAGATTCTTGGTTGAGGCCAACACCTAAAAATCATAACTTTTCTCTATCGTAAGGTGGTCTTTGAAATAGTACTTCCCAACCCTTTAGGCATTTATTTGGGCTTCTAGTAGCTCCCTAAAGGTCTCAAATGACAACCAATCTGAAGCATTATGGAGTTAAGTATTGTATTAGAGAATAACTATTCGTCCTTAATTATGGATTATAGGATTTGATATTTGCCCAGCCCTCGAGAGACCATTACTAGAGCAAGCGCGGAAAGACCAAGGTAGTGACCTTTCTCTTGTGTTGTGTATGACACATTGAATGCATGACTTATCATTGTATTGTCGTTCTGAAATATGTTGTACGAAACATTGCTGTGTTGAAACATGTGGATGTGAAAAATGTCATTGTGCATTGTAGTGTGAGCAGTCGTGGGGGTGACACAAGTCACACCTACCCCTACCATTGTAACTGCCGCTACAATTGCCGTTATGGGTTGTGGAATTGTGAATTTCCCACTGTTGAGAAACATGCTGGTGTGGCTATGTTGTTGTGGAATGTGTCACATGGAATCCTACTGTTGTGAAATATATTGATGTGTGATATGTTGTTGTGCATTGTAGCGTGAGTAGTCGTAGTGGGTGATGTACATCACACTTTACCCCTACTGTTGTAAATGCTGTTGTAAATGACGTTGTTTTGTTGTTATATTGTGATTTGCTTACATGCTTTGTGATTGTGTATACTATGAGTGAATTGTTACTTTTGGGATTCTTTAGAATCTTATTCTTTCTATGAAACTATTTTCAGATAGGGCCAGTGGTTCTAAAGAGAAGCAGGTGATGAAGGGAGGTTAGAGCTCCAGGCTAGGAGTTTTATTTTGGATAGTTGGTTATCATGCTGTTAATTATGGAATATTTTGTTGGAAAATAATTGTATATATATTGAGTAGTTTGTGTAATCCCCTTGAATGGAAAACTCAATATGGGCATTTGTGCCCTGTAAACCTTTAGTTGATTAATGGAACCCGAATGTGTCCGGAATTTATGTTACACTTTGATATTTATGAATGGAATCGAACTGTACAGGCCAAATATGTATTTGAAATGTGAATATGAGACCGTGTAGAACATGTTTTAGAAAAGTTTTTGCAAACCCTATTTTGGGAAATGAAATATTTAATAAGTCTCAATTTATTCTGCGGTCTCTAATTCAACATAATAACGTATTTATGAACTTAAATCTTGGCCTTGATATGCAGGGGGTTACACTTTCTAGACCAGACCTCGGGTTAATGTCAAACTCGGCCTGGTGTAGTTCATGCTCATCCCTAAGGACAAATACTGATCTTTTTCTATAGTGATTTGACTACTTGCTTATTTCTACCTAAATTCAAGAAAATATATGCATTTTTTGTCATTAATATATGTTAGTGCTGCTATAGGCCTTGGTCCAACCTAGCTATAATTAAATTATTAATTAGGTTTGTTTAATGGATGACAAAAGATCCTAAAATCTCAGTATATTTAAATGTCAAAGTGTTGAATTATTTCCTTGATTCTATTAGATGTAATCTAAGTGATTCTAGGGTTACCAACTAACCTAGACACTACCCTATATGTACTGCATATTATTACTTGAATAAATAAGACTTTACGAGCACCAGATTGGTCATGGTACTAGAGCCATGATTAGATTTGGCATTGGTTTAAACCTACCTAGCAAGGATGATGGCTTTCTCTCAGTATCGCGCAATGCCACTACAGCAACGAGTTTCAAGAGGAATCACCAAACACCACAAGACATAAATTCCGCTGCGATTACCATTCACATATTGACTGGTAAAAATTATATTAAATGGGCTAATGGAGTGTGCTTGTATGTCACCAGAAAAGGAAAACTCAACTACCTGACCGGCACCATACTAAAGCCTCCACCAACATATCATAAGTATAAAGAATAGGAAGTAGAAGACTTCATGGTTCAATGCTGGTTCATGAGTTCTATGATAATAAATATCATCGCAAGTTTATCTCTGTTTGAATCCGCAAAAGAAGTATGGGAGGCAGCCCGTGATATGTTTGCCTCAATTAAAAATCAAGCAGCTATACTAGAGATTGAAATGAAACTAGACAACCTCAAACAAGGTAATCTCTTCATCACCGAACACTGGACTAATCTCCTTGTTTTATGGTAAGGTTTAGACAATATGAAGTAGCATGCGAGTGGAGCAATCCAAATGATGTACATCTCTACTCAAGAATCAAAGAGAAGAAAAGAGTCTCTAAATTCTTATTAGAACTCCAGCCCTTTTATGAAGCTATCCATGCACAAGTAATGAGTCAAGAAGCCTTGCCAAGCTTGAAGGAAGTACTTTTCATCGTGAAACTAGAAAGTTAAAAGACCATATTTGCTCATAGACAACAGAACCAAATACCTATGGAAACAACTAGATTATATTCAAAGGGAAGTCAATCAAGTGATTTTCGAGATAAGAGGTCCAACAGATGGTGTGATCATTGCCAGAAACCAAGTCATACAAAGGACATTTGCTGGAAACTCCATAGGAAACCACCTAAGAGCAAAGGCAGAGGCAAACCAGACAATAAGATCTTACAATCTTCATAGATTCTAAAATAGAACATGATGCTAGATTGAGCAAAGAAGAAGCAGAGTTTCTCAAGAAAATACTTGATAAGCATGATGCTAATGATACCTTTTTGGTTTTTGGTAATGTGGCGTACATAGGTAATTCCATCCTAGCCCTTAAAACAAATATACATAATAGAAATATACGGATAGTCGATTCAGGAGCTATCGACCATATGACTGGTAACAAATCATAGCTTCACAAAGTAAAAACTCCATCATCTCCTATGTTAATTAAGGTTATAGATGAAAATTTCATTAAAGTTCTTGGGATTGGTATATCCTATATATTTGACAATTTGGTATAAAAAACGTGCTATATGCACTTGATTTGTAATGTAACCTCATATCTACCAGCCAACTTTCCTTAAGTCGGCAATGCCATGTTAAGTTCTCTACCATTTAATGTTTATTTTAGGACTAGGAGTTAGGAAAGATGATTTGCACTGCTGAGTTACTAGAGGGATTATATTGTGTGGAAGATCAATCTTGGAAAAACAAGGCATTTTGAAGTATTGTAACCCCCTACCTAAATAAACATAATTATAGCTTGATAACGCGTAATAAAATAGTTTAGAGACCGACGAATAGTTTAAAATTCATTCTAAATACCCTCCTTGAGGTAGGATTTCCATAAAAATTTTTGAGAACTTCTTTCCTATCCTGGTCTCAAGTTCAAATATCGAATATAATCACCTGTGCAGTTATGTCACATTTATATATCAGAGTATCCAACAAAAAATCCCGGCAAACTCCAGATTTCATCTATATTTACACTAAGGGTTTAAATTTCCCATATAGGGGGTTACACCTCGTTTCCCAAAATAATACTCATATACAATAATCCTAAATACAAAATAGATAACCAACAACCCATTCAAATGTCCCTAAAAGATTCTAGCCACTCCAAGTGATCCGCTTTTCTCTTGAGCCACTTGTCCTGTCTGAAATGTTAGTCATTGGAAAGAATGAGATTCAAGAGAATCCCAGTAGTAACAAATTACTCATACAGTGCACAAACACATAGCATATATGATCATGTTAAACAGCATCACAATGTATCATGGCTCATGCCACAAACGACAGCACTCATGACTGTAAATATTATGCGTCAACTTTCGCTGCGATATCTATGTATCACAAAGTAGCACAATGTTTCTCAATATATCTCAATGCATGACAAACATACATACAACGCTTCATACACAGTATAAGAAAAAGAGTCACTACCTTGTTCTTTCCTGACATTCTTCAGCACCTTGGGCTCATGAAGGTAGCAAATGTCAAATCCTATAAACCAAATCAGGGACAACTGATCAATTTCTTTTCCAAGTTCTTACTTCTTTAGTACTTTAAGTTGGTTATCATTTAAACTCTTTAGTTGGCTATTAGATGCCTAAACATATGCCTAAAGGGTTGGGAGAAACTACCCCAAAGATGCCTTTTTAGGAAACAAGATACTGATTTTTGAATGGCTCACTTGAGTGAAGATGACCTCACTCGAGTGATGAGAGATTTGCACTCAAGTGAGAATAGCTCTCACTCGTGAGTGTTTGACAGTGAGTAACAACTATGGCCAGAAGGTGCCCACAATACTTGAGCATGGGGTTTTGCACTCGGGTGATGACTCCAAAGTCACTCGAGTCCCTAAAAGTGCAGCACAAGAAGTGAGAACCCGAGAGCACATCCAACTTTAGAGGAGGGAGCTCACTCAAGCACAACCCTTGGCACTCGGGTGAGAAGACTACACTTGAGAGTGTCAGATCACACTCTTGACAAATGGGTTGCAAGTGCTTGGCCGAGAGCAACTCTTAACATGACATTACACTTGCACTCGAGTGAACCCATGCTTACTCGAGTGATGGCCTGCATCACTTGCGAATCAGGAAGTGCACTCGTGCTTAGGCATGGAAGTGCAACAAGAACTAAAAGAACTTTGGGCAAAAATATGCACAACACTCGAGTGAGGCTTATCAGATTGCAAGATCACAGCAAAAGACAGAAATTCCTAGACTATAAATCATCCAAGCTCATGTTTAAAGGTTTGTAAATGATATTGGTGAAAAGAGTTGTTAAAGATGTGTGTTAAGCTAATGTTTTGAGTTGATATGTTATTCTCATATGGTTTAAAGAGTGCTTAGAAGCATGGAGATGATGACTTAAGCATTGATCTTTAATTCTAAACATTTCTATTGTAAGTAGGTGCTGCTCAAAGAAGTTAATTTGATAATGTTAGGAAAACTTAAGGAGTATTGGTTATTTTGATGTTTCTCCATGATAAATAATTGTCTTAGTTAAATAAATGGTGTTTAAAGGCATATAGTGTGATATACTCTATATGGTGATTTTTAAATATGATCGTATGGTATTGAAGATTTAAGTCTTGTGATTAGGAAATTGAAAATAGTTTCTAGATTATATAGTGATGTTGTTTGAATATTTTGAAAGTTAAATTAGAAGCTATACAAATTGATTCGTAGCTTACATGTTGGGTATGACTAAAGAAAAATGATTTTTGACCCAATTGATTTTGAGGCTCTAGATGGAGTTATGAATTTAAAAGTTAGGCATATATTCAATGAGTTAATTGGAATGTAGGAAAAGTATGATATATCTCTCTTTAAATGATAATTGAAAGCATTTTGAGATCGTGAGATTATAGAAAGATGTCATGTGATGTTTCCATATTTGAAATAAATGTCTTAACTATCTAATCAATGGTTCAAAGTATTAAAAAGATGATTTGGATATTGTTAGTGTTCCTAAAATTTTTCAGGAATGCTAGACATAGTCTATCAAATGATTTAGAGATTGTAGTGGTATTTAGAAGCTCCTATGGAGCAAGTTGAGTTAGAGGCAGAAGTGTGTACTAGGTGTCTGACCATATATATATATGCTCCCTAATGATACTTAAGAGAACTCAAACAAACATTGAATCTAAAAGGTAAGATTCTTACAGATGAAGATTCAATGATTACAGGTTGGCAAAAACGATATGTATGAGAGTTCTGAAAGTTATTAACTGCTAAACCTAGTATAGAGAAAGATCTTGGTCATAGAGTATTTTCTTAAAAAGATTGAATGTGAGTTAGCCCTCTAACAAAATAGAGTTGTAGATAGAATAAAGAATAATGGAGTTGATGTTGCTTTAATAAAGGCAGTATGCCCTCCTAGAGAAAGAAAGGGAAGCCAAAGCAAAGCAAGCAGAGTCAGTCATACTCCAAATATAATTAAGTAGAATAAAGAGTAAAGGGTAGCCAAGAATTATGGTCTTATGCCCAAGAAAGATAATAGAAAATATACCAGTGGCTAATGAATTCCTTGAAGTCTTTCCAGAAGACATAAGTGGATTACCATCGGTTAGGGAAATGGAGTTTGCAATTGAGATCATGCCTGGAGCTGGACCTATATCCAAAACCCTATACAGAATGGCTCCAAATGAAATGGTGGAGTTAAAGAAGCAATCTAAGGAGCTATTAGAGAAAGGATTTATATGACCTAGTGTATTGCTATGGGGTGCTCCGGTGTTGTTTGTTAAGAAGAAAGGAGGAAGCCTGAACTGTGTATTGATTACAGAGAGTTGATTAAGGTGGCCGTCATGAACAAATACCCACTTCTTAGAATTGCTGATCTCTTATATTAGTTATTTGGTTCCTGTGTATTCTCAAAAATTGATCTAAGTTTAGGATACTATCAATTACGAGTGGAAGTAGATGATGTGTCGAAGACTTCTTTCAAAACTAGGCATGGGCATAATGAATTCTTGGTAATGCTATTCGGATTGACCAATGCACTTGCCATATTCATAGATTACATTAATCGAATTTTTTGACAATATCTAGACCACTTTGTAGTGGTCTTTATAGATGACATTCTGATATACTCAAGGAGTAGAGAAGAGCATAAAGATCACTTAAGAATAGTGCTAGGAATTTTGAAAGAAAAGTGACTCTATGCGAAGCTGAGTGAATGTGAGTTTTGGCTTTCAGAGGTCAAATTCTTGGGCCATGTTGTCTCATAGAATAGGGTCTCAGTAGATCCCAGTAAAGTGAAAGCAATAAAAAACTAGAAGAGGCAAAAAATTGTTATAGAAATACATAGTTTTTTGGGTCTAGCCGGTTATTACAGAAGGTTCATTCAAAGCTTCTCTCGAATCGCCTTGCCATTGACAAAGCTCACTCGAAAGAATCAGTTGTTTATATGGGATGACAAATGTGTGAGTAGCTTGCTAGAGCTAAAGGAGAGGCTGACATCCACACCAGTGTTGATTATCCCCGATCCAAGGCGGAGCTATATGGTCTACAGTGATCAAAGCTACCAAAACTTAATTAAGCACTGCAAGTATATAGGTCATAAAAATAGTAAGTGGCAAATCAAGGTCATCTCATAGAAACTCAATCCAACTAGTAATTATTCATTAAATTTTCTTGTTTTATTTAAGTTGAACAAATCAGAATTGTTTTCAATATGAGTGAAAAAAAGTTAAATAAGAAAAAGAAACTAAGAATAACAAAGACTTTTCGCAAAGAACAAATTCCAATGTCAAAAAGGACACCCTAAAGTCACTAATCTCTTATTTGTTTGTTAGATTTTATCCCCATTAAATTAATTTTAACTTAACTTAATCAGCTAATCTAAAGTATTAATGTTGATAAATGCCTGTCAGTCTATTTATATACCTATCTCAATTGGCTACAATTGGCTATATGGCACTAGGTAATCGTTTAATAATAGAATTTTGGATATATTTCTTTATTCTTTTGTTCATTATATGTTATAAAATATGATTTTATATTATTCAATTTCTAGTAAATATTTGCCATCTTCATGTGTAAAGGTTTGAATTGATGATAGAAAAGAAAAGTTAAACACTAACATACCTTATCGATATAATGGCTTCTCTCTACTAATCATTCCATATGACATATAGAGTTCGGTCGAAAGGAGTTGTCTCTGCCAAAGGAGATGTATATAGTTATGGGATTTTGCTAATGGAAATGTTTACAAGGAGTTGTTCAAGGATTAAGTTTGAAAAATTGGGTGAGCTGCTCCACACCACATTCCATCATGAATACTATAGATGTCAATTTGCTACACAGAGAAAATCAAAATACTGATAATATACTACCTTATATGTCATCAGTTTTTGAGTTAGCATTACATTGCTTCACTGAATTACTAGAGGCACGACTTACTATGATTGATATTGTAGCATCATTGAGAAAAATCAAGTCTTTTTAATGGAAAATGCTTGAGACACCACTAGTTGAATAATTGTTAAATCAAATTTTAGCTACTGTTTCTTTGACTTTGTGATTGTTTTTCCAAGTAATCTTGTAAATTTGAGTGATTCTATATATCCTGTAATAATATATAAAGTATTTGAAATTTGAAATTTTCTGAGTTGATTATATTAGTTTTGGATTTCTTCATTTTTATTTTTCATTTTGGGAAAATATATCTGTAGGTCTTTATATTTTTCATTAGTTTTGAATTAGATCCCTAAACTTTTATTTCCCTTTTTATTGGATTTTATGTTTCTACCATTAGATTTGTTAGCCCCTAAAGTAAAAAACTACTAAATAAAGCCTAACAGTGTTAGAAAGAAAGAAAATTGCATTTTGGTGCTCCCTCATCGATTTTCAGCCCAATCTTTCACTCATAAGAGTGACCACCAATTCATTTTTCTTGAAAACCTATCACAAATAATTAAAATATTAATTAAGAATGAAAAAATATTTAATATTTTCAGGGTCATTGCAAATTTACACACGCACTCACCTACTTACCGATTCCTTAGAGTAAGGTGTCATTCTCTCACCTGATAAAGTACTATAGTGTCACGGTTTGCTATGACAACATACTTTTGAATAAGAGCTTATCCTTTGGCTACCTAAATACCACAACCAGCCTTTATAATTTCACTTATTTGCGTCAATTCACTAACAATACTCCTCAATCATAAAATAAATTCCTTTATAAAGCAACACCCAATTCGATTCAACAATAATGCACCTCCACCTCCAAGGCATTCTCACTTTTTGCATTCACAACAATTTCATAACATTTCTAACTTAATTCTTATTTGATGTCATGAACTGGATTTGGACCATAAGAAGGGTGGGCTATTAGGTCATAGTTTATTTGGTTGGGCCCACAAGAAGTGGACTACCAATGAAGAGTCAAGGGGTTTGAAGACTCACTCACCCTCCTCTTGTGTCTTCTTCCCTTCTACAAATTATGTGATTCCCTTTGCAACTCTGTGGTTGGCCATTCGCCTATGTTTTGTGTTCTTATTTCCTTAGCTCTGTAGCTTCTCTTTTATCTTATGTTGATAAACACAAGTATGTCTCTATTGAGAATTATCATTAAGTATCGTTAAATTTTATTGCATTGAGTTATTTCTTGGAATTAAGTTTTTAAGATCATAACCTTTGACTCTTAACTAACAATTCCGAGAAAGGTTTTAAAATAATATCTCTTATTTTACTCTAATGACTTGGTAGGGTGAAACTAATCAAGGGTACATTAGTTATTGCAAGGTGTTAGCTTTAGTTATAACTCTTTTCTTTCAAGCATTTTGACAAACAATTGATCAGCATTTTATAATATATTCATTGAACAACTCCATAGCCTATAAATCCTTTCCCAAACAACATCCATACGTGCATTCAAATTTTACCAATCACTTAGAGTAACAATGCCATAAGCTACATCAAATCCCTAAATACCCAATCCATCACAACATGATAGAAGAAGAAGGCATTAACAGCTATCAACCATGGAGATATAAAGCAAAGAAAAGATGTCAAAATTACCAATAAGAAGGAATCCCAATTCCCTACATTTTTTTTGTCAGAACCATAGCACTATTCCCCTGTTCCCAAGTTTAGAAGGGTGAAGGAAGATAGTGAAATATCAAGACTGATAGGCATGAGCTGATAGTGGCAATGAAGCTCAAATTATAAATTTGATGGAAGGCATTATATGCATGCTTTGGAGAATCCTCATCTTATTTGATACATGCCAATTTTAGATTTAGAGATAAAATAAAAATTGTTATACTAATAGATAGCTATTTGTATAACAAAAATGCTACAATGTTCAATCCAAAAATGCAACAGTAACATTCTATTTTTCATAAAAGATATTGTTATAATCAAATATTTTGCTCTGAGTAGCATCGCCTACTATGTTTGTATTTTTTTTCTTTCTTTTGTTGGTTTTTTTTTGTTTTATGTCGTAAAAAAAATAATAAGTAATGTTATGAAAGGGGAAAAACAGAACATTGAAACAAAATTGAAAATTAAGAAGAGGCATCTTGACATAGGTTTAGAATTCATAGATAAAAGCAAATCGATATCCATTTTCTTAACGTCAAAGCTATTAACCTTTTTAAGTTATGGAATTTTGGAGACTATTTTTGAGCCCAAAGCATGTTGAGATGATTCTTCCATCAATTTATTCAATATGCTGACTACTCATAGATTAAGATTTAATGTTTGCCGGATTAGTATTTTTATAAGCCCTTCTTATGAGCTTCCACCATGAGATTCTTTAGATAGCATGTTCCATTCCCATTGAAAATGATGTTCAAATACACTCTATTTTTTGGGAATGGGAAAACAGAGGTAAACCAAGTTGTCATGAAACTTCTTGATTATGTGAAAATTTGAAACAAAGCTACATTAATTTCATAATTTTTTAAAGTTGTGGAAAAAACACTGATAGATAGACGTTAAATTGTCTCTACAGATTTGGATTACTGTAACCACCTGATATAAAATCATATAAATATATAGTTGTACAATTATTTATTAGTATTGCAAGAGATATTTTCCATAGCATTAAAAATAAAATTATTATTTTTGACAAAAAAATGAAATTATTTTCTTATAAAAATTAAATTTTTTTTACATTTATTTTAAAACATAAATTCACCATTATCTATTTTTATTTCCTTCCTTCAAATATAATATTTATCTAACAATTTACGTGTGATAAACAATCCAGGAGTAAGTTTCATATTTCAAATATTACATAAGAAAACACGTTTCAATTACTATTTTTATTGCTTTCCGTTTTACTTAATTATTACTAGTATTTATATATATATATATATATATGGCAAGAAATGGCTTACATGAACCTAGTGCACCAGCTAATTTATGCACACCAATGAAATTATAACATTTTAAATAATTTCATCCTATGTGTCAAGCCTATGTGTCTTGCTTTTAAATCGTATTATTTAAATAATAAATTTCACTAGCGCTTTTCAGTAACCATGCTCTCCGTCCGCCTATAATAATGCCGCTCTATCACCATTTCTTCTTTCTTTCTTTCTTTGTTCTTTAAGTAATACTGAAAAAGTGCCGATTTCAGAGAAATGTATTATTTAAATAATATGATTTAAAGGCAAGACATGTAGCCTTGCATTGGCACATAAGAGGAAATTAGTGGAGGTGTTATAATTTCATTGGTTAGTGCACAAAAATTAGCTAGCGCATTAAGTTCATGCAATAATTTCTAGTATAGAGTTTGATTTTTTTATGACAATAATTACAAGAGCACTAAATATAACTAACGCCCTTAAATAAATAAAGAAAGAATAGAACAATCTAGTACTATCTTTCTTATCCCTACATTAGTAGCCACTTCTCTTCACAATATTTTTGGAACCAGCTTTTCTGAGAGCTTAGCCCATCTGGGTCATCTAGATGAAATCTGGATAGTCCAAATTTAAAAAAATAATTTTAATGGATATAGAATCTAAAATAAAAATAATTTCTTAGCTAATATTTTTTTAAAAAAATGATTTTTTCATTTAAAAATTATTAGTTAAAAAAATTAAATATGAATGTTTCAGATGGGCCGAACGATAAACTGGTTCCCAATATTTTCTCAAACAAGTTATCACTCTTGGACTAGGGAACCTCAATGGAGTTTTTCATTAAATCGATTCGAGCCCATGATCTATCTTGGACTAGGAAACCTCAATTGACTAGACAGGATCACCTGCGAGGTGGGCCCATGAGGTGCCCTGAAGTTATTGGGCTGACAATGAATGTTTCTTTCCATATCCATTGAATGAATGAAGAGAAGCTCAACGTAATCCAATGAACAGCGACTTCATAGCACATGGGTCACAGATTCGTTCTTTCTTTTTTTGGGCTAATTTGTTATTTATTAGTAAAAAACTAACGAAGCATTTGAGCTGCAAGAGCCTATTAGAAGTTGAAACCAGAAGAATCCTCATCCTTAAGCCCATTTAAAAAGTGATACACTTGAAACTGGATTTTGCATTTGCTCCATTGGTAGTAGACACAAAACACAGTAATGTTAGGATTAGTAATCTTATTATTATAAGACTTACTGGAAATTTCTAATTTTTTTATTGAATTTAGAAGTTCCATAAATTCTGTGAAGAATATATTACTTAAATTATTAGAAAATGTTTAGGCAGCATTTTCTAGGGACTTAGATTATATATATATATATATATATATATATTCTTTTCATTATTTCTACTCAACATTTTCATACCATCAAATCAAATAATGTAATATCGAATTTATGGTCATGTACTGAACTTCTCATAATATTTATACTGATTATTTCATATTTTATATTATTCAGGAAAAAAAAGATATTCTCTAAAATTTCATTCAGGTTTTGATTTAAAAATAATAATGAAAATTCCATTACATAAAAAAATGCAACCTTATAAACTAAACTAACCTTAATTTCATTAGGATGTGTTATCCTTCAATATAATTTTCCATAATGCTTTAAATTTAAAAAAATGCACATAATGGTCTCTTCAAGTCTCTGGCGTGAAAGGTGGACTATTAGACTGAGTGTTGTAGCTTCTGAAATATCTGAAATGTACATACAAAAATACTTACCCTTTTTTCTGTATACAATATATAAAATTTGTAGAAAAAAATGAAAGATGCAATGTTTACATGGCACTTCTCAGTTGTTAATATAAAATATATTTACCTAATTTACTTAGATAAAGGAATTGAATTTAGATAAGGGAAAATTCCAGAAAAATATGCTGGAATATGCAAAAGGAAAAATCAGAACTGCGAAATTCCAAAATCCTAAGTCATTTCGGTGCCAGTACGGTGGAGGAAATTGGGATTATGAAATTTCAACGAAAAGACGCATCTGCCCTTCATCTTTCCCTTTCTCTCAGCTCGGAATAATAACACCGGTCTCTTTTATCAATACCATATTGTACATTAACAATTTGACTTTCTTGTTTCACAATATTAACACCGGTCTCTTTATTAACAACACCGAATTGTGCATTAACAACTCGACTTTCTTGTTTCACAACTTCATAATTTAAGTTTCAGAGCCAAGAATAACACATATCTCTTTATTAACAATATCATATTTTATATTAACAACACCATATTTGAGATATGAAGTTGTGAAAGAAGAAAGTTGAGATGTTAATGTAAAATGCGGTGTCGTTAATAAAGAAACCCGTGTTGTTATTCCGAGCTGAGAGATAGGGAGAGCTGAAGGGCAGATGCGTCTTTTCGCTTAAATTTAATAATCCCAGATTCCTCCACCGTATTAACACCGAACTGACTTGGGATTTTAGAATTTCGTAGCTTTGATTTGTTCTTTCCTATATTCCAGCGTATGTTTTTGGAATTTTCCCTTTAGATAAGGTGGTTAATATGATTTTTTTTTTTCTGAAACACACTAATCATCTTCCTTAACTCCCTCAATTTCTCTTTTACTTGATTATGGTTTAAGGAGTATCAATAGAGGTAAATTATTAAAAGATTGACAAATATGAAAAAATAAGCCTTATGTTTAGAGCCAAAGTTAACTCCACAATTAAGTCATACATTAAGGACGGAAGGGAGTATTATCAAAATAAAATATACATAATGATATATATATATATATATATATGCTATGCTGCGTGAAATGGAGTGAGACTTTGAGATCTACTCCCAAGTCAAGCACTCCATCTATCTACAAATATTTGGGTGGTTGATAGAATATATCAAATCAATTAAAGTCAGTAGACTTTTGATATATTATATGTGCCTACTAGACTGATCATAAATGAAATAATGCAATGAAAATGAAATTTTGGTCCAAGTAAAATTATTCTTCGTTCATATAGGGACCAAATTTCATGTCATTGATTACTAACGTGCTTTATGGGTTCACTTTATGGCTTATACAACATTGTAGTGATATATATTGAAAATATGGTACTTCATGTGATAATGATACTTCTTTCTTTGTTGCATCAACTTCTTTTTATATTTAGCTTTAACCAAAATTAATTAGATGTGTCATAATAATAAACGTTAAAGCCTTTTTAATTTGCCTATTTTAATTAGATTTGTAAAATTTTATTTAAAGTGACAAAAGTCCATATTCTTGAAAGAGAACATCTCAATTTTTTTAAAGAGAAAACTCACCCCACCTATTTCACAAGTCAAGCCTGCCATTCTTAAGATATAAATTGGTAGTTCCCTTTTTTGTGTACTTTGTAAATTTGATATGCCATTATGTTCGAGCTGCAAGTGCATAGGTCAGACCAAGTAATAAAGTGATAAGTCAAATATTGTTCCCACAAGGATTTGTTTAACAAATTAATCAAGCAATAGGCTTAATGAATTCGATAAAGTTGAGCCAAAACATGTTTTGATGTGAAAAGAGAACTTTTAAAAACTATTTCTAAGGCTAAAAATTACTAAATGAAAAATGATTATTGGACTTTAAATCTTAGATGAAGCCTATAATTATTTATCCCCTTTGTACTTCATAAAACTTCATAAATTTCCTCTCCAATAGCGTTTTCAAGGAATATATATTAATATAAGATTCAAAAGCATTTGATTAAGCTTTTTCAAGTCAAAACCAAATTTATATCCTCAATTAAAATGCACAATCTCTTGCAACAATTAAGCGAAAATATTCATTAAGCTCCAACCTTAATTTGACAATGTTAGGCCAATAACTATATCTCTATGTTACTAACAAACCATCTATTTAATCCCTAAACTTCAAGTCTACCATAATTTTACCTAAGTTCTACAATTAAATTAACTTTCTCAACCTTAATTTAATTGAACAAATCATTCCAAGAGATGGCTAGTCACAAAGAAGCATTAGACACAAGATAAAATCAACACATGTAATGCCCCAAATTCTATTTAAGGGCTAATGACTTCATATGAGATTGTAAAGAATGTTTGATGAATGCTTTCAGGAAAACAATTATGGGTTATGACCGAATTAGCAGTAGAAAATGCGCAAATCCTGCGTTTTAGTTTAATTATGTGGCAAAGTTATTATTGGACTAAAATAGAAGGGGAATGGTGCATGGAAGGAGGAAAAGAAGTTGAATCATGTGTCAAGTGGCAATTTAAGTGAATTTGCCATAGTCAGGGGCAAAACTAGGAAGAATAAAATCTACATTAGCCAGCAATTGATGAAGAAATTAATTACTCGCTAAAGAAATGAGAAGTGTGAGTAAATAGCTAATGGAATTGGTTTGAGTAACTATGTAGTTACATGCTTTATGGTGAGCCATGGGATTTTTGACAAGTGGCAAGATTTGGATGAAGGGAGAGGGGTTGGAAAAGTCAAATAGCAATTTTTAATCCATTTCTCTTCCCCTCTCTCCTTGTATTTCCGATCAAAGGTATGGGAAGGTTGGAAATTTGATCATTTCATCATCTTATCCTCTCTCTTTCTCTTACTCTCTCTATTTCGGCTATCACAAGGAAGAAGAAAGAGAAAGAAACCAAGGTATATCAAATCCTTCTCTTTGAGATTTGACCTTGAAAATGGCTTCTATAGTTCAAATCCTCTTCTTTAAACTTGTTCCTCTTGTTGAGAGCTTCAATTGGATAGTTTTAGATTTTCAAGAGGCGGTGATTTGAAAACTCAAGAAAACTAGAGGTTGGTGGAGTAAGGAACAAGTTAGAGAAAGTGATAAAGGTGAGTAAGAGCAACCTTTTGATATGAATATTGTGGTAATTGATTGAGACTTTAATTGCTGGAATTTTTGTCCACATCTTTCGTGTGGATTGGGGTTTTGAGAGGTTGTGATGTTTTGAGGGTTAAATTGGTGTTGTGAATTGGGGTCTGGATAAATGGCATTTAATTGAACCTTGAATGTAAAGTTTTGAGTTTTGGGGTTCTGTGTTAATTGTAGCCCCAAAACATAGCATGAGAAAGGAATGTGAATTTGGTTATTTTGAGGTTTCTAATGGATACCTTGTGGAAATTTAAAAGTTGCAAGTTTTGGTTAGTGAAAATTCTGTACAGGGTAGATAGTAGACATTGCAAGCTTTAACGTTTTTGGTCCCAGCCAGAAGACTATTTGCCGCAGCAAAAAACTCTCTGACCTGTTTTTAGCCCCAGCCAGAAGACTATTGAATGCTGCTATGAATGTTATATCGAATATTGTGATGATTGTCATGCTTGTCACATTTGTGATGTTAGTCATGATTGAATGCTGCTGTGAATATTGTATTGTGATTCGCTTACATGCTATGTTGTTATATATTATATGAGTAAATTGTTACTACTGAGATTCATTCAAATCTCACTCTTTCCATTGACTAACCTACAGCCAGGGCAAACAAGTCAAAAGAGAAACAAGTGACGAAGGGCAGCTAGTGCTCCCAACTGGGAATTGTGGTTTTGTTGTGGTTATCATATTTTGGGATTATTGTAGATGTTGTAAATTCTAATAGTGGTATGTAATCCTCAGTATGGGAAATTGAAAGGGGAGAATATGCCCGTAAACCCTTTAGTGAATGGATGAAACCCAAGTGTGGTCGGGAATTTTGTTTACACTCTGATATTTACGAATGGAATCTGAACTGCCCAAGCAAAATATATTCGAAAGTGAATAGACTGTACTGTACAGGTTTGAAAAAAGTCTTGAAAAGTTTAAAGTTTTAAATTGTTCTCGGTTTCTTATTTAATTACGACACGTGTTCGAACCATTTTTACGGCCTTTATAGTGCGGGGGTTACAACACATATATACCATTAGCTACTAAAAGAGAGGAGGATTCAAGTTTTAATCTATACAAAGGTTCAAAATAATCCTAGCATGAAAAGTTTAGCTACTCATGTTTAGCAAAAGACCACAAATACAAAAAATAGCTACAACCATATCAAAAAAAAATGGAGAAGAAAGTGAAAGGAATTAGAAAAACCCAAGGGAAATGAGCTTGAATCTCCTCAAATCTTCAATCTCCACTTGAATCTCTTTAAAGAACACTAATTCCTAGCTTATAAATGCTCCCAAGCTGCCTCCCAAGTGCCCAAGAAGTAAAGAATACCCCTCTGCCTCGTGTATTTAGTGTTTTAAAGCCCTAAAATTTGTTATGTCCTAAAAATTTACAACCTCAATTATGGCCGTTGGCTGCAACTAGAGAGACCTTGGCTGTGGCCAAACACCTTCTATCATACCTTTGCTTATGGCCAAGTACCTTTTTGCTGTCTTCTGGCTATGGTCAGAGGGTTCCTTGGTTGTAGCCCAAAAGTTTCTAGATGTCTTCTAGCTGTGGCCAAGGGATGTTTTAGCTGAGGTCAAAGTTTCTCTTCATCTCCTCTTGTTTTGTCATGGTGTATTGACTCTCTAAGCTCCTCTCCAACTTCTTAGTCATTGAATTGTGCTTCTAATGGCTCTATATGTGGATCAAATGCTAATGTATCAACACAAGAAAGTCTATAACAGCCAAATATTGATGAAATATAGCCAAATATTCACATTTAACTAAAGAATTATATCCTTTTATCCCAAATATTAACTAGGCACATTTCCTTTGCATATGTATCCCCAAATATATATGTGAATTCACCAAATGTGTGAGAAATTAAAGGTAAATGTGCCAAAATGACATGAATTTCATGAGGTTAACACACCTCCAAACTTGAACTTTTGCTTGTCCTCGAGTAAAACAAGTTAAATGATGGAAGAGCTAGATTAATCAATCATATACATGCATGATGATTTCCTCATCTATTACTCAAGATGATATATTCAATAGGAAAACAATGGAATAGAGAAGAATGCAAGGTTCACAATTTAAAATAGGTTTCCAAGCAATTTCCAAAATGTGCATGTGTGAAGAGAGATAGATAACAACTTTCCTACAGTTAACAAAATCAAATGCAACAATTCAACATGTATAAAGCAACCTCAATATCAGGCCTTCATATGCCCACATTCTCCTCTCTCTCCACTAATAGACCATTCCACACAATTTCAAAATCAATGGGACTTTATATGCTTGTAATGTGGCCAATGGTTAAACTCATTGAAAGAATGGGTAAACAAAGAGGATTCAAAATCTCTTAAGATAAATGGCAATACATAATTCTATCTTTGTATCACACAAAATTTTCTTTAAAGAAGCCAAACACTCCCCTAAAGTTGTCCTCATCAGCTGCTCAAAGAATTATATCAAATAGGAAACCAATAAAATATGCAAAGATGAACACCTTATAGATTTAAAACATGCTTTTCAAGAATTTCTAGGTGTGAGTGTATGAACGAAGTTAACATGTATTCCTTTTGTACTTGCTAAAGTTAAAAGCAATACCTCAAGTCATATACCAATATTCAAACAATCAATTCCATCATTCTCTAATTCCTTCTTCTTTTCTTCTAATTCACTCCAGTTGACTTAAAAATCAAAGGGACTTTTCGGCTTGTAATGGGGCCAAAGGTTAAGGGTTTCAAAAGAAAAGGTAAAGGATAATCAACAAACACCTCAAGATAGATGATAACCACTTAAGGGGTTTCTTCCTTTTCTCGTTAAACATGCTCCACTAAACTTAGACCAAATTGATCTTTTCCATATCAAGCCTTGTTGTACAATATTTTTTTTTAAACATAACAAAAAATTTTTAACAATTTTTTGGCTTGATTTCTACACATTGTGAACTCTTTTACTTTCTACACTCCTTTTTCCGATCAAAACTTGACACATCAGCACATTCCACAACCCAATCAATTATCATCTATCTCAAAGCAAATGAATCATAGTTTTTCACATTACTTAAGGTAGGTAGATGTTAGGTTTTTGTAAAAAAATCTTTAATTGTTTTTTTTTTCCAATTAGGCTCAAAATAAGGGTTCAAAAGGGAATATAATCAATTAGGTAAGCTTGAAAGGCTCAATTGCATTATATGAAGTGCCCTATTCATTTTTTAAATCTTATGAAATAAATTAAAAGTGTTGAAGAATTCCAGAGATTATTTTGAAATTAATAGTTTGAAACAAAGGCATATAACCTAATTTGCCATAAAGCCTTTCAACAAGAACATCCAAAATAAAGTTAACTCTAATAGTGTTTTCTTAACTTAAAAATTCCAGAATAACATGATTTATCACTACAATACATCCATCAATGCACATATATTAAACAAAATTTCCTATCAAATATAAAAGATTAAGCAGTAATTTATAAAAGATAATTCACATGGTTTTTCTTCATAAGGCTCAAATGGGTTGTAAATGGAGCGATTGTCATTGGTATGCTTGAAAGGCACATATGCATCTAAAAGAATGCCCAAATCATTTTTCAAAAATGTGTGAAATCATTAACTCATTTCAAGAGATTCCAATGTAAGTTTTAAAGTCCTTAAACGAAGAAAGAACTTACACACCAAAGTGCTGTAAAATCTCCTAACAAAAGCATTCAAGTCATTCCTAACTCTTGTGTATATTGTTTATTCTACAAATTGTCAGGAAACAAGTCTTAAAACATAGATTAAGCATTCAAAAATGTTAATCACCATTTCCTATAAAACATACAGTCTAAGCATCCTTTCTATCATTAGATCACACATTCACTATCACAGAGAATTAATCAATCTAATACAGCTTTCAAACAAAGGACAAGAAATAGTCAAAATTTTCATGCTTGAAATCATTGTCAAATCAATGAAAAATATTCAAAAATACCCCCAAACTTAAAATAGACAGTGTCCTCACAGTCTTAAGGGAAAATTGACCTACTTTTGAAGTACGTATTGACCATATTCACAAGAAACAAAAGGACAAACAGCTGTATTATTCACAAATGATTTAAATATCCAGAAAGTAATCACAATGATACCCAAAAATAATCCAATCATAGTAGCCAATAATTCAGACAAGAAATCTAACTAAAAGGAGTCACAAACATAAAGTATTGGAAACACAAAAGATCCTAATAAAAAGTCATACTAAAAACACAGATAAGACGCCCCTTACAAAAAGAAATAGAATAAAACTAATCAATTTGATCATGATCAATATCATCCTCTTACTTAGCTCCACCATCAGCAGCAGCATCATTCGCAGGCTCAGCAGGTGCTGTACTCTGAGCTCGTTATGCGATGAATGTCTCTATCCTAGCCAACCTAGCATCTTGGTAATGCAGAGCCATTAGGCATTATTCAATGGTATCAGTAAGGTTGTACAACATAGAAAACAGGTCTTGTATAGTTGGCCAAATAGGTGTAAGTGATACATCTTGATCATCCATGTCAATATCCTCCAATGGTGGTGGAGATTATGGTTCCTAGGCACCCATATATGCCTTGATGCTTTTGTATTGGAATTTAGGGACAGCTTTAAATGTAGCATTAGTCAGGGTGTCACCCACTCCTTGTGAAGTGCATAAAGCTGATATCAAGTGTGGAAGCATAAGACCACAAGTGTGATCATGAATATGTTCCCTTCAAGATGAAAAAAATTAAATATCCAATATCCAACAATTCCTTTTTCATGAGAAGATACATAACAAAAGCCTGGTCCTTAGTTATACAGCTTTAGTTGGAAGATGGCCAAAAATAATCTTTCATAAAGTGCAACTAAATGTAAGCCTCAACCGATAACAGTGCTCGACTCAAGTATTTTTTATTTCTCTCTGGGCAATGCCAAGACACTTTCCCTTTAAAATCTAGTAGCTGAGAAATCTCATCTTCAGGAGTCTCTTCTTAATGGGTCTGATAGTATTTGTATCTACACTCCTTAACTAGTGGCATATTCAAATACTATCAGAAGGCATTAATCATGAAATCAATGCTAATGCCATGAAGAGGGAACTTCCAAATAGTTTGAACATAGGCTTAAGTATAAAATTCATGAACCACTTGAAGATTTCTATAACCTTTTGCTCCTATGAACTTGCCTAAATAATAGGTCCTAGTTGCAATGGTGTAAAAGTCATGAGAGACAGTAAATGGAAATTCTTGCTCTCGAAGAAGAGGCCTCAAAACAATCTTCTTTTTTGCATCAACGAGTGCTTTAGGGGATGGTTGCCCTAAGGACTTGGTAGCAGTCTTTTTTATAGGCATATCTAATAGAGAATATATGGCCCACCACAACCAGAAAACAATTAATCATATGGAAAGCAATCAAACAACTCCTAAGAGAAAACTAGGAACAAAAATCCTAAGACAAAACAAAATTCTAACCTAAAGAAAAAGAGATTCCCCCAAACTTAAAAACTATTTAAGCATCAAATTATCTTGTCTTGAACTCAATCAAGTTTAATTCTAGCTCCAAAGGTCAAGTCCAACCACAAAGACAAGAACAATTCTATACTAAAGTAGTGCACACTCTATGTCCATTTACCACTATCTATTCAAGCTTACTTACTAACACTCAGAAAATCTTGCTCTTAAGCATTGAATTAAACCAACACCCACCAATTTACATCCTACACGTTCAATTTTAGATTCAAGTGACTACTATAATAAATTTTTCATAGGTGAGTCTACTTCAAAATATAAGGATTGTAGCTGAAATTGATTAAAGACAACACAATTGAATCTTATTCAAAGCTAACACCTCAAAACAACCACCAAAATCACAATTGGTAATGAAAACTAACACAGTCAAAAATGGGTTCACTGACAGAGGCACACCAGCAACAATTTTCAGATTAAAGCCTAACCTTAATAATTCCCATAAATTAATTACCAATAATGCAATATTCTAAACATTATCTTCCCAACTATACTCTTCTCATCAAATTGAAACCAAAGCAAGCAAGAATGGTAACAATACCTATCACGTAGTGAAACAGAGGAAGAAGGGGGTAGAAATTGTTAGGCTGTCGACACACCGTGAAAGGAAAAGAAGGGGGTAGATGAAGGCGAGCACAGGAAGAGAGACTGATAGAGGTGCAAAGGCAGAGGGTCACAATTGGAGGAAGTAAAATTAGGAAGAAGGATGATGAAGACGCGAAGTAGGGTCAACAGAGATTAAAGTACACTGGTCTTGAAAGTACACTCAGAAGAGGTGGTGGTGATGGTTGGGGTTACGATTAGGAAATGAAATAGGGGTGACGGTGACTAGAAATGGATCAAGAGTGAAGTAGGGTTGGTGGAAATTTTAGCCAGGGGCAATAGAGAATAAATTTAGGGAAGTAGGTAAGAGGATGAGTGACTGGAAATTTGGATTAAGGCAGTAGAGATTGGGAGTGTCGAGTGGTAGAGTGTGAGACAAAGAGAGAAAGAAGAATAAGAAGAAGAAGAAGGATTAGGGCAATATATATCTATTTCTGCTTGGCTTGGCCACGATACAAAAGCTTTTGCCATGTGTTTCACTGCGACTAAAGTTAACTTAGCCGTGGCATAATAGCTTATATTCCTCTCTTGGTCGTAGCATAAAATCTTCTATTCCTCTCTAGCCATGGCACAAAACTCTTTTACCGCTTTTTTGGTTGTGGCCAAAAGTGTCTTGGCCGTGGCACAAAACTTACTAACTCAAGATTGGTTGCAGCAAAAAGATGCTTAGCCACAACACAAAACTTACTACCTTCTTTTGGGCTGCAGCCTAAAATCTCTTACCAGCTTCAGATATCAACACATAAAGAAGGATTTACCTACTTTCTAGCTTATGAACCTAGCATGTAACACCATAATTCAATCAATCTCACCACAAATTTATCTTAAATCACACACAATCATAAAATATCAATAAATCACACAATTTAGCACACTTTTACATGATCAAATTGTACCCATAATTCATGAACTAATTTTTGCATCTAAAATTGATAAGATTAGGAAAATGCAATGCAAAATTCAAGCTTCAATTCATCTCACAACCATGAACACACCTTGATCAAAGACGAAAGAAGTGATAATTTATTGGCAATAATTTTTATCAAATCATGTTATGCCCATCTACTATAAAAATCAGTAAAAGAATGAGAAATGATGGACTTCCTAAAAATGCTTATCAAGCACCAAAGTTCTCCAACCTTCCTTTGTACCAAGCTTACTTCTTCCTTTTACTCATTTGGGGTACCTCTCTCAGCTACAAAAAAAAACAAAAGACCAAACATAAATCTACCAAAACCACCAAAATCAAAGAAATTAAAGAGATTAAGTTAAGAACTTAGGTTGCGTCCCAAGAAGTGCTTAGTTTATAGTCTTTAGCCCAACTCTTCATGTTGGTCACTCTTCATTAGATAAGTAGATAGTGGACACCAGCCTATCCATATCTCCTCTTCAATAATGCTTCAATCGTTGACCATTAGCCTTGAATTGCTCTCCCTTTTCATTTTCCAGCTCTACATTACCAAATTTGGATGCTTGAACCACCGTGAATGGACCGAACTATCAAGATTTCATCTTTCTCACAAATAACCTTAACTTGGACCTGCAAAGGAGAACCTTTTGACCATGTTCAAAACTCTTGCAAATGATCTTGTTGTCATGATCCCTCTTGGTTTTCTCCTTGTAAATCCTTGCACTCTCATAGGCATTGAGGTGCAATTCATCTAGCTGATTAAGTTGAAGTAAACTCTTTTCTCCCACAGCTTGAGGATCAAAATGTAGCTTTTTAATAGCCCTATATGCTCCATGCTCCAATTCCACTAGCAAGTGGCATGATTTTCCAAACACCAACTGATATGGAGACATACCAATAGGCATTTTATAGGCCATTTGGTATGCCTATAGAGCATCATCCAACTTAGAAGTCCAATCCTTCCTAGTGGTATTAACCATCTTCTCAAGGATGTTCTTAATCTCCCAATTGGAAATTTCCGCTTGGCAATTGGTTTGAGGGTGGTAAGGCAATGATAGCTTGTGCTTGACACCATATTTCTTCATCAAGGCTTGAAATTGTTGATTGAAAAATGTGAACTACCATCTCTAATAATTGCTTTAGGCATTCTAAATCTAGTGAAAATATACTTCTTGAGGAATTTCAACACTGTCTTGGCATCATTGGTAACATATGCAGTGGCCTCAAGCTATTTGGATACATAGTCAACTTCAATAAAGATATACTCATTATTGAATGACTTAGGGAAATGGCCCATAAAGTCAATTCCCTAAACATAAAAAAGTTTAACTTCAAGCATGGTATTCAATAGCAACTCATTCCTCGTGGATATGTTCCCCACTCTTGGCACCTATCATATTGAAGAACAAAGACATATTTATCCTTGAATAGAGAGAGAGAATAAAACCCACTTTGAAAGACCTTTGTAGTAGTTTTCTCTCCTCCAAAATGGCCACCATATTCAGATGAGTGACAGTAATGCAAAATAAACTCTTGTTCATTCTCTGAGGTATATCTTCAAATGAGTTGATCATGACACCTCTTGAATAAGTATGGTTCATCCAAAAAATACTTTTTTACCTCATGTAAAAATTTATGACTTTAGCAAGAATTGAGATCCGAAGGTAGAACTCCGCAAACCAAATAGTTGAAAAAGTCGACATACCATGGCAAAGATCAGTTATCTATAAAGAATAACTAGTCATCCGGGAATGGCCCATGGATCAAATCATAAACATCAAGTTGAGCTTCAGTACTCAACTATGAAAGATAATATGCTACTTGATTTTTGATGCCTTTTCTATCAATGATGTTTAAGTCAAATTCTTGAAGTAGAGGCACCCATTGAATTAGTCTGGCCTTGGAATCCTTCAAGACTCTCGCTCGTATAGTAAATGGCATGGAACAACTTTTCTGCCTTTTGCCTAAGTATGGCACCAACTGCATAATCACTAGCATTAGCCATGATAATGAATAGTAGACCCCAATCTAGAGCTACTAAGATAGGAGAAGAAATAAGATGCTTCTTTACTCTTTAAAAGCGTGTAAGCAATCCTCATCAAACTTGAATTCCACATCCTTCTCCAATAGCTTGGAAAATGGCTTGGCAATCTTTGAAAAATTTATGATAAATCTCCTATAGAACCCAGCATGGCTAAGTAAGCTTCAAATACCCTTCATACTGTAAGTAGAGGCAATTGCTCAAAGATAGCAATTTTGGCTTTATCTACTTCCAAACCCTTCTTGGACAGCCAGTGGCTGAATACAATGCTTTCTTACATCATGAAGTTGTTAGTGTAAGCATTTCACCTAAGAGGGGGTGAATTGGGTGATCACAGAAAATTCATTTTCATATATAAAAATTGACTGGAAATTTAAAGCAGTTAAGAGCTAGGAGAAATATCACCAAAATGCACACCGGGATTTATACTGGTTCGGCCACAACCACTTTGACCAGCGTCCAGTCCTTAGAGCTTCTCTGAGAGTTTCACTATATCTTCCAAGATTCAATGGGTTCTTGGCAACTCAGTACACAGCAAGTTCCTTCACTGGATACTCGCTCCCCCTTACACATTGTAAACAAATCCCCAACTCAAGATTCCATAACCTTAAGTTGTGTCAATAACAGATATTGAGTTTGTAATGAAAATTTCTCTCACAGAGAAAATATATAATCACTGAAGTATAAAGAATGAATATAAGAAACAAAGCACTAAGAATATGTTGATTGATGTATATTCGTATGTTCTCAGTAATATCTGTTCTATATTAAATATTCCCATATTTATAGATGAGTTGTGATAGCCGTTGGAACAATTTCAACTTGTCCGTTAGAGTCGTGCAGCTACGTTTGACCATTCTTTGAATTTGAAAACTATCTGTTGTCGTTGGTGAGCGATCGGACGTTTCGTTTGACTTTTCTCTCAACATATGATCTCTTCATTATTTCTCTGCAAATATACTCGGAATACTAACATAATGAAAGATTAATCATATAGATAACAAATTAATGAACAATAGATTAAAATCATGCATTCTAAACTTTATCACTAGAGTGATTCAGGGCCATCACTCAAGTGGTCACTCGAGTGATCCCTTCTAAATTAAAGCAGAGAGAGAAGTCATTATTTCAGACTTGATCACTCGAGTGGTGCATTGGTATCACTCGGGTGATCCCTTTTAAAACTTGGTAGAGACTTCACTGCCTTATTTCTTACCTTGTCACTCGAGTGATCCCTTAGTCATCACTCGAGTGGTCTCTCGAGTAACACCATGCAAATCTTAGCAGAAATCTTCTTGAAATTTTTGGCACATATTACTTGAGTGGTCAGTCGAGTCATGAAGGATCATCACTCGAGTGATCCCTTCAGAAATCTGCCAGTGAAGCTTTCTCCTGTTCAGAAGTGAAGCCTTCTTTGTTTGAGCCCTAGTAACCATATGCTCATTAATTACAACCCCTTTTGCTTTGGGTTTTGTTTGTGGATTAGGTTTGGTTTTTGGCTCAGTGGAGATTTTTTGTTTCTTGGTTGGAGGAGATTCAAAGGGTTGCTGGGGATCAGAAGGCCCAGAAGGAGTGTTAGGAAGAGGGGTTTTTGTTTTTACCATTGTGGATTGAGAAGAGGAGCAATTTTCTGGGGCGCAATTTTAGGGCACAGAGATTTGAGAAA
This sequence comes from Inga oerstediana, assembly GCA_963210345.1. Classification (NCBI taxonomy): domain Eukaryota; kingdom Viridiplantae; phylum Streptophyta; class Magnoliopsida; order Fabales; family Fabaceae; genus Inga; species Inga oerstediana. The sequence continues at coordinate 69,302,430 of OY723400.1, read as the reverse complement.
TTTGAGAGGTTTTTCACAGTGAAAATAAGTGGATTTTGATGGAAATGAAGTGGGAAAGTGTTTATGAAAAAAATTTTGGAAGAGCACTAAGAGAATCATTGGAAGAGATTTTTTGAAAAATGACAGAGTTACGATAGATATAACCTTAGCGCTCGACATCACTCGAGGGATCTTGAGGCATCACTAAAGTGGTCACTTGAGTGATCATGCCAAAAAATTAAAAATGATGCATTTTAAAAGCATACTTGGCATGAGTAATATTACAATTACCCAGGTATATTCCATTTGTGATTTGATGACACTTCAAGCAGATTTGAGTTGAAACTTGGTTGATTTGTGATATGCAATCTTGATCACTCGATGGCTAACTCGAGTGATTCTAAGACATCACTCGAGTGATCAGTCTCTTCACCTCTTGACTGTTCATTTTCAACCGTCATACCATTTCTTTTTTACTTAATGCCTTATTGCAAAATTTTCAAGGTCATCACTCTAGTGGCCACTCGAGTAATGCTTATCATCACTTCCAGTTATCACTCGGGTAATGTGTAAATCACTTGAAGTATCACTTGAGTGATTTGTTACTTTGTTAACCTCTGGTTTTGATGTCCCAAAATAGAGTATTAATGTCTTACAAAAAAATTGCTAGATACTCTGATGCTTGAGTTAGTAATAATCAAAACATGATCAAATTATAATTTTTAACATAAAAAAACTTACAATTCATTGGGATTTACCATTCCTAATTCTCTTCTAATGAATCAAAATTGATCTTTTGCTAGGGGTTTTGTAAAGATATCAGCTAGTTGAAGATGAGTAGGAATGAATATCACTTTGACATCATTCTTTTGAACATGATCCCTAATGAAGTGATGTCTAACATCAAGATGCTTAGTTCTGGAGTATTAAATAGGATTATTTACCAAGCTTATCGTGCTAGTGTTGTCACAGTATATAGGTATCTCTTTCAAATAAATACCAAGATCTTGTAATTGTTGCTTCAGCCACAACACTTGTGCATAACAACTTGATGCTGCAACATACTCGGCTTTCCTTAATGAAAGATACACTATATTTTGTTTCTTGTTGAACCATGACACAAGTAAGCCTCTAAGAAATTGGCATTGCCTACTAGTACTCTTTCTGTCAGTCTTGTATCCTCTATGATCATAATCTGAGTATGCAACTAGATATTCATTTCTTCCTTTAGGATACCAGAAACCTAATTCTGCTGTGTCGGTGAGGTATCTAAAGATTTATTTGACAGTTTCAGCATGTGATTCCTTTGGTGATGATTGATATCTTGTACACATACCAATACTAAATTGGATGTCAGGTATACTTGCAGTAAGATAGAGTAATGATCCAATCATTTATCTATATTTTATGGTATTATAATCTTTTCCCTTAACATCGACATCAAGCAATGTAGTTGAGCTTATAGGCATGTTCATTCCATTTGCTTCATCCATCCCGTATTTCTTTAATAGCTCTTTCAAATATTTCATTTGAGATATGAAAATTTCATTCATTCTTTGTTTGATTTACAAACCAAAAGATGGGGGAGGGGCCCCGGAGGTGGATCTAACTAAAGAAAGGGATGAGCATGTGAAGAGGGAAGAAGATAGACTTCTTAAGGCATAATTACAAATATAATTAAAGTATTAAATGATGCATGCAGAGGGGATACTCTGTAATGTCCACTGAGATTATGAATGAAATTAATCGGTGGCGGTAGAACCTGCCAGTGATTAACTCATTAAATCTTCTAATCCTGGGTCATTAGAGGAGGGAAGGATATGATGCAAAGAAAAGTAGAAGAAACTGATTAATTTTATTGAAAAGAAAGCATAAGCACTTACAAAAGAAGAAAGGGGAAGAAGGAAGAAAACTCGTCGGAGGGTGGAGAGTCATCGAAGGAGCTTAAAGCTTCTCTCTCTAGTTCTCTCTCTAAGTGCCTAACCAAACCTGTCCCAGAATGAGACTGAATCGACTTTAAATAAACTGGCGAGGTTACTGTTTAGGGTGACTGGTAACTGGCTAGTGACCTGCACTATTTACACAGTTCTAGTAAACAGTTGACCGGTGACTTGTTACTGTTTAAACAGTTCCAGTTGGTACTATTTGTATAGTACTGCCGACACTACAGTGTTATTGTTTGACATGTGGTGTTATAGTACTATACGGTGAAAGCCACTGTGTATACTACGGTGTATGGTGCTACAGTGCTTTCGTATATTTACATCAAAAACCTAAAAATAATTCTAAGTCTTCAAGAGTTTAATCTTCATTTAAATCTACAACAAATTCTTCTTCATCATCCTCTTGATTGTTTGAGGCTGCTGAAGAGACTGGCTGACTGGTCGAAGCCATTTGGTCTTGTTGTTGTAGAACTTGTAGCATTGAGCTGAGTTGATTGATAAGATTAGCCTTATCTGTGGTTCAAGCTAAGATAGACGTAATCCTTGATTTTTGATTCAGGAATTTTCTTTGTTTTGTCATACAAATATGCTGAGGATTTTCTTTGAACTAGTTGTCAACTGCTCTGGTATCAATCCTGGTAATGTCAAATTTGGCCCACCATCTTATCGAAGGAAGTATCTGTAGAGTTGGTAAGAGGGTTGATCCTTGGTTTGTTCGAGAAAATCTATAACTCCCTGTAAATACCCAAGATACAGATAATTTTGAAAAATAGTGAAGATCAATTGGAAAAGGATCTTCACCAATGTTGAATTTTTGTTTAAATAATTCAAAGGCTTGTACAACCTTTGAGGGTAATATCTCTAGTACTGGACCAAAGAATCCCCACCAGTGAACAAACCATTGAGGAAAATCATACTCAATTTTTGTTTTGAAGTAGATAAACCAAGTATGTGTAAAAAGTTCATTTTGATCCCAAAAGACATTGGACCATGCATCAACATAATACCAGTAAGTATATCCTTTGGGTTCATAGTCAATTTCCCAAAATGTTGGTTTAAATAAATTTTGTCCCTACTGGGAAAGGGTGAGAACTTTTAAAATCTGGAGAGAGGAATGAGTAATCATTGGTTTAGTTCTTTTGTCTATTTTTCTTTCAATTTTAATGGACCCAGTATGAACCAGTATTATCTCATACCATTCTCAAGTTTTTGCCAAATCAGAAGGCCTAAAGTGAAATCCCAGAGGAAAGACATTTAAAGCTACTTGATTTGGATTTTGGTGAAAAAACTCTAGTTCCACCTGTAGAAAGTGTTTTGCATAAGCCTCTTTGTGAGAATAAGGCGTATGCGTATTGGCTTGTGTTTGGGTTTGACTGACAATTGCCTTGGATAAAGAAGCCGCAATTGTCAGTTGTTTTTAAGTTGGAGTAGAAGGTCTTGGCCAAACCTATAGACTTTGGGGTGGTTGGTTTAACCTGTCATACTCTTGTTTAGTCAGGTGGGAAAATGGTACTAGGGCTGTGTTTTTCCCTTTTTTCACTACCTGTTCCTATGTTTGATTTGGAAGTTTCCTCTGGGCATATGCCTGTTCATAAGATTTTAAAATCTCATTTGTAGAGGTTGCTTCTGTTTGAGGTTTCTAGATCGATGACCCGATGGAGTAAATGACTATATTTGAGACTACTTCTACTGCTGGGATCCTTGTGTTTGGGATCTATATTGTTGTAGAAGTTGTTGCATAATCGCCTCCAGACTTGCGCTAGAGACTGTTTGATTTTGAGCATCTTGCATGACACTCAGGAGTTTATCACTCTTTTGTTTATCATCAGGTTCTTTCTTTTTTCTGGGCATTTTGTTGGTTCACTCACTACCTACCCTGAAGAAACTCATGGGTAAGAAAATTTGGTAAGGAGTTTGAAGTGCCTTTGATAAATTCAATGTCGAAATAAAAAACACTTAAAATCACTTGCCATCTGGCAAAAATTTGTTTAGATGCAAGGTTTTTAACATCTTTTTGTAAAATGTCTTTTGCCGATTTACAATCAATGGAACTAAAAACCTTTAGTTTAAAAGATCATATTGAAATTTGGAAATGCATAAAACAATTGCCAAAATTTCTTTTCTAATTGTGGAATAATTCTGCTGTGCAGTATTCAAATGTTTAGATATGAAAGAGACAATTTTTTCTTTTCTGTCTATACACTGTTTAAGAATGCCACCATAACCAATATCAGAGGCATCAATCTCAACATTTTTGTAAGCAGAAGGAACAGGAAGGCTAAGACAAGGAAGTTCCTTAACCTGGAGTTTAATCTGCTTAACAACATTTGAATGAATATCTGTCCAAGGAGGAGGATTCGTTTTAAGACGCTGGTGAAGTGGTTTAATGAAATTGCTAAGATAAGGAATAAACTCAGCAACATAGTTTAGACATCACAAAAATCTTTGAAGTTGTGTTTTATTAATGATTTGATCAGGAAATTTATCTGCAAATTGGATTGCATGTTCAATTGGCGTTATGGATCCCTGGTAAATCCAATGACCAAGAAACCTAACCTTAGTTTGAAAAAGACTAATTTAAGGTTTAGAAACTACTAAACCATCTGTTTCTGCAACTTTAATGAAATGATTGACATGTTTAAAATGTTGTTCTATTGAATGAGAATAGATCAAAACATTATCAATGTAAACGATAATGAATTGACTATAATCATTAAAGATTTCGTTCATGATTCTCTAGAATTCAGAAGGAGCATTTTTTAAACCAAAAGGCATAACATTCCACTCATACTGACCAAAAGGCACAGTAAAAGCAGTTTTATACCTATCTTTTTCAGAAATTTGAATATGCCAAAATCTAGATTTCATGTCGAATTTTGAAAAGATTTTTGCAGAATACAATCGTTTAAGTAGATCAGATTTGTTGGGAATTGGATACCTAATCCATTGTAATGCTTCGTTTAAAGGTTTATAATTGATTACAAGCCTAGGAGCTCCACGTTCTATCTCTGCTCTTTTATTAACATAAAAAGCAGCATAAGACCAAGGGCTTCTAGATTTGCTTATCAATTTTTTGTTCAGAAGTTCTTGAATTTCCTTTTTACAGGTTTCAAGAAGTTCTGCAGTTATTTGAATTGGTCGCGCCTTTGTTGGTATTTGTTTTTTAGAAAAAATTGTTTCATAAGGTAAATCAACCATATGTTTTTTGCAATTCCAAAATGCATTTGGTAAATCCGAACAAATTGTTTGATGGATTTTCGCAAGACAAGTTTGGATTTGTTGTTTAATTTGTACTTGACATAACTAAGTTTCTATATGTTTGAAAGAGATATCTTCCTTCAAAAAATTAACTTGTTGTTTTGAAGAAAGAAGATTTAATTCTTTAACTCTGAGTTTTTAAGTAAAAGGGAATAAGATTATTTTACCCAGATGTTGTTTTGAAATTCCATTTTCATCAGTCATATATGGGAATAATAGCCTTGCAAATGGCACCCCAAGAATAATCTGGGTTCCCATATCTTTAACTAATATAAATGGGGTTTGAATCTTTAAACCTTCATTTTCAATAACAACATTTGAAACTTTGTATTTGACATCTAGGCGTGAGCCATTGACGCCATTAAACCTTTCGGTTGTTTTTTCAAAGTATTTTGTAGGAATGATTCCTTCTTTAAAACAATTAGAATAAGCTCCTATTCAAACAGAACAGTTTGGTCCAAGACAAAATCATTATTAATAATAATCTTGGCTTAAACATAAAAATTTTGAATTGATATTTTTGAAATCAAGTTTAAAAATGGTTCAGAAAGATTATTGTCTTCTTCATTGGATGGTGTTTTATGTTGCCCTTCAGTTTGAGTTGCAAGTTGAATATCCTGTATTTGTGATATAGCAGTTGTATAGGTGTCTTGTTGAAGTTTGATAAGACTGATTTCAGTTTTGAGGTTATTTACCTCGTACTGAAGGTCTTGGAGAGTTGTTGGTCTAACAGAATGTTTGAACTTGTTTAAAACATTTGTTAAATCATATTTGTTGAAACGAATAGGAGGTTTAGAATTTGAAGAAGTCAGAGTTTGATTGAGAATTTCTCTTAGTTTGAATAAATATTCTCCTCTATCAGAATTTGGAAGTTTAGTAATGATATCAAGAAGTAAATCATGTTCCTTTGTGATAACATTAATTTCTGAAGAAGAGTTTTCTGGAAGATCTTCATTTTGAATTTGATTAAGATCTTCAGAAGAACTACTTTAAGATTCAGATTCAGAAGTTTCAATCAAAAGATTGTTTATTTGTTCAAGAAGATGTTCTTCAATACTCTTAATCTTTTTCAACTTTCGAGTTAAATGACAATATTTGGAAATATGACCCATTTTACCACATTTAAAATAGGTAACTTTTGTTTGTTTAGGAAAATCAACTTTTGGTTTTGAGCGAAATTCGTTTTCAAATCTACGAGGAGGTGTATTGGGCTTATATCTTTGGTAGACATGTTTTTTCTTTTTATGGTAAGGTTTGCGGTGAGGTTCAGATTGCTTACAAGGAGGACAGCCAAATTATTCACAGAAATTTCCTAATTCTTTCCTATTCGTGGCCTTTTCTTTTACAAGTTGACGTTGGATTTTATCATCTTGACAAATCTTAAGAGTAGTTCTTTGGATATAAGAGATCAATTGACCATATGTCAAGCGCTCATAAGGGATGTTGCCATCATTTTGGTTTCTAAATTTTTCTCTAACTTTATCATCTAAAGACTTGGGTAATCCAGCTAGGAATTTTTCTTTCCAAAATGGCTTATGAGCATTATCTCTAGTTAGTACTCTAGTAAAAAAAGTATCTCTATACCATCTGAAATCAGATAAGGTACTGCATTTAAGATTTGAAAGAAGTTCAGCCGACCTATCTTTCCAGATAGATGGATCTCCAACAAAATGTTTAATAATTGTAAAAAAGAAGAGTGTTTACTGAATCTGGAATGGGTTGGCTGTTTGAGGTAATGGGTGTTCCATCAGATTCAGTTTTAACAGATGTAAAAATGGTATTTTTGTCTTCAGGAGAAAGATAATTATCCCACCAACCTTTAAGTTGTCCAGTAAACCTGGAAACTATAAGATTGGTAATCATTTCATCTGAATAATCATGTTGAGTTTGGTATGCGGTACTTACCATGGACATTTGTTGAAGAGTTTGGAGAATGTTTGATTCACTTTGACCATCTATGTTCCATTCATAGATATTATCAGCATTAAAGGATTTAAAGTTTTGGTTTATTCGTTCTTCAACCAGAATGTCTGGAGGGCTAGCTCTATGGTAATAGAGTTTTGAAGCCTTTTTCCAGTATTGATGGATGATCTGGAGTTGCGACTCAAAAGGGTTAGAGTCTGTATCTCCAATTTGGGAATCCTTTTCAAAAGTCATAACATCTTTTGATTTGGTTGATGACGTTTGGGGTGTGTCTGGGACAGTCGTAGTTTGAAGTTGGCTAATTTATTGATGAACCTTTCTTAATAAATAAGATCTTTTAGTTTGAAAATCTGACTTAATTTTCGGGTTTATTTGAAAAGGTTTAAAAAGAGGTGTTTCAATTCTAGCTTCGACTTTTCTTGAAGAAACTGGTGTTTGAACAAAATAATCACCTAATACCTGAAGGTATTGGTTTGTATAATTGTTTTGTTCAACAATGTTCTTAATATCCGTTGGGTCAATAGGTTTTTCAATGTTTTTAAATTTGAAAGGTGCAGTCATAATTGGTTGGCGTTTGTCGTCAGCCAATTGTGGTACTTGCACTGGTTTTGGAAGAGGAAACTCAGAAGAAATAGTTTCACGTTCAGAAGTTTTCCATTGTTTCTTTGTCATATTGATGGTTTGTAAGAAAGGATATTCCAATTTTTGATCTTCTGCATAAGCATTAAGCCAATAAAAAATTGGAATATTTTCTTGTATTTTTTCAAGAAATCTGTAGAATTTTTCTTGAATTTCTTTTCTAGCAGATTTTTTGAAATTTTGTAGAAACCATTCTCTCTGAAGGGTATATTTCTCAGAGTAAAATTCCGTTTGCAAGGTTTGTTTGTCAATTTGGAAAACATTTTCTAAAATGTTTATGATAAAAGGTTCCCATGGTTCCCCAAGAGATGAATAGGTTGGAGACCCGATTGATTTCAAGTCATCATCCTTTGCATAACTTGTTTGTGGGATATTTAAAGAATTGTCAACTCCTTGAATTGAAACATTTGTGGTTGTTTGTGGGGTTACCGTAGGTGGTGCAGGTACATATATGACCGACGGTACCTTTGGTAGAGTTTGTTGGGGAGTTGATGTGTTGGGGGATGACATGTAGATGACAGATGGTGGTTTAGGTAGAGAAGAACAAGAATATCTTGAAGATTCATATCTAATAGACCTACAGTTTTCATATAATGAAGGCTCAGTTCTGGTAGCTTGACTACAAGATCTTCTTGGTCTATCAAAGGAGAGTTTTACAGTTCCATCTTATGTTTGAATGATTTTGCTTACCTGAGATATTGGTTTAGGAATAGGCTTTGTGGCCTTATCCATTGTCCAATCATCTGGTAATTCAACATCATCCCACATAATTGTTTTTAGAACGGACAAGTTTGCATTTTGTTCATCTGATAAAAAGACTATTGTTTGGCCATTATCAGGTGGTATTAGAACTAAGGAATTGGATGAGTTTAAGAGCTTATACTGTATCCTATATGTTAGGGTAGTCGGTATAGATCCTGGTTTTATTTTCAAATCGTTTAACTAAAGTTTGAGTTTAAGGACTTCAAGAACATGTTCATCCTTTAAGTCTACCATCCTATCTGGATAACAGTTAAAGTAGACAGGACCATTATGAAGTCCAAATTCTGCTGCTGTAAGCAGAGAATCCGAAAATTCATAATGGCTAGCATTCATGAGGCATACTAGTCCTGACACGTTTAGTCCTTTTCTTATTAGTAGTTTAATGGCAACTTGAACACTTCCGATGTGTAAAAAGTTGTAATCTTTCTTATGTTTGTCAATTCATTTTTGAGAAAGAAGGTAAAATTCTTCCTTTCTAGTTTGATAGGAATTGATTCTTCAACTGTTCTGATTATGCAATCAGATTTGGAGAACCACTTCTTATCTTGAGTTTGCATTTGATAAAGCGCGTTTAAAGCAATTAGAGGTAAAACCCAATCGTCTACGTTCTGGTATATATTTTCAAAAGAAATTTCTTCTTTGAAAATTTGCTTAGAAGTTGAAGACTTTGATTCCTCATTGTTTAGCGTAGAGTTGCTTAATGGAGTAGAAGAAGAGCTACTACTACTACGTTTGGAAGAAAAGGAACGGAGAAGGAAAGACATAATTTAAATTGACAGAATTTAAATGGCTAAAAGGAAAAGACGGAAATAAAAAGAGTGTAAGAAGTAAAGGACGGAATTAAAGAGCAGAATAATAAGGAAGTAAAGCTTAAAGAAAAGAAAATAGCAATAATTGTAAATCTCCCTTGCCTAAGTATCATCACCTTCTGGATCCATAGTGGTATAATAATTAAAAATGTATCAGTTTTTATGGATTAAAATATCTTGTTAAGAAATTTGTAAGATTTTTTAGATCCTACTCTAGCCAGACTTGTAGTATATAAAATCTTTATTTATCATACACTACTGTGTGGGGCACAAACGCCTACCTCAACACACGGGACTTATGGCAACCTCAACCCACGGATGGACTCATATATGATAAACAAGAACTATATACAAAGTGCTATCAAGTACAGACTTTTAAATCATACTAATCCGCTAACAAAAATTTTAATGCCATAAAAAATGATCCAGATCTAAGTATTATATCCCTACTTCACCTTTTAGCTCTGATACCAAGACGGGAGATTGTTTGATTTACAAACCAAGAAAGAAATTTAATTTTCCCATCGTTGACATCTCAAACTCCTCCTACGTTATCTCAGAAAATTTCTTGCACAAACTTTCTTTAGTAGCATCGAAAACTATATCATCAACGTATATTTGTACTATTACAATATAGTTTCGTTTTCATTTTGTAAAAAGTGTTGTATCTATTCTTCCTCTTACAAAACCTTGATCGATGAAAAATTTACTGAGTCTTTCGTACCATGCTTTAGGGGCTTGATTTAAACCGTATAATACTTTTCTTAGTTTGAAAGTATGGTCCGGCTTGGTTACATCTTTAAATCCTGGAGGTTGATCTACATATACTTCTTCTATGATATATCCATTTAAAAATGCACTTTTTACATCCATTTGATAGAGTTTGAATCCCTTAATGCATGCAAAGGCCAAGAGTACTCGTATAGCTTCCAATCTAGCCACTGGAGCATATGTTTCCTCATAATCAATACCTTCTTCCTAATTATAGCCTTTAACCACCAATCTTGCCTTGTTTCTAACAATGATTGTTGATTCATCAAGTTTGTTCTTGAATACCCATTTTGTGCCAATGATTGGATGATCCTTAGGCCGAGGCACTAAATCCCAAACTTGATTTCTTTCAAACTGATTAAGTTCTTCTTGCATTGCTATAACCTAATCATTGTCTGATAGGGCTTCATCAAAGTTAGAAGGTTTAATCTCAAAAATAAATGTTGAAAAACTAACCTCATTAAAGATTTCATTTCTAGTTTTGACTCCCTCACTTACATCTCCTATAACTTGTTCTAGAGGATGACGCTGTTGTATTTCCAGGCTCTAAGTTGTTCTAGTGGTTGTTCTTCTTCCTTAGTTTGGTCATTTTAGAGATTGTATGGCTTAGACTTAGGTTGGTCATTATCTTGATTTAATACTATTTCCTGCTCATCGTCAATAATCTTGTCAGAGGATTCAAATTCATCGAATACAACATGAATTGATTCTTCAACAACACAAGTTCATTATTGAAAACTTTATATGCTTTACTTCAGATAAAGTAGCCTAAGAATATTACTTCATCAGTTTTAGAATCAAACTTTCCTAGGTTATCTTTACTATTATTATGAATGAAACACTTCTAACCATATACTCGAGTAACCATGTAAAAGACTTCCAGTTGCTCTCGGCCTGCCAATGATACTCGAGTCTGTACTCGAGTTACTCTGTTTCAGGAAATGTGTTGCTCTCGGCATTTTCAACCCTGCCAATGTTACTCGAGGCGCTACTCGAGTAACTCACTGTGGTAAGCAAAACCTGAAGGTATTACTCGAATAACATGAAATGCTGTTCTCACACTTCACTTCAAGTCACTACTCGAGTATGCAGAGTTATTTAGAAGAAAAACTTCAAGTTACTACTCGAGTATGCAGAGTTAGTTGGAAGAGAACTTCAAGTCATTACCCAAGTAAGCTATGTAGAAAATTTATCTTTACTCGAGTAAGGACTCGAGTAACAAGGTAATCAAACTTGAAGTGCTCTCGGCCTTGAAATCCTGCCAACATTACTAGAGTGAAGCATCGAGTAACCTAAAGTTTATTTGAGGGTTTACTCGAGTTGCTACTAGAGTAACTTGTGTAGTAAAGTATGCCATACTCGAGTAAGTACCCGAGTAAACAGGTATTTCCAAAGGTTTGAAATTTTGTTTACTTCATGTACTACCCGAGTAATGTTATGTTTGCTTATTGACTTGCAGTTTATCAAAGTTTTCCCGATGATACTCGAGTATGTACTTGAGTAAACTTAAATGAATACTCGAGTAACTACTCGAGTATGCAAGTCCAGAAATTTAGAAATCATTTCAACGTTCATTAATTTGTTTCCTATATGATTAACCTTTCATTGTATTAGTATTCTTAGCATATCTGCAGATAAACAATGAAGAGATCTTACCAAATAAGGAAAGTCAAATGCAACGTTCAAATATCACCTACCGCCACCTACCGCAAACGGATATTTTCAAATACTGGAAAAGTCAACTGTGGCTGCGCACACTCTAACGGACATGAAGAAAAACATTCCAACAATCATTACCAACACATCTATATATATGGGAACCTCCAAACAGAGAAGAACAACAAGAACACACACACGAACGCATTATCAAGTTCATTACTCTGTTTTACATTATACTTGTAATTCTATGCTTCAGTAATTCTTATTCACTCTGTGAGAGAGATATTTCATTCAAACTCAATATTTGTTATTGAGGTAACTTAAGGTTGTGGAACCTTGAGTTGGGATTGGATTATAACTTGTAAGGGGGAGCGAGTGTCCAGGCGAAGGAACTTGCATGTACTGAGGTGCCAAGAACCCACTGAATCTTGGAAGTTATAGTGAAACTCTCAGAGAAGCTCTGAGGACTGGATGTAGGTCAAAGTGGTTGTGACCAAACCAGTATAACTCCCGGTGTACACTTCGGTGATATTTCTCCTTACTCTTTACTGCTTTATATTCACCGTTAAGGTTTATATTTGCAACGAAATTTTTAGTACTACCCAATTCACCCCCCTCTTGGGTGAAACGCTTGCTTTAACACCGCTTCCTTCCTTTATATAGTTCGTACGGTGTCTTTCCAAGTTTTGTTCTGATGTAGGCTCTGTTTGAAATGTAGCATGCTGTGCTTATTGCATCAGCCCAGAAAACTTGAGACATGTTCTTTTCATTTAGCATTGCTCTAGCCATTTAGTGAGTACTCTGTTCTTTCATTCCATGACTCCATTTTGTTGAGGTGTCCTTGGAGCAGAGAAATTGTAATCAATGCCATTAGTGTCACAGTATTCTCCAAAGGCTTGATTTTCAAATTCTCCACCTTGATCTGTCCTGATACCTGTAATGGACATACCTTTCTCACTTTGCACTTTCTTGGAAAAAACAATAAATTCACTGAAAGTTTCATCCTTTGATGATAAGAAATTAGTCTATGTAAATCTAGAGAAAATCATCAACAATGACTAGTGAATATAGATTGCCACCAAGACTTTTAACTCTTGTTGGTCTAACTAAATCAATATGCAGCAATTAAAGTGGTTTGTTGGTTGTGATCACATTTTTCAATTTGAAAGATGATTTAGTTTGTTTACCCTTTTGACATGCATCATAGATCAAATCATTTTTGAAATTTACTTTAGGTAATCCAATAACTAAATCCTTGTTAAGTAACTTGCCTAGTTGATGCATATTGACATAAGCTAATCTCTTATGCCATAGCCAACTTTCATCAACATTACTTAGAAAATAGTTTTTAGAAACATTTTTACTGATATCAAGAGTATAACAGTTATCTTTCCTTTTTGCTCTGAGCTTTGCTTTGATAATCTTCTTATCTAATTGTAAGTCTTTCTTGTTTACAATTAGACATTCCTCTGAGTCAAATATTACCCAGTTGTCTTTATCTGTACTTTGACTTACGCTCAGCAAATTGTGGCATAAACTTTTAATGTAAAATACGTCTTTGACTTGTATGCCTTTATCATTTTTTATTTCACTAATTCCTGCTATCTTTCTGGATTGATTTTCTTCAAATTTTACCTTTCTACCTTCTTTGGGTTGTAACGTGGTAAAACTTTTGAAATCACCAGTCATATGTCTGGAGCATCCACTGTCTATGCACCACTTGTTGTTTTTGGATGCTTTAAGACATATTTGCAATCAAATATGATTAAGTCTTAGGTACCCACATCTTTTTGGGTCCTTTTGGGTTAGTACATATTATTTTTTGAACATATGAACCTTTAGGTACCCATTTGTAGGTTTCTATTTTTCCTTTCTTTTTATGAATGCACGATGAAGTATAGTGACATTTTTTATTGCAAAAATTATAGTATGCAAAAGGATTTGATGTATGTATAGAATGCTGAAAATAACTCAAGTATGTCTTACCTCCTGCTTCTTTTTATCTAATTTTAGATCATATCCAATACCAAATCAGTCAGTTACAAATCATTGAGTTTTAATATTACATTTAGCATCTCACTACCTTTGGTGAATTTTTCAAGAGTTCTCGTGAGATTAGTGTTTTTCTTTTTCAATGAGGAACAATTTTCACAATCCTTTTCTAAAACATCTTTGAATTTTTCTTCAAGATTTTTGTTCTTCTTTTTGAAAACAACTAATTCTTTAACTACTTTGATGAATTCAGAATGTAAAGTATTATATTTAGAAAGTAATTCATCATATGTAGGATCAGAATCAATTACCTCTTCTTCTTCTATCTCTTCTTGAGCGACCAAACAAATATTGGCTACTTCCTCATCATCGCTATCTTGATCAGATGAACTATCTCCCCATATAGCGGATACAAAGGCTTTCTTCTTGTTATAGAACTTGTTGTTTCTCTTATCTTTATTCTTCTGAGCCATTTCTAGACATTCTGATTTGATATGTCCTGGTTTTCCACATTCATAACAGATAATGTGTTCTTTATTGCTTGTTCCTCCCTTTTGAAAATTTTTGAATCCTTGGCCTTTCATGTTAAATTTCCTAAATCGTTTTATCATCAGACCCATTTCATCATTGTTAATATCTTCATCATCTTCTTGGTTTCTTCTTTTGTTTTTAGTGCTAGGCTTTTCTTCTTCTTGTCACCAATCTCTTCAAGTTCACTTTTGAACTTTAATTTGCTTTCATACTCAGAGAGACTTTCGAATAAAGAAGCAATTGATCGTATTGATTCGCCTTTTGCTTCCTCTATCATAGTGACTTTGGCCTCCCACTCTTTAGAGAGTATATTTAGTATCTTTCTTACTTGGGTATGTTGATAATAGACTTTTCCAAGTGCTACAAGTTGATTAACAAGATGAGTATATCTAAGTTCAAATTCAGCTATTGACTCAATTGTCTTCATTTGAAGTACATCAAATTCAGTACCCAAAGTGTTGATCCAATTTTCCTTTATTTTTGAAGTTCCTTCCTGAGCTATTTCCAAGGCTTGCCATATTTCCTTGGCTGTTAGAAGTCTGCAAATCCTAAAGTACTCGTTTTGACTAAAAGCACTTTAATTATCAGAATTGCCTTATTGTTGAGAGTGATGAGTTTCTTGTCATTCTCATCGTACTTGGCTGGTGTCTTTGGAACTTTCTATGAATCTATAATCTTTACAGCTTCATAGTTTTCATTCTCAATCACCTCCCACAGTTTGTATTCTATAGCCATTATAAATACTCTCAACTTCACTTTCTAGAAAGAGAAGTGTTCGCCACTGAAACCCGGCGGTCTGGTGATAGAGGCTCCATCAGGAAGTTCTCCTTTACCCATACTTGCCACTGGATCCCTCTTAGGTTGTTATACCTGAACAAGAAGACCTATGCTCTGATACCAAATGTTAGTATAAGCGTTTCACCTAAGAGGGGGTGAATTAAGTGATCATAGACAATTTGTTTCATATATAAACATTGACTGGAAATTTAAATAAGTTAAAAGCTAGGAGAAATATCACCGAAGTGTACACTGAGATTTATACTAGTTTGGCCACAACCACTTTGACCTATGTCCAGTCTTCAGAACTTCTCTGAGAGTTTCACTATATCTTCTAAGATTCAGTAGGTTCTTGGCACCTCAGTACACAACAAGTTCCTTCACTGGACATACTCTCCCCCTTACACGTTGTAAACAAATCCCCAACTCAAGATTCCACAACCTTAAGTTGTCTTAATAACATATATTGAGTTTGTAATGAAAATATTGAGTTTGTAATGAAAATCTCTCTCACAAAGAAAATATATAATCACTGAAGTACAAAGAATGAATAGAAGAAACAGAGCACTAAGAATATGTTGATCGATGTATATTCGTATGTTCTCAGTAATATCTGTTCTATGTTGAATGTTCCCATATTTATAGATGAGTTGTGATAGCCGTTGGAACAATTTCAACTTTTCTGTTAGAGTCGTGTAGCTACGTTTGACCGTTCTTCGAATTTAAAAACTATCTATTGTGGTAGGTGAGCATTCAGACATTTCGTTTGACTTTTCTCTCAACACATGATCTCTTTATTGTTTTTCTGCAAATATACTCAGAATACTAACATAATGAAAGATTAATTATATAGAAAACAAATCTAGTGGTCACTCGAGTAATCTAGGGCCATCACTCGAGTGGTCACTCGAGTGATGCCTTCTAAATTAGGCAGAGAGAGAAGTCATTATTTCTGACTTGATCACTTGACTGGTTACTTGAGTGATGCATTGGTATCACTCGAGTGATCCCTTTTAAAACTTGGTAGAGACTTCACTGCCTTATTTCTTACTTGGTTACTCAAGTGATCCCTTGGTCATCACTCGAGTGGTCCCTTAAGTGACACCATGCAAATCTTAGCAGAGAGCTTTTGGAACTTTTTGGCACATATTACTCGAGTGGTCACTCGAGTGATGAAGGATCATCACTCGAGTGATCACTCGAGTGATCCCTTCAAAAATCTACTAGTGAAGCTTTCTCTTGTTCAATAACTTCTTATTCTTCTTCATTACTCGAGTGCCCACTCGGGTGATGGCTTTCCCTGCCACCAAGCACTTTATTCCTTTGTTCAAAAACTCTTTTGTCTATTTATCAAAACCTTTTGTAAGTTCATTTCCAATCTTTGTTATCATCAAAACTTATGGGATCTAACAAAAGTGACATTTCTCCCAATTGAGAATCAAATTGGTTTCTTCATACCTTTTAATGATTGCATCCAAATTATCCAAGACATAATCAAAAGTGAACCAAAAATAGAGAAATTGTCCATAAAAACTTCAATGGTCTTTTTCACTCATAATGGACATTATGCACCTTTGAAATATGGCTGGAGTATTACAAAGTCCAAATAGCATTCTTCTGAATGTGAATATACCATAAGGACAAGTAAAAGTGGTATTTTCTTGGTTTTCTAGGGTTAGAGCAATCTAATTGTATCCTAAGTAACCATCAAGGTAACAGAAGAAAACCTGGCCAGCTAGCTTGTCAAGCATCTATCAATGAATGGCAACGGAAAGTGATCCTTCCTTATAGCAGAGTTAAGTTTTTGGTAGTCCATACACACCCACCATCCAGTTACCATAAGAGTAGGAATTAGTTCATTTTGGGTGTTAGCCACTACAGTCATGCGACCTTTCTTAGGGACACATTGAACTGGGCTCACCCATGAACTATCAAAAATAGGATACATAATATTAGTTGAAAGCCATTTGAGAATTTTCTTCTTGATTACTTCCCTTATAATTGGATTTCGGCACCTCTGATACTCAATGGAGGTTTTGTGGTCATCCTCTAATAGATTCTTGTGCATGCAAATAGAAGGGCTTATTCCCTTGATATCGGTAATAGTCTACCCAATGGCATGCTTGTGCTCTCTTAAAACTCTTAGTAGCTCCTCTTCTTGCAAATCAGAGACGATAGAATAGATAATCACTGGTAGAATGTTAGAATTCCCAAGATAAGCATACTTGAGATGAGGAGGTAATGGCTTCAACTCTAAAACTAGAGGAACTTCAATAGAAGGCTTCAATGGAGTATTTAATGCATCAGACATCTCAAGTGGTTCAAAAGTCCTCAATCTTGAATGAGGAAATGATTCCAAATGAAAGAACTCTTCAACAGTATCTTCATCAAATTCCTCAAAGTTTTACTTACCAATCAAGAATGCCTCTAATGGGTTTTGGTCATGGAGGCATATGATTCTTGAGGGATAACTGAATCTAATATATCAACAAAAGAACATTAAGTTGAATCATCAGGAAACTTCAAACTTTTGACATATTGAATATCATTTTTTCATCATCAACACTTAAAAGTGATCTCACCCTTCTCTACATTAATGAGAGTCCTTGTAGTGGCTAAGAATAGATGACCAAGGATAAGGGTAATTTTCTAGTCAACTTCACAATCAAGCACAACAAAGTCTTCCGGTAAGATAAATTGTCTACTTTAACTAGGACATCTTCAATGATTCCTCTAGGTTTAGAAATACTATGGTCCGTAAAGAGAAGGGTCACCGTAATGGGCCTTGGCTCTTCTAAACCCAATTGGTTGAAAACAGTAAGAGGCATCAAATTAATATTTACACTAAAGTCACAAAGAGCTTTACCATTGAAATTAGTCCAAATGTTACAGGGCATGTAGAAGCTTCCTAAATCCTTAAGCTTAGTTTGCAAGTTTCTTTGAATAATCGCACTATACTCTTTGGTTAATGCCACAATTTCAAACTCATTGAATTGTCGCTTCTTGGACAAAACATCTTTAAGGAATTGAGCATATTTAGGCATTCTCTCCAAAGCTTCGACAAAAAGAATGTTCACATGAAGTTGCTTGAACATGTTCACAAACTTTTTGAATGAATCATTTTCCTCTTTTTTCTTGAATCTTTGAGATAAAAGGTAGTGGTGGCATGATAGGGGGTGATTGTCTTTCTCTTTTTCTCATCTTTCTCTTCTTAGAGTCATCCTCTTCCACTACAATTTCTTCATCCACTTCTTCATCATCAACTTCAACAATTACTTGATGATATTCTTTGGACTAGGCTTATTCGAGCTAGACACATCCAATAGTACTTTGGCACTTCTCAAATTAATGGCATTGTATTCCTCTTTTCCATTTCGTTTTGGATTGGGAATGGTATCACTAGGAAGACTCTTTCTTAACATAGCATTCACTTGTGATGCTAGTTACCCCATTTCCACTTTAAGATTTTTAATAACTGTTTCCTGGAGAGAGAAAGTAGCCTTATTTTTAGCCCTTGAAGATTCTATATTAGTCAAAATTTGAGCTAGCATCTTGTCCATTTTACATTCTTCTTCCTTAATTGGAATTTTCCTTGATGGCATTTGAAAGCCAGGTAGAGGAATAGGCTTAGTACTCGATATAGATACATGTGTTAGATGCAAGATGTTACCTTGACTCTAAGAGAAATTAGGATAAGCTCTCCAAGTATGATTGTAGGATTGTGAGTAGGGATTGCCTTGAGGATGTTGGAATTTGCCCATGTAGTTGACAGATTTAGTCTCCAAGTAAAGAGGACAATGGTCGGTCATGTAGACATCATTGCATTGATCACACATAATTGGTGTGGCATGAACAGAATGCATACTTTGAGAATTACTCTTTTGTATTTAAGATTCTAACACATCAAAACACTTATTCAAAGTTGATAAGATAATTGCAATTTGTGGTGAAGAGTTTTCTCTTGTAGTAGGTATGGCTTGGGTAGTCCTCCTATCATTGCCTTGAGTATTGCTTGCAGATAGTTGATCCAAAAGCCTAAGCACCTCATTAACAGGAACATTCCGGTGTCTTCCATTGGTCATAGAATCAACCATTGCCTTAGATTGAGGATTAAGGCGAGTACAAAAAATTTCAACTATAACACATTTGTCCACCTCATGATTAAGGCATTGTTTCATCAACATCTTGTATCTCTCCCAAGTGACATAAAGATGCTCATTTGGATGTTGTCTAAAGCTTAGAAATTCATCCCTAACTTCCACAAATTTGTCATTAGAAAGGAACCAAGTTCTAAACTTAGCCTCAAGATCATCCCAAGAGTTGATAGATCCTTCCAGTAGATTATTGAACTAATCCTTAGCCTTCCCTTGTAGAGAAGAGGGAATAACCAAAGCCTCAAAACATCTTAAGGAACTCCATTTTGCTTGAAAGAATCACACACTTCTAAGAAGTACATCAATTGTTTGTTGGCATCTTCATTGCAAAGACTATGGAACATTCCATGCATTTAAAGCATTTTTGTTATAACCGGCTTGATCTCAAAAGTATGTGCTTGCATTTCTGGCATGTGAATGCAAGATTAAGTACCCTGCATATTCCGGCTAGTAAAGTCCTTGATAGTAGCTCAATCATATTCATCGCTTGCCATAGTTCTAGATTCAATTTAGTCTCCTCGTCAGTGCGAGGCACTCTATCAAGTATCACTACCAAACCGTCCCGATGCAAGTATTGCATACACTAAAATGGTACCAACAAGAAGAAAAAAAAGCAAGCAAGTACCAAACTAAAACAAAAATCAATAAAGAAAATAGAAGAAAACTTGTATACCTAACTAAAAGCTCAAGCAAAATTTACTATCACAAGCCTATGGTTGACCAAAGGATTTGTTAAAACAATCCCTGGAAATGGCACCAAAAACTTGTTCTCGCCGCAAGTGCACGGGTCTTGCCAAGTAATAAAGTGATAAGTCAAGTATCATTCCCACAAGGATTTTTTTAACAAATTAATCAAGCAATAGATTTAGCGAATTCAATAAAGTTGAGCCAAAACATGTTTTTTATGTGAAACGAGAACTTTGAAAAACTATTTCTAAGGCTAAAAATTACTAAATGAAAATGATTCTTGGAATTCAAATCTTAGATGAAGCCTAGGATTATTATACCATTTGTACTTCATAAAACTTGATAAATTTCCTCCCCAATAGTGCTTTCAATGAATATATGTGTTAGTATAAGATTCAAAAGCATTTAATTAAGCTTTCTCAAGTCAAAACCAAATTTATATCCTTAATTGACATGCACAATCTCTTGCTACAATTAAGTGAAAATATTCATTAAGAGACAAACTTAATTTGACAATGCTAGGCTAGTAACTATATCTCTATGTTACTAACAAATCATTCATTTAATCCCTCAACTTCAAGTCTAGCATAATTTTACCTAAGTTCTACAATTAAATTAACTTTCTCAACCTTAATTTAATTGAAAAAATCATTCCAAGAGATGGCCAGTCACAAAGAAACATTAGGCACAAGATAAAATCAACACATATATATCATTAGATACTAAAAGAGAGGAGGATTCAAGTTTTAATCCATACAAAAGCTTCAAAATAATCCTAGAATGAAAATTTTAGCTGCTCATGTTCAACTCAGAGCCACAAATACACAAAATAGCTATAGCCATTTCAGAAAAATAGAGAAGAAAGGGAAAGGAATTAGCAAAACCCAAGGGAAATGGCTTGAGTCTCCTTAAATCTTCAATTTCCACTTGAATCTCCTTGAACAACACCAATTTCTAGCTTGGAAATGGTCCCAAGCAGCCTCTCAAGTGCCTAAGAAGTGATGAATCCTCCTTTGACTCATGGATTTAGTGTTTTAAAGCCCTAAAATTTGTTCTATCCTCAAAATGCATAGCCTCAGTTATGGCCATTGGTTGCAACCAAAGAGACCTTGGCTGCGACCAAACACCTTTTATCATACCTTTGGTTGCGGCCAAAAGAGATCTTGGCTATGGCCAAGAACCTTTTTGCTATCTTCTGGCTATGGCCAGAGGGTTCCTTGACTCAACCCAAAAGTTTCTGGATGTCTTCTGGCTATGGCCAAAGGATGTTTTGGCTGAGGCCAAAGCTTCTCTTCATCTCCTCTTGCTTTTCTATAGTGTATTGACTTTCTAAACTCCTCTCCAACTTCTTAGTCATTGAGTTGTGCTTCCAATAGCTCCATATGTGGATCAAATGCTAGCCTATCAACACAAGAAAGTCTATAAAAGTCAGAGGTTGATGAAATATAGTCAAATATTCACATTAAACCAAAGAATTATGTCCTTTTATCCCAAATATTAACTAGGCATATTTCCTTTGCAGATGTATCCCCAAATATCTGTGAATTCACCAAAATGTGTGAGAAATTAAAGGTAAATGTGCCGCCGCAATGACATGAATTTCATGAGGCTAACACATTCTTAAGGCTTTTAGTTATCATCAAGAAAAATGTTTACAAATTTAATCCTATGTGTACATCATCCTACCAAAACTTTTTATTAAACAAGGTTTAGTTGAGATTATGTGGGCTATTTATGACCAGAATATATCTCACAACTCAGAGAATATTCACAAAAGTATTTAAAAATTAACCGTTAAAATGATTTTCATATCCAGAATAAAATCCAAACCTCACATTCCTATAATAATATTACAAAAATAAAATATGCATAAGGATATATACATACACATATATGTATGTATTTGCTGTGCCATGTGAAATGGAGTATGACTTTGAGGTCTATTCACAAGTCAAGCACTACATGCTCCTATGAATTAAGGAGACTTTCTTATTAAGTGTTTTGTCAATTTGATTGTGACTTTTTAATAACATTCTTGTGGGGAGATAGAGTCTTAGGCCAAGCAGACTTGACCAAAAATTAAATAATGTGATGATAAACAAAACAAAAAAATAAATAAAAAGACTACACAAATTTCTTGCTCTTTTATGCATCAACTTCTTCTAGAGGGAAGCTTTAATCGTTATATATTTTTTTTCATTATTAATTGTTCATTTTGTGATTTTATTTTATTTTATAGGTCAAACCATGTTCTCATCACGAGTTAAAATGTATATATTTTTTCACTCTTTTATCTTTGATGAAATTAAATACGATTTTATCTCTATTTTTTTATAATAATATTGTATATATGGTAAAAAAAATATCTATATTATCACTTTTATTTTATATTGATTTTCTCAAATTTTCCGATATATAGCACCTACTACACTGGTACAAAATTTCCTTTTTAGACCGCCATATTTAGACCGGTTATAGCGGATAAGGTCTAAAAAATTTGACCGGTGGCAGTTTTGTAATTATATAGAATTTCTAAGACCGGTTCTCAAAAAAACCGGTCTTAAAAAAATTATTTAGACTGGTTATAAATAAAACCGGTCTAAAAATATCAAAATATTTAAAAAATTAAAAATTTTAAACTTTTAAGACCGGTTATTAGTAATAACCGGTCTTAAATATCAAACATTTAAGACCGGTTTTAATAAAAACCGGTCTTAAATATGAAAAATTTAAGTATCCGCAATCGATTTTTCGCTGTAATCCCTTCTACTCATCTGTATGTTTGACTACCAAAAAAAGGCCCTATTTGTTTTTTTTTTAAAATATCACTTTTAAGACCGGTTATTTTAACAACCGTTCTTAAAAAGTCTTGAAAAAAAAGTTTTTAGACCATTTTTTAAACAACCGGTCTAACAAGTCTGGACTTTTTAGACCTGGTCTTCGATAAACCGGTCTAAAAAAGTTATTTTTCAAACCGGTTTCGTTAACCGGTCTAAAAATTAGCAGACTTTTAAGACCGGCTGTATCAAGACCGGATCCAAAACCGGTCTAAAATGTCGTTTTTAACCGGTCTTAAAAGTGATTTTTCCACTAGTACTAGTGGAGCACATCTAACAATTCAAATCCATTTTAAAGTTGTTGCTTGCCAACTTTATTGTGATGGCAACTTATTATAAGTCTTCGGTATCCAGGTCAATTATTTGATCATGTTAAAAATCTATGCTAAAGGAAGACCCTTTGGACTTTGTGTTTCTTATCATCATTATTCTTAAGGAAAGTTTCACAAGTTTTTATCAATTTGATGATTGTGACTTTTAGGTCTACTTACCACTCCCAAGTCAAGCACCATCTTCTCTAGGTTTACCATTTGATAACGCTCTTGTGGTGGTATAGTCTTAGGCCAACCAGACTTGACCATCAATGAAATAATGCAGTGATAACCAAAAAAATTAAAGGTCACACAATTTTCTTGCTCTTTTAATTTCTCGCTTTATTTTGTTTTGTTTTATTTTATATGCTAGACCATCTTCTCATCACAAGTTAAAATGTATGTTTTTTAAAAAAAAAAAGTAAAATGAAGATAATTTTATCTGTATGTTTTTATTAACAATATAATCTTGCATACATGGTAAAAAAATTATCTACATTATCACTTTTATTTTATTTTGATTTTCTCAGATTCTCCCATATGTAGCACCTATTAGTGGAGCACTTCTAACAATTCAAATCCATCAAATAATGGGGTATTTCAAAGTTGTTTCTTGCCACTCAGTGGACGCATATTCCTGACAATTTATTGGTGATTAAGTTGGAATTGTACTAGTAATGTTAATGTTTTCCCGTAGTAAGTGTCAAATCCGTTCCTTCGATTACACTCCATTGGTCCTGGCTTCGTTAGTAATTGCGTGTTCCGCACTCCTTAGTCCACATATTTAGATGAAGAAGAAAATAATGTATCAATCAATCAAATGCGTATTATTTTGTTTTTTAAAATGATAATCACAGTCCAATAGCCACCCATTAGTGGACCTGTACTTTTTTTCCCCCTAAGCATATGTATTCTTCTATTGAAGACAATTCTGCTTGAGGCATTATCAGGCACTAAATGTGAGCACCTCTTCCAACGGGGATGTGAACCTTAGTTAACCACGTTATAAGAAACTAGCCTTTTCCGCTAGACCCAACCCTCATTGGTTAGTGGAGCTATACTTTTAACAGTAGCAATTCATGTCCATCACGGGGCATTATGAAGTTGTTTCTTGCCAAATTGGTTGTGACTTTCAGGTCTACACTATAATTATGTCAATCTACTAATTTTATTTAGAAATGTATGTATAGAGAATAGTAATTTGGAATTGCTGTGCAATGCACACAGACGAACGTGATAACAAGTGGTGATTACTTTGGAATTGTAATAGTAAATTGATAAGGTTTGTGTATGGTATAGTGGTGATGATGATGATCATGATGACCCATTTTTTACAATATAAACAAATTTCAGTGCAATTATTCGTGTTCTATGATAGAGATAATAGGAATATTTGTAGGCAACTTTAAGAAAAACAGTCTAAAAGAATTAATTCAAGTATAATATGCTACAAAAATATAAGTTAAAATGTTAAACACTATGATTAATGATATTACTAAATATTTTGAGATCTAATAACATTTTGACATGCCTGCCAGGATTTACTAAAGATTCTTCTCGCAAACATACTATCTTCTAGGGTTGATTTATAGCCTACCAAACTTAACCGCAAATGAAATAATGAAATCTATCTGAATTATAGTTCTTCCTTTTTTACATCATCTTCTTTTTTGGTACAATTTTTATGATTAATAGAGTTCAATTTTAAGTTTTCCCCTTTTTTTTTTTCAAGCTAAGGGTTATGCAAAGTCCATCTAAATTTAAGAAAATTAGTTTATGTATAATGTTTTTACATCCTTCATGACATTGTCCTTTGAATAAGGATGATATATTATCTTGCAACAGCAGCCACTTGAGAGCAACATGAGTGGGGGTATTTTTTATCTATATTTTTTTATTAACAATCTGCATATGTGGTAAAAAACAATATATCTATATTATCCAAGGTAATTAAACTCGGACCGGTCAGTGAACCGGTCGGGATACTAGGTCAAGGGTCAGTGAGTCAGAACGGAGTCAAACCAGAGCTAAACTGAGATCAAACCGGTGAGAAATGGAATATTTTAGGCTTATAGTATGAAATTCTAAAGGAAATTTTTTTTAAAAAAAAAGATCTTAAAAAAATAAAAAACTTGACCCGGACCGGACCGGTTTAGTGGCCGGGTCACTGGTTTCCTGTCCGGTTCGGCTGGTCCGGTCCGGGTTAGATAACCTGTTAGTTGAGGTCACTCAAAATCACGGCCATGGCAAAACAGCATCTCCAGAATCACGGCCATGGCAAAACAGCATCTCCAGAATCAGCATCTCCAAAAGCCTAATCAGTTTTCCTTCCTTATTTGTGATTATATTTACTATTTTATTAAAAGATAAAAATAATTATTTCCCCATCTGTCACCTACACGGTAGCTGTTAAATAGTAGTTGAGATTTCATCAAAGAGAATATATGAGTTGGATTAGGGCCAATTTAGTGTTTGTACTTTTATATTTTGGTTTTTGGTCTTTGGTCCTTAATAATTACAATATTTAAGATTCTCCTTGACAAATATCATTCAGTGTCGGTCCTTCCCTCTAATATTCCCAATTAAATAATACAGTGATAATATTGTCCTCAAACTCAAAGTGGTAGCCGAAGAAATTGAAGACCATAGAATTTTTTCTTTTTAATATTGAGAATGTGTTCGCTCAGTTAAATTATACAGTCAGTGCTTTGAATGAGCTATAAGCTTATAAAATTAAACATATTATTGATCAAATTAACCACGCACATGTAATGAGAATGAGTGAGAACCCAAAACCAAGATTTCTTTCGTCAATTTAGATTTTTTTTTTTTGGCCAGCGGAATTTAGATTTCAATGCCAGTAAATTATAGTGAAGCATTTTATTTATTCATGGTAGCAAAGCAATCCAATAATGTTCTGTGGGGTTACTCTTTATAGCCTACTAGATCCCACCATGAATAAAATAATACGATGAAAATGTGGTCCCAGAACCGGAATTGTTCAACACGGGATGAAATTAAGTGACGAAGCTTCTTTTCATTAACATATATTTTGGGTTATTTCATCCGCACAAGACTTGACCATAAATAGAATATATCTTCAAATATATTATATCTTTAAATATAATACAACGACTGACTTAATTTCGGACCGGAGAAGCACAAAACGACGTGTGCTTTAATTGCTGGATGCACAAGGCTTGAAATTTTGGCAAGTCTGATATGCTCCTCATGGGAAAACCTTCTTTCTTTGTTTTCCTGCTCTTACTTCATTGCTCTATGGTTTCCTTAGCTTGGACTGATACAAACATCAGTACTGATAAATCTGCACTTCTTGCCCTTAAATCTCATATCACTTCGGATCCATACGATTTCTTAGCTGATTGGTCTGTCTCTTCTTCTTCATGCAATTGGACTGGTGTCACATGCAATACTCGTCATGGAAGGGTCCATTCCTTGAATCTTGGCGGTATGGGTCTTAAGGGCACCATGTCTCCACAACTAGGAAATCTCTCATTCCTTGTTGAACTTGATCTTAGCGACAACAATTTTTATGGTCAAATACCAAAAGAGTTAGTTCAATTGCGTAGATTGAAACTATTTAACTTGAGCTACAATGACTTTCATGGGCAAATTCCAGCAGCGATAGGAGATTTATCTATGCTTGAGTACTTGAGTTTTCAAAATAACAATCTTAATGGATTTTTTCCACTATCTCTATTCAGTCTATCAAGGTTGGAGACTTTAGATCTGAAATTCAATTTCATTGAAGGAACCATTCCGTTAGATGTGGGCAGACTTGAGCGATTGAAGAATTTACAACTTAGCCATAACAAACTTTCAGGATTCATTCCCCAGACCATTTCCAACTTATCTTCGCTTGAGTTATTGAGTTTGTCTTATAACAGTTTGTCAGGTATGTTTTGGATTATTTTCAACATTTACATTCATCTTTGTTCTAAACTAGTGTGATTGGTTAGAAGGATCTTATCCTCGAGGAATATGAATTTGTCTCCATTGTATTTTATTTGTTTATTTTTGGAACTTTTATGAATTTTCTTCTTTAATTTTTGTCATATTTTTCTACTCTTTTTCAAAGGAAAAAACATTCATCATATAAATTTGAAACAAATTATGTAGCCACACCATGGGAGAAAAATTACTGTTATAATATTAATTAGTCCAAGTGGATCTAAAGGCTCATCATCAGTCTTTGAAAATAAATGTTTATTATTCTGTCATTAAAAACTTTTTGAAGGGTTTTTCAAAGGAAAAAAACTTAGCTCAAGTTTATTATATCCATTATATCAAGTTCTCCAATCACACATGAACATGTGTTCTATTTATTTCATGTGGATTTATAGTTAATTGATAATATTTTAAAAATATGATACATAGTCATGTGATTGGATGACTTAAGATAATGGATATAAGAAATTTGTATTGTCCTTTTTCATATTGAATAAACCTTACAAACAACATGTCCCGAACGTTTAATTTTGATTTGGACAATCTACATTATATTTTAATTTCATTATTTGTTAGTAATTATTATTTTAAAACAGTTTGTAGAGTCAACAAAAAGATTGTTTCCAGGAGCCCCCCAAGAAACATGTGTTTTGATAGGAATGATGAAAAGGAAGGGCCAATTGGATTTCATTTTGTCTCTTAGATTTAATCATATCAAAATTTCTCAACCAAACACAACCCGTTGACTTAATCTATGGTTATTAGCCCACCCGAATTAAAAGGGTTATACCTTTTATTGCGTTTTATCATTTACTAATATATGCGTCATTTCTTTAAAAATGTGCAAGAGTCTTATTACATGTGTTTTTATGGAATATTAATTTTTCTCATGTATCTAATAACGTGTGACACGTAACAAATGGTTACTGACATTATTTTCTTTCCCACCCCCTTAATAT
Organism: Inga oerstediana; assembly: GCA_963210345.1. Lineage (NCBI taxonomy): Eukaryota > Viridiplantae > Streptophyta > Magnoliopsida > Fabales > Fabaceae > Inga > Inga oerstediana. The sequence continues at coordinate 69,274,470 of OY723400.1, read as the reverse complement.
TTGAAGGAGGCGTCCCAAATGAGATTGACGATCTTTCACAACTAAAGCTATTGTGTATATTATTCTGTCAATAAAAACATTTTGAAGGGTTTTTTCATAGGAAAAAAACTTAGCTCAAGTTCATTATATCCATTATATCAAGATTTCCAATTACACATGGACATGTGTCCAATTTATTTCATGTGGATATATAATTAAATAATAATATTTTAAAAATATAATACATGGTCATATGTGATTAGAGGACTTGGCATAATGGATATAAGAAACTTGTATTGTCCTTTTTCATATTGAATAATCCTTACGAACATGTCCGAAATGTATAATTTTGATTTGGACAATCTACATTATATTTTAATTTCATTATTTATTAGTAATTTTTATTTTTAAAAAGTGTGTAGAGTCAACAAAAAGATTTTTTTTTTCTAGGAGTCTCCCAAGAAATATGTGTTTTGATAGGAATGATGAAAAGGAAGGGTCAATTGGATTTCAATTTGTCTCTTAGATTTAATCATCTTGAATCCATCAAAATTTCTCAACCAAACCCAACCAGTTGATTTAATCAATGGTTATTAGACCACCCGAATTAAAAGGGTTATACCTTTTATTGTGTTTTATTAAAAAATGTACGTGCAAGTCTTATTACACGTGTTTCTATAGAATATTAATTTATCTCATGTACCTAATAACTTGTGACAAGTAACAAATTGTTATTGACATTAGTTTCTTTTCCACCGCTTAATATTTGAAGGAGGCAACCCAAATGAAATTGGTGATCTTTCACAACTGAAGATATTGTATCTTGGAGTAAATCAACTCTCTGGTTCTATACCATCTTCATTATTTAACAATTCAGTGCTACAAGATATTGATCTTAGTCAAAATCAATTATCTGGTAGTCTATCAAAAATGTGTGTTTCGGGCTTCCAAAACTTGAATTATTTTATATGAATGGAAATAATTTGTCTGGAGAAATACCCTCTATTTCGCATCAATGCAAAGAATTAGCAGAATTACAATTGGGTGATAACAAATTCAAAGGAGGAAAAATGCCAAGTGAGATTAGAAATTTGACCAAACTCCAGCGCCTATCTCTTAAGAACAGCAACTTGCAGGGTAAGAATTTTAATTTTATAAGTGTCTTAAATTCTATTCCACTATTTGGTAAGGCATTAGTGAATAATGATTTTATTATATTACTTTTTAAAGATATAGAACACGGTGCTTTATTTTAAACCCAAAGTGAATATGAATAAAATGGCAATATTTTCTGAATCATTAAAGAAAATAACCTGATAAAAGGGCCCCTTACAACACTACTTAGAGTCAGATTTGATTCAAAGGATAGAGTATGACTTTTACCATTGATATATCTATCAGAGCAATCATTTGTATTTAGCTATTTATATTTAGGGATATGATATTTTTAAATCTGAATAATATTTTTATTCACATATTTAGTTTAGCTTCCCAAAGTTTAGAAAAAAACTTCAAATATTGAAAACAAATATAAAATACCAAACACTCGAATTAATCTTTATTTGAAATTTTTTAAAGTAATAACGAGAGAAGTCATTTTTCAATTTGGAAAGATTTTGCATGCCTTTGACTTTAGTTTGGGACTGGAGAAATATAAAATGACGTGTTTGTTTGTAAACAAAATGAGATTTTTTTTTCGCCATTTCATTCATTCATTCATAAGAGATTAATGAACAATGATTTTGCTAGATTACTTGTAATCCCAAAATGAATATGAATAAAATAGTATATTTTTCAGAATCTATGAGTTCGATGTGGCATAATAATTTTATAGATGAAAACATCTCCATGTGTGTGGATGGGTGGGTGTGTTAAGACTGCTTTTTTTTTTAAAAAAATAAATCCTTTTTACCTTATGAAATAGAAATAAATTTGAAATGAAATTTTTCTTCCCATAATTTAGTTGGAATTTGCATATGTATAATTTTCACACCTGTGACCATAAGTTGCTTGAAAATTCTTCCCAAAAAATGAAAAAAAAAAATTAAACATTAAAAAAATATGGGAGCCAATTGGAAAATAAACAACCTGATAAGTATGATGATAAAAAAGGACTAGTTGGGATTTCAATGTTTCTTTCTACACTTTTATTTTTCATCCTTTCCTCTGTTTTCTTTTCAGTGGCAAGTTTTTTTTTTTTTTAAATTATCGACAATCTCACATGCAACATAAAAAAATTCCTTGCATGGAAAATAATTTATATATATCATTTAAGGGCAGTGGCCTTTTTGAAATAATTTAAGGCGATAATTTAATCCTCTGAAATGATTCAGAATTAATAATCTAAGCAGCATTATTCAATTTCGAATTGAGTTTGAACGCCTTGAGTTTGATTTGGAATTGGACAACACTTGCAAATTTTAATCTTCATTTTTAGAAACGGATCTAAAGACTCATTATCAGTCCTTAAAATAAATGTTTATTATTATTTCTATATTGTTAAAAAAATTTTAAAGGATTTTTTTTTTTCCAAAATTACTAAGCCATACAGACATGTTTGGAACATTTAATTTTAATTTGGTTATTTATTATTAATTTATATTTTTTTAAAATATTATAGTTAACAAAACTAATTTTTCTGGGTGTCTTCCAACAAATATATGTGTTTTACCATGAATAGGCTATTCCTTTTTTACAACAAGCGCAGTTGTATTTTATCATTTATAATATATTTGTGTTATTATTTCTAAAAAATGTGCAATTTGTGCCATATATGTTTACAAAAATAAAAATTTGTTTTATTAAAAAAAATACAAATTTGTATCATGTACATAATAATTTATTATGGATAAAAGTTATTACTGACATTACTCTCTTTTTTCCACATATTTGAAGGAGATATTTCAAATGAGATTGGCAAACGTTTACAACTAAAAACATTGTACTGTATCTTGAAAATAATTAACTTGTCGTTCATATACCTTTTTCGATATTTAATAGTTCAGTTTACAATAAATTAATGTTGGAATAAATATATCATCTAGTAGTCTCCCAACAAATGTGTGTTTTGAGTAACGTTGTAACTATTTGGTGTGGCAATTTTTATGTACTACACTTTATATATAGTTTTGCTAGTTCTTTCTAGCCTCTTATTTTTCTTTTTCCCCTGTATTCTATCTACAATACAACTTCTTTACAAATATTTCATTTATTATTTATGCTTATTTGATATTTCTTGCAAATTTTTTAACTAAAATGCTTTAAACTTCTACGTAAGGAAAAGTTATGCTCCTACACCTCCATACAAGGCTTTTTTGTTATTATAAAAATTAAAAATTTAGTTTTTTTGCCAATAATGAATTCATCATTTTGTTTTTGAAGTTAGAGCATTGTCAATATTTAATTAATTTAATGCAAAATATAAATAATTTGATTGTTCAAAATTGATTCCATAATCTCAATTCAGCATTCCTTCTTTAGAAAGGAATTTTAATGCATGTTGAATTGGTAATTGATTTAATCTATGACAATTGGCCCACCCAAATGAGATTCGTACGTAATCTTTCACAACTAAAGATGTTCTATACCATCTTCATTATTTAAAAATTCAGTGTTGCAAGAGATTGATCTTGGAATAAATCATTATTATCTTCAACTCTATATTTTTTCTCTACCCTTTCCCTGATTAATTTTTTTTCAATATTTTTAATCATTTCTTTCTTATTTCACAAATTTATAAAATCCTGTTAGATAATTATTCAACAATTACAACATAAAACATTTATCTCATTAGCTATATAACTATTAAAAGTTAGGCCATTTGATGGTTAGAATATATTTGATTTCTCCCTTTTTAATATTTATGTATGGATTCATCAGCATAAAACAAATATTCAAGTTTTTTTATATAGTATATATATGTAAATTATATGCAAATGATATCACCTACTAAAGTCTATAATGAATTCATAGCCAGATTTCAAAGTTAGAGCCTTGTGAATAATAAATAGCTTTAATGCAAAATATAAATAACTTGGTTGTTCATTTTATATATATTGGTGAAATTAGTTCCATAATCTCTCTTTAGCATATCTTTTTTAAAAGAGTTTTAATTTCCAATTGGTAATTGATATTATATTGGAAGAGTCCCTTTTAAATTAAGTTCCAACAAAAGTTAAATAATAGTCTATTAATTTTATGCCTCTAATTAACGAAATTCCATGTATTACTTATACCATTGTGTGTGAATTAAGGAAATTCCTAGACTTACTATTCCAACAAACAAAAATTCTGTATTTTTTTCATAGGTGGAATTCCTTCATTCCTTTAGAAGATGCCCTCTTTGAGCGATACCAACAAACAAAAAATTGTTACTGACAATATTTTCTTTCTGGCCCTCTTAATATTTGAAGGAGGCATCCCAAATGAAATTGGTGATCTTTCACAACTGAAGATATTGTCTCTAGGAGTAAATCAACTCACTGGTTCTATACCATCTTTATTATTTAACAATTCACAGCTACAACGGATTGACCTTGGAAGAAATCAATTATCTGGTAGTCTTCTAACAAATGTGTGTTTTGGGCTTCCAAAACTTGAAGTATTTTATGTGGATGGAAATGATTTGTCTGGCAAAATACCATCCATTTGGCATCAATGCAAAGAATTAGTAGAGTTACAATTTGGTGATAACAAATTCAACAGAGGAAAAATACCAAGTGAACTTGGAAATTTGAGCAAACTCCAGTTGCTAGATCTTATGAACAGCAACTTGCATGGTAAGAGTTTTAATTATATATATCATTGTCTCAACTTCTATTCCATTATTTCATAAGACATTCCTGAATAATGGGTTTGCTATATTACTTTTAAAGACATAGAACGCAATGCTTTCTTTTAATCCCAAAGTGAGTATAAATAAAATGTTAATATTTTCTCAGTCATTAAAGAAACAGGGAGCCTGAAGGGTGGGTGGGTGTGTTGAGACTGCTTTTTAAATTTTTTTTTCCTTTTTAGCTAATGAAATAGAAATAAAATTGAAATGAGATTTTGCTTCCCATAATTTAGTTGGAATTTGTATATATATAATTTTCACACATTTGACCATAAGTTGCTTGAAAATTCTTCCAAAAAAAAAAAATATATATTTAATCGTTAAAAAAAAGTGGGAGCCGATTGGAAAATAAACAACCTGATAAGTAATTTCTTGCATGGAAAATAATTTATATACCGTTTAAGGGCAGTGGCTTTTTTGAAATAATTTAAGCGATGATTTATTGCTCTGAAATGATTCAGGATTAATAATCTAAGCAGCAATATTATTCAATTTTGAATTGAGTTTGAACGCCTTGAGTTTGATTTGGAATTGGAAATCATTTGCAAATTTTAATCTTCATTTTTTGGAAACGGATCTAAAGACTCATTATCAGTCCTTAAAATAAATGTTTATTATTATTTCTAAGTTGTTAAAAATTTTTTGAAGGATTTTTTCCAAAATTACTAATCCATGCAGACATGTTTGGAACATTTAATTTTAATTTGCTTATTTATTATTAATTTATATTTTTAAAAAGATTGTAGTTAACAAAATTAATTTTTCTGCGAACAAATATATGTGTTTTACCATGAATAGGCTATTTCTTTTTGAAAACAAGTGCAGTTTTATTTTATTATTTATAATATCTTTGTGTTATTATTTCTAAAAAATGTGCAAGTTGTGCCATATATGTTTTCAAAAATACAAATTTGTCTCATGTACATAATAATATATTATGCATAAAAATTGTTACTAACATTACTCTCTTTTTTCCACATATTTGAAGGAGATATTTCAAATGAGATCGGCACTTATTTACAACTAAAAAAATTGTATCTTGAAAATAATCAACCTGTCATTCATATATCTTTTTCGTTATTTAACAGTTCAGTTTACAATAAATTGATGTTGGAATAAATAATTCATCTAACGGTCTCCCAACAAATGTGTGTTTTGAGTAACGTTGTAACTGTTTGGTGTGACAATTTTTGTGTACTACACTTTATATATAATTGTGCTAGTTCTTTCTAGCCTCTTATTTTTCTTTTTTCCTTGTATTCTATCTACAATACAACTCCTTTACAAATATTTCATTTAGTATCTATGCTTATTTGATATTTAATTTCTTGCAATTTTTTTAACTGAAAATGTTTTAATCTTGTATGTTAGGAAAAGTTACGCTGCTAGACCTCCATATACAAGGCTTTTTTGTTATTATAAAAACTAAAAATTTAGGTTTTTGGCCAATGATGAATTCATCATATTGTTTTTGAAGTTGGAGCCTTGTCAATATTTAATTAATTTAATGCAAAATATAAATAATTTGATTGTTGAAAATTAATTCCATAATCTCAATTCAACATTTCTTCTTTAAAAAGGAATTTTAATGCATGTCCAATTGGTAATTGATTTAATCTATGACAATTGGACCACCCGAATGAAATTGACAATCTTTCACAACTAAAAATATTGTATCTTGGAAGAAATCAACTTCCTGGTTCTATACCATCTTTATTATTTAACAATTCAGTGCTGCAAGAGATTGATCTTGGGATAAATCATTATTATCTTCAACTCTGTATTTTTTTTTCTTCCTTTCCCTGATTAATTTTCCTTTTTTGAATATTTTTAATCATTTTTTCTCTTTTCACAAATTTATAAAATCCTGTTAGATAATTATTCAACAATTACAACATAAAATACTTATCTCATCAGCTATATGACTATTCAAAGTTAGGCAATTTGATGGTTAGAATATATTTGATTTCTCCCTTTTTAATATTTATGCATGGATTAATCAGCATAAAACAAATATTCAAGTTTTTTTATATAGTATATATATGTAAATTATATGCAAATATATCACCTATTTAACTCAATGATGAATTCATAGCCAGATTTCAAAGTTTGAGCCTTGTGAATAATAAATAGCTTTAATGCAAAATATAAATAACTGGGTTGTTCATTTCGTATTGTTGAAATTAATTCCATAATCTCTCTTTAGCATATCTTTTTTAAAAGAGTTTTAATGTCCAATTGGTAATTAATATTATATTGGAAGAGTCCCTTTTAAATTGATTTCCAACAAAAGTTAAATTCATATAATGCTGTTTATCTCTCTTTTTTTATTGTTAGAGATGAATGTCAAAGCCTTTTAACTATTAGCCTGCTTTGATATATCTTGTTGACTTAGTAAATCCAAACAGGTGAAATTCCATCATCTCTCTTCACCAATTCTTCTTTAAGAATTGTAATTTTAGCAAAGAACAGTTTGAATGGTAGTCTTCCAACATCAATTGGTAATGAGACGTTGTTGGAAGAATTAGGTCTGTCATGGAATTTTTTTACAGGTACGTTCAATCTACACATCTCTTAATTTTTATGTATACTATATTTCCTCCAGAATGTGTAACTAAAAGTATTTAAATTCATTAAATAATAACTAAAATTTTAGCCTTTTAAGTCTATGAAGAATTCATAACCAGATTTCAAAGTTAGAACCTTGTAAATAATAAATACCTTTAATGCAAAAAATAAATAACTTGGATGTCCATTTTATATAGGTGAAATTAATTCCATAATGTAGAGCTTCGGTGCTTCACACAAGCGCCCATACACCTGATTAGCCCCTCTGGGGGACTATATAAGATACCTCAACACACATGTTTTACGCCCAGCCTCTTGACTACAAGCAACTAGTGCGGTGCAACCTGCCTGACCATGTCAGGGTAAGAGCTAACGCTTCATCTCACTCTCACGTAGTGAGAACCCCCGATCATGGACTGATTAATCGTATTTTTAACATGCTCTGATACCAAAATTGTCATACCCTTATCTTATTTTGACTTGCAGCGGAATATTAATGTGTGGTTTGGTGGGCTAACAAAGGAATAGTGTCACCCCCTTATCTTATTTTCTCATTTTTCAAAGTATTTGCGGAAAACAATACATAGTTGGGTGGGCAACACAGGAATTCACCGTTTTGCCCCTGATTACGGTAATTCACACTGAATCACCACCGAACTCATTTTCTCATTTATTTACACCACCTTATGCACCCTCCCTATATTCTAAGTCCATTTAGAGGTTAATCCATAATTGAATTTAAATACAGGGTTTCGGCGCTGCTCACAACACATAGGAATCACATTCGAATCCCAGATCATATCATATTCTCCAAAAGGGTTATTTATCACTAACCACATCCACTTTTGGAGTCATTAACCCTTAATCATAATTTGGGATCTTGCTAAACCGGGGCTTAGCACTCCACTTGTTTCAGGCTTATTTCCTAGCCTCAAGTCTCAAAATTCGGGGTATTACACATCACATTTCCAAAATTTAAAACCAAAGACAATCTGGCAAAATTTCCCCGATTAAATTGTCCACAGCAGCCAAAACAATCAAAGATTGAAGTTTCGGAAGTTACCTCAAGCTCCTTCTGGCTTTTCCTTAATATGGCTGAAACCCTATCTCTTCCAACACAAGAAGTTGAGCTTCAAAAACCTTCAAATATATAGAAGAGTAGCTTAAGAGCGAAGTTATACGCATTAGGTATGAATTCACCGAAGAAATCGACCTACTTCGCGAGTTTTCTCTTCTTTCTCTCTCTATAATTTCTCAAACTTTTTCTCTCTCCTTGGCTGCTATTTCACATCAGGTATGAGCCCAAGAGTAAGAGGATGATGATATATTATTATATCATTTTTACTTTAATTTTCAATTACCCAAAAATGCTAAAAATGTAACTTTGTGTACATAACCCTTATGTACAAGTAATTGGGTCATGAAGCCCAATTGAATTCAACCAAGTTCTTCCCTCTCTTGGCCCATGTAAATGACATCTAGGAGGTCCTTCCATCAGCCCAAATCAATTTTTCATGTACCTCATAATTTCAAAACTTGCCATCACATTATTTCTTCATTTTCGGATTTAATGACAATTTTGGCAAATTTTCTGCCCTAATTTTAAAAATCATAACTAAATTTGTAGACCTCATATCGGAGTGATTCCAAAGGCTATAGAACCCTTATTGAGTATAGTTTCAAGGAAAAATATATACTTTTGCCAATTAAAAGCACATCATTCCCAGATTTAATTTCTTTGAACGCTGCTCTAGAAACTTTTCAGTTTTTCTGGGAAAAGTTCAAAAATTCATAACTTATTTTTATATAGCTTTAAATGATTCATATGACCTATCAAATTAAATATTAGGATGTATACTTTCACAGTGTAAAATTTCATAATTTTTACTCATCATTTGGTCATACAAAATCACATGACAAGCTCACTGCCTCGTAGGAAATTTCACTGGAAGCATAATCACACTCTCCAAAATTCACCATTTTATTTTCTTTGATATGCCAAAGATATAAGAAACATTAGGGAATAAATTTGGGACTCCTGCTAAACTGAAGCTTAGCAGTCCTCTTAATTCAGGCTTATTCCCAAGCCTCCGATCCCAAAATTCGGGGTATTACAAATAGCATAAATATACTGATAATATGTGCATGATTATAAAAATTCCCCATAGGGGGTTCATATATAATAATTACAAACCTTTTAGCCACACAGGGCTTTAGGGTACCTAAACCCATCCCAGTGAAATGGAGACATCTTCTCGTCTTTGTTCCACTACTGCAATCCTCTCGTATAGTTCTCTTCCCTACTTACACCTGTCTAATTTGTTGGTAGGGGAGGGTGAGATTCGAGAGAATCTCAGTAGGAAAATAGTACCAATATGCATACAAGAAAAGTGCTTAATGCATGACATGCTTGCATTACATAACTCATCCTCACACAATAACATATCTACGTGCTCAATGTTTCAAACAACATACCTATGGCCATAGCATAAATAGAAACAGAGCTTCAATCATTTATATATGTTTCACATAATCAAGCAAAGCAATAACATGCACAGGTGTAAGTTACACTCAAGAGAGGTAATTTCCCTACCTTAACCTTTTTCGTCTCGAATTGTGTGTCTCGTAAAACGTGTTGTAGCTCAGCTTTCCACTCGGTCCTACGCTTCCAAATGTACCATTTAGACACTTCCATAGTGTTTCTAGGGGTTATATGAGTCTATATTGAAAAATGACCAAAATGCTCCCGAACCCCCGCTCGGCCCCGCCATACCCAGTCTGACCGCAATTTTCCTGAAATTTTGACCTGGGCTATTATGATATATTTTCGCCTAAGGAATCCATTTGTGACCTTGGTTTTCTCAAATTCTAGACCCAATGATGAATTTACCCCTGGCAGCCCTATGTGAGGGTTTTAAGGCTATTTTTGTCATTTCACTTTTTAGGGCTTTTCTCACTTCGCACCCAACATGAACCCTACACAATTTTTCATTCTAAACACAATAGAATCATCAAAAATACCAAAATTCAGTCCAAACATAGCCCAAAACAAATCTGGATGAAATTCCATAAAAATTGGAGAAAATAGAGTTTTATGATTTCAATCCATAAAACACCTTATCACCTTTAATCACTTGTTTAACCACTTAATTACACTTCCCACATGATTAATCCAAATTTGGGTAGCACGTCCCCTTAGGGTTTGTGTTCCCAAAATAAAAAACCAAGCAAAAACAAGTCACAAATCCACCGATTAAACCTACAACAACAACCACAACAACCAAGGATTGAAGGTTTTGAGGTTATCTTTGGCTTCTCTTCTTCTTTTCTCCTTGGCTGAAACTTCCACTTCCTCAAACTCTAAAGTTTTGCTTGCTAAACACATGGGTTCATGGAGAAAGGAAGCTTAGATGAAGGATTACACAAATTGGAAGCTAAATCACAGGAGATATCAAGCTTACCTTGTGAATTTCTTCCTCCTTCTCTCTATCTTCAAGAATACACTCACTTTCTTGTTCTCTTATGGTGGCTGACGGAAATTTAGGAAAGAGGAAGGGAAATGTTGATAAATATCTCCTATTTCCCTTATTTTATTATTAGAAGAAAATTACATTTTATGACATAAAGGTCTTTGACCTTATCTTGACCAAAGTGGTGTCATAAATTTCCATTGAAGTTGAACTAATATTTCCCCCCTTTTTGGTCCTCCCAATTCACGCATAATGGGTCCAAGCTAAAGCAATTGGCCTTTCTCCATAATTACAATTTTGTCATAACAATTTTTATTCAATTTTCATATTTGTGGCAGATTTTTTGGTCAAACTTTGAAAAATCATAAATAAATTTGTAGACATCATTTCGGAGTGATTTCAAGGGATATAGAAGCCTTATTAAGTTTAGTTTTAAGGAAAATATAGAACATTGCCAATTGGAACCACAAAAATCCCACAATTTAAATTTTTGAATGCTGTTCTAGAAACTTTTCAAGTTTTCTGGGCTAAATTCAAAAATGCACAACTTTTTGTATATAGCTTCAAATGATTTATATGACATATCAATTTAAATCTTAGGATGCCTACTTTTATCATGTAAAATTTCATAATTTTTTTCTCATCATTTGGTCATACAAAATCACATGACAAGCCATTACCTCGCAAGAAATTTCACTGGAAGCATAATCACATTCTCCAAAATTCACCATTTTATTTTCTTAATACCCCAAAGATATAAGAAACATTAGCGAATAGATTTGGGGCACTTGCTAAATCGGGGCTTAGCAATCCATTTCATTTAAGCTTATTCTCAAGCCTCTGATATCAAAATTCGGGGTATTACACATAATCTCTCTTTAGCAAATCTTTTTTAAAAGAGTTTTAATTTCCAATTGGTAATTGATATTATATTGGAAGAGTCCCTTTTAAATTAATTTCCAACAAAAGTTAAATAATATACTTATAATTAACGAAATTCCATGTATTACTTATACAGTTGTGTGTGAATTAAGGAAATTCATAGACTTACTATACCAACAAACAAATATTCTATATTTTTTTTCATAGGTGGAATTCCTTCATTCCTTTGGAACATGCCTTCTTTGAGCCATGTTAACATTGGCATGAATCATTTAAAGGATAATTTGCTAGAAGAAATGTGCCATCAACTCCCTTTACTTGAAGTCTTTGATGTTGATGATAATCAGTTAGAGGGAAGCATTCCAAAATAATAAGCAATTGCACACATATGAAACAATTATATCTGGGTGCTAACTCATTTACAGGTATGGACTTGTGTGTTTTCTTTTCTTTTTAATTATTTTTCTCTAAAATTAAACTATGGTTTTTTTTTTCGTTTCATTTATGTGAAACAACAAATAAAGTGAAGATCAAGAACTAATGAAACCTTATGATATATTTGTAACATAGATAAGTGAAATTCTTATATACTATTCGATGACATCAAAACCTTAAACCATACAGAATGGCCACCATGTGTTATGCAAAAACAATTTTTTTTCAAAGATATTATGTATCTCTTAATAACTTTAATTTTATGTTTTTTCTACCCCCGTAGTATTAAAATAATTCTAATAATATTAAAATATAGACAAGTTTGGAGTTGTTTTTTCTTATGTATAATTTGTAACAATTCTACATTGTTTAATTGAAATTTAAATTATACTTAATATTTTCTTAAAAAATGAAAACTTGGGAATTAAAAAATGTACAATAAACAAAAAAAATATTTAGATATGTGCAAAAAATAAAGGAAAAAAAATACCAAAAATTAAGCCCGAACCTACACTTTTAACAATTTTCTGATGTGGACTTTTCTGAATATTGTTAATACCCCTCTATAATTAAAAAGGAAAATTAAAAGTAGATGCAAGTCTTATTTTTGTTTTAATTATTTCAGTTAAATTTAATTTATATTTTCCTTTGTTTGTAGTTTTTTTTGGTTATTTGATTGATTAATTCTGAAAAGTAATTAGAAGACAGATAAAGATGAAAGAAAAACAAAATCTAAATTATTATTGTAAATAAACAAACACAAACAACAAATATGTTTATGCGAAGGGTGTTTTTAAGATATTCACTGACATTATGCATTGAGAGTGTCACCCCTCATTTTAGAGTTACTTCTCAAAATTGTTTAACCATTTAAAAACCACATGTGACTCAATTAGTACCTTTATAATGATGAACTATTTAAAACTTTTCTAAAAGCTTGGTACGTGATATAATAAATTTTCCTGAAACTTCAAAAATTCATAAATAAATCATTTCATATAAAAAAATATTGGTTCAAAGCTTTTTTTTTTTTATGATAAAATTAAGATGCCGGCTTAACAGCATCTCATTGGGTCCAAAACTTGCCTAAAACTCATACTGTACATAGGAATTTTCTGCAAAAATTGCAGAATTATGACCCAACGTAGAAAATTCATGTCTTTTTATCTACACATCTAAAAATTATAAATTAATACTTATTTTAAAGCTTAGGATGTGTACTATTTTCATGCCAAATTTCATGATTTAGATAAAATGTTTACCCTGTATAAAGTATATCACTAGACTGCCATTTCAACATGAATATAAACTAGTTATCACTTATAATTTTGGATATCAAAGTTCACCCATTACTCCTTATGGAGTTATGTACAACCCAAGGCAAACTTTAAGCTTACTTGCCAAAGTAATTATAATAAGCCACATTAATGCAAAGTTTGTCAACACCCGTTTCCATTTCGATATACACAAAGTAATAGAGACTAAATTCCACAGGTATACAAAAAAGTACAAATATATTGATAATAAGTATTTGTTTACATACCAGAATCAACCATACAGAGTTTGGCAATAGTTACAAATTTGTACAGAATATCAAAAAGTATTCCAAACATAGACTGCATATAACCATGGTCTTCATCTCGGGAAACATGCTCGTTAGTTTTTCGCATCCTCATCCTTGCCTTTCGAGCTGCTAGCACCCGCTGAGATATTTTTATTTAGAAAAAGGAGTGAGATTCCAAAGAATCCCAGTAGAGGCATACTATCGTTCATATAAAATGTGAAAAGTAGATATGATATGCACCATATATGCACTAATTAATGATCAATATAAAACATCATCGTCATGTATTCATGAGTAGGGTTCCTGCCCCACTAACCGTACACCGATTGGATTCTTATCCAACCCCCAGGTCTAAGTACACTTCCTGCACTAACTGTGTCTTCTAGCCAAATCATGTTGATTAATAAAAGCACAAACAATGGCAACCACACAATCATATGAACTATGGCATGATGTATGAAGGATAATGTCCCTACCTTAGCCTTTTTTTTGTCTCAAAAGGTTGCCTCACAAAATGTGCCAACCACAGGCGTCCAACTCGATTCTAAAATATCAAATGTACAAAAATTAGATTAAAATCCATTCAAGTACCATTTTGGAGACTCCCATAGTGTTTATAGTGGTTATATTAGCCTATGGTGAAAATTTACCAAAATGCCCCTGGGCCCCAGCCCGGCCGTACTCGTCTGACCGTACTTTTCCCAAAATTTTGACATATTTTCACCCAAAAAATCCATTTCCGAACTTGGAATTATTAAATTCACTGTCAAAAAACAAAATTGCCCTTGACAGCCCCTTTTTCAGGGTTTCAGAGGTGTTTTCGTAATTATGCTTTTTCGGGCTTTTCCAAAAAAGTGACCAACTGTAGACCCACCTAATTTTCCCTCCTGAATACAATGGAATGATCAGAATGTCAAAAATCCAACTCTAACTCCTAGATACAGACCTAGCCGAAACTTGGGTCTTCCCCGGGAAAAATTAGGGTTTTTGAATTTTGGCTCCGCAAACGTGTTCCTTTTCGCTCCTAATCACTATGTTAACTATTTAATTACGTTATAACTACCCTTTAGTACCAATTTTGGAAACATAACAGCCCCAACATCATATTTCCAAAATTTAGAAACAAAGACAATTCGACGAAATTTCACCGATTAAATTGTGCATAGCAGCCAGAACAATCAAAGATTGAAGTTTCAGAAGTTACCTCAAGCTCCCTCTGGCTTTTTCTAGTGTGGCTGAAACCTTAACTCTTTTAACAAGGGAAATTGAGCTTCACAAACCTTAAAATTCATAAAAGAGAAGCTTAAGCGCGGAATTATACGCATTAGGTACAAATTTACCAAAGAAATCCACCTACTTCACGAGATTTCTTTTCCTTCTCTCTCTAAATGATGCCAACTCATCTCTCTCTATCTTAGCTGAAATGGCATCGGTTTGGGTGGAGGAAGGAGATGGAAAAATGTTTTTATCATATATTTTATGTTATTTTATCCATTTGTTTAATTTCCCAAAAATTCCAAAAATCCACTTTATGTATATGTAAACATGCTCATTAAGCCCAACCAATATTTCCTTCTTCATGCTACATGTAAGAGACACCTAGGGGTCCTACCCTTTGGTCTCAATTGACTTCACAACTTGTTCAAGTTATGTATACACGTAAAGTCACAATTTTGGTCAAAATTGCACTCTTACTCAAGACCAAAATATTCTACATATATTTTCCCCCTTTATTTTCTTTAATTAATTGAAATTAACTTCAATTAATCAGAAAATAATTAATTTTATGCTAAATTGGTAAAATTATGATTTTTTCATTACATTTTCTATTTAATTATTTTCTTTCTTTTTATTTGGCCAATTTCCATTTATTTTTGGACCAAATATTTTCTCTATTATTTCTCCATTTTTGGACCTTAATATTGGGCTTTTTAAATTACCCAAATTAATTCCATAGTTATTTTTACCTAATTTCTCATGAAGATGAACATTTATAAAATTCATAAATTCCAAATTCATGAATATTCACCATTTTATTGAATTTCTCAAATAATTACAATATATTTGGTGAATATAAAATTTAGGGTGTTACAAAATTAATGTAACAAAACATGAATGCCATGTTTTCTTCCATCCATCTTAGCTAAGCTTCCATCAGCTTCTCATTTCCCAAGGATGTACTTGTTTCTATGGTTAATACATAGAGAGGGGTGAGATTGGGGAATCGTAGTAGCAATAATCATATTTCAGTATATAATGCATGGAAAATAATTGAGCATGTGAAATAAACCACAAAGAGCAATACCTTACAATAATTGAATAACTGTAAAACTGAATAAATGAAACTTTTGTTATACATAGCCATGACAATAACAAAAGTAACCAATTTACATTTTCTTATGTTTAACAGCGGCAATAATGGCACAAACGAACATGCAACCAAAACATAATATGAAAAATTGATGATTAAAACTATTTTTATCATACTCTCTCACGCTTGCACTTCTTTCCAGATATCCTCTTGGTGGAGTTAGGGCACAAATCAAATCCTAACATTTGTGTGTACATGCACGATAGTTAACATGTGTATCATTCATGTCATAGTTGAACTATTTCTCGTCTAAATGGTGCTGTTCAAATAGGGAATATAAATGAAGTTCACAAACTTATGCTTTAATATTCCAATTGCCTATTTTATCACGCACATGATTAAGCCTCTACCATTCAACATGTAATTATTACTTTTCAAAATTGTTTTATGTAGTAGCTCACTCTAGGGTTACTTATCAGAGTTTGTTTAGCCATTGAAGAACTACATGTGAGCCAAATAGTACCCTTGATAAAACTAAAAACTTTATAGCTTTAAACTCTTTCTCTAAAATTGGGTACTAGGAAACAATGAATTTTCCTAAAAATTCTGGAAAATCGTAACTAATTCAATATATCTCTAAAATTAGTGGTTCAAAGCTCTATTTTTAGTTCTTCAAACGGTCTCTGAAAGAAAAATAAGACCTATGTTCATTTCTATTCCATTTGGTATAGAAACACCCATTTATAAAATCAGTACAAAACATTTTTGTAACAGATTTCCTACCTTCTCAGTTATGTTAGAAAAATCATAACTATCAAACCACAAATACAAAAATTATGATCTAGGACTTGTCTTAAACTTCAAAATGTGTACTACCATATCAAAAATTTCCATAGTCCAATTTATAAGTTTACTCTTTCAAGTGTTACTCTAAAATTCGCAGCTCAAAATAAAATAGCAACTAGCTAACTTACCTACTTCATCTATTCTTGTTATGTTTATAGCATGGCACTCGCCTTAGGCATTGATAAGCCCCTTCTACCTCCTTTTGCAGTATTATTTACATGCCAATATAGATACATATATACATACATATCCTAAATATTAAAAGTAATCACAGCTAACCATAAAGTCATAAACTTAAACGAAATACAATTATCAAGGTCCTTCAGCTCCAACCTCCAATCTTCACCAACCACTATGCCCTTGCCCTTAGAAGTACTTTAACTTACCGTATAGCATGGAAGAAGGTTGAGATTCGGGGAAATCTCAATAGCAACTACTTTTCATCAAGCTAATCATACAAAATTAATAACTATGCATGTAAAAATAAGCCATAAAGAACAAGACCTTGAGAACAACTAAGCTAAATAGGTAACTAGTGCATATATATCTTACTGATTACTGAACTGAATAACTAACTGGTGCACAATTACGTAAAGATAGATAAACTAAATAAATAACTTATACACATTCATTTTAAAATAGATAAAATGAATATATAACTGGTGCATGTACACTAGGCAGATAACTACTCTGCCAATCTGTCTATACACATGGCCATGGCAAATATCTATGCAAGGATAATTTACATGCTCTCATGTTTAACTACAGCAAAATGGCACAAATAAACATGCGGTAACAATGCACAATAACATGAGAGGAAAAGAGTTACTATCTCTCGTGTTTTCTTCCATTTTACCTTCTCCTTGTTTCTTTCTTTGTTGATTCCTCAGAGGGCTTGGGTAAATATCAAGACCTAACATTTATGTGTATAAGGGTAGGTTAACACTTGTATTATTCACAACTTGTACTAACTCTTCTTAAATCATAGCTTTACCCTTTTTATAAAAGAGGTTTGTCACCTTGGACAAAAGTATGTGTCTACATATACACGTGTGTGTGTGTGTGTGTGTGTGTGTTAATGGGAAAAGCAATCTTTAATTTCTCAAAGACCCCAAACTTTAAATTTTTTAACATAGCTCTTTTGCTTTACTCTTGTCTCTTAATTTTAACTTAATCACATGCCATTATCCTTTATAGTTTATTGGAGCCATATTAAATAGAACACATAAACTCTTTCCTTTGATAATACATCTTTTCAAAACAGGGCAAGGGAGAACATTATATAAAACGTAGGCCTCTTTTGCCAACTTCCTCAAAATGACCACTACAGATTTTATACATGCAGTCTCTTAAGTTTAAATCATTATTTCACACTTTAAGGCGCCAAAACAGTGAGTGCCCTTTTTTTCTTTGACCACAAACTTTCCAACTTAATAAGCTTCCTTCTTCATTTTCTAATTTTGAAATCATAAAATTCTAGCCCTTATCTCAAATGTTTCCCTTGGCTAAGACATAGCACATAGATGCATAAATATTCACTTTAGAGAATAATGTTTCTAAACTTATATTCTTAACACTTCCCTATACAAGTTTCCATTCCAAGTTCATAGGAGGGCTCAAATTGAGCAAAAATTAACTATCACAACCTAAAAAAGATGCTGACCAAACAAGGGAGAGAAAGGAAAAATTATGAATTAATTTCATTTCTTCAATTCTTAACTTAGAAGCCTTTACACGTGTAAGATATGGGTTACAGGTTGAGAGATTTGCTCCATATTAAAACACCCTAAATAGTGAGAGTTTCCTAAAACTCTTGCTCTAAAAATTCAATATACAGGGGAACAACACAACAACATCACCCAAATCATACCAATATATTCATCTAGGTACTTCATGACATAGAATCGCCTCTCCATTTTAAGTCTAGAACATAGAATCGCCTCTCCATTTTAAGTCTAGAAATTTTCTAGTTTTAAAAAATATTAGCTTAATCATCATTCAAGCACTTATAACACAAATTTTTAACCATTTAAAACAGTTATTTTCACTTAAAGTAGCAAACAGCAAGTCTTCACTAAGATTTCTGTCATACCCTTCTCTTATATTGACTTGCAACGGAATATTAATGCATGGTTCGGTGGGCACAACATGAATAGCATAAATATACTGATATTAAGTGCATGATTCTAGAAATTCCCCCTTATGGGTTGGTACATGATAATTACCACTAATGCAGTCACACAGGTTACTAGGGTGTCTAAATCCATCCCAGCGAAACAGAGACATCTTCCCTTCTACAATCCTCTCGTGTAGTTCTGGTCTCTGATCTCTGCATACCTTCTGTATTCACCTGTCTAAATTGTTGGTAGGGGAGGGTGAGATTCGAGAGAATCTCAGTAGGAAAATAGTACCAATATGCATGCAGGATAAGTGCTTAATGCATGACATGCTTGCATTACATAAACTCATGCTAACACAATGACATATGTACGTATTTCAAACAACATACTTATGACTATAGCATAATTAGAAATAGAGCTTCAATCATTCATATATGTTTCACATAATCATGCAAAGTAGTAACATGCATCAATACACGAGCACAAATCAAATACATGCAAGAGAGGTAAGTTTCCTACCTTAATCACCCTTCCCAGATCCTTGAGTAATGTGCCTCATAATGCGTGTCACTGACGAGCTCTTAACTTGGTCCTAAAATGTCAAATGTACAAGAATTAGGTTAAAACCCATTGATGTACCATTTTAGGCACTTCAATAGTGTTTATTGCGGTTATATTAGCTTATGGTGAAACTTTACCAAAATGCCCTTGGGACTTCGGCCCAGCCCTGACGTACCCGGTTTGACTGTACTTTTTTGAAATTTTGACATGGGCTATTCTAACATATTTTTGGCCAAAGAATTCATTTTCGGACTTGAAATTACCAAATTCACTGCAAAAGATAAAATTGCCCTTGGCAGACTCACTTTAAGGATTTTAGGAGCGTTTTCGTAATTATGTTTTTTCAGGCTTTTTCGAAAAGTGACCAACTGCAACCCTACCTAATTTTCCCTCCTGAACTCAATGGAACCATCAAATCATTGAAAATTCAACTCTAACCCCTAAATCTCAGCCTGGGTGAAACTATGGTATCCTTTAGGAAAAATCGGGGTTTTTCGATTCTAACTTCGCAAACGTATTCTTTTGTACTCATAATCGCTTTATCAACTTTTTCATTAGGCTACATAAACTATTTAATTCAAATTTTGGCAGCATAACACTTATAATACCACTTTGCCAAGTTTTACAAACAAAGACAATCCGGTGAAATTTCACTGATTAAATTGTCTACAGCAACCAGAATAGTCAATATACGAAGGTTTGGGAATTACCTTTTGCTGCCTTCTAGCTTTTCTTAAGGTGGCCAAACAAACTCTAATTCCCAACACCAAAAATGAGCTTTTCCACCTTTAAGAACACAGAGGAATAGCTTAGGAGCGGAGTTATACGTGTTAGAAACCAATTTACTGAAGAAATCACTTACCTTTATAATTTTTTCTTCACTTTCTCTCTCTATATTCAGGTCTTCATGGCATCTGAAATGAGGAGGAGGAAGGAGAAAAAGTGTTTTTATAATACATCTTATCATATTTTAATCATATGTCCAACTTTCCAAAAAATTCCAAAAATGTTAAGATGTATGTACATAAAGCCCAATTGAACTTGTACATAATATTTCCCAATCTGATCAGCCCTCTTTCACGTTCCACATCCCATATGAGACTATGAGAGGCCAAATGGGCTAATATGCATTTGTTTCAAAATTACATCATTTTCCATCACAAATTCTTCCCATTTTCGGATTTATGTAAATTCTAGCGAATTTTCTGCTCAAACTTTGAAAAATCATAATTAAATTTGTAGACATCGTTTCAAAGTAATTCCAAAGGCTATGAAACCCTTATTGAGTCTAGTTTCAAGAAAAATATGGGCCTTAGCCAATTGGAAGCACAAAATTCCTAGAATTAAATTGTTTGGACACTGCTCTAGAAACTTTTCAAATTTTCTAGGCTAAGTTCAAAAATTTATAACTCTTTGTATATAGTTTCAAATGATTTATATGACCTATCAATTTAAATCTTAGGATGTCTACTTTCACCCTGTAAAATCTCATAATTTTTGGACATTATTTGATCATCCAAAATCCCAAGACAATCTTACTGCCTCGCAAAGAATTTTCACTGACAACATAATTATATTCTTCAAAATTCCATTTCATTACATGCCACAAATGTTTACAAGGCATTTTGGGGAATAAAAGTTTAGGTGTTACAATTTTAGCTTCAAAAGTTCAACCCAATAAGCATTACTCTTCATTTAATTAAATCACTTATATATCATTTAATTTCCTTGGCCTAGAATTTCTCTAGCCTCCTAGAAAACACTTGGGATAGTGTCAACACCCGTTTCCATTTTAATATACACAGGGTGATAAAGACCAAATTCTACAAGCATACAAAAAAGTATAAATATAATGATAATAAGTATTTGTTTACAGACCGAAATCAATTGTATAGAGTTTGACAGTATTTACAAATTTGTACAGAACTATCCAAAAATTATCCAAAATAAGTCCATATATAATCACTAGCCCTATTCTCAGGATGCGCACCATCAATCTGCCATGTCTCTCACTTTATCTTTGGATCCACTAGCTCCAGCTGGCACATTTATCATTTTTGAAAAACAATGAGATTCTGAGGAATGCCAGTAGCAACATAATATCGTTCATATAAAACATGAAAAGTAGATATGATATGAACCATATATACACCAATTAATGAACAATATAAAATATCATTGTCATGTATACATGGGTAGAGCTCCTACCCGACTACTCGTACACCTGTTGGATTCTTACCCAACCCGTAGGTGTAAGTGCACGTTCGGCACTAACTGCCGCTTCTAGGCAAACCATGTTGATTAATGAACTATGACATGATGTATGAAGGATAATGTCACTACCTTAAGTCTCTTTCACCTCGTTTTATGTGCCTCGTAAAGCATGCCAAGCTTAAGCTCCCACTTTAGTCTTAAAATATCAAATGTATAAGAAATAGGTTAAAACCCATTCATGTACTATTTTAGACGCTTCCATAGTGTTTATAGTAGTTATATTATCCTACTGTGAAAATTTACAAAAATGCCACTGGGGACCCGACCCCGCCGTACCCGGTCTGACAGTACTTTTCTCGAAATTTTGACATGGGCTATCCTAACATAATTTCGCCCAAGGAATCCATTTCCAGACTTGGAATTACCAAATTCACTATCAAATGACAAAATGCCCTTGGCAGCCCCTATTTCAGGGTTTCAAGGGCATTTTTCGTAATTATGCTTTTTCGGGCCTCTCCAAAAATAAAGACCAACAGTAATCCCACCTAATTTTCCTCCATAAACTCAATGGAATCATCAAAATATCAAAAATCCAACTCTAACCCTTGGACCAGCCCTGGCCAAAATGCTCAATTTCCTAGAAAAAATTGGGGTTTTCGAAATCCGACTCTATAGGCGTGCTCCTTTCGACTCCTAATCACTTGATTAACTATTTAATTATGTTATAACTACAATTTAGACCCAATTTTGGCAGCATAACGCCTAGGCCACCTCAATTCCTAAATTTAAAATTAAAGACAATCCAGCGAAATTTCACCGATTAAATTGACCACAATAGTCATAACAATTGGAAGTTACCTTTCACTTCCTCTGGCTCTCCCTTAGTGTAGCCGAAAACCCTAGCTTCCCAACACCAAAATTTTAGCTTCCCAAACCTTGAATATCATAGAAGAGTAGCTTAGGAGAAGGATTATACATATTAGGTACGAGTTCATTGAAGAAATTGACCTACCTTATGAGTTTTTCTTCTCCTTCTCTCTCTAACTCAACACAACTCTCTCTCTCTCTCTTGCAAGCACAATGGCATCGGTTCATGCCTGAAGAAGGAAGGAAAAATGATTTTATATCATGCTTATGTCATGTTACAATATGCTTATGTCATAATTTCTAATTTCCTAAAAATACCCAACTTTAGTTTTATGTACATATAAATGGCTTATAAAGCCTAATTAAAATCCAACTAATTCTTCCCACTTGGTCCATCCATAATCATGTCTAAGGTCCTTCAATTAGCCCAAATGAATTTTCCATTCATCTCATAATTTTAAAAATTGCTATCACATTTTTATTCAAATTTTCTGATTTAATGGCAATTCTGGCAGATTTTCTGCCATAACTTTGAAAAATCATAACTGAATTAGTAGACATGAAATTGGAGTGATCCAAAGGCTATAGAACCCTTATTGAGTATAGTTTCAAGGAAAAATATAGATTTTAGCCAACTAGAAGCCCAAAATTCTCAGAATTAAATTCTTTGGATGTTGTTACAGAAACTTTCCAGTTTTTCTGGGCTAAATTCAAAAATTCATAACTCTTTGTATGTAGCTCTAAATGATTCATATGACAATCAAATTAAAGCTTAGTATGTCTACTTTCATTCTATAAATTCTCATAAATTTTTGTCATCATTTGGTCATCCAAAACCACATGACAAACTCACTATCTCGCAGGCGATTTCACTGGAAGCACTATTCACCTTCCAATTTCCAATATTTAATTCCTATGGCCATGAATATTCATCATTTTATTGAATATCTTAAATCATTACGAGACAGTCTTGGTGAATAAAATTTGGTGTGTTACAGACAGCATCACTTATCAATATGAAAATTGCATATTCAAAATATGTTCCAAAAAAATTCGAAGTTCAACATGCAATTGCATTTAACCACAATCCACACCATATATCATCCATAGAAATCTTAATATATGCGAGGGCAATGATTTTTCAACTTGTTCCTTAACTTTCTCTCACTAGAACCAGTTTTATTCCATCATAATATTGCAAACTACTCATCAAATCAGGAAAATAATGATATAATGTGATTCTAGACACTTACCTTGGTGTAGAATTTCACTTGCATTTGGATAAACCTCCTCCTCCTCCCACTTCTTCTTATTCATCTCCTCTTCGGTTTCTCTCCACTGCCTCCCTCTATCTTCTTTTGAAGATCAAAAAAAATGAATGAGAAGGCTGAAAGGCAGAGGATTTTAGTGAGGGTAAATTAATTATTTTATTCCTTGGTCCCACACATATAAAGCTTATCTCATAAGCTTTGATCTTGAAACATTTTGTTGGACCAAGCCATTCAAAACTGAATCTCATCCCCTTGCCCTGATTTACCATGGATGAGGCCTCATACTTGGGCTTAATCCTGGCCCAAATTTGTTTTTTGGCTTTGGGGTGATGAATTTACCATTTTACCCCTTCTTTTTTGGTACTTAATTACCAAATAAATTCCAAAAATTAATCTAGGGCACTTTGTAAAACGTTTTGGCCTCCATTTGCTTCTTTATCATATAAAATATCATATCTAAAATATACAACATAAAAATCTACCTCTAACTATTTTTCCTTGAATTTTCGGGATGATTAGCCTTTAATTCCCAGAAATTATGTTAAAAATGGTTTAGGATACTTTTGGGGAACTAAATCTCTTCATAATTATTCTAACTCCACAAAAAAATATTTTATAATTTTTCCTCAACTTCTTTAGGCCACTAAATAATTTTAATGCTTTTCCCCCCTTCCTTTCCATAAAACTTCACCTGAAAATAGGCTTTTGGCCAATAATTCATTTTTGAGGTGTTATATAAATAATATCTCACTACCTCAATTATGCCCCCATAAATCTCTTTTCTATTTGTTAATATATTTCTCTAATTTTTTGGCATCATTCCGTAATTATACTTTTTGGCCAATTAACTAATTTAACCTGTAGTCAAAATTCAAGATGTGACATTTTAGCTTTTAAATATCTCAGGTAGCATCTGAAATTTTTCTTTCAATAATGTCCAACTTGATATGAACATTAGCACCATCATTTTGCACCTTTCTCATATGCTAAACCACTTAATGTTATATTCTAGAAATTTTCCAGATTTAAAACATAGACTAAGTCAACATTTAAATGCCTCTAATTAACTAGGGTAATAAAAATATTTAAAAATAATATTTTTATGAAATATTAAATCTGAACCACTTAGATTTCAATCTAAAGGCTTAGATAAATAATGAAGGGAAAGAGAATGGGAAGAGAACGGTAAGAGTAGAGGACCGTAATCAATCCCCTCTAACTAAGGCTTAACCACTTAGAATAATTGTTTAGTATCTAGAGGCATTAAGCAATAGACTTTCAATCAGTAAGTACGTACGTACATAGAGGGTACAAGTCTTAACCTGTATTTACTTTAGTTTATCATACCTAATGAAATTTCCAGCATATAAAGTAATGCATACCACAGCAAGAACAATAAGATTTTTGTCTTCCTTAACTTCATTACCTCACGTATAAGCACACACTCTTAATCTGGAAAATGTTTTAGTTTTCTTGAAAATCCTCAAAGTTGGACAGCACTTGTTCTTAATCAGAAAAATACAGCAACTAACATGCAACTAACATATATATTGACTTTAATCTTCTCTTTGGGATCCTTAATCAGGCTTTGATGCTTTGAGGCATTTGTTCAACACGTAGAAACCTTAA
Source organism: Inga oerstediana (assembly GCA_963210345.1). Lineage (NCBI taxonomy): Eukaryota > Viridiplantae > Streptophyta > Magnoliopsida > Fabales > Fabaceae > Inga > Inga oerstediana. The sequence goes on along the minus strand of OY723400.1, from coordinate 69,248,919 downwards.
AATAGCAACTCATAAGTTCATCAAGCATCAATTCAACCATCATTTAAATGACTTTAACCATGGTTTATATATAGCTAAGACAATTATTACAATCAGGAAAACTAGGAAACTTTCACAAGTAATCTGCCACACAAATAAGCAACAACAAACAAATTTTTGGGAACTGGATGATAAAATTTTGAGAAACATACCTTTGAATTCACCAATTTTTGGCCAATTACTATCAATAGATCAAAAAAGGCACACTACATAACATAAACGTTTCAGCCAATTGAGGGATTTGCAAGGCAATCAAAAAATAAGGAAATATTGCGAACATTGGAATCTATTAGGAGAAAAGGAACAATTGAGAAAAATAAAATATTAAAAAAACTATACCAATCAGTTCAAAATGAAAGGATCAAGAACAACAATTGGTTAAAAGTTTCTCAAACATCCAAGGAAGGATTTGAGTAGCATTAGCTCTCAAGCTTGGCAAAGGCCAAAGCTCCAAGGCAGCCACTGCGAATGCTTAGAGAAACAAGCCTTTGGATTTATCATCATTGAAAATTCAATTTAGATGAATAAACTATAACTTCAAAATTAAGCGTCAGAGAGGAATTTAAGACACTATCAGAAGAATGACCAAAAAAGCACTTTCCCCTTAGGAAACGGTGTAATTGGCACAGACGATCTAGTTAGACAAATTCAAATCTCGAAAATCTTCTATTAATTTCCCCTCTTGTATCATCATTGCTGCCACAAGCACTGTCTTTCGACTAAGAGCATCCGCGACTATATTTTCTTTACCCAGATGATATTTGATTTCCAGGTTGTAGTCTTTAAGCAGCTCCATCCAACGACTCTATCTCATATTCAATTCTTTTTTATCATGCAAATATTTTTGAGACTCTTGTGGTCGTAGTACAGTTCTAACGTCACACCATACAAATAATGTCGCCAAATTTTCAAAGTAAACACAATTGCCGCAAGCTCCAGATCATGGGTGGGATAGTTCATTTCATGAGGTTTGAGATGTCAAGAGGCATAGGCCACCACATGTCCCTGCTGCATAAGGACACACCTTAATCCCTACTTACTCGCATCACTATACACAATATAAGTCAAGCTGGGATCAGGTATAATCAACACAGGTGCCGTAGTCAATCTCTCCTTCTGCTCCATAAAGCAATTTTCACATTTCTCATTCCACACAAACGGTTGATCCTTTCTCGTGAGTTTGGTCATCGGCAAAGCAATACTAGAGAAATTCTGGATGAATCTCCGTAGTAATAAGCAAGACCCAAAAAACTGTGTACCTCAGCAACAGTTTTTGGCCTCTTCCAGTCCAGTACTGCTTCCACCTTATTGGGATCCACAGAGACCCCTTCTCTCGAGATAACATGGCCTAAGAATTTTACTTTCGACAGCCAAAAATCACACTTACTCAACTTGGCATAGAGTTGCTTCTCACGTAATATGTTCAACTCAATCCTCAAATGATGCTTATGTTCCTCCCTACTCTTGGAGTATATCAAAATATCATCAATGAACACAACCACGAATTGATCCAGATACTGTCGAAAGACACGGTTCATGTAATCCATAAATACCGCAGGTGCATTGGTTAGCCCAAATGGTATCACCAAAAAACTCATAATGCCCATACCTGGTTTTGAAAGCAGTTTTCGGAACATCTTCCGCTTTCACACGTAGCTGATAATATCCTGACCTTAGATCAATCTTCAAAAATACACAAGAACCAGAAAATTGATCCAGAAGGCCATCGATTCTTGGGAGAGGGTACTTGTTTTTTACAGTAATCTTATTCAATTCTCTGTAATCAATACACAAATGTAGACTCCTGTCTTTCTTTTTGACAAACAATACTGGAGCCCCTACTGCGACACGCTGGGTTGAATAAACCCTTTCTCAAGCAAGTCTTCAATCTGCTTTTTCAATTCCACCATTTCATTTGGGGCCATACGATATGAGGCTTTTGATATAGAACCAGCTCCTGGCACAATTTCAATCAGAAACTGAACTTCCCTTTCCGGAGGCAATCCGTTTAGATCATCCTGAAATATCTCAGGGAATTCATTTACCATGGGTATACCACTCAAGGTTTCTCCAGTCTCTCCTTGGATAGAAAAGAACACCATATACCCCTGGAAACCCTTCTCTAAATACTTCTCAGCTTAGGCCGTCGAAAGGAAATTCTAACTGCCATTTACATTATCTACCCTTTGCGAAGCAGAATACACTATCCTCTTGCTCCCACAGTCAAGCAATACATTATTTGCCGTTAACCAATCAAAACCCAAAATGACTTCTAATTGATATAGCGGCAGACAAATAAAATCCAATGTTGACTCAAGCCCTTCCACAATTATAACACAGTTTAGACAGGCTTCAGCAGTCACAGCCTTGACACCCACTAGCGTTGACACAACTAGATCAAATGGCAACTTATGTACATGCATACCCAAGTGATTCACACAATTATAAGCAATAAAAGAGTGACTCAGACCCGAATCAAACAACGCTTGCAACACATTACCATTAAGGAGGATTTTACCTTGGATGAGATCAGGGGACTTCCGGGCTTCCTCATGAGTCATAGCAAATACTCGGCCCTAAGTCTTTGGCCTCTGCTTTGCTTGTGGCCACCGACAATCTCTTGAAAGATGCCTCTGTTGCTTACAATTAAAACAGATCATTTCGCCCCAACATGTTCTACCATAATGTGGCTTATTGCAATGGGGACATACCCACTCTGTTGAAGATTTCTGAGGCTCACGATCTCTGGGCTGGTAGGGCTTCTTACCAGTACCCCGGGATGAAGAGGATCCCTGGCTCTTCCACTTCTGGGAAGTAGTACCCTTACCATGTTTACTGTGGTTACTGGTAGCCTTGGCCGGATATAGATCTCTTAGATTATTTTCAGTGATCCTGCATTTCTCCACCGCCTTATTAAACTCGGTGAATCGGTGGGTGGCTAATCTCTTTCTTAGTTCTCGCCTTAACCCACGTATCAACATATCCGAACACCATTCCTCGTCATCTATTTTCTGTAGATAAGAGGAATACCAGGGCAAACGGATGAAACGAGATAGATAATCATCAAAAGTTTCTGCGTCCCCTTGCTTGATAGACAGGAACTCTATTTCTTTCTCCAACCGCACTGACTTGGGGAAGTATTTCTCATTGAATTGTTGTTGAAACAGCTCCCAGGTGAATGTCATATTTCGACTCTTCAATGTTAGGGCGATATTCCGCCACTAACGATCCATATCACCTTCGAGCTTGTATATTGCCAATCGTGCTTTCACCTCATCCAGGCACTCAAGAACCTCAAAGATCTTTTCAAGCCGATTCAACCAGTCCTCGGTTGCTTGAGGATCAAATCTCCCTCTAAACACTGGAGGCAGGTGTTTACAGAATTTTGAGACCCAATATTGCAGATCTATTTCATCTCTAACTGGAACTCCATATAATTCTTGGTTTGGTCCAGCATGAGGAGGTGACTCAAGTGGCCGTGCTGTCCCTTCTGCAGTTTCTTCTCTATGGGTCCCCTCCTGGGTCTCGTCTTGTGTGGATTGACCCCGGTCTTATTTTATTCTTTCCTCTCTCTATTCTGAGCTCTTCTCTTAGCTCAGTGATCATGTCTCGCTCATTCTTTATTAAACCCATTAACTCTTGCATTGGATCTGGTGGATTGTCATTGACTACCTCTACCTCTAGGTCTACTTGTTTTACTCTGGGATGACCCTTTGTCTTTTTCATTCTACAAATCATTCATTACATCAACTTCACAGATAATGTATACACATAGTCCACAAGTCTCATATATATCCATAACACAGAACACATATGTGTATACACAACAAACCAATAGAATTCTTCTACCATTATAGCCAAGACTAAGGGAACTATCCTAGCAAACTCTACCCTTTGCCAGGAACTACAGCTCTAATACCAAAATGTAACCCCCTTTGTAAGTATGATTCAAAATACGTATTTAAAATGAAATAGAGAAAAATAATAATAAAACTTATTTACTATCCCTTCCTTACGGTAGGGTTTTCGCAAATATTTTCAAAATTTCTGCCTTACCCTGGTCTCAAATTTCATAATCCGAACATAATTACCCTGTGTAGTTGAATCACATTTAAACATATTAGAGTATACGACAAAAATCCCAGCAACCCCCGGGTTTCGTACATAACCTGAAGGTTTATAAATTCCCATTGAGGGGATTACACAACCATAACCAAAATATTATTTACATCCCGAAACAATATACAATATTCCTATTCCAAAATAGATAACCAACAGTCCAACTTAACATCCCCTACAAAATCCTAGCTGCTCCTGGTCGTCCGTTTCTCCTTGGAGCCACTTGCCCTATCTGAAGGTTAGTCATAGGAAAGAATGAGATTCAAAAGAATCCCAGTAGTAACAAATCACTCATACCACATGTAATCACAAAGCATGCAAGAAAATCATCAAGCAGCATCACAACATAAAACACAGCACGTAGGCTGCCACATATGCACATAATCACATAATCTCATCCCTCGTATTCCACCGCCCCGAAGGCACGATCCTCCTACCGTCAGCACCAATGGGCCGCGAGGTGAAGGTTTCACAAATAGCCTTTCGGCTTTCACATAGTCACATCCCCCATATTCCACAGCCTCGAAGGTACGATCCTCCCACTGTCAATAACGATGGGCTGCAAGTGATAGATGTAACCCCTCCGTAATTATATCCGAAATACACGATTAAAATGAAATAGAGACTAATTAATAATCAAAATTCATTTATATTCCCATCCTTAAGATAGGATTTTCACAAATTTCTTTAATAAACACTTTAACCTGGTCTCACATTCATATTTCGAATACAATTACTTCGTGAAGATAAAATACATTCATTTAAATATCAGAGTGCACAACAATAATCCTGGAAATCCCGGGTTCATACCTTCACTAAAGATTCATAGGGCACATACGCCCTTTACAATTTCTTAAATGGGGATTACACAATTCTTATTCCAAATACACATTCCCATCTATCATCCGAACATATACGTCCAAACATATACATTTATCCAGCATATAACAATAATCAACTACCAAATCCAAATGCCCATAAGGGATTCTCGCCGCCCCTAGTCGCTTGCTCCTTCCTCGAGCTACTTGTCTTGTCTAAAATGTTGGTAGGGGAGGGTGAGATTCTAGAGAATCCCAGTAGGAAACAAATACAAATATGCATGCAAGATAAGTGTTTAATGCATGACATGCTTGCATCACAATAACTCATGCTCACATAATGACATATCCGCATGCTCAATGTTTCAACAACATACTCATGCCATAGCATAAATAGAAACAGAGCTTCAATCATTCATATATGTTTCACATAATCAAGCAAAGCAATAACATGCATCAATGCACAAACACAAATATCAATACATGTAGGAGAGGTAAGTTCCCTACACTTATTCTTTCCACGTATGCTCCAGCATCAGCTACTCGTGATCCGATCAGATATCGAACCATAATCAGGGTGAATACCCAACCCTATAACCAAATCAAGGACATAGGATATTCTCTTTTCCAAATTCTTATTTTCATAACACTTAAAGTTGGTTACCATTCATGACCTTTAGGTGGCTAATCAAAGCCTAAACACATGCCTAAAGGCTTGGGAAACACTTGACCAAAGGTCACCTTTTAAAAATCCAAAATGCTGATTTTTGGGGGTTGGCCGCGGCCAATGGATGCACAGAAAGTCTTGGGCCGTGGTTCATAACCTCTGGCCACGGCCAAGAAAATTTTGTTTCCTGACTGAACTTCAAAAAATCATAACTAATTCTAGAAAACTCGAAATGAGGTGATTCCAAAGCCAAATGAAATATATTTAAGTCCTATTAATAGGAAAAATATGGACCATTACTGAAAATCACCATACAATCCCATAATTACACAAAACCCCACACTGCCCCAAAACAGAGTTCTGTTTTCATTCCAAACTTTGGACAATCATATCTCACAGCACAAAAAATGAAATGATACAAATTATACATCCATTTTGAAACTTGGGATGTGAAATTTAAGACTGGAAAGTTTCACAATTTTCTGAAATCATTTGGTCATTCAAAACATCCACACAAATAAACTGCCCAGAACAGAGTTCCAAGGGACAGATTTTCCAATTTTCTACCAAAGTGTCCCATGGCTCTAAAATTAACAATCAAGCCTATTCCCACATAAATGTTCACAAGGAACACAATGGTAACCTCAAAATGACCAAAATCACAACCTATCAACATACCCTGTTTTTGCACAACACACAAAACCAACACAAAAGGTGCCAAACTTCACATTTAAGCTTCAATGCAATTTTATCAATTCAAAACACCAAACAAGGCACCATTTCCATAACAACAACAAACCATACTCCCCAAGAACCTAAATCACGAAAATTAGGGCAAACATTCCAGAAATTCAAGGCCCAACCAATGGCCACAAAATTTATATGAAATTGAAGCTTTTACTTACCTCAACAACTTTCCCAAAGAAGTTCTTTGGTTCACCTAAGTCCACAATTTCGTGAGAGCTGAAACATCACCAAATGAAAAATCTAAAACCATGAAAGTGAAGCTCTCAACTTAAGGAACAACTTTATAGAAGAGAGTTTTGGCATACAAGTTCAAGATCTCACCTTTCTTAAGCTTTCCTTCTTCCTCTTTGGTCTCCCATGGCAGCACGAATGGAAGAGAGAATGAGAGAGATGAAGAGAGTGGCAAGAGATGAAATGATGATGAAATGAACTACTCCCATCCCTCCCATACTTGTGACAGCCGCATAAAGAGGAAAGAGATAAGAGAAACTCATTTAAAAATGTAGCATTTGACTTTTCTACTCCTCTCTCTTCATCCTCACCTTTTGCCACATGTCTCCACCTCATTAGCCCTCATAAAGCAAGTAACTAATTAGTTACTCTAACCACTTTATTAGCCATTTTAATTTCACATCTCATATCCTCTTAATTAGTAATTAATCTCTTCCATTAATCACTAATTTAGAGCCATTCTTTCAATTTTCCCAACAATTATGGCATATTAATTAAAATTGTCATACAACACATAATTATTCCACTTTAACTCCATGATTATCCTTAATAACTATCATTAGCCCTTAATTGAAATTTGGGGTGTTACAATAGACCTTCAAACAATGATCAATCAAACATACCATGTATCACATATAGTATAAGGGAAAGAGTCACTACCTTGTTCTTTCCTGACATGCTCCAACACAGACTGTTCACGAACAGGGCAAATATCAAAGCCTATAAACCAAAATCAAGGACGATAGGTTATTCTCTTTTCCAAATTCTTATCTTTATTTCACTTAAAGTTAGTTATCATTTGAACTCTTTAGGTGGCTACTAGAAGCCTAGACATATACCTAAAGGGTTGGGAACACTTGACCAAAGATCCCTTTTTAAGAAACTTAACATTGATTTTTTGATTTTTTTTTTTTGGACTTAGACACTCGAGTGATATTGAGACTTGCACTCGAGCACAGACGATTACTCGTACGAGTGTTTGGCCGAGAGCACAAACTGAAATTAGAAATACTCACAACACTCGAGTACTGGGCCTAACACTCGAGTGATGGCCTCATGCTCACCCGAGTTCAACCGAGTGAAGCTTAGGAAGTGTTTACCCAAAAGCAACATAATCCTAGAAAGAAAAGCACACTCGAGAACCACCTCTGGCACTCGAGTGATAACTGATATCACTCGCAGGTAAGAAAGTGCACTTTTGCTTCCTACCTAAACACTTAACCGAAATGCTAAAGGAAAAGGAAGAACATGACGTTGCATTTGAGTGAACGCCTACCTCACTCGAGTGAGGCTTATTAAAAGCCAAAATGCAGCAGCTGACAGAATTTTCCAAATTTCCCAAATCTGATTCCAATGGTTCCAAAACTCATACCAAAGTTCATTTCCATACAAAATTTCACAAGGAACCTATTTGTAACCTCAAAACAACCAAATTCCCTTTCTAACAACAAGTTTGGGTTTTGACCTATTTTGCACCACAACCACCAAAATCTCCCAACTTCCCAATTCAATTCCAAACTAATCACAATGGCTTAATAGCACATTATAACACTAAATCCATCACAATACACTAGGCTATTCATCCATTCCAAAATGGCTCAAAATCAGGGCAAATCATAAATTATCCAAACTCAACCTATGATCACAACACTTAGATTAATAAAGAGCTCTTTCTTACCTCTTCCTTCTTCCCAAAGTGAGTTCCTTGATTTCTCAACTTTCAAATTCCTTCCAATACTAAAACACCACCTTTCAAAAGTCTGAAATCATGGTACTGAAGCTCTTGTCATCATGAACAAGATTAAAGAAGAACACTTGAGCATTAGAAGGCATCTAGTAAGTCAAAATCTCACCTTTACACTTTCTCTTTCCTTCCTTGCTCAACGAAAAATAGAGAAATGGAGAGAGAAGATGAGGAAATGATGAAGATGCAGATTTTTCCCTTATTTCCTTGCTCAAAACTGACTTGGAGGGAGAGAGAGGAGAGAAAAAGAGTTTGAAAAGTTGACCTTAACCCCATGGTCCACATTATGCCACTTGTCAAGATCTTAGGTCTTATTACATGGGAACACATGAATTCAAAGCACATGATTCCACCCTATTAATCATTCAATCCTAACCATTGATCCTTAAATTACCAAGGAGTTTTCTTTTCGGTAACTGACCAATTGGTCATCAATTTCCCATTTTGCCCCTGATTATCACAACATTTACTAAATCATCATCAAGCACATTTTATATCTCAATTTACATTCTATGCTTGATAAGTATTTAATTAACAATAATTACATCACTTATGAAGTCATTAACCCTTAATCCTAAATTGGGGCATTACAGAGCTTCCGTACCGAAAGATGACGGAGACCAAGACAGAGGTTGTAGTTGGATCTGTAGTGGTGGAAGGAAGGAAACTGGAGAAAAATGGAAGGGTGGGAGAAAATTTCTGTGCTTGTTTAAGTTTTGCAAGTGTTCTTTTGGATTTACACGTTAAAAAAATTTAAAATTAAAATTCATCTATGGTAACACTTGCTTGACAAGCACTACAGTAGACAATTTTATAAAAATTTGTAATCCGGAGCAATCTCTACCTTATAGGATATTTTTTTTCTAAAATAAATATAAATGTTGTTGCACAAGTTTAGCTAAGCGCTGCGATGGCCAAAAAAAAAAAAGAGCTAAGCGCTGCAAAAGATATCCTTCTTTACGGCTATAGCGTTTTTTAGAAGAAGTGCTACAAATAGAGTGCTACAGAAGCCACATTTTAGAGTAGTGAGGCAGCACCGAACATACCCTTTTGAACATAAACTAAGCGTGATTAAATGATTTATGACATTTGTTCCCTATTTATTTATTTATCTCAGTACACTAAGTTTTTCGTCATTTTTTATTTAAAAAATTGAATCCCGTAGCTTTCAACACAACTCGTGTATATATATACATACGCACACCTCTTTAGCTTCAGCAAACTAACAACATCATAAATCTTCAATTTGTAAATGACATACCCACATGATAGCACCTCTTTTACATTTATCAAATTGAACTTCCAGTATTAATTTTCCGAAAAAACAGTGGCATTTATTTACTCAAAGTCAAACTTCAACCAGCCCAAAACATTGATTTACGAACCATTAAACATTTTTCAAGTAACTGAGGTTCTCTTTTTCTTATCAAGGAACAATAACCAGCAAACTTACACCACTCTTTCGCCTCCCAAACTTAAATTCTTCATCAATCAACAATTATTTATTGCGTTTAGGAATGTTATTTGATTTCAGCAGTTAGTACAACACAATAAATCAAACAGAATGTCCCAATCACAGTTTGTAGTTTCTCCTTTAATTGGCACTTTCCTGACTCAAAATCAGAATTTAACCTTTTAGCAATTCCTAAACAACAGTAATAGAATATATTGAAGATGAAAAGGGAGCTGGGCAACTCACCTTGACTGGAATATGTAACTACAGAAGGTATTTGAGTTTCCTTTCTCTTATCCCGCCATCTCTCATCCACTTGCCTTCAAAATTTCTTAATCTCTTGTTCTGTCCGCTCCTTCCTCTCTCTTCTCTCTTCTCTTCCCAATATAGGTTGGGGAGGTGGTTTTGCAGCAATCCTACTTTTATGATACTTCCTATCTAAGGTTAACCTTAGTCCCTTGTACCAAACAATACAATTGGGCCTAATCCCACTCCCTACCCCTAGTGCTCTGTATCAAAAAGGGCCTATGGATTCTAAGGAGGAGGAGGAGAGAGTGCCTCTCCATTCCTTTTTTTTCTTTTGGATTGTGGCTCTCCATTTCTCTTACCTACCTATTCCTTCCACTTCTTTATTTCTACAGTTTGAGATTTAATATCTTATAAAAATATTATTATAATATTAAATAAAAAATTGTAAAAAATAAATTTAAATTATTAACATTATTTTTAAAATTTTCCTTGATTACTTTTGGCCTTCATATATTTAATAATAATTCCTTTCTTAATTTTTCAGAATTCTCTTACCTAAAAATAAGTTTTTTTGAATAAATTTATTTTCTTGAGGTCTTAATTAATTCCCTTCAAGCGTCCTCAACATTCTATAAAATTATTAATTCAAAACTTAAAAGTTCGGATGTTAGAGAGAAGAAGAAGAGAATTGGAGAGAAGATTTGCGGATGTTCACTGATACAGTGCTAGGTGTTTCCTCCACATAACTTACCTAGGACTCTTAAAATTAGCCACAATTTGATTCTGAAAAGTAATTGGCAAGCAAAGATAAAATAAGAAAAACAAAACCTACACATAAAACAAACAAAGAAACAAGTTAAAAACAAAGAGAGAGTTCTAATTAAATAAAATAATTAAAACCAAAATCAAGTCTACCAAATCTCTTCCCTATCTAGTTAGGCCTCTTAACTTTATTAGAAACTTATTAAAACAATTACAAAATATATTATAAAAATTAAAACAAAAATTTAAATGCAACTAAAACCACTTGTTCAACTAAATTTAAGCTCGAATAATGAATGAGAATACAAGATATTTTCAAAAGTCAGTCAAATAATTAAATTGCATCATTTTTTTTTTAATTTGGGTTCAAAGAGAAGCCATTTTATGCCCCGTTCTATGTCAAATTAAATAAAGTTTTTATAATTAATACCAAAGGCAGGTGGCTCAAGTAGTTCGGCACTTGAGTCGCTTCCACAAGGTCTCGGGTTCGAGACCAATGGATGAAGTCTCTGCTAGAGGGAGAGGTGAACACCCAAAGAAGGGTCTGACAACCAATGGAAGTTGGCGCAGATGGGTAGGCATCTGCGCCACACCAATCCGTTCCTGGGTTCGATCCCAGGAAACGGAAGGTGTAAAGAATTTTCATTGGGAGCTCTCTCCCCTAGGGCGCCTCAAAGATGTGAATTCCTGTCAGGCCTATCAGATTGGGGGCGCCAGAACTAGTCGGTTGTCGGGGGCCCATGTCGGTAAATCCGGCGTTGGCCTTCAGGTTAACGCCGGATACCTGGAAGGTGGGTGCACCGAAGGCCAAAAATGGTCCATTGCATAAACCATCAAAAAAAAAAAAGAAGGGTCTGACACGGCCTCGAATTCGGACAAGTCGGTTGCTCGGGTTTACCTGACCCAAAGAAGGCTAGGACCTAAAAAAAGTGCCGGACACCGGATGCTAAAAGCAAAAAAAAAAAAAGCTTTTATAATTAATATTTTTTCATAGGGAATCAATCAACATGAAGGAGAAAGTATGCATTATATATATAACATGTGGGCTCGATCGTTATAATCTGTTGTGAAAAGTACACCACCAATGTAAAAAAAAAAAGTACACATTTTCTCACTTCAACTTACATAAAGAACCCAAAGTTTATATACTCAAACTATACAGACTCAAATGCAATTACTAGGAGGTAAGCCATTTGAATGTTAGAAAAAATTTGCTTTCCCATTTTCTGATATATATATATATATATATAGACCTGCTTTATTTTTCTTCCCATAAGTTCCATTCACTTTTTACAAACACTTGATGCTAATCAAGTATATTTGGATGCAAACCTCTTTACAAGCATGAGTTTATATATCTTTTTTATTCTTTTTTGTTGTTTTTAATTAGTTTTCTCTCATAGAAAATGAATTTAAAATGAGATTTTGTTTTTCATCATTTCATTAATCATAGTTTTTAAATATAGCTACTAATTTACAATCCCAAAATATCAGAAGATATCATGAATTGTTGGTAAAACTGTAATGACAGAAAGATAGGATCACACATGATATTTAAATCTTGGAAAACAATTTTTTAAGTACTCTGTACCATATCAATTATGCCCCGTTCAACAAAAAAGCGCAACATCATATATAATGTGCCCACTTGTTATGCACACATTTGGATATTCTATCAAGTTAAACTCGATCTTTTCTTCTATCTGCCATCTTTTCCTGTTTACTTTTCTTTTAACAATTTTTGTCTGTTTTTCCTAGCTTTTCTGGTTTACAAATGTATTAGTTTCCTGTTAAATAGTTATTCAATAATTACAACACAAAAAAATTTACATTTTCAAACAAATCTTCAATAACCATGGCATTTCACGGGTAATTTATGATTTCTCTAACATTTTTGCTTTAAAAATTTTACAAAGACTTCAAAAATTAATAGAAATAAGTCTATATGTATATATTCTTGTATATGAAAGTCGTGGTTTTCATCAAATTTTCTTTTCTGTCCAGGTTTTGTACCCAAAGGCATAGGCAAACTTGATAAACTTAATGACTTAGACTTGTCTAGTAATCATTTGAAAGGAACTATTCCTTCCAACATATTCAGCATTTCAACAATGACAACCTTGAGACTTTCTGGTAATTCCCTCTCTGGCGTTCTCCCTTCAAATTTAGGAATTGGCCTTCCCAACTTGGTGACATTAGAGCTGGAGGAAAATGGACTAACTGGACAACTTCCTAATAGCATATCAAATGCTTCCAAACTCATTACGTTAAGTTTGTCATCAAATAAATTTAATGGAGCTATACCCAATGTCCTTGGGAATTTAAAAAACTTGATCGAACTAGATTTGGATGAGAACCATTTGAGTGGGTTGATTCCTGATACAGTTAACAAATTACATAGCCTTCAACATTTAAGTCTTAGTGACAATAGATTGCAAGGGTTCATTATAAATGAACTTTGCCAACTTAAAAGGCTAAGTGAGTTGTATCTTGCTAACAACATGTTTTTAGGAGTGGTTCCAGAATGTCTCGGGATTACTTCTTTGCAAGAGTTGAATTTTAGCTCTAACAAATTGGTTTCTCATATACCCTCTTCTCTATGGAGTCTCAAAGATATCTTGGTTTTAGACATATCCTCCAATGCCCTGACTGGAATAATTTCACCAGAGGTATCAAACTTGAGGGCGATTACACTATTGAATTTGTCAAGAAATCAAATTTCAGGAAGCATCCCAACAACTTTGGGTGGCTTGAAAACTTTTCAAACCCTATCTTTGGCAGAGAACAATTTACAAGGGCCTATTCCTGAATCGCTTAATGGCATGATAAGCATGGAGTCCCTAGATCTTTCCCATAATTATTTGTCTGGCGTGATTCCAAAGTCCTTAGAGTTATTACTTCATCTTAAATACATCAATCTTTCCTACAATTTATTGCATGGAGAAATTCCAAATGATGGCCCTTTTCAAAATTTTACTGCTCAATCTTTTATGATGAATATTGATCTTTGTGGGAAACCCCAACTACAAGTCCAACCATGTGGGAAAGGAAACAAGCACATATCAAATACAGTGATGCTAATAATAAAATGCTTATTACCTACTGTTGTTGCCATTTTGATTGTTTCAGCCATTGTGGTTCTAAAGAATAAGAGAGACAATGATAATAATTCAACAAAGATGGATTTAGTAGATTTGGATAAACCATCCAGGATATCCTATTTTGAGCTTCTACTGGGAACAAATGGATTTGATGAGAGTAATCTTGTTGGATCTGGAAGCTTTGGATCAGTATACAAAGCACTTCTTCCAAATGAAAAGATAGTTGTTGTCAAAGTGTTTAACTTAGACATGGAAGAAGCATCAAGAAGTTTTGATATTGAATGTTCTTCTGTGTGCCATTTACGTCATCATAATCTTGTTAAGATCATCAGTAGTTGCTCAAATGATCATTTCAAATCTCTAATAATGGAATTCATGGCAAATGGGAGTATAGATAGATGGTTGTACTCTCATAACTATTATTTAAATGTCTTGCAAAGGTTGAACATAATGATTGATGTGGCGGCTGCTTTGGAGTATTTGCACCACGGTTCTTCTACCCTAGTTGTTCATTGTGATGTGAAACCAAGCAATGTTTTGTTGGATGAAGATATGGTGGCTCATCTTAGTGATTTTGGTATTGCTAAAATGTTTGGTGAAAAGCAGTTGGAAATTTATACCCAAACTTTGGCTACAATTGGCTATATGGCACCAGGTAATGGTTTAATAATAAAGTTTTGGATCTATTTCTATATTCTTTTGTTTGTTATGCTTTATAAAATAGCCCCTCCAGTCTTTAATAGATGACATATTTACCTAATTTGATTAAATTAAGGAAGTTAGTTAATTAATATGACATATATTTTCTAAAACATATTGGTTACACTACTACAGAATATATATATAAAGTCCCTAAAGGACGTCCCTTTTTGAAAAAGGGACGCCCAAAATATGGGGCGGTGGCATATATGTAATTATAGATCAAAGTTGAAAAGGTTGGGTCGTAAAAAAAATTGAATCTCGCGCCTGAATGCGTTTTAGACGTCCCCATGTTCCTTGGGGACGTCTAAAGACTGTTTTAGACGTCCCCAACAAACATGGGGACGTCTAAAGACTCCAGAAAAGCTTATGTAGGGCGGGAAAAAAAAATAACACACTTTAGACGTCCCCAGATGGCCTGGGGACGTCTAAAGCTTAAACATTAGACACTTTAGACGTCCCCAGCCATCTGGGGACGTCTAAAGATGAATATTAGACGTCCCCAGCTGGTCTGGGGACGTCTAAAGGTGCCTTTAGACGTCCCCAGCTGGGCTGGGGACGTGTAAAGGGTGCCTTTAGACGTCCCCAGACCAGCTGGGGACGTCTTAGGCTGAAGCACATGCTCTGGTCAACATGACCAGTGCATGTGGAGTGTCAGATTTTTCTGAGCACTTTCTCTACTCTCCCTCTCCTTCATCACTTCCGTCCCCTCTCCCCTGTTTCTTGTTTTTTTTTACTTTACTCTTTCACTTCCGTGAGTTCCGTCCCCGCCCTCTCCCTTACTTGTTGCTTTATTCTCCTACCTTCACTTCTGAATATGCGAGGCCATTTCTCCTCTCCCCTATTTCTTCTTGTTCCTTCTTAGCCTCTATTTCATCCAGACCGTTGCATCTTTGCTCTGCTGGTTCTGCACTGTTCTCTCTCATTCTCTCCACAGTCGGGCTCCTCTTACCACCGTGGGTCGTCATCTGCTCTAAAGTTCTGTGCTTGAGGTTAGCCAAAACTAAACTTGTGAATGAATTTGTGAATGATTAGGAAAAATGCGTTTGTTCTGTGCTGGAATTTAAGTGTGGTTTGAATGAATTTGTGAATGATTAAGAAAATGTCTTTGTTCTGTGCTGGAATTGAAGTGTGGTTTGTGCTTGAGCTTTATCTTTGCTATTTTGTTGAATTTAATACGTACCACATCAAGTTTTAATCTTTTGATTTTTTCCATTGTTTTGACAAACATGAAATTCTCATTAACTAAAAAATCAACCCATAAATTATGTAATTATCTTCAAGCTAGGCCAAGTACTAAGCAAGACCAGACACTAGGCAATGTATACTGCCCTGCGTATTTGGGGCTGCTGAAGTGTATATATAATTGTATTTAATATATATATATATATATTCATTATTTGACAAAATTGAACAAGCATATTTACTTATCATTCAATTAGAATATAATGAATAAACATATTTTTTATTTACTTAGTAGATATTCATATTTTTCATAAAGAATATTTAATTAAGAAATTGGTAAATTGAAATCTTAAGAAATAAATTATTATTATTATTATAATTATTGTTCTTATTGTTGTTGTAGATGTTGTTGTTAAATAGTAAGAAAATAATCTCTAGTGAATTAATTTTCATTGGCTCAAAAATTGAATCTAAACAATAAAATATAAACAGGATTATTGCATAGAATATGTTTTTGAAATATTAAGCTGAGATGGTTTGTTATTTTGATTTTGGGATGTCTCACTTTTAAGGGGAAATGCTGCCAAAATTTTGAAAAACATACTTGTAAAAGGAAATTCCCCGTGTTTTCAATTATTCTAAACTTGAGTGTAAATGGAAATGGCATAGGTGGTAATAAAATGGATCATAGTTGGATGAATGCTCTGAGAACAAGTGAAGAATATGAGAATGGGGTTGAAAACTTTATTGAATTTGCTAGGAGAAACGTTCCAGCAAAAAATGGGATGTATTTTTGTCCCTGTGTCAATTGTTTAAATGAGAGAAAACGGGATGTTGAAGTTATAAGGGATCACCTACTTTGTGATGGAATAAATCTTCGATACACAAGGTGGATATGGCATGGTGAGGAAGTAACTGATTGTCCGTCACACAAGAAGGAAGCTGTGGATGTCATAGATGAAGATACAATGGAGAGAATGATTCACGATGTTGAGGTAGAATCGTTTGCGCAGTCGCATGAATATGACAGCCTGCGGAGTGATGCAGAGACACCGTTGTACCCTGGGAGTAAGTACACACGGCTCACAGGAACATTACATTTGGTTAACTTAAAAGCAACTTGTGGGTGGACCGATAGTAGTTTCATATTGCTGCTTGAACTGTTGTGTGATATGTTTCCAGACGATAATGTACTTCCAAATCGTATGTATGAGGCCAAGAAAATCCTATCTACGATGGGTATGGAGTATAAAAAGATACACGCTTGCCCTAATGACTGTGTACTATACAGAAAGGAGTATGAAGGCCTGAGTGAGTGCCCTAAGTGTCAAACCGCACGATACAAAGTGAAGAAAGATGGTGGTTGTGGCGATGGGAAGACTAAAAGGCAACCTGTAAAAGTTTTGTGGTATCTTCCAATAATACCGCGCTTTAAGCGTTTGTTTGGCACTGCAAAAAAGGCGAAGAAGTTGAGATGGCATTCGGATGATAGAATATCCGACGGAAAATATCTTCGGCACCCGGCTGACTCTCCACAGTGGAAGAAAATAGATGAAATGTTCCCTGAATTTGGCAGCGAGCCGAGAAACCTTCGGCTTGGGCTCTGTACAGATGGCATCAATCCGTATGGAACTCTTAATAGCACACACAGTGCGTGGCCAGTACTCCTTGTAATATACAACTTGCCTCCCTGGCTTTGTATGAAACGCAAGTATGTGATGCTTTCTATGATGATTTCTGGACCAAAACAGCCAGGAAACGATATCGATGTCTACCTGGCGCCTTTGATTGAGGACTTGAAGAAGTTGTGGGAGGAAGGCGTAGATGTGTTTGATGCGTATAAGAATGAGTCATTCAAGCTACGTGCAATGCTGTTCACCACCATAAATGACTTCCCTGCCTACGGAAACCTCTCAGGGTACAGTGTGAAGGGGCATAAAGCATGTCCGATCTGTGAAGCAGACACTCACTTCCACCAACTGAAACATGGAAGAAAAACGGTCTACCTAGGTCACAGGAGGTTCCTTCCTAGATTCCACCCGTATCGTAGGTTAAGAAAGCGTTTTAACGGCTTGCCCCCGCCACCTCCACCACATCACAAAAAATGGAAAGCAGGGAGGCTTAAAGGTGGGAAGTACATAAATCCGACTGTTGCTGAGGTTGCCGCAAGAATTGTAAGTAGTTAGAGCATAATTACAAACTTATTTAATAATATTGGGAGTGCTTACGATAACTTTTATGCTGCAGGATGAACTGGAAGATCATAGTAGCCAAGGTTCGTTCACTCCAAGTGGACGGATGGACATCTTGTCAACGGCGATTGGGAAGCCAGATCACCCTGGTCATGTTCGAGGGGAGGCAGTGGGAGTTCGTGTCACGAAGTATTTTGGCCCAGCCTCATATCCTTATTCGTCACAACCTGAACCCAGTAGGGAGCTTGTGGCCAAGATTCGTCAGGAAGTCTCACAAGAGCTCGAGGCCAACCTTCGCGACAAGCTCCGACAAGAGCTGTTGCCAGAGCTACGTCTTGAGATGATGCCTGAGATACGAGCTGAAATGCAGAAGATGTTTGACTCGCAGATGGCAACTACCGAGCGTAGAACCCATTCATCCCCGGCCTTCCACAGCACCAAAGGAAGTTACAACCCGGCGGAGGAACCACTTGGCGACCCTTCTCCGCCTCCAGCGCAGGGAGAACCTGCCATCCTCTCTTTGGATGCCCCAGTGCTGCGTGTAGTTGCAGATGCTCTCGTTCACACACAAGCTACCACCCACCACCATCAGCAAATTCCACAGCATTTGCGTAGGGTGACTGTGACGTGTGTTCGAGAGGGGGAAGAAGGTACAGCTATCCCTATTCCTGATGACGAGGTTGCCACGATAGCTCAGGCGAGAGGATCTTTCATCCTTTGGCCTGTACATCTTATTGGCTTGTTACCACAAACACCTCCAATGGTATGGAACTACCTCACTTTTACTTGAGATGTGTTGACATCCTACTAACAGTATGTGTTTTTATGTTCTAAAAGAACGAGCAGGAAGCAGAGAAATGGCCCTTCTTAGCACGATTGCAGCATATCTATAAAGGCATTCGCCAGATTGATTTGCATATGCCTCCAGGGATTGTGGGCCAGAATACAGAGTATCACTTCACAATTAATAAACATGATCTTAAACAGTTCATGAAGTTCGAGGAGCTAGATATTGGATGGGGCAAATTTGCAATCCTGTAAGTTTTTTATTTCCCATTTTTTGATTCATTTAGTTAAGTTGATTTTAACTAGCTAATACATTCATCATTTTAATTCTATTATAGCTCCTTCCGTCGTATATGCATTGACTCTCAGAAAGTTGATTTATATGGATTCTTGTCTCCTGCACATACGACAAGGGTTGAGAATACATTGAAACGAAGGACGAACTATGTGGGCTTCTTATTGTCAGAGGATGAGTATACTTGTTATCTAGCACCGATTGTTCAAGGGTACTCATTTTAATTTTGTGTATTTGAGATTTTTAGTAAATAATTGCCTTGCCATCTAACTTCATTTTAATCTGTATATGTTGTGATAGTTATCACTGGAGTTTGTGTGTTGTCTGTCCTCGGTCGCACGTTGTTTACTGGTTTGATTCCTTAAATAGAAGACCAGACAAAGAAACTAAAAGCGTCTTCAACCAGTAAGTTATTTTTTTGTATTTCATTGCTTCTTGATTCTTGACTTAATGAATTATTCTAATTTATGTTGATTTTCATTTTCATGATAGCGTATGCACGACGTATCGAGCGCTTGGCGGGCCACGCGAACGTAGAGGTGGCAAAGATCCAAAATGGTTGTTTCCAAAGGTACGTAGTTTCAAATCAAGTTCTTTTGATTGACGGTCGTTTTAGATATGCCTTTATTGATTTTAACCATTTGCTTTTGATTTATAGTGCCCTCGACAACCTGGCGGCTGGGAATGTGGATATTATGTCTTGCTTTATATGTATAACATCATTCAGAGTGGCATTACGAAAGATTTTGAACAAGTAATCGCTTCTTCATTCTCTGAGGATAATATTCTTGGTGTTGTGATTTAATGGGAATTCATTCACTTCATTCATTATTTCATCTAAGCTTATTTTCTAATTTACAGATTTTTGACAATGAAGATGCCTACTCATATGAAGACTTAAATATGATCAGAGACTTTATGGCTGGACATCTTCTTCAACGTGTACCAGAAGAGTAAAGTCTTTAGTAGTTTGTGTAGGACATACTTTTGTGGTAGTACATATAATTATTAGCGTTATTGTTGTTGGATATGGATTGGATTTTAGTCTTGGTTATTGTACAAACTGGGGACTTGGATATAGATTGTTGTGTAGTTTGTCTGGTTTGAAAGTTTGTGTGGCATGTAGTAGACTTGGATATAGATTGTTGTGTAGTTTGTGTGGTTTGAAAGTTTGTGTGCCATGTAGTAGCCTTGGGTTGATCACTGTGTTTGTTGTTGTTTTCATTCTGCTGAACTGCTGTTGTTTTACTCTGTTGTTGGAATTCTATTTCTGCAGTTTACATATTTTCCAGACAGTGCAATATGTATAAAAGGTCCATTTAAAAAAAAAAAAAACTTTCAACGTCCTTAATAAAAAAGGGACGTGGAAAGTACTGCTGGCGACACCTTAGACGTCCCCAGGTTCAACTGGGGACGTCTAAGGTCCACCTTAGACGTCCCCAGTGAACTGGGGACGTCTAAAGTCCACTTCCTACGTCCCCAATTTTACAGACGTTAATGACGTTTTTTTCTACGACCCTCACATAGACGTCCCTCTGTTTTCAGACGTTGAAAGGCCAAAAAAAGGGACGTTAAAACCCTTTTTTCTAGTAGTGTTATCTTCCTTAATTCCGTCATTTCATCTCCTCCTTGATTATTATTGATGGAGCTTTAATAGGGGTAAATTAAAAAAAAGATTGATAAAAATGAAAACTATGTCTTATATTTTGAACTAAGATCAACTCACTAAATTTGTCCTATATTAAAGACAAGAGGGAGTACAATTTTTTATTATTCAATTACTAGCAAATATTTGCCATCTTCATGAGTAAATATTTGAATTGATGCATGATACGAAAGAAAAGTTTAGCTACAAACTAACCTTATTGATATAATGACTTCTATACTAATCATTCAATATGGCATAGAGTTCAGATCGAAAGGAGTTGTTTCCGCCAAAGGAGATGTGTATAGTTATGGGACTTTGCTAATGGAGATGTTTACAGGGAAGAAGCCAACTGATGAAATGTTTGAACAAGGATTAAGTTTGAAAGATTGGGTGAGCAACTCCACACCACAGTCCATCAAGAATATTTTAGACGTCAATTTGCTCCACAGAGAAAATCAAAATACTGATAATATATTACCTTATGTGTCATCAATTTTTGAGTTAGCATTAGATTGCTCAACTGACTTACCAGAGGCACGACTTACTATGATTGATGTTGTAGTATCATTGAAAAAAATCAAGGCAGTTTATGAAAAATGCTTGAGACACCACTAGTTGAATAATTGTGAAATCAAATTTTAGCTACTGTTTCTTTAACCTTGTGATTTTTTTCACTAAGTAATCTTGTAATTTTGAGTGATTCTATATATGTTGTAATATTAGATAAAGTAAATTGAAGTTTGAAATTTTCTGAGTCAACTATATTGGTTTTGTATTTCTTCATGTTTTGTTTTTCTTTTTGGGAACATATATCTTCATTCTTTATAGTTTTTATCAGTTTTGAATTAGGACCCTAAGTTTCCAATAGGGAAACTTGATTATGGTTTCCGCAAGAAGAAGGCTTCCTTCCTAAGATTGCAAGAGTGTTGTGATGTTGATTGGGCAACGTATACTGCTAATAAAAGATTATGGTGGTCACTTAGAGCATCAATACCAAAATCATAGAATACAAGTTATTTTTGCAAATTGCAACCAAGTTCTTATATTGCAACAATAATTCGTTCAATCCAATTATACCACAAAAGGTGAGTATAGAGCCCTTGCTAATTCTAAGACATTTCTGTTGCAGTTCCCAATGGTTTAATCTTAATCTAACCCACACATTCCTTGAAATGTCCACTAATTCTGAAATATCTAATTATCAGGCATATTTCAACTTTTGGATTCATTATTTTTTTTTTTTTGAGAAAATTAACTCAATGAATATTTTATGTTCCCCCATTCCATAAATTTGCATTTCCAAGGGCTACGATGGCTCAAAACAATACAAAACAACTCATAATAGCATTTATTGCTAACTTTCTTGTTTCTCGGCTATTAGTATGTTAGCTATTTTAAGTTTTCATAGTTATTCAAATTAACTTTTTAACTCCAATATTTTAAGAAATATCTTAGTCTCAACTTATTTTAGAAGTCATTCAACTCCCTATATTTCTGTCCTTTATTGTCATCAGGTTAAATTTCCAAGTTCCTCTCCCCTTTATGCCTACTATCTAGGTCACAAATCCATAAACTAAAATGAAGTTAATAACATGGAATACTAGACATTGTGTGTTATTCACATTTTGCTGATGACTCAAAATAGTAACAACAAAAATCAGAACCATAGAATACAAGCTATACTTGCAAGTTGCAACCAAGTTTCATGTACTGTAACAACAATTCGTGATTCAAGTTCCAAGGGGCCCAATGAAATTAAATTTGAACAAAACCCTTTACAATGACCCTTTTTGTGACTCACAACCTGTACCGGTCCATATGTACAAGGACTTCTTTGAAATTTAGAAGTGAAAAACTTTAGAATCTTGAGTTATTTTCTTTCAATTAAACAGCTTTATTTACAATTAATCTATTAGACTTTACAACTCTATTATAGCAAAGTCGCAGTACGGGCCTATCAAATAAAAACTAAATTAAATGCACTATAGGGCAACTAACCTAGGTCGATCTCTATGTGGAGCCAATATTTAGTTCATAAGAATCTAGTGTAAATAACAAATTAAACAAAGGATGCAAGAGAACGGATTAACTAAACTAACTAAGATAGGTTAAACTACTTGTTTATGATTTTCTTAGGTTTAGATGGAATGGAAAATGGATGAAGTGAATCTCCTTGATGAATGACTTAGCTAATCTTCCTAGTTCCAATTGATTAAGTTGTGTTGCACCTAACTAGCCAAGGACTAGTGAAGACGCCTTCTCCTAATCAACACCACAAACTACCTAAATTCACCTAGACGCCTAGGTTCCCCTAGTTCATTAACGATGTCTTAAGAGGCTAGCTCATATTAGATTTACAAAGGTCCTTTTACTCTCAACCAGATCAAGAGCTTCAAGAGCATGAATAATCAACTACAATGAACAATAGGTCGGCAAGGCAATCAATCACTCATTAAAGGCAAATCTAATACAAGTATCAATGTCCTGATTATACAGATAGTAATCCTCAACTATATATGTAACACCCCAAATTTTATATTCACCGAATATATTGTAATTATTCGAGAAATTCAATGAAATGGTGAATATTTATGAATTTTAAACTTGTGAGTTTTAAAAATATTCATATTCATGAGATAATGGGAAAATTAATTCAAGAAAGGAAATTAGATTTCAATGGTAATAGCAAAGCCATAATTTTGCCAATTTAGCCCAAGATTTATTATTTTCCAAGTTAATTTCAACTAATCAAGGAAAATAAAGGAAAATGTATAATTGGAATATTTTGATGGTATAAATCAAGAATTGTGAAATTAGAAGGAATTATGCATAATTCATTTAATTGAATTATGGAAATATTGAAGCAATTTTCTTCCCTTTTTCTTTCAAATTTTCGCCTAGCACAAAGAAAATGGAGGGAAAAATGATCCTTGGGATTAAACATGCCAAGTGTCATTATCATATGAAAAGGGGATTAGTTTATAATTGATTAAGAAGAGCACATGTCTAATTGCATTAAAATAATGCTACATGAACATAGTAATCATGATAATGGTATACTACTTGAGTGCATGGTTGGATTAGTTGGAGAAAACTCATTTGGTTAGGGAGAGCATCAAGAGGGACGATTTTATGCTAACCAAAAGGGGGAGGAAACTAGTTCAATGCTAATGGAAGCCTAATGGAGCAATTATGACATAAATGTAAAGGAGGTGTGGATTGTGACAAGTGTCACCATAATATCCCTTGATAAAATCATGTGGTGTAGGATGAGGGGATATATTTTATAAAGCACTCTTCCTTCTTCTTCCCTTGCTCATTTCGGCTAGCCAAGAAAGGAAGAGAGAGAGAGAGTGAGTTCAAGAGAGAAGGAAGAAGAAAAAGCTCAAGGTAAAAAGTTGATCTCTTAGGCATTTCTCCTGTAATATTGCTTGGGGTCTCGAGGGCATTTTGGTAAATTTTCACCATAGACTAATATAACCACAAGAAACACTATAGAAGAGTCTAAAATGATACTTGGATAGGTTATGACCTATTTCTTATACATTTAATATTTAGGACCGAGTTGGAAGCCGGAAGTGACACGGTTTACGAGGCACATTAGAAAGGGATTGATAAGACTTAAGGTAGGGACTACCATCCTTCATACGCTATGTGAATAATTGTATGTATGTGTTACTGTATTTCGTGATATGATTGTGTGCTAGAGGCACAGTACCTAGTTGTGGTTCGGTGCCTAACAAAGGTATATTGGAAAATCCTAGCTGTGGTTCGATTGCGTGCTAGAGGCACAATACCTAGTTGTGGTTCGGTGCCTAACAAAGGTATATCGGAAAATCCTAGCTGTGGTTCGGTGCTCAACAAAGGTATATTGGAAAATCCTAGTTGTGGTTCGGTGCCCAACCAAGGTATATTGAAAACCTTAGCTATGGTCGATGACTCAGTTAAGGTACTTATATATGAATTGAATTGAACTTTCATTTTTGCCTAACATGGTGCATTGCATATTTAATTTTCACATTTTATATGTCGATCGTATGTCTCTATTGGGATTCCTTGGAATCTCACCTTTTTTTTAAACAAATATCTTAGCGGGTGCCAGTGGGATGAAAGGAAAAGGTGTAGACTCCTAGAAGTGATTGGCACGTGTCTCAAGGCAAGGTTGAAAATGGTGGATATAATTAGTCTATTCTTAAGATATTTTGGGAATCTTGTAATTTTTGATATTTCAGCTATATTCTGTATTTTGTTGACAAACAACTTGGGATTGTAAACAAATACCTTTATCAGTATAAATGTAATTTTGTGTACGCCCATGGAATTCCGTCTTTATTACTCTTCGATTATCGAAATGGAAACAGGTGTTGACATTTTTGGTATAAGAGCTAATAAGCAGTTCTGTCATTATCAGAATTGTATACTGATATGGTTTTGTTTGCATGGCGACAGGGCTACTCATAGATGGTCCGAGTGAGCTTATAATCATGATTAGTAGTGACAGCGAGACGATGGTGAACCAGCGTGTATCGGACCGATGACGATGATCGATTATTTCGGGCATGGTCGTATGTGTATGAGATTCACCACACGGAAGAGTGTACCGAGGTTGCCTGTATACGGTCTAGAGTTGAGACCAGCATCCCCAGGAGTGACAGAGGTTGGGGAGACTGGAGATGCACCAGATGAGCACCTAGAGGAGTGGGATTCTAACTACGAACCGGAGGAGATTCTGTTGGATGAGCCTTGTGACTGCGAGTTACAGGCAGAGCTGGTACAGGTGCAGTACAATCTGAAGCGAGACATGAAGTTGTCCTACCTTCTCATGGTCAAGTACTACAGGGCACTGCAGGAGTACGATAACCCGAGAGGCCGGTATGTTGCATTCCTTGACAATATGGAGACATTGTATCGACTTCAGATACTGTTGGGAGTTACAGTGACCGACGAGTGCTTGGTTCTTGCCACGATGTACTTCTTCCTGGACACAACATTTTGGAACAAATAAAAGAACCTCATCATCGAGTGGGGCCTGAAGGCAAACTTCTAGACTTTCTGGAAGCATATCAGAGGGTTAGTGTGGGACTTCATGTATACCCAACTGTGATGTTGGGCCTACGTGGTATATTTTGGTGACCGGAGCTGACCAGCACATATTACGAGTTAAGGGCAGTCAGGCGGAACCAATAAACAAAGAAAGAGTTAGCTAAAGTCGGTAATTTTGGGAGGGTACAGAAAAAGTTAAGCGTGCTCGATTCGAGGTAGTATAGGATGGGTGATCTCTGGGAAGTTCAATAAACTTGATATTCTGGTTATGTAAAGGACAATATGTCATGTACAGTAGTATGTAGGATATATGATGTTTCTGATTCTCTGTAACTACTGTAATTAGTTGTTATGTACTACGTATGACATATTTGTACCCTGAATTTTATGAAATTATAAAAATTCCCTTGATCTTATATAAAGTGTGATTCTTCTCTATTGTTATGTAGTTTGAAACATAGAGATGGTTTAACTTGGTAGCCCTCATGGCAAGCCACGTGCAGGACATACTCATGTTATGATTGAGGGACGGCCTGATCCAGTTCAACAGTGAATACTAGAAATATTAGAACAACAGCAACAAACTATGAATGAAATAAGGGTTGACCTCCAGGGAGTACAGCAAAGGCAAGATCATCTAGAGAATCGTCTGGATGAATTTGTGAGAGTTAATGATGAAGAGATACTAGAGGAACAACAACCAGAAGATATACCACCAGAGCCTGAGGTGGATATTCAAGTTTGGCTGAGCAGATTGGATAAACAACAGTCACCTATGTTCAAGGGGAAGTTTGATCCTCAACTAGCTGGAGACTGGTTGGCACGTCTGGACAAGATTTTTGACATGTTGTAATGACCAGACGAGGTTAAAGCTCAGTTAGCTATTTACAAGTTGGAAAGTTATGTTGATCGTTGGTGGGAGGGCATAAATCTCACCTTGAGAGGAAGGAATGTTCCTATCACATGGGAATTATTCCAGGAGAAGTTCAACGAGAAGTACTTTCCCCTAACTATCAGAAAAAAAAAAGGAAAAAGAGTTCCTGTGTATTAAACAACAAGACTAGGAGAGCTTTGACAATTATTTAGCCCTGTATATTCGACTGTCATGATACTCGTTATACCATAAATTGAATGATAATGAAGAGTAGAATACGGATATGATGATTGAATGGTTGAAACCCGAATTCAAAGAAAAATTGATTTCTCAAAATTTTACCGAGTTTAGCAAAGCGGCAAAAGAGTGCCGATATATTAAGAAACGTATGTTGAGCTTGGCTACCAAAAACAACATTAAGGGTGCATCTAGCAGTGGGAATTCTTCCCAGAAATATAAGAATCAGGAAGTTCCCTTTAGGGGCAATGATAAAAAGTGATATCAGGTTGATAGCGGTAGCAAGTAGAGATCCTCTAGAAATAAGACGTGTTGGCGTTGTAGCCAGGCACATGGTGATGAACCATGCCCAATCAGGTTACAGATTTTCTACAACTGCCGAAAGCCGGGTCATTTTGCTAGAGATTTCCCACAACAGCAACAAACCAAGGAGCTTAGCTCAAAATCTCGAGGCAAAGAGGTGATTACTTATTAGAAGGCACAGGGGTCGCCTGAGATGACCCCTGATGCAATCTGAATTAATCAATATGTTTTACGAGTAGTATTGGTATTGGGACTCACCATATTTATTGTATTAGACTGTGTGATACATTTAGGGTTGAACGTATGTGAATAGCTGTATAATTTGATTTTGATCACATCTATGGGTGTGAAAAATTGCCCTAATGTCTTGATTAGAGATATAAGTGGAGTATTTGAATAAAATTGTTGACTAAAGTTAGATTGGCATGTGATAGACTTAGTATCGATATTCTGATTAACTTGAGGAGTAGAGAAGAACGTGAGAAACACATATGGGTGGTACTGGGAGTTAAATGCAAGCTCTAACTTTCAGGGATTAACTTACTGAGTGGTTTGTGGGGATGTGATCTGTGTGGTCTACAATAACATAATCCATGTGGTGCGACCTGTGTGGTCCAAATGAGGTGATCTGTGTGGTACTAACTGTGTGGTCTGCTGTATGGTGACCTGTGTGGTCTACTGTATGGAAAATTTTGTGATCTCTATGGGGTATAATCTATGTGGTATGTAATCTCTGTGTGGTATGCGATCTATGCGGTGTAAAATGATTTATAGGTGATCTGTGTGGGTTGTAGTACAATATGTACGCAGATGGGAATGAGCCCTTATGCGATAGCAGGGGAACTGTATATGTGGATTTTGGTTACATGCTTCATGGATATCATATTGGCTATATTGAATAATAAGGGATGAAAAGAGAGGTGACTGAGTTCATTGCTCATTGCTTGACATATCAGAAAGTGAAAGTTGAACATCAACGACCATCAGGGCTTTTGACAAACCCTGAAATTCCTGAATGGAAGTGGGAAAGCGTTACTATGGATTTTGTGATAGGATTGCCCAAGGTTAGAAACTATGACGCTATATGGGTGATAGTTGACAGATTCAAAAAGACAGCTCACTCCCTACCGATTAGTATTCACTATTCTTCTGACAAACTGGCAGAGATCTACATTAAGGAAATTGTGAGATTACATGGTACTCCAAAGAATATTATCTCCAATCGAGATCCACGATTCACTTCCAAGTTTTGGAAGGCGGTATATGAATCTTTGGGTACCAAGCTCTGATTCAGCACAACATATCATCCTCAAACCGATGGGCAGACAGAACGAACAATTCAAACCCTTGATGACATGCTAAGGGTGTGTTTGCTTGATTATAAAGGAAGTTGGGACAAATCCTTCCATTGGCAGAGTTTGCCTACAACAATAGTTACCATTCAAGAATCCAGATGGCTCCATATGAGGCACTCTATGGGAGGAAGTGTTAATCACCAGTATGTTGGACTGAGTTGTCCGAGAGGGAATTGCTGGGGCCAAATCTTGTTGGTCAGACAACAGAGCAAATAAAATTGATTAAGCAGAGGTTGCTAGCTGCTTAGAGCCAACAGAAAAGTTATGTAGATAAGAGGCGAAAACCTCTAGAATTTGAAGTCGGTAACCACGTATTTATGAAAGTATAACCTCTTACAGGTATCGACAGAGCATTGAAAGTAAAGAAGCTGCAACCAAGGTACATTGGTCCGTTTGAAATCTTGGAGAAGATTGGGCCAGTAGCATACCGCATTGCTTTGCCACCGAATCTGAATAGGCTACATGATGTTTTCTATGTTTCTTAGTTGAAAAAGCATCAACCTGATCTAGAGCACGTAATAGAGTACGAAGATGTGGAAATGCGTGAAGATTTGACGTACGAAGTCATGCATGATCGAATCATAGATCGATAAGAAAAGCAACTCAGAAACAAGAGTAATCTGTTCATCAAGATTGTCTGGAAAGGGTTATCGCCCAGAGAGGCTACGTGGGGAACAGAGGAAAGTATGAAGAAGCATTACCCAGGATTTTGGAATGTATAAGTGTAGCAAATTTTGGGGATGAAATTTTAATTAAGTGGGGGAGAACTGTAACACCGCAAATTTTATATTCACAGAATATATTGTAATTATTCGAGAAATTTAATGAAATGGTAAATATTTATGAATATGGAACTTGTGAATTTTAGAAATATTCATATTCATGAGATAATGGGCAAATTAATTCAAGAAAGGAAATTAGATTTCAATGGTAATAGCAAAGCCATAATTTTGGCAATTTAGCCCAAGATTAATTATTTTCCAATTAATTGAAGTTAATTTCAATTAATCAAGGAAAATAAAGGAAATGTATAATTGGAATATTTTGATGGAATAAATAAAGAATTGTGAAATTAGAAGGAATTATGCATAATTCATTTAATTGAATTATGGAAATATTGAAACAATTTTCTTCCCTTTTTCTTTCAAATTTTCATCGAGCACAAAGAAAATGGAGGGAAAAATTATCCTTGGGGTTAAACATGCCAAGTGTCATTATCATATAAAGAGGGGATTAGTTTATAATTGATTAAGAAGAGCACATGTCTAATTGCATTAAGATAATGCTACATGAACATAGTAATCATGATTAATCATGATAATGGTATACTACTTGAGTGCATGGTTGGATTAGTTGGAGAAAACTCATTTGGTTAGGGAGAGCATCAAGGGGGATGGTCTTATGCTAACCAAAAGGGGGAGGAAACTAGTTCAATGCTAATGGAAGCCTAATGGACCAATTATGACATAAATGTGAAGGAGGTGTGGATTGTGACAAGTGTCACCATAATATCCCTTGATAAAATCATGTTGTGTAGGATGAAGGGAGATATTTTATGAAGCACTCTTCCTTCTTCTTCCCTTGCTCATTTCGGCCAGCCAAGAAAGGAAGAGAGAGAGTGAGTTCAAGAGCTCTCAAGGAGAGAGAGGAGAGGACGCCTAGAGAGAGAAAGATCAAGAACTCAAGAGGTAACTTCACATAACTCAAATCCATACAAGTATGTTGTTATTGTTGAAGTGTATGGTTGGTTTTTGTGGTTTTTGTCAAGTTTGTAAATTTGGAAAAGTCCTAACCCTAAGGGGTTATGCTGCCCAAATTTCTTTAAATCATGATTAGAATGTGTTTAAATGAGTTAATAAGGGATTAGAAGTGGAAAAGTATAAGCTTTGGAAGCTAAAACACAAAAGAGCATTTTCCCTTTTTCTTGACCAATGTTTCGGCCAAGACCAGATCTGGGGGAAGGAGCTGGATTTCATGAAATATATACTTCCAATGGATTCAGTAGGCCAAAATAGGTAGGGTTACAGTTGGTCACTTTTTCGGAAAAGGCCGAAAAAGCTTAATTACGAAAATGCCCCTAAAACCCTAAATCGGGGCTGTCAAGAGTATTTTCATAATTTGACACTGAATTTAGTTATTTTGAGCCCACAAATGGATTTCTTAGGAGAAAATATATCAGGATAGCCCTAGTCAAAATTTTGGGAAAACGTGCCATCGGGCCAGGTATGGTGGGGCCGGCCGAGGTCCCAAGGGCATTTTGGTAAATTTTTACTATAGGCTAATATAACCACAAGAAACACTATGGAAGAGTCTAAAATGATACTTGGATAGGTTATGACCTATTTCTTGTACATTTAATATTTTAGGATTGAGTTGGAAGCCGGAAGCGACACGGTTTACGAGGCATATTATGAATAAGACTTGAGGTAGGGATTACCATCCTTCATACACTATATGAATAATTGTATGTATATGTTACTGTATTTCGTGATATGATTGCGTGCTAGATGCACAGTTCCTAGTTGTGGTTTGGTACCCAACAAAGGTATATTGGAAACTCCTAGCAGTGGTTTGGTGCCCAGCCAAGGTATATCGAAAATCCTAGCTATGGGTGATGACTCAATTGAGGTACTTATATGTGAATTGAATTGAACTTTCATTTTGTCCTAATATGGTGCATTGCATATTTAATTTTCACATTTTATATGTCGATCGTATGTTTCTACTGGGATTCCTCAGAATCTCACCTTTTTTTTAAACAAATATCTCAGCAGGTGCCAATGGGACGAAAGGCAAAGGCGTAAATGCCAAGAAGTGATTGGCATGTGTCTCGAGGCAAGGTGAATTGGCCGAAGAAGAGCCGGAGGAGATAGAGAAAATGAAGTTTTAGAGTTGGAGTCCGAATGTTGCGATCTGATTGAATCTGATTATGAAGTTAGGAATTCATTCAAATGGTTTAGGGACAAGTTTGGCAATTGGAAATGAAGAGGGTAATTTAAGGGTTAGTTCTAGATCTCAGAATTAGGTTCTAAACAGTGCCTAACTCCTTCTCCTATGCCTATTATCAGAAAATAAGGAAATAAAATAGGCACTTGTGCACTTCTTTAATTCCATCTTTGCCCTACATTAAGCTCCAATGTACCATGTCATCATAAATGAGATACACAAAGGTAATATCATATGTTCTCAATTAACGAATAATGGGAATAACAAATATTACTTAAAATGTATCAATTTAGCCAATTTAATTCGCTAATCACCTTTACACTGAAATCTCTTATTAATACTTAATTATGCTGAAAATATTCAATTAAGCCCACAAAATTCTAAGGTTAATTACTAAAAGATAAACAAATATTTAGTTCTTATTAGTACCCCTTTGATATTTACTATTCATTTGCAACAAAACTTTTACTCGATTTTTTATTTCTTTTTTGTTTTGGTGCACTTCACAAATCCATCTACAATAACTCTCTTAATTTGGAAACCACGATTAGGTGAAGCCCATTACTAAAATATGATATTCAAAGATAAAAATCCAGCCAATGGGTAATCCTAAGCTAGAGTGGCTACAAGTTTGTTGAAAATAAGAACATGGCATAAATTCACACACACAATCACCAACTTTATGAAATTTACAAGAGAAAGAATAAGAGTATATTTGCAACTATGTATATTAATTTACTAGTCATTTGCAAGAATATTAACTGATTTTTTTTGGAAATGAAACCAACCCATTTACAAGATTCTGTTTGAGATTAACAGCAATAAAATATCATATCTACAACCACCTCTTTGAAAATTTACAAATGTAAAAAATGTCTGAACTTAGTTTCTGTGAACAAGACAATTCCATTTATAAATATCCTATGAGGATTTACAAATTTATTATAATAAATTCATTGCTTGCATATGTAAACTCTTCTAATCATGTATGGAATCATAAATACTTTATTTTCACAAAAATTCACTCTACAATTGGATCAACATGAAGACTTCGAAGTAACATTTTCAAATTTTCTTGCAATGACTCCATACATCTAAATCATTATGTAAAATAAGTAATAAGTAAAATTATATAAAATAAATAATAATGTTCTAAATTTACTAAAACTCTTATCATTAAGAAATTAATATCACAAAACTTTCTTATCAAGAAAACTCATATATGAGCATGAAATTTGAGGAGAATGGAAAAGGTCTCACATACATGTGAAGTTAGAGTAATCAAGGTGTCATTCAGTTACTTGATAAGTACTATAGTGGCATGGTTTGCCATCACAATATACTTTTGAATAAGAGTTTGACTTTGTGGCTACCTAAGTACCTAAGCCTACCTTCATTATTTCACTTATCATACATACTCACATATATTTGCGTCAATTCATTAACAATACTCCTCAATCATAAAATAACTTCCTTTCTAAAACAACATGTTAATGAAGTTGTCGAAAATAAATAGAGATGGAACAAATGGTCCCTCCTCTTGTGTCAACACCCGTTTCCATTTATCGAAGAGTAATAAAGACGGAATTCCATGGGCATACAGAAGAGTACAATTATACTGATAAAAGTATTCGTTTACAATCCCAACGTCGTTCGTCAACAAAATACATAATACAACAGAAGTTTCTATAATTACAGGATTTCCCAAAATATCGTAAACATAAACTAATTATAACCATCATCTTATCCTTGCCTCGAGACACGTGCTAGTCACTTCTCTATATCTGCACCTTTGCCTTTTGACCTACTGGCACTCGCTGATATGTTTGTTAAAAAAAAGGTGAGATTTCAAGGAATCCCAGTAGAAACATGCTATCGTTCATAGAAAATGCGAAAAGTAAATATGATATGCACCAATTAATGAAAAATATAAACACACCATCATCATATATACAAGCACAGGGCCAGACCCACAATCTACACTAGTTGGTCTTTTGCAACTCCTAGTGTAAGTGCACCCTGGCACTAAATGCCCTTCTATAGGCAAACCACGTTAATTAATAAAGCGCATTTACAAATAATGACATCCACACAATCACATAACTATGGCATGATATATGAAGGATAATGTTCCTACCTCGAAGTTCTTTTAACCCCTTTTTAGTGTGCATTGTAAAACGTGTCACTTCCGGCTTCTGACTCGGTCCTAAAATATTAAATGTACAAGAAATAGGTCATAACATATCCAAGTATCACTTTAGACTTTTCCATAATGTTTCTTGTGGTTATATTAGTCTATAGTGAAAACTTACCAAAATGCCCCGGGACCCCGGCCCCGCCTCGCCATACCCGGCCCGATGGCACGTTTTCCCAAAATGTTGACTAGGGCTATCCTGACATACTTTCACCCAAGGAATCCATTTCCTGGCTCAAAATGATCAAATTCAATGTCAAATTACGAAAATACCCTTGACAGCCCCAATTTAGGGTTTTAGGGGCGTTTTCGTAATTATGCTTTTTCGGCATTTTCCAAAAAAGTGACCAACTGTAACCCTACCTATTTTTTCCCACTGAATCCAATGGAACCATCTATTTCATGAAAATTCAACTCCTTCACCCAGATATGGTCTTGGCCGAAATATTGGTTAAAAGATGGAAAAATTGCTCTTTTGTGTTTTAGCTTCCAAAGCTTGTACTTTTTCACTTCTATTCCCTTATTAACTTATTTAAACACATTATAACCATGATTCAAAGAAATTTGGGCAGCATAACCCCTTAGGTTTAGGACTTTTCCAAATTTACAAACTTGACAAAAATCACAAAACCAACCATACACTTCAACAAGAACAACATACTTGTATGGATTTGAGTTTTGTGAAGTTACCTCTTGAGTTCTTATATCTTCTCTTTCTAGGCGTCCTCTCCTCTCTCTCCTTGAGCTCAAGATGTGTCTTCAACACCATGGATTCCATGAAGAGAAAGGTTTAGAGAAGATTTTCTAAGCAAGATTACAAGAAAAGGCATAAGAGATCACTACATACCTTAAGCTTTCTCTCCTTCACTCTAGAACTTCAAGACTCTTCAAGCTCTCTCTCTCTCTCTCTCTCTCTCTCTTCTTTCCTCTTGTGCTAGCCGAAATGTATGAAGGAAAGAGGAAGGAAGATTCTTCATAAAATTTCTCCCTTCATCCTACACCATTTGATTTCATCAAGGGTTATTATTGTGACACTTATCACAATCCTCTGATCTCCTCCTTCAAGTTTGTCATGATGCCTCCATTTAGCTTTGAACTAGTTTTTCTTCTCCTTTGATTAGCATAAAAACCGTCCTACCTCACAGGCTCCACTAACCAAATTGCCTCTTCTAACTAAACCAACTTCACACTCAACCATGCACTCAAGTAGTGAAATGAGTTTTCTTCATCTAATCCAACCATGCACTCAACCATGCATTCAAGTAGTGTACACTCAACCTTGCACTCAAGTAGTGTACCATTATCATGCTCAATGACACTTGGCATCTTTAATTTCATTAATCAATTTCTAACACATTTTATTTTCAATTTTTGGAATAATGCCAATTCTGGCAGATTTTCTGCCCTAACTTTGAAAAATTATAACTAATTTTGTAGACATCATTTCGGAGTGATTCCAAAGGATATGGAACCCTTATTGAGTCTAGTTTCCAGGAAAAATATGGTCTTTAGCCAATTGGAAGCATATCATTCCCAGATTTCATTTCTTTGACCGCTGCTCTAGAGACTTTCTAGATTTTCTGGACTAAATTCAAAAATTCATAACTCTTTGTACATAGCTTCAATTGATTCATATGAACTATCAAATTAAAGCTTAGGATATCTACTTTCACCTTGTAAAAGTTCATAATTTTTGCTCATCATTTGTTCTTCCAAAACCACATAACAAACTCACTACCTTACAGGCGATTTCAATAAAAACACTGTTCACCTTTCAATTTTCAATATTTAATTCCTTTTGGCCTTAAATATTCACCATTTTATTTAATATGTAAAATAATCACAATATACTCTTGGTGAATAAAATTTGGGGTGTTACATCTTGTATCTTCTTTCCTCTGGCCATGGTCATGGTCATGTTTCGTGTTCTTATTTCCTTAGCTCTGTAGCTTCTCTTTTATCTTATGTTGAGAGATTCAAGCATGTTTGTGTTGAGAATTATCTTTAAGCAATGTTCAGTTTTATTGCATTAAGCTATTTCCTGGAATTAAATTTTTTAGATCATAACAATTGACTCTTAACTAAAATTCTGTCATATCCCAAATTTTGGGCCTAAAAGTTCAAGAATTGGCATGAATTAAATAGAATATCAGGTCTAGTTGAGCAAGAGTCTCTAAAGATAGAATGATTCTTAAGAACTGAAATAGTTGGCCTTCTTGAATAAATGGTAAACTTGTAATTAAAGATAGACAAAGGCCAAATAAAATAGTATACTGGTCAAGGTAACATTGTATATCTAGTGTCCCAAGTTTGGGCAAAAGCGCAATTTATGAAAATTATGGGTAGAAGGGGTAATTTTGGAAATTATGCCTAGAATCTCAGGAAAATTACCCTGAGACACATCAAGGAAGGAAATAATTAGCTGGGATATATTTGAGGCTTAATTGAGGTATAGATGGGAAAAATTACCTCAAAAAGGAATTATAAAGAATGATTAGAATTTTGTTGAATTGAAGGATAATTAGCCAAATTTAATTATGAAAAATATTAGGAGGCCTCAAATAAATGAGGGAAAATGTGGGCAATAATTATCCAACGATTAGAGTGAATTAAGCATGGAACTTATTTCCAATTAGGTGAAGGAAAATACCCAATTCATTTATATAAAGTCAAATATTGTACAAACATGGATCCAAATTGAAGAAAGAATGGCGGTTTGGAAGAAGGAAAGCACTTGATGATTATTGTAATGTTACTTGTCCAAAATTTAACCACATATTCTATGCAATTAAAAAATAATTTGGGGTTCAAGGAAATTAAATTAGAGGCCCAATGGAAACCTAATCAATTTTGCTATATTTAAGGGCAAAAATGAGATTTAAAATTTGATCTTGGGAACAGTTTTGTGAAACAAAATGGATGGCCAAGATTTACCATCAAAAAGCAAAGGTAATGATGATCAAAGTACAAATTTGTCAAAGGAAGATTGGTAGAAAGTTCATGTATAAAAGTTGTTCTACTCCTCCAAAGGTTTAATTCTATGGTTTTAGATTTTTAAAGGGATGAGTTTGAAGTGACAAAAGTAGATGAAGAGGTGGAGAAAGTTGGAACAAATAAGTGGTTGGAGAAAAGGTAAGAAAGAGCTCTAGTTCATGAAATTTCATTAATTATTCCCATATATGTGATGCTGTCCAGATCTGGAAAATAATTTCAAAGAATTAGTTTGATGGTATTGAGTTAAGTTATAGCCTTAAAATCTTGATATATGATTGTTGTTGATGAAAGCTTGGTTTTCAAGAGATTATATAATTTTGGAAAGTCATTTACCAAAGGTAAAATGTTGCCAAATTTTATATAGAATTAGCTCTTGCTTAAATAAGGATTTAACCATAGATATATTGTTCTCAATCAAGCTTCAGCTTATTGGAAAATACTTGGAAACCAAGCTAAAGTCAATATAGTAGTTTTGGAAAATTTAATGGTACTTCCGCCAAACGTAGTTCCTGAGAAAGCTTTAGAATTTTGAATTTCTCATGAAAAGTTTGAAGGGGAAATGGCCCAGCGAATAGCCATGGAAGCTAGTACTAAAAGGTGAAATTTTAGGTCAAAGGGCGTATGTAAAAGTAGTGTTTAGATTTTGTAGTTTCAAAGGTGCTGATTAATGAGCTCAGCAAGTAATGTATGATGTGTATTTGGGGCCATTGAACATTATGGAAGTGGAATTTGGGGCTTGGATAATGAAGCACAAATTATGAAATTCAAATAAAGCAAGAGAAGTTAAAGCTTAAAGGTAGCAAACTTTACCTTACTCTTATTTGCTTGGTTGTTGCTTGCATGAATTGACATATTTGTATGCTTATTTGATTATGTGAAATCATGCATTTTTACTTGTGATTATGTTTGAAGCATGTCATAGGCCTATGTGATTACAAGTAATGCATGATATATAGTTTTAAACATGTCATTATATTATGAAGTTATTGATTAACTTAAAAGCATGTGATAATCCCAATCTTTACCATGTATGTTTGAGTAGTGGTGATAGTTTGTTACTGAGATTCTTTGAATCTCAAAAGAATCTCACCCCACAATAACCAACCATGCTAGGTTATGTGCCTCCAAAAGAAGAGCAAGGGCAAATTGCAAAGGGTAAGTGGATGGAGAATGATCATTTCATGACAATGTTGTGTCATGAGTAATAAAATGCATAACAATTCCTATGAGTTATATAAATTCATTACGAGGTCTTGGCATGTATATTTGATATGTGATGATGAATCACAAATGTTTGTATGCCCTAAGATGACCTTAAAGCTATGTTTTTATGAGACATGCCCTTGACTGTCTAGTTTTAACCTATTATCAGAG
Organism: Inga oerstediana; assembly: GCA_963210345.1. Classification (NCBI taxonomy): domain Eukaryota; kingdom Viridiplantae; phylum Streptophyta; class Magnoliopsida; order Fabales; family Fabaceae; genus Inga; species Inga oerstediana. Next base: position 69,210,864 of record OY723400.1, on the reverse strand, counting down.
CATGATTAGGCTAGACTAATAAATTTATAATGTAAATGACTTCAAGAGCTTTCAACGGAAGTTTAGAGAACCATCACATGAGTTTCTAGAATTAGTTATGAATTTTTAAAGTTGGACTAAAAATCTAATCATAAAAAATTATTTGTAACCTAGGGATAAGAATGTGAACTTTAATTAATGGGCTTCATTTGATGATTTTTCTAAACAATAGCCTTTCGTATTCGTAGTAAAGGTGTCAAAATGGTAGATATTACTAATTTCAACAAAGCTTTTAAAATAATATCTCTTGTTTTAATTTAATAACATCATAGAGTGAACTCTAATCAAGATTACATTAGTCATTGCAGGTGTTAGCTTTAGTTATAACTCTTTTCTTTCAAGAATTGTGATAAACACTTGATCAGTATTTTAGAATATATTCATTGAATAACTCCATAGCCTATAAATCCTTTCCCAAACAACATCCATGCATGCATTCAAATTTTATCAATCACTTAGAGTAACAGCCACAATCTACATGGAAATGTTAAATCCCTAAATTTCCAATCCATCAAAACATGATAGAAGTAAAGAAAAGATGTTGAAAATACAATTAGGAAGCAGTCCAATTCCCTCCATATTTTTTCTGTCAGAACCATGGAACTATTCCCCTGTTCACAAGTTTAGAAGGGTGAAGGAAGACAGTGAAATATCAAGACTTATAGGCATGAACTTACAGTGGCAATGGAGGAAGAGATTTATTGAGTAACTTGTTATTTATAGAAGAAATCTGCTGCTGCAAAATGCACAATCTATGCCTTGGTTTATGTTGACGACATTCTAATTACTGGTTCCTCTACCTCTGCTGTTTTTGAATTAATTGATGCTTTAAGTTCAACTTTTCATGTCAAGGATTTGGGATTACTACATTATTTTTTAGATGTTGAAGTTCATTCTGTTAATTCAAGCTTAATTTCTCAACGTATATACATCCTTGATTTACTTGAGAAAGCAGATATGTCTAGAGCTAGACCTATTTCTACACGTATGGCTGCCTCAATTCAGCTTTCTGATAACTCTACAAGTCCTGATTTTCACGATCGTAGCTTTTATCGTAGCATTGTTGGAAGCTTGCAGTATCTTAGCTTTACTCGCCAGATTTAGCATTTGCTGTTAATTGAGTGTGTCAGTACATGCACTGCCCTAAGGATTGTCATTGGACTGCTGTCAAGAGAATTCTTCGTTATCTAAGGAGGTAATAATGTTATCCTACCGTAACAAAGACGGTGTTTGAGTAAATTTTATATCTCATATGTTTGAGTACACACAAGAAAGCACATATCACGTGGAAACATATATATCTGTGATTATCTGATTATCACGCAAGTCAACTGTCTGGCCAAAACAGTGCTTGTCAACTTGAAATACTGAAATCTGATTTTTGTTATTACGTTTAATTAGGATACTCTAATGAATAGGAGTATAAGAGATACTCTTATTGCTGGAGAGGAATTTTTCCGTATTCGTCCTGTAAGAAAGTATCATTGCTTAGTTGTTTTCAAGTGAAGCCAATTCATATGCTTAAATTTGTTAACATATGTGTTATTTATAGGTGTACACTAGCATAGCAGATTGTTGTGGTATTCCTCAGCTAGCAAAGAAGTTAAACAAGGTAGGGTCTTTGACATCAAAAACTCAAATTATATTGTAGTAAGCACATGTTGTGACCAATCATAGCATGTGCTTACTCATTCAGGAGAAACAATTCTCTTACGTTCTTTCTTTCTTGCTCTTTTAGGATCTTCAACTTTACATATGGATGAAAATTTTTTTCCCTTGGTATTGTTTAGTAATTTCCTTTCACCACAAAAATGTGGGAAAAATTTATACTCCTGATGAGCCGTGAAGGAACTTAGCGGATGGTAACATGAGCCTACAATCAAGAACTAGAAATATTTAACAAGATAAGTAACATGAGGTTTCCTTCTTTAAATGAAATTAGAAGATATATCTACCTCAGGGCTGATGTACCGTTTGATAAGTTTGGACCTCTAAAACGCAGCATAAAAACCAAATAGTAAATGAAGAACTGTGGAGAGAAGCAGAGACCTTTGAAGACATACAGTTGATGTCGTTTGTTGATTATTACAGCCTCATCACTTGGAAAACTTTAGCAATCTGCATATTTCTTGTAATGTCTTTTTATCTTGATGAGCCATTCTTGCCTCTTATTGATTTCAAATCTTTTGTAACAGACAGAAGTTTTTTCAGCAAAGTATGTCATGAAGACAGACGACGATGAGCTTGTTCGTGTAGATGAAGTGCTCTCTTCTTTGAATAGTAAATGGCTTGCTTTTATGGACTCAAATTCATATTCCCGACCTCACCGAAGCACTGATATCAAAAATTTTTATTTCTCTGTTAGGTGTCATTCACTTACTTGATAAGTACTATAGTGGCACGGTTTGCCATCATAGTAGACTTTTTGAATAAGAGTTTACCGTTGTGGCTACCTTCTCACACTTGACCTTTTGTACTCTGGGCAAGAGTAAAACCAAAGATTTCAAAAACAAAAACAAAAAACAAAAAAGCAAATGCTCAATATTTGTAATCATTCAAAAATGCAAATACATAAAGGTTGAATAACCACAATCCTTACATCTTATTCACTACTACAGAAAAGGCCTTTTTATGATAGTTATTATCGAACATATAGGACGGCTCCGAACTATCATTTATATAGGCACTATATATGCTCCATGTAGATAAATAACAGTTTCAAATCGTAATATATTAAAGACATATATAATGGTTCCTTGTTAATACTCGTAATGTACTGACTCTAGTTTTTTATTATATGTAGTTATTTTTATTATTTGTTCATATTTATTTTTATTATTAATATTTATTATATAGGATATAATATAATCATTGATAACAATAAGATAATAATATTAAATAAAAAACTTATATTTATAGGATCAAAATTCAATACATTATAGATAAACCATATACAATTTAAAAGAAATTAATAACTTAAACACTCTCACAATAAAACATTATCTTATAATATTTTTAATTCTAAAAGAATCAATTAATAAAAAATTTCACAATATTCTCCCATGCCTTTGTTGTAGATTGTCCATAGATTACGTATTAGTGTGCTCAATAGTTCCTGTCACATATCCTTTAACTGCAAAAGAATAATATAAATATAAAAATAAGAATATATATGATAAAAATAAGCAAATATAAAAATTTAAACAGATATCACAATATAACTTTGAAAATCAGAATATAGTAAAAATTGACAAAAATAAAAACTTGAGAAAATCTTATAACTTGATTCAACAAACCTGCATGATTTCAACTTACAGTTCACATGACTAAAGCTTAGGAACATGAAAAACTCAACAATAAAATATTCTGCATTTTACTTTATTGTTTTTTCCGTGTGCTCTACTTTCTCTTGCATTTTTTCTCCCTTTTAAACTTTACACCAATAGCCATCATTAGATTAGATATCATAATCCCAACTGGGCGATCTTGAACATCAACTAGCAAGCGCTCATTATAAAAAAAATAAAATGAAACTAAAAATGTTAGCTGGCAAAAAAATGAAAGCTTACAAGAGCAAGAATAACAAGAGGAAGGAACTGTAGAGTGAAGACCCATTCGTATATGCTTATTGTTGATATTATGATTTTACAACTTCCAAAGTTTCAACTTGCAACTGTAGTGTAGCAAACTAATTTAAGGATATGATATATTGACATATTAAATTCTATTCAAGCTTCGAGAAATGGAATGTAAAGAAAAAAAAGTAATCTGATGAACTGAAAGGGGTATTTTCCTCATTGGTTTCCATTTGCATCATTCATATTATTAAAGTCTTGTCAATTAATCAGCATTTTGGATGATGTTTCAAAATTGAATTGGTTTTCTTGCAAGGTATACAGTACATGGGTTTGATCCTTTTTCCTTGATAATATTCTGCTGAGCTGCAGAATTTCTTATTATTTTCTGTTTTTAAATTGTATATTTGGGATTTGACTGTAGGCTGAAACTTGGAGGGATGCAGGAGGGAACAAAGTTGCATAATTGCTTAATGTTCTGGATATAACACTTGTAGATCTCCCCGGGCACAACAAAGGTTCCTGTTGGTGACCAGCCTTCTGATATTGAAGCCCGAATTAGAACAATGATCATGTCGTGTATCAAAGCTCCTACCTGTGCCATTCTGGCTGTCACGCCAGCAAATTCGGATTTGGCTAATTCAGATGCTCTTCAGATGGCTAGAGTTGCTGATCCTGATGGTGGGTTTTAGCTTCGATATGGTTAAAACTAAACTAATTTAATTTCACAACCCCATGATATATCCTTACCGATTATTCTTTCTGTTGCAGGTAGGAGAACAATAGGTGTAATCACAAACGTGCAGCATACTAATCCAACATTCATGGTTGCAAATGTTTTTTCAAATTTTGTTATACTCTTGTCGTGTTTTGACAAAGTTTGGAGCATATTCTGTGGAATGTAGTTGGATATCCGACGTAAAACACTCACACATGAACTGATTTGATGCAAAATCTAGATCACAGGGAAGAATTGGAGGGGAAATGACAGAGCTGAGGGGGAAACAGAACAGAATAGGACTTGAGGGAGATGCAGAGCCAAGGGGCAGTAGAGAGATCACATCACTCAAATATAATTTCGTTCATCAAAGCTATCTCCATAAAAAGGATGAAAGCTCCTATTTATAGGCTAATAAGGTGATGACAATTTGCAATCCACTAGTCAAAAAGTACCCACTTGTACAATAGACAACTTGCACCTTAACTTCCCACTTGGTTCTACCTTTTCTTTCCTATCAAGAAAATAATCAACTTGCTTGATAAAATATTCATAAAACATCAACTTGCAGCCTATTGACATAGAAATTGATAAAATATATACAAATCATGTAGATTTCCTTCCATAGAAAGTTTCTTCAAAATATCTCTGTCTTATATTCCATCAATATCATGGACAGAAGTACTGATGCCCAGAATTTGTTGCTTGGAAAAGTTATTCCCCTCCAACTTGGTTATATGGGTGTTGTTAACCGTAGTCAGGAGGTAATAATGTTATCCTATTATAACAAAGACGGTGTTTGAGTAAATTTTATATTTCATACGTTTGAGCACACACAAGAAAGAACATATCACATGGAAACATATATACATGTGATTATCTCATTATCACGCTGGTCAACTATCTGGCCAAAACAGTGCTTGTCAACTTGAAATGCTAAAATCTGATTTATGTTATTTCATTTAATTAGGATACTCTTATGAATAGGAGTATAAGAGATGCTCTTGTTGCTGAAGAGGAATTCTTCTGCAGTCGTGTTATAAGAAAGAATCATTGCTTATTTGTTTTCAAGTGAAGCCAATTCATATGTTTACATTTTTCAACACGTGTTATTTATAGGTGTACGATAGTATATCAGATCGTAGTGGTATTCCTCAGCTAGCAAATAAGTTAAACAAGGTAGAGTCTTTGACATCAAAAGCTCAAATTATAATGTAGTAAGCACATGTTGTGACCAATCATAGCATGTTCTTACTCATTTAGGAGAAACGGTTCTCTTTCCTCCTTTCTTTATTGCTCTGTTAGGATCTTCAAATTTACATATGGATGAAAAATTTTTCCCTTGGTATTGTTTAGTAATTTCCTTTCACCACAAAAAATGTGGAAAAAATGGCAAAGAGTTTCCTTGATCTCGAAATCTTACTTTAACAAGTCTTCTTTAGTGGTTAAGCTTTGGAACTTAGTTTCTGTGATTTCTATCATTCTTGGAAAAAAGGGGAAATGCAAATACAAATTAGGGTGCAAGTGAATACCCTTGTAACTGGTTTGACTACTTGATGACAGGATACTTTGGGTCATCGGGATTGGGTTCAGAAAGTTTGGAGAGATTATGCCCAATTTCTGAAATCTGGAGTTGCTTGCATTTTCTAGTTCCATCATTGTCAACTGCTCATTTATTTGCGGATTCTTCCAGGGTTGAGAGCACATATAAGCAATGCATTGGTTGCTTTTGCAAAGGAGCTTGTGAACTATAGAGAAATCACTGAGTCCAAGGCATGTATTAGTATTTGGTTGTGTTGTGTCTTTCTGACTTGTATTTTTTTACTATATAAATATATTTCTTACAGTGGATGACATCTAAAACGTTGTCTACTTTTGCTGGCTATTTCACCTTATTCTGTTTTATAGTTTTCTTTGTTTTTTCCTCCAAAAGACTGGTCAGGGTGCTCTTCTTCTGACTATTCTTTCAAAATATTGTGAAGGTACCTAACTGTTCCAACCTTCTGGATTCTTAGCTCCTTAACAACCTTGATGTCTTTGATATCCTATATTCCCACTAATACTGGCCTTCCTTTATAGTTTTTAACTGATATTCCACATATAATTGAATTTACAAGTTTGGTAAAGGTATTTCAGACTTTTTGCTGTTGAAACAGCATTCTCCTCCGTTGTAGAGGGAAAAAACGAGGACATTCCTACAACTGAGCTTTCAGGAGGAGCACGAATTCACTATATTTTTCAATCAATATTCGTGAAGTGCCTAGAGGTATATACATTTGTATTTACATGAGAAGTTATCAAATTTATATTGATGCTATGCCAAATCTGTATATATATAACTGAATTAATCCTGTCTTGATTTTGGTTTTCTTTGTATGTGTTGACAATAAAGAAAATCTTCTGCTTTAAATCTATAGATGGTCACCAAATTTGAAAGCTGGGTACAGGGTATTGGAAGTTATAGTTCTTTTAGCTTTGTTTCACATAGACGCTGAATTTAGACATCTAATCTTGCATTAAAACGTTTCTAAAATAATTGAATCTCTGGTCTGTGGCTTCCTGCTATGGAATTTTACATATCAAATCCAAGTTGCTAATGTCTGAATCTGTGTTCACGTGTTTGCTGTATTTGCAGATTGGAAAATAGACACCAAAGAGTATTATTATTATTATTATTATTATTATTATTATTATTATTATTAGTATTTTGTTTAAAGAATGATTTGAAGCTTATCCTGAATTCTTTAGCCATTTTATCAACAAATAAAAAGGGAGCAATCTGATTGATATTTTTAGTGAAGGAAGAAAAGAAAATGGTTAAATGAACTAATGCAGTTGCTTATTTCATTCATGTGATTTAAGCATTGGGGACCTAATCTATTTAGGATCATAATAAATATTACTTGCATCATTAGATGATTTGACATGCTCAATAGGTTAACAATGGGTTTTTTTCCCTTTCTTGCCATCGCATTTGCCTTATTTTGATATCAAGAATGTTTTTCTTCATTCCATGTGGAATGATGGTCAGTTGAGTCTTTTGGTAACTCCACAATTTAATAGTATGGATATTTTCACTTTAGTGTTGTGGCCATTCTTAATTGTATTAAGTATGGATGTCACACACAGGGTTGCATTCCCCAAGGGTCATTAAGAGTAAACATTTGACGGTAATAAAAGGCAGAATACATTAGATGCTGTAACACATAAAGGCATTAAATGCTTATTTGGAATTTTATGCGAGCCTATTGAATGTTTAACATAATATTGCTTTGTTATTGAAATATCTATTCTTCTAGCCCAAGACATATTCTTTCTTTTTTAATAAATTCTTTTCTTCAAAATCTGTCATATATATATATATACCTAAAACCATTGAATTTTTCTGTTTTTTTAGCTTTAGGAATATGTTTAATTTTATATTATAACCTTTTTTCTTTTATAGCGCTATATAAACCTTTAACAATTAAAATGTTTTTTACTTATCAGATTTAATTAATTTATATTCTAAATTATGACACAATTTTGAAGCGTAGGATACTCTTGAAAAATTTCTCTATCTTTTACTGCATTGAATTTGAACAAATCTCAAATTGGCTATTTCTTATTCAATGGAAAAGTTCAGCACATGAGCTAAATAAACTTGGGATAGGCTGTTACAGGTCAACACTCTCATCCCTTGGTTTCTTTGAGCTTGATGTAATTAAATGGACCTTGCAGGAAGTTGATCCATGTGAGGATTTGACGGATGGTGATATTCGGTCTGCCATACAAAACGCAACTGGTCCTAGATCAGCATTGTTCGTTCCTGATATAGGGGTTCCTCAGTATTTTTTTTAATAAAACCTTTTGTGCTCAAATTATTCTCAATTCGTATATCAATTAAACGACTTCTGTTCCTTCTTGAGGATTTTTTTTTTATCTGTTTCCATGCAATTAGGTGCCATTTGAAGTTCTTGTGAGAAGACAAAATAGCTCGGCTATTGGATCCAAGCCTTCAATATCCTAGGTTTATATATGATGAATTAAAAAAGGTAAGGACTAATGGCCTAGGGGTGGGCATCGGCAAGGTTGGGCAGGGCGAGACCCTTGCCCGATGCCTTGCCCGAAGAATGAACGGGCTACATTTTACAGCCCGATGCCCAGCCCTGCCCGCTAAAAGCCCTAACCATTTTGGGCTGGGCAAAGGTGGGCTTCCTTGCCCAAATGATAATGCCTTATCTTGTTCACTTATGAAAACAATAATTTCTTGTGAATTTCATAAACATTCCTATAGTTACTAATATCATATATGTCTTAACTTCGCCCTAAGTAATATAAACTTCAAATACATTCGATGATTTCACATCTTGGGATATTTCAAATAAGTCTGCAACTTGAGTCTTGAAATTTAAAAAATACCATATGTCTTAACAAATATCCATACTTTAAAAATTAAACAACATCCATAATCCATTATAAATAAGAAAACAAAATGATTGTAATTAAAGCCGTGAAGTTAAAGTAGTTTGCGTCAATTCAATGTCCTAAAAGTTGATCAAATGATGGAGCATCTAGAAAGAAAATAAAAAGCAATTATAATTTAATACATCACAAAGTAAAGAAGAAAAGAAGAAATCTACTTGTAAATAGTATTTAGTGGCTAGGGCAAAAAAGAGAGGATTAGTAGAGTATTATACAATAGACAATATATATTATAAACAAAAAAATATATATGAAATAATATTTAATTGATATGAAATTTTATATTTAAACAAATGAAAATAATTTTCAGGGCAGGGCCAAATGGGCAGAGCAGCACCCCTTGCCCGATGCCCGGCCCTGCCCGGTTATTAGCCCGCCCAAAGCTACCCAAAATTTTTTCGGGCCACTTTTTTAGGGCTGGGCTGGGCAATTTTTTGCAAGGGCAGGGTGGACGCACCGGGCTACTGGGCACCATGCTCACCCCTAATGGCCTGCCATTTCTTCTGCGCTTTACTTCACCATCCTATTAACATAATTGTATATATGTATTGTTTCTTCAGATCAGCCATTGCTGTATGGTGAATGAGCTGCAGCGGTTTCCTTTCTTAAGAAAGCGCATTGATGAAGTCATAGGGAACTTTCCGCGAGAAGGTCTTGAACCCTCAGAGAATATGATTGAGCACATCATAGAAATGGAGGTATGTGGGATTCCAAATTCTTTGAGAGATGGAAGGGAATATCTACATATGCTTCATTGGTTCCACCTTCGCTATCTACTGCTATAATCATGTCATTAGTGGCCAATCAATGATAGATATTCAAACTGCGGTAAATTTTCAATGACCATGCTTGCTTCTGCTATACAAACCGTTCCAACAAAGTGATTTATACCACAAATGGTGCCCCAAATGGAAACCACTGACATGCTGCTAGGCAGCTAGTTAGTGTCGATTTTTATGGTCAGTCTATCATTGCCAAACATTCAACTTCCTTTTACTAATTTAATTTTAAATTACACAAATTTGCAGATGGACTACGTAAATACTTCTCAACAACCAAATTTTATTGGTGGAAGTAAGGCATTAGAGATTGCAATGCGACAGATGCAATCTTCTAGGATTCCTCCCTCAATTTCAAGGCAAAGGGTATCCATGAATATATATCTCATCAAGTTTCATCCATATACTTCCATAAACAGTTGATTTCTTTAATCTGTAGTTTGAAGGGTTCAAGATATTTAGCAGAGCACAAACTACATTTTACACTTGTGAATTGGCTAAAAATAACCGCCCCTGGGGTAAATAAGAGAAAAACATTTTAATCTCTCAAGTCTTTCATTAATTCCTTATGATTTGTTTTTTAATTGCCACCTATCCACTTCTAGTCCTAATAAAAATTGTCTAAGATGATTACCTATTCCATTGATAAAGGTATGTTTTACTTACACCCTAAAGTACAATTTCATAATCTTTGGAGCCCATTCTCTGGATTATGAGGACACTTGGAAACGAACACTATAGGCTTAATTTCAATAACGGTCTCCAAACACTATGAAATTGTTCATTTTTTCTGATCTACCTTCCACTATGTTAGCTGGAGATGCTCTCTTTCTATGAGCTTTTTCTCTTATTTTCCTCTTTTCTGTAAAGGAAGAAAGAAGGAACGGTGAAAACTTATTATTTTAGCACTTTCATAATTATTTTAGACAAATTACCCTGGATGTAGGTGTAACCTACCCTTATGGAGATTACCAAGAAAGTCGAAGGTGCTGATTTTCTAGCAACAGATTTGCCACGACCAGTCTCTTAATTAGCATCCTGTAGTTAATACTTAAATTACTTAAATTCTTACGAAACTAATTCTTGACAGGGGGGTTCATTCTGGTGGTCATCCTGCATTGGATGTTGGAAGGGCTGCATCCTCTGGTAATTCTTTTTTACCATTTAAAGTTTAAGTATTCTGTGGATTGGTGATATGTGTTCATTCATACTTGTTATTTTTTCGTTAGTCAAAAAATAAACTAATAATTTTTACCATTTAAACTAATTTTGGTGATGCTCTTTTTCTTTATCAGGAACCTCTGGTAAATCAAGTTGGGTTATTTCATCCATTTTTGGCGGTGATAGCCGTTTATCTCCGGGAGAGAGTACATCAAGTAGAAGACATAGTGAAACAGTTCACAATATGGCTACGATACATTTAAGAGAGGTATATCTATTAATTTGTTAATTGAATCAAATGTTTCTTGCATGTAAATTTGTCTAATGTGCTTGGGTCCATGCAGCCCCCTCCTATCTCAAGGTCATTTGAGAGCAATTCAGAGACAGAAGTTATTGAGATTGCAGTCACGAAGTTGCTTTTGAGATCATATTATGACGTCGTTAGAAGGAATGTTGAGGACTTCGTACCAAAAACAATTATGCACTTCTTGGTATTTCATATCCTTCTGCTAAGCTTTGCAAATTTCGTGTTTATAAACTTAGATACTGTTATGATAATGTCGATTGGTTGGTTGGTTGGATTCATATGATAGGGTGGTAAGGATCAGAGTAAGTAGCTAGTAATAACATGTAATAAATATGATGGATATCATCTTATCCATGAAGTGTGGAAAATGGTAGCTGTAAGGTAAACACATTTGAAAACCATTTGGTGCTTGTTTTGTCTTATTATCATAGATGCCAGTTGGCATTCTTTTTGTGTGCTTAAAAGTAAATGACTCCAACCAATATTTTCGTCAATGATGTATTGAGTTTGGATATGTTGTTTTTTTAAACCTTTTAAATATTGACTATATTCTCTATGTCCATTCTGTTGAAACTATTAAGCGTTTGTGTTCCTGAATTTTCAAAGATATTCAAATCTGACAACGTTGAGCCATATGCAGGTAAACAATACCAAACGAAACATGCACAATGTTTTTATTCGAAAGCTTTACAGGTGATCTCATGAGGTCTTGCATGTTTTTTTCAAGGATTATCTGAAGCTGTGGCTTGCTGACTGTGTTCTTTATGTTTCCATTCAGAGAGAGCCTGTTTGAAGAGATGTTGCAAGAACCTCATGAGGTAGCTGGGAAAGGAAGGCACTGTCGAGAGATGCTCCAAATTTATCAACAGGCTTTTAATGTGGGTAATCAATAGTCTTATTATGTTTAACCAAAAACAGACTCTAATTGTATTTCCATTCTGTTATATATGACAAGCTAGGTTCTCCTCTAATTGAGATCGTTTCTTTGATGTTCTTTTGATAATCAAGATACATGGTGCCTCTTGTTTTCTTGATTGAGTAGTCTTAATCATATTTCCATTCTGTCTTTGTTATTTGCATATTTTTAAGTCCACTAGCTTTCAACACAACAAAATATGGAATAATGAAATGTGGTTGGTGCCTGATATCTGTATTTCCTCTTGGTAGGAGTTGAACGAACTGCCTCTTGAAGCTGAAACAGTTGAAAGGGTTGAGCATGGTTGTTGAACCTAGTATTCTACTAAAGGAATTCTTTCCTGAGCTGGCCAGCGGGAAGAAGTTGTTGTTCTTTTTTCTACTTTAGTGTTAGAAGTTGCTTGCTACTTTTTCTTACAAAAGGTTCTCTCTTGTCTAGAAGTCAGATTGATGCTAATTAGTCTTTATTGGCACTACAAAAAAACAGCAAATTACCCACGGAAATTACCTACGGATTAGGGACGGAAACGGAATTACCAACAGATCACCGACGGAATTTTTTCCATCTCTAAAAAATCCGTGGTAAATTGATTTACCGACGGAATTTTTATTCTGTCAGAAATTACCGACGGATTACCGACGGGAAAAATTCCGTCGGTAATTACCCACGGAAATTACCCACGGAAAATTTTCCGTCAGTAATTACCCACGGAAAAAATTCCGTCGGCAATTACCTATGGAATTTACCCAAGGAAAAAATTCCGTCGGTGATTACCCACGGAAAAAATTCCATCGGTGATTACCCACGGAACTTTTCCGTGGGTAATCCGTCGATAATTTAATATTATTTTTTTTTAAAAAATTCCACGTGGCGACCTTAAAAGAGGCCACGTGGACATCACCGAAAGCCCCCCACCGCCCGCCCCAGCATCTGGCCCCGGCAGCCCCCGAGCAAGGGTCACGTGTCCCTCTAACCTTGCGCCACGTGTCTCTGTGAGATAATTGTTGCATTTTGTGACGAAGGTGGGATTTGAACCTTAGACCTTTTGGTATGTGTTCTGATGCCTTTGCTAGTTGAGCTGCTTTAACCTTGCGTTATTTATTCACTACGTAATAATATATATAATGTGTTGAATCAAAAAAAAATATATATATATATAATGTAATAATTTAAAAATAAATATAATATTAAGATAAATATATATAATTAAATATATATATTTATATATAATTATATTTTTCATTTTTTATAATATAAAATTTTTTAATTTCTAATTTCGTTTAAATATTTAATATTAATATAACTATATACAATATTACATATATACTTATAAATAATTATATATTTCGTTTTTTCTAATATAAATTTAAATTTTTTTAATTTCTTATTTCATTTAAATATTTAATATTAATATTAATATATATAATATTAAATATATATTTATATATAATTATATATTTTATTTTTATGATATAAATTTTAAAATATTTAATTTTTTTATTTCATTTAAAATTTTTATTATTAATATTATATATATTTAATATATTATATTAAATATTAATTTTATAATATTTAAATTTTTATTTGTTATAGATTATTTTTATTTTTATTATTTTATATAAATTATCAAAAGATGATAAAAAAATTATTAGTTTTACCGACGGATTACCCACGGAATTCCGTCAGTAATTTCTCATTCAAATTACCCACGGAATTCCGTGGGTAAGGCGTGAGTAATTACCGACGGAAAAAATTCCGTGGGTAAAAGTCAAATTTACCGACGGAATTTTGATTCCGTCGGAAATTACTGACGGATTACCCACGGAAAAAATTCCGTGGGTAATTACCGACGGAAATTACCCACGGAAAATTTTCCGTCGGTAATTACCCACGGAAATTTTTCCGCCGGTCATTAGAGATGGATTACCCATGGAATTCCGTCGGTAATTTCTCATTCAAATTACCCACGGAATTCCGTGGGTAAGGCGTGGGTAATTACCGATGGAAAAAATTCCGTGGGTAATCCGTCGGTAATTACCCACGGAATTTTTTCCCGTCGGTAATTTTTCCGATGGAAAATCCGTCGGTAAATCGTAGGAAATTACCGACGGAAATAATTCCGTGGGTAATTCCGTCGGTAATAACATGTTTTTTTTGTAGTGTTGTCCCATTCATATGGCATTGGTATTATTTGCAAGGCTAGAAAAAGAATAAGGGGACCAGATTTTGTCCCATTGATAGGAAATTAGTTTCAATAAATGTTATGGCATGTATATTTCTGAACCTCCTGATATGCTCTAATATTATTCATAGCATTTTTCTGAGGTTGAGTTCAGTTTTTAGCTGCTGTGATTATCTTAAGGAGACGAGATCAGACAACATTGTCATTATTATAGTAGTAGTAATTTTTTGGTGGGGTTTTCTCCTCAAAATCTTGATAATTTACTTGTAGTTTTTTTATTGTTCAGGGCTCAAAGAAACAATTCAATACCCTTGACTTATTCAAGGGCAAAGAGTTCACGAACTAAATTTTTTCATGGCATCATATCTTTTAGTTGCCCTCCCTTGAGCAATTCTTGGTTGGAGAAGCATTTTGTTGGCTCCCTCTATAACACCCCAAATTTTATCCACCAAATATATTGTAATTATTGGAAATAGTCAATGAAGTAAAATAGTGAATTTTAAAGAATATAATTATGTTGCTAGTGAAAATTCCCTGCGAGGCAGTGAGATAGTCATGTAGTTTTGGATGAACAAATGATGACAAATATTTATGAAGGTTTTCAAAAAGAAAGTAGACATCATAAGCTTTAATTTAATAGGTCATATGAATCAATTAGAGCTATATACAAAAAGTTATGAATTTTTGAAGTTAGCCCAGAAAAACTGTTGATTTTCTAGGACAGCATTCAAAGACTTAAATTCTGGGAATTTTGTGCTTCCAATTGGCAAAAGTCTATATTTTTTCTTGAAACTAGACTCAATAAAGGTTTTATAGCCTTTGAAATCACTCTAATACAATGTCTTCAAATTTAGTTATAATTTTTCAAAGATAAGGCAGTAAATCTGTCAAAATTGTTATTAAATCCGAAAATGAAAAAAATTGTTGACAAATAATGCAATTTTGAGATAAAATTTATATCAGCCCACTTTGCTCTTTTAAGGGACTCCTATGCATCATTTTTAAATGGACAAGAGAGGGAAGGGCTTGGTCGAACTCAATTGGGCTTTATCACCCAATTACTTGTACATAAGGGTTATGTACACAAAGTTAAATTTTTAGAATTTTTGTAAATTGGTCAATTAAATAATATAAGGGAAAATATGATATTACATAAGCTTTCTCCTTCCTCCTACAGTCCCAAAACTGACGTCTTTGTGCAGCTAAGAGAGAGAGAGAGAGTTGAGAGAGTTTTATAGAGAGAAGGAGGAAAATCTCACGAGGTAGATCGATTTCTTTGGTGAATTCGTTCCTAACGTGCATAATCCTTCTCCTAAGCTTCTCTCCTATGTCATTTAAGGTATTTGAAGCACCAATTTTGCTACTTAGAAGAGCTAGGGTTCAGCCACATTAGAGAAAACCCAGAGGAAGCAAAAGATAACTTCCAAACCATCGAATATTGATTGTTCTGGCTGCTGTGAGTAGTTTAATCAATGGAATTTTGTCAGATTGGCTTTGACTATAAATTTGGTAAACGTCATGGCCTAGGCTTTATGCTGTTAAAATTGGGTCTAAATGATGGTTTTAACAGAATTAAATGGTTAATAAAGTGGTTAGGAGTAGTAAGGAGCAAGTCTACGGAGTCGGAATCCAAAAACCCCAACTTTTCTCGGATTATACCCAAGTTTTAGCCAGGGCAAAGCCAAGGGGTTAGTGCTGGATTTTTGATGTTTTGATGATTCCATTGTGTTTAGGAGGGAAAATTAGGTGGAGTTATAGTTGAACTCTTTTTTAGAAAAACCCTAAAAAGCATAATTACCAAAACGTCCCAGAAACCTTGAAATCAAGGCTACCAAGGGAATTCTGATCTTTTGGCAGTGAATTTAGTAATTCCCAATCCAAAAATGGGTTCTTTGGGCGAAAATATGTCAGAATAGCCTAGGTCAAAATTTCAGGAAGAGTACGGTCGGACCGAGTACTGCGGGGCCTGGCAGGGCCCCATCCCCAGGGGCATTTTGGTAAATTTTCATAATAGGCTCATATAACCACTAGAGGCACTATGAAAGTGTTTAAAATAGTACATGAATGGGTTTTAGCCTAATTCTTGTACATTTGACATTTCATGATAGAGTTGAGTGCTAGTTGGTGGCATGTTTTACAAGGCACAATTTTGCGAGGTGGAAAAAGGGTTAAGGTAGTAACTCTCTCCTTCATGCACTATGTAAACTTATATGTGCTTCATGTATGCCATTTTTTGTGATATGTATAATGCACTATCTAGCTGGTGCGGGAAAATCATAAGTACCGTCTGGGGGAGAAACACACCAATACCCCAACGACCCTGAAAAGGGATCGAATTATGAGAATTTGGTACCAAGAGGGTACATTACCCAGTCAGGGGACTGAGTACGAAAGTTGGGTTTTGACAGTAGTCGGTCCTGACTCAGGGTCTAACAGAGTTTGGCCCTGAAATGTTCACATTCTGAGAAACATGCTTACAATGTAATTATTCTATTGCATTATGTGGATACCTAGCAAAATTATTTGTTGCATTTTATATGATTGACTGTCTGTTACTACTGAGATTCGTTTGAATCTTACCTTTTTACATAACCATAAAATTCCAATAGGAGCTAGAAGCTCTTAGGGACAGGCAGCCGAAATGGGCAAATGAGGGTGCGAAACCCGAGATTTTAGCTAGAGGTTATATGTGGCCTCTGTTTTAGAAAATTTTGGATAAATTGTAAATATTATTAAGCCCTGAAGATATGAATCCTTGTTCGCTACCGCAAGTGCACGGATCGTGTTAAGTAATATAGTGATAAGTGAGATCGTTCCCTCGAAGATTTGAATAACAATTTAGTCAAACAATGGGCTTGATGTGTTTGATTAAGTTGAATCAAAACAAAATGTCGAGTGTGAGAAAAACATATTTAAAAGATATGCTGATAACAACTAAGAAAAATACTGAACAGAATATGCTTCTTGTGAATTCAATCAAGTAGAGTGAACCTAGGATTGTTCGCTCCCTTTGTATATCATAAACTCAATCTACTTCCTCTTCGATATTACTGTTTATGAAATATATATATATGTCAGTCTAAGGTTCAATAGCCATTGGTTAAGCTCTCTCAAGTCATAACCAAACTTATATTCTCCATTAAGATACACAATCTCTTGCTGCATTTAAGGGAAAATAATCATTAAACAACCTCCTTACTTTGACAATGCTAGGTTAATAACTATATCTCTATGTTATTAACAAACCATCCATTTAACTCTTTAAACTTCAAGTCTAGCATAACTCTACCCACGTTCTTCAATTAGATTAACTCTCTCAAGCTTAATCTAGTTGAACATGTTATTCATAGTGCTAGCAATTCATGAATATTAGTGAAAACAGGGAAGGATTAACACATATATACCATTAGCTAACGAAGAGGAAGAAGGATTCGAGTTTAATCCATACAAAAGTGTAGAACAATCCTAGAATGAAAAACCTAGCTACTCATGTTCAAAAACGGATTACAAATAACAGGATTAAATGTAGCCATAACAGAATCACAGTGGAGAAAGGGAATGAATACAGAAGGATCAAGAAAACTGAAGTGAAATCTCTTCCAATCTGCAAGCCCACTTGATTCTCCTTGATTTCTAGCAGGTCCCAGCTCTCAGCACCTCTCTAGCCGCCTCTGTTGATCTTTCCAAATTGGGAACCCCCCTTCAAAACCCTGGGTTTGCCTTTTATATCTTCTCAGATGTCAGAACACGCAGCTTCATTTGCGGGGTTGGGCCACGGCCCGCCACTCTGTGGGCCGCAGCCCAAGAGCATCTGACCTCATGTTGTTCTTCTGGGCCGCGGCCCATGAGATGGTTGGCCGCGGCCCACTCCTTTCTGTGCTCATGTTGATCTCCTAGGCCGCGGCCCATGAGATGGTTGGCCGCGGCCCACGGCTTTCTGTGCTGCTATGGATTTCCTGGGCCGCGGCCCATTAAATAGTTTGCCGCAGCCCAAGCCTTTCTGTACTGCTGTTGCTTTTATGGGCCGTGGCCCATGAGATGGTTGGCCGCGGCCCACGGCTTTCTGTGCTGCTATGGATTTTCTGGGCCGCGGCCCATTAAATAGTTTGCCGCAGCCCAAGCCTTTCTGTACTGCTGTTGCTTTTATGGGCCGTGGCCCATGAGATGGTTGGCCGTGGCTCAAGCCTTTGCCAGAGTCATCTTCTCTTCTTTTCTGCTCTGTTCTCCTCCCAGCTTGCCTTTCCTTCGAATGGTTGTTAGCTTCAACTTTCTTCACCTCCTTCTCACTGCATGTAGCTTCCTCTGGGCTAGCTATGACTGAGTCTGTATCAGTTTACACAAAGAACTTGCACACATAGTTAAACATTCATAGCAGTTAGTAAGTAATGTCCTCCACAATTTCATTCTGCTGTGCATAGCATGAGAAGAACTTAATTCATCATTTTAACCATTTCAAATGCCCACTTATGCACCCAAAGTGAAGTAAAACAGGATGAAATATGAAATTCTAATAAGAATTTCCTGAAGTTAACAATCCTGTATGTAAACATGTACTTAATATCAGTATATTTGTACTATTTCTGTATGCCTGTAGAACTATGTCTTGATCACTCTGCGCGTATCAAAATGTTAATGGGTATTGACATTTTTGGTATCAGAGCTTAAAGCGGTTCTGGGTTATTAGAATGGTATACTGATATAGTATTATTTGCATGATGACAGGACATCATGAGCAGCTCAAGTAAGTTATCGGAGGGAGAACCATCGGTGAACCTACGGCATCTAGAGCAGCGTATCCCGAACAGCCAGTTGTTCATAGAGAACTATGGGCCTGGAGGTATCCGTATGATGCGGACAGCACGGAAGAGCATGCCAGTACTACCTATGTATGGATTAGAGTCAAGGCCGACATCACCAAGGTAGCCACAGGTCGGAGAGACAGGGCAAGATCCAGAGGAGGACCCCGATGAGGATCCAAAGGAGGACCTTGATAAAGATATGGAGGATTACCCGAAGGACGAGCCGACTGATTGTGACTCAGGCAGAGCCAGTGCAGGTGCCGTATAATTTGCAACCGGACTTGGAGGGCAGATACCACAGAACGCTACGGGAACATGATACACCCAAAGGCCTGTATCTAGCATTCTTGAGAGGCGTAGAGTCACTGTATCGGATTCAGATGCAGCTGAAGGTCAGTTTACTAGATGAGTGCTACGTTTACACTACTATGCATTTCTTCTTGGACACAGCATACAGGAACAGACAAAATAATAAAATCATTCAGCGGGGCCTAAGTACAAACTTCTAAACGTTTCTGAGACACATCAAAGACCTTGTACGGAGGTATATGTACATCAAGTGATGTGGGGCCCGCATAGTATGTTTTGGTGATCGGAGCTGACGGATGGAAGAAGATAGAGCCAGAGTCGATGTTTTGGGAGGGTACATAAAAAGTTAATTGTACTCGACCCAGGGTAATCTAGGATGGGTGACCCCTGGGAAGTTGCATAAACTTGGAATCTATTAATTCTGTAAAAAGGACTAATATGTCATGTACAGTAATTTATAGGTTTTAGGATGTTTTTAACTTTCTGTAACTACTGTAAGTAGTTTATGTATGCTATATATGACATATATGTGTAGTATACCATTACTTTTATAAAATGGTGAAAATGCCCTTACTCTTATGTGAAATTTATTTTTTTCTCTATTTTCATGTAGTGTGAATTATAGAGATGGTTTGTGGTAGACCACGTGGTAAAGGTCGAGGAAGAGGTAGGATTGAGGGTCGATATTGGAATGAGGAAAAAGTAGGTGCTAGACCAAACCTAGTCCAGCAACAATTACTTGGTATGCTGATGCAACAATAGGCTACGATGAACGAAATCAAAGAAGAGCTATGAGAAGTGCAACATAGGCAGGATTATATAGAAGATTGTAAGAGGCAAGCTTCACCCAAGAGGGGGGTGAATTGGGTGATGTTATAAATTTTTCGCTTGATGTGGTGATATGAAAAATATAGTAGATAGAGTAGAGTTGAGAAGATTTGAACACAGAGAGTTATACTGGTTCGGCCTAACAACCAGGCCTACGTCCAGTCCTCAGAGATCAAGACCTACTGAGATTTTCACTATACCTCCAAGAGTCAATGGGCTCTCAGAACACCACAAAACAACAATCGTCCTTGAACAGACTACAAGCAGAAATATTCTCTCAATAAGAAATTTCTCTCCCCCTTACGACAAGTTTTACGTGCAGAAAACCAACCTATGACCCTTCTCACTTGCTTATGTATACAAGACTTATGAGCAGCAACGTTCTCTCCTGCTTACACCACTGTAAGTCTTACGAGCAGCAACGTTCTCTTCTGCTTGTATCTTATAAGGCTTATGAGTGGAAGGTACAACAAGGAATTCTCTCAACTGCTTCTCTCGTAAGGAAATCTACCCTCTCAAGGTCCCAATACCTTGAGATCAAATAAACATAGAATTTGAATTGTATGAAGACTCTCTTACAGAGCAAATGAATAAACACTGAAGATCAATGTGTATACAAAGAAAATGATGAATAGCAGAGACTCGTGTATAAGCTTGTGAATTCTTGTGGTTCGTTGTCCTTGACTATCTCTGAATCTCTGTATATATAGTTGCTTTAGTTTTTGCCCGTTTGGGTAATCATCGTTTGAGGAGCGAAACTTTGCAACTGTGGAAAGACATGCGCGTGTTTGAATATTCTGAATGCGGTAGGTGCGAACGTGTTTGTAATCATGTTGTCTGCCGTTGTTTGACTTTCTTCATGTAGTTTATTTCAAACATTCATCTTCCTGTATCACACTTATAATACATTCAAAACAATGTTAAACAATGATAATAAGTAATCATGATATGAATAAATAACAATAAACCATATTCGGATTGAACGTTGTGAGACTTGGTATTTTTGATGATCTGGCATAGCATCACTTGAGCATGGATGGCTCACTCGAGTGATCTTCCTATTTTCCCCTTTGTGCTTCTGTTATCGGGTTGTGCTTGCATAGGAATTCAGAGAGATAGAATTCTCACTCGCGAGTGATGTGGGGTCTCACTCGAGCACAACTCCTCCTGCTCGAGTGATCTTACATTTTCCACTGGGAGTGTCTTCTCGGGTCATCACTCGCACATCATTTTATCAAGAGTGAGATTTTGTACTCGCGGGTGATGTGGTCCCTCACTCGAGCACACACACTCCTGCTCGAGTGAGACGCATATTCTCAAGGAATATGCTCTCAATATCAACACTCGCATCAGGATTTGAGAGGGATAAAATTATCACTCGCAAGTGATGTGGGCCCTCACTCGAGCACACAGACTCCTGCTCGAGTGAGAAGAATATTCTCAAGTAATATACCTTTTAAACAAGCACTCGCATTAGAAATGGAGAGGGATAGAATTTTCACTCGCAAGTGCTGATGTGTCACTCGAGCATATGAGGTGGTGCTCAAGCACACTTGCATTTCTTTGCACTTCATGACTCTCGGCCAAGCACTCGCGGTACCTAGCTCGAGTACAGAATGCTCATGCTCGAGCATTGATGTCTCTACTCGAGTGAATCAAAGGAAGCATGATAATACTTGCTCTCGGCCAAGCACTCGCGGACCTTCACTCGCATGTGCTCGAATGAGAATGGCTTCTCTGCTCGAGTGCAAACTCCAGTGCTTGAGTGAATCAGTGAGTATAACAGTGGCATGCCTCTCGGGTGAACACTTTCTGGCTTTCACTCGCACCTGCTCGAGCACAGAAAGGATCTATACTCGAGTGCAAAGCTCATGCTCGAGCACTCCAGTTCAATTTAACAGCAGATATCAGAAAACATTCCTATATGCATTTGGTAACTTTGTAATCTTTTCTTAATCTTATAAAAACATGATTTGCATACAATTGTCTTTTTGTTATCATCAAAACTTGGGATCTAACATTCTCCCCCTTTTTGATGATGACAAAACCTTTGTGATGAAAGTTTAAGAAAGATTGATTAAGATTGAAAATTTTTGAAATTCTTCAATGTTTCCAAATGCATATCAAGTTTTAGTTTCAAGTTCAAGTTTTCCTGCAATGCTTCCTCTGGACACTTAACAACCAAGATAAGCATAGTATGAGATAAATAACTTAATAACAACTTTAATAACTTGAAACATCATTTAAACTTGATAATCAAATTCATGAATAACTTGAAATTTGAAAAAGTTCATTAATATTAACCTTGAATTCAAATGGTCAACAACATAACAACATAATCCAAAATAACATAATAACATCAAACAACATCAAATAACATCAAATCCTACCCCATACAGAAACTCTACCCAAACAACCAAATACATCCCACAGAAGCTCAGAAATCATCACACATCCTTCTCCCCCGTTTTGTCAGCATCAGAAGGAGGCTGAGGAAAAGTGATATCAGGAGGTGGAACAAATGAAATCATGGCAGAGAGAGGGTCAATAGGTGGAGATGATGGTTGTGGTACAGAGGATGAGGGAGGTAGTGAAGGCGACCGATCAAAAGTAACATCAACATTAGAATCTGGATCAGTGAAGAGTACATGAGTCTGTGGTACAGAAGTATGAGTAGTCTCTGGAGGTACCTCTGAAGATGAAGAGGGGAAATGTGAGTGCAAGAAAGTCTCCATATTGGTTATCCTCTGAGACATCTCATCTTGAGTTTTGAACATCAACTCAAAATTGGTATTGGCCTTGTCTACCAATTTGATGACCTGTGCCTCCATCTTTTCCACAAGCTTTTCATACTCAGTCACTAACTCCTTCTTCAGACTTGATACAGCTTGATTAATTGCCTCAGTCACATGGTTGGAAAGAGAGGCATTAATTAAGGAAGGAGGAGGAATAGGACTTTGAGCAGATGATTGTGCCTCATCTCCTTTGGATGGAGTGGTTTCCCTCTTCGATGTGGCTTTGGTTCGACTCACAAGAAGATTAATACCCATATGAGTTAGTTGAGTCTTACCAAACCTTGAAATGAGTACCCTTTCAGTTCCTTCTAAATACCAAATCTTGTTTTTCATCAATATGAAGGACACAAGCTGAGGATATGGAATGGTTGTGTATCTTGATGAAGAAAATCGAAATCTTCTCATCTCGTTGAAGATAATCTCCCCCACATTCCTTTGTTGCCCGACAATGAAAGAGGCCAACAGATAATAATCCTTTTGAGCAAAATGGGTATAATTTTTGGACTTATTGACTATGCTTCAGGAATATATATAATGAAGGACTCTGTGAATATCAGGCATATCAATAGGTTTGAAATTGAGGGGGCCTATTGGGTCTTTTGGTCTCAAAATTTTGAAAGCTTCATTGGCAGAGAAAGAGGGTGGATCAGGAGGAGGTACAACATAACCAAGTAAGTCATTTATGATCTTGGCAGATATCATAATAAATCTTCCTCTAACAGTAGTAGATACTGCTTCCTCAATCAATTCACCAGATCTAGACTTAATATTATGAGACTTCATGTTGCAATAAAAGGTTTTCACAACTGTTGGATAATATGGTATATGGATATTTAGCCAGGGAGCATAGTATTGAAGATAAGGGTATAAATCCAAATGACAATTCTTCTTTAAGTAATCCAAATCCACATACACCACAGGACAGAAGTGTCTATGACTAAATTCATCATCAAATACATTCTGAGGCAGTGCTTTTAGTTCTTCAATATTGAATCCCTCAGGAGGACTGGTGATGTAATCATCCACTGGTGCTTGTGAGGCAGAAGGTACTCCTGAAGTAGAGGCACTTGATTGGCCAATATGTTGTGAACTTGAAACACCGGCTTGAGAAGCAATCTTTCCAACTATCTTTTCAAGTTTGGACTTCTCCAATGCTTCCCGAAGTTGTTTGTTGAATGAATCACCAGAGGAAGAAGAAGATTGTTGAGGTTTCTCTGTTTCCTTTTTCTTCCCTTTTCCTTAAACCTCCTTGGATTGAGACCGGGTAACTATTGGTTCCTTGAACACCACACCCTTTGGTTTCTTCTGAGGAGGTTGGTCTTTCTTTGAAATTTGAGACTTTGGGTGAGGTTTCTTAGCCGGAGTCCTCTTTTTGGTCTTGGGTTTAGGAGGAAGAGATTTTGGGAGAGGGAGGTGTTGGTTCTGGGGTACCAGATGCACTGGCAGTAGAATGAGTAGGAGAAGGAGAATGAGATCTTTGAGGAATAGAGGGCAGTTTGGTTCTTGCTATTGTAGAGAAAGTGAGAGAGAAGCAAGAACTCACAGTTTTTGAAAATGAAGAGAAAAGCAAACTGAGATTAGGGCACGAATGAGAAATGCAAAGGGTAAGAATCACCTTTTATAGAGGATTGAAGAGTTGTAACGGTGATTTGAGGCAAATGGATATGATTGATTGAAGAGAAAACGGTTGAAAGTGAAGAGTTACGCCCTTCGAGTGAGAGAACACTTCGAGTGAGAGCAGGAAGTGCGACGTTCTGAGCTCCCGCGTAACTGATATAAGTGACAGTGCTTGAGCATAAACCCTAGTGCTCGAATGATGTTCATACTGTGCTCGAGTGTGTTCTATTTGTGCTCGAGTAATTTTCTGGAAAAATTAATAAAATATGTAAAACGTACCTGGATTGTGGATTTCTTGACATATCTTGTGTCTTTGTACTCAAATCCTCCAAAATCATTTGAGTAACCATGATTTGGATAGCTTTTGAAAAGAAATTCTTCTTCTTCACTCGAGCAGGCACTCCTCACTTCAAGCATGTTCAATTCATGCTCGAGTGAGAGTTTCCTAACTCGCAAGTGAATTCGATTCTCACTGTTACTTTTGATACAGTCTCTTGGTATTCTTATTTCCTCTGTTAACCTCTGTTTTACATGTCAAGAAGCAGAGCATTTTTAATAGTGCTGTGCTCGAGCAGAGCTACTTGTGCTCCAGTGAACCAGCTTATCACTCGAGCAGCACTCTCAGTGCTCGAGTGACAGACCTGCAAAATGGTTTTTAACACTCCGATGCCAAAGTCAGTATGATTATCATCAAAAGGAACATTAAAAAAAAAATTTTAACAAGAAAACTTACAACTCATTGGGATTAACCATTCCCAGTTCTCTTCGAATATATAAGAATTGATCTTTTGCAATTGGCTTTGTGAAGATATCCGCAAGTTGAAGATGAGTTGGTATGAATTCCACTTTGACATCCTTCTTTTGAACATGATCTCGAATGAAGTGATGTCGAATGTCTATGTGCTTGGTCCTTGAGTGTTGTACAGGATTCTTGGCCAAGCTTATCATGCTAGTGTTATCACAATAAATTGGAATTTATTTTAAATAAATTCCCAAATCTTGAAGTTGTTGTTTCAACCATAACACTTGAGAACAGCAACTTGCCACAGCTATATATTCAGCTTCAGTCGAGGATAATGAAACTGTGTTCTGCTTCTTGCTGAACCATGATACTAGAGAACCTCCAAGAAATTGACATTGACCACTGGTACTCTTTCTGTCAGTTTTGTATCCTCCGTGATCTGAATCTGAATATGCTATTAAATACTCGTTCCCTTTTTTTGGATACCAAAGACCAAGCTCTGAAGTATCTCCTAGATATTTGAAGATTCTTTTTACTGTCTCTGCATGTGATACCTTGGGAGCGGATTGATACCTTGCACACATTCCCACACTGAACTGAATATCTGGCCTGCTAGCTATGAGATAGAGTAATGAGCCAATCATTCCTCTATACTTAGTGATGTTGAAGCTAGGTCCCTTTACATCAGCATCCAACAGTGTTGTAGAACTCATTGGAGTATCAGCTCCGTTAGCATTATCTAATCTATATTTCTTTAACAACTCTTTCAAATACTTTGTCTGAGATATAAATATACCATTCTTCTTTTGTTTGATTTGAAGTCCAAGAAAGAAGTTCAATTCTCCCATCATGGACATTTCAAATTCTCCCTACATAATCTTAGAAAATTCTTGACACATATATTCGTTAGTAGCACCAAAAATGATATCATCAACATAAATTTGAACAATTAGAATATCATTTTTGTTATGTTTGATGAATAGAGTTGTATCAACTTTACCTCTAACAAAACTTTGATCAAGAAGAAATTTGCTTAGTCTTTCATACCAAGCTCTAGGTGCTTGTTTCAAACCATATAGTGCTTTCTTAAGTTTGAAGACATGATCAGGTTTTGTTTCATCTTCAAACCCAGGAGGTTGTTCTACATATACTTCCTCCATAATATAACCATTTAGAAAAGCACTTTTCACATCCATTTGATAAAGTTTAAAACCTTTAATGCAAGCAAAGGCTAGGAGTACTCGTATTGCTTCCAATCTTGCCACTGGAGCATATGTTTCCTCATAATCAATACCTTCTTCCTGATTATAGCCTTTGGCAACCAATCTTGCTTTGTTTCTCACAATGATTGCTGATTCATCAAGTTTGTTTTTGAAAACCCATTTGGTCCCTATAACCGTATGATCTTTAGGTCGAGGAACCAAATCCCAAACTTGATTTCTTTGAAATTGATTTAGTTCTTCTTGCATAGCAATCACCCAATCATTGTCCGATAAAGCTTCTTCTATATTAGAAGGTTCAATTTCAGAAATAAAAGTAGAAAAAGTTACCTCATTGAGGATTCTATTTCTGGTTTTGACACCTTCATGAATATCTCCTATAACTTGATCAATTGGATGATCCTTCATATGTCTCCATGCTTTTGGTTGAGTATAATCATCGACATCTTCTAAATTTTGAAAATCATTTGTTTCAAAATCATCTTGCTTTGAAATAGATTTGTTTTTCTTGATTGAATCCATTTCTTCTTCATCAATAAGTTTTGTCTGAGATTCAATTTCATCAAACACAACATGAATAAATTCTTCAACAGTACATGTTCTTTTATTGAAGATTCTATAAGCCTTACTTCTATTAGAATATCCTAGAAATATACCTTCATCAGACTTTGAATCAAATTTACCTAAGTTTTCTTTACCATTGTTGTGAATGAAACACTTACACCTGAAGATATGAAGATGAGCAATATTTGGCTTTCTTCCTTTGTAAAGTTCATATGGCGTCTTTCCAAGTGATTTGCGGATATATGCTCGGTTTGAAATATAGCATGCAGTACTCATTGCATCTGCCTAGAACACTTGTGACATTTCTTTTTCATTAAGTAATGCTCTCGCCATTTCTGTAAGAACTCTGTTCTTTCTTTCCACTACTCCATTTTGTTGAGGGGTTCTAGGAGCAGAGAAGTTATGATTTATTCCTTCGTTGTTGCAGTAGTTTTCAAATAGTTGATTATCAAATTCTCCTCCATGGTCTGTCCTAATAGAAACAATAGAAATACCTTTCTCATTTTGAACCTTTTTGGCAAACATGATGAATTCAGCAAATCTTTCATCTTTTGAAGCAATAAATATAGTCCAAGTAAATCTTGTAAAATCATCGACAATTACTAAAGTATATACATTTCCTCCAAAACTTTTTACTCTTGCAGGTCCTACCAAATCCATATGAAGTAATTGTAAAGGTTTTAAAGTAGAAATCTCATACTTTGTTTTAAAAGAAGACTTAGTTTGTTTGCCTTTTTGACATGCTTCACAAATCATATTATCTTTGAATTTGAGTTTGGGAAGACCAACAACTAAATCTTTTCTAATCAATTTGTCAAGTTGATTCATATTGACATGAGCCAAACGCATCATGAACAGAATTATATCCAATTCCAGATTTATCAAATAAAACTTTCTGAGAATTTAAAATAACCTTGAGAGTTTCACTTCCTTTAGTAAACTTTTCAACAATTTTTGTTAAATCTTCTATTTTCTTATCTTTCTCTTTACACATTTCATATGATGATATGACAGTACTTTCTAATTATTTTACTTTCTTCTTATAGCTAACCATTTCTTTAGCAACTTTGATGAACTCTGTATGCAATGCATTATATTCAGATAACAATTCATCATAAGTAGGTTCAGAATCACTTACCTCAGAGTCTGATTCTTCTTCCTTGGCTACTAAGCACAGATTTGCTACTTCGTCATTGTCACTTTCTTCGTCTGACGAACTATCTCCCCATATAGATGATATATATGCTTTCTTTTTCTGCTTCTTTCTGTCTTTGTTCTTGAAGCATTCAAATTTGATGTGTCCAGGTTTCCCACATTCATAGCATACTATCTGTTGTTCTTTATTTTCTCTCTTGCTTGGTCCACCTTGATAATTTTTGAAGTTCTTTTGACCTCTTCTGTAGAATCTTTTGAATTTTCTTACGATCATTCCCATTTCATCATCGTTAGGGATATCTTCATTCTCGGATGATTCTTCTTCCTCCTTGATAGCTTTTAGTGCAACTCCCTTTTTCTTCTTATCATCGAACTCTTCAAGTTCCTTTTTGAACCTCAACTTTCCTTCATACTCTGAAAGACTCCCAAAGAGGGCAGCTACGGATCTCATAGATTCTCCTTTAGCTTCTTCGATAGCTGTCACCTTCACTTCCCATTCTTTCGTAAGAATATTAAGAATCTTTCTTACCTGGGAATTTTGATCAAACGATTTTCCAAGAGCAGATAATTGATTAACAAGATGAGTATACCTGAGTTCGAATTCTGATATGCCTTATCCAGGTTTCATACGAAATAGGTCATATTCTGTAATTAGAGTATTGACTCTATTTTCTTTGATTCCGGATGTACCTTCATGAGCAATTTCTAGAGCATCCCACATATCTTTGGCAGTTGGTAGAGTACATATTCGAAAATATTCTTTTTGACTAAGAGCACTCTGTATCATTAAAATGGCTTTACTATTTAATGTTACTAACCTTTTGTCATTCTCGTCAAACTCATCTGGGCTCTTTTTAACTGCTCTATCTTCGATTTTCTTCATTGGAACATAGTCACCATCTTGTATAACATTCCACAATCCGTACTCGTTGGCCATCATGAACACTCTGAATTTAGCTTTCCAGAATGAAAAATGTTCTCCAGCAAAATCAGGAGGTCTAGTGATTGAAGCTCCATCTGGAAGGATATTTTCACCCATTGTTGCCATTTGTCAGATCCTTTTCAAGCTGTTAGGCTCTTCGGAGAAGACGAGGCTCTGATACCAAATGTAAGAGGCAAGCTCACCCAAGAGGGGGGGTGAATTGGGTGATGTTATAAATTTTTCGCTTGATGTGGTGATATGAAAAATATAGTAGATAGAGTAGAGTTGAGAAGATTTGAACACAGAGAGTTATACTGGTTCGGTCTAACAACCAGGCCTACGTCCAGTCCTCAGAGATCAAGACCTACTGAGATTTTCACTATACCTCCAAGATTCAATGGGCTCTCAGAATGCCACAAAACAACAATCATCCTTAAACGGACTATGAGCAGAAATATTCTCTCAATAAGAAATTTCTCTCCCCCTTACGACAAGTCTTACGTGCAGAAAACCAACCTATGACCCTTCTCACTTGCTTATGTATACAAGACTTATAAGCAGCAACGTTCTCTCCTGCTTATACCACTGTAAGTCTTACGAGCAGCAACGTTCTCTTCTGCTTGTATCTTATAAGGCTTATGAGTGGAAGGTACAACAAGGAATTCTCTCAACTGCTTCTCTCGTAAGGAAATCTACCCTCTCAAGGTCCCAATACCTTGAGATCAAATAAACATAGAATTTGAATTGTATGAAGACTCTCTTATAGAGCAAATGAATAAACACTGAAGATCAATGTGTATACAGAGAAAATGATGAATAGTAGAGACTCATGTATAAGCTTGTGAATTCTTGTGGTTCGTTGCCCTTGACTATCTCTGAATCTCTGTATATATAGTTGCTTTAGTTTTTACCCATTTGGGTAATCATCGTTTCAGGAGCGGAACTTTGCAACTGTGGAAAGACACGCACATGTTTGAATATTCTGAATGCGGTAGGTGCGAACGTGTTTGTAATCATGTTGTCTGCCGTTGTTTGACTTTCTTCATGTAGTTTATTTCAAACGTTCATCTTCCTGTATCACACTTATAATACATTCAAAACAATATTAAACAATGATAATAAGTAATCATGATATGAATAAATAACAATAAACCATATTCAGATTGAACGTTGTGAGACTTGGTATTTTTGATGATCTGGCAGAGCATCACTCGAGCATGGATGGCTCACTCGAGTGATCTTCCTATTTTCCTCTTTGTGCTTCTGTTATCGGGTTGTGCTTGCATAGGAATTCAGAGAGATAGAATTCTCACTCGCGAGTGATGTGGGGTCTCACTCGAGCACAACTCCTCCTGCTCGAGTGATCTTGCATTTTCCACTGGGAGTGTCTTCTCGGGTCATACTCGCACATCATTTTATCAAGAGTGAGATTTTGTACTCGCGGGTGATGTGGTCCCTCACTCGAGCACACACACTCCTGCTCAAGTGAGACGCATATTCTCAAGGAATATGCTCTCAATATCAACACTCGCATCAGGATTTGAGAGGGATAAAATTATCACTCTCAGGTGATGTGGGCCCTCACTCGAGCACACAGACTCCTGCTCGAGTGAGAAGAATATTCTCAAGTAATATACCTTTTAAACAAGCACTCGCATCAGAAATGGAGAGGGATAGAATTTTCACTCGCAAGTGCTGATGTGTCACTCGAGCATATGAGGTGGTGCTCAAGCACACTTGCATTTCTTTACACTTCATGACTCTCGGCCAAGAACTCGCGGTACCTTGCTCGAGTACAGAATGCTCATGCTCGAGCATTGATGTCTCTGCTCGAGTGAATCAAAGGAAGCATGATAATACTTGCTCTCGGCCAAGCACTCGCGGACCTTCACTCGCATGTGCTCGAGTGCAAACTCCAGTGCTTGAGTGAATCAGTGAGTATAATAGTGGCATGCCTCTCGGGTGAACACTTTCTGGCTTTCACTCACACCTGCTCGAGCACAGAAAGGATCTATGCTCGAGTGCAAAGCTCATGCTCGAGCACTCCAGTTCAATTTAACAGCAGATATCAGAAAACATTCCTATATGCATTTGGTAACTTTGTAATCTTTTCTTAATCTTATAAAAACATGATTTGCATACAATTGTCTTTTTGTTATCATCAAAACTTGGGATCTAACAAAGATCGCCTAAATGAGTTGGTCAAAGCGAAAGGTAAGGAAGAACTACATAAGGAACCCCCACCAAATGATGTTGTACCAGAACTGGAAGCTAACATACAGATTTGGTTAAGCAAGTTCAGTAAACAGCAGCCTCTTACTTTCTAAGGAAAACTTGACCTCCAGATAGCCGAAGAATGGTTGTTACTTCTAGAGAAGATCTTTAATATGCTATAGTGTTCGGATGATATCAAAGCTTTATTAGCCATCTACAAGCTAGAGGGTGAGGATGATCAGTGGTGGAGGAACACAGAGCTCATTTTAAGGGGAAGGAATATTCCCGTGACATGGGAATTATTCCAAGAAAGGTTTAATGACAAATATTTTTCCCTTTCCGTCAGGAGAGCGAAAGAGCAAGAATTCCTTAGCATCTAACAGGAGGATAAAGAAAGTTTTGATGATTATCTGGCACGATATATTTGTTTGCCTTGATATTCGGCATACCTTAAGTACCAGGATGGCGAAGAGTGGAGCGCATACATGATGATTGAACGATTGAAGCCATAAATGAAGGAAAGACTGGTTTCGAGGTACTACACAGAATTTAATAAAGCTGTAGATGAATGTCAGGTTGTTGACAGAAACTTGTTGAGTATGGCAGCCAGATATAGCAGCAAGAGTGTGACTAGAGTAGCAGTTCATCACAGAAGAGAAAAGATCAAGGTGGACTCTTTGAGGGTGATAACAAGAGGCCAAATCAATCTGGGGGCCGTAAAGGTCGGGGTTCCTTAGGAAGTAGAACCTGTTGGTATTGCAGAAAGCCACATCATCCTGGTAGATCATGTAGTGGTGCTCCATTACCACAGGCATCACCAACAACTCAAGCTCCAAACAGGCAAACAACTTGTTATATTTGCCAGAAACTGGGGCACTATTCTAGGGATTTCCCACAATGACAGTAATAGCCTGCAAAGCCCAGACAGAGAGCTCAGGTATACAGTCATGCAGGAGGAGGCTAAAAGGTCTCTGGAATTGATACAAGGTATAATTTCTCTTAATGGCAACCCAGTACATGTCATGTATGATTCAGGCGCCAGCCTTTCATTCCTTGCATATGATTGCATGAAACAGTTGAATTTAAATATGCATAAATTCTCATATGATCTGGTTGTCTCTAGCCCATGGGCACTCAAATTGTTATGGCCGACATTTGTCCGAATTGCGTGGTAAATACTGAGGGGCATGAATTGACCATCAACTTGATCTGTTTGCCACTGCAAGGGTTAGAGGTGATTTTGGGGATTGATTTGTTGACTGGGAATGATGTATTCCTAGACTGTAAAAAGAAGAGGGTTATATATCCCAATTCACAACCTCATGCTGGCACAAAAATCACTTTGAATCTTATCTCTGCAGCCTAGGCTGAGAAATGTTTATGAAAAGGTTTTCAGGGGTACGTGGTACTTTGCTCTATGCAGTCAGAGGTTGAAGTAGCCTTAGAGAGTATCCCTGTAGCAAATGAGTTTCCTGACGTGTTTCCGCAGGATATTGGTGGATTACCTCTAGAGAGTGAAGTGGAGTTCTCGATTGATCTTAAGCCTAGAGCGGGTCCAATCTTTAAGGCCCCATATAGAATGGCTCCGAGTGAAATGGTAGAATTGAAAAAGAAGATTGAGGAGTTACTTGAGAAAGGGTTTATTCGACCTAGCATCTTACCATAGGGAGCTCCAGTGCTTCTTGTCAGGAAGAAGGATGGAAGCCTATGTCTCTATATTAACTATCGAGAGCTAAACAACGTAACCATTAAGAACAAGTATCTATTCCCCAGAATCAATGACTTACTTGATCAGTTATCTGGTTCCTGCGTATTCTCAAAGATTGATTTGCGATTGGGATACCACCAACTGAAAGGAAAGCAGAAGATGTGTCGAGAACTGCTTTCAGGACTAGATAAGGCCATTATGAGTTTTTTGTGATGCCATTTGACCTAACCAATGCTCCTACAGTGTTCATGGACTACATTAATTGAACCTTTTGTCCGTACTTATACCAGTTCATAGTAGTCTTCATCTATGATATTCTGGTATACTCATAGTGTAAAGCCGAACACGAGCAGCATTTGAGGACTTTGTTGAACATATTGAGGGATAGGAAACTCTATACCAAGCTGAGCAAGTGAATTTTGTCTTTCAGAGGTAAAGTTTCTAGGCCACGTAGTCTCACAGTAAGGGGTCTCTGTTGATCCTAGCAAGGTGGAAGTAGTACTAAGCTGGAAGAGGCCATAAACTGTATTTAGAGTGCGCAGCTTTCTGGGTCTAGCTGGGTATTACAGAAGGTTTATCCAGAACATCTCCAGAATAGCATTGCCATTGACAAAATTGACATGAAAAACTCAACATTTTGTGTGGGCTGAGAATTGTGAGCAAAGCTTCTTGGAGTTGAAGCAGAGTTGACTACAGCACCAGTACCGACAATCCTAAATCCACAGTTTTATGTATGTTGTGTATACTGATGCTAGTGGGCATGGATTGGGATGTGTGTTGATGAAACATGGCCGGGGGGTGGCATACGCATCATGTCAGCTAAAACCTCTTGAGCTGAACTATCCCACTCACGATCTTGAATTGGCGGCAATTGTATTTGCTTTGAAAATCTGGAGACATTATCTCTATGGTGCGACCGTAGAGTTGTACTGCGACCACAAGAGCTTGAAGTACTTGTATGATCAGAAAGAGCTCAATATGAGACAGCGCAGGTGGATGGAGTTGCTAAAAGATTACAATCTGGAAATCAAATATCATCCCAAAAAGGCTAATGTCGTTGCTGACGCATTAAGCCGTAAATGTGTCAGGTGGCAGCCATGATGATCCGTGAGCAGAAACTGATCGAGGCATTTAGAGATATCACTTGAAGAATAGGCATTGTCGGCTTTTTTTGCCTTGGTAACCTCTTCAAAAATAACCAAGGATTGTAATATAGAGTGCAATCCCGAATCGTCTCTAGAAGAACTTTTTATTAATTACCTAGCAACTAAGTGTAATGATAGACATGAAATGATAGAAAGGGAAAATTTGATCTTTTAAAACTACTTTATGCAATTTAAAATTAACTTGTTCTATGCTAATTCTTTTTGGGATTTTTCTTAAAATATGAAATGGAATGATGATGGAATTAATAAAATAAGAGAAGTAAAAAAATCAACAATGGAATAAACAACCCCTCATAGCAATGGCGCAAGCAATCCTCACTTAAAATGATTATGGGAGATTTATCATGATAGTTCCAAAATAACTCCAAGAGCCACCCCTTAGACTAGGTCTAACTTGGATTGATTAATACCAAGCCACCTTGCATATTAATCTTTATAAATTAGGTTGATTAAGCATTCTAGCAATTAAATAAACTTAAAAATCATATTTAGTTTTTGATCCAATAACCGAGCCACCTCGCATTACCACTTGATTTTCTCATTTATCTTAATCTAACAATGGCCCCCATATGAAAAATCAAGATTAATAATGCTAAAATCCAATGCTAAATACAATTAATAAATTCATACTCAATAACTAATGTAAACATAAGACATAATTGATCCACTAACCAAGCCACCTTGAAATTAGCACAAAATGTTCACAAAATCATCAATCCAATAACTAACCAGCATAAAGAAATGATAATTAAGCTAATTAAACACAATGTCAAATGTTTAACAAAGGTTCAAGCCACATCCAATTCTCCAAAATACATCAAAATAAATCAATTCAACATCATAAAATTCATCCTAAGACATAGGAATCACAATTACAATGTAAAATTAGGGAAATGGAAGAGCAAAAACTCCCTTATTGAAGCTCCAATTTCATGCCATTGCATCTTGCTACAAAGGATTGAGAGGTTCTAAACACTGCAATTTGTCATCTCCCCAAATATATTCACAATTCCAGCCATGTAAAATACTGAATGAATTATCCAATTAGCACTAAACAATGAAATTGGGGGCTCAAATATTTCCAGAAGTAGAAAAGAGCAAGCTACGGTTATGATAGTATGAAATTAGAGAAGAGAAAAATTGGAATCTTCTTCTCTGCTCTCCCTTCGCAGCAGCTGAACTTGGCAGTGAGGGAATGACGATGATGGTAGATGTGAGGTGATGATTGTTGAACATATGGCTGAAGCTCCTCCTCACTCGGTTCTCAACTCACAGTCACGGGCAGCTCCGATTCTCCCTCTCAGCTTTCACCCTCAACTATCAGCTCTCAATTGCCGCCCCTTCTGAACTCTCAGCTCTGCCTCGGGTCTCCGGTGCTGCTCAATTTGTTGCCGTGAAATGCTTGCCAATGGAAGATGGAAGTGGGACTGTGGTGGTCAAAAATGGAGAAGGAAGGTGAAGGTGGGGTGGTGATGAAGCGTGTTGAAGAGAGCCTTGTGCCACTGCTCCCACTGTTAGACTCTACCTCTCAGCTCTTTCCCAATTCTATTTTGGCTGCAGCCGGTCTGTGGAGGTTGAGGGAGGGTCACCGGCGATCAAGAGGGAAGTAGGGGTCGCCGGCTACCAGGAGGAATGATGATAAGAAGAAGAGTTGAAGCTCTGTGTCTTAATATCCTTTCCCTTCAGCTCTCAAAACTGCCAAAATTCTGACCTAAGCTAAGATGACAAAACGTTGTCACTTTGAAGGGGTCTGAACTGACATTTCCAAAATTCATGAGACTAATCTGTCATTTGTGAAATTCAAGCCCTTAACTTCCATTTTCAAATTTAATCCAATTTTTCAGGCACTTGCAATTAAAGACAATTGAACTAATATTAAATCCTCTCAAGCATTTGATGATTAAGAGTGACATCAATTATTTTGATAATTTTGCCCCTTTTTAGTCTTAATTTCATGCCAACTCCTTTAATCACAATTAATTACAAAAGAGATATTTTATGCTCATTTATTATGACAAAACCCAAATAAAATATAAAAATATATAATCAAAATTGGGATTTGTCACAATCTGTGTAGTCAAATTCTGATGAGTAGTAGGATCAGTGAAGTGTATAATGATCAAAGAGCAGCAATTGAAGAAGCACAGCTGCAAGATAGACGAGTACTGTCTATCAGGGGTATGATTGGTAAAGGTGAAACTCAAGAATATGACTTGTCACCCAGCGGACTAGTCAAGTGCAAGAAACGAATCTGTATTCCACCACAACCAGAACTGAAATGACAAATCCTGGAGGAGGCGCATAAGAGTAAATCTGTATCCTGGGGCTATGAAGATATACCATGACTTGAAGTCCTAATACTAGTGGCCAGGGATGAAAAGAAAGGTGACTAAGTTTGTCGCTCGTCGTCTAACATGTCAAAAAGTGAAAGTTGAACATCAACAACTATTAGGGCTTCTGTAAAACCCTAAGATTCCTGAGTGGAAGTGAGAAAGCATTTTTATGGATTTCGTGATGGGGTTACCCAAGATCAAAAACCACAACACAAATTGGCATCCACTATTCTCCTGACAAATTCATAAAGATAGCCTACCTCCTACCTATCAGCATCCACTATTCTCCTGACAAATTGGCAGAAATCTATATTAAGGAGAGTGTAAGGTTACATGGTACTAGAAGAACATTATCTCTGATCGAGATCCGCGGTTTACTTCTAAGTTTTAGAAGGCGGTCTATGAAGCTTTGGGTACAAAGCTCAGATTCAGCACGACATATTATCCTCAGACATATGGGCAAACAAAGCGAACCATACAGACACTTGAGGATATGCTAAGGGCGTGTACAATTGATTTCAAAGGTAGTTAGGACAAATTCCTTCCATTTGTAGAGTTTTCCTACAAAAACAGTTATAATTCAAGCATCCAGATGGCTCCATATGAGGAATTGTACGGAAGGAAATGTTAATCGCCCTTGTGCTGGAAAGAGTTCTCTGAGAGGCGCTTACTTGGGTTAGATATTATTGATCAGACAACGGAGCAAATAAAGCCGATTAATCAAAGATTGCTGACTGCTCATCGCTGACAAAAAAGCTATGCTGACAAGAGGCAAAAACCTTTGGACTTTGAAGTCGACGACCACGTATGCATGAAAGTATCTCTAGTTACGGGTATTGACAGAGCATTGAAAGTACAGAAGCTACATCTGAGGTACATTAGTCCATTCAAAATCTTGGCAAAGATTGGGCCAGTAGCATACCGCATTGCTTTACCACCGAACCTGAGCAGGCTACACAATGTTTTCCATATTTCCCAGGTGAAGAAGTATCAACCCAATCCAAAGCATGTAATTGAGTATGAAGACATGGAAATGCATAACGATTTGACTTATGAAGTCGCACCTGATCGGATCATCGATCGGTAGGAGAAGTAGCTAATGAATAAGAGTATTCCATTCCTCAAGATTGCCTGGAAAGGGTTATCACCTAGGGGTGTGTTTGGTTTAAGGGGAGGGAAAGGGAGGGGGTTAAATTACCTTTTTGGGTTGAAGGTATTTAAATTTTGGGTGGGAATCCAAAATTTAAAAGGAATGAGAGAGTAACTTTTAGGCAGGAATCCAAAATTTTAAAAAATGAAAGGTTAAATTTTGAGTTTTAGTTTGAAAAAATTATAATTTATCCCCCCTCTCCTCCCCTCCTCCCCCTCCCCTCCCCTCAAACCAAACACACCCTAGGGGGCTACATAGGAAATGGAGGAGAGTTTGAAGAAACGTTACCCGGAATTTATGGCTGTATAGGTATAGCTAATTTCGGGGATGAAGTTTATTTAAGTGGGAAACAACTGTAACACCCCAAATTTTATTCACCAAATATATTGTAATTATTGGAAATAGTCAATGAAATAAAAGGGTGACTTCTGGAGAATATAATTATGTTGCCAGTAAAAATTCCCTGTAATGCAGTGAGTTTGTCATGTGGTTTTGGATGAACAAATGAAGACAAAAATTTATGAAATTTGTCAAAAAGAAAGTAGACATCCTAAACTTTAATTTGATAGGTCATATGAATCAATTAGAGCTATATACAAAGAGTTATGAATTTTTGAAGTTAGCCCAGAAAAACTGTTGATTTTCTGGGACAACATTCAAAAACTTAAATTCTAGGAATTTTGTGCTTCAAATTGGCAAAATTATATATTTTTCCTTGAAACTGGACTCAATAAGAGTTCTATAGCCTGTGGAATTACTTTGATACGATATCTACAAACTTAGTTATGATTTTTCAAAGATAAGGCAGAAAATGCGCTAGAATTGTTATTAAATCCTAAAATGGAAAATTGTGTTGACAATCAATTAATGCAATTTTGAGATAAAATTTATATCACCCCACTTTGCTCTTTTAAGGGACTCCTATGCATTATTTTTAAATGGACAAGAGAGGGAAAGACTTGGTTGAACTCAATTGGGCTTCATGACCGAATTACTTGTACATAAGGGTTATGTACACAAGTTAAATTTTTAGAATTTTTGGAAATTGGTTAATTTAATAATATAAGGGAAAATATGATATTACATAAGCTTTATCCTTCCTCCTACAGCCCCAAACTGATGTCTTTGTGCAGCCAAGAGAGAGAGAGAGAGTTAAGAGAGTTTTATAGAGAGAAGGATGAAAATCTCGCGAGGTAGGTCGATTTCATCAATGAATTCGTTCCTAACATGTATAATCCTTCTCCTAAGCTTCTCTCCTATGCCATTTAAGGTATTTGAAGGACCAAGTTTGCTATTTAGAAGAGCTGGGGTTCAGCCACATTAGAGAAAAGCCAGAGGAAGCAAAAGGTAACTTCCAAACCTTTGAATATTGATTGCTTTGGCTGCTGTGAGTAGTTTAATTGGTGGGATCTTGTCGAATTGGCTTTGATTGTAAATTTGGTAAAGGTGGTGGCCTAGGCATTATGCTACCAAAATTAGGTCTAAATGGTTGTTTTAATGTAATTAAATGGTTAATAAAGTAGTTAGGAGTAGAAAGAAGCAAGTCTGCAGGGTCAAAATAGAAAAACCCCAACTTTTATCGGAGTATACCCAAGTTTCGTCCCGGGAAAAACCAAGAGGTTAGGGCTGGATTTTTGATGTCCTGATAATTCCATTATGTTCAGGAGGGAAAATTAGCTGGGGTTACAGTTAAACACTTTTTCAGAAAAGCCCTAAAAAGCATAATTACCAAAACGCCTTGAAACCCTGAAATCAGGGTTGCCAAGGGTATTCTGGTCTTTTGGCAGTGAATTTGGTAATTCCAAGTCCAAAAATGGGTTCCTTGGATGAAAATATGTTAGAATAGTCAAGGTCAAAATTTTTGGAAGAGTACGGTTGGACTGGGTACTAAAAATATGTTTGGCCCTGAACTTTGTGTACACACACGGATTGATGTGATTTTCATTTTACACTATATAGTGCATGACATATTTATGTATCACATTTTCTATGGATGGTTATGGGTTACTATGGAGGCCAAGTGGAATCTAATTAAGGAAGTAAGACAAGGGTGGGCGGACAGTGTAGCCTCACCTATATTGTATTTAACAGTGTGAAGCATCAGAGTGGGTAGCGGAGGTGTGGTGAATCTAGGTGCAATTTTGAAACTTACAGGAGGGGTTGATGTTCGCACCATTGTTGATCATCCCAAAATATAATATGGGCTTGATGGTCAATAGTGTTACAGTATATGTGATGAACAGTATTACACCTTGAGTGGTGTACAATATTACATCCTGTGTGGTGTACAATATTAAACCCTGTGTGGTGTATAGTATGATGACCTGTATGGTCAACAGTCACACAACCTTTATAGTTTGTGGTGACACATGTGAACTGGAATTGGGATGAACCCTAGTGTAGTAGGGCAGAATAGTGGCGAATACCTCTAAACAGCATCGGTGATAACAATCCCAGATCCATAGTCAAGCTTTATGGTCTACATAGATGCAAGTAGGCATGGATTGGGATGTGTTCTGATGCAACAAGGTCGAGTAGAGGCATGAGCATCTCCATAGTTGTAGCCTTACAGAATGAATCATCCACTTGTGATATAGTGCAAACAGTGGATGGTCACACAGTGAATAGTGCACATCGTATGGCTAGTAAATAGTGCACACAGTACGGCCAATAAGGGTCAAATAGTCATTTGATTCTGAACACCGAATAGGTAGGCATAAATTACAGAAAGTATACAGGTCTGTACAGGGCGATAAGACTAGGATATTCAGTATTGTGAGAATAGAATGACGTAAGCCGTAAGGCTAAACACACCGGGCAGTGTCTCGAGAAGGCAATGAGGCCT
This sequence comes from Inga oerstediana, assembly GCA_963210345.1. NCBI lineage: Eukaryota > Viridiplantae > Streptophyta > Magnoliopsida > Fabales > Fabaceae > Inga > Inga oerstediana. Next base: position 69,170,356 of record OY723400.1, on the reverse strand, counting down.
AGAATTACAAATGGACTATGAGTCCTGAGATTATAACACCTATTGGACGAGTATGTCCTTAGGCCAGTAAATTGCTATGGAATTAGAATTATGCCGAACAGAGATAAAGGTCATATGACCCAATGTGCATGTACTATACGTATGCGTAACATAGGGATGGATTGAGTGATAAGGATTGATCCCTAAATTGTAGACGTTCAAATTTCGAGGACGAAATTTATTGAACGGGGGGAGAAATGTAATACCCCAAAATTTAGGATTGGAGGCTTGGGAATAAGCCTAAATTAAGTGGAGTGCTAAGCCTCAATTTAGCAAGAGCCCAAATTTATCCCCTAATGATTTCTATATCTTTGGGTTATTAAGAAAGTAAAATGGTGAACTTTGGAGAATATAATTATGTTTTCGGTGAAATCGCCTGAGTTAGTGAGCTTGTCATGTGATTTTGAATGATCAAATGATACGAAAAAATTATGAAATTTTACATAATGAAAGTAGACATCCTAAGCTTTAATTTGATAGGTCATATGACTCAATTAGAGCTATATACAAAAAGATATGAATTTTTGAAGTCAGCACAGAAAAACTGTGAAATTTCTGGAACAATATGCAAAGAATGAAATTCTGGGAATTTTGTGATTCCATTCAGCAAAATTCTATATTTTTCCTTAAAACTAGACTCAATAAGGGTTCTATAGGTTTTGGAATCACCTCGTTTTGATTTTTCTAGAATTAGTTATGATTTTTCAAAGTTTAGGCAGAAATCTGCCAGAATTTTGTAAAATCCGAATTTTGGAAAATTAAACAATTGATTAAAATATTATAATACAAATGATAAAAGGCAAATCATCATCTTCCTCCCACCATTTCAGACGTGAGCTGCAGCCAAGGAGAGAGAGAAAGTTTGAGAGTTTTAGAGAGAGAAGGAGAGGAGAAAACTCACGAGATAGGTCGATTTCTTCGGTGAATTCGTACCTAACATGTATAATCCTTCTCCTAAGCTTATCTTCTATGTTGTTTGAGGTGTTTGAAGCAATATTTTTGGAGTTGGGAAGGTTAGGGTTTCAGCCAAGAAGAGGAAAAGCTAGTGGGAGCTTGAGGTAACTTCCAAACTTTCATATATTGCTTATTCTGGCTGCTGTGGGCAATTTAATCGGTGAAATTTCGCCGGATTGTCTTTGGTTCTAAAAATGGAAAATGGGTTTGTGGGGCTGTTATGCTGCCCAAATTGATACTAAATGGTAGTTGTAACCTAATGGAATAGTCAATAAAGTGGTTAGGAGTAGAAAGGAACGCGTTTACGCAGCTGAAACCGAAAAACCCCGATTTTCCCCTTAAAACCCATATATTTAGGCCAGCATTGTAAATGGGTCTTAGAGTTGGATTTTCAATGATTTGATGATTCCATTGAGTTCAGGAGGGAAAATTAGGTGGGGTTACAGTTGGGCATTTTTTCGGAAAAGGTCGAGAAAACATAATTACGAAAATGCCCCTAAAACACTGAAATAAGGGCTGCCAAGGGCAATTTCGTCTTTTGGCAGTGAATTTGGTAATTCGGAGTCCGGAAATGGATTCCTTGGGCAAAAATATGTCAGGATAGCCTAGGTTAGAATTTCGAGAAAAGTACAGCCGGACCGGGTACGATGGGGCCAGGTCCCTGGGGGTATTTTAGTAATTTTTCAAGATAGACTCATATAACCCCCAGAAACACTATGGAAGTGTCTAAATAGTACATTTGACATTGTAGGATCGAATATGGAGCCCCGAGCTGTTGGCACGCATTACGAGGCACACGTTTCGAGGCGGAAAAGCTGGAGGTACGGGACTTACCTTATTTGCATGTATTTGATATCTTTGCTTGTATAATGATGTATGTGATTGCTTTACTTGATTGTGTAGAGCATATTTGAATAAATGAAGCTCTGTTTCTGTTTTCGCTGTGGCCATAGTCTTGTTGTATGAAACATTGAGCATGCAGAAATGTCATTATGGGGCATACATCTAGATAAAGCTAACATGTCATACACATAGCATCAATCATGCATGCATTATGGTATCTATTTCCTACTGAGATTCTCTCGAATCTCACCCTCCCCTACCAACAATTTAGATAGGAGACGACAGAAGATATGCAAACAACAATGCAGAGTACCATACGAGGGGATTACAGTAGTGGAACGAAGATGGAAGAAGTCTCCATTTCATTGGGATGGGTTTAGATACCCTAGTAGCCTTGTGCGGCTACATTATTTGAATTTATCAGGTATGAACCCCTATGGGGAATTTATGTAATCATGCACATATTATCAGTATATTCATGTTATTCCTGTGTTTCCCACCGAACCGTATATCGTTTTCCACAAATACTCTGAAAATGGTTGAAATTGAGATAAGGGCGTGACATATGCCATTTTCTGTTATATGTATAATGCACTCTCTAACTGGTGATGGAAAATCACAAGTACCGTCCAGGGGAGAAACACACCAATACTCCAATAGTCCTGAAAAGGGATCTAGTTATGAGAATTTGGTACCAAAAGGGTACATTAACCAGTCAGCGGACTGAGGTACAGAAGTTAGGTTCTGACAGTAGTATGTCTTGACTCGGGGTCTAACAGAGGTTAGCCCTGAAAAGTGCATATTTTGAGAAACATGCTTACAGTATAATTATTCTTTCGCATTATGTGGATACTTGGCATAATTATTTGTTGCATTTTATATGATTGACTGTCTGTTACTACTGAGATTTATTTGAATCTTACCCTTTTTCATAACCACAAAATTCCAGCAGGAGCTAGCGGCTCCAAGAGAAAGGTAGTCGAAACGGGCAAATGAGGGCAAAAAGGGGCTTAGACCGGTTCCCTAGGGTCATTTTGGTAATTTTGCAGTTTTAGACTAATATAACCAACAAAAGTAAATTGAAAGAGTCAAAAGTGATACACGAATGGGTATTAACCTAATTCTTATAAACTTGGAATTTTAGGACCAGACTATTGAGCCCAAGCCAAACCAAAATTAGGACTCAATTTGTGTGTAAAAAGGGGTTTAAGGTAGTAACTCTCTCTTTCATATTCTATGTAATTGTCTATATGCTTTGTTTATGCCATCTTCTGTGATATGAACACTATTTTGCCGAGTAGGGCAATTGTGTGTGGAGGCACACTTACCCGGTTGTGAGCATGAACCTAGCCAATGTGTTTACGAGCAATTGTGTGTTAAGGCACACTTACCTGTTTGTGAGCAAGAATGCAATCGAGGTTTATGGGTAGTGGGGGGAAGAGCCCCTAACTCATGTATACATGCTGTGATGATTGTTTGTGTTGTTAATATGTTGCATAACATGGAGTATGACATATTAAACGTTTGCATGTTATATGATTTGTTGTATGCTACTATGGAGATTCTTTTAAATCTCACCCTTTTTCAAATGTCAACAAATATTTCAGCAGAAACTAGCGGCTCCAAAGGCAAAATGGTAAATACGGGCAACTAATGTGTCTGGATCAAGAAGATGGAGCTGTTGGTTAGAATTAGTTTATTTTGATATTTTTGGACAAAGTTTTTATATATTTTTCAAACCCTATGAGGGATTTCTGTATTGATGTCTACTTATTATAAGTATTTTTATGTTATTTCTTTGTGTCCACCGAACTACGCATAAGTACTATAAAAAATACAGAAATAAGATTAGGGTGTTATGCCATGCTCTCGAAGAAAATCTGCAAAAGGACCTGGTACTTGGCCTTCACTAGTATACCTACCGTAATACTCACCACCTCTATCAGATCTCACGATTTTAATTGGTTTTCCAACCTATTTTTCTACTTCAGCTTTATACTCCTTAAAGGCATCTAGTGCCTCACTTTGATTATCAAGCAAGTAGATATACGTGTATTGCAAGTAATCGCCAATAAAAGTGATAAAATATTTTTGACTGTGCGCAGATAAATCAAGACAACAAATATCAGTATGTATAATTCAAGTAAGTCAGAACTTCTTTTAGCTCTCTTTTGTAACTTATTGGTTTGCTTTCCCCTTATGCAGTTCACAAGAGTATCAAATTCTAAATGCTCTAAAGATGGAAGGATCCCATCTTTAGTTAACCTTTTGATCCTATCTACGGAGATATGTCCTAATCTCCTATACCACAAGCTAGTAGAATTCTCATCAATGATACTTTGCCTAATACCACACGTAATAGAAAAACTTGGGGCTATTCAAGGATTGTTTTAAATAAATCATCAATCATAATAACCCTTGCAATTGGAACATTGTCTTTACTGATATACATCAAATCCTATTGCAAATAAGTACCATAGTTCAAAGGAAAAATTTTTGAAATTGAAATCAAATTTCTCCTATAACTAGGAATGAAAAACAATTGCAGAGACCCAGTACGATTTTATTTGAGAAAACGATTCTAAATGTTCCAATTGCTTTAATCGGATCTTCTTTCCCATTTCTTGAAAGGACTCGAGCTTTATTGGGAAGTGGAGGCCTGGTGTTTAGAAACCCTTGTATCGTAGTAGAAATGTGGAATATTGCACCCACATCAATCCATGAAGTATCATTACTAATGCTAATATGATAAGATTCTAAAGCTAAACCTAAAAAATACATACCTTTACGCTCCAACCATGCCTTCCTCTTAAGGCACTCATCCTTCATGTGCCCCTTCTTCTTGCAGAAGAAGCAAATAACTTCAGTTTTCTTGATGGATGGCATAGCAGAGATCTTTCTCTTGTTTTTTTTGTTGTCCTTCTTGCCCCTGTCACCAGTCCTGTTGGAACTTTTAGCTAAATGAGCTGCCTTAGGTATGTCCTTACCACTTATTAAAGCTTGGTTTCCTCCTAAACACACATGGACAACAGTTCATCAATTGTCTTTTTCTCCTTATGTGTGTTATAGGAGACTTTGAAGGCATCATACTGAGAAGGAAAGGAGTTCAGTACCAGATGCACCAAGAACTACTCTATTGGTTCCATGTCAAAGGCTTTCAGCTGAGAGGACAAGTCTCTTATTTTCATTATATGTTGCCTGACTCCACTTATACCTATCAGCTTCATAGCACACATCTCTGACATGATGGAACCTCCTATCTGCTTGTCAATTGGCTTAAACCATTTGTCAACAGCTTCCAAGAACTTCTTAGCAGTTTCAAATTTAGGAATCGCTCCCTAAATGCTTTTCTGAATCCTAGTCTTCATATAGGACAAGCACATCTGGTTGTAATGCTCCCAGTGCTCCAGATAGTCAATTTCAGCTGGAGTTGACTTGTTAGTCAATTTGGGAGGTCTAGGTTTCCCTATAATAAAGTGCATGTGTAGCATATCAATCTGCAAAGTTATGTCCTCCCTCCATTCAGGGTAATTGGTACTATCCAGCACAATCCTGCCACTATTGTCAACAAAAAGGTTAGGGAAAGTAGTAGGTGCTGCAATTTAGAGAGTTAAGTTGGCTCACGAGATAAAATTTTGAGACAATCACGAATTATGTGCCTTAAATGCATGTTATGCACTAATGAAAACATGTGATATGTATAAATACGTATCACTAATTTTATTGATATTTTACCACTATTGATATTTTACCACTATGGGCAAAGATCAATGATAATTCTATATTTACTTACAATATGATATTTTACAAGTTCCATACGTGATTTTGTTGCATGCAAAATGAAAGGATGTTGTGGCTACTCCTTAGAAAAAGTAGCATGCTAATCACAAATATCATATAAGCGCATATAACCAAAATATGCATGTTCTAATTGAGAGATTAATTAATAAACTTAGTAAATAATTAATTAAAGCCCTCCCACTATTTTATGTAATCAATAATTGTTTAACGAGTTAATTTTGACATTTTTCAACTCAAATTAGATTTCAGAAAATTTTGTATTGTTAAATAATTGTCTAAAGTCAATTTTCAAATATTTAGACAATTAAATAACTCATGAAAATAATTTCACAAATTTTCCAGTATGTGAAAAGTGTCTAAATTAATCCTTTCATTAATTCAAAAAATTTGATGTGATTAATAAAGAATATGGATAAAATAGTAGTTACTTTAAATAAACAGTGAAGGAAAACATTTAATTAGCCCAATAGTTGTTTCTGGAATATTGAAAATCCATAGCCCAAAAAAATAGAAGCACAACAGAGTCCATAATGTTACAAAAATGTCACTATAAAATAAATTTAAGAGGTCCATAAACGTGTTACTTTTTTAATTTTTAATTAAAAGTCCAGGTCTAAGTTTTTATTAAAACCTAGTTTGCCACACAACATTAAAAAAACTTAAAACACAAGCCCAATTCGCAAAATTAGTGTCGGCTTGGAGTTTTTTTATCGGCCCAAAATGCATTAATCATTACATGGAAGAAAACTTTTTTGGCCCAAATGCAATTAAGTTGCCCTAAAACTTGCGCCTGGCCCATTCACATAAGTGAAATGCGCATTTCACTAAGCCAAGGGACGATGTCGTTACAGCGTGAGGCAGGGAGCTTTTCCTAATGACACGAAATGACAATGTTTTGACCGAGTCAAAATGACATTGTTTCAGTCGTCTCCCTCAACCAGTTCTGGAACCCTACCCGAACCGCCAACCCGAGAACATCCGATAAGAGCCGCTATGACCCATGATCTTAGGTGGTCCTTTTAGGTGATCGATGAGCTCAAAAACGATGATTTTCATGGTGGCATGAATGAACACATAATCAAAACAGAATATGGGCAACAAATCATTGATTAACTGCAAATATTTGAATCAAAGAATTTTGGGTTAAATCCAAAATCGAAGGTTCCAACGAAAATGATTACGGCAAAGCACAATGAAGCAAGGCCCGAAACTTACACAACAATTAATCACAAGATTTGTGTATGCATTTTGCATATAATTAAAAATCATAATTCAAAATTTTAAAGCTGAATCAAAAAATGAAAGGCTTCTGGGTTTTCATCAAACTCCTGATGAAATACCGGTAGTGTTCATCGAAGAACTAAGGTTCTTCTCTCACGATTTGTCGAATAAACCTAGGCACATATGAATCAAGAAACAAAATCACAAATCGACGAGGAAAATAAACTTTGAATCAAAAAGAGATTTTGAAATTGAAAGAAATTGATTAATATAGGTCTAGCTCTTGAAAACCATCAGTGAACAGATATGAACCTATCGAAATCAAGAATCCCAAAATTAAAGGCATGTTCGAATAATTGTAGAAGCAAAACATAATTGGATCGTTCAAAAAACACAATGAAGGCGATGATGATTCCTTAGATAAAATTAATTAGGTAAAATTACACTTAAGTCCTAAGAAAGAAGGGAATGAAAAAATGGTCCATTGAAATTGCAAAATGAAAAATTGGTCCAATAGAATTGTCGGTGACCCACTTTTAGAATTGTTAATAGGACTATTTTTTTATTTTACAATTTTAAGGGATCATTTTTTTCATTTCCTTTCTTTCTTAGGACTTCAATATAATTTTCCCAATTAATTATCTTGACATCTTATAATCTGAAAGCAAGGCAATTTAATATAACAATTAATAAATTGCAAGTAGTCAATAAATCCGATCTCTAATCTAAGAGATGGAATCCGTATAAAATTGCTACGGTGAACTTAATTAAATTCCATACTTAGATCATCCCTAATCAAATAGTAGAAGGCAGAGGATCAGAGAGCGTAGCTTTGGTACCACATTTTGGAATAACTCATACTATATAATAAATTACAATTCAAATAGAGCATAAATTATTCTACAATAATAGCAAAAGACTTCAAGGGATACCTCTCACCATTGCTAATCTTTAATCTTTGGAAAGAATTCACAAACTCTGAAAAGGAACACGGTCAAAAAGAAGACGTTAGGAGATAATTTGTTAGGTCACTCTTCTAACTAACTACAAGGCACAACGATAACAACTGGTTTGAAAGCCACCGCTTGTCACGAAACGTTAGGGAGCAGTCGAGGTTTTCTAACACTTGTATTTTGTTGGCCATAAAACTAAATTGTGTTATTCCACCATCAGAAATATCATATAAATAATCAGTCAGCAGAGCACCCCTAATCTTAAAGTTGGACATGGATCTGACTTACAAGCTACACTCAGGATATTTTAATTAATCATCTAATTAATAATAATTAATAAATATATTATAATAAATTAAAATATCTCACACTATCCCGTGTTCCCAAGTTTAGAAGGGTGAAGGAAGATATTTCTTCTTTATTTCTGCTAGTTACTTTGCATCCACACACAAGAATTTGACGGCGCCCACCTGATGAAAAGGAAAAGAGGAGAGATGGAAATAAGTTCACTTTCTGCTGTCCACAGACAACAATTATAGCTACCTTATAAAGCTTCGAGGGATTTTTATTTTATTTTTCCCTTAATATTCACTTGCCCGTCAAGCTTGAATAAGAAATAAGAATGTGTATGGAAAAGACAAAAAAGCCCATATGCAAGAAATGAAGTAAGGAGGGTATTTTAGCAATTAGATAAATACGGAAGAATGAAAATTCATATATACTGGCTTGTTACGTTGAAGCTCAAACTAAAAATTTGATGGAAGGCATTAGATGCATAACTTGGAGAATCCTCATCTTCTTATTTGATACAGGTCAATTTTAGATGTAGAGATAAAATAAAATTCGTTATAACAATTGCTATATAGCTATTTGCATACCAAAAATGCTACAATGTTGAATCCAAGACTGCAACAGTAACGTTGGCTAATTTTTTTTTAAAGAAAAATGCACTAGGAACGTTCTGTTTTTCATCAAAGATATTGCTAGAATCAATGATTCTGCTCCTAATAGCATTGCCTACTTTGCTTGTATTTTTCCTTTCTTTTGTGGGTTTCTTATTATTTAGCTATAAACCCATATAAAAAAAATAGAACGCATTGTCATTTGTGTAATTAAACAACTTGATATAATAGATATAACGAATTTGATGTAAGTATGATCCAAAAAATACTAACAATTGTTACAGGAGGAAAATAAAAAGAAAGTTGAAATAAAATGAAAATTAAGAAGAGACATCTTCACAAAGGTTTAGAATTCATAGATAAAAGCAAATCTATATCCATTTTCTTAACGTCATAGCTATTAACCTTTTTGATTACGTTATGTAATTTTAGAGTTTATTTATGAGCCCAAAGCATGTTGAGATGATTTTCCATCAATTTATTCAATATGCCGACTGCTCATAGATTAAGATTTAATAATGACTCATTGAATGATGTTCCATTAGATAGGCCCTTAGCTTCTTATGAATCAAGAAGCTAAGGCCTATCTCTCACGACACACAGAACGGAAGAGGAAGGAGAAGAGAATCTGATGATTATGGTGTCCACAACAATGACAGCTGGAGGTTCACACGCACACAACGTCAATGAACAGAGATATTTTCCATAACATTAAAAATAAAATTATTTTCTTATAAAAAAGTTATAAAACTATTTTATTTTCATTTCAAAACGTAAAATCACAAAGGGCATACTTATAAAATATGTGTTCAGGTTTCTTGATTATCAAATTAATATTTATTTCTTCAAATTAAATTGCATCCACAACCTAGGGTTATGGCTCACCAATATCTATTTTTATTCCCTCCTTCAAATAAAAATATTTATCCAATATTTTACGAATTGCAAGTGATAAACAATCGGGCCTTAAGTTTTATATTTCGTATAACACACAACATCTGGTGCTCTCCCACGTACATTTTTTCCGGAGGATCCCTTCTTTGTTTTTCTTTTGGTATATAGGGTCTATTTGGTACGAGGGATTTGAAAGGAGAGGGAAATTTTTTTTGTTAAATTTAAAAGAATTGAAGAAATGTTGTTATAAAATTTTAATAAAAAGAATATATATAATAAAAAGATAAGAAAATTTAGTTAAAAACTTTTTATCCTACTTCTCTAATATTTTTAGATCCAACTTAAAAAAATTTACCCCTTACTCACTTCCCCTCCTCTCCCATCATAACAAACAAGCCTATAGTGAGTTTTCCTTACAAATGTTGTATCAGTTTTTATTTTTATTTTTTGCCATCGACAGTTTCCTTTGTGATGTATCACTTCAGATTTATATCCGTCTGTCTGGTGGTCTAAATCATCATGTTTCAAGTTCTACCTGCATTCCTCATCGGGCGCGTGCGCATATGTAGATGTATTTCTTCTGTCGTTCATATAAGATATAGTTACCTAATTTATTTATATCAAAAAAATTAGTTAAATTACTTAATATGATATGTATTTTTTAAAATACCTTAGTTATCTTTCTTAATTCTCTTATTCCATCTCCTCCCTTATTATAGCTGAAGGAGTATTAATAGGGATAAATTAAAAAAAAATTGCCAAATATAAAAACCATGTTTGATATTTAGGACCAAGATCAACTCTCTAAGTATGTCTTATATTAAAGACAAGAGGGAGTATAAATTAAGACTGCTTGTCCACTTCGAAAATATGGATAAATTATAAGGGATTAAAAATCACTGATTCACTGATTGACCATAGTTTGATAAGCTATTTCATGGAATATTTGGAGATTTTGCAACTATTTTTGGACTTAAATTGCATTAATTATGATTAATTGTGATTAAAGTTGTTTGCATGAAATGAAATTAAGGTTAAAAAGGGGGCTAAAATGTTATATATTTTATGATTTACTTTAAATGATTGATTTTTGGAATAGAAGGCGTTACATTTTGGGTTTATTTTCTTTGCAGATAGTTTGAAAAAATGACATAAAAGTACCCAGAATTTCTTGAAACTACAAATCAAAGAAGAAAAGGACCAGAGAAATTGACACAAAGGGCCAGAGTTTTTGAAAATTACATTTTAATCCCAAAATGTTTCAAAATTTTCCTTTTAGTCCCCACACAAACTTTTGAAATTTTCAAGTGAGTCCCTGGGAAATTGGATCAGATTTGACCTTCTTCTTCGACAATTCATCTCAGACTTGATAGCGCCGCGGATCTTCATTGAAGGAGATCTCACCATCGGACCTTCACTCTCTCACCGTTCCTCCTCCTTTCTTCCTCCTCACCTCCACTGCACCGTTCAACCTCTATCGTTCCTCCTCCTTGCTTCACCGCTGCCGAAACCTAGGTTGGAGAGAAATCGAACCATAGCTTAGAGAAACTGATCTCCAGGTCGATGCTGTCACGCTCGGTGTGGTGCCAAGACAGCATCGACCTGGAGATCAGAAGCAGGAGCGGTGCGGGCTGAGAGAAATCGAACCAGAGCTTAGAGAAACTGACGGTCATCCTTTCTTTACCTTCACTCTCTCTTCCCTGCAACTCTCCGGCTCTCACTACTAAAAACCACCAGCACCGCCGGCCTCCTCTGTTTTCTATTGTTCCTCTTCCGTTCACCAAAAACCACCGTCACCTGAGAACCTTTGCCACCAACTTCGTCTTCTCCACTTCCATTCATCATCATTGCTTCTTCCCATATGCTTCTCACGACTACCAATCCTTACCAAACCTAATAGACCCACTTTCACTCTTTTATAAGATTTGGTTCTTCAATTTTCATGGATTTCCAATGTTTTGAAGATGCTATGGTTCCAATTAAGGTCATGAATGATTGATTTTGCTTGACTCTGGGTGATGGAGAAAGTGGCTAAATCTTTAGGGTGTGTTTGGTTTGAGGGGAGGGGAGGTTAGTAAATTACAATTTCGGATAAGAAAAACCCAAAATTTACCCTCTCATTCTTTTAAATTTTATATTCCAGCTCAAAATTTACCCTCTCATTCTTTTTAAACTTTAAATTTTGGGTTCCCGCTCAAAATTTAAATACCTTCAACCCAGAAAGATAATTTAACCCTCCCTCTCCTCCCCTCCCTCCCCTACCCTCAAACCAAACACACCCTTAGGGCTTGTTTGGTACAAGGGGAGGGGAGGGAAAGTGGGTGGAGAAAAAAATTTTTTGAGTTGAATTTAAAAAAATTAGAGAAGTAGGGTTAAAAAATTTTAATTAATTTTTCTTACTCTTTTATCTTATATATTCTCTTTATTAAAATTTTATTACCCCACTTTTTCAATCTTTTAAAATTCAACCCATAAAAATTTTCCCTCCCCTGCCTTCCCCTCCAAATCCCTAACACCAAACAGACCCTTAATGTGATGAAAATGGATTTCATTAGTTTTTCATTTGTTTATTTCATGTATTATACTATTATCACTACTAGAAAAAATGGTTTTAATGTCCCTTTTTTGGCCTTTTAACGTCTGAAAATGAGGGACGTCTATCTGAGGGTCGTGGAAAAAAACGTCAATAACGTCCTTAAATGGGGGACGTCTAAAGGCAGACTTTAGACGTCCCCAGTTATACTGGGGACATCTAAAGTCCACATTAGACGTCCCCAGCTGGAACTGGGGATATCTAAGGTGGCCTTTAGACGTCCCCAGTTCCAACTGGGGAAGTCTAAAGGGTCCTTTAGACGTCCCCAATTGTAACTGGGGACGTCTAAAGTGTCGCTTACCACTCTACCACATCCCTTTTTATTTAAGGATGTTGAAAGGTTTTTTTTAAATGGCCTTTTATATATTGCATTGTCTGGAAAATGTAAACTGCAGAAATAGGATTCCAACAACAGAATAAAACAACAGCAGTTCAGCATAATGGAAACAACTTGAAACATAGTGATCAACCCAAGGCTCTACTACATGCAATAATTTTAAGGAGTAGCAAACTAATTAACTAACAAACCACACGAACTACACAACAATCTATATCCAAGTCCCCAGTTTGTACAATAACCAAGACTAAATCCAATCTATATCCAACAACAATAACGCTAATTATATATACAATATATAGAACTACCACAAAAGTATGTCCTACACAAATTACTAAAGACTTTACTCTGGTATACGTTGAAGAAGATGTCCAGCCAAAAAGTCTCTGATCATATTTAGGTCTTCATATGAGTAGGCATCTTCATTGTCAAAAATCTGTAAATTAGAAAATAAGCTTAGATGAAATAATGAATCAAGTGAATGAATTGCCATTGAATTACAACACCAAGAATATTATCCTCTGAGAATGAAGAAGCGATTACTTATTCAAAATCTGTCGTAATGCCACTCTGAATGATGTTAAACATATAAAGTAAGACATAGTATCCATATTCCCAGCCGCCAGGTTGTCGAGGGCACTATAAATCAAAAGCACATGGTTAAAATCAATAAAAGCATATCTAAAATGACCATCAATCAAAAGAATTTGATTTGAAACTATGTACCTTTGGAAACAACCATCTCGGATCTTTGCCACCTCTACGTTCACGTGGCCCGCCAAGCGCTCGATACGTCGTGCATGCCCTATCATTAAAATCAAAATCAACATAAATTAGAATAATTCATTAAGTCAAGAATCAAGAAGCAATGAAATACAAAAAAATAACTTACGTGTTGAAGACGCTTTTAGTTTCTTTGTCTAGTCTTCTACATAAGGAATCAAACCAGTAAACAACGTGGGACCGAGGATAGAGAACATACAAACTCCAGTGATAACTATCACAACATATACAGATTAAAAAGAAGTTAGATGGCAAGGCAATTATTTATTAAAAATCTCAAATACACAAAATTAAAATGCGTACCCTTGAACAATCGTTGCTAGATAACAACGATAGTCATCCTCTGCCAATGTGAAGCCCACATAGTTCGTCCTTCTTTTCAATGTATTCCCAATCCTTGTCGTATGTGCAGAAGACAAGAATCCATATAAATCAACTCTTTGAGAGTCAATGCATATACAATGGAAGGAGCTATAATAGAATTAAAATGATGAATGTATTAGCTAGTTAAAATCAACTTAACTAAATGAAGGAGAAAATGGGAAATAAAAAACTTACAGGATTGCAAATTTGCCCCATCCAACATCTAGCTCCTCCAACTTAATAAACTGTTTAAGATCTTGTTTATCAATTGTGAAGTGATACTCTAATTCTTGGCCCACAATCCCTGTAGGCATATGCAAATCAATCTGGTGAATGCCTTTATAGATATGCTGCAGTCGTGCTAAGAAGGGCCATTTCTCTGCTTCCTGCTCGTTCTTTTAAAACATAAAAAAACATATTGTTAGTAGGATGTCAACACATCTCAAGTAAAAGTGAGGTAGTTCCATACCATTGGGGGTGTTGGTGGTAACAAGCCAATAAGATGTACAGGCCAAAGGATGAAAGATCCTCTCGCCTGAGCTATCGTGGCAACCTCATCATCAGGAATAGGGATGGCTGTACCTTCTTCCCCCTCTTGAACACACGTCACAGTCACCCTACGCAAATGCTGTGGAATTTGCTGATTATGGTGGGTAGTAGCTTCTGTGTGAACGAGAGCATCTGCAACTACACACAGCAGTGGGGCATCCAAAGAGAGGATGGCAGGTTCTCCCTGTGCTGGAGTGGGAGAAGGGTCGCCAAGTGGTTCCTCCGGGTTGTAACTTCCTTTGGTGCTATGGAAGGCCAGGGATGAATGGGTTATACTCTCAGTAGTTACCATCTGCGATTCAAACATCTTCATCATTTCAGCTCGTAGCTCAGGCATCAGCTCAAGATGTAGCTCTGGCAACAGCTCTTGTCAGAGCTTGTCGCGAATGTTGGCCTCGAGCTCTTGTGAGACTTCCTGACGAATCTTGGCCATAAGCTCCCTACTGGGTTCAGCTTGTGACGAATAAAGATGTGAGGCTCGGCCAAAATACCTCGCAACACGAACTCCCCCTGCCTCCCCTCGAACATGACCAGGGTATTAAGAGTTCCATACGGATTGATGCCATCTGTACAAAGCCCAAGCCGAAGGTTTCTCAGCTCGCTGCCAAATTCAGGGAACATTTCATCTATTTTCTTCCATTGTGGAGAGTCAGCCGGGTGCCGAAGATATTTTCCGTCGGATATTCTATCATCCGAATGCCATCTCAACTTCTTCGCTTTTTTTGCAATCCCAAACAAATGCTTAAAGCGCGGTATTATTGGAAGATACCACAGAACCTTTACAGGTTGCCTTTTAGTTGTCGCATCGCCCAATGACCATTTTTCCTCACTTTGTATCATGCAGTTTGACATTTAGGGCACTCACTCAGACCTTCATACTCATTTCTGTACAGTACACAGTCATTAGGGCAAGCGTGAAGCTTTTTATACTCCATACCTATCGTAGATAGGATTTTTTTGGCCTCATACATACGATTTGGAAGCACATTATCGTCTGGAAACATATCACACAACAGTTCAAGCAGCAATGTGAAACTACTATCGGTCTACCCACAAGTTGCTTTTAAGTTCACCAAATGTAATGTTCCTGTCAGCCGTGTGTATTTACTCCCTGGGTACAACGGTTTCTCTGCATCACTCCGCAGGCTGTCATATTCATGTGACTATGCAAAGGATTCTACCTCAACATCATGAATCATTCTCTCCATTGTATCTTCATCTATGACATCCACAGCTTCCTTCTTGTGCGACGGACAATCAGTTACTTCCTCACCATGCCATTCCACCTTGTATATCAAAGATTTATTCCATCACAAAGTAGGTGATCCCTTATAACTTCAACATCCCGTCTTCTCTCATTTAAACAATTGACACAAGGACAAAAAAACATGCCATTTCTAGCTGGAGCATTCCTTCTAGCATATTCAATAAACTTTTCAACTCCATTCTCATATTCTTCACTTGTTCTCAAAGCATTCATCCAACAATGATCCATATTTTTACCACCTATGCCATTCACACTCAAGTTTCAAATAATTGTCAATACTGGGAATTGCCTTTTACTATTTTTTCTTCTAAATTTTGGCAGCATTTCCCCTTAAAAGTGAGACATCCCAAAATCAAAATAACAAACCATCTCAGCTTAATTTAAACAAAACTAAACTAATTAAGAAGAGTAAAATAAAAATTCATAGCACTAAAACAAGAGTAAAAAGCAGGAAGCTAACATTAATTCTTCTAACCCAAACAAAAGGAGGAATACTTTAATTAGTGCCAAGAATTTCAATGAAAAACATGAAAATAATGAAGGGATATTAACTCAAAGATAACAATCTCTTAGTCTCTCTTTCTTTGTTTTTTCTCTTTCTTGTTATATCCTTTTTCTCTTTACTTTTTCAATTTCTCTTTTCTTTTCACTATTTAAAAAAATTCACATAGCATTGTTTCTCTTATTCATCAATCCCTTCACTGTCTTTCTTTCTTATATCACTTACACTTAATAAAACAATAAATGAATGAGAAGATAGGGGGAAATTGCATTAACTCAAACAAATGGCTAATTAATCAATGCAATTTTTCTTTAATGAAAGTTTAGGCTCAAATGGTTGAAACAAAGGATTCATGAGATAGGAATTGACATTTGGCCAAACTAGCTATAAAATTAAATGCCTAAATTATTTTTGATCATTCAAAAAGAGTTTTAAATTTTAAAAGAGATTCAAGACTATAAGTTCTAGAGATGAAATTGCAATAAATATACCCTCTCTTAAAAGAAATGAATGTTTAGCCTCAATTCCTCACTAGTCGTTGGCTTCCTAAAGTTAATTACCAAAGCCAAATTCTATGCCTACCTACTAACACTCTAAGAAGATAGAACCAAATCCTAATCAAACTCAATTATTTCAAGATCAAATCAAACAACTTTTAGAATATTCATAAATCAAATCAAAGCTTCCAAAACGCAAATTTTTTGTTCAAAAGTTTTCAAAAAAATTTCTCTATATGTATAAAAGCAAAGAAGACAAGTTATGCAAACTCAATAGTATTAGTTATAAATTTTTAAAACTTAAAAAAACACAATTTAAAGTTTTGAAGTTTTTGATTTTGTAAGGGTTCAGTTGGATCGCAAGTGATTCTTAAATGTCTAAACAAATATGATAAATGACCCCAACATACATAAGGTTTGACATATTCTAACATTAATTCAATTTTTTCTTAATATAAACAACTCATTTGAATCACATGAGCTTACATTCTAAACAAGATCTGTTCCCCAAAATAATTATTTACATTACACAAAGCATACGCACCTGATTTTCTCAGAATCCAAGTGCAGAATCCAAGTGCATGCAGCAACAATATAATCCAGAAACGCAGAACCAAGTGCAGCAACAATCCAGAAACGCAGAATCCAAGTGCAGCAACAATCCAGAAACGTAGAAACGCAGAATCCAAGCTTTTCTGTAAATTCTTAATTGCTTCACATAATAATCCAACTCACGCCTCATATGCACATGATTTTAGGAAACCCATAAACGCACCTGAATAATTCTGAGAATGCAGCAGCAGCAGCAAATAGCAAGACCCACACAGCCACGGGAAAGGGAGAAGAGGGAAGACAAATGCAGGGGAGGTGCGCCTTTGTTCAGTGAAGGAGTTATGACACTCAGCTCACGGGTTTGGGAGAAGAGGGAAAATGAATGCAGTAGGGAAAGTGGAACACAGCAGACACTCACGTGTATGGCAAAGCACACAAGGTAAAGCTGCAATGTACAGTGAATGAAGTGATGTTTCTGCGTGGTTCTGCGTCCCCAGTCAAAATGGGGACGTCTAATACTCACTTTAGACGTCCCCATTTATTCAGGGGATGTCTAAAGCCTATTTTAGATGTACCTATTTTCTCTGGGGACGTCTAAAGGCAACTTTAGACGTCCCTAGTTGTAACTGGGGACGTCTAAAGTGGTGGAAATTTTTTTTTTCAAATTCATCCAGCGCCAATGTCTCCCTCCGAATATTGAACTTTGGACATCCCTAACTTAAAAAGGGACGTCCTTTAGGGTAGTAAAAAGTCTAGTTTGTAGTAGTGTATGTTTTGTTTGGTTTGATTTTGTAATTGGTACATGTTTGTGGGACTTAGATGAATGATTATTTATCTATGATGAATAGATCTTGTGTTGAAATTTGTTGTTGAAGCATTTGGATTTTGTATTGAATATAGTTTCTTTTAGATTAATGAAGTTATGCATTCTATGTTACGAATGTGTGATGGATTTATTTCATATTGAGTGTCGCAATTGTACTCTTATCAAAGAGGAAGCAAGTGCATTAAAATAATTTTCAAACACACATCAAGTGGTTTTTAACAATTTATCAAATAAATGACTATGAATGCGATTGTAGGAGCAGTCATTAATTAGGAATATTAGACCTAATGCGATTGCTTAGGGTTTTTAATTTTACTTGACACAAAATTTACTCCCACAATATTTCAAGAAGCTAGGAAAGTCACAAACATAGGGAATTCAAAATAGCTTTAATTTCATGCATTTTAATTTAGAGAAAACCATTTTTAAAACCCTCTTTCAAACAATGTTTTTAGCACTTAGTCTAACCTAGGGAATTCAAAATAAAAGACTTCTTGATAAGAGAACAATCTCGGGTTGTTTGTAATATATTGTATTTTAATTCATGATAAAAATTAGTGATTTAACCCTAAGGCAGCTAAGGTTGTGTCCAACCAATCACCTATATATATAATGACGTTTCTTATTCTTTTTCCTATAAGAATAATGAAGTTTATTATGCTATTTTCATTTTGAACACGTGGTTATTGTCAAAAAAAAAATTAAATATTAGATTGCAATAATTAGTTATTATAAAGCTACATGTTGAGAGATAATCATCCAACTCCTCACATATCAATAAAATGACTTGAAATGTTCACCAAAAAAATTAAATGACTTAACATCAACAATAGTAATTATTGATTTTCTGCTAAAACGTGCGCTAGGTAACTTGATTTACAGTAAGGTGGATTCAGTTAGGGCCTGTTTGGTATAAGGAAAATTTGAGGAGGGAAAGGAACTTAGAGAAGGGCAAGGAAGGGAAAGAAAGATTGTAAAGGGTGATGGAAGATGGGTTGAGGGAAGATGGGTTGTTTGGTAGGAAGAAAAATGCCCATTTTACCCTCAACATAAATTAATAATTATATATTAATTAAATTTATATTTCAATTCATCAATTAAATAATTAGTAGTACAATAATTTAAAAATTAAATAAAATGAATAAAATATAAATTGTAATTTAAATAAATAAAAAATTATTTATTTATTAATGAAATTGAAATTATTTTTTTATATGATAAGCAAATTCTGTAGAAATTTGAATTTGCAAGGCGGGAATCTTGAAAAATTCGAATTTATTGATGAAATTTGAATTTACAAGGCGGAATCCTTAAAAATTCGAATTTGATAAGCAAATTCTATAGTAAATTCAAATTTCCCGCCTTTTAATTTAAATATTTCAGGGGCATATTTGTCTTTCAGATCTTCTTTCACTAAAGGATTTAGGATCCCACCAATATTGGTGGGATCTCATCTTCCCATGAATAAGGGAACATTGGTGGGCCCGGGAACTTGAGTTCCCGGGAAGATTGAGCCAACATTGCGTACCAAACGAGGGAACTTGTACATGTTCCCCTTCTTTCCCAAATCTTCCTTGTACCAAACATGCCCTTAAGAAACATTCTTGGACAGGATAACCTGAGAGGTGGGCCCAAGAGGAGCACTAAAATCATTGGGCTTGCGACAAATGTTTCTGATAGAGGAGCATGCAAGATGGAGGAGGAGCTCCAAAGGAAGAGAAAGGCATGAAGATGGAAGCCCAAGCTCAAGTATGGAACTCTAATGCCTCAAAAGATCCATTACAAAGCATTGGAGGCCTAATGACAAAAGCAAGGACTAAAGCTATGAAGAAGGCCTTAAATTGTTTGATAAGAGAGCTTAAAGAGTTGGAGCCCATTTATTTGGAAGAGGCATCCTTTAATATGCCCAACAAGAACCCAAGAATGGTGATCACATTGCTAGAAGCCCAACAAGATAATGTACAAGGGCCATGTGGTATCCAGATTCAAGAATTCACTTAAAATACCATGTGATGAGTATGTGCCTTGGAGGGGGATCATAAGTGACGTCCAAGACACCTCAAGAAGCATTTAGAAGGCGTTCTTATGCATCAAATCTGAATTAATTTTGTTTTTTATTAGTTTCCATTTTTATTTGCATTAAATAAGGCCTTTTGGTCAAAGATTGCTCTTGAAGACTTTGTTTTATTTCCTATTTTTAGGTAGCTGACTTAGTCTTGAAGAATAAGTAATTTTCTAATTCCTTTAGGCTTGAATGGTGCCAATCAAGACAATCAATCATCATTAAGGCATCATTTATTGCATTCATGATTAGGTTTTCAAACTCTAGAGTGTTCTTTTGTGGGCTCTATATATGGCTGTGTTTTTGTACTTCAATTTTCAGACTTGAATGATAATTGAGAGTTTTATTTCTCTTGTGTGAGTTTTGCTTGCATCCTTGTATTCTCGTGCGAATACTCCGACCGTATCAAGGATTGATCATCCTTGTGGTGTCTTGTGGCTAGGGTTGTAAGAAACAGGTTCTCTTAAGGTCCTACCTTTGACCATCCATCTAGTTCGTGTTGTCATACTTGTTTTCTAGCTGGTCCGTTTCCCTCATCATATCAGTTTCCTTCCATATCCATGGCTGAAGTGGCTGAAGCTAGGGACCCAGAAACAAATCCTAGAGACAACATTATAAGAGGTGTTACCAATAAGGGTTGGGCCTCGTGGAAGGTTCTAGTCTCTCACACTACGGCGAACCAAGGTTCGACTAGGAAAGGTAACTACATTTAGTGCCTCAAACTGGATTACCTTCAATAAGAGGGTACCTATACATAGCTAAAAAAAAATGAAATGTGCTTTATATAATTGATCGTACACAAGCACAATTCTTGAATGAATGAATAGAAGCTCAACAGAACACAACTTTCGAAATTCAATCCAATAATTATAACTTTATAGCATGGTTCAAATGTTCGTTCTTTTTTTTTTTTTTTTGGCTAATTTGCTTAAACTTTTTTTCTTTTGCTTTCAATTTGTTTAAACTAATTTGTTTGACTTATAAACTAATATATAATCTAATGTTATAGATAAGTATTTCTGAGAGATAATGTAATACATATTATAATTAAATGATTTATTTAGATTTCTTAATTTCCTCAAATTAGTTATCTAGGTCTTATATTAAAAATTAGTGGTAGTATTGTTTTTTAAATGAATTAAATATGAGTCTTAAAATCTTCTGAGAAATGATTTCATACTTGACCAGCTAATTTTTATATCTTCTGAGAAATGATTTCATACTTGACCGGCTAATTTTTATATTGATTATCTTATATTTTAGATTATTCAAGAAAAAATAGATAATCTCTAAAATTAAATGTCATTCAAGGTTTGCTTTAAAAATAATAATGAAAATTCCATTACATAAAATAATGCAACCTATATTCGTATAAAATAAACTAACCTTAATTTCATTAGGATGTGGTACCCTTTAATATAATTTTCCATAATGCTTTAAATTTAAAAATTGCACATAATGGTCTCTTGAACTCTTCGGCATAAAAGGTGGATTATTAAACTGACTGTTGTGGCTTATGAAATAAGCATAGGAAAATACTTACCTTTTTTTTCCACAAGCAATATATAAAATCTGTTAAAAAATGAAAGCTGCGCTATTTACATGGTACTCCCCCGTTTTTTAGTAAAAGACATACTTACTTAATTTAATTTAATTAAAAAAGTTAGTTAAGGTAATTAATAAGACGTGTTTTTTCTAAAATACCTAATAATCTTTCTTAATTCCTTCCAGTTATCTTTTACTTGATTATGGTTGAAGGAATATCAACAAGGGAAAAATGGAAAAAAAGATGGAAAAATATGGAAAACAGGTCATATATTTATGTCACCATTAGGTTATACATTAAGGATTGAAGGGACTATTACCAAAATATATGTGTGTATATATCAAGGTTCTAAAACCTGGACCGGTCATTGAACCGATCGGGGTACTGAGTCAAGGGTCAGTGGGTCAGATCGGTGTCAAACCGGAGTTAAACCGGTGAGGAAGGGAAGATTTTAGAATTATTTATATGAAATTTTGTATAAAATAATAAAAAAATACCAGGTCAAACCGTGAGAAAACCGGTCGAACCGGGGTTAGTTACCAGATCAGACCGGTGGTCCGACGGTTTCGTGGTTTGACCGGCCGGTCCTGTCCAAACCTGAGAACACTGATATATATAGAGAAAGAGAGAGAGAAGCTGTGTCATGGGAAATGGAGTGTGACTTTGAGGTCTACTCCCAAATCAAGCATTCCATCTATCAATTTTTTTTTGTGCTCAAAACATTCCATCTATCAATCACTTACGTGCTTTGTGGGTTCTTGTGATAATGATACTTTTTTTTTTTGTTGCATCAACTTCTTTTATATTCAACTTCAACCAAAATTAATTAGATGTGTCATTATAATAAACCTTGAAGCCTTTTTAATTTGCCTATTTTATGTAGACGTGTCAATTTTTATTTAAAGTGACAAAAGTCCATATTCTTGAACTTTATGTTTTTCTTTATCCACTGTTTCTATTTTTGAAAGAGGACTTCTCACTTTTTTAAAGAGAAAACCCACCTCACTCAATTAAATGAAATAATTAATGAAGGGAATGAAGAAGTGAAAGACCACACTTTTTTTTTTGGGGTCACTAAGTTAGTGATTCCCTTTTTTGTGTACTCTGTAAATTTGATCTGTTAAATATGGCTATGTTGGAGTGGATTGATTATTCAAAAATGGTTAATTAGTAGAAGACATAGAAGAGCATAACATTAAGCACAAAAGAATGTGCGAATTATTTAGGGAAAATTGTGAAAAAATCCCTCATTGGGAACTTATTTATCAAATGGGACATTCGCGTGCAGATTATCTTCCACATGTGCAGAATATCTCCCCTGGTGTGCAGATGATCTTCCCTGTGTGCAAAATTCTTCCCTAAACGTATGCAGAAATCTTCCCTACGTGTCCAGAAATCTTCCCTCCATGTGCAAGATATCTTCCCAGGTCCCATTTAGCAAATAAGTTGTCAATGAAGTCTTTTTTAGCAATTCTCCCAATTATTTATTTTAAACATTGAAATATAGATCAAATTATAAGAATTCATATATAAGAGCTAATCGGTATCCACTTTGATAACCCTTTAAGTTTTTTGGAGTTTATTTATGAGCCCAAAATACGTTTAGATGATTCTTTCATCCCTTTATTCTATGTGCTGATTGGCTCATCGCTTAGTATTTTTTTTCTCTGAGAATCACTAGATATGATGCTTCATTCCCATTAAAATATACTCTGCTTTTTAGAATTGAAGAACAGAGCTAAACAATGAAATAATCGTATTATTTTATATGTTTTTTCCGGGTACGTACTCTCTATAAATTAACAAATTGAGTTTAAGTGTGCTCATTATGACCAAATATATCTCACAACTCTAAGAATATTCACAAAAGTATTTAAAAATTAACAGCTAAAATGATTTTCATATAGACATTAAAATCCAAACCTCACACATTCCTAGAATAATATTACAAATATGAAATATTCATAAGCATATATAAATACACAGACATATATGTATGTATGAGCTGTGCCGTGTGAAATGGAGCATGAGCACTACATGTTTCTTTTAGCCAAAAAAAAAAAAGCACTACATATTCCTACAAATTAAGGAGACTTTCTTATTTATTGTTTGTCAATTTGATTGTGACTCTTTAATAACGTCCTTGGGGGACATAGGCTGCTAGGCCAACCAGACTTGACCAAAAATGAAGTAATGTAATGATAACAAAAGAAAAAAAGAAAAAAAGAAGAAAAAGTAGATATTGCACAAATTTCTTACTCTTTTCACACATCAACTTCTTCTACAGGGTATCTTTAGTCATTATATATATTTTTCATTACTAATTGTTCTTTTCACACATCAACTTTTTCTAGGGGGTAACTTTTTTATTTTTGAGTAAAAAATTAAAGACGATTTTATCTCTATTTATTTATAAAAATATTGTATATATGGTAAAAAAATCTATATTATCACTTTTATTTTATATTGATTTTCTCAAATTCTCCGATTTATAGCACCTACTAGTGGAGCACATCTAACAATCCAAATTCATTTTAAAGTTGTTTTTCTCCTACTTGATTGTGATGACAACTTATTATAAGTCATTATGTTGGAATTGTAATAGTAATGTTGATGCCGTAGTAGTAGTGTCAAAACCGGATTTTTTTCAGCTAGTCAGACTAAATTGAGCTAAGCAAATTATTGAGCTTAAGCACTCTTCATTTTCTTTAATTGTAATTATTTTCAGGCTCTGTTGTTATTCAAAAATAAAGGAACACTCATTTGTCATTAGTATTATATTCGTCATTTGTGTCCTTTTTTTTTCTTTTCAATTTACATCTCTCTTTTATCGTATCCATTTAGACTTGGAGGGAATACTTCAATTTTAATTTTCTAGGGACTTAGATTATATATATATATATATATATATTCTTTTCATTATTTCTACTCAACATTTTCATGCCATCAAATCAAACAACGTAATGTCGAATTTATGGCCATCTACTGAACTTCTCATAATTTTTATATTGATTATTTCATATTTTATATTATTCAGGAAAAAAAATACATAATCACTAAAATTCCATTCAGGTTTTGATTTAAAAATAATAATAATAATTCCATTACATAAAAAAATGCAACCTATATTCGTATAAACTAAACTAACCTTAATTTTAGGGAAAATTCTAAAACATTACCTTGGAATATAGGGAAGGACAAATTAGTACTGCGAAATTCGAAAATCCTAGATCAGTTCGGTGTGAGTACGAAGGAAGAATATGTGATTATGAAATTTTGGTGAAAAAATGCATCTTCAGCTCTCCCTCCCTCTCAGCTTGGAATAACAGCATCGGTTTCTTTATTAACACTATCAGATTCTACATTAACAACTCTAGCTTCTTCTTTCACAATAATAACACCGGTTTCTTTATTAATAACATTGGATCATACATTAACAACTCGACTTTCTTGTTTCACAATAATAACACCATTCTCTATATTAACAACACTACATTCTATATTAACAACTCGACTTTCATATTTCACAACTTCATAATTTAAGTTTCAGGAGCAATAACAACACCTCGCTCTTTATTAACAACACCATATTTTACATTAACAACACTATATTTGAGATACGAAGTTGCGAAAGAAGAGCTGAAGGGTAGATGGTGTTATTGATGTAGAATGTGGTGTTGTTAATAAAGAGACCCGTGTTGTTATTCTAACTGAGAGAGAGCGAGAGCTGAAGGGCAAATGCTCTTTTCACCAAAATTTCATAATCTCATATTCCTCCTCCGGAATGACATTGAACTGATTTGGGATTTTCAAATTTTGCAGCACTGATTTGTCCTTTTGCATATTTCAAGGTTTTTTTTTTTGGAATTTTCCCTTAATTTTATTAGGATGTGTTATCCTTCAATATAGTTTTCCATAATGCTTTAAATTTACAAAATGCACATAATGGTCTTTTCAAGTCTCCGGCGTGAAAGGGGATTATTAGACTGAGTTTTGTGGCTTCTAAAATATCTGAAATATACATACGAAAAAACTTGCCCTTTTTCCGCATACAATATATAAAATCTGTAGAAAAAAATGAAAGCTGCACTCTTTACAGGGTACTATTTGATTGTTAATATAAGACATATTTATCTAATTTAATTAGATTAAGGAATTTGTTTTTGCCAAAATAATTAGATTAAGGAATTGAAGTTTGTTAAGGTGGTTAATATGATGTTTTTTTCCTTAAACACCCTATTATCTTTCTTAACTCTCTCCATTTCTTTTTTACTTGATTATGGTTCAAGGAACATCGATAGAGATAAATTAGGAAAAGATTGATAAATATAGAAGATCTTACATTTAGGGCAAAGTCAACTTCACAATTAGGTTCTATATTAAGTATGCGAGGGAGTATTACCAAAATAAAATATACATAATGATATGTGTGCATGTGTACATATATGCTGGGTCGTGTGAAATGGAGTGAGACTTTGAGATCTACTGCCAAGTCAAGCACTCCATCTATCTACAAATATTTAGGTGGTTGATATAATATATCAAATCAATTAAAGTCTGTAGACTTTTGATATAATATATATGGCCTACCAGACTGACCATAAATGAAATAAAGCAATGAAAATGAAATATTGGTCCAAATAAAATTTTGCTTTGCATAAACTCTAAAATTGATAATCTCTAAAATTTCATTCAAGTTTTGATTTAAAAATAATAATGAAAATTCCATTACATAAAAAAATGCAACCTATATTCGTATAAACTAAACTAACTTTAATTTCATTAGGATGTGTTATCCATCAATATATAATTTTCCATAATGCTTTAAATTTAAAAAATGCACATAATGGCCTCTTCAAGTCTCTGATGTGAAAGGTGGACTATTAGACTGAGTGTTGTGGCTTCTGAAATAACTGAAATATACATAAGAAAATACTTACCCTTTTTCCGCAAACAATATATAAAATCTGTAGAAAAAAAAAATGAAAGCTGCATTGTTTACATGGTACTCTCGGTTGTTATATAAGACATATTTACCTAATTTAATTAGATTAAGAGATTAAAGTTAGTTAAGGTGGTTAATATGATTTTTCCCCCCTAAAAGACCCTAATCATTTTTCTTAACTCCCTCAATTTCTCTTTTACTTGATTATGATTTAAGGAGCATCGATGGAGGTAAATTAGGAAAAGATTGACAAATATAAAAATTAGGCATTACATTTAGGGCAAAGTTAACTCCACAATTAGATCCTATATGAAGGACGGGAAGGAGTATTACCAAAATAAAATATACATAATGTGTGTGTGTACATATATGTATGTTTGTGTGTGTATACATATCTGTATACATGCATATATTTATATATATAAATATATATGTTGTGTCGTGTGAAATGGAGTGAGACTTTGAGATCTACTCCCAAGTCAAGCGCTCCATCTATCCACAAATATTTGGATGGTTGATATAATATATCAAATCATTTAAAATCTGTCGACTTTTGATATAATATATATGGCCTACTACACTGACCTAAATGAAATAATGCAATGAAAAATTAAAATTTGGTCCAAGTAAAATTATGCTTCGTTCATATAGGGACCAAATTTCATCTCATCGATTACTAACGTGCTTTATGGGGTCACTCTATGGCCTATACAACATTGTAGTGATATATATTGAAAATGTGGTCCTTCAAGTGATAATGATACCTCTTTCTTTGTTGCATCAACTTCTTTTTATATTCAGCTTTAATCAAAATTAATTAGATGTGTCATAATAATAAATGTTAAAGCCTTTTAAATTTGCCTATTTTAATTAGATGTGTCAATTTTTATTTAAAGTAACAAAAGTCCATATTCTTGAAAGAGGACATCTCACTCTTTTTAAAGAGAAAACTCATCCCACTCATTTTACAAGTCAAGCCTGCCATTCTTAAGATATAAATTGGTGATTCCCTTTTTTGTGTACTTTGTAAATTTGATCTTCCATTCTTAAGGATTTTAGTAATCATCAAGAAAAATGCTTACAAATTTAATCTTGTATGTACATCATCCTTGCTAATAGTTGTATTAAACAAGGTTCAATTAGTTGAGATTATATGGGCTCTTTATGACCAGAATATACCTCACAACTCAAAGAATATTCACAAAACTATTTAAAAATTAACCATTAAAATGATTTTCATATGGACAATAAAATCCAAACCTCATATTCCTATAATAATATTACAAAAATAAAATATGCATAAGGATATATACATACACACATATATGTATGTATTAGCTGTGCCATGTGAAATGGAGTATGACTTTGAGGTCCACTCACAAGTCAAGCACAGCATGTTCCTATGAATTAAGGAGACATTCTTATTAAGTGTTTGTCAATTTGATTGTGACTTTTTAATAACGTTCTTGTGGGGATATAGAGTCTTCGGCCAACCAGACTTGACCAAAAATAAAATAATGTAATGATAAACAAAACAAGAAAATGTAAAGACCGCACAAATTTCTTGGTCTTTCAACGCATCAACTTCTTTCAGAGGGTAACTTTGATCGTTATATATTTTTTTCATTATTAATTGTTCATTTTGTTATTTTATTTTATAGGTCAGACCATGTTCTTATCACGGGTTAAAATGTATATATTTTTTCAGATTTTTATCTTTGAGTAAATTGAAGACGATTTTATCTCTATTTGTTTCACTTCCATACTTTGTCTCGATGGTTATGCCATGATGTCCTTAAGCCTATATGTGATGGATAGACTTCCATAACCATGATATATTTGCTTAGTTGATTTGATTTGAACAGAATTTCAGTTCTGTCTAAAAGAAATGGAATACTTAATTCCAAAAAAAAAAATATTGCATATATGGTAAAAAAAATCTATATTATCACATTTATTTTATATTGATTTTCTCAATTCTCCGATGTATAGCACCTACTAGTGGAGCACATCTAACAATTCAAATCCATTTTAAAGTTGTTTATAAGTCATTATCTTGGAATTGTAATCGTAGCGTCAAAATCTTAATTTCTTAAGCTAGTCAAACTAAATTGGGTTAAGCATACTGAGCTTAGGCACTCTTCATTTTCTTTAATTTTAATTAGTTTAAGGCTCTGTTGTTATTCAAAAATGAAGGAACACTCATTAGTCATTAGTAACATGTTCGCCATTTGTGTCCTTATTTTTTTCTTTTCAATTTACGTCTCTCTTTTATCATATACATTTGTACTTGGAGGGAATAATACAATTTTTCATTTTAAATCTTTCTCAAGGCATCAGCTACATACTAAATTAATTTTTCTCAAATAATAATATTGAACAATCCAGTCCTAATTACATTAATTTAAGCTAACTCATTTAATTTCTCTGGACAAGTTTAATTAAATTAGATGAGACATTTTTTCTGCAGGAATGAAAATATGAAACTATCTAGTCTTCACGGCAATTTCACTTTGAAACTTTGTCAAGCACGCAATTGAATGGATTGTATTTGGCTTTATCAACATTCCTTCGATCCCACTCCAAAGCTCCAGACTTGACTCTCCATTGGTCCTTGCTTTCTTTCTGATCATGTGCTCCATACTCGTGGCAATTGAAGCAAATTACCATTTTTTATAATACAAACAAATTTCTATGTAATGATCCATGTTTTATGTTTGAGACAATACGATTACTTATAGGCAACTTTAAGAGGAAAAAAAAACAATGTAAAAAGCACCAATCAGTAAGCCTCAATTTGGATTTATCGCTTGCTCGAATACTTGGTAATAGGATTCAAAAAACCAACGGACACTGGGTGGCCGAAAGGGTTATTACAAAAAGTGCATATCCTTAACTTCTTTTCCTCTTAGTAAATGTTTAAATTATAGATTGATTATGCAGTGAATGTATCATATGACATTAATATTATCCAACTCGGATCCAGTTTCCCTCCTCATCAAAATGATGAGCAGGGAAAGTTAGTCAGATCTAGACCGTCCATATCTGATCAAGATGGTCCAGATTTCATTTTTTTTAATTTTTATTTTACATAAAAAAAAATTATCTTAATAGGTAGAGAATCTAAAATAAAAATAATCTCTTAACTAATATTTTTTCAAAAAATGATTTTTTTATTTAAAAATCATAATTAAAAAAAAATGAAATCTGGATCATCCAGATCAGATCTGGATAGTCTAGATTTGCCTAGCTTTCCCTGCTCATCATTTTGATGAGCAGGGAAACTGGATCCTATGCAACTCTTACGCTTTTAGACATAACAAGTATGCACAGCATTGGTTTTAATTCTTTTTCATGTTGAGTTTTCGATACAATTATTTGCATGTTAATTATGTGATATGTTTTACTCCTTTTAAAATTATTTTATATACATTTCTTCTTTCTAGCTAGAAACTATATAATCAAAAGTAGATTTACGTTTATATGTATACCACCACTTTGATAATTTTTATGTACCACTTTCTATATATATATATATAGAAAGTGGTATATTTACGTGTATTTTTAGCGTCAACTACGTGGCATTTTTCACTGAACTAAGATGCTATCACCAAAATAAAATATTCATATTTCGCGCCATGTACCTCCAAATTATAAGTGGGAGATAGAAAGATATAATATATACATCCAAACATATTAAGACTAAAGGCTTTGAGATATATGTTTGTGAAGGGACAATTTATCCACACAAGCTTCTTCTCAATAACGATCTTTTGGGTTATTAGATTAATGCAATGAAAATGAAAATGTGATCCTAGAAGTGAATAAATTATATTTCATAAAGAGACACAGCTTCTTTTCGCAGCACTAACGTAATTTTCTTGCTCGTTCAATTAGCTGCATCAAGTTGTTTTGAGGGCCACTTAATGTTTGAGAATTTCACCATGCCATGTGCCCGCGCTTTTTGAGGTGAATGGATTAGTCCTTTTTACTAGAGGAAAAAAATAACTTCATAATTAAAATTAGACATATGGACTTAATATTCCCAATTAAATAATACAGTGATAGTATTGTCCACAAACTCGAAGTGCATAGTAGCTGAACTCTCCGGTCAACTCCACTCTACGGTACTTTACTCGGTGCTTCAGTCAACCTTTCATTGGTCAACTCCTTTAGTTAGAACCCTCTACAGGTAGCCCTCTTTGATTGGTTGTCTCTTAATGAAAGCATAATTGTAACGGACACAAGTCCTTGGAAGAACCACACCCCAAAACTTTATAAGGCCCCTCTTTTAAGAAAACCCACCCAGGACTCATTACAATTCATTAAAGAAGAAAGGAATAACTGTCACACCCAAAATTTAAAAAAAAATAAAAATAAAAAGGAAATGCATAATAGAAAGAGCACTGTATCCAGGCAAGTTTCATTCAAAAATGTTCTTGCACTGTTTACTGCCTCCTAGACTGGACCATAAATGAAATAATGTACTATGAGAAGGTGGTCCCAGAAGTTAAATTGTTCAACACGTAGTCAAATCAAGGGACGAAGCTTCTTCTCATTAACTACCAGACTTGGCCATAAATAAAATAATGCAGCAAAACAAAAAAAAAAAATCTTCAAATATATGTTGAAACAAATTTAATGCGCCTGACATGCTAATTAATTTTTTAGTTCAATTTCTTCAATCTTATCACAAAAGATGTCCTGTTGCAACTCCGCATTTTGTTAGCACGACTTGACTTCATTTGGAACCGGAGAAGTATAAAACAACGTGCGTGTTGATTGCTCGATGCACAAGACTTGAAATTCCGATAAGTCTGTTATGCTCCTCATGGGAAAGCCTTCTTCTTTTGTTTTCCTGCTCTTACTTCATTGCTTCATGGCCCCCTTTGTTTGGACTGATACAAACATCAGTACTGATAAATCTGCACTTCTTGCCCTTAAATCTTATATCACTTCAGACCCATATGATTTCTTAGCTAATTGGTCTATCTCTTTTTCTCCATGCAATTGGATTGGTGTCACATGCAATACTCATCATGGAAGGGTCCATTCCTTAAATCTTGGTGGCATGGAACTTAAGGGCACCATATCTCCACAACTAGGAAATCTATCATTCCTTGTTGAACTTGATCTTAGTGACAACAATTTTTATGGTCAAATACCAAAAGAGTTAGTTCAATTGCGTAGATTGAAACTATTCAACTTGAGCTACAATGACTTTCATGGGCAAGTTTTGCCAGGGATAGGAGATTTATCTTCACTTGAGCAACTAAATCTTCAAAATAATAGTCTTAATGGATTTATTCCACTATCTCTATTCAATCTGTCAAGGTTGGAGACTTTAAATTTGATTAATAATTTCATTGAAGGGACCATTCTCCATGAGGTGGGAAAACTTGAGCGCTTGAAGATTTTAAGACTTGGGGGTAACAAACTTTCAGGAATTATTCCCCAAACAATTGCCAACTTATCTTCACTCAAATTATTGAGTTTGTCTTATAACAGTTTGTCAGGTATGTTTTAGATTATTTTCAACATTTATATTTGTCTTTGTTCTAAACTAGGGTGTAATTGGTTAGCAGGATCTTATCCTCAAAGAATATGATTTTGTCTAAATTGTGTTTTATTTATTTATTTTTGGTACTTTTATGAATTTTCTTCTTTATTTTTGTCATAATTTTTCTACTCTTTTTCAAAGGAAAAAACATTCATCATCCAAATTTTAAAACAAATTATGTAGTCACACGATGGGAGAAAAATTACTGTTATAATATTAATTAGTCCAAGTGGATCTAAAGGCTCATCATCAGTCTTTGAAAATAAATAAATGTTTATTATTCTATCATTAAAAATTTATTATATCTATTATGTCAAGTTCTCCAATCACACATGGAAATGTGTTATATTTATTTCATGTGGATTTATAATTAATTGATAATATTTTAAAAATATGATACATGATCATATATGATTGGATGACTTAAAATAATAGGTATAAGAAACTTGTATTGTCCTTTTTCATATTGAATAAACCTTACAATGAACATGTCCCAAACGTTTCACTTTGATTTGGACAATCTCCATTATATTTTAATTTCATTATTTGTTAGTAATTATTATTTTAAAAAAATTTGTAGGGTCAACAAAAAGATTTTTTCTAGGAGTCTCACAAGAAACATGTGTTTTGATACGAATGATGAAAAGGAAGGGCCAATTGGATTTCAATTGGTCTCTTAGATTTAATCATATCAAAATTTCTCAACCAAACACAACCAGTTGATTTAATCTATGGTTATTAGCCCACCCGAATTAAAAGGGTCATACCTTTTATTGTGTTTTATCATTTACTAATATTTGTGTCATTTCTTAAAAAATGTGCAAATCTTATGTGTTTCTATAGAATATTAATTTATCTCATGTGCCTAATAACTTATGACACGTAACAAATTGTTACTAACAATATTTTCTTTCCCACACCCTTAATATTTAAAGGAGGCATCCCAAATGAAATTGGTGATCTTTCACAACTGGAGATATTGTATCTTGGAGTAAATCTACTCACTGGTTCTATACCATCTTCATTATTTAACAATTCAGCGCTGCAACGTATTGAACTTGACAAAAATCAATTATCTGGTAGTCTCCAAAAAAATGTGTGTTTTGGGCTTCCAAAACTTGAATTATTTTATGTGAATGAAAATGATTTGTCTGGCGAAATACCCTCCATTTGGCATCAATGCAAAGAATTAGTAGAGCTACAATTGGGTGATAACAAGTTCAAGAGAGGAAATATACCAAGTGACCTTGGAAATTTGACCAACCTCCAGGGCTTGTATCTTATGAACAGCAACTTGCAAGGTGAGAGTTTTAATTATATCAAAGTCATAAATTTTATTCTAGTATTTCGTAAGGCATTAGTGAATAATGATTTTGCTATATTAATTTTTAAAGACATAGAATGTGGTGTTTTCTTGTAATCCCAAAGTGAATATGAATAAAAGGGAGCCTGAAAGAAAATAACCTGATAAAAGGTACCCATATAATACTACTTAGAGTCAGATTGGATTAAAATGGTGGAGTATGACTTTTATCATTGATATCTCTATCTTAGTTATCATTTATATTTAGCTATTTATATTTAAGGATATGAAATTTTTAAATATGATAATCTTTTTATTCGCATATTTATTGTAGCTTCCCAAAGTTTAGAAAAAAACTTCAAATATTGAAAACAAATATAAAATACTAAACACTCGAATTAATCTTTATTTGAAATTTTTTAATGTAATCACGAGAGATGTCATTTTTCAATTTGTAATGATTTTGCATGCCTTTGACTTTAGTATGGGATTGGAGAAATACAAAATGACGTGTTTGTTTGTAAACAAAATGAGATTTTGTTTTTGGCCCCCCATTTCATTCATTCATGACGATATGTCATAATGTTCATTTTTCAATTGGATTTTTTTTCCAAAAATAGTAATCCATACAAACATGTTTGGAATATTTAATTTTAATTTGGTTATTTATTATTAATTTACATTTTTAAAAATTTTTTAGTTAACAAAAAATAATTTTTCTGGTAGTTTTGAAAGAAATTATGAATAGCAAAGGCCAATGGATTTCGACGTGTCTGTCAGTTTTTTTTTTCAATTAATCACAATCAGTTGAAATCATAATCTCCTTATTTCTTGAATGGGAAGAATACAGCTTATATGAAATATAGGAATTTCTTAGAATTAATTAAGCAACCAAATCTGGAAAGATAACAATAATAAATCTATATTAATCCAAATTATAGAATAATAAACTGAACTAAAGCGTACAATAGCGTAATGGGCCTTGCTCAAGAAACTATGGATATTAGACCAACCCAATTAAATGGGCTATTCCTTTTTGAAAACAAGTGCAGCTGTGTTTCATCATTTTTAATATATTTTTGTCATTATTTCTAAAAAAATGTACAAGTTGTGCCATATGTGTTTTCAAAAAATACAATTTTGTTTTATTAAAAAAAATAAAAATTTGTCTCATGTAGATAAAAAATCATTATACATAAAAATTGTTACTGACATCACTCTCTTTTTCCCACCTATTTAAAGGACACATTTCAAATGAGATTGCCCATCTTTTACAACTAAAAACATTGTATCTTGATAATAATCACCTTCCTGTACCATTATCATTATTTAACAGTTCAGACTACAATAAATTGATCTTGGAATAAATCACTTATCTAGTAGTCTTCCAACAAATGTGTATTTTAGGTAACTTTGTAACTCTTTGGTGTGGTAATTTTTGTGTGCTTATGTATAATTTTGCTAGTTTCGTTCTAGCCTCTTATTTTTCCTTTTTCCCTTTTTCCTTTTAATATCTACAATACAACTCTGATATAAATATACTCAATCTATCCATCCCTTAATATTACAGTATACTTTAGCAAGTTTTTCATGTATATTATTTATGCTTATTTGATATTTCTTGCCAACTAAAATTACTTTAAACTTTTACGTAAGAAAAAGTTATGCTCTACACCTCCATACAAGGTTTTTCTATTATTATAAAAACTAGAACTTTAGTTTTTTGGCCATTGATGGATTCATAAAAAAGGAAGCAAATGCATTAAAATAATTTCCAAACACATATCAAGTGGTTTTTAACAATTTATTTAAGAGATGACTATGAATGCGATTGTATGACTAGTTATCAATTACATGTGTTTCTAAAGAATATAAATTTATCTCATGTGTATTTGTATATGAATAATGATTTTGCTATATTACTTTTAAATACATGGAATGCAATGTTTTCTTTTAATCCCAAAGTGAATATGAATAAAATGGTAATATTTTCTGAATCATTAAAGAAATAGGGAGCCCAAAGGAAAATAACCTGATCAAAGTGCCCCATACAATACTACTTAGAGTCAAATTGGATTAAAAAGATGGAGTATGACTTTTACCATTGATATTTCTATCTGAGTGACCATTTGTAGTTCGGGATGTGATAATTGATATTCTTAAATTTGAATAATCTTTTATTTGCATATTTATTTTAGCTCCCCAAACTTTAGAAAAAAACTTCAAATATTGAAAACAAATATAAAATACCAAACACTCTAATTAATCTTTATTTGAAATTTTTTTACTGTAATCATGAGAGATGTCATTTTTCAATTTGGAATGAGTTTGTATGCCTTTGTTTTTCGCCATTTCATTCATTCATAATGTTCGTTCATGAGCTCATGGGACCACATGATATTTAAAACTTGGAAACAAAATTTTTTAGGTGCTCTGCACCATACCATTTATACTTTGTTCAATAAAAAAGCTCCACGTCATATATAATTACTGTGCCCACTTGTTAACTGTATATGAAGGCATGTATTTGCAAATTATATCGCTCTCTTATTATCTTCAAGTCTATATTTTTTTCTCTTCCTTTCCCTGATTAATTTTATTTTTTTTTAATCTTTTTAATCATTTCTTTCTTATTTCACAAATTTATAAAATCCTATTAAATAATTATTCAACAATTACCACATAAAACACTTGTCCCATTAGGTATATAATTATTAAAAGTTAGGCAATTCGATGGTTAGAATATATTTGATTTCTGCCTTTTTAATATTTATGCATGGATTATTAAGCATAAAACAAATATTCAAGTTTTTTTGAATTAGTACGTAAAACACATGTAATTTTTTTATATAGTACATATATGTAAATTATATGAAAATGATATTACGTATTTTATTTTTCTTTTACCCCCGTTTGGATGAGAAGAAAAGATGGAAGAATGAAAATGGGAGGAGATAAAATGGAAAGAAGAGAAAACAAAAGAGAAAATGTTATCATCTCTATTTTTTGGCCATTTTCTCCCCCATTTCCTTTCCTTTCTCATTTTCTCTTCTATCCCAGTAAGGGGCACCTATTTTCCCTTTCATTTTCCTCTCCAATTTTCTTTCCTCTCTCATTTTCTCCCAACCCAAACATAACATTAAAGTCTGTACAATTACAAAAAGTTATCACCTTCGGTTCTTAGTATAAAATCCAGTTGACTAATTTACGGAGATTAAGGAAGCTAAATAAATTACTTTAAAATATTTATATTTATTGATTTTCACCAAACTAATTTACATAATTTATATACTGATATATAATATAATGATATACATAAGTATTTAGATAGATCAAGTAACATACACAATAATTAAATAATTTATTTAGTTTCCTTAATCTCCACAAATTAGTCAATTGGGTCTTATATTAAGCATTAGAGCTAATTTTACCTATCAATTTTTTATTATAAGTGTACATTAAACATATTATGATCCTTTTTTTTTTTCTTTTAAGTCCATTCAGCTTTTTTACAAGTATTTTTTTAGTTGATGTTATTTTTTGTTGTTGCCAACTTTAGTTGATGTTAATCAATTGTCTTTAGATGCAGAACGAACTCTTTACAAGCATGATACTACTATATTTTATCGTCATTCTTTTCTTTTCTTTTAATATTTTTCTATAGTAAAAAAAAATTAAAATGAGATTTTATTTTATTTTTCCTTTCATTAATATTGTACATATTAGCAATGGGGTTAAATGAAGCTAGCAATTTTCAATCACAAAAATAACAAAAATTCATGAATCGATGCCATTCTATGATTCTCTATAATCTTTTTATATAATTATCTCCACCACAGTAAAACTAAAATGAGATTTTTTTTTTCCATTTCATTCATTCATAAATGGTACTTACATACAGATTGTGATTATAATCTCAAAAGAAAAGAAAGATAGGATTGTCATTTGAGATTTAAAACATGAAAAATAATTTTTTTAAATTACTCCTATATCTTGACGACAACAATTTGCACGGTAAGGCTTTGAATTATATGATTGAATTAATTATACGTTATGTGTTTTTGTCTTAATCTATCCAATGAAAAATAATCTTAAAAATAGATTTTGCTTTTCATTTTTTTTCATCTTTTTAAAGAACTGTAAGAAGCTTGTCAAATTGCTTTCCTAGTAAAAAAATCTTAAAAAGAGCAATAAGATAATTCTGGGTGACTAAAACTGACATGGAGCCTTGTAAAAATCGGCCTGAAATAATTTCATGACCTATCAATATTTGATGTGCCATAGTAATTTCCTAATGTGTGCGCGGTGTGTGCGCGCGCGCTTTTTTATTCATATAATGTGGTTTATCTATTCTTTTAATGTTAAAGATGAATGCCAAAGCCTTTTAACTATTAGCTTATTTTAATATATCTTGTTCACTTTGTAAATCGAAACAGGTGAAATCCCATCATCTCTCTTCACCATTTCTTCTTTAAGAATTGTAAGTTTAGCGGAGAACAATTTGAATGGTAGTCTTCCAACATCAATTGGTAATGAGACGTTGTTGGAAGAATTAGATCTGTCATGGAATTTGTTTACAGGTACGTTGAATCTACACATCTCTTAATTTTATGCTTTAACAAAAATCTTATTTTTATGTATACTATATTTCCTCTAGAATGTGTAACTAAAAGTATTTAAATTCCTTAAATAAAAACTACAATTTTACCTTTTAAGTCTATGAAGATTTCATAGCCAGATTTCATAGTTAGAGCCTTGAGAATAATAAATAGCTTTAATGCAAAATATAAATAACCTGGTTGTTCATTTTATATTGGTGAAGTTAATTCCATAATCTCTCTTTAGCATATCTTTTTTAAAAGAGTTTTAATGTCCAATTGGTAATTGATATTATATTGGAAAAGTCCCTTTTAAATTAATCTCCAACAAAAGTTAAATAATAGTCAATTAATTTTAAGCCTCTTATTAACAAAATTCCATGTGTTACTTCTACAGTTATGTGTGAATTAAGGAAATTCCTAGACTTACTATACCAACAAACAAATATTCTGTATTTTTTTTATAGGTCGAATTCCTTCATTCCTTTGGAAGATGCCCTCCTTGAGCAATGTTTACATTGGCATGAATTATTTAAAGGGTAATTTGCCAGAAGAAATGTGCCATCAACTCCTTTTACTTGAAGCCTTTGATGTTAATGGTAATCAATTAGAGGGAAGCATTCCAAAATCAATAAGCAACTGCACATCTTTGAAACAACTATATTTGGGTGGTAACTCATTTACAGGTATGTACTTTATTTGTGTGTTTTCTTTTCTTTTTAAATATTTTTCTCTAAATTAAATTTTGGTTTTTTTCATTTCATTTATGTGAAACAACAAAAAAAGTGAAGATCAAGAACCAATGGAACCTTATGATATATTTGTAACATAGATAAGTGAAATTCTTATATACTATTCGATGACATCAAAACCTTAAACCATACAGAATGGCCACCATGGGTTATGCCAATACTTTTTTTTCAAAGATATTATCTATCTATTAATAACTTTAATTTTATGTTTTTTTATCCCCCTAATATTAACATAATTTTAATAATATTAAAATACAGACAAGTTTGGAGTTGTTTTTTCTTATTTATTATATGTATAATTTGTAAAAATTCTATGTTGGTTAACTGAAAATTTAAATTATACTTAATATTTTCTTAAAAAATTAAAACGTAGGAATTAACAATTACCAAATGTACAATAAACAAAAAAAAATTATTTAGATCTATGTGAAAAATCAAGGGAAAATGAAAAACCCAAATCTAAATCCAAACCTACACTCTTAACAATTTTTTGATGAGGACTTTTTTTAATATTGTTAAAAGACCATAATGTCCCACCATAATTAAAAAGGAAAATTAAAGGTAGTTGCAAGCCTTATTTTAGTTTTAATATTTTTAGTTAAATTTAATTTATATTTTCCTTTGTTTGTAGTTTATTTATTTGTTTGTTATTTGATTGTGATTGATTCTAAAAAGTAATTAGAAGACAAGTAAAGATGAAAAAAAAAACAAATCTAAATTATTATTGTAAATAAACAAAAACAAACAACAAATATGTTTATGCGAAGGGTGCTTTTAGGAGATTCACTAACACTATGCATTGACAGTGTCACACCTCATTCTAGAGTTACTTATCAAAATTGTTTAGCCATTTGAAAACCAACATGTGACTCAATTAGTTTTCTTATAAGGACAAACTATTTAAAACTTTTCTAAAAGTTTGGGTATGTGATATTATAAATTTTTCTGAAACTTCAAAAATTCATAAATAAATCATTTCATATCCAAAAATAGTGGCAACCAATGCAGAAAAACATGAAAGGAAAAAACTTACTACCTCTTGTGCTTTCTTCCATTTTACCTTCTCCTTATTTCTTTCTTTGTTGATTCCTTAGAGGGTTTGGGCAAATATCAAGACCTAACATTTATGTGTATAAGGGTAGGTTAACACTTGTATTATTCACAACTTGTACCAACTCTTCTTAAATCATAGCTTTACCCTTTTTATAAAAGAGGTTGGTCATCTTGGACAAAAGCATATGTGTGTCTACATATACATGTGTGTATGCGCGCATTTATATATATTAATGGCAAAAGCAATCTTTAATTTCTCAAAGACCCCAAACTTCAATTTTTTTAACTTAGCTCTTTTGCTTTACTCTTGTCTCTTAACTTTAACTTAATCACATGTCATTATCCTTTATAGTTTATTGGAGCCATATTAACTAGAACACAAATAAACTCTTTCCTTTGATAATACATCTTTTCAAAAGAGGGCAAGGGAGAACATTATATAAAACGTAAGCCTCTTGTTGCCAATTTCCTCAAAATGACCACTACAGATTTTATACATGCAGTCTCTTAAGTTTAAATCATTATTTCACACTTTAAGGCACTAAACCAATGAGTGCCTTTTTTTTTTTCTTTGACCACAAACTTTCGAACTTAATAAACTTCCTTCTTCATTTTCTAATTTTGAAATTATAAAATTCTAGCCCTTATCTCAAATGTTTCCCATGGCTAAGACATAGCAAATAGATGCATAAATTTCCACTTTAGAGAATAATGTTTCTAAACTTATATTCTTAACAGTTCCCTATACAAGTTTCCATTCCAAGTTCATAGGAGGGCTCAAATTGAGCAAAAATTAACTATCACAAGCTCAAAAGGATGCTGACCAAACAGGGGAGAGAAGGGAAAAATTATGAATTAATTTCTTTCTTCAATTGTTAACTTAGAAGCCTTTACACATGTGTAGGATATGGGTTACAGGCAAGGTATTAAAACCCGGACCGGGTATTGAACCGGTCGGGGTACTGGGTTAAGGGTCAGTGGGTCAGACCGGGGCCAAACCGGTGAGAAATTGAAAATTTTAGGCTTATTGGTATGAAATTCTAAAGAAAATATTAAAAAAAATTTTTTTTTTAAAAAAAATGGAAACCGGACCGGCCAACCGGCCGGTTCGCCGGTTACCGGGCCAAACCGGCCGGTCCGGTCCGGTTTCCAGAACACTGGTTACAGGTTGAGAGATTTGCTCCATATTAAAACACCATAAAAAAATCAATCTGCAGGGGAACAACACAACTATATCACTCAAATCATAACATTATACTCATCTAGGTACTTCATGACATAGAATAGCCTCTCCATTTTAAGTCTGGAAATTTTCCAGTTTTAAAAACATTTGCTTAATCATCATTCAAGCCCTTAAAACACAAATTTTTAACCATTTAAAACAGTTGTTGTCACTTAAAATAGCAAACAGCAAGTCTTCACTAAGATTTCAGCTTCAAAAGTTCAACCCAATAAACATTACTCTTCATTTAATTAAATCACTTATATATCATTTAATTTCCTTGGCCTAGAATTTCTCCAGCCTCCTAAAAAACACTCGGGACAGCATTACTTATCAATCTGAAATTGCAGATTCAAAATATGCTCCAAGAAAATTCAAACTTCAGCAATTGCATTTAACCACAATCCACACCATA
Organism: Inga oerstediana; assembly: GCA_963210345.1. Lineage (NCBI taxonomy): Eukaryota > Viridiplantae > Streptophyta > Magnoliopsida > Fabales > Fabaceae > Inga > Inga oerstediana. Next base: position 69,129,024 of record OY723400.1, on the reverse strand, counting down.
TATCATCCACACAAATCTTAATATATGCTAGGGCTATGATTTTCTACTTGTTCCTTAGCTTTCTCTCACTAGAACCAATTTTTCTTTGATCTAAATATTGCAAACTACCCATCAAATCAAGAAAATAAAGATATAACGTGATTCTAGACACTTACCTTGGTCTAGAATGTCACTTGCATGTTGGATAAACCTCCTCCTCCTTTCACTTCTTCTTCTTCGTCCCCTTTTCGGTTTCTCTCCACTGTCTCCCTCTATCTTCTATTGAAGATCAAAAAACTGAATGAGAAGGCTGAGAGGCAGAGGTTTTTAGTGAGGGTACATTAATTATTTTATTCCTTGATCCCGCACATATAAAGCTTATCTCATAAGCTTTGATCTTGAAACATTTTATTGGACCAAGCCATTTAAAACTGAATCTCATCCCCTTGACCTGTTTTACCACGGTTTGGGCTTAATCTTGGCCCAGATTTGTTTTTTGGGTTTGGGGTAATGAATTTACCATTTTACCCCTTCTTTATTGACACTTAATTACCAAATAAATTCCAAAAACTAATCTAGGGCACTTTGTAAAACGTTTTGGCCTCCGTTAGCTTCTTTATAGTATAAAATATCATATCTGAAATTTACAGCATAAAATCTACCTCTAACTATTTTTCCTTAAATTTTCGGGATGATTAGCCTTTAATTCCCAGAAATTATGTTAAGAATTATTTAGGACACTTTTGGGGAGCTAAACCTCTTCATAATTTTTCTAACTCCACAAAATAATATTTTATAATGCTTCCTCAACCTCTTTAGGCCACTAAATAATTTTAAAACTTTTTCCCCATTCCTTTCCATAAAACTTCACCTGAAAATAGGCTTTTGGCCAATAATTCATTTTTGAGGTGTCATGATTATTAATGAAATGTCTATACCTCAATTATGCCCCATAAATCTCTTTTCTATTTGTTCATATTTTTCTCTAATTTTTTGGCATCTATCCATAATTATACTTTTTGGCCAATTTAACTAATTTAACCGGTATTCAAAATTCAGGATGTGACATTTTAGCTTTTAAATATCTCGAGTAGTATCTGAAATTTTGCTTTCAATAACGACCAACTTGATATGAACATTAGCACCATCATTTTGCACCTTTCTCATATGCTAAACGACTTAATGTTATATTCTAGAAATTTTCCAGATTTAAAACATAGACTAAATGGACATTTAAATGCCTCTAACTAAGGCTTAACCCCTAGAATAATTGTTTAGTATCTAGAGGCATTAAGCAATAGACTTTCAATCAGTTTTTTTGCCTCCAAAATTGAACAATGACAGCCACAATAACTCATGTGAATACATACATACATATATATATATATAGAGAGAGAGAGGGTACAAGTCTTAACTTGTATTTACTTAGGGTCTGTTTGGTCTGAGGGATTTGGAGGGGGAGGGAGGGGAGGGAAAATTTTTATGAGTTGAATTTTAAAAGATTAAAGAAGTGGGGTAGTAAAATTTTAATAAAGAGAATGTATAAGATAAAAGAGTAAAAAAAATTAATTAAAAAATTTTAACCCCACTTCTCCAATTTTTTTAAATTCAACTCAAAAAAATTTTCCCTCCGCCCACTTTCCCTCCCCTCCCCTCAAACCAAACAAACCCTTAAGTTTATCAAACCTAATGAAATTTCCAGCATGTAAAGTAATAAATACCACAGCAAGAACAATAAGATTTTTGTCTTCCTTAACTTCATTACCTCACGTATAACCACTCACTCTTACTCTGGAAAATGTTCCAGTTTTCTTGAAAATCCTTAAAGTTGGACAGCACTTGTTCTTAATAAAAAAAAAATAGAGCAACTAACATGCAACTAACATATATATCGACTTTAATCATCTCTTTGGGATCCTTAACCAGGCTATGATGCTTTGAGGCATTTGTTCAACACATAGAAACCTTAAAATAGTAACTCATAATTCAATTTCAAGCTTCAACAATTCAGTTCATTAAGCATCAATTCAACCATCATTTAAATGACTTTAACCCTGGTTTATATATAGGTAGGACACTTAATTATTACAATCAGGAAAACTATAAAACTTTAACAAGTAATCTGCCACACAAACAAGCAACAACAAACGAATTTATGGGAATTGGATGATAAAATTTTGAGAAACATACCTTCGAATTCGCCAATTTTTGGCCAATTACTATCAATGGATCAAACAAGGCACACTGCATAACATAAACGTTTCAGCCAATTGGGGGTGTCAATAAAAAAATAAGGATATATTGCAAACATTGGAATCTCTTAGGAGAAAAGGAACAATTGAGAAAAATATAGTATTAAAAAACTATACCAATTAGTTCAAAATGAAAGGATCAAGAACAACAATTGGTTAAAAGTTTCTCGAACATCCAAGGAAGGATTTGAGCAGCATTAGCTCTCAAGCCTGGAAAAGGCAAAAGCTCCAAGGCAGCCACTGCAAATGCTTAGAGAAACAAGCATTTGGATTTATCATCACTGAAAATTCAATTTAGACGAATAAACAATAACTTCAAAATTAATCAAAGCTTCTCAAAAGAGAAGCATCAGAGAGGAATTTAAGACACTATCAAAAGAATGACAAAAAAAGTACTATAAAAACATCTAGTAGTAACTTGCTAACAAGTTCACTGGTAAATATTCCATCCTATAATGACAAGCAATTTAAAAAATCAACAATAGAAGCTGACAAAGTGATTTAGATGGATAAATATCTGAGACGTGTTCATCCTTAAAGCACTCGTGACTGCTAAAGGGGCAGACAAAGTACCAAATGGCAACTAAATGCATAGGGGAACAAGACCCTTGAGAAAAAATCAGAAACGAAATGCATAGGGAAACAACACCTTTGAACCCATTAACAAGAACCAAATATAATAGAAGATTATAAGGGTCATCAGATGGAAGTGAAAGACTTAAAATGAAATAACCACAAACATATCATCTGAACTATGCTTCTGTTCATCACATGACCCTGCTATCCCTTCCTCCTCCATTGCAACCACCAGCACCAATCTCAATTTTTTTTAGAACCCAAGATAAATCACAGGATACTATACACATTTTTCAATTATCCAAGGCAATAAAAGACTTCTCCAATAAAGTATCTAAAGAAAATAGAACGCAAGATCTCAAACCTAGGGTTTGGGCAACGCCAATCTCTAGCTCTACCACCTCTTTGTCACCACGGTCACCTCTCCTTGATATCCGACACCTGCAATTTACATCATGCTACGGCACAATTAGGTGAGAAAATAGATAGGAAGAGAAAAAGGATCCTGGAATGGTGGAAATAGAAAACTGAAAACAATGAAGAAAAACAAAAACTGTGAAAAAACTTGGGAGAACGAATGGCAACAGTTAGTGTTCTGAGATAAAGAAATATGGGTTTCAGCAGTCAGTACACCACAATAAATCAAATAGAATGTCCCACTCACAGTATGCAATTTCTCCTTTAATCGGCACTTTTCCAACTCAAAATCAGAATTTTACCCTTAGCAATTCCTAAACAACAGCAATAGAAGATATTGAAGATGAAAAGGGAGTTGGGTAACTCGCCTCAACCGGAATCTGTAATTGCAGAAGGTATTCGAGCTTCCTTCCTCTTATCCGGTCATCTCTCATCCGTTTGCATTCAGCATTTCTTAATCTCTTGGTCTATCCGCTCCTTCTCTCTCTTCTCTCTTTTCTCTTCTCTTCACTCCACTCCTTCCTCTTTCCCAAAATTTTTCAATCGTAGCACTGCTCACACAATATAGGTTGGGAGGAAAAAACCACTTTCATGTAATAAGTTTTATGTACTCCCGGTCTCCAAGGTTATTTCCAGTCTTTCATATCAAATAATACGGCTTGTCGAATCCCAGTCTTTACCCTATCCTTCATATCAAATATGGCCCAAGGATTTTGAGGAGGAGGAAAGAGTAGCCCTCTATTTCTGTGTTTTTTTTGTAGCACTCCATTTTTTTTTTACCTACATGTTTCTTTCACTTCTTTATTTTTACAGTTTGAAATTTAATATTTTATAAAAATATCATTATAATATTAAATAATAAAAATGTAAATAAATAAATGTAAATTATTAAAATTCTTTTTTAAATTTTCCTACATTACTTTTGGCCTTCATATATTTAATAATAATTTCTTTCTAATTTTTTAGAATTCTCTTAGTTAAGAATAAGTTTTTTTAAATAAATTTATTTTCTTGAGGTCTTAATTAATTCCTTCAAGCCTCCTCAACTAACATAATGATAAGTGTTTCTGCCACATAACTTACCTAGGACTCTTAAAATTAGCCACAATTTGATTCTAAAAAGTAATTGGCAAGTAAAAACAAAGCGTAAACATAAAACAAACAAATAAACAAGTTAAAAAAAAGAGAGAATTCTAATTAAATATAGCTAAAATAATCAAAACCAAATTTTTTTTTTTGCCGTGTAAAAACCAAAACCAAAACCAAAATCAAGTCTACCAAATCTCATTCCCTATCTAGTTAGGCCTCTTAACTTTATTAGGAACTTATTAAAACAATTACAAAATATATTATAAAAATTAAAAACAAAAATTTAAATGCAACTAAAACCACTTGTTCAACTAATTTAAGCTCTAATAATGAATGAAAATACAAGATATTTACAATAGTCAGTCAAATAATTAAAGTGCATCATTTTAATTTATTTGGGTTCAAAGAGAAGCTGTTCTATGTTTAGTTCTATGTGAAATTTTATAGAGCTTTTATAATTAATATTTTTTCATAGGGAATTAATGAACAAGAAAGAGAAAGTCTGCATTGGACTCGATCGTTATAATCTGTAGTGAAAGATACACCACCAAAAATATATATATATATATATATATATGCAATTACTAGGAGGTAAGCCATTTGATGGTTAGAAAAAATTTGCTTTACCATTTTCTGGTGTGTGCGTGTGTGTGTGTGTGTCAAATAATATGACCAGCTTTATTTTTCTTCTTATAAGTTCTGTTCACTTTTTCAAACACTTGATGCTAATCAAGTATATTTGGATGCAAACCTCTTTACAAGCATGAGTTTATTATATCTTTTTTATTCTTTTTTGTTGTTTTTTAATTATTTTTCTCTAATAGAAAATGAATTTAAAATGAGATTTTGTTTTTCATCATTTCATTAATCATAGTTTTTAAATATAGCTACTAATTTATAATCCCAAAATATCGAAAGATATCATGAATTGTTGGTAAAACTATAATGACAGAAAGATAGGATCACACATAATATTTAAATCTTGGAAAATAATTTTTTAAGCACTCTGTACCACATCAATTATGTAATGTGCCACTTGTTATACACAAATTTGGATATTCTATCAAGTTAAACTCTTTTCTGACTTTTCTTTTATCCGCCATCTTTTCGTGATTAATTTTCTTTTATCAATTTTTGTCGGTTGTTCCTAGCTTTTCTAGTTTACAAATGTATTAGTTTCCTATTAAATAGTTATTCAAAAATTACAACATAAAAAACTTTACATTTGTAAACAAATCTTCAATAGCCATGGCATCTCACGGGGAGTTTATGATTTATCTAACATTTTTGCTTTTAAATTTTACAAAGACATCAAAAAATAATAGAAATAAGTTTATTTGTCTATATTCTTTGTATATGAAAGTCGTGGTTTCCAACAACTTTTTTTTCTTTCCGTCCAGGTTTTGTTCCCAGAGGGATAGGCAAACTTGATAAACTTAATGTCTTAGACTTGGCCTCTAATCATTTGAAAGGATCCATTCCTTTCAACATATTCAACATTTCAACATTGACAACCTTGAGACTTGGTGGTAATTCCCTCTCTGGCGTTCTCCCTTCATATTTAGGAACTGGCCTTCCCAACTTGGAGACATTACAGCTGAAGGTAAATGGACTAACTGGACAAATTCCAAACAGCATATCAAATGCTTCCAAACTCATTTCGTTACCTTGGTCATCGAATAAATTTAATGGAGCTACACCCAATGTCCTTGGGAATTTAACAAACTTGATCGAACTAGATTTGGATGAGAACCATTTGAGTGGATTGATTCCTGATACAGTTAATAAATTACATAGACTTCAACGTTTAAGTCTTAGCAACAATAGATTGCAAGGGTTCATTATAAATGAGCTTTGCCAACTTAAAAGTCTAAGTGAGTTGCATCTTGCTAACAACATGTTTTCAGGAGTGGTTCCAGAATGTCTTGGGAATACTTCTCTGCAAGTGTTGAATTTTAGCTCTAACAAATTGATTTCTCATATACCCTCTTCTCTATGGAGTCTCAAAGATATCTTGATTTTAGACATATCCTCCAACGCCCTAAGTGGAATAATTTCACCAGAGGTATCAAACTTGAGGGCAATTATACTATTGAACTTGTCAAGAAATCAAATTTCAGGAAGCATTCCAACAACTATGGGTGGCTTGGAAACTTTGCAAACCCTATCTTTGGCTGAAAACAAATTACAAGGGCCTATTCCCGAATCGCTTGGTGGCATGATAAGCATGGAGTCCCTGAATCTTTCCCATAATTTTTTGTCTGGCATGATTCCAAAGTCCTTAGAGTTATTACTGCATCTTAAATACATCAATCTTTCCTACAATTTATTGCATGGAGAAATTCCAAATGGTGGCCCTTTTCAAAATTTTACTGCTCAATCTTTTATGATGAATAAAGATCTTTGTGGGAAATCCCAACTACAAGTCCAACCATGTAGGAAAGGAAACAAGCACGAATCAAATAAAGTGATGCTGATGATAAAATGCTTATTGCCTATCATAGTTGCCATTTTGATTGTTTCAGTCATTGTCTTTCTCAAGAATAAGAGAGACGATGACAATAATTCAACAAGGAGAGATTTAATAAATTTGGATACACCAACCAGGATATCATACTATGAGCTTCTACAAGGAACAAATGGATTTGATGAGAGTAATCTTGTTGGTTCTGGAAGTTTTGGATCAGTATACAAAGCGGTTCTTCCAAATGAAAAGATAGTTGCTGTCAAAGTGTTTAACTTAGACATGGAACAATCATCAAGAAGTTTTGATGTTGAATGTTCAGCCATGTGCAATTTACGCCATCGCAATCTCATTAAGATCATTAGTAGTTGCTCAAATGATCATTTCAAATCTCTAATAATGGAATTCATGGAAAATGGGAGTCTTGACAAATGGTTGTACTCTCATAACAATTGTTTAGATATCTTGCAAAGGTTGAACATAATGATTGATGTGGCAGCTGCTTTGGAGTATCTTCATCATGGTTCTTCTACAATAATTGTTCATTGTGATGTGAAACCAAGCAATATTTTGTTGGACAAAGATATGGTGGCTCATCTTAGTGATTTTGGTATTTCTAAATTGTTTGGTGAAAAACAATTGGAAATTTATACCAACACTTTGGCTACAATTGGCTATATGGCACCAGGTAAAGGTTTAATAATGATATTTTGAATTTATTTCTATACTCAATTTCAAGTCAATATTTGACATCTTCATGTGCAAAGATTTAAATTAATGATACAAAAGAAAGCTTAACCACAAACCTTATATTATTGACATAATGACTTCTATACTAATCATTCAATATGACATGTAGAGTTTGGATTGGAAGGAGTTGTTTCTGCCAAAGGAGATGTGTATAATTATGGGATTTTGCTAATGGAAACGTTTACAAGGAAGAAGCCAACAGATGAGATGTTTGTTCAAGGATTAAGTTTGAAAGATTGGGTGAGCAACTCCACACCAAATTCCATCATGAATATTATGGATGTCAATTTACTTCATAGAGAAAATCAAAATACTAATAATATACTACCTTGCATGTCATTCGTTTTTGAGTTAGCATTACATTGCTCCAGTGACTTACCGGAGGCACGACTTACCATGATTGATGTTGTAGTATCATTGAAAAAAATCAAGGCTTTGTTTATGAAAAATGCTTGAGACACCACTAGTTGAATAATTGTTAAATCAAATTTTAGCTACTGTTTCTTTAATTTTGTGACTCTTTTACTAAGTAATCTTGTAAATTTGAGTGACTTCTATATATCTTGTAATAATGTATAAATTATTTGAAATTTTCTGAAGCGATTATATTGGTTTTGAATTTCTTTATTTTTGTTTTTCTTTTTAGGAAAATATATCTATAGATCCTTATAGTTTTTATCGGTTTTGAATGAGGTCCCTATACTTTTATTTCCCTTTTGACTACCTAAGTACCTAAACCAACCTTTATAATTTCACTAATCATATATATTCACATATTTGCGTCAATTCACTAACAATAATCCTCAATCACAAAATAATTTCGTTTCTAAAACAACACCCAAATCAATTCAAGAATAATGCACCTCCACCATTCAAGTCATTCTCAGTTTTTACATTCACAACAATTTCACATTTCTTAATTCTTGTTATTCGATACATCAAGAAAGGGGCCTATTAGGCCATATGTTTATTTGGATGGGCCTACAAGAAGTGTACTAGGTTTTTTTTCGGTGATTCACCCTCCCTTCTCCAGTCTCTTCTTCCATCTGGCCATGGTCATGGTGACCGTGGAGTTTCTTCCCTTCTGCAAATTCTGTGGTTCCCTCGGCAAATTATGTTTCTTGTTCTTATTTCATTAGCTCTGTAGCTTCTCTTTTATCTTATGTCTCTTTTATCTTATGTCGAGAGATTCAAGTATTGAGAATTATCATTAAGCATGATTCAATTTCTTTTTCTTTTTCTTTTCTATTTTACCAACAAGTATGGTTCAGTTTTATCGCAATGAGTTATTTCCTGGAATTCAGTTTTTAAAATCAAAACATTTAACTTCTAACTAACAATTTCAACATAGCTTTCAAAATAATATCTTATATTTTAATTTAATAACATCAGAGTGAAATCTAAGCAAGGCGTGTTAGCTTTAGTCATAACTCTGATCTTTCATTCATTTCAACAAGCAATTAATCAGCATTTTATAATATATTCATTGTACAAGCTCCATAGCCTATAAATCATTTCTCGAACAACATCCATTCATGCATTCAAATTCTACCGGTCACTTAGAGTAAAACAACTACTATATACATGAAATCCCTAAATTCCCAATCCATCAAAACTTGATAAAAGTGGAAAGCATTGATATCCATTAACCATGTGTTGGATCTCATGTTTTGATGATAACAAAAGAATGGTTTGAAAAGGAAATGCTTAATAATCAAGTTTGAACTAGGTAATGACAGGAATAAGATTACTTGAAGTAAGCATGGAAGTAATGAAGTTTGGACAAGAGAAAATGCTGAGGTAGCAAAGCTTTCAAGGCATTACTCGAGGCACTACTCGAGTAATGAGACAAAACTTGAAGTAACAGAGGAGAACTTCCAGTAACCTGCCACCATTACTCGAGGCGCTACTCGAGTAACCAGGTAAAATTTCAAGGTTGCTCTCGGCCTGCTAATGTTACTCGAGGAGGTACTCGAGTAACCATGTGAAAACTTCCAGTGGCCTTCAAGTTAGCAAAATGTTACTCGAGGAGCTACCCGAGTAACCGTATGTACCTCTCGGCATTTTGTACCACTGCTAATGTTACTCGAGGAGCTACTCGAGTAACCAGATCAGAAACTTCCAGTCAGACTTCAGGTTTTTCCATGATACTCGAGGAGCTACTCGAGTAACCGTGTATTTGAAAATGTGTAACTCTCGGCACTTTGTACCACTGCCAATGTTACTCGAGGAGGTACTCGAGTAACAGCCTGAGGTAAGTTAAAACTTGAGGTTGGTATCCGATTAACTTGTTTTTATTTTTATCATCTTCCTCGAGTGCTTACTCGAGTATTCAAGTTTCTAATGTTTTATCTTAAGTGGATTCCTCGAGTATGTACCCCAGTAAGCACAAATATTTTCAAAGGAAACTTCAAGGTATTATCAGAGTAAATCAAGTTACTCGAGGTGTTACCCGAGTAACCTGTGCAAAAATGTATGCATTACTCGAGGAGCTACTCGAGTAATGAGGTAATTGCTCTCGGCCTTGAAATCCTGCCAACAATACTCGAGGTGTTACCCGAGTAATCTATGAAATTGATAAAGCTTTACTGGAGGCATTACCCGAGTAAGTAACTGTTCACAAAGGTTTGAAATTTAGTTTACTCCATGCACTACCCGAGTAATCTTGTTTGTCTTCATTAAATTTCAAACAAATAGTGATTTCACGATGTTACTCGAGGCGCTACTCGAGTAAACTTCATGTGTTACTCGAGGAGCTACTCGAGTAAGCATACCCAGAAATTTAGAAATCATTCAAACGTTCATTGATTTGTTTCCTATATGATTAATCTTTCATTGTATTAGTATTCTTAGTCTATTTACAGATAAACAATGAAGGAATCACTCCAAGAGATGAAAGTCAAATCAAACGTTCAAATGCCAACCACCGCCAACGGATATTTTTCAAAAACTTGAAAAGTCAACAGTGGCTGCGCACTCACCAACGGACGAAAGGAAAACGTTCCAACGGTCATCATCATCATATCTATATATATGGGAACCTTCAAACAGAGAAGAACAACTAAGCATTCACACAAACGATTCATTAAGTTCATTGCTCTGTTTTCACGTTAAAATTATATTCATATGCTTCAGTGATTATCATTTACTCTTTGTGAGAGATATTTCATTCAAACTCAATATTTGTTATTGAGATAACTTAAGGTTGTGGAACCTTGAGTTGGGATTGGATTACAATCTGTAAGGGGGAGCGAGTGTCCAGGTGTAAGGAACTTGCTTGTACTGAGGTGCCAAGAACCCACTGAATCTTGGAAGTTATAGTGAAATTCTCAGAGAAGCTCTGAGGACTGGACGTAGGTCAAAGTGGTTGTGACCGAACCAGTATAACTCCCGGTGTACACTTCGGTGATATTTCTCCTTACTCATTACTGTTTTAATTCTTTTGTCAAAGTTTCATATTTTCGAAAGAAATTTCAGTATCACCCAATTCACCCCCCCTCTTGGGTGAAACGCTTGATCTTACATTTGGTATCAGAGCGTAGGTCTTCTTGTTAAGGTATAACAACCTAAGAAGGATCCAATGGCAAGCATGGGTGAAGGAATTCTTCCCGACGGAGCATCCATCACTAGACCTCCCGGTTTCAATGGAGAACACTTCTCTTTCTGGAAAGCAAAATTCAGAGTGTTCGTGATGGCTACTGAATATGGGCTATGGGATGTAATCGAGAGTGGAAATTATCAACCTACAAAAACTGTAGATTCTCAGAAAATTCCAAAGACGCCAGCGGAATATGATGAGAATGACAAGAAACTTATCACTCTCAATAGCAAGGCAATTCTGATGTTACAAAGCTCTTTGAGTCAAAATGAATACTTCAGAATTTGCACACTCCCAACAGCAAAGGAAATGTGGGAAGCTCTGGAAATAGCTCATGAAGGAACTTCGGGAATAAAGGAGAATCGAATCAACACCTTGATCACAGAATTCGATCTACTTCGAATGAAATCAGGTGAGTCAATTTCTGAATTCGAACTTAGATATACTCATCTTGTTAATCAACTTGCAGCACTTGGTAAAGTCTATGATCAAAATATCCAAGTACGAAAGATTTTGAATATTCTTTCTAAAGAGTGGGAGGCCAAAGTCACTGCAATAGAAGAGGCAAAAGGGGAATCAATGAGATCAGTTGCTTCTCTATTTGGAAGCCTTTCTGAATATGAAAGCAAGTTAAAGTTCAAACGGGAACTAGACGACATCAGTGACAAAAGAAAGAAAGGTCTAGCTCTAAAAGCAAAAGAAGAAAATCAAGATGAAGATGAGGAGTTTGATGATGATGAAATGGGTTTAATCATAAAACGATTCAGAAAGTTCTACAAGAAAGGTCAAGGCTTCAAACACTTTCAAAAAGGAGGAACTAGCAACAAAGACCATATCATTTGCTATGAATGTGGTAAACCAGGACATATCAAATCAGAATGTCCAGAGCTCAATCAAAAGAGCAAGGAAAAGAGAAAAGGCAAATTCTTTAACAAAAAGAAGGCCTTTGTATCTGCTATATGGGGAGATAATTCCTCAGACGAAGAAAGTGATGAGGAAGAAGTAGCCAACATATGTCTTGTTGCTCAAGAAGAGACAGAAGAAGAGGTAAATGATTCTGATCCTACCTATGATGAATTATTATCCGAATATAATGCTTTACATTCTGAATTCATCAAAGTAGTTAAAGAACTAATTGTTTTCAAAAAGAAAAACAAAGCTCTTGAAATTGAGCTTAAAGAAAGTTCAGAAAAGAATTGTGAAAATTGTTCTTCTTTGAAAAAGAAAAACACTGATCTCACAAAAACTCTTGAAAAGTTTACCAAAGGAAGTGAGATGCTAAGTGTGATTTTAAAAGAACAACGATTTGTAAATGACCGATCTGGTATTGGATATGATCCAAAATCAGATAAAAGGAAAGGTAGAAAGAAAGCAGGAGGTAAGTCATATTTGAATTATTTCCAGCATTCTGTACATATATCAAATCCTTTTGCATTTTGTAATTACTGTAATAGAAAAGGTCATTACACCTCCTCATGCATTCATAAGAAGAAAGGAAACATAGGAACCTACAAATGGGTACCTAAAGGCACATATGTTCAGAAAATCATTTATACTAATCCAAAAGGACCCAAAAAGAAATGGGTACCTAAGACTTAGTCATTTGATTGCAGGTATGTCTTAAAGCATCCAAAAATAACAAGTGGTTTATAGACAGTGGATGCTCTAGACATATGACCGGTGATTTCGAAAGTTTTACCAAATTACAACCCAAGGAAGGTGGAAAGGTAAAATTTGGAGGAAATCAAACCGGAAGAATAGCAGGAATTGGTGAAATCAAAAATGACAAAGGCATACAAGTCAAAGACGTATACTACGTTGAAGGCTTATGTCATAATTTGCTGAGCGTAAGTCAAAGTGCAGATAAAGACAACTGGATAATCTTTGATTCAGAGGAATGTCTAATTGTCAACAAGAAAGACTTACTACTTGATAAGAAGAATATCAAGGCTAAGCTCAGAGCAAAAAGGGAAGGTAACTGCTATACCTTAGATATTAGTAGAAATGAATCCGAAAACTGTTTTCTGAGTAATGCTGATGAAAGTTGGCTATGGCATAAAAGATTGGCTCATGTCAACATGCATCAACTAGGCAAACTACTCAAAAAGGATTTAGTTCTTGGATTACCCAAAGTAAACTTCAAAAACGATTTGATTTGTGACGCATGTCAAAAGGGTAAACAAACTAAGTCATCTTTCAAATTGAAAAATGAGATCTCAACAAATAGACCATTACAATTATTGCATATGGATTTAGTTGGTCCAGCAAGAGTAAAGAGTCTTGGTGGCAACTTGTATTCATTGGTCATTGTTGATGATTTTTCTAGATTTACATGGGTTATTTTTCTATCATCAAAAGATGAAACCTTTGAAGAATTTATTATTTTTGCCAAGAAAGTGCAAAATGAGAAAGGTATGTCTATTGCAGGTATTAGGACTGATCATGGTGGAGAATTTGAGAATCAAGCCTTTGAAGAATATTGTGATACTAACGGCATTGATCACAATTTCTCTGCTCCAAGGACGCCCCAACAAAATGGAGTTGTGGAACGCAAGAATAGAGTGCTTACCGAAATGGCTAGAACAATGTTAAATGAAAAGAACATGTCTCAAGTTTTCTGGGCTGATGCTATGAGTACAGCATGCTATATTTCAAATAGAGCCTATATCAGAACGAAACTTGGAAAGACACCATACGAGCTATACAAAGGAAGGAAGCCAAACATTGCTCATCTACACATCTTCGGTTGTAAGTGTTTCATTCATAATAATGGTAAAGACAACCTAGGAAAATTTGATTCTAAAACTGATGAAGGAATTTTCTTAGGATATTCTAATCGAAGTAAAGCTTATAGAATTTTCAATAAAAGAACTTGTGTTGTTGAAGAATCAATTCATGTTGTATTTGATGAATTTGAAACCTCTGACAAAACCATTGATGAAGAACAGGAAGTTGTCTTAAATCAAGAAAATGGTCAATCTATCTCTAAGTCTCTTATTCCAGAGGTTGATGAAACTAAGGATGAAGAGCAATCCCTAGGTCAACCTAAAGCCTGGAAATACAATAGAAGTCATCCCTTAGATCAAGTTATAGGAGATGTGAATGAAGGGATCAAAACCAGAAATAGAATTTTCAATGAAGTAAGCTTTTCTGCATTCATTTCTGAGATTGAACCTTCTAACATTGATGAAGCCCTATCAGACAATGATTGGGTCATAGCAATGCAAGAAGAATTAAATCAATTTGAAAGGAATCAAGTCTGGGATTTGGTGCCCCGACCCAAAGATCATACGATCATTGGTACTAAATGGGTATTCAAAAACAAACTTGATGAATCTGCAATTATTGTCAGAAACAAGGCAAGATTGGTGGCCAAAGGCTATAATCAGGAAGAAGGAATTGATTATGAGGAAACGTATGCTCCAGTGGCTAGATTGGAAGCTATACGTGTACTCTTAGCCTTTGCATGCATCAAAGGATTCAAACTCTATCAAATGGATGTTAAGAGTGCCTTTCTAAATGGTTACATCATGGAAGAAGTGTATGTAGAACAACCTCCTGGTTTTGAAGATGTCACTAAACAGGACCATGTTTTCAAACTTAAAAAGGCTTTGTATGGTTTAAAACAAGCTCCTAGAGCCTGGTATGAAAGGCTTAGTAAGTTTCTCATCGATCAAGGTTTTGTACGGGGAAAAGTTGATACAACATTATTTATAAATCGAAAACGTGATGATATTTTAATTGTACAAATATATGTTGATGATATTGTTTTCGGTGCTACTAATGAATCTCTGTGTAAGGAATTTTCTGAGATTATGCAGGGAGAGTTTGAGATGTCAATGATGGGAGAATTAAATTTCTTTCTTGGTTTGCAAATCAAACAAAGAAAGAATGGGATCTTCATATCTCAAACAAAGTATTTAAAAGAGCTATTGAAGAAGTATGGAATGGATGAAGCAAATGGCTCAGATACGCCTATGAGCTCAACAACGTTACTTGATGCTGATGTCAAAGGGAAAGACTACAATATCACAAAATATAGAGGAATGATTGGATCATTACTCTATCTCACGGCAAGCAGACCAGACATCCAATTTAGTGTCGGCATATGTGCAAGATATCAATCGGCACCAAAGGAATCACATGCTGAAACTGTCAAACGAATCTTTAGATACCTTGCTGACACACCAGAATTGGGTCTGTGGTATCCCAAAGGAAGAAGTGAGTATCTAATTGCATATTCGGACTCTGATCATGGAGGATATAAGACAGACAGAAAGAGCACCAGTGGACAAGGACAATTCCTTGGAGGATCTCTTGTTTCGTGGTTCAGCAAGAAACAAAATACAGTGTCTCTTTCGTCAACGGAAGCCGAATATGTTGCAGTCTCAAGTTGTTGTGCACAAGTGATATGGTTAAAACAACAACTACAAGATCTTGGTATTTACCTCAAAGAAATACCAATCTATTGTGACAATACAAGTACGATAAGCTTGGCAAAGAATCCAGTTCAACACTCTAGAACCAAGCATATCGATGTCAGACATCACTTCATCAGAGATCATGTCCAAAAGAAGGATGTGAAAGTGATATTCATTCCTACTCATCTTCAACTAGCTGATATCTTCACAAAACCCCTTGCAAAAGATCAATTTCTATACATTAGAAGAGAATTGGGAATGGTAAATCCCAATGAGTTATAAGTAATTTCAGCATTTCATAATATTAGATGAAGTCATTTAATAATGTTTTAATGATTACTAACTTAAGCTTCGGAGTATATAGAAATGTGTTTTGCAGGAAGGTTGAAATTCTGTTTTGAGGAATAAAAACAGAGGTAAACAGAGGACACATTTACTGGAGTACCGACTTGAAGTAATGGGTGACAGAAAAGATTTACCCGAGGAGTAACTTGAGGTAAAATGGCATTTTACTCGAGTATGTACTCGAGTAATGGCCCCCAAAACTGGAAGTAATGGATCAAGTAACTTGATATTTAAATCTAACGGTTCAGTTTTGAGGAAATGAAAGGTCAGAAGTTCAAAAGACAGGTTACCCGAGGCGAGCCTCGAGTAAACTTGAAGCTTACTCGAGTAAGGCCTCGAGTAAAGTCGGAGTCCAGATTCTCAAATTGATAAATAATGATGCAAATCTGATCAACATGAGTTATAAATGATCGAGGGAACATCTATGGATAATTACTACATTATTCATACAAGGTACGCAATTTAAATGAATTATTTTGAATTTTTTCTGTATGAACACCCGAGGAAGGCCTCGAGTAACTTTGAATGTTACTCGAGTAAGGCCTCGAGTAAAGTCGGGATTTAGGTCTTTATCTTGCGCAAACTTGGTCATTTCCACAAAATCTCTTCGAGTAAATCACTATACATCCTTTCAAAAACTTTTCCCAATCGATTCCTTGCCCCATTTCCGTCAAAACCCAACTAGTTTCAAGATCAAAAACTTCCTATTTTGTTCAAAATCCCTCTGACCTAAACTAGCGACAGTAACTTCTGTTTCTGAGTTTTCTGATTCTTTTTGATTCAAAATGGTTAGAACCAAGAATCTCAACTTCACTGATTCTGATTCTGAGCAAACTCCTGATCTTCTTTCTCCTCCTCCAACAAAGAGAAGAAAGTTGATTCCTAGATCAAAAGCCAAAACCCCTCTTCAACCTAAATCTCCACCTAAAGCTAAAGGTGTGGTGATCAAAGAGCCTATTGTAACTAGGGCTCAGTCCAAAAAGAGTTCATCTACTGGAAGGAGTAAAGGTGTCAAAACTCCCTCACCTTCTCACTCAGATTCATCCACACCCTCTTTTACTCCAAAACCTCCCAAGAAGCCAAAATATGACAAAAATGTGGCTAAAGCTATGGCTGGGATCATTGACCAACTGGAGAAGGGTCAATCATCAAAGAAATCCAAGATTCCAGAGGCAGAGATCACTACCCCTCCCAAAGGATTCAATGTGGGGAAACTGGTGGAATCTCCCAAGTATCTGACACAGTTCTCCAGAAGGAAAGTGTGCAAAACACACTTTGTTGATCTGAAGCTTCTACAAGAGGTAGTGAAGTTTGACCTTAGTCCTTATCTTAATCCATTTATGCCTTGGTTGTCTGTGAGATTGCCTTTTTGCACAAAGGTAGTCACCCACTTTTATTGCAACCTAGAAATCACAGATGAACCTGAGCGAACCTCTGTTGAGGAAGAGATGACCACTACTGTTAGAGGTCAAAAGATTTTGATATCTCCCTCTAAAATCAATTTGTGGTTGGGAATTGAAAACCCTCCTGATGATATTTATTCCGAACTTGAGCCCAATCAAATATTTACTATCCTTAAGCCCGGTGAGTTAGTTGGCCCCTTAAACTTTAAACCGAGTGATATGTGTGATCATCACAGGGTCCTATGGTACATCTACTCTAGGTCCCTAGTGAACAAAGCCAACAACTATACCCACTTTTCGGATAGGGAC
This sequence comes from Inga oerstediana, assembly GCA_963210345.1. Lineage (NCBI taxonomy): Eukaryota > Viridiplantae > Streptophyta > Magnoliopsida > Fabales > Fabaceae > Inga > Inga oerstediana. Next base: position 69,111,421 of record OY723400.1, on the reverse strand, counting down.
TACAGATGGTTTGCTTCACTCCTCTTGAAAGAAGAAAAGGATCTGGGAGAATACATATTCTCAGAAATGAAGAGATACAAGGTGGATGGAAAGGGAACCACTCCAATGCCATATCCTCAAATTGTGTCTCTTATCTTAAAAGAGAACAAAATATGGTATTTGGATAGTAAGGAGCCTGTTGAGAGAGTGACCCCAGTGGGGAGGAACCAAATTGGCAAGCTAAACATAGACATTCCTCTCAAAAGCCCACTGGAGTCTGGGTCCAAGAAGAAGAGAAAGGCTACTGAGGCAGAAACCAGTAGAATGGATGACACTCAGTCATCGGCTCCAGCCGCTACTACATCCTCACCATCTTTTCTGAATGCCACTCTCCAGCACTTTATGGAGAATATGCTGAGAGGTTTTCATGTGGATATAGCCAACACCAATGCTGAACTCATTACCCACATGAACACCAAGATGGGTGAGTTGGTTGAAAGAATGGATCAAAGACATGAGGAGCTTCTAGCAGAGCAACGGGCTCAGGGAGAGACCCTAAGATTGATACTGGCACGTTTGGATTCTCTGGGTCCTGGACCTTCTGCCGGTCCTTCTTCATCTGCACCACCATCTTCAGTAGACCCTCCTTCAGACACTCCTATTCCCATTCCTACTTCTGAGGCTGAACAATCTATCCCTTTGGTTTCTGATCCACTTGAGCCCCAAGGAAAAGACATATTATTCACAGTGGATGATCCTGAAACCCTTGAGTCTACACATATCACCATTGGTGATTCACCTCAAAAGCCACAATCTGAGACCACTCCCAAACCTATTCCCTCTCCTACCCAAACAGAGATTGTGTCATCTTCTTCTTCTGAGCATCTCACTCCAACTTTTGACACAACTCCAGTAGCTGAGACTCAGATTAACCCGGAAGGAGAAACCTCCACTATGGTTGTATTCCAACCTTCTCCTTTCCTGCCTAGAGATGACATCCATATTCCACCACTTAATCTACCTGATCCAGTACCTTCTAGCTCTTTTGACTCTTTGGACTCAGATGATTCTATGGTGTTTCCTGTAACACCAATCTCCATGGCCAAGCCTCCTAGCCCTCCACTTGATTGATGAAGCCAAAAAGGGGGAGAAGTGCTTGAGAATGATTTTGTGGTTTTGTCCTCGCTTTTCATGGGTATATGGGTGTACATGGGACTTTGGGGAGCTTTTTGAATTCAGTATGAACTTTTTGTAATTTGAAATTTAAGTTCAATGCAAGTGTATTTAAATTATGCCTTCATTTGATTTCTTTTAAGTCTGTGAATTATGATATATGTTTTGGACTAATGAAGTTGTTATGTATGCAAGGTATAATCAACTTAATAAGAAATAATTAATTAAGAATCCAATTTGAAAAACCATGTTCAAAATCACCAAGTTTTGTCATCATCAAAAAGGGGGAGAATGTTGGATCTCATGTTTTGATGATAACAAAAGAATGGTTTGAAAAGGAAATGCTTAATAATCAAGTTTGAACTAGGTAATGACAGGAATAAGATTACTTGAAGTAAGCATGGAAGTAATGAAGTTTGGACAAGAGAAAATGCTGAGGTAGCAAAGCTTTCAAGGCATTACTCGAGGCACTACTCGAGTAATGAGACAAAACTTGAAGTAACAGAGGAGAACTTCCAGTAACCTGCCACCATTACTCGAGGCGCTACTCGAGTAACCAGGTAAAATTTCAAGGTTGCTCTCGGCCTGCTAATGTTACTCGAGGAGGTACTCGAGTAACCATGTGAAAACTTCCAGTGGCCTTCAAGTTAGCAAAATGTTACTCGAGGAGCTACCCGAGTAACCGTATGTACCTCTCGGCATTTTGTACCACTGCTAATGTTACTCGAGGAGCTACTCGAGTAACCAGATCAGAAACTTCCAGTCAGACTTCAGGTTTTTCCATGATACTCGAGGAGCTACTCGAGTAACCGTGTATTTGAAAATGTGTAACTCTCGGCACTTTGTACCACTGCCAATGTTACTCGAGGAGGTACTCGAGTAACAGCCTGAGGTAAGTTAAAACTTGAGGTTGGTATCCGATTAACTTGTTTTTATTTTTATCATCTTCCTCGAGTGCTTACTCGAGTATTCAAGTTTCTAATGTTTTATCTTAAGTGGATTCCTCGAGTATGTACCCCAGTAAGCACAAATATTTTCAAAGGAAACTTCAAGGTATTATCAGAGTAAATCAAGTTACTCGAGGTGTTACCCGAGTAACCTGTGCAAAAATGTATGCATTACTCGAGGAGCTACTCGAGTAATGAGGTAATTGCTCTCGGCCTTGAAATCCTGCCAACAATACTCGAGGTGTTACCCGAGTAATCTATGAAATTGATAAAGCTTTACTGGAGGCATTACCCGAGTAAGTAACTGTTCACAAAGGTTTGAAATTTAGTTTACTCCATGCACTACCCGAGTAATCTTGTTTGTCTTCATTAAATTTCAAACAAATAGTGATTTCACGATGTTACTCGAGGCGCTACTCGAGTAAACTTCATGTGTTACTCGAGGAGCTACTCGAGTAAGCATACCCAGAAATTTAGAAATCATTCAAACGTTCATTGATTTGTTTCCTATATGATTAATCTTTCATTGTATTAGTATTCTTAGTCTATTTACAGATAAACAATGAAGGAATCACTCCAAGAGATGAAAGTCAAATCAAACGTTCAAATGCCAACCACCGCCAACGGATATTTTTCAAAAACTTGAAAAGTCAACAGTGGCTGCGCACTCACCAACGGACGAAAGGAAAACGTTCCAACGGTCATCATCATCATATCTATATATATGGGAACCTTCAAACAGAGAAGAACAACTAAGCATTCACACAAACGATTCATTAAGTTCATTGCTCTGTTTTCACGTTAAAATTATATTCATATGCTTCAGTGATTATCATTTACTCTTTGTGAGAGATATTTCATTCAAACTCAATATTTGTTATTGAGATAACTTAAGGTTGTGGAACCTTGAGTTGGGATTGGATTACAATCTGTAAGGGGGAGCGAGTGTCCAGGTGTAAGGAACTTGCTTGTACTGAGGTGCCAAGAACCCACTGAATCTTGGAAGTTATAGTGAAATTCTCAGAGAAGCTCTGAGGACTGGACGTAGGTCAAAGTGGTTGTGACCGAACCAGTATAACTCCCGGTGTACACTTCGGTGATATTTCTCCTTACTCATTACTGTTTTAATTCTTTTGTCAAAGTTTCATATTTTCGAAAGAAATTTCAGTATCACCCAATTCACCCCCCCTCTTGGGTGAAACGCTTGATCTTACACCATGTAGTCATAGATATGAAATAAATAAAAGATAAATGTGGAAAATACTAATAAGTGTTGGTATCAGCACCTTACACCAGATGGATTGTTGGCGGCAACACCTATAGAAACACGATTGAAGAAACACAATAATCGTATAGTTCGAATTATGCGATAAGAGCTATTCCACATCTACCGGTAAAAGAAGTTATGGCACTTCCCAGGATTAAACGAACTCTTTCTACAAAAGTAGGGTGAACAGAACTCCGAAAGACAATAGAACTCAGTAGGTATAAGAATAAGCCAGAGGAGGAAGAGAGGTGCTTGAGAGTTCAAGAGCAAAATTATGTGGATCTCTTGCAGACATCTCCTACAGGAGAAAGAATGAGAGATGTTGGGTTGCTAAATAAAATATGTAAATGCCAATTAAACCTTCATAAAACCATTTAATAGCCATTATATAAACGTTTCAAAGCGTTGGGATGCAGTCAAGTTTTTCAAACAATACCTGGTGATATAAACGTGTTTCAAAACCATTAACCTAAAATAATGAAGTATCAATGAATCAATTTCCAAAAGCATAGAGGTTTGCAACGTCCAAATTTCTCAAAAAAACAAGCACTAAATGACATCAAAATAAATAAAAGCTGCAAAGTAGTTAACGTGCAAATTTCACAACAACAAAAAATGTTAGGCAAAAAACATTTTATTAGTACACCATTTATTTTAAAAATAAACATAAACTTTTCAAGGGGTCTCTCATAAAAACACCTAATCCACTTTAAACTCGCACATAGGAGAAATTGCCAGATTTCCATGTGGCCTGTCATTGTACGAGTTCACTCCTCTTAGCCCGTTTAATAGTCCAAGATCTAAACCCCCACAATCCCAAACAATGTGAGACTTATTCCTTGTAACACACCCACTTATTATTTCCAACAATAAAGAGTCCCAATTCCCTCCAATTTTTCGGTCATAACCCACAACACTTTTCCCCCGTTCACAAGTTTAGGATGGCAAAAGAAGAGAGAGAAATATTAAGATTGATGCCCATTCAGTCGTAGCATTGGAAAAAGAGATTTATTGAGTAGCCAGAGATTTGAAGAAAATACATCAACGAAGGAAATTTGCTGCTTTAACTAGCAACACTTACTGGTGCAGCAACAATCCACACACAAGAATTTGACGACCCCCTGTAATACCTTATTCTAGAAACATCTATTAGCAATGTTTTACCATCATGAAGCTGCTTAGCTAATTCTAAACCACCAATGACTCATTCAGTAACTTGAAAAGTTGAACTCTTAAAAACTTTTCTTAGAACTCAGAGTACCATTCTTATAAAGAATGAGTTTTTCTGAAAAACCTTAAAATCCTCAGCCAACTTTTAACAAGTCCAAACTTAGTGGTTTAAATTCCTGGTAAAACCTTTTAGTAACCAAATAAGGCCCAGGTTCCCTTCTATTTCACTTAACCCTTCACAAGCATATTTAAATAACTTTATAGCTACTAAACAAAAAGCATGACACTATTCGTCCTTATAAAATGATATAACCTATAAGTTTGGCATATAAACATCCTAGGGCATAATTCATGTATTTGCCCGATCTTTTAAATATATTACTACTATTCAAGCATACTTTAACCTCTACTATCAACCATGTATAAATATACTTTTGTCATCACCGTAGATGACACTTACCTTTAGGCAATCATAGCCTTAGATCTCCTCCTTATGAAAGGTATTTACATGCCAAAACATATATATACATACATATAACTAATATTAAAAGGAATCATGGCTAAACAAATAGCCAACACTTAAACCAGATATTTATTTTAAACTCTTTTAGCTCTAACCTTCTTCACGCTTCAACAACCACAACGCCCCAGCCCCTAGAAGTACCTGCCTTTGCCGTATGTCATGAAAGAAAGGAGTGAGATTCGGGGAATTCTCAATCGCAACTACTTTTCATCATGTAAATCATACAAGGTTAATAACTAAGCATGTAAAAACAAGCCATAGAGAACAAGACATTATGAGTAACTGAGCTGAAAAGCTAACTGGTACACATATATCTTTCTACTAGTGCACAATCTATTGCAGATAGATAAACTGTACAAATAACCGGTGCACATTATTTTACAGCTAGATAAAATGAATAAATAACTAGAGCACATACTAAACAAATACCTACTCTGCCAATCTATCTGCTGCACATGGCCATGGCAAATAATTATGCAAGGATAATTTACATGCTCTCATTCTTAACTACAGCAAAATGGCACAAACAAACATATGGAAACCAATGCACAATAACATGAGAGGAAAAGAGTTACTACCTGTTGCTCTTTCTTCCGTATTACCTTCTCCTTGTTTCTTTCTTTGATAATTTCTTGGTGGGCTTGGGCAAATATCAAAACCTATCATTTAGGCATAGGTATATATAAGGGTAGGTTAACACTTATTCTATCTATAATTTATAACTTGACTGTTTGTTCTTCAATCCTAGATTTAAACAAACTCTACCCTTATTTAAAAGTGGCTGGCCATCTTGAAAAACTTGTATTCATATTTTGTTTAGGGACATTTGGAATGTCCTACAACTCCTTAATTTCCACAACTTAATACCTATACACATACACACACAATTATACATATGCATATATATATATTCCCTACAAAGCCCCAATTCACACTTATTAACATTCAACTACACACATACACACACAAGTATACATATGCATATATATATTCCCTACAAAGCCCCAATTCACATTTATTAACATTCAACTTCATTCATCTTCATCTTTCACTCCACTCCTATATAACCTATTTCTTTTTGCTTCCAGGCTGCTTAAGAAAACTCTGACCGCGTCACACTTACTATCCTGAAAATTTCTAGTTTCCACAATAATGTTTAGCAAGTGGAAGCCTCAAACAACATCTAAGAATCAGTTTCCAGCCTTAAAAATACAACTTATCAGCCCCCAGCTTCACATGGATCAATATATATTATATTGCACAACTCTAACTTGTATTTACTTATTCTTATTACACTTGATTGTAATCCCCTATATTCAAATTAATCTATCACCGCAAATGATAATAAAATTTCAGCTACAATATTCAAATCATTGAGTCAAATATTTACACACTCAAATATGAACTTTGCCTATTAATTAATGCTCCACTTATCTTGCTCTCAATATCAAAACTTGACACTTAACACCATGAAACAGCAAGGTTTTCCTCCAATTGAGAGCTTCTTAGTTTCAGCTTTTATAGTAGCTCTCTTGCCACAATAACAACTCACCATATAGCTAAAAAAAATACACTTCCTATCTGAATTCAAGTATCCTAAAAACACTATTTAATACTTTGAATTACTTGTTATAATGTCTCCAAGCACATAATATTTAGAGACATGAAACAATTCCCTTTAACTCAATTTCTAATCTCCAAGTTTACCCTTTATCACATTATAACATGTAAATATGTTATCTCCTATATAACTCTCAAGAAATTTCCAGCTTTAACAATATCATGCCAACCTCAATTTGAAACTTTGAGACAGCAAAAACTCGTACAGATTATATATCACACACTAATATTCCTTTGCAGCTGCTATTATATATATACATATGCATATATATATTTCCATCTCCAAGTAGAACCAGCATGTCATAATAATCCTTTGAAGCTTCAGTTTTTACAGACCACATGAGACAGCAAAATAAGCACATAAACAATCTTATCTGGCTGATTTAACATATTATCAACACTCCTTTGGTAACATTAGCTTAAAACCTTAAAAGCTAGTTCAGATAGCTAGGCAATTAATTATTCTAGGAAGGCCTTTGAATAGCAAACTTAAATCAATAATAACAAACTTGGGTCATTATTCTCTTCTTCTTTCAGCTGTAACCGATATCATTCAAACCCAAACAGCAAAGTAAAACTTAAAAATCATTTTCTATCAACCATATAAAGAATGTGGCTGAGGGTGTGTATATTAGTTCCTCTGTATCTATCACTGTGTCTTCCTTAAGTCTGGAAAATTCCAGCTCCAAAAACATCCTTTAAATCATCATGCTAAAGTCTCTATACTTAATTGAGTCATCTAAAATAATTGTTCCTCATTTGAAAACATGAAACAATAAGCTTCCTATAATTTTTCAGCCTTGGTAATTCAATTTCAACGCATTCAGCGATAAGAAACATCACTTAATCCTTTAAACCATTCCATTAGTATCTCTACAGAAACTCTAAAAATTCAAGCTTCGGTTCAAAACTTCATTGTAAAGTCCCTAGACATGATTTAAACTTCTACAACTACGACTCATCACTTGGAAATATAAATCAGCTAGTTCAAATCAGTTTTCGGCTTCATAAATTCGAACCCAAAGTTTAGAAGCATCATACATGTATATATATCCTATACAGACTATCTATTTCATCATTTCAATGTTTTTGTAAGACTTTCATCAAAGCAAACGATCATACTGCCTCTGTACACGAAGGGCAGATTCGAAAATCACAAACCAAGGCCAATAAAACACATGCAACACTAATTATAATGATTATAAGCTTAGAACCCTTAATCGGCGGTTTTTCCCATTTCAGAACCAGATTCGACCACTGCTCTCGCTCCCAAACTAACCCAACTGAAAAATTTGAAGATGGGAAGAGGCTTAAAGGGCTTACCTTAGATTAAAGATTGGTTTGCATGTGGATTTTGACATCTCCTTCCCCCATTCTCCGACGAGGTCTCCTGTTCCTCTTCTCCTGGCACAATCGCTCACCCTACTCTCGCCCTCTCGTTTCTGAACGGAAATATTGAAGAGCGGAGGCGAACTGATGGGTTAAATATGCCCATTTGACAATTTTGCCCTCCTCCTAATTTCTTTGTTTAGAAGTTCATCCTTCAACACATTTTTTTTTTTGGCCAACATCCTTCAACACATTAAATAACGCCCCTACGCCTTAAGTAAGCATGAAAAAAGCTCCTCTCAAATTTTGGATGTTACACCCTGACTAAAAATTAAGAAGGAAAAGGAGTTTGATTTCTACTATATGCATGAACAAGAAGATTAGAAAGCTTCGAGAGATGTTCTGTTTTTCTTCTTAGTCCTCTCATGTCCATCAAGCGTCTGATTAGAAAATATGTCCACCAATAATGGAACAATGTGTGGGGAGAAGTCATAAAGCCCATATGCAAGAAATTAATTATTAGGGGTAGTTTAGTATTTAGAGAGATATTAAATTTTTTCTAAGAGTTAAGTTTCAACTGAGTTATGTACAAATGTTAATAGTTTGATTAAATTTTGATTTTGATATCTATAATTTTAAATTATAGTCTTTGTTCATTACAATCTGATAAAGACTCAGTCTGAGTTTTGGTTTTGTCTCATATACTTTTGATGAATTTTGATTTTGATCTTTATATTTAATTATGCTAACTAAAACTTAACATTGTCCTTATGAACCTACAACTATCAAAAACTACAATTTAAAGTTGTTGAGACTAAAATCGATGAAACTGTAAAGGCCAACAATAGTATTACCCAATGTTATATGAGCTAACTTTGTATTTTTGGATCAGTTGTTTAAAATCCCAAATATGTATGTGATTACAGGAAAAACCTTGTTTAGAAGAGAGAAGAAAAAAAAAGATTGCGTGTTAAACCTTGTATAGACTATCCGAATTTCTCCATAAAAAAAAAAGAAAAATGTAAATATTAAACTCAACCAATTTCCTGTACATTTTTTTAAAATAATAATAATAATAATATGGTTTTTTTTGCCTGAAATAATTTGGTCACTTACAATTTATGTTTGAAAAAATATAGCAATTTATCCAATATTAATTTTAAAGATATAGTGCATTCAATGGACTCTCCATTTGTATATATGATTTCCAAAAGTATTGAAAAAAAAAAAGGTAAAATTCCAAAAGTACGTACTAACATCCTGATATTGAGCAACATAAAAAGACGAAAACAAAAGTACAAGGCTGAAAGATGAAAAATAACTATCCAACACCCATTCTATGACCAAGAGACAAAGCATCCACAAATTCCTCACTTATCTCTGGAGCATCAGAAGTCAGAATAGTAGTTAAAGAGAGTGATGGCTACGAGCCCATGAGCACAAGAAGAAAAGATGCTCAATAGTTTCTACTTCCAACTCGCAAACTGGGCAATATAGGGATGGAGCTCTCTTCCTTCTGCACAGCGCCTCATTCGTTGCTATAGCTTTGCTTACAATTCTCCATATAAAATGTTGAACTCCAGGAATGATGGGGAGCTTCCAAATAAATTTTCAATCGCTTATGATATAATGCTTCCAATATACTTCTTCTCCCCTTCTTATATCCACTATTAAATTATCTTTGGACAGTTAAAATTTAATATCTTATAAAAGTATTATTTTTATATCAAATAACAATATATATTAATATAAATTTTTTGAATATAATCTAAACAGTTTACATCTGTATACTTTCATTAGAATATAGTATTTTTTTTAAAAAATTGTATTTCAACATTTCTAAATTAATCTAATGGTAGAGATTAAAAAAAATGGAGAGGAGGCAGAAGGAAATGGAAGTGAAAAGGTTGTCTTGTTGATTTGCCAAGCTCTAATACATGGAATACATAATAAGCAAATAAAATGTTTTAATTGAAAGATTATTATAAACTTTATATGAGTATTGTATGCCTGTAACCACTAACTCTTAGGATTCTTCATGTTCAATGTCCTAAGTCTACACAAACTTCCACGCTAAAGTTTCTCATGGTTAATGCCATTATGGTCTTTTTTATTTCTTTGTGACCTTAGAATAAGACTTTAATGGTTGAAACATATAAATAGAGGCCATGTGCATTTGTACCAAGAAAAACAAGTGAATGAGAAATAGGAGGATCAAATTCTCCATGGATATGACTAGCAGAGTGCAGGAAGAACTCTGGTGCCTCATTGAGAGCTTGACCCAAGCCGGGGAAAAAAAAATCACAAGCATATAAATCAAAATCTAACATGTCAATGACCTAGAATCAGCCAGTCCTGTACTTACAGGCAACACATTCTATTTCTATTTGCAAGGGTCTTAGCTTTGATTTTACCTATATTATGCTAAATATGGATCACACTAATATCACAAGCATTTCAGTTAGCTTGTCAAGTGATTTTCCCAACTTAATTATTCACTTTTGCCAAGTAAATGAAAGAAAAGAAAAAGTTCCCCATATGAGCTCTCTTCTCAAAGAAGAAAATGCTCTGTTCTATGGGGAAAAAAAAGGAAGAAACAACATTTTCCCCATAAAATTACATGAAGTTATTCTTAAAGTGAAGCATGCACTATGCACATGGCATATTGAGCAAAATGGAATAAAACATCTGGGAAATAAAATGAAGGGTGGTTCACATTTTTTCAATGTACAAAAAACCGAACCGAACCTGCTTGTTCAACCGAAAAACTGGTGAACCGGTTTGATGTCTGGTTTGGTTTGATGCTGAACCGGGGGAACCGGTTGAACCGATTAAAATGGGTTGAACAGGTCAAAACCATTTGAGCCGGTGGTTTGAATGATTCAACCGGTTTGCTATTTTTCCTTTTTTTCTTGAAAAAAATGAGATATTTGGTTCAACAAAGATGTTGAAAAAGCTAAGAAAGAAAACCATAGATCTAGACCAATATATGTACAATATATAATATTTTAATAAATTATAAACTATGGACTAATGCAATTAGATTAAAAACTAGACTATTATTTTTGGTATTTTTAATAAAAATGGGATGGAATGAATAAATGAATGATAGGTGCTCTTAGTAATGAAGAAGTGACAATCCTTATTCAAAAAGATTATGAGAGTTAAAATTCATTAAATCTCAAGAAAAACCCCAAGATTTCCTAATTAATAGTAGCTCCTACAAACATAGCTAACTACTACCTCTTGAGATATTATTTAAAATCACTCAATGTGCAAATGAAATTGGAATAACTATAACTTGTTACCTCTTAATATGAATGCGATAACACGACACTCAATTAATTCAATTCAATCATATAGGTTCAATCTACAAGACTATCCAAACAGTAATCAAGTCTCAACAGTATATAAAGATAATCCTAAAACTTAGGTAATTAAAATATACAAATGAGAAAAGGAATTGAACTAGATAACTCCCCTATATAGTTCTTTAAGCTCAAGCATAAGTCCTCATCACCAAGAATTGAAAGCTTAGCCACTCATTTGATTAACAACAATTACAGTTTCTTCAAAAATACTCCACACCCATTGAAATTGAATAGTCAGATCAATGGAGAATGAGAGTGAGAGGTCTATATGTGGTGAATGTTAAGAACTGCCAAAGCTTGTTTAAGGCATTAAAAATCCATGGCATATGCAATATAGTATTGAATCAATGGAAAGAGAAGGAAGGGTGGCGGGTGTTGAGTTTTATGAGAAAAGAAAGCAAAGCCTCTGTGATGCTGAAAACAGGGGGAATAGAGGAAGGAAAATTTGACCCAAACAAATGGTGATGGCAAGAGTGGAAAAGACACTACTACAAAAAGGGGCTTTAACCTCCCAAATTTGGCACTTTTAACGTCCCAAAACGGGGGGACGTATATGCTGAGGGCGTAGTAAGTTGAGACAAAAGACGTCCCAAATGATAGGGACGCCTAAAGTCTGACTTTAGGCGTCCCAAATTAAGATTTGGGACGCCTAAAGTCCCCCCGGGTGGGACTTTAGGCGTCCCAAATTAAGATTTGGGACGCCTAAAGTCCCACCCTGGGGGACTTTAGGCCTCCCAAATCTTAATTTGGGATGCCTAAAGTCCCACGGTGGGGGACTTTTGGCCTCCCAAATCTTAATTTGGGACGTCTAAAAGTAAGGTTTTTTTTTTATACCATAATTTACATTCTGTATTACCCAACGAATTGAAACTGCAGAAACAGAATAAAAGATGCATTCATAAACCACACTGTCCGTTACAAACTAGTAAGGACATCCAGCACTACAATCTTTACTATATATACATACAATAACCTTTCATGCAACCTACTACTATATATATCAACAAAAAACAACCAGAAAGTGTCAAAACGCTGTCATCACACAAGTACAAACTGATATAAAATAACAAGTTTACTACTCTAAATGTTGAAGAAGATGTCCAGCCAAAAGATCTCTGATCAAATCAAGGTCTTCACGTAGGTAGGCATCTTGATTATCAAAAATCTAAAAATTAGAAAGTAATAAGCTTTGATGAAATGAATCTCAAGCAAATGAATTAATTAGCATTTCGATTAGAACACCAAAAATATTATCATTTGAGAATGAAGAAGCGATTACCTTTTCAAAATCGCTAGTAATTCCACTTTGAGTTATGTTATACATATAAAGTATAACATAATATCCGCATTCAGTGTTGCCAGGTTGCCGAGGGCACTTTTAATCAAAGGGATGCAATTGGTTGTTAAAATCAATAAAGGTATGTCTAAAAGGACCGTCAATGAAACAATTATGTAGGATCGAATGTACTTACTATGGGATAAAACCACTTTGGCTTTTTAACAACCATACCCTCGCGTGACCCACCTAGGATTCTATATGTTTGACAAGCACTATCATGAAAAGCAAAATGAACAGAAATTAGAACCATTCATTTATTTTTGTTGTCAATGAAATACAAACAGGATAACTTACGTGTCGAAGACGGATTTTGTATCTCTGTCTGGCTTGTTACTCAAGGGATCAAACCAATAGACTACGTTGCGGCGGGGACATATAACACACAAAGTCCAGTGGTTTCTTTAACAACATGTACACATTAAAATGAAGTTAGATGAGTGAGAAGACAATTATTTAGTAAACTTCTGAAATTGACAAAATGTAAATACGAACCGTTGGACAATGGGTGCTAGATAACAACGAAGTTTGGTTTGTGCCATTTGGTAGCCGACATAGTGAGTCCTATGCGCCACAGTACAAGTATCCCCTGTCGTATTCGCAGGACATAAGAATCCATACCAATTACCTCTTTCCATGTTTGCGCAGAGATCGTGGAAGGTGCTATAATAGAATTAAAATTAGGAATCAATTCTTGAATGTATGAAAACAAAAAACCACTAAATGAATTCTATGGGAAAATTGAAAAAAAACTTACCGGACTGCAAATTTGACCCAGCCTGCATCTATCTCCTCCAACCTGATAAACTGCTTGAGATCTTTATTGTCAATCGTGTAGGGATACTCCACTTGGCCCACAATCCCTGGAGGCATCTTCAAGTCAATCTGTTTAATGCCCTTGTAGATCTGTTGCAGCCGTGCTAATAAGGGCCATTTGGTCGCAGCTTCGTCATCCTTTTAGAACATCAAAAAACAAATTGTTATTAGGATGCCAACAGATTTTCAGTAACAGTAAGGTAATTCCTACCATTGGAGGTGTTGCGTCTGAACCAATAAGATTGCGAGGCCAAAGGATGAAAGATCCTATCGCTTGACCTAACGTGCCAACCTCTGGATCGGGAGCAAGGATGGCTGTACCTTCTTCCCCCTTTCTAACACTCGTCACATTCACCCTACGAAAATCCTCCGGAATTTGCTGATTATGGTGGGTGGTAGCACGTGTGTGAACGAGAGCATCAGCAACAACACGCAACAGTGGATCATCCAAATAGAGGGTGCAAGGGTCTCCCGACACTGGAGTGGGAGAAGGGTCGCCAAGTGGTCCCGACACTGGAGTGGGAGAAGGGTGGCCAAGTGGTTGCTCCAGAGGGTTGTAACTTCCTCTGGTGCTATTGAAGGCCGGGGATTCCTGAGTTCGAGCCTCGTCCCTTGCCCTTTGTGCTTCAAACATCTTTGCCATTTCAAGTTGAAGCTCTGGCAAGAGCTCTTGTCGGAGCTTGTCGCGAAGGTTGGCCTCGATCTCTCGTTCGAGGTCCTCTCGAATCTTGGCCACAACGTCCTTACTAGGTCCAGCTTGTGACGAATAACGTGGCTCTCGTCCAAAATACCTCGCGGCACTAACTCCCCGTGTCTCTCCTCGAACACGACCAAGGTCATCTGCCTTCCCAATAGCCGTTGACAAGATGTCCATCCGTGTACTTGGATTGAATGAACCTTGGCTACTCTGCTCGTCCAGGTCATCCTGTAGCATGCAGTTTATCGTAAATGTATCAAAAGCACTCGCGACATGTAAAAAATTAGGTACTTATGGTATAACTACTTACAATCCTCGCAGCAACCTCAGCAACAGTCGGATTTATGTACTTCCCAGCCTTAATCCTCCCTGCCTTCCATTTTTTGTGACGTGGAGGAGGTGCCGGTGGCTGGATAACAACGCTAGGATCAGATTCCGCTGCTTCCTTCATTTTCTGTAACTCTTCTGCCATCATTTGCCGCTCAAGCTTCCGATATCCACCGCGAGACATGAAATGTTGATATTTATTTTCTGCTTGCCTCTGGGCATTTGCTGCACTTAATTTCTATGAATGAAAAACGACAAAAAATGAATCAACGATATAAAGTATATGAAATCAACGATATAAGTAGTTCTATATCATGACAGAAATCTTACCAAAAACTCAGGATCTGCTCGTGATGCCGCAAACAACCTCCAGTCCTCTGGAGATAAATATGTATACTGTGCACATGGATCGTTACCCCTAAGGGCCCCTCGAATGTAATGCTTTGTTAGCTTGTTCTTGAAACCTTTCCATCGTACACGAACCTCATCCATCCAGTGCCTATGCATCTCTGTGGTGTCGGGGACATCGTATGTTTGCTGCAAGGTAAAACATAAGATTATTATGTTTGAAACAATAAGAACAAAGCTACAATGCATCAAAACTTACATACCAAAAGTTGCTGCCAAATCATGTCTTTCGTTTTTGGGGGAACCAATCTCCAATTATCGTAGGTAATGCGCACTTTGCTTCGAGCCAAAAGCCCTATGTAGCTAATGAAGTGGTCTTCCTCAGGACCAATTGGATTCAGATTATGATCGAAGTCTATATGCAGCCTCTCCTGTTGATGTTCATGACGTGCAACCAATGCTCCCATCTTTGTACAGCCTCTAACCCTCCTTCTTGCAGGGGGTTCAACTCTAGGAATTTCGTCATTGCTAGAGCTTTCGTCATCTCCACCCCTCTCGTCATCACTAACGTTGTCCATATTCCTGTTAACACAAAAAGCATCATCAGAAACGTAAGTAAATTGCAATGAAAACACATGTATATAGTAAGCGGGAAGTAAAACAGAAAAAACACAGTTCTCGTTTATAAATTAAGGTCTTACTCTATATTGTTTCCCATAGTCCTTCACCATGGTCATTTCTTACAGCATATTCGTCATCATCTACCAATTCTACTTCATTTGTTCGAGGTGTAGTTGTTGTGAAAGGTGGTGTGTCATCAAGGTTGAAGGTCGGATCACCATACTTCTGTTTTTTACTTTTAAGGACAATGGACATATTTTTGCTGGCAGGATTGGTGACATAAAACACTTGCTTCGCCTGACTTGCTAAAATGAAGGGCTCTTCTCTATAGCCAACTCTTCGAAGATCGACTGAGACAAATCCAAATTGTTTATCTATTACCACGGCATTGTTGCTAACCCACTTACATTTAAATAAAGCAACTTTGAACTTGTTGTACGTCATTTCCCATATTTCTTCTATAACTCCATAATAGGCCATAGACGCTAATATGGGGTTTTTGTCTCTCGAACTGGAAAAGTGCATAGATTCAGCTTCTACCATAACCCCACTATTTTGCATGGTACTTTTGTCATCTTGCTCTTTGGTATAGAAAGAATAGCCATTTATATCATAACCGGTCCAAGTAATGACCTGAAACGAAGGCCCCCAAGCTAGCCACTCGATTGTCTCAGACACACCGATCTCGTGCAAAACCTTTTCCTCGAACCACTGCATGAATGTCTTGTTTTGCTCAATAGCAATCTGCATGTCATTCTTCCTTGGATTCTTGTTCTTCAAAGTGTTTCTGTGTTCATTTATGTAAGGTTGAACTTCTTCCATATTATTCAGGATATACAAGTGGGCTTGCAACACCTCTTCACGAGGAACATTCTTCACTTTCAGTCCTCGTGTTCCCTTGCTTCTCCCTTCTTCATGCCTAGATTGTTCCTTCTTCCCTGACATATAATCTTTGCAAAACTCCATAGCCTCCTCAACTACATATCTTTCTACTATTGAGGCTTCTGGTCGATAAGGATTTTTAGAATACCCTTTTAAGATCTTCATGTATCGCTCGAAAGGGTACATCCACCTCAGGTAAACTGGACCGCATAGCCTTACCTCCCTCACCAAATGACCTACCAAATGCACCATTATATCAAAAAATGAAGGCGGAAAGTGCATCTCTAGTTGTGACAAAATAATGTAACCCTCATTTTCTAGTTCATCCAACTTTTCAGTGTCAATGACTTTGTTACAGATAGCATTGAAGAAAACGCACAATCTGGTCACTGTGTTTCGTACTTCATCTTTCATTATGCCTCTAATAGCTACTGGTAATAGTTGTTGCATCAACACATGATAATCATGGGACTTCATTCCCACTAACTTCAAATCGTCCATTGAGACACATCTTCTCACATTCGAGGAATACCCTTGCGGCACCTTCATTTCATGCAAACACCCACACAAACTTCTTTTCTCTGCTTTTGATAGTGTATGCGCTGCTGGCTCCATGTATGCCCTCCTACCATCATCTCTTAGTTGTGGATGTAACCGTTCTCTTATTCCCATATCGACAAGGTCTAATCTCGCATTAATCCCATCCTTAGTCTTCCCTGGTATGTGCAAAAGCGTACTGATAAGGCTATCACAAACATTCTTCTCCACATGCATCACATCAATACTGTGTCTCACGTCTAGCGAACGCCAATATGGAAGATCAAAGAAAATGGATCTCTTCTTCCATATGTTCTTCTCAGCTGCAACCCTCTGATTCTTACCAAAAGTGACATGGATACGTTCCACTCGACTGTAGACTTCCTCTCCGGTTAGTGACTTTGGAGCCATTCCATGCTCCGGTAAGCCGTTAAACCGCTTTCTTAGCCTACGATACGGGTGGAACCGATGAAGAAACCTCCTGTGGCCAAGGTAGACAGTTTTTCTTCCATGCTTTAGTTGTTGGAAGTGTGTGTCTGCTTCACATATTGGGCATGCTTTGTGACCCTTCACGCTGTACCCTGACAAGTTTCCGTACGCAGGGAAGTCGTTTATCGTTGTGAAAATCATTGCACGTAGCTTGAAAGACTCCTTCTTATAAGCATCAAACACATCTACGCCTTCCTCCCACAACTTCTTCAAGTCCTCAATCAAAGGCGCCAAATAGACATCAATATCGTTCCCTGGCTGTTTTGGTCCAGAAATCATCATAGATAGCATCATATACTTACGTTTCATACATAGCCAGGGAGACAAGTTGTATATTACAAGGAGAACCGGCCACGCACTATGTGTGCTAGTAAGAGTTCTATACGGATTGATGCCGTCTGTACAAAGCCCAAGCCGTAGGTTTCTCGGCTCGCTGCCAAATTGAGGGAAGATTTCATCTATTTTTTTCCATTGTGGAGAGTCAGCTGGGTGCCGAAGATATTTCCCATCAGATATTCTCTCATCATAGTGCCATCTCAACTTCTTCGCTTTTGTTGCACTCGCAAACAAACGTTTAAAACGTGGTATTATTGGAAGATACCACATAACCTTTAAAGGTTGCCTTTTACTTGTCACATCACCACAACCACCATCTTTTTTCACTTTGTATCGTGCAGTTTTACACTTAGGACACTCACTAAGACCTCCGTACTCATTTCTGTACAGTACGCAGTCATTAGGGCAAGCATGTATCTTCTTATACTCCATACCCATTGTAGACAGGATTTTCTTGGCCTCATACATACGATTTGGAAGTACATTATCCTCCGGAAACATATCACACAATAGTTCAAGCAGCAATGTGAAACTACTATCGGTCCACCCACAAGTTGCCTTTAAGTTAACCAAATGTAATGTTCCTGTCAGCCGCGTGTACTTACTACCACTGTACAATGGTGTCTCTGCATCACTCCGCAGGCTATCATACTCCTGCGACTGCGCAAAGGATTCTGCCTCAACATCGTTAATCATTCTCTCCATTCTATCTTCATCTATGACATCCACAGCTCCCTTCTTGTGTGACGGACAATCAGTTACTTCCTCACCATGCCATATCCACCTTGTGTATCGCAGATTTATTCCATCACAAAGTAGGTGATCCTTTATGACATCAACATCCCGTCTACTCTCATTCAAACAATTGACACAAGGACAAAAATACTTCCCATTTCTTGCAGGAGCATTCTTTTTAGCGAATTCAATAAATTCGTCCACCCCTTTCTCATATTCCTCACTAGTTCTTAAAGCATTCATCCAACTATGATCCATTTTGTTACCACCTAAGGCATTACCAATAACATTCACACATTTAGTACAATTCTCAAGGACATATGATGGGATTGCCTAATTAAGTTATCAACCCAATTTAGGATTTTAAAATATGGGCTTAATAACTTTATTGCCCCCTCCTAGCCTCATCTCTCCTATTAAAAGGGTTTCAGTGCTATGTAACTTATTTTTTTAATAAGTATATGTATATAAAATTAATGTATAATAAAATAAATACAATAAGATTAAATTAAAGAATTTTTTTGAGGTTTGGAAGAATTAAAAACAAAACGAGTTTCATATTAATAAAACAATTTTAAGTTAAGTTCTTCCAAAAATAAAATTGTTTTATTGAAAATATTTAGATAAAAATCATTTAATGAATATTGGGGTTATCGTTTTCTTTTTAAGTTTTGGCTTGAATTATTCTTCATAATTCAAGAATTTGGAATTAACAAAACAATTGTGTGTAATTAATACAAGAATTTCTTTAATTTAAATAAATCATATTTTATTTTATTATATATACTAATTAATGGTGCAGGATTTTAATGAGAGGTTTTAACGGTTTCATGAACAACTATGAATTGTATTGGTTTCATGTGGCATACACTAATCAATGATTGGAAGAAACTTTTATGAGCCACTTTCATTATGTTACACTTGAACAAATAAATAAATAAAAGTTCAAAAACTTTGTCTTAAAATTTAATACTCTACTTCTAATCGTTCTTATAAGTCACTTTTAACATGATCACAATAGTGAAAGAAATCTTTAAATCTCATTAACTCTACCTAATTTAAAACCTTTCTAACTACATCCCTATTTAATATAACATTTTATCTTATAAGAACAAAGTTTACTCAATAATTAACCAGAGGCAAATTGAAACAGGGAGTAACTTTTAAACTTTACTCATATTTAGCACAATGGAACGGGTGAGAACTAAGAAGACTTGTTTCTATTATACACAAGTAAATTTATATTTAAACAAGAAAATAAACCATTCCTAAATCAATACAATTTAAACAATATAACCACACCAAACACATCAGGCTAATCTTTGATATCTCAATATAAGCACAATCTCAACCATTTAATTTATTTTTCAAAAACAAAATAAACCATATTCTGTTACAAAAAAAAAAAATTGAAGAAAATAAACCAACCTGAGGGCGCCCCCTAGCTACTATGTTTGAGAGGTTGAGAAGATGTTGGAGCTCCACCCACGCACAACAATGGAGGAGAGAGCAAAACCCACTGTGGAGGAGGTGAGGTTGAAGCAGACACGGTTGCAGCCGTTGAAGAAACAAAGAGGAAGAAGAAGAAGGGAGGAGTCCGAGTTCAACAAGCTAGGCCGATGGTGGAGGAGAGAGCTTAAACAAGGGAGGAGGGAGGAGTTGAAGAAAAGAAAAAAACACAGCAGGGCCGACGGTGTGGGTGGGGAGAGGAGGAAGAAGAGTAAAGTTGGGATGTGAGGTGAGGGTGTGATTTAGATGAGAAGACCGCATGTCAGACAAGTGTCTGACATGCAGGGGACGCCTTTAGGCGTCCCAAATGGTATTTGGGACGCCTAAAGGTGACTTTAGGCGTCCCAAATGCCATTTGGGACGCCTAAACCCAGCTCCTGGCGCTAAAAAAAAATTATGAAATTTATATTTCGCGCCAGGAAGCACTTTAGACGTCCCAAATTCAAATTTGGGATGCCTAAAGGTTCCCCTACACATAAACAATTACGAAAATGCCACCGCCTCCCTTTTTAACCACCCAATTCTCAATTTGGGACGTCTTTAGGGGTGGTTATATCTCAATTCTGTAGTAGTGAGAAGAATTGAGAATGGAGTTCAGTGGCGGTGATGGTTCTTGGCAGTGGAGGAAAGAAGGATCTGGGATGTTGGAAGGAAGCAGCAATGGTGAGAGTGAGGAAGGAACTGGCGGTGTTTGTGGGAGAGTGAGTATCGGAGGTCAGAGGTGATACCGGAGGTGAAGAAACAGCGATGGTGGTGTTGGTGTGAGAGAGTCAGCGGTGGCTGTGCGGTGGAGAAGAGGAGACAAGTGGTGATGATGGCGGTCTCCTCCTCCTCTCCCTCTCCTTCAATGACCTTGCGGCGCTCAACTCTCTATTTGGATCTATTTCTTTTGCTGAAGAAGACGCAACACAGTGACCTAGGCCTTGATTAAAACGCAAGTTTTAACCAGGGACCTATTTAACAACTTGAAAAGTTTTGACGAGGGACTAAGTGCAAATTTTTGAAACATTGGCAGGGCTAAATGTAATTTCTCAAACACCCGGGTACTTAACTGTAATTTATTTGACCCTTTTCCTACACAAATGTGTAATTTTCAGAAATTATGGGGCCCTTTCTATAATTTTTTCCTTGTCCTCAAAATATTAATTTTGACCCTCCAAAATCTCAAATTTTCTTCCCAAACACCTGTAATGAAAAATTAAACACAAAGTAGCATTAAAAGTTCAAGAAATCATTTGTATGAATAATTAACAAATTTTTGACCATTTTGCCCCTAATTGCAATTTATTCAATACGAATGTCCCTAACTCAAATTAGTGCTTAATCATACAATAATATCCAGGAAAATGCATCAAAATCCCAAGTTAATTATTAAAAATCATATATAAAATATGGTTCAATCAATTACAAGTGGATTCTAAGCTTCAGAGCACACAATCATATAGAAAATTATGGTATGAGATGATAACATTAGCAGCTGAAATTTCTAATTCTTACAATGTTGAAAACTACAGTTTTAAAATATGTTCTATTTCTCTTCAGTTGTCACATTTTCTTGATTTACTATTTTTGTATCCTATTTGATGTGATCAAATTATTGTGCAGCGAAAGCATAACCTATTGCCCTAAGCAAGACTTGAAAAATGATAAGGAAAAAAAATTCTGTATTTTTAACATATTCTTGAGTCACATGCCATGACAGATTATATTTATATCATAAATCTTTAGAAATTAATCACAAACTGATTCAAAGAAAAACAATGGAAATAGGACAAAAGGTGAGTAAATCTTACACCATTAATTTTTCAACTAAAAGAGATGGAACAATGTGTTTGACAGTAATTGGTGTCCCATGCCAATGGGCATTTAAAAAATTTATCAAAAGATCCCAGAAGGAAACATACATGACCAGTAGAACTAATTTTTGCATCCTAATTTAGTTCATCAACATTGTAAATGCAAAACGCAAGGATAACACCTACAGGGTCGGGGTGCAAACTAAAATTTGATTGATACAAGATTACCAAAGTATCTTCTACAACATGAACAATGAGTGCAATATACAAGGGGACCAATATAAACAGCAATGCAAAAGCCAAATAATGGAAAAAAACACAAGTTTGGATAGAGACTCCAAGAAGACTATAATAAATAATTTGTTGAAACTCCAAGATGTCACAATCCACTCTAATTCGACTTCACCAGAAAAACAAACTTCTGCTTGTGACTCATTTTACAATGCATGCCTATGCAATTAGTCACAAAATTCAGATCTAACTGCTATTATGCCAATACCTGTGTATTTCTATAACACTAAACTAATTACAATGTCATCCAAAAAAAATATTGTTTTAAAAAAAATACAGAAAATGTAGAACACAATTGGAAGGAAAAAGCATGTTTTATAAAACTTTGCTTGTAAAGAAATGAGTGCGACTGATTCTTTGATCAAAATCTTGGAAGTAAGTAAATATTAAATAGCTTATTTGGTTGGGTTTGATCAAAATCCTCTTCCTATTCAGTTTGAAAAAAGAGATTATAATTCCAAGCTTGGTACCTGATTCCAATCCAAATGAACAAAAACGATAGTTGCCAACGACACCCAAGATTGAGCGATGACGGTGGTGTCTGACAGCATCCAATGGTAGATGACGACAATGGGTTCTGCATTCCATCATCGACATCAGGTACGAGATGGGTTAGGGATTTGGCAAAATTGGGAATTAAATAGATGGTTTAGATTAAAACAAAACAGACGGTGGAGATACATTCGTTAATTATATGACGTGTCAATCTTTCAGAGCTTGGATTATTTAGATGGTCCAGATTTGGACGCTGAGGGACGCTGAGAGAGGTGCTTCTGAGAAGATTCGGACGTGAGGAAAAGGGGGAGAGTTTGAGAGAGAAGGAACACCGAAGGCGTAGAAGAGGAAGAAAGGATGGGATGTCGACAGACAAAGCTAAAGCTTGGTTAAGGTAAGGATCCTAAACCTTATTCCATCGTTATTTTCTTTAGTTAGGGCATGTTCTACAAGAGGGTGAAGTTGAGAATCTGGTTTTTAGAGAGTGCGCGTGTGAAGACCTCGTGACCCATAATTGAATAAACTAAATAGGATGATGGAATATAGGTTATATTGATTGGTTCATGACTTGCATGATTTGTGTAGTTGGGAGTAATTTTTGATTATGTATTTGCAAGTTCCAGAGGAGTCTGTTCAATATTTCTTGTGTGGCCTATAAAAACATTTTAATGCTAAAAATAGATAAAGTGTTGAGTGCTAGCTAGCTGGTGACATTGAAAACTATGAGATTTGAATTTCTGAAGCCGAGAACTAAATTCAAATCTACTGTTAGATATTTCTAAAAGTTGAATCATTGCTATGGGTAGATAACTCATGCTTATAGATGTTAAAATTGTTAGATCTCTCATGTTTTGATAATAACAAAGAATGATATGAAAAAGATTTGATAAACAAATAAGTTTGAACAAAGTAATAACAGGGCAAATCATCACTTGAAGTAAGCATTGGAGTAATGAAGAAAGGCCAAGAGAAAAAGCTGAGAAACTTCATCACTGGCAAAATATATAAAGGATTACTCGAGTAAGTACTCGAGTAATAAGATAGAAACTTGAAGTAATCTGAGTCAACCTTCAAGTAACCTACCAACGTTACTCGAGTAGTTACTCGAGTAACCAGGTAAATCACTTGGAGTTGCTCTCGGCCTGCCAATGTTACTTGAATAGGTACTCGAGTAACCATGTAAAAGACTTCCAGTTACTCTCGGCCTGCCAATGATACTCGAGTCTGTACTCGAGTCCCCTGCTTCAAGAAATATGTTGCTCTCGGCATTTTCAATCCTGCCAATGTTACTCGAGGAGCTACTCGAGTAACCTACTGTGGTAAGCAAAACTTGAAGGTAATACTCGATTAACTTAATATGCTTTTATCTCACTTCACTCGAGTCACTACTCAAGTATGCAGGTATTCAATTACTTCTTATCAAATATTTGAACTGGATTACTCGAGTCAGTAATCGAGTAATATGCATAGTTATTTAAATAGCACTTGAAGTATCTACCCGAGTAAGCTATGCAGAAAATTGATGTTTACTCGAGTAAGTACTTGAGTAACCAGGTAAGCAAACTTGAAGTGCTCTCGACCTTGTAATCCTGCCAACATCACTGGAGTGAAGCATCGAGTAACCTAAAGTTTATTTGAGATATTACTCGAGTTGCTACTCGAGTAACCTATGAAGAAAAGTGTACCATACCCGAGTAAGTATCCGAGTAAACAAGTATTTCTAAGGTTTGTAAAGTTGTTTACTTCATGCACTACTCGAGTTATGTGATGTTCATTTATTAACTTGCTATCATTACTTTCACGATGATACTCGAGTAAGTACTCGAGTAAACTTAATATACTTGAGTAACTACTCGAGTATGCACGTCCAGAACTTCAAAAATCATTTCAAAGTTCATTGATTTGTTTTCTATGTGATTAACCCTTCATTGTATTAGTATTCTTAGCATAACCGCAGATCAACAATGAAGAGATCTTACCAAATTAGGAAAGTCAAATGCAACATTCAAACGCCACCTACCGCCACCTACCGCAAATGGATATTTTTCAAATACTGGAAAAGTCAACAGTGGCTGCACACGCTCTAACGGGCGAGAAGAAAATGTTCCGACGATCACTACCAACACACACACACACATATATATATATATATATATGGGAACATCCAAAAAGAGAAAAACAACAAGAACACACACACGAACATATTATCAAGTTCACTACTCTGTTTTACATATATTTGTAATTCTGTACTTCAGTGATTCTTATTCACTCTGTGAGAGAGATATTTCATTCAAACTCAATATTCGTTATTGAGGTAACTTAAGGTTATGGAACCTTGAGTTGGGATTGGATTACAACTTGTAAGGGGGAGCGAGTGTCCAGGAGAAGAAACTTGCTTGTACTGAGGTGCCAAGAACCCACTGAATCTTGGAAGTTATAGTGAAACTCTCAGAGATATTCTGAGGATTAGACGTAGGTCAAAGTGGTTGTGACCGAACCAGTATAACTCCCGGTGTACACTTCGGTGATATTTCTCCTTACTCTTTACTGTATTATATTAATCGTCAAGTTTTCATATTTGCAACGAAATTTTTAGTATAACCCAATTCACCCCCCTCTTGGGTGAAACGCTTGCTCTAACATTTGGTATCAGAGCCTAGGTCTTCTTGTTAAGGTTTAACAACCTAAGAAGGATCCAATGGCAAGCATGGGTGAAGGAATTCTTCCCGACGGAGCATCCATCACTAGACCACCAGGTTTCAGTGGCGAACACTTTTCTTTCTGGAAAGTAAAGTTCAAAGTATTCGTGATGGCTACCAAATATGGGCTATGGGATGTGATTGAAAGTGGAAACTATCAACCTATAAAGATTGTAGATTCTCAGAGAATTCCCAAGACACCAGCAGAATATGATGAGAATGACAAGAAACTTTTCACTCTCAACAGCAAGGCAATTCTGATGATACAAAGTGCTTTGAGTCAAAGTGAATACTTCAGAATTTGCACACTTCCAACAGCAAAGCAAATGTGGGAAGCTCTGGAAATAGCTCATGAAGGAACTTCGGGAATAAAGGAGAATCGGATCAACACCTTGGTCACTAAATTCAATCTACTTCGAATGAAATCAGGTGAATCAATATCTGAATTTGAACTTAGATATACTCATCTTGTTAATCAACTTGCAGCACTTGGGAAAGTTTATGATCAACATACCCAAGTACGAAAGATTTTGAATATTCTTTCTAAAGAGTGGGAGGCCAAAGTCACTGTGATAGAAGAAGCAAAAGGAGAATCAATGAGATCAGTTGCTTCTCTATTTGGAAGTCTTTCTGAATATGAAAGTAAACTAAAGTTCAAACGGGAACAAGATGACATCGGTGACAAGAAGAAGAGAGGCCTAGCACTAAAAGCAAAAGAAGAAAATCAAGATGAGGATGAGGAGTTTGACGATGATGAAATGGGTCTAATCATAAAACGATTTAGAAAGTTCTACAAGAAAGGTCAAGGATTCAAACACTTTCAAAAAGGAGGAACTAGCAGCAAAGATCATATCATTTGCTACAAATATGGAAAACCAGGACATATCAAATCAGAATGTTCAGAACTGAATCAGAAGAGCAAAGAAAAGAGAAAAGGCAAATTCTTTAACAAAAAGAAGGCCTTTGTATCTGCTATATGGGGTGATAGTTCCTCTGACGAAGAAAGTGATGAAGAAGTAGTAGCCAATATATGTCTCGTTGCTCAAGAAGAAACAGAAGAAGAGGTAAATGATTCTGATCCTACCTATGATGAATTACTTTCTGAATATAATGCTTTACATTCTAAATTCATCAAAGTAGTTAAAGAATTAGTTGTTTTCAAAAAGAAAAACAAAGTTCTTGAAATTGAACTTAAAGAAAGTTCAGAAAAGGATTGTGAAAATTGTTCTTCTTTGAAAAAGAAAAACATTGACCACACAAAAACTCTTGAAAAATTTACACAAGGAAGTGAGATGCTAAATGTTATTTTAAAAGCTCAACGTTTTGTAAATGACCAATCTAGAATTGGATATGATCTAAAATTAGATAGAAGGAAAGGAAGAAAGAAAGCAGGAGGTAAGTCATATTTGAATTATTTCTAGCATTCTGTGCATACATCAAATCCTTTTGCATTTTGTAATTACTGTAATAGAAAAGGTCATTATACCTCTTCATACATTCATAAGAAGAAAGGAACGATAGGAACTTACAAATGGGTACCTAAAGGATCATATGTTTCGAAAATTTCCTATACTAACCCAAAAGGACCCAAAAAGAAGTGGGTACCTAAGAATTAATCGTATTTAATTGCAGACGTGTCTCAAAGCATCCAAAAACAACAAGTGGTACATATACAGTAGATGCTCTAGACATATGACCGGTGATTTCGAAAGTTTTACCAAATTGCAACCTAAAGAAGGTGGAAAGGTAAAATTTGGAGGAAATCAAACTGGAAGGATAGCAGGAATTGGTGAAATCAAAAATGACAAAGGCATACAAGTCAAAGACGTATACTATGTCGAAGGATTGTGCCATAACTTGCTGAGTGTGAGTCAAAGTGCAGACAAAAACAACTGGGTAATATTTGACTCAGAGGAATGTCTAATTATCAACAAGAATGACTTGCTACTTGATAAGAAGAATATCAAGGCTAAGCTCAGAGCAAAAAGGGAAGGTAATTGTTATACTCTAGATATTAGTAGAAATGAATCTGAAAACTATTTTCTGAGTAATGCCGATGAAAGTTGGCTATGGCATAAGAGATTGGCTCATGTCAATATGCATCAATTAGGCAAACTACTCAAGAAAGATTTACTTCTTGGATTACCCAAAGTAAATTTCAAAAATGACTTGATTTGTGACGCATGTCAAAAGGGTAAACAAACTAAATCATCTTTCAAATTAAAAAATGAGATTTTAACAAATAGACCACTACAATTATTACATATGGATTTAGTTGGCCCAGCAAGAGTAAAGAGTCTTGGTGGCAAACTTATATTCATTGGTCATTGTTGATGATTTCTCCAGATTTACATGGGTTATTTTTCTATCATCAAAGGATGAAACCTTTGAAGAATTTATTGTTTTTGCCAAGAAAGTGCAAAATGAGAAAGGTATGTCCATTGCAGGTATTAGGACCGATCATGGTGGAGAATTTGAAAATCAAGCCTTTAAAGAATATTGTGATACTAATGGCATTGATCACAATTTCTCTGCTCCAAGGACACCTCAACAAAATGGAGTTGTGGAACGTAAGAATAGGGTGCTCACTGAAATGGCTAGAGCAATGTTAAATGAAAAGAACGTGTCTTAAGTTTTCTGGGCTGATGCTATGAGTACAGCATGCTATATTTCAAATAGAGCCTATATTAGAACAAAACTTGGAAAGACACCATACGAGCTGTACAAAGGAAGAAAGCCAAACATTGCTCATCTACACATCTTCGGTTGTAAGTGTTTCATTCATAATAATGGTAAAGATAACTTAGGAAAATTTGATTCTAAAACTGATGAAGGAATTTTTCTAGGATATTCTAACCGAAGTAAAGCATATAGAGTTTTCAATAAAAGAACATGTGTTGTTGAAGAATCAATTCATATTGTATTTGATGAATTTGAATTCTCTGACAAAACCATTGATGAAGAATAGGAAGTTGTTTTAAATCAAGAAAATGGTCAATCTATGTCTAAATCTCTTATTCCAGAAGTTGATGAAACCAAGGAAGAAGAGCAATCACTAGGACAACCTAGAGCCTGGAAATTCAATAAAAGTCATCCCTTAGATCAAGTCATAGGAGATGTGAATGAAGGGATCAAAACTAGAAATAGAATTTTTAGTAAGTTTTTCTGTATTCATTTTTGAGATTGAACCTTCTAACATTGATGAAGCCCTATCAGACAATGATTGGGTTATAGCAATGCAAGAAGAACTAAATCAATTTGAAAGAAATCAAGTTTGGGATTTGGTACCTCGACCCAAGGATCATCCGATCATTGGCACTAAATGGGTATTCAAGAACAAACTCGATGAATCCGCAATTATTGTCAGAAACAAGGCAATATTGGTTGCCAAAGGCTATAATCAGGAAGAAGGGATTGATTATGAGGAAACGTATGCTCCAGTAGCTAGATTAGAAGCTATACGTGTACTCTTAGCCTTTGTATGCATCAAAGGATTCAAACTCTATCAAATGGATGTAAAGAGTGCATTTCTTAATGGCTACATTATGGAAGAAGTATATGTAGAGCAACCTCTAGGTTTTGAAGATGTAACTAAACCTGACCATGTCTTCAAACTCAAAAAGGCTTTATATGGTTTAAAACAAGCTCCTATAGCATGGTACGAAAGGCTCAGTAAATTTCTTATTGATCAAGGTTTTGTACGAGGAAAAGTTGATACAACACTTTTTATCAAAACAAAAACATGATGATATTTTAATTGTTCAAATATATGTTGATGATATTATTTTCGGTGCTACTAATGAATCTCTGTGTAAGGAATTTTCTGAGATAATGCAGGGAGAGTTTGAGATGTCAATTATGGGAGAATTGAATTTCTTTCTCAGTTTGCAAATCAAACAAAGAAAGAATGGAATCTTCATCTCTCAAACAAAGTACTTGAAAGAGCTATTGAAGAAGTATGGAATGGATGAAGTAAATGGAACAGACACACCTATGAGCTCAACTACGTTGCTTGATGCTGATGTCAAAGGGAAAGACTACAACATCACAAAATATAGAAGAATGATTGGATCATTACTCTATCTCACGGCAAGAAGACTGGACATCCAATTCAGTGTTGGTATATGTGCAAGATATCAATCAGCACTAAAGGAATCACATGCCGAAACTGTCAAACGAATCTTTAGATACCTTGTTGACACACCAGAATTAGGTCTGTGGTATCCCAAAGGAAGAAGTGAATATCTTATTGCATATTCAGATTCAGATCATGGAGGATACAAGACAGACAGAAAGAGCACCAGTGGACAAGGATAATTTCTTGGAGGATCTCTTGTATCATGGTTCAACAAGAAACAAAATACTGTGTCTCTTTCATCAACGGAAGCCGAATATGTTGCAGTCTCAAGTTGTTGTGCACAAGTGATATGGTTAAAACAACAACTACAAGATCTTGGTATTTATCTCAAAGAAATACCAATCTATTGTGACAATACCAGTACGATAAGCTTAGCAAAGAATCCAGTTCAACATTCTAGAACCAAGCATATCGATGTCAGACATCACTTCATCAGAGATCATGTTCAAAAGAAAGATGTGAAAGTGATATTCATTCCTACTCATTTTCAACTAGCTGATATCTTCACCAAACCCCTTGCAAAAGATCAATTTCTATACATTAGAAGAGAAATGGGAATGGTAAATCCCAATGAATTGTAAGTTATTTCAGTTTCTCATAATGTTAGATAAAGATATTTGATAATGTTTTGATGATTACTAATTTAAGCATCGGAGTATGTACAAACTTGTTTTGCAGGAAGATTGAAATTCTGTTTTGAGAAATAAAAACAGAGGTTATCAAAGGACACCATTACTGGAGTGCCAACTTCAAGTAATGTCTAACAGTGCAGCATTACCCGAGGAACAACTTGAAGTAAAAGAGCACATTACTCGAATAAGTACTCGAGTAATGGTCTTCCAAAACTGGCAGTAAGTCTCAAGTCACCTGAAATTTAAATCAAACGGTTCACTTGGTGAGAAATGAACAATCAAAAGTAGAAAAGACAAGTTACCCGAGGAAACTTGAAGATTACTCGAGTAAGGCCTCGAGTAACTGCAGGTCTAGATCACAAACTCCATGAGAATCAAGTCAAATCTATTCTTAAAATGATCGAGGGAACATACATGGATAATTACAATATTATTCATGCCAGGTATGCAATTTAAATGAATTAGTTTAGAAATTTTCTATATGATCACTCGAGTAGGGACTCGAGTAAACATGATATTTACTCGAGTAAGGGCTCGAGTAACATCGGGTTCTAGGTCTTTATCTGTCGCAAACTCGGTCATTTCCACAAAATCTCCTCGAGTAAATCACCCAGTCCTCTCACAAAAAGTTTTCACAATCTCTTCCTTACTTGATTTCCGTCAAAACCCATCAAATCTCAGCTCCAAAAACTTCCTATTTTGTTCAGATTCATCTTGCCCTAACGTGCGACTTATCCTTATGTTTTTCTGAGATTTCAAGCTTTCTTTGATTCAAAATGGTTAGAACCAAAAATCTTACTCCTACAGATTCATCTGGATCCCTATAACTCTCTGACCCTCTTTCTTTTCCTCCCAGAAAGAGACAAAAACTCACACCTAGATCAAAAGCCAAAATCCAACTTAAACCTCAACCGAAACCAAAGGAGAAATGTGTTGTGATTAAAGAGCCAGTGGTCACAAGGGCTCAATCAAAGAAGAGTACCTCTACTGGGAGAGGCAAAAGTGCCAAGTCTTATTCTCCTCCACTTTCTGATTCTTCCACTCCATCTTTCACACCAAAACCCTCCAAAAAGCCTAAATATGATGTGAATGTGGCTAAAGCAATGGCTGGCATTCTTGACCAACTTGAGAAGGGGCAATCATCCAAGAAGTCAGAATTGCCAGAAGAGGAGATCACTAAACCTCCAAAGGGGTTCAATGTCAACAAGATGGAAGATTCTCAGAAGTACCTCACACAATTTTCAAGAAGAAAAGTCTGTAAGACTCACTGTGTGGATCTCAAAGTACTTCAGGAGGTATTGAAGTATGATCTAAGTCCCTTTCTTGAACCTTTTATGCCTTGGCTATCAATTAGGCTTCCTTTTTGCATAAAAGTAGTTACTCACTTTTATTGCAATCATGAGATCCTAGATGAACCCAATAGAACTTCTACAGAGGAAGAGATGACTACTACTGTTAGAGGCCAGAAAATACTTATCTCACCTTCTAGGATCAATGTTTGGTTAGGAATAGAGAACCCTCCAGATGACATCTACTCCAAACTTGAACCAAACCAAATTTTCTCTGTCCTTAGACCTGGTGAGCTTGTGGGTCCTCTTAACTTCAATCCTAGTGACATGTGCGATCATCACAGGGTTCTATGGTATATATACTCTAGATCCCTTGTGAACAAGGCCAATAACTATACTCATTTTTCTGATCAGGACTATAGGTGGTTTGCTTCTTTACTCCTGAAGGAACAAAAGGATTTGGGGGAATACATATTTTTTGAAATGAAGAGGTACAGAATAGATGGAAAAGCCACTACTCCTATGTTATATCCTCAGATTATTTCACTCGTCTTGAAGAAAAATAAGATATGGTACTTGGAGAGTAAAGAGCACATTGAAAGAGTTACTCCAGTTGGAAGAAATCAAATTGGGAAGCTCAATATTGAAATTCCTCTCAAGGGTCCTCTGGAGTCTGGTTCTAAGAAGAAGAAGAAGACAGAGACTGAGACGAGTAAAATGGATGACACTCAATCTTCTGCTCCAGCTGCTACTACCTTTTCACCCTCTTTCCTCAATGCCACACTTCAACACTTCATGGAAAATATGCTAAAGGGATTTCATGTAGACATTGCCAACACCAATGCTGAGTTGATAACTCACATGAATAACAAGATGGCTGAGTTGGTTGAGAGGATGGACAAGAGGCACGAGGAATTGTTAGCTAAGCAGCGTGCCCAGGGTGAGACTTTGAAGTTGATCCTAGCAAGATTGGACTCTATGAGTCTTGGACCTTCTGCTGGTCCATCATCTACACCTGAGGCTTTCTCACCGCCAGAGAATATACCACCTCCAGAGAACATCCCATCTGAGCTTCATCATACTGAGGTTGAGCCAACTATCCCTGAACCTCCAGTCTCTAGTCCACTTGAACCAAGACCCAGAGATATCCTATGCTCAGTGGACAATCCTGAAACCAATGAGACTATTTATATTATCATTGAGGATTCACCGCCCAGAGCTCAGCCTGAACCCACTCCTATACCTATTCCTTCTCCTACTCATACAGAGGAGATCTCTCCCTCATCCTCTGATCATCATTATGCAGATGCCACAGAAAAGGTTGAGACCACCACTATGATTGTCTATCAGCCCCCTCCAATTCCTCTAAGAGATGATATTCATATCCCTCCACTCAATCTTCCTGAACCAGAATCTTCCAGTTCCTCTTCTTTTGATTCTTCTGGTTCAGATGGTCCTTTGGTTCTTCCTGTGAAGCCTATTTCTATGGTCAAGCCTTCTAGTCCTCTACTTGATTGATGAAGACAAAAAGGGGGAGAAGAGCTTGAGTGATTTTGTGGAGTTTCTGAGTTTCTTTAAGTTTTCTTTCATTTTGGTATATGGGTGTACATGGGATTTAGGGAGCTTTTCATAGAGCATTTTCATATTTGTAATGTAATTTTAAGTTCAATGCAAGCTTCTTTAAGTTATAATTTCATTTTAAGTCCATTTAAGTTTTTAAGTTATAATATATTGTGGGACTAATGAGTTTATTATGTATGCAAGGAGAATATATTTTCAACATTTTCCAAAACACTTTGAATTGACTTTAAAAAGTTATTTCAAAAAGGTTTTCAAAATTACCATTGAATTCAAGAAGTGTTTATTTGAGAACTTAATTTCAAAAACTTTATTCAAAATCAACAAGTTTTGTCATCATCAAAAAGGGGGAGAATGTTAGATCTCTCATGTTTTGATGATAACAAAGAATGGTATGAAAAAGATTTGATAAACAAATAAGTTTGAACAAAGTAATAACAGGGAAAATCATCGTTTGAAGTAAGCACTGGAGTAATGAAGAAAGGCCAAGAGAAAAAGCTAAGAAACTTCATCACTGGCAAAATATCTAAAGGATTACTCGAGTAAGTACTCGAGTAATAAGACAGAAACTTGAAGTAACCTGAGTCAACCTTCAAGTAACCTGCCAACGTTACTCGAGTAGCTACTCGAGTAACCAGTTAAATCACTTGGAGTTGCTCTCGGCCTACCAATGTTACTCGAATAGGTACTCGAGTAACCATGTAAAAGACTTCCAGTTACTCTCGGCCTGCCAATGATACTCGAGTCTGTACTCGAGTCCCCTGCTTCAAGAAATATGTTGCTCTCGGCATTTTCAATCCTGCCAATGTTACTCGAGGAGCTACTCGAGTAACCTACTGTGGTAAGCAAAACTTGAAGGTAATACTCGATTAACTTGATATGCTTTTATCTCACTTCACTCGAGTCACTACTCAAGTATGCAGGTATTCAATTACTTCTTATCAAATATTTGAACTGGATTACTCGAGTCAGTAATCGAGTAATATGCATAGTTATTTAAATAGCACTTGAAGTATCTACCCGAGTAAGCTGTGTAGAAAATTGATGTTTACTCGAGTAAGTACTTGAGTAACCAGGTAAGCAAACTTGAAGTGCTCTCGACCTTGTAATCTTGCCAACATCACTGGAGTGAAGCATCGAGTAACCTAAAGTTTATTTGAGATATTACTCGAGTTGCTACTCGAGTAACCTATAAAGAAAAGTATACCATACCCGAGTAAGTATCTGAGTAAACAAGTATTTCCAAGGTTTGTAAAGTTGTTTACTTCATGCACTACTCGAGTTATGTGATGTTCATTATTAACTTGCTATCATTACTTTCACGATGATACTCGAGTAAGTACTTGAGTAAACTTAATGAATACTCAAGTAACTACTCGAGTATGCACGTCCAGAACTTCAAAAATCATTTCAAAGTTCATTGATTTGTTTTCTATGTGATTAACCCTTCATTGTATTAGTATTCTTAGCATAACCGCAGATCAACAATGAAGAGATCTTACCAAATTAGGAAAGTCAAATGCAACATTCAAACGCCACCTACCGCAAATGGATATTTTTTAAATACTGGAAAAGTCAACAGTGGCTGCACACACTCTAACGGGCGAGAAGAAAATGTTCCAACGATCACTACCAACACACACACACACACACACACACACACACACACACACACACACACATATATATATATATGGGAACATCCAAAAAGAGAAAAACAACAAGAACACACACACGAACATATTATCAAGTTCACTACTCTGTTTTACACATATTTGTAATTCTGTACTTCAGTGATTCTTATTCACTCTGTGAGAGAGATATTTCATTCAAACTCAATATTCGTTGTTGAGGTAACTTAAGGTTATGGAACCTTGAGTTGGGATTGGATTACAACTTGTAAGGGGGAGCGAGTGTCCAGGCGAAGGAACTTGCTTGTACTGAGGTGCCAAGAACCTACTGAATCTTGGAAGTTATAGTGAAACTCTCAGAGATATTCTGAGGATTGGACGTAGGTCAAAGTGGTTGTGACCGAACCAGTATAACTCCCGGTGTACACTTCGGTGATATTTCTCCTTACTCTTTACTGCATTATATTAATCGTCAAGTTTTCATATTTACAACGAAATTTTTAATATCACCCAATTCACCCCCCTCTTGGGTGGAACGCTTGCTCTAACAAAAATAAAGATCAACAATAATGTTCTTGAAGTTGGAGAAAGATTTCAGATTTCTGCAATGGGGCTCTGTGAATTTAAGATAGACATCATGTAAAATATGAAGACGGAATATATGTTGGAAGCTTCAAGAGTTTGAATTTTGAGGCTAAAAATGGATAAGGAAGTCACTATTTGATGCTTCCAAATGTTGAATAACTATCTTAGATTAATAATCCGTGCATAAAGGCTCTAAGATGGTGATTAAAACAACTTTATTTAAGCTGAAATTTGCAGACTTAAAAGGGGAAGCCATGTGAGAGAATAAGAAGAGGCAGGACATACTTAGATTGTTATAAATGAGTTACATATGGATATACATAGTATGAATGTGATTAAAGTTTCAATTGATTGAATGATATGAAAAAATTTTAGAATAACACTTAAAGTGCCCAACGAATGATAAAGTGTGTGGTGCTTGAATGAGATGTTGGTAGAGTAATATAAATGATATACTGTTGTTGAGAACTTTAAAGGTCAAAGTGGTTGAAGCTTATTAAAAGCTAATTAAAGTTTTTGTTTCGGAAACCCTTAGTGTCAAGAAGAATAGTTTAAGTTATTGGATTGTGGTTCAAGTCTTAAGATGATAATAGAATAATAGTTACTGGATTATATAAAGCTGGAAAACTATTTCAGAATAAAGGAGGATGGTATAACCTTGTAAAGTTTGAGTAGTGGAGGCTGAAAACTGATTTAGATCTTACTATTTAATGTCCCTAAATGCTGCATAAATGTTTTAGATGTGTAACCCATGTCTAGAGACCATAAAATTAAGGTTTAAACCTTGTTCTTGAAGTTGAAGTTTTCAGTTGTTGGTATGGGATGTTGCTCGAAATTTAGCAGCCAAGGGCTTAGAAACTTTTACTATTTTGATGACCATTATTTACCCAAAATATAGAGAATTGAAATAAAGTATATAGATGGCAATTAGAAGACATAATACGATGGTTACAACAACACTATAAGAGCTGGAAATTTTCAGAATCAAGAGAGGTGTTACCCAAATGATAAGCTTGAAGCTGAATATAGTATTATTTGTTTTGAGGTGCGATTTAAAATATGGAAAATATGGGTCAAGCTTGCTGCTCGATACTTTTAATATGGAATTAAGGTTTTTATAGATGATAAACATATATGTTAGGTACTTAAAATTCCTATTGTATACGGAAACCATGGAAAATTAGTAATAATAGGAACCATTTCTTTATTTACTATTCATCCAATAAGCTTAAAGAAGATAAGAACTGTTTAAGCAGATTTCATAGAATAATGGCATAAGAATAAGTTAAAAATATGGAATTAGAGTTGGAATTTGATAAAGATTACTTTTCCATTGAGGTATATGTATACATATCTTTTTATCCAAGTGTTACGTGTGTGAATGGTCTATTAAATAGTGCAAGTGTACATTGTCATAATCAAGTAATATAAAAGTAAGTAGAGTATCGTTCCCACAAGGATTGAGCACTAAGTACCAAAATAGGTAATTTTAATTCTATTTAGTCGATCGATTAGTTGGTGATTGAGAGTA
The DNA here is from genome assembly GCA_963210345.1 of Inga oerstediana. Taxonomy (NCBI): domain Eukaryota; kingdom Viridiplantae; phylum Streptophyta; class Magnoliopsida; order Fabales; family Fabaceae; genus Inga; species Inga oerstediana. The sequence goes on along the minus strand of OY723400.1, from coordinate 69,074,744 downwards.
CAAAATAAAAGAAAAACAATTAAATATGAGTGTAGATTATAAGAAAGCAAATATGAGAAAAAGTCCTAGGGATTATATTTCACTTCACAAATTCCGGATTGAATCACTTATCTATTCTAGCCCAATTTATTCCACATGATTGATAGTCTAGTTTCCCTAATTTAATTACTAGCCTCTTCCAAGGTCAAGCAATTCTATAATTAATTGCTAATTCAATATATTCCTATATGAATTTAAGCAATTAATTATGCATTAAGATTTATGGAACTCAGTAAGACTACACAACTCATATGAATATATTCCTATTTCATATGCAAGTTATGGTTTTAATTATAGGATCTACACACATGCATCTCCTTCCGGTCTCAACATGTATATTGAAATCATTCAAAAGATGGCCAGTCAATCAAAATCATTAAGAATAATAATTAAAACTCAATCATGAAGGAGAAATTCAAACTAGATTTAATAAGTTAAGATTCAATCCGTCATTAGTAAGCTACGTCATCACCATAGGAAAATGGAAATTTAGCACATGATAAAATTAAAAACAAAAATAAAATAAATTGACATTATATAAAACTAAAATGAAATCCTCATAAATACTGCATAAAACTTGAATATTAAATTCTCAAACATAAATATATAACCAAAAGATGCATGAAAAATGTAAAAATCTAGCAGTCCTTTTAGGAGGTAAAACCTTCCATGTAGGTGGCATACAAAAAGTAATACAATCCTAAGCCTTCCAAGATGGAGGCATGCAAAAAGTAGTATAATGCATAAAATTAATTCTAAGATGATGGAGTAAGTGGAGAAGAGATGAGAGTAATGAAATGGTGTGTAAGTAGAGAAGAGAGAAGAGTAATGGAAATGAAATGGTATGTGTGGAGAAGAGATGAGAGTAATGGATATGAATTGGTGTCTGTGAAATGTGAAGGAGAGGGTGGCTACATATAGGGAAGAATGGAGTAGGGTAGATGAAGTGGTAGATCAAATGTGATAGGTGAAGTAGTAGATAGAATGTGGTAGATGAAGTAGTTGGTGAAAAGGAAGATGAAGTGGTAGATGAAATGTGGTAGATGTAATACCCTGACTTTTGAGACTTGAGCTTAGAGAATAAGCCTGAGATTAGTGGATTGCTAAGCCCCGGTTTAGCAAGATCCCAAATAGTGATTAAGGGTTAATGACTCCAAAAGTGGATGAGGTTAGTGATAAATAACCCTTTTGGAGAATATGATGTGATTTGGCACTCGAATGTGATTTGTGTGTGTTGTGAGCAGCGCCGAAACCCTGTATTTGAATTTAATTGTGGATTAAAATCCAAATTGACTTAGAATAAAGGGAAGAATTGAATGGGGTATTGTGTTGGAAATGGTGTCATAGTGTGTTTTGATGTCATTGAAATTGGTTTGGAACTTTGGAATGGAAAAGTTGCAATGTTAGGTTTTGAAATGTGAATTGTGTTGACATGTTGAGATTGTTGTGAAAACATGTCAATGTGATGTTAATTTGATTGATTTGGTGTTTCCAATGGATTCCTTGTGAAAATTTATGTGGGAATGATGTTTGGTATGAAAATGGGACCATTGGAAGCAAAGATGCAAAATCTGAAATTCTGTTCAGTGAAACTCTATTCTGGGCAGTCAGTTTGTGTGGACATTTTGAATGACCAAATGGTGTCTAAAATTCTAAAACGTTCCAATCTTAAAGTTCACATCCCAAGTTTAAAATGGACATATAATTTGTGCCATTTCGTTTTGTGAGCTAGGAGATATGATTGTCCAAAGTTTGGGATGGAAACTAAACTCTGTTTTGGGGCAGTGATGAGTTTTATGTATTCTAGAATTTTGTGGTAATTTTGGGTAATGACCCATATTTTTCCTATAAAGAGGACTTAAATACCTTTTATTTGGTTCGGAATCAGCTCATTTCGATTTTTCTAGAATTAGTTATGATTTTTCAAAGTTTGGGCAGAAATTTGCCAGAAAATCCGAAAATGGGAATTATGACATCATCGAAATAAAAGATGACATCAGCATGGAATTAAATATTTTCTCATCATCTTCAGCTCATTTATGATGTGCTGAACCAGCTGAAACTAGTGAGAGAAAGTTGAGAGCTCTTAGAGAGAAAAAGAGGAGAAATCTCACAAGGTAAGCCGATTTCTCTGACGATCTAGCTCTTAATGCGTATAACCTTGCTCCTAAGCTTCTCTTTTATGTTCTTTAAGGTGTTGGAAGCTCAATTTTCATGGTTAAGAAGAGTTAGGGTTTCAGCCACTCTTGAGAAAAGCTAGTGGGAGCTTGAGGTAACTTCCAAACTCTTGTGTATTGACTATTCTGGTTGCTGTGGACAATTTAATCGTTGAAATTTTGCCGGATTGTCATTGGTTTCAAAAATGGAAAATGGGTGTGTGGGGCTGTTATGCTACCCAAATTGGTACTAAATGGTAGTTGTAACCTAATGGAATAGTCAATAAAGTGGTTAGGAGTAGAAAGGAACGCGTTTACGGAGCCGAAACCGAAAAACCCCAATTTTTCCCGGAATACTTGAGAATTTTGTCCAGCTCTAGAAATGGGTCTTAGAGTTGGATTTTCAATGATTTGATGATTCCATTAAGTTTAGGAGCGAAAATTAGGTGGCGTTACAGTTGGGCACTTTTTCGGAAAAGGCCGAAAAAGCATAATTACGAAAACGCCCCTGAAACCCTTAAAGTAAGGCTGCCAAGGGTAATTTTGTAATTGACAATGAATTTGATAATTTCAAGTTCAGAAATGGATTCTTTGGGCGGAAATATATTAGAATAGCCAATGTCAAAATTTCAGGAAAAGTACAGCCGGACTGGGTACGGTGGGGCCGGGCTGGGTTCCCAGGGGCATTTTAGTAAATTTTCAATATAGCCTCATATAACCCCCAGAAACACTATGGAAGTTTCTAAATAGTACATTTGACATTGTAGGATCGAATATGAAGTCTCAGCTGTTTGCATGTAGATTAAGGCACACGTTTCAAGGCATAAAAGGGTTAAGGTAGGAAACTTATCTCTCCTGCATGCTTTGATAACTGTATTAATGTGTTGATGCATGTTATTGCTTTGCTTGATTATGTGGAACATGTATGAATAATTTGAAGCTATGTTTCAATATATGTTATGGCCATATGTGTATCATTCGAAGCATTGAGCTTATAGATTTGTCATTGTATGTGTGCATGAGTTATGTGATGCAAGCATGTCATGCATTAAACACTTATCTTGCCTGTATATTGATAATGTTTCCCTACTGAGATTCTCTCAAATCTCACCCTCCCCTACCAATAATTTAGATAGGGCAAGTGGCTCGTGGAGGGAGCGGCTAGGACTCCTTCGAGATGAGAGTTGGTAGTTGGTTATCAATGAGTTGTGAAGACTGTATATGATTCGGTTGAATATATGGTTATGAATTTGAGATGAGATTGTGTAATCCCCATTTGAAGAATTGTAATGGGCAATTGTGCCCTATGTATCTTTAGCGAAGGTATGTACCTGGGATTGCCGGGATGATTATGTTGTGCACTCTGATATTTATATGAATGTGATTTATCTTCGCATAGTAATTGTATTTGAAATGTGGATATGAGACCAAGTTTATAAATGATTTCGAAAGGTATTTGTTAAAACCCCGTCATGTGATGGATTAGTAAATGTTATTTGATTATTATTGGTTTCTATTTCATTTTAATTGTGTATTTTGGATATAATTATGGAGGGGGTTACAGTAGATGAAGTAGTAGGTGAAAAGAAAGATGAAGAGGTAGATGAAATGGTTGGTGGAATGGTAGATAATTCCCGCTTTCAATTTCCAAGAAAAATTCGAAACCCTTGGAGATAGAACTGGATTTTGGTCCCAACATCAAAGTTGTAGAGCTCGTTATTAGCTTTTTATCCATATACAGAATGTCCCAATCCGACATCTAGAGCTCCAGATATTGCCTGAAAACTGAAAGAGGGTCTAATTTAGTATTTTCCAAGAAATTCTATTTTATGCCAAAATCATTATTTATTTATTAATTACACCCAAATTTATTAAATTGAGCTCAAATATCATCCATAAAATCATCATAGAAGAGAAAATAAATATGCAAATATTTTACTTATCACCAAGATAACCAACCACTTTCATAAAGGGTAGAGTCTGTTTAGAGCTAAGATTTGGGAAGAGTTTATATAAGTTCTGAATAGTTAGTGTTAACTTGCCCTTACATAAATGTTAGGTTTTGATAATTGTCCAAACCAACAAAGGAATAATCAAGGAGAGAAGCAGGTAGAAGGGTAATTTGGAAGAGAGTACAAGAGGTAGTAACTCTTTTGCTCTCGTGTTATTGTGCATTTGTTGCCTATTGTTTGTTTGTGCCATTTTGATGTAGTTAAGCGTGAGAACTTCTAAATTTTCCTTGCATAGATATATGCCATAGCCATGTGCATCAGATAGATCGCTAAAGCAATTATCTGCCTAGTATGTGCAGTAGTTATTTATTCATTTTATCCATTTGTGAAATGAATGTGCACCAGTTATTTATACAGTTTATATATCTGCAAGAGATTGTGCACGAATTAGTTATTCAGTTTAGTTATCAGTAAGATAGATTTGCATGAGTTAGCTTTTCAGCTTAATTACTTGCAAGGTCTTGTTCTCTATGACTTGTTTTTACATGCATACTTATTAACCTTGTATGATTTAGATGATGAAAAGTATTTGCTACTGAAATTCCCCGGAATCTCTTCCCTTTCTTCCATGATAAGAGTAAAGGAAAGTATCGGTAAGGGCATGGGCGTAGTGGTTAGTGAAGACTGAAGTGGATGGAGTTGGAGAATATGCTAATTTGTTGTATATATAAGCTATGCTTTAAATTTAGTTATATTTATTATGATATTAAAGTTAAATGTGCATGTATTATATATTTTGACATGTAAATACCCTCTTTAAGGAGGAGAGTCAAGGATCTGATAGCCTAAAGATAAGTGCCATATGCGATGATGGCAAGAATATGTTTATATATAGTTGGTAGTAGTTGTGGTTGAGAATACATGATTAATTAGTATATTTAATTTCATTTAGAAACCAGGGCAATTGTATAAGTGAATGCCCTGAGATGTTTACATGCCAAAGCTATAGGTTTAAGCTTTTTGTTTTTCCAAGGGTATTGGGTCATATATGGTTCTTAGATGACTAAACAACTCTGATAAGTGACCTTAGAGGAAGGTGTTACATTTTTGGTATTAGAGCAGAGATTTTAACAATAGGCTGCTAGAATGCTCTGCTGGCGTGAAAGAGTAGTTTAGTCATAGCTCTAGTTGTTTATGGTTTGATATGTAATTGTTTGGCTCTTGTTGGTTAATCTTTGCTGGAGATGCTCATGGAAAGAGTATAGGTATACGAGTCTTCCAATTAACTAAAGTTATGAATTTGAGCGATTAGTGATCTAGGCAAGTCATATCACCATTACCAATGACAGTAGTGGTAGTGATAGCTTGTGAGGAAGGACATCTAGAGAAGAGATGTGATTATTTAGAGAAGAAAAGATCTGAAAGGATCCTAGGCATGCATGATTCAATTTATTTTCAAAGACTAAGGAAGAGGGTTTTGAAAAGGTTTTATAAGAGGATCCTAGCTAAGTCCCTTTCTTTAAAAGTAATAATGAGATGCATGGGTTAAAGCTAGAAAAGGACGTTGAGGTTAAGTTTGAGATCAAATTGAAGTTAATTTGTGTTTAAGTTTGCACTATGGTTTTTGTTACATGATTATGGTTATAAAGGATATTTGCTAGCAATTGATGATGAGATAACTAAATTATAATTTTTCCCTACTCTTGTTCGAAACAACCACTGCTTCCTTAAACAAGAGCTACGTTTGGTTGAGTGTTAAATATACCAATGGGATGTTAGTAGAGTTAGACGTGGTGCTATGAGCTTAGTATAAGTTTGGAAGAAATTCTCGTTGTTATATAGTCTAACTGTATAATGATTTTAGAGGATTGAATCTAGTGACATTAAAATTAATGTTTGGACCTTGTGATTGATGCTGAATTTTCATTGATGCTATGAGGATATTATTTGAATGGTTTGAAGAATAAAATGTTGGCATTTTTACATAATACACCTTGTCTATTAGGCCTTGAGAAGATAACAGGAATAAGTTGGATTTTGTTTAATCTAAGGTTAGAAATGGGTTCTACCTACAAAATTATGAGGGAAAAACATGTGGAATTGGATTTTTATATAAGTTTTTTTTTTTTTGAGAGCCTGAAAGTATTAAAGTCAAAGTGCTGTTCAAGGAATAGTTGAGAAAGAAAAAAACTTTATAAAAGGCTTCTAAAGTAGGAGATAATTGTTGTAAACTGAAAAGTTTAGTATGATGTGGTTATTGAGGTTTTTTTGGCAATAATTGAAAGAAAATCTTGCTGTTTCATGGTGTTAAAGCATCAGTTTTACTTTTATGATGACAAAAAGAGAAATTAGAAGTTATTGAAGTTGGGAATTGGAGTAAAGTTGTCGTTTGTTACTCTTAAAGGTCTAATAACTATAGTAGATGCATCAATCGTAGTTAAGGGTTGTAAATGATGTTTGTGTTGCTAACAATATGAATATATGTATATATGTGGCTGTAACAGGATGTCAAAAGTTGGGACTTACAGGAACCTTGCTGAATTATATTTCTAGATGTTAAATCATTATTCGAACTGTATGGGTTATGCTTGGAAATAACCAAATGATAACTTACTATATTTTTATAAATTAAAGTTAGAAAGTTTTTAGGAGTATAAGGGTTGTTGTACGACTTTTGAAAAGAATGACATCCGTGAGCACCAAACTTGAGTCTAGATAGAAGTAGAGCAATTGATCAAATCTACCCCTAGAAATTGGAAAGCATTTAGTTCATGACCAAGGGTTTAAATTAAATCCTAGATTATGCCAATTGGATGTTTATCTGAGAAGCTATGATTTTTAAAAGTTTCAGCAGAAAATCTGGAAATTACATTGGGAATAATGAACAGTAATATTCCCAAGAATTTCCTGGACAATGAGTAGGTTAATTAGTTGAACTACATTCCTTCCTGTAGAGGATTGCAAGAGCTTTAAATAGATATTTGAACCAGTTTATTTAGATGTTCCTGGATTTGGCTATGAGACTTTTAAAGTTGACTAAAATTTCAAAGGGTTAGTTCAGGAGCATAAAGGTAGATATTTTAATTCTAATAATACTATTATAGATACTCTTATGAGATAAGCTGAGTTATAGGTATAAGTATAAGTTAGATGCCTGACTGTAGTGTTTACTCAATAAAAATGTTGAATGATATATATATGGTTGAGTATTGTTCGAATCTTTATGATGACAAACGTAAAACTATATGATGTGAAATGGTCAAAGATATGAAAGGTTAGAAATTATAAGAGTTAGGCAATCTTTGTAAATTCCTTGAGGATGAAAACAAAGAGAAGTATATAGATATAAAAAATGATGGTTATATTGAGAATGGTATAGTGGAATGAACATGTTCCCTAATGATATTTAGATGCTCAATAGATTTTGGGGCTAGTCAATATACCTATGATTTCTATGAAGTACGATACTAGAATACTCAGGCCAAAAACGAAACTGAATGATTAGCTTCCTATAGATGGTTTAATGATGACAGGTTAGCATAAGGGATAAGATAAGTATTAGGTGTTTCCTAAAAACCTATAAGTTGATATCTGCTGTACTTGTCATAGCAAATGATCTTGGCCACGGAGTATTTTCCAAGAAAGTTGGGAATTGGCCCTCCCATAGAACAAAGTTGCAGATACTACAAAGCAAGTAGAGTTGACATTTCTTAATAAAAGCAAGTTGTCCTCTAAGAGTCGCCAATACCAGAATAATGGAGCTGATGTTACTCAAATAAGGGTAACATGTCCTCCGACAGAAAGACGAAAGTGGTGGAGTTGACATTGCTCTAATAAGGGCAACATGTCCTCCCAAATAAAGAAAAACAGTTGAGGCAAGACAAGCAGAGTTGACCGTACTCCAACATAAGTAGATAACTGCTAGACGCGAAAACAGGGAAAGAGAACTGTGCGATTTAAATGATAAATAGAATACTCTGTAAAAGAGGGATAGTAAGTATCTCACTAATCTCTTTAAAACAGCCCAGAAGAATCTCCAAATGTTTAATAAACTCTCTGAATATTCAATGCTTTATTGAATAGGCCAAGGGCCAATTTATAGGAATACAAAGAGAGATAAAATCTAATTCAAAACTTAAACTAGGAAATCTAAAAAATATAAAAAATACTAAAATAATATCTAAAATCTAAATAATATATGAAATACTAGAAAATTCTAGTTACTAAATCCTACTTGTGGATTTTCCACTCATTTTTTAAATAATAAAAAGATAACAATTAAAATAATCAAATTCTAATAATTAAATCCTAATTCCTTCTGATACGTTTATTTGATCTGGAGTAAATCAACCCATAACGATTTGGAGTCCTATCATTTCTCCCCCCTTGAAAAGTCGACTTGTCCGCAAGGCGAAAAGAAGGAAACTGGGCTGCCAGAAGATCATAGTTTTCCCATGTAGCCTCCTCCGGAGGGCGTTGGGTCCATTCAATGAGTAATTCCAGCTTGTTGTCAGGGGTCCAGCGATGCTGCAGGACCTTCGCCGGTGTAAGAAGCAACTCCATATCGGCAAAAATTGGGAGTGAGGGAGGAGGGGTGGCTGCGACCTGCCATGTGCAGGGCGGAGTAGGGAAACGTGGAATACATGATGTATTTTGGCAGTTGAAGGGAGGTCTAGTTCATATGCAACCTTGCTAATCCGCCGAAGTACCCTAAAAGGACCAAAGAACCGTGGTGATAATTTTTCAAACCTGAGACAAGACAAGGATCGTTGGCGATATGGTTGTAGTTTAAGCCAAACCACGTCCCCAGGAGCAAATTCAAGATCCCGTCTGTGTTGATCAGCATGCAACTTCATATGGTGTTGAGCCTTGAGTAAGTTGCTCTTCAGGACTCATAAGATTGCGTCACTGGTCTCGAGTTGTTCCTCTAATTCTGCCACTCGAATCTCACCCCGTACGTAAGGAAGAAGTGATGGGGGGTCCCGACCATAGACCAATTTGAACGGAGTATTGTTGGCAGCGACATGATACCCTGTATTAAAGGAGAATTCTGCCCAACAGAGGAACTTACTCCATTGCCTTGGTTGTTCATGCGTAAAACAATGTAAGTAAGTTTCGAGACATCGGTTGACCACTTCTGTTTGTCCGTCAGATTGAGGGTAGTAGGCAGTGCTCATGTTCAAGCGAGTTTGACTTAGACGGGACAACTCTTGCCAGAATTGACTAAGGAAGAGAGGATCCCTATCCGAAACAATAGACCTTGGCATGCCGTGTAAACGAACTATTTCTCGGCAGAAAGCACTGGCAACGGATTTTACGGAATAGGGATGGGAAAGAGCAATAAAGTGGCTGTACTTACTGAGGCGATCGACCACCACCAATATAACGTCAAACCCTTGTGATTTCGGAAGGCCGGTGATGAAATCAAGAGATATATCTTCCCAAATCCGCTCAGGGATGGGAAGAGGCTGCAAAAGGCCTGTCGGTGCCAATGTGAGATACTTATTTTGTTGACAAGTAGGGCAACATTGGATGTATTGCTTGACGTCATGTTTCATACTTTTCTAATATAGTTGATCACTTAATCGGTGCAAGGTTTTAAGGTAACCACCATGGCCTCCAGTGGGAGTAGAGTGCGCTTCCGCCAATAATTTTTCACGGAGATGAACCTGATTGGGAATCACTAATCGTGATTTGTAGAATAAGCGACCATTAGAGAAATGGAAGTGGGAATGTTGATCTGGGTGCGTTTGCAATTCTGTTATCTTACCCCGTGTTTCAGGATCATTCAACAGGGCCTGGGTAAGGTGATCGAGTTCACGAGACATAGGAATAGCCATTTGGAAGAAATCCGCATGAAGGGGGCGGCGAGAGAGTGAATCGGCAGCTGCATTTTCCCTCCCCGGTTTGTAGTGAATGGTAAAATCAAAGGGAAGAAGTTTTACCATGAGTCTTTGCTGGGATGTGGTCACAATCTTCTGATCCAGTAAGTGCTTCAAACTGTGATGATCTGTTTGCACATAAAAATGGTGCCCCAAGAGATAGTGGTGCCATTTTTGAAGAGAAAGTACCAACACAAGCAATTCACGGTCGTAAGCGGATTTATAGCGGTTGGAAAACGAGAACCCTTTGCTGAAGTAGGCTATGGGATGACCATGTTGCATTAATACCGCCCCAATCCCATCCATGGAGGCGTCACATTCAATCATAAAGGGTTGCTGAAAATCTGGTAGTTGAAGAACGGGGGTGGTGGTGAGAGCAATTTTGAGTGCCTCAAAGGCAGACTGAGCTTGTACGGACCACTGGAATGCATCTTTCTTTGTTAAATCAGTTAATGGACGAGCGATGATCCCGTAGTTTTTGACGAACCTCCTGTAATATCCAGTGAGGCCTAGAAACCCACGTAATTCCTTTACTGAGCGGGGTGTAGGCCAATGAGCAACGGCCATAATCTTTTCATGAATGACCTCAACTCCACCACTAGTGACAATATGCCCTAAGTAGTCAATCCGAGTTTGTCCCAAAAGACATTTTTTTGCATTGGCATAGAAAGATTGGTGGAGCAACAGTTGAAAGATAACCCTAAGATGTTCGAGATGGTCCTTTGCTGTGGCACTATATATCAGTATATCATCGAAGAATACGAGCACAAACCTCCGTAAGAATGGCCGGAACAAATTATTCATGATGGCTTGGAAGGTGGCAGGGGCATTAGTGAGTCCAAAAGGCATGACAACGAACTCATAGTGACCTGAGTGTGTTCTAAATGCAGTTTTATAAACATCTGAGGGCAAGACACGAATTTGGTGATACCTAGAACGCAAGTCAATCTTAGAAAAGTATTTAGCACCATGCAATTCATCTAACAACTCATCAATGTTGGGTATGGGATACCGGTCTGGGACTGTGATTTTGTTGAGGCGACGGTAATCCACGCATAAACGCCAAGTGCCATCTTTCTTACTAACCAACAATACTGGGCTTGCAAAAGGACTGGAACTAGGACGAATGAAGCCTCTGTCTAATAAAGTTTGTACCTGAGATTCAATTTCATCTTTTTGAAAGTGAGGATAACGGTAAGGCCTCAAGTTTGGTGGAGATGCTTCAGGGAGCAGGGAAATTGTGTGATAATGCCTACGGGGTGGGGGCAAGGTAGTAGGTTCTTCGAATATAGCAGAAAAATCATGAAAAATTTGATCGACGTCGAGAGCTGAACGTTGTGCTGTTTTGGTTTGGTGGAACTCAAGGCTTTGAAAAGAGACCCAAGGCATAGTCATTGGGGGTTCGCCTTGTAGTTTATATTTCTTCCCTTCAACCCAGAATATCATGAACATGTCGTTCCAATTTGCTTGAACTATGTTTAAAGATGCTAGCCATTTAATGCCCAATACTAAATCAGTTCCTGCTAATGAGAAGGGATAGAAGTCCTGTTTAATGGTTAAACCTGGTAAATGGACCTCTAAATCTTTGTACATCTGATTACAACGAATAATGCTACCATCCCCAATTTGAACGCCAAAAGGAGCTACGGCACTTATGGACATACTGAGTTCCCTTATCAAAGTAGTTGAAATAAAATTGTGGGTGGACCTACTATTGACTAACAAAAATAACTGTTGAGAATGTAGTGAACCCTTCAACTTCATGGTAGATGCTGATGGTGTGCCAAGAATGGCATTGAAAGCAACCTCAGTTTTTGCCACCTCCTCTCGTTCAGCGTCGACATTAGGTTCGAGCGACTCAGAAATTGGATTCCCATAATTGTCAATCTCCATTAAGGAAAACGAGGCGCTGCATCGATGACCCGAACGGAAAGGTTCAGCACACCTGTAACATAATTCTTTATCACGTTGGGGACACACGACCCAAATAGGGAGGTATTGATGAAGTAGACGAACTTAGCGCAGAATATTTACTAGTGTTCTGAGTGAGTTGTTGTCTGTGGTCCCACGGAGAGAAAGAATCACGAACTGAGTATGCGGGTTGGCTACGATACTGCGATGAAGATGCATTGGCCTTTGACCCATGAGAGAAGGAAGACTGCTTCTCGAATTCAAGGGCTAAACTTGCAGCCCTGTACACGCTTCTGGATTTGTGAAGTCGGACGTCCATGCGTAACTCTTCCTTGAGGCCATTCATAAAGACACCGAGAAGCCAGTGCTCCGGCCAATTAGATATAAGTGCGATACGCCATGCCCATTCCTTCCGATATTCTTGCACAGAACCAGTTTGCCGGATTCCATATAAATTCTCGTCTGGATTAAGATATTCAGGCGGACCATAGTGTTCCTGAAAAGCCTTAACTAGATCATCCCATAATAGCACCGTGAGCTGAGAATTGAGCCAAGAAAAGAGATCCAAGGCATCTCCTTCCAGATACACGGCTGCAACATCCACCTTGTCATCCTCTAGAGTTTCGTAATACCGAAAAAACTTCTCAGCCTTCAGGACCCAGCCCCTCGGATCACCTCCAACAAATTTGGGGAAGTTGATTTTGGTGTATCGGGTCCTATAAGTGCGTTTGGAGTAATCAGAATCATCATCGGTATCCTCCGTACGATGACGCGATCGGCCTCTGTTTCTGTTCCGGTTCGGACGAGACGTCCTCATCTCCAAGGCGTGAAGCTTGTCGCGCAACTCGTCAACGGCGTCGAGACGAGCTTGAATGGTAGCGAGCGGGTTGGTTGATGATGCGCCCTGGGTGGCTGACGGGTTCTGTGTTGAGTGCGTCGAACGAGTCTCGACCATTGTGGATCGGAGATGTCTCTGATGCCAAATTGCTAGACTCTAAAACAGGGAAAGAGAACTGTGCGATTTAAATGATAAATAGAATACTCTGTAAAAGAGGGATAGTAAGTATCTCACTAATCTCTCTAAAACAGCCCAGCAGAATCTCCAAATGTTTAATAAACTCTCTGAATATTCGATGCTTTATTGAAAGGCCAAGGGCCAATTTATAGGAATACAAAGAGAGATAAAATCTAATTCAAAACTTAAACTAGGAAATCTAAAAAATATAAAAAATACTAAAATAATATCTAAAATCTAAATAATATCTGAAATACTAGAATAATATCTAAATTCTAGTTACTAAATCCTACTTGTGGATATTCCACTTATTTTTTAAATAATAAAAAGATAACAATTAAAATAATCAAATCCTAATTCCTTCTGATACGTTTATTTGATCTGGAGTAAATCAACCCATAATTATTTGGAGTCCTATCAATAACATAGAGCAAAGGGTGGCCAAGAATAGTGAAAAGAGAAAAAAAGGCTTGAGGAAGTTGAAAAGAAAATAGTTCTAGAGTTATGAAAATGAATGAGTAAAGCTTACGAGGGCAATATTGGCATTTGTGATAAGCCTTGGAGAATGATCAGTATAGTTGCTAGATTAAGTAGTGGTCATGTTATTCGATAACTTTATTCTTAGGTCTTGTATTTCTCAGAGAGGGATCGTAGTTAGATCTGAGAAGTGGGATAAGTAAGATCGTAGAAGATATCGAGATCACAGTTAGATCTCAGTTATAGTAGACCTTGAGGAAAGTTACTGACCCACAATTTGTAACAGTTCTCTATGAAGGCAGTGACCTAAGATGAGTTTAGAATATAGAGACCTCTTAAGTCTTGCTAACTATTAAAAGAGAGTATCCTTGACTTTTATTCAGACAGCCTTGTTAATTAAGCCGAGCTCTATTCTATTTGGTCTACAAAGAAAAGTAAGAGTTAGTAGAGTTTAGAGCTGTAAGGCCTAATCAAAATGCATTCAGGCTAGCTAAGTATGAGACAAGAATGTAAGAAAAATAGAAAGAGCCCCAAACATTATATGAATAGACTGAGTATCAAGAGATATATTCCTAAGGTAAGGTTAAAAGTGACAAAGTAAGGAAAATTACTTGGTGCAGGTAAGGAGAAGTAAAGTCTTCTCTATGTTAAATAGAGCTTGTGAATATATATATATATATATATATGTATTTGGTCGTAATTTAGTGGGTCTAACCTCAGAACAGATTAAGAGTATAAAAGAGGAGTTACTAATGGCTAATAGTAGATAGAAAGGTTAAGTGAGTAGAGAAGAAGGTCACTAGAATTTAAGGTTGGAGTCCATGTTTCTTCATCTCCAACTACAGGCATAGATCAATCCATGAAGGCAAAAAAGTTAAGCCTCAATAACTACATTAGTCTGTTTGAGATTATAGCTAAAGTTGGGCCAGTAGCATATGAGAAAATAGTTCTACCCTCAAATTTGAGCTAGCTGCATAATGTATTTCATATTTCTCATTTGAAGACATATTAGCTAGATCCACAAAATGAGAACATGATGATATAACTTTGCAAAACGTTCTATCATATGAAAATAAGCCAAGGCAAATCATTGACAAGCAAGTGAAATGGAATATGAACAAGAATATTCCTCTAATAATGAAGGTCTTGAAGAATTTATGACCTAGAGAAGTAATGCAAAAAAAGAAGACATGAAGAAGAAATACCCTGACTTAATTACTACATGTAATTTTAAATTTCGAGGACTAAATTTATTTTACGGGAGAAAAATTGTAAATTTCCAGAAATTTGAAAAGAGACTTATAAAACTTAATTGAGGCCAAGGGATGCTATTGAAAAATTAAAAAGCCTCCAAAATAAATTATCTATTAAAATACTTATTTTCAGGCCAGAATTTCAAGAAAATAAGAAATGAGATGATTGTTAAAAATGTTTAAAGGCCTAAAAAAATTATGGAAAAGCTAAAGTTAGTTATTCTGAGAAATAGAGGAGTTTATGGAGAAGTTAGTTTCCTGAAAAGAGCTATAGATAATTACAAAGCTAGTTTCTGGATTTAAGGGTATATTTTCTTGAAATAGTTTGAGATAAACAGTTAAGAGATTGATTTTTAGCCCAATTATTTAAGAAAGACTATTTTATGGGCTAAAGAAGCTAATTGATGAAGAAAATTCTTACATAGTAAATTCAATAGCATGCTAGCTAGCTGGATGCCATTGAAAACTATAAGAATCTGGTTTTTAGAGAGAGTGTACGTAAAGAACTCGTGGCCCATAATTGAATAAACTAAATTGGATGAAAAAAATAGATAAAGTGTTGAGTCCTAGCTAGCTGGATGACATTGAAAACTATTATATTTGAATTTTTGAAGCCGAGAACTAAATTCAAATCTGCTGTTAGATATTTCTAAAAGTTGAATCACTGATATGGGTAGTTAAATCATGCTTATAAATCTTAAAATCAAGATCAACAATAATGTTCTTGAAGTTGGAGAAAATTTTCAGATTTTTGCAGTGGGGCTGTGTTAATTTAAGATAGATATCATGTGAAATGTCAAGATAGAATATATGATGTTGGAAGCTTCAAGAGTTTGAGTTTTGAGGATAAAAATGGATAAGGAAGTCACTGTTTGATGCTTCCAAATGTTGAATAACTATCTTAGATTAATAAGCCATGCATAAAGGCTCTAAGATGATGATTACAACAACCTTATTTAAGCTGAAATTTGCAGACTTAAAGGGGGAAGCCATGCGAGAGAATAAGAAGAGGCAGGACATACTTAGATTGTTATAAATGAGTTACATATGGATATACATATTATGAATGTGATTGAAGTTTCAATTGATTGAATGATATGAAAAAAATTTCAGAATAACACCTAAAGTGCCCAATGAATGGGAAAGTGTGTGGTGCTCGAATGACATGTTGGTAGAGTAATATAAATGATATACTGTTGTTGACAACTTTAAAGATCAGAGTGGTTGAAGCTTGTTAAAAGCTAATTAAAGTTTCTGTTTCGGAAACCTTGAGTGTCAAAAAGAATAGTTTAAGTTATTGGATTGTGGTTTAAGACTTAAGATGATGATAGAATAATAGTTACTAGATTATATAAAAGCTGGAAAACTATTTCAGAATAAAGGAGGATGGTATAAGCTTGTAAAGTTTGAGTAGTGGAGGCTGAAAACTGATTTAGATCTTACTGTTTAATGTCCCTAAATGCTGCATAAATGTTTTAGATGTGTAACCCATGTCTAGAGACCATAAAATTAAGGTTTAAACCTTGTTCTTGAAGCTGAAGTTTTCAGTTGTTGGTTTGGGATGTTGCTCGAAATTTAGCAGCCAAGGGCTTAGAAAAGTTTACTATTTTGATGTCCATTATTTACCCAAAATATAGAGAATTAAAATAAAGTATATTGATGGCAATTAGAAGACATAATACGATATAAGGGTCTGTTTGGTGTGAGGGATTTGGAGGGGAAGGGAGGGGAAGGAAAATTTTTATGAATTGAATTTTAAAAGATTGAAGAAGTGGGGTAATAAAATTTTAATAAAGAGAATTTATAAGATAAAAGAGTAAGAAAAATTAATTAAAAATTTGTAACCCCACTTCTCTAATTTTTTTAAATTCAATTCAAAAAATTTTTCCCTCTGCCCACTTTCCCTCCCTTCCCCTCAAACCAAACAAGCCCTAAGAGCTGGAAATTTTCAGAATTAAGAGAGGTGTTACCCAAATGATAAGCTTGAAGCTGAATATAGTATTATTTGTTTTGAGGTGCGATTTAAAATATGGAAGATATGGGTCAAGCTTGCTGCTTGATACTTTTAATGTGGAATTAAGGTTTTTATAGATGATAAACATACATGTTAGGTACTTAAAATTCCTATTGTATACGGAAACCATGGAAAATTAGTAATAATAGGAACCATTCCTTTATTTAGTATTCATCCAATAAGCTTAAAGAAGATAAGAACTGTTTAAGCAGATTTCATAGAATAATGGCATAAGAGTAAGTTAAAAATATGGAATTAGAGTTGGAATTTGAGAAAGATTACTTTTGCCGTTGAGGTATATGTATACATATCTTTTTATCCAAGATGACCAACCACTTTCATGAACGGTAGAGTCTGTTTAGAGCTAAGATTTGGGAAGAGTTTATATAAGTTCTGAATGGTTAAAGTGTTAATCTACCCTTACATAAATGTTAGGTTTTGATAATTGTCCAAACCTGCAAATGAATCATCAAGGAGAGAGGCAGGTAGAAAGGTAATTTGGAAGAAAGCACAAGAGGTAGTAACTCTTTCGCTCTCATGTTATTGTGCATTGGTTACCGATGTTTGTTTGTGCCATTTTGCTATAGTTAAGCGTGAGAACATCTAAATTTTCCTTGCATAGATATTTGTCAATGCCATGTGCAGCAGATAGATCGACGGAGCAATTATCTGCCTAGTATGTGCATTAGTTATTTATTCATTTTATCCATTTGTAAAATGAATTTGCACCAATTATTTATACACTTTATCTCTGTACAAGAAATTGGGCACCAGTTAGTCATTCAGTTCTGTTATCAGTAAGATACATGTGCACGAGTTAGCTTTTCTGCTCAGTTACTTACAAGGTCTTGTTCTCTATGGCTTGTTTTTACATGCATAGTTATTAGCCTTGTATGATTTACATGATGAAAGTAGTTGCTACCGAGATTCTCCCGAATCTCACCTCTTTCTTCCATGATATACAGTAAAGGCAAGTATCACTAAGCGCAAGGGCATAGTGGTTGGTGAAAGATCAACACTAAGTGAAAAGAAAGTAGCAATTAAGTTGGGTAAAGTTGAGTAATGGTAGATTTGAGTATAATAGAGCCTAAGTTGATGTATTGAACTGATGCATATGTTCAATTGGCTCTGATTCGTGATTTTTGAGTTAGATGCTTGCTGTCTTTGGGTATGAGTTGTCAGATTCTCTAAAAATCATGCTAGAGAAAGTAGAGTTGTTTAATAGATTATGAAATTGGTGATATATGGTTGTATTGATGTTTAAATTAAATATACAAACTTTGAAATGAAGGTTTAAGTCCTACGATTGGGGCTGGAATTATCAATGTTGTAGTAGGGATACTATTCGAATGATTTTTTTAATGATTAAAATGATGGTATAAGTGATGTTTTGAATCTGTTATGCTAAACCAGATTATTAGATTTTAAACACTGTTAAGGAAGAGTATGTGTTGTGGCAATGCATGTTAAACAATTTTTAGGATCTGTAACTTGGTAGTGAGGTTGTTTTACTCCACTGTTTGATACTTTGAACTATTAAAGAAATGTTCTAAAAGTATTAGAATATGCTAAATGGCTCCAGCATGATATGCTTGTTTAGTTAGAAAAAATTTTAGAATAAAGATTTAATCAAAACTATACTTTAGCCAAACATTTATTAGAGTCTACATACATCGTTCAAAGGCTAGAGTAAACTGTGCTTTTTGGTTGTATGACATGAGGAGCTAATTAGGGTTGAATTTTGGGAGTGAAAACCAAAAGTAAATCACTGTTTTGACATTCCCAAATATTAAATGGATGTATCATAGTATTAGAGTATGATTAAAGTATGTTTAATACTCTAAAAGGAGAACTACGTCAATGTTTTGAAGCTGGAATTTTCTGGATGGTTGGAGTACTGTTGTTCGTAAGGGATAGAGTGTAATAGCACCAAGGGCTTAGTGATGATGCGTTACTTGTTGTAAATATAAAGTTTGTGCGTGAATATTGCCAAATTTGTAGTGGGATGCATAGCTTTAATTTTGGAAAATATTTTAGAATAAAGTTTATAGCGTAATATGTGTAAAATGGGCTGTCCGAAACTTTGAGGGGTTACGGTAATCAAATGCAAAGAAAGCCATATAATACTTTGTTGTTGAAGATTTAAGCTAATATAAGCTGTTTATTGGATGTTCTAGGTGTGACAAGTGCCTTAGTATTAGAACGTGATTAGAAGTATTAAATGTTGAAATAGTTGAGTTACAAGTGTGCTTGATAAGGAATACACGTGTGCATGTGCTGAAATTGAAATGGAAATTTAATGAAAAAGTTATTATTTGCGACCTTTACTCATCTAGCAACTATTTTAATGGTCAAAGTTGTGTTTAAAGTATTATAATGATAACTTTCAAAGCTAAGACACAACTTCCAGATTTAATGAGAAGGGCTGTCTGAAAATATGAAGCGATCAAAGAGGATAAAGACAAGAATGTATGTAACATCAATGTGGCTTGATGAATGAGGATTTTTCATAAATCTAGGAGAAATTAATAATGCAAAGGAAGTTTTGTTTAAGATAACCAGCCACTTCTTGTAAGGGTAGAGTTTGTAAAAGTTAGGATTTTTAAGAATAATTGATTATAAGAGGGGATAAGTATTAATATACCTTTACATTATGCCTAAATGATAGGTTTAGATATTTGCCCAAGCCTCTCAAGAAATTAATGGGGAAAGAAGCAAGGAGAAGATAATTTGGAAAGAAGCACAAAAGGTAGTAATTTTTCTCCTCTCATGTTATTGTGCATTGGTTTTGGCATGTTTGTTTGTGTCATTTTGCTATAGTTAAGCATGAGAACATGTAAATTATCCTTACATAGATATTTGCCATGGCCAATGCAGCAGAAAGATTGGCAAAGCAATTATCTGCCTAGTTTGTGCAATAGTTATTTATTTGTTTTATCTATTTGTAAAATGAATGTGTACCAATTATTTATACAGTTTATCTATATGTAAGAGATTGTGTACCAGTTAGTTATTCAGTTTAGTTATCAGTAAGATATATGTTCATTAGTTAGCTTTTTAGCTAAGTTACTATTAAGATCTTGATTTCTACGTCTTGTTTTTACATGCATAGTAATTAATTGTATGATTTACATGATGGAAAGTAGTTGCTACTGAGATTTCCCCAAATGCCACCCCTTTCTTACATGATATACAGTAATGGCATGTACAACTAAGGGCAAGGGAGTAGTGGTTGGTGAAGACTGAAGGTGGATAAAGCTGAAGAAGCTTGTACTGTGTTATTTATCTAACTTAGTGACCTTATGCTCAGTTGTTCTCCTCTTTTGATGATAAACTTAGTTATGTATATAAAAATATTTTGGCATGCAAATATCCTCCATAAGGAGGATAGTTCAGGAGGTAGGTGCCATATGCAATGATGGCAAGAATATATTTATATATAGCTCATAATCTATATTGCTGAGAATACATGTGTAATTAGTATATATATAACTTATTTTTAGAGATTAGGGCGAGTGTTTGGCTTAAGCTATGAGATGTTTACATGCCAAAGTTATAGGTTTTAGCCAAAAAATAGTTACTTTCAATTATTTAGATTGAAAGCCATGATTATATGAAATGAGACCTTATAACTTGAAGAACTAAATAAAGATTTTTAGTTTTGTCGGCAAGTGTTTTGAATCAATAAACTAGCATTGAACCTGGGTCTTATTTCTTTATCAAAAGTTTCTATGAAGATAAATATAGAGCTTGAACCTTGGAATTTGCACTTAGAATAAATTAATTATGGATTTTCAAATTTTTCAGAAAGTCCCATTCTTTACTTAGAAAAGTAACCAAAGTTTTTTTTTTTTAAGATGAACATTTTAGGGTGCCGATTGGGTCATTTTTAGTTCAAAATCGATTAAACACTTCTATTTGGTGTTTATAGAGTAAGGTGTTACATTTTCCACATACAATATATGGAATCCATTAAAAAAATGAAAGTTGCACTATTTTCATGGTACTTTCTCAGCTCTTAATATAAAATATATTTACCTAATTTGATTAGAATAAGGAAGTTAGTTTATATAGTTATGGTTTTTTTGAAACTGCTAATCATTTTCCTTAATTTCCTCTATTTCTCTTTTACTTGATTATGATTGAATGAGCATCAATATGGGCATGGACAAATATGGTAAATATGTCTTACATTTATGATTAATATTAACTCTATTATTAGGTCAGATTGGAGGGAGTATTACCAAAATAAAATATGCATAATGATATATATATTTAGAGAGAGAGAGAGAGAGAGGCTGTGTCGTGTGAAGTGGAGTGGAATGGAAAAACAGAGCTAAACAATGAAATAATCGTATCATCTGATGCGTTTTTTACGAGGTAATCTCTAGAAGTTAACAAATTGAGTTTTTATATTACATAAGTGAATAATGACTAAAATGAACAATATAATATAACAAGAAACTTATATTTTATATGTTCAATTTTGTTGTATTTGTTTGGTGTCCAAATACAAACAAGGTATCGAATATGACGAGACATACAACTTCAATGAAAAATAAAACATTGCAAGTTTTGCTAAGGTTTTTAGTTATAATCCTCCCAATAAAATGTATTAAACAAAGTATAGTTGAGATAAAGTGTGCTCAGTATGATCAGATAAAATCGACAATAAAACTATGAAATGATTTAAAAATTAACCATTAAAAAGATTTTCATATCGACAATAAAATCCAAACCTCACATTCTTATCAAAAATTACATATATAAAATATTCATAAGGATATATTAATGCACAGACATATATGTATGCATTAGTTGTGCCCTGTGAAATGGAGTATGACTTTTTGAGGTCTCCTCACAAGTCAAGCACTATATGTTCCTAAGAATTAAGGAGATTTTAAGTGTTTGTCAATTTGCTTGAGACTTTTTAATAACGTTCTTGTAGGGATATAGAGTCTTAGGCCAACCAGACTTGACCAAAAATGAAATAATGCAATGATAACCAAAAAAAAAAAAAGAGTAAAGACCACACAAATTTCTTGCTCTTTTTATACATCAACTTCTTTTAGAGGGTAACTTTAATTATTATTATTATTTTTCATTATTAATTGTTCATTTATTTTATTTTATTTTATTTTATGTTCTCATCACAAGTTAAAATGTATATATTTTTTCACTTTTTTATCTTTGAGTAAATTAAAGACGATTTTATCTCTATTTCTTTATAATAATATTGTATATATGGTAAAAAGATCTATACTATCACTTTTATTTTATATTGATTTTCTCAAATTCTCCGATATATAAGCACCTACTAGTGGAGCACATCTAACAATTCAAACCCATTTTAAAGTTGTATCTCTCCTACTTGATTGTTATGACAACGTACTATAAGTCATTATGTTGGAATTGTAATACTAATGTTGATGCCGTAGTAGTAGTGTGAACACCCTATTTTGTCCGGTCCCCACTAAAAAAAAATACAAAAAAATTGATAATGATTGGTGTCCAAATTGGCAATCATCATTGAAAGAAAAAATAAAAAAAAAGGAAAATAAGAAAAAAGAAGGAAATTCTCCTATTGATGATGATCAGTGTCTAAATAGGCAATCATCATTGAAAGGGAAAAAATAAAAAAAATGAAAATAAAAATAAATCCCCTCATTGATATGATTGGCATTGTCATTCATTAAGGGAAAATAATAAATAAAAAAAACGAAAAATAAAAAATAAAAAAATCTCATTTATGTTGATAGGTTTAAATTAGGAAGTTACTTGTGAGGAGAATAATGAAAAAAAAATTAAAAACGAAAAAATCTCCACTAATGGTAATTAGGTCAAGTTAGGAAGTTTTATCAATAGAAAATACAAAAAAAAAGCGAAAAAAAAAAAATCCTCCATTGATGGTGATTGGGTCAAGTTAGGTAGTTCTTAACATAAAATACAAAAAAAAAATCAAAAAACGAAAATTAAAAAAAAAAGGGAGCATTTATGAAGAAAACCCTACCTTGAGACTATAAATAGGAGTGCAAGGGTTGAAGTAAAGGGGACAAGAATTTTGGGAGAGCAAGGAGATAAGGTCTGTGGTTAAGTTTTCATCCTTTTCTTTTATTTCACTGTGACATCTCGTTTTTTTTTCCTCTCATCTAATATCCTTTGGTTCATGCTTACCTCATCATGCCTCATGTTTAACTGATCATTCATGCACTATGACTTTATCCAATATGCATTACATTGCTTTACTTTGTACTATGATGTTGCTGGATGTGGATTAGCTCATTGTGGTCTTGTGGATTTGCATTTTATTGTCCAATTGAATTATCTCATACATAGGCAAGAGGTATGTGCTGTCTTATTTTCTTATGATACTAGGTGTTATGCTTAATAAATATAGATAATATGATTGTACTTGCCTCTTGTTTATTATGTGGTTCTATCACCTTATCTCTTATTGTAGCGGGTTCAAAGGATAAAAGGTACGCATAAATCTCCTCACTTTTGACTTCCTTTTTGTTTAACTTGTGCTACTTTTCTTTTCTTTTTTTCTTAATCCCTTTCTTAGGTCCTCTTTCAAAAAAAAAAAAAGAAAAAAATATTTTGACACATTTTGATAAATGAAAATAAAATGGAAAAACTCTCTTTTACAAGAAAATTAAAAAAAAAACGTTTTTTGAAAAGAAAAAGTAAAAAACACAAACCCAACAAAAAAAAAAAGATATTTTTCTCAAATAAATCAAATAAACATTTTTCTAAAAAAACACCAACCAAGTGACACGCTTTTCTACCCCCGAACTACGTGGGCTTTGATCCCTCTAAAGGGTATGTAGGCCCTAGGTTTTCATCCTAGGTCAAGTCCAATTTTGTAAATAAATATATTTTTTCTTATTTTCTTATTGTAAATAAATATTTTTTTTTAAATAAGTATATTTTTCCTTATTGTAAATAAGTGTTCTTTTTTTTTTTCCTTCTATTTCTTTCATTTCATTTAGTTTCGTAAATATTCTCTTTTTTATTTGGGTAATTATAATAATGTTAAAGGCCATTTTTATTTTTAAATAATTAACTTATGGTAACCATTCTTATGAATGGGTGTTGTGGGGGTGCCTAACACCTTCCCCACACACAATCGACTCCCGAACCCTAAATGGTTTTTGTAGACCAGTTTCCATTTTTAAAAAGGTTTCCAAAATTATCCTTTTTCTAAAATTTTGGTGGCAGTTCCATGTTTTTCTAAATTCCGGGTGCTACAGCTTGGCGACTCCACTGGGGATCATTTGAAAGTCAAGCCCATCTAAGTTAAGTGTTTAAAAATAATATGGCCTTAATTTTATTTTAATTACCCTTTTTCTTTTTGTAAATATTTGTTTTATTTTTTTTAATCTTTATTCATCTATTTGTTTATTCTTTTTTTTCTATATATCTTGTGATCTGCTTAGCAGATAAGGGTTGGGTAGGGCTTATGCCCATAGGTTGGTATGCTCTCCACACACACTAAACATATACACTATTCTCCTCACACACATTTTGGGCCCTATACCCGGGTCTGTGAGTTCCTTAGGTGAGTGGAAGTTTCTAGCGGTCTCCCTATGGGGTTTTAAGAACCCCCTGAGGTTACTGTGAAGACTTCATCCTAGCTGTTACTCATTTGGTGAGGTTGATCCCTGTGGGGTTTTCAGAACCCCCTGAAGGTCAACTTCATCAAATGGGATCTTCATCTTTATGATGGGGGCAGTTAGGAGACCTTTATCTGCGAGAATTAGAACCACCTTGAAACCATTGCACCTATTAGTAGAAATTATAGACCTACCCAATTAATTAGTACCTGCCTTTCTTAGGATAGATACTACTAACCTAGGGTCATTCCTAAAATAGGACACTGGAGGGCATATATTTATTTATTGTTGATAATATTTATTATCATCCATGCATAATCAATGGAACCCCTAGGATCAAGTGACTAACTGTCGCTTTACCTGAGTATGTATCTAGCATCATTCTAAATAAAGATACATCACAAGGACGGTGTATGCATTAGATAGCTAACCTTAGTCTAAGGGTTTATGACCCTAAAAGACCATGATCTCATCACATCAATCATGTTAGAAAACATCTCGATGAGAGATAATCCTTTAGGACTCATAAGGTATCATTATATCATCCATTAGCATTTTAACTTCATTTGATATGGGCCTTGGACATAATCATCATTTTTAAAAAACACCCTTAGCCGCGTGATGGTTTGGGCCATTCGCAGGTTAATGGGCACTTCATTCTCCCTATGAAGTAATAGATCTCTTGAGGAGGTGAAGTTCTTTTTCTTAATGTCCATCACCCATATCAAAACTTAAAGTATAAGTCGTCACTCTTTCACGTCTCATGAGGTATCCTTGCATCATCCATTAGAATTTTAACTTCATTTGATATGGGCCTTGGACATAATCATCATTTAAAAAAAAACCCTTAGCCGCGTGATGGTTTGGGCTATTCGCAGGTTAATGGGCACTTCAGTCTCCCTATGAGGTAATAGATCTCTTGAGGAGGTGAAGTTCTTTTTCTTAATGTCCATCACCCATATCAAAACTTGAAGTATAAGTCGTCACTCTTTCACTTCTCATGAGGTATCCTTGCATCATCCATTAGCATTTAGCTTCATTTGATATGGGCCTTAGACATAATCATCATTTAACAAAACCCTTAGCCACGTAATAGCTTGGGCTATTCGCAGGTTAATGGGCACTTCATCCTCCCTATGGGGTATTGGATCTCTTGAGGAGTTGAAGTTCTTTTTCTTAATGTCCATAACCCATATCAAAATTTGGAGTATAAGTCATCGCTCTTTCATGTCTCATGAGGTATCCTTGCATCATCTATTGACATTTAGCTTCGTTTAATATGGGCCTTGGACATAATAAACTTTAACAAAACCCTTAACAACGTAATAGCTTGGGCCGTTCGCAGGTTAATGGGCACTTCATCCTCCCTATGGGGTATTTGATCTCTTGAGGAGTTGAAGTTCTTTTTCTTAATGTCCATCACCCATATCAAAACTTGAAGTATAAGTCATCACTCTTTCATGTCTCATGAGGTATCCTTACATCATCTATTGGTATTTAGCTTCATTTGATATGGGCCTTGGACATAATAAACTTTAACAAAACCCTTAGCCGCGTAATAGCTTGGGCCGTTCGCAAGTTAATGGGCACTTCATCCTTCCTATGGGGTATTAGATCTCTTGAGGAGGTAAAGTTCTTTTTCTTAATGTCCATCACCTATATCAAAACTTGAAGTATAAGTCATCACTCTTTCATGTCTCATGAGGTATCCTTGCACTACAAAAAAAAAAGTGATTTAGTAGCGGTTAAAAATGGGTATTCGTAGCGGTTCTAACCGCTACAAAATAGGTTAGTAGCGGTTTGAGAAACCGCTACTAAATCGTACGTTGCAAGTGGTTTTGTAGTGGTTTTATAAAACCGCTACTCAATTAAAAATAACCGCTACAACCTTTGTAGCGGTTAATATTAACCGCTACAACACCCAGAGATATTTGTAGCGGTTATATAACCACTACAAATATAAAAAATTTTATTGACAGCTTAAAAAAAGAATTTTTTTTTGTAGCGGTTAATAAACCGCTACAAATATAAAAAATTCAAAATTTGTTGGCGAAAAAAAAATGACATTTTTTATTTGTAGCGGTTAATGAACCGCTACTAATTTTGAATTTCATGAAATTCAAATTTGGCGCCAAAAAATTTAAATTGAGCCGTAAAAAGGCGCGTTATTTAGTAGCGGTTTAATAACCGCTACAAATATTTAAAATTTTGTTTAAAAATATACGATGATTTTTTTCTGTTTTTTCAATATTATATTAAATAGTTTATTTTGTTATTATTTTATCTATTTCAATTAGTTTATTATTCAATAGTTTAACTTATTAATAAATAAAAAGGAAAAATGTAATTGAATAGGATTAGTATAAAATTTATATTAATAATATTATTAAGGATAGGTAGGTAATAAGGAATTATTATGTTTTCTAATATAATGTAATTGTGTATGAAAAATAGATGAAAATGAGATAGAGTTATGATATATCTAGAAAAAAAAATGGTTAGAATAAATTTTATAGAAAGGAAAGAAGTATTCTAAAAAAAATTGAAAATCTTGTTACCATATTTGATCGTATTATTCAGCTCCTCTACTCATACGAAAGAAGTTGTAAATGAGAGGAAATGAAAGAAAGGTAAGGTGAAAAGAAATTGGGGAGTGTTTGAAATGAGTTGTGATAAGGGTATTTATAGGGATCCATGTATTATTTGTAGCGGTTAATGTAGCGGTTATTAATTAGTAGCGGTTATTTATATTTTTGTAGCGGTTTAATATTCATCGTGCTATTTGTAGCGGTTATTAATTAGTAGCGGTTATTTATATTTTTGTAGCGGTTTAATAACCGCTACAAATATTATTTTAATTTTTTTTAAAATTTTTTTTTTTACATTTTATTTTAACAAAAAATTTTTGCATTTTTTGTAAAGACAAATTTTTTACACTTGAATTTGATCACTCATCGTCGCCATCCCTACAAAAATTTTGTAGAAAAATTATTGTTATTGATGTATTATTAAATTTAAAAAATGTAATTCAAATGACGTGGACTTAAAAAAACTCACCGCAGTAGAGGTAAATTGTCATCGCCTTCAGGGAAGTAATTTTCAAAATCAGCTGGCTGAAATGGCTCACTCTCGTAGGCTATGTTATCGCCTTCACCCATGTCGTAAAGGTCTCTTGGCTTTAAATGAACGACCATGTGCCAATCCCTATGCCTCTCGTCCTCGACATAATAAACTTGATGTGCCTCTGAAGCTAGAATATACAGCTCATCATCTTGAGAAATACCAGTATGAATCGGCCGTGAGAAATTGACTGATGTGATCCCTAGGTCGTCAGTTGTCAGTCCCCGAGAAGTAGTGGTATTTGCCCACAAACACTTGAACAGCGTCACGGTGAAATGGCCTTGATAATTAAGCTCGACCACATCAAGAAGCTTGCCATAGTAAGGGACGCCTCCGAACTGCATGTTGGCGTCACTGCTGCTCGCATAACTCCTTGTCCCAAATGTGCCATAAACACCCGAATTCTGTGTTTGCAATCCTTGATCCCATGAAACCGTGCAAAACTTAAAACCATTGACATTGTATGCTGTAAACCGTTTTGCATGATCAAGAGGGCCGATTGCGAGAGCTCTGAAATCTGGTGAGTGTGGGTTGTGGTCATTTAGTATTCTGCGCGCAAACCAGCTCGGGAATTCTCTGTGGACCCTCCTATCAACTTCTGAGGATGTCTGTGTACGGATCCTGAGTTGACGCTTGACATGACTTCTGAATTCCCTGCAATTAATAATGGAAAGGCGTTAGTGAAATGAAAGTGAGAAATGTTACGAAAGATATAGATCGAATAACATGTGAGTGTACAATTCTTACCGTATGAAAGGTTTAACTTGAGTGCAATTAATCAAGACATGTCTATGTGCTTGGAACTTCTCAGTTGCCGTTAGTTTGAAGTTCTCAGTTGCTCCAACTGGTTTACCAACACGAGGGATAAATTCTCCTGATGTCGGCGCAGGTTCAGGACAATCGTCAACACGAGGCGGGCGGTTGAAAGCCGTCTCAAGATCATCAAAATACCTTGAGCAAAAATATAGCACCTCATCCCCTATATAGCCTTCAGCTATAGAACCTTCTGGCCACGCCTTATTCCTCACGTAAGATTTTAATTTCCCAAGGAACCTACGAAGTACATAAGAGAAAATTGATATAAAATGATGAAAAGGACGACTAGCAAACATTAAATACGGACAATAAATTAAAGCACATATTTAAAATGAGTACCTCTCAATCGGATACATCCAACGATATTGTACTGGTCCAGCGAGCTTTGTTTCATGAACGAGGTGGACTGTGAGGTAAACCATCACAGTAAAAAAGGACGGAGGAAAGATCATCTCCAAGTGACAAAGCGTAAGAATAATTTTCAACTGCAGCTGATCGAGCTCCTCAACGATCAAAACCTTAGAACACAACTTCCGAAAGAAAGAACAAAGTTCCACCAAAACGATGGAAACATCGGGAGGAAGTGTATTCTTTATAGCCAGAGGGAGTAACTGCTGCATAAGAACATGTGAGTCGTGACTCTTCAGGCCAGCAACCTTTCGAGCCTGCAAGTCGACACATCGAGAAATGTTGCTAGAATACCCATCAGGAACTTTTAATTTCTTCAACGTCGTGAGGAACACATCCTTGTTCGGTTTTGTGAGGGTAAACTTTGCCGGTGTAAATCTGTCATGCTCATCTGGCCAAGCGTCTTCATGAACTCCCATGTCGCGTAAATCTTTCCTCGCTTGAAGGTGATCTTTTGTCTTGCCGGGTTCGTTAAGCAGCGTATACAGCACATTGTCGCAAACATTCTTTTCAATGTGCATTACATCAAGATTGTGGCGAAGTAAATTAGATCTCCAATATGGAAGCGTGAAGAAAATACTTATCTTCTTCCACTGCTGAGGCGCCGAAGTCCTGCGCGTCTTTTGGCGAGTTTGTGCTGAATCGTCGCTTTTTCCAAACTCGATGTCAACATGCTCAAGCTGCTGTAAGATATCTGTACCGGACAAAGTCTGAGGTGGTCCTCTTTTCTCTGGTTTCCCATTGAAGCGATTCTGTTGCAATCTGAACTTATGCGTTCCATCGAGAAACCTCCGATGCCCCATAAAGCACCACTTTCGGCTGTGGGGAAGGCGCAATGCGTCAGAGTCGAAATTGCAAGCTGGACACGCCGACCCAGTATGCACATTCCAACCAGATAATGTGCCAAGGCCAGGAAAGTCACTAATCGTCCACATCAAGGCTGCACGCATGTTGAACAAAGTCTTGCTGTAAGCGTCGTACGTCTCCAAGCCGACATTCCACAGGTCAAGCAATTCCGCAATAAGCGGTTGGAGATACACATCGATGTCATTGCCCGGTGCCTTTTTGCCTGGAATGATCATAGACATAATGAAAGAGCTTTGTTTCATACACATCCAGGGGGTAAGTTGTAGGGAACTAAGACTACCAGCCAAATACTGTAACTTGTGCTAAGATTCCCGAAAGGATTGAAACCGTCGGTCGCTAATGCAAGCCAAACATTTATGGGGTCAGTCGCAAAATCTGGAAAGTCGTTGTCAAACGTTTTCCAAGCAGCTGCAACCCGCGGATGTCTTAATTTACCGTCTTCGTTTTTATCAACCGCATGCCACCTCATGTGCTCAGCAGTTTTAGACGACATAAATAATCTTTGTAGATGAGGTTTCAAAGGGAAGTACCTGAGAATCTTTGCAGGTTTCTTCTTCTGCTTTTTCCCCTTCCGAATTGTCTTGTACCTCGATGTGTGACATCTCTTACACGTCTCCCTGCTGGAATCGTCTCCCCAATACAGCATATAATCATTTGGGCACGCATCAATCTTTTGATAATTCAACCCCAACCTGTTGATAATCTTCTTGGCCTCGTAGAAGGTTGTGGGAATCTCAGCGTCGGGGAATGCATCTTGTAATAAGTCGAGCAACATCGACATTCCCTTATCTGTGATCCCACACAAGCACTTGATATGATACAATTTAATCAAGAAAGATAATTTAGAATATTTGCGACAACCTTGATATAAAGGACGATCTGCCTCATCCATCAAGCTGAAAAAATCCCGAGCTGCTTCATTCCCCATAAAAGCCGGCTCAGAGCCGTGCACTTCTTCGTTGAAGTTGTCGCCTTGAAATCCAAACGCATCACGCACAACATCATTCACAGGATCATCTTCATCTACTTGAACGCCTACTTGAGAACTTCGAGGAAGAGCATCCTCATATCTAATGCCGGCCTTCTCACCATGAACTGCCCAGAACGTATAGTCCTCAGGGAAAGGCTTCATAAGCAAATGTTCCTTCACAACATTTCGTGCATGCCACTTCTTGAACTTGCATTTCCGACACGGACAGACGATCTTGCCGTTACAGTTGGCGTGAGTACATGCGAAATCTAAGAAACTGTTTAATCCATATAAATATTCAGGAGAATTGCGCGGCAACCTTATCCATGATTTATCCATAGCTACAAGTGAGAGAGAAGAAAGTATAGAGAAGAAGATGAGTGAGAATATGAATTTTTTGAATGCCTAGAACCTTATATTCTGAAATTCCAACGTTTATAATTTTGTAGCGGTTATAAAACCGCTACACCAACCGCTACAGATATAAAATATTGGTAGCGGTTATATATATAAAACCGCTACTAATATTCAAGCCGTTAATTGGTGGGAAATTCAAAATGTACTTATTGAGTATTAGTAGCGGTTATATATATAAAACCGCTACAAATGTTCAACGTATTAGTAGCGGTTATATATATAAAATCGCTACTAATATTAAAGCCGTTGGACATTAAATATAAAAATAATTTTCTAATTTGTAGCGGTTATACATAACATAACCGCTACAAATGTGCACAAAGGCGGCAAATTGCAAAATTCAAATGTTTTGAGTATTTGTAGCGGTTATTAGTGTATAACCGCTACAAACATATATATTTGTAGCGGTTTTCAACTAATAACCGCTACAAATGTATATACATTTGTAGCGGTTATTAGTTGAAAACCGCTACAAATATATATGTTTGTAGCGGTTATACACTAATAACCGCTACAAATATATAGATTTGTAGCGGTTTTAAGTTAAAACCGCTACAAATATATATACTTTATTTTTTTTTTAAATTTAGATATAAATCATTCATAAATTATTTCAACGCGATCTAATAATATAAATATAATTATATAAAACACAATAAGAAAGTTCTGAAATAAAAACTCATATATATATTTACAAATGTTTAAACAAAAGAAAATGTCCTAAACTAAGGAGCTGGGGGCTGATCCTCTGGTACTCCCTCAGGTGGGGCTCCCTCAGATGCCGCTGGATCGGGCCGCTGCGCAGAGTGAACCGCACCATCGTCATCAGCAGGAGGAGGAGCAGTAGTAGGAGGAGTAGTACTCAGGATGACGTAGCGAGGGACAGGGGGAACCGCTGGATGCTGCTCGTTCGGGAACATGCGACTCCAAGCTCCCTCGAGCATGTTGTTCGTGATCTCATGCCACTGCGTCTGCTGAGCGTACAGCATATCTGCATGCATCTGCAGGTTCTGCTACTGCTGCACCTGCATCTGCTGCTGCTGCGCCATCTGCTGCTGCGTCTGCTCCAAATCTGACCGGAGATGGTCAATAGACTCGTCCCTCCGACGTCTGACCCCTCTAGAGCTGCCAGCCTCAGAGGCGGCGCTCCTGCCGTAGATCATGCTGGGTCTGGCACCTATCCCCATCCCCCGCACGCATCCAGGGTGCTCAGGCTGAGCCAGACCCGCCTTCAAAGGAGCCGTCGGGTCCACTGACCCCTGTGACTCCTCAGGCTGGGTCTGTCGCAGCTCAGCCTGCGACTGCTGCATCCGCTCCTGCCATTTTATGAAACAATTAATAATTAGCATTTTTCATTATTAACTTGGTTTTATAAAAAATATAATAATAAAATTACTTACAATGGCTGCCTTTGCCTGCTGAGAGGTCGCAGTCCCGTCACGGTGTCTGTGTGTGATGGCGTACAGCTCCGCATAGTCCGTCTGACGGTTCTCCTGCTGTGCCTTCGTCTCCTGAAACAATTACAAAACAATTAGTATTATGAAATAATCAGCTAAAAGTAAGTGATAGTTTGAAAACTTACCAGCTCGCTGTAGGTCACAGCAAAGGTCTTTGATCCTGCTGTGTGGTGGATCGTCTGCTGCGCCCGGATCTCGGTGTTCCTCTGAGAAAACTCCTGGAAAAACAAATAATTAAATGTATTATAATTTAAAATTAAATACAAATTAAATTGAAATTATAATATCAAAAATATAATAAATACATTACCTGCGCCTGAGGGCTCCTCCTGAACTGGACGAAACGCGCCTAGTCGTTCGGTGGCACGCCATCCGGGACGCTCTCGATCAGCTGCTCCAGAGGCATCATCCCGTCCTTATCCACGCTGTGGAAGAGAAGGTTCCTCCTGTTCCTCCAGGCGTCGCCCATCTTCACGAGGGAGTACCTCTTCCAGTTGGCCCGGACGACAAACCGCAGCTGAAAAATATTTATTTAAATATCAATAATTATAAAAACCATAATTTAAAAAAAATAATTAAATAGAATTAATTATAAAAAATATTAATTAAATATTTTTAATTACCTGAACCACCTCCTCCCAAGCCTGGTCCTTCGGCCCCTTCGGAATGTGCCTCCACGTCGGGAAGTGAAGGGGGAACCGCATCCAATTCGCTCCCAAGTCGCTCAGGAAGCTGTTGAGCAGGTGACCCCCATTGTGGATCGGCTGGTCAGTGCCCTCGTTCCACGGCACTATAACTCTCAGGGACCGGTCCATGCTGTTCAGACCGGCCACATCCAACCTCCTCGTCGACACGTTCCCTTGCTCATCTGCACAGTTGACCACACGTTAGATAAATTATAATTCAAAGTTAACATTTCTAATTTAAATAAATAATTTACTAAATTAAAAAATTAATTTACCTTCGACCTGCACCTCAAACCCAGTGGACCGCGAAGACGACCCTCGTGGGTTGTTCTGCTCCCAAGCGTCCTCCTCATCGAGGGACTGCTCCATCTTTCTGAACCCAATCGGGATCTCGAACTCCTCCTTGTTGAGGAAGTCCTCAACGCTAATCTCTGGCCTCTCCACCTCAGGCACCTCTGGTACGGTCGTCGCCTGTGAGATCGTCTGCGGTGCCTGTGGGGGGATGGGCTGAGATGCCGCGGTAGCCCTGCCTGCGCGTTGCCCCCTCCCTCTGCCCCCTGCCCGGCTGCTGCCACCCCGTAAAGTTGGTCTGGGGACCTCAGGGGCCTTCCCCTTATCCTGTCCTGAAGCCATATCAGCTGTAAAAATTAAAAAAAAAATTAGTCCATTATTATGCAAAAATATAATAAAAATACAAATATAAATAAAAATACGTGTTATATACGTACCTCAAGTGCGAATACTACGAAATACTGAGCAAAAACTCCTATAGAGACGTCTGAACGCTCAAATCTCGAAGAAATCACTCAGAAAAACCTCAGGAAACAAAATGAGCAAAAGGAGAAATGAAGGACGTTGGGTTTTAAATAGGCCAGATATTAGTAGCGGTTATTTTAATAACCGCTACTCTAACCACTACAAATAATTAAATTTGTAGCGGTTCTACAATAACCGCTACAAAAGTTCACAACGTTTGAAATTCTGTAGCGGTTATTGCCCAAAACCGCTACAAATGTTGAGACTCTTGAAATTCTGTAGCGGTTATTGCTTAAAACCGTTACAAAATTCTGACCTTTGGTCTTTTGTAGCGGTTTATGTGCATTAACCGCTACAAAATCACCGCTACACAATGGGGCACTTATTGTTACCGCATCATGCCATTCGGGCTAAAGAATGCTGGGGCAACTTATCAGCGTGCCATGGTGGCACTCTTCCATGATATGATGCATAAAGAACTTGAAGTATATGTGGATGATATGGTAGCTAAATCTTCCGAGGGAGAAAGCCATGTTGCGGTGTCAAGAAAGCTGTTTGAAAGGCTACACAAGTACAAGCTACGACTAAATCCTAACAAATGCGTCTTTGGGGCTTTATCTGGAAAATTGTTGGGCTTCATTGTAAGCCAAAAAGGGATTACAGTAGATCCAGACAAAGCAAAAGCAATACGGGAAATGCCCCCTCCTCAAACAAAAAGGAAGTTTGAAGCTTTTTGGGGCGACTGAATTACATTGCATGATTCATTGCCAACCTGACTGCAACTTGTGAGCCGATATTCAAGCTTTTAAGGAAGAACTACACCAGGAAGTGGGATGAAGATTGCCAACAGGTATTTGATAGAATCAAGGATTATTTGCTAAATCCCCCAATTTTGGTTCCTCCTGTACCAGGATGACCTTTAATTTTGTATTTAACAATACGACCAAATTCCATGGGAGCCATGCTGGGGCAACAAGATGCATCTAAGCGAAGAGAACAAGCGATCTATTACTTGAGCAAGAAGTTTAATGATTGTGAGTCACGTTACCAGATGATCGAGTGAAGTGGTTTAGTCTGGGCTACAAGGAGGTTGAGGCAATACATGCTTTACTACACCACTTGGTTAATTTCTAGAGTAGACCCACTCAAGTACATCTTTGAAATCCCGCATGTAGCCGGAAGAGTATCTAAGTGGCAAGTAATATTGTCTGAATATGATATAATATACGTCATTCAAAAATCCGTTAAGGGTGGTACGATAGCAGATCACTTAGCGGAAACCCCCATAGATGAATGCCAGCCACTGATTTCAAATTTCCAGATGAAGACATATGTGCTACAGAAGATCCGATCGAGGAAAGCAAATCGAAGGGGTGGGAAATGTATTTTGATGGGGTAGCAAACATGCATGGCAATGGTGTAGGGGCAGTAATCATATCCCCAGACGGAAAGCAATTTCCGATTGCTATAAAGTTAGGATTTGACTGCACCAATAACATGACAGAATATGAAGCTTGTATTAATGGTCTCCAGGCTGCCATAGATCTTGGGATAAAAAACCTAAAAGTCTATGGTGACTCGGCTCTCATAATTTATTAGGTGACTGGTGAATGGCGTACTAAAGACCCAAAGTTGATCCCTTATCAAGAGTATTTGATAGAGTTGATAAAAAACTTTGAAGTAATCAATTTTCATCACATGGCTAGAAAAAAGAATCGCTTCGCTGATGCGTTAGTTACTTTAGCAGCTATGATCCAATTTGATTGTGGGGTCCAAGTTCAACCAATACAGATTGAGACTAAAAGATCGCCAGCATTTTGCTTCAATATTGGAAGAGAGCACGACGAGCAACCTTGGTACCATAATATCAGGATATATATAGAACATGGTACTTACCCTCCAGACGGGACACATAATGAAAAGAAGACCATCCGGCGATTGGCCATGGGCTTTTTTATTAGTAATAACATCCTATATAAGAGAAGCTTTGATGGGACATTGCTACGCTGTGTAGACATGAGGGAGGCGCACAAGATTATGGCAGAGATCCATGAAGGCGTATGCGGTACACATGCAAATTGCCACTCATTAACTAAACAAGCTCAAAGATCTGGTTACTACTGGATAACTATGGAGAAGGATTGTATCAATTATGTTAGAAAGTGTCATAAGTGCCAGATATATGCCAACAAAGCTAACGCCCCTCCGACTATAAGGCATAGTCTCGTATCTCCATGGCCATTCTCCATGTGGGGAATAGATGTCATTGGGCCGATTAACCCAAAAGCTTCGAATGGTCATCATTTCATCCTCGTTGCTATTGACTATTTCACTAAGTGGGTAGAAGCCAATTCCTTTGCTAGTATTACTCAGAAGGCCTTCATCAAATTCTTAAAGGCCAATGTCATCTGTAGATATGGGTTACCAAAGAGGATCATAACTGACAATGTACCAAACCTCAACGGGGCAGTAGTTAAAGAATTATGTGATCAGTTCAAGATCAAACATCATAATTCTGCACCATATAGGCCACAGATGAATGGTGCAGTTGAGGTAGCCAATAAGAATATTAAGAAGATCCTCAACAAAATGACAGTGATCTATAAAGACTGGCACGAAATGCTTCCATATGCATTACACGGATACCGTACCACAATGCGTACTTCAACTGGGGCAACCCCTTACTCTTTAGTTTATGGCATGGACGCTGTTACTCCAATTGAGGTGGAAATACCATCCCTGAGAATCTTGGTTGAATCAGACCTAGATGAAAGCAAATGGATACGTTCTCGATTTGAACAATTAAATATGATTGAAGAAAAAAGGCTCACAGCCATATGTCATGGGTAGTTATATCAATCACGAGTGGCAAGGGCCTTTAATAAGAAACTATGACCCAGGTGGTTTAAAATAGGAGACCTAGTCCTCAAGAAGATCCTACCAAATCAAGAAGATGATAGAGGTAAATGGGCTCCGAATTATGAAGGCCCATATGTTGTTAAGCAGGCTTTCTCTGGTGGGGCATTGATATTGACAAACATGAATGGCCAAGATTTACCAAGGCCAATCAATTCAGATGTTGTAAAGAAATACTAAGCGTAAAGAAAATAAAAGCTCGCTAAGTTGAAAACCCGAAAGGGCAGCTTAGGCAAAAGTTTGAGCAAAACAAAAAAAAGGGGCTTGCTAAGTTGAAAACCTGAAAGGGCGGCTTAGGCAGAAATTAGAGCAAAAAAAAAAAAAAAGAAGCTCGCTAAGTTGAAAACCCAAAAGGGCGGCTTAGGCAAAAGTTAGAGCAAGAAAAAAAAAGCTCGCTAAGTTGAAAACCCGAAAGGGCGGCTTAGGCAAAAGTTAGAGCAAGAAAAAAAAAGGTCGCTAAGTTGAAAACCCGAAAGGGCGGCTTAGGAAAAAGTTAGAGCAAAAGAAAAAGGCTCACTAAGTTGAAAACTCGAAAGGGTGGCTTAGGCAAAAGTTAGAGCAAAAAAAAAAAAAAGAGGCTTACTAAGTTGAAAACCTGAAAGGGCGGCTTAGGCAAAAGTTAGAGCAAGAAAAAAAAAAGAAAGAAGAGCTCGCTAAGTTGAAAACCCGAAAGGGCAGCTTAGGTAAAAGTTAGAGCAAAAAAAAAAAGCAAGAAGAAGAAGCTCGCTAAGTTGGAAACCCGAAAGGGCGGCTTAAGCAAAAGTTAGAGCAAAAAAAAAAAAAAAAAGAGGCTCGCTAAGTTGAAAACCCGAAAGGGCGGTTTAAGCAAAAGTTAGAGCAAAAAAAAAAAAAAAGAGGCTCGCTAAGTTGAAAACCCGAAAGGGCGGCTTAGGCAAAAGTTAGAGCAAAAAAAAAAAAACTCGCTAAGTTGAAAACCCGAAAGAGTGACTTAGGCAAAATTTAGAGCAAAAAATTGGGAGTTGTTAAGTCAAAAACCTGAAAAGGCGGGTTAAACAAATATCGAAGAAGGTTATCAGTCCTAGCCCCATGACTCTCTTTACTTTGCCTATTTGGAAGACTCCGTAATCATTCATCGAAAAGTGCATGTCTCTGGCAATTAAGCAAAGCACCATCAGGGGGACTACACAGAACTAAAAGCGAAGGACCTCCTAATAACATCACGTCTACACCAATATATGATCATCATCATGCATCTACTTGAATATTGGAAGATCATTTCTTTTAAATGAATCTTCATTCTTAGTATATCTTTCCCTTCTATTAAATCGCATGTCAAACTTTGTGCCATGATTTGTATAAGGGTAACTCTTTTTAATGAAAGCACAACTTTTGTCTGGATAAACACTCACGTTGATATACATGGTGTCCTCTACTCCCATTTAACTTGTGTAATTTCAGGATCATTAGCGAAAGTCCCAACTGGAATTTTTGTTGTGGGGTCAAACAGTTGACAAAAAAACACAATCTAAACTGAGGATTCTAGGCTGTGGCATCTATGTGAATCTCATTATACACATCTTCATACCTCTGACAAGACTGCGTAAGTAACGGGGTACTGGTTAGGCACCTGGATGAAGAAGGAGCAATATCACCCGCCATGCTATTCTTTAACACCACAATTATTGCACTCATTCTCGTTAGCATGTCATCACCTCCATCATCAACATCACCATTAACATCATCATTATCACTACTATCATCATCATCATCATTAGCATTATCATTATATTCATCATCCTTATTAGGATTCCATCATCACTGTCATCATCATTATTAGTGTCATCATCTCCATCATGACATCACTATTTTAATATTCCCTTCATTATCATGGCCATTAACATCCTCTTCATCATCATCGTTGTCATCATCACTGTCATTATTATTATCAATGTCATCATCTTCATAAGCACTACTCCAAGGGGCATCACATGTTCATAGAACCCTTTTCAAAGCCCTGTAACGGCAGGCACCCTCGAAGCCTAGTAACGGCTGGCACCCTTTCAAAGCCCTGTACCGGCAGGCACCCTTGAAGCCTAGTAACGGCTGGCACCCTTTCAAAGCCCAGTACCGGCAGGCACCCTCGAAGCCCAGTAACGGCTGGCACCCTTTCAAAGCCCAGTACCGGCAGGCACCCTCGAAGCCCAGTAACGGCTGGCACCCTTTCAAAGCCCAGTACCGGCAGGCACCCTCGAAGCCCAGTAACGGCTGGCACCCTTTCAAAGCCCTGTACCGGCAGGCACCCTCGAAGCCCAGTAACGGCACCTTTTTCAAAGCCCTGTACTGGCAGGCACCCTCAAAGCCCAGTAACGGCTGGCACCCTTTCAAAGCCCTGTACCGGTAGGCACCCTCAAAGCCCAGTAACGGCTGGCACCCTTTCAAAGCCCTGTACCGGCAGGCACCCTCAAAGCCCAGTAACGGCTGGCACAATTCTTTTAAAGCCCAATAACGCTTGGCACAATTCTTTTAAAGCCCTGTACCGGCAGGCACTATTCTTTCAAAGCCCTGTACCAACAGGCACCCTCAAAGCCCAGTAACGGCTGGCACAATTCTTTTAAAGCCCTGTACCGGCAAGCACTATTCTTTCAAAGTCCTGTACCAACAGGCACCCTTAAAGCCCAGTAACGGCTGGCACAATTCTTTTAAAGCCCTGTAACGGCAGGCACTATTCTTTCAAAGCCCTGTATCAGCAGGCACTCTCAAAGCCCAGTACCGGCTGGCACAATTCTTTTACGCCCCACCAAAGTCCTATGCTACTAGGCGCTTCACTTCCATTCCAGGTAATCATCTATCTCCACTTGCGTTCTTCTCCCCTATGAACCAAGTAAAGAGGGGCATGGACACTGTATTTTGTCCAAACCCTCTTTGGTTCCAAGGGGGGCACCTTGTTCTCTGGCCGGACAAAATACTTGTTCTTATCTTTACTTGCTTTATAGACGAGAATCTCACTTTTCTCAACTACGAAACAAGTAAAGAGGGGCAACTGTGAACACCCTATTTTGTCCGGGCCCCACTAAAAAAATACAAAAAAATTGATAATGATTGGTGTCCAAATTGGCAATCATCATTGAAAGAAAAAATAAAAAAAACGAAAATAAGAAAAAAGAAGGAAATTCTCCTATTGATGATGATTGGTGTCTAAATAGGCAATCATCATTGAAAGGGAAAAAATAAAAAAAAAATTAAAATTAAAATAAATCCCCTCATTGATATGATTGGCATTGTCATTCATTAAGGGAAAATAATAAATAAAAAAAACGAAAAATAAAAAATAAAAAAATCTCATTTATGTTGATAGGTTTAAATTAGGAAGTTACTTGTGGGGAGAATAATGAAAAAAAAATTAAAAACGAAATAATCTCCACTAATGGTAATTAGGTCAAGTTAGGAAGTTTTATCAATAGAAAATACAAAAAAATACAAAAAACGAAAATTAAAAAAAAAAATCTCCATTGATGGTGATTGGGTCAAGTTAGGTAGTTCTTAACATAAAATACAAAAAAAAAATCAAAAATCAAAAAACAAAAATTAAAAAAAAAGGAAGCATTTATGAAGAAAACCCTACCTTGAGACTATAAATAGGAGTGCAAGGGTTGAAGTAAAGGGGACAAGAATTTTGGGAGAGCGAGGAGATAAGGTCTGTGGTTAAGTTTTCATCTTTTTCTTTTATTTCACTGTGACATCTCGTTTTTTTCTCTCTCATCTAATATCCTTTGGTTCATGCTTACC
Source organism: Inga oerstediana (assembly GCA_963210345.1). NCBI lineage: Eukaryota > Viridiplantae > Streptophyta > Magnoliopsida > Fabales > Fabaceae > Inga > Inga oerstediana. Next base: position 69,034,269 of record OY723400.1, on the reverse strand, counting down.
TCATCGTGCCTCATGCTTACCTCATCATTCATGCACTATGACTTTATCCAATATGCATTACATTGCTTTACTTTGTACTATGATGCTGGACGTGGATTAGCTCATTGTGGTCTTGTGGATTTGCATTTTATTATCCAACTGAATCATCTCATACATAGGCAAGAGATATGTGATGTCTTATTTTCTTATGATACTAGGTGTTATGCTTAATAAATATAGATAGTATGATTGTACTTGCCCCTTGTTTATTATGTGGTTCTATCACCCTATCTCTTATTGTAGCGGGTTCAAAGGATAAAAGGTACGCATAAATCTCCTCACTTTTGACTTCATTTTTGTTTAACTTGTGCTACTTTTCTTTTCTTTTTTTTCTTAACCCCTTTCTTAGGTCCTCTTTCAAAAAAAAAGAAAAAAAATATTTTGACACATTTTGATAAATGAAAATAAAATGTAAAAACTCTCTTTTACAAGAAAATAAAAAAAACCTTTTTGAAAAAGAAAAGTAAAAAACACAAACCCAAAAAAAGAAGAAGATATTTTTCTCAAATAAATCAAATAAACATTTTTCTAAAAAAACACCAACCAAGTGACACGTTTTTCTACCCCCCAAACTACGTGGGCTTTGATCCCTCTAAAGGGTATGTAGGCCCTAGGTTTTCATCCTAGGTCAAGTCCAATTTTGTAAATAAATATATTTTTCTTATTTTCTTATTGTAAATAAATATTTTTTTTAAAATAAGTATATTTTTCCTTATTGTAAATAAGTGTTCTTTTTTTTTTTCCTTCTATTTCTTTCATTTCATTTAGTTTCGTAAATATTCTTTTTTTTATTTGGGTAATTATAATAATGTTAAAGGCCATTTTTATTTTTAAATAATTAACTTAGGGTAACCATTCTTATTAATGGGTGTTGTGGGGTGCCTAACACCTTCCCCACACACAATCGACTCCCGAACCCTAAATGGTTTTTATAGACCAGTTTCCATTTTTAAAAAGGTTTCCAAAATTATCCTTTTTCTAAAATTTTGGTGGCGGCTCCATGTTTTTCTAAATTCCGGGCGCTACAAGTAGTGTCAAAATCGGATTTTCTTCAGCTAGTCAGACTAAATTGGGCTAAACATATTGAGCTTAGGCACTCTTCATTTCCTTTTATTTTAATTATTTTCAAGCTCTTTTGTTATTCAAAAATGAAGGAACACTCATTAGTCATTAGTAATATGTTCATCATTTGTGTCCTTATTTCTTTTCCTTTTAAATTACGTCTCTCTTTTATCGTATTCAGTTGGACTTGGAGGGAATACTTCAATTTTAATTTTCTAGGGACTTAGATTATATATATATTCTTTTCATTATTTCTACTCAACATTTTCATGCCATCAAATCAAATAACGTAATGTCGAATTTATGGTCATCTACTGAACTTCTCATAATTTTTATATTGATTATTTCATATTTTACATTATTTGGGTGAAAAATAGTTTCTCTAATATTCCATTCAGGTTTCGATTTAAAAATAATAATGAAAATTCCATTACATAAAAAATGGAACCTATATTCGTATAAACTAAACTAACCTTAATTTCATTAGGATGTGTCATCCTTCAATATAATTTTCCATAACGCTTTAAATCTGAAAAATGCACATAATGGCCTCTTCAAGTCTCTGACGTGAAAGGGGATTATTAGACAGAGTTTTGTGACTTCTGAAATATACATATGAAAATACTTGCCCTTTTTTCCTCATACAATATATAAAATCTGTAGAAAAAATTGAAAGCTGCACTCTTTACATGGTACTCCTTGGTTGTTAATGTAAGACATATTTATCTAATTTAATTATATTAAGGATTTTTTTTTTGCCCAGATAATTGGATGAAGGAATTGAAGCTTATTAAGGTGGTTAATATGATGTTTTTTTTTTCTTTCTAAAACACCCTAATCATCTTCCTTAATTTTTTTTCTATTTCTTTTTTACTTGATTATGGTTCAAGCCTTCAACGAGCATCGATAGAAGTAAACTAGGAAAATATTGATAAATATGAAAAATAAATATTATGTTTAGGGTAAAGGTCAACTTCACAATTAGGCAATTAAACACTGGAGAGAATATTACCAAAATAAAATATACATAATGATATGTGTGCGCGCGCGCGCACTGTGTCATGTGAAATGGAGTGAGACTTTGAGATCTACTCCCAAGTCAAGCACTCCATCTATCTACCAGACTGACCATAAATGAAATTAATTAAAGCAATGAAAATGAAATTTTGGTCTAAATAAAATTATGCTTTGTATGAACTCTAAAATTGATAATCTCTAAAATTTCATTCAGGTTTTGATTTAAAAATAATAATGAAAATTCCATTACATAAAAAAATGCAACCTATATTCGTATAAACTAAACTAACCTTAATTTCATTAGGATGTGTTATCCTTCAAGTCTCTGGCATGAAATGTGGGCTATTAGACTGAGTGTTGTAGCTTTGAAATATCTGAAATATACATACAAAAATACTTACCCTTTTTTCCGCATACAATATATAGATTCTGTAGATAAAAATGAAAGCTGCACTGTTTACATGGTACTCCGATTATTAATGTAAAACATATTCACCTAATTTAATTAGATTAAGGAATTGAAGTTAATTAAGATAATTAATATGATGTTTTTTTCCTAAAACACCCTAATCAACTTCCTTAACTTCCCCAATTTCTCTTTTACTTGATTATGGTTTAAGGAGCATCGATATAAGTAAATTAGGAAATGATTAACAAATATAAAAAATAGACCTATTTAGGACCAAAATCAACTCCACAATTAGGTCCTACATGAAGGATAGGAAAGAGTATTACCAAAATGAAATATACATAATGATATATGTAGGTGTGTGTGTGCGCGCGCGCGTGTACGCACATACAGACATATGCTGTGCCGTGTGAAATGGGGTGAGACTTTGAGATCTACTTCCAAGTCAAGCACTATCTATCTACAAATATTTGGGTGGTTGATATAATATATCAAATCATTTAAAGTCTGTCGACTTTTAATATAATATATATGGCCTACTAGACTGACCCTAAATGAAATAATGCAATGAAAAATTAAATTTTGGCCCAACTAAAATTATGCCTCATTCATATAGGGACCAAATTTCATCTCATCGATTACTAACGTGCTTTAGGGGTTCACTTTATGGCCTATACAGCATTGTAGTGATATATATTGAAAATGTGGTCCTTTATGTGATAACGATGCTTCTTTCTTTGTTGCATCTCAACTTCTTTTTATATTTAGCTTTAACCAAAATTAATTAGATGTATCATAATAATAAACGTTAAAGCTTTTTAAATTTGTCTATTTTAATTAGATGTGTCAATTTTTATTTAAAGTAACAAAAGTCCATATTCTTGAAAGAGGACATCTCACTTTTTTAAAGAGAAAATTCACCCCACTCATTTCACAAGTCAAGCATGCCATACTTAAGATATAAATTGGGGATTCCCTTTTTTGTGTACTTTGTAAATTTGATCTGCCATTCTTAAGGCTTTTAGTTATCATCAAGAAAAATGTTTACAAATTTAATCCTATGTGTACATCATCCTACCTAATAGTTGTATTAAACAAGGTTTAATAATTAGTTGAGATTATGTGGGCTCTTTATGACCAGAATATATCTCACAACTCAAAGAATATTCACTAAATTATTTAAAAATTAACCATTAAAATGATTTTCATATCGACAATAAAATCCAAACCTCACTTTCCTATAATAATATTACAAAAATAAAATATGCACAAGGATATATACATACACACATATATGTATGTATTAGCTGTGCCATGTGAAATGGAGGATGACTTTGAGGTCTCCTCACAAGTCAAGCACTACATGTTCTTATGAATTATTAAGGAAACTTTCTTATTAAGTGTTTGTCAATTTGATTGTGACTTTTTAATAACGTTCTTGTGGGGATATAGAGTCTTCGGTCACCCAAACTTGACCAAAAATGAAATGATGTAATGATAAACAAAATAAAAAAAAATGTAAAGACCCCACAAATTTCTTGCTCTTTTAACGCATCAACTTCTTTTAGAAGATAACTTTAATCCTTATATATTTTTTCGTTATTAATTGTTCATTTTTTATTTTATTTTATTTTATAAATCAAACCATGTTCTTATTACGAGTTAAAATGTATATATTTTTTTCACTTTTTGTATCTTTGAGTAAATTGAAGACGATTTTATCTCTATTTGTTACACTTCCATACTTCATCTTGATGGCTATGCCATGATGTCCTTAAGCCTATATGTGACGGAAAGACTTCCGTAACCATGATATATTTGTTTAGTTGACTTGATTTGAACAGAATTTCAGTTCTGTCTAAAAAAAAATGGAATAATTAATTCCAAAAAAATTGCATATATGGTAAAAAAAGTCTATATTATCACATTTATTTTATATTGATTTTCTCAAATTCTCCAATATATAGCACCTACTAGTGGAGCACATCTAACAATTCAAATCCATTTTACAGTTGTTTCTTGCCAACTTTATTTTGATGACAACTTATTATGAGTCATTATCTTGGAATTGTAATAGTAGTGTCAAAATCGGATTTTCTTAAGCCAGTTGGACTAAATTGGGCTAAGCATATATTGAGTTTAGGCACTCTTCATTTTCTTTAATTTTAATTATTTTCAAACTCTGTTGTAATTCAGAAATGAAGGAACACTCATTAGTCATTAGTAACATGTTCGTCAATCATGCCTTTATTTTTTTTCTTTTCAATTTACGTCTCTCTTTTATCATATTCATTTGCACTTGGAGGGAACACTAAGATTTTTCATTTTAAATCTTTCTCAAGGCATCAGCTACATACTAAATTAATTTTTCTCAAATAATAATATTGAACAATCTAGTCCTAGTTACATTAATTTGAGCTAACTCATTTTATTTCTCTGTACAAGTTTAATTAAATTAGATGAGACATTTTTTCAGGAATGAAAATATTAAAATATCTAGTCTTCACGGCAATTTCACTTTGCAACTTTGTCAAGCACGCAATTGAATGGATTGTATTTGGCTGTATCATCGTTCCTTCGATCCCACTCCAAAGCTCCAGATTTGACTCTCCATTGGTCCTTGCTTTCTTTCTGATTGGGTGCTCCATATTCCTTGTGGAAATTGAAGCAAACTACCAATTTTTATAATATAAAGCAATTTCTATGTAATGATCCATGTTTTATGTTAGAGACAATACGATTACTCATAGGCAACTTTAAGAGGGAAAAAACAGTGTAAAAAGCACCGATCAGTAAATCTCAATTCAGATTAATCGCTTGCTCGAATAGTTGGTAATAGGATCTAAAAAAAGTAACGGACACCGGGTGACCCAACGGGTTATCACAAAAAGTGCATATTCTTAACTTCTTTTCGTTTTAGTAAATGTTTAAATTATAGATTGATTATGTAGTGAATGTATCATATGACATTAATATTATGCAACACTTCCGTTTTTAGACATAACAAGTACGCACAGCATTGGTTTTAATTCTTTTTCACGTTAGGTTTTCGATACAATTATTTTCATGTTAATTATGTGATATGTTTTACTTCCTTTTAAATTTGTTTTATATACATTTTTTCTTTCTAGCTAGAGACTTATATCGATACCCATAATCAAAAGTAGATAGATTTACGTTTATATCTATACCACCACTTTGAAAATTTTTATATGCCACTTTCTATATATATATATATATATATAGAAAGTGGTATATTTACGTGTATTTTTAGCCTCAACTACGTGCTATTTTTCACTAAACCAAGATGATATCACCAAAATAAAATATTCATATAAGAGGAGATATTTAGCAGCGTGCGGTTTCTATCTTATGAAATAGAGTGTGAATTTGAGATCTGCTCATAAGTCAAACACGCCGTGTACCTACAAATTATAAGTGGGAGATAGAAAAATATAATATATACGTCCAAACAAATTAAGACTAAAGACTTTTGCGATATATGTCTGTGAAGGGACAACGTATCCACACAAGCCTCTTCTCAATAACGTTCTTTTGGGTTATTAGACTAATGTAATGAAAATGAAAATGAAAATGAAAATAAGGTCCTAGAAGTGAATAAATTATACTTCATAAAGCGACACAGCTTCTTTTCTCATCAATAACGTAATTTTCTTTCCCTTTCAATTAGTTGCATCAACTTGTTTTGAGGGCCACTTAATGTTGAGAATTCCACCATGCCATGTGCCCGCGCTTTTTGAGGTGACTGGATGAGTCCTTTTTATTAAAGAAAAAAATAACTTCATAATTTAAATTAGTCATATGAACTTGTTCGCAATCAATTTTCCGAAGATCCATGTTCTGTTTTACACCAGCACTATTCTATACTACTTATTACAAAGCCACGGTCATTGAGGTCACTCAAAATCACGGCCATGGAAAAACAGCATCTCCAAAAGCCTAATCAGGTTCCTTCCTCATTCGTGATTACATTACGATTTTATTAAAAGATAAAATTAATTATTTCCTCATTTGTCACTGATAAATCCCAAATTTTATATATTTTATATCACCTTATTCATTTGTTTGGGAACTAATTTAGGCTAATTTGGATTTATTAGATAATATTTTGATTGTTAGCCAATTTTAGAAAATAATATAAGTCTGAATTAATTATGAGATTATTGGGCTTAAATTGTTAATAATTTAATTGCCTATTTTGTGATTGAATAATATTTCTATATATATGATAGATTACGATCTTATTTAATTCTTGCAAGACAAAAAACAAAAAAGCATATTAGGAAATCACGTGGTCCAGAATTTTTCTTAAAAGATAAAAAAAAATTTAATGGATGAATTTTATTCCGTTACTTCAATTTTAATGGATTTGAGTTTTGACCTCAAAGCTCTCTCATCCTCCCTTTTAATTAACCCTTTTAATTAACCAGCCGCCACACACCAACTATTCTCACCAACCCATTACCCACCAACCATTCACGGGCATAATGACCTTCTCAATCTTTCTACCATTTCCTTTTCTTTTATTCACCCACAAACATACCCCACCAACGCCATCAACATTCTAATTAAATCACACAACATCTTCATTCAAAGAGAACTCCCGTAACTGGCCAAAAAAAAACAGAGAGAGAACTCCCGTAAGCCATACACACACACACACACACAACAAAAATCCGTTATTATTGCCACACTTTTTCCATTCCATCTCCTTTATTCACGTGACCCACCATTATCTCCGTAACATCCAATCAATCTCCACTTCTATCCATCAACTTAATGGCTGTGACTTCACAATAGATTTGGAGGGTACGAGAGGTGGTGATGGCAACTTGAGTTATTTAGAAGGTAACTTGGGATAAGTGTGGAGAAAATTAAAGCCTAAGACTTATACTTAAAAATCATAAAAGAGTGTGTTTTCAATTATTATTTTGATTCAAATCTTGAAATTATTTAGTTTTAAATAACTTTGACATGTAATAATTGAGATCAATCTAGTTTTAGATTGCAAACATATTTCTTTTGGATTGGATTGATATTTTGGAATGTTTTGTGCTTGAAACAATTACTGGAATTTTTATTTGCAAACCTTTGGATGGTCAATTGAATTATTAATTAAATTTTTATTATTAATTTAATTGTCAATTTGGGTTATCCTCTTAATTGTTTAATTGGGTTGGTTAATTGTCTAGTTGTTTAATTAGACAATTATAAACTTAATTTCCAAAATTAATTTGAGATTATTTGTGATTGGTTTTAATGGGTTTAATTAACTACCGCTTATTTAATTATTAATTTTCTTGTCGAATAAGCATTATTGAGCTTGATGGTTTCCCATGTTTTAATTAGATGATTAAATTTATTAATTCCAATCTTTCATCAACCTCCCTTTGGTCTAATTAATTAATTTGGACTAAGAAAGTTAACTTCATGTAAATCCTAAATTGTCCCCTTCATCATCATAACTGAATTAAATATTTTTTGTTTGTCTTGCTTTTAATTAATCTCTTTGCTTAAGATTTTAATTCTTCTTTCACAAAAACCCCCCCAAAAATTGCATTCAAATTCATATAGAATAATCTCATTCTCATATAGATTTTAGAGTCATTTGCATCTTGCATTTAATTAGTTCAATTGTATTTAGATAGTAGAATCTTGCATTTTAATATAGGACCATTTCATTGCATCTTTTATCAATTAAAAAAATTAATCCTAAAGAAAACCCACAGCTTGCTTCTTGGGAGAATGACATAGGTTGACCCTAAACTGCATAATTAATTAGGACATAATTTAATTGATTGCTTTAACGACAAAAGTACACATCAGTCACCTAAACGGTAACTGTTAAATAGTAGTTGAGATTTCATCTGAGAGAATATATGAGTTTAATTAGGGCCAATTTAGTATTTGTACGCTTATATTTTGGTTTTTGGTCCTTAACAATTACAATTTTAAGATCCTTCTCGACAAATATCATTCAATGTAGGTCCTTCCCACTAATATTCCCAATTAAATAATACAGCGATAATATTGTCCTCAAACTCAAAGTGGTAGCTAAAGAAATTGAAGACCATATATTTTTTTTTTTAAATATTGAGAATGTGTCTGCTTAGTTAAATTATACAGTCAGTACCTTGAATGAGCTACAAGCTTATAAAATTAAATATATTATTGATCTAATTAACCATGCACATGTAATGAGAATGAGTGCTACAAAAAAACATCAAATTAGTGACGGAAATTCCATTACTAATCAATTTAGTGACAGATTAGCAACGGAATTTGTTCCGTTGGTAAATATACCGTTACAAATTAATTAGTGACGGAATTTGGATTTCGTCACTAATTTGCGACAGAAATTTTCCAACCTAATTAGCAACAAAAAGTTTTCATCACTAATTCATCACAAAATTGGAATAGACTATCCCTAAAATTAGCTATGGATTAGGGACGGAATTTTCCGTCCTAATTAGCGACAGAATTTCTGTCGCTAATTCGTCAAAAAATAATTTTTTTTATATAATTTAAATTGCCACACGTCTTTACCACGAGCCTCTACATGTCTTTCATCGACTGCCGCCATGTGTACCCACCTCCGGCCATGTGTCCTGATCAACCGCCGCCACCTTATCGCCACATGTCCACATCACAAATTGGTTGCATTTTTTGACCAAGTTGGGATTTGAAGCCATGACCTTTCACGGGTGTGCCAGTATCTTTGCTAGTTGCGCTTAGAAGAACCTACGTAATTTAAATGCAAAATCGTGCGCATGCATGCATGCATGCATGCATACATACATACATACATACATACATACATTTCACTTTACAAAACAAAAATAGGAATATAAATTTTAATTCATTATCAAATTTTCAATTTAGTTTTCTTATTTTATTTCACCAAAAATATTCTACCTAAATTTTTAGTATTAATTTATTTTTTATTCATTTTATTATATATTTTATTTTTTTGTTTGTACTTATAAATTTTGTATTGTTATTTGTATATAATATATTATTAAAAATCCATATTCATATATATTATATCATAATTTCAATTTCAACAATAAAAATGAATTAATAATTTTTATTTATTTATATTAATATTTCTGTTATAATTTTATAATAATTTAAATTACTTAACAAATTTTTAATTATGAAAAAATCTAATTATTGAAAAATTTAAATTTTATAAAATTTAAGTTTTTTATTTAAGAAAATCAAATAATTTGGAGAGATCATAAAAAAATTTAATTATTCTATACTGTGAGCTATGACTAAATAAAATTATCTTTTTATTGGATGTGATATCAATTCAATTCACATTTCAAAATTATATTATCAAAATAAAAGATATTTTTAACCAATTTATTTTGTCATTATATAATTATAAAAAACTTCTAATTACAAAAAATATAATTATTATAAAATCAAATCATGTTATATAACAAAATCAATTAATATGATAATTAGTGACGGATTAGCGATGAAATTTAGTGACAGAATTTTTCCGTCATTAATTTCCATTGCTAATTCTGTCACAAAATGTTTAGTGATAGAAATTAGGGATAGAAATTAGTAACAGAAAATTTTTGTCGCTACTTCCGTCACAAAATATTTTTTATAGAAATTAGTAATAAATTAGGAATGGAAATTAGTGACAGAATTTGTCCATCACTAATTTCAAGCGCTAATTTTTTTATGACGGAATTAGAGGTAGAGTAGTGACGGAATGTAACTCCTTCGCTAATCCATCACTAAATTCCGTCATTAAATTCTGTCTATTTTTTGTGATTGAATTTGTGAGAGATTAGCGGTGGATTAGCGACGGAATGAAATTCTGTCACTAATTCTCTTTCTTTCTTTTTTGTAGTGGCGTGCGTGGAACACAAAACCAAGGTTTCTTTCGTCAATTTAGATTTGTTTTTGGCCGATTGTCAATTTATTATTTTTTTCTTTTTTGGTCAGCTGATTTTAGATTTCAATGCCAGTAAATCATAGAGAAGCATTTTTTTTTTTTTTTACCTTCTATAGAGAAGCATTTTATGTATGCACAGTAGCAAAGCATTCCAATAATATTCGATTACTCTTTATATAGCCTACTAGACCTGACAATGAATAAAATAATACGAAGAAAATGTGGTCCCAGAACTGGAATTGTTCAACACGTGACGAAATTAAGTGACAAAGCTTCTTTTCATTAACAAATATTTTGGGTTATTTCATACCCACAAGACTTGACCATAAATAAAATATATCTTCAAATATATTATATGTTCAAATATAATACAACGACTGACTTAATTTCGGCCCGGAGAAGCATAAAACGACGTTTGTGTTCATTGCTCAATGCAAAAGGCTTGAAATTTTTACAAGTCTGATATGCTCCTCATGGGAAAACCTTCTTTCTTTGTTTTCCTGCTCTTACTTCATTTCTTCATGGTTTCCTTAGCTTGGACTGATACAAACATCACTACTGATAAATCTGCACTTCTTGCCCTTAAATCTTATATCACTTCAGATCCATACGGTTTCTTAGCTAATTGGTCTGTCTCTTCTCCGTGCACTTGGATTGGTGTCACATGCAATACTCGTCATGGAAGGGTCGACTCCTTAAATCTTGGTGGCATGGAACTTGAGGGCACCATATCCCCACAACTAGGAAATCTTTCATTCCTTGTTGAACTTGATCTCAGTGACAACAATTTTTATGGTCAAATACCAGAAGAGTTAGTTCAATTGCGTAGATTGAAACTATTTAACTTGAGCTATAATGACTTTCATGGGCAAGTTCCAGCAGAGATAGGGGATTTATCTAGGCTTGAGGATTTGAGTTTTCGAAATAACAGTCTTAATGGATTTATTCCACTATCTCTATTCAATCTATCAAGGTTGGAGACTTTAGATTGGAATTTTAATTTCTTTGAAGGGGTCATTCCACTTGATGTGGGCAAACTTGAACGACTAAAGATTTTACGATTCAGTGGTAACAAACTTTCAGGAATCATTCCCCAGACCATTTCCAACTTATCTTCACTCACAATATTGGGTTTGACTTATAATAGTTTGTCAGGTATGATTTAGATTATTGTCAATATACAAATTTGTCTTTGTTTTAAACTAGTATATTTGGTTAGCAGTATCTTATCCTCAAGGAATATGATTTTGTCTAAATTGTGTTTTATTTATTTATTTTTTATACTTTTATGAATTTTCTTCTTTATTTTTGTCATAATTTTTCTACTCATTTTCAAAGGAAAAAACATTCATCATCAAAATTTTGAAACAAATTATGTAGTCACATGGGAGAAAAGTTACTGTTATAATATTAATTAGTCCAAGTGGATCTAAAGGCTCATCATCAGTCTTTGAAAATAAATGTTCATTATTCTATCATTAAAAACTTTTTGAAGGGATTTTCATAGGGAAAAAACACTTAGCTCAAGTTCATTATATACATTATGTCAAGTACTCCAATCACAAATGATCATGTGTCCTGTTTTTTTTATGCAGATTTATAATTAATTGATAATGTTTTTAAAATATGATACATGGTCATATGTGATTGGATGACTTAAGATAATGGATATAAGAAACTTGTATCATCCTTTTTCATATTGAATAAACCTTACAACCAACATGTCCCGAACGTTTAATTTTGATTTGGACAATCTGCATTATATTTTAATTTCATTATTTGTTAGCAATTATTATTTTAAAATAGTTTGGAGATATCCATTATGTCAAGTTCTCCAATCACATATGGACATGTGTTCTATTTATTTCATGTGGATTTATAATCAATTGATAAATATTTTAAAAATACAATACATGGTCATATGTGATTGGATGACTTAAGATAATGAATATAAGAAATTTGTATTGTCCTTTTTTATATTGAATAAACCTTACAATCAATTTGTCCCGAACGGTTTAATTTTAATTTGGACAATCTACATTATATTTTAATTTCAATATTTGTTAGTAATTATTATTTTAAAAAAGCTTTTAGAGTCAACAAAAAGATTTTTTCTAGGAGTCTCCCAAGAAACATGTGTTTTGATAGGAATGATGAAAAGGAAGGACCAATTGGATTTCAATTTGTCTCTTAGATTTAATCATATCAAAATTTCTCAACCAAACACAACCAGTTGACTTAATCTATGGTTATTAGCCCACCTGAATTAAAAGGGTTATACCTTTTATTGCGTTTTATCATTTACTAATATATGTGTCATTTCTTAAAAAATGTGCAAGTCTTGTTACTTGTGTTTCTATAGAATATTAATTTATCTCATGTGCCTAATAACTTGTGATATGTAACAGATTGTTACTGACATTATTTTCTTTCCCACCCCCTTAATATTTGAAGGAGGCATCCCAAATGAAATTGGTGATCTTTCGCAACTGAAGATATTGTATCTTGGAGCAAATCAATTCACTGATTCTATACCATCTTCATTATTTAACAATTCAGTGCTACAAGAGATTCAACTTGCAAGAAATCAGTTATCTGGTAGTCTCCCAACAAACGTGTGTTTGGGGCTTCCAAAACTTCAATTATTTTATGTGCATTTAAATGGTTTGTTTGGCGAAATACCCTCTATTTGGCATCAATGCAAAGAATTAGCACAATTATCATTAAGTGGTAACATATTCAACAGAGGAAAAATACCAAGTGAACTTGGAAATTTGACCAAACTCCAGTTGTTAGATCTTAAGAACAACAACTTGCAAGGTAAGAGTTTTAATTATATATATCATTGTCTTAACTTCTATTCCATTATTTCATAAGACATTACTGAATAATGATTTTGCTAGATTACTTTTAAAGACATAGAACACAATGCTTTCTTTTAATCCTAAAGTGAATATGAATAGAATGGTAATATTTTCTCAATCATTAAAGAAACTGGGAGCCCACCGAAGGAAAATAACTTGATAAAAGGACCCATACAACACTACTTAGAGTCATATTGGATTAAAAGGATGGAGTATAACTTTTACAATTGATTTATTTATCTTAGTGATCATTTGTATTTAGGTTTTTATATTTAGGGATATGATATTCTTAAATCTGAATAATCTTTTTATTCGCATATTTATTTTAGCTTCCCAAAATTTAGAAAAAAACTTCAAATATTGAAAACAAATATAAAATACCAAACACTCGAATTAATCTTTATTTGAAATTTTTTAATGCAATAACGAGAAATGTCATTTTTCAATTTGGAATAATTTTGCATGCCTTGACTTTAGTTTGGGATTGGAGAAATATAAAAGGAAGAATCCCTGAAAAGAAACCTGGAAATTGGGAAATGACATATGAGTTTTTTTATCAAAAGTTGATTAGAAAATGTCAAAACGTGATAAGGAATTCCTAATTTTTTTTTTGTGAAATGACTGATCTGTCATTTCCCAATCTCCAGGTTCCTTTTCAGGGATTCTCCCAATATAAAATGACATGTTTGTTTGTAAACAAAATGAGATTTTGTTTTTCGCCATTTTATTCATTCATATTCATTCTAAGGCATTAAATGAACAATGATTTTGCTAGATTACTTTTGAAGACATAGAAGTATAGAACACGATGCTTTCTTTTAATCTCAAAATAAGTACGAATAAAATGGTATACTTTTCAGAATCTATGAGTTCGATGTGGCAAAATAATTTTATAGATGAAAACATCTCCATCTGTGTTGATGGTTGGGTGTGTTGAGACTGTGCTTTTTTTAAATTTTTTCCCTTTTTACCTTATGCTTTTTTTTTTGGCCCAGATTTTTACCTTATGCAATAGAAATAAATCTGAAATGAGATTTTTCTTCCCATAATTTAGTTGGAATTCGTATATATATAACTTTCACACATGTGACCATAAGTTGCTTGAAAATTCCGCCAAAAAATTGAAATAAAATATTTAATCATTAAAAAAACATTATTTTTCATCTTTTCCTCTGTTTTCTTTTCAATGGCAAGTTTTTTTTTTAAAAAAATTATCGACAATCTCACATGCATCCTAAAACAATTCCTTGTATGGAAAATAATTTATATATATCATTTAAGGGCAGTGGCTTTTTTGAAATAATTTAAGGCGATGGTTTAATGCTCTGAAATGATTCAGGATTAATAATCTAAGCAGCATTATTCAATTTGGAATTGAGTTTGAACGCCTTGTGTTTGATTTGGAATTAGACAACCCTTGAAAATTTTAATCTTCATTTTTTGGAAACGGATCTAAAGACTCATTAATTATCGGTCCTTAAAATAAATGTTTATTATTATTTCTACGTTGTTAAAAAAAATTTGAAGGATTTTTGTCCAAAATTACTATGCCATTCAGACATGTTTGGAACATTTAATTTTAAATTGGTTATTTACTATTAATTTATATTTTCAAAAAGTTTGTAGTAAACAAAACTAATTTTTCTGGGAGTTTTCCAACAAATATATGTGTTTTACCATGACTAGGCTATTTCTTTTTGAAAACAAGTGCAGTTGTATTTTATCATTTATAATATATTTGTGTTATTATTTCTAAAAAATGTGCAAGTTGTGCCATATATGTTTTCAAAAATACAAATTTTTTTTATTAAAAAAAATATAAATTTGTCTCATGTACATAATAATTTATTACGTATAAAAATTGTTACCAACATTACTCTCTTTTTCCACCTATTTGAAGGAGATATCTCAAATGAGATTGGCAATCTTTTACAACTAAAAACATTATATCTTGAAAATAATCGACTTGTCGTTCATACACCTTTTTCGCTATTTAACAGTTCAGTCTACAAGAAATTGATGTTAGAATAAATATATCATCTAGTAGTCTGCCAAAACATATGTGTTTTGAGTAATGTTGTAAGTATCTGGCATGACAATTTTTGTGTACTACACTTTATATATAATTTTGCTAGTTCTTTCTAGCCTCTTATTTTTCTTTTTTTTCCCTGTATTCTATCTACGATACAACTCCTTTACAAATATTTCATTTATTTTTTGTGCTTATTTGATATTTCTTGCAAGTTTTTTAACTAAAAATGCTTTAAACTTCTACGTTAGGAAAAGTTATGCTGCTACACCTCCTTACAAAGCTTTTTTGTTATTATAAAAACTAAAAATTTAGTTTTTTGGCCAATGATGAATTCATCATATTGTTTTTGAAGTTAGAGCCTTGTAAATATTTAATTAATTTAATGCAAAATATAAATAATTTGATTGTTCAAAATTAATTCAATAATCTCAATTCAGCATTTCTTCTCTAAAAAGGAATTTTAATGCTTGTCGAATTGGTAATTGATTTAATCTATGACAATTGACCCACCTGAATGAGATTGGCAATCTTTCACAACTAAAGATGTTATATACCATTATCATTATTTAACAATTTAGTGTTGCAAGAGATTGATCTTGGAATAAATCATTATTATCTTCAACTCTATATTTTTTCTCTTCCTTTCCCTGATTAATTTTGTTTTTTCGATATTTTTAATCATTTCTTTCTTATTTCACAAATTTATAAAATCCTATTAAATAATTATTCAACAATTACAAAATAAAACACTTATCTCATTAGCTATATGACTATTAAAAGTTAGGCAATTTGATGGTTAGAATATATTTGATTTCTCCTTTTTAATATTTATGCATGGATTAATCAGCATAAAACAAATATTCAAGTTTTTTTTATGTAGTATATATATGTAAATTATATGAAAATGATATCACCTATATAAGTCCATGATGAATTCATAGCCAGATTTCAAAGTTAGAGCTTTGTGAATAATAAATAGCTTTACTGCAAAATATAAATAACTTGATTGTTCATTTTATATAGGTGAAATTAATTCCATAATCTCTCTTTAGCATATCTTTTTTTAAAAGGCTTTTAATGTCCAATTGGTAATTGATATTACATTGGAAGAGTCGCTTTTAAATAAATTTCCAACAAAAGTTAAATAATAATCTATTAATTTTAAACCTCTAATTAACGAAATTCCATGTATTACTCCATACAGTTGTGTGTGAATTAAGGAAATTCCTAGACTTACTATACTAACAAACAAATATTCGGTATTTATTTCATAGGTGGAATTCCTTCATTCCTTTGGAAGATGCCCTCTTTGAGCTATGTTGATGTTGGCAGCAATCATTTAAAGGGTAATTTGCCAAAAGAAATGTGCCATCAACTCCCTTTACTTGAAGTCTTTGCAGTTGATGATAATCAATTAGAGGGAAGCATTCCAAAATCAATAACCAACTGCACATCTTTGAAACAATTATATTTGGGTGGTAACTCATTTACAGGTATGTACTTTATTTGTGTGTTTTGTTTTCTTTTTAAATATTTTTCTCTAAAATTAAATTATGGTTTTTTCATTTCATTTATGTTAAACAACAAATGAAGTGAGGATCAAAAACCAATGGAACCTTATGATATATTTGTAACATAGATAAGTGAAATTCTTCTATACTATTCGATGACATGAAAACATTAAACCATACAGAATGGCCATCATGGGTTATGCCAATACGTTTTTTTAAAAGATATTATCTATCTCTTAATAACTTTAATTTTATGTCTTTTCTGTCCCCTAATATTAAAATAATTATAATAATATTAAAATATAGACAAGTTTGGAGTTGTTTTTTTTCTTATTTATTATATATATAATTTGTAACAATTCTGTATTGTTTAATTGAAATTTAAATTATACTTAATATTTTCTTGAAGAATTAAAACGTGGGAATTAACAAATGTACAATAAACAAAAAAATTATTTAGATACGTGTAAAAAATCAAGGAAAAATGAAATAACAAAAATTAAATCCAAGCCTACACTTTTAACAATTTTCAGATCAAGAATTTTTTGAATATTGTTAAAAAACCATAATGCCACTCTATAATTCAAAAGGAAAATTAAAGGTAGATTCAAGGCTTATTTTATTTTTAATTTTTTTCAGTTAAATTTAATTTATACTTTCCTTTGTTTGTTGTTTATTTATTTATTTGTTATTTTTTTGTGATTTATTCTGAAAAGTAATTAGAAGACAGGTAAAGACGACAAAAAAACAAAATCTAAATTATTATTGTAAATAAACAAAAAACAAACAACAAATATGTTTATGCAAATGGTGCTTTTAGGATATTCACTAACACTGCAATGACAGTGTCACACCTCATTCTAATGCTACTTGTCAAAATTGTTTACCTATTTAAAAACCAACATGTAACTCAATTTGTACCCTTATAAGGACGAACTATTTAAAACTTTTCTAAATGCAAGCTTGGGTACATGATATAATCAATTTTTCTAAAACTTCAAAAATTCATAAATAAATCATTTCATATCTAAAAATAGTGGTTCAAAACTCCATCTTTAGCAATTAAGACTCAAGCTCGACAACATCTCATTGAGTCCAAAACTTGCCTAAAACTCATACTATACATAGGAATCTTATGCAAAAATTGTAGAATTATGACCCAACTTAGAAAATTCATATCTTTTTACCTACACATACAACTTGGAAAATTCATATCTTTTTACCTGCACATCTAAAAATTACAAATGAATACTTTTTTTTAATCAAATTAATACTCATTTTAAAGCTTAGGATGTATACTATTTTCATGACAAATTTCATGATTTAGATAAAATGTTTACCCTGTATAAAGTCAATCACTAGACTGACGTTTCAGCATGAATACAAACTAGTTATCACTTATAATTTTGAATATCAAAGCTCACCCACTACCACTCATGGAGTTATGTACAACCCAAAACAAACTTTAAGCTTGCATGCCAAAGTATTTATAATAAGCCACAATAATGCAACATTAATGTAACAAAACATGCGTGCCATGCTTTCTTCCATCCACCTTAGCTATGCTTCCACCAGCTTCTCCTTTGCCAAGGATGTACTTGTTCCTATGCTTAATACATAGAGAGGGGTGAGATTGGGGAATCTCAGTAATAATAATCATATTTCAGTATATAATACGTGGTAAATGACTGAGCATGTGAAATGTACCACAAAGAACAATACCTTACAATAACTGAATAACTGTAAAACTCAATAAATGAAACTTTTATTACACATGGCCATGACAATAACAGAAGTAAGAAATTTCTCATGCTTAACTGCAGCAATAATGGCACAAACAAACATACAACCAAAACATAATATACGAAATTAATTATTAAAACTACTTTTATCATGCTCTCTCACACTTGCACTTCTTTCCTGATGTCCTCTCAGTGGAGTTAGGGCACAAATCAAATCCTACCATTTGTATGCACATGCAAGATAGTTAACATGTGTATCATTCATGTCATAGTTGAACTATTTCTCGTCTAAATGGTGCTGTTCAAATAGGGAATATAAATAAAGTTCACAAACTTATGCTTTAATATTCCAATTGCCTATTTAATCACGCACATGGTTAAGCCTCTACCATTCAACATGTAATTATTACTTTTAAGAATTGTTTTATGTAGTACCTCACTCTAGGGTCACTTATTAGAGTTGTTTAGCCATTTAAGAACTACATGTAACCCAAATAGTACTCTTGGTAAACCTTAAAACTTCATAACTTTAAACTTTCTCTAAAATTGGGTACTAGGAGAAAATGAATTTTCCTAAAAATTTTGGAAAATCGTAATTCAATATATCTTCAAAATTAGTTGCTCGAAGCTCTATTTTTAGCTCTTCAAATGCTCTTTGAAAGAAAAATAAGACCAAGGTTCGTTTCTGTTCCATTTTGTACAGAAACACCCATTTATAAAATCTGTAGAAAACATTTTCATAACAGATTTCCTACCTTCTCAGTTATGTTAGAAAAATCATAACTATTAAACCACAAATCTAAAAATTATGCTCTAGGACTTGTATTAAACCTCAAAATGTGTACTACCATATCACAAATTTCCATAGTCTAATTCATAAGTTTGCTCTGTCAAGCATTACTCTGAAATTCACAGCTCAAAATAAAATAGGAACTAGCTAACTTACCTACTTCATCCATTCTTGTTATGTTTATAGCATAACACACACTTTAGGCATTGATAACCCCCTTTTACCTCCTTATAGTGTATTATTTACGTGCCAAAATATATATACATATATACACACATATCCTTAATATTAAAAGTAATCATAGCTAATCATAAAGTCAGAAACTTAAACAAAATATAATTATCGAGGTCCTTTAACTCCAACCTCTAATCTTCACCAACCACTATGCCCTGCCCTTAGACGTACTTTCCCTTACTGTATAGCATGAAAGAAGGTTGAGATTCGGGAAAATCTCAGTAGCAACTACTTTTCATCATGCTAATCATACAAGGTTAATAACTATGCATGTAAAAATAAGCCATAGAGAACAAGACCTTGCAAATAACTAAGTTGAATAGCTAACTAGTATATATATATCTTACTGATAACTGAACTGAATAACTAACTAGTGCACAATCACTTGCAGATAGATAAACAGAATAAATAACTTATGCAAATTCATTTTACAACTAGATAAAATGAATATATAACTGGTGGATATACACTAGGTAGATAACTGCTCTGCCAATCTATTTGCGCATAGAGCCATGGCAAATATCTATACAAGGATAATTTACATGCTCTCATGTTAACTATAGCAAAATGGCGCAAATAAACATGCAGCAACTAATACACAATAACATGAGAGGAAAAGAGTTACTACCTCTTGTTCTTTCTTCCATTTTACCTTCTTCTTGTTTCTTTCTTTGTTGATTCCTTAGAGGGCTTGGGCAAATATCAAGACCTAACATTTATGTGTATAAGGGTAGGTTAACACTTGTATTATTCACAACTTGTACTAACTCTTCTTAAATCATAGCTTTACCCTTTTTATAAAAGAGGTTGGTCATCTTGGACAAAAGCATATGTGTGTCTACATATACGTGCGTGCGGGGGTGTGTGTGTGTGTGTTTTTTTCTATATATTAATGGCAAAAGCAATCTTTAATTTCTCGAAGACCCCAAATTTTAATTTTTTAACTTGGCTCTTTTGCTCTACTCTTGTCTCTTAACTTTAACTTAATCACACGCCATTATCCTTTATAGTTTATTGGAGCCATATAAAATAGAACACATATAAACTCTTTCCTTTGATAATACATCTTTTCAAAACAGGGCAAGGGAGAACATTATATAAAACGTAGGCCTCTTGTTGCCAATTTCCTCAAAATGACCACTACAGATTTTATACATGCAGTCTCTTAAGTTTAATCATTATTTCACACTTTAAGGCACCAAAACAGCGAGGGCCCTTTTTTTCTTTGACCACAAACTTTCGAACTTAATAAGCTTCCTTCTTCATTTCTAATTTGAAATTATAAAATTCTAGCCCTTATCTCAAATGTTTAACTAGGCTAAGACATAGCACATAGATGCATAATTCTCCACGTTAGAGAATAATGTTTCTAAACTTATATTCTTAACACTTCCCTATACAATTTTCCATTCCAAGTTCATAGGAGAGCTCAAATTGAGCAAAAATTAACTATCACAAGTTCAAAAGGATGCTGACCGTTGGGAGAGAAAGGGAAAATAATGAATTATTTTCATTTCTTCAATTCTTAACGTAGAAGCCTTTACACATGTAAGATATGGGTTATAGGTTGAGAGATTTGCTCCATATTAAAACACCCTAAATAGTGAGAGTTTCCTAAAAACTATTGCTCTAAAAATTCAATCTGCAGGGGAACAACACAACAACATCACTCAAATCATACCATTATACTTATCTAGGTACTTCATGACATAGAATAGCGTCTCCATTTTAAGTCTGGAAATTTTCCAGTTTTAAAAACATTAGCTTAATCATCATTCAAGCACTTATACTACAAATTTTTAACCATTTAGAACAGTTGTTGTCACTTAAAGTAGCAAACAGTATTCCAGCTTCAAAAGTTCAACCCAATAAGCATTACTCTTCATTTAATTAAATCACTTATGTATCATTTAATTTCCTTGGCCTAAAATTTCTCTAGCCTCCTATAAAACACTCGGGACAGCATCACTTGTCAACCTGAAAATTGCAGATTCAAAATATGTTTCAAGAAAATTCAAAGTTCAACATGCAATTGCATTTAACCACAATCCACACCATATATCATCCACACAAATCTTAATATATGCTAGGGCTATAATTTTTCTACTTGTTCCTTAACTTTCTCTCACCAGAACCAATTTTTCTTTCATCATAATATTGCAAACTACTCATCAAATCAAGAAAATAAAGATATAATGTGATTCTAGACACGCACCTTGGTCTAGAATGTCACTTGCATGTTGGATAAACCTCCTCCTCCTTCCACTTCTTCTTCGTCCCTTCTTCGGTTTCTCTGCACTGTATCCCTCTATCTTCTATTGAAGATCAAAAAATTGAATGAGAAGGCTGAGAGGCAGAGGTTTTTAGTGAGGGTAAATGAATTATTTTATTCCTTGGTCCCACACATATAAAGCTTATCTCATAAACTTTGATCTTGAAACATTTTATTGGACCAAGCCATTCAAAACTGAGTCTCACCCCCTTGACCTGATTTACCAAGGTTTAGGCCTCATACTTTGGGCTTCATCTTGGCCCAAATTTGTTTTTGGGTTTGGGGTAATGAATTTACCATTTTACTCCTTCTTTATTGGTATTTAATTACCAAATAAATCCCAAAAATTAATCTAGGGCACTTTGTAAAACGTTTTGGCCTCCATTAGCTTCTTTATCGTATAAAATATCATATCTAAAATTTACAGCATAAAAATCTACCTCTAACTGTTTTTCCTTGAATTTTTGGGATGATTAGCTTTTAATTCCCAGAAATTATGTTAAAAATTATTTAGGCCACCTTTGGGGAACTAGAATAATTGTTTAGTATCTAGAGGCATTTAGCAATAAACTTTCAATCAGTTGTTTTGCCTCCAAAATTGAACAATGACAGCCACAATAACTCATTTGAATACATACATAAGAGGGTACAAGTCTTAACTTGTATTTACTTAAGTTTATCATACCCAATGAAATTTCCAGCATGCAAAGTAATATATACCACAGCAAGAACAATAAGATTTTTGTCTTCCTTAACTTCATTACCTCACGTATAAGCACACACTCAAGCTGGAAAATGTTCCAGTTTTCTTGAAAATCCTTAAAGTTGGACAGCACTTGTTCTTTTTCAGGAAAACACAACAACTAGCATGCTACTAACATATATATCGACTTTAATCATCTCTTTGGGATCCTTAATCAGGCTTTGATGCTTTGAGGCATTTATTGAACACGTAGAAACCTTAAAACAGCAACTCATAATTCAATTTCAAGCTTCATCAATTCAGTTCATCAAGCATCAATTCAACCATCATTTAAATGACTTTAACCATGGTTTATATATAGCTCAGACACCTAATTATTACAATCAGGAAAACTAGGAAACTTTAACAAGCAATCTGTCACACAAACAAGCAACAACAAACAAATTTATGGGAACTGGATGATAAAATATTGAGAAACATACCTTTGAATTCGCCAATTTTTGGCCAATTACTATCAATAGATCAAAAAAGGCACACTGCATAACATAAACATTTCAGCCAATTGGGGGATTTGCAAGTCAATAAAAAAATAAGGACATGTTGCAAACATTGGAATCTCTTGGGAGAAAAAGAACAATTGAGAAAAATACAATATTAAAAAACCATACCAATCAGTTCAAAATGCAAGGATCAAGAACAACAATTGATTAAAAGTTTCTTGAACATCCAAGGAAGAATTTGAGCAGTATTAGCTCTCAAGCCCGGCAAAGGCAAAAGCTCCAAGGCAGCCACTGCGGAAGCTTAGAGAAACAAGCATTTGGATTTATCATCATTGAAACTTCAATTTAGATGAATAAACTATAACTTCAAAATTAATCAAAGCTTCTCATAAGAGAAGCATCAAAGAGGAATTTAAGACACTATCAGAAGAATGACCAAAAAAGTAATTTAAAACCATCTAGCACTAACTTGCTAACAAGTTCACTTGTAAATATTCCATCCTATAATGACAAGCATTTTAAAAAATCAATAATAGAAGCTGGCAAGGTGATTCGGTTGGATAAACATCTGGGACGTGTTGATCCCTAAAGCACTCGTGACTGCTAAAGGGGCGGACAAAGTACCAAACAGCAGCTAAATGCATAGGGGAACAAGACCCCTGAGAAAAAATCAGAAACGAAATGCAGAGGGAAACAACACCTTTGAACCCATTAACAAGAACCAAATATAATAGAAGATTATAAGGGTCAACAGATAGGAGCGAAAGACTTGAAATTAAATAATCAAAAACATATCATCTGAACTATGCTTCTATTAATGACCCTGCTATCCATTCCTCCTCTGTTGCAACCACTAGCACCGATCTCAAATTTTTTTAGAACCCAAGATAAATCACAGGAAACTATACACATTTTTCAACTATCCAAGGCAACAAAAGACTTCTCCAATAAAGTATCTAAATAAAATAGAACGTAAGATCTCAAACGTAGGGTTTGGGCAACGCCAATCTCTAGCTCTACGACCTCCTTGTCCTTCACGGTCACCTCTCCTTGATATCCGACCCCTGCAATTCACATCATATTATGGCACAATCAAGTGAGAAAACATATAGGAAGAGAAAAACGATCCTGGAATGGTGAAAATAGAAAACTGAAAACAATGAAGAACAACAAAGACTGTAAAAAATTAGGGAGAACGAAAGGCAGCTAAGGCAAGAATGAAGGCCCAGTGATGGTAGTGATGTTGAGAAAGAGACGAAGTTGGGAAGGGGTCAGGTAGGGATGGGGTTAGGGTTGAGGGAAAAGAGTGGGGACGGTGGTGAGGGTAGAGGAAGACGACGAGGTCGAGGAGCTGCAGTGGGAAGACAACGGCCGTGGTGGAGCTTCCTTACTGAAAGACGACGGAGACGAAGACTGAGGTCGGAGTTGAATCTGCCGCGGTGGAAGGAAGGAAATAGAAGAGAAATGGAGCGGTGGGAGAAAAAAAATAGAGTCTTGCAAGTTTTCTTTTGGATTTACATATTAAAAACATTTAAAACTAAATTCATCAATTCGGCAGGGTTATCTGACCTAGACAGGCCCGATCGAATCGGACCAGAAACCGGCGACCCGGGCACTAAATCAGTCCAGTTTGGTGACCTAGTCCAGGTCAAAATTTTTTAATTTTTTTTAAAATATTTTTTTTTAAAAAAAAAATTCTTTTAGAATTTCATACTATAAGCCTAAAATATTTCATTTCTCATTGGTTTGGTCCCAGTTTAGCTCCGGTTTGACTCCGATCTGACCTAGTGACCCCTGACCCAGTATTCCAACCGGTTCACTGACCGGTCCGGATTTAATTACCTTATATGACAACACTTGCTTGACAAGCACTACAATAGATGATTATATAAAAATTTTTAATCAATTGTAGCACCTTCAGGAGCAGTCGCTACCTTATAGGATATCTTCCAAAATAAATATATCGCTATAGAAGATATCCTCCTTTACAGCTGTAGCGATTTTTGGAACTGCTACAAATAGAGTGCTATGGAAGTCACTTTTTGTAGTAGTGAGGCAGCACCAAACAGAACCTTTTGAACATAAACTAGGTGTGATTAAATGATTTATGACATTTGCTCCCTATTTCTTTATCTCAGAACACGAAGTTTTTCATCATTTTTTATTCAAAAAATTGAATCCCATACCATTCAAACAACTCGTGTGTATATATACACATACCTCTTTAGCTTCAGCAAACCAACAATGTCATAAATCTTCAATTTGTTAATGATATACCTACTTGATAGCACCTCTTTTACATTTTTCAAATTGAACTTCCAGTATTAATTTTCTGAAAAAACAGTGGCATTTGTTTACTCAAATTTCGTCAAACTTCGGTCAGCCCCAAAACATTGATTTATGAACCATTAAATATTTTTTAAGTAACTAGGGTTCTCTTTTTCTCATCAAGGAACAATAGCCAGCAAACTTACACCAGTTTTTCGGCTCCCAAACTTAAATTTTTCATCAATCAACAATTATCTACTGCATTTAGGAATGTTATTTGGTTTCAACACTTAGTACACCACAATAAATCAAACAGAATGTCCCAATCACAATTTGCAATTTCTCCTTTAATCGGCACTTTCCCAACTCAAAATCAAAATTTAACCTTTTAACAATTCCTAAACAACAGCAGTAGAAGATGTTGAAGATGACAAGAGAGTTGGGTAACTCACCTTGACGACCGGAATCTATAATTACATGAGGTATTCGAGCTTCCTTCCTCTTATCCGGCGATCTCTCATCCGTTTGCCTTCATAATTTCTTGATCTTTTGGCCTGTCCGCTCCTTTCTCTCTCTTCTCCCTTCTCTTCACCCCTTTCTCTGTCCCAAAATTTTTCAATCCCAGCACTGCTCACCCAATATAGGTTGGGGAGGTGGTTTTGTAGCAATTCTACCTTCGTGATACTCCCCATTCAAGATTATCCTTAGTTCCTCATACCAAACAATATAATTAGGCCTAATCTCTGACCCAATCATAATCCCTACCCCTAGTGCTTTGTATCAAAAAGGGCCTAAGGATTTTAAGGAGGGGGAGAGTGGCCTCTCTCTCTCTCTCTCTCTTTTGATTATGGCTCTCCATTTCTCTTACCTATCAGCTCCCTCCACTTTATTTCTACAATTTGAGATTTAATATCCAATTAAAATATTATTATAATATTAAATAACAAAACTGTAAATAAATAAATTTAAATAATTAAAATTATTTTTTAAATTTTCCTTGGTTACTTTTGGCCTTCATATATTTAATAATAATTCCTTTCTTAATTTTTCAGAATTCACTTACCTGAAAATAAGTTTTGTTTTAATAAATTTATTTTCTTGAGGTCTTAAATAACTCCTTCAAGCCTCCTCGACACTCTATAAATTATTAATTCGAAAGTCAAAAGTTCATATGTTAGATAGAAGAGAATTGGAGAGAAGAATTGCAGATGTTCACTAACACAGTGATGGATGTTTCTGTAACATAACTTATCTAGGACTCTTAAAATTAGCCACAATTTGATTCTGAAAAGTAATTGGCAAGCAAAGATAAAAAAAAAAAACAAAACAAAACATACACATAAAACAAACAAACAAACAAGTTAAAAGAGAGAGAGTATTCTAATTAAATATAGCTAAAATAATCAAAACCAAAATCAAGTCTACCAAATCTCATTCCCTATCTAGTTAGGCCTCTTAACTTTATTATAAACTTATTAAAACAATTACAAAATATATTATAAAATTAAAACAAAAATTTAAATGCAACTAAAAACACTTGTTCAACTAAATTTAAGCTCGAACAATGAATGAGAATACAAGATATTTTCATGACTCGGTCAAATAATTAAATTGCATATTTTAATTTATTTGGGTTCAAAGAGAAGTTGTTCTATGTTCAGTTCTTTGTGAAATTAAATAAAGCTTTTATAATTAATTTTTTTCCATAGGGAATTAATCAACAGGAAAGAGAAAGTATGCATTATATATATATATATATAACATGTGGACTCGATCGTCATAATCTGCTGTGAAAAGTACACCACCAATGTAAAGAAAAAAAAGTACATAATTTCTCATTTCAACCATACATAAAGAACCCAAAGTTTATATACTCAAACCATACAAACTCAAATGCAATTACTAGGAAGTAAGCCATTTGATGGTTAGAAAAAATTTGCGGTCTCATTTCCTGATATGTGTGTGTGTGTGTGTGTTATATCAAATAATATGACCTGCTTTATTTTTCTTCTTATAAGTTCCATTCACTTTTTACAAACACTTGATGCTAATCAAGTATATTTGGATGCAAACCTCTTTACAAGCATGAGTTTATTATATCTTTTTTACTCTTTTTTGTTGTTTTTTAATCATTTTTCTCTAATAGAAAATAAATTTAAAATGAGATTTTGCTTTTCATCATTTCATTAATCACAGTTTTTAAATATAGCTACTAATTTACAATCCCAAAATATCGAAAAATATCATGAATTGTTGGTAAAACTATAATGACAGAAAGATAGGATCACACATGATATTTAAATCTTGGAAAAAAAATTTTTTAAGTACTCTGCACCATATCAATTATATAATGTGCCCACTTGTTATACACACATTTGGATGTTCTATCAAGTTAAACTCTTTTCTTTTATCTGCCATCTTTTCCTGTTTAATTGTGTTTCATCAATTTTTGACGGTTCTTCCTAGCTTTTGTGGTATACAAATTTATTAGTTTCCTATTAATAATAGTTATTCAAAATTACAACATAAAAAACTTTACATTTTCAAACAAATCTTCAATAACCATGGCATCTCACGGGTAGTTTATGATTTCTCTAAAATTTTTTCTTTAAAAATTTTACAAAGACTTGAAAAATAACAGAAATAAGTTTATTTGTACATATTCTTTTGTGTATGAAAGTCATGTTTTCCATAAACTCTTTTTTTTTTCCTGTCCAGGTTTTGTACCCAAAGGGATAGGCAATCTTGATAAACTTAATCTCTTAAGCATGACGGACAATTATTTGAGAGGACCTATTCCTTCGAACATATTCAACATTTCAACATTGACAGACTTGAGCCTTGCTACTAATTCCCTCTCTGGCGTTCTCCCATCATATTTAGGTATTGGCCTTCCCAACTTCGAGATATTATGGCTTGACCAAAATGGACTAACTGGACAGATTCCAAACAGCATATCAAATGCTTCTAAGCTCATTAATTTAGGTTTGTCATGGAATAAATTTAATGGAGCTATACCTAATGAGCTTGGAAATTTAACAAACTTGATGGAATTAGATTTGGATGAGAATCATTTGAGTGGGTTGATTCCTGACACCGTCAGCAAATTACATAGCCTTCAACGTTTAAGTCTTAGCGACAATAGATTGCAAGGGTTCCTTATAAATGAACTTTGTCAACTTAAAAGTCTAAGTGAGTTGTACCTTGCTAACAACATGTTTTCAGGAGTGGTTCCAGAATGTCTCGGGAATACTTCTTTGCGGAAGTTGAATTTTAGCTCTAACAAATTGGTTTCTCATATACCCTCTTCTCTATGGGGTCTCAAAGATATCTTAGTTTTAGACATATCCTCCAATGCCCTAAGTGGAATAATTTCACCAGAGGTATCAAACTTGAGAGCAATTATACTGTTGAACTTGTCAAGAAATCAAATTTCAGGAAGCATCCCTGCAACTATAGGTGACTTGCAAACTTTGCAAACCCTATCTTTAGCTGAAAACAAATTAGAAGGGTCTATTCCTGAATCGCTTGGTGGCATGATAAGCATGGACTCCCTGGATCTTTCCCATAATTATTTGTCTGGCGTGATTCCAAAGTCCTTAGAGTCATTACTTTATCTTAAATACATCAATCTTTCCTACAATTTACTGCATGGAGAAATTCCAAATGGTGGCCCGTTTCAAAATTTTACTGCTCAATCTTTTATGATGAATAAAGATCTTTGTGGGAGATCCCAACTACAAGTCCAACCATGTAGGAAAGGAAACAAGCATATATCAAATAAAGTGATGCTGATAATAAAATGCTCATTGCCTATCGTAGTTGCCATTTTGATTGTTTCAATCATTGTCTTTCTGAAGAATAAGAGAGATGATGATGATAATTCAACACAGAGGAATTTAATAAATTTGGATACACCAACCAGGATATCCTATTATGAGCTTCTACGAGGAACAAATGGATTTGATGAGAGTAATCTTGTTGGTTCCGGAAGTTTTGGATCAGTATACAAAGCAGTTCTTCCGAATGAAAAGATAGTTGCTGTCAAAGTGTTTAACTTAGACATGGAACAATCATCAAGAAGTTTTGATGTTGAATGTTCTGCCATGTGCCATTTACGCCATCGCAATCTCATTAAGATCATAAGTAGTTGCTCAAATGATCATTTCAAATCTCTAATAATGGAATTCATGGAAAATGGGAGTCTTGACACATGGTTGTACTCTCATAACAATTATTTAGATGTCTTGCAAAGGTTGAACATAATGATTGATGTGGCAGCTGCATTGGAGTATCTTCATCATGGTTCTTCTACACTAGTTGTTCATTGTGATGTGAAACCAAGCAATGTTTTGTTGGACAAAGATATGGTGGCTCATCTTAGTGATTTTGGCATTTCTAAATTGTTTGGTGAAAAGCAATTGGAAATTTATACCAACACTTTGGCTACAATTGGCTATATGGCACCAGGTAATGGTTAAATAATGATATTTTGAATTTATTTGTATATTCAATTTCTAGCCAATATTTGACATCATCATGTGTAAAGATTTAAATTAATGATAATTTCTAGCCAATATTTAACATCTTCATGTGTAAAGATTTAAATTAATGATACAAAAGAAAGCTTAACCACAAACCTTACATTATTGACTTAATGACTTCTATACTAATAATTCAATATGACATATAGAGTTTGGATCGAAAGGAGTTGTTTCCACCAAAGGAGATGTGTATAGTTATGGGATTTTGCTAATGGAAATGTTTACAAGGAAGA
Source organism: Inga oerstediana (assembly GCA_963210345.1). Classification (NCBI taxonomy): domain Eukaryota; kingdom Viridiplantae; phylum Streptophyta; class Magnoliopsida; order Fabales; family Fabaceae; genus Inga; species Inga oerstediana. The sequence continues at coordinate 69,004,110 of OY723400.1, read as the reverse complement.
AGCCAACAGATGAGATGTTTGTTCAAGGATTAAGTTTGAAAGATTGGGTAAGCAACTCCACACCACATTCGATCATGAACATTATAGATGCCAATTTGCTACACAGTGAAAATCAAAATACTGAAAATATACTATCTTATATGTCATCAGTTTTTGAGTTAGCATTAAATTGCTCCATTGACTTACCAGAGGCACGACTTACTATGATTGATGTTGTAGTATCATTAAAGAAAATCAAGGCTTTGTTTACGGAAAATGCTTGAGACACTAGTAATTGGATAGATGTTGAATCAAATTTTAGCTACTGTTTCTTTAACCTTGTGATTTGTTTACCAAGTAATCCTATAAATTTGAGTGATTCTATATATGCTGTAATAACATATAAAGCATTTGAAATTTTCTGAGTTGATTATATTGGTTTTGGATTAATTCATATTTTGTTTTTCTGTTTTAACATTTTGGTTTTCAATTATAAGAACCTTGAATCCACTCTTTTTCTTAAAGTAACTTTATACAGTTGGGATTTAATTTTGAAAGAAAAGAATTTTAAGATTAATGAAAATGAGCCATACATTTTTCTATCTCTCCTCTATCCTATACTTATGTTTTTTAAACGTCTTGATATTAGAGAAAAATCCACTTAAATTTGTTCGAGAAATTAAATTATTTTTTTCCTGTCATACCTTCTGATATTTATAAGTCAAATTTTCCAAATGGCTTAATCTACAATGTAGATTTAGATATCATACGACCAAGTTGGACATTTAAGAATACTCTCCCCATGTATTGGAATAAGCAATTAAGCACTATAGAACAAGTTGAGAGATTTTTTATATTCCATTGCAATTCTTTATTCCTCCTCTTCTTTTTAGATAATTGGAAAAGGAGCTATTAGGTTCTAATCAAACAAAAGTAGTATCATAGTATTAGCAACTACATAAGAGAACATCAATGGAGGATTCAAATGTCCAAGAAAGATTGAGTCCTAACGTTCTTTTTTAAGGGTGATTGCACCAATAAACCATAACACTAGAACAAGAAAGAAGGAAACGAAATCAGTTAAAGTTACCTTCATTTTCTCCTAATCATTCTTTCTATTCTTTCTCCTCCTCCCCAGTGTCCTGTGAATTGCAGGAAAAATGAGAGGGACAAGGTTTTAAAAAGCTAATAAAAAAAGGTGACTTCTAAAATGACCATTTTACCCCTATTTTGCTATTCAATAAAAATATTTCAACTTTTGAATTCAATTTTTTTACAGAGATTTAGCTTAATGCATCTTTGATACTCCTCATTCCATATAACTTTGTGTAAATGAAACAAACCCATTTGGAAGATCCCTTATGGGATTCTCATCAATATCATATTTATAATTACCTTTCTTTGAAATTTACAATTAAAAGAATCATTGTCTGAACATAGTTTTTGTCAATAAGACAATTGGATTTATAAATACCCTATTAGAATTTAGAGCTTCGTGATAATAGTTTCGTTGCTTCCCTATGTAAACACCTCTCATCATGTATGGAATTAACATTAAGACTTCATAAGTAATATTTTCAATTTTTCTTGCAATGATTCCATATATTTAAATCATTATGTAAAATAAATAACAAGTGAACTTATATAAAATAAATAATAATGTTTTAAATTTATTGAAACTCTTATCACTGAGCCTCTAATATCACAAAACTTTCTTACGAAGAAAACTCAATTAAGCATCAAATTTGAATATAATCGAAAAGGCCTCACATATATATGAAGTTTTTTTGTTGGTACACACAAATATATGAAATTAGAGTAAGGTGTCATTTACTTACTTGATAAGTTTTATTTTGGCCCAAATAATAAGTACTATAGTGGCACGGTTTGCCATCACAGTAGACTTTTGAATAAGAGTTCACCCTTGTAGCTACCTAAGTACCTAAACCAACCTTCATCATTTCACCTATCTTATACTCACATGTTTGCTTCAATTCACTAACAATTCTCCTCAATCATAAAAAAAAAAACTTCCTTTCCAAAATATCACTAAATTCAATTCAAGAATAGCACATTCACCATTCAAGTCATTCTCAGTTTTTGCATTCACAAAAATTTTATAACATTTTTAACTTGATTCTTGTTATTTGACTCTTAAATAACTATTCCAACAAAGCTTTTATAATAATATATCGTTTTAATTTAATAACACCATAGAGTGAAATCTAATCAAGGTTACATTACTCATAGCAAGGTGTTAGCTTTAGTTATAACTCTTTTCTTTCATGCATTTCAACAAACAATTGATCAACAATTTACAATATATTCATTAAAAAAGATCCACAGATAAATAAATTAATTACCATATATAAACAAACAATTTTCCAAACAACATCCATTCATGCATTCAAATTCATATATGTATTTATAAGAAGATATACTAAATATTTAAAATTTGTTTAATTTGAAATTAATTTATATTGAAAAAATTATAATAAATATATAAATATTATTTCAACTTTTTGTTTAATTTATTATTAGTTTTTAATAATTTATTATATATATTTATATATAATTTATTATTTATGATGATATTATATATATATATATATATTTGTAATAATATTTTGTAGGTTCTCTTTGGCTCAACCACCTAAGGTATGCAAGGACATGAGTAGGAGACACGTGGCAATGAGAGAAGGGGACATGTGGCGCACTACGAGGCTTGGACACGTGGCTTCTGCCAATGATGGGGTGGTAGGTGTTGGATGTGGGTGCCGGAGCTGATAGGTGGTGGCCGTTGGTGAAGGATCCAGCAATAAGGTGATATTCTATAGACGTGATATGTGGCTTCTCTTGAAAACGTCCATGTGGCATTTTAAAATTAAAAAATAAAAACAATTCGCAACAGTCAGAAATTTCCAATGGAATTCCATGGAAAATTTGTAATGGAATTAGAATTTCATCGAAAATTGATTTACCACACATCTATTAGCGAGAGAATGGACTTCATTAGAAAACCATTTCTATCACAAATTCATCAGAAATTGTGAATTTTTGTGGCAAATTTCGTTGGAAGTTTAGTGTTTTATTGTGGCAATTTTTTGAAATTTAATTTAATTTTTAATTAACATTAATTTATGACTAATAATTTAATATTATAAATATTATTTTTAATATAAAATTATAAATATAATTTTAATAAACAATAATATAATATTAATAACAAATAATTTATTTTTAATTAAAATCAATTAATAAATAATATTATAATATTATTTTTTATATAAAATTTATTGAACATATAATAATTTTTTTTTCCATGAAATTTGCCACTAAAAAATTCCGTGGCTAAGTTTGCCAAACTAAAGAAATTTCTTCTGAATAAAATCTTATTTATCCAAAAGGGAAATTCCCATTCAAACCCATTTGAAATGCTTAAATCTAAATTGAAGCCTATACTTACAAATCCCTATTCTGGCCAAAAGGCTTCATTAGATATTTTTGAATATTGTTAAAAACTATAATGCCTCTCTAATTAAAATAAAGAGAGAGAATCGCGTCACATCATGACATTTAAACTAGCTCTTGGTTTTTGATAAAATTTAATAACAATCCTTATTATTAAGAAATTTTAAAGAAAATAACTTACTTCTGCGAGTGCCATACAAATAAAATAATACAGAATAACTTGTATAGCAATGCACAGAACAACATTAATTTGGATATTACAAGTATAGCTAGCAAATACTTGTTTAAAATTGCCTTTCAGTTCACAAAGATGTATGAAATAGAACTATTCAAGAATAAAAAAATAATACTCCTGTGATCCTAAATATAAAACAAAGTTGACTTTTTTGGCTAATTAAATTACTTTAGAATTTTTTTTTTCTCCAAACTAATTAGTTTAATTAATAAACTGATATATAATCTAAGAATATGATATAATTAAATAACTTATTGAACTTCCTTAATTTTTCTAAAAAAGCCAACTATATCTTATATTTAGGATTGGAGGGAGTATCATTTAAGTGGTAATTACTGTGGACAACCCTCAAAGGCATTAGTCTCATCACAAGAGATGTAGGGTGTGTTTGTTTTGGTGATTGGATAAGTAACTTATTTTTACTTAAACTTATGGAATCTTAAGATTGGAAAAAAGTTAGGTTGGGTAAAATGATGAGTGTTTGGATTAGCGATTGGATAAGTAACTTAAAGTAACTTATGTAAAAGTGAATGATGTTTGGTTTGACTTTTGCATAAGTGGTTTTTTTATTAATTAAGATAAAAAATCGTAAAAATTATGAAAAATGAAAAAATGAAGGAATAATTATGAAAAAGTCCTCATTGGCAACTTAATTGTCAATGGGACCTAGGAAGATATCTACACACGGAGGGATTTTTTCACAATTTTCTCAAAAATTAACTTTGAAAATTTGGTAATGGTACAATTGTAATAAAATTATATCAAATTCTAATTTAAATTGGTACGCTCTAAAAATCTTTTCTATTGTGTACCTCAAGCTTAAATCTTTAAAATTATATCAAACTCTAATTTAAATATTAAATCCTAACTCATATTTTCACATAGCTCAAAATCTAACAAAATAAACTGATTAAAACCTCAATAATACCTCCAATAATCCAAATAAATTATTTAAACTAAATTTAATGGGTAAAAACACTATATAGAAACTAATTTATGACATGTTTATAAAAAAATTGATTATAAAATCATAAAACAATTAAATAATAAATCTAAACCGATTAAAATTAATTATTAATTATTCTCTACATTTCTACAGTCATATATTAACAAAACTCAAAACTTGCCTAAACTCTTATCCCAAAGTATTCTCTAATTAGCCGAAGATTACTATTTAAAGAAAGAGAAAATTATTTAGAACATTTTTCATAAAAAGAATTTTTGTGATTAGAAGTGATTTCGAGCACCTCATTGATCCCCAAAAATATGAAGATACTCCTATCAATATTATTTTATACACACACAAGTATATAAGCTCCAATAAGCTTCATTTTGAGGCTTATGACTTTTTCTAACTTATGACTTTTTTCAACTTAAAGTCAATCATCAAAACAAACACTCATTTTATACTTTTACTGTTTAAGTCCGTTTACGCCACTGTTTAAGTCCGATTGGGTGCCCAATCGGTGAAACAAACAAGCACGTAGATTGTAATAACACACTCTTCACATCTAGGCAAGTCTCACCAATCCTAATATTTGATTTAGTTTCTATCCTTAATTGCTTAACAAAGAAAGATAATCAGAAACCCTATAAAAGTTCAAAAATTATTTACAAGGAAGTTCATAAATGTATTATCATGGCTAAGACATGAAACATAATTACAATGCAGTACTGGAATACCTATCTAGCTAATCCACTATTATCATGAGAGAAATTAACGATTATGTTTCAAAGATTCGCTTACAAGAACTTGCATTTAAACAAAATAACACTTTTACAGGCCATTTAAATGTCATTTTGAAATAAGACTTGGATCAATCACACACGACATACTCCGGCACCCTCCGCTTCTCAAGAGTTATTAACCTTTACCACCATGCTATATGTGTGTGCATATATATATATATATATTCAAACAATAACTATGCTATAGGAGTGTGCATATATATATATATATTCAAGCAATGCTATGCCCTTTTAAGTTTCAACATAGAGTTGAACAATCTTAATCCAACCAAATTTCTCCTCTACACATTTTCACGAACACCTTGTGTGCATCAACATTCAAACAAGTTCATCAACTTCTTAATCTTTAAATCTCTTGTCTAACAATTTCCAAACACCCATGTATAGAATTACTATGCTTTCCTAATTAAAAAAAGGAATTATCATCCTTTCCAAATTTAATTCATCACCAAGAATCAGTTCAAACACAAGAAAACAGAACCTAAATCAATCTTCCTATTACAACAACCAAAACAATTAGAACAAAATTTCCTATCCAAATAAGCACCTAAAACTTCAACTTCAGTTTGTCTAAACTTTCTTCTTCTCTCCTACATCACGCACAGGCGACAGAACAACACTAGGAAAATAAACACACGGCAACTACACAGAAGCAAGGAAGGAGAGAAGTTTTCCAACATACCAACACAAACAGAGCACTGAAGAACAGAGTTGGAGGAGGCAAGGTTGGTGTGTGCTGAAGAAGATAAAGAGGATGAAGGTGGCTCACATACACCCACGAGACGACGTTGTTTGAAGCAGCAGAAGAAGAAGCTTGGCTGACCAGAAAAGGAGCAAACCCCAACACAGTTGTTGCGCGGGCAGCCTCTGATTCCTCAAATAATGGACTGACGAGAAATATCTTTTTAACACCTTTTCTATATATAACCACTAACCAACTCCCAAATTCTGTTCTCTTTTTTTTTTTTTTCACATACAAAAATCTATTCGGCAGTGACTCTATTATCATTTGATTTTCCATATTTAAAAATTCAAAATTTTGGCACCACACATGGTTTATTTTTATTTAAAAATATAAACATGTTAAAGAATTAAAATATGTGAAAGTATGTTTTGTCGGTGTTTAATTGCTCAATCATCACTTAAAATTGTTAAAGCAGCTTTTCACTAAATGAGATAAACAATGTTAACATTAAGGACTAAGACTGATTTTATAAATTTAAAGGACTAAATTAAAATGGGAAGTAAAATTAAAGGACCAAGCGTGCACCTTAGCTTTTTAAATAATAAACTATTAAGAAAAATTCTGATGATATTTGTGTACTTTGTAAAATTGATAACGAATAATGGGTCATCGATTTTTTAGTTGTGAGATTCTTTAGATATGATGACTCATTCCCATCAAATGGTGGATGTTAAGATATATGTTTTTTGGAATAGAAAAACAGAGGTAAACCAAGAAATGCTATAGGATCATGTGATTTTTACATAAACAAAGAAATAATAATATTATGTTGTGATGAAAATATTCATAGATTAAGTGCAAGTAAATAGGTTAAATTTTGAAACAACACTCAACCACTAATTTTAATTTTGCAGAGTTGTGTATGAAAGACAAACATGACTTTGATGTAGTGCTCGTTTGGATTAGCGGTGGAAAAGTGGCTTTTTTTACCATCTGACTTTTGGAAAAGTAAGATAGGATTAAAAGTCAGATTGTAAATATGATTTGTGTTTGGATTAGCGGTGGCAGAAGTGACTTTTTTTCTAACGTTGAACCTGTTTGGATTAGAGTTTGAAAAGCCTGTTTAGATGCAAAATGATTGAAAATGGCATGAATATTATATAATGCTACATATATATATATATATATATTATTTGTATATATTGTGATAATTGAAATGAACAAATATCAATAAAATTTGATAATAAAAAATTTCAGTTATTATTGAAAAAAAAAGAAAAATACACTAAAATACTGAATTAAAAATGGATAAATTTATATTTAAATTAGAATGTATATATAAGAGCATATCAATCATTTTTTTAACTCCAATGTTTTTAGTCTTCCGTAACCCATATTCTACCCATTTAGAGCATAAGAGAAGGAAGACATGTTTTCTCTCTCTCTTATATTGTCTTCATTTTATACTCCCTCCGGTCCTAAATATAAGATAAAATTGATTTTTTTGAAAAGATTAAGGAAGCTAATTAAATTATTCTAGAGTATTTATATTTTTATTTGTTTCTCCAAACTAATTAGTTTGGCTAATAAACTTATATATAATCTAATGATACATAACATATGATATGATTAAGTAACTTATTTAGCTTCCTTAATCTCTTCAAAAAAAAAATCAACTTTATCTTATAATTAGGATTGGAGGTAGTATTGATTTTGTCTATTGTATGAGTTTAATCACGTGGTGGGAGGGTGAAAGATGAGTTTCCATTGGCTTTGAATTCTTTGACTAAAAACTAAAAAGAGAGTGGCCAACATTTTTTTTACTAGGAGCAATTGGAAAAAATGAATGGGAAAAGTTGGAATTGTTGACCTTTGAGAAAAGAATAGAAAAAGCTACGGAAAGAGGAGTGGCCGACAATTTGAGAGAATGAGAGAGGACGCGGCTATCACTGGGTGTATTGCAGAAAGAGAACCAGAGGGAGAGCGAAAGCTTCAAGGGAGTCTTCTTCTTCAATCATTGACGGTTACCGGAGTAAGATGCTTTCCACCGTTGTCCAGCACCTCCTTCACCAACTGTCCGCCGCCACACGTCCACCCAGCACCGTAACTTTCCCTCTCTTCTTCTCCAGCCTCGACCTCGGTGATCTCTCCCCATCTATTGTGAGCGCTCGCCGCGAGAAAAAGCCAAGATTTTGGGCTTCTGAAAGAAGCCGCGTTGGCCGCTGAAGCACAGTGGGTTGCAACGTTTTGCCAAATGGGATCAATCTTGCCCACCGTGCTTTTTGCCGCAAACCGCACGGCTGCCACCTCCTACCGCTTTGCCAAACAGGCTCGTGGTACCTTTTGTGCCTTTTGATATTGTCAATGATTAGGATATTTTATTGTTAGTCTTGGGATCCACAATTAAAGATTAATTAAACATTAAGTATAGGCAAACTTATGATCATTCTCTCTTCTCAATGAGTTTTTTTTATTGATTCTTAGGTAATCTAAATGCCTTGCAAATATAATGAAAATAAAAGGAGATTGGTTTTGGGTTTTATTGAAAATAGGTAAGTGCAGAATTTAATTAAAATCCTAAAGATACAATTTTTGGTATTTTTGAAAAATAATGAAAGAATGCTTTGGATTAAAAGGGTTATATGATGAAATGGGTCTTGGTAGTAAAGTTGGTGACCTTCCTAGATTCTTAAAATATTTTGAGAGTTAATTTGCATTAAGTTAAATTGAAAACCCTAAGCAATCTCATCAAGTCCAATCTACCTAATTAATGACTAATGCTACAATCGCATTCATAGTCATCTCTTAGATAAATTGTTAAAAACCACTTGATGTGTATTTGAAAATCATTTTAATGTACTTACTTCCTCTTAAATGAGAGCATAATCGCGACACTCAATATGAATTAAGTCAATTACAAACCATAGTGATCACATACAATGAATAATCTCATTAAAACACAAGGAAATAAGTTCAACATAATCCAAGAGCATCAAAGCAAAATTCAATACAAATGTTAACCAACAAAGACAAATGAACACTCATTTAAATCTCACAAACATGTACTAATATAAAAAAATCCAAACAGAAGATAATACGTTAATTGAGCTAATAGAAAACTAATGAACTCCCCTTTGTAACATATTGAAGTTCTAGCCACTTTCTCTATCACCAAGACTCACTGTAAAATCAGCCACTAATAATCTTAATTGCACCTGCAACTTGCTCAAAGCTCCATAAATCCCTGGGAAACAATTAAAGTGGCGAATTAGAATAGAAAGAAAAGAGAAAAGGGTTTGTCGGCTTAGTGAGAAAATAGAGGTAATGGAAGGAGACAGTGATCAAAGGAAGACTGAGGTGATGACGATGGACAAAAAAGTCGACGGTGGTTTGGAATATTGAAGAAGATCCGATGGTGGTAAGGTGTGGCAAAATTGTGTCCTGAGATAATTTTTGAACCATTAGGTCCAAAAACTCCTATTTATCAAAACTAGAAAGTATATTTCCGCAACAATTTTCCTATTTTTCTGGGTAATAATAGAAAAATCATATCTCTTAAAATACACATATAGAAATTACGAACTATGATTCATTTTAAAGGTCTGGATGTGTACTATATTACTACCAAATTTCGTAACCTAGTTAAAACGTTTGCCCTGTCAAATTGCACTGAGCGGAATAATATCACCAGAGCTATCAAACTTGAGAGCAATTACACTATCGAGCTTAAATACAATTTATTGCATGGAGAAATTCCAAATGGTGGCCCTTTTCAAAATTTTACTACTCAATCTTTTATGATGAATAAAGATCTTTGTGGGAAATCCCAAAATCTAAAAAATAGATTTTCCTTTTCATTTTTTTCGTCATTTTAAAGAACTGTAAAAAGCTTGTCAAACTGCATTCATAGTAAAAAAAATCTTAAAAAGAGAAATAAGATAATTTTGGGTGATTAAAAATGACATGGAGCCTTGTAAGAAATCGCTCTGAAAGAATTTCATGACCTATCAATATTTGATGTGGCATAGGAAATTTCTAATGTGCGCGCGGTGTGTGTTTGTTTGTTTATATAATGTAGTTTATCTATTTTTTTAATGTTAAAGATGAATGCCAAAAGCCTTTGAACTATTAGTTTACTTTAATATATCTTGTTCACTTTGTAAATCGAAACAGGTGAAATCCCATCATCTCTTTTCAGCATTTCTTCTTTAAGCGTTTTAAATTTAGCGAAGAACAATTTGAATGGTAGTTTTCCAACATCAATTGGTAATGAGACGTTGTTGGAAGAATTAAATCTGTCATGGAATTTGTTTACAGGTACGTTCAATCTACACATCTCTTCATTTTATGCTTTAACAAAAATCTTATTTTTATGTTTACTATATTTCCTCCAGAATGTGTATAACTAAAAGTATTTAAATTCTTTGAATAAAAACTAAAATTTTAACCTTTTAAGTCTATGAAGAATTCATAGCCAGATTTTAAAGTTAGAGCCTTGTGAATAATAAATAGCTTTAATGCAAAATATAAATAACTTGGTTGTTCATTTTATATTGGTGAAATTAATTCTATAATCTCTCTTTAGCATATCTTTTTTAAAAGAGTTTTAATGTCCAATTGGTAATTGATATTATATTGGAAGAGTCCATTTTAAATTAATCTCCAACAAAAGTTGAATAATACTCTATTAACTTTAAGCCTCTAATTAACGAAATTCCATGTATTGCTTATACAGTTGTGTGTGAATTAAAGAAATTCCTAGACTTACTATACCAACAAACAAATATTCTATTTTTTTTTTATAGGTGGAATTCCTTCATTCCTTTGGAAGATGCCCTCTTTGAGAAATGTTAGCGTTGACAACAATCATTTAAAGGGTAATTTGCCAGAAGAAATGTGCCATCAACTCCCCTTACTTGAAATATTTTCTGTTGTTAATAATCAATTAGAGGGAATCATTCCAAAATATATAAGCAACTGCACATCTTTGAAAGAATTATATTTAGATGGTAACTCATTTACAGGTATGTAATTTACTTATGTGTTTTCTTTTCTTTTTATTATATTCCTCTAAAATGATTGTCTTTCATCTTTTCATTCATATACAGCTGGTAATTTATATATATATATATATAATACAAAATGGCCCCAATGTAATATATATATATATATATATATATGTAACACAGTGGGGGTTTAAATATTGCTACTAATTTACAATCCCAAAATATCAAAAGATGTAACCATGAACATAATTGAATTTTCTTTTTTGGTCGAATGCACATAATTGATGATAAAACTAAAATGACAAAACGATCGGATCAGGGTTGATGGGACCACATGATATTTAAAGCTTTAAAACAAATTTTTTAAAGTATTACTATGGTGCTATTTTTAAAGTAGAGAGCAAAATAATTGTTTAGTCCTATTTATTAGTTACATCATTAAAATTTTCATGTAACAAATCGACAATATGATCTATTTTTGGCTCCTGTTGTGTTGATTTTGTCCTTTTGGGTTATAGTATTAATAAAATATGAGTAAAATTGAAAATTTATTAAATTTTAAAATAAAATTAATAAGATTTAAGTTTGTCTTTGATTCTGATGAAACATATTGTAAATGTCTTATAAATAAAACTATTTACAAGTCACATCTCTGATCTTGCTTTTAAAGTAGAGAGTAAAAGATTTGTTTGGCCTTATATACAAGTCACATTATTAAAATTTTTATACAACAAGTCCAATCTCTGGAAGAATTATAGTTGGGTATTAACTCATTTAAAGGTATGCACTACTCATGCAATTGTGTGTGTGTTTTTTTTTTATTATTATTTTAATATTTTTATCTAAAACGAAATTATACTTTTCATCATTTCATTCATATTGTTTATTCATAGATATAATGGGGGCTAATATACAGCTGGTGATTTCAATCCCAAAATAACAAATAAAGCCGAGATCATCAACAGATCGAATCTCATGATATTTGTACCAGAGAAAAGTGAAATTCTTATATATTATTCGTTTAAAAAACATCAAACCATACAGAATGCCCCCCTCCCCAATGTGCTATGCAAATAATTGTCTTAAAGATTTTATCTTTATCTTAATTTTTTCTCCCCTTAATTAATATTAAAATATAGACTAGTTTGCGGTTTTTTTTCTGATTTTTTATATGTATAAATTGTTAAATTGAAATTAAAATTAAATTTAACATTTTTTTAAAAAGAATTATAACGTAGGAATTAAAAAATGTACAATAAACAACACAATTATTTAGATATGTATAAAAAGATTAAGGAAAAATCTCAATTAAATCTAACTGTAATACCAAAATTTGAATTATGGTTTACACTTTTGACAAATTTCATTTACTTTACAAGAACTTGAGATGCTAATCAATTACATTTGGATGCAAACCTCTTTACAAGCATGAGATTATTATATCTTATTTTTATTGATTTCTTTGTTTTTTTAGTGATTTTCTTTAATAGAATAAATTTAAAATGAGATTTTTTTTTTCATTATTTCATTAATATTGTACATAGTGGGGCTTTTAATTATTATAGCTACTAATTTACAATCCTAAAATACCAAAAGATCAAATCATGAATTGATGGTAAAACCAAAATGACAAAAAGATAGGATCACGAGTTGACGGGAGCACATGATATTTAAAGTTTGGAAAACAATTTTTTAAGTACTATGTACCATATCATTTATACTCTATTAAATAACAAAGCGCAACATCAATTTCTTTTATCTACACAAGTTTTATTTTATCAATTTTTGTCAGTTGTTCCTTTTATATTTCACAAATTTATTAGTTTCTTATTATTAAATAGTTCTTCAAAAATTACAACATAAAAAACTTTAACTTTCAAGCAAATCTTCAATATCCATGGCATCCTTGTAGTTTATGATTTCTCTAACTTATTTGCTTTAAAAAATTTACAAAGACTTAAAACTAATAAAAATAAATTTATTTGTGTATATTCTTTTGTATATGAAAGTCATGGTTTCCATGAACTTTTTTCCGTCCAGGTTTTGTATCCAAAGGCCTAGGCAAACTTGATAACTGTGCACCTTGGTCGTAATTCCTTCTCTGGCCTTCTCCCATCATATTTAGGAAATGGCTTTCGCAACTTGAAGATATTACGACTGGACCAAAATGACCTAAATGGACAAATTCCAAACAGTATATCAAATGTTTCTAAGCTCATTATCTTAAATTTGTCGTGGAATAAATTTAATGGAGCTACCCCCAATGTGCTTGGAAATTTAACAAGCTTGATGGAACTAGATTTGAGTGAGAATTATTTGAGTGGTTTTATTCCTGATACGGTTAACAAATTACATAGCCTTCAACGTTTAAGTCTTGGCAACAACAGATTGCAAGGGTTCATTATAAATGAACTTTGCCAACTTAAAAGCTTGAGTGAGTTGTATCTTGCTCACAACATGTTGTCAGGAGCAGTTCCAAAATGTCTTTGGAATACTTCTTTGCGGAAGTTGGATATTAGCTCTAACAAATTGATTTCTCATATACCCTCTTCTCTATGGAGTCTCAAAGATATCTTGGTTTTAGACATATCTTCCAATGCACTAAGTGGAATAATATCACCAGAGGTATCAAACTTGAGAGCAATTATGCTATTGAACTTGTCAAGAAATCAAATTTCAGGAAGCATCCCTACAATTATGGGTGGCTTGCAAACTTTGCAAACCCTATCTTTGGCTGAAAACAAATTACAAGGGCCAATTCCTGAATCGTTTAGTGGCATGATAAGCATGGAGTCTCTGGATCTTTCCCATAATAATTTGTCTGGCATGATTCCAAAATCCTTAGAGTCATTACTCTATCTTAAATACATCAATCTTTCCTACAATTTATTGCATGGAGAAATTCCAAATGGTGGCCCTTTCCAAAATTTTACTGCTCAATCTTTTATGATGAATAAATATCTTTGTGGGAAATCCCAACTACAAGTCCCACCATGTAGGAAAGTAAACAAGCACATATCAAATAAAGTGATGCTAATGATAAAATGCCTATTGCCTATCATTGTTGCCATTTTGATTGTTTCAGCCATTGTCTTTCTCAAGAATAAGAAAGACGATGATAATAATTCAACAAAGAGTGATTTAATAAATTTGGAAACACCAATCAGGATATCCTATTATGAGCTTCTACGGGGAACAAATGGATTTGATGAGAGTAATCTTGTTGGTTTTGGAAGTTTTGGATCAGTATACAAAGCAATTCTTCCAAATGAAAAGATGGTTGCTGTCAAAGTGTTTAACCTAGACATGGAAGAAGCATCAAGAAGTTTTGATGTTGAATGTTCTGCCATGTTCCACTTACGTCATCGCAATCTCATTAAGATCATCAGTAGTTGCTCAAATGATCATTTTAAATCTCTTATAATGGAATTCAAGGCAAACGGAAGTCTTGAAAGATGGTTGTATTCTCATAACTATTATTTAAATGTCCTACAAAGGCTGAACATAATGATTGATGTGGCAGCTGCTTTGGAGTATCTTCACCATGGTTCTTCTACACTGGTTGTTCATTGTGATGTGAAACCAAGCAATGTTTTGTTGGACGAAGATATGGTGGCTCATCTTAGTGATTTTGGTATTGCTAAATTGTTCGGTGAAAAGCAGCGAGAAATTTATACCAAAACTTTGGCTACAATTGGCTATATAGCACCAGGTAATGGTTTAATAATAAAATTTTGGATTTATTTCTATATTCTTTTGTTTGTTATGCTTTATAAAATATAATTCGATACTATTCAATATCGTGCAAATATTTGCTACTCCCTCCGGTCCTAACTATAAGACAAAGTTGACTTTTTTGGAGAAATTAAGGAAGCCAATTAAATTACTTTATTTAGAGTATTTATATTTTTATTTTTTTTCTCTAAACTAATTAATTTGACTAATAAACTAATGTATAATCTAAGAATACTAAAAATATAAACACTCTAAAGTAATTTAATTGGCTTCCTTAATTTCTCCAAAAAAGTTAACTTTGTCTTATAATTAGGACCGGAGGGAGTATGAAGCATGTGTAAAGATTTGAATTGATGATACAAAAGAAAAGTTTACGCACAAACTTACCTTATTGATATAATGACTTCTATACTAATCATTCAATATGACATATAGACTTCGGGTCGAAAGGAGTTGTTTCCGCCAAAGGAGATGTGTATAGTTATGGGATTTTGCTAATGGAAATGTTTACAAGGAAGAAGCCAACGGATGAAATGTTTGTTTCAGGAGCAAGTTTGAAAGATTGGGTGAGCAACTCCACACCAAACTCCATCATGAATATCATGGATGTCAATTTACTTCACAGAGAAAATCAAAATACTAATAATATACTACCTTGCATGTCATCAGTTTTTGAGTTAGCATTACATTGCTCCAGTGACTTACCAGAGGCACGACTTACAATGATTGATGTTGTAGTATCATTGAAAAAAATCAAGGCTTTGTTTATGAAAAATGCTTGAGACACC
Organism: Inga oerstediana; assembly: GCA_963210345.1. Taxonomy (NCBI): domain Eukaryota; kingdom Viridiplantae; phylum Streptophyta; class Magnoliopsida; order Fabales; family Fabaceae; genus Inga; species Inga oerstediana. The sequence continues at coordinate 68,988,462 of OY723400.1, read as the reverse complement.
ACTAGTTGAGTAATTGTTAAATCAAATTTTAGCTACTGTTTCTTTAATTTTGTGACTTTTTTACTACGTAATCTTGTAAATTTGAGTGACTTCTATATATGTTGTAATAATATATAAAGTATTTGAAATTTGATATTTTTTGAGTCAATTATATTGGTTTTGAATTTCTTCATTTTTTTCTGTTTAGAAAAATATATCTATAAGTCTTTATGGTTTTCACCAGCTTTGAATGAGGTCCTGATGAACTCATGTCATGTGAGTTCACAAAATAAAACTAGATTTGAAAATGTAGCGTAGTAGCTCAATCTAAGTCGTTCTTGTGAGAAGATTAATTTCCAAGTTTTTAAGTAGTAAAGTGATAAAAAACTTTAAAGTTGTGAGAAATCATTTTGAGAATTTGATTTTTAAACTAATGAAGTAATCTAAACTAAAACAATATTTTTGTATTTTTTGATTTTTAAGACAAAGAAGCAAATGGAATTGAAATTAACAATAACAACAAAGTAAATTTAATAAACTAGAATAATAATGAAATGAGATTCCCTTGAGTTGAGGTTTTAGTCTCCCTTGTTTGCTAATGATTTGAATTCCATAATATGAGTCAAAGGATGGAACTAAGCTACCACTAGCTCCATACTTGCAATAATCATTTAATTCATTCTACCGAAGCAATTAAATAAATACCACCAAATAATTCAAACTCAAGGAGATGAATAATTAATCTTCCAATTCTAACTTGTAATTACCATTACAAAAGTTCAAAGCATTCAGTTTAGTCATTTACAATCCACTTAACCAAGTTGGAATAAACAACTCAACCTACTTCTAATTTGAATCATACAAAGCTTAATTAATCAACTCCTAGCTCAACCACCAAGTTTATTCACTTGGTATGACAATCTGGATCACAACCATATACTTAACCAAGCCATACAATTATGAAATAGAAAAAGAGCTTAAGGAATTCCATTGAAGTTTAGAAGCTCAAACAATTACCCAATTCAAAAAAATCATCAAAGCTTAGCTACTCATAGAAGAGAGAGATGAAGCTTGATGGAAAAAAAGATAATTGGCCATGAAATGCGGCAGCAACGTTACTCTTCAATTCTCTTCAAAATCCCTTCAGTCCAGCTGTCTCATTCACGCCTCTCCCATTCCCTTTCTTCATTTTAGTCAGCTCTCCCCGTCCCTCAATGCAGCCGTCTCCCTCTCTTCATTCCCTTATCCATTCGGTGCTGCCTTTTCACCCCCCCACACAGCCACAACACACACCTCCCTTTTCTTGTATCGTGTTGCTTCTTCACTTAACCCTTTCGGTCCAACATGTTAAATCAGTTTGTCTTCCTTAACTTCATTACCTCATGTATAATCACACAATCTTAATCTGGAAAATGTTCCAGTTTTTTTGAAAATCCTTAAAGTTGGACAGCACTTGTCCTTAATGAGAAAAATACAGCAACTAACACATATATCGACTTTAATCATCTCTTTAGGATCCTTAATCAGGCTTTGATGCTGTGGGGCATTTGTTCAACATGTGGAAACCTTAAAACAGCAACTCATAATTCAATTTCAAGCTTCAACAATTCAGTTCATCAAGCATCAATTCAACCATCATTTAAATGTCTTTAACCATGGTTTATATATAGCTAAGACGCTTAATTATTACAAGGCAGCACCAAACAGAACCTTTTGAACATAAACTAAGCGTTATTAAATGATTTATGACATTTGCTCCCTATTTCATTATCTCAGAGCACTAAGTTTTTCGTCATTTTTTATTCAAAAAATTGAATCCCATAGCGTTCAAACAACTCCTATACTATACACACGAACACACCTCTTTAGCTTCAGCAAACCAAAAACGTCATAAATCTTCGATTTGTAAATGACATACCCACAAGATAGCACCTCTTTTACATTTATCAAATTGAACTTTCAGTATTAATTTTCTGAAAAAACAGTGGCATTTGTTTACTCAAATTCCGTCAAACTTCAGTCAGCCCCAAAACATTGATTTATGAACCATTAAACATTTTTTAAATAACTAGGGTTCTCTTTTTCTCATCAAGCAACAATGGCCAGCCAACTTACACCAGTCTTTCGGCTCCCAAACTTAAATTCTTCATCAATCAACAATTATCTACTGCATTCAGGAATGTTATTTGGTTTCAGCAGTTAGTACACCACAATAAATCAAACAGAATGTCCCAATCATAGTTTGCAATTTCTCTTTTAATCGGCACTTTCCCTACTTAAAATCAGAATTTAACCTTTTAGCAATTCCTAAACAACAGCAATAGAACATATTGAAGATGAAAAGGGAGTTGGCTAACTCACCTTGACGACTGGAATCTGTAAGTGCATAAGGTATTTGAGCTTCCTTCCTCTTATCCGACGATCTCTCATCTGCTTGCCTTCAAAATTTCTTGATCTCTTGGTCTGTCCGATCCTTTCTCTCTCTTCTCTTTTCTCTTCACTCCTTCATCTGTCCCAAAATTTTTCAATCCCAGCACTGCTCAGTGCTCACCCAATACAGGTTGGCGAGGTGGTTTTGTTGCAATTCTACTTTGATGGAACAATAATCAAAACCAAAATAAAGTCTACCAAATCTCATTCCCTATCTAGTTAGCCCTCTTAACTTTATTATAAACTTGTTAAAACAATTACAAAATATATTATAAAAATTAAAACAAAAATTTAAATGCAACTAAAAACACTTGTTCAACTAAATTTAAGCTCGAATAATGAATGAGAATACAAGATATTTTCAAGAGTCAGTCAAATAATTAAATTGCATATTTTAATTTATTTGGGTTCAAAGGGAAGCTGTTCTATGTTCAGTTCTATGTGAAATTAAATAAAGCTTTTATAATAATTTTTTTTCCATAGGGAATTAATCAACAGGGAAGAGAAAGTATGCATTATATGTATGTGTGTGTATAAAACATGTGGACTCGATCATTATAATCTGTTGTGAATAGTACACCACCAATGTAAAAAAAAAAAAAGTGCATGATTTCTCACTTCAACCGTACATAAAGAACCCAAAGTTTATATACTCAAACTATAATTACTAGGAGGTAAGCCATTTGATGGTTAGAAAAAATTCTCTCTCATTTTCTGATATATATATGTGTGTGTGTATTATATATATTATATCAAATAATATGACCTGCTTGATTTTTCTTCTTATAAGTTCCATTCACTTTTTACAAACACTTGATGCTAATTAAGTATATTTGGATGCAAATCTCTTTACAAGCATGAGTTTATTATATCTTTTTTATTCTTTTTCGTTGTTTCTTTAATCATTTTTCTCTAATAGAAAATGAATTTAAAATGAGATTTTGTTTTTCATCATTCATTAATCATAGTTTTTAAGTATAGCTACTAATTTACAATCCCAAAATATCGAAAGATATCATGAATTTTTGGTAAAACTATAATGACCGAAAGATAAGATCACACATGTTGTTTAAATCTTGGAAAACAATTTTTTGAGTACTCTGAACCATATCAATTATATAATGTACCCACTTGTTATACACACATTTGGATGTTCTATCAAGTTCAACTCTTTTCTTTTATCCGCCATCTTTTCCTGTTTAATTTTCTTTTATCAATTTTTGTCTGTTGTTCCTAGCTTTTCTGGATTACAAATGTATTAGTTTCCTATTAAATAGTTATTCAAAAATTACAACATAAAAAGCTTTACATTTTCAAACAAATCTTCAATAACCATGGCATCTCAAGTGTAGTTTATGATTTCTCTAAAATTTTTACTTTAAAAAATTTACAAAGACATGAAAAATAACAGAAATAAGTTTGTTTGTATATATTCTTTTGTGTATGAAAGTCATGTTTTCCATTAACTTTTTTTTTTCCCCTGTCCAGGTTTTGTACCCATAGGGATAGGCAAGCTTGATAAACTTAATGTCTTAAGCTTGGCCGACAATCATTTAAGAGGACCTATTCCTTCCAACATATTCAACATTGACAGAATTACGCCTTGGAGGTAATTCCTTCTCTGGTGTTCTCCCATCATATTTAGGAATTGGCCTTCCCAACTTGGAGAAATTACAGCTGGAGGAAAATGGACTAACTGGACAGATCCAAAATAGCATATCAAATGCTTCTAAGCTCATTAATTTAAGTTTTTCATCGAATAAATTTAATGGAGCTACACCCAATGAGCTTGGAAATTTAACAAACTTGATGGAATTAGATTTGGATGAGAATCATTTGAGTGGGTTGATTCCTGATACAGTTCACAAATTACATAGTCTTCAACGCTTAAGCCTTAGCAACAATAGATTGCAAGGGTTCATTATAAATGAACTTTGCCAACTTAAATGTCTAAGTGATTTGCATTTTGCCAACAACATGTTTTCAGGAGTGGTTCCAGAATGTCTCGGGAATACTTCTTTGCGAGAGTTGAATTTTAGCTCTAACAAATTGGTTTCTCATATACCCTCTTCGCTATGGAGTCTCGAAGATATCTTGGTTTTAGACATATCCTCCAATGCCTTTAGTGGAATAATTTCACCAGAGATGTCAAACCTAAGAGCAATTACATTGTTGAATTTGTCAAGAAATCAAATTTCAGGAAGCATCCCTGTAACTATGGGTGGCTTGGAAACTTTGCAAACCCTATCTTTGGCTGAAAACAAATTACAAGGGCCTATTCCTGAATCGCTTAGTGGCATGATAAGCATGGAGTCCCTGGATCTTTCCCATAATTATTTGTCTGGCATGATTCCAAAGTCCTTAGAGTCATTACTGCATCTTAAATACATCAATCTTTCCTACAATTTATTACATGGAGAAATTCCAAATGGTGGTCCTTTTCAAAATTTTACTGCTCAATCTTTTATGATGAATAAAGATCTTTGTGGGAAATCTCAACTACGAGTCCAACCATGTAGGAAAGGAAACAAGCACGAATCAAATAAAGTGATGCTGATGATAAAATGCATTTTGCCTATCATAGTTGCCATTTTGATTGTTTCAGTCGTTGTCTTTCTCAAGAATAAGAGTGACGATGATAATAATTCAACAAAGAGGGATTTAATAAATTTGGATACACCAACCAGAATATCTTACTATGAGCTTCTACAAGGAACAAATAGATTTGATGAGAGTAATCTTGTTGGTTCTGGAAGTTTTGGATCAGTATACAAAGCAGTTCTTCCAAATGAAAAGATAGTTGCTGTCAAAGTGTTTAACTTAGACATGGAACAATCATCAAGAAGTTTTGATGTTGAATGTTCTTCCATGTGCCATTTACGCCACCGCAATCTCATTAAGATCATTAGTAGTTGCTCAAATGATCATTTCAAATCTCTAATAATGGAATTCATGGAAAATGGGAGTCTTGACAAATGGTTGTACTCTCATAACAATTATTTAGATGTCTTGCAAAGGTTGAACATAATGATTGATGTGGCAGCTGCATTGGAGTATCTTCATCATGGTTCTTCTACACTAGTTGTTCATTGTGATGTGAAACCAAGCAATGTTTTGTTGGATGAAGATATGGTGGCTCATCTAAGTGATTTTGGTATGTCTAAATTGTTTGGTGAAAAGCAATTGGAAATTTATACCAACACTTTGGCTACAATTGGCTATATGGCACCAGGTAATGGTTTAATAATGATATTTTGAATTTATGTTTATATTCAATTTCTAACCAATATTTGTCATCTTCATGTGCAAAGATTTAAATTAATGATTCAAAAGAAAGCTTAACCACAAACCTTACATTATTGACATAATGGCTTCTATACTAATCATTCAATATGACATATAGAGTTTGGATCGGAAGGAGTTGTTTCTGCCAAAGGAGATGTGTATAGTTATGGGATTTTTCTAATTGAAATGTTTACAAGGAAGAAGCCAACAGATGAGATGTTTGTTCAAGGATTAAGTTTGAAAGATTGGGTGAGCAACTCCACACCACATTCCATCATGAATATTATAGATGCCAATTTGCTGCACACAGAAAATCAAAACACTGATAATATACTACCTTATATATCATCAGTTTTTGAGTTAGCATTAAATTGCTCCATTGACTTACCAGAGGCACAACTTACTATGATTGATGTTGTAGTATCATTGAAAAAAATCAAGACTTTGTTTACGAAAAATGCTTGAGACACCACTAGTTGAATAATTGTTAAATCAAATTTTAGCTACTATTCCTTTAATTTTGTGACTTTTTTACTAAATAATCTTGTAAATTTGAGTGACTTCTGTATATGTTGTAATAATATATAAAGCATTTGAAATTTTCTGAGTTGATTATATTGGTTTTGGATTTCTTCATATTTTGTTTTTCTGTTTTAACATTTTGGCTTTCAATTATAAGAACCTTGAATCCACTCTTTTTCTTAAAGTAACTTTATACAGTTGGGATTTAATTTTGAAAGAAAAGGATTTTAAGATTAATGAAAATGAGCCCTACATTTTTCTATCTCTCCTCTATCCTATACTTATGTTTTTTAAACGTCTTGATATTAGAGAAAAATTCACTTAAATTTGTTTGAGAAATTAAATAATTTTTTTCTCTGTCATACCTTCTGATATTTATAAGTCAAATTTTCCAAATGGCTTATTTTCATACACCGAACGCATGAATTCTTTAGGAGAAATGACAATGACGTCGTCAATAGGCTCATAGAAATTCTCAAAAGGTGGTGGTGGACTCGGATTGAAGGGCGGAGGATCAATAGGGTTGGTGGTATGAACAGTGATGCTACGTATAACTTGGAGATCCCCGACCTGGACCCATTCGATCCTAACCGAAATCTCAGTAACCGGCATCTGGGCATTACGTAAACAAAGATGAGTAATAACAATAAAATTTTCAACTAATAATACCCAGCTGCTTTTAAACAGAAAATATATTTAATCCTGTCTCAAAATTTGTACAAGAAAAAGAATAACTTGAAAACACCAGATTTCATGTAGTAAGAAAACTAGCACAGATACATTGATTTCTTGAGCACCCATCAAATCACATCACATAGATATGCTAGGGCGTCCCCTAGAGTGGATCCACAATTAATCACATAGTACTAATGGGTGAACATAAGATCTTCACACAGCAACAATATCTGGCACTTTTCTCAAAAACCAGAAATATTAGCTTAAAAAATATGATAAAGACATAAATATAATTTATTAATTTAGAAAGAAAATAAATAAGTTGAATCAGAAAGTATTACTCTACAGGGTATTATTACTCAGTAAGAAAAGTTTCTTACTTTGTTTGCGGTAAGTGACTGGTCTTTGTTTGCGTTTTTATTTTTCTGAAGTAGTACAGATTTCACTGCAGTAAGAGATGCTTGTTTTTATAACATTTCTACACCGACTTTACCATTCTGTGACATCCTTATCCCTTTCATTTATGATATTCTTATCCATATTTTTTTTTCTTTTTCTCCACGTCAATTCTTTGTTTCTTCCCCATGTCATTTTTTCCTATAAGAGTATGTTTATATGCCTTCTTGTCTTCACGTTACCTATTGGTTTTTCAATAAAGTAACTGCTTTTATGTATCATTCTTTTTCTTCATGTAACTCTTTGCACTTTTCTCCGTACATATATTGACTTTCCTTACATAAGCATATATATATACACACTAAAACAAAATCTTCAAGTTATATTTTTAAAAGTCATATAAATCACAATTTATTTATTTGAGGGTGTTATAGTTTGTGTTCCCAAAATCAAAAACCAAGCAACAACAAGCCACAACCAACAACAACCACCAACAAGAATCAACAAGAGGAGCAAGGTTTGTGGTTTACCTTTCCTTTTTCTTCTTTCTCTCAAAATTTCGCCATCTTCTTTCCCTCTCTCTCTTGAGTTTTCTTCTTATTTTACATGACTTCAAGAAGGATATGAAGATTAGAGAGAGTCTATAAGAGATGGAAGGCAAAAACAAGCAATTACCACTACTACTTATCAAATTTTTGCCTCTTGGTTCTTCCTCCTCCTTCGTTATTCTCTATTTTCTCTTGCTCTCCCCTCTCTCTTCTTTGTGATGTTGGGACGTGAAAATGAAGTAAGGAGGACGAGAAAAATATGAAGCAAGCTTCATAAATATCTCATATTTTTTCCGTATTAGTTTATCCAAAAATGTTGACTTTTATGACACCTTTAATGCTTGGCTTTATCTATATAAGATTGGTGTCATAAATCTCCATTTGATATTGAACTAATTCCCTTCCCCTAATCAGGCCAAGTTCACACATAATGGGTCCAAGCTAAAGCAATTGGCCTTTCTCCATAATTACAACTTTACCATAACAATTTTTATTCAATTTTCGGATTTCTGGTAGATTTTCTGTCCAAATTTTAAAAATTTATAACTAAATTTGTAGACATCATTTCAGAGTGATTCTAAAGGTTATAGAACCCTTATTGAGTTTAGTTTCAAGGAAAAATATAGCATTTTACTAGTTGGAAGCATATCATTCCTAGATTTTTAATTTTTGGAAACTGTTCCAGAGAATAGACAGCTTTCATGGACTAACTTCAAAAATTCATAACTTTTTGTATATAGCTTCAAAAATTACCTATGACTTATCAAATTAAAGCTTAGGATGTCTACTTTCATCTTGTAAAATTTCATAATTTTTTATCATCATTTGTTCTTCCAAAACCTCATGACAAACTTACTATCTCATAGGAAATTTCACTGGAAGCATAATCACTTTCCTCAAAATTCACCATTTTATTTTCTTAATACCCCAAATATATAAGAAACATTAAGGAATAAGTTTGGGGCACTTGCTAATCAAGGCTTATTAGTCCACTTAATTTAAATTTATTTTCAAGCCTCCAATCGCAAAATTCGAGGTATTACACTAAATAACTGAAATTTTCCCACTTTAATTAAATTAATTAATTATTGATTGGAGTTGATGTTTTAAAAATTCAAGGTATTACACTAAATAACTGAAATTTTCCCACTTTGATTAAATTAATTAATTATTGATTGGAGTTGATGTTTTAAAAATCCATAAGCAAATGTTAACACTTGCAACATTGAGGATGTTGTAGCTACTTCTCAAGGCGCATGCTAATCACAAATATCAATAATGTGTATTTAAATTAATCTTTAATGAGAATTTAATTGGTTAATTTGATCAATAAAATGTGACTAAATAATCATTATAGATAAATTCTCTCAATATTTTGTGCATCCAAACTAAATCCAATATATGCATATCTTAATGGACACTTTAACTAGTTAATTTGATCAATAAAAATTTAAATTAATAACCCTCCCACTATTTTATGCATCCAAAAATTGTTTAAGAAATCAATTTCAGCATATTTCAACTCAAATATAATTTTGCAAAACCCAAATAGTTATAAATTGCCTAAAACAAATTTTCCAAATATTTAGATAATCAAAACATAAAAAATAATTTTGCAAAAATCTCTTTCAGCATGTTAATATCGCCCAAAATAACTTTCCCTAAATTTAAACAATTAAAAAAGGGTATAAAGAATAAATTATATGTTAAACATTTGCCTTTTTTTTTTGGCCAGCAATATGTTAAACATTTGCTAAATAAATAAAACACAAGTCAACATTATTTCTTCAGCACAAAAATTAATGAAAATTAAAACAACATTGCTCAAGCTAGTAAAAAGCCAAAGCTGAGCCCAAATAGAATTTCAAGAAATAGAACTAAAAGACAACCAGAAAATCAAGAAAGAGGCCTAAAGCAATAAGGAGAAAAATTGAAATCAAGTTCGAGCTCAATTCAAAATTAAATGAACAAATATTAATTAAATTTGAACCCTAAAGCTGAATGGCCCATAAACTGAAAAGGCAACTCTTGGAAAAATATAATCAGAAAGGAAAATAACTGAAGCCCAAATGAACAGGGTCCACAAAATAATTTTCACAAAATGTGGAATAAGTAAAGAATTAAAAACTATAAGCCAAGAAATATCTCAGCCCAATTAAGTAGAAATATAATTAAATGAATAAGCTTGAAAACCAAAACACAAAGGGCCAATTCTTAAAACAAACATAACAATAGAAAATAAAATTGACTATGCCCAATTAGCCTCAGCCCAATCGCTCATTAACAAAAATAAGAATTAAGCCCAAAATGCAAAACAGTAAGTGTATGTTTGGGGCTGCGTTTAATCGGTCAAATCGCACGAATGATGGTCAAATCATGCAATTGAAAAAGGATAGAATTTTGTGAGTCTTTGGTGGGCGGCAATTAGCAATATGACTTTTACTGCATTCGTACGATTTGCAAAAAGCTAGTAGGGGAATCTTTTTGCTATTGAAAAAGGCCCATTTTGATCGTTAAGCTTTCGAGACCACACTACCGCCGGACGAGAGGGAGAAGAAGCATGTCGATTCAATATCACCTCCACCACCGACCTCTGTCCTCTCTATTCTGCATCCTGATACGTCATTAAAAGATTTTATTTTATCACTCTGTTATTAGGCAATTAGGCACTCTGTTATTAGGCAATTAGGCAGGGGCAGGGTAGTCATTCTCTTTTCTCCATTTTCCCATTACTTTTGTCAGTTACTGCATGTTCTGCATGTTCTGGACGTGGTTAGCATCTTAGTTTATTTAAACTGCATTGTACTCCTTATTCAGGCATGATTTTGAATGTTATGAAGTTTCCCCTGCAATCTCTCTTCTCTGTTTCCCTGCCCTTCTTATCTTTCTTGATCTCTTTCTCTCTAAAAACCTTCTAAATTCCTATCACTGGTATCCGAGCAGTTGCGATCCGAACTAATGGCTGATGGTACAAGGGCTCAAACACAGTTTAAGGAGATGGAAGATAGGCTGCGAACGGAGCTTGAGCAGCGGTGGGAATTGTTGCAAAAAAAAGTTGAAGGTATGGGGGAGGTGAGGGGCCAAATGAATGGCCTTCAGGACCTTCTCCGGCGACTGTCTTTGCAAGTTGCTGACCTCCAGAATCACCCAGCAAGGTATAGAGGCGAGGACCGAGGTGGGGAGTACCATATGCCCGCCAAATTTACCAAGCTTGACTTCCCTTCTTTTACGGCAACCGACGTAGAGGCTTGGGTGGGAAAGTGTGAGCGGTACTTCGATTTGGATAGAACACCGGAAGCAAGGAAGACCGTTTTAGCAAGCACCGCCCTTGATAGTGATGCGTATCGCTGGTTCCAGCATTTCGAACGTGGTCGAAACGGAATCATTCCTTGGCGGGTGTTTGTAGAGGCCGTGAAGATTCGTTTTGGACCCTTGAATGATGATCCTATGGAGGAATTGATGAAGTTAAGACAGATGGGAACCTTAAAAGAGTACCAACGAGAGTTTGACTTGCTAATGTGCAAGCTAGATCTACCGGAAGCAAGGCGCACTAGCTGTTTCTTGGGAGGCCTTAAGCCCGAGTTAGCTAATGGCGTTAAACTACTGCAACCCCAAACACTATTGGAGGCCGTCAAGCTCGCACGGTTGCATGAAATCAACCTGGACTCTATGCAGAAATATACGGGTGGGGGTCACTCCAACTGAATGTACACCGCTGCGTACAAGGGTACAACGCCTAGCTATTCACGTGGTGGAAGCTCGTATATGGGTGTCAAAACTGAGAACATGGAATCGAAGCGTCCTGCAGCACCGATGACAAATGAGAAGGGTGTACTGGGACGGCCCAATGTGACCTTTAAGCAAAAACTCTCGGTGGAACATTTAGAAGAGTGTCGTGCCAAGAATTTATGCTACTACTGTAAGGGTCGATACACACCAGGACATTCATGCGAGAATAAGAAGAGAACGCAGATTTTCTTGATGGAAGTGTTGGATGATGCTCAAACGGAGGGAACGGTGGCAGACGAGGTCGATGCTAGGGGGGAAGAAGATAACTCCGAGAACACAGTTATAGCATTGAACACCATTCACGGAGTCGACGACACCGAACCCGTCATTTCCTTGAATGCCATTCAAGGTACCACCACCTATGACACTATTTGGATTGAAGGCAGGTTGGGGAGGAGAATTATCTACATACTAGTGGATACTGGGAGTTCACATAATTTTCTAGATGCAACACTTTGGAAAGAAGGTGACTTAGTGCTGCATAAAACGACACCAAGGAAAATCACGGTGGCAGGAGGAGGACAAATCTGGTCCACTACTAGGTGTGATGGTGTCAAATGGCTATCGTGTAGAACAGAGTTTGAAGCTGAAGCTATGCTGGTTCCCTTGGTGGGGTATGACATGATACTGGGGATGCAATGGTTGAGGGAGTTGGGAACCATCCAATTAAATTGCAAAGAGCTGACCATGGGATTCATATGGAAGGGTGCACAAGTAAGGTTAGAAGGGATGAGGCCACACCGAAGTAGAATTGTATCGGAGTCGAAGATGAGAAAACTGCTCCATCAGTCTCACAATATCCTTGCTGTATAGGTGGTAGCTGAAACTTGTTGCTCGATTGTGGTGGAATCACACTCATAGATACCTAGAGAAATACAAGAGCTTATTGATGCACACCATGCACTTTTCGAGGAGCCCAAATCTTTACCACCAAAAAGAGGAGGGCAAGACCATAGGATTATCCTTAAAGAAGGAGTGGAACCCATTAAAATTCATCCTTACAGGTACCCCACCTTACAAAAGGATGCAATAGACTCTATAGTTAAGGACATGTTGGAGCAAGGAATTATACAACATAGTAACTCACCTTTTGCGTCTCCAGTGGTGTTAGTGAAGAAAAAGGATGGAAGTTGGCGGATGTGTGTCGACTATCAAGCTTTGAATAAAGCTACAGTCAGGGATAGCTTCCCTATTCCATTGATTGAAGACCTACTGGATGAGCTTGGCATGGCACGGATATTTTCTAAACTTGATCTACGATCTGGTTATCATCAAATAAGGCTAAGGGAGGAGGATATATATAAGACAGCATTTCAAACGCATGCTGGCCACTATGAATATTTGGTGATGCCCTTTGGTTTAACCAATGCACCCTCAACATTTCAATCCATAATGAATTGGATTTTTGATGGCCTGCTGAGAAAATTTGTCTTGGTTTTTTTTTATGATATTTTAATTTACAGTCCTGACATAGCTTCACATGTTTCCCATTTAAAGGTTGTGTTTGAGATTTTATCCAGGAATCAACTTTTTGTTAAGCTAGCCAAATGTGCCTTTGCCACACCCAGCGTTGAGTATCTCGGTCATGTCATTTTTAATGGCCAGGTAGCAGCGGACCAATCCAAATTAGAGGCAGTGAGGCGATGGCCTACACCCAAGACAGTGAAGGATGTACGGGCATTTTTGGGGTTATGTGGGTATTACAGGCGGTTTATTCGCTCATTTGGAACCATAGCCTTCCCGCTTACGGAGTTACTCAAGAAAGACAATTTTAATTGGACCCCAGCAGCAACTACTGCATTCCTTCAATTACAGAAGGCATTGACTGAAGCACCAGTTCTCGCATTGCCAGACCTCACCCAGCCATTCATTCTTGAGACCGACGCCTCCAGTATTGGTATAGGTGCAGTCCTTTCCCAAAATGGACATCCGGTGGCCTACGTGAGCAAGGTGTTATCCCCAAAAAATTGCTTACTGTCAGTCTATGACAAGGAGCTATTAGCGATAGTCCATGCGGTGTCTCGGTGGCATCAATATTTATGTATTCAGCCCTTCACCATCTTAACAGATCAGAGAAGTCTGAAATTCCTCTTAGAACAACGCCTATCAACGCCATCTCAGTATACCTGGATCACAAAATTAATGGGGCTGCAATATGACATCAAATACCAGAAGGGGGCTGACAACGGCGCCGCCGACGCTCTTTCCCGTGCCACCCATGGCGAGTTGCTGCACTTATCTGTGTCTTCGGTTTCAACAGAATTATGGGTGCAAATTTGTAATCAATGGCAGCAAGACTCGGATTTGGTTAGATTGATTGCTGAAATTGAAGAGAATCCCGAAGCACATCCTAAGTATCGATGGCATGAAGGCATCTTGTTACGAAAGAACCGCTTGGTCATTGGACACTCACAAAAAGAGTTGCAGCAACAGATAATCCAGTGGCTTCATGCAAGTGCACAGGGGGGACACTCTGGGGTTCGTGCCACATACCAGTGCATTAAATCTCTTTTTTATTGGAAGCATATGATGAAGAATATTCAGGCATTTATCAAGGGGTGTGAGACGTGCTTACGGTGCAAAACTGAGAATGTAGCTTACCCCGGGCTTCTTCAACCATTACCAATTCCTGATGGTGTTTGGCAAAGCATCGCCATGGATTTCATAGAGAAACTGCCGAAATCCAAGGGAAAGGATACTATATGGGTAATAGTCGACCGCCTCAGCAAATATGCGCACTTTGTGGCTCTGGCTCATCCCTTCACGGCTAGTGACTTGGCTCAAGTGTTTATTGACCAAATATATCGTCTCCATGGTGCACCTGCCAATATCGTCAGTGATCGTGATGCACTCTTTACAAGCCAATTCTGGAAAGAGTTCCTTATCCAACTGGGCGTCGAACAAAAACTATCCACGGCATACCACCCACAGAGCGATGGTCAGAGCGAGGTCTTGAATAGATGTCTGGAGCAATATCTCCGTTGCTTTTCTTGGCAGTACCCAACGGAGTGGACCCGTTGGTTGCCGTTAGCGGAGTGGTGGTACAACACCTCCTATCACACCGCCGCAAAAACGACACCATTTGAGATCATGTACGGGCAGCCACCACCCTTGCAGCTTCCATATATCCCGCATGATTCAGCCATGGAGAGCATCGATCGTTCGTTCAGCGCCAGAGAAGCAATGTTAGGCGAATTGAAGCAATACCTTGCGTCTGCTAGCAAACGCATGAAACAAATTGCAGATCACCACAGGACTGAGCTCACGTTCGAAGTAGGAAATTATGTGTTTTTGAAGTTGCAACCATACAGACGATCAAGCGTAGCTGCAAGACCGTCAGAGAAGTTAGCTCCTCGATTCTTCGGACCTTTCCGCATTGCTGCTAAGGTTAGTGACGTTGCTTACACGCTTGAGCTGCCACCAAGTTCGAAGGTGCACCCAACCTTTCATGTGTCCCTCCTCAAGCTGTGCCTAGACCCTGCGATCACATTGGTGCCTTTACCAGAAGATGAGCAAGCACTTGAGAATATCAGAACACCTACTGCAATACTTGACCGACGAGTGGTGCCGAGGAATAACAGGGCTGCCACCCAAGTGCTCATACAATGGTCCAACGGGAGTCAGGAGGAAGCCACCTGGGAATACTGGTCTGACATCACTTCACGTTTCCTAGATTTCGCAAGCCATAGCCATCCTTGAGGACAAGGATGAATTTAAGGCGGGGGGTGTTGATACGTCATTAAAAGATTTTATTTTATCACTCTGTTATTAGGCAATTAGGCACTCTGTTATTAAGCAATTGGGCAGGGGCAGGGTAGTCATTCTCTTTTCTCCATTTTCCCATTACTTTTGTCAGTTACTGCATGTTCTGCATGTTCTGGACGTGGTTAGCATCTTAGTTTATTTAAACTGCATTGTACTCCTTATTCAGGCATGATTTTGAATGTTATGAAGTTTCCCCTGCAATCTCTCTTCTCTGTTTCCCTGCCCTTCTTATCTTTCTTGATCTCTTTCTCTCTAAAAACCTTCTAAATTCCTATCACATCCACACCGCAAGCTTCCACCACTACAGCCAGAAACCGCCGGCCATCCTCTTTCTCACCTCCTTCCTTTGTTTTGAAAACCACCATCGACTTCCTCTGTTCACCACCCACTCACACCGTCGGTTCCGGTATCACCATCGTTGGTGGCATAAGCCACCAACACCATCACCCTTGCCTTCTTCTATCGGCCTCTCCTTACCCTCCTCTATCCATTGTGCACCATCGTCACCTTCCCTTTCTCACTACACCACCAATCAACAACCTACACTGTCTTCCATCCCCTGTTTTTTTTTTCTACTGTCATCGTTCACACCTCCAGCCCCCAATTCCGATGACTTCCAGTTTCCAGCAACTTTCTCTTCCCTTAACTACCTCCATCAATGTGCCTCTACCTTCTCTCATCATCACCGTTACCTTCCCTTTCTACAACTCCCAGCAAGTTGTTTCCAGTTTCTGGCAATCTTTGAATTTTCCGGCCCCCATTTCCGGCAAGTTCAAAAATTTTCCAGCGACTCTCTATTTCTATGGTTTTTCCGATGGACAAGCTGTGTGGTTATTCTCCAAATTCTACACTGCTACAGTGGAGTTTTAAAATTAATGGTTGTTTTTCATTTATATATTTTGTTTGAAGTTTGATTATTTGTATAATATTGAATTTGTGTGATTGTATTGGGGTTTTTGATGTAAATTAATTCGAATGCTATGTTTGTTTATGTACTCATATTAGAACAAATAATTACATAAATTTAATAAAATACAAAATACCACAATTTGTATACACTCGTTCCTAAACCTGTTTTTTTTTCATGCCTATGTATGTGCTCTGTGAATGAATAGGTATGTGGTATGTGAATGTTGGATTACCAAAATAATTTGTTATGTAATTAATTATGTAATATTATTTCATTAAATTGTATATTTTTTTAATTTCCAAATTTTTCAACTTTAATTTTTATAAATTTTTTATAATTTTAAATTTAATTTCTCTCTTCATAAAAGCCACTTATGTTTAAGTAAATCCAAATAAGTTTTACTTTTGCAAAAGTCACTATTACAACCGCCAATCCAAACATAAATTATTTTACACAATCTGACTTTTACCCAAAAGCAAGATTACAATAAGTCAAATTAGAAAAAATCATTTTTCTAATTGCTATTCCAAACACACACTAAGTTAGATTAGGGGAAGGACAAAATACCAGAACTAAAATGACAGGCCCAGATCTATACCCCACCCTTCGGGATTAAATGAAACGGTGAGTTTCACTCTTGGGCTAAATGACATTGTTCCGACTCATCTCCCACCATCAGCCGGATCCCTGAAAACCTGATCCAATCCTTTGGATTAATCCGGTAAGAACCCAACACAGCTGCAGGTCTTGCAAAACGCAGGTGGCCTTTTCCGGCAACCCCAGGCTCTATTTTCGGTGTTTTAAGTGGTGATTTCAACAACAGAATAAGTAGTAAAGCGATTCGCACACGAACAATGATTTTCACCAGAAGTCGCCACCAAACAAATCAAATATTGAGTTTCAAACCCAAAATTGCAGCGTGATCACGGGTTCCCCTTTATGGTATGGCAAATGAATCAAAAAAAGAAGGGGGCAAAACATAGATGCAATTTATTCCCCAAATTAAGGTAAGCCAAAAAAATCAAATAAAAGATTTTGATTTTCAAGACAGATAAAATTAATGATTTCAAGACTTATCTCGCATATGAAAAACGATGGCTTTCATTGGAGAGTGAAGAAATCGAACAAACTCCTCCAGTTCCACATTCAACAAATACTTAGATCAAATTATGCATTATACGCACCCAAATTCATTAAAGATGCAAAAAGAATCAAATCAAGACTTTGATTTCAATCCCAAAACAGAAGCACAATTCTTTTCTGATCGATTTCAATTTTCAATTCAACGGTAAAAGGATTAAAAGTAAAGAGAAACCGTGAACACAAATCTCATATGCATTTACATGCTATAGACAGATCAAAATCACATATGATGCACAAATTAGTTTTCAAATTTCACAATATAATTTTCTGATAGAAAATTAAAGCATATTTAAGACACATAGCAAATGAGAAAAATAGCAGGCAGAGGAAGATCAAGGAGGAATAGTGAAAAAACCACACCGACAGGGCTCATAATCAATTATCATATTATTTTTCAAAATAGAAAAATAAAATAAAATAACATGCAAAAAAATTCTACAAGAAAAAACCTTGAAACTATCTAACAATATATTAGGATAATCTAACAATAATGATCTCAAATACATTGCATAATTCTACAAGAAAAAGTAGCAACGGAAGACTTGATGAAATACCTCCAATTATAACGATTCTGCGTGTAATATCTCACAATATGAAAATTCTATAGTACAAGAAAGAGTTAGAATTAGAAAATAATAGAAGGGAATAGGTTTTTGCTTCTTCTAAGCAGAAGATGAGGTACAATGATGGTCTGGGAATAACCGTCACCTGTCAGGGAACCCCAGGAGCAAGTAAGGCCCTATTTGGTATAAAGCATTGGGAGGTAGGGACTGGAATTAGGTAAAAGATTGGAACAAATTATATTATTTGGTATGAGGAACTGATGATAACTTGGGATTGAGAGTATCATGAAAGTGAGATTGCTTTAAAGCAACCCACCTGGTATTGTGTTTTCAATTCTAGGATTGCAAATTACAAAGACAAAAAATATCCTTGATTATAATATTTTTTGACAAAAGTAACCCTCTAATTTTAACCTACGATTTATCCCTTTCGCACAATCTTTCACTAATGCCGCAACATTCTCCTGCAAAAGATTTTTTATACTTCTCATGCAGCCTTTCTTATAACAGGATGTAGGAAAAATATTTGGATAATTCATTTTTATACTGACTATTTTTTGTCTTCGATTTGTATACCCTACTTTTAATATAGGGAAAAAGACAAATGAAATTGATTATTCAATTTTCTTCCTGTTCCTAATTTAATCGTTCTGCTCTTCAATGTTTATACAGACCGTATAGTTTCCACATCTCGATCATTTTGTGTTCCTCCTCGTTTTGCTTTCTTCGTCTTCCCCTGATTTTGTTGCCTCTGTGATCCAGATTTCGCCTGTTATTGCTTCTGACTTGAAATTCTAAGCCGTGCAAATTTGCATTGACGGTTTATGGCAAAATTGCATCATCCTGATTGGTTTTCGATGTTATATCTATTTCCCTGAGTAAATCAGGAATCTAAAAGAAGACAAAATAAATTTTGCAAGAATATTTTTTAATTTATCATTAGGGGTATTATAGTATTTCTACAGTTTATGAATAATTATGAAATTAAAGTAACTTAAATAGTCACTCACAATATTACTTTATACCAAACATAATTATTAAGCATCAATCTCAATCTCAATCCTATTCTTAATCCCAATCCCAATCATAGTCCCAATCACAATCTCTCAAAAATTCAGCATTGCGTATCTAACAGGGCCTAAGTGAATTTCAATGTTACTATTCTAAGACCTGATATATGCTATTTATAAACTCCCATTAAGGCTTGTAATAACTTATTGGCTAGGCAAGTAACTCTAAACTAAATCTCTATCCAAATCACGTCGGACCACAATCAAGAGATATTTTATTCAAAACAATAATAAGATAATATTTAGATATAATCTGTATTAAATAATAAAATATCTAACAGAAAATACCAATAAGAAGGAGTCCAATTTCCTCCATTCTTTTCAGTCAGAACCATAGCACTATTCCCCTATTCACAAGTTTAGAAGGGTGAAGGAAGAAATATCAGGACTTATAGGCATCAATTTATTCAACATGATGACTGTTCATAGATTAAATGCCTATTTGTTCTAGCCTTTGAGAGATGTTTTTACAATTTAAGAGATAAGTATATAGAGGGAGTTTTATCTTAGCTAGTGTAAAAGTACTTTTGAAACCATGGATCGATTGTTTCTCAAACAGGCTTTAATATTTAATTTAAGCCTGATTTGTATTTTTACAGGCCCTTCTTATGAGCTTCCACCACAATAAAGAGAGAGGATTCGAACATACCACAAACAAACAACACACAAGAAGAAGATGGCATTTACACACGCCCACGCAAGATAGCAGAGCAAGTAGCGATAGAAACAGGTTTGGGATGAATCAAGAAGCTAAGGCCTGTCCCTCACGGCACACAGAATGGAAGAGGAAGGAGAAGACAATCTGATGATTATGGTGTCCACAACAATGACAGCCGGAGGCTCACACGCGCACAACGTCAATGGACAGAGACATTTTCCATAAGATTAAAAATAAAATTATTTTCTTATAAAAAAGTCATAAAATTATTTTACTTTTATTTCCAAACATAAAATCACAAAGGACATACTTATAAAATATGTGTTTAATTTTAATTTCTTGCTTATCAAATTAATTTTTATTTCTTCAAATTAAATTGCATCAGCAACCTAGGGTTATGGTTCACCAATATCTATTTTTATTCCCTCCTTCAAATATAAAATTTATCCAATATTTTACTATTTACAAGTGATAAACAATCAGGACCTTAAGTTTTATATCTGTCTTATGCCATAGTGGAAGCCTTCCCACTATCTGACAGACCAAATGGAATCTGACCTATATATGAGTGTTTTGCCATATATGCTAAGCGAGGGCATGAACATGAAGGTAAGAGTTAGGGAACACATTTAACCAGAGGGAGTTACATAGCACACGAATGAGTCACTCCCACATTTAATCCTCGCCATTTCGTCGATTGGTTTCCTTAAACCAGTTTCCCTTTGATGGAAAGTCAATAAGATTAGTGAAATTGATTTGCATATTCTTTTAAGAATATATGTGTTGCATGGGTAACTCCAGTAGTAAGTGTTGCCACTACAGAGTCTGAACTTGAAGTGACCTTAATCTACTCGTTACTTTCTTTCGACAGCTTCTGGTGCTCTCCCATGTACATTTCTTCCGGAGGATTCCTTCCTTGTTTTTCTTTTGGCATATAGTGACTTTTCCTTACGGATGTTGCATCAGCTTGCTTTGTGATGTATCACTTCAAATTTAGATAGGTCTACATGGTGGGGACCACCAAACGAAATCGTTCCGTTTCAAGTTCTACCTACATTTCTCATCTCATATATAAGTATAAATTAAGATTACTTGTCCACTTTGAAAATATGGCTAAATTATAAGGGATTAATACATTTTTTTCCTGAATCACCTATATTTATATATATAATGATGTTTCTTTTTCTTTTTTTTATATGAATAATGATGTTTATTATGCTATTTCATTTTGAACATGTGATTATTGTCAAAACAATTAAAGATTATATTGCAATAATTAATTATTACTCCCTCCGGTCCTGATTATAAGACAAAGTTGATTTTTTTAGAGAAATTAAGGAAGCTAATTAAATTACTTTAGAGTATTTATATTTTTATTTTTTCCATCAAACTAATTAATTTAACTAATAAAGTAATATATAATCTAAGGATATATAATATATGATATGATTAATTAAATTATTTAGCTTCCTTAATCTCTCTAAAAAAAAGTCAACTTTATCTTATATTTAGAACCGGAGGTAGTATAAAGCTACACTTTGAGAGATAATCGTCCAACTCTTCACATACATATCATTAAAATGACTTAAAATCAACCATAGTAATTATTGATTTTCAGCTAAAGCGTCCGCTAGGTGATTCTTCTCCCTTGGAACATAATGAACATGAAGATCCCATTATAGAGGAGATAACTTGATTTACAGTAAGGCAGATCCATTGCCCCTTCTCTCCATTGCGCCTCCATTGATTTAAAACTGCGTCGTTTGGTTTTAAAAAAAAATTAGGCAGCGTCTTTTTTTTCTCGTCCTGTTATGGGTCCATGGTCTGAGCAAATTCGTTTAAGTGGTGAGGGAAATTCTTCATTTTATACCCAAAAAAAACTTTGTAGTGGAAGAAACAGGACGATTTGTTTCCTCCACCTTCCATCTAAGAAACTTTGCAGATTGCAGTTGCTGGTGTGCATTGGAAGAGATTCTTGGGCAGTTTTTATTTCAACGCACGCATCCTATTCTTCACTGGTTATGTATCTCTATTTTTTATTAGTCTCCATTTATCCCTTTTTAGTTTTTTAGTGGTTGCTTGTTATGATCATTTAACAAAAAGATTAATAGAAAAGAAGGAATCGTCTCAGTTAGATTGGTTCCGCTAGCAGTGTTTATGGAGAATGGAACCTCACCACTACTCTCCCGGTGAGGATGCAGATCTGGGCGGTAGAGGGTGACAGTAAATAGGGCCAAGAGGGGTGACGATAATAAAAGTGGATGAAGAGACGCTCAACTCCACGAACAGGACCTCTCTTCTCCGGATGAAGAGTTGAAGAAGACGATGGGTGAAGAGGAACGGCACCGGAACGTTTTTGTGATGGAAAAAAATGGCGCTGCCTATTATATATATTTTTTTAATTATAATATATATTATAATTAAATGATTTATTTAACTTTTTTAATCTCCTCAAATTAATTATCTAGGTCTTATATTAAGAATTAGAGGTAGTATTTTTTTTAAAAATAATTAAATAAGAGTATTAAAATCTTCCGAGAAATGGTTTCATACTTCACCAGCTAATTTTTATATTGATTATGTTATATTTTATATTATTCATGAAAAAATAGTATTTTTTTTTAAAAGAATTAAATAAGAGTATTAAAATCTTCTGAGAAATGATTTCATACTTCACCAGCTAATTTTTATATTGTTTATGTTATATTTTATATTATTCATGAAAAAATAGCTAATGAAAATTCAATTACATAAAATAATGCAACCTATATTCGTATAAAATAAACTAACTTTAATTTTATTAGGATGTGCTATCCTCTAATACAATTTTCCATAATGCTTTAAATTTAAAAATTGCACATAATGGTCTCTTCAAGTCTTTGGCGTGAAAGGCGGATTATTAGACTGACTATTGTGGCTTTTGAAATATATATATACGAAAATCCTTACCTTTTTTCCACAAACAATATATAAAATCTGTTTAAAAAAATGAAAGTTGTACTATTTACATGGTACTCCCCCTTCTTTAGTGTAAGACATATTTACCTAATTTGATTAAATTGAAGAAGTTAGTTAAGGTAATTAATATGATTTTTCCCCCTAAAATACCCTAATCATCTTCCTTAATTCCTTCCATTTCTCTTTTACTTGATGATGGTTGAAGGAACATTAATAAGGATAAATCAATAAAATATGGACGAAGATGGGAAATATGTCATGCATTTAGGCCAAGATCAACTCCACAATTAGGTTTTACATTAAGGCCTATCACACGGGTGACCCGGGTTCAATCCCTATTAACGGTGTCATTGATTTGATAAAATTTTAGCTGCCTCAGTGTCAAATCACAAATTTTACCACGAATTGAAATGCAATATAGTGCAAAAACTCAAGATCGTTCTCTTATCAAGGAGTCTTTTATTTTGAATTCCCTATGTTGAAGTAAGTGCTAAAAGCATGATTGGAAAGAGGGGTTTTGAAAAATGGCTTTCTCTAAATTTAAATGCATGTAAATGAAAACTATTTCTATTCTTTTTGGTATTTTGGAAAATAATGAAAAATGTTTTGGATTAAAAAGGGTTATATGATGAATGCTCTTAGTAATGAAGAAATTGGCTATATTCTTGCTCAAAAAGGTTATGAGAGTTAAAAACTTTATAGAGTCTCAAGAAAAAAACTTCAAGATAATACTTGAGTTCAATATTCTCAATTAATAGTAGCTTCTACAAAAATAGCTAACTACTATCTCTTGAGATATTATTTAAAATCACTTAATGTATAATTATATTGAAATTGGAATGATGTGATATAATACGAGTCTTCTTAATTTTGAGTGCTAAATAGCCCCTCAAAGACTCAAATCAATCACATTAACTAGACAATAACATTCTAATTAATATAATCTCATAGCAACTACAAAAAAATTCAAATACATATAATTCTCACACTACAAAATAAAATTTCAACTACAATGATCCAACCAATAAAGACCAATTAACATCAATTTCACTTCCATTTCCAGAATCATATGCAATCATTTCTAAAACTAAGAAATCCAGATATATAACTCTAATTCAAGCACTAAATGTTCTTACGAATTAAGGAAACTTTCTTATTAAGTGTTTTTGTCAATTTGATTGTTAAAATGTATGAAATTTTTCACTGTTTTCTATTGGAGAAAATTAAAGACGATTTTATCTCTATTTGTTTATAAATTATAATAATATTATATATATGGTAAACAAATATCTATATTATCACTTTTATTTGATATTGATTTTCTCAGATTCTCAAATCCATTTTAAAGTTGTTTCTTGCCAACTTGATTGTGATGACAACTTATTATAAGTCATTATGTTTGGAATTGTAATAGTAATGTTGATGCCGCAGTAGTAGTGTCAAAATCAGATTTTCTTCAGCTAGTCAGACTAAATTGGGCTAAGCATATAGAGCTGCTTAGGCGCTATTCATTTTCTTTAATTTTAATTATTTTCAGGCTTTGTTGTTATTCAAAAATGAAGCAACACTAATTAGTCATTCAGTAATATATTTGTCATTTGTGTCCTTATTATTTTTTTATTTTAATTTACGTCTATTTTATCATTCGTTTGGACTTGGAGGGAATATAATCTTCTCTCTTAATTCTTGCTGACTTCTTGCCGAATGAACTCAAGACGCAGGTTTAATTATAATGAATAAATTCACTCAATATATAAATTACCGAAAATAGTTTTGGCTTTCCTTCTCGTAATCGACAGTACATTTTAAAAATTAAGATGATATAGACTTTGAATTACTACAATTTTTCATTTTAAATCTTTCTCAAGGCATCAGCTACATACTTAAATTAATTTTTCTCAAATAATAATATTGAATAATCCAGTCCTAATTACATTAATTTAAGCTAACTCATTTAATATCTCTGAACAAGTTCAATTAGATTAGATGAGACATTTTTTCAGGAATGAAAATATGAAAATATCTAGTATTCACAGCAATTTTACCTTGCAACTTTGTCAAGCACACAATTGAATGGGTCGTATTTGGCTTTATAAGAAATTAGGGGAAATTACAATGAGGTCCGAAGTAAAGGATTTAATTATTGAGAAGTCTCAAGAACAAGTGAAGTGTTGTCATTTCTTACCATGAAACTTGTTATTGTTTGTTCTTGAGTTGCCAATGGGACTTAATGGTCATTAACTCTTTTTTTTTTTATGCTTTGCATTTCAAAAAGATCAGCTGGATGATTGTTCGCCCTTCTGTTATTACTACTATTTAGGAATTCCTTCATACAAGTCATATATTTGAATGAGACAAAAAAAAATATAAAGGATTATAAATCCATTGCATGCTGTAAAAAAGACCTATAATGCATAATATCTTAAAGAGTTTGGAATTGATAAGAAGTTACTGTTGGCGAACTCCTGCAAATGCACCGTAATCCGAGTCACGTTCAAGGACGCTGTCCTTAAGAGCTATTCCGCGACCACCGGCTGACCGGAAGCGGCAATCCCCAGGATAAAACGGATTCTTCCTGCAGACGCAGGGCGGACAGAACAACAAAACGAAAACAACTGTAAGGCAGAGAGAGCAGAGGGATGTTAGAGAGGAAGAGAGGGCTCGAGATGTCGAAGCTCGGTGTCTGAACCTCTTGCAGGCAGTGCCTTTTATAGGCCTCCATGTATCTGAACGCTGGGCAACGTTTTAATCCGCATAAACACCATTAAACCGCCGGTTACACAATAATAAAACCACATGATGAGGCCGTTTCTGAACATTGAAGGACCAGATTACGTTTAGGGTTTAGGGCCTAGGGTTTAGAAAATTAAAACATACGTTTGGTAATCTAAAACCTGGCCCATGACCTATGTAACGGAAATACAGATGCCTCAAAATTCAGATGCCTCAAAACTGGGTTTTTCCGGTAAGCTATTTTCACAAAAATAAATTGTAGATTTTTCCAAAAAAAACATTTGGTAAAAAGTGCCCAGTTCGCATTTAATTCACGCGCAGGGGGGGAAATCGCCGGATTTCCACTACGTTTACCTCTTGGTGGCCCTTTGTTATGCGCGCGAGCCCACTCTTCCTCTTGGCCCATTTACTAGCCCAACTTCACAAGGTGTAATATATACACTAGCATTCTCTCTTTCCCAAGCAATGTGGGACTTGTTCCATTTGACACACCCACATGTAGCTTGTATCTCCAACAGTTACTCTAGTAAAAATATATAATTGGGGTACTGACTCGTGTCCCAACAGCAAAGTACTCGAAACATAGGATAGGGCCCCTTTTCCTTTCTAAGCCCATTTATAAGTTCCGATCCATAAGTAGGCTAACTAATTAAAATGTGAAAATTTTGAAGTCCCATAAGTAATTTAAATTCATGTTAATATAATCTTTGGTCTATTAAGTTTATCCTCATTTTGATTTTGGTCCCTCAAGTTTCAAACCAAAGGTTTTAGTCTCTTAAATTTTATTTGTTTAAAACATTGGTCCCTATCATTAAATAAAAATTTACATTATTTTGCCAGTTGAGTGACCAAAATCTCTTACTTGAAATTTGAAGAATCAAAACTAAAATAAGGACAAACTTAAGGGATCAAAAATTATATTAACCCTTTAAATTCGATATCCATGTCAATTATTTAATCATGTTAAAAACCTATGATAAAGGAAGACCCGTCGGAGTTTGTATTTCTAATCATCATTATTCTTAAGGAAGGTTTCACAAGTTTTTGTCAATTTGACGATTGTGACTTTTAGGTCTGCTCACTACTCCCAAGTCCAGCACCATCTTCCCTAGGTCTACCATTTGATAACGCTCTTGTGGGGTATAGTCTTAGGCCAACCAAACTTGACCAACAATGAAATAATGCAGTGATAACCAAAAAAAAAAATTTAAAATCACACGATTTTCTTGCTCTTTTAATTTCTCACTTCAACTTCTTTTTTAGAGGATAGCTTTTATAGTTATATAATTATTCATTTTTATTTTATTTTGTTTTATTTTATATGCCAGACCATCTTCTCATCACGAGTTAAAACGTATGTCTTTTTTTAAAGTAAACTAAAGATAATTTTATCTATATTTTTTTTATTAAAAATCTTGCATATAAGGTAAAAAATTATCTATATTATCACTTGTATTTTATAGTGATTTTCTCAGATTCTCCCATATGTAGCCCCTATTAGTGGAGCACTTCTAACGATTTAAATCCAACAAATAATGGGGCATTTTAAAGTTGTTTCTTACCCCTCAATCTACGCATATTCCAGACAATTTATTGGTGATTAAGTCGGAATTGTAATAGTAATGTTGTTGTTTAACCCTAGTAAGTGTCAAATCCGTTGCTTCGATTATACTTGTAATACCCCGAATTTTGGAATTAGAGGCTTGAGAATAAGTCTAAATTAAGCGGACTACTAAGCCCCGATTTAGTAGGTGTCCCAAATCTATTCTCTAATATTTCTTATATCTTTGGGGCATTAAAGAAAATAAAATCATGAATTTTGAAGAGAGTGATTATGCTTTCAATGAAATTTCTTTCGAGGTAGTGAGCTTGTCATGAGGTTTTGGAAGACCAAATGAAGAGAAAAAATTATGAACTTTTATAGGGTGAAAGTAGACATCCTAAGCTTTAATTTGATAGGTCATATGACTCAATTAGATCTATATACAAAAATTTATGAATTTTTGTAATTTACTCAGCGAAATTGACTATTTTCTGGAACAGCATGCAAAGATTGAAAATCTGGGAATTATATACTTCCATCTAGCAAAAGGCTATATTTTTTCCTTAAAACTAGACTCAATAATGGTTCTATAGCCTTTAGAATCTCTCCAAAATGATGTCTAGAAATTTAGTTATGATGTTTCAAAGTTTGGACAGAAAATTTGCCAGAAAATCCGAAAATAGAGAAAAATGTAATGCAAAATTTAGTTAAAAAAGGGTCAGGTGTGGCGCCTAACCAGGCAGGCGCCACACCTGACAAAATTCTTTTTTATTTAACAAAAAGGGTCAGGTGTGGCGCCTGACCAGACAGGCGCCACACCTGACCATAAAACAGGCCAGGCCGTAGGTCCCTGTCAGCCGGCCTGGCCTGTTTCCACCCTTAGCTGCATCCCATCATCGACATCAGGTACGAGATGGGTTAGGGATTTGGCAAAATTGGGAATTAAATGGATGGTTTAGATTAAAACAAAACAGACGGTGGAGATACATTCGTTAATTATATGAGGTGTCAATTTTTCAGGGCTTGGATTATTTAGACAGTCCAGATTTGGACGCTGAGGGACGCTGAGAGAGGTGCTTCTGAGAGGATCCGGATGCGAGGAAAAGGGGGAGAGTTTGAGAGAGGAGGAATACCGAAGGCATAGAAGAGGAAGAAAGGATGGGATGTCGACAGACAAAGCAAAAGCTTGGTTAAGGTAAGGATCCTAAACCTTATTCCATCGTTATTTTCTTTAGTTAGGGCATGTTCTGCAAGAGGATGAAGTTGAGAATCTGGTTTTTAGAGAGTGCGTGTGTGAAGACCTCGTGGCCCATAATTGAATAAACTAAATAGGATGATGGAATATAGGTTATATTGATTGGTTCATGACTTGCATGATTTGTGTAGTTGGGAGTAATTTTTGATTATGTATTTGCAAGTTCCAGAGGAGTCTGTTCAATATTTCTTGTGTGGCCTATAAAAACATTTTAATGCTAAAAACAGATAAAATGTTGAGTGCTAGCTAGCTGGTGACATTGAAAACTATGAGATTTGAATTTCTGAAGCCGAGAACTAAATTCAAATCTACTGTTAGATATTTTTAAAAGTTGAATCACTACTATGGGTAGATAACTCATGCTTATAGATGTTAAAATAAATATCAACAATAATGTTCTTGAAGTTGGAGAAAAATTTCAGATTTCTGCAATGGGGCTCTGTGAATTTAAGATAGACATCATGTAAAATATGAAGACGGAATATATGTTGGAAGCTTCAAGAGATTGAATTTTGAGGCTAAAAATGGATAAGGAAGTCACTGTTTGATGCTTCCAAATGTTGAATAACTATCTTAGATTAATAAGCCGTGCATAAAGGCTCTAAGATGATGATTACAACAACCTTATTTAAGCTGAAATTTGCAGACTTAAAGAGGGAAGCCATGCGAGAGAATAAGAAGAGGCAGGACATACTTAGATTGTTATAAATGAGTTACATATGGATATACATATTATGAATGTGATTGAAGTTTCAATTGATCGAATGATATGAAAAAATTTTCAGAATAACGCCTAAAGTGCCCAATGAATGGGAAAGTGTGTGGCGCTTGAATGACATGTTGGTAGAGTAATATAAATGATATACTGTTGTTGACAACTTTAAAGATCAGAGTGGTTGAAGCTTATTAAAAGCTAATTAAAGTTTCTGTTTCGGAAACCTTGAGTGTCAAAAAGAATAGTTTAAGTTATTGGATTGTGGTTTAAGACTTAAGATGATGATAGAATTATAGTTACTAGATTATATAAAAGCGGGAAAACTATTTCAGAATAAAGGAGGATGGTATAAGCTTGTAAAGTTTGAGTAGTGGAGGCTGAAAACTGATTTAGATCTTACTGTTTAATGTCCCTAAATGCTGCATAAATGTTTTAGATGTGTAACCCATGTCTAGAGACTATAAAATTAAGGTTTAAACCTTGTTCTTGAAGCTGAAGTTTTCAGTTGTTGGCATGGGATGTTGCCCGAAATTTAGCGGCCAAGGTCTTAGAAAAGTTTACTATTTTGATTACCATTATTTACCCAAAATATAGAGAATTGAAATAAAGTATACAGATGGCAATTAGAAGACATAATACGATGGTTACAACAACACTATAAGAGCTTGAAATTTTCAGAATCAAGAGAGGTGTTACCTAAATGATAAGCTTGAAGCTGAATATAGCATTATTTGTTTTGAGGTGCGATTTAAAATATGGAAAATATGGGTCAAGCTTGCTGCTCGATACTTTTAATGTGGAATTAAGGTTTTTATAGATGATAAACATACATTTTAGGTACTTAAAATTCCTATTGTATACGGAAACCATGGAAAATTAGTAATAATAGGAACCATTCCTTTATTTACTATTCATCCAATAAGCTTAAAGAAGATAAGAACTGTTTAAGCAGATTTCATAGAATAATGGCATAAGAGTAAGTTAAAAATATGGAATTAGAGTTGGAATTTGAGAAAGATTACTTTTGCCATTGAGGTATATGTATACATATCTTTTTATCCAAGATCACCAACCACTTTCATAAAGGGTAGAGTCTGTTTAGAGCTAAGATTTGGGAAGAGTTTATATAAGTTCTGAATGGTTAAACTGTTAACCTACCCTTACATAAATGTTAGGTTTTGATAATTGTACAAACCCGCAAAGGAATCATCAAGGAGAGAAGCTGGTAGAAAGGTAATTTGGAAGAGAGTACATGAGGTAGTAACTCTTTTGCTCTCGTGTATTGTGCATTTGTTGCCTATTGTTTGTTTGTGCCATTTTGCTGTAGTTAAGCGTGAGAACTTCTAAATTTTCCTTGCATAGATATTTGCCATAGGCATGTGCATTAAATAGATCGGCAAAGCAATTATCTACCTCGTATGTGTAGTAGTTATTTATTCATTTTATCCATTTGTGAAATGAATGTGCACCAGTTATTTATACAGTTTATATATCTGCAAGAGATTGTGCACCAATTAGTTATTCAATTTAGTAATCAGTAAGATAGATGTGCACGAGTTAGCTTTTCAGCTTAGTTACTTGCAAGGTCTTGTTCTCTATGGCTTGTTTTTACATGTATAGTTATTAACCTTGTATGATTTACATGATGAAAAGTATTTGCTACTGAAATTCCCCAGAATCTCTTCCCTTTCTTCCATGATAAGAGTAAAGGAAAGTATCGTTAAGGGCATGGGCGTAGTGGTTGGTGAAGACTGAAGTGGATGGAGTTGGAGAATATGCTAGTTTGTTGGATATATAAGCTATGTTTTAAATTTAGTTATATTTATTATGATATTAAAGTTAAATGTTCATGTATTATATATTTTGACATCTAAATACCCTCTTTAAGGAGGAGAGTCAAGGATCTGATAGCCTAAAGATAAGTGCCATATGCGATGATGGCAAGAATATGTTTATATATAGTTGGTAGTAGTTGTGGTTAAGAATACATGATTAATTAGTATATTTAATTTCATTTAGAAACCAGGGCAATTGTATAAGTGAATGCCCTGAGATGTTTACATGCCAAAGCTACAGGTTTAAGCTTTTTGTTTTTCCAAGGGTATTGGGTCATATATGGTTCTTAGATGACTAAAAAACTCTGATAAGTGACCTTAGAGGAAGGTGTTATATTTTTTGTATCAGAGTAGAGGTTTTAACAATAGGCTAGAATGCTCAACTGGCGTGAAAGAGTAGTTTAGTCATAGCTCTAGTTGTTTATGGTTTGATATGTTATTGTTTGGCTCTTGTTGGTTAATCTTTGCTGGAGATGCTCATGGAAAGAGTATAGGTATTTGAGTCTTCCAATTAACTAAAGTTATGAATTTGAGCCATTAGTGATCTAGGCAAGTCATATCACCATTACCAATGACAGTAGTGGTAGTGATAGCTTGTGAGCAAGGACATCTAGAAAAGAGATGTGATTATTTAGAGAAGAAAAGATCTGAAAGGATCCTAGGCATGCATGATTCAATTTATTTTCAAAGACTAAGGAAGAGGGTTTTGAAAAGGTTTTATAAGAGGATCCTAGCTAAGTGCCTTTCTTTAAAGGTAATAATGAGATGCATGAGTTAAAGCTAGAAAAGGAGGTTGAGGTTAAGTTTGAGATCAAATTGAAGTTAATTTGTGTTTAAGTTTGCACTATGGTTTTTGTTACATGATTATGGTTATAAAGGATATTTTCTAGCAATTGATGATGAGATAACTAAATTATAATTTTCCCTACTCTTTTTCGAAACAACCACTGCTTCCTTAAACAAGAGCTACGTTTGGTTGAGTGTTAAATATACCAATGGGATGTTAGTAGGTTACACGTGGTGCTATGAGCTTAGTATAAGTTTGGAAGAAATTCTCGTTGTTATATAGTCTAACTGTATAATGATTTTAGAGGATTGAATCTAGTGACATTAAAATGAATGTTTGGACCTTGTGATTGATGCTGAATTTTCATTGATGCTATGAGGATATTATTTGAATGGTTTGAAGAATTAAATGTTGGCATTTTTACATAATACACCTTGTCTATTTGGCCTTGAGGAGATAATAGGAATAAGTTGGATTTTGTTTAATCTAAGGTTAGAAATGGGTTCTACCTAATTTCAGAAATTAATTTTGAGAAACGGCTTGAAAGCGTCCGGTGGGTAAGAAGCGAAGCTCTCTCTTGGAACTCGTGCCAACCAATTGTTTTCTCATTCATGGATCTCTCCGGCGACCGGGATAAGCCGCCGGAGGGAATGACGTACACTAAGGACCCTACTGCTGTGGTTAGGAGCGTGACGAATGCCTCCAAAAATGGTCGTTCAATGTCTGTTGAAGGGTCTGAATCTCTTGCTCAAAAAACAGAAAATGCAGAGAGCGCCAGGATTGTTTCTCCAACCAAAGCAGGACAGTCTTCACCGAATAAAACAGGGCAGACCTCTTTGATCACTTCAGAGCATGCATGTTCTTATAAGGATTCTCTTATCAGTTTCAAAGGAACAGAGCATATCGGTGCTGCTCATGCGATCTCCTGCTCTGAGAAAGATGGTCTGTTTTCTGACCTCCTGAATAAAACCTGGGACCTCCCCGAACCTTCTGAAGATCTGAAGCAGCTAATGGACATCTACCCAACTATGCAAATGTCACAGGAAGAGCTTAACCGATGGTCAAGACCCTGGAATGCCTCTCTAATCATCACTATCTTAGGTGCAAGAATCAATTTCTATAGATTAAAGGATCATTTGTGTAGGATTTGGCAGACCAGCGGTTTCGATTTAATCGACCTTCCCAACAACTACTTTGTTGTGAAATTTAAAGATCAGGAAAATTGGGAACAACATTATAAGAAGATTCTTCTTGGGGGCCCTTGGACAATTGCACAACACACAATACTTGTTCAGAGATGGTCTCCGTTCTTTGATCCATTCTGCAATCCTCTTGGGAGAGTTGCTACGTGGATCCGAATCCCTCATGTTCCTCTTTTCTGCTACAACAGGGAATGTATGTGGAAACTAGGAGATATGATCGGTAAAACCCTCAAGGTTGATATGAACACATTAGCGAACCCGGAGGACTCAGAAGCAAAAATCAATAGGGGACGTTATGCTAGAATATGCGTAGAAGTGGACTTGCAAAAAAAGCTAATTCCCAGAATAATCTATGGCTCAGCTCTGTTTAATATAGAGTACGAGGGATTAATGCTCATCTGTTTTACCTGTGGCAAGTATGGACACCGAAAGGATCAGTGCCCACAGGCCATGAGCTCTACTGGTGCGTCTCCCGCTGGAAGCGCAAGGACCGCTAATGGATCCTCTTTGATTAGGGATCCAAATCTGATTCAAGCCTCTTCTTCTTCGGCGAAGGTGACACCGGATAATCCTCCTCCGACCAAAGACCAACATTTTGGTCTGTGGATGCTTGTGCAAAAACCGGCCAGAACGCGTTTCCCGAGACGGTCTGAGAGCAGGGGCAGAGTGGGTGAACGGAACCATCCCGGTTCTGCTGTTGATAGAGGCGAAGTCAGAATTTCTCAGTCCAGATACGCCGCCCTATCAAGTACGGCCACTGCTGAAGACGGGAATCCCGAGCAGATTTTGAATTTGCCAAAGAATGGTAGAAGAACTGAACAAGATGACGCTGTGAAGAAGTTTGTTGATGGAACGCAAGGAAAAGGGAAAGAAACTGGACTTGGTCAGAGAAAGAAAGGATATCACGTGGGGAAAGGGAAATGGGTTGAAGGAAAGAAAAATAATGACGTGGAGCAAGCTAGGCCAAGTGAAATCAACGTGCAGCACAATATCTCTTCAATGGGCCATTTAGCTCCTCCAAATAAGCCAAAAAAGGAAGCCAAACAAAGGGCCCATAATTTGGTTAGGGGTAACATGCAGCAACCTGGGCCTTTATCACAAAAAGAGATTTGTGGGAAACAAAAGGATACTTCTCAAGCGTTTATTCCAAGCAAGAGCAGTCAGGACCGTGGCCTTGAAGCTGAACACACCACGTTGGATCTGCCAAGTGACGCTGTGAAGCAAGGGTCGCTGGCTCTCCCAAGTGACTCTGAGAAGCAGGTGACTAATCAGTGCCAAGACCCATTGAACATGGCGTTGGTTCCTCTGAACCAATTAAGTCCCAATCAAGATTTGCATGAGCCTGGGTCTGAAATGCGTTCCGTATCCCAACTTGAAGTCGTTGTCCTCATGGAAGAAAAACCACCAGACAAGTAAGCTTTTGTGCCTATCCGATTTAATTTTGTGGTTTTATGATTATCTCATCTTGGAATTGTCGCGGGGCGGGTGGTTGTTCCTTCCCTAGAGTGTTGAAGGATGTGGTAAATAAATATGGTATTAATTTAATGTGTCTAGTGGAACCTAGAATAAGTGGGAATAGAGCAGATAAAGTTGTTAGGAAATTGGGTTTCAATGACTGGCTGAGAATTGAAGCTACTGGTTATGCTGGGGGTATTTGGGTTCTTTGGAACAATTGGGATTTCCACCTTGAATATATTGCTTCTAGCACCCAATTGCTCCACTGTAAAGTTTCTGATAAAAATTCTTTGAAACCCATGTTTGTTACCTTTGTATATGGTGATACTAGCGTTTTAAAGAGAAGAGATTTGTGGTCGTCTCTGTCTGCCATTAGTCAATCCGTGAATATTCCCTGGCTAGTCTTAGGTGATTTTAATGCTTTTCTTAACCCTTGTGATAAGGATGGTGGCTCTGCCCCCAGCCATAGCTCTATGAACGATTTTCAGAGCTGTATAAATCGCTATAACCTCATTGAGGTGCCTTTTGAAGGTGATAGGTTCACTTGGGAGAAAACTGGGGTTAAGGAGAGGCTTGACTGGGTTTTTTGTAATTTTGATTGGGAAATCCTCAATCCCCAATCCAAATCCTTTCATCAACTCAGGTTTAAATCTGACCATCGTGTGGTTGTTGTTGCTGATCATTTGGTCAACGCTCGTGGTAATAGGGTTAGGAATTTTCATTATCAGGCTGCATGGTGCATTGAAGAAGGTTTCAGTGAAGTGATTAAAAAAGCCTGGCAAGGGAAAAATTGGCTCCAAGGTCAATCTCAGTTTGCTAAAGATGTTTCTGAGTGGAACGTTAGAGTGGTTGGAAATGTTGCGAAAAAGAAGAGAGAAATCATCCGTAGATTGGAAGGTATTGATCGTGTTAGGAGAAGAGAGGGCTCCCAAAATGGACTCTATAAGATTGAAAGAAATCTTTGGGACATGTACCAAAAAATTGCTTTGCAAGAAGAACTGATCTGGTTCCAGAAATCAAGGTGTAAGTGGCTAAGCGGCGGTGACAGAAATACGAAATATTTTCATGCCAACGTTATTTCAAAAAGGAAACGGAGTAAAATTGCGGCTCTTCAAGATGATAATGGCAACTGGATCTCGGATGCGAATCTCTTAAAAGATATGGCTTTTGATTTCTTCCATAAGCTTTATTCGGTTGAGAATGCCTCTTCTCCTTTCTCCCCTTGGGCGGCCCGTTTTCCAGCTTTAAGCGCTCAGCAACTTGGCCTTCTTCAAAGGCAGGTTGTTCCGGTCGAGATCAAGAACGCGGCTTTTAAGATGGGTGCTTTCAAATCTCCGGGTCCTGATGGCTTGCACCCCCACTTTTTCCAAACTCAGTGGGATTTGGTGGGGCAGAAGATTTGTGATCTGGTAATTAGCATTTTTGACAATCCGGATGAGGTGCGTGCGATAAATCAGACAAATATTGTTCTTATTCCTAAGGTTGATCATCCTACATCCTTGAAAGATTTTAGGCCCATCTCTTTGTGCAATGTATGCTACAAAATTGTCAGTAAGGTTATAGCCAATCGTCTCAAGGGTGTTATGAGCTATCTTGTAGCTGAAAACCAATGTAGCTTTATTCACGGGAGGCAAGCTGTAGACAATATCATCTTAGCTCAAGAGGCGATCCATACCATGAGGAACAAGAGAGGAAGAAAGGGCTTTATTGCTGTGAAAGTAGACATGGAGAAGGCTTTTGACAGGCTTGATTGGCGTTTCTTGGAATTCACCCTTAATAGCTTAGGATTAGGTGGGGATTTTGTCAAGTTGATCATGTGCTGTGTCTCATCCCCTTCCATGAGCATTATCTGGAATGGTATGTCTTCTGATTCTTTCCTTCCTTCAAGAGGAGTAAGGCAGGGTGACCCTCTGAGTCCATATCTGTTTGTCCTCTGCATGGAATTACTCGGGCAACTAATTCATCAGGAGGTAGAATTAGGGAACTGGCGTCCCCTCCAATTGTGCCCTTCGGGTCCCCGTTTCTCCCATCTCTTCTTCGCCGATGATCTCCTCCTCTTTGGTGAAGCTTCTTCGGAGCAAATGGAAGAAATGAGAAACGTTATGGAGCTGTTTTGTCAGGTTTCTGGTCATAAGATTAATCTTAGTAAATAAAAAATGTTTGTGTCCAAGAATGTCCATTTCAACAGAGCTTATGAGTTGAGCCAGATGGTAGGGATTGGGCTGACGGCTGATCTTGGAAAATATTTGGGTGTTCCACTTCTTCACAAACGTATGGTCAAGATGACTTTTGCCCCGCTTCTTCAAAAGGTCAGATTGAAGTTGTCAAACTGGAAGGGTAAATATCTGAGCATGGCAGGCCGGTCGGTACTCATAAAGTCTGTTTTGTCTGCCATTCCTCAATATCAGATGCAATCGACTTTGGTTCCGAAAGGTGTCCTTTCTTCAATTGAAAAGTTAAGCAGAGATTTCTTTTGGAATCAGCATGATGAAAATAAAAAATGCACCTGATTGCATGGGATGTTCTCAAAAGGAGGAAGCATGAAGGAGGTCTGGGAATAAAAGATCTTCGCTGCCAAAACAAGGCTTTGCTCATGAAATTGTGTTGGAATCTTATCACAAAACCGGAAGCTATGTGGGTGAAATGTTTACGGGCAAAATACTCTTGTGGTCCATCTTTGGTTCCTCATGTGCAAAGGTGGCGTAATCAATCCGCTGTGTGGAGTGGAATTGTAGCAGTTTGGGACGAATTCCAAAGGGGGCTTGGAATGAAGCTCAGAAGTGGTAGGACCACGCAGGCTTGGCAGGCTTGCTGGGCCCCCGTTGATAAGCCTCTAAAATTCTTCATTGAGAGGAACATGCACCTTGTTGATTTGGATGCTCCTGTACGTTCCTTTATCACCCACTCTGGTCATTGGGACAGGGTCAAATGGGAGACCTTTCTGCCTAATTGGGTGGTTGAAAAAATCATGACGCTCTCCCCTCCATTAGGCATTGAGGATGATGTTATTTGTTGGCGAAACGCTCCTGATGGTATCTTCAGCGTGAAATCTGCTTATGAAGGTATCTTCCACCAGCAGAACCTAAGTAATCAATCCCACTGGCGTCATTTATGGCACTGGGGAGTTTCTGAAAGAGTCAAACACTTTATGTGGCAAGTTTTCCACGAGAAGCTCCCAACAAATGAGATTAGAGCGAGACATAACCCAACTACCCTAAACACTTGCCCTTTTCAGTGTGAGATTGAAGAGAGTGTCCTTCATGTTTTGAGAGATTGTGAGCAGGCTCAGAGAGTGTGGGCTTCTTTAACTAACCATCTATACTATACTATGTTTTCTTCTGGTAGTTTGCAGGATTGGCTTAAATGGAATTCACAGCACTCTCCAGGAAACAAGAAGATGGCTAGATGGTCGTGGCAGAGAGTTTTTAGTACCACATGTTGGCTACTTTGGAAGAACCGGTGTTGCCAGGTTTTTTAAGGTAGAGCTATCAAACCAGAAGAGTTAGTTCACAGATGCATCTATCATTTATCGGAGAGTGTAGAGAGTGGGCACTTCCTTCATCAAATATTTCAAGTCCCTGAGCGAGGGCTACTTCATTGGCATCCACCAGAGGAGGGCTTTCTCCGTATTGACGTTGACGGTTCGACTGCTTGCGATGGTGAATCAGCCTGTGGAGGGGTCATCCGAGACCATCAAGGCAACTGGATTCACGGATTTCAACAGAAGTTAGGTCACTCTTTCCCAACTACTGCGGAAATCCATGCAATCCAAAGAGGACTCAAGTTATGTATGCAGTTGGGCTTCAAAAAAGTCAGACTGTTTACTGACTCTCTCCAGGCCATTCATTTATTATCGACACAAAGTGGAATTGACCACCCTTTTTATGATCTTATCTTCGAGACCAGGTCCCTTATTTATGCGGACTGGGATTTGCAGATTTCCCATACACATAGGGAGAATATTCGCTGTGCTGATTATCTTGCACGAAGGGCTCATATGAATACCCAAGCTTCTGTTGAATTGGGGACATCCCCTATGGAATGTATCCATCTTTTTGCTTTGGAGTGCGGTGACTGCCACATGAACAATCGGTGGGACTTACCCCGTTGATTTGTAAACTTTCAAGCATTGCTTGCCTTTGTATTCCAAAAAAAAAGAAATGGGTTCTACCTACAAAATTATGAGGGAAAAACATGTGGAATTGGATTTAAACCCATTTGGATTGAAAGTCCAAAATTTGAAGTTTGAAAGCTTTAGTAAGGAATCATATTTTTTTATGGAAGCTTTAGGCATGAATTTTGAATAGATAATGATGTGCGATGTATTCTAGTGTGTCTAGGCTTTGATATATAAGTTTTTTTTTGAGAGCCTGAAAGTATTAAAGTCAAAGTGCTGTTCAATGAATAGTTGAGAAAGAAAAAAACTTTATAAAAGGCTTCTAAAGTAGGAGATAATTGTTGTAAACTGAAAAGTTTAGTATGATGTGGTTATTGAGGTTTTTTTGGCAATGATTGAAAGAAAATGTTGCTGTTTCATGGTGTTAAAGCATCAGTTTTTGTTAAAAGTCAGAGACAAAATCCTTGAAAATTTCTTGTTATTTGACTTTAGTATGTAATTGTTGAATATCTAAATCTTCAGCTACCCCTCTGTCGACCTCCCTATCTATTTCCGTCTATCACTGCATCCTTCCTTCTCTATTTTATCTATATATATGTCATGTAATCCTTCCATTTTGTATCATCAAGATATCTGAGCTTATAGCTCCAATATGGTATCAGAGCTACCCTGTAAACATGAGCCCTGGCCGGTCATTCACTGCCAGAAGCAGCGCCGGTGAGTGACAGAAACAGAGAGAGAGAGAGAGGGACACCGAACAACTAAAAATCGGTGTAAGGTGGCGAGTGACACTACACCGCCGGCACAGGGAGGACCAGAGACCGCCGATCGACGGAACCCAGAAGTCCGGTGACATTCTGAGCCGCGCGTGGCTCTCACGCGCCACCACAGTGCCGGCGCGTGGAGCCCACGTGCCGTCGCTACAGTAACTTTTTCCGGCGAGTCAATTTTTCTTCCAGAACCATAAACCCCTCCGAATTTCCTCCTCTTTTCGGCTCTATCCCTGGACATTTATCTAAGACCGGACCTCATCCTGCTGTACTTATGTCTAGTACCAATTCCACCACCTCCTCTTCTTCCAATCCCTCCTCTTCCACTACCAACAGTACCTTCATGACCTCAGAATTTCCAGAACCTCAGAGTATGGTCATTAACCATAGGTTTAATGGAAAAAATTACCTCCAATGGTCTCAAAGCGTGCTAAGGTATATTCGTGGAAAGCGGAAGGAGAAATATATCAATGGGGCAGCACCACAACCTACCCCGAATGACCCACACTTTGATACTTGGTTTGCTGAGAATAACCAAGTTATGACTTGGCTATGTAACTCCATGAATGCTGACATCAGCGAAGGCTATCTCCTGGCACACACTACAAAAGAAATTTGGGATGCAGCCAGAAGAACATATTCCTCTCTTGATAATACTGCAGCCTTGATCCATTTGAAGCGCCAACTTCGCGATTTGAGACAAGGTACTCTGACCGTCACTGATTACTATAACGCGTTGATCAAACTCTGCAACAACAGGACCTGTTTGAAGTACATCCATGGAAAAATGTGGAAGATGCTCAGTTATACAAGAAAATAGTCGAAGAAGGACGAGTCTATGATTTTCTCCTTGGACTAAATGACTCATTTGAGGAGATACGGGGTAGAATAATGGGCCTAAAGCCTTTACCGCATCTCTTTGATGTTGTCAGCCATGTGCAGTTCGAGGAAAGTAGGAAACTCTTGAATCAAAGTAGTCCCGATCCAATTGAAAGTTCGGCTCTTGCTATAAAAGGACCAAAAGACGATCAAAGAAACAATAAATGGTGCAACTATTGTAAGAAAAAGGGGCATATCAAAGAGGAATACTGGAAGCTACATGGCAAACCATCAACCAGCAAACAATACCCACCTCCTAATATCAACCTTACTACAACTGAGCAAAGAGCAGAAGAAACCAATTCTCTAAGCCAGGTAGAAGTTCAGATGCTTCGTCAGCTACTTGACAAACAAAATAAGTCCAACTTTTCTCATAGTGCCAATCTGGTACAATAAGGTAATTCCATCATAGCTCTCAACTCTGTGCTGACTAGTAAAGATTCTTGGATTGTTGACTCTGAAGCTATAGATCACATGACTAGTAACAAAAATTTGATTCACAACCTGAAATTCTGTCATGAAAATCTTAAAGTAAAAGTAGCTAATGGAGTATTCACAAGGGTTGAAGGAATTGGCACGGTCACATTATCTGAACACCTAGAAATAAAACATGTTCTATTTGTGCCTGCACTCACTTGTAATCTAATATCTGTGAGCAAGTTAACTAGAAGACGAACATGCCAAGTCATTTTCGATAATGATCTTTGTATTTTCTAGGATTTAAAATCGAGGAGGACGATTGGGACTTCTAGAGAATGGGATAGACTGTACTACCTTGAAGGATCTAACTTTCAAACTACAAAGGCAAGAAGAGCACTGGTTAGCTCCAACTCTAGTCAAGATGTACACTTGTGGCACTGCCGTTCAGGTCACCCTAGTTTTGATTACATGAAGCATGTATTTCCAACTTTATTCAATAAAAATTCCGTTCCTTTTCATTGTGAAACTTGTCAACTTGCAAAGCAAACTAGGTCTTCATATCCCAAACAAACCTATACACCTTCCTCACCATTCACACTAATTCATAGTGACATTTGGGGTCCTACACGAATAAAGACCCTCACCAATGCTAGGTGGTTTGTTACTTTCATAGATGATCACACTAGAACCACTTGGGTTTATTTAATGAAAGACAAATCTGAAGTAGCCAAAGTATTTCAGAACTTCTATACCTTTGTGAGAACTCAATTCAACACTTGCATTAAGGTACTACGAAGTGATAATGCCAAAGAATACATGAGCAATACCTTTAAAGAATTTCTTGACCAACAAGGAATTCATCACCAAACTTCTTGTCCTTACACCCCTCATCAGAATGGAGTGGCCGAGCGAAAGAATCGTCACCTCTTGGAAGTAACCTGAAGCTTATTGATGGAACGAAATGTTCCTACCATCTTCTGGGGTGATGCTGTAGACACTGCGGCTTATCTTATTAACCACATGCCATCCAAAATTCTCAATTATAACACCCCTCTCAAAAAACTTCTTGATCAATTTCCATCTTGTCCACTGATCAATTCCTTACCACCCAAGGTATTTGGTTGTGTTGTCTTTGTCCACAATCATGATGGCAACAAATTTGCTGCTCGAGCAATCAAATGTATCTTTCTTGGCTACTCCTCCACTCAAAAAGGGTATAAATGCTATTGTCCTTCTTCTAGGAAACTTATTATCTCCCGAGATACTGTATTCTTGGAAGACGAAGCATATTATCCTAGATTACCCATTCAGGGGGAGTATACTGACATGGAATGGCTAATCCTGGAACAATCAAACCCCAAGTCATCACAACCTCATCTTATAGCCACCATTAACTCACTCACTCCCGCAAACCAACCTAGTCCTATCCAACTTGATTATGAATCACAACATAGTTCACCTCAACCTGAACTGCAAACAAATGTTGAAATCAATTCAGGGATGGATACTAAATCACGACAAGGGAACGAGTCGAGAGTTAGAGATGAATCAAACACCGGTAGTACAATCTCTCCTATTCAAAGGAACGACCGTGACTCCTATCCGGGATTAAATCCTGAAGAATTGGGTTGGCCAATTGCATTGAGAAAAGGGGTAAGATCTTGTACTCAGCATCCAATTCAACATTTTGTCTTATATGGTAACCTGTCTACAAAAATGCAAAGCTTTGTCGTAAACAGTGCACAGATAAAAATTCCATACACATTTCAACAAGCTATGGCTGATCCAAATTGGAAACAAGCTGCTGAAGAAGAGTTAAGGGCACTCAAGGAAAATAAAATGTGGGAGATTACAACTCGTCCCAAAGGAAAGAAACCAATAGGATGCAGGTGGATATTCACCCTAAAGTTCAATCCTGATGGCAGTATCAACAAATACAAGGCCAGACTTGTTGCAAAAGGATATACCCATACGTACGGAATTGATTATCAGGAGACATTTGCCCCAGTAGCCAAGCTTAATACCATCCAAGTGCTACTATCAATAGCAGCCAACTTAGATTGGTCGTTGCACCAACTAGACGTGAAAAATGCCTTCTTGAATGGAAACTTGGAAGAAGAAGTTTACATGGAAATTCCAGATGGAATTCTAGCTCCTAACAACTCTGTGTGTAAACTTAACAAGTCGTTATATGGACTCAAGTAATCTCCTAGGGCATGGTTTGGTAGATTCACCAGAATGATGAAAAGGCTTGGGTATACTCAGGGACAAGCAGATGATACATTGTTTATCAAGTATCAATGGCAAAGTCACCATCTTGATCGTCTATGTTGATGACATGGTCATTACAGGAAACGATGAAGAATCCATTGCTAAACTAAAACAGGACTTGTCAACAGAGTTTCAAGTCAAAGATCTCGAACAAATGAGATATTTCTTGGGCATGAAAGTAGCAAGAACCAGGAAGGGTATTGATG
The DNA here is from genome assembly GCA_963210345.1 of Inga oerstediana. Lineage (NCBI taxonomy): Eukaryota > Viridiplantae > Streptophyta > Magnoliopsida > Fabales > Fabaceae > Inga > Inga oerstediana. Next base: position 68,945,583 of record OY723400.1, on the reverse strand, counting down.
TATCCCAACGGAAGTATACCCTAGATTTATTGCATGAAATAGGAATGTTAGGGGCACAACCTGAAGGAACACCAATGGAAGAAGGTTGTCACTTGAAAATCAAGACAAATGGTATCCCAGTCAACTCAGAATGGTACAGAAGACTTGTTGGGAAACTAATATACTTAACCCACACACGTCCAAACATTAGCTATGCAGTTGGAATAGTGAGTCAATTCATGCACCAGCCACAAGAAGAACATATGGCTGCAGTGTATAGAATCCTAAGCTATTTGAAGTTCAATCCTGGACGAGGGATCTTCTTTAAGAAAAGGAATTTCAGAAATATTGAGATCTACACTGATTCAGACCATGCAAAAGATAGGGAGACTAGAAGGTCAACCTCAGGGTACTGCACATATGTGTGGGGAAATCTGGTTATGTGGAGAATTAAGAAACAGACTGTAGTGTCAACAAGTAGTGCAGAAGCCGAACTGAGAGCTGTCAACAATGGAGTACGTGAAGGAATGTGGGTAATCAGATTACTAAAGGAGTTGGGAATTTCACATGAGGGACCAATACAAGTTTGGTGTGATAACAAAGCCAGCATTGAAATGGTCAAGAACCCAGTTTATCATGATATGACAAAACATGTTGAGATAGACAGACACTTCATCAAAGAAAAGATTGAAGCCGGTATCATGAATATATCCTACATCAGATCTGAAGACCAAATTGCAGATGTTATGACAAAACCACTAAGCATAACTAAATTTGAAGGATTTCGGTACAAGCTGGGAATGATTGACATATACTCTCCAGCTTGAGGGGGAGTGTTAAAAGTCAGAGACAAAATCCTTGAAAATGTCTTGTTATTTGACTTTAGTATGTAATTATTGAATATCTAAATCTTCAGCTACCCCTCTGTCGACCTCCCTATCTATTTCCGTCTATCACTGTGTCCTTCCTTCTCTGTTTTATCTATATATATGTCATGTAATCCTTCCATTTTGTATCATCAAGATATCTGAGCTTATAGCTCCAATAGTTTTACTTTTATGATGACAAAAAGAGAAATTAGAAGTTATTGAAGTTGGAAATTGGAGTAAAGTTGTCGTTTGTTACTCTTAAAGGTCTAATAACTATAGTAGATGCATCAATCGTAGTTAAGGGTTGTAAATGATGTTTGTGTTGCTAGTAATATGTATATATGTGGCTGTAACAGGATGTCAAAAGTTGGGACTTACAGGAACCTTGCTGAATTATATTTCTAGATGTTAAATCATTATTCGAGCTGTATGGGTTATGCTTGGAAATAACCAAATAATGACTTACTATATTTTTATAAATTAAAGTTAGAAAGTTTTTAGGAGTATAAGGGTTGTTGTACGACTCTTGAAAAGAATGACATCCGTGAGCACCAACCTTGAGGCTAGATAGAAGTAGAGCAATTGATCAAATCTGCCCCTAGAAATTGGAAAGCATTTAGTTCATGACCAAGGGTTTAAATTAAATCCTAGATTATGCCAATTGGATGTTTATCTGAGAAGGTATGATTTTTAAAAGTTTCAGCAGAAAATCTGGAAATTACATTGGGAATAATGAACAGTAATATTTCCAAGAATTTCCTGGACAATGAGTAGGTTAATTAGTTGAACTACATTCCTTCCTGTAGAGGATTGAAAGAGCTTTAAATAGATATTTGAACCAATTTATTTAGATGTTTCTGGATTTGGCTATGAGACTTTTAAAGTTGACTAAAATTTCAAAGGGTTAGTTCAGGAGCATAAAGGTAAATATTTTAATTCTAATAATACTATTATAGATACTCCTATGAGATAAGCTGAGTTATAGGTATAAGTATAAGTTAGATGCCTGACTGTAGTGTTTACTCAATAAAAATGTTGAATGATATATATATGGTTGAGTATTATTCGAATCTTTATGATGACAAACGTAAAACTATATGATGTGAAATGGTCAAAGAGATGAAAGGTTAGAAATTATAAGAGTTAGGCAATCTTTGTAAATTCCTTGAGGATGAAAACAAAGAGAAGTATATAGATATAAAAAATGATGGTTATATTGAGAATGGTATAGTGGAATGAACATGTTCTCTAATGATATTTAGATGCTCAATAGATTTTGGGGCTAGTCAATATACCTATGATTTCTATAAAGTACGATACTAGAATACTCAGGCCAAAAACGAAACTGAATGATTAGATTCCTATAGATGGTTTAATGATGACAGGTTAGCATAAGGGATAAGATAAGTATTAGGTGTTTCCTAAAAACCTATAAGTTGATATCTGCTGTACTTGTCATAGCAAATGATCTTGGCCACGGAGTATTTTCCAAGAAAGTTGGGAATTGGCCCTCCCATAGAACAAAGTTGCAGATACTACAAAGCAAGTAGAGTTGACATTGCTTAATAAAAGCAAGTTGTCCTCTAAGAGTCGCCAATACCAGAATAATGGAGCTGATGTTACTCTAATAAGGGTAACATGTCCTCCGACAGAAAGACGAAAGTGGTGGAGTTGACATTGCTCTAATAATGTTTGCTCAAAAAAAAACAAGACATTGCTCTAATAAGGGCAACATGTCCTCCCAAATAAAGAAAAACAGTTGAGGCAAGACAAGCAGAGTTGACCGTACTCCAACATAAGTATATAACAGAGCAAAGGGTGGCCAAGAATAGTGAAAAGAGAAAAAAAAAGCTTGAGGAAGTTGAAAAGAAAATAGTTCTAGAGTTATGAAAATGAATGAGTAAAGCTTACGAGGGCAATATTGGCATTTGTGATAAGCCTTGGAGAATGATCAGTATAGTTGCTAGATTAAGTAGTGGTCAAGTTATTCGATAACTTTATTCTTAGGTCTTGTATTTCTCAGAGAGGGAGCGTAGTTAGATCTGAGAAGTGGGATCAGTGAGATCGTAGAAGATCTCGAGATCACAGTTAGATCTCATAGTTATAGTAAACCTCGAGGAAAGTTACTGACCCACAAATTGTAACAGTTCTCTAGGAAGGCAGTGACCTAAGATGAGTTTAGAATATAGAGACCTCTTAAGTCTTGCTAACTATTAAAAGAGAATATCCTTGACTTTTATTCAGACAACCTTGTTAATTAAGCCGAGCTCTATTCTATTTGGTCTACAAAGAAAACTAAGAGTTAGTAGAGTTTAGAGCTGTAAGACCTAATCAAAATGCATTCAGGCTAGCTAAGTATGAGACAAGAATGTAAGAAAAATAGAAAGAGCCCCAAACATCATATGAATAGACTGAGTATCAAGAGATAAATTCCTAAGGTAAGGTTAAAAGTGACAAAGTAAGGAAAATTACTTGGTGTAGGTAAGGAGAAGTCAAGTCTTCTTTATGTTAAATAGAGCTTGTGAATATATATATATATATATATATATATATGTATGTATGTATTTGGTCGTAATTTAGTGGGTCTAACCTCAGAACAGATTAAGAGTATAAAAGAGGAGTTACTAATGGCTAATAGTAGATAGAAAGGTTAAGTGAGTAGAGAAGAAGGTCACTAGAATTTAAGGTTGGAGTCCATGTTTCTTCATCTCCAACTACAGGCATAGATCAATCCATGAAGGCCAAAAAGTTAAGCCTCAATAACTACATTAGTCTATTTGAGATTCTAGCTAAAGTTGGGCCAGTAGCATATGAGAAAATAGTTCTACCTCAAATTTGAGCTAGCTTCATAATGTATTTCATATTTCTCATTTGAAGACATATTAGCTAGATCCACAAAATGAGAACATGATGATATAACTTTGCAAAATGTTCTATCATATGAAAATAAGCCAAGGCTAGAAGAATGTTCCTGTAATAATGGAGGTCTAGAAGGATTTATGACCTAGAGAAGCAATGCGAAAAAAGAAGACATGAAGAAGAAATACCCTGACTTAATTACTACATGTAATTTTAAATTTCGAGGACTAAATTTATTTTATGGGAGAAAAATTGTAAATTTCCAGAAATTTGAAAAGAGACTTATAAAACTTAATTGAGGCCAAGGGATGCTATTGAAAAATTAAAAAGCCTCCAAAATAAATTATCTATTAAAATGCTTATTTTTCAGGCCAGAATTTCAAGAAAATAAGAAATGAGATTATTGTTAAAAATGTTTAAAGTTAGTCATTTTGAGAAATAGAGGAGTTTATGGAGAAGTTAGTTTCCTGAAAAGAGCTATAGATAATTACAAAGCTAGTTTATAGAATTAAGGGTATATTTTCTTGAAATAGTTTGAGATAAACAGTTAAGAGATTGATTTTTAGCCCAATTATTTAAGAAAGACTATTTTATGGGCTAAAGAAGCTAATTAATGAAGAAAATTCTTACATAATAATAATGATTAATTTATAGAATTTATTTGGTAATTAAGTACCGATAAAAGAAGGGGTAAAATAGTAAATTCAATAGCATGCTAGCTAGCTGGATGCCATTGAAAACTATACGAATCTGGTTTTTAGAGAGAGTGTACGTGAAGAACTCATGCCCATAATTGAATAAACTAAATAGGATGATAAAAACAGATAAAGTGTTGAGTCCTAGCTAGCTGGATGACATTGAAAACTATTAGATTCGAATTTTTGAAGCCGAGAACTAAATTCAAATCTGCTGTTAGATATTTCTAAAAGTTGAATCACTGCTATGGGTAGTTAAATCATGCTTATAGATGTTAAAATCAAGATCAACAATAATGTTCTTGAAGTTGGAGAAAATTTTCAGATTTCTGCAGTGGGGCTCTGTTAATTTAAGATAGATATCATCTGAAATGTCAAGATAGAATATATGATGTTGGAAGCTTCAAGAGTTTGAGTTTTGAGGCTAAAAATGGATAAGGAAGTCACTGTTTGATGCTTTCAAATGTTGAATAACTATCTTAGATTAATAAGCCGTGCATAAAGGCTCTAAGATGATGATTACAACAACCTTATTTAAGCTGAAATTTGCAGACTTAAAGAGGGAAGCCATGCGAGAGAATAAGAAGAGGCAGGACATACTTAGATTGTTATAAATGAGTTACATATGGATATACATATTATGAATGTGATTGAAGTTTCAATTGATCGAATGATATGAAAAAATTTTCAGAATAACGCCTAAAGTGCCCAATGAATGGGAAAGTGTGTGGTGCTTGAATGACATGTTGGTAGAGTAATATAAATGATATACTGTTGTTGACAACTTTAAAGATCAGAGTGGTTGAAGCTTATTAAAAGCTAATTAAAGTTTCTGTTTCGGAAACCTTGAGTGTCAAAAAGAATAGTTTAAGTTATTGGATTGTGGTTTAAGACTTAAGATGATGATAGAATTATAGTTACTAGATTATATAAAAGCTGGAAAACTATTTCAGAATAAAGGAGGATGGTATAAGCTTGTAAAGTTTGAGTAGTGGAGGCTGAAAACTGATTTAGATCTTACTGTTTAATGTCCCTAAATGCTGCATAAATGTTTTAGATGTGTAACCCATGTCTAGAGACTATAAAATTAAGGTTTAAACCTTGTTCTTGAAGCTGAAGTTTTCAGTTGTTGGCATGGGATGTTGCCCGAAATTTAGCGGCCAAGGTCTTAGAAAAGTTTACTATTTTGATTACCATTATTTACCCAAAATATAGAGAATTGAAATAAAGTATACAGATGGCAATTAGAAGACATAATACGATGGTTACAACAACACTATAAGAGCTTGAAATTTTCAGAATCAAGAGAGGTGTTACCTAAATGATAAGCTTGAAGCTGAATATAGCATTATTTGTTTTGAGGTGCGATTTAAAATATGGAAAATATGGGTCAAGCTTGCTGCTCGATACTTTTAATGTGGAATTAAGGTTTTTATAGATGATAAACATACATTTTAGGTACTTAAAATTCCTATTGTATACGGAAACCATGGAAAATTAGTAATAATAGGAACCATTCCTTTATTTACTATTCATCCAATAAGCTTAAAGAAGATAAGAACTGTTTAAGCAGATTTCATAGAATAATGGCATAAGAGTAAGTTAAAAATATGGAATTAGAGTTGGAATTTGAGAAAGATTACTTTTGCCATTGAGGTATATGTATACATATCTTTTTATCCAAGATGACCAACCACTTTCATGAACGGTAGAGTCTGTTTAGAGCTAAGATTTGGGAAGAGTTTATATAAGTTCTGAATGGTTAAATTGTTAACCTACCCTTACATAAATGTTAGGTTTTGATAATTGTCCAAACCGGCAAAGGAATCATCAAGGAGAGAGGCAGGTAGAAAGGTAATTTGGAAGAAAGTACAAGAGGTAGTAACTCTTTTGCTCACATGTTATTGTGCATTGGTTACCGCATATTTGTTTGTGCCATTTTTCTGTAGTTAAGCATGAGAACATCTAAATTTTCCTTGCATAGATATTTGTCATGGCCATGTGCAGCAGATAGATCGGCGGAGCAATTATCTGCCTAGTATGTGCATTAGTTATTTATTCATTTTATCCATTTGTAAAATGAATGTGCACCAATTATTTATACACTTTATCTCTCTACAAGAAATTGTGCACCAGTTAGTCATTCAGTTTAGTTATCAGTAAGATACATGTGCATGAGTTAGCTTTTCAGCTCAGTTACTTGCAAGGTCTTGTTCTCTATGGCTTTTTGTTACATGCATAGTTATTAGCCTTGTATGATTTACATGATGAAAGTAGTTGCTACCGAGATTCTCCCGAATCTCACCTCTTTCTTCCATGATATACAGTAAAGGCAAGTATCACTAAGCGGAAGGGCGTAGTGGTTGGTGAAAGATCAACACTAAGTGAAAAGAAAGTAGCAATTAAGTTGGGTAGTTGAGTAATGGTAGATTTGAGTATAATAGAGCCTAAGTTGATGTATTGAACTGATGCATATGTTCAATTGGCTCTGATTCGTGATTTTTGAGTTAGATGCTTGCTGTCTTTGGGTATGAGCTGTCAGATTCTCTAAAAATCATGCTAGAGAAAGTAGAGTTGTTTAATAGATTATGAAATTGGTGATATATGGTTGTATTGATGTTTAACTTAAATATACAGACTTTGAAATGAAGGTGTAAGTCCTACGATTGGGGCTGGAATTATCAGTGTTGTAGTAGGGATACTATTTGAATGATTTTTTTTAATGATTAAAATGATGGTATAAGTGATGTTTTGAATCTGTTATGCTAAACCAGATTATTAGATTTTAAACACAGTTAAGGAAGAGTATGTGATGTGGCAATGCATGTTAAACAATTTTTAGGATCTGTAACTTGGTAGTGAGGTTGTTTTGCTCTACTGTTTGATGCTTTGAACTATTAAAGAAATGTTCTAAAAGTACTAGAATATGCTAAATGGCTCCAGCATGATGCTTGTTTAGTTAGAAAAAATTTTAGAATAAAGATTTAGGCAAAAGTATACTTTAGCCAAAAATTTATTAGAGTCTACATACATCATTCAAAGGCTAGAGTAAACAGTGCTTTTTGGTTGTATGACATGAGGAGCTAATTAGGGTTGAATTTTGGGAGTGAAAACCAAAAGTAAATCACTGTTTTGACACTCCCAAATATTAAATGGATGTATCATAGTATTAGAGCATGATTAAAGTATGTTTAATACTCTAAAAGGAGAACTACGTCAATGTTTTGAAGCTGGAATTTTCTGGATGGTTGGAGTAGTGTTGTTCGTAAGGGATAGAGTGTAATAGCACCAAGGGCTTAGTCACTAGTACAGAAAAGAGTTTTTAGACTGGTTAAAATCGACTTTTTAGACCGGTTTTGGATCCGGTCTTCATACAGCCGGTCTTAAAAGTATGTCATTTTTAAGACCGGTTTTGAATCCGGTCTTAAAAGTCTAACTTTTAAGACCGGTTGTATTAAAAACCGGTCTAAACGTAACAATTTTAAGACCGGTTGTCATGAGCACCGGTCTTAAAAGACCTCTGGGGGAATGGGGTTTAGAGAAATTTTTAAGACCGGTTCTTAAAAATAACCGGTCTTAAAAGTAATTTTAAGACCGGTTATAATCTTAAAAGTGTTATATTTTTTTTAAAAAATGTGTGTGATTAGGTTTTTACCAGAACGCATCCTTGAATTGCTACCTGCAATGCCATACTTGTTAAGTGTCATATGGTGTTCAATTTGCTTCCACTTACAATGTCCTTTTGCTTTAACTTTCCACTTACCATTTCCTTTTGCTTTAACCTTCCACTTACCAGTTCCACTTACAATGTTCAATAGGCATAAATGAATTCAACCATGTCATATATATCATGCAACCAACAAGCTAGTGAATTCATCAAAATATACAAAAATCATCTTAAAACCAACAAACATGTCAAATCATGCAACCAACAATATTTGCACCCAATTAACCACCATGTCAATTCATCAATATACACAAAACAATTCCTCAGTTTTACAAGAACTCACTGTTGTAAAAGTTCATAAATGAATTCAGCACAACATTTGCGAATGTGCTCAATATCTTCTTCTGGAAAAGGGTCAGCAAGTTCAAACATCTGAAACACCAAAGCCAGGCAAAACATTAAATTCACTTAAAAAAAATAATAGTACAAAATTTTTGAAATATATATATACATTTACCTCTTCAGTAAGTTCTGTCGTGCCTAGGGTAATAATATTATACATGTGCCTCAGAATATACATCCCACACAAGTTGGACCCCGGTGGTTGCCTACGGGTCTAAAAAAAATATGATGTCGTTAAAACAAGTATAAAATTAAAGCATGACTTATTATTGAATACATTCTTAAAACAAACCAATATGTAACTAACCTTTGGCAAGATCCATGTAGGGTCTTTTACCTCACGCATAGGCCTACCACAAGCAGTGTGTTGGAATGTCTACATAGCCCTATATCATCAAAATCACAAAGGTTACTTATTTTACACAAATTCCATAAATTTTGCACACGAAAGGTAATTAATAATGCAAGAAAACTTACGAGTTCAAGCTTTTCTTCAATTCACTAGTTGGCTTGCTGAGGTGGAGGGAGCATAAGAGGATGACAGAATAACTCCTCTTACACAAAATAGCCAATTGCCAATGATCACTGAAAAAAGGGAAAACTTTTAAGCACATATAAAATATTATGTATAGTATGAAATATAAATTTGTCTTACCCATGCAAATATAGAGCCAAGAAACACTCAATTGCGGTTTCACTAAACCTGTGCAATAAGTATGTGTGTCTGATAGAAGAAGTGGTCCCTTTGTCATAGAGTTGAACTGGGCATAGGAGTCCAAATTTATCGGTTTTTCCAGAGTCAACCAACCTGCGATGCATCAACTTACAATAATTCAAGCAGGGACATTAAATCAAAGTTTAACGGCATAATTTGTAAAATATTAACTTCCAATTTGAGAAGATACTTACATAAAAAAGAGCTGGACAATCGAAATCGTAAGCTGTTGTAGAGGAGCTACCAGGGACATTAAATCATCCCTCTCAAGATAGCAATGCGCCCCTGACTTGCCAACAGCTGACTCAGTAGCCCAATTTCTTATTGCAAAGGACGTATCATATGCCATCAGAATCACTTGTTGCATGACATTCAATGGAGGCCATGAACATCTTGAGTGGAGGGAGGTGGAGGTGGAGGTGGAGGTGGAGGCGGAGGTGGAGGTGGAGGCGGGGATTCCTCAGTTCGATCAGAAACAAGGTTCTTTGGCCACAAGATGAAAGAGTTGATGACATCGCCCACAACCTTGAAGTCATCAACAGGGATAGGGAGAGGTGAATCTGCAACGATCACCTCTTCAACTGCTACTCTGACTTGATCATCCCTTATTTCTTGGTGGTGGACAGTTGATCCCAAGTTGTGCACGCTCCCCAATGCAACCAATCGTCTCAGAGGATCCTCCACAAACAAGTCACAAGGCTCACCAATTTGGCCGCCAGGACCCTCTGATGACTAACCAATGCAACTCCCTTTAGTGCTCTGTTTAGGGTTTAGGGAATGAGCCTGGGGAACACTGGTATTTGCTTCTCTTGTGCTCATCATGATCATCCATTCCTCCTTCATCTTGCTGAACCTTTCTTCAAATCGTGCATCAAATGATGCTTCTGCCTCGGCCCTATCTTCCGCCCTCACAGTGGCCAATATACACTCCATCTCCTCCCTAGTCACCATACCACTTAAGGAACGGCATGAGGGTGCTCCAAAATAATCCCTTATGTCACGATGTCATTCCTCCCATCCGACCTAAACGATTCCTCAGCTTGTTTTTTTTGAAGCTCCTCCTATAAGACAGATGACAAATGTTAGTAATGAAATTTGTTTACTAAATAATTAATAACAACAAGTCAACAACAATACTTACAATTTTCTCACCGACTACACGAGATTGCTCACTCGTATAAGACCTGCTCCTCTTTTGGCAAGCGAACAACCACTTCTCTTCTTGACGTATCAGAGATGGTGGAGAAAGAAGAACAGAAGGATCGGATTGAGCTGCTTCTTCCAATCTCTTCCATTTGGCCGCCAACAAGTCTTTTTCAGCCTTCGCATACTCCCCACGAGACATTGTATGGGGGCAATCATTCTTTCTACCACTCTCTTGGGCCTTTTTCCTTTTTTCCTGCGAATAAGAAATCAAAATTAAGTCATTGTAAATCAATAAAGACAATTCATAATTCATAAGCAAATCAATTGCAAAATATGTCAACAACTCACCAATGCTTCTGGAGTAGTCCGAAGCCGTCTAAATTCTTGCCAAGTCTGTTCGTCAATAAAAGAATACTGTTCGCACGGATTAGGAAGAGGCTGACCTTCTTCCACCTTGATATGCACGTAATTGTTGGCTATATTTGTCTTAAACTTCCTCCAGCGTTCATCACAATACGTCATTGTCTTGTCATACAAGACTTCACTCTCAGGAATGTCGTAAGTGAGCTGGATAGTTTCCCAAATATGTCGGTTCACACCTCTATCGACATTTCTCCACTGCTCTATCAAGATGCTAGGCTTGTTGCGTGCTAGGAGGCTGACAAAACTCCTATACCGTTGGGCATTAGGCTCGATTAATTTTCAATATCTATCAAACTTAATCGGAATCTTTCCCCCGGTATTCCGATTAAGAGGAATGTCTCTCAATCGGGTGGCTCTCCTACCCCTTCGTCTAGGCCGGTTACGTGGCTCATTGTGTTCCTGACTCGGAGCATTGCTAGGCTCGCTTTGATTTGGATTAATTGGATTGGGAGTACCCTCACTAGGACGACTCATTGTCTAAAAACACTTTAAGAACACTATTTAAGGCAATTTTGCTACACGGTGCTTATTGTTATAACACGGCACTATCTACAAAGGCAATTTCCAAGTTATGAAAAAATGAACAAATAATTGCAATGCACAAGTTGAAGGACGAATGATTAATTGCAATTGCAAAAGCAATTCCCTAAAGCAAGTTTTCATATTGGTAAAGATTTTAAATTCAAATTGCAGGGCCGAATCAAAAGAAGGAAACCAGAAGCTACAAAATCAATATAACAGAAGCAACAAACTTAAACCAAACAAAACAATATAACAGAAGCTACACCACTAGAAGCAACAAGCTTAAACTATAGTCTTCAACGTACTAGGATCAAAATCATCACTACGACTCTCAAAATCATCACTTTCAAATGGAATAATTAACCCAGGTCCACTAGAAGTAACAAGCTTAAACTATAGTCTGTAATGCAAATGGAAAACCACCAAAATAAACCCACGTCCACAATTTCAGAATAATTCAACCGTACCTTAAACCTTTGCTTGAGGATCCTCTTATTCCTCTGGATTTGAACAGTCCTTGGCCACTTGCTGTAGGAATCGAACAAAGAAAATGGAGGATAAGTAATCTCACAATTTCAATGAAAAACCCAAAAACGAAATGGAAACACAAACCTGACAATAAAAACGAGGTTGAGAACGAAACCAATTGGAAGGAACAAACGACGATAGCCTTCCGACAATGAATTCAACAGTAAATCTCCGTTGACGGCGGCGAAGTTAAGGACGGAGAAGAGAAGGGGAAAGGAGGAGCTGCCGCGAATAGACGCAGGGGTTTCGCTGATGTGCTTGAGTCTTGAAATGAAATTTCAGAGCTAAATTTAGGCGGGTTTTGAAATCCAGGTCAGTTTTAAGACCGGTTGTCAATTACTACCGGTCTTAAAAGTAATATTTAAGACCGGTTCCATTTTAAAACCGGTCTTAAAATATATATTTAAGACCGGTTATTAATAAATAACCGGTCTTAAAAATTGAAACTTTTTAAGACCGGTTATTAATTAATAACCGGTCTAAAATTTTGAATTTTTAAGACCGATTCTTATTTGCAATCGGTTTTAAAAATAATAAAAATTTTATTTTTATGATTTTCTTTAATTTAGATAATATTTTCTAGACCGGTTATTTTTAAAACCGGTCTAGAAAATATATTACATATTTTTATTTTTTTTATTTTATATATTTTAAGACCGATTTTTTTGTAACCGGTCTTAAAATTATTTTTAAGACCGGTTTTTGCTATAACCAGTCTTAAAAGTATTTGTAATATATTAATAACCGGTCTTAATATTTCATCATAATTACAAAAATGCCACCGGTCATATTTTTAAGACCTTATCCGATGTAACCGATCTAAATGTCCTGGTCTAAAAACCCTTTTCTGTACTAGTGAGTGATGATGCATTACTTGTTGTAAATTTAAAGTTTGTGCGTGAATATTGCCAAATTTGTAGTGGGATGCATAGCTTTAAATTTGGAAAATATTTTAGGATAAAGTTTATAGCGTAATATGTGTAAAATGGGCTGTCCGAAACTTTGAGGGGTTACGGTAATCAAATGCAAAGAAAGCCATATAATACTTTGTTGTTGAAGATTGAAGCTAATATAAGCTGTTTATTGGATGTTCTAGGTGTGACAAGTGCCTTAGTATTAGAACATGATTAGAAGTATTAAATGTTGGAATAGTTGAGTTACAAGTGTGCTTGATAAGGAAAACACGTGTGCATGTGCTGAATTGAAATGGAAATTTATTGAAAAAGTTATTATTTGCGACCTTTACTCATCTAGCAACTATTTTAATGGTCAAAGTTGTGTTTGAAGTATTATAATGATAACTTTCAAAGCTAAGACACAACTTCCAGATTTAATGAGAAGGGCTGTCTGAAAATATGAAGCGATCAAAGAGGATAAAGACAAGAATGTATGTAACATCAATGTGGCTTGATGAATGAGGATTTTTCATAAATCTGGGAGAAATTAATAATGCAAAGGAAGTTTTGTTTAAGATAACCAGCCACTTCTTGTAAGGGTAGAGTTTGTAAAAGTTAAGATTTTAAGAATAATTGATTATAAGAGGGGATAAGTATTAATATACCTTTACATTATGCCTAAATGATAGGTTTAGATATTTGCCCAAGCCTCTCAAGAAATTAATGGGGAAAGAAGCAAGGAGAAGATAATTTGGAAAGAAGCACAAAAGGTAGTAATTTTTTTCCTCTCATGTTATTGTACATTGGTTTCGGCATGTTTGTTTGTGTCATTTTGCTATAGTTAAGCATGAGAACATGTAAATTATCCTTACATAGATATTTGCCATGGCCAATGCAGCAGATAGATTGGCAGAGTAGTTATCTGCCTAGTTTGTGCAATAGTTATTTATTTGTTTTATCTATTTGTAAAATGAATGTGTACCAATTATTTATACAGTTTATCTATCTGTAAGAGATTGTGTACTAGTTAGTTATTCAGTTTAGTTATCAGTAAGATATATATGCATTAGTTAGCTTTTCAGCTCAGTTACTAGTAAGATATTGTTTTCTATGGCTTGTTTTTACATGCATAGTAATTAACTGTATGATTTACATGATGGAAAGTAGTTGCTACTGAGATTTCCCCAAATGTCACCCCTTTCTTACATGATATACAGTAATGGCATGTACAACTAAGGGCAAGGGAGTAGTGGTTGGTGAAGATTGAAGGTGGATGAAGCTGAAGAAGCTTGTACTGTGTTATTTATCTAACTTAGTGACCTTATGCTCAGTTGTTCTCCTCTTTTGATGATAAACTTAGTTATGTATATAAAAATATTTTGGCATGCAAATATCTTTCATAAGGAGGAGAGTTCGGGAGGTAGGTGCCATATGCAATAATGGCAAGAATATATTTATAGCTCATAATCTATATTGCTGAGAATGCATGTGTAATTAGTATATATATAACTTATTTTTAGAGATTAGGGCAAGTGTTTGGCTTAAGCTATGAGATGTTTACATGCTAAAGTTATAGGTTTTAGCCAAAAATAGTTACTTTCAATTATTTAGATTGAAAGCCATGATTATATGAAATGAGACCTTATAACTTGAAGAACTAAATAAAGATTTATAGTTTTGTCAGCGAGTGTTTTGAATCAATAAACTAGCATTGAACATGGGTCTTATTTCTTTATCAAAAGTTTATATGAAGATAAATATAGAGCTTGAACCTTGGAATTTACACAAAGAATAAATTAATTATGGATTTTCAAATTTTTCAGAAAGTCCTATTTACTTAGAAAAGTAACCATAGTTTTTTTTTAAGATGAACATTTTTGGGTGCCGATTGGGTCATTTTTAGTTCAAAATCGATTAAACGCTTCTATTTGGTGTTTATAGAGTAAGGTGTTACATTTTCCACATACAATATATAGAATCCATTAAAAAAAAATGAAAGTTGCACTAGCTACATAGTACTTTCTCAACCTTAAAACTTATTTACCTAATTTGATTAGACTAAGGAAGTTAGTTTAGATATATTTTTTTTGAAACTATTAGTCATCTTCCTTAATTCTCTCTATTCCTCTTCTACTTGATTATGATTGAATGAGCATCAATATGGGTATGGACAAATATGGTAAATATGTCTTACAACTATGATCAATATTAACTCCATAATTAGGTCAGATGGGAGGGAGTATTTTCATGTGATAATGATACTTCTCTATTTGTTGCATAAACTTCGTTTTATTTTCATCTTTAACCAATATTAATTAGATGTGTCAGACCAATGAACGTTGAGCTTTTTTAATTTGCCTATTTTAATTATAGATATAATTATTAGATGTGTCATTCCTATTTATTCTATATGTTGATTGGCTCACTGATTAGTATTTTTTCGATGAGCTTCCGCCATGAGATTCATTAGATATTATGCTCCATTTCCATTAAAATATATTCTGCTTTTTGGAATGGAAAAACAGAGCTAAACAATGAAATAATCGTATCATCTGATACGTTTTTTACGAGGTAATCTCTAGAAGTTAACAAATTGAGTTTTTATGTTACATAAGGGAATAATGACTAAAATGAACAATATAATATAACAAAAAATTTAAATTTAATATATTCAAATTTATTATATTTGTTTGGTGTCCAAATACCAACAAGGTATCGTATATGATGAAACATACAACTTCAATGAAAAATAAGACATTGCAAGTTTTGCTAAGGTTTTTAGTTATAATCCTCCCAATAAAATGTATTAAACAAAGTTTAGTTGAGATAAAGTGTGCTCATTATGATCAGATAAAATTGACAATAAAAATATGAAATTATTTAAAAATTAACCACTAAGAAGATTTTCATATCGACAATAAAATCCAAACCTCACATTCTTATGATAATATTACAAATATGAAATATTCATAAGGATATATTAATACACAGACATATGTATGTATTAGCTGTGCCGTGTGAAATGGAGGATGACTTTGATGTCTCCTCATGAGTCAAGCACTACATTTTTCTAAGAATTAAGGAGCCTTTAAGTGTTTGTCAATTTGATTGTGACTTTTTGATAACGTTTTTGTGGGGATATAGAATCTTAAGCCAACCAGACTTGACCAAAAATGAATTAATGTAATGATAAATTAAAAAAAAAAAAGTAAAGACCGCACAATTTTTTTGCTTTTTTACACATCAACTTTTTCTAGAGGGTAACTTTAAGCATTATATATATATTTTCATTATTAATTGTTCATTTTGTTATTTTATTTTATAGGTCAGACTATGTTCTCATCACAAGTTAAAATGTATGTATTTTTTGACTTTTTTATCTTTGAGTAAATTAGAGACGATTTTATCTCTATTTGTTTATAATAATATTGTATATATGGTAAAAAAATCTATACTATAAATTTTATTTTTTATTGATTTTCTCAAATTCTCCCATATATAGCACCTACTAGTGGAGCACATCTAACAATTCAAATCCATTTTAAAGTTGTAATGTTGATGCCGTAGTAGTAGTGTCAAAATCCGATTATGGTTTAAGGAGCACATCTAACCACCTACTAGTGAACCACCTACTGCGGTATGGAGTGGCATTGTGGCTGTTTGGGATGATTTTAAAAGGGGTATTGGGAAGAAGCTGAGAAGCGGTCAAACCACTATGGCGTGGAAGGAATGTTGGACTCCCCTGGAAAGACCCCTAGAGCATTACATCGTGAGTAATGAACTCTTAGTGGATAGGGAAGCACAAGTTCGTTCATTCGTCAACCCGTCTGGTCAATGGGATAAGGCCAAATGGGAGTGTTTTCTCCCAAGTTGGGTGGTGGAAAGAATCTTGTAGGTCAATCCTCCGTCGGCTGTTGGGGAGGATGTTATATGTTGGAGGAATGCTGCGGATGGGATGTTTAGTGTGAGATCAGCATATGATTTGATATATCATCAGCAGGAGCACAGAGATCATTCTCACTGGCGGCGTTTATGGCACTGGGAAATGCCAGAAAGAGTTAAGCTCTTTATGTGGCAAGTATTCCATGAGAGACTACCTACGAACGAGATCAAAGCGAGATTTAGTACGAGTGTCCTAAATGTTTGTCCCTTTGAGTGTGAGAGTGAAGAGAGCATCCTTCATATTCTGAGAGACTGTGAGCAGGCTAAAAAAGTGTGGTATTTTATCACTAACCATATATATTATCCTATGTTTTTCTCTGGTAATTTGCAGGATTGGCTGACATGGAACCTTAATTTTGGACCGGGGAATAGGCGGGTGGAGAGGTGGCCATGGCACAGGGTCTTCATCTCCATTTGTTGGCTTTTATGGAAAAATCGTTGCAGACAGGCATTTAAAGGTGTGGCAGACAGCGCAAAGGAAATAATTTATAAGTGCATGAATCTCCTTTCAGAAGCCGTGGTGCAAGGCAGATTTACTCACCAAATCTTCCAGGTGCCGGTGAGAGGAAGTAGCAATTGGCAGCCACCAGAACCGGGGTTTGCACGTGTTGATGTGGACGGATCCAGGGAGCTTGATGGTCATGCGACTTGTGGGGGTGTCATTAGGGATCATGATGGTAATTGGATACGTAGATTTCAACAGAAGTTATGATTCAATTTCCCAACTGCTGCGGAAATCCATGCCATCCACAGAGGTTTACAACTTTGTAAGCAGTTAGGGCTCAGTAAGATTAGGCTTTACTCAGATTCTCTACAAGCTATTCAGCTCTTGTTCACTCGGTGTGGATCAGATCATCCTTTGCATGACGTCGTTTTGGATACTAGATCCCTTATTTACAGGGACTGGGATGTACAAATATCTCATACATGTAGGGAAAATCTCAGATGTGCTGACTATCTAGCAAGGAAGGCTCATATGTGCAATCAGGAGTATAGGGAGATTGTCGTTTCTCCGACGGAATGTGTTGATCTCTTCGCCATGGAACGTGGGATGTCACCGCAGCATCAGGGTGTACTACCTAATCATAGGGGTTATTAATCTTTCAAGCTTTGCTTGCCTTTGTATTAAAAAAAAAAAAGAAGGATGGGAAGGAGTATTACCAAAATAAAATATACATAAAGATATGTGTATGTGTATATATATATGTGCTATGTCGTGTGAAATGGAGTGAGACTTTGAGATCTACTCCCAGGACAGGGCTACAAATATTTAGGTGGTTGATATAATATATCAAATCATTTAAAGTCTGTGGACTTTTTATATAATATATATGGTCCACTAGACTGACCCTACATGAAATAATGTAATGAAAAATTAAATTTTGGTCCAAGTAAAATTATGCTTCGTTCATATAGGGACCAAACTTCGTCTCATCGATTACTAATGTGCTTTATGGGTTCACTCTGTGGCCTATTATACAACACTGTAGTGATATATTTTGAAATTATGGTCGTTCATGTGATAATGATGCTTCTTTCTTTATTGCATCAACTTTTTTTTTTTATATTCAGCTTTAACCAAAATTAATTAGATGTGTCATAATAATAAACGTTAAAGTCTTTTAAATTTACCTATTTTAATTAGATGTGTCAATTTTTATTTAAAGTAACAGAAGTCCATATTCTTGAAAAATGACATCTCACTTTTTTAAAGAGAAAACTCACCCCACTCATTTCACAAGTCAAGTCTGTCATTCTTAAGATATAAATTGGTGATTCCCTTTTTTGTGTACTTTGTAAATTTGATCTCCCATTCTTAAGGCTTTTAGTTATCATCAAGAAAAATGCTTACAAATTTAATCCTATGTGTACATCATCCTTCCTAATAGTTGTATTTAACAAGGTTTAATTAGTTGAGATTATGTAGGCTTTTTATGACCAGAATATATCTCACAACTCAAAGAATATTCACAAAACTATTTAAAAATTAACCATTAAAATGATTTTCATATGGACAATAAAATCCAAACCTCACATTCCTATAATAATATTACAAAAATAAAATATGCATAAGGATATATACATACACACATATATGTATGTATTAGCTGTGCCGTGTGAAATGGAGTATGACTTTGAGGTCCACTCACAAGTCAAGCACAGCATGTTCCAATGAATTAAGGAGATATTCTCATTAAGTGTTTGTCAATTTGATTGTGACTTTTTAATAACGTTCTTGTGGGGATATAGAGTCTTCGGCCAACCGGACTTGACCAAAAATAAAATAATGTAATGATAAACAAAACAAAAAAAATGTAAAGACCGCACAAATTTCTTGCTCTTTCAACGCATCAACTGCTTTTAGAGGATAACTTTAATCGTTATATATTTTTTTCATTATTAATTGTTCATTTTGTTATTTTATTTTATTTTATAGGTCAGACCATATTTTTATCTTGGGTTAAAATGTATATATTTCTTTCACTTTTTTATCTTATAATATATAATTATTTTCATGTTAATTATGTTATATGTTTTACTTCCTCTTAAAATTATTTTATATACATTTCTTCTTTCTAGCTAGAAACTATATCGATACCCATAATCAAAAGTAGATCTACGTTTATATCTATACCACCACTTTGATAATTTTTATGTACCACTTTCTGTATATATATAGGAAGTAGTATATTTATGTGTATTTTTAGCGTCAACTACGTGGCATTTTTCACTGAACTAAGATGATATCACCCAAATAAAATATTCATATAAGAAGAGATATTTCATAGCGTGCAGTTTCTATCTTATAAAATGGACTGTGAATTTGAGGTCTACTCACATGTCAAACACGACATGTACCTCCAAATTATAAGTGGGAGATAGAAAGATATAATATATACATCCAAACAAATTAAGCCTAAAAGGCTTTTGAGATATATGTTTGTGAAGGGACCATGAATCCACGCAAGCTTCTTCTCAATAACGTTGTTTTGGGTTATTAGATTAATGCAATGAAAATGAAAATGTGATCTTAGAAGTGAATAAATTATACTTCATAAAGAGACAGCTTCTTTTCTCATCACTAACGTAATTTTCTCTCTTTCAATTAGCTGCATAAGTTGTTTTGAGGGCCACTTAATGTTTGAGAATTCCACCATGCCATGTGCCCGCGCTTTTTGAGGTGAATGGATTAGTCCTTTTTAATAGAGAAAAAAAATAACTTCATAATTAAAATTAGACATACGGACTTACTAGTCCCAATTAAATAATACAGTGATAGTATTGTCCTCAAACTAAAAGTGCATGGTAGCTGAACTATCTGGTCAGCTCCACTCTACGGCACTTTACTCGGTGTTTCTGTCAACCTTCCGTTGGTCAGGCTCTTATGGTCAAAACCTAAACAACCTTCCGTTGGTCAGCTCTTCTGATCAGAACCCTTCGCACGAGGCTCTCTTCATTTGGTTGCCCCTTAATGAAAGCATAATTGTAACGGGCAGGAGTCCTTGAAAGAATCACACCCCAAAAATTAAATGTTAGAGTTGATGAACCCAAACTTTATAAGGCTCATCTTTTAAGGAAACTTATCCGATGTGGGACTCATTACAATCCATTAAAGAAGAAAGGAATAACTGTCTCACCCAAAATTAAAAATAAAAATAAAAAATAAAAAGGAAATGCATAATAAAGAGAGCACTGTATCCAGGCAAGCTTCATTTAAAAAAATGTTCCTGCACTGTTTACTGCGTACTATACTCGACCATAAATGAAATAATATCCTATGAAAAGGTGGTCCCAGAAGTGAAATTGTTCAACACGTAATCAAATCAAAGGACGAAGCTGCTTCTCATTAACCAACGGACTTGGCCATAAATAAAATAATGCAGCAAAAAAAAAATCTTCAAATATATGTTGAAACAAATTTAATACGCCTGACATGCTAATTAATTTTTTAGTTCAATTTCTTCAATCTTATTACAAAAGATGTCCTGTTGCAACTCCGCGTTTTGTTAGCACGACTTGACTTCATTTGGAACCGGAGAAGTATAAAACAACGTGTGTGTTGATTGCTCGATGCACAAGACTTGAAATTCTGACAAGTTTGTTATGCTCCTCATGGGAAAGCCTTCTTCTTTTGTTTTCCTGCTCTTACTTCATTGCTTCATGGCCCCCTTTGTTTGGACTGATACAAACATCAGTACTGATAAATCTGCACTTCTTGCCATTAAATCTTATATCACTCATGATCCATATGATTTCTTAGCTAATTGGTCTGTCTCTTCTTCTCCATGTAATTGGATTGGTGTCACATGCAATACTCGTCATGGAAGGATCCATTCCTTAAATCTTGGTGGCATGGAACTTAAGGGCACCATATCTCCACAACTAGGAAATCTATCATTCCTTGTTGAACTTGATCTTAGTGACAACAATTTTCATGGTCAAATACCAAAAGAGTTAGTTCAATTGCGTAGATTGAAACTATTCAACTTGGGCTACAATGACTTTCATGGGCAAGTTTTGGCAAGGATAGGAGATTTATCTTCACTTGAGCAACTAAATCTTCAAAATAATAGTCTTAATGGATTTATTCCATTATCTCTATTCAATCTGTCAAGGTTGGAGACTTTAAATTTGGTTTGTAATTTCATTGAAGGGACCATTCCGCATGAGGTGGGAAAACTTGAGCACTTGAAGATTCTAGGACTTGCGGTTAACAAACTTTCAGGAATTATTCCCCAAACAATTGCCAACTTATCTTCGCTCATATTATTGAGTTTGTCTTATAATAGTTTGTCAGGTATGTTTTGGATTATTTTCAACATTTATATTGTCTTTGTTCTAAACTAGGGTGTAATTGGTTAGCAGGATCTTATCCTCAAGGAATATGATTTTGTCTATATTGTGTTTTATTTATTTATTTTTGGTACTTTTATGAATTTTCTTCTTTATTTTTGTCATAATTTTTCTACTCTTTTTCAAAGGAAAAAACGTTCATCATCCAAATTTTGAAACAAATTATGTAGTCACACCATGGGAGAAAATTTACTGTTATAATATTAATTAGTCCAAGTGGATCTAAAGGCTCATCATCAGTCTTTGAAAATAAATGTTTATTATTCTATCATTAAAACTTTTTGAAGGGTTTTTTCCTAGAAAAAAAACTTAGCTCAAATTTATTATATCTATTATGCCAAGTTCTCCAATCACACATGGACATGTGTTCTATTTATTTCATGTGGATTTATAATTAATTGATAATATTTTAAAAATATGATACATGGTCATATATGATTGGATGACTTAAAATAATAGATATAAGAAACTTGTATTGTCCATTTTCATATTGAATAAACCTTACAATGAACATGTCCCAAACATTTCATTTTGATTTGGACAATCTCCATTATATTTTAATTTCATTATTTGTTAGTAATTATTATTTTTAAAAAAAGCTAAGTTTGTAGAGTCAACAAAAAGATTTTTTCTAGGAGTCTCCCAAGAAACATGTGTTTTGATACGAATGATGAAAAGGAAGGGCCAATTGGATTTCAATTGGTATCTGGGATTTAATCATATCAAAATTTCTCAACAAAACACAACCAATTGATTTAATCTATGGTTATTAGCCCACCCGAATTAAAAGGGTTACACCTTTTATTGCGTTTTATCATTTACTAATATATGTGTCATTTCTTAAAAAATGTGCAAGTCTTATTACACATGTTTCTATAGAATATTAATTTATCTCATGTGTAATAACTTGTGACAAGTAACAATTTGTTATTGACATTATTTTCTTTCCCACCCCCTTAATATTTGAAGGAGGCATCCCAAATAAAATTGGTGATCTTTCACAACTGAAGATGTTGTATCTAGCAGTAAATCAACTCATTGGTTCTATACCATCTTCATTATTTAACAATTCAGTGCTACAAGAGATTGATCTTGGAATGAATCAATTATCCGGTAGTCTCCCAAAAAATGTGTGTTTTGGGCTTCCAAAACTTGAATTATTTTTTGTGGAAGTAAATGATTTTTCTGGCGAAATACCCTTCATTTGGCATCAATGCAAAGAATTAGTAGAGTTACAATTGGGTGATAACAAATTCAACAGAGGAAACATACCAAGTGACATTGGAAATTTGACCAACCTCCGACGCTTGCGTCTTAGGAACAACAACTTGCAAGGTAAGAGTTATAATTATATGGATGTCATAAATTCTATTCTAGTATTTCGTAAGGCATTAGTGAATAATGATTTTGCTATATTAATTTTTAAAGACATAGAACACAGTGCTTTCTTTTAATCCCAAAGCGAATATGAATAAAAGGGAGCCCCAAAGGAAAATAATCTGATAAAAGGGTGTCATATAACACTACTTAGAGTTAGATTGGATTAAAAGGGTGGAGTATGACTTTTACCATTGATATATCTATCTTAGTGATAATTTGTATTTAGCTATTTATATTTAGAGATATGATATTCTTAAATCTGAATAATCTTCTTATTCGCATATTAATTTTAGCTTTCCAAAGTTTAGAAAAAAATTTCAAATATTGAAAACAAATATAAAATACCAAACACTCGAATTAATCTTTATTTGAAATTTTTTAATGTAATCACGAGAGGTGTCATTTTTCAATTTGGAATGATTTTCAATGCCTTTGACTTTAGTTTGGGATTGGAGAAATATAAAATGACGTGTTTGTTTGTAAACAAAATGAGATTTTGTTTTTCGCCATTTCATTCATTCATGTTCATTCATAATGAGATGTCATAATGTTCATTTTTCATTTGGATTTTTTTTTTTTCAAAAAGAGTAATCCATACAAACGTGTTTGGAATATTTAATTTTAATTTGGTTATTTATTGTTAATTTATATTTTTAAAAAGTTTGTAGTTAACAAAAATAATTTTTCTGATAGTTTTGAAAAAAATTATGAATAGCAAAAGTCAATGGATTTCAATGTGTCTGTTAGTTTTTTTTCCAGTTAATCACAATTAATTGAACTCATAATCTTCTTATTTCTTGAATGAGAAGAATACACCTTATATGAAATATAGGAATTTCTCAGAATTAATTAATCAACCAAATCTGGAAAGATAACAATAATAAATCTATATTAATCTAAATTATAGAATAATAAACTGAACTAAAGCATAAAATAGCATAATGGGCCTGGTACAAGAACCCAGTTTGTTCTTAAACGCTATTAATCCATCAAAATTTCTGAACCAATAACATATCCAAGTTGTTTATTCTATGGTTATTAGACCAACCGAATTAAATGGGCTATTCCTTTTTTAAAACAAGTGCAGCTGTGTTTTATCATTTATAATATATTTTTGTTATTATTTCTACAAAATGTGCAAGTTGTGCCATATGTGTTTTCAAAAATACAATTTTGTTTTATTAAAAAAAATAAAAATTTGTCTCATGTACATAAAAATTTATTATACATAAAAATTGTTAATGACATCACTCTCTTTTGTTGGCAAAAAAAAGAAGAAGAAGAAGACATCACTCTCTTTTTCCCACCTATTTGAAGGAGACATTTCAAATGAGATGCCAATCATTCACAACTAAAAACATTGTATCTTGAAAATAACCACCTTTCTATACCATTATCATTATTTAACAGTTCAGTCTACAATAAATTGATCTTGGAATAAATCACCTATCTAGTACTCTCCCAACAAATGTGTGTTTTAGGTAACTTTGTAACTTTCTAGTGTGGCAATTTTTGTGTACTTATATATAAGTTTGCTAGTTTCTTTATAGCCTCTTATTTTGTCCTTTTTCCCTTTTTTATCTTAAAATCTACAATACAACTCCTATACAATTATGCTCAATATATCCAACCCTTAATATTACAGTATACTTTAGCAAGCTTTTCATGTATTATTTATGTTTATTTGATATTTCTTGCTAACTGAAACTGCTTTAAACTTTTACGTCAGGAAAAGTTATGCTCTACACCTCCATACAAGGATTTTCTATTATTATCAAAACTAGAACTTTAGTTTTTTGGCCAATGATGGATTCATAAAAAAGGAAGCAAGTACATTAAAATAATTTTTAAATACACATCAAGTGATTTCTAACAATTTACTTAAGAGATGACTATGAATGTGATTATACGAATAGTTATCAATTACATGTGTTTCTAAAGAATATAAATTTATCTCATGTGTATTTGTATATGAATAATGATTTTGCTATATTACTTTTAAATACATGGAATGCAATGCTTTCCTAAAGTAAATATGAATAAAATGGTAATATTTTCTGAATCATTAAGGAAACAGAGAGCCCAAAGGAAAATAACCTGATCAAAGGGCCCCATACAACACTACTTAGAGTCAGATTGGATTAAAAGGGTAGAGTATGACTTTTATCATTGATATCTCTATCTGAGTGATCATTTGTATTCAGCTATTTATATTTAGGGATATGATAATTGATATTCTTAAATCTGAATAATCTTTTTATTTGCATATTTATTTTAGCTAGCCAAATTTAGAAAAAAAAACTTCAAATATTGAAAACAAATATAAAATACCAAACACTATAATTAATCTTTATTTGAAAATTTTTAATGTAATCATGAGAGATGTCATTTTTCAATTTGGAATGAGTTTGTATGCCTTTGTTTTCGCCATTTCATTCATTCATAATGTTCGTTCATGAGCTGATGGGACCACATGATATTTAAAACTTGGAAACAATTTTTTAGGTGCTCTGCACCATATCATTTATACTTTGTTCAATAAAAAAGCTCCACATCATATATAATTAATTTTATTTCTCTATATTTCTCTTCTTCCTTTCCCTGATTAATTTTATTTTTTTAATATTTTTAATCATTTCTTTCTTATTTCACAAATTTATAAAATCCTATTAAATAATTATTCAACAATTACAACATAAAACACTTATCTCATTAGCTATATAATTATTAAAAGTTAGGCAATTCGATGGTTAGAATATATTTGATTTCTGCCTTTTAAATATCTATGCATGGATTATTAAGCATAAAACAAATATTCAAGTTTTTTGAATTAGTACGTAAAACACGTGTACTTTTTTTATATAGTATCTATATGTAAATTATATGAAAATGATATTACCTATTTTATTTTTCTTTTACCCCCATTTGGATGTGAAGAATAGATGGGACGAATGAAAATGGGAAGAGATAAAATAGAAAGAAGAGAAAACATAAGGAAAATGTTATCACCTCTATTGTTTGAACCCACCCCATTTTTTCTCCCCCACTTTCTTTCCTTCACATTTTCTTTTCTATCCAACCAAGGGAAAACTTATTTTCCCTTTCATTTTCCTCCCCAATTTTCTTTCCTCTCTCATTTTCTCCCTATCCAAACATAGCATTAAAGTCTTTACAATTATAAAAAGTTACCTTCAGTTCTTAATATAAGATCCAGTTGACTAATTTACAGAGATTAAAGAAGCTAAATAAATTACTTTAAAATATTTATATTTATTGATTTTCCCCAAACTAATTTGCATGGTTTATAGATTGATATATAATATAATGATATACATAAGTATTTAGATAGATCAAGTAACATATGCAATAATTAAATAATTTATTTAGTTTTCTTAATCTCCACAAATCAGTCTGGGTCTTATACTAAGAACTAGAGCTAATTTTACCTATCAATTTTATATTATAATTGTACATTAAACATATTATGAAAATATTATGACCCATTTTATTTTTCTTTTAAAGTCCATTAAGTTTTTTTACAAATTTTTTAGTTGATGTTAATCCTTTTTTTTTTTTTTGGCCAACTTTAGTTGATGTTAATCAATTGTATTTCGATGCCGAACGAACTCTTTACAAGCATGATACTATTATTTTTTATCGTCATTCTTTTCTCTTAATATTTTTCTATGGTAAAAAAATTTAAAATGAGATTTAATTTTTTTTTTCCTTTCATTAATATTGTACATATTAGCAATAGGGTAAAATGAATCTAGCAATTTACAATCACAAAAATAACAAAAATTCATGAATCGATGCTATTCTATGGTTTACTATAATCTTTTTATATAATTATCTCCACCACAGTAAAACTAAAATGAGAAATTTTTTTTTCATTTCTTTTTTTTCCCATTTCATTCATTCATAAATGGTACTTGTATACAGATTGTGATTATAATCTCAAAATAAAAGAAAGATAGGATTATCACTTGAGATTTAAAACATGAAAAATAAAATTTTTATTTATTCCTATATCTTGACGACAACAATTTGCAAGGTAAGGCTTTTAATTATATGATTGAGTAAATTATACGTTATGTGTTTTTGTTTTAATCTATCCAATGAAAAATAATCCTAAAAATAGATTTTGCTTTTCATTTTTTTCATCATTTTAAAGAACTGTAAGAAGCTTGTCAAATTGTGTTCATAGTAAAAATATCTTAAAAAGAGAAATAAGATAATTTTGGGTGATTAAAAATGACATGGAGTCCTGTAAAAAATCGGTCTAAAAAAAATTTCATGACCTACCAACATTTGATGTGGTAGAGTAAATTCCTAATGTGTGCGCGGTAGAGTAAATTAAAGATTTATCTATTTTTTTTAATGTGAAAGATGAATGCCAAAGCCTTTTAACTATTAGCTTACTTTGATATATCTTCTTCACTTTGTAAATCGAAACAGGTGATATCCCATCATCTCTCTTCACCACTTCTTCTTTAAGAATTGTAGATTTAGCGGAGAACAATTTGAATGGTAGTCTTCCAACATCAATTGGTAATGAGACGTTGTTGGAAGAATTAGATCTGTCATGGAATTTGTTTACAGGTACGTTCAATCTACACATCTCTTAATTTTATGCTTTAACAAAAATCTTATTTTTATGTATACTATATTTCCTCTAGAATGTGTAACTAAAAGTATTTAAATTCCTTAAATAAAAACTACAATTTTAACCTTTTAAGTCTATGAAGAATTCATAGCCAGATTTCAAAGTTAGAGCCTTGTGAATAATAAATAGCTTTAATGCAAAATATAAATAACTTCATTGTTCATTTTATATTGGTGAAATTAATTCCATAATCTCTCTTTAGCATATCCTTTTTTAAAAGAGTTTTAATGTCCAATGGGTAATTGATATTATATTGGAAGAGTCCCTTTTAAATTAATTTCCAACAAAATTTAAATAATAGTCTATACATTTTAAGCCTCTAATTAACAAAATTCCATGTATTACTTATACAGTTGTGTGTGAATTAAGGAAATTCCTAGACTTACTATACCAACAAACAAATATTCTGTATTTTTTTGCATAGGTGGAATTCCTTCATTCCTTTGGAAGATGTTCTCTTTGAACTATGTTAACGTTGGCATGAATCATTTAAAGGGTAATTTGCCAGAAGAAATGTGCCATCAACTCCCTTTACTTGAAGTCTTTGACGTTGATGGTAATCAATTAGAGGGAAGCATTCCAAAATCAATAAGCAACTGCACATCTTTGAAACAATTATATTTGGATGGTAACTCATTTACAGGTATGTACTTTATTTGTGTGTTTTGTTTTCTTTTTAAATATTTTCCTCTAAAATTAAATTATGGTTTTTTCAATTTCATTTATGTTAAACAACAAATAAAGTGAAGATCAAGAACCAATGAAACCTTATGATATATTTATAATACAGATAAGTGAAATTCTTATATACTATTCGATGACTTCAAAACCTTAAACTATACAGAATGGCCACCATGTGTTATGCCAATACTTTTTTTTTTTTTTTTGGAAAGATATTATCTATCTCTTAATAACTTTAATTTTATGTTTTTCTATCCCCCTAATATTAAAATAATTATAATAATATTAAAATACAGACAAGTTTGGAGGTTTTTTTTATTTATTTATTATATGTATAATTTGTAACAATTCTATGTTGGTTAACTGAAATTACTTAATATTTTCTTAAAAAATTAAAACGTGGGAATTAACAATTAACAAATGTACAATAAACAAAAAAAAAATTATTGAGATCTATGTGAAAAATCAAGGGAAAATGAAATACCCAAAATTAAATCCAGACCTACACTTTTAACAATTTTTTAATGAGGACTTTTTTGAATATTGTTAAAAGACCATAATGCCCCTCTAATTAAAAAGGAAAATTAAAGGTAGATGCAAGCCTTATTTTAGTTTTAATTTTTTCAGTTAAATTTGATTTATATTTTCCTTTGTTTGTAGTTTATTTATTTGTTTGTTATTTGATTGTGATTGATTCTAAAAAGTAATTAGAAGACAAGTAAAGATGAAAAAAAAAACAAATCTAAATTATTATTTTAAATAAACAAAAACAAACAACAGATATGTTTATTCGAACGGTGTTTTTAGGAAATTCACTAACACTGTGCATTGAGAGTGTCACACCTCATTCTAGAGTTACTTATCAAAATTGTTTAGCCATTTAAGAACCAACATGTGACTCAATTAGTTTCCTTATAAGGACGAACTATTTAAAACTTTTCTAAAAGTTTGGGTATGTGATATTATAAATTTTTCTGAAACTTCAAAAATTCATAAATAAATCATTTCATATCCAAAAGTAGTGGCAACTAATGCAGAATAACATGAAAGGAAAAAACTTACTACCTCTTATGCTTCTTCCATTTTACCTTCTCCTTATTTATTTCCTTGTTGATTCCTTAGAGGGTTTGGGCAAATATCAAGACCTAACATTTATGTGTACAAGGGTAGGTTAACACTTGTATTAGTCACAACTTGTACTAACTCTTCTTAAATCATAGCTTTACGCTTTTTATAAAAGAGGTTGGTTATCTTGGACAAAAGTATATGTGTCTACATATACGTGCGTGTGCGTGTGCGCGCATTTATATATATTAATGGCAAAAGCAATCTTTAATTTCTCAAAGACCCCAAACTTTGATTTTTTTTTTTTAACTTAGCTCTTTTTCTTTACTTTTGTCTCTTAACTTTAACTTAATCACACGCCATTATCCTTCACAGTTTATTGGAGCCATATTAAAAAGAACACAAATAAACTCTTTCATTTGATAATACATCTTTTCAAAACAGGGCAAGGGAGAACATTATATAGAATGTAGGTCTCTTGTTGCCAATTTCCTCAAAATGACCACTACAGATTTTATACATGCAGTCTCTTAAGTTTAAATTATTATTTCACACTTCAAGGCACTAAAACAGTGAGTGCCCTTTTTTTTATTTGACCACAAACTTTCAAACTTAATAAACTTCCTTCTTCATTTTCTAATTTTGAAATTATTAAATTCTAGCCCTTATCTCAAAATGTTTCCCTTGGCTAAGACATAGCAAATAGATGCATAAATCTCTACTTTAGAGAATAATGTTTCTAAACTTATATTCTTAACACTTCCCTGTACAAGTTTCCATTCCAAGTTCATAGGAGGGCTCAAATTGAGCAAAAATTAACTATCACAAGCTCAAAAGGATGCTGATCAAACAGGGGAGAGAAGAGAAAAATTATGAATTAATTTCATTTCTTCAATTCTTAATTTAGAAGCCTTTACACGTGTAAGATATTAATTACAGGTTGAGAGATTTGCTCCATATTAAAACATCCTAAACAGTGAGAGTTTCCTAAAAACTCTTCCTCTGAAAATTCAATCTAGAGGGGAACAACACAACAACATCACTCAAATCATAACATTATACTCATATAAGTACTTCATGACATAGAATAGCCTCTCCATTTTAAGTCTGGAAATTTTCCAGTTTTAAAAACATTAGCTTAATTTAATCATCATTCAAGCCCTTAAAACACAAATTTTTAACCATTTAAAACAATTGTTGTCACTTAAAGTAGCAAACAGCAAGTCTTCACTAAGATTTCAGCTTCAAAAGTTCAACCCAATAAACACTACTCTTCATTTAATTAAATAACTTATATATCATTTAATTTACTTGGCCTACAATTTCTCTACCCTCCTAAAAAACACTCCGGACAGTATCACTTATCAATATGAAATTGCAGATTCAAAATATGCTCCAAGAAAATTCAAACTTCAGCAATTGCATTTAACCACAATCCACACCATATATCATCCACACAAATCTTAATATATGCTAGGGCTATGATTCTCTACTTGTTCCTCAACTTTCTCTCACTAGAACCAATTTTTCTTTGATCATTATATTGCAAACTACCCATCAAATCAAGAAAATAAAGATATAATGTGATTCTAGACACTTACCTTGGTCTAGAATGTCACTTGCATGTTGGATAAACCTCCCCCTCCTCTCACTTCTTCTTCTTCGTCCCCTTTTCGGTTTCTCTCCACTATCTCCCTCTATCTTCTATTGAAGATCGAAAAAATGAATGAGAAGGCTGAGAGGCAGAGGTTTTTAGTGAGGGTAAATTAATTATTTTATTCCTTGGTCCCACACATATAAATTAAAGCTTATCTCATAAGCTTTGATCTTAAAACATTTTATTGGACCAAGCCATTCAAAACTGAATCTCATCCCCTTGACCTGATATACCACAGTTTGGGCCACATACTTTGGGCTTAATCTTGGCCCATATTTGTTTTTTGGGTTTGGGGTAATGAATTTACCATTTTACCCCTTCTTTATTGGCACTTAATTACCAAATAAATTCCAAAAACTAATCTAGGGCACTTTGTAAAACGTTTTGGCCTCCGTTAGCTTCTTTGTAGTATAAAATATCACATCTGAAATTTACAGCATAAAAATCTACCTCTAACTATTTTTCCTTCAATTTTCGGGATGATTAGCCTTTAATTCACATAAAGTATGTTAAGAATTATTTAAGACACTTTTGGGGAGCTAAACCTCTTCATAATTTTTCTAACTCCACAAATAATATTTTATAATGCTTCCTCAACCTCTTTAGGCCACTAAATAATTTTAACACTTTTTCCCCATTCCTTTCCCTAAAAACTTCACCTGAAAATAGGCTTTTGGCCAATAATTCATTTTTTGAGGTGTTATGATTATAAATAATATCTCTATACCTCAATTATGCCCCATAAATCTCTTTTCTATTTGTTCATATTTTTCTCTAATTTTTTGGCATCCATCCATAATTATACTTTTTTGCCAATTTAACTAATTTAACCAGTATTCAAAATTTGGGATGTCACATTTTAGCTTTTAAATATCTCGAGTAGTATCTGAAATTTTTCTTTCAATAATGACCAACTTGATATGAACATTAGTAGGGGTGTTCGGGATCGGGATCGGGAAATCCCATTCCCGATCCCGATCCCGAAAAGTCTTCGGGAAACAATTTGATTCCCGATCCCGAAAATTTCCTGTCCCGATGGGATGGGAATTCCCGAGGTCAGGATCGGGAATTTCCCGAAATACCAAGAATCTTTACAAAAGCCATTCAAGATTTCAATTCCCTGCACAGTTTTGCTAATTAATAATTACAATCACTTTTTGCGCAATGCAAATGGGGGTCAAAATCAGATTCAAATACTGTCATAGTGCCATACTAGCTTGGAGCCAAAAGCTGAGAATAGAGAGCAAAAAAAACAAGAACGCATGCTCAGAAGAGGACGTTAAGAATGATGTTATTCTTCTTCCTACTGAACTAATAATTGCAAGGATTCAATATTACAATTTCATTGGTCCTGAAAGATGAGTTTCTTGGTACACAGAATCCTAAATAAGTAAATAGCAGAAACGAAATCTTTCCTAACCTGGCATGCCCTGCAATAGAAGGAATCATATGGCAGAAGAAAAAACAGAGACATGATGAAGCACCGTCGTGACGCATCGTTCTCACTCCTCAGGTAGAGTCACCGCTCCGTCGCCGACGCCGATGCCGACGCCGAGGCCGAGAAAGCATGGGAAGGGAATTAGGGCTCGAAACTTAGAAGAATAGAAGACCACAGATCAGATAGGGCAGTGGGTCGAGAGGTTGGGCTTGGCTTACAAAAAGTCCTCTGATACACTAAAGTGATTAAACTAAGCCAGTGATGAGTCAGATAACTAAAAAAAAAAAAAAATCTATTGTTTCGGGATCGGGAAAAATTCAGGATCAGGAAACCCCATTCCTGATCCCGATCCCGAATTTATATTTCTTGATCCCGATTTTTTCCCGTCCCGAAACTTTCGAGACGGGAAAATGATGCACACCCCTAAACATTAGCACCATCATTTTACACCTTTCTCATATGCTAAACGACTTAATGTTATATTCTAGAAATTTTCCAGATTTAAAAGATAGACTAAATCGACATTTAAATGCCTCTAACTAAGGCTTAACCCTTAGAATAATTGTTTAGTATCTAGAGGCATTAAGCAATAGACTTTCAATCAGTTTTTTTGCCTCCAAAATTGAACAATGGCAGCCACAATAACTCATGTGAATACATACATACGTATATATAGAGAGAGAGAGAGAGAGGGTACAAGTCTTAACTTGTATTTACTTATGTTTATCATACCTAGTGCGTGTTTGGAATGGCTTATTTTTGGGCAATAAGTGCTTATAATTCGTGATTCACGGTATACGAGGTAAGTATGTGAGAGGAGTTTTTTCTCGGCTTGCGTAATAAGGACTTATTTCCTGTACACAACGTTTTCCCAAACATGCACCTAATGAAATTTCCAGCATGTAAAGTAATAAATACCACAGCAAGAACAATAAGATTTTTGTCTTCCTTAACTTCATTACCTCACGTATAAGCACACACTCTTAATCTGGAAAATGTTCCAGTTTTCTTGAAAACCCTTAAAGTTGGACAGCACTTGTTCTCAATCAGAAAAATACAGCAACTAACATATATATAGACTTTAATCATCTCTTTGGGATCCTTAACCAGGCTATGATGCTTTGAGGCATTTGTTCAACACATAGAAACCTTAAAACAGCAACTCAAAATTCAATTTCAAGCTTCAACAATTCAGTTCATTAAGCATCAATTCAACCATCATTTAAATGACTTTAACCCTGGTTTATATATAGCTAAGACACTTAACTATTACAATCAGGAAAACTAGGAAACTTTAACAAGTAATCTGCCACACAAACAAGCAACAACAAATGAATTTATGGGAGCTGGATGATAAAATTTTGAGAAACATACCTTCGAATTCGCCAATTTTTGGCCAATTACTGTCAATGGATCAAAAAAGGCACACTGCATAACATAAACGTTTCAGCCAATTGGGGGAGTCAATAAAAAAATAAGGATATATTGCAAACATTGGAATCTATTAGGAGAAAAGGAACAATTGAGAAAATACAGTATTAAAAAACTGTACCAATTAGTTCAAAATGAAAGGATCAAGAACAACAATTGGTTAAAAGTTTCTTGAACATCCAAGGAAGGTTTTGAGCAGCATTAGCTCTCAAGCCTGGCAAAGGCAAAAGCTCCAAGGCAGCCACTGCAAATGCTTAGAGAAACAAGCATTTGGATTTATCATCATTGAAAATTCAATTTAGATGAATAAACAATAACTTCAAAATTAATCAAAGCTTCTCAAAAGAGAAACATCAGAGAGGAATTTAAGACACTATCAGAAGAATGACCAAAAAAGTACTTTAAAAACATCTAGTAGCAACTTGCTAACAAGTTCACTTGTAAATATTCCATCCTATAACAAGCAATTTAAAAATCAACAATAGAAGCTGACAAAGTGATTCAGATGGATAAATATCTGAGACATGTTCATCCCTAAAGCACTCGTGACTGCTAAAGGGGCAGACAAAGTACCAAATGGCAACTAAATGCATAGGGAAACAAGACCCCTGAGAAAAAATCAGAAACGAAATGCATAGGGAAACAACACCTTTGAACCCATTAACAAGAACCAAATATAATAGAAGATTATAAGGGTCATCAGATAGGAGCGAAAGACTTAAAATGAAATAACCACAAACATATCATCCGAACTATGCGTCTGTTCATCACATGACCCTGCTATCCCTTCCTCCTCCATTGCAACCACCAGCACCAATCTCAATTTTTTTTAGAACCCAAGATAAATCACAGGATACTATACACATTTTTCAATTATCCAAGGCAATAAAAGACTTCTCCAATAAAGTATCTAAAGAAAATAGAACGCGAGATCTCAAACCTAGGGTTTGGGCAACGCCAATCTCTAGCTCTACCACCTCCTTGTCAGCACGGTCACCTCTCCTTGATATCCGACACCTGCAATTTACATTATGTTCCGGCACAATTAGGTGAAAAAATAGATAGGAAGAGAAAAACGATCCTGGAATGGTGGAAAAAGAAAACTGAAAACAACGAAGAAAAACAAAGACTGTGAAAAAACTTGGGAGAACGAATGGCAACAGTTAGTGTTCTGAGATAAAGAAATATGGGTTTCAGCAGTTAGTACACCACAATAAATCAAATAGAATGTCCCACTCACAGTATGCAATTTCTCCTTTAATCGGCACTTTTCCAACACAAAATAAGAATTTAACCTTTTAGCAATTCCTAAACAACAGCAATAGAAGATATTGAAGATGAAAAGGGAGTTGGGTAACTCACCTCAACCGGAATCTGTAATTGCAGAAGGTATTCGAGCTTCCTTCCTCTTATCCGGTCATCTCTAATCCTCTTGCATTCAGCATTTCTTAATCTCTTGGTCTTTCCGCTCCTTCCTCTCTCTTCTCTCTTCTCTCTTCTCTTCACTTCACTCCTTCCTCTTTCCAAAAATTTTTCAATCGTAGCACTGCTCACCCAATATTGGTTGGGAGGAAAAAACCACTTTCATGTACTAAGTTTTATGTACTCCCGGTCTCCACAAGGTTATCTCCGGTCTTTCATATCAAATAATACGACTCGTCGAATCCCAATCTTTACCCCATGCTTTATACTAGCTCCGGTCCTAATTATAAGACAAAGTTGATTTTTTTTAGAGAAATTAAGGAAGCTAAATAAGTTACTTAATCATATCATATGTTATGTATTCTTAGATTATATATTAATTTATTAGTCTAACTAATTAGTTTGAAGAAAAAAATAAAAATATAAATACTCTAAAGTAATTTAATTAGCTTCCTTAATTTCTCCAAAAAAATCAACTTTATCTTATAATTAAGATAGGAGAGAGTATCAAATATGGCCCAAGGATTTTGAGGAGGAGGAAAGAGTGGCCCTCTATTTCTCTCTTGCGTTTTTTTTATAGCACTCCATTTTTTTTACCTACATGTTCCTTTCACTTCTTTATTTTTACAGTTTGAAATTTAATATTTTACAAAAGTATTATTATAATATTAAATCATAAAAATGTAAATAAATAAATTTAAATTATTAAAATTATTTTTTAAATTTCCCTGCATTACTTTTGGCCTTCATATATTTAATATTAATTTCTTTCTAATTTTTTAGAATTCTCTTAGTTAAAAATAAGTTTTTTTAAATAAATTTATTTTCTTGAGGTCTTAATTAATTCCTTCAAGCCTCCTCAACACTATAAATTATTAATTCAAAACTTAAAAGTTCGGATGTTTGAGAGAAGAAGAAGAGAATTGGAAAGAAGAATGGGAAAATACCAGCTAGGTCCCAAGCTAGAGAATTAATCTCAAAAAAGTCCCTTTGCAAATTCCAATGTCAGAAAAGTCCCTAGGGACTTTTCTGACATGGATTCCCAATGACCATTTACCAAAATACCCCCAAGCAATTTAACCAATGTCATTGGTTACAACATGTTCTGCTATATTTACAACTTCGTAAGTTATATTAACAACATAGTAAGTTACGTTTACAACATGTATATAAAATGCGTGATTGTGTTGTGTTTACAACCTCTTCAGTTACGTTTACAACTCATTAAATATAACGTAACATGTTGTAAACGTAACTGATTATGTTGTTAATATGACTTACGATGTTGTAAATATAGCAGAACATGTTGTAACCAATGACAGTGGTTAAATTGCTTGGGGGGTATTTTGGTAAATGGTCATTGGGAATCCATGTCAGAAAAGTCCCTAGGGACTTTTCTGACATTAGAATTTGCAAAGGGACTTTTTTGAGATTAATTCTCTAGCTTGGGACCTAACTGGTATTTTCCCAAGAAGAATTGCGAATGTTCACTAACACAGTGATAAGTGTTTCTGCCACATAACTTACCTACGACTCTTAAAATTTGCCACAATTTGATTCTAAAAAATAATTGGCTAGTAAAAACAAAACGTAACGTAAACATAAAACAAACAAATAAACAAGTTAAAAAAGAGAGAGAATTCTAATTAAATATAGCTAAAATAATCAAAACCAAAATCAAGTCTACCAAATCTCATTCCCTATCTAGTTAGGCCTCTTAACTTTATTAGAAACTTATTAAAACAATTACAAAATATATTATAAAAATTAAAACAAAAATTTAAATGCAACTAAAACCACTTGTTCAACTAAATTTAAGCTCAAATAATGAATGAGAATACAAGATATTTTCAATAGTCAGTCAAATAATTAAAGTGTATTATTTTAATTTAGTTGGGTTCAAAGAGAAGCTGTTCTATGTTCAGCTCTATGTGAAATTAAATAAAGCTTTTATAATTAATATTTTTTCATAGGGAATTAATCAACAAGAAAGAGAAAGTCTGCATTGGACTCCATCGTTATAATCTATTGTGAAAAATACACCACCAATGTAAAATATATATATATATATATATATAATTTCTCACTTCAACCGTACATAAAGAACCCAAAGTTTATATACTCAAACTATACAGACTCAAATGCAATTACTAGGAGGTTAGCCATTTGATGGTTAGAAAAAATTTGCTTTCCCATTTTCTGGTGTGTGTGTGTGTGTCAAATAATATGACCTGCTTTATTTTTCTTCTTATAAGTTCTGTTCACTTTTTACAAACACTTGATGCTAATCAAGTATATTTGGATGCAAACCTCTTTACAAGCATGAGTTTATTATATCTTTTTTATTCTTTTTTTAACTATTTTTCTCTAATAGAAAATGAACTTAAAATGAGATTTTGTTTTTCATCATTTCATTAATCTTAGTTTTTAAATATAGCTACTAATTTACAATCCCAAAATATCGAAAGATATCATGAATTGTTGGTAAAACTATAATGACAGAAAGATAGGATCACACATGATATTTAAATCTTGGAAAACAATATTTTAAGTACTCTGTACCACATCAATTATGTAATGTGCCACTTGTTATACACAAATTTGGATGTTCTATCAAGTTAAACTCTTTTCTTTTATCCGCCATCTTTTCGTGATTAATTTTCTTTTATCAATTTTTGTCGGTTGTCCCTAGCTTTTCTAGTTTACAAATGTATTAGTTTCCTATTAAATAGTTATTCAAAAATTACAACATAAAAAACTTTACATTTTCAAACAAATCTTGGATAGCCATGGCATCTCACGGGTAGTTTATGATTTATCTAACATTTTTGCTTTAAAATTTACAAAGACATCAAAAAATAATAGAAATAAGTTTATTTGTCTATATTCTTTGTATATGAAAGTCGTGGTTTCCAACAACATTTTTTTTTCCGTCCAGGTGTTGTTCCCAGAGGCATAGGCAAACTTGATAAACTTAATGTCTTAGACTTGGCCATTAATCATTTGAAAGGACCTATTCCTTCCAACATATTCAACATTTCAACATTGACAACCTTGAGACTTAGTGGTAATTCCCTCTCTGGCGTTCTCCCTTTATATTTAGGAATTGGCCTTCCCAACTTGGTGACATTAGATCTGATGGCAAATGGACTAACTGGACAAATTCCAATCAGCATATCAAATGCTTCCAAACTCATTTTGTTACGTTTGTCATCGAATAAATTTAATGGAGCTACACCCAATGTCCTTGGGAATTTAACAAACTTGATCGAACTAGATTTGGATGAGAACCATTTGAGTGGGTTGATTCCTGATACAGTTAACAAATTACATAGCCTTCAACAGTTAAGTCTTAGCGACAATAGATTGCAAGGTTTCATTATAAATGAGCTTTGCCAACTTAAAAGTCTAAGTGCGTTGTATCTTGCTAACAACATGTTTTCAGGAGTGGTTCCAGAATGTCTTGGGAATACTTCTTTGCAAGTGTTGAATTTTAGCTCTAACAAATTGGTTTCTCATATACCCTCTTCTCTATGGAGTCTCAAAGATATCTTGGTGTTAGACATATCCTCCAACGCCCTGAGTGGAATAATTTCACCAGAGGTATCAAACTTGAGGGCAATTATACTATTGAACTTGTCAAGAAATCAAATTTCAGGAAGCATCCCAACAGCTATGGGTGGCTTGGAAACTTTGCAAACCCTATCTTTGGCTGAAAACAAATTACAAGGGCCTATTCCTGAATCACTTAGTGGCATGATAAGCATAGAGTCCTTGAATCTTTCCCATAATTTTTTGTCTGGCGTGATTCCAAAGTCCTTAGAGTTATTACTGCATCTTAAATACATCAATCTTTCCTACAATTTATTGCATGGAGAAATTCCAAATGGTGGCCCTTTTCAAAATTTTACTGCTCAATCTTTTATGATGAATAAAGATCTTTGTGGGAAATCCCAACTACAAGTCCAACCATGTAGGAAAGGAAACAAGCACGAATCAAATAAAGTGATGCTGATGATAAAATGCTTATTGCCTATCATAGTTGCCATTTTGATTGTTTCAGTCATTGTCTTTCTCAAGAATAAGAGAGATGATGATAATAATTCAACAAAAGGGGATTTAATAAATTTGGATACACCAACTAGGATATCATACTATGAGCTTCTACAAGGAACAAATGGATTTGATGAGAGTAATCTTATTGGTTCTGGAAGTTTTGGTTCAATATACAAAGCAGTTCTTCCAAATGAAAAGATAGTTGCTGTCAAAGTGTTTAACTTAGACATGGAACAATCATCAAGAAGTTTTGATGTTGAATGTTCTGCCATGTGCAATTTACGCCATCGCAATCTCATTAAGATCATCAGTAGTTGCTCAAATGATCATTTCAAATCTCTAATAATGGAATTCATGGAAAATGGGAGTCTTGAGAAATGGTTGTACTCTCATAACAATTGTTTAGATATCTTGCAAAGGTTGAACATAATGATTGATGTGGCAGCTGCTTTGGAGTATCTTCATCATGGTTCTTCTACAATATTTGTTCATTGTGATGTGAAACCAAGCAATGTTTTGTTGGACAAAGATATGGTGGCTCATCTTAGTGATTTTGGTATTTCTAAATTGTTTGGTGAAAAACAATTGGAAATTTATACCAACACTTTAGCTACAATTGGCTATATGGCACCAGGTAAATGTTTAATAATGATATTTTGAATTTATTTCTATATTCAATTTCAAGCCAATATTTGACATCTTCATGTGCAAAAATTTAAATTAATGACACAAAAGAAAGCTTAACCACAAACCTTACATTATTGACATAATGACTTCTATACTAATCATTCAATATGACATATAGAGTTTGGATCGGAAGGAGTTGTTTCTGCCAAAGGAGATGTGTATAGTTATGGGATTTTGCTCATGGAAATGTTTACAAGGAAGAAGCCAACAGATGAGATGTTTGTTCAAGGATTAAGTTTGAAAGATTGGGTGAGCAACTCCACACCACATTCCATCATGAATATTATTGATGCCAATTTGCTACACACAGAAAATCAAAACACTGATAATATACTACCTTATATGTCATCAGTTTTTGAGTTAGCATTAAATTGCTCCATTGACTTACCAGAGGCACGACTTACTATGATTGATGTTGTAGTATCATTGAAAAAAATCAAGACTTCGTTTATGAAAAATGCTTGAGACACCACTAGTTGAATAATTGTTAAATCAAATTTTAGCTACTGTTCCTTTAATTTTTTTCACTTTTTTACTAAATAATTTTGTAAATTTGAGTGACTTCTATATAATATGTAATAATATATAAAGTATTTGAAATTTGAAATTTTCTGAGTCAATTATATTGCTCTTGAATTTCTCCATTTTTTTTCCTTTTAGAAAAATATATCTACAAGTCCTCATAGTTTTCATCAGTTTTGAATGAGGTCCCTATACTTTCATTTCCCTTTTGGCTGCCTAAGTACCTAAACCAACCTTCATAATTTCACTAATCATATATACTCACATATTTGTGTCAATTCACTAACAATAATCATCAATCACAAAATAACTTCATTTCTAAAAACAACACCCAAATCAATTCAAGAATAATGCACCTCCACCATCCAAGGCATTCTCAGTTTTTGCATTCACAACAATTTCATAACATTTCTTACTTAATTCTTGTTATTTAATATATCAAGAAAGGGGGCTATTAGGCTATATGTTTATTTTGATGGGCCTACAAGAAGTGCGCTAGGTTTTTTTTGGCGACTCACTCTCCCCTCTCCAGTCTCTTCTTCCCTCTGGCCATGGTCATGGTGACTGTGGAGTTTGTTTCCTTCTACAAATTATGTGGTTCCCGCAAATTATGTTTCATGTTCTTATTTCCTTAGCTCTGTAGCTTCTCTTTTATCCTATGTTGAGAGATTCAAGCATGTTTGTATTGAGAATTATCATTAAACATGATTCAGTTTCTTTTCTTCTTCTTCTTCTTCTTTGTCAACATGGTTCAGTTTTATTGCAATGAGTTATTTCCTGGAATTAAAGTTTTTAAGATCATTACATTTAACTTTTAACTAACAATTTCAACAAAGCTTTCAAAATAATATCTCTTATTTTAATTTAATGACATCATAGAGTGAAATCTAAGCAAGGCATATTAGCTTTAGTTATAACTCAATTCCTTCATTCATTTCAACAAACAATTGATCAGCATTTTATAATATACTCATTGTACAAGCTCCATAGCCTATAAATCATTTCCCGAATAACATCCATTCATGCATTCAAATTCTACCAGTCACTTAGAGTAACAAAACTACTAGCTACATGAAATCCCTAAATTCTCAATCCATCAAAACTTGATAAAAGTGGAAAGCATTAATATCCATCAACCATGTAGTCGTAGATGTGAAATAAATAAAAGATAGATGTGGAAAATACTAATAAGTGTTGGCATCAACACCTTACACTAGACAGATTGTTGGTGGCAGCACCTGCAAAAACACAATAATCGTATAGTTTGAATCATGCCATAGGACACTCTCCTTAAGAGCTATTCCATATCTACTGGCAAAAGAAGTTATGACACTCCTCAGGATTAAACGAACTCTTCCTACGAAAATAGGGTGAATAGAACTACAGAAGATAATAGAACTCAATAGGTATAACAATAAGCCAATGGAGGAAAAGAGGTGCTTGAGAGTTCAAGAGCAAAAATATGTGAACCTCTTGCAGACATCTCCTTATATAGGAGAAAGAATGAGAGATGTTGGGTGGCTAAATAAAACATGTAAATGCCAATTAAACCTCCATAAAACCATTTAATAGCCATTATATAACTGTTTCAAAACGTTGGGATGCAGTAAAATTTTTCAAACAGTGCCTGATGATATAAACGTGTTTCAAAACCATTAACCTATAATAGTTAAGTATCAATGAATCAATTTCCAAAAACATAAAGGTTTCCCACATCTAGATTTCTCAAAAAACAAGCACTGAATGGCATCAAAATAAATAAAAGCTACAAAATAGTTAATGTGCATATTTCACACAAAAAATGTTAGTAAAAAACATTTTATTAGTACACCATTTAGTTTAAAAATAAACATAAACTTTTCAAGGGATCTCTCATAAAAACACTTAGTCCACTTTAAACTCGTGCATAAGAGAAATTGCCCAGATTTCCACGTGGCCCATCATTATACGAGTTCACTCCTCTTAACCCGTTTAATAGTCCAAGATCAATTATTACTTGGACCCCCACAATCCCGAGCAATGTGACACTTATTCCTTATAACACATCCACTTATTATTTCCAACAATAAGGAGTCTTTATTCCCTCCAATTTTTCGGTCATAACCCACAACACTCTTCCCTTGTTCACAAGTTTAGGATGGCAAAAGAAGAGAGAGAAATATTAAGATCGATGCCCATTCAGTGGTAGTATTGGAAAAAGAGATTTATTGAGTAACCAGAGATTTGAAGAAAAAACATTAACGAAGGGAATTTGCTGCTTTAACTAGCAACACTTACTGGTGCAGCAACAATCCACACACAAGAATTTGATGACCCCATGTAATACCTTATTCTAGAAACATCTATTAAAAATGTTTTCTAAAGAGTGAGTTCTTTTGAAAAACCTTAAAATCCTTAACCAACTTTTAACAAGTCCAAAATTAGTGGTTTAAATTCCTGGTAAAACCTTTTAGTAACCAAATAAGACCCAATAAGACCCAGGTTCTCTTCTATTTCACTAACCCTTCACAAGCATATTTTAATAACTTCATAGCTACTTAACAAAAAGCATGACACTATTCGTCTTTATAAAATCATATAACCTATAAGTTTGGCATGTAAATATCCTAGGGCATAATTCATGTAGTTGCCCGATCTTTTAAACATATTAGCTACTATTCAAGCATACTTTAACCTCTACTATCGACTATGTATAAATATACTTTTGTCAACACCGTAGACGACACTTACCTTTAGACAATAATAGCCTTAGATCTCGTCCTTATGGAGGGTATTTAGATGCCAAAACATATATATACATACATATAATTGATATTAAAAGGAATCATGCCTAAACAAATAGCCAACACTTAAACCAGATATTTATTTTAAACTCCCTTAACTCTAACCTTCTTCACGCTTCACCAACCACAATGGCCTAGCCCCTAGAAGTACTTGCCTTTGCTGTATGTCATGGAAGAAAGGGGTGAGATTTGGGGAATTCTCAGTAGCAACTACTTTTCATCATGTAAATTGTATAGGGTTAATAACTATGCATGTAAAAACAAGCCAGAGAACAAGATATTACGAGTAACTAAGCTGAAAAGCTAACTGGTACACATATATCTTACTGATAACTGACCTGAATAACTAACTGGTGCTTAATCTCTTATAGATAGATAAACTGTATAAATAATAGGTGCACATTCATTTTACAACTAGATAAAATAAATAAATAACTAGTGCACATACTAGGAAGATAACTGCTTTGCCGATCTATCTGCTGCACATGGCCATTGCAAATAACTATGCAAGGATAATTTACATGCTCTCATGCTTAACTACAGCAAAATGGCACAAACAAACACACGGAAACCAATGCACAATAACATAAGAGGAAAAGAGTTACTACCTGTTGCTCTTTCTTCCGTATTACCTTCTCCTTGTTTCTTTCTTTGATAATTTCTTGGTGGGCTTGGGCAAATGTCAAAACCTATCAGTTAGGCATAGGTGTAAGGGTAGGTTAACACTTATTCTATCTATAATTTATAACTTGACTGTTTGTTCTTAAATCCTAGATTTTTACAAACTCTACCCTTATTTAAAAGTGGTTCGCCATCTTGAAAAACTTGTATTCATATTTTGTTCAGGGACATTTGGAATGTCCTGCCACTCCTTAATTTGCACAACTTAATACTTATACACATACACACACAATTATACATATGCATATATATATTCCCTACAAAGCCCCAATTCACACTTATTAACATTCAACTTCATTCATCTTCATCTTTCACTCCAATCCTATATAACCTATTTCTATTTGCTTCCAGGCTGCTTAAGAAAATTCTGACCGCATCACACTTAATATCCTGAAAATTTCTAGTTTCCACAATAATGTTTAGCAAGTGGAATCCTCAAACAACATCTAAGAATCAGTTTCCAGCCTTAAAAATATACAACTTATCAGCCCCCAACTTCACATGGATCAATATATATTATATTGCACAACTCTAACTTGTACTTACTTATGCTTATTACACTTGAATATAATCCCCTATATTCAAATCAATCTATCACCGCAAATGATAATAAAATTTCAGCTACAATATTCAAATCATTGAGTCATATATATACACACTCAAATATGAACTTTGCCTATTAATTAATGCTTGACTTATCTTGCTGTCAATATCAAAACTTGACACTTAACACCATGAAACAGCAAGGTTTTCCTCCGATTGAGAGCTTCTTAGTTTCAGTTTTTATAGCAGCTCTCTTGCCACAATAACAACTTACCATATAGCTAAAACAAATACACTTCCTATCCTAATTCAAGTATCCTAAAAACACTATTTAATATTTTGAGTT
Source organism: Inga oerstediana (assembly GCA_963210345.1). Classification (NCBI taxonomy): domain Eukaryota; kingdom Viridiplantae; phylum Streptophyta; class Magnoliopsida; order Fabales; family Fabaceae; genus Inga; species Inga oerstediana. The sequence continues at coordinate 68,900,728 of OY723400.1, read as the reverse complement.
ACTTGTTATAATGTCTCCAAGCACATAATATTTAAAGACATGAAACAATTCCCTTTAACTCAATTTCTAATCTCCAAATTTACCCTTTATCACATTATGTTATCTCCTCTATAACTCAAGAAATTTCCAGCTTTAACAATATCATGCCAACCTCAATTTGAAACTTTAAGACAGCAAAAACTCGTACAGATTATATATCACACACTAATATTCCTTTGTAGCTGCTATTATATATATACATATGCATATATCTATTTCTAGATCCAAGTAGAATCAGCACGTCATAATAATCCTTTGAAGCTTCAGTTTTAACTGACCACATAAGACAGCAAAATAAGCATATAAACGATCTTATCTGGCTGATTTAACATATTATCAACACTCCTTTGTAACATTATCTTAAAACCTTAAAGCTAGTTCAGATAGCTAGGCAATTAATTATTCTAGGAGGCATTTGAATAGCAAACTTAAATCAATAATTACAAAATTGGGTCATTATTCTCTTCTTCTTTCAGCTGTAACAGATTTCATTCAAACCCAAACAGCAAAGTAAAACTTCAAAAATCATCTTCTATCAACCATATAAAGAATGTGGCTGAGGGTGTGTAAATTATTTCCTCTGTATCTATCACTGTGTCTTCCTTAAGTCTGGAAAATTCCAGCTCCAAAAACATCCTTTAAATCATCATGCTAAAGTCTCTTTACTTAATTGAATCATCTAAAATAATTGTTCCTCATTTGAAAACATGAAACAATAAGCTTCCCATAATTTTTCAGCCTTGGATATTCAATTAAAAACGCATTCAGCAATAAGAAACATCACTTAATCCTTTAAACCATTCCATTAGTATCTCTACAGAAACTCTAAAAATTCAAGCTTCAATCATAAGGTTCAAAACTTCATTGTAAAGTCCCTAGACGTGATTTAAACTTCGACAACTACGATTCATCACTTGGAAATATAAATCAGCTAGTTCAAATCAGTTTTCAGCTTCATAAATTCGAACCTAAAGTTTAGAAGCATCATACATGTACACATATATCCTATAAAGACTATCTATTTCATCATTTCAATGTTTTTGTAAGACTTTCATCAAAGGAAACGACCATACTGCCTCTGTACAAGAAGGGCAGATTCAAAAATCACAAACCAAGGCCAAGAAAACACATGCAACACTAATCATAATGATTATAAGCTTTAATCCTCCTTTATCCACCGCTCAGAACCCTTAATCGGCGGTTTTTCCCATTTCAGAACCAGATTCGACCACTTCTCTCACTCCCAAACTAACCCAACTGAAAAATCTGAAGATGGGAAAACGCTTAAGGGGCTTACCTTACATTAAAGATTGGTTTGCATGTGGATTTTGGCCTCTCCTTCTCCCTTTCTCCGACGAGATCTCCGGTTCCTCTTCTTCTGGCACAATCGCTCACTCTACTCTCGCCCTCTCGTTTCTGAACGGAAATATTGAAGAGCAGAAGTGAACTGATGGGTTAAATATGCCCATTTGACAATTTTGCCCTCCTTCCAATTTCTTTGTTTAGAATTTCATCCTTCAACTGATTAAATAATTTCTAAAAATCAAGGTACTAAAACTCGGACCGGTCATTGAACCGGTTGGGGTACTGGGTTAAGGGTCAGTGGGTCAAACTGGGACCAAACCGGAGCTAAACCGGGACCAAACCGGTGAAAAATTGAAAATTTTAGACTTATAGTATGAAATTCTAAAGGAAAATTTTTTTTTTTTTTTTTTTTTATTAAAAACACCAACCCGGACCGGTTTTCCGGCCGGTTCGCCGGTTACCGGCCGGTCCGGTCCGGGTTTCACAACATGGCTAAAAATTATTCCTTAATATTTTAGATGGATTTTCTTCCTTAACTAACTTTTCTAAAATTCTTGTCTGATAATAAGTTTTTGATTAAATAATTTATTTTTAAGGATATTTAATTTCTAAATAACACCTCTGGACCTCAAATAAGTATGACAAAGCTCTTCTCAAATTTTGGATGTTACACCCCAACTAAAAATTAAGAAGGAAGAGAGGAGTTTGATTTCTACTATGCATGAACAACAAGTTTAGAAAGCTTCGGGAGATGTTCTGTTTTTCTTCTTAGTCCCTCTCATGTCCATCAAGCGTCTGATTAAAAAACATGTCCACCAATGATGGAACAATGTGTGGGGAGAGGTCAAAAAGCTCAGATGCAGGAAATTAATTATAAGGGGTATTTTAGTATTTTGAGATATATTAAATTTTTTGTGAGTTAAGTTTCAACTAAGTTATGTACAAATGTTAATAGTTTAATTGAATTTTAATTTTGATCTCTATAATTTCAAATTATAGTTTTGTTCTTTATAATCGTATAAAAACTCGGTTTGAGTTTTGATTTTGTTTCATGTACTTTTGATGAATTTTGATTTTTATCTTTATACTTAATAATGTTAACTAAAAGTTAACATTGTCCTTAGGAACCTACAACAACCAAAAACGACAATTTAAAGTTGTTGAGGCTAAAATTAAAATTCGATCAAACTGTAAAGGCCAACAATAATATTACCCAATGTTATATGAGTTTACTTTGTAGTTTTGGATCAGTCTTGTAAAATCCCAAATGTGTATGTGATTACAGGAAAAACCTTGTTGAGAAGAGTGAAGAAAAAAAGATTACGTGTTAAACTGTCGCACCCTTATCTTATTTTGACTTGTAGCGGAATATTTACTGAAAATTGTATGCGGTTCGGTGGGCAACACATGAATATCATAAATATACTAATAATATGTGCATGATTACAAAAATTTCCCGTAGGAGTTCGAACATAATAATTATAAACCTTATAGCCACACAAGGCTCAGGGTATCTAAACCAATCCTAGTAAAATACAGACATCTTCCCATCTTTGTTTTACCACTGCAATCTTCTCGTGTAGTTCTCTTTGTTGATCTCTGGTACTTTCCGTACTCACCTGTCTAAATTGTTGGTAGGGGATGGTGAGATTCGAGAGAATTTCAGTAGGAAAACAATACCAATATGCATGTAAGATAAGTGTTTAATGCATGACATGCTTGCAGTATATACCTCATGCTCACACAATAACATGTTTGCTTGCTCAATGTTTCAACAATATACTTATAGCCATAGCATAAAAAGAAACAGAGCTTCAATCATTCATATATGTTTCACATAATAAAGCAAAGTAATAACATGCATCATTACACCAGCACAAATATCATATACATGCAAAAGAGGTAAGTTCCTTACCTTAAGCCTTTTCTGCCTCGAATTACGTGTCTCGTAAAACGTGTCATAGCTCAGCTCTCCACTCGGTCCTACATTCCAAATGTACCATTTAGACACTTCCATAGTGTTTCTGGGGGTCATATGAGTCTATATTGAAAAATTACTAAAATGCCCCCGGGGCCCGCCCTGGCCTTACCGTACCCAGTCTGACTGTACTTTTTTTGAAATTTTGACATGGGCTATTATAACATATTTTTGCCCAAGAAATCTATTTTCAGACTCAGAATTATCAAATTCAATATCAAATTACAAATTTACCCTTGGTAGCCCCACTTTAAGGGTTTCAGGGGCGTTTTCATAATTTTGCTTTTTTGAGCTTTTTCAAAAAAGTGACTAACTGTAACTCCACCTAATTTTCCCTCCTAAAATTGATGGAATCATCAAATCATTGAAAATCCAAATCTAAGGCCCATTTATAGCCCTGGCTGAAATATATAAGTTCTCCGGGGAAAATCAGGGTTTTGCGATTTCAGTGCCTTAAACGTGTTCTTTTCTACTTCTAACCACTTTATTGACTATTCTATAATATTACAACTACCATTTAGTATCAATTTGGGCAGTGTAACAGCCCTCACAACCCATGTTCCATTTTTACACACAAAGACAATCCGGCGAAATTTCACTGCTTAAATTGTCCAGAATAGCCAAAATAGTCAATATACAAGAGTTTGAAAGTTATCTCAAGCTTCCACTAGCTTTTCCTCAACATGGCTGAAACCCTAAGTGCTCAACAACATATTTTGAGTTTCAAAACCTTAAGGAACAATGAGGAGTAGCTTAGGGTCGAAATTATACGAGTTAGGAGCTAAATCGTCGAATGAATCGGCTTACCTTGTGAGATTTTTTCCTCTCTCTCTCTCTAAAAATCTGAACTTCTCTCTCTCTCTCTCTCTATTCAGCCCTGGCTCACGTCAATTATGGATGAGCAAGAAGAGGATGATGGCTTTTTATGATATATTTTATTGTATTTTATTCATTTGTCCATTTTTCCAAAATTTGGATTAATTAATTTTGGCATATTTTCTGTCCAAATTTTGAAAAATCATAACTAATTTTAGAAAAATCTAATTAGAGTGATTCCAAAGGATATAGAACCCTTATTGAGTCTAGTTTAAAGAAAAAATATAGACTTTATCCAAATGGAAGCACAAAAATCCAGAATTTAAATACTTAAATGTTGTTCCAGAAACGTTCTAGGCTAATTTCAAAAATTCATATCTTTTTGCATATAGCTTCAAATGATTTACATTACCTATCAATCAAATTAAAGCTCAGGATGTCTACTTTCACCCTGAAAAATTTCATAATTTTTTCTCATCATTTGTTCATACAAAATCAGATGACAAACTCACTGCTTCATAGGAAATTTCACTAGAAGTATAATCATATTCTCCAAAATTCACCATTTTACTTTCTTAATATCTCAAAGATATAAGAAACATTAGGAAATAGATTTGGGGCACCTGCTAAACCGTGGATTAGAAGTTCACTTAATTCAGGCTTACTCCCAAGCCTCTGATCCTAAAATTTGGGATATTACATAAACCTTGTATAGACTGTCCGAACCTCTCAAAAAAAACAAAAATGTAAATATTAAACTTAAGCAATTTCCAGTACATTGTTTTTAAATAATAATAATAATAATTTGGTTTCTTTTTTTGCCGGAAATAATTTGGTTACTTACAATTAATGTTTGAAAAAATATAGCAATTTATCCAATATTAATTTTAAAGATATAGTGCATTCAATAGACTCTCCCTTTGTATATATGATTTTTAAAAGATATATGAAAATATTAATGGAAGATATTTGGTTTGGGAAGAGAATCTCTTTACTTCTCTTACCTTTTTTTTGTTCGAAGGGTGCATTTATTATCAACCTATAAAATTCCAAAAGTACATACTAGCGTCTAGATATCAAGCAACGTAAAAAAGACAAAAGCAAAAGCATAAGGCTGAAAGATGAAAAATAACTATCCAACACCCATTCTATGACCAGGAGGCAAAGCATCCACAAATTCCTCACTTATCTCTGGAGCATCAGAAGTTAGAATAATAGTTAAAGAGAGTAATGGCAATGAGACCCATGGGCACAAGAAGAAAAGATGCTCAATGGTTTCTACTTCCAACTCGCAAACTGGGCAATATGGGGATGGAGCTCGCTTCCTTTTACACAGCGACTCATTCGTTGCTATAGCTTTGCTTAAAATTCTTCATATAAAATACTGAACTCAAGGAATGATGGAGAGCTTCCAAATAAATTTCCAATCTGCTGATGACATAATACTTCTTATATGCTTCTTCTTCCCTTCTTATATCCACTATTAAATTATCTTCGGACAGTTAAAATTTAATATCTTATAAAAATATTATTTTTATATCAAATAACAATATATATTAATATTAATTTTTAAAATTTAATCTAAACAGTTTACATCTGTATAATTTTATTAGAATATTGTATTTTTTTAAAAAAAATTGGATTTCAACCTTTCTAAATTAATCTAATGGTGGAGATTAAAAAAATGGAGAGGAGGCAGAAGGTAATGAAGTGAAAAGGTTCCTTGTTGATTTGCCAAGCTCTAATACGTGGAATACATAATAAGCAAATAAAATGTTTTAATTGAAAGATTATTATAAACTTTATATGAGTATCATATGCCTATAAGCACTAACTCTTAGGATTCTTCATGTTCAATGTCCTAAGCTACATAAACTTCCACAATGAATGGCTTTAGAGGAGCTTCTCATGGTTAATGCCATTATGGTCTTCTTTATTTCTTTGTGACTCTAGAATTAGACTTTAATGGTTGGGACCTATAAATAGAGGCCAGGTGCATTTGTAACAAGAAAAACAAGAGAATGAGGAATAGGAAGATCAAATTCTCCATGAAGATGGCTAGTAGAGTGCAAGAAGAACTCTGGTGCCTCATTGAGTGCTTGACCCGAGCAGGGAAAAAAAATATCACAAGCATATAATTAACACGTCATTGACCTAAAATCAGTCAGTCCTATACTTACATGTCAACACATTCTATTTTCATTTGCAAGGGTTTTGGCTTTGGTTTTACCTATATTATGCTAAATATGGATCACACTAATATCACGAGTATTTCAGTTGGCTTGTCAAGTGATTTTCCCAAATTATTTATTCACTTTTGCCAAGTAAATGAAAGAAAAGAAAAAGTTCCCTATATGAACTCTCTTCTCAGAGAAGAAAAAGCTCTATTCTATGGGCAAAACTAATGATAATTACATTCATACTATTCTTAACGCACCTGCTTAAGTAGTCTTTGCCTTGTTTTGTAACCTTTATTGTTACCAAAGTTTTGTAATTAATTATACACAAAGCTTATTAAATGCTTTCTCTGCTTATTGCTTTCAATCTCCATTCTCAAATATCCCTTGAAGTACCAAAGCAGCTTGTGCTTTGGTGAAGAACTCTTTATACAGTTCTTGCAAGTCTTAGTTTGAATCTTCGAATTGAAGTACACTCAAGACAAAGAGCCTTTCTCTCAATAGTCAGTTGTAACAAGCAAGATAACTATTAACTCCTGCAGGTCTTACTTCCAGGATGTTGAGAACATTTTCTTCTCCAATCAAAAATTAAAAATACTATCCGTTTAAGGATGTTGTGAAACTTTTAGATTTTCCTCTTCAAACATGAGCTTGAAGACTTAAAAGCCCAACTACGGGAGAATAAGAAAGCAATTCAATTCCTAGTTAATTAAAGCCACATAGTAGAATTACTGGCAACAAATATTGTTTTGAATGTAAAGACTTAAATTGAATCACCCATAAGGACGTACGTCCATAAAGACCCTACATATATATATAGAAGAAATTGTGTTATCTTCAACTAACAGATGTCTGTTTGGATCTATTAGAACAGCAAATATTGCTACATTTTTTATAATTTCGGAGCAACATTGCTCTAAGAAAAATTTTGAGGCACTCCACACTCTTTTGAAAAAACTTTCTAGACAAAAATGCCCTTTAACCTTGGAATCAGATTGGCTTGATGAGCTTACTTGAAACCCTATAGTCATGTTGCATTAATTGATGATGGTCCTGATGGCGATATTTTCCATGACATAAGAGCCAACTCTATTTAAAACTATATGATTGGACGAGGTCCAAATACATCTGAATTGAGCTCGATAGGACCATAAAGGGCAATAAAACTCTACACCAAACAATTAGAAGATAAAAATTTAAATAAATAAATTCCCTTATCATTTGAAAAACTCAAAAAGATTATTTCAATTTGTAAAATCACAAATCAATCGAATATACCAAAAACAAATTTAAGAATGTTAGTGTTTTTATAATATTACCCTTCAATTTAAAAAAATATAGAGCCACCCCACCCTCATTGGATGGTAGAGTTGGGAAAATGAGCCGGCCGGCCCTTGATAGGCTTGAGCCTAAAAGGTTCAGGTTTGAAAAATATGTTTCCCTAAAACACCTTGGATTGTGAAGTCTGACCTTCCAACTTATGGGTGTCAGTCCCTTTTACAAAACTTCACTATCTTTCTACTTTTTTTCTATGAGTAAAAATAAAATAATAAAATTCAAAACATAAATATAAGTAGATATAAGTGCTGAAGTATTGTTCAAATTTTCAAAACCAAACCAAAACAAAATTCTAGTACATATGCCTTATTTTCATGTTCCCTCTTCCTGGGCTACAAGATCATTATTCGCGGCATTGGTTGCTTAAGGCCTTGTTTGGTTGGGAGTTTTTGGAGGGGAGGGGAGGGAAGGATTGGAAATGTATAAAGTGTTTATTGGGAAAGAGGTGAGGGGTGGGAAAATTTCTTTGCCTTTGGTGCTCCCCTCCCCTCCTCTCTCAACCCTCCAAATTTGGGGTTTTATAGAAGGATGAGAAATATTGTGTCACACCTTGACTGAAAAATCCATGCCTATTTTTTAATATTCCCTGCCTACCCCTCATGTTTAAAATTCTATTTTTCCTCTTCTCAAGATCAAAGCTTTCTTGAAATCTCTGGCTCATGCGCCAAAATCCATTGAGCCAACTTTGGTTATTGACGGTGACAATGATTAACTAGCAATCTGGGAGAAGAAAGAGCATAGTATCTTCAATACCTACAAGCAAACATTCCAATGCAATATAGAGGAAATTCACCCAACTAAGAAAATCACACCAGTAGAATCAAGCTCAAAGCAAGAATCCATGTAACTGGACCGACGATCATTGAGAATAAGAAGAGGATCTATGCTCAATTCCATCTAGACTGTGGCCAATCTAATTTCCTATTGCACAAGCGGTGTCAAATTTGCTCCAGGTGATGCAGAGGATGAGAAAACCCACAAACAATTTCAGAAAACTAACATTCGAGGGCTTCCATTTAAAGTAAGTTCACTAAAAAAATTATTCTTGTACAATGGTTACATACTTGGCTGGACATCATTTGGATGGTTATCTTTATTATACAGGGATGGACTAATGAAAGGTTGTTCATATGCCAAACTTCTAAGGGGGTTAAATCATTTTCGTCTTGTAGAGAGACCCTCTAGCTTAAAGAAATAAGGTCTGGCCCATATATTTTTTTGGAATTTTGAAGACATTTCCGGTATGTTTTCAAGTTGAATTCTGTATTACAACATGGTGACCACATGAAAAATTGTCATTACTAACATGTTGAAGAATTGACTTTGGAACTGGATGGATAATTCATCATCATACGGAGACTTCTGATTTTTGAAGTAAAAATGGTAAAAGAAGAAGGAAACTCTATAAATAAAGAGATAAGGGCATATTAGTCAACTTATAATTAGCCCCCCTCACCTACCCTCTTGAAACAAATAAGAAACTAAACCTTTCATTCCCTCTCCTTCAACCAAATAAAGCTCAAAAGTTATGAGTCATAACCTCCCCTATCGTACCCTACCTTTAATGAACCTCCCATACTCTCCTCTCTATTGAACCAAACACACTCTAAGAAAACTTTTATGCTTTATGACAATAAAAAATACACCTACCTCATATTTACTTTATATAGAACAAAATCACTTAAAATAAGTTAATTCAAATACACATTAACTCATATTTCATATAGAAAATAACAAGTCGACAGGCAAAATAGCGTTTTAAAAAATCATAAATTTGAAACTGCAATGGTATAATGATTTTTGAAAATAATCATGTACAGTACAATTGTAACATTTTTTTTGGGGGGAAAAACTAAATATTGTCATGGGAGATGTGAATGGCATGGCTCACACATCGATCTAGTTAGTTGATCCATTAATGAAAGCAAATCACGTTCATATTATGTATTGACTTTCCAAAACATTTAACATTTTGCCCATATGCTAGTCATAGCTTGAATGTTGACACACATTATGATGAAAAATTAGAAAATCATATAACATCAAAATAAAAATAATTATACTTTTATAATATATATATATATATATTAAGTTATAAAATATACTTGGTACTATATTACGTTGATGGTGGATTGAGTATAATTCTTCTACAGTGTTTTATAGAAACGTTTTATATATTAAGGACTGGAGGGGATAGTAAAAAAATAAATTTAATTTAATTTGTTGTATATGACGTGCAGGAGCAAAGCAAAATTTGATATGGAACGAATATAGGGGGAACATTTGATGATGTGGCTTATTTCAAAGTCACACTCCATGTCACACCAAACTCGTCCAGTACAAAAATGTACAATTTTCGTTTTGACCAACCAAAAATCAAAATAATGCAATGATAATGAAAATGTGGTCACTCATTATGTAAACGGAAGAAATTATACAACATGCAATTTTCTTTCCTATTCCTTGTACCATCTTCTAGGGGATAACTAGAGATAAGCAAAAAACCCGGTGGTCAAGGTAACTTGGTTTGACCCGATGTGGACCAGTCTAGCCTAGTCTAATAAAAAATAGCCTCATAACATAAAAGGATCAGACCAATCAATTAGGCTAGACCATGTTTAGGATTAGGTTCTTAGTCCATATGGTCTGGTTTGGTCTAGCCCGAGTCATTTACCTTTTTTTAAAAAAATAGTTGTGTGGTTGCACTTTAACTTTACTCTCACTTCTCACTCTCGCATGTGACCCAATTAAAAAAGAAGCCCTAATACAACACCCTTAATCCTCATGCGCTACCTTTGGTCATCCTCATAGCATCGCTCCTTTGGTCCTCCTCTTAGCTTGGCTGCCACTGTGCGTCTCCGTCCGTCAGCGGTGAGCCTCTTTCTCCCCCTCTCCTTCTCATACTCTCACACAGTCTGACAACTTCAATCTTGAAGAGTTAACCCTAAGCAAAGTCACTCAAGGTTCTTGGGTGGGTTGCTTACCAAGTCCAACTCTAGAAATTCATCCACATCCATGGCTCCTATCCATAAGGAGGTAAGGTCGGTTAAAGCATTTATGACATTACATAGATCTTTCCCTCTTCAAATTCTCAACTTTGTGATCCCCAACTTCTTCGGCCATGTTCTCTAACTTCTTCAATTCTTTAATTATGGACACTTCCCCTAGAAAAATGATAGCATTTAATTTTTGTACGTAGATTGTTGAAATTTCCAAATCCTTCTCTTCTCATTGTAACTTGAATATTTGTTGAATAGTGTTGGAAATTTTTATAAATTTATAATAGGGTTTTAATGTTTTATGATGATTTTTATATGATTATAGGTATTTTTTTTATAGCCCTAATTGTGCTTAATAGGTTGAAGGCAAAAAAAATTGTGCTTGATAGGTACAAATCTCTCCACTCAAGGAGGAAATAATCAAATCCAACTCTTGGGTCCAGGTAGTCTACCAAACTAGGTTTAGTCCAACCTGACATCAGGTTGGTGATAGACCAGACTGGACCTCAAGCTGTCTTGCCTAGCTTGAGGTTCTCTCCAAACCAGACCTCGGGTTGATGTCAAACCTAGCCTGGTCTAGTTCATGCTCATCCCTAGGGACTACATTGATCTTTTTTTATAGTGATTTGACTACTTATTTCTATCTAAATTCAAGAAAATATATGCATTTTTGGGCATTGGTATATGTCGGTACTGCTATGGGCCTTGGGCTCAACTTCACCATAATAAAATTATTAATTAGGTTTGTTTAGTGGATGACAAAAGATCCTAAAATCTTGGTATATTTAAATCTCAAAGTGTTGAATTATTTCATTGATTCTAGCGGATGCAATCCAAGTGATTCTAGGGTTACCAACTAACTTAGACACTAACCTATATGTACCGTCTATCATTACTTGAGTAAATAAGACTTTACAAGCACTAGATTGTTCTTGGTACCAGAGCCATGATTATATTCGACATTGGTCTATACCCACCTAGCAAGGATGATGTCTTTTTCTCAGCATCGCACAATGCCACTCCAGTAGCAGGAATTTTGAGAGGAACTACCAAACACCACAAGACATAAATTTTGTTGTGATTACCATTCACAAATTGAATGGTCAAAATTACATTCAATAGGCTAATGGAGTATGCTTGTACATCACCGGAAACAGCAAAATCGACTACTTGATTGGCACTGTAGCGAAGCCTCCACCAATAGATCCTAAGTATAAAGAATGGGAAGTAGAAACCTCCATGGTTCAATACTAGTTCATGAATTTTATGATAACATATATCAGCGTAAGTTTCTCTCTGTTTCAAATTGCAAAAGAAGTATGGGAGGCAGCTCGTGATATGTTCGCCTCAATTAAAAACCGAGCAGTTGTATTGGAGATTGAAATAAAGCTAGACAATCTCAAGCAAGGTAATCTCTTAGTCATCAAATACTGGACTAATCTCCTTGTTTTATGGCAACATTTAGACACATATGAAGCAGCATGTAAGTGGAGTAGTCCAAATGATGTCCACCTCTACTTGAGAATCAAAGAAGAGAAAAGAGTCTATGAATTCCTATTAGGACTCCAGCCCTCTTATAAAGCCATTCATGCACAAGTAATAAGTCAAGAACCTTGCCAAGCATGAGGGAAGTTCTTTTCATCGTGAAACAAGAAGAAAGTCAAAAGAATATTTGTTCTCACAGACAACAGAACTAAATACCTATGGAGACAGCTGGATTATATTCAAAGTGAAGTCAATCAAGTGATTTCAGAGGTAAGAGGTCCAATAGATGATGTGATCATTATTAAAAAATGAGTCATACTAAGGACATCTATTGGAAACTCCATGGGAAACTACCTAACAGCAAAGGCAAAGGCAAACTAGACAACAAAGCTCTTGCAGTCTGCACAGTTTCTAAAACAGAACATGATGCCAGATTAAGCAAAGAAGAAGTAGAGTTTCTCAGGAACATACTTGATAAGCATGATACTAATAATACCTTTTTGGCTTTTGGTAATTATATGGCGTACACAAGTAATTCCATCCTAGCCCTTAAAACAAATATATATAATAGAAATATGTGGACTATCAATTCAGGAGCTATCGACCATATGACTGGTAACAAATCATAGCTTCATGAAGTAAAAATCCATAATCTCCTATGTTTATTAAGGTTATAGATGAAAAATTCATTAAAGTTATCAGGATTGGTATATCCTATCGATTCGTGCTATATGCACGTGATTTGTAATGTAACCTCATATCTGTCAGCAAAATTACCTTAACTCAACAATGTCATGTTAATTTCTCTACCACGCAATATTTAATTCAGAACTCAAAGTTGGGCAAGATAATTGGCACCACTAAGTTACTAGAGGGATTATATTGTGTGGAAGATCAATCCTGGAAGAACAAGGCATCCAAAAGTATAGGCCAAGTTGGTTCTTTGTCTCAAATTTTGAAATAAGGATTTATTATTATGACACTATAAGTTAGGCCATCCAAATCCAAAGTACTTGTCAAAGATGTTTCCTGATTTAATGAATAGAAGTTTCATTTCCATTCCATACGAAATTTGCAAATTGTCCAAACATCCAAAAATACCTATCCATCACATCCACATCAATCTTTACAACCCTTTGCAATTATCCGCAATGATCTTTGGGTGTCTTCATGGGTTCCAAACTTAACACATACCAAATGGTTTGCCACAGTTATTGATGATCACACACAGGTAACCTAGGTATATCTCCTAAAAGAAAAATTCGAACTACACTAAATATTCATCAATTTCCACAAAATGATACAAAACCAGTTCAACACATCTATCGAAGTCTTGCATATTGATAATAGAACCGAGTACACCAATTCTGCCCTCCAAGCCTACCTTAAACAACATGGCATCATTCACCAAACAAGCTATACAGCTCTCCTAAACAAAACGAGACTGGGGAAGGGAAAAACTGCCACTTGTTAGAAGTCACAAGAACTTTGATGATAACAGAAAATATCCCTAAACTCTATTGGGGAGAAGCAATCCTCACAGCTACCCATTTGTTTAACCAACTTCCATCCAAAACATTAAACTTTCAAACACCCATACAGGTTATATCCTAAAGATATCCCAATTCTCACTTTATCACCCATATTTCAGAAAGAGTTTTCAGTTGTGTGGCCTATGTTCATAATAAGTCAGATGGCAAACTAGACCCTCGAGCCTACAAATGCATCTTTATGGGCTACCCCAGCACCAAAAAAGGGTACATGTGTTATTCTTTTATCATACACAAATTCTTTGTTACCATGGATGTTACTTTTAATGAAACATAAAGCTTCTATTAGAAAACACCCATTTAGGGGGAGAATGAGAGTGAATAGAAGTTTTTGAGCCCTATACATGTCAGTACTAGCACCAGTAATCAGCCAAATCCCTTGCCTGTAAAGTCATCCCAGCTCTTGAACCAAACCACCAACAAGATACTAATCACAAAATAGTGATATAGGATGCGGAAACAACCAATTCTGATCCTAATCCTAGCATATATTACACTGGAGTAGAACATGAGATAAGCACAAGCAATTCATTTGAAACTCCTACTAGTACTGAGTAACATCAAGATTGAACTCTGGCTTCAGTTCCTGAGGATCTTTGATGGCCCATTGCTTGGAGAAAAGGGGTAAGGTTATGCACTAAGCATCTTTTAAGTCATTTTGTATCATATGACAAGTTGTCTCCATCCATACATTATTTTGTCACTAAACTTGGTAATGAAAGGTTGCCAAACAGCTTTAATGAAGCAACTCAAGACCTGTATTAGAGACAGGCAATTATAGAAGAGCTAGATGCCTTGTATAAAAACAAACATGGAAACTCACAAAATTATCACCTGAAAAAGGGGCCGTGGGGTGCAATTGGGTGTTTACAAAGATATACAATTTGGAGAGGACAATCAATAAATAGAAAGCAAGACTAGTGGTAAAAGGATACCTTCAAACCAATGGTATTAACTACTGACAATCCCTAATTTTATTATATATTTTTACACTTTATTTAGGGATTTGGTCACAATAATTAAGCTAAAAAATGCCTTATTTGTGATAAATAGATATTAAGAGTAAATACATTAATTAGGACTAAAAAAGCAAAAAATATCAAAATAATTATAATTACTCTTAATAATTGATTCTTGAAAGGATTTGATATTGGTTTAATTGTTTTTCACTTATAAGTACTTGAAAAATTGGATTAAAACTGAAAAATGGTAGTTTGGGCTTCAAATTTCAAAAATGACAGTTTAATCCCACGAATTTGCAAAATTTCAATGTAGTCCCCAATTAAACTACAACGTATTGGCTTAATGGATTAGGTCTGATTCAGAGTGATTTTTGGAGAGGATCTTAAGAATAGAGGGAGCCACGACAGAAGGGGGATCTTGGCTCTCATCACCTTCATTTAAGCTCACTACCATCGCTGGCGACTTTCACCATCATCTCCATCATCATCGGCAACCACAACTCCTCCATTATCACCGATGGATCCTCCAAGACATAAAGGAGGCCGAAACAGGCCCCTGGGATCATCATCGCCCCTCATCACTTTCACCTTGCTCTCCATTTCGTCCATCATCGTCATTTCGCTACTACCAAGTTCAGCTTCAGCGAAGGGATACCCTAGAAGCAGAGCCGTGAACCAGACATAGAAGCTCGACTTTGAAAGCCAGATGCACAACAGACCATCGAGTCTTCATCTACTGTCCACCACTGCTTTACCAACCCCGTTACTTTCCTTTCTTCCTTTTTTGGTGATCATTTTTTGATTGGCTTTGATTTCCTCTATTCAATCTTATTTTCTGGTGAATTTTCTGATGACTGTGATATTGTTGAAGAGGACAACTTGGCCTCTTGATTTTAGGTCTATGAGTTCTAGTGGCTGAGCTTATTTTCTCTTAAAGAAAAGGATTGAGTCTTGATGTTTGGAGCCACAAATGGTTGTTTTAGTTTTAGATATTAGCTTGACTATATATTTATGATTTCTTTGGTTTTAGGAATTATAATTTGTAGTTAAGACTAATATATTTGGTTTAATCACTGTTTGAATTATTTTGTGATTTGGGTTAGTGATGTTGAATTTTATGCTTATCAATATATATGGTTACATATATGTTTCATTATAATTCTCTTGATTCTCTCTATTCTCGCATGGTATTGTTTGGATATTAGGTTGATTTTTTATTGCATTGGAACCAACTGCATCAATTAATTCACAATCACACACTAAGACCGCTTAATAGCATCTCTAAAGTAGGGGTTCCTCTCTTTTGGTGCTAGACTTATCAGTTGATGGGGTTTGATAGTTTAGAAAACTTGCTGATTTCATAAATTGCATACAAAGTGGTTTCTAATAGTGTTTTAAGAAGTGATTATTATCTAGGTTTAGGAATAATCATTGATTAATGTACTAGACTTAACGATGTTTGATTTTTGATATTTTGAGGGACTTTGGTTGCAATTGCTAGTGTTTTGTATTGAATTTTAATTAGAAGGATTAAGTCTTACCCGGTGTGAAAGATTTAATTCACTTAACTTAAGCTAGCTCAAAGGGTCTTTTAGGCATTTTTTTTGTCAAACTAGCACACTTCTAAAAATATTTTGAAACAAAGAATAGATGAAATCTTTTGTTCTAGGAGATTTTTATCATCACTTTCAAAACCAATTTCCATTCCATTCCACTTTTATTTCAAAAATCCAAAAATATTAGGTTTTAAAGCATTTTAGTTTAATTACAATTTAGTTGTTAGATAAAAAACTCAAAAATAAAAGGCTCCTGAAGCGATGATCCGAGATTGCACCCTATATTGCAATCCTTGGCTTAATTTTTGAAGAGGTTACCAAAGCACAAAGCATACACGCCTTCTTCAACTACCATGAAACATTTGCCCCTGTAGCAAAGTTAAATACACCAGTAGAAAAATGACTTTTAAGACCGGTTAAAAATGACTTTTTAGACCGGTTCTGTAATAGGTCTTGATACAGCCGGTCTAAAAAGTCTGTTATTTTTTAGACCGGTTGTTAGAACCGGTCTTAAAAGTCAAACTTTTAAGACCTGTTGTACCCACAACCGGTCTAAAACTCCACATTTAAGACCGGTTGTGGGAGCAACCGGTCTTAAATGTGAGACATTTAAGACCGGTTGCTCCCACAACCGGTCTTAAAGATGAGACATTTAAGACCGGTTGTGGGAGCAACCGGTCTTAAATATGAGACATTTAAGACCGGTTGTACCACAACCGGTCTTAAAGATGAGACATTTAAGACCGGTTGTGGGAGCAACCGGTCTTAAATGTCTCATATTTAAGACCGGTTGTTCCCACAACCGGTCTTAAAGTACTTTTTAAGACCGGTTGTGACTACAACCGGTCTTAAAGTTTCATTTTTTTTTAAAAAATGTCCCTTTTATTATATGTACACGCACAGAATGCTCCAATTTTAAACAGCAATACATAACAATCACCATCCCATCTTTCCCATGCATTCATTGAACTCGCCTAGTTATGGGTGGAAAAATACCAAACTAAGATTAAGAAATGTCATAAAACACACATCACGTGTGTGTGTGTTATGGTAAGTCACTAAAATTTTCAGCATTTCCAAATCTCATCTCAGAAAGTTCAAACTATTTTGTGATTTTGCAGAAGTGCAGGCAAAGCCATTGAAGCAGAAGAACAACTAAGCGCAAAGTATAGTAATCAACAAGTTTGCATACAAAACTGCAAATTCTAGTCAACTAAAGGCTTATTACTAAACACCTTAATAACATGAGGCAGTCCAGCGTTTCTCGTCCTCCCACAAAATCCACCTGCAAGAATCATATACTTGTAAGCAATTTGATGGACAGAAATTTCTCTGAACTCAATCACTCATACATATACAACACCTCAACATTCTCCATATAATCTCCAATCACATCCCTATATATAAGCTAGGTATATGCAATTAACAATCACCAAATGACAACAGTAAAACAAAACCTGATTCATTCATACCATAACTAGAACAACATCAGACCAGCGTTATCATAATAAATTACAATAATGTACAATGAACTTTGGATTCAAAAACTCACTATTTTTGTAATAGCTCATGGATGAATTCAGCACAACATGTGCGAATGAAATCAATATCTTCTTCAGGAAAGGGATCAGCAAGATCAAACATCTGTAACACCAAAACCAGACGAAACATTGACTTAGTAACTTAAAAACAATAAAGTAATTAAAACAAAAGTTCAGAAATATAAATTTACCTCTTGAGTAAAATCAGTCGTGCCTAGAGTGATAATATTGTAAATGTGTCTCAAAACATAAAAACCACATAAGTTGGACCCCTTTGGTTGCCGACGGCTCTGAGAAAAAACATGATATCATTAAAACAAATATAAAGGCATGTCTTATTACATTCTTTAAACAAATCCATATGTACTAACCTTTGGCATGATCCATGTAGGGTCCTTTAAGTCACGAACATGCTTACCACAAGCACTGTGTAGGAATGTCCGCATAGCCCTATGATCATCACAATGACAAAGGTTATTGGTTTTACACAAATTCCATAAACTTTGCATACAAAAGGTAAGAATGCAAGAAAACTAACGAATTAATGGTCTTTTTCAAATCATTCCCTGGTTTGAAGTAGAGGGAACATAAGAGGATGACAGTGTAACTACTCTTGCATAGAAGAAGCAACTGCCAATGATCACTGAAAAAAATAGAAGAATATTAATAAGCAAATATAAAACATTATATAAATTATAAAATATCAATTTGTTTCTTACCTATGCACATATGGAGCCAAGAAACACTCGGTTCCAGTTTCACTAAGCCTCTGTGACAAGTATGTATGTCTAGTAGCAGCAGTGGTCCCTTTCTCTTGGATGTGATGGGGGCATAAGAATCCAAATTTTTCGCTTTTGCCAGAGGAGACCAACCTACGATGCATGTACCTACAATAACGCAAGCACATAAATAAAAGGTAAACGGTGAAACTTTTAAAATATTTACTTTGAATTGCAGAAGCTACTTACATTAAGAACAGTTGGACAATCCCAATCGTAAGATTTTGTCCAGGAGCTACCAGGGACATCAAATCATCCCTCTCAAGATAGCATGTCACTCCTGAATGTCCAACAACTGAATCCGTAGGCCACTCTCTTGTTTTGAAGGATGTATCATATGCCATCAGAATCACTTGCTGCATGATATTCAATGGAGGCTGTGAAACTTCTTGCTGAGTGAAGGGAGCTGGACTTGGTGGGGCTTTGATCGGGCTTGGTGGTGGGCCTTTGATCGGACTATCCTCGGCTCGACCAGAAACAAGGTTCGTTGGCCACAAGATGAATGTGCCCAAGACATCGCTAACGACCTTGAATTCATCAGAAGGGATAGGGACAGGTGCATCCGCAATAATCACCTCGTCAACTGACACCCGGACTTGATCACCTTCCATTTGTCGGTGGTGGACAGTTGATCCCAGGTTATGCACACTACCCCGTGCAACTAACCGTCTCAGAGGATCCTCGACAAAAAGATCACAAAGCCCAGTAATTTGCGGGTTAGGACCCTCTGATGACTGCCCGATGTTGCAACAACTACCTTTAGTGCTCTGCTTATTAGGATCAATCGATTGTGGCTGGGGAGCACTGGTATCTTGTCTTGAGCTCATAAACACTATCATTTCCTCTTTCATCTTGCTCAACCGGGAATCTAAAAGTGCATCAAAAGATGCTTCAGCCTCGGCCTTTGCTTCTGCTCTTGCAATGGCCAACATAGTCTCCAATTCCTCCCTAGTCACGATGTTTGAGGAATGGTATACGGGGGCTCCAAAGTAATCCCGTATCCCTACCCCTCCTCCAACTCCCCTGACACGGCCTGGATGCTCGTGTTTGCCAGTAGCAACTGTGAGGATGTCATTCCTGCCCTCCGACTTAAAAGAGCCCTCAGCTTGTTGTTTTCTAAGTTCATCCTGTAACATAATACAAAATAACAAACATAAGTAATAATGTACGTTTCTTGTGTAATTAATTACAATAACTATATATACTTACAATTCTTTCACCAACTATACGAGATTGTTCACTCGTATAAGTCCCACTCCTCTTTTGGTGGGCAAATTGTCATTTTTCTTCTCGACGAATCGGAGATGGCGGAGAAAGAAGAACAGAAGGATCGGATTGAGATGCTTCTTCCAATCTCTTCCGTTTGGCCGCTAACAAGTCTCTTTCAGCCTTTGCATAACCCCCACGAGACATTGTATGAGGGCAATCATTCTTTCTACCACTCTCTTGTGCTTTTTGCCTTTTTGCCTGCGAATAAGAAATGATACAAAAGGAAAGTGTTATAATCAATTAAGATAATTGCTAAGTAAATAAAATAAAAAATAAGTCAACTAACCAAAGATTCAGGAGTAGTCCGAAGCCTAACAAATTCTTGCCAAGTCGCTTGATCAAGAAATGTATACGTGTTGCACGGATTAGGACGAGGCTGACCATCTTGCACCTCAATATGAATGTAATTGTTGGTCAGACTTGTCTTAAACTTGCTCCAGCGCTCATAACAATACATCATCGTCTTGTTGTACAAGATCTCACTCTGAGGAACGTCGTAGGTGAGCTGAAATGCATGCATTGAAGGAGTAAGTGACAAATGAAGTGACATTTGATAATAATTAATTACATACAGAAGAGAATTGTATACCTGAATAGTGTCCCAAATATGCTGCTTCACCTTTGGATCGACATTTCTCCACTCCTCTATCAAGATGCTCGGCTTGTTACGTGCAAGGAGGCCGACGAAACTCCTATATCGTTGTGCATTAGGCCCGATTGGTTTCCAATGTCTATCAAACTCAATCGGTATCTTTTGGCCTGTACTCCGACTGAGGGAAACATCTGTCAACCGTGTGGCATGTCTACCCCTCCGTACAGACTGGCTACTGCGCTCACTATGACCCTGGCTCGGAGCATTGCTAGGCTCGCCCTGGTTAACACTAGCTGGCTGACTCTACTGAGCACTAGGTGGCTGCTGACTCTCCTGAGCACTAGGTGACTGACCCAGAGGTGGAGGAGGTGGCTGATCCTCTGCACTAGGACGCTGGGGATCCGTCATTTTCCTGTAACGACAACAAAGAAAGATAAATCCTAAGCTATGACATGTGAAGACTATATCGATAAAATAACTAAACATATTCTTCAGATAATAATCATAATCATAATTACTTTAGTTAGTTAAGGTCAAAGTAATATCATAAAGAGATATCCTCCCATATTCCCTCGTGATGATCATTTCTTGTGCCGTGCGCATTATCTGCTTCATCTTCTTCGTTCAGTTCTGGTAGACCCCTGGAAAAAGAAGGAGTCTCAAGAAGATCATAATTTGAGTGACTTTTCTCATCTATATCAACGACCCTTTTTCCTTGGAGAGCTACAGACCACATTTTATTTGCCTGATCAGTGATATAGAACACTTGTTGCGCCTGATCTGCCATAATGAAAGGTTCATCTCCAAAACTTCTACTATTCAGATCTACTAATGTCAATCCTAACCTATCGATCTTCACACCATTATTGACATCAACCCACTTGCATTTGAAAATGGGAAATCTAATTTTAACATAGTCAACCACCCAAATCTCTTCAATCACCCCATAATAAGGTATGGCAGCCAACGTAGGGTTCTTATCTTTCGAACTAGAGAAGTGCATAGATTCAGCCACTAATACAACACCACTGTTCTGGACGGTGCTCTTATCATCTAGGGACTTCGTGTAAAAGGTATAACCATTGATCACAAATGAAGTCCAACTTATGACATCAACTTCAGGACCATGTGCTAACCAATTTATTGTATCAGAAACACATTCTTCTCCGTCAACCTTTTGTTTGAACCAATGTGCGAAAGTTCTGTTATGCTCCCTGATTAACCTTTGTTTGCTCATTCGACTATTTTGTTTCCGTATAATTTCTTTATGGGCATTCATGTAATATTGAACTTCATCAACATTGTTCAAAATGTACAGGTGGACTTGTTGCAATTCATCAGCATCTATGCTCTTTACTGTTGCCCCGCGTCTGCCCCCTTCTTGATCATGACGTTTAGGAAGGCCAATATGTCGTACATTTGACAAATAATGTTGACAAAATTCCATAGCTTCTTCAGAAACATATGTTTGAACAATAGATGCTTCAGGCCGATTGGGGTTCTTCACATACCCTTTTAGTATTTTCATAGTTCTTTCGATCGGGTACATCCACCGGAAATAGATAGGGCCACACAACTTTATCTCCCTCACTAGATGAACAACCAAGTGTACCATGATATCAAAAAAGGACAGAAGAAAAAGCTTCTCAAGCTGGCATAAGATAATGTATCCTTCATTTTCCAATTCCTCCAATCTTTCCGTGTCAATGACTTTACAACAAATGGCATTGAAGAAGAAACAAAGTCTAGTCAATATGTGTTGAAGATCATATTCGGCAATGCCTCGAATAGCTACTGGGAGTAGTTGTTGCATTAAGACATGACAATCATGAGACTTTAGCCCTATTAACTTCAAGTCTTTTATCGATACAAGCTTTTTAAAATTTGAACAATACCCTGAGGGAAATTTAGCGCCATGTAAACACTCACAAAAGCTTCTTTTCTCAACCTTAGACAAAGTATGAGCAGCTGGAGGACAAAAAGTTCTATTACCGTATGGCCTTGGATGTAAATCTTCTCGTATTCCCATTTCTTGCAAGTCTAATCTTGCCTTCACGCCATCCTTAGAACTTCCCTGTATGTTGAGCAGTGTCCCAACAATACTATCACATACGTTCTTCTCCACATGCATGAAATCAATACAGTGTCTGACGTCAAGATTGCGCCAATATGGAAGATCGAAGAAGATAGACCTTTTTTTCCATATATTTTTCTCATTTCTACTCTTTGATGACTTACCAAACATAGTATTGATATTTTTCACCTTTTCATAAATTTTCTCCCCAGTCAATGCCTCTGGAGCATCTTCAAACTCTTGGCCACCGAAAAAAGCTTTTTTTAATCTACGATAAGGGTGGTTTCGTCTTAGAAATCGCCTATGGCCAAGGTAAACCGTCTTTCTTCCATGTTGAAGTTGATGGTAGCATGTGCCTTCTTCACATATCGGACAAGCTTTGTGGCCTTTAACGCTATATCCTGACAAGTTCCCATATGCAGGGAAGTCATTTATAGTACAAAAGATCATTGCTCGCATATTAAAAGTCTCCTTCTTGTTCGCATAAAAAACATCGACACCTTTATCCCACAACTCTTTCAAGTCTTCGATCAAGGGTTGTAGGTAAACATCTATGTCATTTCCGGGTTGCTTTGGTCCCGAAATCAACATAGACAACATTATGTACTTTCGTTTCATACATAACAAAGGAGATAAGTTGTAAATTACCAACAGAACAGGCCATGAACTATGTATACTGCTTAGGCTACCATAAGGATTCATACCATCTGTGCTAAGCCCAAGCCTGAGATTCCTAGGTTCTTCACCGAAGCTAGGAAATAATTGATCGATTTTCTGCCATTGAGAAGAATCAGCTGGATGCCGAAGCTTTCCATCAGAAATCCACTCATCTGCGTGCCATCTCAAATTTTTGGCATCAATTTCATTAGCAAACAGGCGCTTGAACCTTGGAATGATTGGAAGATACCACAACACTTTTGCAGGGCCCTTATTTGATTTATACCTCGGAGTTTCACATATCGGACATTGCTCCTTCTCTTCATGATCTTTTCTATACAATATGCAATCATTAGGGCAAGCATGGATCTTTTTATACTGCATCCCTAGTGGACACAGTATTTTCTTAGCATCATAGTATCGACAAGGCAACACATTATCATCAGGAAGCATATCTTTAAAGGCCTCAAGCGTTTCTGAAAAACTCTTGTCGCTCCATCCATGCCGTGCTTTCAAGCTTACCAATTTCAATACAGCATTCAGCAATTGGTATTTTTTACACCCCGGGTACAACGGCTTCTCAGCATCACTGCACATATTACCATATGCATGTGATTGTTCAAAAGCCTCTTCTCCTACATCACGAATAATGTCCTCTATCCGATCATCCATATCCGTGTCATTATCATCACAAGTCACTTCCCCCTGTTGAGATGCACTTGGCATTTCTAATTGTTCACCATGCCATACCCATACTACATACGTCTTACAAAACCCTTTACAAATTAAATGTGTATATATATCTGCAGCACTTAATCGCTTCTCATTCAAACATTTTACACAAGGGCAATAAAACATCCCACTATCATCATCGGCATTTCTTTTTGCAAAGTCTAAAAAACCCCTCACCCCAATATCATATTCAACACTCGTCCGTTTAGCTTGTATCCAACTACGATCCATATATTCCAACACCTTTTTTTTTGTTTTCTACTTTTTCCCCTGGAAAAGGTAGGAGTATGATGAGAATGGGTCATCTTTTTTCTTCAAGTATAAACAAGAGTGTTGACTTTTTTGCTTATTTGAAAAGAAGTGCATGTCACTAAGTTAATGGGGGACCATTTGCATGGCTTCCTACAATTCCAACCTTATAAAGAAAAATTCACTAAACGCATATATATCCTAATTACCCCGTCATGTTTGGAAAGGTATAAACAAAATAAAAAGGTATAAACAATAGAGTAATATATTTATGTATCGTGAGGCTTGCTGTGATTTTAAGGTGGTGTTTATTTCGAGTTGTTGTGATGTCTTTGGGAGATCGATGTATGGAAGCAATAGATACACGCAGAGTCATCCCCATTTAACAATATATGTTAAGAATGTGTAAGGTGTTTGATTTAGTGATAATATACTATCTTCAATCTAATTATGTTAAACGAATGTTACTGAATTGAAAAATGTGACAATGAGATCCCAGAAGAAGCTTCTTCTCAATCAAAATTGAAGAGAAGGCCTCAACATGAGTGCTCCAGAAGTCCCGAGTCACAACTTGCCTTACCAAGTGGACAAAGGGTAGCATTCAAGGCTGTCAGTCATGGAAATTGCCCCCCAAAAAAATATTACTAGGAAGGATTATTGTGTATATGTTGATGTGATTAATACAAACATAAATATATAATGGTATTAGGTTGAGGTAACATCCACAAATTAATAATCTAAGGAAGGAATAGTGGTAGTGAGTATGAGTAAGGAGGACATGACATGACCCTGAATTAATGGTGGCAGATAAAAATCTGGACGGTTGGTAGGATCCATTCACTATCCATTTTGCTTTTTTATAGTTGCTAGTTGCTACCTGCTTTTAATATTTTCCCCTTTCATTTCATTTACTCCTTTCTTTCCTACCTTCCTTCCCTTTGTATCTTCCCATACGCAACTTGCATTTTTTTTTTGTCAATCACTAACACATTTCTTATAGCACCCTCTAATTATCTCCATTTAACCACGAGTAACCAAATTTTGCAAAGAAACCACCATTTCTTCCCAATTACCTACCATAAAACATCCTCTCAATTCATCCCAATTACCTACCATAAAACATATTACTAGCATTCAAGGCTGTCAGTCATGAGTGCTCAGGTTTTGTTTTTTGGTGGAGCATTTTGCTAGGAGGTTAGGATAAATGATATATAGAGGATTTGAAATTATGCAAACTTCTTTCGTTTTGCTAAATCCATGACAACAGTTCCCAACAACTGACCTAATGTCTTCAATTTCTCCTTTCAAACAATTTATCAAACATCTAATGTGCATTCACATTCAACAATAGAACAGAGGAGGAACATATATAATGGTGTTTTCTCAGAACAGACAAGGAACATACCTCAAAATAGAGATTGAAGACGAAGATTTCCCAGAAATCCAGTGACGACAGCACCCACGACCAGCTGAAGCAATGTATGAGGTATGTTCGTCGACAGCACCCACGACAGTAAAGCGGCCGAAGAGCGACGACGGACTCAATTCAGAATGGGATAAGGTAAGGGATGGGGACTCGCGCTGAGGAGAGAAAAGATTGGGAACAAACTTGCTTGGGTGATTCAGAATGGAAGGGACCGAAATGAGATTGGCAAAGGCGGGAGTGTGAGCTGAGGCACGGCCCTGGAAAGAAATTAAATTGGGAACACTTTTAAGACCGGTTCAGAGGATAACCGGTCTTAAAAGTGGACTTTTAAGACCGATTTCCTAACAACCGGTCTTAAAAGTGTACTTTTAAGACCGGTTGCCTAACAACCGGTCTTAAAAGTGGACTTTTAAGACCGGTTGTTAGGCAACCGGTCTTAAAAGTCCACTTTTAAGACCGGTTGTTAGGCAACCGGTCTTAAAAACATTTTTTTTTACCATTTATCCTCTTAACCGTCCTAAAAAAATATATTTTAGACCGGTTCTCTTAGTAACCGGTCTAAAAAATAAAATCTCTAATTTTTTTTAGACCGGTTAGAATAGAACCGGTCTAAATAATCTTTTTTAGACCGGTTATTATAATAACCGGTCTCCCAACTTGTTTATAATAACGAAAATGCCACCGCGCATTTCTTTTAGACCTGCATCCATTACAACCGGTCTAAATGGGCCGGTCTAAAACACCTTTTTTGTACTAGTGATACCATCAAAATACTATTATCACTAGCAGAAATTGTCAATACTTGTTTCCATTTTGATATGCGCAGGGCAATAATGAACAAGTTCCATAGGAAAATAGAAAAGTACAGTTATACTAATAAAAGTATTTGTTCACAGACAGGCGTCAGAAAGGCAGAATACAAAAATATTTACAATTATGTCCAGAATATCCCAAAATATAAACCCATTACAGGATATATAACCATAGTCCTCGCCTTGGGAAATGTGCTCGTCAGTTTCCCTTATCTCCATCCTTTCCTTTCAATCCGCTGACACTAGCTGGGACATTTTGTTTTAGAAAAAGGGGTGAGGTTTCAGGAAATCTTAGTAGAAACATACGATTAACATATAAAATATAAAAATTAAATATGCAATGCACCGTATCAAGTAAAAGGAAAATCATATCATTCATGTATGTACACAAAATTCAGGGCCAACCGTCTAGTTGAAATCCCTACGTGTACCTTAGTCGAGTCCTTGACTACAGCTAGATAAGACTAGTGTACCTCAGCTAGGTCCTAGACCACAGCTAGCTAATGTGCCTCCAGCATGTGTTCAAGTCACAAAATATAGTAACATACATCGTCACATAGTATATGAGAGATAGTAGTCCCTACTTAAACTTTTTCCAAGTCTCAAACGATCCACTTCGTCAAATGTGCCAACTACAGGCATCCAATTCAATCCTAAAACATTAAATGTACAAGAAATAGGTTAAAACCTATCCATAATGTTTATTGTGGTTATATTAGCCTATGGTGAAAATTTACCCAAATACCCCCTGGACCTCGACGCGGCCTGGCCGTACCAGGTTTGGCTGTACTTTTATGGACTAGAAATTGCCAAATTCAATGTTAAATTACAAAATTGCCCTTGGCAACCCTTATTTCAGGGTTGCAGGGGCGTTTTCATAATTATACTTTTTCATGCTTTTCTGAAAAAGTGACCAATTGTAACCCCACTTAATTTTCCCTCTCGAACTCAATGAAATCATCAAATCATTAAAAATCCAACTCTAACACCCTTTAATAGCCCCTAACCAAAATCTTCATATACTTTGGGGAAAATTGGGGTTTTTCGATTTCGGCTCCGCAGACGTGTTTCTTTATACTCCCAACCACTTTATTAACTCTTTAATAAGGTTACAACAACCATTTGAACCAAAATTGGGCAGCATAATCCTTAGGCCTACCCATTTCTAAAATTTAAAACCAACAGCAATCAGGCAAAACTTTACTGATTAAATTGCCCACAACAGGCAGAATAAGCAATATGTGAAGGTTTGGAGCTTACCTTTCACTTCCTTCCAGCTTTTCTCAAAGTGGTCGAACCCTAGCTCTCTTTAACACAAGAAATCAAGCTTCCAAACCTTAAATTACATAGAAGAGTAGCTTAGGAACAAATTTATACGCATTAGGAACTGATTTACCGAAGAAATCACTTACATTTGCAAGTTTTTCCTTCTCCTTTTCTCTCTATAAAATTTTGCTCTCTCTCTAGTTCAGAACTTTTAGGGCACAAAATGAGCTAGAGGAAGATGATGGAAATGAATTTTTATCATATTATATGATTATTTTAATGATTTATGGAATTTCCAAAAGTTCCATTATTTATATTTTCTTGCAAAAATTTCTATCTTCATCCAATTGTGTCATAAGCTCAATCCACATGTATCTAATATTTTCCTCTTTTTGTTACATGTAGGAAACACCTAAGGGTCCCCTCCTTTGGTCTCAATTGGCTTCACAACTTGTTCCGGTTACGTATATACGTAAAGTCTCAATTTTGGTCAAATTTGCACTTTTTGCTCAAATTTTCCATAAATTCATATTTAATTGACCAAAATATTCTAAATATATTTGTGCCTTTCATTTTCCTTAATTAATTGAAATTAACTTCAATTAATCAGAAAATAATTAATTTTGTGTTAATTTGACAAAATTACGATTTTGTCATTACCTTTCTAATCCAATTTCTTTTCCTTTTTTTTCTTTGGCTAATTTCCATCAACCTTTGGACCAAATATTTTCTCTATTATTTATCCATTTTTGAACCTTAATATTGGGCTTTTTAAATTATCCAAATTAATTCCATAATTATTTTTCCTATTTTCTCATGAATATGAACATTTATAAATTCATAAATTCCAAATTCATGAATATTCACCATTTTATTGAATTTATCAAATAATTATAATACTTTTGGTGAATATAAATTTTAGGGTGTTACAACAATCCTAGATTGGATTCTTCACCAGCTAGACATAAATGATGTGTGTTGCATCTTGATTGCCGAATGCTTAGTAATATGATGGTTTATTTAGCATTCTTTGTGAACTTGATTATGTTATAATTGACTGTTGTTACTACTAAGATTCTGTTGAATCTTGCCCTTTCCCTTAAATGACCTACAGAGAAGGCAAGCAGCTCACGGGCAAGCAAGTAGTGATTTTAAAGAAATAAGAAGGTGGAGAAGAAGAAATAATTTATATTGGTTATTTGTATTCTAATTTTGATTAGAATTAGGTATTTTTGTAGCCTTATATGGCTATGTGGTTTGTATTTATACATGTATATACATAATCATACTGAAGTTTGTATCTGTAGTTGTAGAAGTAAGGTAGCATGGCATGCGTAGTATAGGATGGTCTTAGTTGATCAATTTTACATAATGAAATGGTAATTATATCAAACCCAATAATTGAACTAGGATTGGGCAATCGTATATTAAGGGATCATTGTTTAATCATCAATATACTAGTATATAAGCAGAGAAGCACTCTGATAATAATAAATGGACCTAAGGATTGATGAGTCTTGATGAAGTTATGAACCACTATATAACCATTTTTTTAAGTTTTAAAGTTTTCAAAAAAGGCCATTCAATTATAGGTTGGAGCCCTGTGTTTTAGTTAGGATTTTAAATCATTTTCAAAGGTATATTTGTCCTACGATTGAAGCTTGACTTAGTGGTTCAAATTCATTATATAAAAGCTGATCTAATAACTACAGAATTAGGGTGTCACATTTAGTAGTATCAGAGTAGCCGTTCTTACAATAGGTTAGAATACTTTGCTTGTATGAAAAATATATATTTTGATTAATTGATTAGTGACAAGATTTAGTGACACTTTTCAAAAAATTAGAAAGAAATTGAGTGCTTTTGAGGATTAAGGTTGTAAATTGGAGCCCTCAATTAAATCACTTAGTATGACCTATTCATCTGTTTGTCATATCACTATAGTAGTGATAATGGTGGCAATGATAGCTATTTTTTGCAGGAAGTATAAAAAAAGGTTGACAGGATGATTTTCCTAATGAATTAAATGTTAGAAAAGAGCAGTGACTTGGAAATTAGAAACCTTTAATTAAAGGTTAGAGTTCATAAAGGTATGATGTTCAAGGCTTATGAACTTGAAATTTTATGGCTAAAGATGTATAAGTATTATATTGTTTATGCTTAAATTAGTAAGTAAATGTTCTATGTTATTAAGGTGTGTTTAAGGATTCCAATATAATTATTGCTAAGTTGTAGAATTTTCAAAATTTTGATTGAGGAGCTGTTCAAAACATTTTTCAAGTTAGAATGCTTTTAAGTTTGTAAATGTTCAAAGCTTGAGGTATAAGAATAAGTTTAGGAATGTCCAAATGATTAGAAAACATGTTTGGAAAACATGTTGGGAATGCCCAAATGTTGAGGTATTAGAATAGAGGGTATTATGCTTGCAAAATTAGTTGATGATTATGTTAGGCCAATTAAAGATGCAATTAGCTGCAGTATTAAGATAATATATTGTAGCTTAATTGCCTTAGACTATGAATCATGCAAGCTCATGTTTAAAGGTTTTTAAACCATGTTAGTGAAAAGAGTTGTAAAGATGTGAGCTAAGCTAATGTTTTGAATTGATATGTTATTATCAGATAGTTTAAAGAGTTCTTAGAAGCATGAAGATGACGACTTAAGTGTTGATCATTACTTCAAAACATTTCTATTGTAAGTGGGTGCTGCCAAAAGAAGTTAATTTGATAATGTTAGGAAAACTTGAGGAGTATTGGTTGTTTTGATGTTTGTCCATGATAAATAATTATCTGAGTTAAATAAATGGTGTTTAAAGGCATATAGGTGTGATATACAATGTTATATGGTGATTTTTGAATATGATCTTAAGCTATTGAAGGTTTAAGTTTTGTGATTGGGAAATTGAAAATAGTTTCCAGATTATATGGTGATATTGTTTGAATATTTTGAAAGTTAAAATAGAAGCTATACAAATTGATTTGTTGCGTGCATGCTAGGTATGACTAAGGGCCCGTTTGGTTAGATTACATTGCACACATGTGATGGTAATCTTGATTGCATTACCATTGGTGGCCTGTTTGGTTGGGCTTATTAATGGTAATGTAGATTACAATTGCAAAATAGATTGCATATTTTTTGGTAATCAACATTCATAGGGGGACCCCTATGAAAACTCATTACAGGCATGTAATCATTGATGAAATCTCAATTTTGACCCTACTAATTTAATAAAAAGACAAGATTTACCCTCACCAACCACAAAAATATGTCAACAATGATATTTATTCTCTAAAACAGTATGCTTCTCCACCCCCCGCCGCCCACCGCCACCGCCACCACCTCCTTCTCCATCGCCGCCGCCACTACCACCTCCTCTTCCCACCGCCACCCTCACCCCCGCTGCCCCCACCGCCCACCGCCTACCACCACCTCCTCCACCCCCACCGCCCATTGCCACCACCACCTCCTCCTCCTCCGCCGTCACCCTCACCCCTGCCGCCCCCACCGACCCACCGCCTATCGCCCACCACCACCACCTCCTCCTCAGCCGCCACCCGCACCCCGCCACCCCCACCGACCCACCGCCTCCACCCCCACCGCCCATTGCCCACCACCACTTCCTCCACCCCCACCGCCCACCACCACCACCACCTCCTCCTCCGCCACCCTCGCCTACCGCCGCCACCTCCTCCTCCACCGCCCATTGCCGCCGCCGCCGCCGCCACCACCACCACCTCCTCCTCCGCCGCCACCCGTACCCCGCCACCCCCACTGACTCACCGCCCCCACCGACCCATCGCCTATCACCCACCACCACCTCCTCCACCCCCACCGCCCATTGCCCACCACCACCTCCTCCACCGCCCATTGCCACCACCACTACCTCCTCCTCCTCCATCCCCGCCGTCGCCGTCTTGTAACTATTTTTTCTACAAAGATTATATTAAGGGGTAAAATAGACTTTATGTAATAATTAATTTTAAATAATTGTTAAAATATTAACTCATTGCACATTGCTTAAAAATCAAACCAAACACTACCCTTGTAATTAATATCGCATTGCATTACCATTGCATCGCATTGCATTGCACCACAGGGTGTAATGTGATCGAACCAAACGGGCCCTAAGAAAAAATGATTTTCAATCTAATTGATTTTGAGGCTCTAGATCGAGTTATGAATTTGAAAGTTGGGCATACATAATTAGGGTCCCTAATTTATTTAGGGACGCCAAAGGTGGACTTTTGGCATTCCTTTTTGGTATTGGGACGTCTAATCTTTTGAAATTGGCACATAGAATTACAAAAATACCACAATCTTTATTTTTTACTTCCATTTTTAAAAAATGAATATTTTTTGGGATAGTAAAATCTATATTTTATAATAGTGATAACAACAAACTTTTGAATAAGAGTTTGTCCTTTGGCTACCTAAGTACCTCAACCAACCTTCATAATTTCACTTCTTTGAATCAATTCACTAACAATACTCCTCAATCATAAAATAAGGGGAGAATTATAATTAGATCCTGCCCAAGGGAAAAAATGAAAACATGGTCCCGTTAACAACCCGAGGAGCGTGATTAACAACCCCAGGGGACCAATTTTTCATTTTTTCCCTTAGACGGAACCTAATTGTAATTCTTCCTAAAATAAATTCCTTTGTAAAGAAACACCCAATTATATTCAACAATAATGCACCTCCACCTCCAAGGCATTCTCACTTTTTTAATTCACAATAATTTCATAACATTTCTAACTTAGGTCTTATTTTATGTCATGAACGGGATTTGGACCATAAGAAGAGTGGGCTATTGGGCCATATGTTTATATGGTTGGGCCTACAAGAAGTGGACTACGTTAATGAAGTTGTTGAAAATAAATAGAGATGGGACAGAGGGTATGGTGACTCACTCTCCCTCCTCTTGTGTCTTCTTCCCTTCTACAAATCTTGTGATTCCCTTTGCAACTCTGTGGCTATCCCTTCCTCTATGTTTTGTGTTCTTATTTCCTTAGCTCTGTAGCTTCTCTTTTATCTTATGTTGAGAGATTCATGTATGTCTGTATTGAGAATTATTATTAATTATCATTAAGTTTTATACACTGAGTTATTTCCTGGAATTAAGTTTTTAAGATCATAACATTTAACTCTTAAATAACAATTCCAACAGAGCTTTTAAAATAATATCTCTTATTTTAATCTAATAACATCATAGAGTGAAATCTAATCAAGGGTACATTAGTCATTGCAAGGTGCTAGCTTTAGTTATAACTCTTTTCTTTCAAGCATTTCTGTAATACCCTGAATTTTGGGATTGGAGGCTAGAGAATAAGCCTGAAATAAGTGGACTGCTAAGCTCTGGTTTAGCAGGAGCCCTAAATTTATTTTCTAATGATTCTTGTATCTTTGGGGTATTAAAGAAACTAAAATGGTGAATTTTGGAGAAAGTGATTATGCTTTCGGTGAAATTTTCCGCGAGGCAGTGAGATTGTCATGTGATTTTGGATGATCAAATGATATCCATAAATTATGAAATTTTACATAGTGAAATTAAATGTTCTAAGCTTTAATTTGATAGGTTCTATGACTCAATTAGATCCATATACAAAAAGTTATAAATTTTTGAAATTAGCCCAGAAAAACTGGAAAGTTTCTGAAACAACAGGCAAAGATTAAAATTTTGAGAATTTTGTACTTTCAACTAGAAAAAGTATATATTTTTCCTTGAAAGTAGACTTAATAACGGTTCCATAGTCTTTGGAATCACTCCAACTCGATTTTCTAGAATTAGTTATGATTTTTCAAAATTTGGGCAGAAAATCTATCAGAATTTTTATAAAATCCGAAAATGGGGAAATAAATTAAAGGAAAATTATGGGCTATTTTAAACAGTTATCTTCATCCTTTCCATGCTCATTCACGTCAGTTTTGGGCTGAAAAAGGAGAGAGAAATCTTGAGAATTTAGAGAGAGAAGGAGGAAAATCTCACAAGGTAGGTCGATTTCTTCGGTGAATTCGTACCTGATGTGTATAACCCTTCTCCTAAGCTTATCTTCTATGTTATTTAAGGTTGCTTGAAGCAAATTTCATTGCTTAAGAAGCTAGGGTTTTCAGCCACAAGAGGAAAAAGCCAGAAGGAGCTTGAGGTAACTTCCTATACTTCAATCTTTGGTTGTTCTGGTTATTGAGGATAGTTTAATCGGTGGATTTCTGTTGGTTTGACTCTATTTGTAAAAATTGGAAACGTTGAACCCTAGGCGTTATGCTGCCAAAATTGGGTCTAAATGGTAGTTTTAATGTAATTAAATAGTTAATAAAGTGGTTAAGAGTAGAAAGGAGCAAGGATTTGAGGTCAGAATTCAAAAACGCCAATTTTCTCCTAAGAATTTTAAGTTTTAGCCAGTGCTATTTGGAGGGGCTAGGGCTGGATATTTGATGTTTTGATGATTCCATTGAGTTCAGGAGGGAAAATTAAGTGGGGTTGCAGTTGGTCACTTTTTCAGAAAAGCCCAAAAAAGCATAATTACGAAAACGCCCCTGAAACCCTTAAAGTGGGGCTGCCAATGACAATTTCATAAGTTGGTAGTGAATTTGGTTATTTTAAGTTTGGAAATGGATTCCTTGGGTAAAAATATGTTAGAATAGCCCCAGTTAAAATTTTGGGAAAAGTACAGTCGGATCGGGTACGGGGGTCGGGCCGGGGTCCCGAGGGCATTTTGATAAATTTTCACAATAGACTCATATAACCCCCAGAAACACTATGGAAGTGTCTAAATGGTACATTTGGAATTATAGGATGGAGTTGAGAGCTTGAGTTGCTGGCACGCAAATCGAGGAGAAAAGGCTGGAGGTAGAGAACTTACCTCACCTACATGTATTTGATATTTATGCTGGTGTATTGATGCATGTATTTACTTTGCTTGATTATGTGAAACATATATGAATGATTGAAGCTCTGTTCTTATTTATTCTATGGTCATAAGCATGTTGTTTGAAACATTGAGCACACATATATGTCATTATGTTAGCATGAGTTGATGTATTGCAAGCATGTCATGCATTGAGCACTTATCCTGCATGCATATTAGTATATGTTTCCTACTTAGATTCTCCTGAATCTCACCCTCCCCTACCAAAAAATTAGACAGGTGAAAACAAAAGGTGTATTGAAAGCAGAAAAGAGAACTATACAGGAGGAATGCAGTGGTAGAACGAAGACGGAAAGATGTCTCCGTTTAACTAGAACATGTTTAGATACCCTAAAGTCTTGTGTGGCTACAAGGTTTGTAATTATTATGCACGAACACCTATAGGAAATTTCTGTAATCATGCATATATTATCAGTATATTTATACTATTCCTGTGTTACCCATCGTACCACATATCGTTTTCCACAAATACTCTGAAAAAGGTTAAAATAAGATAAAAGGGTGACAATTTCTGTCAAGCCCTTATTTTAATTTCACCTTTTTTAGAGTATTCACAGAAAACGATATGCGATTCGGTGGGCAACATAGGAATAGCATAAATATATTGATAATATGTGCATGATTAAAAAAATTGCCCATAGGGGTTCGTCCATAATACTTACAATCAAGGTAGCCGTACAGGGCTACCAGGGTGTCTAAACCTGTCCAAGTGAAACGGAGACATCTTTCCATCTTCGTTCTACCACCGCAATCCTCTCGTATGGTTCTTTTCTTTGTTCTCAGCATATCTTCTATCTCCTCCTGTCTAAATTGTTGGTAAGGAAGGGAGAGATTCGAAAGAATCTCAATAGAAAAACAGTACCAATATGCATGCAAGATAAGTGCTTAATGCATGACATGCTTGCATTACATAAACTCATGCTAACACAATGACATATCTGCATGCTCAATGTTTCGTGCAACAAAACTATGGTCACAGTATAAATAGAAACAGAGCTTCAATCATTCATATATGTTTCACATAATTAAGAAAAGCAATAACATGCATCAATACACCAACACATATATCAAATACATGTAGGAGAGGTAAGTTCCCTACCTCCATTTTTTCTCCTCGATTTGTGTGCCAACAACTCGGGCTCTCAACTCGGTTCTACAATTCCAAAGGTACCATTTAGACACTTCCATAGTATTTCTAGGGGTTATGTGAGTCTATATTGAAAAATTATTAAAATGCCCCTGGGGGCTTGGCCCGGTCCCGTCGTACCCGATCTGACTGTACTTTTCTCGAAATTTTGACATGGGTTATTCTTACATATTTTTGCCCAAGGAATCAATTTCTAGACTCGGAATTATCAAATTCAATGTCAAATTATGAAATTGCCATTGGCAGCCCCAGTTTAAGGGTTTCAGGGGCGTTTTTGTAATTATGCTTTTTCAGCCTTTTCCAAAAAAGTGACTAACTTTAACCCCACCTAATTTTCCATCCTGAACTCAATGGAATCATCAAATCGTTGAAAATCTAACTCTAAACCCTCCAAACTAGCCTTGGCCGAAATTCTCAATTTCCCAAGAAAAATTGGGGTTTTTGGGTTTTGGCTCCGTAATCGCGTTCCTTTATACTTCTAACCACTTTATTTGTAACCCCCTCACCGTAATTACATCCGGATTATGAAATTAAAGTGAACTAGAGACCAATAAGTACAAAAAAACATTTTCAATTTCCTATCTTCTAGATAGGGTATCTACAAAACAGTTCAAAATACTAGAAATTTGGTCTCACATTCAGTTTCGAATATAATTACCTACACAGGTTAATCGCATTTATAAATATCAGAGCGCACAACTAAAATCCCGGCAAGTCCCTGGGTTACATATATATGTTGGGTGTATCATTTTTCCCAAAAATGGGGATTACATAACCAAAGTAGTATTTACAACCCCAAATATATACAATAATCCTGTTCTCAAAATAGATAACCAACAATTTCAAGTCAAATATCTCTAAGAAGTCCTATCCACTCTTGGTTATCCGCTTTTCCCTGGAGCCACTTGCCCTGTCTGAAAGGTTAGTCATAGGAAAGAGTGAGATTCAAAAGAATCCCAGTAATAACAAATCATTCATACCACACCTAAACACATAGCATGTAAGCAAATCATCATACAGCAGTAGAACGAATCACACTCCACCCTCATCCCCTTTTACCGCCGGGAAGGCACACCGTCCTAACCCGAACCGTTGTTAGCGACTCAGGGACTGTTGGCATGGCAGTGCATATACATAGCCTTATAGCTCATATAGCCATCCGGCTTTCACAATTGGCCCGTCGGCCTTCACAAATAGCCTTTCAGCTTCTCACATAATCACACATATCACACCCCATCCTCATCCCCTTTTACCACCGAGAAGGCACACCGTCCTAACCCGAACCGTTATTAGCGACTCAGGGACTGTTGGCATGGCGGTGCTTACACATATCCACAAATGTCGCAGCATACAAATTCATCACAAATCAATGATATAACACACATATAATGCATCACATATGGTACAAAAGAAAAAGTCACTATCTTGTTCTTTCCGATTGTGCTTTGGCGCAGGTGGATCACGAGCAGGGAAATTACCGAATCATATAAACCAAAATTAAGGACGACAAATTATTACCTATTCCAATTCTTTAATAACTCATAATACTTAAGTTGATTATCACTATGGTCATTTAATCAAATCATCTAAGGAGCTAAAGTGGTCAATTAACCTAAAAGGCTAATTTCTAACATCAAAGTTCCACAATATTACATTATGCCATAAAATCTTCAATTTTCGCATAGGTGACCAATCTGCCAGAATTTTCCAACATCTTTGAAAAATCATAACTAATTCTAGAAAACTCAAAATGAGGTGATCCCAAAGCCTATTGAAATCTCTTGAAGTCCTCTTCATAGGAAAAATATGAATCATTATCAGAAATCACCACACAATTCCAAAATTACACAACTTTCCACACTACTCCAGAATTAGGTCCAGTTTCGACATCAAACTTTGGGCAACTAGAACTCCCAGCTCAAAAAACGAAATGACACAAATTATATGTCTATTTTGAAGCTTGGAATTTTAAATTTAATACTGGAAATTTTCAGAATTTTTAGACACCAATTGCCCATTCAAAATGTCCCTACAAACTGACTGCCCTGCATAGAGTTACACTTGACAGTTTTTCCAATTTTCAACCAATGTGTCCAATGGCTTCAAAATCAACAACCAAACCTATTCCCACATAATTTTTCGTGTAGAACACAATGGTAACATCAAAATAAACAAATTTCAACTCATTCCCCATGTCCTGTTTTGGCATAATTTTAGGGTATTTCACAACAAACAACCACTTCACTATCTAATCACTAAGCTTAGCTCATTTGCCTCCAAACCAACATATAAGCACATATATAGGATGAAAGCTTCATGATCCCTAATATACCCTAAAAAATGAAATTAGGGCTGTCACAATAGCCCACCACAACTCAGCCAATTAAAGCATCATATACATCAACATAATGCTCTTACTCACCTCTTGCTTCTTCTTGTGTTCTTTTCTTGATTCCTCAACTTTTGTTCTTGCAAGGTGGCTGAAAACTCCTCTTCTTCAAAAACAAAAACCATAGAA
Organism: Inga oerstediana; assembly: GCA_963210345.1. NCBI lineage: Eukaryota > Viridiplantae > Streptophyta > Magnoliopsida > Fabales > Fabaceae > Inga > Inga oerstediana. Next base: position 68,862,532 of record OY723400.1, on the reverse strand, counting down.
ATGAAGCTAAGGAAGAGAGGAACAAGTTTCATGAAGGCCACTTGAGCCATAGATGAGGTTAAGGAGTTGAAAATCCATGTAGAAGATCTTACCTCAACTTTGTTCTTCACTTTCTCTTATCTTTCTGAACTTGGCCGACCTTGAGATGAGGTGAGAGAGTGAATTATGATCAGTTTTTTTCCCCTATCCTCTTAATATCTGACCGAAAATGTGGCCCAAAGAGAAAGAAAAGTTGTGGTGGAAAATAATTCTTTTTACACAAGCTTATGCCATGTTGACTTTGGTCATTTGATTAAGGTTTCTCTTGCCTCTTCTCTTCTTGCTTTTGGACGTGATATGGGATGCACAAATGGAGAATTATTATTGACCAACATGTTCTTCAAAAGGAGGAAAAAAGATTGACCAATTGCATGAACTTGCATAGCCATTGGTTACACAAATTTTCTAGTTGCAATTTTTGACTTTTCAAAGACAAAAGTGAAGAAGTGTATGAAGTAAATTTCTCTTTCCTTCCTCTCTTTAAAATTTGACCGAATATGGAGGCTTGAAAGAGGTTAAAGCTTTATAAAATATCTCTTGGCATTTCTTCCATTTATAATATTTAATTGCCTTTTGTTGCAATTGTTGACCAAGTCATCATCCTTTTATAACTTGGTCAAATTGTCTCCTTATGTCATATTTAGTAGCCAATATGTATTTACTCTTACTTTTCCCTCTTGTCATACGTGAATCATGGCCTTTTGAAGAAGAAGATGATCTTGTAAAATATCATCTTGCAATATAATATTTAATTGCCAATCTTGCATGTGAAACTTGACTAAAGTCATAACAAAATTTCTAGAAGTAATTTTGTCGTTAATCCCACCATTTATTCTGTACATTTAGCTCTTGAATACATTTTGGGATATTACATTATTAACCATCTAATTGAGTTATAACTACCATTTGAACTAAAATTGGGCAGCATAACCCTTAGGCACTCACATTTCCAAAATTTAAAACCAATGGCAATCCAGCGAAATTTCACCGATTAAATTGCCCACAGGAACTAAAATAGTTAATATACGAAGGTTTGGAAGTTACCTCAAGCTCCCACTAGCTTTCCCCCAATATGGCTAAAACCCTAACCTTTAAACAACATATTTTTGAGCCTCCAAACCTTAAAGAACAAAGAAGAGTAGCTTAGGGTCGGAGTTATATACGTTAGGAGCTAAATTGTCGGAGAAATCGGCTTACCGTACAAGATATCTTCTCCTTCTCTCTCTAAGAGCTCTCAAAACTTCTCTCTCTAGTTCAGCTGCTGCGTGCGTGGAAATGGGCTGGAGAAAGAAGGATGATGATATTTAATATCATATAGTATATGATATTTAATTATTAATTTAATTTCCAACAATTCTAGATTTTAGCAATTTCTAGCAGATTTTCTGCTTAAAATTTTGAAAATCATAACTAATTCTATAAAAATTGAATTGGAGTGATTTCAAAGGCTATGGAACCCTTATTGAGTCTAGTTTCAAGGAAAAATATAGACTTTAGCCATTTAGAAGCACAAAATTCTCAGAAATTCCATCTTTGGATGCTGCTCTAGAAACTTTTCAGTTTGTTTGGGCTAATTTCAAAAATTCATATCTTTTTGTATATAGTTTCAAATGATTCATATGACCTATCAAATTAAAACTTAGGATGTCTACTTTCATCCTGTAAAATATTGTAATGTAATTTTCGCTCACCATTTAATCATACAAAATCACATGACAAGCTCATTACCTCATAGGTGATTTAACCAAAAACATAATTATATTCTCCAAAATTCACCATATCATTTCATTGACTATTTCCAATAATTACAATATATTTGGTGAATAGAATTTGGGGTGTTACAATTTCGACAAACAATTGATTGGCATTTTATAATATATTCATTGAACAACTCCATAGCCTATAAATCCTTTCCCAAACAACATCCATACATGCATTCAAATTTTACCAATCACGTAGAGTAACAATGTCACAAGTTACATCAAATCCCTAAATACCCAATCCATCAAAACATGATAGAAGTAGAAGGCATTAACATCTATCAACCATGGAGATATGAAGCAAGGAAAAGATGTTGAAAATACCAATAAGAGGAAATAATCCCAACTCCCTCCATTTTTTTTTCTGTCAGAACCACAGCACTATTCCCCTGTTCACAAGTTTAGAAGGGTGAAGGAAGATAGTGAAATATCAAGACTGATAGGCATGAGCTTATAGTGGCAATGAAGCTCAAATTATAAATTTGATGGAAGGCATTAGATGCATATTTTGGAGAATCCTTATCTTATTTGATACATGCCAATTTTAGGTGTAGAGATAAAATAAAAATTGTTATACTAATGGATAGCTATTTGTATAACAAAAATGCTACAATGTTCAATCCAAAAATGCAACAGTAACGTTCTATTTTTCATAAAAGATATTGTTATAAGCAAATATTCTGCTCCGGATAGCATCGCCTACTACGTTTGTAGTTTTTTTATTTCTTTTGTTAGTTTTTTGTTTTATGTCGTCAAAAAAATAATAAGTAATGTTATGAAAAGGGAAAAAACAAAACATTGAAACAAAATTGAAAATTAAGAAGAGGCATCTCCACACAGGTTTAGAATTCATAGATAAAAGCATATCGATATCCATTTTCTTGATGTCAAAGCTGTTAACCTTTTTAAGTTATGGAATTTTGGAGACTATTTTTGAGCCCAAAGCTTGTTGAGATGATTCTTCCATCAATTTATTCAATATGTTGACTGATCATTGATTAGGATTTAATGTTTGCCCGATTAGTATTTTTATAGGTCCTTCTTATGAGCTTCCACCATGAGATTCCTTAGATAGCACGTTCCATTCCCATTGAAAATGATGTTCAAATACACTCTATTTTTTGGGAATGGAAAAACAGAGGTAAACCAAGTTGTCATGAAACTTCTTGGTTATGTGAAAATTTGAAACAATGCTACACTAATTTAATAATTTTGCAAAGTTGTGGAAAAAACATTGATAATCTCTAAAATTGTCTCTACAAATTCGGATTACCGTAACCGCTTGATATAAAATCATATAAATATAGAGTTGTATAATTATTTATTAGTATTGCAAGAGATATTTTCCATATCATTAAAAATAAAATTATTTTTTTTGACAAAAAAAAATGAAATTATTTTCTTATAAAAAATAAATTTATTTTACATTTATTTTAAAACATAAATTCACCATTATCTATTTTTATTTCCTTCCTTCAAATATAATATTTATCTAACAATTTACGTGTGATAAACAATCCAGGCGTAAGCTTCATATTTCAAATATTACATAAGAAAACACGTTTCAATTACTATTTTTATTGCTTTCCGTTTTAATTAATTATTACTAGTATTTATATATATGGTAAGAAATGGCTTACATGAACCTAGTGCACCAGCTAATTTATGCACTGACCAATGAAATTATAACATTTTAAATAATTTCATCCTATGTGTCAAGCCTATGTGTCTTGCTTTTAAATCGTATTATTTAAATAATAAATTTCCCTAACGCTTTTCAGTAACCATGCTCTCCGTCCGTCTATAATAATGCCCCTCTATCACCATCTCTTATTTCTTTCTTTATTTATTCTTTAAGTAATACTGAAAAAGTGCCGATTTCAGAGAAATTTATTATTTAAATAACATGATTTAAAGGCAAGACATGTAGCCTTGCATTGGCACAGAAGAGGAAATTAGTGGAGGTGTTATAATTTCATTGGTCAGTGCACAAAAATTAGCTAGCGCATTAAGTTCATGCAAGAATTTCTAGTATATAGTTTGATTTTTTTATGACAATAATTACAAGAGCACTAAATATAACTAACGCCCTTAAATAAATAAAGAAAGAATAGAACAATCTAGTACTATCTCTCTAATCCCTACATTAGTAACCACTTCTCCCTACAATATTTTTGGAACCATGGAACTAGCTTTCCTGAGAACTCAGCCCATTTGGGCTATCCAGATGAAATCTGGATAGTCCAGATTTAAAAAAAATTATTTTAATAGATATAGAATCTAAAATAAAAATAATTTCTTAGCTAATATTTTTTTTTAAAAATGATTTTTTCATTTAAAAATTATTAGTTAAAAAAATTAAATATGAATGTTTCAGATGGGCCGAACGATAAACTGGTTCCCAATATTTTCTCAAACAAGTTATCACTCTTGGACTAGGGAACCTCAATGGAGTTTTTCATTAAATTGATTCGAGCCCATGATCTATCTTGGACGAGGGAACCTCAATTGACTAGACAGGATCACCTGCGAGGTGGACCCATGAGGTGCCCTGAAGTTATTGGGCTGACAATGAATGTTTCTTTCCATATCCATTGAATGAATGAAGAGAAGCTCAACGTAATCCAATGAACAGCGACTTCATAGCACATGGGTCACAGATTAGTTCTTTCTTTTTTTGGGCTAATTTGTTATTTATTAGTAAAAAAATAACGAAGCATTTGAGCTGCAAGAGCCCATTAGAAGTTGAAACCAGAAGAATCCTCATCCTTAAGCCCATTTAAAAAGTGATACACTTGAAACTGGATTTTGCATTTGCTCCATTGGTAGTAGACACAAAACACAGTAAATGTTAGGATTAGTAATCTTATTATTATAAGACTGACTGGAAATTTCTAATTTTTTTTATTGAATTTAGAAGTTCCATAAATTATGTGAAGAATATATTACTTAAATTATTAGAAAATGTTTAGGCGGCATTTTCTAGGGACTTAGATTATATATATATATATATATATTCTTTTCATTATTTCTACTCAACATTTTCATACCATCAAATCAAATAATGTAATGTCGAATTTATGGTCATGTACTGAACTTCTCATAATATTTATACTGATTATTTCATATTTTATATTATTCAGGAAAAAAAAAAGATATTCTCTAAAATTTCATTCAGGTTTTGATTTAAAAATAATAATGAAAATTCCATTACATAATGCACATAGTGGTCTCTTCCATAATGCACATAGTGCACATAGTTATCCTTCAATATAATTTTCCATAATGCTTTAAATTTAAAAAAATGCACATAGTGGTCTCTTCAAGTCTCTGGCGTGAAAGGTGGACTATTAGACTGAGTGTTGTAGCTTCTGAAATATCTGAAATGTACATACAAAATTACTTACCCTTTTTTCTGTATACAATATATAAAATTTGTAGAAAAAAATGTAAGATGCAATGTTTACATGGCACTTCTCAGTTGTTAATATAAAATATATTTACCTAATTTACTTAGATAAAGGAACTGGATTTAGATAAGGGAAAATTCCAGAAAAATATGCTGGAATATGCAAAAGGAAAAATTAGAACTGCGAAATTCCAAAATTCTAAGTCATTTCGGTGCCAGTATCGTGGAGGAATTTGAGATTATGAAATTTCAACGAAAAGACGCATTTGCCCTTAAGCTTTCCCTTTCTCTCAGCTCGGAATAATAACACCGATCTTTTTTATCAATACCATATTGTACATTAACAATTTGACTTTCTTGTTTCACAATATTAACACCGGTCTCTTTATTAACAACACCGCATTGTGCATTAACAACTCGACTTTCTTGTTTCACAACTTTATAATTTAAGTTTCAGAGCCAAGAACAACACATATCTCTTTATTAACAATATCATATTTTACATTAACAACACCATATTTGAGATATGAAGTTGTGAAAGAAGAAAGTTGAGTTGTTAATGTAAAATGCGGTGTCGTTAATAAAGAAACCCGTGTTGTTATTCCAAGCTGAGAGATAGGGAGAGCTGAAGGGCAGATGCGTCTTTTCGCTGAAATTTAATAATCTCATATTCCTCCACCGTATTAACACCGAACTGACTTGTGATTTTGGAATTTCGTAGCTTTGATTTTTTCTTTCCTATATTCCAACGTATGTTTTTGGAATTTTCCCTTTAGATAAGGTGGTTAATATGATTTTTTTTCCTAAAACACACTAATAATCTTCCTTAACTCCCTCCATTTCTCTTTTACTTGATTATGGTTTAAGGAGTATCAATAGAAGTAAATTATTAACAGATTGACAAATATGGAAAAATAAGCCTTATGTTTAGAGCCAAAGTCAACTCCACAATTAAGTCATACATTAAGGACGGAAGGAAGTATTATCAAAATAAAATATACATAATGATATATATATATATATATATGCTATGCTGCGTGAAATGGAGTGAGACTTTGAGATCTACTCCCAATTCAAGCACTCCATCTATCTACAAATATTTGGGTGGTTGATAGAATATATCAAATCAATTAAAGTCAGTAGACTTTTGGTATATTATATATGCCTACTAGACTGATCATAAATGAAATAATGCAATGAAAATGAAATTTTGGTCCAAGTAAAATTATTCTTCGTTCATATAGGGACCAAATTTCATGTCATCGATTACTAACGTGCTTTATGGGTTCACTTTATGGCTTATACAACATTGTAGTGATATATATTGAAAATATGGTACTTCATGTGATAATGATACTTCTTTCTTTGTTGCATCAACTTCTTTTTATATTTAGCTTTAACCAAAATTAATTAGATGTGTCATAATAATAAACGTTAAAGCCTTTTTAATTTTCCTATTTTAATTAGATTTGTAAAATTTTATTTAAAGTGACAAAAGTCCATATTCTTGAAAGAGAACATCTCAATTTTTTAAAGAGAAAACTCACCCCACCTATTTCACAAGTCAAGCCTGCCATTCTTAAGATATAAATTGGTAGTTCCCTTTTTTGTGTACTTTGTAAATTTGATATGCCATTATGTTTGAGCTGCAAGTGCACAGGTCGCACCAAGTAATAAAGTGATAAGTCAAATATTGTTCCCACAAGGATTTGTTTAACAAATTAATCAAGCAATAGGCTTAATGAATTCGATAAAGTTGAGCCAAAACATGTTTTTGATGTGAAAAGAGAACTTTTAAAAACTATTTCTAAGGCTAAAAATTACTAAATGAAAAATGATTATTGGACTTCAAATCTTAGACGAAGCCTATAATTATTTATCCCCTTTGTACTTCATAAAACTTGATAAATTTCCTCTCCAATAGCGTTTTCAAGGAATATATATTAATCTAAGATTCAAAAGCATTTGATTAAGCTTTTTCAAGTCAAAACCAAATTTATATCCTCAATTAAAATGCACAATCTCTTGCAACAATTAAGAGAAAATATTCATTAAGCTCCAACCTTAATTTGACAATGCTAGGCCAGTAACTATATCTCTATGTTACTAACAAACCATCCATTTAATACCTAAACTTCAAGTCTACCATAATTTTACCTAAGTTCTACAATTAAATTAACTTTCTCAACCTTAATTTAATTGAACAAATCATTCCAAGAGATGGCTAGTTACAAAGAAGCATTAGGCACAAGATAAAATCAACACATGTAATGCCCCAAATTCTATTTAAGGGCTAATGACTTCATATGAGACTGTAAAGAATGTTTGATGAATGCTTTCAGGAAAAAAATTATGGGTTATGACTGATTTAGCAGTAGAAAATGCGCAAATCTTGTGTTTTAGTTTAATTATGTGGCAAAGTTATTATTGGACTAAAATAGAACGGGAATGGCGCATGGAAGGAGGAAAAGAAGTTAAATCATGTGTCAAGTGGCAATTTAAGTGAATTTGCCAAAGTCAGGGGCAAAACTAGGAAGAATAAAATCTATATTAGCCAGCAATTGATGAAGAAATTAATTACTAGCTAAAGAAATGAGAAGTGTGACTAAATAGCTAATGGAATTGATTTGAGTAACTATGTAGTTACATGCTTTATGGTGAGCCATGGGATTTTTGACAAGTGGCAAGATTTGGATGAAGGGAGAGGAGTTGGAAAAGTCAAATAGCAATTTTTAATCCATTTCTCTTCCCCTCTCTCCTTGTATTTTCGATCAAAGGTATGGGAAGGTTGGAAATTTGATCATTTCATCATTTTATCCTCTCTCTCTCTCTCTTACTCTCTCTATTTCGGCCATCACAAGGAAGAAGAAAGAGAAAGAAACCAAGGTAAATCAAATCCTTCTCTTTGAGATTTGACCTTGAAAGTGGCTTCTATAGTTCAAATCCTCTTCTTTAAACTTGTTCCTCTTGTTGAGAGCTTCAATTGGATGGTTTTAGATTTTCAAGAGGCGGTGATTTGAAAACTCAAGAAAACTAGAGGTTGGTGGAGTAAGGAACAAATTAGAGAAAGTGATAAAGGTGAGTAAGAGCAACCTTTTGATATGAATATTGTGGTAATTGATTGAGACTTTAATTGCTGGAATTTTTGTCCACATCTTTCGTGTGGATTGAGGTTTTGAGAGGTTGTGATGTTTTGAGGGTTAAATTGGTGTTGTGAATTGGGGGTTGGATAAATGGCATTTAATTAAACCTTGAATGTAAAGTTTTGAGTTTTGGGGTTCTGTGTTAATTGTAGCCCCAAAACATAGCATGAGAAAGGAATGTGAATTTGGTTATTTTGAGGTTTCTAATGGATTCCTTGTGGAAAATTGTATGGGAGTAGTATTGGATGTGAATTTTGAACCATTAGAAACTTAGGTTTAAAAGTTGTAAGTTTTGGTTAGTGAAAATTCTGTATAGGGTAGCTAGTAGACATTGCGAGCTTTAACGTTTTTGGCCCCAGCCAGAAGACTATTGGCCGCAGCCAAAAACTCTCTGACCTGTTTTTGGCCGCAGCCAAAGAATTTCTTGGCCACGGCCAACCCCCAAAAATCAACATTTTTCACTTCTAAAAGGTGATCTTTAGTATAGTTATCCCCAACCCTTTAGGCTTTTGTTTGAGCTTCTCATATCTACCTAAAGGTCTCAAATGATAACGAACCCCAAGTGTTTTAGAGTTGAGAATTGAATAGGTAATAACTTGTTGTACCTAATTATGATTATAGGATTTGACATCTACCCTGAACGTAGGAAGCAGGTGCCTGAACACGAATGGAAAGACTAAGGTAGTGACCTTTCTCTTATATCATATATAATGCATTGTATATTTGTGCATATCATTGAATGTAACAATTGAGTCATGACAAATGTCGCGGCCTTGCATGTGACGAATGTCACAAAAGTGTATGTAACAACTGTCACGAATTGTTGTGAACTTCACTAATGGTATGCATTGTGATGTATGTGATAACTGTTATGATTGTCATGCATATCACGTATGTGATTATTGTCATGATTGAATGCTGCTGTGAATGCTACATTGTGATTCGCTTATATGCTATGTTGTTATATATTATATGAGCGAATTGTTACTACTAAGATTCATTCAAATCTCACTCTTTCCATTGACTAACCTATAGCTAGGGCAAGCAGGTCAAAAGAGAAACAAGTGACGAAGGGTGGCTAGTGCTCCCAACTGGGAATTTTGGTTTTGTTATGGTTATCATATTTTAGGACTGTTGTACATATTGTTGATGTTGTAAATTCAAATAGTGGTATGTAGTCCCTAATTTGGGAAACTGAAAGGGGTGAATATGCCCCGTAAACCCTTTAGTGAATGGATGAAACTTGAGTATGGTTGGGAATTTCATTTACACTCTGATAGTTATGAATGGAAACCGAACTTCCCAGGAAAAATATATTTGAAAAGTGAATAGAGACTGTACTGTACAGGTTTTGGAAAAAGTCTTGAAAAGTTTAAAGTTTTAAATTGTTCCCGGTCTCTTATTTAATTATGACACATGTTTGAACCATTTTTATGGCATTTATAGTGCGGGGGTTACATTTTTGGTATCAGAGTTATAGTTCCTATCAAGGAAAGATAGATGAAACTCTGAACAGTATACTCGTCGCAAAAGAGTTCCTTGAGGTGTTTCAGGACAATCTTAGTGGATTGCCTCCGGAAAGGGAAGTAGAGTTTCCAATTGAAATTGTGCCTGGAGCTGGTTCTATATCGAAGGCCCCGTACAGAATGACCCTAAATGAGATGGCAGAGTTAAAGAAACAGATTGAAGAGTTGTTGAAAAAGGGTTCATTCGGCCTAGTGTTTCACCGTGGGGAGCTCTAGTATTGTTTGTCAAGAAGAAAGGTGGGAGTCTGAGGCTGTATGAAGATTACAGAGAATTGAATAAGATAACAGTCAAGAACAAGTATCCACTTCTGAGAATTGATGACCTTTTCGATCAATTATCTAGTTCTTATGTATTTTCAAAGATTGATCTAAGGTCGGGTTATCATCAGCTGCATGTGAATGCAGAAGACGTACCGAAGACTACTTTCAGAATGAGGTATGGACACTATGAGTTTCTAGTAATGCCCTTCGGACTGACTAATGCACCTGCTGTATTCATGGATTATATGAATCGCATATTCTGACAGTACCTTGATCAGTTTATGGTAGTGTTCATCGACGACTTTCTGATATACTCCAAGAGTAATAAAGAGCATGAGTAGTATTTAAGAATAGTGCTAGAAATCTTGTAAGAGAAGCAACTCTATGCCAAACTAAGCAAGTATGAATTTTGGCTTACAGAAGTAAAATTTCAAGGCCATGTTATCTCATAAGAAGGGGTCTCTGTGGATCCCAGTAAAGTGGAAGCAATACTCAATTGGAAGAGGCCAGAAACTGTTGCTGAGATACATAGTTTTCTGGGTCTTGTTAGTTACTACCAGATATTCATTCAGAATATTTCCCGATCACCTTACCGATGACCAAGCTCACGCGAAAGGATCAACTGTTTAAGTGGGATAAACATTGTGAAAAGAGTTTCACTGAGATGAAGGAGAGGTTGACTATAGCACCGGTATTGATTATACCCGATCTTAGCTTGACTTATGTTGTGTACAGTAATATGAGTAAGCAGGGGTTGGGGTGTGTCTTTATGCAACAGGGACGAGTGGTGGCCTAAGCCTCCCGACAGCTGAAGCCTCATGAAATAAATTATCCCACTCATGATCTGGAGCTTGCGGCAATTGTGTTTGCATTGAAGATATGGCGACATTACCTGTATGGTGTGACAGTAGAACTGTAATATGACCACAAAAGTCTCAAGTATTTGTACGAACAGAAAGAATTGAACATAAGACAATATGGGTGGATAGAGTTGCTAAAAGATTACAACCTGGAGATTAAATACCATCCGAGTAAAGCAAATGTTGTCATGGATGCTCTTAGTCGAAAGATAGTGCTAGTTGCAGTAATGATGATATAAGAGAGAAAGTTGATAGAAGAATTTTGAGATTTGAATTTGTCAAACCATATCATCTATGCTAATTACAATGTTTCCCAATGGGAAAGTGATCCGAGGGATGAAATTAAAGAAGCTCAGAAGCAAGATGATTGGGTACAGTCTATACGGCTGTGATTGAACGAGGAGAAACGTTAGACTATGACTTGTCGCCTAGTGGATTGGTGCATTACAAACAGATAATCTGTGTTCCATTAAAGGCAGACTTGAGGCAGAGAATCCTGGATGAGGCACACAAGAGTCGGTATACTCTTCACCCAGGAATGACCAAGATGTACCACAACTTGAAGTCTAAGTACTGGTGGCCAGGGTTGAAGAGCGATGTGACTAAGTATGTGGCTTGGTGTCTTACCTGTCAAAAGGTAAAAATTGAACACCAGAGACTGCCAGGACTACTTCAGAGCCCAAAAATTCCAGAATGGAAGTAGGAAAGTATAACCATGGATCCTATGGTAGGATTACCTAGAATTAGAAACTATGATACGATTTGGGTGATTGTTGATCGACTTATGAAGTCAACATATTTCCTACTAATCAACGCTAGCTACTCTCCTGATAAACTGGCTGAAATATACATTAGAGAGATAGTAAGACTCTATGGTACACTGAAGAATATTATCTCTGATAGATATCCTTATTTCACTTCGAGATTTTGGAGGGCTTTACATGAAGCTCTGGATACAAAATTGAGGTTTAGTACGGCCTATCATGCACAGATAGATGGACAGTCAGAAAAGACCATTCAGACGCTAGAAGATATGTTGAGGGCGTATGTCCTAGACTTTAAAGGGAATTAGGACCACGTTCTTCCACTTGCCGAGTTCTCTTACAATAATAGCTATCATGCGAGCATTCAGATGGCTCCATATGAAGTGCTTTGTGGAAGGAAGTGTCAATTACCTTTATGCTAGACAGAACTATTTGAGATAAGGTTGTATGGGCCGGATCTTGTTGATCAGACCATAGAGCCAATTAAAATTATCAGAAATGGGCTCTTTGCAGCACAAAGTTGACAGAAGAGCTATGCTGATAAGAAGAGGAGACCTCTATAGTTTGAAGTGGGGGATCATGTGTTCTTGAGAGTGTCTCCATTCACAGGTATTGGGAGAGCAATCAAGCGAAAGAAGCTGAGGCTGCGGTATATCGGTCCATTTGAGATTCTTGCAAGAATTAGACCTGTAGCATATCGGGTAACCCTACCCCCAAACTTGAGCAGGCTCCATGATGTGTTCCATATTTCCTAATTGAAGAAGTACCAACCTGACCTTAAGCATATTACTAAGTATGAAGATGTCGACTTGCAGGATAACTTCGCCTATGCGGTAGAGCTAGAACGAATTATTGATATAGAGGAGCGGTGGCTCAGACATCGAAGCATACCATTTGTGAAAGTGGTCTGGAAGGGAATGTGTCCGAGGGTAGCAACCTCGGAAGCAGAAGCGGACATGAAGAAACAATTCCTGGAGTTTATGCCCCATGATGTGTAACAAATTTCAGGGACAAAATTTATTGTACGGGGAAAGAATTGTAATTCCCCAAATTCTATTTAAGGGCTAATGACTTTATATGAGAATGTAAAGAATGTTTGATGAATGCTTTTAGTAAATAAAGTATAGGTTATGACCGAATTAGTAGTAGAAAATATGCAAACCTTGTGTTTTAGTTTAATTATATCGCAAAGTTATTATTGGACTAAAATAGAAGGGGAATGGCGTATGGAAGGAGGAAAAGAAGTTAAATCATGTGTCAAGTGGCAATTCAAGTGAATTTACCATAGTCAGGGGAAAACTGGAAGAATAAAATCTACCGACCAATTAGTCAGCAACTAATGAAGAAATTAATTACTAGCTAAAGAAATAAGAAGAGTGACTAAATGGCTAATAGAATTAGTTTGAGTAACTATGTAGTTACATGCTTTATGGTGAGCCATGGGATTTTTGACAAGTGGCAAGGTTTGGATGAAGGGAGTGGAGTTGGAAAAGTCAAATAGCAATTTTTAATCCATTTCTCTTCCCTCTTTACTTGTACTTTTGATCAAAGGTATGGGAAGGTTGAAAATTTGATCATTTCATCATCTTATCCTCTCTCACTTGCTCTCTCTATTTTGGCCATCACAAGGAAGAAGAAAGAGAAAGAAACCAAGGTAAATCAAATCCTTCTCTTTGAGATTTGACCTTGAAAATGGCTTCTATAGCTCAAATCCTCTTCTTTAAAATTGTTCCTCTTGTTGAGAGATTCAATTGGATGGTTTTAGATTTTCAAGAGGCGGTGATTTTAAAATCAAGAAAACTAGAGTTGGTGGAGCAAGGAACAAGTTAGAGAAAGTGTTATGTAAGTAAGAGCAACCTTTTGATATGAATATTGTGGTCATTGATTGAGATTTTAATTGCTGGAATTTTTGTCCTCATCCTTCGTGTGGATTAGGGTTTGAGAGGTTGTGATGTTTTGATGGTTAAAATGGTGTTGTGAATTGGGGTTTGGAAAAATAAAATTTAATTGAACCTTGAATGTGAAGTTTGATGTTTTGGGTTCTGTGTTAATTGTAGGCCCAAAACATAGCATGAGAAAGGAATGTGAATTCGATTAGTTTGATGTTTCCATTGGATTCCTTGTGGAAACTTGTATGGGAGTAGTATTGGATGTGAATTTTGAACCATTGGAAACTTAGGTTTAAAAGTTACAAGTTTTGGTTAGTGAAAATTCTGTACAGGGCAGCTTGTTTGCATGGGGTTATGAAATAGCAAATGATGTCAAAACACTATGAAACTTTTCTGTTTTGTAGTAGACATTGCAAGCTTTAAATTGATATATTAAGGAAGTCATTTTGATGTGTGTTGAGAGTTATGTATTTCCAAAGTTTGAAGTTGAAACTAGACTTAATTCTTGAGCAGTGTGGACATTTGTTGAATTCTGCATTTTTGTGGTTGTAGATGATAGTGATTTATATTTTTCCTGTAAAGATGACTTAAAAATATTTAAGTAGGACTTGGGATCACTCCATTTCAATTTTCCTAGGTTTAGTTATGATTTTTGAAATTTCAGCCAAGAAATAGAAATTTCCTTGGCCGCGGCCAGAAAGTGTCGGACCTGCTTTTGGCCACAACCAGAAGATTCTTGGCTGCAGCCAAAAACCTTCTGACCTCTTTTTTGCCACAGCCAAAAACTCTCTGACCTATTTTTGACTGCAGTCAAAGAATTTCTTGGCCATGGCCAACCCCAAAAAATCAGCATTTTTTACTTCTAAAAGGTGATCTTTGGTATAGTTCTCCCCAACCCTTTAGGCTTTTGTTTGAACTTCTCATAGCTACCTAAAGGTCTTAAATGATAACCAATCCCAAGTTTTTTGGAGTTTAGAATTGAATAGGCAATAACTTATCATCCCTAATTATGATTATAGGATTTGACATCTACCCTGAATGTAAGAAGCCGGTGCCTGAACACGAACATAAAGAATAAGGTAGTGACTCTTTCTCTTATATTGTGTATAATGCATTGATATTTGTGCATATCATTGAATGTAACAATTGAGTCATAACAAATGTCATGGCTTTGAATGTGACGAATGTCATGAAAGTGTATGTAACGACTATCACGAATTGTTGTGAACTTCACTAATGCTATGCATTGTGATGTATGTGACGACTGTTATGATTGTCATGCATATGACGTATGTGATTATTGTTATGATTGAATGCTGCTGTGAATGTTATATCGAATGTTGTGATGATTGTCATGCTTGTCACATTTATGATGTTAGTCATGATTGAATGCTGCTGTGAATATTGTATTGTGATTCGCTTACATGCTATGTTGTTATATATTATATGAGTGAAATGTTACTACTGAGATTCATTCAAATCTCACTTTTTCCATTGACTAACCTACAGCCAGGGCAAACAAGTCAAAAGAGAAACAAGTGACGAAGGGCGGCTAGTGCTTCCAACTGGGAATTTTGGTTTTGTTGTGGTTATCATATTTTGGGATTATTGTAGATGTTGTAAATTCTAATAGTGGTATGTAATCCTCAGTGTGGGAAATTGAAAGGGGCGAATATGCCCGTAAACCCTTTAGTGAATGGATGAAACCCGAGTGTGGTCGGGAATTTTATTTACACTCTGATATTTACAAATGGAATTTGAACTGCCCAGGCAAAATATATTCGAAAGTGAATAGAGACCGTACTGTACAGGTTTGAAAAAAGTCTTGAAAAGTTTAAAGTTTTAAATTGTTCTCGGTCTCTTATTTAATTACGACACGTGTTCGAACCATTTTTTCGGCCTTTATAGTGTGGGGGTTACAACACATATATACCATTAGCTACTAAAAGAGAGGAGGATTCAAGTTTTAATTTATACAAAGGTTCAAAATAATCCTAGCATGAAAAGTTTAGCTACTCATGTTTAGTAAAAGACCACAAATACACAAAATAGCTACAACCATATCAAAAAAAAAATGGAGAAGAAAGTGAAAGGAATCAGAAAAACCCAAGGGAAATGAGCTTGTATCTCCTCAAATCTTCAATCTCCACTTGAATTTCCTTAAAGAACACCAATTCCTAGCTTAGAAATGCTCCCAAGCTACCTCCCAAGTGCCCAAGAAGTAAAGAATACCCCTCTGCCTTGTGTATTTAGTGTTTTAAAGCCCTAAAATTTGTTATGTCCTAAAAATTTACAGCCTCAATTATGGCTGTTGGCTGCAACTAGAGAGACCTTGGCTACGGCCAAATACCTTCTATCATACCTTTGCTTATGGCCAAGTACCTTTTTACTGTCTTCTGGCTATGGTCAGAGGGTTCCTTGGCTGTAGCCCAAAAGTTTCTAGATGTCTTCTAGCTATGGCCAAGGGATGTTTTAGCTGAGGTCAAAGTTTCTCTTCATCTCCTCTTGTTTTTTCATGGTGTATTGACTTTCTAAGCTCCTCTCCAACTTCTTAGTTATTGAATTGTGCTTCTAATGGCTCTATATGTGGATCAAATGCTAATGTATCAACACAAGAAAGTCTATAACAGTCAAATATTGATGAAATATAGACAAATATTCACATTTAACTAAAGAATTATGTCCTTTTATCCCAAATATTAACTAGGCACATTTCCTTTGCATATGTATCCCCAAATATATGTGAATTCACCAAAATGTGTGAGAAATTAAAGGTAAATGTGCCAAAATGACATGAATTTCATGAGGTTAACACACCTCCAAACTTGAACTTTTGCTTGTCCTCAAGTAAAACAAGTTAAATTATGGAAGAGCTAGATTAATCAATCATCTACTTAATATACATGCATGATGATTTCCTCATCTATTACTCAAGATGATATATTCAATAGGTAAATAATGGAATAGAGAAGAATGCAAGGTTCACAATTTAAAACAGGTTTCCAAGCAATTTCCAAAATGTGCATGTGTGAGGAGAGTTAGATAACAACTTTCCTACATTTATCAAGATCAAATGCAACAATTCAACATGTATAAAGCAACCTCAATATCAGGCCTTCATATGCCCACATTCTCCTCTCTCTCCACTAATAGACCATTTCACACAATTTCAAAATCAATGGGACTTTATATGCTTGTAATGTGGCCAATGGTTAAACTCATTGAAAGAATGGGCAAACAAAGAGGATTCAAAATCTCTTAAGATAAATGGCAATACATAATTCTATCTTTGTATTACACAAAATTTTCTTTAAAGAAGCCAAACACTCCCCCAAACTTGTCCTCATCCGCTGCTCAAAGAATTATATCAAATAGGAAACCAATAAAATATGTAAAGATGAACACCTTATAGATTTAAAACATGCTTTTCAAGAATTTCTAGGTGTGAGTGTATGAACGAAGTTAACATGTATTCCTTTTGCACTTGCTAAAGTTAAAAGCAATACCTCAAGTCATATACCAATATTCAAACAATCAATTCCATCATTCTCTAATTCCTTCTTCTTTTCTTCTAATTCACTCCAGTTGACTTAAAAATCAAAGGGACTTTTCAGCTTGTAATGGGGTCAAAGGTTAAGGGTTTCAAAAGAAAAGGTAAAGGAAAATCAACAAATACCTCAAGATAGATGATAACCACTCAAGGGGTTTCTTCCTTTTCTCATTAAACATACTCCACTAAACTTAGACCAAATTGATCTTTTCCATATCAAGCCTTGTTGTACAATTTTTTTTAAACACAGCAAAAATTTTTAACATTTTTTTGGCTTGATTTCTACACATTGTGAACTCTTTTACTTTCTACAGTCCTTTTTCCGATCAAAACTTGACACATCAGCACATTCCACAACCCAATCAATTATCATCTATCTCAAAGCAAAGGAATCATAGTTTTTCACATTACTTAAGGTAGGTAGATGTTAGGTTTTTGGAAAAAAATCTTTAATTGTTTTTTTCCAATTAGGCTCAAAATAAGGGTTCAAAAGGGAATAGAATCAAGTAGGTAAGCTTGACAGGCTCAATTGCATTTTATGAAGTGCCCTAATCATTTTTTTTAAATCTTATGAAATAAATTAAAAGTGTTGAAGAATTCCAGAGATTATTTTGAAATTAATAGTTTGAAACAAAGGCATATAACCTAATTTGCCATAAAGCCCTTCAACAAGAACATCCAAAATAAAGTTAACTCTAATAGTGCTTTCTTAACTTAAAATTTCCAGAATAACATGATTTATCACTACAATACATTCATCAATGCACATATATTAAACAAAATTTCCTATCAAATATAAAAGATTAAGCAGTAATTTATAAAAGATAATTCACATGATTTTTCTTCATAAGGCTCAAATAGGTTGCAAATGGAGCGATTATCATTGGTATGCTTGAAAGGCATATATGCATCTAAAAGAATGCCCAAATCATTTTTTAAAAATGTGTGAAATCATTAACTCATTTCAAGAGATTCCAATGTAAGTTCTAAAGTCCTTCAACGAAGAAAGAACATACACACCAAAGTGCTGTAAAATCTCCTAACAAAAGCATTCAAGTCATTCCTAACTCTTGTGCATATTGTTTATTCTAAAAATTGTCAGGAAACAAGCCTTAAAACATAGATTAAGCATTTAAAAATGTTAATCACCATTTCCTATAAAACATACTGTCTAAGCATCCTTTCTATCATTGGATCACACATTCACTATCACAGAGAATTAATCAATCTAATATAGCTTTCAAACAAAAGGACAAGAAATAGTCAAAATTTTCATGCTTGAAATCATTGTCAAATCAACGAAAAATATTCAAAAATACCCCTAAACTTAAAATAGATAGTGTCCTCACGGTCTTAAGGGAAAATTGACCTACTTTTGAAGTACGTATTGACCATATTCACAAGAAACAAAAGGACAAACAGCTGTATCATTCACAAATGATTTAAATATCTAGAAAGTAATTACAATGATACCCAGAAATAGTCCAATCATAGTAGCCAATAATTCGAACAAGAAATCTAACTAAAAGGAGTCACAAACATAAAGTATTGGAAACACAAAAGATCCTAATAAAAAGTCATACTAAAATCATAGATAAGACGCCCCTTACAAAAAGAAATAGAATGAAACTAATCAATATGATCATGATCAATATCATCCTCTTACTTAGCTCCACCATCAGTAGCAGCATCATTCACAGGCTCAGCAAGTGCTATACTCTGAGCTCATTATGCGATGAATGTCTCTATCCTGGCCAACCTAGCATCTTGGTCATGCAGAGCCATTAGGCATTATTCAATGGTATCAGTAAGGTTGTACAACATAGAAAACAGGTCTTGAATAGTTGGCCAAATAGGTGTAAGTGATACATCCTGATCATCCATGTCAATATCCTCCAATGGTGGTGGAGATTATGGTTCCTAGGCACCCATATATGCCTTGATGCTTTTGTATTGGAATTTAGGGACAAATTTAAATGTAGCATTAGTCAGGGTGTCACCTACTCCTTATGAAGTGCATAAAGCTGATATCAAGTGTGGAAGTATAAGACCACAAGTGTGATCATGAATATGTTCCCTTAAAGATGAAAAAAATTAAATATCCAATATCCAACAATTCCTTTTTCATGAGATGATACATAACAAAAGCCTGGTCCTTAGTTATGCAGCTTCAGTTGGAAGATGGCCAAAAATAATCTTTCATAAAGTGTAACTAAATGTAAGCCTCAACCGATAATAGTGCTCGACCCAAGTAGCTGAGAAATCTCATCTTCAGGAGTCTCTTCTTAATGGGTGATAGTATTTGTATCTACACTCCTCAACTAGTGGTAGATTCAAATACTATCGGAAGGCATTAATCATGAAATCAATGCTAATGCCATGAAGAGGGAACTTCCAAATAGTTTGAACATAGGCTTAAGCATAAAATTCGTGAACCACTTGAAGATTTCTATCACCTTTTGCTCCTATGAACTTGCCCAAATGATAGGTCCTAGTTGCAATGGTGTAAAAGTCATGAGAGACAGTAAATGGAAATTCTTGCTCTCGAAGAAGAGGCCTCAAAACAATCTTCTTTTTTGCATCAACGAGTGCTTTAGGGGATGGTTGCCCTAAGGACTTGGTAGCAGTCTTTTTTATAGGCATATCTCCTACAACGGAATAGAGAATATATGGCCCACCACAACTAGAAAACAATTAATCACATGGAAAGCAATCAAACAACTCCTAAGAGAAAACTAGGAACAAAAATCCTAAGACAAAACAAAATTCTAACCTAAAGAAAAAGATATTCCCCCAAACTTAAAAACTATTTAAGCATCAAATTATCTTGTCTTGAACTCAATCAAGTTTAATTCTAACTCCAAAGGTCAAGTCCAACCACAAAGACAAGAACAATTCTATACTAAAGTAGTGCACACTCTATGTCCATTTACCACCATCTATTCAAGCTTACTTACTAACACTCAGAAAATTTTGCTCTTAAGCATTGGATTAAACCGACACCCACCAATTTACATCCTACACGTTCAATTTTAGATACAAGTGACTACTATAATAAATTTTTTATAGGTGAGTCTACTTCAAAATGTAAGGATTGTAGTTGAAATTGACTAAAGACAACACAATTGAATCTTATTCAAATCTAATACCTCAAAACAACCACCAAAATCACAATTGGTAATGAAAACTAACACAGTCGAAAATGGGTTCACTGACGGAGGCACACCAGCAACAATTTTCAGATTAAAGCCTAACCTTAATAATTCCCATAAATTAATTACCAATAATGAAATATTCTAAACATTATCTTCCCAACTATACTCTTCTCATCAAATTGAAACCAAAGCAAGCAAGAATGGTAACAATACCTATCAGGTAGTGAAACAGAGGAAGAAGGGGGTAGAAATTGTTAGGCTGTTGACACACCGTGAAAGGAAAAGAAGGGGGTAGATGAAGGTGAGCACAGGAAGAGAGACTGATAGAGGTGCGAAGGTAGAGGGTCACAATTGGAGCAAGTAAAATTAGGAAGAAGGATGATGAAGACGCGAAGTAGGGTTGACAGAGATTAAAGTACACTGGTCTTGAAAGTACACTCAAAAGAGGTGGTGGTGATGGTTAGGGTTACGATTAAGTAATGAAATAAGGGTGACAATGACTAGAAATGGATCAAGAGTGAAGTAGGGTTGGTGGAAATTTTAGCCAGGGGCAATAGAGAATAAATTTGGGGGAGCAGGTAAGAGGAGGAGTGACTGAAAATTTGGATTAAGGTAGTAGAGATTAGGAGTGTTGAGTGGTAGAGTGTGAGATAAAGAGAGAAAGAAGAATAAGAAGAAGAAGAAGGATTAGGGCAATATATATCTGTTTCTGCTTGGCTTGGCCATAATACAAAAGCTTTTGCCATGTGTTTCACTGCGACTAAAGTTGACTTAGCCGTGGCATAATAGCTTATATTCCTCTCTTGGTCGTAGCATAAAATCTTCTATTCCTCTCTAGCCGTGGCACAATACTCTTTGACCCCTTTTTTGGTTGTGGCCAAAAGTGTCTTGGCCGTGGTACAAAACTTACTAACTCAAGATTGGTTGTAGCAAAAAAATGCTTAGCCGCAACACAAAACTTACTACCTTCTTTTGGGCTGCAGCCTAAAATCTCTTACCAACTTCAGATATCAACACATAAAGAAGGATTTACCTACTTTCTAGCTTATGAACCTAGCACGTAACACCATAATTCAATCAATCTCACCACAAATTTATCTTAAATCACACACAATCATAAAATATCAATAAATCACACAATTTAGCACACTTTTACATGATCAAATTGCACCCATAATTCATGAACTGATTTTTGCATCTAAAATTGATAAGATTAGGAAAATGCAATGCAAAAATCAAGCTTCAATTCATCTCACAACCATGAACACACCTTGATCAAAGACGAAAGAAGTGATAATTCATTGGCAATAATTTTCATCAAATCATGTTATGCCCATCTACTATAAAAATCAGTAAAAGAATGAGAAATGATAGACTTCCTAAAAATGCTTATCAAGCACCAAAGTTCTCCAACCTTCGTTTGTACCAAGCTTACTTCTTCCTTTTACTCATTTGGGGTACCTCTCTCAGCTACAAAAAAAAAAGACAAAACATAAATCTACCAAAAACACTAAAATCAAAGAAATTAAAGAGATTAAGTTAAGAACTTAGGTTGCCTCCCAAGAAGTGCTTAGTTTATAGTCTTTAGCCCAACTCTTCATGTTGGTCACTCTTCATTAGATAAGTAGATAGTGGACACCAGCCTATCCATATCTCCTCTCCAATAATGCTTCAATCATTGACCATTAGCCTTGAATTGCTCTCCCTTTTCATTTTCCAGCTCTACATCACCAAATTTGGATGCTTGAACCACCATGAATAGACCAAACTATCAAGATTTCATCTTTCTCACAAATAACCTTAACTTAGACTTGCAAAGGAGAACCTTTTGACCAGGTTCAAAACTCTTGCGAATGATCTTGTTGTCTTGATCCCTCTTGGTTTTCTCCTTGTAAATCCTTGCACTCTCATAGGCATTGAGGTGCAATTTATCTAGCTGATTAAGTTGAAGTAAACTCTTTTCTCCCACAGCTTGATGATCAAAATGTAGCTTTTTAATAGCCCTATACGCTCCACGCTCCAATTCTACTAGCAAGTGGCATGCTTTTCCAAACACCAACTAATATGGAGACATACCAATAGGCATTTTATAGGCCATTTGGTATGCCCATAGAGCATCATCCAACTTGGAAGGCCAATCCTTCCTAGTGGTATTAACCATCTTCTCAAGGATGTTCTTAATCTCCCAATTGGAAATTTCCGCTTGGCAATTGGTTTGAGGATGGTAAGGCAATGATAGCTTGTGCTTGACACCATATTTCTTCATCAAGGCTTGAAATTATTGATTGCAAAATGTGAACTACGATCTCTAATAATTGCTTTAGGCATTCTAAATCTAGTGAAAATGTACTTCTTGAGGAATTTCAACACTGTCTTGGCATCATTGGTAACATATGCAGTGGCCTCAAGCTATTTGGATACATAGTCAACTTCAACAAAGATATACTCATTGTTGAATGACTTAGGGAAAGGGCCCATAAAGTCAATTCCCTAAACATCAAAAAGTTTAACTTCAAGTATGGTATTCAATGGCAACTCATTCTTAGTGGATATGTTCCCCACTCTTGGCACCTATCACATTGAAGAACAAAGACATATTTATCCTTGAATAGAGAGAGAGAATAAAACCCACTTTGAAAGACCTTTGCAGTAGTTTTTACTCCTCCAAAATGGCCACCATATTCAAATGAGTGACAGTAATGCAGAATACACTCTTGTTCATTCTCTGAGGTATATCTTCAAATGAGTTGATCATGACACCTCTTGAATAAGTATGGTTCATCCAAAAAATACTTTTTTACCTCATGTAAAAATTTATAACTTTAGTGAGAATTGAGATCTGAAGGTAGAACTCCGCAAACCAAATAGTTGAAAAAGTCGGCATACCATGGCAAAGATCAGTTATCTATAAAGAATAACTAGTCATTCGGGAATAGCCCATGGATCAAATCATAAACATCAAGTTGAGCTTCAGTACTCAACTATGAAAGATAATATGCTACTTGATTTTCGATGCCTTTTCTATTAATGATGTTCAAGTCAAATTCTTGAAGTAGAGGCACCCATTGAATTAGTCTGGCCTTGGAATCCTTCAAGAGTCTCGCTCGTATAATAAATGGCATGGAACAGCTTTTCTACCTTTTGCCCAAGTATGACACCAACTGCATAATCACTAGCATTAGCCATGATAATGAATAGTAGACCCCAATCTAGAGCTACTAAGATAGAAGAAGAAATAAGATGCTTCTTTACTCTTTAAAAGCATGTAAGCAATACTCATCAAACTTGAATCCCACATCCTTCTCCAATAGCTTGGAAAGTGGCTTGGCAATCTTTGAAAAATCTATGATAAATCTCCTATAGAACCCAACATGGCCAAGTAAGCTTCAAATACCCTTCATACTAGTAAGTAGAGGCAATTGCTCAAAGATAGCAATTTTGGCTTTATCTACTTCCAAACCCTTCTTGGACAACTAGTGGCTGAATACAAAGCTTTCTTGCATCATGAAGTTGTTAGTGCAAGCGTTTCACCCAAGAAGGGGTGAATTGGGTGATCATAGAAGATTCGTTTTCATATATAAAAATTGACTGGAAATTTAAAGTAGTTAAGAGCTAGGAGAAATATCACCAAAATGCACACCGGGATTTATACTGGTTCGGCCAGAACCACTTTGACCTACATCCAGTCCTTAAAGCTTCTCTGAGAGTTTCACTATATCTTCCAAGATTCAATGGGTTCTTGGCAACTCAGTACACAGCAAGTTCCTTCACTGGACACTTGCTCCCCCATACACATTGTAAACAAATCCCCAACTCAAGATTCCATAACCTTAAGTTGTGTCAATAACAGATATTGAGTTTGTAATGAAAATCTCTCTCACAGATTAAATATATAATCACTGAAGTACAAAGAATGAATATAAGAAACAGAGCACTAAGAATATGTTGATTGATGTATATTCGTATGTTATCAGTAATATCTGTTCTATATTAAATATTCCCATATTTATAGATGAGTTGTGATAGCCGTTGGAACAATTTCAACTTGTCCGTTAGAGTCGTGCAGCTATGTTTGACCATTCTTCAAATTTGAAAACTATCTGTTGTGGTTGGTAAGCGTTCGGACGTTTCGTTTGACTTTTCTCTCAATATATGATCTCTTCATTATTTCTCTACAAATATACTCGGAATACTAACATAATGAAAGATTAATCATATAGATAATAAATTAATGAATAATAGATTAAAATCAGGCATTCTAAACTTTATCACTCGAGTGATCCAGGGCTATCACTTAAGTGGTCACTCGAGTGATCCCTTCTAAATTAAAGCAGAGAGAGAAGTCATTATTTCAGACTTGATCACTCGAGTGGTGTATTGGTATTACTCGAGTAGTCACTCAAGTGATTCCTTTCAAAACTTGGCAGAGACTTCACTACCTTATTTCTTACCTTGTCACTCGAGTGATCCCTTGGTCATCACTCGAGTGGTCTCTTGAGTAACACCATGCAAATCTTAGTAGAAATCTTCTTAAACTTTTTGGCACATATTACTTGAGTGGTGAACCCCCTGCCGTAATTATATCCGAAATACGCGATTAAAGTGAAATAGAGACCAATAATAAACAAATAACATTTACTAACCTATCACATGACTGGGTTTTCACAATTACCTTTCGAAATCATTTATAACCTTGGTCTCATAATCACTTTTCGAATACAATTACTACGCGGAATATCACATTCATAACAAATCAGAGTACACAAAAATAATCCCCGCAATCCCGGGTTCCGTATATTAACTCAAAGCCTTATAGGGCATATTCGCCCCTACAAGCCCTCATGTGGGGATTACACAAACCTTTCTCATAGACATAACAAATCCTCATCAACACACATGTAAACACATCCATTTATACAAATACACACCCCTACTATAATGATAACCAACTACCAAATCTTCAACTCGAAGGGAGTCCTCATCGCCCTTGTCTGCTTAGTTCATCATCGATCTACTACCCTGTCTGAAAGGTTAGTAGGGGAGGGTGAGATTCTAGAGAATCTCAGTAAGAAAACAATATCAATATGCATGTACGATAAATGTTTAATGCATGACATGCTTGCATCACATAACTATCATGATGACAAATCTGTAAGCTCAATGCTTCTAACAATATACTAATGGCCATAGCATAGATTGAAACATAGCTTCAATAACACATAACCATGCAAAGCTAAGACATGCATCAACACATTAACACATATATCAAATACAAGTAGAAGAGATATGTTCCCTACACTCTTTCCACGTAAGCTCCAGCTCCGGCTGCTCACGATCAGGGCGAACACCAAATCCTATAACCAAACAAGGACATAGGGTTAATCCCTTTTCCAATTCCTTAACTCTCAAACACTTAAGTTGGTTATTATTCACAACCTTTAGGTGGCTAATCAAAGCCCAAACATATGCCTAAAGGCTTGGGAAACACTTGACCAAAGATCACCTTTTAAAAGTCTAAAATGCTGATTTTTGGGGGTTGGCTACAGCCATAACACGCACAGAAGGTTTTTGGCTGCAGCCAAGAATTTCTGGCTGTGGCCAAAACGTGCACAGAAGGTTTCTAGCTGCAGCCAAGAATTTCTGGCTGTGGTCAAGACGTGCACAGAAACTTTTGGGCTGCAGCCAGGATTTTCTGCTGCAGCCAAGGCAACTTAGGAAATTCATAACTAATTCCAAAAAAATCAAAATGAGGTGATCCCAAAGCCAAATGAAATCTATTCAAGTCCTCTTCACAGGAAAAATATTGGCCATTACTGGAAATCACCACACAAATCCAGATTTACACAAAATCCAACATTGCTCCAAAATAGAATCCAGTTTCGACCTCAAACTTTGGACAAACATAAATCCCAGTTCACAAAACGAAATGGCACAAATTATATGTCCATTTTAAAGCTTAAGATGTGAACTTTAAGACTAGAAAGTTTCAGAATTTGTAGACGTCATTTGCCCATACAAAACGCTCACACAATCTGACTGCCCAGAATAGAGATTCAAAAGACAGAATTCCAGATTTTGACAATTGCTTCCAATGGTTCCCATTTTCATACCAAACCTCATTCCCACACAAATTTTCACAAGAAAACCATTGGAAATACAAAAACAACCAAATTCACATCATATTGACATGTTTCACAATGAATTGCAACATGTCACACAATATCACATTTCAACTCAACATTGCACAACTTTCCATCTCAAGTTCCCAAATCAATTCCAATGACCAAATTACACAACAAAACACCATTTTCAACACAAAACACATGACAATTCATGCATTTCACAATTCCACCAAAATCAGGGAAAAATTCACAATTCACAATACTCATCCACAAATCACAAAACTTAGATCAAAAGGCTTCAAATACTCACCTCTTCCTCTTTCCCAAACCAATTCTTTGATTCTTCATCTTTCCACTTTTGCTCAAGCAACAAAACACCTCCTCTCACAAATCTAAAACCATAGACATGAAGGTCTCATCACTATGAATAAGATTATAGAAGGACATTAGAGCATTAGAGGACCACAAACCAACCAAAATCTCACTTATAGCTTTCTCTTTCCTCCCCTTATGCTTGGCGTCCATGGAGGCATAAGAGAGAGAGAGAGATAGATGAGTTGATAAAGAAGGAGGGTCAGTTTTTGGGAGTTAAAGCCGACCAAATAAAGAGAGGAGAGAGGAAAAATGAGTTGAACATGTTGACCCAATCCAAGGGTCTATAAGTTGCCAAGTGTCAATATCTTGCAACATCCTCCATGAGCTCACATAGGCACATGCACACATGATTCCACCCTTTGATCTCTTGCAAAAATCAATCTTAACCATTGATCTTGAAGTTACCAATGAGTTTCTTCTTTGATAACTGATCAATTGGTCGGTAACTTTACCGTTTTGCCCCTATTTCTGGCAATTCCCTTGGAATCACCATCAAACACTTCATATCGTTTCATTTATCACCAAAACATGCCTTCCCTCTATTCTAAGTCAATTTGGATGTTAATCCACAATTGAACTCAAATACAGGGTTACGGCACTGCTCATTATACATACGAATCACATCCGAATTTCAAATCACATCAGATTCTCCAAAAGAGTTCATTTATCACTAATGACATTCACTTTTGGAGTCATTAACCCTTAATCACAATTTGGGATTTTGCTAAATCGGGGCTTATCAGTCCACTTATCCTAGGCTTATTCTCTAGCCTCAAGTATCAAAATTCGGGGTATTACAAGTGGTCAGTCGAGTAATAAAGCATCATCACTCGAGTGATCCCTTCAGAAATCTACCAATGAAGCTTTCTCCTGTTCGGTAACTTCTAGTTCTTCTTCATTACTCGAGTGCCCACTTGAGTGATGGCTTTCCCTGCCACCAAGCACTTTGTTCCTTTGTTCAAAAACTCTTTTATCTATTTATCAAAACCTTTTGTAAGTTCATTTCCAATCTTTGTTATAATCAAAACATATGAGATCTAACATTCTCCCTCTTTTTGATGATGACAAAACTTGGTGATTTTTGAACAAGATATTTGAAAGCATTTTGAAATTTGAGATTTCAATTAAGATCATATGTTTCTAAAATACTTGATATCTTTTAGTTCATATTTCAAGACTTCTTTTAAATTAATGAATTTAAATATATTTGAAAACACTTTAAGTTCAAATCAAAATCTTTGAATCTTTTGTTTAAACTCATTTTGAATTCTAAAGTAATAACTTTGAAACTCCTTTGATTCCAAATCAAATGATTGTGAAACTTTGATAGTTTGAAATCATTTTGAATTTAAATTCAATTATTTTAAATTTTTAGTATTAAAGATCATTTAAACTAATGACTTTATCAAATTCTATAATCATTTATCATACACAATGAAAAGTTCATCAGTCTATAATTTTGTAATAGTGACAGAATTAGATTGCTGAATTGATAACTTGAAGTAAACTTAAAAGAATTTACATAGTCAAAATATGTTTACAAAAATCAAAAGCTCCCTAAAATACCAATACACCCTTAAGCCCATGCTATATCAGTGCAACATCAGTGTCAATTTTTAAAAAAATCACTTCTAGTTCTTCTCCCCCTTTTTGTCTTCATCACAAAGGTGGGAATCAATTGAAAGGAGAGCTAAAGCTAGATGGCTAGGCAGTAGAGATGGGACTGAAATTGAGAGGTGAAGCTCTAGAGTCATGTGAGTTACCCTGATGAGAAAAACTAGGAGATAATTGTTCAGGCTCAGAGAGATTTATTGGAGGTATTAAAAAGAGGATCTTTTGGAGGGTTATGAGGTGTTGGGATCTGAGAAGTAACTTCCACCTCTACTGTAACAATGGTGATTGATTAGAATTATCACTAGATGAAACAATCACTTTCTCAGTGCCAGTAGGTGAGGCAACAAGAGTCGGCACTGACTGAGGCTAAATAGGCTCATCAGTGATAGTGATGTGAATTGGTTCGGATGAGGATGGGTTGGAATAGTAAAGAGAAAGTTGCTGGGAGTGGTAGAAGATATGATAGGAGGAGGAATGGTAGAAGGGCCTGGCTCAGAGACTAGAACTGAACCAGTAGCAGTGGTAGGTATGGATGAACTAGGAGCCATAGCATCAATCTTTACATGTAACATTTCAGGAGGACCCCAAGCTCCTGAATGGTAATTCCTTATGCTCATTGCTCTGCCAACATTGCCTCATTATATTTGGTTACACTCTCTACCAACTCTCCCATCTTGTGGCTCATATGAGTGACTAATTCTGCATTTATGTTGGTAATGTCCATATGAAAACCCTCAAGTACATTCTTCATAAATGTCTATAAAGTAGCATTGAAGAATGATAGAGGAGCTGTAGAAGCTGTGGCAGAGGACTGAGTGTCGTCCAATCTACTTGACTCAGCCTCAGTTTTCTTTTTCTTCTTGGGGCTAGACTCAAGTGGTCTTTTCAGTAGAATGTTAATGTTTAATTTTCCAATTTGATTTCTTCGTACTGAGGCTAGCCTCTCAATAGGCTCATTCTTCTCCAAGTACTAAATCTTATTATTTTCATGAATAAAGATAAAAGCTAGGGAAAAGGCATTGGGGTGGTCATGGTTCCATTGAACCTATATCTCTTAATCTCAGCAAATATGAGCTCACCCAAGTCCTTTTACTCTTTGAGGATAATGGAGGCCATGTTTTTGAAATCTCTCCCAATGAAATGTGTGAAATTGTTTGACTTATTGACTAAATTTCTAGAGTAGATATACCATAGAACTCTGTGTAAGTCACACATATCACTAGGATTAAAATTGAGTAATCCCACTCTTTCACTGGGGTTCAAAATTGTAAACAATTGATTTGAGTTAAGGTTGGGATAAATATCATCAGGAAGGTCCTTTATCCCTAACCAAGTGTTTATTTTAAAAGCTGAGATCAAGATTTCTTGTCCCCTGACCTTAAATACCATTTCCTCTTCTACTGAGGCTCTTATCTCATCATTCAATGGTTCCAAATTGTAGTAACAATGTCTTACTATTTTGTGCGAAAAAGGAAATCTAATAGATAGCCATGGCATGTAAGACTCAAGGTAAGGGCTTAGATCAAAATTTAATACCTCTTGAAGAAGCTTGAGGTCAATGTAGTGCATTATGCACATTTTGCTCTTTGAAAAATGATCTTTGAACTTCTGTGACTCTTCAATCTTCTTTATATTAAAGCCCTTTTAGAGGAAATGTAATATGTTCTTCTCTTTCTTCTTCTGGAACCTTTGAGGATTGACCCTCCTTTCTTCCTTTGGTTTGTAAACCTCTTCTAACAAATTTGCCATGGCTTTGGCAAGTTTTTCATCATATTTGGACCCTTTTAAACTTTTCCCTGTCCAAGAAGGTGTGTTTGATGAATTTGATGAGGGTGAAGTTGGTGCCTTGGTTCCCTTACCTCTTCCTAGAAGTGAAGCCTTCTTTGTTTGAGCCCTAGTAACCATATGCTCATTAATTACAACCCCTTTTGCTTTAGGTTTTGTTTGTGGATTGGGTTTGGTTTTCGGCTCAGTGGAGATTTTTTGTTTCTTGGTTGGAGGAGATTCAAAGGGTTGCTGGGGATCAGAAGGCCCAGAAGGAGTGTTAGGAAGAGGGGTTTTTGTTCTTACCATTATGATTGAGAATAGGAGCAATTTTCTGGGGTGCAATTTTAGGGCACAGAGATTTGAGAAATTTGAGAGGTTTTTCACAGTGAAAACAGTGGATTTTGATGGAAATGAAGTGGGAAAGTGTTTGTGAAAAAAATTTTGGAAGAGCGCTAAGAGAATTATTGGAAGAGATTTTTTGAAAAATGACAGAGTTACGACAGATATAACCCTAGCGCTCGACATCACTCGAGTGATCTTGAGGCATACTAAAGTGGCCACTTGAGTAATCATGCCAAAAAATTAAAAATGATGCATTTAAAAGTGTACCTGGCATAAGTAATATTACAATTACCCAGGTATATTCCATTTGTGATTTGATGACACTTCAAGCAGATTTGAGTTGAAACTTGGTTGATTTGTGATATGCAATCAAGATCACTCGATGGCTTACTCGAGTGATTCTAAGACATCACTTGAGTGATCAGTCTCTTCACCTCCTGACTGTTCATTTTCAACCGTTATACCGTTTCTTTTTTATTTAATGCCTTACTGCAAAATTTTCAAGGTCATCACTCTAGTGGCTACTCAGTAATGCTTACCATCACTTCCAGTTATCACTCGGGTAATGTGTAAATCACTTGAAGTATCACTTAAGTGATTTGTTACTTTGTTAACCTCTGGTTTTGATGTCCCAAAATAGAGTATTAATGTCTTACAAAACAAATTGCTAGATACTCCGATGCTTGAGTTAGTAATCATCAAAACATGATCAAATTATAATTTTTAACATAAAAAAATTTATAATTCATTGGGATTTACCATTCCTAATTCTCTTCTAATGAATAAAAATTGATCTTTTGCTAGGGGTTTTGTAAAGATATCAGCTAGTTGAAGATGAGTAAGAATGAATATCACTTTGACATCATTCTTTTGAACATGATCCCTAATGAAGTAATGTCTAACATCAATATGCTTAGTTCTGGAGTGTTGAATAGGATTATTTACCAAGCTTATCGTGCTAGTGTTGACACAGTATATAGGTATCTCTTTCAAATAAATACCAAGATCTTGTAATTGTTGCTTTAGCCACAACACTTGTGCATAACAACTTGATGCTGCAATATACTCAGCTTCCCTTGATGAAAGAAACACTATGTTTTGTTTCTTGCTGAACTATGACACAAGTGAGCCTCCGAGAAATTGGCATTGCCTACTAGTACTCTTTCTGTCAGTCTTGTATCCTCCATGATCATAATCTGAGTATGCAACTAGATATTCATTTCTTCCTTTAGGATACCAGAAACCTAATTATGCTGTGTCAGTGAGGTATCTAAAGATTCATTTGATAGTTTCAACATGTGATTCCTTTGGTGCTGATTGATATCTTGTACACATACCAACACTAAATTGGATGTCAGGTCTACTTGCAGTAAGATAGAGTAATGATCCAATCATTTATCTATATTTTATGGTATTATAATCTTTTCCCTTGACATCGGCATCAAGCAATGTAGTTGAGGTCATAGGCGTGTTCATTCCATTTGCTTCATCCATCCCATATTTCTTTAATAGCTCTTTCAAATATTTCATTTGAGATATGAAAATTTCATTCTTTCTTTATTTGATTTACAAACCAAAAGACGGGGGAGGGGCCCCGGAGGTGGATCTAACTAAAGAAAGGGAGGAGCATGTGAAGAGGGAAGAAGACGGACTTCTTAAGGCATAATTACAAACATAATTAAAGTATTAAATGATGCATGTAGAGGGGATGCTCTGTAATGTCTACTGAGATTGCGAATGAAATTAATCGGTGGTGGTAGAACCTTCTAGTGATTAACTCATTAAATCTGCTAATCCTGGGTCATCAGAGGAGGGAAGGATATGATTCAAAGAAAAGTAGAAGAAACTGATTAATTTTATTGAAAAGAAAGAATAAGCACTTACAAAAGAAGAAAAGGGAAGAAGGAAGAAACCTCACCAGAGGGAGGAGAGTCGTTGAAGGAGCTTAGAGCTTCTCTCTCTAGTTCTCTCTCTAAGTGCCTAACCAAACCTGTCCCAGAATGAGATTGAATCGACTTTAAATAGACGGGCGAGGTTACTGTTTAGGGTGACTGGTAAACAGCTAGTGACCTGTACCATTTACACAGTTCCAATGAACAGTTGACCGGAGACTTTTTACTGTTTAAACAGTTCTGGTTGGTACTATTTGCACAGTACTGCCGATACTACAGTGTTATTGTTTGACACGTGGTGTTATGGTACTATACGGTGAAAGCCACTGTGTATGCTACGGTGTATGGTGCTACAATGCTTTCATATATTTACATCAAAAACCTAAAAATAATTCTAAGTCTTCGAGAGTTTAATCTTCGTTTAAATCTACAACAAATTCTTCTTCATCATCCTCTTGATTGTCTGAGGCTGCTAAAGAGACTGGCTGACTGGTCGAAGCCATTTGGTCTTGTTGTTGTAGAACTTGTAGCACTGAGCTGAGTTGATTGATAAGATTAGCCTTATCTGTGGTTCCAGCTAAGATAGATGTAATCCTTGATTTTTGATTCAGGAATTTGTTTTGTTCCGTCATACAAAGATGCTGAGGATTTTCTTTGAACCATTTGTCAACTGCTCTGGTATCAATCCTGGTAATGTCAAATTTGGCCCACCATTTTATCGAAGGAAGTCTATATAGAGTTGGTAAGAGGGTTGATCCTTGGTTTGTTTAAGAAAATCTGTAACTCCAGGAAAACACCCAAGATACAGATAATTTTGAAAAATAGTGAAGATCAATTAGAAAAGGATCTTCACCAATGTTGAATTTTTGTTTAAATAATTTAAAGGCTTGTACAACCTTTGAGGGTAATATCTCTAGTACTGGACCAAAGAATCCCCACCAGTGAACAAACCATTGAGGAAAATCATACTCAATTTTTGTTTTGAAGTAGATAAACCAAGTATATGTAGAAAGTTCATTTTGATCCCAAAAGACATTGGACCATGTATCAACATAATCCCAGTAAGTATATCCTTTGGGTTCATAGTCAATTTCCCAAAATGTTGGTTTAAATAAATTTTGTCCCCACTGGGAAGGGGTAAGAACTTTTAAAATCTGGAGAAAGGAATGAGTAATCATTGGTCCAGTTCTTTTGTCCATTTTTCTTTCAATTTTAATGGACCCAGTATGAACCAGTATTATCTCATACCATTCTCAAGTTTTTGCCAAATCAGAAGGCCTAAAATGAAATCCCAGAGGAAAGACATTTAAAGCTACTTGATTTGGATTTTGGTGAAAAAACTCTAGTTCCATCTGTAGAATGTGTTTTGCATAAGCCTCTTTGTGAGAATAAGGCGTATGTGTACTGGCTTGTGTTTGGGTTTGACTGACAATTGCCTTGGATAAAGAAGCCGCAATTGTCAGTTGTTTTTAAGTTGGAGTAGAAGGTCTTGGCCAAACCTGTAGACTTTGGGGTGGTTGGTTTAACCTTTCATACTCTTGTTTAGTTATGTGGGAAAATAGTACTAGAGCTGTGTTTTTCCCTTTTTTTCACTACCTGTTCCTATGTTTGATTTGGAAGTTTCCTCTCGGTATATGCCTGTTCATAAGATTTTAAAATCTCATTTGTAGAAGTTGCTTCTGTTTGAGGTTTCTAGATCGATGACCTAGATAGAGTAAATGACTCTATTTGAGACTGTTTCTGCTGCTGGGATCCTTGTGTTTGGGATCCATATTGTTGTAGAAGTTGTTGCATAATCGCCTCCAGACTTGCGCTAAAGACTGTTTGATTTTGAGCATCTTGCATGACACTCGGGAGTTTATCACTCTTTTGTTTATCATTAGGTTCTTTCTTTTTTCTGGGCATTTTGTTGGTTCACTCACTACCTACCCTAAAGAAACTCATGGGTAAGAAAATCTGGTAAGGAGTTTGAAGTGCCTTTGATAAATTCAATGTTGAAATAAAAAACACTTAAAATCGCTTGCCATCTAGCAAAAATTTGTTTAGATGCAAGGTTTTTGACATCTTTTAGTAAAATGTCTTTTGCCGATTTATAATCAATGCGAACTAAAAACCTTTGGTTTAAAAGATCATATTGAAATTTGGAAATGCATAAAACAATTGCCAAAATTTCTTTTTTAATTGTGGAATAATTCTGCTGTGCAGTATTCCAATGTTTAGATGTGAAAGAGACAATTTTTTCTTTTCTGTCTATATGCTATTTAAGAATGCCACCATAACTAATATCAGAGGCATCAGTCTCAACAATTTTGTAAGCAGAAGGAACAGGAAGGCTAAGACAAGGAAGTTCCTTAACCTGGAGTTTAATCTGCTTAATAACATTTGAATGAATATCTATCCAAAGAGGAGGATTCATTTTAAGATGCTGGTGAAGTGGTTTAATGAAATTGCTAAGATGAGGAATAAACTCAACAACATAGTTTAGACATCACAAAAATCTTTGAAGTTGTGTTTTATCAATGATTTGATCAGGAAATTTATCTGCAAATTGGATTGCACGTTCAATTGGCGTTATGGATCCCTGGTAAATCCAATGACCAAGAAACCTAACCTTAGTTTGAAAAAGACTAATTTTAGGTTTAGAAACTACTAAACCATTTGTTTCTGCAACTTTAATGAAATGATTGACATGTTTAAAATGTTGTTCTATTGAATGAGAATAGATCAAAACATCATCAATGTAAACGATAATGAATTGACTATAATCATTAAAGATTTCGTTCATGATTCTCTGGAATTCAGAAGGAGCATTTTTTAAACCAAAAGGCATAACGTTCCACTCATACTGACCAAAAGGCACAGTAAAAGCAGTTTTATACCTATCTTTTTCTGTAATTTGAATCTGCCAAAATCCAGATTTCATGTCGAATTTTGAAAAGATTTTTGCAGAATACAATCATTTAAGTATATCAGATTTGTTGGGAATTGGATACCTAATCCATTGTAACGCTTCGTTTAAAGGTTTATAATTGATTACAAGCCTAGGAGCTCCACGTTCTATCTCTGTATTTTTATTAACATAAAAAGCAGCATAAGACCAAGGGCTTCTAGATTTGCATATCAATTTTTTGTTCAGAAGTTCTTGAATTTCCTTTTTACAAGTTTCAAGAAGTTCTGCAGTCATTTGAATTGGTCGCGCCTTTATTGGTATTTGTTTTTCAGAAAAAATTGTTTCATAAGGCAAATCAACCATATGTTTTTTGCAATTCCAAAATGCATTTGGTAAATCCGAACAAATTGTTTGATGGATTTTCGCAAGACAAGTTTGGATTTGTTGTTTAATTTGTACTTGACATAACTGAGTTTCTATATGTTTAAAAGAGATATCTTCCTTCAAAAAATTAACTTGTTGTTTTGAAGAAAGAAGATTTAATTCTTTAACTTTGGGTTTTTAAGTAAAAGGGAATAAGATTATTTTACCCAAATGTTGTTTTGAAATTCCATTTTCATCAGTCATATATGGGAATAATAGCCTTGCAAATGGTGCCCCAAGAATAATCTGGGTTCCCATATATTTAACTAATATAAATGGGGTTTGAATCTTTAAACCTTAATTTTCAATAACAACATTTGAAACTTTGTATTTGACATCTAGGCGTGAGCCATTGACGCCATTAAACCTTTCGGTTGTTTTTTCAAAGTATTTTGTAGGAATGATTCCTTATTTAAAACAATTAGAATCCACTCAAACAAAAAAGTTTGGTCCAAGACAAAATCATTATTAATAATAATATTGGCTTAAACATAAAACTTTTGAATTGATATTTTTGAAATCAAGTTTAAAAATGGTTCAGAAAGATTATTGTCTTCTTGATCGGATGGTGTTTTATGTTGCCCTTCAGTTTGAGTTGCAAGTTAAATATCCTGTATTTATGATATAGCAGTTGCATAGGTGTCTTGTTGAAGTTTGATAAGAATGATTTCAGTTTTAAGGTTATTTACCTCGTACTGAAGGTCTTGGAGAGTTGTTGGTATAACAGAATGTTTGAACTTGTTTAAAACATTTGTTAAATCATATTTGTTGAAAAGAATAGGAAGTTTCGAATTTGAAGAAGTCAGAGTTTGATTGAGAATTTCTCTTAGTTTGAACAAATAATCTCCTCTATCAGAATTTGGAAGTTTAGTAATGATATCAAGAAGTAAGTCATGTTCCTTTATGATAACATTAATTTCTGAAGAAGAGTTTTCTGGAAGATCTTCGTTTTGAATTTGATTAAGATCTTCAGAAGAACTACTTTCAGATTCAGATTCAGATTCAGAAGTTTCAATCAAAAGATTGTTTATTTGTTCAAGAAGAGGTTCTTCAATACTCTTAATCTTTTTCAAATTTCGAGTTAAATGACAATATTTGGAAATATGACCCGGTTTACCACATTTAAAACAGGTAACTTTTGTTTGTTTAGGAAAATCAACTTTTGGTTTTGAGCGAAATTCCTTTTCAAATCTACGAGGAGGTGTATTGGGCTTATATCTTTGGTAGACATTTTTTTTCTTTTTGTGGTAAGGTTTACGATGAGGTTTAGATTGCTTACAAGGAGGAAAGCCAAATTGTTCACAGAAAGTTCCTAATTCTTTCCTATTCATGGCCTTTTCTTTTGCAAGTTGACGTTGGATTTTATCATCTTGACAAATCTTAAGAGCAGTTCTTTGGACATAAGAGATCAATTAACCATATGTCAAGTGCTCATAAGGGACGTTGCCATCATTTTGGTTTCTAAATTTTTCTCTAACTTTATCATCTAAAGACTTAGGTAATCTAGCGAGGAATTTTTCTTTCCAAAATAGTTGATGAGCATCATCTCTAGTGAGTACTCTAGTAAAAAAAGTATCTCTATACCATATGAAATCAGATAAGGTACTGCATTTAAGATTTGAAAGAAGTTCAGCCGACCTATCATTCTAGATAGATGGATCTCCAACAAAATGTTTAATAATTGTAAAAAGAAGAGTGTTTACTGAATCTGGAATGGGTTGGCTGTGTTGGAAATTGTGCTCTAAAGGCCAATCATTGTACTTTGAACATTATTATTTTAATGAAATTTTTCCATTCCGTTATCATATTATTTGCATGTTAACTATGATAATTGTATCCTTGGATAATTCATAAAGATTGTCCTAAAATGTCCCTGGTCGGTCATCTATGCGGGAGCAGAGATGAAACAAGACTAGTATGACTTTGATAAGATATGGAGATACGAATCAAAGTCTTAGGCACTTGTAAGAGTACAAGGTGCTGGACCGACCCACTATGAGAAAGCTACATCGATCAAGTCATAAGCTTTTCTCGTGTATAACCACGTCACAATGCCCTTAGACCTGAGGTCATCATGAATTCCTACATGAGAGTTGCTAAGCTTTGAACTAGTCAAAAGTCACTTTTGACTGGGTGATGATAAAGGCTACGATCGGGCTTAGTGGTTTTTCATGCAGAGGAATATGAATGATCAAGATGGAATTTGTCCCTCACATTAGTAGAGAGATATTACTGGGCCCCTCGATGAGTGAGTCTGAGAAATGTATGGCCATACTATGATGAAAGGAGTTTCTATCTCTGTTATCAGGCTACTCAGGAATCGAGAAAGTAATGGTCAGGAACAAGAGGATGACATTATCCATGCCTTATCCTTGATCGATATATCGTGTGACAAAAGGGACGTGACATGGTTGTATGACAGGTTGCATCGTGATAACGATCCTCATATGAATTGGGTAGTCGTAATGTCTTGCTAGAGGCCGCTTGCGACTTTTGGGTTAGTATAGTTATTGGCCCACTGCCAACTTCATATGGGCCTACAGGGTCGCACACAAGAATGGCCCAACACGAGATAATGTTTAATTTAGGGTGGATAAATTTTATATTTATATATATATATATATAAAATATAAAATTCATTAATAATATTATATAGATACATATATTTTCGAAATATATATCTTATATATATATGTATATATATTATATGATATTATTATATTGTGTTAGTTTTAAATTTAATTTATTAAGATATATTAAATTTAATAACTAACATCATAGAGATATAGTATCTCAGATTTAATTTATGAAGATAAATTAAATCTAATGGCTCTTTATTTGGATTAAATAAATAGGTTAAATTAAAACTGTTGGACAGATTTAATTTAAACTGAATTTATTTAATTAGCTCATCAAGATAATTAATTGTTAATTAATTTCAAAATTAATGATGATTAATTTTGAAATTTCAAAATAGCCCTCATAGGTTATAAACTTGATAGAGCAGATATATTCATATGCACATGAGAATTGAGAGCCGCAAGTGAAACCTTAGGAGACATTAGAGGCGCTAGCACGCAGTCTCGGTTGGAGAGCATTCGTGTGGATACCGGTAGAGGGAGCGGACCTGACGTGTTGGCTCCTAGAGATCGTGAAAACTCTGAATCATAAAAAAGGTATGCATCCTTCCAACTTGGTTTAAACGCCGTTGATAGATCCTCGATTAGGATCGGTGAAAAAATTAAAATTCTTCTACTGTGCCTACCGATCCTAACAGTGGCATCAGAGCCAGATCAATTGTGCATTTAAATTGAATTTATGATTCTTATACATGTGATATATATGGGAAGTGTACGTATGTTTATAAGAAACACTCGAATATGCATGTGATTTGGTTAATACGAAATGAAATTATTTAGAAAGATGTGATCTTGTAATTCTGTTGATTTTGTTTTCGTTTAAATTGAATCTTGAAATTGTTTTGTTTTCAGTTTTGAAACATGTAATCTGATCACGATATTTATTGCTTTTCATATTGTATGAATTCTTGTTGTGGTTTGTTATTTATCCTTGTTTGGGTATGGTGAACAACATGGCTTTAGAATTTTACAAAGGTTGTAATATTTAAATACGGCCTGCGTGCCGTGCCTTCCTCTAAATACTCTCGATGTACATTCTCTTCTCATCTCACTCCCCTCGAATGTTTAAACGAGGTTTCTCTCAATGTATTTCTTTTTTATTTAGAGAAGTCCTCTTATTGGCTTGGGAGGATATTAGGTTAGGTAAGCCATGTTGTGTCACGTTTAAATTCTGCTTTTGATGAGATCATTACATGATTACTTTTACGTTTATATGTATTTATCTGTATGAGATACAACCACGATTGCATCCATATAAACAAAACTAATTAATTAAGCCATCTGAATCAAATCTTAAGTCATAATGCCGTCAATTAATGAATACTTGTCAAAACCTAGATCGCTCAATTGTGGAAACCACCAAAGTGGATGCACTTGAGTTATCTTGATGAGACAAGCTTGAGTAATGGTGCTGCTCATAATATTCATTATTGTTTTGACTTAATTGAGGTTAACAAAACAGTTTTGAATCTCAAGGCATTAGATGGAGTCAAACATGCCGGATCATATGATGATTAAATCCCATAAAGATTTAAGAGTTACATGTGATGTAATTGGTAAATAGGTTACCTACCTAAATAACTTGAATTTAAGTGTCTTGCCAAAGCGAACTTAAGTTTAAGCTAAATATGGATCTTAGCCCACTAATTATTATATTGAGGGTTGTTAATTTAGTGGGAGATTACTAACTAACTTTGCATTTTTTAATTGTTGAATCATGTCGACTAGTAATACTGCTACACTATCTTTACGATTGGTCCTTGAGAAGGACAAACTCAATGGGACAAACTTTCTTGACTGGTTCAGGAACTTGAGAATTGTTCTCAAGCAGGAAAGAAAGGCTTATGTCCTAGATCAACCCATTCCTGAGGAGCCTGCAGCCAATGCTCCAAGAGCTCAGAGAGATGCTTACACAAAGCATAAGGATGACTCTGTGGATATAGGTTGCCTGATGCTTGCCACTATGGTTCCAGAGATCCAAAGAGATCTGGAACTCATGGAGGCTCATGAGATAATTGTACATCTCAAGGAAATGTTCCAGGAACAGGCAAGGCAAGAAAGGTATGAGACCACAAAGGCCTTACATTCCTGCAAAATGGCTGAAGGTGCATCAGTTAGTACTCATGTGTTAAAGATGAAAGGCTATATTGATCACCTTGAGAGGCTTGGATTTCCCATGAGCCAGGAGTTAGCTACGGATTTGATCCTCAACTCACTCCCAGAGAGTTATGACCAGTTTGCTATGAACTACAACATGAACAACATGGAGAAATCAATTTCTGAGCTGCATGGGATGCTCAAGACTGCTGAGCAAAGCATTAAGAAAAAGCCTAGCACAGTTTTGATGGTTCAAAAAGGAAAGGGTATGAAAAAGAAAGGGAAGGGCAAATGGAAGGGTAATGGCTCAGGTGGTAAGACCAAAGAGTCAAACAAGCCTGAAACCAAGCCTGCACCCAAGAAGGCAAAGCCTCTAAAGGAAGGAGTCTGCTACTTCTGCAATGAACCCGATCATTGGAAGATGAATTACAAACTCTACCTGGAGGATCTGAAAAAGAACAAGAAGGATAGCGAGGCTATCGCTTCAGGTATTTATGTTATAGACATTCATTTTTCTACTTCCTCTACATGGGTATTAGATACTGCATGTGGTTCTCACATTTGTACAAATGTGCAGGGTCTAAAGGACAGTAGAAAGCTGAAGAAGGGCGAGGTGGACCTATGAGTTAGAAACAGAGCAAGAGTTGCTGCTTTAGCCGTAGGCACTTATAAATTAGTTATGCCCAGTGGGCTTTTGTTAGTTTTGAACAATTGCTATTATGTTCCTGCTTTGAGTAGTAACATTGTTTCTCTTTCTTATTTGGATAAGGAAGGTTATACTTCCATCACTAGGAATGGTAAATGTTCTATTTATCGTAATGACATTTTCTATGCTGATGGTGATTTGCATGTTGGTCATTATATATTAAATTTGGAACATCCTAATAATGGGAATATCTATAACGTAACTACTAAGAGGATAAAATCAAACGATTTGAATCCGACCTACCTATGGCATTGTCGTCTAGGCCACATAAATGAGAAATGCATTTCAAAACTCCATCAAAATGGATTTCTAAACTCATTTGATTTTGAATCATATGATACATGCAAATCTTGCTTATTAGGAAAGATGACTAAGGCACCTTTTACTGGGCACAGTGAGAGGGCTACTGAATTATTGGGCCTCATACATACAGATGTATATGGACCATTAAATATAGCTGCCAGAGGAGGTTATGTCTAC
Source organism: Inga oerstediana (assembly GCA_963210345.1). Lineage (NCBI taxonomy): Eukaryota > Viridiplantae > Streptophyta > Magnoliopsida > Fabales > Fabaceae > Inga > Inga oerstediana. The sequence continues at coordinate 68,820,829 of OY723400.1, read as the reverse complement.
TTCATTACATTTATAAATGACTTTAGTAGATATGGCTATATCTATCTAATGAAACATAAATCTGAATCTTTTGAAATGTTCAAAATATTCCAAAATAAAGTACAAAACCAACTGGTAAAACAATTAAAGCACTTCGATCTGATCGAGGTGGTGAATATTTGAGCCAAGAATTCATTGACCATCTTAGGAGTTGTGGGATAATCTCACAATTGACTCCTCCAGGAACACCATAATGGAATGGTGTTTCTGAACGGAGGAATCGAACACTATTAGATATGGTTTGATCTATGATGAGTCAAACAGATCTTCTACCATCCTTTTGGGGACATGCCCTAGAGACAGCTGCGTTCACACTAAATCGTGTTCCATCTAAGGCAATTGAAAAGACACCATATGAGATATGGACTGGAAAGAAACCAAGTTTATCTTTTCTCAAGATCTGGGGATGTGAGGTATATGTTAAGCAACAAGCCTCTGATAAATTAGCACCCAGATCCATAAAGAGCCTTTTCGTGGGGTATCCTAAAGAAACGAAAGGATACTATGTCTACAATCCCACCTATAACAAAGTGTTTGTTATTCGAAATGGTAAGTTTCTAGAAAGAGAGTTTGTCTCTAAAACAACCAGTGGGAGCGACGTACATCTTGAAGAAATTCGAGAGCCACAAGATGGTACAGAACCACAGATGGAAATTAGAGAAGACTCACAACAAGTTGCTGAGCCTCCTCAAGTAATACAAGGTTCACGAAGATCTGATAGGACACGGTATCAGCCTCAGAGATATGGATTTCTGATTACTGAATGCCGTGATGTGTTGCTCATTGAGCAAAATGAGCCCACCACTTATCGAGACGCCATAGTGGGACAAAACTCTGAGAAATGGCTAAATGCCATGAAGTCTGAAATGCAATCCATGTACGACAATCAGGTATGGACCTTAGTCAATCCACCTGAAGGTGTAAAAACCATTGGGTGCAAATGGGTTTTCAAGGAGAAAACTGACATGGATGGCAATGTAAATGTCTTCAAGGCACGACTGGTTGCAAAAGGATTCACTCAAACTCATGGTGTAGACTATGATGAAACCTTTTCCCCAGTTGCAATGGCCAAATCAATCAGAATCCTTCTTGCCATTACAGTATATTATGACTATAAAATATGGTAGATGGATGTCAAAACAGCCTTCCTTAATGGAAAGCTGCTTGAGGATATGTACATGACACAACCTGAAGGTTTTGTGCGTCCAGAGGACTCTGGTAAAATTTGCAAGCTTCAAAGATCCATTTATGGATTGAAGCAAGCATCTTAGAGCTGGAATCATCGTTTTGATGAAGTAGTCAAAGAGTTTGGATTCATTCAAAACATCGATGAACCTTGTGTTTACAAGAAGGTTAGTGGGAGCATAGTTGTATTTCTAGTGCTTTATGTAGATAACATCCTACTCATTGGGAATGATATTCCTACCTTGCAAAGTGTCAAGTCTTGGTTAGGAAAGTCCTTTTTAATGAAAGACTTAGGTGAAGCCACCTATATCCTAGGGATTAGGATCTATAGGAATAGATCCAAAAGACTAATAGGCATGAGTCAGAGCACATACATAGACAAGATACTGTATAGGTTCAATATGCATGATTCAAAAAGGGGTTACATACCCATGTCTCATGGCATCCATCTTAGCAAGGATCTATGTCCTAGTACACATGATCAGCGAGATCACATGAGTAATGTTCCATATGCCTCAGCCATTGGATCCATCATGTATGCCATGTTATGTACTCGACCGGATGTCTCGTTTGCCTTAAGTATGACTAGCAAATACCAACAAGATCCTGGTGAGGGTCATTGGATTGCCGTCAAGAATATCCTAAAGTACTTAAGAAGGACTAAGGACTTATTTTTGGTCTATGGTGGATTGGATGATGAGCTCTGCGTAACCGGTTATACAGATGCAAGTTTCCAAACTGACCAAGACGACCTTAAATTGCAATCTGGATATGTATTCCTCCTGAATGGTGGATCAGTAAGCTAGAAGAGCTCCAAGCAGAGCACTATAGCATATTCTGCAACAGAAGCTGAGTATATAGCAGCATCAGATGCAGCTAAAGAAGCCGTTTAGATCAGAAAGTTCATTACTGAACTAGGGGTGGTGCCTACCATCTTAAATCCAATAAATTTGTTCTGTGACAATAGCGGTGCTATTGCACAGGTCAAGGAGCCTAGGTCACATCAAAGGACCAAGCATATACTCAGGCGATTTCATCTTAGTAGAGAAATCAATAATAGAGGTGATATAAAGATATGCAAAGTAGTAGGAAAAGATAATGTTGCTGATCCTCTTACTAAGCCACTTACACAGGCAAAGCATGTGCGTCATGTTAGGGCAATAGGAATTAGGCAAATTAATGATTGCACCTAGGGTAAGTGGGAGGATATTGGAAATTGTGCCATAAGGGCCAATCATTGTACTTTGAACATTATTATTTTAATGAAATTTCTCCATTTCGTTATCATATTATTTGCATGTTAACTATGATAATTGTATCCTTGGATAATTCATAAAGATTTGTTAGAGCAATCGTTTCACCCAAGAGGGGGTGAATTGGGTGATACTAAAATTTCGTTGCAAATATAAAACCTTTACGGTGAATATAAAGTAATAAAGAATAAGGAGAAATATCACCGAAGTGTACACCGGGAGTTATACTGGTTCGGCCTCAACCACTTTGACCTACGTCCAGTCCTCAGAGCTTCTCTGAGAGTTTCACTATAACTTCCAAGATTCAGTGGGTTCTTGGCACCTCAGTACAAGCAAGTTCCTTCACCTGGACACTCGCTCCCCCTTACAAGTTGTAATCCAATCCCAACTCAAGGTTCCACAACCTTAAGTTATCTCAATAACAAATATTGAGTTTGAATGAAATATCTCTCTTACAGAGTAAATGAGAATCACTGAAGCATAGAGATACAAATATGATATAAAACAGAGTAATGAACTTGATGATACGTTCGTATGTGTGCTTGGTTGTTCTTCTCTGTTTGGATGTTCCCATATATATAGATATGTTGGTGATGACCGTTGGAACATTTTCTTTCGTCCGTTGGAGAGTGCGCAGCCACTATTGACTTTTCAAGTTTTTGAAAAATATCCGTTGGCGGTGGTTGGCATTTGAACGTTTGATTTGACTTCCCTTTCTTGATATGATTCCTTCATTGTTTATCTGTAAATATACTTGTAATACTAACACAATGAAAGATTAATCATATAGGAAACAATTTAATGAACGTTTGAATGATTTCTAAATTTCTGGGTTTGCTTACTCGAGTAGCTACTCGAGTATCACATGAAGGTTACTCGAGTACTTACTCGAGTATCATCGGGAAATCTTTGATTAACTGCAAGTTAATGAACAAGTATAGGATTACTCGGGTAGTGCATGGAGTAAACTAAATTTCAATCCTTTGGAAATAGTTATTTACTCGGGTACCTACTCGAGTAATGCACTCACAACTTTATGAGTTACTCGGGTACCAACTCGAGTAAATCTTCAAATAAACTTTTGGTTACTCGATGCTCTACTCCAGTAATGTTGGCAGGATTTAAATGCCGAGAGCACTTACCTCATTACTCGGGTACGGACTCGAGTAATGCACTCATTTTTGCATAGGTTACTCGGGTACCACCTCGAGTAAATGAGATTTCTGTGCATGACTTACTCTGGTAATGACTTGAGGTTTACCTTGGAAAGATTTCTGAATACTCGGGTACTTACTCGAGGAATCCACTTAAAATGCAACATTAGATATTTGCATACTAGAGTAAGGACTCGAGGAAAATGAGATAAAAAGAAATCAAGTTAATCGGGTATCACCTTCAAGTTTTCACTTACCTTAGGTCGTTACTCGAGTAGCTCCTCGAGTAACATTGGCAGTAGTACAAAGTGCCGAGAGCTCCACATTTTCAGAAACAGAGTTACTCGAGTAGCTCCTCGAGTATCATTGGAAACTTGAAGGCAACTGGAAGTTTTTCACATGGTTACTCGAGTAACGCCTCGAGTAACATTGGCAGGCCGAGAGCAACTCCAAGTTTTTACCTGGTTACTCGAGTAGCTCCTCGAGTAACATTGGCAGGCCGAGAGCAACTTGAAAATACTTACACTATTACTCGAGTCCCTACTCGAGTAACGTTGGTAGGTTACTGGAAGTTGTCTCTGGTTACTTCAAGTTTTGTCTCATTACTCGAGTAGCTCCTCGAGTAATGCCTTAGGAAATTTGCTTCTGATCAAGTTCCTCAGCATTTTCTCTTGGCCTTTCTTCATTACTCCAATGCTTACTTCAAGTGATGCTTGTTCCTGTCATTACTTAGTTTAAACTTGTTTATTAATTATTTCCTTTTCAAACCATACTTTTGTTATCATCAAAACATGAGATCTAACATTCTCCCCCTTTTTGATGATGACAAAACTTGGTGATTTTGAACATGGTTTTTCAAATTGAATTCTTAATTAAATATGTCTTATTAAGTTTGAATATACCTTGCATACATAACAACTTCATTAGTCCAAACATGTATCATAATTCAAAACTTTAATGAACTTAAAATGAAATCGTAACATACTTGCATTAAACTTTTAAATTACAAGATAAAGTTCAAAATGAAATCAAAATGCTCCCTAAAATCCCATGTACACCCAAATACCCCAAAATAAACAAGAACACATCCACAAAATCACTCTCAAGCTCTTCTCCCCCTTTTTGGCTTCATCAATCAAGTGGAGGGCTAGGAGGCTTGGCCATGGAAATGGGTGTGACTGGAAGAACTATAGAATCATCTGATTCTAAAGAATCAAATGAGCTAGAGGGTACTGGATCAGGAAAATGAAGTGGAGGGATATGGATGTCATCTCCAGGAGGAGGAGGTTGGAAGACAACCATAGTAGAGGTTTCTCCTTCTTGAGTGGTCTAAATATCAGGAGTAGTCTCAACCTCAGGAGTATGATGTTCAGGGGAAGATGAGGGAGATATTTCCTCTGTTTGGGTAGGAGAGGGAATAGGTTTAGGAGCTGTTTCTGGCTGAGGTTTGGGAGGTGAATCATCAATGATGATATGTGTGGTCTCATGGGTTTCAGGATCATCCACTGTGAATAAAATATCTTTGCCTTGGGGCTCAAGTGGATCAGAGACCAGAGGGGTGGATGGTTCAGTCTCAGGAATAGGAATGTCAGAAGGAGTGTTCACTGGAGGTGGAGGTGGTGCAGAAGAGGAGGGACCGGCTGAAGGTCCGGGACCCAATGAGTCCAAGCGTGCCAGAATCAATCTCAAGGTTTCTCCCTGGGCACGTTGCTCTGCTAGCAACTCCTCATGCCTCTTGTCCATTCTCTCAACCAATTCTCCCATCTTAGTATTCATGTGGGTTATCAGTTCTGCGTTCGTGTTGGCAATATCCACATGAAAACCTCTGAGCATGTTCTCCATGAAGTGCTGGAGAGTGGCATTGAGGAAGGATGGCGATGATATTGTAGCAGCTGGAGCTGATGACTGAGTGTCATCCAACTTGCTGGTCTCTGTCTCAGCGGTCTTTCTCTTCTTCTTGGACCCAGACTCCAAAGGGCCTTTGAGAGGGATATCGATGTTCAATTTCCCAATCTGGTTCCTTCCAACCGGAGTCAACCTCTCAATTGGCTCCTTGCTATCCAAATACCATATTTTGTTCTCTTTCAGGATTAGAGACACAATCTGGGGATATGGCATTGGAGTTGTAGCCTTCCCATCCACTTTGTACCTTTTCATCTCCGAGAAAATGTATTCTCCCAGATCCTTCTGTTCCTTCAGAAGCAGTGAAGCAAACCACCTAAAGTCCCTATCAGAGAAATGGGTGTAATTGTTGGCTTTGTTTACTAGGGACCTATAGTAAATGTACCAAAGGACCCTATGATGATCACACATGTCACTTGGTTTAAAATTTAGGGGGCCAACTAGCTCACCGGGTTTGAGAATAGTGAAGATTTCATTTGGCTCAAGTTGGGAATAGATATCATCTGGGGGGTTTTCAATTCCCAACCATAAATTAATTCTAGAGGGAGATATAAGTATCTTTTGGCCTCTTACAGTGGTGGTCATCTCTTCCTCAACTGAGGTTCGGTTAGGCTCATCTATGATCTCTAAGTTACAATAGAAATGAGTGATTACCTTTGTGCAAAAAGGCAATCTAATGGATAACCAAGGCATAAAAGGATCTAAATAAGAACTTAGGTCATGCTTCACTACCTCTTGAAGTAGCTTAAGATCCACATAGTGTGTCTTGCACACTTTCCTTCTGGAGAACTGAGACAAGTACTTCAGAGACTCCACCAATTTGCTAACATTGAATCCCTTTGGTGGGTTGGAGATTTCTTCTTCCGGTACTTTGGACTTCTTGGAAGATTGTCCTTTCTCCATTTGATCAATGATCCCAGCCATAGCCTTAGCCACATTCTTATCATACTTTGGCTTTTTGATAGGCTTTGGTGTGAAAGAGGGGGTAGAGGAATCAGAGTGAGGAGCTAAGGGAGATTTGGCACTTTTCTCTCTTCCGGTTGAGGTACTCTTTTTGGATTGATCCCTTGTAACAATAGGCTCTTTAATCACAACTCCTTTGGGTTTTGGTTGACATTGAGGTTGAAGAGGAATTTTGGCTTTTGGTCTCGGAGTTAATTTTCTTTTCTTTGTTGGAGGAGCAGAAAGGAGATCAGGGTTTTGTTGTGAATTAGAGGAATTTGTGAAGTTGAGATTCTTGGTTCTAACCATCTTGAAACACAGATATTCGAGAATCTCAGAAAAACAGAGTCACGGTCGCGAACTTAGGGCACAGAGATTTTGGACAAAATAGGAAGTTTTTGGACTTGAGATCAGTTGGGTTTTGACGGAAATGGGGCAAGGAATCGATTGAGAAAAGATTTTGAGAGGGTGTATAGTGATTTACTCGAGGAGATTTTGTGGAAATGACCGAGTTTGCGCAAGATAAAGACCTAAAACCCGACTTTACTCGAGGCCTTACTCGAGTAAACTTCAACCTTACTCGAGGCCTTCCTCGGGTGTTCATGCAGAAAAATTCTAAAATAATTCATTTAAATTGCGTACCTGGCATGAATAATGTAGTAATTATCCATGGATGTTCCCTCGATCATTTATAACCCATTTTGATCAAATTTGAGTCTTTGTTCATCAATTTGAGAATCTGAACTCTGACATTACTCGAGGCCTTACTCGAGTAAGCTTCAAGTTTACTCGAGGCTCGCCTCGGGTAAGCTGCTTTTCAACTTCTGACTCTTCATTTCTTTGAAAACTGAACCGTTAGTTTAAAATTCAAGTAACTTGATCCATTACTTCCAGTTTTGGAGGTCATTACTCGAGTACATACTCGAGTAAAGTGTTACTTTACTTCAAGTTGTTCCTCGGATAATGCTTCACTGTTACACATTACTTCAAGTTGGTACTCCAGTAAATGTGTCCTCTGATCATCTCTGTTTTTGTTTCCCAAAACAGAGTTTCTTTCTTCCTACAAAACAAGTTTCTATATACTCCGATGCTTAAGTTAGTGATCATCAAAATATTATCAAATGACTTCATCTAATATTATGAATAACTTAAATAACTTACAACTCATTGGGATTTACCATTCCCAATTCTCTTCTAATGTATAGAAATTGATCTTTTGCAAGAGGTTTTGTGAAGATATCAGCTAGTTGAAGATGAGTAGGAATGAATATCACTTTCACATCTTTCTTTTGGACATGATCTCTGATGAAGTGATGTCTGACATCGATATGCTTGGTTCTAGAGTGTTGAACTAGATTCTTTGCCAAGCTTATCGTACTAGTGTTGTCACAATAGATTGGTATTTCTTTGAGATAAATGCCAAGGTCTTGTAGTTGTTGTTTTAACCATATCACTTGTGCACAACAACTTGAGACTGCAACATATTCGGCTTCCGTTGACGAAAGAGACACTGTATTTTGTTTCTTGCTGAACCATGATACAAGAGATCCTCCAAGAAATTGTCCTTGTCCACTGGTGCTCTTTCTGTCTGTCTTTTATCCTCCATGATCAGAATCTGAATATACAACTAGATATTCACTTCTTCCTTTGGGATACCACAGACCCAATTCTGGTGTGTCAGCAAGGTATCTAAAGATTCGTTTGACCGTTTCAGCATGTGATTCCTTAGGTGCCGATTGATATCTTGCACGTATGCCAACACTAAATTGGATGTCTGGTCTGCTTGCCGTGAGATAGAGTAATGATCCAATCATTCCTCTATATTTTGTGATATTGTAGTCTTTCCCTTTGACATCAGCATCAAGCAACGTTGTTGAGCTCATAGGCGTGTCCGAGCCATTAGCTTCATCCATTCCATACTTCTTCAAAAGCTCTTTTAAGTACTTTGTTTGAGATATGAAGATTCCATTCTTTCTTTGTTTGATTTGCAAACCAAGAAAGAAATTCAATTCTCCCATCATTGACATCTCAAACTCTCCCTGCATTATCTCAGAAAATTCCTTACACAGAGATTCATTAGTAGCACCGAAAATAATATCATCAACATATATTTGAACAATTAAAATATCATCACGTTTTCGTTTTATAAATAGTGTTGTATCAACTTTTCCTCGTACAAAACCTTGATCGATAAGAAACTTGCTGAGCCTTTCATACCAGGCTCTAGGAGCTTGTTTTAAACCATATAAAGCCTTTTTGAGTTTGAAAACATGGTCAGGTTTAGTAACATCCTCAAAACCTGGAGGTTGTTCTACATATACTTCTTCCATGATGTATCCATTTAGAAACGCACTCTTTACATCCATTTGATAGAGTTTGAATCCTTTGATACATGCAAAGGCTAAGAGTACACGTATAGCTTCCAATCTAGCCACTGGAGCATACGTTTCCTCATAATCAATCCCTTCTTCCTGATTATAGCCTTTGGCCACCAATCTTGCCTTGTTTCTGACAATAATTGCGGATTCATCGAGTTTGTTTTTGAATACCCATTTAGTACCAATGATCGGATGATCTTTGGGTCGGGGTACCAAATCCCAAACTTGATTTCTTTCAAATTGATTTAGTTCTTCTTGCATTGCTATAACCCAATCATTGTCTGACAGGGCTTCATCAATGTTAGAAGGTTCAATCTCAGAAATGAATGCAGAAAAACTTACTTCATTAAAAACTCTATTTCTAGTTTTGATCCCTTCATTCACATCTCCTATGACTTGATCTAAGGGATGACTTCTATTGTATTTCCAGGCTTTAGGTTGACCTAGAGATTGCTCTTCTTCCTTAGTTTCATCAACTTCTGGAAAAAGAGACGTAGAAATAGATTGACCATTTTCTTGATTTAAAACAACTTCCTGTTCTTCATCAATGGTTTTGTCAGAGGATTCAAATTCATCAAATACAATATGAATTGATTCTTCAACAACACAAGTTCTTTTATTGAAAACTCTATATGCTTTACTTCGGTTAGAATATCCTAGGAAAATTCCTTCATCAGTTTTAGAATCAAATTTTCCTAAGTTATCTTTACCATTATTATGAATAAAACACTTACAACCGAAGATATGTAGATGAGCAATGTTTGGCTTCCTTCCTTTGTATAGCTCGTATGGTGTCTTTCCAAGTTTTGTTCTAACATAGGCTCTATTTGAGATATAACATGCTGTACTCATAGCATCAGCCCAAAATACTTGAGACACGTTCTTTTCATTCAACATTGCTCTAGCCATTTCAGTGAGTACTCTATTCTTGCATTCCACAACTCCATTTTGTTGAGGCGTCCTTGGAGCAGAAAAATTGTGATCAATGCCATTAGTATCACAATACTCTTCAAAGGCTTGATTTTCAAATTCTCCACCATGATTAGTCTTAATACCTACAATGGACATACCTTTCTCATTTTGCACTTTCTTGGCAAAGACAATAAATTCTTCAAATGTCTCATCCTTTGATGATAGAAAAATAACCCATGTAAATCTAGAGAAATCATCAACAATAACCAATGAATATAAGTTACCACCAAGACTTTTTACTCTTGCTGGACCAACTAAATCCATATATAATAATTGAAGTGGTCTATTTGTTGAAATCTCATTTTTCAATTTGAAAGATGATTTAGTTTGTTTACCCTTTTGACATGCGTCACAAATCAAATCATTTTTGAAATTTACTTTGGGTAATCCAAGAACTAAATCCTTTTTGAGTAGTTTGCCTAGTTGAAGCATGTTGACATGAGCCAATCTTTTATGCCATAGCCAACTTTCATCGGCATTACTCAGAAAACAGTTTTCAGATTCATTTCTACTAATATCTAAGGTATAGCAGTTACCTTCCCTTTTTGCTCTGAGCTTTGCCTTGATATTTTTCTTATCAAGTTGTAAGTCTTCCTTGTTGACAATCAGACATTCCTCTGAATCAAATATTATCCAGTTGTCTTTATCTACACTTTGACTTACGCTCAGTAGATTATGACACAAGCCTTCAACGTAGTATACGTCTTTGACTTGTATGCCTTTGTCATTTTTTATTTCACCAATTCCTGCTATCCTTCCGGTTTGATTTCCTCCAAATTTTACCTTTCCACCTTCTTTAGGTTGTAATTTGGTAAAACTTTTGAAATCACCGGTCATATGTCTAGAGCATCCACTATCTATGTACCATTTGTTATTTTTGGATGCTTTAAGACATACCTGCAATCAAATGACTAAGTCTTAGGTACCCACTTCTTTTTGGGTCCTTTTGGGTTAGTATAAATGATTTTCTGAACATATGAGCCTTTAGGTACCCATCTGTAGGTTCCTATATTTCCTTTCTTCTTATGAATGCATGAAGAGGTATAATGACCTTTTCTATTACAGTAATTACAAAATGCAAAAGGATTTGATATATGCACAGAATGCTAGAAATAATTCAAATATAACTTACCTCCTGCTTTCTTTTTACCTTTCCTTCTATCTGATTTTGGATCATATCCAATACCAGATCGGTCATTTACAAATCGTTGTTCTTTTAAAATCACACTTAGCATCTCACTTCCTTTGGTAAACTTTTCAAGAGTTTTTGTGAGATCAATATTTTTCTTTTTCAACAAAGAACAATTTTCACAATTCTTTTCTGAACTTTCTTTAAGTTCAGTTTCAAGAGCTTTGTTTTTCTTTTTGAAAATAATTAATTCTTTAACTACTTTGATGAATTCAGAATGTAAAGCATTATATTCAGAGAGTAATTCATCATAGGTAGGGTCAGAATCATTTACCTCTTCTTCTGTCTCTTCTTGAGCAACAAGACATATATTGGCTACTTCTTCTTCATCACTTTCTTCGTCAGAGGAACTATCTCCCCATATAGCAGATACAAAGGCCTTCTTTTTGTTAAAGAATTTGCCTTTTCTCTTCTCTTTGCTCTTTTGATTCAGTTCTAGACATTCTGATTTGATATGTCCTGGTTTTCCACATTCGTAGCAGATGATATGATCTTTACTGCTAGTTCCTCCTTTTTGAAAGTGTTTGAAGCCTTGACCTTTCTTGTAGAACTTTCTGAATCGTTTTATGATTAAGCCCATTTCATCATCATCAAACTCCTCTTCCTCCTCTTGTTTTTCTTCTTTTGCTTTTAGTGCTAGACCTTTCTTTCTTTTGTCACCGATGTCATCTAGTTCTCGTTTGAACTTTAGTTTGCTTTCATATTCAGAAAGGATTCCAAATAGAGAAGCAACTGATCTCATTGATTCTCCTTTTGCCTCTTCTATCGCAGTGACTTTGGCCTCCCACTCTTTAGAAAGAATATTCAAAATCTTTCGTACTTGGGTATTTTGATCATAGACTTTACCAAGTGCTGCAAGTTGATTAACAAGATGAGTATATCTAAGTTCGAATTCAGAAATTGACTCACCTGATTTCATTCGAAGTAGATCGAATTCAGTGATCAAGGTGTTGATTCGATTCTCCTTTATTCCCGAAGTTCCTTCATGAGCTATTTCCAGAGCTTCCCACATTTCCTTTGCTGTTGGGAGTGTGCAAATTATGAAGTATTCATTTTGACTCAAGGAACTTTGTAACATCAGAATTGCCTTGCTGTTGAGAGTGATAAGTTTCTTGTCATTCTCATCATATTCCGCTGGCGTCTTTGGAATTTTCTGAGAATCTACAGTCTTTGTAGGTTGATAGTTTCCACTCTCAATTACATCCCATAGCCCATATTCAGTAGCCATCACGAACACTCTGAATTTTGCTTTCCAGAAAGAAAAGTGTTCTCCATTGAAACCGGGAGGTCTAGTGATGGATGCTCCGTCGGGAAGAATTCCTTCACCCATGCTTGCCATTGGATCCTTCTTAGGTTGTTATACCTTAACAAGAAGACCTACGCTCTGATACCAAATGTTAGAGCAAGCGTTTCACCCAAGAGGGGGGTGAATTGGGTGATACTAAAATTTCGTTGCAAATATAAAACCTTTACGGTGAATATAAAGTAATAAAGAGTAAGGAGAAATATCACCGAAGTGTACACCGGGAGTTATACTGGTTCGGCCTCAACCACTTTGACCTACGTCCAGTCCTCAAAGCTTCTCTGAGAGTTTCACTATAACTTCCAAGATTCAGTGGGTTCTTGGCACCTCAATACAAGCAAGTTCCTTCACCTGGACACTCGCTCCCCCTTACAAGTTGCAATCCAATCCCAACTCAAGGTTCCACAACCTTAAGTTATCTCAATAACAAATATTGAGTTTGAATGAAATATCTCTCTTACAGAGTAAATGAGAATCACTGAAGCATAGAGATACAAATATGATATAAAACAGAGTAATGAACTTGATGATACGTTCGTATGTGTGCTTAGTTGTTCTTCTCTGTTTGGATGTTCCCATATATATAGATATGTTGGTGATGACCGTTGGAACATTTTCTTTCGTCCGTTGGAGAGTGCGCAGTCACTATTGACTTTTCAAGTTTTTGAAAAATATCCGTTGGCGGTGGTTGGCATTTGAACGTTTGATTTGACTTCCCTTTCTTGATATGATTCCTTCATTGTTTATCTGTAAATATACTTGTAATACTAACACAATGAAAGATTAATCATATAGGAAACAATTTAATGAACGTTTGAATGATTTCTAAATTTCTGGGTTTGCTTACTCGAGTAGCTACTCGAGTATCACATGAAGGTTACTCGAGTACTTACTCGAGTATCATCGGGAAATCTTTGATTAACTGCAAGTTAATGAACAAGTATAGGATTACTCGGGTAGTGCATGGAGTAAACTAAATTTCAATCCTTTGGAAATAGTTATTTACTCGGGTACCTACTCGAGTAATGCACTCACAACTTTATGAGTTACTCGGGTACCAACTCGAGTAAATCTTCAAATAAACTTTTGGTTACTCGATGCTCTACTCCAGTAATGTTGGCAGGATTTAAATGCCGAGAGCACTTACCTCATTACTCGGGTACGGACTCGAGTAATGCACTCATTTTTGCATAGGTTACTCGGGTACCACCTCGAGTAAATGAGATTTCTGTGCATGACTTACTCTGGTAATGACTTGAGGTTTACCTTGGAAAGATTTCTGAATACTCGGGTACTTACTCGAGGAATCCACTTAAAATGCAACATTAGATATTTGCATACTAGAGTAAGGACTCGAGGAAACTGAGATAAAAAGAAATCAAGTTAATCGGGTATCACCTTCAAGTTTTCACTTACCTTAGGTCGTTCCTCGAGTAGCTCCTCGAGTAACATTGGCAGTAGTACAAAGTGCCGAGAGCTCCACATTTTCAGAAACAGAGTTACTCGAGTAGCTCCTCGAGTATCATTGGAAACTTGAAGGCAACTGGAAGTTTTTCACATGGTTACTCGAGTAACGCCTCGTGTAATATTGGCAGGCCGAGAGCAACTCTAAGTTTTTACCTGGTTACTCGAGTAGCTCCTCGAGTAACATTGGCAGGCCGAGAGCAACTTGAAAATACTTACACTATTACTCGAGTCCCTACTCGAGTAACGTTGGCAGGTTACTGGAAGTTGTCTCTGGTTACTTCAAGTTTTGTCTCATTACTCGAGTAGCTCCTCGAGTAATGCCTTAGGAAATTTGCTTCTGATCAAGTTCCTCAGCATTTTCTCTTGGCCTTTCTTCATTACTCCAATGCTTACTTCAAGTGATGCTTGTTCCTGTCATTACTTAGTTTAAACTTGTTTATTAATTATTTCCTTTTCAAACCATACTTTTGTTATCATCAAAACATGAGATCTAACAAGATGGTCCTAAAATGTCCCTGGTCGGTCATCTATGCGGGAGCAGAGATGAAACAAGACTAGTATGACTTTGATAAGATATGGAGATACGAATCAAAGTCTTAGGCACTTGTAAGAGTACAAGGTGCTGGACCGACCTACTATGAGAAAGCTACATGGATCATAAGCTTTTCTCATGTATAACCACGTCACAATGCCCTTAGACCTGAGGTCATCATGAATTCCTACATGAGAGTTGCTAAGCTTTAAACTAGTCAAAAGTCACTTTTGACCGGGTGATGATAAAAGCTGAGATCGGGCTTATTGGTTTTTCATGCAGAGGAATATGAATGATCAAGATAGAATTTGTCCATCACATTAGTAGAGAGATATTACTGGGCCCCTCGATGAGTGAGTCTGAGAAATGTATGGCCATACTATGATGAAAGGAGTTTCTATCTCTGTTATCAGGCTACTCAGGAATCGAGAAAGTAATGGTCAGGAACAAGATGATGACATTATCCATGCCTTATCCTTGATCAATATATCGTGTGATTAAAGGGACGTGACATGGTTGTATGACAGGTTGCATCATGATAACGATCCTCATATGAATTGGGTAGTCGTAATGTCTTGCTAGAGGCCGCTTACGACTTTTGGGTTAGTATAGTTATTGGCCTACTGCCAACTTCATATGGGCCTACAGGGTCGCACACAAGAATGGCCCAACACGAGATAATGTTTAATTTAGGGTGGATGAATTTTATATTTATATATATATATATAAAATATAAAATTCATTAATAATATTATATAGATACATATATTTTCGAAATATATATCTTATATATATATATATATATATATCTATGTATATATATATTATATGATATTATTATATTTAATAATATTATATAGATATATATTTTCGAAATATATATCTTATATATATATGTATATATATATTATATGATATTATTATATTGTGTTAGTTTTAAATTTAATTTATTAAGATATATTAAATTTAATAACTAACATCATAGAGATATAGTATCTCAGATTTAATTTATGAAGATAAATTAAATCTAATGGCTCTTTATTTGGATTAAATAAATAGGTTAAATTAAAACCGTTGGACAGATTTAATTTAAACTGAATTTATTTAATTAGCTCATCAATATAATTAATTGTTAATTAATTTCGAAATTAATGATGATTAATTTTGAAATTTGAAAATAGGCCTTATAGGTTATAAACTTGATAGAGCAGATATATTCATATGCACATGAGAATTGAGAGCCGCAAGTGAAACCCTATGAGACATTAGAGGCGCTAGCACGCAGTCTCGGTTGGAGAGCATTCGTGTGGATATCGGTTGAGGGAGCGGACCTGACGTGTTGGCTCCTAGAGATCGTGAAAACTCTTAATCATCAAAAAGGTATGAATCCTTCCAACTTGGTTTAAACGCCGTTGATAGATCCTCGATTAGGATCAGTGAAAAAATTAAAATTCTTCCGCTGTGCCTACCGATCCTAACAGGCTGTTTGAGGTAATGGGTGTTCCATCAGATTCAGTTTTAACAGATGTAAAAATGGTAGTTTTGTCTTCAAGAGAAAGATAACCACCAACCTTTAAGTTGTCCAGTAAACCTGGAAACTATAAGATCGGTAATCATTTCATCTGAATAATCATGTTGAGTTTGGTATGCGGTACTTACCATGGACATTTATTGAAGAGTTTGGAGAATGTTTGATTCACTTTGACCATCTATGTTCCATTCATAGATATTATCAGCATTAAAGGATTTAAAGTCTTGGTTTATTCGTTCTTCAACCAGAATGTCTGGAGGGCTAGCTCTATGGTAATAGAGTTTTGAAGGCTTTTGTTAGATCTCATGTTTTGATGATAACAAAGAATATTATGAAAAAGATTTGATTAATAAATAAGTTTGAACAAAGTAATAACAGGGAAAAGCATCACTTGAAGTAAGTATTGGAGTAATGAAGAAAGGCCAAGAGAAAAAGCTGAGAGACTTGATCAGAAGCAAGTTTTCTAAGGCATTACTCGAGTAATGAGACAAAACTTGAAGTAACCAAAGACACCTTCGAGTAACCTGCCAACGTTACTCGAGTAAGTACTCGAGTAATAGTGTAAATGATTTCAAGTTGCTCTCGGTCTGCCAATGTTACTCGAGTAGGTACTTGAGTAACCAAGTAATTTACTTGGAGTTGCTCTCGGCCTGCCAATGTTACTCGAGTAGATACTCGAGTAACCATGTAAAAATCTTTCAATTCCTCTCGGCCTGCCAATGATACTCGAGTATGTACTCGAGTCCCCTGTTTCAAGAAATATGTTGCTCTCGGCATTTTCAACCCTGCCAACGTTACTCGAGGAGCTACTCGAGTAACTCACTGTGGTAAGCAAAAACCTGAAGGTAGTACTCGAATAACTTGTTCTATTTTTATTATACTTCACTCGAGGCATTACTCAAGTATGCAGGTATTCAATGACTCATTTAAAGTGGATTACTCGAGTAAGTACTCGAGTATGCAGAGTTATTTTTGAAGAAAAACTTCAAGTCATTACCCGAGTAAGCTATACAGAAAAATTATGTTTACTCGAGTATGTACTCGAGTAACAAGGTAATAAAAATTGATGTGCTCTCGGCCTTGAAATCCTGCCAACATTACTAGAGTAAAGCATCGAGTAACCAAAAGTTTATTTGAAGGTTTACTCGAGTTGGTACCCGAGTAACTTATGAAGAAAAGAATGCATTACTCGAGTAGGTACCCGAGTAAACATGCATTTTCAAATGTTTGATATTTTGTTTATTCCATGTACTACCCAAGTAATCTCATATTTGGTTGTTGACTTGCAGTTCATTAAAGTTTTCCCGATGATACTCGAGTAAGTACTCGAGTAAACTTTAATGAATACTCGAGTAGCTACTCGAGTATGGAAACCCAGAAATTTAGAAATCATTCAAACGTTCATTGATTTGTTTCCTATATGATTAACCTTTTATTGTATTAGTATTCCTAGCATATTTATAGATAAACAATGAAGAAATCATATCACATAAGGAAAGTCAAATGAGAAGTTCAAATGCCACCTACCGCCAATGGATATATTTCAAATACTGGAAAAGTCAATAGTGGCTGCGCACTCTCCAACAGACGAGAAGAAAATGTTTCAACGGTCATCACCAACATATCTATATAAATGGGAACATCCAAACAGAGAAAAGAACAATAAGAACACACACGAACGTATCATCAAGTTCAATACTCTGTTTTTACTCATTTTAGTATTTCTTTACATCAGTGATTCTTATTCACTCTGAGAGAGAGATATTTCATTCAAAATCAATATTTGTTATTGAGATAACTTAAGGTTGTGGAACCTTGAGTTGGGATTGGATTGCAACTTGTAAGGGGGAACGAGTGTCCAGGTGAAGGAACTTGCTTGTACTGAGGTGCCAAGAACCCACTGAATCTTGGAAGTTATAGTGAAACTCTCAGAGAAGCTCTAAGGACTGGACGTAGGTCAAAGTGGTTGTGGCCGAACGAGTATAACTCCCGGTGTACACTTCGGTGATATTTCTCCTTACTCTTTACTGTTTTAATTTCACCATCAAGTTTTATATTTGCAACGAAATTTTTAGTATCACCCAATTCACCCCCTCTTGGGTGAAACGCTTGCTCTAACATTTGGTATCAGAGTGTAGGTCTTCTTGTTAAGGTATAACAACCTAAGAAGGATCCAATGGCAAGCATGGGTGAAGGAATTCTTCCCAACGGAGCATCCATCACTAGACCTCCCGGTTTCAGTGGAGAACACTTTTCTTTCTGGAAAGCAAAATTCAGAGTGTTCGTGATGGCTATTGAATATGGGTTATGGGATGTAATTGAGAGTGGAAACTATCAACCTACAAAGAGTGTAGATTCTCAGAAAATTCCAAAGACACCAGCGGAATATGATGAGAATGACAAGAAACTTATCACTCTCAACAGCAAGGCAATTCTGATGTTACAAAGTGCCTTGAGTCAAAGTGAATATTTCAGAATCTCCATACTCCCAACAGCAAAGGAAATGTGGGAAGCTCTGGAAATAGCTCATGAAGGAACTTCGGGAATAAAGGAGAATCGGATCAACACCTTGGTCACTGAATTTGATTTACTTCGAATGAAATCAGGTGAATCAATATCTGAATTTGAACTTAGATATACTCATCTTGTTAATCAACTTGCAGCTCTTGGGAAAGTCTATGATCAGCATACCCAAGTACGAAAGATTTTGAATATTCTTTCTAAAGAATGGGAGGCCAAAGTCACTGTGATAGAAGAAGCAAAAGGAGAATCAATGAGATCAGTTGCTTCTCTATTTGGAAGTCTTTCTGAATATGAAAGCAAACTAAAGTTCAAACGAGAACTAGATGACATTGGTGACAAGAAAAAGAAAGGTCTAGCACTAAAAGCAAAAGAAGAGAATCAAGATGAGGATGAGGAGTTTGACGATGAAGAAATGGGTCTAATCATAAAATGATTCCGAAAATTCTATAAGAAAGGTCAAGGATTCAAACACTTTCTAAAAGGAGGAAATAGCAACAAAGATCATATCATTTGCTATGAATGTGGAAAACCAGGACATATCAAATCAGAATGTCCAGAACTGAATCAAAAGAGCAAATAAAAGAGAAAAAGCAAATTCTTTAACAAAAAGAAGGCCTTCGTATCTGCTATATGGGGTGATAGCTCCTCTGACGAAGAAAGTGATGAGGAAGAAGTAGCTAATATATGTCTCGTCGCTCAAGAAGAAACAGAAGAAGAGGTAAATGATTCTGATCCTACCTATGATGAATTACTCTCTGAATATAATGCTTTACATTCTGAATTCATCAAAGTAGTTAAAGAATTAATTGTTTTCAAAAAGAAAAAAAAAGCTCTTGAAATTGAACTTAAAGAAAGTTCAGAAAAAGATTGTGAAAATTGTTCTTCTTTGAAAAAGAAAAACACTTATCTTACAAAAACTCTTGAAAAATTTACTCAAGGAAGTAAGATGCTAAATGTTATTTTAAAAGCTCAACGATTTGTAAATAACTGATCTGGAATTGGATATGATCCAAAATCAGACAAAAGGAAAGGTAGAAAGAAAGCAGGAGGTAAGTCATATTTGAATTATTTCCAGCATTCTGTGCATACATCGAATCCGTTTGCATTTTGTAATTACTGTAATAGAAAAGGTCATTATACCTCTTCATGTATTCATAAGAAGAAAGGAACAATAGGAACCTACAAATGGGTACCTAAAGGCTTATATGTTCAGAAAATTATTTGTACTAACCCAAAAGGACCCAAAAAGATATGGGTACCTAAGACTTAGTCATTTGATTGCAGGTATGTCTCAAAGCATCCAAAAATAGCAAGTGGTACATAGATAGTGGATGCTCTAGACATATGACCGGAGATTTCAAAAGTTTTACCATATTGCAACCTAAGGAAGGAGGCAAGGTAAAATTTGGAGGAAATCAATCCTGGAGGAAATCAATCCGGAAGGATAGCAGGAATTGGTGAAATCAAAAATGATAAAGGAATACAAGTCAAAGATGTATACTATGTTGAAGGCTTGTGTCACAATTTGTTGAGCGTAAGTCAAAGTGCAGATAACGACAACTGGGTAATATTTGACTCAGAAGAATGCTTAATTATCAACAAGAATGACTTATAGCTTGATAAGAAGAATATCAAGGCTAAGCTCAGAGCAAAAAAGGAAGGTAACTGCTATACTCTAGATATTAGTACAAATGAATCTGAAAACTGTTTTTTGAGTAATGCTGATGAAAGTTGGCTATGGCATAAGAGATTGGCTCATGTCAATATGCATCAATTAGGCAAACTACTCAAAAAGGATTTAGTTCTTGGATCACCCAAAGTATCTTTCAAAAATGACTTGATTTGTGACGCATGTCAAAAGGGTAAACAAACTAAATCATCTTTCAAATTGAAAAATGAGATTTCAACAAATAGACCACTTCAATTATTACATATGGATTTAGTTGGTCCAGCAAGAGTAAAGAGTCTTGGTGGCAACTTATATTCATTGGTTATTGTTGATGATTTCTCTAGACTTACATGAGTTATTTTTCTATCATCAAAAGATGAAACCTTTGAAGAATTTATTGTTTTTGCCAAGAAAGTGCAAAATGAGAAAGGTATGACCATTACAGGTATTAGGATCGATCATGGTGGAGAATTTGAAAATCAAGCCTTTAAAGAATATTGTGATACTAATGGCATTGATCACAATTTCTCTACTCCAAGGACGCCTCAACAAAATGGAGTTGTGGAACGCAAGAATAGAGTGCTCACTGAAATGGCGAGTGCAATGTTGAATGAAAAGAACATATCTCAAGTGTTTTGGGCTGACGCTATGAGTACAGCATGCTATATTTCAAATAGAGCATATATTAGAACAAAACTTGGAAAGACACCATACGAGCTGTACAAAGGAAGGAAGCCAAATATTGCTCATCTACACATCTTCGGTTGTAAGTGTTTCATTCATAATAATGGTAAAGATAACTTAGGAAAATTTGATTCTAAAACTGATGAAGGAATTTTCCTAGGATATTCTAACCGAAGTAAAGCATATAGAGTTTTCAATAAAAGAACATGTGTTGTTGAAGAATCAATTCATATTGTATTTGATGAATTTGAATCCTCTGACAAAACCATTGATGAAGAACAGGAAGTTGTTTTAAATCAAGAAAATGGTCAATTTATTTCTAAGTCTCTTATTCCCGAAGTTGATGAAAATAAGGAAGAAGAGCAATCACTAGGTCAACCTAAAGCCTTGAAATACAATAAAAGTCATCCCTTAGATCAAGTCGTAGGAGATGTGAATGAAGGGTTCAAAACTAGAAATAGAATTTTCAATGAAGTAAGTTTTTCTGCATTCATTTCTGAGATTGAACCTTCTAACATTGATGAAGCCCTATCACACAATGATTGGGTTATAGCAATGCAAGAAGAACTAAATCAATTTGAAAGAAATCAAGTTTGGGATTTGGTACCTCGACCCAAAGATCATCCAATCATTGGAACTAAATGGGTATTCAAGAACAAACTCGATGAATCCACAATTATTGTCAGAAACAAGGCAAGGTTGGTGGCCAAATGCTATAATCAAGAAGAAGGGATTGATTATGAGGAAACGTATGCTCCAGTGGCTAGATTGGAAGCTATACGTGTACTCTTAGCCTTTGCATGCATCAAAGGATTCACACTCTATCAAATGGATGTAAAAAGTGCATTTCTAAATGGATACATCATGGAAGAAGTATATGTAGAACAACCTCCAGGTTTTGAGGATGTTACTAAACCTGACCATGTTTTCAAACTCAAAAAGGCTTTATATGGTTTAAAATAAGCTCCTAGAGCATGGTATGAAAGGCTCAGTAAGTTTCTTATTGATCAAGGTTTTGTACGGGGAAAAGTTGATACAACACTTTTTATAAAACGAAAATGTGATGATATTTTAATTGTTCAAATATATGTTGATGACATTGTTTTCGGTGCTACTAATGAATCTCTGTGTAAGGAATTTTCTGAGATAATGCAGGGAGAATTTGAGATATCAATGATGGGAGAATTGAATTTCTTTCTTGGTTTGCAAATTAAACAAAGGAAGAATGGAATCTTCATATCTCAAACAAAGTATTTGAAAGAGCTATTGAAGAAGTATGGAATGGATGAAGCAAATGGCTCGGACATGCCTATGAGCTCAACTACATTGCTTGATGCTGATGTCAAGGGAAAAAACTACAACATCACAAAGTATAGAGGAATGATTGGATCATTACTCTATCTCATGGCAAGTAGACCGGACATCCAATTTAGTGTTGGTATATGTGCAAGATATCAATCAGCACCAAAGGAATCACATGCTGAAACGGTCAAACGAATTTTTAGATACCTTGCTGACACAACCGAATTGGGTCTATGGTATCCCAAAGGAAGAAGTGAATATCTTGTTGCATATTCAGATTCAGATCATGGAGGATAAAAGACAGACAAAAAGAGCACCAGCGGACAAGGACAATTTCTTAGAGGATCTCTTATATCATGGTTTAGCAAGAAACAAAATACAGTGTCTCTTTCGTCAACGGAAGTTGAATATGTTGCAGTCTCAAGTTGTTGTGCACAAGTGATATGGTTAAAACAACAACTACAAGATCTTGGTATTTGTCTCAAAGAAATACCAATCTATTGCGACAATACCAGTACGATAAGCTTGGCAAAAAATCCAGTTCAACATTCTAGAACCAAGCATATCGATGTCAGACATCACTTTATCAGAGATCATGTCCAAAAGAAAGATGTGAAAGTGATATTCATTCCTACTCACCTTCAATTAGCTGATATCTTCACAAAACCTCTTGCAAAAGATCAATTTCTATACATTAGAAGAGAATTGGGAATGGTAAATCCCAATGAGTTGTAAGTTATTTCAATTTCTCATAATATTAGATGAAGTCATTTGATAATGTTTTGATGATTATTAATTTAAGCATCGGAGTATATAGAAACTTGTTTTGCAGGAAGATAGAAATTCTGTTTTGAGAAACAAAAACAGAGGTTATCAGAGGACACATTTACTGGAGTACCAACTTGAAGTAATGACTGACAGAGAACCATTACCCGAGGAACAACTTGAAGTCAAGTAGCACTTTACTCGAGTAACTACTCGAGTAATGGACTTCCAAAACTGGAAGTAACGGATCAAGTTACCTGGAATTTAAATCAAACGGTTCAGTTACTAAGAAATGAACAGCCAGAAGTTGAAAAGACAAGTTACCCGAGGCGAGCCTCGAGTAAAATTGAAGCTTACTCGAGTAAGGACTCGAGTAACTGCAAGTCCAGATTTTCAAATTGATGAAAAACAACTCAAATCTGCTCCAAATTGGTTATAAATGATTGAGGGAACATATATGGATAATTACAATATTATTCATGCCAGGTACGCAATTTAAATGAATTATTTTAGAGATTTTCTGTATGATCACTCGAGTAAGGACTCGAGTAAACATGAAGTTTACTCGAGTAAGGCCTTGAGTAATATCGGGTTTTAGGTCTTTATCTGTCGCAAACTCGGTCATTTCCATAAAATCTCCTTAAGTAAATCACTCTACTCTCTCACAAAAACTTTTCACAATCGATTCCTTGCATCATTTCCGTCAAAACCCAACAGATTTCAACCCCAGAAACTTCCTATTCTGCTCAGATTCTCAGTGCCCTAAAATTGCGTCTGTAACTCTATTTTTCTGAAATCTTCATTTTTCACTCATTCAGAATGATGAGAACTAAAAACCTTACTCCCACAGATTCCTCTGAATCCCAACAACACCCTGATCCTCTTTCTTCTCCTCCCACAAAGAGAAGGAAACTTACCCCTAGATCAAAAGTCAAAACCAACCTCAACCGAAACCAAAAGGGGTTGTGATCAAAGAGCCTATAGTTACAAGGTCTCAATCCAAAAAGAGCACCTCTACTGGGAGAGGCAAAAGTACAAAGTCTCCCTCTCCTACACCCTCTGATTCCTCTACTCCCTCTTTCACACCAAAGCCTTCTAAAAAGCCTAAATATGATAAGAATGTGGCTAAGGCAATGGCTAGCATTCTAGATCAAATGGAGAAGGGGTAATCTTCTAAGAAGTCTAAGTTGCCAGAAGAGGAGATCACCAACCCTCCAAAGGGGTTCAATGTCAACAAACTGGAGGAGTCCCCAAAGTATCTCACTCAATTCTCTAGGAGGAAAGTGTGTAAGACACACTATGTGGACCTCAAGTTACTTCAGGAGGTATTGAAGCATGATCTCAGTTCCTATTTAAAACCTTTTATGCCTTGGCATTCTATTAGATTACCTTTTTGCACAAAAGTGATCACAGACTTTTACTGTAACCTTGAGATTCTAGATGAACCAAACAGAACCTCAGCTAAGGAAGAGATGACCACCATTGTGAGAGGCCAAAAGATTCTCATTTCACCCTCTAGAATAAACATGTGGTTAGGGATAGAAAACCCCCCATGTGATATTTACTCCCAACTTGACCCAAACCAAATATTTTCTGTCCTTAAACCCGGTGAGCTTGTTGGCCCTTTAAATTTCAAACCGAGTGATATGTGTGATCATCACAGGGTTCTATGGTACATCTACTCTAGATCCCTTGTGAACAAGGCCAACAACTATACCCACTTTTCTGATAGGGACTTTAGATGGTTTGCTTCACTTCTCCTGAAGGAACAGAAGGACTTGGGGGAGTATATCTTTTTAGAAATGAAGAGGTATAGGGTGGATGGGAAGACTACCACACCGATGCCATATCCTCATATTGTATCACTTATTCTAAAAGAGAATAAGATATGGTATCTGGACAACAAGGAACCTATTGAGAGGATGACTCCGGTTGGGAGAAATCAGATTGGGAAGCTCAATATTGACATACCTCTCAAAGGTCCTCTAGAGTCTGGGTCCAAGAAGAAGAAGAAGACTGAGGCTGAGACTAGCAAGATAGATGACACTCAGTCATCGGCTCCAGCTGCCACCACATCATCACCCTCCTTCCTCAATGCCATACTTCAACATTTTATGGAGAATATGCTCTAAGGATTTCATGTTGATATTGCCAACACAAATGCTGAACTGATAACCAACATAAATTATAAGATGGCGGAGTTGGTTGAGAAAATGGATAAGAGGCACGAGGAGTTGCTAGCTGAGCAGCGTGCCCAGGGTAAGACACTGAGATTGATTCTGGCACGACTGGATTCCTTGGGTCCTGGACCTTCTGCCGACCCATCCTCTTCTTCTCTAGAGCATATACCATCTTCTGCACCACCACCACCTCCAGAGAACCCTCCTTCTGATATTCCTTTCTCTGAACCTGAGCCATCTATCCCTCCGGTCTCTAGTCCACCTGAGCCACAAGCCAAATACATTCTATATTCAGTAGATAACCCAGATACCAATGAGACCATTCATATCATCATTGATGATTCACCTCCCAAACCTCAGCCTGAACCCACTCCTAAACCTATTCCATCTCCTACCCATACTGAGGAAATATCTCCCTCCTCATCCTCTAAACATCATACTCTAGAGGTTGAGACTACTCCAGAGGTTGAGACCACTCCAGAGGTTGAGACCACTACCATGATCATCTACCAGTCTCCCTCTATTCCTCCCAGAGATGATATCCATATCCCTCCAGTGAACCTTCCTGAACCAGTCTCTTCTAGTTCATTTGATTCCTTTGGTTCAGATGCTTCTATGGTTCTTCCTGTGACACCTATTTCCATGGTCAAGCCTTCTAGTCCTCCACTTGATTGATGAAGACAAAAAGGGGGAGAAGAGCTTGAGTGTGATTTTGTGGAATGTCTATGTATATGGGTTATATGGATGTATATGGGATTTTGGGAGCTTTTAAGTTTTAGGGAGCTTTTTAAGTTTTTAGAAAGTCTTTTGAATTTTAAGCTTTTCATCTTGTCATCTTGTAATGCAGCTTAAGTTTAATGCAAGTTAATTTAAGTTATGATTTCATTTCATGTTCATTTAAGCTTAAATTATGATACATTGTTGGACTAATGAGTTTGTTGTGTATGCAAGGTGTATATTATGATTTCATTCACTTTACACTTTGAATCTAAACTTAATAAGTTTTTCAAAATAATCTTTGAATACAAGAAGTATTTAATTGAGAATTCAATTTTAAAAACCCTGTTCAAAATCACCAAGTTTTGTCATCATCAAAAAGGAGGAGAATGTTAGATCTCATGTTTTGATGATAACAAAGAATATTATGAAAAAGATTTGATTAATAAATAAGTTTGAACAAAGTAATAACAGGGAAAAGCATCACTTGAAGTAAGCATTGGAGTAATGAAGAAAGGCCAAGAGAAAAAGCTGAGAGACTTGATCAGAAGCAAGTTTTCTAAGGCATTACTCGAGTAATGAGACAAAACTTGAAGTAACCAGAGACACCTTCGAGTAACCTGCCAACGTTACTCGAGTAAGTACTCGAGTAATAGTGTAAATGATTTCAAGTTGCTCTGGGTCTGCCAATGTTACTCGAGTAGGTACTCGAGTAACCAGGTAATTCACTTGGAGTTGCTCTCGGCCTGCCAATGTTACTCGAGTAGATACTCGAGTAACCATGTAAAAATCTTCCAGTTGCTCTCAGCCTGCCAATGATACTCGAGTATGTACTCGAGTCCCCTGTTTCAAGAAATATGTTGCTCTCGGCATTTTCAACCCTGCCAACGTTACTCGAGGAGCTACTCGAGTAACTCACTGTGGTAAGCAAAAACCTGAAGGTAATACTCAAATAACTTGTTCTATTTTTATTATACTTCACTCGAGGCATTACTCAAGTATGCAGGTATTCAATGACTCATTTAAAGTGGATTACTCGAGTAAGTACTCGAGTATGCAGAGTTATTTTTGAAGAAAAACTTCAAGTCATTACCCGAGTAAGCTATACAGAAAAATTATGTTTACTCGAGTATGTACTCGAGTAACAAGGTAATCAAAATTGATGTGCTCTCGGCCTTGAAATCCTGCCAACATTACTGGAGTAAAGCATCGAGTAACCAAAAGTTTATTTGAAGGTTTACTTGAGTTGGTACCCGAGTAACTTATGAAGAAAAGAATGCATTACTCGAGTAGGTACCCCAGTAAACATGCATTTTCAAAGGTTTGATATTTTGTTTATTCCATGCACTACCCGAGTAATCTTATATTTGGTTGTTGACTTGCAGTTCATCAAAGTTTTCCCGATGATACTCGAGTAAGTACTCGAGTAAACTTTAATGAATACTCGAGTATAGAAACCCAGAAATTTAGAAATCATTCAAACATTCATTGATTTATTTCCTATATGATTAACCTTTCATTGTATTAGTATTCCTAGCATATTTACAGATAAACAATGAAGAAATCATATCAAACAAGGAAAGTCAAATGAGAAGTTCAAATGCCACCTACCGCCAACGGATATATTTCAAATACTGGAAAAGTCAATAGTGGCTGCGCACTCTCCAACGGACGAGAAGAAAATGTTCCAACGGGCATCACCAACATATCTATATAAATGGGAACATCCAAACAGAGAAAAGAACAATAAGAACACACACGAACGTATCATCAAGTTCATTACTCTGTTTTTACTCATTTTAGTATTTCTGTACATCAGTGATTCTTATTCACTCTGAGAGAGAGATATTTCATTCAA
The DNA here is from genome assembly GCA_963210345.1 of Inga oerstediana. Taxonomy (NCBI): domain Eukaryota; kingdom Viridiplantae; phylum Streptophyta; class Magnoliopsida; order Fabales; family Fabaceae; genus Inga; species Inga oerstediana. Next base: position 68,793,284 of record OY723400.1, on the reverse strand, counting down.
ACTCAATATTTTTTATTGAGATAACTTAAGGTTGTGGAACCTTGAGTTGGGATTAGATTGCAACTTGTAAGGGGGAGCGAGTGTCCAGGTGAAGGAACTTGCTTGTACTAAGGTGCCAAGAACCCACTAAATCTTGGAAGTTATAGTGAAACTCTCAGAGAAGCTCTGAGGACTGGACGTAGGTCAAAGTGGTTGTGGCCGAACCAGTATAACTCCCGGTGTACACTTCGGTGATATTTCTCCTTACTCTTTACTGTTTTAATTTCACCATCAAGTTTTATATTTGCAATGAAATTTTTAGTATCACCCAATTCACCCCCCCCTCTTGGGTGAAACGCTTGCTCTAACAGCTTTTTCCAGTGTTGATGGATGATCTGGAGTTGCGACTCAGAAGGGTTAGAGTCTGTATCTCCAATTTGGGAATCCTTTTCAAAAGTCATAACATCTTTTGATTTGGTTGATGACGTTTGGGGTGTGTCTGGGAGAGTCGTAGTTTGAAGTTGGCTAATTTTTTGATGAACCTTTCTTAATAAATAAGATCTTTTAGTTTGAAAATCTGACTTAATTTTTGGGTTTATTTGAAAAGGTTTAAAAAGAGGTGTTTCAATTCTAGCTTTGACTTTTCTTGAAGAAACTGGTGTTTGAACAACATAATCACCTAATACCTGAAGGTATTGGTTTGTATAATTGTTTTGTTCAACAATGTTCTTAATATCCGTTGGGTCAATGGGTTTTTCAATGTTTTTAAATTTGAAAGGTGCAGCCATAATTGGTTGGCGTTTGTCGTCAGCTAATTATGGTACTTGCACTAGTTTTGGAGGAGGAAACTCATAAGAAATAGTTTCACCTTTAGAAGTTTTCCATTGTTTCTTTGTCATATTGATGGTTTGTAAGAAAGGATATTCCAATTTTTGATCTTCTGCATAAGCATTAAACCAATCAAAAAATGGAATATTTTTTTGTATTTTTTCAAGAAATCTATAGAATTTTTCTTGAATTTCTTTTCTAGCAGATTTTTTGAAATTTTGTAGAAACCATTCTCTCTAAAGGGTATATTTCTCAAAATAAAATTCTGTTTGCAAGGTTTGTTTGTCAATTTGGAAAACATTTTCTAAAATGTTTATGATAAAAGGTTCCCCTGGTTCCCCAAGAGATGAATAGGTTGGAGACTCGATTGATTTCAAGTCATCATCCTTTTCATAACTTATTTGTGGGATATTTAAAGAATTGTCAACTCCTTGAATTGAAACGTTTGTGGTTGTTTATGGGGTTACCGTAGGTGGTGCAGGTGCATATATGACCGATGGTACCTTTGGTAGAGTTTATTAGGGAGTTGATGTGTTGGGGGCTGACATGTAGATGACAGATGGTGGTTTAGGTAGAGAAGAACAAGAATATCTTGAAGATTCAGATCTAACAGACCTACAGTCTTCATATAATGAAGGCTTAGTTATGAAGCTTGACTACAAGATCTTCTTGGTCTATCAAAGGAGAGTTTTACAGTTCCATCTTATGTTTGAATGATTTTACTTACCTGAGATATTGGTTTAGGAATAGGCTTTGTGGCCTTATCCATTGTCCAATCATCTGGTAATTCAACATCATCCCACATAATTGTTTTTGGAACGGTCAAGTTTGCATTTTGTTCATCTGATAAAAAGACTATTGTTTGGCCATTATCAGGAGGTATGAGAACTAAGGAATTGGATGAGTTTAAGACCTTATACTGTATCCTATATGTTAGGGTAGCCGGTATAGATCCTGGTTTCATTTTCAAACCGTTTAACTAAATTTTGAGTTTAAGGACTTCAAGAACATGTTCATCCTTTAAGTCTGCCATCCTATCTGGATAACAGTTAAAGTAGACAGGACCATTATGAAGTCCAAATTCTGCTGCTGCAAGTAGAGAATCCGAAAATTCATAATGTCTAGCATCCATGAGGCATACTAGTCCTGACACGTTTAGTCCTTTTCTTATTAGTGGTTTAATGGCAACTTGAACACTTTCGATGTGCAAAAAGTTGTAATCTTTCTTATATTTGTCAATTCATTTTTGAGAAAGAAGGTAAAATTCTTCCTTTTCTGGTTTAATAGGAATTGATTCTTCAACTGTTCTGATTATGTAATCAGATTTGGAGAACCACTTCTTATCTTGAGTTTGCATTTGATAAAGCGCGTTTAAAGCAATTAGAGGTAAAACCCAATCGTCTACGTTCTGGTATATATTTTCAAAAGAAATTTCTTCTTTGAAAAATTGCTTAGAAGTTGAAGACTTTGATTCCTCATCGTTTAGCATAGAGTTGCTTAATGGAGTAGAAGAAGAGCTACTACTACTACGTTTGGAAGAAAAGGAACGGAGAAGGAAAGAAATAATTTAAATTGCAAAATTTAAATTTACAGAATTTAAATGGTTGAAAGGAAAAGACGGAAATAAAAAGAGTGCAAGAAGTAAAGGACGGAATTAAAGAGCAGAATAATAAGGAAGTAAAGCTTAAAGAAAAGAAAATAGCAATAATTGTAAATCTCCCTTGCCTAAGTATCATTACCTTCTTAATCCATAGTGGTATAACAATTAAAAATGTATCAGTTTTTATGGATTAAAATATCTTGTTAAGAAATTAGTAAGATTTTTCAGATCCTACTCTAGCTAGACTTGTAGTATATAAAGTCTTTATTTATCATACACTACTGTGTGGGGCACAAATACCTGCCTCAACACACGGGACTTATGGCAACCTCAACCCACGAATGGACTCATGTATGATAAACAAGAACTATATACAAAGTGCTATCAAGTACAGACCTTTAAATCATACTAATCCGCTAACAAAAATTTTAATGCCATAAAAACATATCCAGATCTAAGTATTATATCCCTACTTCACCTTCTAGCTCTGATACCAAGACGGGAGATTGTTTGATTTATAAACCAAGAAAGAAATTTAATTTTCCCATCGTTGACATCTCAAACTCTCCCTGCATTATCTTAGAAAATTTCTTGCACAAACTTTCATTAGTAGCATCGAAAACTATATCATCAACGTATATTTGTACTATTACAATATAATTTCATTTTCATTTTGTAAAAAGTGTTGTATCTACTCTTCCTCGTACAAAACCTTGATCGATGAGAAATTTACTGAGTCTTTCATACCATGCTTTAGGGGCTTGATTTAAACCGTATAATAGTTTTCTTAGTTTGAAAGTATGGTCTGGCTTGGTTACATCTTTAAATCCTGGAGGTTGATGTACATATACTTCTTCTATGATATATCCTTTTAAAAATGCACTTTTTACATCATTTAATAGAGTTTGAATCCCTTAATGCATGCAAAGGCCAAGTGTACTCGTATAGCTTCCAATCTAGCCACTGGAGCATATGTTTCCTCATAATCAATACCTTCTTCCTAATTATAGCCTTTAGCCACCAATCTTGCCTTGTTTCTAACAATGATTGTTGATTCATCAAGTTTGTTCTTGAATACCCATTTTGTGCCAATGATTGGATGATCCTTAGGCTGAGGCACTAAATCCCAAACTTGATTTCTTTCAAACTAATTAAGTTCTTCTTGCATTGCTATAACCCAATCATTGTTTGATAGGGCTTCGTCAAAGTTAGAAGGTTCAATCTCAAAAATAAATGTTGAAAAACTAACCTCATTAAAGATTCTATTTCTAGTTCTGACTCCCTCACTTACATCTCCTATACCTTGTTCTAGAGGATGAGGCTGTTGTATTTCCAGGCTCTAAGTTGTTCTAGTGGTTGTTCTTCTTCCTTGGTTTGGTCATTTTAGAGATTGTATAGGTTAGACTTAGGTTGGTCATTATCTTGATTTAATACTATTTCCTGCTCATCGTCAATAATCTTGTCAAAGGATTCAAATTCTTCGAATACAACATGAATTGATTCTTCAACAACACAAGTTCGTTTATTGAAAACTCTATATGCTTTACTTCAGATAAAGTAGCCTAAGAATATTACTTCATCAGTTTTAGAATCAAACTTTCCTAGGTTATCTTTACTATTATTATGAATGAAACACTTCTAACCGAAGATGTGCATATGAGCAAGTTCGGCTTCCTTCCTTTATATAGTTCGTATAGTATCTTTCCAAGTTTTGTTCTGATGTAGGCTCTGTTTGAAATGTAGCATGCTGTGCTTATTGCATCAGCCCAGAAAACTTGAGACACATTATTTTCATTCAGCATTGCTCTAGCCATTCAATGAGTACTTTGTTCTTTCATTCCATGACTCTATTTTGTTGAGGTGTCCTTAGAGCAGAGAAATTGTAATCAATGCCATTAGTGTCACAGTATTCTCCAAAGACTTGATTTTCAAATTCTCCACTGTGATCTGTACTGATACCTGTAATGGACATACCTTTCTCACTTTGCACTTTCTTGGCAAAAACAATAAATTCACTGAAAGTTTCATCCTTTGATGATAAGAAAATAGTCTATGTAAATCTAGAGAAATCATCAACAATGACAAGTGAATATAGATTGCCACCAAAACTTTTAACTCTTGTTGGTCCAACTAAATCCATATGTAGCAATTAAAGTGGTTTGTTGGTTGTGATCACGTTTTTCAATTTAAAAGATGATTTAGTTTGTTTACCCTTTTGACATGCATCATAGATCAAATCATTTTTGAAATTTACTTTAGGTAATCCAATAACTAAATCCTTGTTAAGTAACTTTCCTAGTTGATGCTTATTGACATGAGCTAATCTCTTATGCCATAGCCAACTTTCACAACATTACTTAGAAAATAGTTTTCAAAAACATTTTTACTGATATCAAGAGTATAACAGTTATCTTTCCTTTTTGCTCTGAGCTTTGCTTTGATATTCTTCTTATCTAATTGTAAGTCTTTCTTGTTTACAATTAGACATTCCTCTGAGTCAAATATTACCCAGTTGTCTTTATCTATACTTTGACTTACGCTCAGCAAAATACGTCTTTGACTTGTATGCCTTTATCGTTTTTTATTTCACCAATTCTTGCTATCTTTCTAGATTGATTTTCTCCAAATTTTACCTTTCTACCTTCTTTGGGTTGTAACGTGGTAAAACTTTTGAAATCACCGGTCATATGTCTGGAGTATCCACTGTCTATGCACCACTTGTTGTTTTTGGATGCTTTAAGACATATTTGCAATCAAATATAATTAAGTCTTAGGTACCCACATCTTTTTGGGTCCTTTTGGGTTAGTACATATTATTTTTTGAACATATGAACCTTTAGGTACCCATTTGTAGGTTCCTATTTTTCCTTTCTTTTTATGAATGCACGACGAAGTATAGTGACATTTTCTATTGCAAAATTTATAGTATGCAAAAGGATTTGATGTATGTACAGAATGCTAAAAATAACTCAAGTATGTCTTATCTCCTGCTTCTTTCTTCCTTTCTTTTTATCTGATTTTGGATCATATCCAATACCAAATCAGTCAGTTACAAATCATTGAGTTTTAATATTACATTGAGCATCTCACTACCTTTGGTGAATTTTTCAAGAGTTCTCGTGAGATCAGTGTTTTTCTTTTTCAATGAGGAACAATTTTCACAATCCTTTTCTAAAACATCTTTGAATTTTTCTTCAAGATTTTTGTTCTTCTTTTTGAAAACAACTAATTCTTTAACTACTTTGATGAATTCAGAATGTAAAGTATTATATTCAAAAAGTAATTCATCATATGTAGGATTAGAATCAATTACCTCTTCTTCTTCTGTCTCTTCTTGAGCGACCAAACAAATATTGGCTACTTCCTCATCATCACCATCTTGATCAGATGAACTATCTCCCCATATAGCGGATACAAAGGCTTTCTTCTTGTTATAGAACTTGTTGTTTCTCTTATCTTTATTCTTCTGAGATAGTTCTAGACATTCTGATTTGATATGTCCTGGTTTTCCATATTCATAGTAGATAATGTGTTCTTTATTTCTTGTTCCTCCCTTTTGAAAATTTTTGAATCCTTGGCCTTTCATGTTAAATTTCCTGAATCGTTTTACCATCAGACCCATTTCATCATCGTTAAGATCTTCATCATCTTCTTGGGTTTCTTCTTTTGTTTTTAGTGCTAGGCTTTTCTTCTTCTTGTCACCAATCTCTTTAAGTTCACTTTTGAACTTTAATTTACTTTCATATTCAGAGAGACTTTCGAATAAAGAAGCAATTGATCATATTGATTCACCTTTTGCTTCCTCTATCATAGTGACTTTGGCCTCCCACTCTTTAGAGAGTATATTTAGTATCTTTCTTACTTGGGTATGTTGATAATAGACTTTTCCAAGTGCTACAAGTTGATTAACAAGATGAGTATATCTAAGTTCAAATTCAGCTATTGACTCACTTGTCTTCATTTGAAGTACATCAAATTCAGTATCCAAAGTGTTGATCCGATTTTCCTTTATTTTTAAAGTTCCTTCGTGAGCTATTTCCAAGGCTTGCCACATTTCCTTGGCTGTTAGAAGTCTGTAAATCCTAAAGTACTCGTTTTGACTATAAGCACTTTAATTATTAGAATTGCCTTATTGTTGAGAGTGATGAGTTTCTTGTCATTCTCATCGTACTTGGCTGGTGTCTTTGGAACTTTCTATGAATCTACAATCTTTACAGCTTCATAGTTTTCATTCTCAATCACCTCCCACAGTCTATATTCTGTAGCCATTATAAATACTCTCAACTTCACTTTCCAGAAAGAGAAGTGTTCGCCACTGAAACCCGGTGGTCTGGTGATAGAGGCTCTATCGGGAAGTTCTCCTTTACCCATACTTGTCACTGGATCCTTCTTAGATTGTTATACCTGAACAAGAAGACCTATGCTCTGATACCAAATGTTAGTATAAGTGTTTCACCTAAGAGGGGGTGAATTAGGTGATCACAGACAATTAGTTTCATATATAAAAATTGACTGGAAATTTAAATCAGTTAAAAACTAGGAGAAATATCACCGAAGTGTACACTGGGATTTATACTAGTTTGGCCACAACCACTTTGACCTATGTCCAGTCCTTAGAACTTCTTTGAGAGTTTCACTATATCTTCCAAGATTCAGTGGGTTCTTGGCACCTTAGTACATAGCAAGTTCCTTCACTGGACACTTGCTCCCCCTTACACGTTGTACACAAATCCCCAACTCAAGATTCCACAACCTTAAGTTGTCTCAATAACATATATTGAGTTTGTAATGAAAATCTCTCTCACAAAGCAAATATATAATCACTGAAGTACAAAGAATGAATATAAGAAACAGAGCACTAAAAATATGTTGATCGATGTATATTCGTATGTTCTCAGTAATATCTGTTCTATGTTGAATGTTCCCATATTTATAAATGAGTTGTGATAGTGGTTGGAACAATTTCAACTTTTCCATTAGAGTCGTGTAGCTACGTTTGACCGTTCTTCAAATTTTAAAACTATCTGTTGCGGTAGGTGAGCATTCGGACATTTCGTTTGACTTTTCTCTCAACACATGATCTCTTTATTGTTTTTCTACAAATATTCTCAGAATACTAACATAATGAAAGATTAATCATATAGATAACAAATCAATAAATAACATATTAAAATCATGCATTCTGAAATTTATCACTATAGTGGTCACTCTAGTGGTCACTCAAGTGATCTAGGGCCATCACTCGAGTGGTTACTCGAGTGATCCCTTTTAAATTAGGCAAAGAGAGAAGTCATTATTTCTGACTTGATCACTCGACTGGTTACTTGAGTGATGCATTGGTATCACTCGAGTGATCCCTTTTAAAACTTGGTAGAGACTTTACTGCCTTATTTCTTACTTGGTCACTCAAGTGATTCCCTTGGTCATCACTCGAGTGGTCCCTTAAGTGACACTATGCAAATCTTAGCAGAGAGCTTCTGGAACTTTTTGGCATATATTACTCGAGTGGTCACTCGAGTGATCACTCGAGTGATCCCTTCAAAAATCTACTAGTGAAGCTTTCTCCTGTTCAATAAATTCTTATTCTTCTTCATTACTTGAGTGCCCACTCGGGTGATGGCTTTCCCTGCCACCAAGCACTTTGTTCCTTTGTTCAAAAACTCTTTTGTCTATTTATCAAAACCTTTTGTAAGTTCATTTCCAATCTTTGTTATCATCAAAACTTATGGGATCTAACAAAAGTGACATTTCTCCCAATTGAGAATCAAATTGGTTTCTTCACACCTTTTAATGCATCCAAATTATCCAAGAAAAAATCAAAAGTAGACCGAAAATAGAGAAAATGTCCATAAAAACTTCAATTGTCTTTTCACTCATAATGGACATTATGCACCTTTGAAATATGGCTGGAGTATTACAAAGTCCAAATAGCATTCTTCTGAATGTGAATATACCACAGGGACAAGTAAAAGTGGTATTTTCTTGGTCTTCCAGGGTTATAGCAATCTAATTGTACCCTAAGTAACCATCAAGGTAACAGAAGAAAACCTGGCTAGCTAGCTTGTCAAGCATCTGATCAATGAATGGCAACGGAAAGTTATCCTTCCTTATAGCAGAGTTAAGTTTTTGGTAGTCCATACACACCCACCATCCAGTGACCGTAAGAGTAGGAATTAGTTCATTTTGGGTGTTAGCTACTACATTCATGCCACCTTTCTTAGGGACACAATGAACTAGGCTCACCCATGAACTATAAAAAATAGGATACATAATATTAGTTGAAAGCCATTTGAGAATTTTCTTCTTGATTACTTCCCTTATAATTGAATTTCGGCACCTCTGATACTCAATGGAGGTTTTGTGGTCATCCTCTAATAGATTCTTGTGCATACAAATAGAAGGGCTTATTCCCTTGATATCGGTAATAGTCCACCCAATGGTATGTTTGTGCTCTCTTAAAACTCTTAGTAGCTCCTCTTCTTGCAAATCAGAGAGGATAGAATAGATAATCACTGGTAGAATGTTAGAATTCCCAAGATAAGCATACTTGAGATGAGGAGGTAATGGCTTCAACTCTAAAACCAGAGGAACTTCAATATAAGGCTTCAATGGAGTACTTAATGCATCAGACACCTCAAGTGGTTCAAAAGTGCTCAATCTTGAATGAGGAAATGATTCCAAACGAAAGAACTCTTCAACAGTATATTCATCAAATTCCTTAAAGTTTTACTCACCAATCAAGAATGCCTCTAATGGGTCTTGGTCATTGAGGCATATGATTCTTGAGGGATAACTGAATCTAATATATCAACAAAAGAACATTAAGCTGAATCATCAGGAAACTTCAAACTTTTGACATATTGAATATCACTTTTTCATCATCAACACTCAAAGTGATCTCACCCTTCTCTACATTAATGAGAGTCCTTGTAGTGGCTAAGAATAGATGACTAAGGATGAGGGTAATTTTCTAGCCAACTTCACAATCAAGCATAATAAAGTCTGCCGGTAAGATAAATTTGTCTACTTTAACTAGGACATCTTCAATGATTCCTCTAGGTTTAGAAATACTATGGTCCGTAAAGAAAAGGGTCACCGTAGTGGGCCTTAGCTCTTCTAAACCTAATTGGTTGAAAATAGTAAGAGGCATCAAATTAATATTTACACCCAAGTCACAAAGAGCTTTACCATTAAAATTAGTCCAAATGTTATAGGGCATGTAGAAGCTTCCTGAATCCTTAAGCTTAGTCTACAACTTTCTTTGAATAATCGCACTATACTCTTTGGTTAATGCCACAATTTCAAACTCATTGAATTGTCGCTTCTTGGACAAAACATCTTTAAGGAATTGAGCATATTTAGGCATTCTCTCCAAAGCTTCGATAAAAGGAATGTTCACATGAAGTTGCTTGAACATGTTCACAAACTTTTTGAATGAATCATCTTCCTCTTTTTTCTTAAATCTTTGAGATAAAAGGTAGTGGTGGCATGATAGGGGGTGATTGCCTTTCTCTTTTTCTCATCTTCCTCTTCTTAGAGTCATCCTCTTCCACTACAATTTCTTCATCCACTTCTTCATCATCAACTTCAACAATCACTTGATCATATTGCTTTGGACTAGGCTTATTCGAGCTAGACACATCCGATAGTACTTTGGCACTTCTCAAATTAATGGCATTGTATTCCTCTTTTCCATTCCATTTTGGATTGGGAATGGTATCACTAGAAAAACTCTTTCTTAACATAGCATTCACTTGTGATGCTAGTTACCCCATTTGCACTTTAAGATTTTTAATAATAGTTTCCTGGAGAGAGAAAGTAGCCTTATTTTTAGCCCTTGAAGATTCTATATTAGTCAAAATTTGAGCTAGCATCTGATCTATTTTACATTCTTCTTCCTTAATAGGAATTTTCCTTGATGGCATTTGAAAGCCAGGTGGAGGAATAGGCTTAGTACTCGATATAGATGCAAGATGTTACCTTGACTCCAAGAGAAATTAGGATAAGCTCTCCAAGTATGATTGTAGGTTTGTGAGTAGGGATTGCCTTGAGGATGTTGGAATTTGCCCATGTAGTTTACAGATTTAGTCTCCAAGTAAAGAGGACAATGGTCGGTCATGTAGACATCATTGCATTGATCACACATAATTGGTGTTGCATGAACAGAATGCATACTTTGAGAATTACTCTTTTGCATTTAAGATTCTAACACATCAAAACACTTATTCAAAGCCGATAAGATAATTGCAATTTGTGGTGAAGAGTTTTCTCTTGTGGTAGGTATGGCTTGGGTAGTCCTCCTATCATTGCCTTAAGTATTGCTTGCAGATAGGTGATCCAAAAGCCTAAGCACCTCATTAACAGGAACATTCCGGTGTCTTCCATTGGTCATAAAATCAACCATTGCCTTAGATTGAGGATTAAGGCGAGTACAAAAAATTTCAACTATAACCCATTTGTCCACCTCATGATTAAGGCATTGTTTCATCAACATCTTGTATCTCTCCCAAGTGACATAAAGATGCTCATTTGGATGTTGTCTAAAGCTTAGAAATTCATCCCTAACTTCCACAAATTTGTCATTAGAAAGGAACCAAGTTCTAAACTTAGCCTCAAGATCATCCCAAGAGTTGATAAATTCTTCCAGGAGATTATTGAACTAATCCTTAGCCTTCCCTTATAGAGAAGAGGGAATAACCAAAGCCTCAAAACATCTTAAGGAACTCCATTTTGCTTGAAAGAATCACACACTTCTAAGAAGTACATCAATTGTTTGTTGGCATCTTCATTGTAAAGACTATGGAACATTCCATGCATTTGAAGCATTTTTGTCATAACCGTCTTGATCTCAAAAGTATGTGCTTGCATTTCTGGCATGTGAATGCAAGATTAAGTACCCTGCATATTCCGGCTAGTAAAGTACTTGATAGTAGCTCAATCATATTCATCGCTTGCCATAGTTCTAGATTCAATTTAGTCTCCTCATCAATGTGAGGCTCTCTGTCAAGTATCACTACCAAACGTCCCGATGCAAGTATTGCATACACTAAAATGGTACCAACAAGAAGAAAAAAAAAGCAAGCAAGTACCAAACTAAAACAAAAATCAATATAGAGGAAAACTTGTATACCTAACTAAAAGCTCAAGCGAAATTTACTATCACAAGCCTATGGTTGACCAAAGGATTTGTTAAAACAATCCCTGGAAATGGCACCAAAAACTTGTTCTCGCCGCAAGTGCACGGGTCTTGCCAAGTAATAAAGTGATAAGTCAAGTATCGTTTCCACAAGGATTTTTTTAACAAATTAATCAAGCAATAGATTTAGCGAATTCGATAAAGTTGAGCCAAAACATGCTTTTTATGTGAAACGAGAACTCTGAAAAACTATTGCTAAGGCTAAAATTTACTAAATGAAAATGATTCTTGGAATTCAAATCTTAGATGAAGCCTAGGATTAGTATACCATTTCTACTTCATAAAACTTGATAAATTTCCTCTCCAATAGTGCTTTCAATGAATATATGTGTTAGTATAAGATTCAAAAGCATTTAATTAAGCTTTCTCAAGTCAAAACCAAATTTATATCCTTAATTAACATGCACAATCTCTTGCTACAGTTAAATGAAAATATTCATTAAGAGACAAACTTAATTTGACAATGCTAGGCTAGTAACTATATCTCTATGTTACTAACAAACCATTCATTTAATCCCTCAACTTCAAGTCTAGCATAATTTTACCTAAGTTCTACAATTAAATTAACTTTCTCAACCTTAATTTAATTGAACAAATCATTCTAAGAGATGGCCAGTCACAAAGAAACATTAGGCACAAGATAAAATCAACACATATATATCATTAGATACTAAAAGAGAGGAGGATTCAAGTTTTAATCCATACAAAAGCTTCAAAATAATCCTAGAATGAAAAATTTAGCTGCTCATGTTCAACTCAGAGCCACAAATACACAAAATCGCTATAGCCATTTCAGAAAAATGGAGAAGAAAGGAAAAGGAATTAGCAAAACCCAAGGGAAATGAGCTTGAATCTCCTTAAATCTTCAATTTCCACTTGAATCTCCTTGAACAACACCAATTCCTAGCTTGGAAATGCTCCCAAGCAGCCTCTCAAGTGCCTAAGAAGTGATGAATCCCTAAAATTTGTTCTGTCCTCAAAACGCATAGCCTCAGTTATGGTCATTGGCTGCAACCAAAGAGACCTTGGCTGCGACCAAACACCTTTTGTCAAACCTTTGGTTGCGGCCAAGAGAGATCTTGGGTATGGCCAAGCACCTTTTTGCTATCTTCTGGCTATGGCCAGAGGGTTCCTTGACTCAACCCAAAAGTTTCTGGATGTCTTCTGGCTATGGCCAAAGGATGTTTTGGCTGAGGCCAAAGCTTCTCTTCATCTCCTCTTGCTTTTCTATGGTGTATTGGCTTTCTAAACTCTTCTCCAACTTCTTAGTCATTGAGTTGTGCTTCCAATGGCTCCATATGTGGATCAAATGCTAGCCTATCAACACAAGAAAGTCTATAAAAGTCAAAGGTTGATGAAATATAGTCAAATATTCACATTAAACCAAAAAATTATGTCCTTTTATCCCAAATATTAACTAGGCATATTTCCTTTGCAGATGTATCCCCAAATATCTGTGAATTCACCAAAATGTGTGAGAAATTAAAGGTAAATGTGCCGCAATGACATGAATTTCATGAGGCTGACACATTCTTAAGGCTTTTTAGTTATCATCAAGAAAAATGTTTACAAATTTAATCCTATGTGTACATCATCCTACCAAAAAGTTTTATTAAACAAGGTTTAGTTGAGATTATGTGGGCTATTTATGACCAGAATATATCTCACAACTCAGAGAATATTCACAAAAGTATTTAAAAATTAACCGTTAAAATGATTTTCATATCCAGAATAAAATCCAAACCTCACATTCCTATAATAATATTACAAAAATAAAATATGCATAAGGATATATACATACACACATATATGTATGTATTTGCTGTGCCATGTGAAATGGAGTATGACTTTGAGGTCTATTCACAAGTCAAGCACTGCATGCTCCTATGAATTAAGGAGACTTTCTTATTAAGTGTTTTGTCAATTTGATTGTGACTTTTTAATAACATTCTTGTGGGGATATAGAGTCTTAGGCCAAGCAGACTTGACCAAAAATTAAATAATGTGATGATAAACAAAACAAAAAAAAATAAAAAGACTACACAAATTTCTTGCTCTTTTATGCATCAACTTCTTCTAGAGGGAAGCTTTAATCATTATATATTTTTTTCATTATTAATTGTTCATTTTGTGATTTTATTTTATTTTATAGGTCAAACCATGTTCTATCACGAGTTAAAATGTATATATTTTTTCACTCTTTTATCTTTGATGAAATTAAATACGATTTTATCTCTATTTTTTTATAATAATATTGTATATATGGTAAAAAAAATCTATATTATCACTTTTATTTTATATTGATTTTCTCAAATTTTCCGATATATAGCTCCTACTACACTGGTACAAAATTTCCTTTTTAGACAGCCATATTTAGACCGGTTATAGTAGATAAGGTCTAAAAATTTGACCGGTAGCATTTTTATAATTATATAGAACTTCTAAGACCGGCTCTCAAAAAAACCGGTCTTAAAAAAATTATTTAGACTGGTTATAAATAAAACCGGTCTAAAAATATCAAAATATTTAAAAAATTAAAAAATTTAAACTTTTAAGACCGGTTATTAGTAATAACCGGTCTAAAATATCAAACATTTAAGACCCGTTTTAATAAAAACCGGTCTTAAATATGAAAAATTTAAGTATCCGCAATCGATTTTTCGCTGTAATCCCTTCTACTCATCTGTACGTTCGACTACCAAAAAAAGGCCCTATTTATTTTTTTTTTAAAAATATCACTTTTAAGACCGGTTATTAAAATAACCGGTCTTAAAGACCGGTTATTTTAACAACCGGTCTTAAAAGTCTTGAAAAAAAAGTTTTTAGACCGGTTTTTAAACAACCAGTCTAACAAGTCTGGACTTTTTAGACCTGGTCTTCGAGAAACCGGTCTAAAAAAGTTATTTTTCAAACCGGTTTCATTAACCGGTCTAAAAAATAGCAGACTTTTAAGACCAGCTATATCAAGACCAGATCCAAAACCGGTCTAAAATGTCGTTTTTAACCGGTCTTAAAAGTGATTTTTTCACTAGTGCTAGTGGAGCACATCTAACAATTCAAATTCATTTTAAAGTTGTTGCTTGCCAACTTTATTGTGATGGCAACTTATTATAAGTCATTCGTATCCAGGTCAATTATTTGATCATGTTAAAAATCTATGCTAAAGGAAGACCCTTTGGACTTTGTGTTTCCTATCATCATTATTCTTAAAGAAAGTTTCACAGGTTTTTGTCAATTTGATGATTGTGACTTTTAGGTCTACTTACAACTCCCAAGTCAAGCACCATCTTCTCTAGGTCTACCATTTGATAACGCTCTTGTGGTGGTATAGTCTTAGGCCAACCAGACTTGACCATCAATGAAATAATGCAGTGATAACCAAAAAAATTAAAGGTCACACAATTTTCTTGCTCTTTTAATTTCTCGCTTTATTTTGTTTTGTTTTATTTTATATGCTAGACCATCTTCTCATCACAAGTTAAAATGTATGTTTTTTTTAAAAAAAAGTAAAATGAAGATAATTTTATCTGTATGTTTTTATTAACAATATAATATTGTATATATGGTAAAAAAATTATCTACATTATCACTTTTATTTTATTTTGATTTTCTCAGATTCTCCCATATGTAGCACCAATTAGTGGAGCACTTCTAACAATTCAAATCCATCAAATAATGGGGTATTTCAAAGTTGTTTCTTGCCACTCAGTTTACGCATATTCCTGACAATTTATTGGTGATTAAGTTGGAATTGTACTAGTAATGTTAATGTTTTCCCGTAGTAAGTGTCAAATCCGTTCCTTCGATTACACTCCATTGGTCCTGGCTTCGTTAGTAATTGCGTGTTCCGCACTCCTTAGTCCACATATTTAGATGAAGAAGAAAATAATGTATCAATCAATCAAATGCGTATTATTTTGTTTTTTAAAATGATAATCACAGTCCAATAGCCACCCATTAGTGGACCTGTACTTTTTTATTCCCCTAAGCATATGTATTCTTCTATTAAAGATAATTCTTTTTGAGGCATTATCAGGCACTAAATGTGAGCACCTCTTCCAATGGGAATGTGAACCTTAGTTAATCACGTTGTGAGAAACTAGCCTTTTCAACTAGACCCAACCCTCATTGGTTAGTGGAGCTATACTTTTAACAGTAGCAATTCATGTCCATCACGGGCATTATGAAGTTGTTTCTTGCCAAATTGGTTGTGACTTTCAGGTCTACACTATAATTATGTCAATCTACTAATTTTATTTAGAAATGTACGTAAAGAGAATAGTAATTTGGAATTGCTGTGCAATGCACACAGACGAACGTGATAACAAGTGGTGATTACTTTGGAATTGTAATAGTAAATTGATAAGGTTTGTGTATGGTATAGTGGTGATGATGATGATCATGATGACCCATTTTTTACAATATAAACAAATTTCAGTGCAATTATTCGTGTTCTATGTTAGAGATAATAGGAATATTTGTAGGCAACTTTAAGAAAAACAGTCTAAAAGAATTAATTCAAGTATAATATGCTACAAAAATATAAGTTAAAATGTTAAACACTATGATTAATGCTATTACTAAATATTTTGAGATCTAATAACATTTTGACATGCCTGCCAGGATTTACTAAAGATTCTTCTCGCAAACATACTATCTTCTAGGGTTGATTTATAGCCTACCAAACTTAACCGCAAATGAAATAATGAAATCTATCTGAATTATAGTTCTTCCTTTTTTACATCATCTTCTTTTTTGGTACAATTTTTATGATTAATAGTGTTCAATTTTAAGTTTTCCCTTTTTTTTTCAAGCTAAGGGTTATGCAAAGTCTATCTAAATATAAGAAAATTAGTTTATATATAATGTTTTTACATCCTTCATGACATTGTCCTTTGAATAAGGATGATATATTATCTTGCAACAGCAGCCACTTGAGAGCAACATGAGTGGGGGTATTTTTTATCTATATTTTTTTATTAACAATCTGCATATGTGGAAAAAACAATATATCTATATTATCCAAGGTAATTAAACTCGGACCGGTCAGTGAACCGGTCGCGATACTAGGTCAAGGGTCAATGAGTCAGAACGGAGTCAAACCAGAGCTAAACTGAGACCAAACCGGTGAGAAATGGAATATTTTAGGCTTATAGTATGAAATTCTAAAGGAAAATTTTTTTTAAAAAAAAAAGATCTTAAATAAATAAAAAACTTGACCCGGACCGGACCGGTTTAGTGGCCGGGTCGCCGGTTTCCTGTTCGATTCGGCCAGTCCGGTCCGGGTTAGATAACCTGGATATTATCACTTTTATTTTATATTGAGTCTCTCAAATTCTCTCATATGTAGCACCTATTAGTGGAGCACTTTTAACAATTCAAATCCATCAAATAATAGGGCATTTTAAAGTTGTTTCTTACCACTCAATCTACGCATATTCCTGACAGTTTATTGGTGATTAAGTTGGAATTGTAATAGTAATGTTGATGTTTTCCCGTAGTAAGTGTTAAATCCGCTGCTTCGATTACACTCCATTGGTCCTGGCTTGGATAGCAATTGCGTGTTCCACCCTCCATAGTCCATATTTAGAAGAAGAAGAAAATAATGTATCAATCAATCAAATGCATGTTATTTGTTTTTTTAAATGATAATCACAGTCCAATAGCCACCCATTAGTGGAGCTGTATTGTTTTTTTCCCCCTTTGTTAAGCACAAGTACCCTCTTATTGAAGGAAATCATATTTAAAGTATTATCAGGCATTAAATGTGAGAACATCTCTCAATAGGGATCTGAACCTTGGTTCACCACATTGTGAGGGACTAGCCCTTTCAGCTAGACCCAACCCTCGTTGGTTAGCGGAGCTATACTTTTAACAGTAGTAATTCATGTCCATCATGGGGCATTATAAAGTTGTTTCTTGCCAAATTGATTGTGCCTTTCTGTTCTACATTATAATTATGTCAATCTACTAATTATATTTTCAAATGTACATATAGCGAATAGTAATTTGGAATTGCTTTGCAATTCACACAGACGAACGTGATAACAAGTGGTGCTTACTTTGGAATTGTAATAGTAAATTGATATTTTGTGTATGGTATAGTGGTAATGATGATGATGACGACCACGGCCCAGTTTTTACAATATAAACAATTTCAGTGTAATTATTCGCGTTCTAGGTTTGAGACAATAGGAATATTTGTAAGCAACTGTATGAAAAACAGTCTAAAAAAATTTATTCAATTATAATATTCAAAAAACAATATTAGTTAAAATGTTAAACACTATGATTAATTATATTACTAAATATTTTGAGATCTAATAAGATTTTGTCAAGCCTGACAGAATTTACTAAAGATTCTTCTCACAAACATATTAGCGCTTCTAGGGTTGATTTATAGCCTAGCTACCAGACTTAACCGTGAATGAAATAATGAAATCTATCTGAACTATAGTTCTTCCTTTTTTACATCAACTTCTTTTTTGGTACAATTTTTATGATTAATAGTGTTCATTTTAAGTTTTTTTTCTTTTTGTTTTCAAGGGTTATGCCAAGTCTATCTAAATCTAAGAAAGTTAGTTTCTATGTTTTCACATCCTTCATGACATTGTTCTTTGAATAGATAAGGATGATATTATCTTGCAACAGCAGCCACTTGAGAGCAACGTAACATAGGAGGAAATTGTCATTGGTTTATATCCTCTTGATGTTACTACAAAGAAAAGGAGATATCACCCTAAATTATATTAATAAATTTTTATTTATTGTAGAGAATGTATATCGCCACTTTATAATTTAGATTGATGAATTTCTATTCAATAATTGGAGAACTCCAGGTCTTGCACACTTGTTAGAATCTATATCCACATGTATCATATGATTGATTGTGATTTTATTTACGCATAAGTTATTAGATAGAAAGTTCTACAATTAATTAGAAATATCATCAAATATATGTGAAAACAAATAATACCATCGGCATGCTAATTAATTTATTTAGTTGAATGTCTCTTAATTTGATCACAGAAGATGTCCCTTTGCATGTTCGCGTTTTGTTGGCACGACTTGACAGAGAAGTATAAAATGACGTGTGTGCTAATTGCTGGATGCACAAGGCTTGCAATTTTAATTTGATAAGTCTGGTCGACAGGATAAGCATTCTGAGAAATGGTTTCATTCTTGACCAGCTCATTTTTATATTGATTATTTTATGTTTTATATTATTCATGAAAAAATAGATAATGTCTAAAATTTCATTAAGGTTTTACTTTAAAAATAATAATGCAAATTCCATTACATAAAAAAGTGCAACCTATATTCGTATAAACTAACTATCCTTAATTTCATTAGGATGTGTTATCCTTCAATAAAATTTTGTATAATCCTTCAAATTCAAAAATTGCACATAATGACGGGTCAAAAAAAAAATTTGCACATAATGGTCTCTTCAAGTCTCTAGTGTGAAAGGTGGATTATTAGACTGAGGGTAATGGCTTCTCAAATATACGCACGCAAATACTTACCCTTTTTTCCACATACAATATATAAAATATGTTTAAAAAAAATGAAAGCTGCACTATTTATTTGATACTCCCCCGGTCCTTAATGTAAGACGTATTTACTTAATTTGATTAGATTAAGAAAGTTACTTAAAATAGTTAATATGACATGTTTTCCTTTAAAACAGCATAATCATCTTCCTTAATTCCTTCTATTTCTCTTTTATTTGATTATGGTCAAATGAGCATCAATATGGGTATGGAAAATAGATTTTACATTTAGGATCAATATCAACTCCACAATTAAGTCTTACATTAAAGATTGGAGGGAATATTACCAAAATAAAATAGACATAATGATATATATATATATAGAGAGAGAGAGAGAGAGAGAGAGAGAGAGGCTGTGATCGTGTGAAATGGAGTGTGACTTTGAGGTTTACTCCCAAGTCAAGCACTCCATCTATCGAAACGTGCTTTATGGGTTTCACTCTATGGTAGTGATATTGAAAATATGGTCCTTCATGTGGTAATGCTACTTCTCTCTTTGTTGAGTCAACTTCGTTTTATTTTCATCTTTAACCAAAATTAATTAGATGTGTGATAATAATGAACGTTGAAGCCTTTTTAATTTGCCTATTTTAATTATAGATCTAATTATTAGATGTGCCAATTCCTATTTATTCTATATGCTGATTGGCTCATTGATTAGTATTTTTTTGATGAGCCTCCACCATGAGAGTTTAGATATGATGCTCCATTCCCATTAAAATATATTCTGCTTTTTGGAATGGTAAAACAAAGCTAAACAATGGAATAATCATATTATCTGATACTTTTTTTTCGGGGTAATCTCTAGAAGTTAACAAATTGAGTTTTTATATTACATAAGGGAATGACTCAAATGAACAATATAATATAACAAAAAATTATATTTTATATATTCAAATTTATTATATTTGTTTGGTCTCCAAATACAAACAAGGTATCGAATATGACGAAACATGATCAGATAAAATTGACAATAAAACTATGAAATTATATAAAAATTAACCACTAAAAAGATTTTGATATCGACAATAAAATCCAAACCTCACATTCTTATGATAATATTACAAATATGAAATATTCATAAGGATATATTAATACACAGACATATATGTATGTATTAGTTGTGCCGCGTGAAATGGAGGATGACTTTGATGTCTCCTCACGAGTCAAGCACTACATTTTCCTAAGAATTAAGGAGCATTTAAGTGTTTGTCAATTTGATTGTGACTTTTTGATAACATTCTTGTGGGGATATAGAATCTTAGGCCAACCAGACTTGACCAAAAATGAATTAATGTAATGATTAAAAAAAAAGTAAAGACCACACAAATTTCTTGTTCTTTTTACATATCAACTTCTTCTAGAGGGTAACTTTAAGCGTTATATATATATATATATTTTTTTCATTATTAATTGTTTATCTTTGAGTAAATTAAAGACGATTTTATCTCTCTTTGTTTATAATAATATTGCATATATGATAAAAAGATCCATATTATCACTTTTATTTTATATTGATTTTCTCAAATTCTCCGATATATTGATTTTGTAAATCTTTCTCAAGGCATCAGCTACTTACTAAATTAATTTTCCTCAAATAATAATATTGAACAATCCAGTTCTAATTACATTAATTGAAGCTGACTCATTTAATTTCTCTGGTCAAGTTTAATTAGATTAGGTGAGACATTTTTTCATGACTGAAAATATGAAAATATCTAGTCGATCTTCCCGGCAATTTTACATTGCTACTTTGTCAAACACGCAATTGAATGGATTGTATTTCCTTCGAGCACACTCCAAAGCCCCAGTCTTGACTCTCCATTGGTCCTTGCTTTCTTTCTGATTGTGTGCTCCATACTCCTTGTGGCAATTGTAGCAAATTACCCATTTTTTATAATATAAACAAATTAAAGCCTCAATCCGGTTTCATCGTTTGCTTGGATACTTGATAATAGGATCTAGAAAACATTACGAACACCGGGTGGGCCGAAAGGTTATAACAAAAAGTGCATATTCTTAACTTCTTTTCCTTTTAGTAAATGTTTAAATTATAGATTGATTATGTAGTGAATGTACCATATGATAATATTATGCAACTCTTCCACTTTAAGATATAACAATTATGCACAGCATTGCTTTTAATTCCTTTTCATGTTAATTTTTGGATACAATTATTTTCATGTTAATTATGTGATATGCTTTACTTCGGTTTAAAATTATTTTATACACATTTTTCTTTCTAGCTGGAGACTATATCAATGCCCATAATCAAAAGTAGATTTAGGTGTATATCTATACCCATAATCAAAAGTAGATTTACGCGTATATCTATACCACCATTTTGATAATTTTTATATACCACTTTCTCTATATATATAGAAAGTGGTATATTTACGTGTATTTTTAGCGTCAACTACGTGGCTTTTTCATTGAACCAAGATGATATTACCAAAATAAATTATTCATATAAGAAGAGATATTTCGCAGCGTGCAGTTTCTATCTTATGAAATGGAGTGTGAATTTTGAGGTCTACTTTCACAAGTCAAACATATAATATATACATCCAAAAAAATTAAGACTAAAAACTTTTGAGATATATGTTTGTTAAGGGACAATGTATCCACACAAGCTTCTTCTTCTTCTTCTTCTTTTTTGATCGAAACACACAAGCTTCTTCTCAATAACCTTCTTTTGCGTTATTAGAGTAATGCAATGAAAATGAAAATGTGGTCCTAGAAGTGAATAAATTATACTTCATAAAGCAACACAGCTGGACCCCCTGCTACTACTGGTGGCATTCGGCCACGGGGTCGAGGGTGCGACTCAAAGGAATATTTCCCCCCATGGGAATTCCTTTCACCTTCCCACACCTCGAACAGACTTGGGGCTTGAGTCGAGCGCTTGGCGAAGTGTGGTACCATTGAGCTAGTTTAGCTCAATGGTACCACACTTCGCATGAAGCGCTTACTTACCCCCAGGTTGCGGCTTCGAGGTGTGGAAAGGCAAAAGAAATCCACAAGGGCGGCTTCAAGGTGTGGAAAGGCAAAAGAAATCCACAAGGGGTGTGGAAATACTCCTTGTGAGTCCAACCCTCGACCCCATGGCCAGATGCCACCAATAGCAGTGGGGGGTGTGACATATTTTAAGGGCCACTTAATGTTTGAGAATTCCACCATGCCATGTGCCTGCGCTTTTTTAGGTGAATAGATGAGTCCTTTTTACTAAGGAAAAATATATATATAACTTCATAATTAAAATTAGTCGTATGGACTTAATTGTTCGCAATCAATTTTTCTAAGCTCCATGTTCTGTTTTATACCAACACTATTCTATACTAATTATTGCAAAGCCAAGGTCATTGAGGTCACTCAAAATCACGGCCATGGCAAAACAGCATCTCCAAAAGCCTAATCAGTTTTCCTTCCTTATTCGTGATTATATTTACTATTTTATTAAAAGATAAAAATAATTATTTCCCCATCTGTCACCTAAACGGTAGCTGTTAAATAGTAGTTGAGATTTCATCAAAGAGAATATATGAGTTGGATTAGGGCCAATTTAGTGTTTGTACTTTTTATATTTTGGTTTTTGGTCTTTGGTCCTTAATAATTACAATTTTTAAGATTCTCCTTGACAAATATCATTCAGTGTCGGTCCTTCCCTCTAATATTCCCAATTAAATAATACAGTGATAATATTGTCCTCAAACTCAAAGTGGTAGCCGAAGAAATTGAAGACCATAGAATTTTTTCTTTTTAATATTGAGAATGTGTTCGCTCAGTTAAATTATACAGTCAGTGCTTTGAATGAGCTATAAGCTTATAAAATTAAACATATTATTGATCAAATTAACCACGCACATGTAATGAGAATGAGTGAGAACCCAAAACCGAGATTTCTTTCGTCAATTTATTTTTTTTTTTTGGCCAGCGGAATTTAGATTTCAATGCCAGTAAATTATAGTGAAGCATTTTATTTATGCATGGTAGCAAAGCATTCCAATAATGTTCTGTGGGGTTACTCTTTATAGCCTACTAGATCCCACCATGAATAAAATAATACGACGAAAATGTGGTCCCAGAACCGGAATTGTTCAACACGGGATGAAATTAAGTGACGAAGCTTCTTTTCATTAACATATATTTTGGGTTATTTCATCCGCACAAGACTTGACCATAAATAAAATATATCTTCAAATATATTATATCTTTAAATATAATACAACGACTGACTTAATTTCGGACCGGAGAAGTATAAAATGACGTGTGCTTTAATTGCTGGATGCACAAGGCTTGAAATTTTGGCAAGTCTGATATGCTCCTCATGGGAAAACCTTCTTTCTTTGTTTTCCTGCTCTTACTTCATTGCTCTATGGTTTCCTTAGCTTGGACTGATACAAACATCAGTACTGATAAATCTGCACTTCTTGCCCTTAAATCTCATATCACTTCAGATCCATACGATTTCTTAGCTGATTGGTCTGTCTCTTCTTCTTCATGCAATTGGACTGGTGTCACGTGCAATACTCGTCATGGAAGGATCCATTCCTTGAATCTTGGCGGCATGGGTCTTAAGGGCACCATGTCTTCACAACTGGGAAATCTCTCATTCCTTGTTGAACTTGATCTCAGTCACAACAATTTTTATGGTCAAATACCAAAAGAGTTAGTTCGATTGCATAGATTGAAACTATTCAACTTGAGCTACAATGACTTTCATGGGCAAGTTCCTGCAGAGATAGGAGATTTATCAATGCTTGAGTACTTGAGTTTTCGAAATAACAGTCTTAATGGATTTATTCCACTATCTCTGTTCAATCTATCAAGGCTGGAGACTTTAGATTGGAATTTTAATTTCTTTGAAGGGGTCATTCCACTTGGTGTGGGCAAACTTAAGCAACTGAAGATTTTATTATTTAGTGCTAACAAACTTTCAGGAATCATTCCCCAGACCATTTCCAACTTATCTTCACTCAAAATATTGGGTTTGGCTTATAATAGTTTGTCAGGTATATTTTGGATTATTGTCAATATATATATATATATATATTTGTCTTTGTTCTAAACTAATATATTTGGTTAGCAGGATCTTATCCTCAAGGAATATGATTTTTTCTAAATTGTGTTTTATTTATTTATTTTTGGTACTTTTATGAATTTTCTTCTTTATTTTTGTCATTATTTTTCTACTCTTTTTCAAAGGAAAAAACATTCATCGTCAAAATTTTGGAACAAATTATGTAATCACACCGTGGGAGAAAAATTACTGTTATAATATTAATTAGTCCAAGTGGATCTAAAGGCTCATCATCAGTCCTTGAAAATAAATGTTTATTATTCTATCATTAAAAACTTTTTAAAGGGTTTTTCATAGGAAAAATACTTAGCTTAAGTTTATTATATCCATTATATCAAGTTCTCTAATCACACATGAACATGTGTCTTATTTATTTCTTGTGGATTTATAATTAGTTGATAATATTTTAAAAATACAATACATGGTCATATGTGATTGGATGACTTAAGATAATAAATATAAGAAACTTGTATTGTCCTTTTTCATATTGAATAAACCTTACAACCAACACGTCCCGAACGTTTCATTTTGATTTCGACAATCTCCATTATATTTTAATTTCATTATTTGTTCGTAATTATTATTTTAAAAAAGTTTGTAGAGTCAACAAAAAGATTTTTTCTAGGAGTCTCCCAAGAAACATGTGTTTTGATAGGAATGATGAAAATTGATTAAAAAAAGAAGAAGAAGGAATGATGAAAAGGAAGGGCCCATTGGATTTCAATTGTCTCTTAGATTTACAACCAGTTGATTTAATCCATGGTTATTAGCCTACCAAAATTAAAAGGATTATACCTTTTATTGCGTTTTATCATTTACTAATATACGTGTCATTTCTTAAAAAATGTGTAAGTCTTATGTGTTTCTATAGAATATTAATTTATCTCATGTGCCTAATAACTTGTGACACGTAACGAATTGTTACTAACTTTATTTTCTTTCCCACCCCCTTAATATTTGAAGGAGGCATAACAAATGAAATTGGTGATCTTTCACAACTGAAGAGATTGTATCTTGGAGCAAATCTACTTACTGGTTCTATACCATCTTCATTATTTAACAATTCAGTGGTGCAAGAGATTGATCTTAGTTACAATCAATTATCTGGTAGTCTCCCAAAAAATGTGTGTTTTGGGCTTCCAAAACTTGAATTATTTCATGTGAATGGAAATGAATTATCTAGCGAAATACCCTCCATTTGGCATCAATGCAAAGAATTAGTAAAGTTACAATTGGGTGATAACAAATTCAAGAGAGGAAATATACCAAGTGACCTTGGAAATTTGACCAACCTCCAGAACTTGTATCTTTCAAACAGCAACTTGCAAGGTAAGAGTTTTAATTATATCAATGTCATAAATTCTATACTAGTATTTCGTAAGGCATTAGTAAATAATGATTTTGCTATATTAATTTTTAAAAACATAGAACGCAGTGCTTTCTTTTAATCCCAAAGCGAATATGAATAAAAGAGAGCCTGAAGGAAAATAACCTGATAAAAGGGCCCCATATAATATTACTTGGAGTCAAATTAGATTAAAAGGGTGGAGTATGACTTTTACCATTGATATCTCTATCTTAATGATAATTTGTATTTAGCTATTTATATTTAGGGATATGATATTTTTAAATCTAAATAAATTTTTTTTTTGTATATTTATTTTAGCTTCCCAAAGTTGAAAAAAAAACTTCAAATATTGAAAACAAATATAAAATACTAAACACTCGAATTAATCTTTATTTGAAAATTTTTAATGTAATCACGAGAGACATCATTTTCAATTTGGAATGATTTTGCATGCCTTTGACTTTAGTATGGGATTGGAGAAATATAAAATGACGTGTTTGTTTGTAAACAAAATGAGATTTTGTTTTTCGCCCCCCATTTCATTCATTCATATTCATTCATAATGAGATGTCATAGTGTTCATTTTTCAATTGGATTTTTTTTCCAAAAAGAGTAATCCATACAACCATGTTTGGAATATTTAATATTTATTTGGTTATTTATTATTAATTTATATTTTAAAAAATTTTGTGGTTAACAAAAATAATTTTTCTGATAGTTTTGAAAGAAATTATAAATAGCAAAGGCCAATGGATTTTGATGTGTCTGTTAGTTTTTTTTTTTTTTCAATTAATCACAATTAATTGAACTCATAATCTTCTTACTTCTTGAATGAGAAGAATACCGCTTATATGAAATATAGAAATTTCTCAGAATTAATTAATCAACCAAATCTGGAAAGATAACAATAATAAATCTATATTAATCCAAATTATAGAATAATAAACTGAACTAAAGCATAAAATAGCGTAATGGGCCTTGCACAAGAAATGGGCTATGCCATCCAAATTATTTATTCTATGGATATTAGACCCACCCAATTAAATGGGCTATTCCTTTTTGAAAACAAGTGCAGCTGTGTTTTATCATTTATAATATATTTTTGTCATTATTTCTAAAAAATGTGCAAGTTGTGCCATATGTGTTTTCAAAAATACAATTTTGTTTTATTAAAAAAAAATACAAATTTGTCTCATGTACATAAAAATTCATTATACATAAAAATTGTTACTGACACCACTCTCTTTTTCCTACCTATTTGAAGGAGACATTTCAAATGAGATTGCCAATCTTTTACAACTAAAAACATTGTATATTTTACTAAAAAAAAATAATAACAACATTGTATCTTGAAAAAAATCACCTTCCTGTACCATTATCATTATTTTACAGTTCAGTCTACAATAAATTGATCTTGGAATAAATCACTTATCTAGTAGTATCCTAACAAATGTGTGTTTTAGGTAATTTTGTAATTCTCTGGTGTGGCAATTTTTATGTACTTGTTAGTTTCTTTCCAGCCTCTTATTTTTCCCTTTTCCCTTGTTTCTCTTAATATCTACAATAAAGCTCCTGTACAAATATGCTCAATATATCCATCCCTTAATATTACAGTATACTTTAGCCAACTTTTCATGTATTATTTATGCTTATTTGATATTTCTTGCTAACTAAAACTGCTTTAAACTTTTACGTCAGGAAAAGTTACACTGCTACACCTCCATACAAGGATTTTCTATTATTATAAAAACTATAACTTTAGTTTTTAGGCCAACGATGGATTCATAAAAAAGGAAGCAAGTGCATTAAAATAATTTTTAAACACACATCAAATAGTTTTTTAACTATTTATATAAGAGGTGACTATGAACGTGATTGTAGGAGTAGTTATCAATTACATGTGTTTCTAAGGAATATAAATTTATCTCATGTGTATTTGTATATGAATAATGATTTTGCCATATTACTTTTAAATACATGGAATGCAATGCTTTCTTTTAATCTCAAAGTGAATATGAATAAAATGGTAATATTTTCTGAATCATTAAAGAAACAGGCCGAAGGAAAATAACCTGATCAAAGGGCCCCATACAACACTACTTAGAGTCAGATTGGATTAAAAGGATGGAGTATGACTTTTACCATTGATATATCTATCTGAGTGATCATTTGTATTTAGCTATTTATATATAGGGATATGATAATTGATATTCTTAAATCTGAATAATCTTTTTATTTGCATATTTATTTTAGCTACCCAAACTTTAGAAAAAAACTTCAAATATTGAAAACAAATATAAAAGACCAAACACTCTAATTAATCTTTATTTGAAAATTTTTAATGTAATCATGAGAGATGTCATTTTTCAATTTGGAATGAGTTTGTATGCCTTTGTTTTCGCCATTTCATTCAATCATAATGTTCGTTCATGAGCTGATGGGACCACATGATATTTAAAACTTGGAAACAAAATTTTTTAGGTGCTCTGCACCATATCATTTATACTTTATTCAATAAAAAAGCTCCACATCATATATAATTAATGTGCCCGCTTGTTGACTGTATATGAATGCATGTATTTGCAACTTATATCGCTCTCTTGTTCTCTTCAACTCTATATTTTTCCTCTTCCTTTCTCTGATTAATTTTATTTTTTTTAACATTTGTAATCATTTCTTTCTTATTTCACAAATTTATAAAATCCTATTAAATAATTATTCTACAATTACAACATAAAACACTTATCTCATTAGCTATATAATTATTAAAAGTTAGGCAATTCGATGGTTAGAATATATTTGATTTCTGCCTTTTTAATATTTATGTATGGATTATTAAGCATAAAACTAATATTCAAGTTTTTTGAACTAGTACGTAAAACACGTGTAATTTTTTTATATAGTATATATATGAAAATGGTATTACCTATTTTTTAGTTGATGTTAATCTTTTTTTCTTTTTTTTTGCCAACTTTAGTTGATGTTAATCAATTGTATTTCGATTGCGAACGAACTCTTTACAATCATGATACTATTATTTTTTATCGTCATTCTTTTCTTTTCTTTTCTTTTAATATTTTTCTATAGTAAAAAAAATTTAAAATGAGATTTTTTTTTCCTTTCATTAATATTGTACATATTAGCAATGGGGGTTAAATGTAGCCAGCACTTTACAATCACAAAAATAAAAAATAAAAAATTCATGAATCTATGCTATTCTATGGTTTTCTATAATCCTTTTATATAATTATCTCCACCACAGTAAAACTAAAATGAGATTTTTTTTTCCATTTCATTCATTCATATATTGCTCATTCATAAATGGTACTTATATACAGATTGTGATTATAATCTCAAAATAAAAGAAAGATAGGATTATCACTTGAGATTTAAAACATGAAAAATAAATTTTTTTCTTTGCTCCTATATCTTGACGACAACAATTTGCAAGGTAAGGCTTTTAATTATATGATTGAATTCATTATACGTTATGTGTTTTTGTTTTAATCTATCCAATGAAAAATAATCTTAAAAACAGATTTTGTTTTTCATTTTTTTCATCATTTTAAAGAACTGTAAGAAGCTTGTCAAATTGCATTCATAGTAAAAAAATCTTCAACAGAGAAATAAGATAATTTTGGGTGATAAAAAATGACATGGAGCCCTGTAAAAAATCGGTCTACAAGAATTTCATGACCTACCAATATTTGATGTGGCATAGTAATTTCCTAATGTGTGCACGGTGCGTGTGTTTGTTTGTTCATATAATGTGATTTATCTTTTTTTTTTTTTAATGTGAAAGATGAATGCCAAAGCCTTTTAACTATTAGCCTACTTTGATATATCTTGTTCACTTTGTAAATCAAAACAGGTGAAATTCCATCATCTCTCTTCAACATTTCAATTGGTAACAAGACATTGTTGGAAGAATTAGATTTATCATGGAATTTTTTTACTGATACGTTCAATCAACACATCTCTTAACTAAAAGTATTTAAATTCCTTAAATAAAAACTAAAATTTTAGCCTTTTAAGTCTATGAAGAATTCATAGCCAGATTTCAAAGTTAGAGCCTTGTGAATAATAAATAGCTTTAATGCAAAATATAAATAACTTGGTTGTTCATTTTATATTGGTGAGATTAATTCCATAATCTCTCTTTAGCATATCTTTTTTTTAAAAAAGTTTTAATGTCCAATTGGTAATTGATATTATATTGGAAGAGTCCCTTTTAAATTAATTTCCAACAAAAGTTAAATAATAGTATGTTAATTTTAAGCCTCTAATTAACGAAATTCCATGTATTACTTTTACAGTTGTGTGTGAATTAAGGAAATTCCAAGACTTAAACAAATATTTTGTATTTTTTTCATAGGTGGAATTCCTTCATTCCTTTGGAAGATGCCCTCTTTGAGACATGTTTATGTTGGCATAAATCATTTAAAGGGTAATTTGCCAGAAGAAATGTGCCATCAACTCCCTTTACTTGAAAGCTTTGATGTTGATGGTAATCAATTAGAGGGAAGCATTCCAAAATCAATAAGTAACTGCACATCTTTAAAACAATTATATTTGGGTGGTAACTTATTTACAGGTATGTACTTTACTTGTGTTTTCTTTTCTTTTTATTATATTCCTCTAAAATGATTGTCTTTCATCATTTCATTCATATACAGCTAGTAATTTATATACACACACACACACACACACATATAATACAAAATGGCCCGAATGTAATATATATATATATATGTGTGTGTGTGTAACACAGTGGGGGTTTAAATATTGCTACTAATTTACAATGCCAAAATATCAAAAGATGTAATCATGAACATAATTGATTTTTTTTTTTGGGGGAATGAACATAATTGATGATAAAACTAAAATGACAAAACGATCGGATCAGGGTTGATGGGACCACAATATATTTAAAGCTTTAAAACAAATTTTTCAAGTATTACTCTGGTGCTATTTTTAAAGTAGAGAGCAACATAATTGTTTAGTATTATTTATTAATCATATCATTAAAATTTTCATATAACAAATCGACAATATGATTTATTTTTAGCTCCTATTGTGTTGATTTTGTACTCTTGGGGTATAGTATAAATAAAATATGAGTAAAATTGAAAATTTATTAAATTTTAAAATAAAATTAATAAGATTTAAGGTTATCTTTGATTCTGATAAAATATATTATAAGTGTCTTATAAATAAAACTATTTACAAGTCACATCTCTGGTCTTGCTTTTAAAGTAGAGAGTATTTGTTTCGTCTTATATACAAATCACATTATTAAAATTTTTATATAACAAGTCACATCTCTGGAAGGATTATAGTTGGGTATTAACTCATTTAGAGGTATGCACTACTCATGCAATTGTGTCTATTATTATTATTATTATTATTATTATTATTATTATTATTATTATATTTTTCATCTAAAATGAAATTATATTTTTCATCATTTCATTCATATTGTTTATTTATAGATATAATGGGGGGCTAATATACAGCTGGCTATTACAATCCCAAAATAACAAATAAAGCCGAGATCATCAACAGATCGGATCTCATGATATTTGTACGAGAGAAAAGTGAAATTCTTATATATTATTCGTTTAAAAAACATCAAACAATACAGAATCCCCCCCCCCCATGTGCTATGCCAATAATTGTTTTAAAGATTTTATCTTTATCTTAATAACTTTAATTTTATGTTTTTCTCCCCTTAATTAATATTAAAATATAGACTAGTTTGGGGGTTTTTTTTCCTTATTTTTTATATGTATAAATTGTTAAATTGAAATTAAAATTAAATTTAAATTTTTTTAAAAAGAATTATAACGTAGGAATTAAAACATGTACAATAAACAAAAAAATTATTTAGATATGTATAAAAAGATCAAGGAAAAATCTCAATTAAATCCAACTGTAATACCAAAATTTGAATTATGGTTTACACTTTCGACAAATTTCATTTACTTTACAAGAACTTGAGATGCTAATAAATTACATTTGGATGCAAACCTCTTTACAAGCATGAGATTATTATATCTTATTTTTATTCATTTCTTTGTTTTTTTAGTCATTTTCTTTAATAGAATTAATTTAAAATGAGATTTTTTTTTTTCATTAGTTCATTAATATTGTAAATAGTGGGGCTTTAAGTATAGCTACCAATTTACAATCCTAAAATACCAAAAGATCAAATCTTGAATTGATGGTAAAACTAAAACGACAAAATGATCGGATCACGAGTTGACGGGAGCACATGATATTTAGAGTTTGGAAAACAATTTTTTAAGTACTATGTACCATATCATTTATACTCTGTTCAATAACAAAGCACAACATCGATTTCTTTTATCCACACAAGTTTTCTTTTATCAATTTTTGTCAGTTGTTTCTTTTCTATTTCACAAAGTTATTAGTTTCGTATTATTAAATAGTTCTTCAAAAATTACAACATAAAAAACTTTAACTTTCAAGCAAATCTTCAATATCCATGGCATCCTTGTAGTTTATGATTTCTCTAACTTATTTGCTTTAAAAAATTTACAAAGACTTGAAAATAATAAAAATAAATTTATTTGTGTATATTCTTTTGTATATGAAAGTCATGGTTTCCATGAACTTTTTTCTGTCCAGGTTTTGTATCCAAAGGCTTTGGGAAACTTGAGAAACTTGAGATCTTAGATTTGAGTGGTAATCATTTGAAAGGACATGTTCCTTCCGACATATTCAACATTTCGACATTGATAATCATGAACGTTGGTGGTAATTACTTCTCTGGCCTTCTCCCATCATATTTAGGAAATGGCTTTCCCAACTTGAAGATATTACGACTGGACCAAAATGACCTAACTGGACACATTCCAAACAGTATATCAAATGCTTCTAAGCTCATTATCTTAGCTTTGTCGTGGAATAAATTTAATGGAGCCACCCCCAATGTGCTTGGAAATTTAACAAACTTGATGGAACTAGATTTGGATGGAAATCGTTTGAGTGGTTTTATTCTTGATACAATTAACAAATTACATAACCTTCAAAGTTTAAGTCTTGACAACAACAGATTGCAAGGGTTCATTATAAACGTACTTTGCCAACTTAAAAGCTTGAGTGAGTTGTATCTTGCTCACAACATGTTGTCAGGAGCGGTTCCAAAATGTCTTTGGAATACTTCTTTGCGGAAGTTGGATATTAGCTCTAACAAATTGATTTCTCATATACCCTCTTCTCTATGGAGTCTCAAAGATATCATGGTTTTAGACATGTCTTCCAATGCACTGAGCGGAATAATTTCACCAGAGGTATCAAACTTGAGAGCAATTACACTATTGGACTTGTCAAGAAATCAAATTTCAGGAAGCATCCCTATAACTATGGGTAGCTTGCAAACTTTGCAGACCTTATCTTTGGCTGAAAACAAATTACAAGGGTCTATTCCTAAATCGCTTAGTGGCATGATAAGCATAGAGTCCCTGGATCTTTCCCATAATAATTTGTCTGGCGTGATTCCAAAATCCTTAGAGTCATTACTCCATCTTAAATACATCAATCTTTCCTACAATTTATTGCATGGAGAAATTCCAAATGGTGGCCCTTTTCAAAATTTTACTGCTCAATCTTTTATGATGAATAAAGATCTTTGTGGGAAATCCCAACTACAAGTCCCACCATGTAGGAAAGTAAACAAGCACATATCAAATAAAGTGATGCTGATGATAAAATGCTTACCGCCTATCATTGTTGCCATTTTGATTGTTTCAGCCATTGCCTTTCTCAAGAATAAGAGAGACGATGATAATAATTCAACAAAGAGTGATTTAATAAATTTGGAAACACCAACCAGGATATCCTATTATGAGCTTCTACAGGGAACAAATGGATTTGATGAGAGTAATCTTATTGGTTTTGGAAGTTTTGGATCAGTATACAAAGCAATTCTTCCAAATGAAAAGATGGTTGCTGTCAAAGTGTTTAACTTAGACATGGAAGAAGCATCAAGAAGTTTTGATGTTGAATGTTCTGCCATGTGCCACTTACGCCATCGCAATCTCATTAAGATCATCAGTAGTTGCTCAAATGATCATTTCAAATCACTAATAATGGAATTCAAGGCAAATGGAAGTCTTGAAAGATGGTTGTATTCTCATAACTATTATTTAAATGTCATGCAAAGGTTGAACATAATGATTGATGTGGCAGCTGCTTTGGAATATCTTCACCATGGTTCTTCTACACTAGTTGTTCATTGTGATGTGAAACCAAGCAATGTTTTGTTGGACGAAGATATGGTGGCTCATCTTAGTGATTTTGGTATTGCTAAATTGTTTGGTGAAAAGCAGCTAGAAATTTATACCAAAACTTTGGCTACAATTGGCTATATGGCACCAGGTAATGGTTTAATAATAAAATTTTGGATTTATTTCTATATTCTTTTGTTTGTTATGCTTTATAAAATATCATTTGATACTATTCAATTTCAAGCAAATATTTGCCAGAAGCATGTGTAAAGATTTGAATTGATGATACAAAAGCAAAGTTTAAGCACAAACTTACCTTTTTGATATAATGACTTCTATACTATTCATTCAATATGACATATAGAGTTCGGGTCGAAAGGAGTTGTTTCCGCCAAAGGAGATGTGTATAGTTACGGGATTTTGCTAATGGAAATGTTTACAAGGAAGAAGCCAACGGATGAAATGTTTGTTCAAGGAGTAAGTTTGAAAGATTGGGTGAGCAACTCAACACCACATTCCATCATGAATATTACGGATGTCAATTTACTTCACAGAGAAAATCAAAATACTAATAATATACTACCATGCATGTCATCAGTTTTTGAGTTAGCATTACATTGCTCCAGTGACTTGCCAGCGGCACGACTTACCATGATTGATGTTGTAGTATCATTGAAAAAAATCAAGGCTTTGTTTATGAAAAATGCTTGAGACACCACTAGTTGAATAATTGTTAAATAAAATTTTAGCTACTGTTTCTTTAATTTTATGACTTTTTTACAAAATAATATTGTAAATTTGAGTGACTTCTATATATGTTGTAATAATGTATAAAGTATTTGAAATTTGAAATTTTCTAAATCGATTATATTGGTTTTGAATTTCTTTATTTATGTTTTTCTTTTTAGGAAAATATATCTATAGATCCTTATAGTTTTCATCAATTTTGAATGAGGTCCCTAAGCTTTTATTTCCCTTTTGACTACCTAAGTACCTAAACCAACCTTCATAATTCCACTAATAATATATATTCACATATTTGCGTCAATTCACTGACAATAATCCTCAATCACAAAATAATTTCATTTCTAAAACAGCACACAAATCAATTCAAGAATAATGCACCTCCACCATTCAAGTTATTCTCAGTTTTTGCATTCACAACAATTTCACATTTCTTAATTCTTGTTATTTGATACATCAAGAAAGGGGGCTATTAGGCCATATGTTTATTTGGATGGGCCTACAAGTAGTGTACTAGGTTTTTTTGGTGACTCACACTCCCTTCTCTAGTCTCTTCCCTCTGGCCATGGTGACTGTGGAGTTTCTTCCCTTCTGCAAATTCTGTGGTTCCCTCGGCAAATTATGTTTCATGTTCTTATTTCATTAGCTCTGTAGCTTCTCTTTTATCTTATGTCGAGAGATTCAAGTATGCTTGTATTGAGAATTATCATTAAGCATGATTCAGTTTCTTTTTCTTTTTCTTTTTTATTTTACCAACAAGTATGGTTCAGTTTTATTGCAATGACTTATTTCCAGGAATTAAGTTTTTAAGATCATAACATTTAACTTATAACTAACAATTTCAACAAAGCTTTCAAAATAATATCTCTTATTTTAATTTAATGACATCACAAAGTAAAATCTAAGCAAGGCGTGTTAGCTTTAGTTATAACTCTGATCTTTCATTCATTTCAACAAACAATTGATCAGCATTTTATAATATATTCATTGTACAAGCTCCATAGCCTATAAATCATTTCCCGAACAACATCCATTCATGCATTCAAATTCTACCGGTCACTTTAAAACAACTACTAGATACATGAAATCCCTAAATACAGAATCCATCAAAACTTGATAAAAGTGGAAAGCATTGATATCCATTAACCATGTAGTCATAGATATGAAATAAATAAAAGATAAATGTGTAAAATACTAATAAGTGTTGGCGTCAGCACCTTACACCAGACAAATTGTTGGCGGCAGCACCTATATAAACACAATTGAAGAAACACAATAATCTTATAGTTCGAATTGTGCCATAAGAGCTATTCTATATCTACCGACAAAAGAAGTTATGGCACTTCCCAAGATTAAATGAACTCTTCTTACAAAAGTAGGGTGAACAGAACTCCAAAAGATAATAGAACTCAGTAGGTATAAGAATAAGCCAAAGGAGGAAGAGAGGTGCTTGAGAGTTCAAGAGCAAAAGTATGTGGATCTCTTGCAGACATCTCCTTATAAAGGAGAAAGAATGAGAGATGTTGGGTTGCTAAATAAAATATGTAAATGCCAATTAAACCTTCATAAAACCATTTAATAGCCATTATATAAACATTTCAAAGCGTTGGGATGCAGTAAAGTTTTTCAAACAGTACCTGATGATATAAACGTGTTTCAAAACCATTAACCTAAAATAATGAAGTATCAATGAATCAATTTCCAAAAGTTTAAAGGTTTGCAACGTCCGAATTTCTCAAAAAAACAAGCACTGAATGACATCAAAATAAATAAAAGCTGCAAAGTAGTTAACGTGCAAATTTCACAAAAAAAAAAAAAATGTTAGGAAAAAAACATTTTATTATTACACCATTTATTTTAAAAATAAACATAAACTTTTCAAGGAGTCTCATAAAAACACCTAATCCACTTTAAACTCGCGCATAAGAGAAATTGCCAGATTTCCATGTGATCCGTCATTGTGCAAATTCACTTCTCTTAGCCCGTTTAATAGTCCAAGATCTGAACACCCACAATCCCAAACAATGTCCCCAAAATCCCACACAATGTGAGACTTATTCCTTGTAACACACCCACTTATTGTTTCCAACAATAAAGAGTCCCAAGTCCCCCCAATTTTTCGGTCATAACCCACAACACTTTTCCCCTGTTCACAAGTTTAGGATGGCAAAAGAGAGAGAAATATTAAGATTGATGCCCATTCAGTCGTAGCATTGGAAAAAGAGATTTATTGAGTAGCCAGAGATTTGAAGAAAATACATCAACGAAGGAAATTTGCTGCTTTAACTAGCAACACTTACTGGTGCAGCAACAATCCACACACAAGAATTTGACGACCCCCTGTAACACCTTATTCTAGAAACATCTATTAGCAATGTTTTACCATCATGAAGCTGCTTAGCTAATTCTAAACCACCAATGACCCATTCAGTAACTTGAAAAGTTGAACTTTTAAAAACTTTTCTTAGAACTCACAGTACCATTCTTATAAAGAATGAGTTTTTCTGAAAAACCTTAAAATCCTCAGCCAACTTTTAACAAGTCCAAACTTAGTGGTTTAAATTCCTGGTAAAACCTTTTAGTAACCAAATAAGACCCAGGTTCCCTTCTATTTCACTTAACCCTTCACAAGCATATTTAAATAACTTTATAGCTACTAAACAAAAAGCATGACACTATTTGTCCTTATAAAATGGTATAACCTATAAGTTTGGCATATAAACATCCTAGGGCATAATTCATGTATTTGCCCGATCTTTTAAATATATTACTACTATTCAAGCATACCTTAACCTCTACTATCAACCATGTATAAATATACTTTTGTCATCACTGTAGATGACACTTACCTTTAGGCAATCATAGCCTTAGATCTCCTCCTTATGAAAGGTATTTACATGCCAAAACATATATATACATACATATAACTAATATTAAAAGGAATCATGGCTAAACAAATAGCCAACACTTAAACCAGATATTTATTTTAAACTCTTTTAGCTCTAACCTTCTTCATGCTTCACCAACCACAACGCCCCAGCCCCTAAAAGTACCTGCCTTTGCTGTATGTCATGAAAGAAAGGAGTGAGATTCGGGGAATTCTCAATCGCAACTACTTTTCATCATATAAATCATACAAGGTTAATAACTATGCATGTAAAAACAAGCCATAGAGAACAAGACATTACAAGTAACTAAGCTGAAAAGCTAACTGGTACACATATATCTTTCTACTAGTGCACAATTTATTGTAGATAGATAAACTGTACAAATAACCAGTGCACATTATTTTACAACTAGATAAAATGAATAAATAACTAGAGCACATACTAGACAGGTAACTGCTCTGCCAATCTATTTGCTACACATAGCCATGGCAAATAATTATGCAAGGATAATTTACATGCTCTCATTCTTAACTACAGCAAAATGGCACAAACAAACATATGGAAACCAATGCACAATAACATGAGAGGAAAAGAGTTACTACCTGTTGCTCTTTCTTCCGTATTACCTTCTCCTTTTTCTTTCTTTGATAATTTCTTGGTGGGCTTGGGCAAATATCAAAACCTATCATTTAGGCATAGGTATAAGGGTAGGTTAACACTTATTCTATCTATAATTTATAACATGACTGTTTGTTCTTCAATCCTAGATTTAAACAAACTCTACCCTTATTTAAAAGTGGCTGGCCATCTTGAAAAACTTGTATTCATATTTTGTTTAGGGACATTTGGAATGTCCTACCACTCCTTAATTTCCACAACTTAATACCTATACACATACACACACAATTATACATATGCATATATATATTCCCTACAAAGCCCCAATTCACACTTATTAACATTCAACTTCATTCATCTTCATCTTTCACTCCACTCCTATATAACCTATTTCTCTTTGCTTCCAGGCTGCTTAAGAAAATTCTGACCGCATCACACTTACTATCCTGAAAATTTCTAGTTTCCACAGTAATGTTTAGCAAGTGGAAGCCTCAAACAACATCTAAGAATCAGTTTCCAGCCTTAAAAATACAACTTATCAGCCCCCAACTTCACATGGACCAATATATATTATATTGCACAACTCTAACTTGTATTTACTTATGCTTATTACACTTGATTGTAATCCCCTATATTCAAATTAATCTATCACCGCAAATGATAATAAAATTTCAGCTACAATATTCAAATCATTGAGTCAAATATTTACACACTCAAATATGAACTTTGCCTATTAATTAATGCTCGACTTATCTTGCTCTCAATATCAAAACTTGACACTTAACACCATGAAACAGCAAGGTTTTCGTCCAATTGAGAGCTTCTTAGTTTCAGCTTTTATAGGAGCTCTCTTGCCACAATAACAACTTACCATATAGCTAAAAAAAATACACTTCCTATCTTAATTCAAGTATCCTAAAAACACTATTTAATACTTTGAATTACTTGTTATAATGTCTCCAAGCACATAATATTTAAAGACATGAAACAATTCCCTTTAACTCAATTTCTAATCTCCAAGTTTACCCTTTATCACATTATAACATGTAAATATGCCATCTCCTATATAACTCTCAAGAAATTTCCAGCTTTAACAATATCATGCCAACCTCAATTTGAAACTTTAAGACAGCAAAAACTCGTACAGATTATATATCACACACTAATATTCCTTTGCAGCTGCTATTATATATATACATATGCATATATCTATTTCCAGCTCCAAGTAGAACAAGCATCTCATAATAATCCTTTGAAGCTTCAGTTTTTACAGACCACATGAGACAGCAAAATAAGCATATAAACAATCTTATCTGGCTGATTTAACATATTATCAACACTCCTTTGTAACATTAGCTTAAAACCTTAAAGCTAGTTCAGATAGCTAGGCAATTAATTATTCTAGGAAGGCCTTTGAATAGCAAACTTAAATCAATAATTACAAACTTGGGCCATTATTCTCTTCTTCTTTCAGCTGTAACCGATATCATTCAAACCCAAACAGCAAAGTAAAACTTCAAAAATCATTTTCTAACAACCATATAAAGAATGTGGCTGAGGGTGTGTATATTATTTCCTCTGTATCTATCACTGTGTCTTCCTTAAGTCTGGAAAATTCCAGTTCCAAAAACATCCTTTAAATCATCATGCTAAAGTCTCTATACTTAATTGAGTCATCTAAAATAATTGTTCCTCATTTGAAAACATGAAACAATAAGCTTCCTATAATTTTTCAGCCGTGGTAATTCAATTTCAACGCATTCAGTTTCAACGCATTCAGCAATAAGAAACATCACTTAATCCTTTAAACCATTCCATTAGTATCTCTACAGAAACTCTAAAAATTCAAGCTTCGGTTCAAAACTTCATTGTAAAGTCCCTATACATGATTTAAACTTCTACAACTACGGCTCATCACTTGGAAATATAAATCAGCTAGTTCAAATCAGTTTTCAGCTTCATAAATTCGAACCCAAAGTTTAGAAGCATCATACATGTATATATATCCTATACAGACTATCTATTTCATCATTTCAATGCTTTTGTAAGACTTTCATCAAAGCAAACGATCATACTGCAAACGATTATACTGCCTCTGTACACGAAGGGCAGATTCGAAAATCACAAACCAAGGCCAAGAAAACACATGCAACACTAATTATAATGATTATAAGCTTTAATCCTCCTTTATCCACCGCTCAGAACCCTTAATCGGCGGTTTTTCCCATTTCAGAACCAGATTCGACCACTTTTCTCGCTCCCAAACTAACCCAACTGAAAAATTTGAAGATGGGAAGAGGCTTAAGTGGCTTACCTTAGATTAAAGATTGGTTTGCATGTGGATTTTGACATCTCCTTCTCCCTTTCTCCGACGAGATCTCCTGTTCCTCTTCTCCTGGCACAATCGCTCACCCGACTCTCGCCCTCTCGTTTCTGAACGGAAATATTGAAGAGCAGAGGTGAACCGATGGGTTAAACATGCCCATTTGACAATTTTGCCCTCCTCCTAATTTCTTTATTTTGAATTCATCCTTCAACAGTGCTTGTTTGGGATAGCTTATTTTTGAGTAGTAAGTGCTTATAAATCGTGATTTACGGTATACGAGATAAGTATGTGAAAGGAGTTTTATCTCGATGTACGTAATAAGTACTTATTGACCCCCAATGAACAATACCAAACACACACTAAATAACACCCCTAGGCCTTAAGTAAGCATGAAAAAAGCTCTTCTCAAATTTTGGACATTACACCCCGGCTAAAATTTAAGAAGGAAAAGGAGTTTGATTTCTACTATAGGCATGAACAAGAAGATTAGAAAGCTTCGAGAGATGTTCTGTTTTTCTTCTTAGTCCTCCCATGTTCATCAAGCGTCTGATTAGAAAACATGTCCACCAATGATGGAACAATGTGTGGGGAGAAGTCAAAAAGCCCATATGCAAGAAATTAATTATTAGGGGTAGTTTAGTATTCAGAGAGATATTAAATTTTTTGTGTGATGTAATACCCCAAATTTTAAGATTGGAGGCTTGGAAATAAGCCTAAATTGAGTGGACTACTAAGCCCCGATTTAGTAGATATACCAAATCTATTCTCTAATGTTTATTATATCTTTGGGGTATTAAGAAAGTAAAATGGTGAATTTTGGAAAATATAATTACAATTTTGGAGAAATCGCTTATGAGGTTGTGAGCTTGTCATGTGATTTTGAATGAACAAATTATGAGCAAAAATTATGAAATTTTATAGGATAAAAGTAGACATCCTAAACTTTAATTTGATAGGTCATATAACTCAATTAGAGATATATACAAAAAGATATGAATTTTTGAAGTCAGCACAAAAAAACTGTAAAATTTCTGGAACAATATGCAAAGATTGAAATTCTGGGAATTTTGTGATTCCATTCAGCAAAATTCTATATTTTTCCTTGAAACAAGACTCAATAAGGGTTTTATATGCTTTGGAATCACTCCAATTCGATTTTTCTAGAATTAGTTATGATTTTTCAAAGTTAGGGCAGAAAATCTGCCAGAAATTGCTGAAATCCGAAAATGGGAATTATGACATCATCATAATTAAAGATGACATAAGCTAAATGTTATAAAATCATCATCCTCTTCCTCCATCAGCCAAAAACTGTGCAGCACCATGGAGAGAGAGAGAGAGAGTTTTAGAGAGAGAAGAGGAGAAAACTCACGAGATAGGTCGATTTCTTCGGTGAATTCGTACCTAACGTGTATAATCCTTCTCCTAAGCTTCTCTTCTATGTTATGTAAGGTGTTTGAAGCACAAATCTTGGTGTTTTGAAGTTAGGGTTTTCAGCCACAAGAAGGAAAAGCTAGTGGGAGCTTGAGATAACTTCCAAACCTTTGTATATTGACTATTCTAGCTGTTGTAGACAATTTAATCGGTGAAATTTCGTCGGATTGTCTTTGTGTGTAAAAATGGAAAATGGGTTGTGGGGGCTGTTATGCTGCCCAAATTAATACTAAATGGTAGTTTTAACCTAATGGAATAGTCAGTAAAGTGGTTAGGAGTAGAAAGGAACGCATTTACGGAGCCGAAACCGAAAAACCCCAATTTTCCCTAAATTCCTATAAGTTTCAGCCAGCTCTAGAAATGCGGCTTAGAGTTGGATTTTCAATGATTTGATGATTCCATTGAGTTCAAGAGAGAAAATTAGGTGGGGTTACAGTTGGGCACTTTTTCAGAAAAGGCCGAGAAAGCATAGTTACGGAAACGCCCATAAAACCCTAAAAGTAGGGCTGACAAGGGTAATTTCATAATTTGACATTGAATTCGATAATTTCGAGTCCGAAAATGGATTTCTTGGGTGAAAATATGTAAGAATAGCCTATGTCAAAATATCGGGAAAAGTACGGTCGAACCGAGTACAGCAGGGCCGGGCCGGGTCCCCGGGGGTATTTTAGTAATTTTTCAAGATAGACTCATATAACCCCCATAAACACTATGGAAGTGTCTAAATAGTACATTTGACATTGTAGGATCGAATATGGAGCCCGAGTTTCTGGCACGCAAATCGAGGATAAAAGCTGGAGGTAGGGGACTTACCTTATTTGCATGTATTTGATATCTCTGCTTGTGTAGTGATATATATGATTGCTTTACTTGATTGTGTAGAGCATATTTGAATAAATGAAGCTCTGTTTCTGTTTTCGATGTGGCCATAGTCTTGTTGTATGAAACATTGAGCATGCAGAAATGTCATTATGGGATATACATCTAGATAAAGCTAACATGTCATATACATAGCATCAATCATGCATGCATTATGGTATCTGTTTCCTACTGAGATTCTCTCAAATCTCACCCTCCCCTACCAACAATTTAGACAGGAGACGACAGAAGATATGTAAACAACAATGCAGAGTACCATACGAGGAGATTACAGTAGTTGAACGAAGACGGGAAGAAGTCTCCGCTTCACTGGGATGAGTTTAGACACCCTAGTAGCCTTGTGCGGCTACCTTAATCGTAAGTATCATGTACAAACCCCTATGGGGAATTTATGTAATCATGCACATATTATCAGTATAGTTATGCTATTCCTGTGTTGCCTACCGAACCGCATATCATTTTCCATGAATACTTTGGTAAATGTGAAATTAAAATAAGGGCGTGACATGTGAGTTAAGTTTCAACTGAGTTATGTACAAATGTTAATAGTTTGATTAAATTTTGATTTTAATATCTATAATTTTAAATTATAGTCTTTGTTCCTTACAATATGATAAAGACTCGGTTTGAGTTTTGGTTTTGTCTCATATACTTTTGATGAATTTTGATTTTGATCTTTATATTTAATTATGCTAACTAAAACTTAACATTGTCCTTATGAACCTACAACTATCAAAAACTACAATTTAAAGTTGTTGAGACTAAAATCAAAATTCGATGAAACTGTAAAGGCCAACAATAGTATTTCCCAATGTTATATTAGCTAACTTTGTATTCTTGGATCAGTTGTTTAAAATCCCAAATATGTATGTGATTACTGGAAAAACCTCGTTTAGAAGAGAGAAGAAAAAAAA
Source organism: Inga oerstediana (assembly GCA_963210345.1). NCBI lineage: Eukaryota > Viridiplantae > Streptophyta > Magnoliopsida > Fabales > Fabaceae > Inga > Inga oerstediana. The sequence goes on along the minus strand of OY723400.1, from coordinate 68,749,645 downwards.
GATTGTGTGTTAAACCTTGTATAGATTGTCCGAATTTGTCTATAAAAAAAAAGAAAAATGTAAATATTAAACTTAACCAATTTCTTGTACATTGTTTTTAAATAATAATAATAATAATAATTTGGTTTTTTTTTTGCCGGAAATAATTTGGTCACTTACAATTTATGTTTGAAAAAATATAGCAATTTATCCAATATTAATTTTAAAGATATAGTGCATTCAATAGACTCCCTATTTGTATATATGATTTCCAAAAGTATTGACAAAAAAAACGGTGAAATTCCAAAAGTACATACTAACGTCATGAGCAACATAAAAATGACGAAAGCAAAAGTACAAGGCTGAAAGATGAAAAATAACTATCCAACACCCATTCTATGACCAAGAGACAAAGCATCCACAAATTCCTCACTTATCTCTGGAGCATTAGAAGTCAGAATAGTAGTTAAAGAGAGTGATGGCTACGAGCCCATGAGCACAAGAAGAAAAGATGCTCAATAGTTTCTACTTCCAACTCACAAACTGGGCAATATAGGGATGGAGCTCGCTTCCTTTTGCATAGCGCCTCATTCGTTGCTATAGCTTTGCTTAAAATTCTCCATATAAAATGCTAAACTCCAGGAATGATGGGGAGCTTCCAAATAAATTTCCAATCGCTGATGACATAATGCTTCCAATATACTTCTTCTCCCCTTCTTATATCCACTATTAAATTATCTTTGGACAGTTAAAATTTAATATCTTATAAAAGTATTATTTTTATATCAAATAACAATATATATTAATATAAATTTTTAGAATATAATCTAAACAGTTTACATCTGTATAATTTCATTAGAATATTGTATTTTTTTAAAAAAAAAAATTGTATTTCAACATTTCTAAATTAATCTAATGGTAGAGATTAAAAAAAATGGAGAGGAGGCATAAGGAAATGGAAGTGAAAAGGTTGTCTTGTTGATTTGCCAAGCTCTAATACATGGAATACATAATAAGCAAATAAAATGTTTTAATTGAAAGATTATTATAAACTTTATATGAGTATGGTATGCCTGTAACCACTAACTCTTAGGATTCTTCATGTTCAATGTCCTAAGTCTACACAAACTTCCACACTAAAGTTTCTCATGGTTAATGCCATTATGGTCTTTTTTATTTCTTTGTGACCATAGAATAAGACTTTAATGGTTGAAACCTATAAATAGAGGCCATGTGCATTTGTACCAAGAAAAATAAGTGAATGAGAAATAGGAGGATCAAATTCTCCATGGATATGGCTAGCAGAGTGCAGGAAGAACTCTGGTGCCTCATTGAGAGCTTGACCTAAGCCCCAAAAAAAAAATATCACAAGCATATAAATCAAAATCTAACATGTCAATGACCTAGAATCAGCCAGTCCTATACTTACAGGCAACACATTCTATTTCCATTTGCAAGGGTCTTAGCTTTGATTTTACCTATATTATGCTAAATATGGATCACACTAATATCACGAGCATTTCAGTTAGCTTGTCAAGTGATTTTCCCAACTTATTTATTCACTTTTGCCAAGTAAATGAAAGAAAAGAAAAAGTTCCCCATATGAGCTATCTTCTCAAAGAAGAAAATGCTCTGTTCTATGGGAAAAACTAATGATAAGGAAGGAAGAAACAACATTTTTCCCATAAAATTACGAAATTTCTTATTATTATTATGTTGCATTTTAATTATAGGGACTTTAATCCAATGTAAGTTCAAGAAAGTTAATACTACTAATTTAACATGATGTATAATTCATATGTACATGTGTGCACAGCTCACCTCTTTTCAGTTATTAAATTCATCTTCAGTCAATAATATAGTAAATATCTTATTTAATAATTACATTCATACCATTCTTAATGCACTTGTTTAATTAGTCTCTGCCCTGTTTCATAAAATTTTTTTTACCAAAGTTTTGTAATTGATTATACACAAAACTTATTAAATGGTTTCTTTGTTTAATGCTTTCAATCTCCATTCTCAAACATCCCTTTTAGCACCAAAGCAGCTTGTGCTTTGGTGAAGAACTCTTTATACAGTTCTTGCAGGTCTTAGTTTGAATCTTCGAATTGAAGTGCACTCAAGAAAAAGAGCCTTTCTCTCAATAGTCAGCTGTAACAAGCAGTATAACTATTAATTCCTTCAGGTCTTACTTCCTGGATGTTGAGAACATTTTCCTCTTCAATCAAAAATTAAAACTACTATCCATTTAAGGATGTTGAGAAACTTTTAGATTTTCCCCTTCAAACATGAGCTTGAAGACTTGAAAGCCCAACTACGGAGAAACAAGAAAGCGATTCAATTCCTAGTTAATGAAAGCCACATAGCATAATTACTAGCAACAAATGATGTTTTGAATGTAAAGACTTGAATTGAATCATCTACAAGGACCTACGTACATAAAGATTCTACATAGATATATAGAAGAAATTGAGTTATCTTCAACTAACAAATGTCTGTTTGGATCTATTGAAACAGGGTAATATTGCTACATTTTTACTAATTTCGAAGTGACATTAGCTCTAAAAAAAACTTTGAGGCACTCAATGCTCTTTTGAGAAAACATTTCAGGCAAAAGTGCCCTTTAACATTAGAATTAGATTGGCTTGATGAGCTTACTTGAAACCCTATAGTCATGTTGCATTAATTGACGATGGTCTTTTGAGCAAAAAAAAAAAATTGACCATGGTCCTTATGGCGATGTTTTCCATGACATAAGAGCCAGCTCCATTTAAACTATATGATTTGACAAGGCCCAAATACATCTGAATTAAGCCCGATAGGACCATAATGGGCAAAAAAGTCTACACCAAGCAATTAGAAGAGAAAACTTTAAATAAATAAATACCCTTATCATTTGAAAAACTCAAAAATATTATTTCAATTTGAAAAATCCCAAATAAGTCGAATATACCAAAAACCAATTTAGGAATGTTTGTGTTTTTACAATATTTCCCTTCAATTTAAAAAAATATAGAGCCATCTCACCCTCATTGGTTGGTAAAGGTGGGAAAATGAGCTAGCCAGCCCCTGATGGGCTTGGGTCTAAAGGGTCGGGTTTGAAAGACATGTTTCCCTAAAACACCTTGGATTGTGATGCTTGACCCTTCAGCTTATGGGTTTCAAGCCCTTTTACAAAACTTCACTATCTTCTTACTTTTTTTATATGGATAAAAATAAAATAATAAAATTCAAAATTCAAAACATAAATTTAAGTAAATTTAAGTGCCAAAGTATTGTTCAAATTTTCAAAAAAAAAAAAAACCAAAACAAAATTCTATTGCATATGCCTACTTTTTTTATTAGCGGCATTGACTGCTTAAGGCCTTGTTTGGTTGGGAGTTTTTGGGAGGGAGGGAAGGGGAGGGTTGGAAGTGTATAAGTGTTTGCTCGGAAAGAGGAGAGGTAAGGGGTGAGAATTTTTTTTTTGTCTTTTAGGGCTCCCCACCCCTCATGTTTAAAACCCCATTTTTCCTCTTCTCAAAATCAGCGCTTTCTTGAAATCTCTAGCTCATGCGCCAAAATCAATTGAGCCAGCTTCGATTATTGACGGTGATGGTGACGATGACGAACTAGCAATCTCGAAGTAGAAAGAGCATCATATCTTCAATACCTACAAGTGAACATTCCAAGGCAATACGAAAGAAATTCACCCAACTAAGAAAATCACACCAGTAGAATCATGCTCAAAGCAAGAATCCATGTAATTGGACCGATGATCATCAAGAATAAAAAGAGGATCTATGCATGGTTCCATCTAGACTATGGCCAATCTAATTTCCTGTTACACAAGCGGTGTCAAATTTGCTCCAGGTGATGCAGAGGATGAGAAAGCTCACAAAGAATTTCAGAAAACTAACATTTGAGGGCTTCCATTTAAAGCAAGTTCACAAAAAAAAATTATTCTTGTATAATGGTTAGATACTTGGCTGGACATCATTTGGATGGTTATCTTTATTATGCAGGGATGGATTGACGAAAGGTTGTTCATACATCAAACTTCTGAGAGGGTTGAATCATTTTCGTCTTCCAGAGAGACTCTCTCGCTCAAAGAAATAAGGTCTGGCCCACATATTTTTTTGGAATTCCCAAGACATTTTCGTCATGTTTTCAAGTTGGAATTCTGCATTACAACATGGCGACCACATGAAAAATTGTCATTACTAGCATGTTGAAGAATTGACCTTGGAAATGGATGGATAATTCATCATTATACGGAGACTTTTGATTTTTGATGTAAAAATGGTAAAAGAAGAAGGAAACTGTATAAATAAAGAGATAAGGGCATATGAGTTAACTTATAATTAGCTCCCCTCACCTACCCTCTTGAAACAAATAAAAAACCAAAACCTCTCCTTCCCTCTCCTTCAATCAAATAAAGCTCAAAAGTTATGATTCATAACCTCCCACACCCTACCCCCACCCACATTTAATGAACCTCCCCTACTATCCCCTTCGTTGAACCAAGCACACCCTACAAAAACGTTTATGCTTTATGACATTAAAAAAACACCTCCCACATATTTGCTTTATATATAACAAAATCACTTAAAATAAGTTAATTCAAATACACATTAACTCATATTTTGAATAGAAAATAACAAGTTGACGGGTAAAATAGCATTTTAAAAAAATAATAAACTTGAAACTATAATGGCATAACGATTTTTCAAAATAATCATGTACAGTACGATTGTGACATTTTTTTTGGGGGAAAAAACTAAATGTTGTCATGGGACGTTTGAATGGCATGGCTCACACATTGATCTAGAGCTTGTTTGGTTGGGCGATTGATAGCAATATAAGTGCTTATGCACATAAGTCAGACAATACTCCTCTTACATACTTTTATCGTATGCCGTAATTATGATTTAAAAGCTACTTTTAAAGACTCCAATTGCTATTCTAAACAAACACCTAGTTAGTTGATCCATTAATGAAAGCAATTCATGTTCATATTATGTATTGACTTTCCAAAACATTTCACATTTTGCCCATATGCTAGTCATAGCTTGAATGTTGACACACATTATGATGAAAAACTAGAAAACCATATAACATCAAAATAAAAATAATTATACTTTTATAATATTTTTATATATTATGTTATAAAATATAACTAAGTACTATATTACATTCATGGTGGATTAAGTATAATTCTTCTATAGTGTTTTATAGTAAAATGTTATATATTAAGGACCAGAGGGGATAGTAAAAAATTAATTTAATTTAATTTGTTGTATATGACATGCAGGAGCAAAGCAAAATTTGAGATGGAATACAGGGGGAACATTTGACGATGTGGCTTATTTCAAAGTCACACTCTATTTCACACCAAACTCATCCAGTACAAAAACGTACAATTTTCTTTATGACCGACCACAAATCAAAATAATGCATTGATAATGAAAATGTGGTCACTCATTATTTTAATGGAAGAAATTATACAACACAATTTTCTTTCTCATTCCTTGTACCATTTTCTAGGAGACAACTAGGGATGAGCAAAAAACTGGTAGTTTAGGTAATCCGGTTTAACCCGAGGTGGCTCGGTCTAGTCCAATCTAATAAAAAAAAGCCTTATAACATAAAAGAACCAGACTAACCAATCAGGCTGGACCAAGTTCAGGACTAGGTGCTTAGTGCACATGGTCTGGTCTGGTCTGGCCCAAGTCTTTTTTTTTTTTGAAAAAATAGTTGTGTGGTTGCACTTTAATTTTACCCACACTTCTTACTCTCACATGTGACCTAATTAAAAAAGAAGCCTTACTACAACACCCTCAATCCTCACACACTGCCACTAGTCATCCTTACAGTGTCGCTCCTTTGGTCCTCCTCTTAGCTTGGCTACCGCTGTGCGTCTCCATTTGTCAGCGGTGAGCCTTTTTCTCCCCCTCTCCTTGACCTTGTCACACCCTCACACAGTCTAACGACTTCAGTATTAAAGAGTTCACTCCAAGCAAAGCCGCTCAAGGTTCTTGGGTGGGTTGGTTACTAAGTCCAACTCTAGAAATTCATCCTCATCCATGGCTCCTATCCATAAGAAGGTAAGGTTGGTAAAAGCGATAATGACATTAAATAGACCTTTCCCTCTTTGAATTCTCAACTTTGTGATCCTCAACTTCTTTGACCATGTTCTCTAACTTCTTCAATTCTTTAGTTATGGACACTTTCCCTAGAAAAATGATATCATTAAATTTTTGTAGACGGTTGAAATTTCCAAATCCTTATCTTCTCATTGTACCTTGAATATTTGTTGAATGGTGTTGGAGATTTTTATGAATTTATAATGGGGTTTTAATGTTTTATGATGAGTTTTATGTGATTATAGGTATTTTTTTATAGCCCTAATTGTGCTTATTAAGTTGAAGGCATCAAAAAAAATTGTGCTTGATAGGTACAAATCTCTCCTCTCAAGGAGGAAAAAAAATCAAATTAAACTCTTGGGTCCAGGTAGTCTTACAAACCAGGTCTAGTCCAACTTGACCTTGGGTTGGTAATGGGCCAGACCAGACCTCGGGCAATGTTGCCTAGCCCAAGGTCCTTTTTGTAATGCCCTAAATTTTGATTAAAGACTAATAACGATTATTGAGAATGATTTTGTGAATTAAAGTTGATTTGAGACCCGAATTAATTATTGGAAATGCCTAACACCCTGTATTTTAGCATAATTATGTGACAAAGTAATTTTTAAAGCTAAAATAGGGGTAGATGGTGCATGTAAGAAGGAAAAGAATTTAATTATGTGTTATATGGAAATTTAAGTTAATATGCCATAATCAGTGGAAAAATTGAAAGAATGGAAAATTATCAGCCAATTAGTCAATGATTAATGGAGAAATTAATTACTAATTAAGAGATATGAGAAGGATAACTAAATGGCTAATGAAGTGGTTAGAGTAACCAAGTGGTTAATTACTTTATGAGAAGTCATGAGATTGAGACAAGTGGCACCATTGGATGTATAGGGAGTTGTTTGAAAGTCCAACAAATCATATTTTATCATTTTCTCTCTCTCTCTCTCTCTCTCCCCCTCTCTCTTATGCGTATGGGCATGGGAATGGGGCAGAAATTATGCCTCCTCCTTCATCATCATCATCTCAAAAATCTCTCTCTCTCTCTCTCTCTCTATCATATTTGTGCGCCATTGAAGGTGAAGAAAAAGGAAGAAAGCTTGATCTTAGGTAAGCCATTTGACCTTCCAAATGAACTCTTATGCCAAAATCTCCTTCTTTAAAGTTGTTCCCCTTGTTGAGGGCTTCATTTCTATGATTTTAGATTTTCAATTGGTGGTGGTTTGTGCCCTCAAGAAAATCTAGAGGTTGGAGAAGCAAGGAACAAGTTTGGAAAAGTTGTAGATGTGAGTAAGATGCACATTTCTACCTATGTTTTGTGGCATTTGCTTAAGGCTATAATTTCTGGAATTTTTGCCCTATTTTTGAAAATTAGGGTCTTAGAGAGTATGACATGGTGGGGTCATGGAAATGGTGTCTTGTTATGTGTTTTAGATAGATAGAATTGATTTGAGTTTGAAATGTCAAGTTTGGCAATTTTGGGAATTTGTGTTGAATGTTGCCTAAAATAGAGCATGATAATGGAATGAGAATTTGGTTATTTTGATGTTTTCATTAGATTCCTTGTGGAAAATTGTGTGGGAGTAGTGTTGGATGTGAATTTTGAACAATTGGAAAATTAGGTTTAAAAGTCGCAAGTTTTGGTTAGTGAAAATCCTGTGCAGGCAGTCAGTTTGCATGGACATTTTGAATGGGTAAATGCTGATGAAAAATTATGAAACTTTTCAGTATAATAGAGCACATGCTAAGCTTCAAAATGGATACGTAATGTCTGGCATTTTGATGGGTGTGCTGGGAGTTATGAATTTCCAAAATTTGGTGTCAAATCTGGGGTCAATTTTGGAACAGCAAGGAGAATTGTTGAATTCTGTATTTTTGTGGTTATAGAAATCAATGATTCATATTTTTTCTATAAAGAGAACTTAAAAATAGTTAAGCAAGACTTGGGATCACCTCATTTCGATTTTCTAAAAATTAGTTATGATTTTTGGAAGTTCAGCCTAAAAACTAAAAGTTTCTTGGCCGCAGCCAAAAGTCCCTGGCTGCAGCCCGAAAGCTTCTGACCTGATTTTGGCCGTAGCCAGAAGAATCTTGGCCGGAGCCAGAAGACTCTTAGCCGCAGCCAAAAAGCTTCTGACCTGATTTTGGCCATAACCCAAAAGTTTCTGACCTATTTTTTGCCGTAGCCAAAGATTCTTGGCCGCGGCCAACACCCAAATATCATAACTTTTCTCTATCGTAAGGTGGTCTTTGAAATAGTACTTCCCAACCCTTTAGGCATTTGTTTGGGCTTCTAGTAGCTCCCTAAAGGTCTCAAATGATAACCAATCTGAAGCATTGTGGAGTTAAGTATTGTATTAGAGAATAACTATTCGTCCTTAATTATGGATTATAGGATTTGATATTTTCCCAGCCCTCGAGAGACCATTGCTAGAGCAAGCACGGAAAGACCAAGGTAGTGACCTTTCTCTTGTGTTGTGTATGACACATTGAATGCATGACTTATCATTGTATTGTCGTTGTGAAATATGTTGTACGAAACATTGCTGTGTTGAAACAAGTGGATGTGAAAAATGTCGTTGTGCATTGTAGCGTGAGCAGTCGTGGGGGTGACACAAGTCACACCTACCCCTACCATTGTAACTGCCGCTACAATTGCCATTATGGGTTGTGGAATTGTGAAGTTCCCATTGTTGAGAAACATGCTGGTGTGGCTATATTGTTGTGGAATGTGTCACATGGAATCCTGCTGTTGTGAAATATATTGATGTGTGATATGCCGTTGTGCATTGCAGCGTGAGCAGTCGTAGTGGGTGATGCACATCACACTTTACCCCTACTGTTGTAAATGTTGTTGTAAATGACGTTGTTATGTGTTCGCAACCGCAAGTGCACGGATCGCGTCAAGTAATAAAGTGATAAGTAAAGATCGTTCCCACGAGGACTAATTCAAAAGTGGATTAATTGTCATGATTATGCTATCAATTAGGTTGAGTAAAACCACTTAGAGAGTTTATATCCTAAAGATTATTTGAATTCAAAAAAAGGAAAGCAATTTGACTAAAACTAAATTAAAACTCTACTTCAAAATAAGAGGAGCATAGGATTATTTCTAACCATTGCAATTCATGAGACTTAAGTAATTACCATTCCAATAGAAATTAAATGACTTGATGTGTTAGTCTAAAGTTCAAAGGTATTTGATTAAGCTTTCTCAAGTCAAAACCAAATTTATATCCTCAATTAACATCACAATCTCTTGCTACAGTTAAGAGAAAATAATCATTAAGCAACAACCTTAATTTGACAATGCTAGGTTAGTAACTATATCTCTATGTTACTAACAAACCATCAATTTAATCCTAAACTTCAAGTATAGCATAATTTTATCTAAGTTCTACAATTAAATTAACTTTCTCAAGCTTAATTTAATTGAACAAAACAATCTAAGTGATGGCCAGTCATATAGAAGCATTATGGACAAGATAAAATTAACACATAATTGCCATTAACAACTAAAGAGAATAATAATAAGTCTCAATCCTTACAATGCTTTGAAATAATCCTGATGCAAATTAACTAGCTACTCATCATCATAATCAAAATTCATCTCAGCCATAATCAATTCAGAATTAAAAGTCATAGAAGAGCTCTAAAGACAAGGAACAGGGGAACTGAAACAACCAAAAAGAAAACAATAGAATATCTGTTCTGTTCCAGTAGCGAGAGGAGATGATTCACCGAAGACGAACCCAGATTCCTACTCCCAGAATCGCATAGATGAAGAACAGATTATAGTCATGTCTCCCTCTCTCTTTCCTCTGGTTCTTCTCACCCTTCAAGTCCAGCAATATCATCCTCCCCTGAATCAGTTGCTCTCAGCTCTGTCTCTCTTTCCAAGGAAGAAGAATACCAGTCTCTCGCTCCCTCTCCTCTCAGATTTGGTCGAGTTTTCTGGTCCAGCTAGTGCTTGCAGCCACCGTCGACGTCCTCCCTCCTTTCTTGCTCTCTCGTTCTGGTTCAGGGGATGAAGAAGACGATGGTTGCCTCCCCAAATCTGATTACTAAGATGGGAAACCAGTCAGTTTGCCTCTCAGCTCTTCCTCTGGTCTTTCCCTTCTGTTCTTAGCTCGATGAAGCCTCTGAGAAGATGATGAATGGTGCGGCTACCTCCTCTGCTTCTCCGCTGATTTAGCAATCAATATTGCGGCTCTTTTCTCCAGTCTCCCTCGACTCCTCCTTCCTTCAATTAGGTCTATCCCTTTTCTCTCCAAAAACGCTGTCGCATCACTTGTGTTAAAGCCCAAAAGAGTCTTCAAATTGGTATTCCAAGAAATTGGTCCAACCTCCATGGCCCACGTATTGCAGCCATCGTCAAACTCATGCTCTTTGGACTTTGATTAAGCAATTGCATCCCAATTGATTCCCAGCTTCTCATCCAAAAAGTAAAACCCACGTCATCACCTGTTATGCAATCAAGAAAAGAAAAGAAAAATACAATAAAATAAAAACAACTTCTTCTTCTTTTAATTTCAAAACAGTGAATTATTATTATCATCATTCTATATTAAATTATTTTTATTTTAGATTAAAATTATAATATTTAAAATAAAATCCCCAAATTATGCACCAAATTGATATCTTATCAAAATCTCCAATAAATTCCTTCATTTTAACATTAATGACTCCCAAAACATATCAAAATATATCTCAAATTCTATTAAAAATGGGGAGTCATCATTATATTGTTATGTTGTGATTTGCTTACATGCTTTGTGGTTGTGTATACTATGAGTGAATTGTTACTATTGGGATTCTTTAGAATCTCATTCTTTCCATGAAACTATTTTCAGACAGGGCCAGTGGTTCTAAAGAGAAGCAGGTGATAAAGGGCGGTTAGAGCTCCGGACTAGGAGTTTTATTTTGGATAGTTGGTTATCATGCTGTTAATTATGGAATATTTTGTTGGGAAACAATTGTATATATATTGAGTAGTTTGTGTAATCCCCTTGAATGGAAAACTCAATATGGGCATTTGTGCCCTGTAAACCTTTAGTTGATTAATGGAACCCGAGTGTATCGGGAATTTATGTTGCACTTTGATATTTATGAATGGAATCGAACTGTACAGGCCAAATATGTATTTGAAATGTGAATATGAGACCGTGTAGAACATGTTTTAAAAAAGTTTTTGCAAACCCTATTTTGGGAAATGAAATATTTAATAAATCTCAATTTATTTTGCGGTCACTAATTCAACATAATAACGTATTTATGAACTTAAATCTTGGCCTTGATATGCAGGGGGTTACACTCTCTAGACCAAACCTCGGGTTGATGTTAAACCCAGCCTGGTGTAGTTCATGCTCATCCCTAAGGACAAATACTGATCTTTTTTTATAGTGATTTGACTACTTACTTATTTCTACCTAAATTCAAGAAAATATATGCATTTTTTGGCATTAATATATGTTGGTGCTGCTATGGGCCTTGGTCTCAACCTAGCCATAATTAAATTATTAATTAGATTTGTTTAGTGGATGACAAAAGATCCTAAAATCTCAGTATATTTAAATGTCAAAGTGTTGAATTATTTCATTGAATCTATTAGATGTAATCTAAGTGATTCTAGGGTTACCAACTAACCTAGACACTACCCTATATGTACTGCATATCATTACTTGAATAAATAAGACTTTACGAGCACCAGATTGGTCATGGTACTAGAGCCATGATTAGATTTGGCATTGGTCTAGACCTACCTAGCAAGGACGATGGCTTTCTCTCAGTATCGCACAATGCCACTACAGCAGCGAGAATTTCAAGAGGAATCACCAAACACCACAAGACATAAATTCCGCTGCGATTACCATTCACATATTGACTGGTAAAAATTATATTAAATGGGCTAATGGAGTGTGTTTGTATGTCACCAGAAAAGGAAAACTCAACTACCTGACCGGCACCATACTAAAGCCTCCACCAACATATCCTAAGTATAAAGAATGGGAAGTAGAAGACTTCATGGTTCAATGCTGGTTCATGAGTTCTATGACAATAAATATCATCGCAAGTTTCTCTGTTTGAATCTGCAAAAGAAGTATGGGAGGCAGCCCGTGATATGTTCGCTTCAATTAAAAATCGAGCAGCTATACTAGAGATTGAAATGAAACTAGACAACCTCAAACAAGGAAATCTCTTCATCACCGAATACTGGACTAATCTCCTTGTTTTATGGCAATGTTTAGACAATATGAAGTAGCATGCGAGTGGAGCAATCCAAATGATGCACATCTCTACTCGAGAATCAAAGAGAAGAAAAGAGTCTCTAAATTCTTATTAGAACTCCAGCCCTTTTATGAAGCCATCCATGCACAACTAATGAGTCAAGAAGCCTTGCCAAGCTTGAGGGAAGTACTTTTCATCGTGAAACAAGAAAGTTAAAAGACTATCTTTGCTCATAGACAACAGAACCAAATACCTATGGAAAGAATTAGATTCTATTCAAAGGGAAGTCAATCAAGTGATTTTTGAGGTAAGAGGTCCAACAGATGGTGTGATCATTGCCAGAAACCAAGTCATACAAAGGACATTTGCTGGAAACTCCATACAAAACCACCTAAGAGCAAAGGCAGAGGCAAACCAGACAATAAGCTCTTACAGTCTTCATAGATTCTAAAATAGAACATGATGCTAGATTGAGCAAAGAAGAAGCAGAGTTTCTCAAGAAAATACTTGATAAGCATGATGTTAATTATTCCTTTTTGGTTTTTGGTAATGTGGCGTACATAGGTAATTCCATCCTAGCCCTTAAAACAAATATACATAATAGAAATATACGGATAGTCGATTCAGGAGCTACCAACCATATGACTGGTAACAAATCATAGCTTCACAAAGTAAAAACTCCATCATCTCCTATGTTAATTAAGGTTATAGATGAAAATTTCATTAAAGTTCTCGGGATTGGTATATCCTATATATTTGACAATTTGGTATAAAAAACGTGCTATATGCACTTGATTTGTAATATAACCTCATATCTGTCAGCCAACTTTCCTTAAGTCGGCATTGCCATGTTAAGTTCTCTACCATTTAATGTTTATTTTAGGACTAGGAGTTAGGAAAGATGATTTGCACCACTGAGTTACTAGAGGGATTATATTGTGTGGAAGATCAATCTTGGAAAAACAAGGCATTTGGAAGTATTGTAACCCCCTGCCTAAATAAACGTAATTATAGCTTGATAATGTGTAATAAAATAGTTTAGAGACCGACAAATAGTTTAAAATTCATTCTAAATACCCTCCCTAAGGTAGGATTTCCATAAAAAGTTTTGAAAACTTCTTTCCTATCCTGGTCTCAAGTTCAAATATCGAATATAATCACCTGTGCAGTTATGTCACATTCATATATCAGAGTATACAACAAAAAATCCCAGCAAACCCCAGGTTTCATCTATATTTACACTAAGGGTTTAAATTTCCCATATAGGGGATTACACCTCGCTTCCCAAAATAATACTCATATACAATAATCCCAAATACAAAATAGATAACCAACAACCCTGTAATTTAAAAGGAACTAAGAACTGATGAGTTATAATGAAATAAAAGGAACTAAGAACTGATGAGTTATAATGAAATCACAAGTCATATTGAGAACAAAACTTGCAATCAACCGATGAGTTTAGTACCAAACAAGAGGAACTCCTACTCTAGAGATGTTATTAAGCACTCTTAGTGTGTGATTTAAATTAATTAATGTAATTGGTCCAATGCAACTCAAAAAGTAACTCAATAGCTAAACAATATCATGTAAGACAATAGAGAATGAATGGAATTACACTTAAACATATATGCAACTACATATATTGATGAGCACAAAGTTCAACACCAACCAATTCAAATCACAAATTAATCTAAACTAAGTACTTAACCAAATAACAAAAGTCTAACAATATCAATACAATCTCCAATACAAAAAATCATAATTACAAAGCTAAACAAATAGATTAAAATATAAAACTCCCCTTAGAACTCAAGCCCTTAGCTTCCATCCTCAAGAGAATGATACTCTAGACACTGCCACTCATCAATTCAGCTTCACCACAGACTTCCAAAGTTTCAGACATTGAAGACTACTAATTAAACTGACAAATTAACACTTAATTAATAAAAGCTGGTGGCTGAATATAAACACTAGAATCAGGGAAAGCACGGCCTGGAATAATGGAATGTGTGAGAGGATGAGGCTCGCCGGAAATGATAGATGATGAAGGCAGAGTGAAGTAGAACCACAGCGGCGGTGATGAACTAGAGGTGAACGTTGGAAAGAACTTGAAGCTTTCAGCAGTTTCTACAACTCCCAGCCCCCTGAATCCCGACTCTCAGCTCTCTTCTATTCTCTCTTCCGACGGCCTATGGTGGTGGACGGTGGTAGAGGGGCGATGATGATGGTAGGTGATGATGGTGTAGGTAAGGTAAAGGTGAATGGTGATGGTTGAAGTGAGATCGAACTCTTCCTTGCGGCAACTCCCTTCATTCCACTCTTCCCAATTTTTGCTCTCAACTCTTCCTCCCCAACTCACCACTCGCGGCAGCTACAACTCTATGATGGTAGACTCGCCTATGAGAGAGGAAGACGAAAGTGACGAAGATCAAAGGAGGAAGGTCTAGAGGTAGTGTGTTGCGGCTGTGATCTCTGAAATCGTGGAATGAAGCTCTCTCCAAAATGAATCTGAAACTCGCCCTAAATGAGTTATGTCAAAACGCTGGAGTTTTGATGGGACCAGATTGTTATTTTCCAAATTCGAGGTACTAAATTGTCCTTTCTGAAATTCAAGCCCCAAATTGCCATTTTCAAATTTAATCCAAAATTTTCAAGTATTTACAATTGAACCAATATCCAATCCTCTCAAAAATTAATGATTAAGAGTATTACAATTATTTTGACAACTTTACCCTTTTTAGTCTTAATTTAATATATTTACTCTTAATCTCAATTTATCTCAAGAAAGGCATTTTAAGCTTAATTATTATGACAAAATCCCTAATTAAAATATAAAAATATATAATTAACATAGGGATTTGTCAGTATTGTTCTAACACAAGTATTAAATCCTATAATTCACATAGGGGCAGATCAATACTTAGCCTAATTAGCCTATGATACATTACCATTGCATAATAAATCTTGTAATATCCCGATTTGTAATTAGGGCTAATGATTCTGAGAATCATTGTAATTAGTGTGATTAAGCACTATTATGATTAATGTAATGTAAATCTTGGGATAAATACATGTGGTATTTAAGATCAAGGGTTGTGATTCTTTGACTATGGGTCGGAATCCCATATGTTGTGATTTTGTGAGCTCATTGAAGGAATGTTTGAGATTGTGACATGTGGCAAGATGGTGACCATGGGATGTGGCACAAGAGGACAAAATAACACTTTTCTCTCTCCTTTCTCTCTCATTTTCAGTTGAGTGTGTATGGGAGGAAAGAGAAAAGGCTTCATTATCATCATCTCTTCCATCTATCATATTCTCTCTCTCCCATTCCTCCATTTTCGCTGAATCAAGCTTGGAGAGAGAAAGGAAAAGCTTGAATCTTGGTGAGTTATAATCCTCCTTTGCTCAAATCCTCTTCT
Source organism: Inga oerstediana (assembly GCA_963210345.1). Taxonomy (NCBI): domain Eukaryota; kingdom Viridiplantae; phylum Streptophyta; class Magnoliopsida; order Fabales; family Fabaceae; genus Inga; species Inga oerstediana. The sequence continues at coordinate 68,733,897 of OY723400.1, read as the reverse complement.
CTAATATTGTGTGTCTCATTGAGAGCTACATTGTGATGATTGTAGAGCTTTGAATGGTGTTGAAAGGAACCCGGGGTTTGCCGGGATTTTGGTTTCCACACTTTGATATTTATTATGTACTCTGATTTCTCAAGTAATTATATCCTCCCGTGAATGTGAGACCAGCAATAAGTATGTTTCGGAATTGATTTTCAAAATACCCCATCTCTTGGATGTGGGACTATAAATTGTTATTTCATCTTATTGGTCTCTATTTCACTTAAATTTTGTAATCCGAATGTAATTACGGTGAGGGGGTTACAAATCTCTCCCAATCCCAAATTCTGATTTAGCTCTCCAACATGTTTCTTTTTCCTTAATTCTTCATTTAGCCTCACTAACGTCATCAATTTAAAACTTATAGCATTCCTTATCATTCAAAAATACCTCATTTTCTAATACGAAAATTCTCCAGATTTATAAACAATACTAGCATCATCATTTCAATGTCTCTAAGTATAAAATAACTATATAGGATAGTTACTTAACATTTATAGACATTGAACAAAACCTTAAATCAATTTCTCAGCCCCTACTTCACTCTTTATGCTTGAGCATAAATATAAGTGTCTTTCATGTTTATTAGTACTTTACACTTGTAAGCATCCAACAAGCCTCTAAATGATTATTTAATATGAAAAAATATGAAAAAGTGCCAAAACAGTGGGTTATCAACACTTTAAAAGCTTCACATTCTTTAAATCATTACATCATAACGTATATACATGTGTGTGTGTATCTCTTCTCAAGACAAACGTTAAGAGCCTAAGGTACTGGTTTAATATGGAAAAGTGTAGTTTAGTACATTATAACAAATTCTCCAGCATCAACTATCCTATTGCTTACGTTATAATTACTTTCATAATCATATAAACATCCCCATACCTTTCATTATAAGTTGTGTAGCCATGGGTCTAATCAAAAGAAAATTTACAGATTTAAGAATGTCATTCATGCTGTGAGGATTCCACACACATAAGCTCATATTTTTCCATAAAACTCCCTTTACTCAACATAGCATTTATCTTTTTCATTCAGTTAAAGAACCCGATGTTGTAATCATTATAGCAGAGGATGTGGATTCAAAAATTACTTCCAATCTCAACACTATCAACATGCAATACTAATGTCAAAATCTATTAAGCAATTTTACTTCCTTTATTAGTATCTTAATACTTTGAAACACCTGTTGAACATTTGGGAGCATCAAAATAGTGGTTTTATTCAGTTTCTCTCCCAAAATACAGCTTCAATAAACTTCAAACACATCATATAGGCACATAACTCTTATATAACTTGTTTATCTTAGCATCTAAGCATTTCTACGAGGTTTCCATACGAAAATCAAACAAAATTCCTCTGGACTATCATAACAGATTTGAACTCATCACCTTAAAGCGATATTCAACATGCACAAGTGGAAATTACTACCACAAGCTCTATTCTAACATCTAGGCGTGATTTCCACGGCTTAAATCTTTTGTTTCTTATTTCCTCTCTCTAGAATCAGATTTTCCATCCCCCAATCACTCTGAAATCACCCATCAAATAGACAAACTGAGGGTAGAGTACTGGTTTGGGGACTTACCTTGGTCCGATATCAAACTTGCATGTCCAAATGGCACCTCCTTCAAGTTCTTCCGTCTTTTTCATCTTCTCTCACAGCTCTCCACACTCTATCACTCTGTTTCTGTCGTGCAAGGGCAGAATGAAACAGTATAGTCATTTGGGGTTTAAGAGAAGGAAGAGTGAGTTTGTTTTTAAATTCCTTAGACCTCTTACAACAAGGCTTATCACATAAGCTTGCTTTTCTCAATAAGCTATTGGGCCTTTTTTTAAATAAAAATCTTATGCTTATTTTCTTTATCAGATGGCATGCCTTGGGCTCCACAAATTGGGCTTAACCATGGCTCAATCCCATTCTTGAGCTTGGGGTGGTGAAATTACCATTTCACCCCTTCTTTATCTATGCTGAAATATTAAATAAATTCTAAAAATTAATCCTTAATACTTCATAAGGATTTTTTTCTTCATTTAGCTTCTTTATCCCATAAAATAATTTTTGTGAAATTTCCAACTTTAAAAGTTAACTCTAACTATTTTTCTTGAATTTTTGAGAAAATAATCTTTAATTCTCTAAAATTGGCTTTAAAATCACTTGGGTCATTTTTGGGGGACTAAATCTCTTCATAATTTTTAAAAATTCTCAAACATTTCATACTATTTTATCAATTTTGTAGGCCCTTAAATTGTTTTGATAATTATCTTAATTAATCATTTTTCTTTTGACATACTTACGATGTTTGGCTAAATTAGGCTTACAAGTCTACTTAATTCAAACTTATTATTGAGCTTCGAGGCCCAAAGTTTGAGATGTGACATAATGTAAATTATATAATTATAAATTCATATCAATAAGATCTATTTATAGGTAAAGACATTAGCAAAGCATGAATTTATCTCAAATTGATAAATCTAGAAGGCATTTTTATTTTCTAATACCTCTAAGCTACTTAGAAAATACAATGACATTCTATTTCACCCTAATTAAATATGCAATTATAATTATCTATCTGTGGGCAAAGATTAATTATGACCATATATTTAATTACAATTGATATTTTATAACGCCATATGTGATTATAAATGTGCATGCAACAAAATTGAGGATGTTGTGACTACTCCCCAGGAAACAAGTATGCCAACCACAAATATCTTGTGCACTTAAAACACAAATATGCACCAAATAACCTAATGATAATTTAAACAATTAATTTAATCAACAAGAGTGACTAAATGTCACACCCTTACATATTTCGACTTGCAACGGAATATTAATACATGGTTCGTGAAGAATAGACGTTGTTGGCTTTGTGCCTTGGTAACTTTCTTCAAAATTAAACCAAGGATTGCAATATATGGTGCAATCCCGGATCGTCTCTCGAAGAGCCTTTTATTAATTACCTAGAAACTAAGTATGATGATTGGCATAAAACAAGCTAAAAATGATTTTTTAGCTTTTTATCTAACCACTAAATTGCAATTAAACTAAAATGCTTTAAAACTAATATTTTTAGATTTTTGGAATAAAAATGGAATGGAATAAAGATTGGTTTTAAAATGTATGATAAAACCTCATAGAACAATGAATTTCATCAATCCTTGCTTCTAAGAGATTATGAAATCAGCCACTAATACCCATTGAACTAGCCTCAAAAAGTAGCATAATCACTGTCTGAATTAATTGCCCAGCCATAAAAATCCACCAATTAACTTGATAGATTAACAATGGATATAAGCAAATCAGTAATTGCTAATGGAACCACAGAACAGGGAAACCACGGTTATGACAGTATGAAACCAGAGAGAAGAAATGAAATATGCTTGCGATTAAATTGATTGAAGACAGTCAGTGAAGGGATTAGGTGGTGTGGTGGTTAATTGATGGTAGCTCTTCCTTCAACTCCCTAACGACAGCTCAAAACTCGTGGCACTCTGTTTCTCTGCCATTCCTTCGCTGCATCTTGAACTTGACAGTGGCGAGATGACGATGATGGTGGATGCGAGGTGAAGGATGGTGATGAGGGAAAGAGCCAATGATGGTGCTTAAATGATGACGACGGCGGTGTGACGCGAATCCCAGCTTACTACTGCTCCCTGAAGCCCGACTCTCAGCTCTGTTGGTGACTGTGATGAACTACGGAGAATGGTCACCAGAAATGGAAGGTTATAGTGCTTGAGGGAGGGTCGGCGACGGTGAGGAACTAGAGGTGGATGGTGGTGATGGCCCTCCCTCTACTCTCAAGCTCTCCGCTCCTTGCTCTCAGCTTCTCTGGTTCGCCCGTCAGCTCTCTGCAACTCAATTCCCCATTTAATTCAGGATCTGACCTAGTCCTAATGAGTAAAACGTTGTGTTTTAAAATGGGACTGAACTATCATTTTCTAAATTTGATGGACTAAAGTGTTATTTTTTAAATTTGCTTCCCAAACTGACATTTTCAATCTTAATCCAATTTTTCAAGCCATTTATAGTTAAAAACCAATTAAACCAACATCAAATATTCTCAAAAATCAATGATTAAGAGTATTACAATTATTTTGACAATTTTGCCCTTTTAAGTCCTAATTTAATATATTTACTCTTAATCTCAATTAAGCACAAATAAGGCATTTTAAGCTTAATTATCATGACAAAATCCCTAAATAAAATATGAAAATATATAGTAAAATAGGGATTTGTGAGTTCGGTGGACAACACAAGAATAACATAAATATACTGATAATAAGTGCATGATTACATAAATTTTCCCCATAGGGGTTCATATTTGATAATTACAATTAATGTAGCCGCGCAGGGCTATTGGGTGTCTAAACCCGACCCAGTAAGACGGAGACACCTTTCCCACTTCGTTCCACCACTGCAATCCTCTTATACAGTTCTCTTCTTTATCTCAGTATATCTTCTATCTTCTCCTGTCTAAATTGTTGGTAGGGGAGGGTGAGATTCGAGAGAATCTCAGTAGGAAACAGTTCCCGTATGCATGCAAAATACGTGCTTAATATATGACATGCTTGCATTACATAAACTCATACTAACACTGTGACATATCTGCGTGCTTAATGTTTCAAACAACAAACTTATGGCCATAGCAAAAATAGAAATAGAGCTTCAATCATTCATATATGTATCACATAATCAAGCAAATCAATAACATGTATAATACACCAGCAAAAATATCAAATACACTCATGAGAGATAAGTTCCCTACCTTAATCCTTTTTTTCTTTAAAACGTACACCTCGTAAAACATGTCGCAGTTCAGCTCTCCACTCGGTCTTACAATTCCAAATGTATCATTTAGACACTTCCATAGTGTTTATGGTGATTATATGGGTCTATTATGAAAATTTACCAAAATGCTCTCAGGAACCCGGGCCGGCCCCGCCATACTCGGTTCGATTGCACTTTTCCCAAATTTTCAACCCAAGCTATTCTGACATATTTTCATCCAAATAATCCATTTTTGACCTCGGTTTTCTCAAATTCCAGCCCCAATTATGAATTTACCCCTGGCAGGCCCTATGTGTGAGTTTCAAGGCTATTTTTATCATTTCACTTTCTAAGGCTTTTCTCACTTTGCACCCAACATGAACCATACACAATTTTCCATTATAAACACAATAGAATCATCAAAAACACCAAAATCTAGTCTAAACACAGCCCAAAACAGAGTTGAACAAAATTCCATTAAAATTGGAGAAAATGGAGTTTTATGATTTCAATCCATAAAACACCTTCTTATCACCTTTAATCACTTGTTTAACCACTTAATTACACTTCCCACATGATTAATCCAAATTTGGGCAGCACCTCCCCTTAGGGTTTGTGTTCCCAAAATCAAAAACCAAGCAACAACAAGCCACAACCAACAACAACCACCAACAAGAATCAACAAGAGGAGCAAGGTTTGTGGTTTACCTTTCCTTTTTCTTCTTTCTCTCAAAATTTCGCCATCTTCTTTCCCTCTTTCTCTTGAGTTTTCTTCTTACTTTACATGACTTCAAGAAGGATATGAAGGTTAGAGAGAGTCTATAAGAGATGGAAGGCAAAAACAAGCAATTACCACTACTACTTATCAAATTCTTGCCTCTTGGTTCTTCCTCCTCCTTCGTTATTCTCTATTTTCTCTTGCTCTCCCCTCTCTCTTCTTTGTGATGTTGGGACGTGAGAATGAAGTAAGGAGGATGAGAAAAATATGAAGCAAGCTTCATAAATATCTCATATTTTTTCCGTATTAGTTTATCTAAAAATATTGACTTTTATGACACCTTTAATGCTTGGCTTTATCTATATAAGATTGGTGTCATAAATCTCCATTTGATATTGAACTAATTCCCTTCCCCTAATCAGCCCAAGTTCACACATAATGGGTCCAAGCTAAAGCAATTGGCCTTTCTCCATAATTACAACTTTACCATAACAATTTTTATTCAATTTTCGGATTTCTGGCACATTTTCTGTCCAAACTTTAAAAAATTATAACTAATTTGTAGACATCATTTCAGAGTGATTCTAAAGGTTATAGAACCCTTATTGAGTTTAGTTTCAAGGAAAAATATAGCCTTTTACTAGTTGGAAGCATATCATTCCTAGATTTTTAATCTTTGGAAGCTGTTCCAGAGAATAGACAGCTTTCATGGACTAACTTCAAAAATTCATAACTTTCTATATATAGCTTCAAAAATTACCCATGACTTATCAAATTAAAGCTTAGAATGTCTACTTTCATCTTGTAAAATTTCATAATTTTTTATCATCATTTGTTCTTCCAAAACCTCATGACAAACTCACTATCTCATAGGAAATTTCACTGGAAGCATAATCACTTTCCTCCAAAATTCACCATTTTATTTTCTTAATACCCCAAAGATATAAGAAACATTAGGGAATAAGTTTGGGGCACTTGCTAATCAAGGCTTAGTAGTCCACTTAATTTAAGTTTATTTTCAAGCCTCCAATCGTAAAATTCGAGGTATTACACTAAATAACTGAAATTTTCCCACTTTGATTAAATTAATTAATTATTGATTGGAGTTGATGTTTTAAAAATTCGAGGTATTACACTAAATAACTGAAATTTTTCCACTTTGATTAAATTAATTAATTATTGATTGGAGTTTATGTTTTAAAAATCCATAAGCAAATGTTTACACATGCAACATTGAGGATGTTGTAGCTACTTCTCAAGGCGCATGCTAATCACAAATACCAATAATGTGTATTTAAATTCTAAATATGCACAAATCTTTAATGAGAATTTAATTGGTTAATTTGATCAATAAAATGTGACTAAATAATCATTATAGATAAATTCTCTCACTGTTTTGTGCATCCAAACTAAATCCAATATATGCATATCTTAATGGACACTTTAACTAGTTAATTTGATCAATAAAAATTTAAATTAATAACCCTTCCACCATTTTATGCATCCAAAAATTGTTTAAGAAATCAATTTCAGCATATTTCAACTCAAATATAATTTTGCAAAACCCAAATAGTTATAAATTGCCTAAAACAAATTTTCCAAATATTTAGATAATCAAAACATAAAAAATAATTTTGCAAAAATCTCTTTCAGCATGTTAACATCGCCCAAAATAACTTTCCCTAAATTTAAACAATTAAAAAAGGGTATAAAGAATAAATTATATGTTAAACATTTGCCTTTTTTTTTTTTTTTGCCAGCAATATGTTAAACATTTGCTAAATAAATAAAACAAAAGTCAACATTATTTCTTCAGTACAAAAATTAATGAAAATTAAAACAATATTGCTCAAGCTAGTAAAAAGCTGAAGCTGAGCCCAAATAGAATTTCAAGAAATAGAACTAAAAGACAACCAGAAAACCAAGGAGGAGGCCTAAAGCAATAAGAAGAAAAATTGAAATCAACTTCGAGCTCAATTCGAAATTTCAAATAATAAATGAACAAATATTAATTAAATTTGAACCCAAAAGCTGAATGGCCCATAAACTGAAAAGGCAACTCTTGAAAAAATATAATCAAAAAGGAAAATAACTGAAGCCCAAATGAATAGGGTCCACAAAATAATTTTCACAAAATGTGGAATAAGTAAAGAATCAAAAACTATAAGCCGAGAAATATCTCAGCCCAATTAAGTAGAAAAATAATTAGATGAATAGGCTTGAAAAACAAAACACAAAGGGCCAATTCTTAAAACGAACATAATAATAGAAAATAAAATTAACTATGCCCAATTAGCCTCAGCCCAATCGCTCATTAACAAAAATAAGAATTAAGCCCAAAATGCAAAACAATAAGTGTATGTTTGGGGCTGCGACGAATGATGGTCAAATCATGCAATTGAAAAAGGATCGAATTTTGTGAGTCTTAACTGGGCGGCAATTAGCAATATGACTTTTACTGCATTCGTACGATTTGCAAAACGCTAGTTGGGGAAGCTTTTTGCTATTGATAAAAGCCCATTTTGATCGTTAAGCTTTCGAGACCACACTACCGCCGGACGAGAGGGAGAAGAAGCATGTCGATTCAATATCACCTCCACCACCGACCTCTGTCCTCTCTACTCTGCATCCACACCGCAAGCTTCCACCACTAATGACAGAAACCGCCGGCCATCCTCTTTCTCACCTCCTTCCTTTGTTTTGAAAACCACCATCGACTTCCTCTGTTCACCACCCACTCACACCGTCGGTTCCGGTATCACCATCGTTGGTGGTATAAGCCACCAACACCATCACCCTAGCCTTCTTCTGTCGGCCTCTCCTTACCCTCCTCTATCCATTGTGCACCATCGTCACCTTCCCTTTCTCACTACACCACCAATCAACAACCTACACCGTCTTCCATCCCCTGTTTTTTTTTTCTACTGTCATCGTTCACACCTCCGGCCCCCAATTCCGATGACTTCCAGTTTCCGGCTACTTTCTCTTTCCTTAACTACCTCCATCACTGTGCCTCCACCTTCTCTCATCATCACCGTTTCCTTCCCTTTCTACAACTCCCAAGTTGTTTCCAGTTTCTGGCAATCTTTGAGTTTTCCGGCCAGTTCAAAAATTTTCCAGCGACGATCCATTTCTATGGTTTTTCCGATGTACAAGTTGTGTGGTTATTCTCCAAATTCTACACTGCTACAGTGGAGTTTTAAAATTAATTGTTGTTTTTCATTTATATATTTTGTTTGAAGTTTGATTATTTGTATAATATTGAATTTGTGTAATTGTACTGGGGTTTTTGATGTAAATTAATTCGAATGCTATGTTTGTTTATGTACTCATATTAGAGCGAAATAATTACATAAATTTAATAAAATACAAAATACCACAATTTGTATACACTCGTTCCTAAACCTTTTTTTTTTTTCATGCCTATGTGCTCTGTGAATGAGTAGGTATGCGGTATATGAATGTTGGATTACCAAAATAATTAGTTATGTAATATTATTTTATCAAATTGTATATTTTTTTTAATTCCTAAATTTTTTAATTTTAATTTTTATAAATTTTTTATAATTTTAAATTTAATTTCTCTCTTCACAAAAGTCACTTATGTTTAAGTAAATCTAAATAAGTTTTACTTTTACAAAAATCATTTATACAACCACCAATCCAAACATAAATTATTTTACACAATCTGATTTTTACCCGAAAGCAAGATTATAATAAGTCAAATTGAAAAAAGTCATTTTTTTAATTGCGATTCCAAACACACACTGTTTGGATTAGCTTTTTTTAATAGCTTTTACGACTTACGAGGTAAGTGTATGAGAGGAGTTTTGTCTCGGGTTTCGCAAACCATGGTTTGAAACCATGGTTTGGAGGATATCCAAACACACAGTAAGTTAGATTAGGGGAAGGACAAAATACCAGAACTAAAATGACAGGTCCAGATCTATACCCCACCCTTTGGGATTAAATGAAACGGTGAGTTTCACTCTTGGGCTAAATGACGTTGTTCCGACTCATCTCCCACCATCAGCTGGATCCCTGAAAACCCTATCCAATCCTTTGGATTAATCCAGTAAGAACCCAACACAGCTGCAGGTCCTGCAAAACGCAGGTGACCTTTTCCGGCAATCTCAGGCTCTATTTTCGGTGTTTTAAGTGGTTATTTCAACAACAGAACAAGTAGGAAAGCGATGAACAGTGATTTTCACCAGAAGTCGCCACCAAACAAATCAAATATTGAGTTTCAAACCCAAAATTACAGCGTGATCACGGGTTCCCCTTTATGGCAAAAGAATCAAAAAAAGAAGGGGGCAAAACATAGATGCAATTTATTCCCTAAAGGTAAGCCAAAAAAATCAAATAAAAGATTTTTTATTTTCAAGACAGACAAAATTAATGATTTCAAGACTTATCTCGCATATGAAAAATGATGGCTTTCATTGGAGAGTGAAGAAATCTAACAAACTCCTCCAGTTCCACATTCAACAAATACTTAGATCAAATTATGCATTATACGCACCCAAATTCATCAAAGATGCAAAAAGAATCAAATCAAGACTTTGATTTCAATCCCAAAACAGAAGCGCAATTCTTTTCTGATCGATTTCAATTTTCAATTCAACGGTAAAAGGATTAAAAGTAAAGAGAAACCGTGAACACAAATCTCATATGCATTTACATGCAACAGACAGATCAAAATCACATATGAAGCACAAATTAGTTTTTAAATTTCTCAATATAATTTTCTGATAGAAAATTAAAGCATATTTAAGACACATCGCATATGAGAAAAATAGCAGGCAGAGGAAAATCAAGGAGGAATAGTGCAAAAACCAAACGGACATGGCTCATAATCAATTATCATATTATTTTTCAAAATAGAAAAATAAAATAAAATAACATGCAAAAAAATTCTACAAGAAAAAACCTTGAAACTATCTAACAATATATTAGGATAATCTAACAATAATGATCTCAAATACATTGCATAATTCTACAAGAAAAAGTAGCAACGGAAAACTTGATGAAATACCTCCAATTATAGCGATTCTGCGTGTAATATCTCACAACCTGAAAATTTTAGAGTACAAGAAAGAGTTAGAATTAGAAAATAATAGAAGGGAATAGGTTTTTGCTTCTTCTAAGCAGAAGATGAGGTACAATGATGGTCTGGGAATAATCGTCACCTATTAGGGAACCCCCAGGAGCAAATAAGGCTCTGTTTGGTATAAAGCACTGGGAGGTAGGGACTGGAATTAGGTCAAAGATTGGGACAAATTGTATTATTTGGTATGAGGGACTGATGATAACCTGGGATTAGAAGTATCATGAAAGTGAGATTGCTCCAAAGCAACCCACTTGGTATTGTGTTTTCAATCCTAGGATTGTAAATTAAAAAGACAAAAATATCCTTAATTATAATATTTTTTTTATAAAAGTAACCCTTTAATTTTAACCTACGATTTATCCCTTTCGCACAATCTTTCACTAATGCCGCAACATTCTCCTGCAAAAGATTTTTTATACTTCTCATGCAGCCTTTCTCATAACAGGATGCAGGAAAAATATTTGGATAATTCATTTTTATACTGACTATTTTTTGTCTTCGATTTGTATACCCTAATTTTAATATAGGGAAAAAGACAAATGAAATTGATTAGTCAATTTTCTTCCTGTTCCTAATTTAATTGTTCTGCTCTTCAATTTTTATACAGACTGTATAGTTTCTACATCTTGATCATTTTGTGTTCCCCCTCATTTTGTTTTGTTCGTGTTCCCCTGATTTTGTTGCCTCTGTGATCCAGATTTCGCCTGTTATTGCTTCTGACTTGAAATTCTAAGCCATGCAAATTTGCATTGACGATTTATGGCAAAATTGCATCATCCTGATTTGTTTTCGATGTTATATCTATATCCCTGAGTAAATCAAGAATCTAAAAGAAGACAAAATAAATTTTGCAATAATATCTTTTAAATTATCATTAGGGGTATTATAGTATTTCTACAGTTTATGAATAATTATGAAATAAAAGTAACTTAAATAGTCACTCACAATATTACTTTATACCAAACATAATTATTAAGCATCAATCTCAGTCTCAATCCTACTTTTAATCCCAATCCCAATCATAGTCCCAATCACAATCCCTCAAAAATTCAGCGTTGTGTATCAAACAGGGCCTAAGTGAATTTCAATGTTACTATTCTAAGACCTGACATATGCTATTTATAAACTCCCATTAAGGCTTGTAATAGCTTATCGGCCAGGCAAGTAATTCTAAACCAAATCTCTATCCAAATCACGTCGGACCACAATCAAGAGATATTTTATTTAAAACAATGATAAGATAATATCTAGATATAATCTGTATTAAATAATAAAATATCTAACGGAAAATACCAATAAGAAGGAGTCCAATTCCCTCCATTTTTTTTCAGTCAGAACCATAGCACTATTCCCCTATTCACAAGTTTAGAAGGGTGAAGGAAGACAGTGAAATATCAGGACTTATAGGCATCAATTTATTCAACATGATGACTGCTCATAGATTAAATGCCTATTTGTTCTAGCCTTTGAGAGATGTTCTTACAATTTAAGAGATAAGTATATAGAAGGAGTTTTATCTTAGCTAGTGTAAAAGTGCTTTTGAAACCATGGATCGATTGTTTCTCAAACAGGCTTTAATATTTAATTTAAGCCTGATTAGTATTTTTACAGGCCCTTCTTATGAGCTTCCACCACAATAAAGAGAGAGGATTCGAACATACCACAAACAAACAACACACAAGAAGAAGATGGCGTTTACACACGCCCACGCAAGATAGCAGAGCAAGTAGCGACAGAAACAGGTTTGGGATGAATCAAGAAGCTAAGGCCTGTCCCTCACAGCACACAGAATGGAAGAGGAAGGAGAAGACAATCTGATGATTATGGTGTCCACAACAATGACAACCGGAGGCTCACACGCGCACAACGTCAATGGACAGAGACATTTTCCATAAGATTAAAAATAAAATTATTTTCTTATAAAAAAGTCATAAAATTATTTTACTTTTATTTCCAAACATAAAATCACAAAGGGCATACTTATAAAATATGTGTTCAATTTTAATTTCTTGCTTATCAAATTAATTTTTATTTCTTCAAATTAAATTGCATCAGCAACCTAGGGTTATGGTTCACCAATATCTATTTTTATTCCCTCCTTCAAATATAAAATTTATCCAATATTTTACTATTTACAAGTGATAAACAATCAGGACCTTAAGTTTTATACCCGTCTTATACCATAGTGGAAGGCTTCCCACTATCTGACAGACCAAATGGAATCTGACCTATATATGAGTGTTTTGCCATATATGCTAAGCGAGGGCATGAACATGAAGGTAAGAGTTAGGGAACACAATTAAGTAGAGGGAGTTACATAGCACACGAATGAGTCACTCCCACATTTAATCCTCGCCATTTCGTCTATTGGTTTCCTTAAACCAGTTTCCCTTTGATGGAAAGTCAATAAGATTAGTGAAATTGATTTGCATATTCTTTTAAGAATATATGTGTTGCATGGGTAACTCCAGTAGTAAGTGTTGCCACTACAGAGTCTGAACTTGAAGTGACCTTAATCTACTCGTTACTTTCTTTCGACAGCTTATGGTGCTCTCCCATGTACATTTCTTCCGGAGGATCCCTTCCTTGTTTTTCTTTTGGCACATAGTGACTTTTGCTTACGGACGATGTTGCATCAGCTTGCTTTGTGAAGTATCACCTCAAATTTAGATAGGTCTATATGGTGGGGACCACCAAACGAAATCGTTCTGTTTCAAGTTCTACCTGCATTTCTCATCTCATATATAAGTATAAATTAAGATTACTTGTCCACTTTGAAAATAGGGAGATTTACACTTAGGTCCCATGCAAGGAAAAAAATGAAAAAATGGTCCCTATAGATTGCAAAATGAAAAAATGGTCCTATGGAGTTGTCAATACAGGCTCCTGGAGTTGTCATTTGACAACTCCAGGAGCCTGTATTGACAACTCCATGGGACCATTTTTTCATTTTGCAATCTATAGGGACCATTTCTTCATTTCTCCTCTTCCTTGGGACTTCACTGTCATTCTCCCTTGAAAATATGGCTAAATTATAAGGGATTAATACATTTTTTTTCCTGAATCACCTATATTTATATATATAATGATGTTTCTCTTTTTTTTTTTTTATAAGAATAATGATGTTTATTATGCTTTTTCATTTTGAACATGTGATTATTGTCAAAACAATTAAAGATTATATTGCAATAATTAATTATTACTCCGTCCGGTCCTGATTATAAAACAAAGTTAGTTTTTTTGGAGAAATTAAGAAAGCTAATTAAATTACTTTAGAGTATTTATATTTTTATTTTTTTCCATCAAACTAATTAATTTAACTAATAAATTAATATATGATCTAAGGATATATAATATATGATATGATTAAGTAAATTATTTAGCTTCCTTAATCTTTTCAAAAAAAAATCAGTTTTGTTTTATATTTAGAACCAGAGGTGGTATAAAGCTACAAGTTGAGAGATAATCGTCCAACTCCTCACATATCATTAAAATGACTTAAAATGTCCACCAAAAAAACAAAATGACTTAAAATCAACTATACTAATTATTGATTTTCAGCTAAACCGTCCGCTAGGTGATTCTTCTCCCTTGAAACATAATGAACATGAAGATCCCATTATAGAGGAGATAACCTGATTTACAGTAAGGCAGATCCATTGCCCCTTCTCTCCATTGCGCCTCCATTGATTTAAAACTGTGTCATTTGGTTTTAAAAAAAAATTAGGCAGCGTTTTTTTTTCTCGTCCTGTTATGGGTCCATGGTCTGAGCAAATTCATTTAAGTGGTGAGGGAAATTCTTCATTTTATACCAAAAAAAAAACTTTGTAGTGGAAGAAACAGGACGATTTGTTTCCTCCACCTTCCATCCAAGAAACTTTGCAGATTGCAGTTGCTGGTGTGCGTTGGAAGAGATTCTTGGGCAGTTTTTATTTCAACGCACGCATCCTATTCTTCATTGGTTATGTATCTCTATTTTTTATTAGTCTCCTTTTATCCCTTTTTATTTTTTTAGTGGTTGCTTGTTATGATCATTTAACAAAAAGAATAATAGAAAAGAAGGAATCTTCTCAGTCAGATTGGTTCCGCTAACAGTGTTTATGGAGAATGGAAACTCACCATTACTCTCCAGGTGAGGATGCAGATCTGGGCGGCAGAGGGTGAAAGTGAATAGGACCAAGAGGTGACGATAATAACAGTGGATGAAGAGACGCTCAATTCCCCGAACATGACCTCTCTTCTCCGGAAGAAGATTTGAAGAAGACGATGGGTGAAGAGGGAACGGCATGCGGCAGAGGGTGACAGTGAATGAAGAGACGCTCAACTCCACGAACAGGACCTCTCTTCTCCGGATGAAGAGTTAAAGAAGATCATGGGTGAAGACTGAAGAGGAACGACACCGGAACGTCTTCGCGATGGAAAAAAATGACGCTGCCTATTATATATATATTTTTAATTATAATATATATTATACTTAAGTGATTTATTTAAATTTCTTAATCTCCTCAAATTAATTATCTAGGTCTTATATTAAGAATTAGAGGTAATATTTTTTTTAAAAGAATTAAATAAGAGTATTAAAATCTTCCGAGAAATGGTTTCATACTTCACCAGCTAATTTTTATATTGATTATGTTATATTTTATATTATTCATGAAAAAATAGTATTGGTTTTTAAAAGAATTAAATAAGAGTATTAAAATCTTCTGAGAAATGATTTCATACTTTACCAGCTAATTTTTATATTGATTATGTTATGTTTTATATTATTCATGAAAAAATAGCTCATGAAAATTCCATTACATAAAATAATGCAACCTATATTCGTATAAAATAAACTAACTTTACTTTTATTAGATGTGCTATCCTTTAATACAATATTGCACATATCTCTTCAAGTCTTTGGCGTAAAAGGTCGATTATTAGGCTGACTGTTGTGGCTTTGGAAATATATATATGAAAATACTTAACTTTTTTCCACAAACAATATATAAAATCTGTTAAAAAAAATGAAAGTTGTATTATTTACGTGGTACTCCTCCTTCTTTAGATTAAGACATATTTACCTAATTTGATTAAATTAAAGAAGTTAGTTACGATAATTAATATGATTTTCCCCCCTAAAATACTTTAATCATCTTCCTTAATTCCTTCCATTTCTCTTTTACTTGAAGATAGTTGAAGGAACATTAATAAGGGTAAATCAAGAAAATATGGACAAAGATGAAAAATGTGTCATGCATTTAGGCCAAGATCAACTCTACAATCAGGTCTTACATTAAGGCCTGTCACACAGGTGACCCGGGTTCGATCCCTGGTAACGGCGTCATTGATTTGACAAAATCTTAGCTGCCTCAGGATCAAATCACAAATTTTACCATGAATTGAAATGCAATATAGTGCAAAAAATTAGGATTGTTCTCTTATCAAGGAGTTTTTTTATTTTGAATTCCCTATGTTAAACTCAGTGCTAAAAACATGATTTGAAAGAGGGATTTTGAAAAATGGCTTTCTCTAAATTTAAATGGATGTAAATGAAAACTATTTCTATTCTTTTTGGTATTTTGGAAAATAATGAAAAATGTTTTGGATTAAAAAGGGTTATATGATGAATGCTCTTGATAATGAAGAAATTGCATATATCCTTGCTCAGAAAGGTTATGAGAGTTAAAAACTTCATTGAGTCTCAAGAAAAAAAATTCAAGATAATACTTGAGTTTAATATTCTCAATTAATAGTAGTTCCTACAAAAATAACTAACTACTACCTCTTAAGATATTGTTTAAAACCACTTAATGTGTAATTAAAATTGGAATGATACAACATGAGTCTTCTTAATTTTGAGTGCTAAATAGCCTCTCTAAGGCTCAAATCAATCACATTAACTAGACAATAACACTCTAATTAATATAATCTCATTACAACTACAAAAATATTCAAATACATATAATTCTCACACTACAAAATCAAATTTCAACAACAATGATCCAATCAATAAAGACAAATTAACATCAATCTCACTTCCAGAATCATATGCAATCATTCCTAAAACTAAGAAATTCAAATATATAACTCTAATTCAAGCACTACATGTTCTTACAAATCAAGGAGACTTTCTTATTAAGTGTTTTTGTCAATTTGATTGTTAAAATGTATGAATTTTTTTCACTGTTTTCTATTGGAGAAAATTAAAGACGATTTTATCTCTATTTTTTATAAATTATAATAATATTATATATACGGTAAAAAATATTATATTATCACTTTTATTTTATATTGATTTTCTCATATTCTCAAATTCATTTTAAAGTTGTTTCTTGTCAACTTGATTGTGATGACAACTTATTATAAGTCATTATGTTTGGAATTGTAATAGCAATGTTGATGCCACAGTAGTAGTGTCAAAATCAGATTTTCTTCAGCTAGTCAGACTAAATTGGGCTAAGCATATAGAGCTGCTTAGGCACTATCCATTTTCTTTAATTTTAATTATTTTCAGGCTCTGTTGTTATTCAAAAATGAAGCAACAATAATTAGTCATTCAGTAATATATTTGTCATTTGTGTCCTTATTATGTTTTCATTTTAATTTACGCCCCTTTTATCATTCGTTTGGACTTGGAGGGAATATAATCTTCTCTCTTAATTCTTGCTTAATTATTGCCGAATGAACTCAAGACGCAGGTTTAATTATAATGAATAAATTCACTCAATATATAAATTACTGAAAATAGTTTTGGCTTTCCTTCTCGTAATCGACAGTACATTTTAAAAATTAAGATGATATATAGACTTTGAATTAGTACAATTTTTCATTTTAAATCTTTCTCAAGGCATCAGCATCATACTTAAATTAATTTTTCTCAAATAATAATATTGAATAATCCAGTCCTAATTACATTAATTTTAGCTAACTCATTTTATCTCTGGACAAGTTCAATTAGATTAGATGAGACATTTTTTCAGGAATGAAAATATGAAAATATCTAGTATTCACAGCAATTTTACTTTGCAACTTTGTCAAGCACACAATTGAATGAATCGTATTTGGCTTTATAAGAAATTAGGGGAAATTACAATGAAGTCCCAAGTAAAGAATTTCATTATTCAAAAGTCTCAAGAACAAGTAAGGTGTTATTATTTCTTACCATGAAACTTGTTATTGTCTGTTCTTGAGTTGTCAATGGGACTTCATGGTCATTAACTCATTTTCTTGAGATTTCATTGTAATTCTCCCTATAAATTAGGCCCAACTTGAGCAAGTAGCTGGGTAGCAATTAAAATCTTTATCTTGCTTCCATTTTTTTCATGAGAATATATTTTATGTTTAAAAATTGATTTTCGTTTATGTTTTATGTTTATAGAGAAAATATTTATTCTTTATTTTAAAATTTTGAGGTTGTAATAAAATAAATAAATAAATTTATTTCTCTTTCTCTTGCTAATCAGCCTGATATAATTGACTTAATGGCAATGCTCAAAATGAACTGATAGGGAAACAATGTTATATTTGTTCCTCCTAAAGGGTAGTCACAATAGTCATCCCAAGTCAACTGATATGGTTGCCTTCAAATGTCTGACTTCATTTTTCCCAATATATATTAAATAAATGAAAGAAGATGTTCTTTTCTTTTCTTTTTTTTTTGTGCTGTTGTTGCTAGAAAGAAGAGTTGTTATTTTGAATATATTCTGCGTGATTCTTTTGATTTCGTTCAGGGAAGATTTCAACTATCGACCAGTTAACAATCGGATTCAGTTTGTGTGTCAAATCCAAATGGTCCAGATTTAGTTTATTTTTATTTGTTTAAAAATTATTTTAATGTCTACATAATCTAAATTAAAAATAATATCTTAACTTTCAATTTTTAAAAAAAATATTTTTTATTTAAAATCATCGGTTGAAAATTTTAAGTCTGAACCAATAGTTTCATATATTTTAGTACTTTATTTTTTGATTATTTTAATACTCAAAATGTCGTTCCTAGTATTTCATTTCCTTATGCTAAGCCTCTGGGAATTTCATGTTCATAAATTTGGATCCGCTAAATGAAGTATTTTGACTATTTTCCCATATACTAATTAATCAGATTACGTAGCTAGCTAGTGCTAATCCATTTGGTGCTTCTTTAATTTGTCTGATTTCCAATGCTGCCAGGCAACACTATTTTGCATATTTTAAAAATGGCGTCAACCATTTTTCAATCCTTATAAATGTCTCGTATTTGGGTAATATTATTTCAAATTTAATATTTAATAATCGATAATTCCACCATAAAACGATAGTATTTGCCAATGCACTTTCAGACAACAATTTAATAACACAATTCTTACTCGAGCCATCAACTACGAAATTAATTTTTCTAAAATATATTTGAATGATATTTTCCCAACATTGAAGTAGTTACATTGATCAATGCTATGAAACTGATGATATTTAAATTCTTAGGAAAGACAGATATTTGTCTTTTGTACGAATGATAAATTGATTGCTCCTGTTATCGCTGAGGAAGTAAAAGATTATGTACTATTCCGTATTACCAATGTGTTTAATGCTTTGCATTTCAAAAAGATCAGCTGGATGATTGTTGGCCCTTCTGTTATTACTACTATTTAGGAATTCCTTCATACAAGTCATATATTTGAATGAGACCAAAAAAATATATAAAGGATTATTAATCCATTGTATGCTGTAAAAAAGACCTATAATGCATAATATCTTGAAGAGTTTGGAATTGATAAGTTACTCTAGTAAAAATATATAATTGGGGTAATGACTTGTGTCCCAACAGCAAAGTATTCGAAACATAGGATAGGGCCCCTATTCCTTTCTAAGCCCATTTGTAAGTTCCGATATATAAGTAGGCTAACTAATTAAAATGTGAAAATCTTGAAGTCCCATAAGTAATTTAAATTCATGTTAATATAATCTTTGGTCTATTAAGTTTATCTTCATTTTAATTTTAGTCCCTTAAGTTTCAAACTAGAGGTTTTGGTCTCTTAAATTTTATTTGTTTAAAACATTGGTCTCTATCATTAAATAAAAATTTGCATTATTTCGCCAATTGAGGGACTAAAACCTCTTATTTGAAATTTAAGGGACCAAAATCAAAATAAAGATAAATTTAAGGGACCAAAAATTATATTAACTCTTTAAATTGGATATCCATGTCAATTATTTAATCCTGTTAAAAATCTATGATAAAGGAAGACCCGTTGGAGTTTGTATTTCTAATCATCATTATTCTTAAGGAAGGTTTCTCAAGTTTTTGTCAATTCAATGACTGTGACTTTTAGGTCTGCTCACTACTCCCCAAGTCCAAGGATTTGGCTCCCATCCTTTTCTTCAAAGACAAAGATGATCCTTTTGTTATATGAGCTATTGAATTAAGATCTCAACGGTCCAAATTTAATATATTATAAAAATATTATTATTATAATATTATTATTTTTATAATATATTAAATCTGGATCATTGAGATCTTAATCCAATGACCTATATCCAAGAAAAAGATCATCCTTTTCTTTAGAGAAAAGGATGGGAGCTGATTCCCAAGTGGAGCACCATCTTCCAGAGGTCTACACAACACTCTTGTGGGGTCTTGTCTTAGGCCAACCAAACTTGACCAACAATGAAATAATGCAGTGATAACAAAATAAAAATAAAAATCACAAAATTTTCTTACTCTTTTAATTTCTCACTTCAACTTCTTTTTT
This sequence comes from Inga oerstediana, assembly GCA_963210345.1. Classification (NCBI taxonomy): domain Eukaryota; kingdom Viridiplantae; phylum Streptophyta; class Magnoliopsida; order Fabales; family Fabaceae; genus Inga; species Inga oerstediana. The sequence continues at coordinate 68,713,546 of OY723400.1, read as the reverse complement.
AGAGGATAACTTTTAGAGTTATATAATTATTTCATTATTAGTCATTCATTTTTATTTTGTTTTATTTTATTTTATATACTAGACCATCTTCTCATCACGAGTTAAAATGTATGTCTTCTTTTAAAGTAAACGAAAGATAATTTTATCTTTATTTTTTTATTAACAATCTTTCAGATATGGCAAAAAATTATCTATATTATCACTTTTATTTTATATTAATTTTCTCAGATTCTCCCATATGTAGTACCTATTAGTGGAGCACTTCTAACCATTCAAATCCATCAAATAATGGGGCATTTTAAAGTTGTTTCTTACCCCTCAATCTACGCATATTACAGACAATTTATTGGTGATTAAGTTGGAATTGTAATAGTAATGTTGATGTTTAACTGTCAAATCCGTTGCTTCGATTATACATTGGTCCTGGCTTGGTTAGTAATTGCGTATTCCACACACTCTGTATAGTCCACATATTTAAAGAAGAAGAAAATAATGTATCAATCAATCAAATGCATATTATTTGTTTTTTTAAAATGATAATCACACTCCATAATCCTGGCTTGGTTAGTAAGTTTTTTCTTTTTGTTTTCAAGGGTTATGCGAAGTCTATCTAAATCTAAGAAAATTAGTTTCTATGTAATGTTTTTACATCTTCATGACATTGTTCCTTGAATAACGGTGATATTATCTTGCAACAGCCACTTAAGAGCAACATGAATGGTGGTAGGAGGAAATTGTCATTAGTTCATATCTTCTTGATGTTACTATAAAGAAAAGAATATATCACATCTGAATTATATTAATAAATTTTTATTTATTGTAGAGAAACTATATCGTCACTTTTATAATTTAGATTGATGAATTTCTGTTCAATAATTGGAATTAGAATCTATATCTCACTTGTATCATGTGATTGATTTGTAGAACAAAATTCATGAATACTAAAATAAATCACAAATTAGAGTATATGAATTTTCCTATATCAATAGCGGAAGACTTATAAGAATTATCTCTTGTCATTGCTAAGCTTTGATCAGACAGAAACTCACAAATCATAATGAAAGAAAGCTGCAAAAGGAATTGAAGACAAGAATTAATTATTAGGTCTCTTTTTGACTGACTATGAGGTACAGCGATGACAAGTGAGTTAATAGTCGTCATCAGTCAGGGAATCTTATATGAGCAGACTATGTTTTTCTGACGCTCATATCAATCGGCCGTAAACTTAATTAAGTATTTTTCACCATTAGAAAAATCACATTAATAGCCAATAACCCTAATCTTAAATTGGGCCTAAATCTGACTTACAGGTCAAATTCAGGATATTTTAATTAATTATCTGATTAATAATAACTAATAATAATTATAATATATTAAAATATCTTACAGGATTGTGATTTTATTTACGCCTAAGTTATTAGGTATAAAATTTTACAATTAATTAGAAATATCATCAAATATATGTGAAAACAAATAATACCCTCGGCATGCTAATTAATTTTTTTTAGTTGAATTGCTTTTAATCTGATCACAGAAGATGTTCCTTTGCATGTCCGAATTTTGTTGGTATTGAAAAAAGTTAATTTTTGGGTAATAATTGCTTATAAATCGTGATTCACGGTATACGAGGTAAGTATATGAGAGGAGTTTTATCTCGGCTTGCGTAATAAGCACTTATATTCAAAAAAATAAGTGTTCCCAAACATGCACCAAGATTTGGAATCGGTGAAGTATAAAATGACTTGTGTTAATTGCCGGATGCACAAGGCTGACAATTTTAATTTGATAATTCTGGTCAATATATAAGTATTCTGAGAAATGGTTTCACTCTTGACCGGCAAATTTTTATATTGATTATTTTATATTTTATATTTTGTATGAAAAAATATATAATCTCTAAAATTTCATTCAGGTTTTTCTTTAAAAATAATAATGAAAATTCCATTCCATAAAAAAGTGCAACCTATATTTGTATAAACTAAACTATCCTTAATTTCATTAGGATGTGTTATCCTTCAATAAAATTTTGTATAATCCTTCAAATTTAAAAATTGCGCATAATGACAGGTTGAAATATTTTTTGCACATAATGGTCTCTTCAAGTCTTTAGCATGAAAGGTGGATTATTAGACTGAGTGTTGTGGTTTTTGAAATATATGTTGGAAAATACTTATCCCCTTTTTTATAACATCCCAAAAATGTGAAAAGAGATTTACATGGTATATTTGAGGTCTAGGAATGTTATCTAAAAATTAAAAAGCCTCATAAATAAGGTATTTTGTCAAGAGCTTATTTTCAAGCTAGAATTGTAAGAAAATAAAGAAATAAATTATTATTAAAAAAATATAAAGGCTCAGAATAATTAAGGAAAAATTAGAGGTAATTATTTTGGAAAACAAATGAGTTTATGGAGAAGTTTATTATTAAAAAGTGTTACAGATCATTTTAAATATGTTTTCTAGAATTAAGGGCCTGTTTTTTTTTTTTTTAGAAACTTGGAGTGAATAGTTAGAGGTTGATTTTTAGTCTGAGATTTCTCGAGAACTTACTTTATGGGCTAAAGAAGCTATCTAAAGAAAAAAATTCTTATAAAGTTTTATGCATTAATTCCTAAAAAATTATTTGAGGATTTTAGTATAATAGATAAAGGACAAGATTGAGAATAAAAATTAATTAAAGGGCATATTGTATTGGTCATGAGACCAATAACTTTAGCCGCCTTTTACGCTTCCTACATTTTAGTCGGTCCATCAAAGAAAAACAAAGCTTGAGAGGGAGACATACGAAGAAGAACAGAGGAGCATCGGAGGTGATAAAGAGAAAGAAAGGGAAGTGATTTCACAAATACATGGCTACGTTTCAGTAAAGGTAAGCCTCCTAATTTTCTTTCTACCCTATGTTTCGCCATTTAAGGGTTGCTCTGAAAGTATTGGGCGTAACATCCCAAAATTTGAAAAGAAAATCACAAAACTTAATTGAGGCCTAGGGATGGTATTGAAAAATTAAAAAGCCTCCAAAATAAATTATATGTTAAAATGCTTATTTTTCAAGCCAGAATTTCAAGAAAATAAGAAATGAGATTATTGTTAAAATCATTTAAAGACTGAGAAAAATTAAGCAAAAGCCAAAGATAGTTATTTTGACAAATAGAGGAGTTTATGGAGAAGTTAGCTTCCTAAAAAGAGCTATAGATAATTATAAAGCTATTTTCTGGAATTAAGGGTACATTTTCTTGAAATAATTTGAGAAAAACAGTTAGAGATTGATTTTTAACCCAATTATTTAAGAAAAACTATTTTATGGGCAAAAGAAGCTAATCGATGAAGAAAATTCTTACATAGTAATAATGATTAATTTTTTGAATTTATTTAGTAATTAAGTATCGATAAAAGAAGAGGTAAAATAGTAAATTCACTTCCCAAAACCCCAAAAGTGGAATTGGGCCATATCGTAGCCTAATATTAGAAGCCTAAAACGTGCTACCCATTGCCAGAGAGATGAAGTTCAGATTGTTTGGATATTGGCCCAATCAAATCTTGGAAGATAAGGCTTGTGGGCTAAGCCATACTCAAGGAAATATTAAAATATAAAGAATAACCTTTCACTTAAACCATCAGCTCATGAAATCCCTTCCCTTGCGACTCCAAGGGCTTGTTTGGTCTGAAGGGAGGGGAGGGAAAATGGGCGGAAGAAAATTTTTTTTGAGTTGAATTTAAAAAAATTAGAGAAATGGGGTTAAAAATTTTTAATTAATTTTTCTTACTCTTTTATCTTATATATTTTCTTTATTAAAGTTTTATTATCCCACTTCTTCAATCTTTTAAAATTCAATTCATAAAAATTTTCCCTCCCCTCCCTTCCCCTCCAAATTCAATTCATAAAAATAGAATCAGAACGAGAGGAAAAGGGAGATAGGTTGAGAGAGAGAGAGGAGGAAGACCGAAGGTGTAGAAGAGGAAGAAAGGATGGGATGTTGACATGCAAAGCTAGACCTTGCTTAAGGTAAGGATCCTAAACCTTATTCCATCATTATTTTCTTTAGTTTGGGCATGTTCTGCAAGAGGATGAAGTTGAGAATCTGGCTTTTAGAGAGAGTGTGCGTGAAGAATTCGTGGTCCATAATTGAATAAACAAAATAGGATGATGGAATATAGGTCATATTTATTGGTTCATGATATGCATGTTGATTTGTGTAGTTGGGAGTAATTTTTTTTTCCTGTATTTGCAAGTTCCAAAAGAGTCTGTTCAATATTTCTTATGTGGCTTATAAAGACATTTTAATGCTAAAAACAGATAAAGTGTTGAGTACTAGCTAGCCGGATGACATTGAAAACTATGAGATTTGAATTTTTGAAGCCAAGAACTAAATTCAAATCTACTGTTAGATATTTCTAAGGGCTTGTTTGGTCTAAGGGGAGGGGAGGAAAAGTGGGCAGAAGGAAAATTTTTTTAAGTTGAATTTAAAAAAATTAAAGAAGTGGGGTTAAAAATTTTTAATTAATTTTTCTTACTCTTTTATCTTATATATTCTCTTTATTAAAATTTTATTACCCCACTTCTTCAATCTTTTGAAATTCAACTCATAAAAATTTTCCCTCCCCTCCCTTCCCCTCCAAATCTCTCACACCAAACAGACCCTAAAAGTTTTTTTGTTTGAGATACAAAGGCAAGCAAAGCTTGAAGGAACTACAAAATCAAGGGCTGAACCCCAAAGATAGATCAAGTGGCTGCAAACCACGTTCTAACACAAAAAGACGGACACATTCCGCCGGTGGTGATCCTAATTCTGTATAATTCTGGTGGCTATAGTGAGCCGAACGAGCAAGGTAGTCCGCACAACGAGTATTCTCCCTATGAGCATGGGAAATCTTCAAGTCCCAATCTGCATAGATGAGAGCGTTGGTATCCAAGATGACGTCGTGCAATGGATGATCATTCCCACATTGAGTTGACAAATAGTGAATGGCCTGAAGAGAATCACTGAACAGTTTGATTTTCTTGAAACCCAACTGTTTACAAAGCTGTAGACCACGATGGATTGCATGGATTTCCGCAGCAGTTGGGAAAGAGAGTCCTAACTTCTGTTGAAATCCACATATCCAGTTGCCTTGGTGATCGCGGATGACTCCTCCACAGGTTGATTGACCATCACTAGCAGTTGAACCATCGACATCAATTCTAATATAACCTTCTTCTGGGGGAAGCCAGTTGAGTAGACCTCTCACCGGAGTCTGGAAGATCTGATGATGAAAACGACCTAACTCCACACCTTCCGAGAGGTGAAAGATGCATTTATGAACCAGCTCCTTTGGATTAGCCGCTTTACCTTCAAAAGCCTGACAACACCGGTTCTTCCAGAGGAGCTAGCATGTGGTACTGAAAACTTGTTGCCATGACCATCTAGCCATTCTTTTGTTTCCTGGGGAATGGTGAAGATTCCAATCTAGCCAATCCTACAAATTACCAGAAGCAAACATAGTAGAGTATAGATGGTTAAACAGACCCTAAAAGTTGAATCACTGCTATGGGTAGTTAACTCATGCTTATGGATGTTAAAATCAAGATCAACAGTAATGTTCTTGAAGTTGGACAAAAGTTTCAAATTTCTGCAGTGGGGCTCTTTGAAATGAAGATAGATATCATGTCAAATATGAAGAGGGAATATATGATGTTGGAAGCTTCAAGAGTTTGAATTTTGTGGCTAAAAGAGGAAAAGAAAGTCACTTTTTGATGCTTCCAAATGTTGAATAACTATCTTAGATTAATAAGCCATGCATAAAGGCTCTAAGATGATGATTAAAATAACCTTGTTTAAGTTGAAATTGGCAGACTTAAAGGGGGAACCCGTGTGAGAGAATAAGAAGAGACAAGACATAATTTGATTGTTATAAATTAGTCACATGGGTATACATATTATGAATGTGATTAAAGTTTCAATTGATTGAATGAGATGAAAAAAAAAAATTCAGAGTAACACCTAAAGTGCCCAATGAATGAGAAAGTGTGTAGTGCTTGAATGAGATGTTGGTAGAGTAATATAAATGTTATACTGTTGTTGACAACTTTAAAGATCAGCGTGGTTAAAGCTTATTAAAAGCTAATTAAAGTTGCTGTTTTGCAAACCCTGAATGTAAAAAAGAATAGTTTAAGTTATTGGATTGTGGTTTAAGTTTTAGGATGATCATAGAATAATAGTTACTAGATTTTATAAAATTGGAAAACTATTTCAGAATAAAGGAGGATGGTAAAAGCTTGTAAGGAGCGGAGGCTGAAAACTGATTTAGATCTTACTATTTAATGTCCCTAAATGCTGCATAAATGTTTTAGATATGTAACTCAAGTCTAAGAAGGACCACAAAATTAAGGTTTAAACCTTGTTCTTGAAGCTGAATTTTTTTTTTGAATAAAGAAGCTGAAGTTTTTTGTGATAGCTCAGAAAAAATTTTAATTTAAATAAATTATAATAAGCTAATATATATTTTAATTATTATTTATTACAGTGAGACAATAAAAAAGGGAGAATTACATTCAGGTCCCAAAGAAGAAGAGAAATAAAGAAATGATCCCTATAGATTGCAAAATGAAAAAATGTCTCATAGAGTTGTCAATATAGGCTCCTGGAGTTGCTAATGAGTTGTCAATACAGGCTCATGGAGTTGTTAATGGGACCATTTTTTCATTTTGCAATCTACAGGGACCATTATTTCATTTTTTTTCTTCCATGAGACTTAAGTGTAATTCTCCCGAAAAAAACTTGTAGTCTCGTGGGCATTGGAGAACTAGGGCTATGTTTGGTACGTGGTATTGAATTTTGATGGATTGGGATAGGGATTGGGATTGGGATTGGGTTTGATACTTTAAAAATATGTTTGGTATGAGATGGTAATTGGAGGGAATAATTTTACTAATATTATTTAATAAACATATATTAATTATAAAATGACACCAATACCCTACCCAAAATCCCAAACAATCGATTGAAGGAATTATGACACCAATACGACCGGACCCTCCACTTACGACGGTTTCCGGATCCTCCGTCCATCGTTTATCTTCGCCGGTGGCCGAGCCACCGTTACTATTTCTTCCAATCTTCCCCTTCCTATTTGCACACATTATTTACCTAGGATCCTTGTCTCCGGCGTATTGTCGCCACTGCACAACCCTGCTTCTCTCCTTCGGCCCAATCTACCCTACGGTGTATCAGCCATGCCAAGTAAGCGCCGAACAGAGTTCAACACTAGTTCTGCTTCAGCCTCTCGCAAGTCTTCCAAGAAGTTCAAGAAGATAGAGGACTTGAAGAGTGAGGTAGAACGGCCACTTCATTCCTCAAAGAAGTGTGCTACTGCTGATGATCCTACGGGTAGATTTGTTGGAGCACCAGTTCCCGACCAGGAAGCAAGGCAACGATGGCCCCATCGGTACCAGGGCAAAGGCAAGGTGTATTTTCCTTTGTAGCTTCCACTGCAAAGTATTTTCCTTTTCGTGAAACTGATAATTTGTTTCAAAGAATTGTTTTCTGGATTCACCTTTATGAGGTGATAACTTCATTTTCGGCACCCTTCACTCTGTTTCATCTGTAGAGAAAAGAAAAAGGGAAAAAATTTAGGCTTATGATGTCTCCCCCAGCGAGTTAACGCAAGCAGCCCGCAGGAAGCTAGATTCAGCAAACAAAAACAAACTGTTTCAGCTCCGAGGCATTTTCCCATTCTCCAATAGTCTTCAATTTAGGATAACTATGTTCAATCTTTACCCCCCTCCGCTTGATTCTATTACATGAGAACTAAATGAATTTAGCTGGGTATCTATTATATCGAACCAGTACAGTTGAACTCCAAAGAGAACTCAGCATTGGATATATAGAGATTCCTAAGACCTTAACAGCCCACCATCTGCCTTGATAAAGAATTATGAATAAGAGGTGGTGGGGGTTCGACTATTGTCCTTCGAGAAAGTCTCATGGTGTCTCCCTAGCTTATGCAGCATGAGGGCATGTCTGTGCTTTGTCTTTTAAACTCAGCATCGGGGACACCAATGTATACCTACGAAGGATAACAGATATAAAGGAACTCAACTTCAAATCTACCCTCTATTTAATCCTATGTCTCCTACAACTTCAACTCCACCGACCTCTAAATTCAGAGAATCCCAATTCGCAACAATTACTGGGTTTATGTGTGCATTGTAAATTGTAAAATGCTTTTTATGTGTAATTTTGGTTGATGTAGATTTCTCATGATGAAGTGGTTAAGTCTGCCTATTGAGCAAACCATGAGCCGATTTGGAGGGGTTTTAATACAGAAGATGAAATTTAAGATCTGTTTCAAAACAATAATCTGCAAGCTATCTTTATATATTATCTTAGATGAATTTTCCTAATGAATCTTTAGTTTTCACTACTATCAATTTTGATTTGTAGAAAAAGAGGCAATCTGTTGGCTCAAATGCAAACAAGTAAGTTAAAGTTGGATTGTATACTTGTAGACATTGATTTGCTTATTTTGGTATTACATCCATCATTGAGTAGAATTGCTTTTTATTGTTAACATCTACAAATTTGTTGCAATCTTCTGATGTTATTGGTAATATTTAGCTTCATTCACCTTCTAGTTTAGTTGTTCAAACTGTGAGTATTAAACTTTATTTCTTTTTTTTAATAGTTAAAATGTATTTCCAATCTCAAACATTTCTTTTTCACACTGGTGGGAAGAGGCTTTTTAATTTTTAATTGCATTATCCTTGGAAAGGAAATCATATTGTACTGGATTTTATATCAATTAAAAGATGTAGACTTGTAAGGATTCAAGCTAGAAAGATCTAGATGAAGGCTTGAATTTCATACGAGTAATTCATTGATCTGAATTTTTAATTTTTTATGGCCAGAAAGGAATGTCTATCAAAATCAACTTATTTCAGTTGACATGCTTCTTGGATAAGAATGATCCTTGGGGCTATAAGGGTTCTTGGATGTTTTTGCTTTTGTATGTGTCTAAAAATATTTCAATTCATTATGCATCGAACTTTAAAGATTTGTTTTTTACATTCTCTGTCAGTATTTATTGGTTGATTTTCTTATCCCAGTGGTTAGAACTACCCCTTTTAACTTTTGATACATTTGTTAAACCATTGGAACCATGAAAGGAAAAGTTACTCCTAACTGCCATCTAATGGCTTACAATCTTGAGCAGTTCAGTCCTGGACATAATTTTTAAGCTTTTAGGATTGTCAAGGCTGACTCTTGCTTGCCAAAATTTTCATAATTATATCCGATCTCTGCATGAAGTGTGAGTGGAGAGGAGTTGAGGCTTTTAATGATTCATGTCTTAAGCCCTCTTGCATTGAGTTGTGTTAAATAAGAAATCTATCCTGTTCCTGCACCTAATAACTTAATCTTGTAGTTTGAATTTGGTTCTTATAACAAACACTTCGGTAGAGTACTATCAAAACATAAGTGAGAAGAATGTTTTCTGTGGTAATTGATCAAATCGATGGCAAATTGTGGCAGGGCATTATATACAGTCTTCTTGATAAAAAGGAAGAAGCTGCTCAACAGTTTGAGATGTATCGAGCCCTGGTGCCGGGGGAGTTTCATCAGAGAGGATTTCTTGAGGATGTTGTCTTAACAGCGAAAGGAACATCCAGAGAACAGTTTCAGAGGGAATTTGAATCTCATTATTCTCACAAGAAGTAGAGATCAACATCCTTCTGTTCTTTCTCTCAATCATCTGAATTCACTCTGTTGAGTTTTGGTGGTTTCGATGCAAAATGAGGCAGAAACTTGAAAAATTGAGCATGTCAGTCACTTTTATGATGATGCATAGATCACAGTTTTGAGCTACACTCAGATCTTTTGAAGTATTTTAGATTGATGAAGCTAGATAGATAGATTTGGGTCTATGCACATGTGCTTTGGATTTTGGTCTGGTTCAAGTCGTATGAGTGAATTCAAACCGTTTTGTTAGGTGTGCAAGTCGTCTTTATCTCTTCATATCTAGACTAAAAGTCTGAATTGTAACATATCTGAGAACAATTCATGTGCCCTATTATTTACCTTTTTCTGTAATCCTATATTTTATTTATCAAAATTCATGTGCTGTAGGTATTGTTTCTGCATCTCAAGCAATTAACCAGAACAATTAAAAGCAGTTGCATTTTTTATAGACAAAATCAATTAACCAGAAGTCTAAAAACTATAGTCTTCTGTGCATAATGAATAATCCATGAAAAAAATATCTAACATGAAATAATAAATACCTACTTAGTAATCAATGAAAAACATCTACCATGACGCTAAAAAAATAATAAATCTTGGAAATTAGAGTATCTAGGCTATCATTTGGCGAAGTACACGCGCTCTTCCCTCTTGAGGCGTAGCATAGAATGCAATCAACAATTTCTCATCGGACATCAACTTGATATAAGCAGAATCTCGTTGTTGGCTTGAAAGTCCTTCAACCTGCATAATATCAGTATAAAGAGATTCCTTCATGTCATCCAAACGCTTCTCACGTTCTTCCATACGCTTCTCACGTTCATCTTTGTTCATATGCATGGCTAATCTCTCACTTGCCTCTTTGAAGCCTTCAGCCAAAGTATGAGCAATTTTCTCCATGCCTTATAGTAAAAAGTCTTCACGATCAGCACTACTTCGCTTTCGCTTTTTTGACCCTGCACTTGCAACAGATGGAGTTTGCTCGTTAGGAGTCTGCTCAAATGATGGGTGCTCATCTGGAGTTTGCTCAGGTTGTAAATTGTTCTCATGGGATATATGTATGTCCCCATCATTGTGCTCGTCCAAACCAGGTTGATTATTTATCTCTTCAACGGCATCATCATATTGTTCAGACTCCTTGCCTTGTGCACGATCCTTATTAAATATAAGGCTGAACTCCTCATAATAAGGGAAAGACATATGCCTGAACTTTGCAGCTTTCTTGTGAGCCTGTAAGGACATTACATAAATTGACATCAGGACTAATTAAAGTGGTATCTAACAATAAATGCTATATATATAGATATAATTAATCATATTTACCTTCATATATTCATCCTAAACTGTCTTTGGTGCTGTCACACATTTAGTTTCAGAGTTCCAACCAAACCCAGATAAGTTGAGAAGGTCAGTCACCACACTATAGTGAGCCTTTAAAATTTTATATCTGGATTGGATATGAGGATGTGCCTGAATTTGGCATCCAGGTACAGTCTCATGAAATTTGTCCTTCAATGTTTTCAAGACACCAAGCCTAAGACCATTTTCCTAATAAGATCACCCTTCTCATGCAATTGTAGCATGAAACGGATTAACAAATCATCCTCTACACTTGTCCATTTGTGAATATCTGACTTTCCAGATTTTTCTGACATGTTGGTTAACTGTAAGACATGTTAGAACCTATCATAAATAATGCTTAAAAGGAGAACATATATAGTTTAAATGAAAAAGGGAGCAGTTATAGCATTAATAGAAATTGAATAAATTACACATCTCTTTCAACTCATTGTTCTATTAGAAGTAAAAGCAGTAAACATTTCATTAGCAAGATTATTCTGAAAAGTAGCCCATTGATTAGAGCTGTCCATGTTTTGGATTGGAGGGTTGTACATCCTATCCACACCAACTTCCAGGTCATCTACTTCATTTTCAAGTGGATCTACACCGTCTTGACAAATTAAGTTGTGCAAGAGGCAGCAAGCAATTATGATTCGGTTGTATGTCTTAATGGGATAAAATGATGGGCTCCTTAGTATAGCCCACCGTAACTTCAAAATACCAAAGCACCTCTCAATGACATTTCGTGCCGATGAATGTCTCATATTAAAGCACTCTTGTGCATTTCTAGGATATCGCCCTTCTCTCCATTCATTCAAGTGGTATCTTTGTCCTCGAAATGGTGCAAGAAATCCCTCACAATTCGCATACCCAGCATCAACCAAGTAATATTGGCTATGTGGAACTCTTAAACCATTCCTCCTACTAATGGCATCATGAAGAACCCTTCCATCTGCTGTAGACCCTTCCCAACCAGGCAATACATATATGAAGTAGCCATCTTGTGAGCAAACACCCAGCACATTTGTGGTTATGTCTCCTTTCCTATTTCGGTATCTTGCCTTGTCCAAAGCAGAAACTCTCACCTTAATATGAGTTCCATCCAATGCTCCTAAACAATGCTGACAAAAAGCCAAAAAATATATTATAAATTATCTATATATCTATACAAAATTTAACGAGTATATAACATATATATCTACTTTGAACCATTTCCGCCTATCATCATTGGAGTCTTCTGCAACAGGCTCTGCTTTTTTGAATAAAATATGTCCAACCCTCATCATACTATGTAGAACAGAATTGAAATACCTACTAATGGTTTCTCCAGATCTATTAAAGTTATATTGTATTACTCTATTCTTCACATGATGTGCTAGTATGTGAAGAAAAATGGCAACCTGCTCATCTATAAGCATATTCTTACTAGGTTGGAGACCTCCTACATCCGTTAGCATGGAGCATAGCTTATCAAATGTTGACCTATGCATTCTAAGTAAGTTGTAACATGCTACATCACTACTACACACTAATCTCTTTAGATAAGCTCTCTTTGCGAAAAAGTCCATTTTGTAAGGTATATGAATGATCCGTCGCCTCCTTAACATGATCATCATACTCACACATATATAAAACCAATGTATTGCCTCAGCCATACTCTGCCACCAGAGTAACAAGCACAGCTGGGCTCTCTTTTCTTCAAATATTGTCATAACTGTGTAAACAACCATATAAGAGTTAACAAGGAAATATGTCACTAATTGGTTTTTTTCACTTTATGTCATGTGTCCAATTGGTTATATAAGTTGGAGATAAAAAATCTTCATATAAGATAGGGATCTGTTTTCTTTTTAGTTCTTAAAATTACCAAGTTAATTGCTACATTTATTGGAGAAAGAAGAAAGAACATTCTGCAATTAAATGTTGGCATATAAAGCCATAGTAAAAACATACATAGTCACATTTCATGAATGAAAATAGCATAACCCATAAAGTCGTTCAATGTTTTCTGCACTGGAATACAACATTACAATACAACATATTTTCTTATATGGAATATCAGTGTCTGAAGTATAGCACAGACCAAGCATAAGAGGCTAAAAAGATGAAAAAAATAAACAACATATTCTTCACTTTGGAGGCAGTTCTGAGTGATTGCTGGAGACCAAGACAACCGATGCTTCACAAAGAAATGGTGATAACTGTGCAATCAATGTTTCACAAAGAAATGGTGATATTTGAGAATATAGAGCTCGCTCCTATATAAAAAAGGTAGGCTTTTGAATCAAGCTCATGTTCACCGAAGTCATCATGTTCACCGAAGCTATCCTAACTATTATCAATATGGCCTCACCACATAAACCAACTTTCATTTGTTCCCCTATAACCATGTCATCTTAATTTCTATCATCAAAACTCATGGTTGCAAAAAAACAAAGAAGTTTAATAATCATTGATTACAGCAACGGTTAACAAATTGCCCTGAGAGAATATTCTATCGAGAATACATTGTGAATGAAAACTTTTAAAAGAGATTCAGAGACATTACTATAATTTTGGGCTCAAAGACTTGATCATAACACAGTTAAAGAAGAAAAGAAAAAGAGGAGACAATACCTCAAATTGGCAATTGTTCTTCGGGAAAAAAATCTGGGTGAAGATGATCGGTGGTGAGGCTGACTGAGTGACCGACAGTGAGGTTGACGGAGAGAAAGGGGAAAAGTTTCCGGTGCTGAGAGAGACTGTGCGCGATGGTGAGAGTCGATGGAAACCTTCTGGTGGTGAGGCCGATAGAGTCCGTGACTGTGTTGGCGTGGCTGAAGGCGACAGAGATAAAGGGGAAAGACGCTCGGTGCTGAGGCCGATGGAGTTGCCGACGGTGTGAGCGGCGGTGAGGGCGACTGTGTAGGGCGACGATGGTATGGTTCAGATAAGCGAGCTAAACAAGAGCTTCATTCTCGGAAGAAAGGGACCAATGACGATGAGCAGCTATTCAATTCGGACGAGGAATTGGACACAGGTGAAGCAAGGATGGATAATGGCAGAGTGATGGTTTTTACGCCACTGGTGAGGAAAAATCGAAGAGGGAGTGATTGTGAGAGAGATTGATTAGGTTAAAATCAGGGTATTTTTGTCTGCAAAAATTTAAATCAAGGGTAATTTTGTCTCTACAATTTTGGAATCTAGGGATTGAAAACACAAAACCAGGGGGGAGGTGGCTTTGCAGCAATCCCTCTTTCGTGGCATTCCCAATCCCTGATTATTTATAATCCCTGGTACCAAACGACATATTTTGACTTAATCCCTCACCCAATCCCTATCCCTACCCCTTGTTACTTCGTACCAAACATAGCCTAGGAGTTTGAATTCCCACCACATCACAAGCAGTTTTTTGCTTTATTTTAGCATATTGAAATTATCAAAATGCCACTGTGTAAAAAAATTGTTTTTTTTAAAGCCCGTCTTCCCCGATTGAATGGCACGAGAAGCTCCACGATTTTGAATCAAACCCCAGCCTCCTTCTCTCATCTTCTGCCCTATTCGCCGCCAGTCCGTTCACTGCCGTCCGTTCGTTTGACTATCGGCATCTCCGTTCTATGCTCTGAATCATAGAAGTTGTTCTTCCCTCCATGATTTTGCGATTTGCTCATGATTCAGGTCGTTTATCTTCTCTTTCTAGCCTAAATAGAATCTATTAGACTTTTGGTACAAAGATTATTGATTCCTTCTTGTCCTTCATCTCTGGTCGGTGCTTCTAGGTGGCTTGGGAAGGAATTGATTTCATTTTTTCTTCTTCTTTGTGCTGCTGGGCGAGAATCTAGTGGTTGGGTAAGTTTTATTAATGGTTTGGTTAAGAAATTATGGGGAAGAAAACTTCCATATCTCATTTTTATGGATTAGTTTTGATTATTTGTAAAGATTTAACTTTGGGAAGCATAGTAAGGTTTGGGAATTATTTGGCAATAATGTTTACAGAAAGGAGTTTGATATTAATATATGATTTTGGTGGCACTCTAGGTGTTTGATAAAATGTGAGAGAAGAAAATGATTGGAATGTTGTTAAAATTGAAAGATAGTTGAAGGTTATGCTATAAGAAGAATGTAAGAGGCTTGAATGGTACTTTATTTTAAGCATAGCCTTATAGAGAAATTAGAAGTTTAAGGGCTTTGAGGTTAAAGTTGATGTTTGAAGTTATTTGGGGTAATATTATGTAGTAGTGGTGTTGTTTTGCAAGTTGATATGAACAACGTACATAAGGTGTTCAATGAAATGTTAAAGGGAAAGTAGAGAATGTTCTCTCAAAGGTGGAATAGTGGGTTTAATAGCTAAGAATGGTGAAGTTCCATTATTTGTTCGAGTTTGTACTTTATTATTCATAAAAGGGGATTAAAGTTTAAGTTTTCTTCTATTTTAAAATTGTTGCGGTTTGAGATTGTATCATTGTTGTATCAACAAAGATGGGTTTGGTACGAAGAATTTAAATTGAATGTGAAAATATAAAATTTTATGCAAAGCTATAATTGATGACCAACCACTTTCATAAAGGGTAGAGTCTGCTTAGAGCTAAGATTTGGGAAGATTTTACATAAGTTGTGAATGGTTAAAGTGTTAACCTACCCTTACATAAATGTTAGGCTTTGATAATTGTCCAAATCCGCAAAGGAATCATCGAGGAGAGAAGCAGGTAGAAAGGTAATTTGGAAGAAAGTACAAGAGGTAGTAACTCTTTTGCTCTCATGTTATTGTGCATTGATTTTGTTTGTGCCATTTTTCTGTAGTTAAGCATGAGAACATGTAAATTTTCCTTGCATAGATATTTGTCGTGCCATGTACAGCAGATAGATTGGCAAAGCAGTTATTTGCCTAATATTTACACTAGTTATTTATTCATTTAATCCATTTGTAAAATGAATATGCACCTGTTATTTATACGTTTTATCTATCTGCAAGAGATTGTGCACCAGTTAGTTATTCAATTCAATTATCATTAAGATATATGTGCACGAGTTAGTTTTTCAGCTCAGTTACTTGCAAGACCTTGTTCTCTATAGCTTGTTTTTACATGCATAGTTATTAACCTTGTATGATTTACATGATGAAAGTAGTTGTTACTAAGATTCCCCCGATTCTCACCCCTTTTTTCCATAATACTCCCTCCGGTCCTAATTATAAGACAAAGTTGACTTTTTTGGAGAAATTAAGGAAGCCAATTAAATCACTTTAGAGTATTTATATTTTTAGTATCTTTGGATTATATATTAGTTTATTAATCAAATTACTTAGTTTGAAGAAAAAAATATAAATATAAATATTTTAAAGTGATTTAATTGGCTTCCTTAATTTCTCCAAAAAAATCAACTTTGTCTTATAATTAGGACCGGAGAGAGTATATAGTAAAGTTAAGTATCGCTAAGGGCAAGGGCGTAGTGGTTGGTGAAAGATCAACACTAAGTGAAAAGAAAGTAGCAATTCAATTGGGTAAAGTAGCGATTAAGTTGAGTAATGGTAGATTTGAGTATGTCATTAACACGTTTGATGAACAATGTGTCATCTGCCTGTCCCTGAGTGTACCCAAGTCTTTTCGTTGTTTTGGTGAATCTATGGAACCATGCCCTAGACAATTGCTTAAGTTCGTACAATTACTTGTTGAATTTACACATGGAGTTGTTAGGAGTTAAAATTCCATCTGGAATCTCCATATATACTTTTTCCTCCAACTTTCCATTCAGAAATGCATTCTTCACATCTAGTTGGTGCAACGACCAATCCAAGTTGGCTGCTATTGATAGTAGCACTTGGATGATATTAACTTTGGTTACTGGAGCAAATGTCTCCTGATAATCAATTCTGTATGTCTGGGTATATTCTTTTGCAACAAGTCTTGTCTTGTATTTGTTGAGACTTCCATCAGGATTGAATTTTGGGGTGAGGACCCACCTGCTTCCTACTGGTTTCTTTTCTTTTGGAGGAGTTGTAATCTCCCACGTTTTATTATCCTTGAGTGCCTGCAACTCGTCTTTTATAGCTTGCTTCTAATTCGGATCAGATATAGCTTGTTGAAATGTGTCTGGGATTTTTATCAGTGCACTGTTTAAAACAAAGCTTTGCATTTTTGCATACAGGTTACCCCATGAGACAAAATGTTGAATTGGATGCTGAGTACAAGATCTTACCCCTTTTCTCAATGCAATAGGCCAACCCAGTTCTTTAGGATTTAATCCTGGATTGGAGTCATGGTCGTTCCTTTGAATGAGAGAGCTAGTTCTACCAATGTTTGGTTCATCTAGAACTTGTAGTTTGGACTCTTCCTCTAGTTATGGTTCATTATCCATCCCTGGATTGATCTCAACATTTGTTTCCAGTTCATTGGTGTGGATTCGGGTTCATGATCAAGTTGGGTAAGACTAAGTTGGCTTGTGGGAGCAAATGAGTCAATGGTGGCTCTAAGGTTAGGTTATGGTTGTGACATTGATGATGTATGTGGTAAGCCTTTGGAGTTAAATTCTTCCAAGATTAGCCATTCAATGTCGTTATACTCCCCCTGAATAGGTAATTTGGGATAATATGGTTCGTCCTTTGAGAAGACAATATCCCGAGAGATGAGAAGCTTCTTGGAAGTAGGACAGTAACATTTGTACCCTTTTTGAGTAGAGTAGCCAAGAAATATACATTTGTTAGCTTGAGCAGCAAATTTGTTGCCATCATTTTTGTGAACAAAGACAACATAATCAAACACCTTTGAGTTCCAAGTGATCAGATAATGTTGTTAGATCTCATGTTTTGATGATAACAAAAGAATGGTTTGAAAAGGAAATGTTTAATAATCAAGTTTGAACTAAGTAATGACAGGAATAAGCTTACTTGAAGTAAGCATGGAAGTAATGAAGATTGGACAAGAGAAAATACTGAGGAACTTGATCAGTAGCAAATCTTCTCAGGCATTACTCGAGGCGCTACTCGAGTAATGAGACAAAACTTGAAGTAACAGAGCAAAACTTCCAGTTACCTGCCACCATTACTCGAGGCGCTACTCGAGTAACCAGGTAAAATTTCAAGGTTGCTCTCGGCCTGCTAATGTTACTCCTGGAGGTACTCGAGTAACCATGTGAAAACTTCCAGTTGCCTTCAAGTTAGCAGAATGTTACTCGAGGAGCTACTCGAGTAACCATATGTACCTCTCGGCAGTTTGTACCACTGCTAATGTTACTCGAGGAGCTACTCGAGTAACCAGATCAGAAACTTCCAGTCAGACTTCAAGTTTTCCATGATACTCGAGGAGCTACTCGAGTAACCGTGTATTTGAAAATGTGTAACTCTCGGCACTTTGTACCACTGCCAATGTTACTCGAGGAGGTACTCGAGTAACAGCCTGAGGTAAGTTAAAACTTGAGGTTGGTATCCGATTAACTTGAATTGTTTATTTCATCTTCCTCGAGTGCTTACTCGAGTATTCAAGTTTCTAATGTTTTATCTTAAGTGGATTCCTCGAGTATGTACCCCAGTAAGCACAAATATTTTCAAAGGAAACTTCAAGTCATGACCAGGGTAAGTTATGTACAAATGTCTCAGTTACTCGAGGTGCTACCCGAGTAACTTATGCAAGATTGAGTGCATTACTCGAGGATCTACTCGAGTAATGAGGTAAGTGCTCTCGGCATTTTGATCCTGCCAACATTATTGGAGTAGAGCATCGAGTAATCAAAAGTTTTTCAAAGGATTACTCGAGGTGTTACCCGAGTAACTCATAAAGTTGTGAGTGCATTACTCGAGTAGCTACTCGAGTAAATAACTATTCCAAAGGTTTGAAATTTAATTTACTCCATGCACTACCCGAGTAATCTTATACTTGTTCATTAACTTGCAGTTGATAAATGATTTCCCGATGTTACTCGAGGAGCTACTCGAGTAAACTTCAAGGGTTACTCGAGGAGCTACTCGAGTAAGCATACCCAGAAATTTAGAAATCATTCAAACGTTCATTGATTTGTTTCCTATATGATTAACCTTTCATTGTATTAGTATTCTTAGTCTATTTACAGATAAACAATGAAGGAATCACTTCAAGAGATGAAAGTCAAATCAAACGTTCAAATGCCAACCACCGCCAACGGATATTTTTCAAAAACTTGAAAAGTCAACAGTGGCTGCGCACTCACCAACGGACGAAAGGAAAACGTTCCAACGGTCATCACCATCATATCTATATATATGGGAACCTTCAAACAGAGAAGAACAACCAAGCATCCACACAAACGATTCATTAAGTTCATTGCTCTGTTTTCACGTTGAAATTGTATTCATATGCTTCAGTGATTATTATTTACTCTTTGTGAGAGATATTTCATTCAAACTCAATATTTGTTATTGAGATAACTTAAGGTTGTGGAACCTTGAGTTGGGATTGGATTACAACCTGTAAGGGGGAGCGAGTGTCCAAGTGTGAAGGAACTTGCTTGTACTGTGGTGCCAAGAACCCACTGAATCTTGGAAGTTATAGTGAAACTCTCAGAGAAGCTCTGAGGACTGGACGTAGGTCAAAGTGGTTGTGACCGAACCAGTATAACTCCTGGTGTACACTTCGGTGATATTTCTCCTTACTCATTACTGTTTTAATTCTTTTGTTAAAGTTTTATATTTTCGAAAGAAATTTCAGTATCACCCAATTCACCCCCCTCTTGGGTGAAACGCTTGATCTTACATTTGGTATCAGAGCGTAGGTCTTCTTGTTAAGGTATAACAACCTAAGAAGGATCCAATGGCAAGCATGGGTGAAGGAATTCTTCCCGACGGAGCATCCATCACTAGACCTCCTGGTTTCAATGGAGAACAATTTTCTTTCTGGAAAGCTAAATTCAGAGTGTTCGTGATGGCTACTGAATATGGGCTATGGGATGTAATCGAGAGTGGAAACTATCAACCTACAAAGACTGTAGATTCTCAGAAAATTCCAAAGACGCCAGCGGAATATGATGAGAATGACAAGAAACTTATCACTCTCAATAGCAAGGCAATTCTGATGTTACAAAGTTCCTTGAGTCAAAATGAATACTTCAGAATCTGCACACTCCCAACAGCAAAGGAAATGTGGGAAGCTCTGGAAATAGCTCATGAAGGAACTTCGGGAATAAAGGAGAATCGAATCAACACCTTGATCACAGAATTCGATCTACTTCGAATGAAATCAGGTGAGTCAATTTCTGAATTCGAACTTAGATATACTCATCTTGTTAATCAACTTGCAGCACTTGGAAAAGTATATGATCAAAATATCCAAGTACGAAAGATTTTGAATATTCTGTCTAAAGAGTGGGAGGCCAAAGTCACTGCGATAGAAGAGGCAAAAGGAGAATCAATGAGATCAGTTGCTTCTCTATTTGGAAGCCTTTCTAAATATGAAAGCAAGTTAAAGTTCAAACGGGAACTAGACGACATCAGTGACAAAAGAAAGAAAGGTCTAGCTCTAAAAGCAAAAGAAGAAAATCAAGATGAAGTTGAGGAGTTTGATGATGATGAAATGGGCTTAATCATAAAACGATTCAGAAAGTTCTACAAGAAAGGTCAAGGCTACAAACACTTTCAAAAAGGAGGAACTAGCAACAAAGACCATATCATTTGTTATGAATGTGGTAAACCAGGACATATCAAATCAGAATGTTTAGAGCTCAATCAAAAGAGCAAAGAAAAGAGAAAAGGAAAATTCTTTAACAAAAAGAAGGCCTTTGTATCTGCTATATGGGGAGATAGTTCCTCAGACGAAGAAAGTGATGAGGAAGAAGTAGCCAACATATGTCTTGTTGCTCAAGAAGAGACAGAAGAAGAGGTAAATGATTCTGACCCTACCTATGATGAATTATTATCTAAATATAATGCTTTACATTCTGAATTCATCAAAGTAGTTAAAGAACTAATTGTTTTCAAAAAGAAAAACAAAGCTCTTGAAATTGAACTTAAAGAAAGTTCAGAAAAGAATTGTGAAAATTGTTCTTCTTTGAAAGAGAAAAACAATGATCTCACAAAAACTCTTGAAAAGTTTACCAAAGGAAGTGAGATGCTAAGTGTGATTTTAAAAAAACAACGATTTGTAAATGACCGATCTGGTATTGGATATGATCCAAAATCAGATAAAAGGAAAGGTAGAAAGAAAGCAGGAGGTAAGTCATATTTGAATTATTTCCAGTATTCTGTACATATATCAAATCCTTTTGCATTTTGTAATTACTGTAATAGAAAAGGTCATTATACCTCCTCATGCATTCATAAAAAGAAAGGAAACATAGGAACCTACAAATGGGTACCTAAAGGCACATATATTCAGAAAATCATTTATACTAACCCAAAAGGACCCAAAAAGAAGTGGGTACCTAAAACTTAGTCATTTGATTACAGGAATGTCTTAAAGTATCCAAAAATAACAAATGGTTCATAGACAGTGGATGCTCTAGACATATGACCGGAGATTTCGAAAGTTTTACCACATTACAACCTAAGGAAGGTGGAAAGGTAAAATTTGGAGGAAATCAATCCGGAAAAATAGCAGGAATTGGTGAAATCAAAAATGACAAAGGCATACAAATCAAAGATGTATATTACGTTGAAGGCTTGTGTCATAATTTGCTGAGCGTAAGTCAAAGTGCAGATAAAGACAACTGGATAATATTTGATTCAGAGGAATGTCTAATTATCAACAAGAATGACTTACAGCTTGATAAGAAAAATATCAAGGCTAAGCTCAGAGCAAAAAGGGAAGGTAACTGCTATACTCTAGATATTAGTAAAAATGAATCTGAAAATTGTTTTCTGAGTAATACCGATGAAAGTTGGTTATGGCATAAGAGATTGGCTCATGTCAATATGCATCAACTAGGTAAACTACTCAAAAAGGATTTAGTTCTTGGATTACCCAAAGTAAATTTCAAAAACGATTTGATTTGTGACGCATGTCAAAAGGGTAAACAAACTAAATCATCTTTCAAATTGAAAAATGAGATTTCAACAAATAGACCATTACAATTATTGCATATGGATTTAGTTGGTCCAGCAAGAGTAAAGAGTCTTGGTGGCAACTTGTATTCATTGGTCATTGTTGATGATTTTTCTAGATTTACATGGGTTATTTTTCTATCATCAAAAGATGAAACCTTTGAAGAATTTATTGTTTTTGCCAAGAAAGTGCAAAATGAGAAAGGTATGTCTATTGCAGGTATTAGGACTGATCATGGTGGAGAATTTGAGAATCAAGCCTTTGAAGAATATTGTGATACTAATGGCATTGATCACAACTTCTCTGCTCCAAGGACGCCCCAACAAAATGGAGTTGTGGAACGCAAGAATAGAGTACTTACTGAAATGGCTAGAACAATGTTAAATGAAAAGAACATGTCTCAAGTTTTCTGGGCTGATGCTATGAGTACAGCATGCTATATTTCAAATAGAGCCTACATCAGAACGAAACTTGGAAAGACACCATATGAGCTATACAAAGGAAGGAAGCCAAACATTGGTCATCTACACATCTTCGGTTGTAAGTGTTTCATTCATAATAATGGTAAAGATAACTTAGGAAAATTTGATTCTAAAACTGATGAAGGAATTTTCCTAGGATATTCTAACGAAGTAAAGCATATAGAATTTTCAATAAAAGAACTTGTGTTGTTGAAGAATCAATTCATGTTGTATTTGATGAATTTGAAACCTCTGACAAAACCATTGATGAAGAACAGGAAGTTGTTTTAAATCAAGAAAATGGTCAATCTATCTCTAAGTCTCTTATTCCAGAGGTTGATGAAACTAAGGATGAAGAGCAATCCCTAGGTCAACCTAAAGCCTGGAAATACAATAGAAGTCATCCCTTAGATCAAGTCATAGGAGATGTGAATGAAGGGATCAAAACCAGAAATAGAGTTTTCAATGAAGTAAGTTTTTCTGCATTTATTTCTGAGATTGAACCTTCTAACATTGATGAAGCCCTATCAGACAATGATTGGGTCATAGCAATGCAAGAAGAATTAAATCAATTTGAAAGGAATCAAGTCTGGGATTTGGTGCCCCGACCCAAGGATCATACGATCATTGGTACTAAATGGGTATTCAAAAACAAACTTGATGAATCTGCAATTATTGTCAGAAACAAGGCAAGATTGGTGGCCAAAGGCTATAATCAGGAAGAAGGAATTGATTATGAGGAAACGTATGCTCCAGTGGCTAGATTGGAAGCTATACGTGTACTCTTAGCCTTTGCATGCATCAAAGGATTCAAACTCTATCAAATGGATGTTAAGAGTGCCTTTCTAAATGGTTACATCATGGAAGAAGTGTATGTAGAACAACCTCCTGGTTTTGAAGATGTCACTAAACCGGACCATGTTTTCAAACTTAAAAAGGCTTTGTATGGTTTAAAACAAGCTCCTAGAGCCTGGTATGAAAGGCTTAGTAAGTTTCTCATCGATCAAGGTTTTGTACGAGGAAAAGTTGATACAACATTATTTATAAATCGAAAACATGATGATATTTTAATTGTTCAAATATATGTTGATGATATTGTTTTCGGTGCTACTAATGAATCTCTGTGTAAGGAATTTTCTGAGATTATGCAGGGAGAGTTTGAGATGTCAATGATGGGAGAATTGAATTTCTTTCTTGGTTTGCAAATCAAACAAAGAAAGAATGGAATCTTCATATCTCAAACAAAGTATTTAAAAGAGCTATTGAAGAAGTATGGAATGGATGAAGCAAATGGCTCAGACACACCTATGAGCTCAACAACGTTACTTGATGCTGATGTCAAAGGGAAAGACTACAATATCACAAAATATAGAGGAATGATTGGATCATTACTCTATCTCACAGCAAGTAGACCAGACATCCAATTTAGTGTTGGCATATGTGCAAGATATCAATCGGCACCAAAGGAATCACATGCTGAAACTGTCAAACGAATCTTTAGATACCTTGCTGACACACCAGAATTGGGTCTGTGGTATCCCAAAGGAAGAAGTGAGTATCTAATTGCATATTCGGACTCTGATCATGGAGGATATAAGACAGACAGAAAGAGCACCAGTGGACAAGGACAATTCCTTGGAGGATCTCTTGTCTCGTGGTTCAGCAAGAAACAAAATACAGTGTCTCTTTCGTCAACGGAAGCCGAATATGTTGCAGTCTCAATTTGTTGTGCACAAGTGATATGGTTAAAACAACAACTACAAGATCTTGGTATTTATCTCAAAGAGATACCAATCTATTGTGACAACACTAGTACGATAAGCTTGGCAAAGAATCCAGTTCAACACTCTAGAACCAAGCATATCGATGTCAGACATCACTTCATCAGAGATCATGTCCAAAAGAAAGATGTGAAAGTGATATTCATTCCTACTCATCTTCAATTAGCCGATATCTTCACAAAACCCCTTGCAAAAGATCAATTTCTATACATTAGAAGAGAATTGGGAATGGTAAATCCCAATGAGTTATAAGTAATTTCAGCATTTCATAATATTAGATGAAGTCATTTAATAATGTTTTGATAATTACTAACTTAAGCATCGGAGTATATAGAAATTTGTTTTGCAGGAAGAAAGAAACTCTGTTTTGAGAAACAAAAACAGAGGTGATCAGAGGACACCATTACTGGAGTACCAACTTGAAGTAATGGGTGACAGAAAAGATTTACCCGAGGAGTAACTTGAGGTAAAGTGGCAGTTTACTCGAGTATGTACTCGAGTAATGACCCCCAAAACTGGAAGTAATGGATCAAGTAACTTGATATTTAAATCTAACGGTTCAGTTTTGAGGAAATGAAAGGTCAGAAGTTCAAAAGACAGGTTACCCGAGGCGAGCCTCGAGTAAACTTGAAGCTTACTCGAGTAAGGCCTCGAGTAAAGTCGGAGTCCAGATTCTCAAATTGATAAAGAATGATGCAAATCTGATCAACATGAGTTATAAATGATCGAGGGAACATCTATGGATAATTACTATATTATTCATACAAGGTACGCAATTTAAATGAATTATTTTGAATTTTTCCTGTATGAACACCCGAGGAAGGCCTCGAGTAACGTTGAATGTTACTCGAGTAAGGCCTCGAGTAAAGTCGGGATTTAGGTCTTTATCTTGCGCAAACTTGGTCATTTCCACAAAATCTCCTCGAGTAAATCACTATACACCCTTTCAAAAACTTTTCCCAATCGATTTCTTGCCCCATTTCTGTCAAAACCCAACTAGTTTCAAGATCAAAAACTTCCTATTTTGTTCAAAATCCCTCTGACCTAAACTAGCGACAGTGACCTCTGTTTCTGAGATTTCTGATTCTCTTTGATTCAAAATGGTTAGAACCAAGAATCTCAACTTCACTGATTCTGATTCTGAGCAAAATCCTGATCTTCTTTCTCCTCCTCCAACAAAAAGAAGAAAGTTGATTCCTAGACCAAAAGCAAAAACCCCTCTCAAACCTCAACCTCAACCAAAAGCCAAAGGTGTGGTTATCAAAGAGCCCATTGTGACTAGGGCTCAATCTAAAAAGAGCACATCTACCGGAAGGAGTAAAGGTGTCAAAACTCCCTCACCTTCTCACTCAGACTCATCAACACCTTCTTTTACTCCAAAACCTCCCAAGAAGCCAAAGTATGACAAAAATGTGGCTAAGGCAATGGCTGGGATCATTGACCAACTGGAGAAGGGTCAATCTTCTAAGAAGTCCAAGATTCCTGAAGCAGAAATCACTAGTCCACCAAAGGGATTCAATGTGGGCAAATTGGTGGAGTCTCTGAAGTACTCAACACAGTTCTCCAGAAGGAAAGTGTGTAAAACACACTACGTTGATCTGAAGCTTCTACAAGAGGTAGTGAAGTTTGACCTTAGTCCTTATCTTGATCCTTTTATGCCTTGGTTATCTGTGAGATTGCCTTTTTGCACAAAGGTAATCACCCATTTTTACTGCAACCTTGAGATCATAGATGAGCCTGACCGAACCTCAGTTGAGGAAGAAATGACTACCACAGTGAGAGGACAGAAAATCCTTATATCTCCCTCTAGGATCAATTTATGGTTAGGAATTTAGAATCCCCCGGATGATATCTATTCTGAACTTGAGCCTAACCAGATATTCACTATCCTTAAGCCCGGTGAGTTAGTTGGCCCCCTCAATTTCAAACCGAGTGATATGTGTGATCATCACAGGGTCCTATGGTACATCTACTCTAGGTCCCTAGTGAACAAAGCCAACAACTATACCTACTTTTCAGATAGGGACTATAGATGGTTTGCTTCACTCCTTTTGAAAGAAGAAAAGGATCTGGGAGAGTATATATTCTCAGAGATGAAGAGGTATAAGGTGGATGGAAAGGGAACCACTCCAATGCCATATCCTCAAATTGTGTCTCTTATCTTAAAAGAGAACAAAATATGGTATTTGGATAGTAAGGAGCCTGTTGAGAGAGTGACCCCAGTGGGGAGGAATCAAATTGGTAAGCTAAACATAGACATTCCTCTCAAAGGCCTACTGGAGTCTGGGTCCAAGAAGAAGAGAAAGGCTACTGAGGCTGAAACCAGTAGAATGGATGACACTCAGTCATCGGCTCCAGCTGCTACCACATCCTCACCATCTTTCCTGAATGCCACTCTCCAGCACTTCATGGAGAACATTCTCAGAGGCTTCCATGTGGACATAGCCAATACCAATGCTGAATTGATTACCAATACCAACTTCAAGATGGGAGAGTTGG
Organism: Inga oerstediana; assembly: GCA_963210345.1. NCBI lineage: Eukaryota > Viridiplantae > Streptophyta > Magnoliopsida > Fabales > Fabaceae > Inga > Inga oerstediana. The sequence goes on along the minus strand of OY723400.1, from coordinate 68,686,770 downwards.
TTGAGAAAATTGACAAAAGGCATGAGGAGTTGGTTGAGAGAATGGATAGGAGACATGAGGAGTTGCTAGCAGAGCAACGGGTTCAGGGAGAGACCCTAAGATTGATACTGGCACGTTTGGATTCTCTGGGTCCCGGGCCTTCTTCCAGTCCTTCCTCATCTGCACCACCACCACCACCTCCAGAAAATCCTCCTTCAGACATTCCTATTCCTACTCCCACTCCTGAGGCTGAACCATCTACTCCTCTGGTTTTTGATCCACCTGAGACCCAAGGAAAAGACATATTATTCACAGTGGATGATCCTGAAACCCTTGAGTCTACACATATCACCATTGGTGATTCACCTCAAAAGCCACAATCTGAGACCACTCCCAAACCTATTCCCTCTCCTACCCAAACAGAGGTAGTGTCATCTTCTTCTTCTGAGCATCTCAGATCACCCCGGAAGGAGAAACCTCAACTATGGTTGTCTTCCAACCTTCTCCTCTCCTGCCTAGAGATGACATCCATATTCCTCCACTTAATCTGCCTGATCCAGTACCTTCTAGCTTATTTGACTCTTTGGACTCAGATGATTCTATGGTCTTTCCTGTAACACCCATCTCCATGGCCAAGCCTCCTAGCCCTCCTCTTGATTGATGAAGCCAAAAAGGGGGAGAAGAACTTGAGAGTGATTTTGTGGATTTGTCTTTGCTTTTCATGGGTATATGGGTGTACATGGGATTTTAGGGAGCTTTTTGAATTCAGTATGAACTTATTTTGTAATTTGAAATTTAAGTTTCAATGCAAGTGTGTTTAAATTATGCTTCATTAGATTTCATTTAAGTTTGTGAATTATGATACATGCTTGGACTAATGAAGTTGTTATGTATGCAAGGTTTAATCAACTTAATAAGAAATAATTAATTAAGAATTCAATTTGAAAAACCGTGTTCAAAATCACCAAGTTTTGTCATCATCAAAAAGGGGGAGAATGTTAGATCTCATGTTTTGATGATAACAAAAGAATGGTTTGAAAAGGAAATGTTTAATAATCAAGTTTGAACTAAGTAATGACAGGAATAAGCTTACTTGAAGTAAGCATAGAAGTAATGAAGATTGGACAAGAGAAAATACTGAGGAACTTGATCAGTAGCAAATCTTCTCAGGCATTACTCGAGGCGCTACTCGAGTAATGAGACAAAACTTGAAGTAACAGAGCAAAACTTCCAGTTACCTGCCACCATTACTCGAGGCGCTACTCGAGTAACCAGGTAAAATTTCAAGGTTGCTCTCGGCCTGCTAATGTTACTCCTGGAGGTACTCGAGTAACCATGTGAAAACTTCCAGTTGCCTTCAAGTTAGCAGAATGTTACTCGAGGAGCTACTCGAGTAACCATATGTACCTCTCGGCAGTTTGTACCACTGCTAATGTTACTCGAGGAGCTACTCGAGTAACCAGATCAGAAACTTCCAGTCAGACTTCAAGTTTTCCATGATACTCGAGGAGCTGCTCGAGTAACCGTGTATTTGAAAATGTGTAACTCTCGGCACTTTGTACCACTGCCAATGTTACTCGAGGAGGTACTCGAGTAACAGCCTGAGGTAAGTTAAAACTTGAGGTTGGTATCCGATTAACTTGAATTGTTTATTTCATCTTCCTCGAGTGCTTACTCGAGTATTCAAGTTTCTAATGTTTTATCTTAAGTGGATTCCTCGAGTATGTACCCCAGTAAGCACAAATATTTTCAAAGGAAACTTCAAGTCATGACCAGGGTAAGTTATGTACAAATGTCTCAGTTACTCGAGGTGCTACCCGAGTAACTTATGCAAGATTGAGTGCATTACTCGAGGAGCTACTCGAGTAATGAGGTAAGTGCTCTCGGCATTTTGATCCTGCCAACATTATTGGAGTAGAGCATCGAGTAATCAAAAGTTTTTCAAAGGATTACTCGAGGTGTTACCCGAGTAACTCATAAAGTTGTGAGTGCATTACTCGAGTAGCTACCCGAGTAAATAACTATTCCAAAGGTTTGAAATTTAATTTACTCCATGCACTACCCGAGTAATCTTATACTTGTTCATTAACTTGCAGTTGATAAATGATTTCCCGATGTTACTCGAGGAGCTACTCGAGTAAACTTCAAGGGTTACTCGAGGAGCTACTCGAGTAAGCATACCCAGAAATTTAGAAATCATTCAAACGTTCATTGATTTGTTTCCTATATGATTAACCTTTCATTGTATTAGTATTCTTAGTCTATTTACAGATAAACAATGAAGGAATCACTTCAAGAGATGAAAGTCAAATCAAACGTTCAAATGCCAACCACCGCCAACGGATATTTTTCAAAAACTTGAAAAGTCAACAGTGGCTGCGCACTCACCAACGGACGAAAGGAAAACGTTCCAACGGTCATCACCATCATATCTATATATATGGGAACCTTCAAACAGAGAAGAACAACCAAGCATCCACACAAACGATTCATGAAGTTCATTGCTCTGTTTTCACGTTGAAATTGTATTCATATGCTTCAGTGATTATTATTTACTCTTTGTGAGAGATATTTCATTCAAACTCAATATTTGTTATTGAGATAACTTAAGGTTGTGGAACCTTGAGTTGGGATTGGATTACAACCTGTAAGGGGGAGCGAGTGTCCAAGTGTGAAGGAACTTGCTTGTACTGTGGTGCCAAGAACCCACTGAATCTTGGAAGTTATAGTGAAACTCTCAGAGAAGCTCTGAGGACTGGACGTAGGTCAAAGTGGTTGTGACCGAACCAGTATAACTCCCGGTGTACACTTCGGTGATATTTCTCCTTACTCATTACTGTTTTAATTCTTTTGTCAAAGTTTTATATTTTCGAAAGAAATTTCAGTATCACCCAATTCACCCCCCCTCTTGGGTGAAACGCTTGATCTTACATATGTGACTGTGCCAATACCCTCAACCTTTGTGAATACACAATTAGCTACTTTTACTGTGAGGTGTTCATTATAGAATTTAAGGTTGTGGACTAGAGTTTGGTTACCGGTCATGTGATCTGTAGCTTCGGAGTCAATAATCCAAGTATCTTCACTAGTCATTACAGCATTAAGAGGTATAACGGAATTACCTGATTACACTAGATTCATACCTGGAACAGAATTTGACTTATTTTGCTTGTTAATCATCTGGCGAAGCATCTGTAATTCTTCTTGGCTTAGGTAGTTAGCATCTTTCACTTTTTGTTTAGTAGTAGTAACGTGGCTTTGTTGGGCATGTTGTTTTCCAGTTGAAGGCTTGCCATGAAGTTTTCAACATTCTTCCTTTATGTGGCATTTCTTGCAGTAATTGCACCATTTAGTATTTTTCCTTTCATCTTGTGGCCCTTTCATTGTCAGAGCTAAGCCCTCAATGTAATTTTGGTTGCTTTGACTGAGGAGTTTTCTGCTTTCTTCAAACTTCATATGATTAACTACATCAAATAGATGTGGTAGGGGTTTTAAACCCATAACTCATCTCCTTATTTCTTTAAAGGAATCGTTGAGTCCCAGAAGAAAATTATGAATTCTTCCTTCTTCCAGTATCTTTCGATGCAATTGAGCATCCTTAACGGCTTCCCATGGATGTACCTCAAATAGATCATGTTGTTGCCAGAGTTTCAGCAAAGCATTATAGTATTCGGTCACCGACATATTTCCTTGTCTCAAGTCTCAGAGTTGACGCTTCAAATGATTCAAGGATGCGGCTTTGTCAAGTGATAAATATGTCCTTTTTGCTACATCCCATATCTCCTTTGCAGTGTTTGCTAGGAGATATCCTTCGTTAATATCCAAGGTCATAGAGTTGGATAATCAAGTCACAACTTGATTATTTTTCACAAACCATGCGTTGAAACTTGGATCCTCAGGAGCTAGTTGAGGGGCTTCTCCATTAATATATTTTTCTTTTCTCCTTCCACGAACGTATCTTAACACACTTTGAGACCATTGAAGGTAATTTTTCCCATTAAGTTTATGGTTGATGACCATAATCTAATTTTTAGGAATTCTGGTATAGTGGTGTTGATGGAAGAGACAGGAGAAGACATAGAGGAAGTAGTAGTACTGGAAGTGGAGGTTGTGGTTTGAATTTTACCATTGGTTCCCAACATAAATGTTGTTGGAATGGACCCAAACAATAGAGGAAATTATGAGGGATCCATCAGTTTTGGTGAGAAAATTGATCTGGAGTCATTGAAGGGCTTTGGAGACTCTGGCGCGTGGGGTTCACGCGCAACCAGAATTTGTAGTGTCACCCACACGCCAAGACTGTGGAGGCGTGTGTACTTAACTCGCCGGTCAGATGTTGCCCGTACTTTTGGGAAACGCTGATTGGCGTCTTTAGGTCACCCTGGAGTGGGTGGTGTAGTCCTACGTTCTCCTCAGTAGCCTAAGAGCATGTATCTTGTGCTCTCTCTCTTTCTCATCCTCACCGTCGCTCTCTTCTCAATTGTTCTGCCTCATTTTCTGGCAGAGGACCGAAGCTCAACCAGGACCGAGGCGCTTTGATACCATATTAGCTCGTAGAGCTTAGATTTTTTTGATATATGCAAATGGTAAGTTTACCGCGTATATATTGGCAAAACAGAGTACAAACAAAGAGAGTTTGGGCGGGAGAGATAGAGAGAAATAAGAGAGTGATTGACGGATTTGGTAGGAGGAAGTCAAATATTTCATGCTAGTTAAAGACTTGCACCGAAAGAGCATTCTGACTTTTAGCAATTTCATTGTTTAACAAATGTAATTCTTGAAGCTTGATCATTTCTATTCTCATTGAGCTTTGAATTGGACTTGCTCAGGAGTGCCAAAGTTTAAGTATGAGAGAATTGATGAATCCCTATTTTATTATATTTTTCAATACTTTATTTGGGGATTTTATCATGTTATTTTGGCCAAAAATGCATTTATTATGACTAATTGGGATTAAAAGTGATTGCATGAATTAATTGATAAAAGGGGTAAAAATGTTATTGTTTTCATGATTATCCAAAGTATTACAATAGTTTGAATTTCATTTTAGGGCTTGTTTTGGTATGAGGCGAGGGGAGGGAAAGTGGGCGGAGGGAAAATTTTTTTGAGTTGGATTTAAAAAAATTAGAGAAGTGGGGTCACAATAATTTAATAAAGAGAAATTATAAGGTAAAAGAGTAAGAAAAATTAATCAAAATATTTTAACTCCACTTCTTCAAATTTTTTAAATCCAACTTATAAAAATGTTCCCTCCCATTCCTTCCCCTCTAAATCCCTCATACCAAACAGACCTAGTGTATTTTGGTCAAGCAGACGAATTTTGGAAATTCCAATTCAGTCCTTGAATTCCAGAAATGACATTTTAGTACCAAATATATTGTCAGTTTAGTACCTGAATTTCAGAAATGACAGTTTGGTCCACAATTCTGAAAACCACCTTTTTTGCTCCTCTGGAATCATTTTAAGGGCTTCTCTCATTTGGAGCAAGTTGAGACCCACAAAACATGCACACCCGCCTCCGTTTCCATTCGGCTTTTACCACACTTTCACCCTCACTTCTTTCATCTCCGTCCTTCAATCGGCTGCATCTCTTCCATCCACCACCACCCTCATCGCCTCCATTCATCTTTGTCTCTGTTTGATGGCCAAGCTTCTGAGCTGCTTCAGTGAGGCGACTCTCAACGTCATGGGCAGTTGATCATTCGATTCCTTGGTGATTGATGAAGCTAGTTGGAGTTCTTTGTGCTTCTAGGGAGTTTCTTCTACCTTCATTTTAGTTTCACTTAGTATGATTATAGATTGTTAAACTTGGGTATACAGGAATTTTGATTTGTGATTGTATTGAGTAGTGTTTTCGGTTGTTGCACGTTGAGACTGAAATTTGTATTAGATTTTGTACTTTAATGATGTGGTAGAATGAATTGTTAGCCTAGTGTTAGTCTTGTTCTATCATTCACGTGTTTGAAACTCTTATTTAATTGCCAATTTGAGTAGAGAACGCCTCTTATAAGATTTAATACATGTTAAGGGCCAACTAAAATGAATCTAATGAACTAAACTCAAGCTTGGTTTTTAGGTGGATTTAGCTAATTAGAGGAATTGTTTGGAGAAGGTCTCTTCTCACAAGCCTAAGTACTTAACAAAGGAATTAAACTCAATTAAATTGGAATAAGGAAAAGTTAGTGGATTTACTCATCAAGGAAGTTCATATTCACATTTTACATCACTTCATTTCATTCATTGAAAAAAATCTATAAAAATTAGCTTAGCTTAGTTTAGAATAGTTAATTAATTCCATTACACTCTTTGGTTAATTTGTTAATTAATACTTAGTTAGCTAGGGACTAAATAATCCGTTCCTCAAAGAGATCGACTTAGGTTAGCATTACTATAATACATAGTTATTCTAGTTTTATTTGATAGTCCCATGACATGGCTTGTCATTCTAGGTGTAACAAGTGCCTTATGTATGGCTTGTCATTCTAGGTGTAACAAGTGCCTTATGTATTAGAACATGATTAGAAGTTTTGAGTTACAAGTGTGCTTGATAAGGAATACACATGTGCATGTGCTGAAATTGAAATGGAAATACTCATCTAGCAACTATTTTAATGGTCAAAGTTGTGTTTAAAGTATTATAATGATAACTTTCAAAGCTAAGAGACAACTTCCAGATTTAACGAGAAGGGCTGTCTGAAAAAATGAAGCGTTCAAAGGGGATAAATGACGATTTTTCATAAATCTAGGAGAAATTAATAATGCAAATAATTGATTAGAAGAGGGGATAAGTATTAACATACTTTCACATGATGCCTAAATGATAGGTTTAGATATTTGCCCAAGCCTACCAATAAATTAATGGGGAAAGAAGCAAGAAGATAGTTTGGAAAGAAGCACAAAAAGTAGTAACTCTTTTCTTCTCATGTTATTGTATATTGTTTTCTGCATGTTTGTTTGTGCCATTTTGCTGTAGTTAAGTATAAGAACATGTAAATTATCCTTGCATAAATACTTGCCATGGCCATATGCAGCAGATAGATCGGCAAAGCAATTATCTACCAAGTTTGTACACTAGTTATTTATTCATTTTATCTATTTGTAAAATGAATGTGCACTAGTTATTTATACAATTTATCTATTGTGCATCAGTTAGTTATTCAATTAAGTTATCAGTAAGATATATGTGCATCAATTAGCTTTTCAGCTCAGTTATTGGTAAGGTCTTGTTCTCTATCTCTTGTTTTTACATGCATAGTAATTAACCTTGTATGTTTACATGATGAAAAGTAGTTGCTACATCTCACCCTTTTCTCACATGATATACAATAATGGCATGTACAACTAAGGATAAGGGAGTAGTGGTTGGTGAAGATTGAAAGTGGATGAAGCTGAAGAAGCTTGTACTGTGTAGGAGGAGAGTTCGAGAGGTAGGTGCCATATGCGGTTATGGCAAGAATATATTTATATATAGCTAATACTATATATTGCTAAGAATGCATGAGTAATTAGTATATATATAACTTGGTTTTAGACATTAGGGCACGTGTTTGGCTTAATCGATGAAAAGTTTACATGCCAAAGTTATAGGTTTCAGCCAAAATAGTTACTTTCAATTATTTAGATTGAAAGCCATGATTATATGAAATTATATGAAATGAAACCTTATAACTTGAAGAACTAAATAAAGATTTTTAGTTTTGTCGGTGAGGTTTTGAATCAATAAACTAGCCTTGAACCCGGGTCTTCTTTCATTATCAAAAGTTTCTATGAAGATGAATATAGAGCTTGAATCTTGGAATTTACATTTAGAATAAATTAATTGTGGATTTTCAAATTTTTCAGAAAATCCTATTCTTTACTTAGAAAAGTAGCCAAAGGTTTTTTTTTAACCAAAAAAAAAAAAGATGAACATTTTAGGGTGCCAATTGGGTCATTTTTAGTTCAAAATCGATTAAACACTTCTAGTTGGCGTTTATAGAGTAAGGTGTTACATTTTCCACATACAATATATAGAATCTACTAAAAAAAATGAAGCTGGACTATTTACATGGTATTTCCTCCGTCCTTAATATAAGATGTATTTATCAAATTTAATTAGATTAAGGAAGTTAGTTAAGGTAGTTAATATGATATATATTTTTTTAAACAGTCTAATCATTTTCCTTAATTCCCCCTATTCCTCTTTTACTTGATTATGATTGAATGAGCATTAATATGGGTATGGGCAAATATAGAAAATAGGTCTTACATGTAGGATCAAGATTAACTCCATAATTAGGTCCTTCATTAAATATTGGAAGGAGTGTTACTAAAATAAAATGTCGTGTGACTTTGAGGTTTGCTTCCAAGTCAAGCACTCCATCTATCGATCACCAACGTGCTTTATGGGTTCACTCTATTGTAGTGATAATGAAAATATGGCCCTTCATGTTCATGTGATAATGATACTTCTCTCTTTGTTGCATCAACAGTGTTTTATTTTCATCTTTAACTAAAATTAATTAGGTGTGTCATAATAATGAACGTTAAAGCCATTTTAATTTGCCTATTTTAATTATAGATCTAATTATTAGATGTGTCATTCCTATTTACTCTATCTGCTGATTGGTTCATTGATTAGTGTGTTTTTCGATGAGCTTCCACCATGAGATTCAATAGATATGATGCTCCATTCTCATTAAAATATATTCTGCTTTTTGGAATGGAAAAACAGAGCTAAACAATGAAATGATCGTATTATCTGATACGTTTTTTACGGGTAATCTCTAGAAGTTAACACATTGAGTTCTTGCATTACATAAGGGAATAATGACTAGAATGAACAATATAATATAACAAAAAACTTATATTTAATATATTCAAATTTATTATATTTGTTTGGTGTCCAAATACAAACAAGGTATCCAATATGACGAAACATGATCAGATAAAATTGACAATAAAACTATGAAATTATTTAAAAATTAACCAATAAAAAGATTTTCATATCGACAATAAAATCCAAATCTCACATTCTTATGATAATATTACAAATATGAAATATTCATAAGGATATATTAATACACAGACATATATGTATGTATTAGCTGTGCCGTGTGAAATGGAGAATGACTTTGATGTCTCCTCATGAGTCAAGCACTACATTTTCCTAAGAATTAAGGAGCATTTAAATGTTTGTCAATTTGATTGTGACTTTTTGATAACGTTCTTTTGGGGATATAGAATCTTAGGCTAACCAGACTTGACCAAAAATGAATTAATGTAATGATAAAAAAAAAAAAAAGAAGTAAAGACCGCGCATATTTGTTGCTCTTTTTACACATCAACTTTTTCTAGAGGTAACTTTAAGCATTATGTATATATATTTTTCATTATTAATTGTTTATCTTTGTGCAAATTAAAGACCATTTTATCTCTATTTGTTTATAATAATATTGCATATATGGTAAAAAAGATCTATACTATCACTTTTATTTTATATTGATTTTCTCAAATTCTCCGATATATAGCACCTATTAGTGGAGCACATCCAACAGTTCAAATCCATTTTGAAGTTGCTTCTCTCCTACTTGATTGTGCTGACAACTTGCTATAAGCAAAAACAGATTTTCTTCAGCTGGTCAGATTAAATTGGGTTAAGCATATTGAGCTTAGGCACTCTTCATTTTCTTTAATTTTAATTATTTTCTGGCACTGTTGTTATTTTAAATGCCATGGTAGTAATATGTTCGTCGTTTGTGTCCTTTTTTTTTTTCTTTTCGATTTAGGTCTCTCTTTTATCATATTCATTTGCACTTGGAGGGTATACTACAATTTTTCATTTTAAATCTTTCTCAAGGCATCAGCTACATACTAAATTAATTTTTCTCAAATAATAATATTGAACAATCCAGTCCTAATTACATTAATTTAAGTTAACTCATTTAATTTCTCTGGACAAGTTTAATTAAATTAGATGAGACATTTTTTCAGGAATGAAAATATGAAAATATCTAGTCTTCATGGCAATATCACTTTGCAACTTTGTCAGACACGCAGTTGAACGTATTGTATTTGGCTTTATCAGCGTTCCTTTGATCCCACTCCAAAGCTCCTGACTTGACTCCCCATTGGTCTTTGCTTTCTTTCTGATTGTGTGCTCCATATTCCTTGTGGCAATTGTAGCAAATTACCCTTTTTTATAATATAAACAAAGTAAAGCCTCAATCCGGTTTCATCATTTGCTCGGATACTTGATAATAGGATTCAGAAAAATGGCAAACACTGGGTGGGCCAAAAGGCTATAACAAAAAGTGCATATTCCTCTTTTCCTTTTAGTAAATGTTTAAATTATAGATTGATTACGTAGTGAATGTACCATATTATGCAACTCTTCCACTTTAAGATATAACAATTATGCACAGCATTGCTTTTAATTCCTTTTCATGTTAATTTTTCGATACAATTATTTTCATGTTAATTACGTGATATGCTTTACTTGCGTTTAAAATTATTTTATATACATTTGTTCTTTCTAGCTAGAGACTATATTAAGACCCATAATCAAAAGTAGATTTACTTGTATATATATACCACCATTTTGATAATTTTTATATACCACTTTCTCTATATATATAGAAAGTGGTATATTTACGTGTATTTTTAACATCAACTACGTGGCTTTTTCATTGAACCAAGATGATATTACCAAAATAAATTATTCATATAAGAGGAGATATTTCGCAGCGTGCGGTTTTTATCTTATGAAATGGAGTGTGAATTTTGAGGTCTACTTTCACAAGTCAAACATATAATATATACATCCAAAAAAATTAAGACTAAAGACTTTTGAGATATATATTGTTAAGGGACAATGTATCCACACAAGCTTCTTCTTCTTGTTTTTTTTTTTTTTGGATCGAAACACACAAGCTTCTTCTCAATAACCTTCTTTTGGGTTATTAAACTAATGCAATGACAATGAAAATGTGGTCCTAGAAGTGAATAAATTATTACTTCATAAAACGACACAGCTTCTTTTCTCATCACTAACGTAATTTTCTTTCTCTTTCAATTAGTTGCATCAACTTGTTTTGAGGGCCACTTAATGTTTGAGAATTCCACCATGCCATGTGCCCACGCTTTTTGAGGTGAATAGATGAGTCCTTTTGACTAAAGGAAAAAAAAAAACTTCATAATTAAAATTAGTCATATGGACTTAATTGTTCGCAATCAATTTTTCTAAGCTCCCTGTCCTGTTTTACACCAACACTATTCTATACTAATTATTGCAAAGCCAAGGTCATTGAGGTCAGTCAAAATCACGGCCATGGCAAAACCGCATCTCCAAAAGCCTAATCAGTTTTCCTTCCTTATTCGTCATTATATTTACGATTTTATTAAAAGATAAAAATAATTATTTCCCCATCTGTCACCCAAACGGGAGCTGTTAAATAGTAGTTGAGATTTCATCAAAGAGCATCTATGAGTTTGATTAGGGGCAATTTCGTATTTGTACATTTATATTTCGGTTTTTGGTCTTTAATAACTACAATTTTTAAGATCTTCCTCGATAAATATCATTCAGTGTAGGTCCTTCCCTCTAATATTCCCAATTAAATAATACAGTGATAATATTGTCCTCAAACTCAAAGTGGTAGCTGAAGAAATTGAAGACCACAGAATTGTTTTTTTTTAGTATTGAGAATGTGTCCGTTCACTCAAATTATACAGTCAGTGCCTTGAATGAGCTACAAGCTTATAAAATTAAACATATTATTGATCGAATTAACCACTCAATTGTAATGAGAATGAGTGAGAACACAAAACCAAGATTTCTTTTGTCAATTTATATTTTCTTTTTTTTGGTTAGCTGAATTTAGATTTCAATACCAGTAAATTATAGAGAAGCATTTTATGTATGCATGGTAACAAAGCATTCTAATAATGTTCTGTGGGGTTACTCTTTATAGCCTACTAGATTTAACGGGCACAAGTCTATGGAAAAATCACATCTCAAAAACCAACTATTGGAGTTAATGCACCCAATCGAGACTCAAGGTAGCTCTCTTCGGTTGGTCATATCTCAATGAAAGCACATTGTAACGGACACAAATCCTTGAGAGAACCATACCCCAAAAACTAGTTGTTGGAGTTGGGGAATCCAAGGCCTTATAAGATCCCTCTTTCAATGAAACCTATCCGATGTGGGACTTGTTACAATCCATTAAATAGGAAAGGAATAACTCTCACCCAAAATTAAAAAAATAAAAATAAAAAGGAAATGCATAATAGAAAGAGCACTGTATGTATCCACGCAAGCTTCATTTAAAAATGTTCTTGCACTGTTTACTGCCTACTAGACCCGACCTTAAATGAAATAATATACTATGAAACGGTGGTCCCAGAAGTGAAATGTTCAACACGTAATCAGATCAAGGGACGAAGCTTCTTCTCATTAACCACCAGACTTGGCCATAAATAAAATAATGCATAAAAAAATATCTTCAAATAGATGTTAAAACAAATTTAATACATCCGACATGCTAATTAATTTTTTAGTGCAGTTTCTTCAATCTTATCATAAAAGATGTCCTTTTGCAACTCCGCATTTTGTTAATACGACTTGACTTCATTCGGAACCTGAGAAGTATAAAACAATGTGTGTGTTAATTGCTCGATGCACAAGATTTGAAATTCCGACAAGTCTGTTATGCTCCTCATGGGAAAGCCTTCTTCCTTTGTTTTCCTGCTCTTACTTCATTGCTTCATGGCCTCCTTAGCTTGGACTGATAACATCAGTACTGATAAATCTGCACTTCTTGCCCTTAAATCCTTTATCGCTTCAGATCCGTATGATTTCTTAGCTAATTGGTCTGTCTCTTTTTCTCCATGCAATTGGATTGGTGTCACATGCACTACTCGTCATAGAAGGGTCCATTCCTTGAATCTTGGTGGCATGGAACTTAAGGGCACCATACCTCCACAACTGGGAAATCTCTCATTTCTTGTCGAACTTGATCTTAGTCACAACAATTTTTATGGTCAAATACCAAAAGAGTTAGTTCAATTGTGTAGACTGAAACTATTCAACTTGAACTACAATGACTTTCATGGGCAAGTTCCAGCAGAGATAGGAGATTTATCTTCACTTGAGCAACTAAATCTTCGAAATAATAGTCTTAAAAGGATTTATCCCACTATCTCTATTCAATTTGTCAAAGTTGGAAACTTTAGATTTGATTTATAATTTCATTGAAGGGACCATTCCACATGAGGTTGTCATACTCAAGAGCTTGAAGATTTTACGAATTAAGGGTAACAAACTTTCAGGAATCATTCCTCGAACAATGTCCAACTTATCCTCGCTTGAGTTATTGCATTTGTCTTTTAACAGTTTGTCAGATATGTTTTCGATTATTTTCAACATTTATATTAGTCTTCATTCTAAACTAGCATACTTGGTTAGCAGGATCTTATCCTCGAAGAATAAGAGTTTGTCTCAATTCTTTTCTTTATTTATTTTTGGAATTTTTATGAATTTTCTTCTATATTTTTTTCATAATTTTTCTACTCTTTTTCAAAGGGAAAAAACATTTATTATCAAAAATTTGAAACAAATTATATAGTCACATCATGGGAAAAAATTACTGTCATAATATTAATTAGTCCAGGCTCATCATCAATCTTTGAAAATAAATGTATATTATTCAGTCAATAAAAACTTTTTGAAGGGTTTTTTCATAGGAAAAAAACTTAATTCAAGTTCATTATATCCATTATATCAAGATTTTCAATCACACATGGACATGTGTCCAATTTATTTTATGTGGATTTATAATTAAATAATAATATTTTAAAAATATGATACATGACCATTTGTGATTGGAGGACTTGACATAATGAATATAAGAAACTTGTTGTCCTTTTTCATATTGAATAAACCTTACAACCAACATGTATCCGAATGTTTAATTTTAATTTGGACAATCTACATTATATTTTAATTTCATTAATTGTTAATAATTATTATTTTAAAAAAGTTGGTATAGTCAACAAAAAGATTTTTTCCAGGAATCTCGCAAGAAAATGTGTTTTGATAGGAATGATGAAAAGGAAGGGCCAATTTGGATTTCAATTTGTCTCTGAGATTTAATCATATCAAAATTTCTCAACAAAACAACCAATTGATTTAATCTATGGTTATTAGCCCACCCAAATTAAAAGGGTTACACCTTTTATTTCGTTTTATCATTTACTAATATGTGCCATTTCTTAACAAAATGTGCAAGTCTTATTACGCGTGTTTCTATAGAAGATTATTTTATCTCATGTGTAATAACTTGTGACACGTAATAAATTGTTACTGACATTATTTTCTTTCCCACCCCCTTAATATTTGAAGGAGGCATCCCAAATGAAATTGGTGATCTTTTACAATTAAAGATGTTGCATCTTGGAGCAAATCTAGTCACTGGTTCTATATCATCTTCATTATTTAACAATTCAGTGCTCCAAGAGATTGATCTTGGAATGAATCAATTATTTGGTAGTCTCCCAAAAAATGTGTGTTTTGGGCTTCCAAAACTTGAATTATTTTATGTGGATGGAAATGATTTGTCTGGTAAAATACCCTTCATTTGGCATCAATGCAAAGAATTAATACAGTTACAATTGGGTGATAACAAATTCAACAGAGAAAACATACCAAGTGACATTGGAAATTTGACCAACCTCCAGCGCCTATATCTTAGTAACAACAACTTGCAAGGTAAGAGTTATAATTATATGGATGTCATAAATTCTATTCTAGTATTTCTTAAGGCATTAGTGAATAATGATTTGCTATATTAATTTTTAAAGACATAGAACGCAGTGCTTTCTTTTAATCCCAAAGCGAATATGAATAAAAGGGAGCCCCGAAGGAAAATAACCTAATAAAAGGCCCCCATATAACACTACTTAGAGTTAGATTGGATTAAAAGGGTGGAGTATAACTTTAACCATTGATATATCTATCTTAGTGATTATTTGTATTTAACTATTTATATTTAGGGATATGATATTTTTAAATCTGAATAATCTTCTTATTCGCATATTAATTTTAGCCTCCCAAAGTTTAGAAAAAAATTTCAAATATTGAAAACAAATATAAAATACCAAACACTCGAATTAATCTTTATTTGAAATTTTTTAATGTAATCACGAGAGATGTCATTTTTCAATTTGGAATGATTTTGCACGCCTTTGACTTTAGTTTGGGATTGGAGAAATATAAAATGACGTGTTTGTTTGCAAACAAAATGGGATTTTGTTTTTGGCCATTTCATTCATTCATGTTCATTCATAATGAGATGTCTTAATGTTCATTTTTCAATTGGATTTTTTTTTCCAAAAAGAGTAATTCATACAAACGTGCTTGGAATATTTAATTTTAATTTGGTTATTTATTATTAATTTATATTTTTAAAAATTTTGTAGTTAACAAAAATAATTTTTCTGATAGTTTTGAAAGAAATTATGAATAGCAAAGGCCAATGGATTTCAATGTGTTTGTTAGTTTTTTTTTTTTCAGTTAATCACAATTAATTGAACTCATAATCTTCTTATTTCTTGAATGAGAAGAATACAGCTTATATGAAATATAGGAATTTGTCTCATGTACATAAAAATTCATTATACATAAAAATTGTTACTGACATCACTCTCTTTTCCCCACCTATTTGAAGGAGACATTTCAAATGAGATTGCCAATCTTTTACAACTAAAAGTGTTGTATCTTTTACCAAAAAAATGAAAAATAAAAACATTGTATCTTGAAAACAATCATCTTCCTATACCATTATCATTATTTTACAGTTCAGTCTACAATAAATTGATCTTGGAATAAATCACTTATCTAGTAGTCTCCCAACAAATGTGTGTTTTAGGTAATTTTGTAATTTTCTGGTGTGGCAATTTTTGTGTACTTGCTAGTTTCTTTCTAGCCTCTTATTTTTACTTTTTCCCTTTTTTCTCTTAATATCTACAATAAAACTCCTATACAAATATGCTCAATATATCCATCCCTTAATATTACAGTATACTTCAGCAAAATTTTCATGTATTATTTATGCTTATTTGATATTTCTTACTAACTGAAACTGCTTTAAACTTTTACGTCAGGAAAAGTTACACTGCTACACCTCCATATAAGGATTTTCTATAATTATAAAAACTAAAACTTTAGTTTTTTGGCCGACGATGGATTCATTAAAAAGGAAGCAAGTGCACTAAAATAATTTTCAAACACACATCAAGTGGCTTTTAACAATTTATATAAGAGATAACTATGAACGTGATTGTAGGAGTAGTTATCAATTACATGTGTTCTAAAGAATATAAATTTATCTCATGTGTATTTGTATATGAATAATGATTTTGCTATATTACTTTTAAATACATGGAATGCAATGCTTTCTTTTAATCCCAAAGTGAATATGAATAAAATGGTAATATTTTCTGAATCACTAAAGAAACAGGGAGCCCGAAGGAAAAAAACCTGATAAAAGGGCCCCATACAACACTACTTAGAGTCAGATTGGATTAAAAGGATGGAGTATGACTTTTACCATTGATATAAATAATCTGAGTGATCATTTGTATTTAGCTATTTATATTTAGGGATATGATAATTGACATTCTTAAATCTAAATAATCTTTTTATTTGCATATTTATTTTAGCTCCCCAAACTTTAGAAAAAAACTTCAAATATTGAAAACAAATATAAAATACCAAACACTCTAATTAATCTTTATTTGAAATTTTTTTACCGTAATCATCAGAGATGTCATTTTTCAAATTGGAATGAGTTTGTATGCCTTTGTTTTTCGCCATTTCATTCATTCATAATGTTCGTTCATGAGCTCATGGGACCACATTATATTTAACACTTGGAAACAAAATTTTGTAGGTACTGTGCACCATATCATTTATTTATACTTTGTTCAATAAAAAAAGCTCCACATCATATATAATTACTGTGCCCACTTGTTGACTGTATATGAATGCATATATTTTTTTTTTTTGGCCAGATAATATGATTTTTCATTAATATAAAGATAGAAAAATACAAAGCACAATAGAAGAGGTTCATCAAAATAGAGCCAAACAACTAAAAATCCAAAAACATAAACCCAAAGAATAGTATTAAGGAAGTCATATCTGACAAGTTCACAAGCACGGTCACCATCTTTTTTGTCAGAGTCTGCAGAGAGGAAGTCGCCGTTGCCAGCAACAATGCCAAAGTAAGGGTTGGTGGTTTGAAGAACCTATCCCAAAGGACCCATCCCTCTTGTAGGCTAGAGACCAACCATTTATGGTCGAAGAAGCAAGAATGGAGAAACCCATAGATGCAGGAAAAACCCGCAGACACCAACCAACAAAACAGCCTCGTGAAATGAATAGAACTTACAGACTGCCACCCAATGAGTATCATTACTTGAATATACACATACCTTTCATCAACGCCTTGGATTCGCCACTATCGAGCAGACCCAAAAACGGTCCTCTGAGAGATAGAATATATGGTCACAGAGAGGCCCGTCAACAACACCCTTCCCCCAAAAACGCAGATCCAAGTCTCCAAATCAAGATCCGATCTTCCTATCTTCAACCTACTATCAAAGCAAGAGGATCTGCAAAAGATCTCCACAGATCTACTTATTGCTAGAAAAACATAACACACCACCAACAAAAAACCAACAACAAAGAAAGGAAAATAAAGGACAATCGTCCCTTCCGCCGACGAAAACCGTCGGAGAGGGAGACACCATACCACAAGCTTGTCCACAAGCAAGGGAAGGACTCTCACCACTCAAGAAATTTTAGAGAAGGAGAGGGAGAGGAGCTCGCACCAGGGCGAGAGAAGGAGCGACATATGAATGCATGTATTTGCAACTTATATCGCTCTCTTATTATCTTCAACTCCATATTTCTCCTCTTCTTTCCCTGATTAATTTTATTTTTTTCATATTTTTAATCATTTCTTTCTTATTTCAGAAATTTATAAAATCCTATTAAATAATTATTCAACAATTACAACATAAAACACTTATCTCATTAGCTATATAATTATTAAAAGTTAGGCAATTCGATGGTTAGAATATATTTGATTTCTGCCTTTTTAATATTTATGCATGGATTAATAAGCATAAAACAAATATTCAAGTTTTTAGAATTAGTACGTAAAACACGTGTTATTTTTTTTATATTGTATATATATGTAAATTATATGAAAATGATATTACCTATTTTATTTTTCTTTTGCCCGCATTTGGATGAGAAGAAAAGATGGGAGGAATGAAAATGGGAGGAGAGAAAATGGAAAGAAGACAAAACATAAGAGAAAATGTTGTCACCTTTATTGTTTGGACCCACCCCATTTTCTCCCCCACTTCTTTCCTTTCACATTTTTTCTTCTATCCAAACAAGGGAAAACTTATTTTCCCTTTCATTTTCCTCCCCAATTTTCTTTCCTCTCTCATTTTCTCCCCAAACATAGCATCAAAGTTTGTGCGGTTACAAAAAGTCATCACCTCCGATTCTTAATATAAGATCTAGTTGACTAATTTATGGAGATTAAGGAAGCTAAATAAATTATTTTAAAATATTTATATTTATTGATTTTCCCCAAACTAATTTGCATAATTTACAGACTGATATATAATATAATGATATACATAAGTATTTAGATAGATCAAATAACGTATACAATAATCAAATAATTTATTTAATTTCCTTAATCTCCACAAATCAGTCAATTGGGTTTTATATTAAGGACTGGATCTAATTTTACCTATCAATTTTATATTATAATTGTACATTAAACATATTATGAAAATGTTATGACCCATTTATTTTTCTTTTAAAAGGGTTTTAATGTGCAATTGGTAATTGATATTATATTTGAAGAGCCCCTTTTAAATTAATTTTAAGCCTCTAATTAACTATATTCCATGTATTACTTATGTAGTTGTGTGTGAATTAAGGAAATTCCTAGACTTACTATACCAACAAACAAATATTCTGTATTTTTTTCATAGGTGAAATTCCTTCATTCCTTTGGAAGATGCCCTCTTTGAGATATGCTAGCGTTGCCATGAATTATTTGAAGGGTAATTTGCCAGAAGAAATGTGTCATCAACTCCCTTTACTTGAAGTCTTTGACGTTAATGGTAATCAATTAGAGGGAAGCATTCTAAAATCAATAAGCAACTGCACATCTTTGAAAGAATTATATTTGGGTGGTAACTCATTTACAGGTATGTATGTACTTTACTTGTGTGTTTTCTTTTCTTTTTAAATATTTTTCTCCAAAATTAAATTATCATTTTGTTTTTCATTTCATTTATGTGAAACAACAAATAAAGTGAAGATCAAGAACCAATAAAACCTTATGATATATTTATAATATAGATAAGTGAAATTCTTGTATATTGTAATACCCCGAAATTTGGGATTGGAGGCTTAGGAATAAGCCTAAATTAAGAGGACTGCTAAGCCCTAATTTAGCAGGAGCTCAAATTTATCCCCTAATGATTTCTATATCTTTGGGGTATTAAGAAACTAAAATAGTGAATTTTGGAGACTATAATTATGTTTTCGATGAAATCACCTATGAGGTAGTGAGCCTGTCATATGATTTTGAATAATCAAATGATGAGTAAAAATTATGAACTTTTACAGGATGAAAGTAGAAATCCTAAGCTTTAATTTGATAGGTCATATGAATCAATTAGAGCTATACACAAAAAGATATGAATTTTTGAAGTTAGCCCAGAAAAACTGGAAAGTTTCTGAAACAACATGCAAAGAATGAAATTCTGGGAATTTTGTGATTCCATAAAGTAAAAGTCTATATGTTTTCTTGAAAATAGACTCAATAAGAGTTCTATAGGCTTTGGAATCACCTCATTTCGATTTTTCTAGAATTAGTTATGATTTTTCAAAGTTTTCTGCCAGAATTTTGTAAAATCTGAAATTTTTGGAAAATTAGTAAATGAATAAAATAGAATATATAATATGATATAAGCATATTCCTTCTTCTTCCTTCAGCTTAAACTGACGCAAATATCAGCTGAACATAGAGAGAGAGTTTAGAGAGAGAAGGAGAGGAGAAAACTCACGAGATAGGTCGATTTCTTCGGTGAATTCGTACCTAACGTGTATACTCCTTCTCCTAAGCTTCTCTTCTATGTTGTTTGAGGAATTTGAAGCAAGATTCATGGTGTTACCAAGGCTAGGGTTTTCAGCCATATTTGGGAAAAGCCAGAAGGAGATTGAGGTAACTTCCAAACTTTCGTATATTGACTATTCTAGCTGCTGTGGGCAATTTAATCGGTGAAATTTCGCCGGATTGCCGTTGGTTTTAATTAATGGAAATGGGTTGTAGGGGCTGTTATGCTGCCCAAATTGATACTAAATGGTAGTTGTAACCTAATGGAATAGTCAATAAAGTGGTTAGGAGTGGAAAGTAACGTGTTTACGAAGCCGAAGCCGAAACCGAAAAACCCCGATTTTCCCTGGAAAACCCATATATTTCGGTCAGGGCTCTAAATGGGTCTTAGAGTTGGATTTTCAATGATTTGATGGTTCCATTGGATTCAGGAGGGAAAATTATGTGGGGTTACAGTTGGGCACTTTTTCGGAAAAAGCCTAGAAAGCATAATTACGGAAACGCCCCTAAAACCCTAAAAGTAGGGCTGCCAAGGGCAATTTCGTAATTTGACATTGAATTTGATAATTCCGAGTCCGGAAATGGATTCTTTGGGTGAAAATATGTAAGAATAGCCCATGTCAAAATTTTAAGAAAAGTACAGCTGGACCGGGTACGGTGAGGCCGGGCCGGGTCCTCGGGGGTATTTTAGTAAATTTTCAATATAGCCTCATATAACCCCCAGAAACACCATGGAAGTGTCTAAATGGTACATTTGACATTGTAGGATCGAATGTGAAGCCCCGAGTTGCTAGCACGCAAATCGAGGAGAAAAGACTGGAGGTAGGGGACTTACCTACTTGCATGTATTTGATATCTTTGCTTGTGTAATGATGTATGTGATTGCTTTACTTGATTGTGTAGAGCATATTTGAATAAATGAAGCTCTGTTTCTGTTTTCACTGTGGCCATAGTCTTGTTGTATGAAACATTGAGCATGCAGAAATGTCATTATGGAGCATACATCTAGATAAAGCTAACATATGATACACATAGCATCAATCATGCATGCATTATGGTATCTGTTTCCTACTGAGATTCTCTCGAATCTCACCCTCCCCTACCAACAATTTAGACAGGAGAAGACAAAAGATATGTTGAGAGCAAAGAAGAGAACTACACGAGGGGATTGCAGTGGTGGAACAAAGTCAGGAATATGTCTCTGTTTTACTGGGATGGGTTTAGATACCCTAGTAGCCTTGTACGGCTACATTATTTGAATTTATCAGGTATGAACCCCTCGGGGGATATTATGTAATTATGTACATATTATCAGTATAGTTATGCTATTCCTGTGTTGCCTACCGAACCGCATATCGTTTTCCTCTAATACTCTGGTAAATGTGAAATTAAAATAAGGGCGTGACATATATTATTCGATGACATCAAAACCTGAAACCATACAGAATGGCTACCATATGTTATGCCAATACTTTTTTTCTTTTAAAGATATTATCTATCTCTTAACTTTAATTTTATGTTTTTATATCCCCCTAATATTAAAATAATTATAATAATATTAAAATACAGACAAGTTTGGAGTTATTTTTTTATTATTTATTATATGTATAATTTGTAACAATTCTATGTTGGTTAATTGAAATTTAAATTATACTTAATATTTTCTTAAAAAATTAAAACGTCGGAATTAACAAGGACTATTTTGATGAGGACTATTTTGAATATTGTTAAAAGACCATAATGCCCCTATATAATTAAAAAGGAAAATTATAGGTAGATGCAAGCCTTATTTTAGTTTTAATTTTTTCAGTTAAATTTAATTTATATTTTCCTTTGTTTGTAGTTTATTTATTTGTTTGTTATTTGATTGTGATTGATTCTAAAAAGTAATTAGAAGACAAGTAAAGATGAAAAAAAAAACAAATCTTAATTATTATTGTAAATAAGCAAAAAAAAACAACAAATATGTTTATGCGAAGGGTGTTTTTAGGAGATTCACTGACACTATGCATTGAGAGTGTCACACCTCATTCTAGAGTTACTTATCAAAATTGTTTAGCCATTTAAGAACCAACATGTGACTCAATTAGTTTCTTATAAGGACGAACTATTTAAAAATTTTCTATAAGTTTGGGTATGTGATATTATAAATTTTTCTGAAACTTCAAAAATTCATAAATAAATCATTTCACATCCAAAAATAGTGGCAACCAATGCAGAATAACATGAAAGGAAAAAAGTTACTACCTCCTCTTGTGCTTTCTTCCATTTTACCTTCTCCTTATTTCTTTCTTTGTTGATTCCTTAGAGGGTTTGGGCAAATATCAAGACCTAACATTTATGTGTATAAGGTGTATAAGGGTAGGTTAACACTTGTATTATTCACAACTTGTACTAACTCTTCTTAAATCATAGCTTTAGCCTTTTTATAAAAGAGGTTGATCATCTTGGACAAAAGTATATGTGTGTCTACATATACGTGTGTGTGTGTGTGTTTCTATGTATTAATGGCAAAAGCAATCTTTAATTTCTCAAAGACCCCAAACTTTAATTTTTTAACTTAGCTCTTTTGCTTTACTCTTGTCTCTTAACTTTAATTTAATCACATGCCATTATCCTTTATAGTTTATTGGAGCCATATTAAAAAGAACACAAACTCTTTCCTTTGATAATACATCTTTTCAAAGCAGGGCAAGGGAGAACATTATATAAAACGTAGGCCTCTTGTTGCCAATTTCCTCAAAATCACCACTACAGATTTTATACATGCAGTTTCTTAAGTTTAAATCATTATTTCACACTTTAAGGAACTAAAACAGTGAGTGCCCTTTTTTTTATTTGACCACAAACTTTCGAACTTAATAAACTTCCTTCTTCATTTTCTAATTTTGAAATTATAAAATTCTAGTCCTTATCTCAAATGTTTCCCTTGGCTAAGACATAGCAAATAGATGCATAAATCTCCACTTTAGAGAATACTGTTTCTAAACTTATATTCTTAACACTTCCCTATACAAGTTTCCATTCTAAATTCATAGGAGGGCTCAAATTGAGCAAAAATTAACTATCACAACCTCAAAAGGATGCTGAACAAAGAGGGGAGAGAAGGGAAAAATTATGAATTAATTTCATTTCTTCAATTATTAACTTAGAAGCCTTTACATGTGTAAGATATGGATTACAGGTTGAAAGATTTGCTCCATATTAAAACACCCTAAACAGTGAGAGTTTCCTAAAAACTCTTCCTCTAAAAATTCAATCTACAGGGGAACAAAACAACAACATCACTCAAATCATAACATTATACTCATCTAGGTACTTCATGACATAGAATAGCCTCTCCATTTTAAGTCTGGAAATTTTCCAGTTTTAAAAACATTAGCTCAATCATCATTCAAGCACTTATAACACAAATTTTTAACCATTTAAAACAGCTGTTGTCACTTAAAGTAGCAAACAGCAAGTCTTCACTAAGATTTCAGCTTCAAAAGTTCAAGCCAATAAGCATTACTCTTCATTTAATTAAATCACTTATATATCATTTAATTTCCTTGGTCTAGAATTTCTCTAGCCTCCTATAAAACACTCGGGATAGCATCACTTATCAATCTAAAAATTGTAGATTCAAAATACGCTCCAAGAAAATTCAAACTTCAACATGCAATTGCATTTAACCACAATCCACACCATATCATTCACACAATGCTAGGGCTATGATTTTTCTACTTGTTCCTTAAGTTTCTCTCACTAGAACCAATTTTTCTTTTATCATAATATTGCAAACTACTCATCAAATCAAGAAAATAAACATATAATGTGATTCTAGACATTTACCTTGGTCTAGAATGCCACTTGCATTTGGATAAACCTCCTCCTCCTTCCAGTTCTTCTTCTTTGTCCCCTCTTCGGTTTCTCTCCCCACTGTCTCCCTCTATCTTCTATTGAAGATCGAAAAAATGAATAAGGCGAGGGTCAATTAATTATTTTATTCCTTGGACCCACACATATAAAGCTTATCTCATAAGCTTTGAACTTGAAACATTTTATTGGACCAAGCCATTCAAAACTGAATCTCATCCCCTTGACCTGATTTACCAAGGTTTGGGCCTCATACTTTGGGCTTAATCTTGGCCCAAATTTGTTTTTTGGGTTTTACCCATTCTTTATTGGTACTTAATGACCAAATAAATTCCAAAAATTAATCTTGGGCACTTTGTAAAACATTTTGGCTCCATTAGCTTCTTTATCTTATAAAATATCATATCTAAAATTTACAGCATAAAAATCTAAGTCTAACCATTTTTCTTTGAATTTTCAGGATGATTAGCCTTTAATTCCCAGAAATTATGTTAAAATTTATTTAGGATTCTTTTGGGGAACTAAATCTCTTCATAATTTTTCTAACTCCACAAAATAATATTTTATAATGTTTCCTCAACCTCTTTAGGCCACTAAATAATTTTAATGTTTTTTCCCTATTCCTTTCCATAAAACTTGGAAATAGACTTTTGGCCAATAATTCATTTTTGAGGTATCATGAATACAAATAATATCTCTATACCTCAATTATGCCCCATAAATCTCTTTTCTATTTTTTCATATTTTTCTCTAATTTTTTGGCATCTTTCCATAATTATACTTTTTGGACAATTTAATTAATTCAACCAGTAGTCAAAATTCGGGATGTAACATTTTAGCTTTTAAATATCTCAGGTAGCATCTGAAATTTTTCTTTCAATAATGTCCAACTTGATATGAACATTAGCACCATCATTTTGCACCTTTCTCATATGCTAAACCACTTAATGTTATATTCTAGAAATTTTCCAGATTTAAAAGATAGACTAAATCAACAGTTAAATGCCTATAACTAAGGCTTAACCACCTAGAATGTTAGAATATACTAGTCCACCCTTGGTGGATTAGGGCCCAAGCCCAATTCAAGAGGGGCTTTATGGAGAGACACAGGTTATAAAGAGTGATACCCTTTGTGTCTTAAAGGTTACATCTATTCCTATGTAACCGTACGTTTAAGGGTTGCATCTATTCCTATATAACTGTACGTTTAAGGGTTGCATCTATTCCTATATAACTGTACATTTAAGGGTTGCATTTATTCCTATATAATTGTACGTACGTTATATATATAATGTGTGGGATTAAGGGAGAAGGCTAATGATGATATAATACACAATTCTCCCTCTAAAAGATTTTCTTATTAGAATGTTCTCTTCTCTTCCTCTCTTTGGTGTATTTGCTGTGTAGCGTAATTGGGGTTCGCATCGGTGCTCCGGTTTCATGTGGGTACTTCAGCGAGTCAGTCGGATTCCAAGTACATCCAAAATTCTTACATGGTATCAGAGCTAGGTTATTCTATAACATGTATAAGTTCTCCATATTCTTGTTCTCTGAAGATAATTTTTTTAGGCCTTATGATATTATTTTTCTTAGAGAAAATGTTTTTCTTGAGGCCTTTATTATTTGAACATGTTTATGGCGTCTTTCTTGCCTCTCTATCATATTCCTGATTTGTTTTTTCTTCCGGAATGAATATGCAAAGAGAGCATAATATTATTTTATTTAGTTTCTCTCGTGCTTGTGATTAAATATGGCAACGTATGTGTTTTTCCCCCCTTTATGATAATAGTTTGCAAATAGTGAATATTCACATGATTCAGCATCTGTATGGCATATATATATTGATATAAGTTCTTGACGCTGGCACCAAAGTTTGCTTTTGCACTGCATGAATTACATGCCTATCCCTGGTTTCATCAAAACTATATTTATCAAAGTAGTATATGCGAGTGCTTTTTATGTGTGTTTGAATTTGTAAATCAACATATATGTTTAACTCCAGATGCCTCTGTCAACGTTTTTGCCATTCTCTTATATATTCATCTGCTATATATATATATATATATATATTGTTTAAACATTGAAAAATATATAGCATATAACATATTAGAAATCCTAAAACCAGAACCGTAAATATATGACCCGAACGGCATCGACAGATTTTTAATTTTGGAATTGGGTTCTGAGAAATTGTGTTTTTCGACCCTGCAATTAGTCAAAAAGTGCAGAGCAAATAATATATGTTTGCGTCTGGAACATAAACAAGAAACTATGAATTCACCGAACACGGTAACGGGAAATGAGGAAGTTGTCTACCTGAAATTGGGTCATGATAAAACAATATTTTTTGGCCATGAAATTAGTTTCTTTGGGTAGCTCTTGAGAAAACGAAGAGATAGACACCAAGAACACAAAAAACCGATGTCGGAAACGCCGGTTATGGAGGAGAGAACAGTTGGGTCCGACGGACCCGACCCACGCTCTAGTCGAGTTAATCGCGATCCTGCTGGAGGTTGAAGAAGACACCCTCCTGCCTTAAACGACACCGTTTTGTGTTTTTTTTTTAGAAAAAAAAATCTGTTGGCCTGTGCAGTTTTTTTTTTCAGGTTGAAGTTAAATAAAAAGGGTCTTCTGGCCTCTATTTTTTTTGGGCCACAGGTTTAACATAAAAAAGTCTTTGGACCTGGGCTGGACAGTTTTTTTTTTTGGGCTGGAGTGGATTTGTGTGGCATTAAAAAAAAATCAGGAAAACAATTTTTTTTTTCTTTCCCAAATTGTATTGGGCATGTTTGGATATATTTTTTTTCCCTTCTCCTTCCTGGGGTGCGTGAGGGCTCATTTGGGCTCTGATTGAAACGCCGTTTGTTTCTAAAAATCCCTACATTTATGATCTATATTTTGATAGATAATATGCTTATTTTATAATTTGTTTAGATCTATTTTTAAATGTTTCAGTGTTGATAAAGTATTTTTTATTATGCTTAAAATATTCTAAAAATATTTTTAATGATTTGTATCATTTGTGTTGAATAAATATGAATCAAGATATTTTTTTAAAAGCACTGAAATAAAATTTATTTTAGACTTTTGAATGATGTTTTTGTTGAAAAACATATATCTAAACATGAACTTGATGGCTTTAGAAAATAAATAATTTTTTTTTTCTGTTAAAAGCTTTTAAATGTTGGTCCAAACATATATTACTCGGAGGAATGTGAGCCTCTAAGTAATGAATATGATTGGGATTTGCCCATTTAAATATGAAATTATAAGTGGTGATCTAGAAGGAGATTATCTTGATATAAGATCAAGATGGAAAGAATCCAAAGTAAGGTTATAATTGATCCTAAAATGGAATGAGAGGAACAATTGTTAGAAAGTTGGGTATATGATTCCTAAAACAAAGTTGAATTTTCTGAAAGATCTCAAAATATAGAGATTCCTAATATGACCAAACTTTGGATCATGGTGGAGTTCATGGAAATGTCATTTTTTGAGTAAGGAGTGAATGCCCATCTTAGGAGAAGAACAAAGTCTAAAGCCCAATCTAAATCCTTTCAAAAGAAATACTAAATGTTTCTATATTAGGAAATAGATATTATTTGAATGCGAAATTTGGAATATTTCTTCTAGAAAATATAGAGAAACTCTAGGAGATTGTTGGAATGATAGAAGACATAAAATTCTTGTAATTTTAGAAAAACAATAGCAATTGAGAACCTATTAGACTAGGTTTGAGAATCAAGAAAACTTATAAACTATTAAAGTTTCCCCGACTCCCATATTAGAGGTTAAATAAGACATTATAAATATAATGTAATAAAATCATGATAATGTCAAAATACTCTTTATGAGTGGGAGCTCTTGGAAAATGAGTCTTGCAAGAGCGTCATATACTCTATCTAAGTGGGAGCTCTTAGAAAATGAGTCTTCTGAGAGTAATAATTGAGCATATTATTTAAGGCATTTGTATGAATTTTTTGATAGATAATAATGACATAATTGGAATTTGTGTGATGGGAGGTACAAACGTATTCTCCTTATCGTAGACCCAGTGACATCATTATTTTTCTAGTCAGGAATAATACAAGTACATGATGTTATATACTTCAATGTGTTATATTATTGATAAGTTCTTGGATTAAATAAATTATGAATAATCCTATGTGTAGGATACTTTGAGTGGCTAAGCCAAGAGAGGCTACTAAGAATATGATTTATAAACTTAATGGGGACAATTAAAATATCTGGTATTTAAAAAAATAATTCATTGTTAAGCCATTGACAAATAGTCATGGTAATATTGAAATTGAGATGTCAGCTTAGTAAACAAAAGGCTACGAGACCTATATGGCTTAAAAAGGGAAACAAAATAGTATGAATTGCTCTATAAAATTGTATAGTTGTGATTCAATCTTTCTTTTCAATTATCTTTGGTTGGTAAATTCTTTGTGTAAAATTGCATTTCCATTTCTTCTAATTTAAGTATGGACTTAAATATGTGTCTTACTAGTCAAAGACATAGAATTTGGTTCTAGAAATAGTATAATAAAAACTTTTCAGTAAGATACTAGAACTGAGTTTACATTGCAATTATTCTATCTCATTACATGTGATCCTATAAGTTTGAGGGTAAGACACAGAGTTGGGTAAATTATTACCTTTGATGATGATTTCTCATGTTATCACTTAATTTCACACAAGTCTGAAGATGGTTACTTTAGACAATATGTGAATGAAATTCGAGAATCAATTGGATAGGAATTTTAAAGGTCCCACAAATTGATCAAAGGAGTGAGCATCTATTTGACCAGTTTTAGTTAGCTCTGTGGAAATAAAGGGATAAATAAATAGATAACTATCCGAGGAACTCCATCACCAAAAAAGGAGTTTATAAAAACATAATGAAATGCTATTAGACTTGGTTAAACATATTATGGTTTATGCTAACCCACTAAATGTGAGTGGGAGAGTATTATCTAGTCCACTTTTGGTGGATTAGTACACATGCACACATCTTTGGTTTCATCAAGTTCTGTGCACTTGAGTTTAACCATGTACCCTTCAAAGTAGTCACTACCATACCCTATAAATGTTCGACTAAATAAAAGGCAAATTTGATATTGCAAATTCCCATAGTGTTTGTAAGTGGGAGCCCATAAAAGTTACATTTTCAAGAGTGAAATGATGATAGAATTATGACTAAAAAGATTTGAAAGGTACCACATTTGTTGTGAATTAGTTTTCAATTTAGGGTGAAACTAATCACATTGCATCTTTTTGTAAGATGCAAGGACAAGGCAGTATAGAACATGTCAATAATCCTTATTTGTTTTTTAGAGTGGGAGCTTAGAATGATCAATAAAGAGACCAAACAAAATAAATATGAAATGCAAAAAACTCATGAGAAAAGGGATAACTAAGAAACATGTTCATGGTTATTCTAAAGGAGTATAATGAGTAACATTCTGTACAAGAGGCCATGTCAAGGGAGAATGGAAGAAAGAAATGGAAATGGAAGTGAATTCTTTAAGAAAGAATCAAGTTGAGAATCAGTTGATCTACTGTCAAGTCAAAAGGGCTATTGAGAACTAGTGAGTTCTATAGATTTAGGAGAAAAGTGAGAAAATCAATTGACATGCCCAAAACTTGTTGTTACAGTGGGATATGCATAATAGGAAAGCATTTTTTTCTCACTTGTTGTACATTTAAATTAGTTTTAATATGGCAATAGTTAACTATTTGAATTTAAATTACATTATGTGGATGTAAAACATACACTTTGAGTGATGATCTAGATGAAGAAATCTATATGCAGTGACTATTAGATTTCATTAAAAGTAGTATTTGAAGTTTCACATAGTAGTGATTTCATGTGATTTTGCAGAAGTCCCTTTATGGATTGATGCAATCATCTAGATAATGATGTTTAATGCTTCGAAAGAGCAGTAACCCAAAGTGTTTTTCAAATGGTTGAAAAGAACCATTAGTAAATGATTTGTGATGTTATTCCTTTAAGTGGATGATATACTATTGGCCATACATAGTTTGAATTTGGTAGTGCCTATTAAAGAATGGTGCTAGTTAATGGGTAAAGCAATTGGATTTAAGATCCAAAGAAATAGCTTAAGAAGACTTCCCTATTTTACAAGAGAATTACATTAAGAAGATTCTTAAGCGATTCAAAATAAGTGAATGCAATTCCATGGATACCCCAGTGATTTTAAGAGTGAGTCTGAGTCTTGACAAATTTCCCTAACTGAGCCAACTAAGAAGATAATGGAAAAGAATATCCATATGATACTGTTAGCAGTGTGATGTATGCAATGATATATACAAGATCAGATATATGCGCATGGTAGGACTTGTAATTCGGTACTAGTTCAACCACCATGAGAGAAATTAGATGGCTTCATAGAAGGGTTATGAGATACTTGTATAGTACATTGATTATGTACGTTCAAAGTATGTGTTGTGATAGTACAAGAGGCTTTATGGCTGGTAATGTTCATAGAACATGTGAGATTTAAAAGTGAGAATTCAAATCTAATGTTGAAGTATTGTGACTACACATAGCCACTGCTTAAACAAAAGACCTTAAGCATAATAGATAGATTAAATGCAAAGGAATAGCTATATGAGAGATACTATAGCATATAAATTTATTGTTGAACAATGTATTCATATGCAAAGTCCCCTAACTAAGCCTAATGACCAAGGACATGTATGAGAAACATATTAAATCCTTTGGCATACATATAGTATGGAGTAATGATACTTCATTTTGGCTTTTAATGTGTATATAAGTATACAATGTCTAGTATGTCGTACAGGTTGGTGAGGTCGTCTTTCTCACACAAGCGACCGCCTTTGACATTCAGGAGGAGTGTGCAAAGATGAGACAATATTGTGTTCACCAGTAAAGTAGCAAGAGTGCTAATATGGTAGAGAAGAAACACAAACTATGTCACCTCGACTTAAGTGCAGTAAGTCGAGATGAGATCCTTGATTGTAAAAATATGGTTCGAATAATAGAAACCCACGTCCATGATACCTGTTACTAGACAACAAATTCTTCAAAATTGACGTCATGTAATATGAGTAGAGTTGAGGAATTTGGGTTTAGATACTGGGAGTGTCTAGACTTAAGTCTGTACGGTGTTAATAATAAAATCAAACGATATACGCTCTTAAAGTACAAGAGTAACACCGTAGCATGTGATTCATACCACATGTGCTAAAGAATCGCAAATAGGAAGTAAGCGAATAGATCCCTGCTTCATTGCTGTGTGAGTCCCATAAAGGTTAACCATTCATCGATGTCCTTTGACTTTGACATTATCATGGAAATATGTTTTAACGTCTGCTACTTTAGCATTTTGTCCTATGATCATGATTGATGTGATCTAAAGGCATTATGTTAGGCAAGCGGTTGATACATATCAAAGTGATATATGGGCGAAAGAAAGATTATTACCTGAAATATACACACCTATGCTGGTGTCTAAGACCGGTCCCTTATGATATTATTTTGTAGTTTCATAAGTGTAGACACTATGCATATGAGAAAGGCAATCTGAGTTTTATGCTGACTCAAGAGGGATTAGATTGACCATGAGTAAAGTGTATATTGGTAAATCTAGGACATTCGGGCATTATATCAATATTGAGCTGCATTACAGGGTTATCTTGTGCTGATCTCTATAAAAAATGGTTTTCTAGTATAAAGCGCCCAAATAGAGACGTCATGCCCACACGATCACGGCAAAACACCTAGTATGAAATAAGTAAGAGAAAGAGACTTGACCCATAACATCTAATCCACCAAGTGTGAGTGGGAGATGTTGGAATATACTAGTCCACCCTTGGTGGATTAGGGCCTAAGCCCAATTCAAGAGGGGCTTTATAGAGAGACACGAGTTATAAAGAGTGATACCCTTTGTGTCTTAAAGGTTACATCTATTCCTATATAATCGTACGTTTAAGGGTTGCATCTATTTCAATGTAACTGTACGTTTAAGGGTTGCATCTATTCCTATATAACCGTACGTACATTATATATATAATGTGTGGGATTAAGGGAGAAGGCTAATGATGATATAATACACAATTCTCCCTCTAAAAGATTTTCTTATTTGAATGTTCTCTTCTCTTCCTCTCTTTGGTGTATTTGCTGTGTAGCGTAATCGGGGTCCGCATCGGTGCTTCGGTTTCGTGTGGGTACTTCAGTGAGTCAGTCGGATTCTAGGTACACCCGAAATTCTTACATAGAATAATTGTTTAGTATCTAGAGGCATTAAGCAATAGACTTTCAATCAGTCTTTTTGCCTCCAAAATTGAATGACAGCCACAATTACTCATGTGAATACATACATACATACATACATACATACATACATACATACATACATACATACATACATACATATAGGGGTCTTAACCTGTATTTACTTAAGTTTATCATACCTAATGAAATTTCTAGCATGTAGAGTAATATAAAGCATAGCAAGAACAATAAGATTTTTGTCTTCCTTAACTTCTTTGCCTCACGTATAAGCACAAACTCTTAATCTGGAAAATGTTCCAGGTTTCTTGAAAATCCTTAAAGTTGGACAGCACTTGTTCTTAATTAGAAAAATTTGGCAACTAACATATATATCGGCTTTAATCATCTCTTTGGGATCCTTAATCAGGCTTTGATGCCTTGAGGGATTTGGTCAACATGTAGAAACCTTAAAATAGCAACTCATAATTCAATTTCAAGCTTCAACAATTCAATTCATCAAGCGTCAATTCAATCATCATTTAAATGACTTTAATCATGGTTTATATATAGCTAAGTCACTTAATTATTACAATCAGGAAAACTAGGAAACTTTAACAAGTAATCTGCCACACACACAAGCAACAACAAAAAAATTTATGGGAACTGGATGATAAAATTTTGAGAAACATATCTTTGAATTCGCCAATTTTTGGCCAATTACTATCAATATATAAAAAAAGGCACATTGCATAACACAAACGCTCCAGCCAATTGGGGGATTTGCAAGTCAATAAAAAAAATAAGGACATATTGCAAACATTCGAATATCTTAGGAGAAAAGGAACAATTGAGAAAAATACAATATTAAAAAACTATACGAATCAGTTCAAAATGAAAGGATCAAGAACAACAATTGTTTAAAAGGTTCTAGAACATCCAAGGAAGGATTTGAGCAGCATTAGCTCTCAAGCCCGGCAAACGCAAAAGCTTCAAGGCAGCTACTGTGAATGATTAGAGAAACAAGCATTTGGATTTATCATCATTGAAAATTCAATTTAGATGAATAAACTATAACTTCAAAATTAATCAAAGCTTCTCATAAGAGAAGCATCAGAGAGGAATTTAAGACACCATCAGAAGAATGACAAAAAAAGTACTTTAAAAATATCTACTGGTAACTTGCTAACAAGTTCATTTGTAAATATGCCATCCTATAATGACAAACAATTTTTTTAAAAAAAATCAACAATATAAGCTGACAAAATGATTCGGATGGATAAATATCTGGGACATGTTCATCCCTAAAGTACTCGTGACTGCTAAAGGAGCAGACAAAGTACCAAATGACAACTAAATGAATAGGGGAACAAGACCCCTGAGAAAAAATTAGAAACAAAATGCAAAGGGAAACAACACCTTTGAACCCATTAACAAGAACCAAATATAATAGAAGATTAAAAGGGTCATCAGATAGGAGCGAAAGACTTAAAATGAAATAATCACAAACATATCATATGAACTATGCTTCTGTTCATCACATGACCCTACTATTCTGTTGCAACCACCAGCACGGATCTCAAATTTTTTTAGAACCCAAGATAAATTGCAGGAGACTATACACATTTTTCAATTATCCAAGGTAATAAAAGACTTCTCCAATAAAGTATCTAAATAAATAGAACACAAGATCTGAAACCTAGGGTTTGGGCAACACCAATCTCTAGCTCTACCACCTCCTTGTCTACCACGGTCACCTTTCCTTGATATTCGACACCTGCAATTTACGTCATATTACAGCACAATCAGGTGAGAAAACCGATAGGAAAAGAAAAATGATCCTGGGATGGTGGAAATAGAAAACTGAAAACAATGAAGAAAAACAACGATTGTGAGAAAATTGGGGAGAACGAAGGGCAGCTAGGAAAGAATGAAGGCCCAATGATGGTAGCGATGGTGAGAAAGAGACGAAGTTGGGAAGGGGACATGTAGGGACGGGGTTGGGGGTGAGGTAGAAGAGTAGGGACGGTGGTAAAGGTGGAGGAAGATGACGAGGTCTGGGAGACAATGGTTGTGGTGGAGCTTGCATACCAAAAGACGACGGAAACGAAGACTGAGGTTGGAGTTGGATCTGTCGTGGTGGAAGGAAACTAAAGAAAAATGGAGGGTGGGAGAAAATTTCTGTGCTTGTTTAATGTGTCTTCGGATTAGGATTTTGGAGAATAGTTTTTACAATTTACGAGGTAAGTATGTGAGAGGAGTTTTGTCTCAATTTGCGGAAAAGTGCTTCTGAGTTTTTTTTTTTGGATTTACACACTAAAAAAATTTAAAACTAAAATTCATCTATGGTATTGGTAACACTTGCTTGACAAGCACTACAACAGATGATTTTATAAAAATTTTTAATCAACTTAGCACCTTCCAGAGCATTCGCTACCCTATATGATATCTTTTTCTAAAATAAATATATCTATTGTTGCATAGGTTTAACTAAACGCTACAGAAGATATCCTCCTTTACAGCTGTAGCGTTTTTTTAGAAGTAGTGCTACAAATAGAGTGCTGTGGAAGTCACTTTTGTAGTAGTGAGGCAGCACCAAATAGAACCTTTTGAACATAAACTAATCATGATTAAATGATTTATGACATTTGCTTCCTATCTCTTTATCTCAGAACACTAAGTTCTTTGTCATTTTTTATTCAAAAAACTGAATCCCATAACATTCAAACAACTCGTGTACACACACACACACCCCTCTTTAGCTTCAGCAAACCAACACCCCCTCTCTTTAGCTTCAGCAAACCAACAACGTCATAAATTTTCAATTTGTAAAAGACATACCCACATGATAGCACCTCTTTTACATTCATCAAATTGAACTTCCAATATTAATTTTCTGAAAAAAAAAGTGGCATTTGTTTACTCAAATTCCGTCAAACTTCGGTCAGCCCCAAAACATTGATTTATAAACCATTAAACATTTTTTGAGTAACTAGGGTTCTCTTTTTCTCATCAAGGAACAATAGCCAGCAAACTTACACCAGTATTTCAGCTCCCAAACTTTAATTCTTCTTCAATTAACAATTATCTACTGGATTCAGGAATGTTATTTGGTTTCAGCAATTAGTATACCACAATAAATCAAACAGAATGCCCCAATCATATATAGTTTGCAATTTCTCCTTTAATCGGCACTTCGCTAACTCAAAATCAAAATCTAACCTTTTAACAATTCCTAAACAACAGCAACAGAAGATATTAGAGATGAAAAGGGAGTTAGGTAACTCACCTTGACAACCGGAATCTATAATTGCATAAGGCATTCAAGCTTCCTTCATCTTATCTGGTGATCTCTTATCCGCTTGCCTTCAGAATTTCTTAATCTCTTTGGCCTGTCCACTCCTCTCTTCTCTCTTCTCTCTTCTCTTTTCTCTTCACTTCTTCCTCTGTGCCAAAATTTTTCAATCCCAGCACTGCTCACTCGATACAAGTTGGGGAGGTGGTTTTGCAGGAATTCTACTTTCATGGTGCTCCTTATCCAAGGTTATCCCCAATCCCTCATACCAAACAATATAATTGGACCCAATCCCTAACACAATTCTAGTCCCTACCCCTAGTGCTTTGTATCAAAAAGGGCCTAAGGATTTTGATGAGGAGGAGGAGAGAGTGGCTCTCCCTCCCTCTCTCTCCCTCTTGTAACCCCCGCCGTCATCAAGGTCGTGATTAGTGTTTAAATCCGTTTTATAGTTGAATAAGAGATCCGAGATAATTAAAAACTTTTTGCAACACTTGTACAACATGATATCCATTCATTTTTAAATCAAAACAATTGACTTGTTCAGTTTGTCACATATACAATATTAGAGTATTAACAAAATTTCCGACATTCATCCGGGATAATATCATTAATCCAAGAGTTTTATAGGGCATCATCGCCCATCTCAATTTCCCATACCGGGGATTACACAATAATTACAAACCTATGGTCAATCTAATATATACATACAGTTGTCCAAATGATAACCAAAAACAAAAAAGAAACTAAGACTACCACTGGCAATCCTAGTCGTCCTTGTTCACTTGCTTGCCTCGAGATCCACTTGCCCTGGCTAAAAATGTTATTTGGAAAGAGTGAGATTCAAAAGAATCCCAGTAGCAACAATTTACGAATATGATGTATAATTAAACAAAGCAAGTAAGCATATATCACAATGCAGCATAACAATATTCAAGGCCGGGCTAACCGCCACGTCCCGTAAACAATATTCAAGGCCGGGCTCATGCCACGTCCCCTATTCAAGGTCGGGCTTCCGCCACGTCCCCTCGCTCATTCAATGATTAATACAAACAAGCAATGCATTATACATGATATAGGATAAAGTGTCACTACCTTGTTCTTTCCGTCCTTGATCAGGCGTAGGCCTTCTATGATCCAGACAAATATCGAATCCTATAGTCGTAATTAAGGACGACGCGTTATCACTTATTCCAATACTCAAATGACTTCAAAATACTTAGTTTTGGTTATCATTAAAGTCCCTTAAATAGCTATGAAAGTCTCTAACAATCGCCTAAAAGAATAGGGAAGTACTATCTCAAAGACCACCCTTTTTAGTGTGCCTCGTAAAACGTGCTGTTTCCAGCTTTCAACTCGATTCTAAAGTATTAAATGTACAAGAAATATGTCATAACCTATCCATGTATCATTTTAGACTCTTCCATAGTGTTTCTTGTGGTTATATTAGCCTATGGTGAAAATTTACCAAAATTCCTCCTGGACCCCGGCCCGGCCCAGCTGTACCCGGCCCGATGGCAAGTTTTCCCAAAATTTTGACCAAGGCTATTCTGACGTATTTTCACCCAAGGAATCCATTTTCAGGCTTGAAATCACCAAAATCATAGTAAAATTATGAAAATACCCTTGACAGCCCCTATTTAGGGATTTCAGTGGCGTTTTCGTAATTATGCTTTTTCGACTACTACCGAAAAAGTGCCCAACTGTAACCTCACATATTTTTGCCCACTGAATCCAATGGAACCATCTATTTCATGAAAAACCAGATCCTACCCATCAGAACAGTGCTGGCCGAAAGTTTAGGCAAGAAATGGAAAAATTAGACTTTTGTGTCTTAGCTTCCAAAAATTATAACTAATTCTAGAAAAATCAAAATGAGGTGATCCCAAAGCCCATTGAAAGCTATTTAAGTCCCATTTACTAGAAAAATATGGACCATTACCACAAATTACCACAAAAATACAGAATTTAAGAAATGTTCACACTGCTCTAGAATTATTCCCAGATTTAACATCAAACTTTGGACAGTCATAACTCCTAGCTCAAAAGTCGAAATTATATAAATTATATGTCCATTTTGAAGCTTGGCATGTGAAATTTAAGACTGGAAAGTTTCATAATTTTCCAACACCATTTGCTATTTTAAAACGTCCATGTAAGACCACTGCCAGCACGGAGTTTTTCACTGACCAAACTTGCAACTTTTCAATCCAAGTTTCCAATCAACTTCTATCTATCCAAAATACATCTCAAAACACCATATCCATAACAACAACAATAACTCAAACACCACAAGACCCTATTTTTCGAAAATAGGGTTAAATTCCCAAAAATTCCAACTTAACCAAATGACCACAAAACTTATATCAAAATGCTCAACTTACTCATCTCTTTAACTTTCCCAAAGGAGTTCCTTGGTTTACCAAACTCTATATTTCCTTGAGAGCTCAAATCACCACCAATGGCAAATCTAAAACCATAGAATTGAAGCTCTCAACACAAGGAACAAGATTGAAGAAGAGAGTTTTTCCATTAGAGGTCATTACAAAGGTCAAATGGCTTACCTTTTGCAAGAACACTTCCTCCTTCTTGGTCTCAAATGGCAGCTGAATGGGAGAGAGGAATGAGAGAGAAATGAGAAGGATGAAGAGTGAAGAAGAAGGAGAAATGATGGGTCGTCCTAGCCCATACTCACGCAGCTGAATTTTAGGAAAGGAGAAGGAAGGAAAATCATTTAACATGTGGTATTTGACTTTTCTTCAACAACTATCATCATATTATCTTATCACATGTCCAAATTTCCTCATTTCTCACCAAATAAGCAACCATATAGTTACACTAACTAGTCTATTAGTCATTTAGTTACACTCCTTATTTCTTCTTAGTTAGTAATTAATTTCTCCATTAATCACTAACTAACCAACCAATAATTTCCATTCTTTCCATTTTTCCACTAATTATGGCATATTAACTTAAATTGTCACATAACCCATAATAACCCAAATTTTAATTCACAAAATATTCTCAATAATTATCATTAACCCTTAATCAAAATTTGGGACGTTGCACCTCTCTCTCTTTTCTGGATTATGGCTCTCCATTTCTCTTACATACCTATTCCCTCCACTTCTTTATTTTTACAGTTTGAGATTTAATACCTATAAAAATACATTATAATATTAAATAAAAAATTTTTAATAAATAAATTTAAATTATTAAAATTATTTTTAAAATTTTCCTTGGTTACTTTTGGCCTTCATATATTTAATAATAAGTCCTTTCTTAATTTTTCATAATTCACTTACTTGAAAATAAGTTTTTTTAATAAATTTATTTTCTTGAGGTCTTAATTAATTCCTTCAAACCTCCTCGACACTCTATGAATTATTAATTCAAAAATTAAAAGTTTAGATGTTAGAGAGAAGAAGACAATTGGAGAGAAGAATTGTGGATGATCACTAACACAGTGATGGATTTGTCTACGACATAACTTACCTAGGACTCTTAAAATTAGCCACAATTTGATTCTGAAAAGTAACTGGCAAGCAAAGATAAAACAAAACATACACATAAAAGAAACAAATAAACAAGTAAAAAAGAGAGAGAGAGAGAGAGAATTCTAATTAAATATAGCTAAAATAATAAAAAAAGTCTACCAAATCTCATTCCCTATCTAGTTAGGCCTCTTAACTTTATTATAAACTTATTAAAACAATTACAAAATATATTATAAAAAAAAATTAAATGCAACTAAAAACACTTGTTCAGCTAAATTTAAGCTCGAATAATGAATGAGAATACAAGATATTTTCAAGAGTCAGTCAAATAATTAAATTGCATTGATTGAACCATATTTTTTATATGAATTTCCATGATTTATTTAGGATTTAAATGCATTTTATGGAACATAATTACATGATTAAGCACTATTTTTAATTAGAAACATTTGTATTGAATTAATTGTAAATAGGGGTAAAATGGTCATAAATTTATTAATTATTCATACAAATGTTTTCTTGGACTTTTGATATTATTTTGTTCTTAATCTTTGCATTATAGGTGCTCAATAAGGAAATTTGAGATTTTGGAGTTCAAATTAATATTTTGAAGATTGGGGACAAATCACAGAAAGGTCCCCATATTTTTGTGGAAATTATAGTTTACGAAAGAAAAGGGCCCAGGAAGATTACAGAAAATGACCCAAGTCTTTAGGAATTATAGTTGGCCCCACCAAGGTTTCAAAAATGTGCATCCCTCCTCCAAAGTTTTCAGGTTTACAAATAGGTCCCTGGTCAAAACTTGTGTTTTGACCAGGTTCCTAGGGTACTGTAGAGCATCTTCATCAGATAAAAGAAGCAGACCCGAGAGTGGAAATAGAGAGAGGCGCCGCAGACCGAGAGGGGGAGTGAGACCAGAGAACGAGAGCTTGAGAGGAGAGGGAAAGAGACGGAGAGCCACCACCACCGTCAAGGACCTCCCTCCTCTCTATATTTTCGTTGCCGGCAACCTGAAACACAGTGAGCGCTGCGACATTTTTTTGAGACATTAGAAGCTTGCGATCGAGTTTAGAAAGCTCAGGATCCAATCAAACCACTAATCCTTCTTTTGTTCTTCGCCAAGCCGTGACTTGAAGGGCTGGTCCGTGGGGCTTGAAGGTCGAACGGAGAAGAGAGACCACACAGCCTAGTTCGCCGGAGGCCACAGTCTAGTTTTTCGCCGGAGAAGCTTCAACTTCGTCTCTTCGCTACACCTCTTGATTCTCACCACCGTCCACACTGCCATCATCTTCACAGCATCATCGTCAACTTCGTCTTCCTCAATATTCCAGATTCCAGACTGTCGTGGGCTCCACCATCTTCCTTCCTCTGTTCTCACGGCTACCTCCTCTGCACTACACCACCATCACTTTCACAGCCATCATCACTGTTTCTGAACCACTACTACCTCATTCCACTGAAAATCTCTAGCCGACCCACTCACTGTTACATTCCCTTTTCCATTTCCTCTGTTTCTCTACCATAATATCACTATCTTCATGGGCCTTCTTCATCCTTCCAAACTCATTCTCGTTGGCCATCTCTGTGTTATTCCAGTGAGTCTGTAACTTTCCGGCGAGTTTAGCATTTTCCGGCAAGAATATCCAGATTCCGTCAAGCTCATGAATTTTCCCGTGAGTTTAAAATTCTGAGTTGTGGTTATTTTAAAGCAATGAGAGGCTAATCTTTCGCTTCTTGGCAGTGGGGATTTGTGCTTGAGCTTAATGGACTATAAAAGGGAGTTTTGCTATCATTTCATTAGTCTAAAATCACATATTTGGATTGTCTAATTTTAGAAATTTTTATATATATGATTTTGGAATTGAGATTGATGTTAATTGTCTCTGTTGGTTTGATATTTATGATTGGATTGGATTTTTATAGCTTGTGGGATTTAAATATATGCATTTCCTTATTAATTCAAAGATATTGTGCTTTTTACGTGTTATTATTAGATTGTATAATTGAATTGGATCAATTGAGTGTCGTGTTATCGTATTCATATTAAGAGGAAACAAGTTATAGTTATCCATTTTAATTGCACATTAAGTGGTTTTTAACAATATCTCAAGAGATAGTAGTTAGCTATGTTTGTAGGAGCTACTATTAATTGGGAATATTGGACTCAAGTGTTATCTTGAGGTTGTTCTTGAGACTTAAGGAGTTTTAATTCCCATAATCTTTTTGTGCAAGGATTGTCACTTCTTCATTACCAAGAGCATTCTTTATTCATATTTTCCATTCAATTCCATTCACTTTTACTCATTTTCCATTTTTATAAAGAAAATGCCAAAAATATTAGATTAACATTTAATTAAAAATTGCACTTTCTTTTAGTTATTAA
Organism: Inga oerstediana; assembly: GCA_963210345.1. Classification (NCBI taxonomy): domain Eukaryota; kingdom Viridiplantae; phylum Streptophyta; class Magnoliopsida; order Fabales; family Fabaceae; genus Inga; species Inga oerstediana. The sequence continues at coordinate 68,645,300 of OY723400.1, read as the reverse complement.
TTTAAAAATCCAAAAATCATTTTCCCTTGTTTTAATTGCACTCGCATGATAATTAGATTACTTAGGTAGTTCAATAAAGGCTCCTCAAGAGAACGACCTGAGTGTTGCAATGTACTGCAATTCTTGGTTATAAATATTTTACATTTGACCTCAAGGCGTAAAGACACGGTCAAATCATGCATATTTTAAGTTATTTGGGTTCAAAGAGAAGTTGTTCTATGTTCAGTTCTCTGTGAAATTAAATAAAGCTTTTATAATTATTTTTTTATAGGGAATTAATCAACATGAAAGAGAAAATATGCTTGTGTGTGTGTGTGTGTCTCTTATATATATTATATCAAATAACATGACCTGCTTTATTTTTCTTCTTATAAGTTCCATTCACTTTTTACAAACACTTGATGCTAATCAAGTATATTTGAATGCAACCTCTTTACGAGCATGAGTTTATTATATCTTTTTTATTCTTTTTCATTGTTTTTTTTAATCATTTTTCTCTAATAGAAAATGAATTTAAAATGAGATTTTGCTTTTCATCATTTCATTAATCACAGTTTTTAAATATAGCTACTAATTTACAATCCCAAAATATCGAAAGATATCATGAATTGTTGGTAAAACTATAATGACAGAAAGATAGAATCACACAAGATATTTAAATCTTGGACAAATTTTTTTAAGTACTCTGTACCATATCAATTATATAATGATGTGCCCACTTGTTACACACACATTTGGATGTTCTATCAAGTTAAACTCTTTTCCTTTATCCGCCAGCTTTTCCTGTTTAATTTTCTTTTATCAATTTTTGTCGGTTGTTCCTAGCTTTTCTGGTTTACAAATTTATTAGTTTCCTATTAAATAGTTATTCAAAAATTAAAAAATAAAACACTTTACATTTTCAAACAAATCTTCAATAACCATGGCATCTCACGGGTAGTTTATGATTCCTCTAATATTTTTGCTTTCTAAATTTACAAAGACATCAAAAAATAATAGAGATAAGTTTATTTGTCTATATTCTTTATATATGAAAGTCGTGGTTTCCATCAACTTTTTTTTTTCCGTCCAGGTTTTGTACCCAAAGGCATAGGCAAACTTGATAAACTTAATGTCTTAGACTTGGTTGATAATCATTTGAGAGGACCTATTCCTTCCAACATATTCAACATTTCAACATTGACAACCTTGAGCCTTGGATTTAATTCCCTCTCTGGCATTCTCCCATCATATTTAGGAATTGGCCTTGCGAACTTGAAGACGTTATGGTTGACAGAAAATGGACTAATTGGACAGATTCCAAATAGCATATCTAATGCTTCTAAGCTCAATAGTTTAGATTTGTCATCGAATAAATTTAATGGAGCTACACCCAATGAGCTTGGAAATTTAACAAACTTGATGGCATTAAATTTGGATGAGAATTATTTGAGTGGGTTGATTCCTGATACACTTAACAAATTACATAGCCTTCAACTTTTAAGTCTTAGTCACAATAGATTGCAGGGGTTCATTATAAGTGAACTTTGCCAACTTAAAAGTCTAAGTGAGTTGTATCTTGCCAACAACATGTTTTCAGGAGTGGTTCCAGAATGTCTCAGGAATACTTCTTTGCGGAAGTTGAATTTGAGCTCTAACAAATTGGTTTATGATATTCCCTCTTCTCTATGGGGCCTCAAAGATATCTTGGTTTTAGACATATCCTCTAATGCCCTAAGTGGAATAATTTCACCAGAGGTTTCAAACTTGAGAGCAGTTACACTGTTGAACTTGTCAATAAATCAAATTTCAGGAAGCATCCCTATAACTATAGGTGGCTTGCAAACTTTGCAGACCCTATCTTTGGCTGAAAACAAATTACAAGGGCCTATTCCTGAATCTCTTAGTAGCATGATAAGCATGAAGTCCCTAGATCTTTCCCATAATTATTTGTCTAGCATGATTCCAAAGTCCTTAGAGTCATTACACTATCTTAAAAACATCAATTTTTCCTACAATTTATTGCATGGAGAAATTCCAAATGGTGGTCCTTTTCAAAATTTTACTGCTCAATCTTTTATGATGAATAAAGATCTTTGTGGGAAATCCCAACTACAAGTCCAACCATGTAGGAAAGGAAACAAGCACATATCAAATAAAGTGATGCTGATAATAAAATGCTCATTGCCTATCATAGTTGCCATTTTGATTGTTTCAGTCATTGTCTTTCTGAAGAATAAGGAAGATGATGATAATAATTCAACAAAGAGGGATTTAATAAATTTGGATATACCAACTAGGATATCCTATTATGAACTTCTACGAGGAACAAATGGATTTGATGAGAGCAATCTTATTGGTTCTGGAAGTTTTGGATCAGTATACAAAGTAGTTCTTCCAAATGAAAAGATAGTTGCTGCCAAAGTGTTTAACTTAGACATGAAACAATCATCAAGAAGTTTTGATGTTGAATGTTCTTCCATGTGCCATTTACGCCATCGCAATCTCATTAAGATCATCAGTAGTTGCTCAAATGATCATTTCAAATCTCTAATAATGGAATTTATGGAAAATGGGAGTCTTGAAAAATGGTTGTACTCTCGTAACAATTATTTAGATGTCTTGCAAAGGTTGAACATAATGATTGATGTGGCAGCTGCTTTGGAGTATCTTCATCATGGTTCTTCTATACTTGTTCATTGTGATGTGAAACCAAGCAATGTTTTGTTGGACAAAGATATGGTGGCTCATCTTAGTGATTTTGGTATTTCTAAATTTGGAAATTTATACCAATACTTTGGCTACAATTGGCTATATGGCACCAGGTAATGGTTTAATAATGATATTTTGAATTTATTTGTATATTCAATTTCTAGCCAATATTTGACATCTTCATGTGCAAAGATTTAAATTAATGATACAAAAGAAAGATTAACCACAAACCTTACATTATTGACATAATGACTTCTATACTAATAATTCAATATGACATATAGAGTTTGGATCGAAAGGAGTTGTTTCCACCAAAGGAGATGTGTATAGTTATGGGATTTTGCTAATGGAGATGTTTACAAGGAAGAAGCCAACAGATGAGATGTTTGTTCAAGGATTAAGTTTGAAAGATTGGGTAAGCAACTCCACACCACATTCGATCATAAACATTATAGATGCCAATCTGCTACACAGTGAAAATCAAAATACTGAAATTATACTGCCTTATACGTCATCAGTTTTTGAGTTAGCATTAAATTGCTCCATTGACTTACTAGAGGCACGACTTACTATGATTGATGTTGTAGTATTATTGAAGAAAATCAAGGCTTTGTTTACAGAAAATGCTTGAGACACCAGTAGTTGGATAGATGTTGAATCAAATTTTAGCTACTGTTTCTTTAACCTTGTGATTTGTTTACTAAGTAATCCTATAAATTTGATTGATTCTATATATGCTGTAATAATATATAATGCATTTGAATTTTTCTGACTTGATTGTATTGGTTTTGGATTTCTTCATATTTTGTTTTTCAATTTTAACATTTTGGTTTTCAATTATAAGAACCTTGAATCCACTCTTTTTCTTAAAGTACTTTATACAGTTGGGATTTAATTTTGGAAGAAAAGGATTTTAAGATTAATGAAAATAAGCACTACATTTTTCTTTTTCTCCTCTATCCTATACTTAAGTTTTTTAAACGTCTTGATATTAGGGAAAAATCCACTTAAATTTGTTTGAGAAATTAAATAATTTTTTTTCTGTCATACCTTCTAATATTTATAAGTCAAATTTTCCAAATGGCTTATATTTAATAAAACTCTCCCCATGTATTGGAATAAGCAATTAAGCACTACTGAACAAGTTGAGAGATTTTTATATTCCATTGCAATTCTTTATTCCTCCTCTTCTTTTTAGATAATTAGAAAAGTAGCTATTAGGTTCTAATCAATCATAGTATTAGCAACTACAGAAGAGGCCATCAATGGAGGATTCAAATGTCCAAGAAAGATTGAGTCATAACATTCCTTTTTAAGGATAATTGCACAAAGAAACCATAACACTAGAACAAGAAAGAAGGATTAAGGAAACAAAATCAGTTAAAGTTACCTTGATTTTCTCCTAATCTTTCTCCAAAACATATATATATATATATATATATATATGAAGTTAGAGCAAAGTGTCATTCACTTACGTGATAAGTTTTTTTTTTTTTTTGGGCCCAAATAACAAGTACTATAGTGGCACGGTTTGCCATCACAATTAGACTTTTGAGTAAGAATTTACCCTTGTGGCTACCTAAGTGCCTAAACCAACCTTCATCATTTCACCTGTCTTGTACTGACATATTTGCTTCAATTCACTAACAATTCTCCTCAATCATAAAAACACTTCCTTTCCAAAATATCACTGAATTCAATTCAAGAATAATGCACATTCACCATTCAAGGCATTCTCTGCTTTTGCATTCACAAAAATTTTATAACATTTTTAACTTAATTCTTGTTATTTGACTCTTAAATAACTATTCCAAAAAAGCATAATAATATCTCTTATTTTAATTTAATAACACCATAGAGTGAAATCTAATCAAAGTTAGATTACTCACAGCAAGTTGTTAGCTTTAGTTATAACACTTTTCTTTCAAGCATTTCAACAAACAAGTGATCAAAAATTTATAATATATTCATTAAACAAGCTCCAGAGATAAATTAATTAATTACCATATATAAACAAGGAAAAATTCCAAATAAATACCATTTGAACTTGAAAAGCCCCAAAAGGTCTATTAACACATGGAAAGGACAAATAGGTCTTAAGGGACTAATATGAAATTTTGAAATATTATGCTTTTACCAAATGCCCCTCAATTTTTTTTTAAAAAAAGAAAATAAGAAAGAACACTCGCCGGCCGCCGGTGACAACTTGAGTAATGTGATTGACTACCTTAGCTTTCTAAGTTCTATCAAACGTCATTGACAAGTTAAATAAAAGCAATGACAACTCGAGCGTAGCCATTAATAACCCAAGAGTGCAATTTGTCAAACACCATACTCAAGTTGTCATTGCCTTTATCCAACTTGTTAATGATGTCGGATAGGGTTTATGGAGCTCAAGTAGTCAATCTTATTACTCAAGTTATCACTGGCGTTCGGAGCTCTGGTGACAACTTCATCAATGAGATTGACTACTTAAACTCTCTAAGACCTATCAAGCATCGTTGATAAGTTGAATAAAGGCAATGACAACTTAAGTGTATCCATTAATCACTTCAGGAGCACAATTTGTCAATTGCTATACTAGAATTGTCATTTCCTTTATTCAACTTGTTAACGATGCTGGATAGGGTTTATAGAGCTCAAGTAGTAAATCTTTATACTAACATGGTCAATCCCATTACTTAAGTTGTTACCAGAGCTCTGGGGCAGCGGAGCTCTAGCGCCAGTGAGGATTCTTTCTTGTTTTTTTTTAAAAAATTGAGGGGCATTTTGGTAAAAGCATAACATTTCAAAATTTCAGAATTGTCCCTTGGGACATATTTATTATTTTCATGTGTTAATAGACGTTTTGGGGTGTTTCAAGTTCAAATAGTATTTATTTGGAAATTTCCCTATAAACAAACAATTTTCCAAACAACATCCATTCATGCATTCAAATTCATATACTTATAAGAAGATTTACTAAATATTTAAAATTTGTTTAATTTGAAATTAATTTATATTGAAAAAATAATAATAAATATATAATATTTTTTGAAATTTTATTTAATTTATTATTAGTTTTCAATAATATATTATATATATTTATTCAGTAATATAATATTTTGCAGGTTCTCTTTGGCTCAACTGGCTGAGGTGCGCACGGCTATGAATAGGAGACACATGGCAGCGAGAGGAGGGGACACATGGTACACTACGAGGCTTGGACATGTGGCGGCCTCCAGTGATGGTGTGGCAGGTGCCAGAGTTGATACTTGTAGGTCGCTGGTTATTGGATGTGGTCGCCAGAGTTGACAGTTGGTGGCCACTGGCAAAGGGGCTGGCAATGAGGTGGTCTTCTATGGACGTGATACATGGCTTCTTCCAAGAAGATCCACGTGGCATTTTAAAATTAAAAAATAAAAAAAAAACTGAGACATAGTCACAAATTTCCAATGAAATTCGGTGGAAAATTTGTGACGGAATTCCGAAAATTGGTTTGCCACACATCTATTAGCGAGGGAATGGATTCCATCAAAGAACTGTCACTGTCGCAAATCCATCAAAAATTGTGAATTTCGTGGCAAATTCCATTTAAAATTCAGTCTTTTATTGTGGCAATTTTTTGAAATTTAATTTAATTTTTAATTAACATTAATTAATAATATCATATTAATAACTAATAATTAATAACTAATAATTTATTTTTAATTAAAATTATTTAATAAATAATATTATAATATTATTTTTACATAAAATTTACTAAAAATATAATAAATTTTTTTCCACGAAATTTGCCAAACCGAAGCCTTCATTTTTAACAAATCACTAATCAAGCCAAAAGACTTCATTAGATATTTTTGAATATTGTAAAAAACCATAATGGATGCCTCTCTAATTAAAATGATGAGAGAGCATCCTGTCACATCATGACATTTATTTATTTTTCCTGGTCAATATTGTGTTTCATAATAACCATTCAAATAACAAACATTAATATCAGCAAAATCTGATTCATTTTATCCTTAAAATCTTTCTTTTCATGTCAAGAGAGCAATCAATTTGATAAAGGTAGCACGGAGCATCAATGAAGATCCATTTGATTCTTCTTGAAATATGGAGACTGATGGATTCGTTCTTTAGCATTTTATTTTCCTAAACCCAAAATATAAAAGATTACAAATGTTGTTGCGTACTTGTATTGCTCACTTATCATCAAGAAAAATATTTCACAAACTTGTTTCTATGTGCGTATAAACCTTGTTTCTAGGGCCAGTTTGGATGCTTGGTTCCCAGATAATCTATTGATTATATATCAAACACGAATCATAAGAAGATGATTTATCAAAAGTTGATAAAAGGCTCTCGTCGCTATTCCCGTGTAAGATTAAGATCAAACATGAGCTTGATGATTTGAAAGCCCAACTGCAGGAGAACTATAAGGGTACGTTTGGTATGATGGAATTGGGGAGGATGGAAATGGAATTAGGTCTCAATTCCATGAAGATGCTTGTTTGGTATGATGGAATTGAGCCTCAATTCCATTTCCATGTGGAACTCAATTTGCTCAATTCCATCAAAATGGGTTCCACCAAAAAAGCTTTGATTTGTAATTCCATGTTCTCATTTCCCGCATTACCCTCCCTCCCTCTCAGTCACCAAGCTCGACCCCTCCCTTCTCAGTCACTATGCTCGACCGGCCAACCACCTGGACTCACCACGCTCACGTCGTCTCACCCCGCCGCCGGCAATGACGATACCTCCGCTGATTCAGGCGAACGACGATAGCGGCCGCCAGATCTACTCCTTCTTCATCCCCTTCGACGGAGGCACCAGATCTGAACTCTTTCTTCGAGTCCCTCCGCCGGTAAGCTTCTCACTCCACTTGCGACGGCGTGGTGCAGATGGAGAGGGTTGACGGATGCAAGCTTAAGTTGGAGATTCTGAGTGGAGATGGTGGGTTGATGTGGTGATGAAGATGGGTTCATGCGTGGGTCCTTTGCTTTTTTGGCTCAGTCTTGCGTGAAGTCTGAAGATGAAGATTCAGAAATCACCACGTGGGGCCCGTTTTGGTTAAGATGAAGAAGGGTTGATATACTTAAGAATTTTAAAAAAAAAAATAGGAGGGCATTTTGGACTTTTGATGTTAAAATAAAGTCTCATTTCCATGACATACCAAACATACTTTTAAATCTAATTTCCATTTCCATATCCATCCCCATATCCATATCCATTTCCATTTCCATTTCCATCAAAATCAATTCAAACATACCAAACGGGCCCTAAAACAATTCAATCTTTGAGCTTGAACATCACCGTAGTTGCTGGAATGATCTTTGAGCTTATCCTCCGTCTCATCCCACGATATCCCACCAATAAAAAGCTTCCCTTGATCCGAATCCATTTCGCTCTCGCTCACCCTCTGAGTGCACTCCACTCTCTTTCTCTCTAATTTTGAGAAGATTTTGGTTTTGGAATTGAGAGGGTTTGTGCGGCCGACTCGGCGAGAGAGTGAGAGTGAGAGATTCGATGGTCAAGTTCTTTGACAAAAGGAAGTATTCGCTTTTGACGGACGAGATTCGTTAGCCTGTCCAGGATATTGTGGAAAATAAACGGATCTGATTTGATGTGGCCTTCTTCCACGTCTTTGCTCCTCATTGATCAAATTAATTGATCACATAAAAAATTTTTAAGTCGAAATGATTTATTTTTTCTTCACCTAAAATTTACTACTTGCGTAACGCCACTGATTTACCAGTCAATCTGCAACCATTTCGTTCGTTACCAAAATGACACGATAACAAATTAATTACATAAAAATTGCAATCTTCTAAAGAAAGAATTAATCTTTTAAATCCTAATGCTCTTTGGGGAAGGCTAATTGCAAGACTTCTTTCAAATTATGGGTGAAAGTTGAAAACCAAACCTATTGGTGGGTGGTTCTGAAGAGACCACCATGTTTGGGTCAGAGAATGAAGAGAAGTGAAAACACCAAAGCGTGTGATTGAGTGACACATGAAGAGCGATAGAAAAAATAGAGTTTCTCAATTTAGCGTTTAGTAATTTTAGTTTTGGTAAAAGCTCGATTGTGTAATGTGATTTATGTTTGGAACAGCGATTATATAAATGACTTTTGTAAAAATAAAACTTGTTTGGATTGACTTAAGCACAAGTGACTTTTGTGATAATAGTAAGAGAAAGTGGGTGGAAAAAATATTTTAAAGGGTTAAAAACACCAAAAAATAGTTTAAAATAATTTTTGGAACTGAAAAAGTACATTAAAGATAAAATTGCAATCAGTCTGATAACACATTGGGTACAGTTGAAAAAATATTTTAAGGGTTAAAAGCACCAAATAATAGTTGAAATTAATTTTTGTAGCAAAAAAAGTACATTAAGGGTAAAATTGCAATAAGTCTGATAGTACACTGGACACAACTGAAAAAATATTTTAACCATTCTCACTCTCCCCAAAAGCTAAATCAGTAAAAGCTAAAAAATGTAGCTTATGGCAAAAGCTATTAAGATAAAATTAAGCTCGATTGTTCACCGTTGAAACCAAACACTGTATTTTTTTTTTCCAGTTGAGCTATTGAGTTTATTAGCCCAAATGCTCAATTGGGGGGTCAAACGCCCCCCCCAACACACACGAAGCTTGCTTGGTATACATGGAATTATATAATGGAATTTCATGAAGAAGTACTGTCACGTCACCCGTCCCCTTCTCTGTTCTCATATTTATTACAAAGGAAAATAGCTCATAAATTTCTAATTGCAAAATTCATTTACCTAAAATTTATATAAAGTTAAGGTATAAAATACATGAACTTTGACTATAAAAAAACAATAAACAACTAAAATTGGAGTAAAAACATGTCCGGATGGTTAGATTTAACTTCGCTCCGTTACTTTTTTGGTGGGGCCGATGCTATTTTAACACATGCATATGTAAGGATGCGAGGTTATATTTAACGGTCCTGACATTTTTAGTTCCGTATTAAATATTTATAAGTATTTTTGCACATCCAATAAAAAGTATATGGTGCTGGATACACTTTTGGTAAAAATCCGTATAGGTATATTTTTGCACCTTAACCCTTTATTTGAATACATGAGTATAAACTTCTAGTCTTATTTATAACCAAAGCCACATCCCAAAATTAATGGCAGCAAATGATTTTCTGAATGTAAGGCTTGAATTCAATAAGCCGAGGAACTAGAATATCAAAATGGAAGGTTTAGCTTGTACTAACATCATTTGAGAGGTAAGAATTTGGACCACTTGTTTACAAGTCTTTGTTTCAGGGTAACATATCGTCCTAGTGATTGATCTTGGGGAATCCACAGTTCCTGCCATGGGTTTGATTTATTTGGCAGACTTAAAGTAGAGTATATTGTTAAGTTATACGTAATTTTGGAGTTTATTTATAAATCCAAAGTGATACGTGGATTAAGATTTAATTTATGAGTAATTAGAATATACTCTGTTTTTGGGAATAGAAAAATAGAAGTAAGCCAAAGTAAAAGGTTGATAAGCATTGCCGAAACAGAGGTAACCGTTGAAAAAGGATTGGCTACAAGTGTCTAACACAGAATGGTAAAAGTTATTAAAATTTTGACTTCTCTCTATCCATGTAAATTAATTATTTGATACCATTGTAAGAAACTATACACAAAAAGGGGAAAGAAACCTAGGGTCAATTTTAAAGTGACTGGCCTCCTCAATAAATCGATCAAGCTCTTGGTAATTGATAAAATTTAATAACAAGCCTTGTTATTAAGAAATTTTAAATAAAATAACTTACTTTTGTGAGTGCCATACAAATAAAATAATACAGAATAACGTGTCTAACAATGCACATAACAACATTAATTTGGATAATACATGTATAGCTAGCAAATACTAGTTTAAAATTGCATTTCAGTTCACGGAGATGTACGAAATATAAATGTTCAAGAATAAGAAAATTAGTAGCATTTAAGTGGTAATTACTATGAACAATCCTCAAAAGCATTAATCTCATCACAATAGATGTAGATTGTAATAACAAGCTCTTCACATCCAGGCACAGTCTCACCAATCCTAATATTTGATTTAGTTTCTATCCTTAATTGCTTAACAGAGAAAGATAGTCAGAAACCCTATAAAAGTTCAAAAATTATTTACAAGGAAGTTCGTAAAGTTATTTACCATGGCTACGACAAGAAACATAATTATAATGCAGTACTGAATACCTATCTAATCCACTGTTATCATGAGAGAAACTAATGATGATGTTCCCAAGATTCGATTACAAGAACTTGCATTTAAACAAAATAACACTTGTGCAGGCCATTTAAATGTTATTCTGAAACAAGACTTGTATGTTGTATCAATCACACACGACATACTCCATTGCCCTCCGCTTTCCAAAAGTTATTAACCTTTACCACCATGCTCTATGTGTGTGCATGTGTATATATATATTCAAACAATAACTATGCTATATGTGTGTGCATATATATATTCAAACAATAACTATGCCCTTTTAAGTTTCAACATAGAGTTGAACAATCTTAATCCAACCAAATTCCTCCTCTACACATTTTCACAAACACCTTGTGTGCATCAACATTCAAACAAATTCATCAACTTCTTAATCTTCAAATCTCTTGTCTAACGATTTCCAAACACCCATGTATAGAATTACTGTGCTTTTCTAATTAAAAAAAAAAAAGAATTACTATCCTTTCCAAATTTAATTCATCACCAAGAATCAATACAAACCCAAGAAAATAGAACCTAAATCAATCTTCCTATGACAACAACCAAAACAATTAGAACAAAAGTTCCTATCCAAATAATCACCTAAAACTTCAACTTCAGTTTGTCTAAACTTTCATCTTCTCTCCTACATCACGCACATGCGACAGAACAACACCAGGAAAATAAACACACGGCAGCTACACAGAAGCAAGGAAGGAGAGAAGTTTACGAACATACCGACACAAACAGAGCACTGAAGTACAGAGTTGGAGGAGGCAAGGTTGGTGTGTTCTGAAGAAGAAAAAGAGGATGAAGGTGGCTCACGCACACCCACGAGACGACGTCGTTTGAAGCAGCAGAAGAAGAAGCTTGGCTGACCAGAAAAGAAGACCTCAACACAGTTAAAGTGTTGCGCGGGCAGCCTTTGATGCCTCAAATAATGGACTGACAAGAAATATCTTTTTAACACCTTTTCTATGTATAACCACTAACCGGCTCCCAAATTTTGTTCTCTCTCTTTTTTTTTATGCAAAAAAAAAAAAAAATTTGATAGGGACTCTATTATCATTTTATTTTCCATACTTAAGAAGTCAAAATTTTGACACGGCATACCTATTTGATTGTATGATTTATTTTTATTTAAAAATATAAACATGTTAAAGAATTAAAATATATATATATATATATATAAGTATATTTTATCAGTGTTTAATTTTTCAATCATCACTTAAAATTGTTAAATCAACGTTTCGCTAAATCAGACAACAATGTTAACATTAATTATGATAACAAGAATAAAGGCAAAGTTTTACCAAATGAAGAAAAATGCCCCAAGTATAATTATGAAAGGTTCTGGCAAGAAGTTTAATTAATATTTTGCCTAAGCCATCATAAGAATGATAATGCTTCTGAACACATAATAAGGGCATAAAAGTGAGGTTTTACATTTGTTGGTATCAAAGCATGTTAGGGTTACTCCATGATCGGGGTTCTCACTGGATGAGACCAGTGGACAAAATTTTGGCTCTTAACCTGACATGGCCAGATTGCATTAGTCTTCCGGGTTGCATGCCGTCGAGAGGCAAATGCATAAAACATGCTGTTGAGGTACCTTATCCTTATGTTGTCCACTGGTTATAGGGCCGAGATTGACATTTTATCTGCTACTTAACACTATTTTGAATGACAAACACAAATATTTGTGGGTCATGTGGGGCCGCAGACGGTGTGATTTAGTTTCTTAGGGTAGAGAACAAGTCTCCAAATTATATGAGGACTCAGTGTGTGCGATTAGAAGGGTAAGATATGTAGTAAAGGTGTGTCTACATATGGGACCCGCATGGCCTATGTCTCTTCTCTTTAAAAAACGCAGGGTATATGTAATTGCCCTAAAAATGCCTTGTGCACACCTTTACTAACATATTTTAGCCCCCATATAATATGGAGACTTGTTCTCTACCCTGAGGAGCTGAATCACACCGTCTAGGGCCCCACATGGCCCACAAATATGTGTGTTTTGAAAGAGGCAAGCTTCACCCAAGAGGGGGTGAATTGGGTGATGTGATAAATTTGTTGCTTGATGTGGTGATATGAAAGTAGTTGTAGATAGAGTAGAGTTGAGAGGATTAGGACACAGAGAGTTATACTGGTTTAGCCTAAAAACCAGGCCTACGTCCAGTCCTCAGAGATCAAGACCTACTGAGATTTTCACTATGCTTCCAAGATTCAATGGGCTCTCAGAAAGCCACAAAACACAAATCGTCCTCGAATGGACTACGAGCAGAAATATTCTAACACTATGAAATTTCTTTCCCCCTTACGACAAGTCTTACGTGCAGAAAAACAACCTATGACCTTTCTCACTTGCTTACATATACAAGTCTTATGAGCAGCTGCGTTCTCTCCTGCTTACACCACTGTAAGTCTTACGAGCAGCAACGTTCTCTACTGCTTGTATCTTGTAAGTCTTTTGAGTGGAAAGTTTTACTAGGAATTCTCTCAACTGCTTCTCTCATAAGGATATCTACCCTCTCAAGGTCTCAATACCTTGAGATCAAATGAAAATAGAATTTGAAGTGTATATAGACTCTCTTACAGAGCAAGTATGATAAACACTGAAGAACGATATGAATACAGAGAAAAATATGAATAACAAAGACTCATGAATTTGCTTATGTGAATTCTTATGCTTTGTTGTTTTTGACGATCTCTGGAACTCTGTATTTATAGACGTTCGATTTTGCCCGTTTGAATAATGATCATTGTGAAGCGGGCATGTTACTGTGGAACGGCATGCGTACGTTTGAAATCTTTGAATGCGGTAGGTATGTGCTTGTAATGATGTTGTCTGCCGTTGTTTAACTTCCTTCGCGTTTGTTTATTTCAAACGTTCAACCTCCTGTATCACACTTATAATACATTCAAAATGATGTTAAATAATAATAATAAGTGATAATAAGATAAATAAATATCATTAAACCATATTCAAATTTAACGCTGTAAGACTGGTGCATTTTGTCTTCTGGTAGAGTATCACTCGAGCACTGAGGGGGCTCACTTGAGTGAACTCACATATTTTCTCCTTTTGCTTCAGTTTTACACTTGCACTTCCACATGATTTCAGAGAGTTCATTTTCTCACTCGCGAATGATGTGGGGCCTCACTCGAGTACAACTCCTTCTGCTCGAGTGTCCTTGTTCTTTACATTAAGAGACCTGTCTTTGGACAACATTTGCATACCATTTTAGCAAGAGTGTGATTTTGCACTCGCAGGTGATGTGGGTCCTCACTCGAGCATACATACTCCTACTCGAGTGAGAAGAATATTCTCATGTAATATACCCTTGTCATCTGCACTTGCATCAAAATTTGAGAGAGATAGATTTCTCACTCGCGAGTGCTGATGTGTCACTTGGGCATATGAACTCTCACTCGAGCATACTTGTGCTTCTCTGTTCTTTATGACTCTCAGCCAAACACTTGCAGTCCCTCACTCGCTAGTGCTCGAGTGCAAACTAGCTTCATGCTCGAGTGTTGGTTACAATGCTCGAGTGCTTCAGTAAGGATGACAGTAATTGCTCTCGGCCAAACACTTCTTGTCCAACACTTGCATGTGCTCGAGTGTTATCTCCAGTGCTCGAGTGCATTAGTAAGAATGACAGTAATTTGCTCTCGGGCAAACACTTTTTGTCTAACACTCGCATCTGCTCGAGTGCAAAAGAGCTCCATGCTCGAGTGCTAGCTCTGTTGCTCGAGTGCATCAGTTAAATCTGACAGCAGACATTACAAAACGTTGCCATATGCATTTGGTAACTTTGTAATCATTCTTTAGACTTATAAAACCATACTTTGCATACAATTACTTTTTGTTATCATCAAAACTTGTGATCTAACATGTTTATCATTCAAAATGGTGCCAAGTGGTATTATGCTCCTTAAGGGTGCCACGTATACTCAAGTACATGCATTGGTCTATTTCTCCGACTAACTACAACCTCCGAGCCCCGTATCATTGGGAGAACCAATCTCTATACGGAAAGCTAAATCATACAGTCCAAGAGAGTTTTTTTATCTTTCGACATTCTTGGGACTCTTCCCATACTAGGTTTAGTAGTCTGCTTGATATAGGTTTATCCTCAAGTTTCTAAACCCAAAATTCAGGATATTACACTCATATTTCAATGCAATTTTTTATGCATCCTCTTTTTAGATAATTGCAAACGTAGCTATTAGGAAGTATGAATTAAATAAAAGTGGAGGCTATTTTATGCATCCTAATATTAGCAACTACATAGGAGACCAATAATGGAGGCTTCAGATGACCACGAAAGAATGATTCATGACGTTCTTTTAAATGGATGAATTGCACCAATAAACTATAACACTAGAACATGAAAGAAGGAAATCAATTAAAGTCACCTTTATTTTCTCCAAATAATTCTTCCTCTTCATTCTCCCTCCAAGAGTCACATCCCTCAAGCTCTCTTCAACCCTTCAAGTGCCTGCTTGTTTTAACATTTTAAAAGTGCTTTTATTACAGCAAGCAAGGTAAGTATATAAAATGAATTTTGTCTCAGCTTATAAAAAAATATTAGATAAAACATTTTTTTGAGGTTGCCAGATGAGCACCAAGTGTCCTGTGAATTGCAAAAAAAATGAGGGGGAAAAGACTTTAAAAGGCTAATAAAAAAGGATGGTAGCGCTTATTTCATCAAAAATATTTCATAAAAAATGAGATAAAATGTACCACATCAAGGTTAACTATTTCATGAGTAAAAAATTAGGAGATGACACAATCATCCCTAGTAAAGGACTTTATTTCAGTAAAGTCCCTTGGATGAGGGAAATTTCATTTAAATCCCAAGGGGCTTAATGAAATTAAAATTTGAACAAAAACCTTTACAATGACCTTTTTGTGATTCACAACCTGTACCATTCCTTATGTACAGCTACTTTTTTGAAATTTAGAAGTGAAAAAAATTAGAATCTCAAGTTAGTTTCTTTCAACTAAACAGCTTTATTTACAACTAATTTGTTAGGGGCTGTCTGACATAGCAAAGTCACAGTATCCTTCAAAATTTACTATTCATTTGCAACAGAAATATTCACTCAATTTTTTATTTCTTTTTTGTTTTGGTACACTGCACAAATTAATAGATATAAGAACTCTTTTAATTTCGAAATTACATTAAGGTGGAACTAGGGGTGGAATCAGGCCAGGCCGCTTAACAGGGGCCTGCGGCCTGGCCTGTTAAAATCCTGTTCAGGCCTGGCCTGTCAGGCTAACAGGCCAGGCCAAGGCTAAGTAAGAGGCCTTATTTCCTTAATAGGCCAGGCCCAGGCTAACTGATAGGCCTGTTAGGCCTATCAGGCCGGCCTGGGCCTATTAAGGTCTTATTTAAAAAAAAGAGTAGTTAGTGTAAAACAGCCCACAGCCCAATACCGCAAAACCCATTAGTCCCTTTCCTTGTCCAAAAAAAAAATAATCCCTTCTCAGTTCTCATTTCGCCCGACTACCTCCAGATTTCTCAAAAGCTAAACCTAAATCTCACCATTCTCAATCTTCAAGATCCTTCCTTCTGCCATCGCCGAGTGCCATCACCGAGATCCTTCTCCTTTATTCCGTTGCTGAGTGCCATGGCCGAGATCGAGATCGAGAGTAAGAGTGTCGACTCCTGCCAGGCATCCACTGTCGACCGTAGGCCATCGCTGATTCGCCGAGACTCGAGATTGAGAGTGAGAGTGAGAGCATCGAACACTCGCACAGCTCTCCTCTATCCGACTCCTTCCAGGCATCCACCGTCGACCGTCGGCCATCACCGAGACTGAGACTGTCGACTGCCATCGCCGAGACTCGACCGTCGGCCATCGCCGAGACTGAGACTGTCGACAGCCACCGCCGAGACTCGACCGTCGGCCCTTCCCATAGCACTCATCTCTTCGTCGTTCGTCAGGTAAGTTTCTTCAAATTGTTTGTTCATTTTTTCGATTTGCTTCTGCGATCTAGCTTACACGAAAATATTGGCTAATTAAGTTGAAGTATTGGAGGATGTATCTTCTGCAATGTAATTCTCAACTTAATTCTTTCGATTTACATCTGTTCTGGTTATATGATTCTTGTTTCAATTTGCTCTAGCATCTGATTATTTTAAGTATTGGTTTGATTCTGGTTATGTGATTCCTGTTTCAAATTGCTCTAGCATCTGTTTTCGGCCTTTTTTTATAGGTTGGCCTGTTAGCCTACTAAGATTTTTATAAGTTCAGGCTTTGTTAACAGGCCACAGACCAGGCCAGGCCTATAGACAGGCCAGGCTCAGGCCCAAAAAAAAGCCTCTAACAGGCTCCAGGCCAGGCTCAGGCCAAACTGACACAGAACAGGCCTGGCCTGTTAAGCCAAAAGCCTGGCCTGGCCTGGCCTTATTCCACCCCTAGGTGGAACCTATTACTGAAATATAATATTCACCAATTTCCAAACATCCTGAATTCCAAATATGTATACACAATAACAGCCCTATTTCACTTACAAAGCCCACGCACTCCCATATGCCCTTACCTTAGCTCATTAGATAATGGCCCATTAATTACAGGTCCAGTACGCCTATATCATATTTACCATCACACTATGAAATTTACAAGAGATAGAATGAGAATATATTTGCAACTATAATGCAAGAGCCTGGACCGCCTTATGGAAGCTTAAAGTGCAGCCAAAGATCCGCTCCTTTATATGGAGAGTTTTGAACAAGGCCGTGGTTACTAAAGAAGCTCTTTACAGAAGGAAGTGCTCAACAGATTCATTTTGCCCAACATGTGGAGAGGAGGTCGTAACAATGGAACATCTCCAATTCCTTTGTAACTGGGCTCGTGTTGCTTGGTTTGGATGCCCTTTGGGACTGTTGGTAGATCATTACAATTTGAAGAATGTGATTTTCTGGCTACAGGAATTGTTATTATCTGATGCCTCTGATATGGAATTTAGTAGAGCCTATATGCTGCTACCTTATGCTGGTACTTATGGAAACTAAGATGTAAGAAGGCTATTGAAGCAGAAATCCCTGACACTACAACTGCTATTATCGGTGGAGGAAACCCTCAGATCACAATTCCGAAGGCTACCAAAGCTGATCATCGGTGGAGGAAACCGTTGGAACCTGCTGTCAAATTAAATTGTGATGGGGCATACAGTGCAAAAAATGGAAGAGCAGGCATTGGTGTCATTTGCAGAGATGCAAGAGTGGTTGATTTGATCGTGTCTTTACGCCTTGGGGTCAAATACAAACTATTTTTAATTCAAGAATTGCAGTACAATGCAACACTTAGGTCGTCTTACTTGAAGAGTTTTTTATTGATTCCTAAATAATCTATATGCCATGCAAATGCAATAAAAACAAGGGGGAAAATGATTTTTGGATTTTTTTTCTGATTAATAAACTAAAGGATTAATGCAAAAGTTAATTAAAATCCCTAAACTACTATTTTTTTTTTATCTTTTCTATAAAAATGGTGAAGGAGTGAATGGAAAGGAATTTGGAATTGGAAATATGAATGATGAAATGAATCTTGGTGGCAAATTTGGTGGCTTTCCTAGCTCCTTAAAATAATTTGGGAGTTACTTTTGCATCAAATCAAATTAAAAACCCTAAGCAATCGCATTAGGTCTAATCTACCTAATAAATGACTAGTTCTACAATCGCATTCTTAGTCACCTCATAGGCAAATTGTTAAAAACCCACTTGATGTGTATTGAAAATGAATTAATGCACTTGGTTTCTTTTAATTGAAAGCACAATCGCGACATTCAAATTAAATTAAATCCATCACACAATTTAGATATCACATAGAATGTATAACTTCATTAATACAATAGGAGAATAAATCCAATAAAATTCAAATACACCAATACCAAATTCAACACAAATTATTAACCAACATAGATAAATTATCACTCATCTAAGTCTCAAAAATATAAATATATCAATGCAAAATTAATTCACAAAGACATAATGTAAAAATTGAGCAAATGGAAAATAATAAACTCCCCTTATAAAATCTTAAAGCTCTAGCCACTTCCTCTGCCATCAAGACTCACTGGAATCTAGCCACACATAGTCATGGCCACAGCACACTCCAACATAACCTCAAACAACCTTGAAAACCATAAAGAAACCATTGCCCAAAATGTATGAATTTGAATGAAGAAAAAAAATGGAATTGCATGGGAGAAAAAAGCTGGACCGTGGGTTCTTTAGAGTGAGAATGACAATGAACCGAAGCTAGAGAGAATGGATATGGAGGGGATAATGGTGCTGGACTGTGGTGAATGTGGTGTTGAAAACAGAGTAATCAAGGTGGTGAAGGTGATGTGTGTTACGATCGTAAATGATCAATTAAATAGTGTAAGTGTACACTGTCGTAATCAAGTAATATAGAAGTGAGTAGAGTATCGTTCCCACGAGGATTGATCACTAAGTACCAAAATTGGTAATTTTAATTCTATTTAGTCGATCGATAAATTGGTGATTGAGAGTACAAATAAAAGAAAAATAATTAAATATGCGTGTAGATGATATGAAAACAAATATGAGAAAAAGTCCTAGGGATTATATTTCACTTAACAAATTCCGGATTGAATCACTTATCTAATCTAGTCCAATTTATTCCACATAATTGATAGTCGAGTTTCCCTAATTTAATTACAAGCCTCTTCCAAGGTCAAGCAATTCTATAATTAATTGCTAATCCAATATATTCCTATATGAATTTAAGCAATTAATTATGCATTAAAATTTATAGAACTCTCTAAGACTACACAACTCATATGAATATATTCCTATTTCATATGCAAGTTATGGTTTTAATTATAGGGTCTACACACATGTATCTCCTTCCGGTCTCAACATATATATTGGAATCATTCAAAAGATGGCCAATCAAATGAAAGCATTAAGAGTGATAATTAAAACTTAATCATAAAGGAAAAATAAAACTAGACTTAATAAGTTAAGATTCAATCCGTTATTAGTAAGCTACGTCATCACCCTAGGAAAATGAAAATTTAGCTCATGATAAAATTAAAAACAAAACCAAAATAAATTGACATTACATAAAACTAGAATGAAATCCTCATAAATACTGCATAAAACTTGAATATCAAATTCTCAAACATACATATACAACCAAAAGATGCATGAAAAATGTAAAAATCTAGCCGTCCCTTTAGGAGGTAAAACCTTACATGTAGGTGGCATACAAAAAGTAATACTATCCTAAGCCTTCCATAGAGGAGGCATGCAAGAAGAAATAGAAGAGAGGAAAGTAATGGATATGAAATGGTGTGTGTGGAGAAGAGATGAGAGTAATGAATATGGATTGGTGTGTAATGTGAAGGAGAGGTTGGCTATATATAGGGACAAATGGAGTAAGGTAGATGAAGTGGTAGATGAAATGTGATAAGTAGATTAATAGATAGAATGTGGTAGATGGAGTAGTAGGTGAAATGTGATAGGTGGATTAATAGATAGAATGTGGTAGATGGAGTAGTAGGTGAAAAGGAAGATGAAGTGGTAGATGAAGTGTGGTAGATGAAGTAGTTGGTGAAAACAAAGATGAAGTGGTAGATGAAATGTGGTAGATGAAGTGGTAGGTGAAAAGGAAGATAAAGTGATAGATGAAATGTAGTAGATGAAGTAGTAGGTGAAAAGGAAGATGAAGAGGTAGATGAAATGGTTGGTGGAATAGTAGATGATTCCCGCTTCCAACTTTTAAGCAAAATTCGAAACCCTTGGAGATAGAACTGGAATTTCGTCTCAACATAAAAGTTGTAGAGCTCTTTCTTAGCTTTTTATCCATATAAAGAATGTCTCGATCCGACATCTAGAGCTCCAGATATTGCCTGAAAACTGAAAGAGGGTCTAATTTAGTATTTTCTAAGAAATTCTATTTTATGCTAAAATCATTATTTATTTATTAATTACACCCAAATTTATTAAATTGAGCTCAAATGTCATCCATAAAATCATCATATAAGGGAGAATAAATATGTAAATATTTTACTTATCAATGTGAAGATGGACGTCCAGGGTTGTGAGCAAATATTGGAGAGAAAGGGAAGGTTATGACACTGTGAAACCAGATAGAGATGTGCCTGAATCTGGAAAAGGGTCATCGGAACTGCCTACTACCTCACCGGAAATTGCAGAACAGCCGGCGATGGTGCTTCCGCCGTTGAACCTTGTGGTTAGGGAGAGGAGGAGGACGCACTCTGGTTTTCACTACTAGCAACGGTGCTTCACTCTGATTCTCAGGTCTGTCCCGAGCTAAAGCTCCTCCTCTGCCCAGAAATGGTGACGGTTCAGCAGAGAGGATGAGAGACGATAGTCTCGTCTCCCTCCTCTCAAAGCTCTCCACACTTCTCTCCAATAAACTCGCCGCCCCTCCAACTCTTAGCTCGCCTCCTCTTTCAATCTTCAGTATCGGGTCCTCCAAAAACCAAAACCAGTCTCTGTTCTCGGGTCTGCAATCCCGCGTCTCGGATCTGATGTCCCCAGCTGCAGAAGCCCAATAAGAATAGCCCAGAATTTCATGCTTCAGCTGGTCTGTGATCCATGATTCTTCTCTTCTGATCCATGAAGCCCAATACTATGTCAGGTCTCACAGCTGATCGGATCTGTCTTCAATTCAGATCAGGTTCTTCATTGTTTCAGGTTTTCAGATCCAGGCCGCCACAGCATTCTGACCTAAAGTTTTGACCAGGGGCCTTAAATGAAAATTGCAAAACCCTTGATTAGGGACTAGAGTGAAACTTTGAAATGTTTTGGAGAAGAATTGTAATTCCTGAACATTTGGGTCTTCTACTGTGGTTTTTACTGAGGCCCTTTCTACATTCACTTGTAATTTTCAAACTTTTTTGGGCCCTTTTCTGTAATTTTTCCCAAGCTTCAAAATATTAATTCTGACCTCCAAAATCTAAAATTTTCTTCCAAAACACCTGAAATGTAAGATTAAGAAATGTAAGATTAAGCACAATTGTAGCATCAAAAGTTCAAGGGATCATTTGTATGAATAATTTAACAATTATGACTATTTTGCCCCTATTATTTACAATTAATTCAATACAATAGCCCCTAATTAAAATTAGTTCTTAATCAAGTAACATTGTCCTAGAAATTACATTAAAAATCTCAATCTAATTATGAAAATTTATACAAAAATATGGTTCAATCAATTCCCCCACACTTATATCTTTGTACTCCTGAACAAAGGCAATTGAGTACAAGTTTCTAAATTCCAATCACTAATGCATTTGAAAGATGAGCAATTTCATAATTAAAAAGCAATGGATCAATTAATCAAATTCCTCAAATCAACACTAGTCATAGTCAAGCAATTCAAAGAAATTAGCTAACCACACAATCCAAAATATTAGAATGAAGCATAAGAGAACTCTTAAGAAATTAGTGTCTAGCTCATCTCACCTCATTAGGGTCATTTCACTCTAGTTCACTTAATCAACACCTTACCATAGGCTTGTAACAACTCTAATATCTTCACAACTAATAGCACTTAATGCAATGAATCAAGAGGGCTTTAAAGGCTTGTAATGATGGATGAAGGCTAGATGAAATGGATTAGTTAGAGAAAATATATAGTTGATATGCAACTCAAAGGTAATGATCAAGTTCATAACACCTAGATAACTTTAAAATTCTTGCCAATTCTTTTCCAAATTTATGAACAAGTGCCTTCATGATTTTTTTTTACAAAATTTTTTTTTCTATATATATATTCTTTTATTTCTAATACTCTCCTCTTTTTTTTCAGACTATACTCTTTTTCTTTTTCTTTTTTTTTCCTTTACAAACTATATAATTTTTTTTTCAATTGTCTTCTTCTTTCCTTTCTTGTCCTTTTTTTGGAACTTACTTCCTTTCGCTTTTCTATATATATGGCTTTTCAATATATAAATTGTTCAACTGCCTATTGGCAAGCCACTTTGATATTAGAATACCATGAACACTATGAAATAATGGCATGCATACAACATAAGAATGACTCAAAATAGGTAAGCAAATGATGATGAAGGAGGGTTTGTGTTTAGATTGAAAATGTTTAGAATGAATGCCTCTTTCATTTCCATCACACTAATGCAAATGCCGTTCTGAAGAAGAGTTGAAACAAGTTCTAAAAGGTGAAGAACTAAGTGAACATGCACACATGGAAAGGATTCAAGGCCCAAAAAATCTTCCAATAAGGTTTCTTTCTAATGCTCACTCCAAAACAATCAATTGTATAGGAAGCTAACCACAATGCATTTACTTAAATGTTCCAAGTGCTAACCCTCAAACACAATCAATTAAAATATTGCAATCAATTAACAAAAAATGCTCAACTCCCAAAAACATTAATGGTGTGAAAACTTTCTTTTCTCAAAACTAGAAGTAAACAAAAATCCAATTGTGGGTTCATTTCTCTCACCATTCACTTGAAAAGAACAAAATATTGTTTCAAGAAGTTGCCAAAACACTAGAACACATTAAAGCTCAAAGAATTTCCCACCAACCACATTTCCAAAGTGACAAATGCGACCCTTTACCACTTAGGACATGCATCAAGGCAAGTCATTCTCGAAAAAAAAAATTGAATTTTTTTTTCTAGTTTTAAGGCATTTCTCTTTTAAAAACAACCAATTAATGAGATTCAAAATGTATTCCCTTCCCCCACACTTAATCAACACATTGTCCTCAATGTGTAAAGCAACTCTAAAGAGAATGCTTCGCAGTTAAAATTCTAGGCACAATGGTAATTAAGTAGGGTAGTGGCCACAAATGCAAAGCATACAAAGGGAGTTATTATTATACCTATTAAACTAAGTGACTTCTACCTTTTTCTACTGGTTTGTGTCCCTCCCCCAAACTTATCTTCCTCACACAACAATTAAGCTCAAAGAATCATGTGAATCAGGAAGAAAACAAGTAAGGAAAGAGACAACCTGTGTTAGAGTATCTTAAGTCACTTGAAGGAGAAGTTCTCATCATCGATGAGAATCATGCATTTGGCATTTGGAACAACTTCTCCCTCATTGAATTTCCTTGGTGGAGGTGGCTCAGGATCAATCGGAAGAGCTCCAAGGATGTAAGGTGGATAATGGTTCCTTTAATGACCTTTCCAAGAATGTGCTTGCAAATGATCCGAGCAAAGAGCAGTATTCCATCCAAAAATAGAAACATGGAGAGATTTCAAGTGAAGTAAAGGCATATTAAGTTCCAAACTCTTCAAGTAACTATCACATCCAAGGAAATCAAAGGCACTCCCATCAATAGGAGTCAAACAAACAGTTAGATTCTCATGTGTTTGCAAAGTGGAAGGTGCTGAATCCAACTTAATGTTGGGGTACACCACATCATCATTACAATCACAAGAGATGGAAGGGAAAAGAGTGGAAGAAAGAAGAGAATTGTCAAATTATTGCCACCTAACACTTTTGAATGTTCAAAAGAATCATCTTCCTTTTCTATATCGGGCGGCAAATCACAAGAAAGAATTATATGGAAAGAATCATTTTCATTTGTAAAATCATTAATCAAAGCATTTGAATCTCTCCGTATAAAACTAACATGCAATTCATTAGATGCAAAAGAATGATCTTCTTCTAGGCAATGGTCTTTCTCATTCACAACAACCTCCGTATAGTACTATTTTTTTTTTTAATCTTTTCTATAAAAATTGTGAAGGAGTGAATGGAAAGGAATTTGGAATTGGAAATATGAATGATGAAATGAATCTTGGTGGCAAATTTGGTGGCTTTCCTAGCTCCTTAAAATAATTTGGGAGTTACTTTTGCATCAAGTCAAATTAAAAACCCTAAGCAATCGCATTAGGTCTAATCTACCTAATAAATGACTAGTTCTACAATCGCATTCTTAGTCACCTCATAGGCAAATTGTTAAAAACCCACTTGATGTGTATTGAAAATGAATTAATGCACTTAGTTCCTCTTAATTGAAAACACAATCGCGACATTCAAATTAAATTAAATCCATCACACAATCTAGATATCACAAAGAATGTATAACTTCATTAATCCAATAGGAAAATAAATCCAATAAAATTCAAATACACTAATAACAAATTCAACACAAGTTATTAACCAATATAGATAAATTATCACTCGTCTAAGTCTCAAAAATACAAATATATCAATGCAAAATTAATCCACAAAGACATAATGTAAAAATTGAGCAAATGGAAAATAATAAACTCCCCTTATAAAATCTTGAAGCTCTAGCCGCTTCCTCTACCATCAAGACTCACATGAATCTAGCCACACATAGTTCTGGCCACAGCACACTCCAACATAACCTCACAGACAACCTTGAAAACCATAAAGAAACCACTGCCCAAAATGTATGAATTTGAATGAAGAAAAAAAATGGAATTGCATGGGAGAAAGAAGCTGGACCGTGGGTTCTTTAGAGTGAGAATGACAATGAACCGAAGCTAGAGAGAATGGATATGGAGGGGATAATGGTGCTGGACAGAGGTGAATGTGGTGTTGAAAACGGAGTAATCAAGGTGGTGAAGGTGATGTGAAGATGGACGTCCAGGGTTGTGAGCAAATATTGGAGAGAAAGGGAAGGTTATGACACTGTGAAACCAGATAGAGATGTGCCTGAATCTGGAAAAGGATCATCGGAACTGCCTACTACCTCACCGGAAATTGCAGAACAGCCGGCGATGGTGCTTCCGCCGTTGAACCTTGTGGTTAGGGAGAGGAGGAGGACGCACTCTGGTTTTCACTACTAGCAACGGTGCTTCACTCTGATTCTCAGGTCTGTCCCGAGCTAAAGCTCCTCCTCTGCCCAGAAATGGTGATGGTTCAGCAGAGAGGATGAGAGACGATGGTCTCGTCTCCCTCCTCTCCAAGCTCTCCACACTTCTCTCCAATAAACTCGCCGCCCCTCCAACTCTCAGATCGCCTCCTCTTTCAATCTTTAGTATCGGGTCGTCCAAAAACCAAAACCAGTCTCTGTTCTCGGGTCTGCAATCCCGCGTCTCGGATCTGATGTCCCCAGCTGCAGAAGCCCAATAAGAATAGCCCAGAATTTCATGCTTCAGCTGGTCTGTGATCCATGATTCTTCTCTTCTGCTCCATGAAGCCCAATACTAGGTCAGGTCTCACAACTGATCGGATCTGTCTTCAATTCAGATCAGGTTCTTCATTGTTTCAGGCTTTCAGATCCAGGCCGCCACAGCATTCTGACCTAGGCCCTGGTCAAAACGCAAGTTTTGACCAGGGATTTAAATGAAAATTGCAAAACCCTTGATTAGGGACTGGAGTAAAACTTTGAAATGTTTTGGAGAAAAATTGTAATTCCTGCACATTTGGGTCTAGATTCACTTGTAATTTTCAGACTTTCTTGGGCCCTTTTCTGTAATTTTTCCCAAGCTTCAAAATATTAATTCTGAACTCCAAAATCTAAAATTTTCTTCCAAAACACATGAAATGTAAGATTAAGCACAATTGTAGCATCAAAAGTTCAAGGGATTATTTATATGAATAATTAAACAATTAATGCCGAGTTGACCCTTTTATTTACAATTAAATCAATACAAAAGTCCCTAATTAGAATTAGTACTTAGTCAAGTAATATTGTCCTAAAAATTACATTAAAAATCCCAATTTAATTATAAAAATTTATACAAAAATATGGTTCAAGTGGTTTTTTTTAAGAGGCTGGGCGGACAAGGTAATAGCAAATTCTGCTTTTAATGCTGAGCTTGAAGCATTGAAGAGAGCTATCCTGATGGCTCCACTATGGGAAGCAACGCCAATAATCATAGAATCAGATTGCAAAGTTCTCGTTGATGCCCTGAATGCAAGGAAATTATCTGCTTGTCCATGGCAATCTCACGGTTTGCTACTTGACATTTTCGACATGATTGCTGATCGGAGTTCTATCTCATTCTCTTTCACGCCACGTGAAGGTAATGTTGCTGCAGATTACTTGGCAGCTGTAGCTTCAAAGGAGCTGTGACCTAATGGTCTGATCTTGGTATCTCCACCTCCTCTAGCCACTATCATACTCCGTGAAGCAGATTTCAGTGTATCTCGTAGTCAAGACCAGTGTGTTCTGGAGGAAGACACGGAAGGAGTTGGATAATGTTAGATACTCCCTCCGGTCCTAATTATAGGACAATATTTGAAAGTTGATCTTGGTCCTAATTATAGGACAAAGATTTAATTTTTGTCAATTTCTTCCCAAAATACCCTCTATTAATACTTTTTCAATAATAATAAAACACAATAATAATTTTATAATACACATATGTATTCTATAAAGTGAGTTATAGGAAAATACCCCCCATTGTCAATTTCTTGTCATATGTGCTTGAGAAGGACACTTATAGGACAATGGTAGACTCATGTAGTATTCCTAAATCACCCTTATTAAATAAGGGCATTTTAGGAAAATAAATAAGATTAACTAATTTAACTACCATTCTTAATTTCTTTAAAGTTAGGTAAATGTCCTATAATTAGGACCGGAGGGAGTACTATTTTTCATCAGCTTATTGTCGTTGCTTTTGCTGTTTTGATGTATTTCCCTGTTAGGACTTTTCTCCATTAATATGAATTAAATTTCACTGGTTAAAAAAAAAATTGCAACTATCTCCATTAAATTTACTATTCATTAACAAGAAGATTAGCTGGTTTTTTTTCCCCTGTAAATGAAACCAATCCATTTACAAGATCCCGTTTGAGATTCACAACAATATAAATCATATGCACAACCACCTGTGTGAAATTTACGAATGAGAAAATCAATTTCTGAACCTAGTTTCTGTCACTAAGACAATTCCATTTAAAAATACTCTATTAGGATTTTCAGCTTCAGGATAATAAATTCATTGCTTCCCTATGTAAACTCTTCTAATCATGTATGTATGGATTAAAAAATATTTCATTTTCACAAAAATTCACTCGACAATTGGATTATTGTAATATACTAAATTTTGAGTCTAGAAATTGAAGAATAAGTCTGAATTAAGTAAACTATTAAACCCAATTGAACCAAATGTCTTAAGCATATTATAATGAAGATGCTTAATATAATTATTAACCTTGAAAATTGAGAAAACATTATAAAATTCAATTTTAGTGATTTAGAGAAATTATAAAAAGGTTTAATTCCCCAAAAGTGGCCTAAATGATTTTAAAGTTGAATTTTAGGAATTAAAAGTTTATTATCGCGAAAATTCAAGGCAAAATAATTAGAGGTAAAATTTTAATGTAAAATTTTAGAGATGATATTTTATATTGTAAAGAAACTAATTAAGTTAGTAAATCTTGATAAAATGTCCCAGATTATTTTCTGGAAATTATTTGGGGATTTTGGTACTGTAGATAAGGGTATAGTAGTGATTTCAGTTCACCTCAAAACAGGAACTGGGCATGTTTAATCCCAAATTGAGGAGCCCAAAATACGCTGCATCAGGTCCAAAAGAGTGGAGACGGATATTTTAATTTTGGTCCCAAAACAAAAAAAGAAGTGTAGTCTGAAGATTATGTAGTAAGCTTGCTTGTGGGACCAAGAGAGAATAAAATAACTTATAGGAGTGCCTTTCTCTCTATAACACCTCAGCAGCTTCCCCTCCTTCACCGTTTGATCTTAAACACAGAACAGAGAACGAGGGAGACTGAGATGAGGAGCCAGAGGACGCGACACCGAGAAGGAAGAAGTGGAAGAGAAGGTAGTTCAGACATGCAAACTTGGATTTAGAGTGAGATAAATACCAAGAACTCTATTCTAACTCTCTTTTTTCTCATTTTGCTTAATTATGGGAGAAAGGGGGGACATGATGGAACCGATTGTATGTCACAATAAAGTGTTATGGGAGGGTGAATAGAGGTTAATGGACTTGTTTTATGGATTGCACGTTGAAGATAGCGTCTGTGGGTTTATGCCTTGTAACTTCTTTAAAATTAACTAAAAATTGTAGTATAGGATGCAATTCTGGATCGTCATCTGATAGATCTTTTATTAATTATCTAACAACTAAATATGATGATTGGTATAAAAAACACTAAAAAAATTTAATCTTTTAATTACTAACTACTTTTCGCAAATGAAAATTTAATTGTTCTAAACTAATTCTTATTGGAATTTTCTTGAAAATATGAAAATGAGTGATAATGGAATTAATGAAATGAGAGGAACAAAAAAATCAATAATGGAATCATCAATACTTCATAGAAATGGCGTAAGCAATCCTGATTTCAAATAATTATGGGAGATTAATCATTCTAGCTTTAAACGACTCTAAGGCCACCCATCCTTAGACTAAGTCTAAATTAGATTGATTAATACCAAACCACTTTATATATATTAATATTTCTAAATTACGTTGATTAAGCATTCTAATAATGAAATGAACTTAAAAATTGTATTTAGCTTTTAATCTAATAACCGAACTGCCTCGCATTACCTCTTAATTTTTCCATTAATCTTACTTTAACAATGAAAAATTAAGATTAATTATGCTAAACACAATTAATAAATCTATATTCAATAAACCAACGCAAACACATGACACCATTAATTCACTCATCAAGTCACCTTAAAATTAGCATAAAATGTTTATAAAATTATCAATTCAATGACTAACTAGCACAAAGAATTGATAATTAAGTTAATTAAACATAATGTTAAGTTTATAACAAAAGTTCAAGCTACGTCAAATCTCTAAATGCATCAAAATAAATCAGTCCAATATTATAAAATTCATCCTAAAATCTAATAATCTCAAATAAAATATAAAATTAGAGAAAGGGAAGGACAAAAATTCCCCTCTTGTAGCTCTAGTTTCAGGCAATTGACTCTTACTATAAAGCATGAAGAGAATTTCAGCCACTCATTTCTTTGACAACAATCAGAGCCCCTTCACAACCCAACCCAAATAATCCAAAAAAAAAAAAACTGTGAAACTAAAATCACACCACACTCTCCGGAATATCACAACAACCACCGGAAAGCACACAATCTCGCCAGAAAATTACAAAGATGAGCCAACGGTGCTCTGGAATGATGATGAAGGTCGACGGTAGTCAGAATGAAGAAAGAAGAGACGGTGAAAACGGCGAGGTGGTGGTGGTCGACACTCTGCTCTGTCGCGGCTGTGTTCTTTGTTATGGTGAAGGAGAGAGATGAAGGTGGAATGGTTGAAGAAGGTCACAGGAAGTTTGCCACTGCTCTACTTCTCAATCCCACTCTCGTCTCGCCGCAGCGCTAAAGCTCTATGATTTCTGCGATTTCTCCGATCTGGTCCTCTGAAAGGCGTCAGCGTGTGTGCGGACAGAAGGGGCCTGGCTGAAGGTGATGATGGTTGGTGTGGCAGTGAAGGTAGGGTGGAAGGAAGGTGAATGGTGGTGGAAAGAAAGAAGGAAGGCCGACGAAGGTGGTCTTCTCCAGAAATCTCGCCGCGGCGTTTCTAGAGCTTCAACACACACGAAGTAGAAGGTGCTCGGGCTTTTTCACCATTCCGACCCAAACCTTTGGTCAAAACGTGCGTTTTGAGTAAGGGACTACAATTAAAGGTTTGAAAGTTTTAGGAGTAACTAAACTGCAGATTTAAAGCTTTTTGTGGGTGTAACAGTGAGTTTCAAAACTTTTGAGCTTGTTCTGTACTTTTCTTTGGTTTCTTTTTTCATTAATACGTAGTTTTCAAAAATTCTAGGTTCTTTTCTGTCATTTTACCCAAACTGATCTACAAAGAAAATTAAAAAAGAAATAATACCTTATATTCCAAAAATCAATCAATTAAGGTAAATAATAAAATATATGACATTTTTACTTTTTTCAACCTTAATTTTATACAAACACCTTTAATCACAATTAATTACAGAAGAAATATTTTAAGCTGAATTATTATGATAAAAACCCTAAATAAAATATGAAAATATATAATAAAAATAGGGATTTGTCACATGGGAGATGCTAAGGAAAGAGGGCTGAACCAACCCTATGCCCCTGTTTTGATAAATAATGTGTTGGGTTCTTTGTAAAACAAAATGATGAGAGAAGCATGTACATATGTATATGCGTGAGTGAATTAATAGCATAATAGGATGGATTTTTAGGTTCGAAATTATTCATCTATGCTGTTTGTTATCTCTGAATTGCTAGCCGCTATTATAGATGGCTAAAATTATGTTTAGGATTATTCGAATGATGCTCTAAATGCTAATATGAAAGCTAGAAAATTCTGGATTAAAAACATAAACTATTTGGAGTGGTTAAGAATTATATAAAGCTGAAAGTATATAATGGCTAACTGTTTGGTGTTTCTATATGTTTAGATAAGCACTTCATGTGTTTTAGTTATGTCTAAAGGTGTTTGCAATTTGTGGGGCTCAAGTTAGTGAGTCAAAAGTGACGAAAACACATATTTAACACCTGAACTTTTAGATGATAAATTTGTGATTATGGAAGTATATAAATACACACACATTGGTGGTTATGACAGAACTTTTAGAAGCTTAAAAGCTAGTTGCTGTTTTGGAGTCCTTAAGCATAAAAATAAAGAGCATAATATAGTGATGGAAAATACTCGCTGATTGTGTAGTCTCTATACTTGATTTTTTTATAAGTTGGGAAAGCTGAAAATTGCAATAAATATTATTGGTGTTGCCTCTACATGTTTTGTAACTGATTCTTGAGGTTTAAAGTTTTTGTAAAAGTGTCATAAGAATGGTTTAAATGTTAGCCATAAATCTTGAAGTTTTGAAGGTGGAAATTGAAGACGCTTTAGTGTTTTCTTTAGGCTTCTAAAGTAGGAGATAATTGTTCTAAATTGAGAACTTTAGTATATCATGGTTGTAGAGGTTACTTGGCAATGATTGAATTTGATTTAGTTTGACGATGCTGCTAAAAGAACAAAACAAATAGGATCAGTGGCTGTTTGATGCTTCTTTGTGCTAAGTAATTATGTTAACCAAATAAATTGCGTTAAGAAGCAGTTTAGTGATGATTTCAACAAAGATACAATTGTGGAAATATTTTCAGGAATTAAAGAGAAGGGCTATTTGAAATTATTCTGAGTGTTAGAATGTTTATATGCAAATGGAATAGTATAAAATTGAGTCCTTGGAAGTTGAATTTTCAAGAGAATACCCACTGTTTAAGAACACCATAGCTGGGAACAAGTATCTTAATTTGTTGAACTATATTCAAGACAAGTTTAAAGGGCCTTAAAATGTGTTTAGCAACAAAAGTATTAAGGTCCATAATTTTTTTTTTCCTTACCCTGTTTTAGCCAGCCACTATTTTAATGTTAATGGCTTAATTTTTGCTTCATTTGATGCTTCCAAAGATTCTAGAAGGTGGAATTCTATGCAAAAGTGTCAATAGAATTATGTTATTTCCACATCCATGTTTGGCCTAGAGTGATCACAAAATTATGGCTAGAACTTTATAATGATTAGATGAAAATGAAGTCCTCTGGCAAAATTGTGCAGAACACAGTAGGCAAAAAGGGGGGGGGGGGGGAGGAAGAATCATTAGACAAAGCAAGAAGCAGTAAAAATCAAGGTAAAATGATCAAGTTAAGGAACTAAATGAATGGGTTAGAAGTTGGGGTTTTGAGAGAGATAAATTATGCTATGAAAGCATGATAAGATGAATAGTAATTTGTCCCTATATGAATAATCAATAGGGTTTGATATTTGCTACCAATACCAAAGAGGAGGCAAAGCAAAAGAAGCACAAGCAAAAGGAGGTAATTTGAAAGAAGAAGCAAAAGGTAGCGAAACTTACTCTTATATAATTTGTGTTTGGTTGATTGCATGTTTATTTGCCTTAGATTCCTTTGAACATGTAATTTGACCATGTCTTTACGTCTTGGGGTCAAATGCAAAATATTTTTTTTATCCAATAATTGCAGTACAATGCAACACTCAAGTTGTCTCACTTGAGGAGCTTTTTATTGATTCCTAAGTAATCTAGATGTCATGCGAATGCAATGAAAGAAAACAAGGGGAAAATGATTTTTGGATTTCTTAAATTAATAACTAAAAGAAAGATGAAATTTAATTAAAATGCTAATCTAATATTTTTGGTATTTTCTTTATAAAAATGGAGAATGATTAAGAGTGAATGGAAAGGAATTTGGAATTGGAAATATGAATGATGAAATGAATCTTGGTGACAAATTTGATAGCTTTCCTAGTTCCTTAAAATAATTTGGGAGTCACTTTTACATCAAATCTAATTAAAAACCTTAAGCAATAGCATTAGATCCAATCAACCTAATAAATGACTAGTCTTACAATCGCATTCTTAGTCACCTCTTAGGAAAATTGTTAAAAATCCACTTGATGTGTATTGAAAATGGATTAATGCACTTGGTTCCTCTTAATTGAAAGCACAATGTTGACATTCAAATTAAATCAAATCCATCACACAATCTAGATATCACATAGAATGTATAACTTCATTAATCCAATAAGAAAATAAGTTCAATAAAATTCAAATGCATTAATACCAAATTCAACACAAGATATTAATCAATATAGACAAATTATCACTCATCTAAGTCTCAAAAATACAAATATATCAATACAAAATTAATCCACAAAGACATAATGTATAAATTGAGCAAATGAAAAATAATGAACCCGTTATAGAACTTTGAAGCTCTAGCCATTTCCTCTGCCACCAAGACTCAATGAACAATCATCTACTCATAGCCACTACAACCATAGCGTGATCCAAACACCAAGAACCCATGGAAATTGAAGGATCGAAACTAGTGAGAGCTAAAATTGGGTCTGTCAGGTTTGGTGAGAGCAGGAATGAAGATGAAATGGTGAAGAGGAGGATATAGGACGAACAAGGATGTGGTATGGAAGAGGCACTATGGTGATGATGGACAGAAGCTACGGACTGAGAACAGAGGAAGGACGAATCTGGAATGGATAAACGAAAGGTAGTGGTGTCGGTGGAGGTTAGGAAATGAAGGAAAGGATGAATAAAGGAGTTCGCCGAAAACTGAGTTTACACCGGCGGAATCTGGAAAATGATGAAGGTCACTGGAACTGATGGCCGACGCTACTTTGTATCTCTCAAGCTCTCAAAGGTGATTTCTCCACGGTGAGGGTGAAGTGGGGTCGCCGGTGGCGATGGTGGAGAAGCAGGAGTGGCGCCGGCAACACTAGGAAGAGGAAGGAAGAAGAAGAAGATGTGCGAAGATCCTTCGAGATCCAAGCTTGCACGGCGCACCCACTTTGTATATACTCCCCACTCTCAACTCGTCTCTGGTATTTTTCTCAGGTCCCTTGCATATCCAAATACCATGTCCTGCAGCCTATTCAGATCTGTGCCTTGCGTTTGGTCATCTGCACTTCATTATCCAGCAAAGGCCCAAACTGCAACCTATGGCCCAGGGACTAAAGTGAAAAGTTACAAAGGCTTTTGGAGGAATTTCCCACTTTGTATATACTCCCCACTCTCAGCTCGTCTCTGGTATTTTTCTCGGGTCCCCTGCATATCCAAATGCCATGTCCAGTAGCGTATTCGGATTTGTGCATTGCGTTTGGTCATCTGCACTTCATTATCCAGCAAAAGGCCCAAACTGCAACCTATGGCCCAGGGACTAAAGTGAAAAGTTACAAAGGTTTTTAGAGGGATTTCAGTGAAAGGTTTTGAAATATTTTGGAGGTTCAATTAAAATTTCCAGAACTCATGGGTCCTTTTCTGTGGTTTTCCTTAGGTCCTTTTCTTTACTATTTTGTAAATTTCAAAAATTGTAGGGCTTTTTCTGTAGTTTTTCCTCAATCTTCAAAATATTAATTTTTCCTCCAAAATTTCCAGTTTTCTTCCAAACCACCTACAAAACAATATTAAACACCATGTAGCATCAAAAGTTTAAGAGACAATTGTACAAAAAAAATAATTAATAAATTATGACCATTTTGCCCATAATTGCAATTAATTTAAAACAACTGTTCCTAACTAAAATTAGTGCTTAATAATGCGATAATGTCCCAGGAAATGCATTAAAAATCCCAATTTAATTATAAAATATTATATAAAAATATGGTTCAATCAACATGTAATATCTTGCTTGAGTTTGTGCCATGGCCATGTGTATTTGCTTGTAAGGTATTGTTCTTACTTAGTTATTTATGTGCCTAGTTAATTACCATTACACATTGTACATTGAGTTAATATTTTGCTATTGAGATTTTCTTGAATCTCACCTCTCTTCGCCCATGTACCAATAGTTGGGGCAAGTACTCGTAAAGGAGAAAGCAAGCAAGTGGATGAAACCTAAAGGTGGAAGCTCTTGAGAAGCTTGTTTTGATTACTTTGCTATTAAAGTTAATTTTGTTTAATGGCTATTGTATGAATTTACTTAAGATCTTCATATATATATATATATATATATATTGGTGTGTACCTATCCTCCATAAGGAGGAGTATGAGAGCCAAGCAAAGGTCATGGTAATTGGTATATTAAAGTATAGCTAAAAATGCATGAAGTAGGTAAGTTAGCTAGTTGTCGATTTATTGATGAGCCATAATTTTGGGAAAGACATTTGGTAGGGCAAACATTTTACCCAGCTTATGAAATTTTGCAGTGTTATAGTACACATCCAGACCTTTGATATGCGTCTTATTTCATAATTTTTGAATGTGTATAGAAAAAGATATAGTTTTTCAAATATGACCCAGAAATATGATATATGCTGTGTAATTATCCCCTGTCCAGATTTGATAAATGAGTTTTTCTGGACCAAATGGAACAGAAACAAACCTATATGTTATTTTTCTATCAAAGACTTTTCCAAGAGCTAAATTGTGAGCTTTGGACCACTACTTTTGAACCTAAAATGATTTAGTTATGAATTTTCCAAGTTTTTGGAAAGTTCTTTATCTCATGGCACTACTACAAACTTTACATTTAACGACCCTAAAGGACGTCCCTTTTTAAATTAGGGACGCCCAAAGTTCAATATTTAGCGGGAAACATTGGCGCTGGTTGAATTTTAAAAAAAAAAAAAATTTGAACCACTTTAGACGTCCCCAGTCTAACTGGGGACGTCTAAAGTGTGGTTTAGACGTCCCCAGTCAGATTGGGGACGTCTAAACCTCACTTTAGACGTCCCCAGTCTGACTGGGGACGTCTAAAGTGGTTCAAATTTTTTTTTTTTTTAAATTCAAAATTTTTTTTAATACTTTAGAAGTCCCCAGTCGGACTGGGGACTTCTAAAATGCCACTTTAGAAGTCCCCAGTCCGACTGGGGACTTCTAAAGTATTAAAAAAAAAATTTGAATTTTTTATAAAAAAAATTTGAACCACTTTAGACGTCCCCAGTCTGACTGGGGACGTCTAAACCTCACTTTAGACGTCCCCAGTCTGACTGGGGACGTCTAAAGTGGTTCAAATTTTTTTTTAAAAAAAATTCAAAATTTTTTTTTAATACTTTAGAAGTCCCCAGTCGGACTGGGGACTTCTAAAGTGCCACTTTAGAAGTCCCCAGTCTGACTGGGGACGTCTAAAGTGCCACTTTAGAAGTCCCCAGTTGGACAGGGGACGTCTAAACCTCACTTTAGACGTCCCCATTTTGACTGGGGACGTGAAAAAGCCTGTCAGACACCCATCCCATCAGCAGCAGGCCAGCAGCTTTATTTTCCTTCCCCAAGCTTCATTCCGTCTTCCCTCGTAAGCTTCGTTCCAAGCTGTCTTCCTCTTTCCCTTGCTTCCTTTCCCATCTTCCTTCCTCTTTCTCAGTTCGTTGCTGCAACTCCCTTTCCCGTGCTTCCTTCCCTATCTGCCTTCCTCTTTCTCATAAACATATTTCTATTTTTCCCTCTCTCTTCTTTGACGAGCACCATCGTTTGTGTCTCCCTTTCACAACTATCATCTTCCTAGCTGGTGGCACCGTGAGTCATCTCCATTTTCGTCGTCCACAGGTTTGTTCCTCACTCCCACAACTTTGGATACAAATGATTGAACAAATGCTTGTAACTGTTAATTTAAATCAGATTATGAAACTAGAAAAACAGAGTAACTTGTATATGCATACTTTTAATCTACTTCTAATTTGCTTGATATGGAAATGGACTGTCATTATTGCATACTTGTTTTTTTCGTCAGCAGACTTCAACACGGTGATGTATATATATAGACATGAGTTAAAAAAATGACAATGATACTTAGGAATGAATTTGGTTTGGCTTAGGTTAGTCTAGTTTAACTAGCGCCAATATGTTTATTAGATTGTTGTGTTGTGTTGTTATATAAAATGACAATGATACTTAGAGTTGTGTTGTTGTACATACTATTAGATTGTTGGATAACATGTTTATTAGATAGTGCTGAACTGCTGTTGTTTCCATTCTGGTTTATGCAATATTTCTTCTATCCAATTTCTGTAGTTTAAATTTGCCGGACAGTGATGTATATATAAAAGGCCATAAAAAAAACTTTAGATGTCCCCAATGCAAACTGGGGACTTCTAAAGTGGTTCTGAACCACTTTAGATGTCCCCAGTTTGCACTGGGGACTTCTAAAGTCCTGACTTTAGACGTCCCCAGTGCAAACTGGGGACGTCTAAAGTGGTTCATAAACACTTTAGACGTCCCCAGTAACGACTGGGGACGTCTAAAGTCTGACCAAAAGACGTCCCCTATTTTAGGGACGTTATTGACAGTTTTTTCTACGACCCTCAGATAGACGTCCCTCTGTTTTCAGACGTTAAAAGGCCTAAAAAAGGGACGTTAAAAGCGTTTTTTGTAGTAGTGTGGTATCCAAGCTTTTAGCCTTTCCATGGGTACCTATTAGGAACATGTGGTTATTCAATGTCTAAACAGCTCTGAGAAGTGGCCCTAGAATAAGATCTTACAATTAACATAAAGACTTCGAAGTAACATTTTCAAATTTTCTTGATATGGCTCCATACATTTAAATCATTATGCAAAATAAATAACAAGTAAAATTATATGAAATAAATAATAGTGTTCTAAATTTATTAAAACTCTTATCATTAAGCCATTAATATCACAAGACTTTCTTAGGAAGGAAATTCACACATGAGCTTCAAAGTTGAGGAGAATGTAAAAGGTCTCATATGTGAAGTTAGAGTAAGGTGTCATTCAATTACTCGATAATTACTATAGTGTTATGGTTTGCCATCACAATAGACTTTTGGATAAGAGTCTGTTCTTGTGGCTACCTAAGTACCTAAGCCAACCTTCATTATTTCACTTATCATATATACTCACATATATTTGCGTCAATTCATTGACAATACTCCTCAATCATAAAATAACTTCCTTTCTGAAACAACATGGGCCTACAAGAAGTGGATTATGGTAATGAAGTTGTCGAAAATAAATAGAGATGGGACAAACTATCCCTCCTCTCGTGTCTTCTTTCCTTTGGCCATGGTCATGGTCATGTTTTGTGTTCTTATTTCCTTACCTCTGTAGCTTCTCGTTTATCTTATGTTGAGAGATTCGATCATATTTGTATTCAGAATTATCGTTAAGTATTGTTTGGTTTTATTGCATCGAGCTATTTCCTACAATTAAATTTGTAAGATCATAACATTTGACTCTTAACTAAAATTTTGACAAATCTTTTAAAATAATATGTCTTATTTTAATTTAATAACATCATAGAGTGAACTCTCAAGGTTACATTAGTCACTGCAAAGTGTTAGCTTTAGTTATAACTCTTTTCCTTCAAGCATTGCGATCGATAAACACTTGATCAGTATTTTAGAATATATTCATTGAATTACTCCATATCCTATAAATCCTTTCCCAAACAACATCCATGCATGGATTCAAATTTTACCAATACTTAGATTAACAATGCCACAATCTACATGAACATGTGAAATCCTTAAATTTCCAATCCATCAAAACATAAGAGAAGTATAAAGAATTAACATCGATGAACCATGTAGATTTGAAGCAAAGAAAAGATTTGGAAAATACCAATAAGAAGGAGTCCAATTCCTACCATTTTGTTTCTATCAGAACCATGCAACTATTCCCCTGTTCACAAGTTTAGAAGGGTGAAGGAAGACAGTGAAAGATCAAGACTTATAGGCATGAACTTATAGTGGCAATGGAGGTAGAGATTTGTTATTTATAGAAGAAATTTGTTGCTACAAAATGCATAATCTATGTCTTGGTTTATGTTGATGACATTCTAATTACTGGTTCCTCTACCTCTACTGTTTCTGAATTAGTTGATGCTTTAAGTTCAACTTTTCCTGTCAATGATTTGGGATTACTACATTATTTTTTGGGTGTTGAAGTTCATTCTGTTAATTCGGGCTAATTAATTCTTCTCAACATAAATACATCCTTGATTTACTTGAGAAAGCATATAAGTCTAGAGCTAGACCTGTTTCTACACCTATGGCTTCCTCAACTCAGCTTTCTAATGACTCTACAAGTCATGATTTTCACAATCCCAGCTTTTATCATAGCATTGTTGGAAGCTTGTAGTATCTTAGCTTTACTTGCCACATTTAGCATTTGCTATTAATCAAGTTTGTTAGTATATGCACTGCCACTGCCCTAAGGATTCTCATTGGACTGCTGTTAAAAGAGCTCTTCGTTATCTAAGGGGGTAATAATGTTATCCTACTATAACAAAGATGGTGTTTGAGTAAATTTTATATTTCATATGTTTAAGTAGATACAAGAAAGGACATATTACATGGAAACATATATACCAGTGATTATCTGATTATCACGCAGGTCAACAATCTAGTCAAAACAGTGATTGTCAACTTGAAAGGCTGAAATCTGATTTATGTTATATCTTTTGATCAGGATACTCTTATGAATAGGAGTATAAGAGATGCTGTTGTTGCTGAAGAGGAATTCTTCCGCAGTCATCCTGTAAGAAAGTATCATTACGTAGTTGTTTCCAAGTGAAGCCAATTCATATGCTTAAATTTTTTAACATATGAGTGTTATTTTTAGGTGTACAATAGCATAGCAGATCGTTGTGGTATTCCTCAGCTAGCAAAGAAGTTAAACAAGGTAGGGTCTTTGACATCAAAAGCTCAAAGTATATTGTATTAAGCACATGTGTTGACCAATCATAGCATGTTCTTATTCATTTAGAAGGAAACAATTCTCTTACTTCCTTTCTTTCTTGCTCTATTAGGATCTAAAACTTTACATATCGATGATATTTTTTCCCTTGGTATTGTTTAGTAATTTCCTTTCACCACAAAAATATGGGAAAAATTTATACTCGTGATGAGCACTGATGGAACTTAGCTAATGGTAACATGAGCCTATAATCAAGAACAAGAAATATTTAACAACATAAGTAACATGAGGTTTCCTTCTTCAAATGAAATTAGAAGATATATCTACCTCAGGGCTGATGTACCATTTGATAAGTTTGGACCTCTAAAACGCAGAATAAAAACCAAATAGCAATGAAGAACTGTGGAGAGAAGCAGAGACCTATGGAGACATACAATTGATGCCATTTGTTGATTGTTATAGCCTCATCACTTGGAAAACTTTAGTAATCTGCATATTTGGGGTTATTTTTTGTAATGTCTTTTTATCTTGAAGAGCCATTCTTGCCTCTTATTGACTTCAAATCATTTTCAATAGACAGAAGTTGTTTCAGCAAAGTATGTCATGAAGACAGACGGCGATGCGTTTGTTCATGTAGATGGAGTGCTCGCTTCTTTGAATAGGGTGAACAAGCCTCATGGCTTGCTTTACGAACTCATAAATTCGGATTAATTGATCACATAAAAATTTTTTAAGTAGAAATTATTTCTTTTTTCTTCACCTAAAATTTACTACTCGCGTAACGCCGCTGATTTACTAGTCAATCTGCAACCATTTTATTCGTTACCAAAATGACACGATAATAAATTAACTACATAAAAATTGCATCTTCTAATGAAAATATTAATCTTTTAAATCTCAATGCTCTTTGGGGAAGACTAATTGCAAGACTTCTTTCAAATTATGGGTGAAAGTTGAAAACCAAACCTATTACCACCATGAGTTGGTGGTGGTGGTGTGTAGTTCTGAAGAGACCACCATGTTTGGGTCAGAGAATGAAGAGAAGTGAAAACACCAAAGCGTGCGATTGGGTGACACATGAAGCTTGCTTGGTATACGTGGAATTATATAGTGGAATTTCATGAAGAAGTACTGTCACGTCACCCGTCCCCTTCTCTGTTCTCATATTATTACAAAGGAAAAAAGCTCATAAATTTCTAATTGCAAAATTCATTTACCTAAAATTTATATAAAGTTAAGGTATAAAATACATGAACTTTTACTATAAAAAAACAGTAAACAACTAAAATTGGAGTAAAAACATTTCCGGATGGTTAGATTTAACTTCACTTCGTTACTTTTTTGGTGGGGCCGACGCTATTTTAACACATGCATATGTAAGGATGTGAGGTCATATCTAACGGTCCTGGCATTTTTAGTTCCGTATTAAATGTTTATAAGGATTTTTGCACATCCAATAAAAAGTATATGGTGCTAGATACACTGTTGGTAAAAAACCGTATAGGTATATTTTTGCACCTTAACCCTTTATTTGAAGACATAAGTATAAACTTCTAGTCTTATTTATAACCAAAGCCACATCCCAGAATTAATGGCAGCAAATGATTTTCTGAATGTAAGGCTTGAATTCAATAAACCGAGGAACTAGAATATCAAAATGGAAGGTTTAGCTTGTACTAACATCATTTGAGAGGTAAGAATTTGGACCACTTGTTTACAAGTCTTTGTTTCAGGGTAACATATCGTCCTAGTGACTGATCTTGGCGAATCCACAATTCCTGCCATGTGTTTGATTTATTTGGCAGACTCAAAGTAGAGTATATTGTTAAGTTATACGTAATTTTGGAGTTTATTTATAAACCCAAAGTGATACGCGGATTAAGATTTAATTTATGAGTAATTAGAATATACTCTGTTTTTGGGAATAGAAAAATAAAAGTAAGCCAAAGTAAAAGGTTGATAAGCATTGCTGAAACAGAGGTAACCGTTGAAAAAGGATTGGCTACAAGTGTCTAACACAGAATGGTAAAAGTTATTAAAATTTTGACTTATCTGTATCCATGTAAATTA
This sequence comes from Inga oerstediana, assembly GCA_963210345.1. NCBI lineage: Eukaryota > Viridiplantae > Streptophyta > Magnoliopsida > Fabales > Fabaceae > Inga > Inga oerstediana. The sequence goes on along the minus strand of OY723400.1, from coordinate 68,603,234 downwards.
ATTATTTGATACCATTGTAAGAAACTATACACAAAAAGGGGAAAGAAACCTAGGGTCAATTTTAAAGTGACTGACCTCCTCAATAAATCGATCAAGCTCAAATTTAATAACAAGCCTTGTTATTAAGAAATTTTAAATAAAATAACTTACTTTTGTGAGTGCCATACAAATAAAATAATACAGAATAACGTGTCTAACAATGCACAGAACAACATTAATTTGGATAATACATGTATAGCAAGCAAATACTAGTTTAAAATTGCATTTCAGTTCACGGAGATGCACGAAATATAAATGTTCAAGAATAAGAAAATTAGTAGCATTTAAATGGTAATTACTATGAACAATCCTCAAAAGCAGTAATCTCATCACAATAGATGTAGATTGTAATAACAAGCTCTTCACATCCAGGCACAGTCTCACCAATCCTAATATTTGATTTTGTTTCTATCCTTAATTGCTTAACAGAGAAAGATAGTCAGAAACCCTATAAAAGTTCAAAAATTATTTACAAGGAAGTTCGTAAATTTATTTACCATGGCTAAGACAAGAAACATAATTATAATGCAGTACTGAATACCTATCTAATCCACTGTTATCATGAGAGAAACTAATGATGATGTTCCCAAGATTCGCTTACAAGAACTTGCATTTAAACAAAATAACACTTGTGCAGGCCATTTAAATGTTATTCTGAAACAAGACTTGTATGTTGTATCAATCACACACGACATACTCCATTGCCCTCCGCTTTCCAAAAGTTATTAACCTTTACCACCATGCTCTATGTGTGTGCATGTGTATATATATAAATATTCAAACAATAACTATGCTATATGTGTGTGCATATATATATTCAAACAATAACTATGCCCTTTTTAAGTTTCAACATAGAGTTGAACAATCTTAATCCAACCAAATTCCTCCTCTACACATTTTCACAAACACCTTGTGTGCATCAACATTCAAACAAATTCATCAACTTCTTAATCTTCAAATCTCTTGTCTAACGATTTCCAAACACCCATGTATAGAATTACTGTGCTTTTCTAATTAAAAAAAAGAAAGAATTACTATCCTTTCCAAATTTAATTCATCACCAAGAATCAATACAAACCCAAGAAAATAGAACCTAAATCAATCTTCCTATGACAACAACCAAAACAATTAGAACAAAAGTTCCTATCCAAATAATCACCTAAAACTTCAACTTCAGTTTGTCTAAACTTTCATCTTCTCTCCTACATCACGCACATGCGACAGAACAACACCAGGAAAATAAACACACGGCAGCTACACAGAAGCAAGGAAGGAGAGAAGTTTTCGAACATACCGACACAAACAGAGCACTGAAGTACAGAGTTGGAGGAGGCAAGGTTGGTGTGTTCTGAAGAAGAAAAAGAGGATGAAGGTGGCTCACGCACACCCACGAGACGACGTCCTTTGAAGCAGCAGAAGAAGAAGCTTGGCTGACCAGAGAAGAAGACCTCAACACAGTTGGAGTGTTGCGCAGGCAGCCTTTGATGCCTCAAATAATGGACTGACAAGAAATATCTTTTTAATGCCTTTTCTATGTATGACCACTAACTAGCTCCCAAATTTTGTTCTCTCTCTTTTTTTATGCAAAAAAAAAAAAAAGTTTTGATAAGGACTCTATTATCATTTTATTTTCCATATTTAAAAAGTCAAAATTTTGGCACCGATACCTATTTGATTGTATGATTTATTTTTATTTAAAAATATAAACATGTTAAAGAATTAAAATATATATATATATATATAATTATATTTTATCAGTGTTTAATTTTTCAATCATCACTTAAAATTGTTAAATCAACGTTTCGCTAAATGAGAAAACAATGTTAACATTAATTATGATAACAAGAATAAAGGCAAAGTTTTACCAAATGAAGAAAAATGCCCCAAGTATAATTATGAAAGGTTCTGGCAAGAAGTTTAATTAATATTTTGCCTAAGCCATAATAAGAATGATAATGCTTCTGAACACATAATAAGGGCATAAAAGTGAGGTTTTACATTTGTTGGTATCAAAGCATGTTAGGGTTACTCCATGATCGGGGTTCTCACTGGATGAGACCAGTGGACAAAGTTTTGGCTCTTACCCTACATGGCCAGATTGCATTAGTCTTCTGGGTTGCATGCCGTCGAGAGGCAAATGCATAAAACATGCTACTGAGGTACCTTATCCTTATGTTGTCCACTGGTTATATGGTCGAGATTGACATTTTATCTGCCACTTGGCACTATTTTGAATGACAAACACAAATATTTGTGGGTCATGTGGGGCCGCAGACGGTGTGATTTAGTTTCTTAGGGAATAGAACCAGTCTCCAAATTATATGAGGACTCAGTGTGTACGATTAGAAGGGTAAGATATGGGACCCGCATGGCCTATGTCTCTTCTCTTTAAAAAATGCAGGGTATATGTAATTGCCCTAAAAATGCCTTGTGCACACCTTTACTAACACATTTTAGCCCCCATATAATATGGAGACTTGTTCTCTACCCTAAGGAGCTGAATCACACCGTCCAAGGCCCCACATGGCCCACAAATATGTGTGTTTTGAAAGAAGCAAGCTTCACCCAAGAGGGGGGTGAATTGGGTGATGTGATAAATTTGTTGCTTGATGTGGTGATATGAAAGTAGTTGTAGATAGAGTAGAGTTGAGAGGATTAGGACACAGAGAGTTATACTGGTTCGGTCTAAAAACCAGGCCTACGTCCAGTCCTCAGAGATCAAGATCTACTGAGATTTTCACTATGCTTCCAAGATTCAATAGGCTCTCAGAAAGCCACAAAACACAAATCATCCTCGAATGGACTACGAGCAGAAATATTCTAACACTAAGAAATTTCTCTCCCCCTTACGACAAGTCTTGCGTGCAAAAAAACAACCTATGACCTTTCTCACTTGCTTACATATACAAGTCTTATGAGCAGCAGCGTTCTCTCCTGCTTACACCACTGTAAGTCTTACGAGCAGCAACGTTCTCTACTGCTTGTATCTTGTAAGTATTTTGAGTGGAAAGTTTTACTAGGAATTCTCTCAACTGCTTCTCTCATAAGGATATCTACCCTCTCAAGGTCCCAATACCTTGAGATCAAATGAAAATAGAATTTGAAGTGTATATAGACTCTCTTATAGAGCAAGTATGATAAACACTGAAGAACGATATGAATACAGAGAAAAATATGAATAACAGAGACTCGTGAATTTGCTTATGTGAATTCTTATGCTTCGTTGTTTTTGACGATCTCTGGAACTCTTATAGACGTTTGATTTTTCCCGTTTGAATAATGATCATTGTGGAGCGGGGCATGTTACTGTGGAACGGCATGCGTACGTTTGAAATCTTTGAATGCGGTAGGTACGTGCTTGTAATGATGTTGTCTGCCGTTGTTTGACTTCCTTTGCGTCTGTTTATTTCAAATGTTCAACCTCCTGTATCACACTTATAATACATTCAAAATGATGTTAAATAATAATAATAAGTGATAATAAGATAAATAAATATCATTAAACCATATTCAGATTGAACGCTGTAAGACTGGTGCATTGTGTCTTCTGGCAGAGTATCACTCGAGCACTGAGGGGGCTCACTCGAGTGAACTCACATATTTTCTCCTTTTGCTGCAGTTGTACACTTGCACTTCCACATGATTTCAGAGAGTTCATTTTCTCACTCGCAAGTGATGTGGGGGCTCACTCGAGCACAACTCCTTCTGCTCGAGTGTCCTTGTTCTTTACACTAAGAGACCTGTCTTTGGACAACACTCGCCTACCTTTTTAGCAAGAGTGTGATTTTGCACTCGCAGGTGATGTGGGCCCTCACTCGAGCATACATACTCCTACTAGAGTGAGAAGAATATTCTCATGTAATATACCCTTGTCATCTGCACTTGCATCAAAATTTGAGAGAGATAGATTTCTCACTCGCGAGTGCTGATGTGTCACTCGGGCATATGAACTCTCACTCGGGCATACTTGTGCTTCTCTGTTCTTCATGACTCTCGGCCAAACACTTGCAGTCCCTCACTCACTAGTGCTTGAGTGCAAACCAGTTTCATGCTCAAGTGCATCAATAAGGATGACAGTAATTGCTCTCAGCCAACCACTTCTTATCCAACACTTGCATGTGCTCTAGTGAGAAGGAGCCAGATGCTCTAGTGTTATCTCCAGTGCTCGAGTGCATCAGTAAGAATGATAGTAATTTGCTCTCGGGCAAACACTTTCTGTCTAACACTCGCATCTGCTTGAGTGCAAAAGAGCTCCATGCTCGAGTGCTAGCTCTGTTGCTCGAGTGCATCAGTTAAATCTGACAGCAGACATTACAAAACTTTGCCATATGCATTTGGTAACTTTGTAATCATTCTTTAGACTTATAAAACCATACTTTGCATACAATTACCTTTTGTTATCATCAAAACTTGGGATCTAACATGTTTATCATTCAAAATGGTGCCAAGTGGTATTCTGCTCCTTAAGGGTGCCACGTATGCATCGGTCTATTTCTTCGACTAACTACAACCTCCGAGCCCCGTATCATTGGGAGAACCAATCTCTATCCGGAAAGCTAAATCATACAGTCTAAGAGAGTTTTTTATCTTTCGACATTCTTGGGACTCTTCCCATACTAGGTTTAGTAGTCTGCTTGATATAGGTTTATCCTCAAGTTCCTGTTAGAATCGGTAGGCACAGCGGAAGAATTTTAAAAATTTTCACCGATCCTAATCGAGGATCTATCAACGGCGTTTAAACCAAATTGGAAGGATTCATACCTTTTTGATGATTCAGAGTTTTCACGATATCTAAGAGCCATCCCTTTATCGGTATCCACACAAATGCTCTCCAACCGAGATTGCGTGCTAGCGCCTCTAATGTCTCATCGGGTTTCACTTGCGGCTCTCAATTCTCATGTGCATATGAATATATCTGCTCTATCAAGTTTATAACCTATGAGGGCTATTTTCAAATTTTAAAATTAATCATCATTAATTTTGAAATTAATTAACAATTAATTATCTTGATGAGCTAATTAAATAAATTTAGTTTAAATTAAATCTGTCAAACAGTTTTAATTTAACCTATTTATTTAATCCAAATAAAAAGCCATTAAATTTAATTTATCTTCATAAATTAAATCTGAGATACTATATCTCTATTATGTTAGTTATTAAATTTAATATATCTTAATAAATTAAATTTAAAACTAACACAATATAATAATATCATATAATATATATATATACATATATATATATATAAGATATATATTTCAAAAATATATATATCTATATAATATTATTAAATATAATAATATCATATCATATATATATATATAGATATATATATAACATATATATTTCGAAAATATATATATCTATATAATATTATTAATGAATTTTATATTATATATATATATATATAATTCATCCACCCTAAATTAAATATTATCTCGTGTTGGGCCATTCTTGTGTGCGACCCTGTAGGCCCATAAGAAGTTGGCAGTGGGCCAATAACTATACTAACCCAAAAGCAAGGTATTAAAACTCGGACCGGGCATTGAACCGGTCGGGGTACTGGGTTAAGGGTCAGTGGGTCAAACCGGGACCAAACCGGAGCTAAACCGGGACCAAACCGGTGAGAAATTGAAAATTTTAGACTTATAGTATGAAATTCTAAAGAAAAAATTAAATTTTTTTTTTTAAAAAAAATACAACCCGGACCGGACCGGTTCACCGGCCGGTTCCCGGGCCGGACCGGCCGGTCCGGTCCGGGTTTAACAACATTGCCCAAAAGTCGCAAGCGGCCTCTAACAAGACATTACGACTACCCAATTCATATGAGAATCGTTAACACGATTCAACCTGTCATACAACCATGTCACGTCCCTTTTGTCACACGATATATCGATCAAGGATAAGGCATGGATAATGTCATCCTCTTGTTCTTGGCCATTACTTTCTCGATTCCTGAGTAGCCTGATAACAGAGACAGAAACTCCTTTCATCATAGTATGGCCATACATTTCTCCGACTCACTCATCGAGGGGCCCAGTAATATCTCTCTACTAATGTGAGGGACAAATTCCATCTTGATCATTCATATTCCTCTGCATGAAAAACCACTAAACCCCATGTAGCCTTTATCATCACCTGGTCAAAAGTGACTTTTGACTAGTTCAAAGTTTAGCAACTCTTATGTAGGAATCCATGATGACCTCAGGTCTAAGGGCATTATGACGTGGTTATACATGAGAAAAGCTTATGACTTGATCCATGTAGCTTTCTCATATTAGGTCGGTCCAGCACCTTGTACTCTTACAAGTGCCTAAGACTTTGATTCGTATCTCCATATCTTATCACAGTCATACTAATCTTGTTTCATCTCTGCTCCCGCATAGATGATCGACCAGAGACATTTTAGGACAATCTTTATTAATTATCCAAGGATACAATTATCACAGTTAACATGCAAATAATATGATAACAGAATGGAGAAATTTCATTAAAATAATAATGTTCAAAGTATAATGATTGGCCCTTAGGGCACAATTTCCAATAGTTCCTAGACTCAAAATTCAGGATATTACACTCATATTTCAATGCAATTTTTTATGCATCCTCTTTTTAGATAATTGCAAACGTAGCTATTAGGTAGTATGAATTAAATAAAAGTGGAGGCTATTTTATGCATCCTAATATTAGCAACTACATAGGAGACCATTAATGGAGCGAGGCTTCAGATGACCACGAAAGAATGATTCATGACGTTCTTTTAAATGGATGAATTGCACCAATAAACTATAACACTAGAACATGAAAGAAGGAAATCAATTAAAGTTACCTTTATTTTCTCCAAATAATTCTTCCTCTTCATTCTCCCTCCAAGAGTCACATCCCTCAAGCTCTCTTCAACCCTTCAAGTGCCTGCTTGTTTTAACATTTTAAAAGTGCTTTTACAGCAAGCAAGGTAAGTATATGAAATAAATTTTGTCTCAACTTATGAAAAAATGTTAGATAAAACATTTTTTTGAGGTTGCCAAATGAGCACCAATTGTCCTGTGAATTGCAAAAAAAATGAGGGGGAAAAGACTTTAAAAGGCTAATAAAAAAGGATGGTAGCGCTTTCATAAAAAATATTTCATAAAAAATGAGATAAAACGTACCACATCAAGGTTAACTATTTCATGAGTAAAAAATTAGGAGATGACACAATCGTCCCTAGTAAAGGACTTTATTTCAGTAAATTCCCTTGAATGAGGAAAATTTCATTTAAATCCCAAGGGGCTTAATGAAATTAAAATTTGAACAAAAACCTTTACAATGACCTTTTTGTGATTCACAACCTGTACCATTCCTTATGTACAGCTACTTTTTTGAAATTTAGAAGTGAAAAAAAATTAGAATCTCAAGTTGGTTTCTTTCAATTAAACAGCTTTATTTACAACTAATTTGTTAGGGGCTGTCTGACATAGTAAAGTCACAGTATCCTTCAAAATTTACTATTCATTTGCAACAGAAATATTCACTCAATTTTTTATTTCTTTTTTGTTTTGGTACACTGCACAAATTAATAGATATAAGAACTCTTTTAATTTCGAAATTCCATTAAGGTGGAACCTATTACTGAAATATAATATTCACCAATTTCCAAACATCCTGAATTCCAAATATGTATACACAATAACAGCCCTATCTCACTTACAAAGCCCACGCACTCCCACATGCCCTTACCTTTGCTCATTAGATAATGGCCCATTAATTACAGGTCCAGTACACCTATATCATATTTACCATCACACTATGAAATTTACAAGAGATAGAATGAGAATATATTTGCAACTATAATGCAAGAGCCTGGACCGCCTTATGGAAGCTTAAAGTGCAGCCAAAGATCCGCTCCTTTATAAGGAGAGTTTTGAACAAGGCCGTGGCTACTAAAGAAGCTCTTTACAGAAGGAAGTGCTCAACAGATTCATTTTGCCCAACATGTGGAGAGGAGGTCGTAACAATGGAACATCTCCAATTCCTTTGTAACTGGGCTCGTGTTGCTTGGTTTGGATGCCCTTTGGGACTGTTGGTAGATCATTACAATTTAAAGAATGTGATTTTCTGGCTACAGGAATTGTTATTATCTGATGCCTCTGATATGGAATTTACTAGAGCCTATATGCTGCTACCTTATGCTGGTACTTATAGAAACTAAGATGTAAGAAGGCTATTGAAGCAGAAATCCCTGACACTACAACTGCTATTATCGGTGGAGGAAACCCTCAGATCACAATTCCGAAGGCTACCAAAGCTGATCATCGGTGGAGGAAACCGTTGGAACATGCTGTCAAATTAAATTGGGATGGGGCATACAGTGCAAAAAATGGAAGAGCAGGCATTGGTGTCAGTTGCAGCAGAGATGCAAGAGTGTTGATTTGCCCGTGTCTTTACGTCTTGGGGTCAAATGCAAACTATTTTTAATCCAATAATTGTAGTACAATGCAACACTCAGATCGTCTCACTTGAGGAGCTTTTTATTGATTCCTAAGTAATCCATATGCTATGCAAATGCAATTAAAATAAAGGAAAAAATGATTTTTGGATTTTTTTTCAGAGTAATAAACTAAAGGATTAATGCAAAAGTTAATTAAAATCTCTAAACTACTATTTTTTTTAATCTTTTCTATAAAAATGGTGAAGGAGTGAATGGAAAGGAATTTGGAATTGGAAATATGAATGATGAAATAAATCTTGGTGGCAAATTTGGCGGCTTTCCTAGCTCCTTAAAATAATTTGGGAGTTACTTTTGCATCAAGTCAAATTAAAAACCCTAAGCAATGACATTAGGTCCAATCTACCTAATAAATGATTAGTTCTACAGTTGCATTCTTAGTCACCTCTTAGGCAAATTGTTAAAAACCCATTTGATGTGTATTGAAAATGAATTAATGCACTTGGTTCCTCTTAATTGAAAGCACAATCATGACATTCAAATTAAATTAAATATATCACACAATCTAGATATCACATAAAATATATAATTTCATTAATCCAATAGGAGAATAAATCTAATAAAATTCAAATACACCAATACCAAATTCAACACAAATTATTAACCAAGATAGATAAATTATCACTCATATAAGTCTCAAAAATACAAATATATCAATTCAAAATTAATCCACAAAGACATAATGTAAAAATTGAGCAAATGAAAAATAATAAACTTCCTTTATAAAATCTTGAAGCTTTAGCTACTTCCTCTGCCATCAAGACTAACTGGAATCTAGCTACACATAGTCATGGCCACAGCACACTCCAACATAACCTCACAAACAACCTTGAAAACCATAAAGAAATGCCCAAAATGTATGAATTTGAATGAAGAAAAAAAATGGAATTGCATGGGAGAAAGAAGCTGGACCGTAGGTTCTTTAGAGAGTGAGAATGACAATGAACCGAAGCTAGAGAGAATGGATATGGAGGGGATAATGGTGCTGGACAGAGGTGAATGTGGTGTTGAAAACAGAGTAATCAAGGTGGTGAAGGTGATGTGAAGATGGACGTCCGGGGTTGTGAGCAAATAATGGAGAGAAAGGGAAGGTTATGACACTGTGAAACCAGATAGAGATGTGCCTGAATCTGGAAAAGGATCATCGGAACTGCCTACTACCTCACCGGAAATTGCAGAACAGCCGGCGATGGTGCTTCCGGCGTTGAACCTTGTGGTTAGGGAGAGGAGGAGGACGCACTCTGGTTTTCACTACTAGCAACGGTGCTTCACTCTGATTCTCAGGTCTGTCCCGAGCTGAAGCTCCTCCTCTGCCCAGAAATGGTGACCGTTCAGCAGAGAGGATGAGAGACGATGGTCTCGACTCCCTCCTCTCCAAGCTCTCCACACTTCTCTCCAATAAACTCGCCGCCCCTCCAACTCTCAGCTTGCCTCCTCTTTCAATCTTCAGTATTGGGTCCTCCAAAAACCAAAACCAGTCTCTGTTCACGGGTCTGCAATCCCGCGTCTCGGATCTGATGTCCCCAGCTCAGAAGCCCAATAAGAATAGCCCAGAATTTCATGCTTCAGCTGGTCTGTGATCCATGATTCTTCTCTTCTGCTCCATGAAGCCCAATACTATGTCAGGTCTCACAGCTGATCGGATCTGTCTTCAATTCAGATCAGGTTCTTCATTGTTTCAGGCTTTCAGATCCCGGCCGCCACAGCATTCTGACCTATGCCCTGGTCAAAACGCAAGTTTTGACCAGGCACTTAAATGAAAATTGCAAAACCCTTGATTAGGGACCAGAGTAAAACTTTGAAATGTTTCGGAGAAAGTTGTAATTCCTGAACATTTGGGTCTTCTGTGGTTTTTATTGAGGCCCTTTCTATATTCATTTATAATTTTCAGACTTTTTTGGGCCCTTTTCTGTAATTTTTCCTAAGCTTCAAAATATTAATTCTGACCTTCAAAATCTAAAATTTTCTTCTAAAACACCTGAAATGTAAGATTAAGCACAATTATAACATCAAAAGTTCAAAAGATTATTTGTATGAATAATTAAACAATTAAGGCGGGTTGACCCTTTTATTTACAATTAATTTAATACAAAAGCCCCTAATTAAAATTAGTGCTTAATCAAGTAATATTGTCTTAGAAATTACATTAAAAATCCTAATTTAATTATAAAAATTTATACAAAATTATGATTCAATCAGTGGTCTTTTTAAGAGACTGGGCGGACAAGGTAATAGCAAATTCTGCTTTTAATGCTGAGCTTGAAGCAGTGAAGAGAGCTATCCTGATGGCTCCACTATGGGAAGCAACGCCAATAATCATAGAATCAGATTGCAAAGTTCTCGTTGATGCCCTGAATGCAAGGAAATTATCTGCTTGTCCATGGCAATCTCACGGTTTGCTACTTGACATTTTCGACATGATTGCTGATCGGAGTTCTATCTCATTCTCTTTCACACCACGTGAAGGTAATGTTGCTGCAAAGGAGCTGTGACCTAATGGTCTGATCTTGGTATCTCCACCTCCTCTAGCCACTATCATACTCCGTGAAGCAGATGTCAGTGTATCTCGTAGTCAAGACCAGTGTGTTCTGAAGGAAGACACGGAAGGAGTTGGATAATGTTAGATACTATTTTTCATCAGCTTATTGTCGTTGCTTTTGCTGTTTTGATGTATTTCCCTGTTAGGACTTTTCTCCATTAATATGAATTAAATTTCACTGGTAAAAAAAAAATTGCAACTATCTCCATTAAATTTACTATTCATTAACAAGAAGATTAACTGGTTTTTTCCCCCCTGTAAATGAAACCAATTCATTTACAAGAACCCGTTTGAGATTCACAACAATATAAATCATATGCACAACCACCTGTGTGAAATTTACGAATGATAAAATCAATTTCTGAACCTAGTTTCTGTCACTAAGACAATTCCATTTATAAATACTCTATTAAGATTTTCAACTTCAGGATAATAAATTCATTGCTTCCCTATGTAAAGTCTTCTAATCATGTATGGAATAAAAAATATTTCATTTTCACAAAACTTCACTCGACAATTGGATTATTGTAATATACTAAATTTTGAGTCTAGAAAGTGAAGAAGAAGTCTGAATTAAGTAAACTATTAAACCCAATTGAATCAAATGTCTTAAGCATATCATAAGGAAGATGCTTAATATAATTATTAAAATTATTTATGAGCCTTGAAAATTGAGAAAACATTATAAAATTCAATTTTAGTGATTTAGAGAAATTATAAAAAGGTTTAATTCCCCAAAAGTGGCCTAAATGATTTTAAAGTTGAATTTTAGGAATTAAAGGTTTATTATCGTGAAAATTCAAGGCAAAATAATTAGAGGTAAAATTTTAATGTAAAATTTTAGAGATGATATTTTATATTGTAAAGAAACTAATTAAGTTAGTAAATCTTGATAAAATGTCCCAGATTATTTTCTGGAAATTATTTGGGAATTTTGGCACTGTAGATAAGGGTATATTAGTGATTTCACTTCACCTCAAAACAGGAACTGGGCATGTTTAATCCCAAATTGAGGAGCCCAAAATATGCTGCATCAGGTCCAAAAGAGTGGAGACGGAAATTTTAATTTTGGTCCCAAAAAAAAAAAAAAGAAAGAAGTGTAGTCTGAAGATTATGTAGTAAGCTTGCTTGTGGGACCAAGAGAGAATAAAATAACTTATAGGAGTGCCTTTCTCTCTATAACACCTCTGCAGCTTCCCCTCCTTCACCGTTTGATCTTAAACACAGAACAGAGAACGAGGGAGACTGAGATGAGGAGCCAGAGGACGCGACACCGAGAAGGAAGAAGTGGAAGAGAAGGTAGTTCAGACATGCAAACTGGGATTTAGAGTGAGATAAATACATAGAACTCTATTCTAACTCTCTTTTTTCTCATTTTGCTGCATCTTGAACGAGAAATCAAAGGCTGACAATTCTGGTTGAAAGGGGGGACATAATGGAACCGATTGTATGTCACAATAAAGTGTTATGGGAGGGTGAATAGAGGTTAATGGACTTGTTTTATGGATTGCACGTTGAAGATAGCGTCTGTGGGTTTATGCCTTGTAACTTCTTTAAAATTAACTAAAATTATAGTATAGGATGTAATTTCGGATCTTCATCTGATAGATCTTTTATTAATTATCTAATAACTAAATATGATGATTGGTATAAAAAACACTAAAAAAATTTAATCTTTTAATTACTAACTACTTTTCGCAAATGAAAATTTAATTATTCTAAACTAATTCTTATTGGAATTTTCTTGAAAATATGAAAATGAGTGATAGGTCACTCATCCTTAGACTAGGTCTAAATTAGATTGATTAATACCAAACCACTTTATATATTAATCTTTCTAAATTACATTGATTAAGCATTCTAATAATGAAATGAACTTAAAAATCGTATTTAGCTTTTAATCTAATAACCGAATTGGCTTGCATTACTTCTTAATTTTTCTATTAATCTTAATTTAAGAATGAAAAATTAAGATTAATTATTGCCTCTTACTATAAAGTATGAAGAGAATTTCAGCCACTCATTTCTTTGACAACAATCAGAGCCCCTTCACAACCCAACCGAAATAATCCAAAAAAAAAAAAAACTGTGAAACTAAAATCACACCACACTCTCCGGAAAATCACAACAACCACCGGAAAGCACACAACCTCTCCAGAAAATTACAAAGATGAGCCAACGGTGCTCTGGAATGATGATGAAGGTTGACGGTAGTCAGAATGAAGAAAGAAGAGACGGTGAAAACGGCGAGGTGGTGGTGGTCGACACTCTGCTCTGTCGCGGCTGTGTTCTTTGTTATGGTGAAGGAAAGAGATGAAGGTGGAATGGTTGAAGAAGGTCACAGGAATTTTGCCATTGCTCTACTTCTCAATCCCACTCTCGTCTCGCCGCAGCGCTAAAGCTCTATGATTTCTGCGATTTCTCCGATCTGGTCCTCTGAAAGGCGTCGGCGTGTGTGAGGACAGAAGGGGCCTGGCTGAAGGTGATGATGGTTGGTGTGGCAGTGAAGGTAGGGTGGAAGGAAGGTGAATGGTGGTGGAAAGAAAGAAGGAAGGCCGACGAAGGTGGTCTTCTCCAGAAATCTCGCCGTGGCGTTTCTAGAGCTTCAACACACATGAAGAAGAAGGTGCTCGGGCTCTTTCACCATTCCGACCCAAACCTTTGGTCAAAACGTGCGTTTTGAGTATGGGACTACAATTAAAGGTTTGAAAGTTTTAGGAGTAACTAAACTGCAAATTTAAAACTTTTTGTGGGTATAACAGTGAGTTTCAAAACTTTTGGGCTTGTTCTGTACTTTTCTTTGGTTTCTCTTTTCATTAATACGTCGTTTTCAAAAATTCTATGTTCTTTTCTGTAATTTTACCCAAACTGATCTACAAAGAAAATAAAAAATAATAATACCTTATATTCCAAAAATCAATCAATTAAGGTAAATAATAAAATATACGACATTTTTACTCTTTTCAACCTTAATTTCATATAAACACCTTTAATCACAATTAATTACAGAAGAGATATTTTAAGCTTAATTATTATGATAAAAACCCTAAATAAAATAAGAAAATATATAATAAAAATAGGGATTTGTCACATGGGAGATGCTAAGGAAAGAGGGCTGAACCCACCCTATGCCCCTGTTTTGATAAATAATGTGTTGGGTTCTTTTTAAAACAAAATGATGAGAGAAGCATGTACATATGTATATGCGTGAGTGAATTAATAGCATAATAGGATGGATTTTTAGGTTCGAAATTATTCATCTATGCTGTTTGTTATCTCTGAATTGCTAGCCGCTATTATAGATGGCTAAAATTATGTTTAGGATTATTCGAATGATGCTCTAAATGCTAATATGAAAGCTAGAAAATTCTGGATTAAAAACATAAACTATTTGGAGTGGTTAAGAATTATATAAAGCTGAAAGTATATAGTGGCTAACTGTTTGGTGTTTCTATATGTTTAGATAAGCACTTCATGTGTTTTAGTTATGTCTAAAGGTGTTTGCAATTTGTGGGGCTCAAGTTAGTGAGTCAAAAGTGACGAAAACACATATTTAACACCTGAACTTTTTTTTTTTTTTTGATTACATAGGGCATGGGATCCAACCCGTGAAGTGGGGGAGGGGGAGTGGCCTAAGGCCATTTGGGTGACCACTGCACCTAATGGTGCTGGTCTAACACCTGAACTTTTAGATGATAAATTTGTTATTATGGAAGTATATAAATACACACACTTTGGTGGTTATGACAGAACTTTTAGAAGCTTAAAAGCTAGTTGCTGTTTTGGAGTCCTTAAGCATAAAAATAAAGAGCATAATATAGTGATGGAAAATACTCGCTGATTGTGTAGTCTGTATACTTGATTTTTTTATGAGTTGTGAAAGCTGAAAATTGCAATAAATATTATTGGTGTTGTCTCTACATGTTTTGTAACTGATTCTTGAGGTTTAAAGTTTTTATAAAAGTGTCATAAGAATGGTTTAAATGTTAGTCATAAATCTTGAAGTTTTGAAGGTGGAAATTGAAGAGGCTTTAGTGTTTTCTTTAGGCTTCTAAAGTAGGAGATAATTGTTCTAAATTGAGAACTTTAGTATATCATGGTTGTAGAGGTTACTTGGCAATGATTGAATTTGATTTAGTTTGATGATGCTGCTAAAAGAACAAAACAAATAGGATCAGTGGCTGTTTGATGCTTCTTTGTGCTAAGTAATTATCTTAACCAAATAAATTGCGTTAACAAGCAGTTTAGTGATGATTTCAACAATGATACAATTGTGGAAATATTTTCAGGAATTAAAGAGAAGGGCTATTTGAAATTATTCTGAGAGTTAGAATGTTTATATGCAGATGGAATAGTATAAAATTGAGTCCTTGGAAGTTGAATTTTCAAGAGAATACCCACTGTTTAAGAACACCATAGCTGGGAACAAGTATCTTAATTTGTTGAACTATATTCAAGACAAGTTTAAAGGTCCTTAAAATGTGTTTAGTAACAAAAGTATTAAGCTCCATGATTTTTTTCCTTACCCTGTTTTGGCCAGCCACTATTTTAATGTTAATGACTTAATTTTTGCTACATTTGATGCTTCCAAAGAGTCTAGAAGGTGGAATTGTACGCATAAGTGTCAGTAGAATTATGTTATTTCCACATCCATGTTTGGCCTAGAGTTATCATAAAATTATGGCTAGAACTTTATAATGATTAGATGAAAATGAAGTCCTCTTGCAAAATTGTGTAGAACACAGTAGGCAAAAGAGGGGGCGGAGAAAGGAGGAAGAATCATTAGACAAAGCAAGAAGTAGTAAAATCAAGGGAAAATGACCAAGTTAAGGAACTAAATGAATGGGTTAGAAGTTGGGGCTTTGAGAGAGATTAATTATGCTATGAAAGCATGATAAGATGCATAGTAATTTGCCCCTACATGAATAATCAATAGCGTTTGATATTTATTACCAATACCAAAGAGGAGGCAAAGCAAAAGAAGCACAAGCAGAACGAGTCAATTTGAAAGAAGAAGCAAAAGGTAGTGAAATTTACTCTTATATAATTTGTGCTTGATTGATTGCATGTTTATTTGCCTTAGATGCCTTTGAACATATAATATCTTGCTTGAGTTTGCGCCATGGCCATGTGTATTTGCTTGTAAGGTATTGTTCTTATTTAGTTATTTATGTGCCTAGTTAATTACCATTACACATTGTATATTGAGTTAATATTTTGCTATTGAGATTCCCCTGAATCTCACCTCGCTTCGCCCTTGTACCAATTGTTGGGGCAAGTACTCCTAAAGGAGAAAGCAAGCTAGTGGAGGAAACCTAATAATGGAAGCTCTTGAGAAGCTTGTTTTGATTACTTTGCTATTAAAGTTAATTTTGTTTAATGGCTATTGTGTGAATTTACTTAAGATCTTCATATATATATATATTGGTGTGTACCTATCCTCCATAAAGAGGAGTATGAGAGCCAAGTAAAGGTCATGGTAAGTGGTATATTAAAGTATAGCTAAAAATGCATGAAGTAGGTAAGTTAGTTAGTTGTCGATTTATTGATGAGCCACGATTTTGGGAAAGACATTTGGTAGGGCAAACATTTTACCCGGCTTATGACATTTTGCAGTGTTATAGTACACATCCAAACTTTTGATATGAGTCTTATTTCCTAAATTTTGAATGTGTATAGAAAAAGATATAATTTTTCAAATATGACCCAGAAATCTGATATATGCTATGTAAATCTTCCCCTGTCCAGATTTGATAAATGGGTTTTTCTGGACCAAATGGAATAGAAACAAACCTAGATGTTATTTTTCTATCAAAGAGCTTTCCAAGAGCTAAATTTTGAGCTTTGAACCACTACTTTTGAACCTAAAATGATCTAGTTATGAATTTTCCAAGTTTTAGGAAAATTCTTTATCTCATGGTATCCAATCTTTGAGAAAGAGTTTTAGGCTTTTAGCCTTTCCATGCTTACCTGTTAGGGAACATGTGGTTATTGAATGGCTAAACAGCTCTGATAAGTGACCCTAGAATAAGATCTTACAATTAACATGAAGACTTCGAAGTAACATTTTCAAATTTTCTTGATATGGCTCCATACATTTAAATCATTATGTAAAATAAATAACAAGTAAAATTATATAAAATAATTAATAGTGTTCTAAATTTATTAAAACTCTTATCATTAAGCCATTAATATCACAAGACTTTCTTAGGAAGGAAATTCACACATGAGCTTCAAAGTTGAGGAGAATGTAAAAGGTCTCACATGTGAAGTTAGAGTTAGGTGTCATTGAATTACTCATTAAGTACTATAGTGGCACGGTTTGCCATCACAATAGACTTTTGAATAAGAGTTTGTCCTTGTGGCTACCTAAGTTCCTAAGCCAACCTTCATTATTTCACTTATCATATATACTCACATATATTTGCGTCAATTCATTGACAATACTCAATCATAAAATAACTTCCTTTCTAAAACAACATGGGCCTACAAGAAGTGGACTATGTTAATGAAGTTGTCGAAAATAAATAGAGATGGAACAAACTATCCCCCTTCTCGTGTCTTCTTTCCTTTGGCCATGGTCATGGTCATGTTTCGTGTTCTTATTTCCTTACTTCTGTAGCTTCTCGTTTATCTTATGTTGAGAGATTCAATCATGTTTGTATTCAGAATTATCGTTAAGTATTATTTAGTTTTATTGCATCGAGCTATTTCCTACAATTAAATTTTTAAGATCATAACATTTGACACTTAACTAAAATTCTGACAAAGCTTTTAAAATAATATCTCTTATTTTAATTTAATAACATCATAGAGTGAACTCTCAAGGTTACATTGGGCACTGCAAAGTGTTAGCTTTAGTTATAACTCTTTTCCTTCAAGCATTGTGATCGATAAACACTTGATCAGTATTTTAGCATATATTCATTGAATTACTCCATATCCTATAAATCCTTTCCCAAACAACATCCATGCATGGATTCAAATTTTACCAATATTTAGAGTAACAATGCCACAATCTACATGAAAATGTGAAATCCCTAAATTTTCAATCCATCAAAACATAAGAGAAGTATAAAGCATTAACATCGATGAACCATGGAGATTTGAAGCAAAGAAAAGATTTGGAAAATACCAATAAGAAGGAGTCCAATTCCTTCCATTTTTTTTTTCTATCAGAACCATGCAACTATTCCCCTGTTCACAAGTTTAGAAGGGTGAAGGAAGACAGTGAAAAACCAAGACTTATAGGCATGAACTTATAGTGGCAATGTAGGAAGAGATTTATGGAATAACCTGTTATTTATAGAATAAATTTGTTGCCACAAAATGCATAATCTATGTCTTGGTTTATGTTGACAACATTCTAATTATTGGTTCCTCTACCTCTGCTATTTCTGAATTAGTTGATGCTTTAAGTTCAACTTTTTCTGTCAAGGATTTGGGATTCCTACATTATTTTTTGGGTGTTGAAGTTCATTCTGTTAATTCGGGCTTAATTCTTCTCAACATAAATACATCCTTGATTTACTTGAGAAAGCAGATATGTCTAGAGCTAGACTTGTTTCTACACCTATGGCTTCCTCAACTCAGCTTTCTGATGACTCTACAAGTCCTGAATTTCACAATCCCAGCTTTTATCATAGCATTGTTGGAAGCTTGCAATATCTTAGCTTTACTTACCAGATTTAGCATTTGCTATTAATCAAGTCTGTTAGTATATGCACTGCCCTAAGGATTCTCATTAGACTATTGTTAAGAGAGTTCTTCGTTATCTAAGGGGGTAATAATGTTATCCTACTATAACGAAGATGGTGTTTGAGTAAATTTTATACTTCATAAGTTTGAGTACATACAAGAAAGGACATATCACATGGAAAAATATATACCAGTGATTATCTGATTATCACGCAGGTCAACTATCTAGTCAAAATAGTGCTTGTCAACTTGAAATGTTGAAATCTGATTTATGTTATATCTTTTAATTAGGATACTCTTATGAATAGGAGTATAAGAGATGCTCTTGTTGCTGAAGAGGAATTCTTCCGCAGTCATCATGTAAGAAAGTATCATTACTTAGTTGTTTCCAAGTGAAGCCAATTCATATGCTTAAATTTCTTAACATGAGTGTCATTTATAGGTGTACAATAGCATAGCAGATCATTGTGGTATTCCTCAGCTGGCAAAGAAGTTAAACAAGGTAGGGTCTTTAACATCAAAAGCTCAAATTATATTGTAGTAAGCACATGTGTTGACCAATCATAGCACGTGCTTACTAAGGAAGCAATTCTCTTACTTCCTTTCTTTCTTGCCCTATTAGGATCTTCAACTTTACATATCGATGAAATTTTTTTCCGTTGGCATTGTTTAGTAATTTCCTTTCACCACAAAAATGTGGGAAAAATTTATACTCGTGATGAGCACTGATGGAACTTAGCTAATCGTAACATGAGCCTATAATCAAGAACAAGAAATATTTAACAACATAAGTAACATGAGGTTTCCTTCTTCAAATGAAATTAGAAGATATATCTACCTCAGGGCTGATGTACCATTTGATAAGTTTGGACCTCTAAAACGCAGAATAAAAACCAAATAGCAATGAAGAACTGTGGAGAGAAGCAGAGACCTATGGAGACATACAATTGATGCCATTTGTTGATTGTTATAGCCTCATCACTTGGAAAACTTTAGTAATCTGCATATTTGGGGTTATTTTTTGTAATGTCTTTTTATCTTGAAGAGTCATTCTTGCCTCTTATTGACTTCAAATCATTTTCAATAGACAGAAGTTGTTTCAGCAAAGTATGTCATGAAGACAGACGAAGATACGTTTGTTCATGTAGATGGAGTGCTCGCTTCTTTGAATAGGGTGAACAAGCCTCATGGCTTGCTTTACGAACTCATAAATTCGGATTCCCGACCTCACCAAAGCACTGATAGCAAATAGTACATCAGCACATTTTGTTACAATTTAAATCGCCCTCCACCCCTATTTTTTCATCTACCTCCTCATCATTGCTTACAATTTTTCCTTTTTCATACCCGAGGCATCCCCCAGATTTCTCTGTTTCTCTATCTCTCTACTTCATTGAGTTGATCGTCGGTCATAGGTTCTCTATTTTCGCCGATTCGCTTCCAACATCACCACTCTAGGTTTAATGGTGACATTTCTCATCGTTCTTTTTATGTTTTTTGATTGTTTTTCTACTTTGTTCTTCTTCATATATTATTTTCCCTCACCTTATCTATTTTATACTCCGGGACTTTCTTCAATTGTGATTTCTAGAGCCCTCAAGCCATCGATTTAAACAGATCAAAGTTTTTCAGAGGAAACATGTCCTTTCCTTTGCTTCTTTCTACTCATCGATTTGTTCTGACAGTTAATGCAAACGGGGAGTCGTTGCCTGAGAGGTCGCTGACGAAGCAGATCCCCAGCCTTTATTTGTTCTATGCTCTTTCTCTTTCTTTCTCTTCCAGAGGCATATAATTTCAGTGATTTGGTTATATTTAATTGAATGTCGTTTTAAGTTTCAAGTGGAATCATCTCCTGTCGGTCTCCATGCCTTCGAGTGAAAGGTATGAAATTTTAACCATTCATGTTTAGATGATGTGCATTTTGTTATGTTTTTCTCTTCAAATTTCTATGAGATATGGCTACTATGTGAGATGGACATTTGTGGCCTTTTGGTTGCTTTTGGAAAGTTGCACGGGATGAATATGGCTAATATAGCTGAATGTTTCTTCTAAATTTTCGTTCAATCAGTTATCATCTAAGTCGCCTCTAGCATCATCTTTAAGATGTGGAGGAGTTGCTTTATGATTTTTGCTATAAAGTATGGTTGTGATATTGGATTTCTCTTGGAAAGTTTATACTTTATAGTCCTCTAATGGTACATACAACCTTTTTAATTATGTTCATGATATTGTATAAAGCTATATTAGTAGCCGTATTAGTTCAAGTTTGAAGAACATGCTCTGTTGCACTGCAAGAGGATTCCTTGTGGCCTTGTGTTTATGTTTGCTTTTTAAATTGAATTGCTTGGAGTGCTGAAACTTTGATTTACTGATGTGGTTAGCATTTTTTTTTGGCATCTGGACATGTTTATTTGAGCTTTGAGTACACTGAAGATTTGCCCTTTTGTTTGCATGGTCAACTGTTGATGGTACATTTAGCCTATGCAGCTTTCATATAGGTATTTAGCTTAATGTTATTGCTAGAAGTTGTAAAAAAATTTGTATGGTACGTTAATAGCAGCACGTGTTAAAATCATTCCATCAACTTTTACTCAGTGTTCATAAATATTTTTACTCAGGATTATGCAAATTGCATAGGCTACATGGAAAAATCTCAGAGATGCAATTCAGTGCTAGAGGCAGGAACAGTAATAATCATGATGATTGAAGATCATAATCATCATAGATCAACCAAAAAAAAGCTTTGGCATGAAGGAATTACCGGCATTCATATTTCATATAATGATTATGCAGTTCTATTTGAATTAAACTTATAAACTTTTAATATATCTTGCTGCATGTAGTTTGTGAATTTCACTGAAATAATGTCAAGGAATGTGCGTTCATCCAGAAAGGAGACAAAATTTGCTCTCTAAGCTTTAATACAGATTCCTTCTCAATACAAGGCAACCTTAGAGCTGAGATGAACGTGGGGAACAAAAACTATATGCCCTTGCAAACTATTATGGTAGCGTGGGTAGTGGGCAGAACACAACACATAGCAAAGTAAGCTGAGAACACTGTATAGATGATTAATAAAGACGAATTTAACTATTTCTTTATGTCGTTGTTTATATGGAAATGCTTAAATCTACCTTAATGTTTTCATTTATAAGTTTTAAATTTTTTATAGTTAGAATCATTTCTCTTGAATATCTAATTATTTTTTTTTTTGCTTGCAAGATATATTTTGTGTTGTTTTAACAATAGTGTATTGAATCTTTTACCTTTCAGGAGCAGTTGGAAAAATAAATTTCTTACATTACCTTGTCTGACAATGAAATGTTCTATAATGATTTTGTTTTTATATGCTCTCTTTCATTTTGTTAGATTAGCTCCTGGATCAAGGTGTTGCTTTTCTTTGAGGAAAGTTGTAACCCATCTGATTCATTTTGTTAGATTAGCTCCTGGATCAAGGTGTTGCTTTTCTTTGAGGAAAGTTGTAACCCATCTGATTCTTTAGAGATGAAATATTGACAGCACAGAAAGTTGGAGGTTGTGAAGTCAAGCGGTGTGAGGTGGAGCATTGAGGCTAATAATATGATTTTGTACAGAGATAGCAGATGGAAGAGCGGATTTGACCAAAGCAGACTGTGCATTTCTATGCAAGAAGGACAAATTATATGGGGAAATTCAGACACTGTGATTCAGACAAAAGAATGAGTGACAGAGAGGAGAGATGAGAAAGCATCAATCTTAGACAGAGGAGTAAAAACAAATAGAGTGTCAGTGCTTCGTTGTAGTTAAAGTTTTTGCTGGATATGAAATAATTTAAACACAAAGATTAAAGTAGTAGTATTTTTTTGTGAACAGTCAGAAAGATCTCATATAATATTAATATTATAGAAATGATATATACATAAGGACTTATATACTCTCTCATGTTTTGTTTATAAAGTTTTATTAACTATTTATTATGACTAGAGGAATCCGTATCTGATGAAGGAATTGCTCGAAATCAATAAATGAGGGAATAAGGCTTCATATTGGTTGTCAAGTTCTAGCAATCAAGTGCTTATATCATTAAATGCAATTTCTCTGCTTGGTAGCTGAATGCCTCACTTTTGTATGTTGTTATGTGATGGACTTGCAACATGTGGACTTGCTTTAATTTTTTTTTTATAAAAATTTATAAATTCAATATTTACTAGATATATTAGGTCAAACTTTGTAGTGCTATGGCACTCTTTTTCTTTGATTGAAAATCAAGTTAGTGCCAATTAAATGTGAAGTGTTGACTAATGACGGGATGACATCTCCTCAAAGGGAAAACTAATTTCAATTTTTCTTTTTCTTAGATTGACTTATAAAGCAACGTGGAGCAAAAGATTTGTTTAATTTGTATTATTATATTTTGCCTTCAAATCACTAAACTAAGCAATGGAGTATAAATCAAATGAAGTCCATTATTGTTGGGGCGTTGATTTTTTTTTTTTTGAGAATTACATTCAGGTCTTACCTAAAAGAAAAAAAATGAAAATTGGTCCAATGGAGTTGTGAACCGTGACTCTGGAGTTGTCAATTCGCGCTCCTAGAGTTGTCAATTCACGTTTCTGGAGTTGTCAACGGGATCATTTCTTATTTTTTCTCTTGTGCGAGACCTGAATATAATTATCTCTTTTTTTTTTATGAAGGAATGTTGATTAACCGCAACATTTTGATTATCTCAATCACAAGCTTGTACGATCATTACACGATGTTTCTGTTTCGGTTTCAGTTTTGCAACCCCCAAATATTATTTAATCACCCTCATGTTTTTGTTTTTTTTTCCCCTTGATTTACAGCAGCTTTGCTGCTGTAGTATTTTTGCATCATTCTTTTGGGACCAAGAAACTTTACATCCATTAAATCAATGACTCCAACAACAACATCACAAAATTAGCCCATTAAATCAATGACACCAACAGCAATGCCGAACAACAACTAACTACTATATGTTAGTGCTATTAAAACAAATTTGCATCGTTTTCCTTTCATTTATAACAATTCAATTAACCACATGGAAAAATGACATATATATACCTTCCAATATTTAATCACATCCAATTTGCACCTTCTTTTCTTGTACAAGTTAGTTCATCGTATAAAGTTTTAACACCATGATAAAATCGTATTTGATCATTTTTTCTTAGTTGATGATTAATTTAACACTTTGGTTGGACTTTGACTAAGATAAAGTATCTATTGATGAATTGCGCCATGGTGGTGGTGAGATAATATAAATTAAAAAATGGTTTGTTTAAAAAGGGACTACCATGATGCTAATATGCCGTGAGAATGATTTCAAATCTTATAAGCATGTGTTAGTTGTTATACAAAGTATAAACAATAATTATAAATTCTTTCAAACGTTTGCTTACGCATGTTTACATTTTGTGCTTATAATTTATTTTTGTTTGAATAAGTTAGAATGATTAATTATGAAAATTGAAGTCATCTCATTAAAATTTCAAATCAACTCCAAAAACTACAATTAAAATGAAACAAATAAATCTGAATGAAGAGATAACATCTACTTGTAATATAAAAAAAAGAAAGTCCTTATATTAGAGAAACTGGATAATATATTAATTATATGATTAATGTTGTGATAGATTTTAATCATAACATATTAATCATCCCATGCAATGCACGGGAGAGAAATTACGTTGAATACATGCCTTTTGCTCATGTACTTTGTATAAATTTATCAAAATAGAGTCATCACCTCATGCAACGCACGGGAGATTTTTCTCGTTTCATTTAAAGAAGGAAACCTCATGTTACTTATGTTGTTAAATATTTCTCTATTAGGTGTCACTCACTTATTTGATAAGTACTATAGAGTCACAGTTTGCCATCATAGTATACTTTTGAATAAGAGTTTACCCTTGTAGCTATCCCCATACTTAGCCTTTTGTACCTTGGGCAAAAGTAAAACCAAATTTTTTTAAAAAAAACAAACAAACACATGCTCAATGTTTTTAATCATCAAACCATCCAAAAATGCAAATACAACAATAATAAATAATGGTTTTGAATCGTAATATATTAAAAGCATATATAACGGCTTTTTGTTAATAATCATAATATATTGGCTTTATTTTTTTATTATATATAATTATTTTTATTATTTGTTCTTATTTATTTTTACTCTTAATATTTATTATATAAGACATAATATAATCATTGACAATAACAGGATAATAATATTAAATAAAAAACTTATAATTATAGGATTCAAAATTCAATATACTATAGAAAAACATCATACAATTTTTAAACAATTAATAACTTAAACAATCTCACAATAAAATGTTATCTTAGAATATTTTGAATTCTAAAAGAAAATCAATTAATAAAAAATTCTACAATATTCTCAAATGTCTTTGTTGTAGATTGTCCATAGATTATATATTAGTGTGCTCCAGAAGTTGCCACCGTCACATATCCTTTAACTGTAAAAGGATAATATAAATATAAAAGTAAGGATATATATGATAAAATTAAGCAACTATAAAAATTTAAACAAATCTCACAATATAACTTTGAAAATCAGAATATAGTAAAAATTGGCAAAAATAAAAACTTGAGAAAACTTCGGAACCTAATTGAATAAACCTGATTTCAACCTATAGTTTGAGTGGCTAAAGTTTAGGAACATAAGATACTCAACAATAAAAAAAATTCAGCATTTTACTTCATCATTTTTTCCTTGAGCTCTGCTTTCTTTGTGTTTTTTCTTTCTTTTAATTTTCAAACTAACAACCATCATCAGATTGGATATTGTAATCCTGACCAGCAACCTTGACCATCGACTAGGAAGTGCTCGTTAAAAAAAAAAAAAAAAAAGAATCTAAAAATGTTAATTGGCAAAAAAATTAAAACTGTAGTGTAGCAAACTAATTTAAGGATATGATACTGTTGGTATATGAAACTCTATTGATGCTTCGAGAAATGGAATGTAAAGAAAGAAAAGCAATCTGATGTACTGAAAGGGGTATTTTCCTTATTGGTTTCCATTTGCATCATTCATATTATTAAAGTCTTGTCAATTAGTGACCATTTTGGATGCTTTTTCAAAATTGAATTGGTTTTCTTGTAAGGTATTCAGTACATGTGTTTAATCCTTTTTACCTTGCTAATATTCTGCCAAGTTGCCTAATGGCTTAATATTTTCTTTTTTTAAATTGTATATTTGGGATTTGACTGTAGGCTGGAACTGAGAGGGATGCAGGAGGGAACAGAGTTGCATAATTGCTTAATGTTCTTGATATAACACTTGTAGATCTGCCCGGCATAACAAAGGTCCCTGTTGGTGACCAGCCTTCTGATACTGAAGCCCGAATTAGAACAATGATCATGTCTTGTATCAAAGCTCCTACCTGCGTCATTCTGGCTGTCATGCCAGCAAATTCGGATTTGACTAATTCAGATGCTCTTCAGATGGCTAGAGTTGCTGATCCTGATGGTGGATTTTAGATTCGATATGGTTAAAACTAAACTAATTTAATTTCACAACCCCATGATATATCCTTACCGATTATTCTCTCTGTTGCAGGTAGTAGAACAATAGGTGTAATCACAAACGTGCAGCATACTATTCCAACATTCATGGTTGCAAATGTTTTTTCAAATTTTGTTATACTCTTGTCGTGTTTTGACAAAGTTTGGAGCATATTCTGTGGAATGTAGTTGGATATCCGATGTAAAACACTCACACATGAACTGATTAGATGCAAAATCTAGATCACAGGGAAGAATTGGAGGGGAAATGACAGAGCTGAGGGGGAAACTGAACAGAATAGGACTTGAGGGAGATGCAGAGCCAAGGGGCAGTAGAGAGATCACATCACTCAAATATAATTTCGTTCATCAAAGCTATCTCCATAAAAAGGATGAAAGCTCCTATTTATAGGCTAATAAGGTGACAATTTGCAATCCACTAGAAACAAAAAGTACCTACTTGCACAATAGACAACTTGCACCTTAACTTCCCACTTGGTTCTACCTTTTCTTTCCTATTAAGAAAATAATCAACTTGCTTGATAAAATATTCATAAAACATCAACTTGCAGCCTACTGACATAGAAATTGATAAAATATATACAAATCATGTAGATTTCCTTCCATAGAAGGTTTCTTCAAAATATCATATGGGTTCTTCAAAATATCTCTGTCTTATATTCCATCAATATCATGGACAGAACTACTGATGCCCAGAATTTGTTGCTTGGAAAAGTTATTCCTCTCCAACTTGGTTATATGGGTGTTGTTAACCGTAGTCAGGAGGTAATAATGTTATCCTACTATAACAAAGACGGTGTTTGAGTAAATTTTATATTTCATATGTTTGAGCACACACAAGAAAGAACATATCACATGGAAACATATATACATGCGAATATCTCATTATCATGCAGGTCAACTATCTGGCCAAAACAGTGCTTGTCAACTTGAAATGCTGAAATCTGATTTATGTTATTTCATTTAATTAGGATACTCTTATGAATAGGAGTATAAGAATGCTCCATGCAATCCAAAGCGGTCTTCAATTATGTAAGCAGATGGGTCTTAAGAAAATCAGGCTATTCACAGACTCTCTTCAGGCCATCCACCTTCTATCTACCAATTGCGGCGTTGATCATCCTTTGTATGATATCGTTTCGGCTACCAGATCCCTTATTTATGATGACTGGGATTTAGAGATTTCCCATACACATAGGGAATGTACTCGTTGTGCTGACTTTCTGGCGCAAATGGCTCATTTGAATAGCCAGGACTACATGGAAATAGGAGCTTCCCCTATGGAATGCTTTCATCTTTTTGCCTTGGAATGTGGGGATATACCTCATGAACACTCTTTAGGACCTGTCCCTTAGATCTTGATATCTATTCAAGCTATGCTTGCCTTTGTATAAAAATATATATATATATATATATATATTTTTTGAGAGTTAATACACTAAGCTTCTAATATTCCAAACCTCATTAACCAATGAGTCTAACATCACAAGAAAGGAACCCCTACCCTTGAAATGCTATTGAGCCCTCTTAGTGTAATGAGTTTCTTTAAGTTTTGTAATATATCAAACCAAAATTACCATTGAGTCTAATACTTAAACTCATGAACCCATTCATTTAAGCATTATTAAAATCCCTTAGAGGGTGACTATGGAATAAGCAATGCATTTAGGTTTAATTACAATTCCAATTCAATTAAACTATCCAACAATATCATATTAAATAGAGAAAAACAATAGAATCATAGATAAACATATATATAACCATATATATTGATGAGTACAAATTCTCATTACAAATTTCAAAACACAACAACTTAATCCATAGAAATCATAATTAAAATCATAGTCTCATTATATAAATGAATTCCTAAACTTAAAAAACCACAAATATAATGAGCTATAGATAAAATAAACTCTCATTTGAAGCACATGTGAGCTCAAGTCATCTCCAAGAACACAAAATTACCTAGCCACTCATGAGAATAACTTCCCCAAGCAAGTTCAAAATTCCAGACATTGAAGACCACCAACATCCAGCCATTAAGTCACAAATTAAATTACCAATCAGCACTAGTTCAATTTGACTTGGGGCTGCAATTAAACTCAGAACAGGGGAGTCATAGCTGTGTTGAAAGTCAGAGCCGTCATGGTCTGGACAAGAGAAAGCCAAGGCTGTGATGATGCTAGAAACAGAGGAGGCTGCCGGCTGTGGTTAATGGAAGATGGAAAGAGGAGGGTCACTCTGATTCACGACAGCTCTGCTTGCTCTCTCCTCCTCGTTGGAGCTCCGACTTGATGGTGGAAGAAGGAAATGGTGGTGAGGCGGCGGTGATAGGGTGGTGGACGGAGTAGAGAGGGGCGGTGATGATGTGTATGATGAATAGAAGCTTGCGCCACTCTTCCTCCGTTTCTCGCGACGTCCGCCTCCTCTCAGCTCTTTGCCATTCAATTCTCAGCTGACCCTGTCCGGTCTCTCAGCGAAGGGTTTTTCTGTCTGCCCCGTCCCCCCTATTCTCTCAGCTTGTGTGGCTCTCATTTAACCCTTGGTCAAAACGTGCGTTTTGGCCAAGGGACTAACATGAAAAAGTTAAAACTCTTTCATGAGGGACTAAACCGAACACTAGAAAACTTTTAGGGGTCCATACATGATTTTTAAAACATTTGGGTCTTTTCTATAGTTTGCTCTGAGTCCTTTCTTCATTTTCTTGTAATTTCCAGAAATCCTGGGTTCCATTTTGAATTTTTTTCCCAAACTGATCTGCAATTAAAATAAATCCAAAATGTAATACCTTATATTCCAAAAATTAATCAATTAAGGTAAATCATAAAGCATATGACATTTTTGCTCTTTTACAACCTTAATTTCATTTAAAAAAATTTAATTACAATTAATCACAAAAAAGACATTTTACATTTAATTAATATCACAAAATCCCCAAATAAAATATGAAAACATATAATAAAATATGGATTTGTCAGCACGTGCCAGAGATGACACTTGGCAGCCGCTGGTTATTGGATGTGATACGTGACTTCTCCTAAGAAGATCCATGTGGCATTTTAAAATAAAAAAAAAAAAATCAAAGGCAGTCACAAATTCCCAATGAAATTCCATGGAAAATTTGTCACGGAACTAGAATTCTGTTGAAAATTGATTTGCCACACAACTATTAGCGAGGGAATGGATTCCATCAAAAAATCGGTTCCATCGCAAATCCATCAAAAATTGCGAATTTTGTGGCAAATTCCGTCAAACATTCAGTCTTTCATTGTGACAATTTTTTGAAATTTGTAATTAACATTAATTAAAAATTAATAATATCATATTAATAACTAATAATTTATTTTTAATTAAAATTACTTGATAAATAATATTATAATATTATTTTTACGTAAAATTTATTAAAAATATAATGAATTTTTTTTCCAGGAAATTTGCTAAATTGAAGCCTTCATTTTTAACAAATCCCTAATCAGGTCAAAAGACTTTATTAGATATTTCTGAATATTGAAAAAAACCATAATGCCCCTCTAATTAAAATGATGAGAGAGCATCCTGTCACACCATGACATTTATTTATTCTTCCTGATCAATATTGTGTTTCATAAATCATAATAACTATTCGAATAACAAACATTAATATCTGCAAAATCGGATTCGTTTTATCCTTTAAATCTTTCTTTTCATGTCAAGAGAGCAATTAATTTGATAAAGGTAGCGCAGAGCATCAATGAAGATCCATTTGATTCTTCTTGAAATATGGAGACTCATGGATTCGTTCTTTAGTATTTTATTTTCCTAAACCCAAAATATAAAAGATTACAAATGCTGTTGCGTACTTGTATTGGTCACTTATCATCAAGAAAAAAATTTCACAAACTTGTTTCTATGTGCGTATAAACCTTGTTTCTAGGGCCACCTTGGATGCTTGGTTCCCAGATAATCGATTGATTATATATCAAACACGAATCATAAGAAGATGATTTATCAAAAGTTGATAAAAGGCTCTCGACGCTATTCCCGTGTAAGATTAAGATCAAACATGAGCTTGATGATTTGAAAGCCCAACTGCAGGAGAACTATAAAACAATTCAATCTTTGAGCTTGAACATTACCGTAGTTTCTGGAATGATCTTTGAGCTTATCCTCCGTCGTATCCCACGATATCCCACCAATAAAAAGCTTCCCTTGATCCGAATCCATTTCGCTCTCGTTCACCCTCTGAGTGCACTCCACTCTCTTTCTCTCTAATTTTGAGAAGATTTTGGTTTCGGAATTAAGAGGGTTTGTGCGGCCGACTCGGCGAGAGAGTGAGAGTGAGAGATTTGATGGTCAAGTTCTTTGACAATAAGAAGTATTCGATTTTGACGGATGAGATTCGTTAGCCCGTCCAGGAGATTGTGGAAAATAAACGGATCTGATTTGATGTGGCCTTCTTCCACATCTTTGCTCCTCATTGATCAAATTAATTGATCACATAAACATTTTTTAAGTAGAAATTATTTATTTTTTCTTCACCTAAAATTTACTACTCTCGTAACGCCGCTGATTTACTAGTCAATCTGCAACCATTTTATTCGTTACCAAAATGACACGATAATAAATTAACTACAGAAAAATTTCATCTTCTAAAGAAAGTATTAATCTTTTAAATCTCAATGCTCTTTGGGAAGACTAATTGCAAGACTTCTTTTAAATTATGGGTGAAAGTTGAAAACTAAACCTATTACCACCATGCGGCAGTGGTGGTGTGTGGTTCTGAAGAGACCACCATGTTTGTGTCGGAGAATGAAGAGAAGTGAAAACAACAAAGCGTGTGATTGAGTGACACGTAAAGCTTGCTTGGTATATGGAATTTCATGAAGGAGTACTGTCACGTGACCCGTCCACTTCTCTGTTCTCATGTTCTTACAAAGGAAAATAGCTCATAAATTTCTTATTGCAAAATTCATTTACCTAAAATTTATATAAAGTTAAGGTATAAAATACATGAACTTTGACTATAAAAAAACAGTAAAAAACTAAAATTGGAGTAAAAACATGTCCGGATGGTTAGATTTAACTTCACTCCGTTACTTTTTTGGTGGGACTGACGCTATTTTAACACATGCATATGTAAGAAGGATGTGAGGTTATATTTAACGGTCCTGACATTTTTAGTTCAGTATTAAATGTTTATAAGCATTTTTGTACATCCAATAAAAAGTATATGGTGCTGGATACACTATTGGTAAAAAACCGTATAAGTATATTTTTGCACCTTAACCCTTTATTTGAAGACATAAGTATAAACTTCTAGTCTTATTTATAACCAAAGCCACAACCCATAATTAATGGCAGCAAATGATTTTCTGAATGTAAGGCTTGAATTCAATAAGCCGAGGAACTAGAATATCAAAATGGAAGGTTTAGCTTGTACTAACATCATTTGAGAGGTAAGAATTTGGACCACTTGTTAACAAGTCTTTGTTTCACGGTAACATATCGTCCTAGTGACTGATCTTGGGGAATCCACAGTTCCTGCCATGGGTTTGATTTATTTGGCAGACTCAAAGTAGAGTATATTGTTAAGTTATACGTAATTTTGGAGTTTATTTATAAACCCAAAGTGATACGTGGATTAAGATTTAATTTATGAGTAATTAGAATATACTCTGTTTTTGGGAATAGAAAAATAGAAGTAAGCCAAGGTAAAAGGTTGATAAGCATTGCCGAAACAGAGGTAACCGTTGAAAAACGATTGGTTACGAGTGTCTAACACAGAATGGTAAAAGTTACTAAAAGTTTGACTTCTCTGTATCCATGTCAATTAATTATTTGATACCATTGTAAGAAACTATACACAAAGGGGAAAGAAACCTAGTGTCAATTTTAAAGTGACTGACCTCCTCAACAAATCGATCAAGCTCTTGGTATTTGATAAAATTTAATAACAAGCCTTGTTATTAAGAAATTTTAAATAAAATAACTTACTTTTGTGAGTGCCATACAAATAAAATAATACAGAATAACGTGTCTAACAATGCACAGAACAACATTAATTTGGATAATACATGTATAGCTAGTAAATACTAGTTTAAAATTGCACTTCAGTTCACGGAGATGTACGAAATATAAATGTTCAAAAATAAGAAAATTAGTAGCATTTAAGTGGTAATTACTATGTGGTAAAGTTATTTACCATGGCTAAGACAAGAAACATAATTATAATGTAGTACTGAATACCTATCTAATCCACTGTTATCATGAGAGAAACTAATGATGATGTTCCCAAGATTCGATTACAAGAACTTGCATTTTGTCATAAAAGTGTTTGAATACTGAATGAATTGTATTTTCTATTCACAGGAAGGTTATATATATATACAAAAGTGAGGAGCCTAGATATTAATTGCTCCTAAATGAGGGGATCATAACGGTCAATCAATCCCGCTAATTATACTAATTGATCTAATAATAATAATAGAACATTTCCTTAACACTCCCCCTCAAGTTGGAGCATATATGTTAATCATGCCCAACTTGTTACAAAGATACTCAACCCATATCCCAGTTAATGCTTTTGTCAGAAGGTCTGCTAGCTGGTCGTCAGATCGCATATGTCCTGTAGATACAACATTTTCTTTGATCTTGTCCCGAATGAAGTGACAGTCGATCTCAATGTGCTTTGTTCGCTCATGGAACACAGAATTCGATGCTATATGAAGCACTGCTTTATTGTCACACCAAAGCTTCGCAGGTAATGTCGTGACAATGCCAATTTCCTTCATGAGCTAAAGTATCCATACAATTTCTTGTACGGATTGAGACATAGCTCTGTATTCTGCCTCTGCGCTTGATTTAGATGCAACCCCCTGTTTCTTACTTCTCCAAGATATCAGGTTGCCACCAACAAACACACAGTAACCCGTAGTAGATCGTCTCGTGGCCTTTGATCCTGCATGATCCGCATCACAAAAACACTCAACTTTAGTGTGTCCAAAATCCGAATAGAGAATGCCCCGACCTGGGGAGCCTTTCAGATAGTGCAAAATATGTTCTAAGGCTTCCCACTGTGCCACTGTCGGAGATGCCATGAACTGACTAAGTACACTAACAGAGAAGGTTATATCAGGACGAGTCACTGTCAGATAATTCAGCTTTCCAACCAATCTCCTATATCTCTCAGGATATGCAAATGGCTTCAATTTCTCTGGATCAATCTTCTTTTTCAAGTCATCAGGAAGTTCATCAAACATACTATCATTCAAGTCCAGGAATGGGTTTGGAATCATGGGAAGGCTACTTGGTGCAGCTCCAAGCTTCCCAGTTTCCTTCAGGAGGTCAAGAACATACTTCCTCTGAGTCAACAGAATGCCTTTCTTGTTTCTCATAACTTCAATACCTAGAAAGTACTTCAATGGTCCTAAGTCTTTTGTTTGGAAGTGAAGGTTGAGAAAGACTTTAAGCGCGGAAATTCCAAAAGTGTTACTCCCTGTAATCACAATGTCGTCAACATATACAACCAGAAGAATCAGACCTGCATCGGTCTGCTGATAAAACACAGAATGATCACTCTTGCTTTGGCACAATCCGAACTTCTGAACCACGTTACAAAATCTATCAAACCAGGCACGTAGACTTTATTTCAAACCATACAATGACTTTTTGAGATAGCACACTTTCCTATACTCCCCCTGAGCAACAAAACCAGGAGGTTGCTCCATATAAACTTCCTCAAGAAGGTCACCATTCAAAAAGGCATTCTTAACATTCAACTGATGTAAATCCCAATGATATGTGGCAGCTAAAGAGACAAGAAGACGGACGGAAGTGAGCTTAGCGACTGGGGAGAAAGTCTCAGAGTAATCAATGCTATAAGTTTGAGCATACCCTTTAGCAACAAACCGAGCTTTTAGCCGTTCCAAGGAACCATCAGCCTTAGTCTTAACTACAAATACCCATTTACACCCAATGGCCTTCTTCCCAGAAGGCAGATCAACAAGAGTCCAAGTACCAGCCTTTTCAAGGGCCATCATTTCTTCTTCCATCGCAGCACGCCAACCAGGATGGGCTAAGGCTTGGTGAAGGGTGGTAGGGGTGGTGATGGACTCAAGGGTGGCCACAAGGGAAGAGGAAACAGGAGACAAGTGTTGGTAAGAAACAAAGTTTGATATAGGATACGTGCAGTCAGCATAGCGTTTAGGAGGACAATGGGGGCGGATACCTTTTCTGAGGGCAATAGGGAGGTCATTGGGCGGGTCAATGGCAGAATCAGGCACCACTGTATCAGGGGCAGGAGTAGGAGGGTCTAGGGTCGTAGGGACAGAATCTGACGGTGAAGCATCTACTGATAGAGGCGCAAAGTTGGCTGGAGCAGTCTCAGTGATAATAGCAGGAACCGGAACAGCAGCCTGAACTGGTGGGACACGATAAACTAAGAAATCATCCGTCATGTCAATGACCGAGGGAGATGCAGAGAACACTGGAGACTTGAAGAAAGAAGAGGACTCATGGAAGGTGACATCAGTGGACACAAGATAATGACAAAGATTAGGAGAGTAACATCGATAACCTTTATGGACGCGAGAATAACCAAGAAAGACACACTTTAAAGATTTAGGATCGAGCTTACTGACACTCAGACGAACATCCCGAACAAAACAAACACAACCAAAGATTTTCGGATCAACAGGGAAGAGCTTAGTGGTGGGGAACAAAACAGAATAGGGAATGTCACCACTAAGAATAGCCGAAGGCATGCGATTGATAAGAAAACATGCAGTAAACACGGCATCAGCCCAAAACGGTTTAGGAACACTAGAATGAAACATAAGAGCTCAAGCAGTTTCTAAAAGGTGGCGATTTTTCCTTTCGGCAACACCATTTTGAGCAGGGGTATCGACACAGGAGGAGTGGTGAAGAATACCATGACGTTGCATATAATCAATAAAAGGAGCGGAAAAATATTCTTTCGCATTGTCACTTCGAAGGATTTTGACAGGAGTATTGAACTGAGTTTGAATTTCAGCACAGAAGTTTTGAAAATGAGTAAACAATTCAGAACGTTGTTTCATTAAATAAAGCCAAGTCGTTCGGGAAAAATCATCAACAAAAGTGACAAAATAACGATAACCAGTCTGAGATAAAACTGAACAAGGACCCCAAACATCAGAATGTACTAACTCAAAGGGGGACGCAGCCCGTTTATTAACTCGAGGTGCCAAATGAACACGATGGTGTTTGGCAAACTGACACGACTCACAATCCAAAGCAGACACAGAAGAAAACTGAGGATATAACTTCTTTAGAGACGAAATTGACACATGACCGAGACGACAATGAACTTCAAAAGGAGACGATCCACCAGAGCAGGCAACGGAACGCGGCACTTGATCATCCATAATGTAATGCCCACCAGATTCATAGCCTCTACCAATAATACGCTTCGTCGACAGATCCTGGATCAAACAATGGTCAGGGAACAGTGAAATAAAGCAATTCAAATGACGAGTGAGTTTACTGGGAGACAGAAGATTAAAAGTGAGATCAGGAATATTAAGGACAGAGGATAATGTAATGGAGGGAGTGGGATTAATAATGCCTGATCCAACGACACGGACGGGGGAACCATTGGCAACATAGATGGAGGATGGGTTAGCATAGGGGGCATACGATGAAAATAAGCGATGGTTACCTGTCATGTGGTCGGTAGCACCAGAATCAATGACCCACTTCGAGGAAATGGTAGCAAGACCAGAGGGCAGAATACCTGTAGATAAGGCCGCGGCAGAAGGTGAACTAAGGTCAGGCTTATCAGAAGTCTGGACAACATGAGCAAAGCCACGCTGCTGATCACGCTGCTGTTTATTTTGCAATTTTCGACAATTTTTCTTGATATGGCCAGATTCCTTGCAATAATGACAGATGATACTGCCAGAAGTCGTGTGTGGGGTGCTGGAACCCTGTTTGGAGCCATAGTTCTTGAGGTCAAAGGGACCCCGACCTGCTAAAGCACTGGCATTTGGATCCACAGATGGACGGGTCATACCATCAGCGCGAAGAACACGTGCAAACACATCATCAAGAGATGGGAGTTCTTGACTAGACAGAATCTGAGAGCTAATGGTCTCATAAGATGGATCAAGAGCTTCGAGAAAACCAATAATGGCCTGTAGTTCTAGATTCTTAACACGAGTTGCAAGATCTACTTGAGGAGACATAAGGACTTTCATTTCCTCATACAACCGCTTATAGTCCAAAAAGAAGTCCTTTAATGGACGACCCTGCTGCTGAGACCGATAAAAACCTTTACAAACTTCGTGAATCTGAGTGAGGCTCCCTTTACCAGAGAACATAAAGTCCAGATAACTCATTATTTCCTTAACCGTAGTACAATGACTCACTGAAGACAAGATCCGGGGTTCAATAGAATTTCTAATTTGAAACAAGATTCTAGCATCAGCCCTCTTCCAAGCAACCAGTTTGTCTTTATCACTAGGGGGTTCATCGGTTAAATGTTCTTCCTTCTCAATACCCATAATATAGATTTTAACAGTGGTGCTCCAATCACTATAATTAGTCCAGTTCAATTAGGAGAAAGTAATCTTAGCAGACATGGGTAATATTTCAGGAGTCTTAGAGTCAGCCATGGAATCTATAAGCAAAGAACAATAATAAAGAAGTCCAATCCAACAAAAGAAATCTCCAAATTTGGGCACAAAATCGAGCACAAAATAAAAGACTATGGATAGTACCTGAACAGTGCGAAAATAGCACCAAACAACACCCAAAAAAAAAAGTGCCAAACAACACCCCAAATAATGCAGAACAGTGTCGCACAGTACCGTGAACAGTGACCGAAACAGTACCGTGAACAGTGACAAAAACAGTGTCCGAACAGTGATCGCTATAGTGCCAAACAGTACCGAGAACAGTGACGCACAGTGCTATGAACGGTGTCCGAACAGTGATCGCTACAGTGCAGAACCGTACCGAGAACAGTGTCCGAACAGTACCCAGAACAGTGACGCACAGTCCGATGAACAGCGCCGCTATAGTCGATGAACAGTGCCCGAAAAAAATTAGGAAACCCTACGCTCTGATACCATGTCACAAAAGTGTTTGAATACTGAATGAATTGTATTTTCTATTTACAGGAAGGTTATATATATATATACAAAAGTGAGGAGCCTAGATATTAATTGCTCCTAAATGAGGGGATCATAACAGTCAATCAATCCCGCTAATTATGCTAATTGATCTAATAATAATAATAGAACATTTCCTTAACACATTTAAACAAAATAACACTTGTGCAGGCCATTTAAATGTTATTCTGAAACAAGACTTGTATGTTGTATCAATCACACACGACATACTCCATTGCCCTCTGCTTTCCAAAAGTTATTAACCTTTACCACCATGCTCTATGTGTGTGCATGTGTGTGTATATATATTCAAACAATAACTATGCTATATGTGTGTGCATATATATATTCAAACAATAACTATGCCCTTTTAAGTTTCAACATAGGGTCGAACAATCTTAATCCAACCAAATTCCTCCTCTACACATTTTCACAAACACCTTGTGTGCATCAACATTCAAACAAATTCATCAACTTCTTAATCTTCAAATCTCTTGTCTAACGATTTCCAAACACCCATGTATAGAATTACTGTGCTTTTCTAATTAAAAAAAAAAGAATTACTATCCTTTCCAAATTTAATTCATCACCAAGAATCAGTACAAACCCAAGAAAATAGAACCTAAATCAATCTTCCTATGACAACAACCAAAACAATTAGAACAAAAGTTCCTATCCAAATAATCACCTAAAACTTCAACTTCAGTTTGTCTAAACTTTCATCTTCTCTCCCACATCACGCACATGCGATAGAACAACACCAGGAAAATAAACACACGGCAGCTACACAGAAGCAAGGAAGGAGAGAAGTTTTCGAACATTCTGACACAAACAGAGCACTGAAGTACAGAGTTGGAGGAGGCAAGGTTGGTGTGTTCTGAAGAAGAAAAAGAGGATGAAGGTGGCTCACACACACCCACGAGACGACGTCATTTGAAGCAGCAGAAGAAGAAGCTTGGCTGACCAGAAAAGAAGACCTCAACACAGTTGGAGTGTTGCGCGGGCAGCCTTTGATGCCTCAAATAATGGACTGACAAGAAATATCTTTTAAACACCTTTTCTATGTATAACCAGTAACCAGCTCCCAAATTTTGTTCTCTCTCTTTTTTTTTATGCAAAAAAAAAAGGTTTTGATAGGGACTCTATTATCATTTTATTTTCCATACTTAAAAAGTCAAAATTTTGGCACCGCATACCTATTTGATTGTATGATTTATTTTTATTTAAAAATATAAACATGTTAAAGAATTAAAATATATATATATATATATATATAAGTATATTTTGTTAGTGTTTAATTTTTCAATCATTACTTAAAATTGTTAAATCAACGTTTCTCTAAATGAGACAACAATGTTAACATTAATTATGATAACAAGAATGAAGGCAAAGTTTTACCAAATGAAGAAAAATGTCCCAAGTACAATTATGAAAGGTTCTGGTAAGAAGTTTAATTAATATTTTGCCTAAGCCATAATAAGAATGATAATGCTTCTGAACACATAATAAAGGCATAAAAGTGAGGTTTTACATTTGTTGGTATCAAAGCATGTTAGGGTTACTCCATGATCGAGGTTCTCACTGGATGAGACCAGTGGACAAAGTTTTGGCTCTTACCCTGACATAGCCAGATTGCATTAGTCTTCCTGGTTGCATGCCGTCGAGAGGCAAATGCATAAAACAAACTGCTGAGGTACCTTATCCTTATGTTGTCCATTGGTTATAGGGCTGAGATTGGCATTTTATCTGCCACTTGGCACTATTTTGAATGACAAACGCAAATATTTGTGGGCCATGTGGGGCCACAGATGGTGTGATTTAGTTTCTTAGGGTAGAGAACAAGTCTTCAAATTATATGAGGGCTCAGTGTGTGCGATTAGAAGGGTAAGATATATAGTAGAGGTGTGTCTACATATGGGACCCGCATGGCCT
Organism: Inga oerstediana; assembly: GCA_963210345.1. Taxonomy (NCBI): domain Eukaryota; kingdom Viridiplantae; phylum Streptophyta; class Magnoliopsida; order Fabales; family Fabaceae; genus Inga; species Inga oerstediana. The sequence goes on along the minus strand of OY723400.1, from coordinate 68,563,864 downwards.
ATGTCTCTTCTCTTTAAAAAACGCAGGGTATATGTAATTGCCCTAAAAATGCCTTGTGCACACCTTTACTAACATATTTTAGCCCCCATATAATATGGAGACTTGTTCTCTACCCTGAGGAGTTGAATCACACCGTCTAGGGCCCCACATGGCCCACAAATATGTGTGTTTATCATTCAAAATGGTGCCAAGTGGTATTCTGCTCCTTAAGGGTGCCACGTATACTCAAGTACATGCATCAGTCTATTTCTCCGACTAACTACAACCTCCGAGCCCCGTATCATTAGGAGAACCAATCTCTATCCAGAAAGCTAAATCATACAGTCCAAGAGAGTTTTTTTATCTTTCGACATTCTTGGGACTCTTCTCATACTAGGTTTAGTAGTCTGCTTGATATATGTTTATCCTTAAGTTCTTAAACCCAAAATTTAGGATATTACACTCATATTCCAATGCAATTTTTTATGCATCCTCTTTTTAGAGAATTGCAAACGTAGCTATTAGGCAGTATGAATTAAATAAAAGTGGAGGCTATTTTATGCATCCTAATATATTAGCAACTACATAGGAGACCATTAATGGAGGCTTCAGATGACCACGAAAGAATGATTCATGACGTTCTTTTAAATGGATGAATTGCACCAATAAACTATAACACTAGAACATGAAAGAAGGAAATCAATTAAAGTTACCTTTATTTTCTCCAAATAATTCTTCCTCTTCATTCTCCCTCCAAGAGTCACATCCCTCAAGCTCTCTTCAACCCTTCAAGTGCCTGCTTGTTTTAACATTTTAAAAGTGCTTTTACAGCAAGCATGATAAGTATATGAAATGAATTTTGTCTCAGCTTATGAAAAAATATTAGATAAAACATTTTTTTGAGGTTGCCAAATGAGCACCAAGTGTCCTATGAATTGCAAAAAAAAAAAAAATGAGGGGGAAAAGACTTTAAAAGGCTAATAAAAAAGGATGGTAGCGCTTATTTCATCAAAAATATTTCATAAAAAATCAGATAAAACGTACCACATCAAGGTTAACTATTTCATGAGTAAAAAATTAGGAGATGACACAATCGTCCCTAGTAAAGGACTTTATTTCAGTAAATTCCCTTGAATGAGGGAAATTTCATTTAAATCCCAAGGGGCTTAATGAAATTAAAATTTGAACAAAAACCTTTACAATGACCTTTTTGTGATTCACAACCTGTACTATTCCACATGTACAGCTACTTTTTTGAAATTTAGAAGTGAAAAAAATTAGAATCTCAAGTTAGTTTCTTTCAATTAAACAGCTTTATTTATAACTAATTTGTTAGGGGCTGTCTGACATAGCAAAGTCACAGTATCCTTCAAAATTTACTATTCATTTGCAACAAAAATATTCACTCAATTTTGTCTTTCTTTTTTGTTTTGGTACACTGCACAAATTAATAGATATAAGAACTCTTTTAATTTCGAAATTACATTAAGGTGGAACCTATTACTGAAATATAATATTCACCAATTTCCAAACATCCTGAATTCCAAATATGTATACACAATAACAGCCCTATCTCTCTTACAAAGCCCACGCACTCCCCCATGCCCTTACCCTAGCTCATTAGATAACGGTCCATTAATTACAGGGCCAGTACACCTATATCATATTTACCATCACACTATGAAATTTACAAGAGATAGAATGAGAGAATATTTATTTGCAACTATCATGCAAGAGTCTGGACGGCCTTATGGAAGCTTAAAGTGCAGCCAAAGATCCGCTCTTTTATATGGAGAGTTTTAAACAAGGCCGTGGCTACTAAAGAAGCTCTTTACAGAAGGAAGTGCTCAACAGATTCATTTTGCCCAACATGTGGAGAGGAGGTCGAAACAATGGAACTTCTCCAATTCCTTTGTAACTGGGTTCGTGTTGCTTAGTTTGGATGCCCTTTGGGACTGTTGGTAGATCATTACAATTTGAAGAATGTGATTTTCTGGCTACAGGAATTGTTATTATCTGATGCCTCTGATATGGAATTTAGTAGAGCCTATATGCTGCTACCTTATGCTGGTACTTATGGAAACTAAGATGTAAGAAGGCTATTGAAGCAGAAATCCCTGACACTACAACTGCTATTATCGGTGGAGTAAACCCTCAGATCACAATTCCGAAGGCTACCAAAGCTGATCATCGGTGGAGGAAACCGTTGGAACCTGCTGTCAAATTAAATTGTGATGGGGCATACAGTGCAAAAAATGGAAAAGCAGGCATTGGTGTCATTTGCAGAGATGCAAGAATGGTTGATTTGACCGTGTTTTTATGACTTAGGATTAAATGCAAACTATTTTTAATGCAAGAATTGCAGTGCAATACAACACTCGGGTCGTCTCACTTAAGAAGCTTTTTATTGATTCCTAAGTAATCTATATGCCATGCAAATGCAATTAAAACAAGGAGAAAAATGATTTTTGGATGTTTTTTCAGATTAATAAACTAAAGGATTAAGGCAAAAGTTAATTAAAATCCATAAACTACTATTTTTTTTTTATCTTTTCTATAAAAATGGTGAAGGAGTGAATGGAAAGAATTTGGAATTGGAAATATGAATGATGAAATGAATCTTGGTGGCAAATTTGGTGGATTTCCTAACTTCTTAAAATAATTTGGGAGTTACTTTTTAATCAAGTCAAATTAAAAACCCTAAGCAATCGCATTAAGTCCAATCTACCTAATAAATGACTAGTCTTACAATCGCATTCTTAGTCACCTCTTAAGCAAATTGTTAAAAACCCACTTGATGTGTATTGAAAATGAATTAATGCACTTGGTTCCTCTTAATTGAAAGCACAATCGCGACATTCAAATTAAATTAAATCCATCACACAATCTAGATATCACATAGAATGTATAACTTCATTAATCCAATAGGAGAATAAATCCAATAAAATTCAAATACACCAATACCAAATTCAACACAAGTTATTAACCAACATAGATAAATTATCACTCATCTAAGTCTCAAAAATACAAATATATCAATGTAAAATTAATCCACAAAGACATAATGTAAAAATTGAACAAATGGAAAATAATAAACTTCATTAATCCAATAAGAGAATAAATCCAATAAAATTCAAATACACCAATACCAAATTCAATTAAAGTTATTAACCAACATAGATAAATTATCACTTATCTAAGTCTCAAAAATACAAATATATCAATGTAAAATTAATCCACAAACACATAATGTAAAAATTGAGTAAATGGAAAATAATAAACTCCCCTTATAAAATCTTAAAGCTCTAGTCACTTTCTCTGCCATCAAGACTCACTGGAATCTAGCCACACATAGTCATGGCCACAGCACACTCCAACATAGCCTCACAAACAACCTTGAAAACCATAAAGAAACCACTGCCCAAAATGTATGAATTTGAATGAAGAAAAAAAATGGAATTGCATGGGAGAAAGAAGCTGGACCGTGGGTTCTTTAGAGAGTGAGAATGACAATGAACCGAAGCTAGAGAGAAAGGATATGGAGGGGATAATGGTGCTGGACAGAGGTGAATGTGGTGACTGTGGTGTTGAAAACAGAGTAATCAAGGTGGTGAAGGTGATGTGAAGATGGACGTCCAGGGTTGTAAGCAAATATTGGAGAGAAAGGGAAGGTTATGACACTGTGAAACCAGATAGAGATGTGCCTGAATCTGGAAAAGGATCATCGGAACTGCCTACTACCTCACCGGAAATTGCAGAACAGACGGCGATGGTGCTTCCGGCGTTGAACCTTGTGGTTAGGGAGAGGAGGATGACGCACTCTGGTTTTCACTACTAGCAACGGTGCTTCACTCTGATTCTCAGGTCTGTCCCGAGCTGAAGCTCCTCCTCTGCCCAGAAATGGTGACGGTTCAGCAGAGAGGATGAGAGACGATGGTCTCGTCTCCCTCCTCTCAAAGCTCTCCACACTTCTCTCCAATAAACTCGCCGCCCCTCCAACTCTCAGCTCGCCTCCTCTTTCAATCTTCAGTATCGGGTCCTCCAAAAACCAAAACCAGTCTCTGTTCTCGGGTCTGCAATCCTGCATCTCGGATCTGATGTCCCCAGCTGCAGAAGCCCAATAAGAATAGCCCAGAATTTCATGGTTCAGCTGGTCTGTGATCCATGATTCTTCTCTTCTGCTTCATGAAGCCCAATATATGTAAGGTCTCACAGCTGATCGGATCTGTCTTCAATTCAGATCAGGTTCTTCATTGTTTCAGGCTTTCAGATCCAGGCCGCCACAGCAATCTGACCTAAGCCCTGGTCAAAACTTAAATGAAAATCAAAATTGCAAAACCCTTGATTAGGGACTGCAGTGAAACTTTAAAATGTTTTGGAGAAGAATTGTAATTCCTGAACATTTGGGTCTTCTACTGTGGTTTTTACTGAGGCCCTTTCTAAATTCACTTGTAATTTTCAGACTTTCTTGGGCCCTTTTCTGTAATTTTTCCCAAGCCTCAAAATATTAATTCTGACCTCCAAAATCTAAAATTTTCTTCCAAAACACCTGAAATGTAAGATTAAGCACAATTGTAGCATCAAAAGTTCAAGGGATCATTTGTATGAATAATTAAACAATTATGACTGTTTTGCCCCTATTATTTACAATTAATTCAATACAAAAGCCCCTAATTAAAATTAGTGCTTAATCAAGTAATATTGTCCTAAAAATTACATTAAAAATCCCAATTTAATTATGAAAATTTATACAAAAATATGGTTCAATCAATTCCCCCACACTTAGATCTTTGTACTCCTGAACAAAGGCAATTGAGTACAAGTTTCTAAATTCCAATCACTAATACATTTGAAAGATGAGCAATTTCATAATTAAAAAACAATGGATCAATTAATCAAATTCCTCAAATCAACACTAGTCATAGTCAAGCAATGCAAAGAAATTAGTTAACCACACAATCCAAAATATTAGAATGAAGCATAAGAAAACTCTCAAGAAATTAGTATCTAGCTCATCTCACCTCATTGGGGTCATTCCACTCTAGTTCACTTAATCAACACCTTACCATAGGCTTGTAACAACTCTAATATCTTCCCAACTAATAGCACTTAATGCAATGAATCAAGAGGGCTTTAAAGGCTTGTAATGATGGATGAAGGCTAGATGAAATGGATTAATTAGAGAAAAGATATAGTTGATATGCAAGTCAAAGGTAATGATCAAGTTCATAGCACCTAGATAACTTTAAAATTCTTGCCAATTCTTTTCCAAATTTATGAACAAGTGCCTTCATGATTTTTTTTTTACAAAATTTTTTTCTATATATATATATTCTTTTATTTCTAATACTCTCCTCTTTTTTTTTTCTTTTTTTTTTTCAGACTATACTCTCTTTCTTTTTCTTTTCAAACTATATACTTTTTTTTTTAATTCTCTTCTTCTTTCCTTTCTTGTCTTTTTCTTTTGGAACTTACTTCCTTTTGTTTTTCTATATATATATGGAATTTCAATATATAAATTATTCAACTGCCTATTGGCAAGCCACTTTGACATTAGAATACCATGAACACTATGAAATAATGACATGCATACAACATAAGAATGGCTCAAAATAGGTAAGCAAATGGTGATGAAGGAGGGTTTGTGTTTAGATTAAAAAGGTTTAGAATGAATGCCTCTTTCATTTCCATCACACTAATGTAAATGCCGTTTTGAAGAAGAGTTGAAACAAGTTCTAAAATGTGAAGAACTAAGTGAACATGCACACATGGAAAGGATTCAAGGCCCAAATAATCTTCCAACAAGATTTCTTTCTAATGCTCACTCCAAAACAATCAATTGCATAGGAAGCTAACCACAATGCATTTACTTAACTGTTCCAAGTGCTAACCCTCAAACACAATCAATTAAAATATTGCAATCAATTAACAGAAAATGCTCAACTCCCAAAAACATTAATGGTGTGAAAACTTTCTTTTCTCAAAACTAGAAGTAAACAAAAATCCAATTGTGGGTTCATTTCTCTTGCCATTCACTTGAAAAGAACAAAATATTGTTTCAAGAAGTTGCCAAAACACTAGAACACATGAAAGCTCAAAGAATTTCCCACTAACCACATTTCCAAAGTGACAAATGCGACCCTTTACCACTTAGGACATGCATCAAGGCAAGTCATTCTCCAAAAAAAAAAATTTGAAATTTTTTTTCTAGTTTTAAAGCATTTCTCATTTAAAAACAACCAATTAATGGGATTCAAAATGTATTCCCTTCCCCCACACTTAATCAACACATTGTCCTCAATGTGTAAAGCAACTCTAAAGAGAATGCTTCGCAGTTAAAATTTTAGGCATAATGGTAATTAAGTAGGGTAGTGGCCACAAATGCAAAGCATACAAAGGGAGTTCTTATTATACCTATTAAACTAAGTGACTTCTATCTTTTTCTACTGGTTTGTGTTCCTCCCCCACACTTATCTTCCTCATACAACAATTAAGCTCAAAGAATCATGTGAATCAGGAAGAAAACAAGTAAGGAAAGAGACAACCTGTGTTAGAGTATCTTAAGTCGATTGAAGGAGAAGTTCTCATCGTTGATGAGAATCATGCATTTGGCATTTGGAATAGCTTTTCCCTCATTGAATTTCCTTGGTGGAGGTGGCTTAGGATCAATCGGAAGAGGTCCAAGGATGTAAGGTGGATAATGGTTCCTTCGATGACCTTTCCAAGAATGTGCCTGCAAATGATCCGAGCAAAGAGTAGTATTCCATCCAAAAATAGAAACATGGAGAGATTTCAAGTGAAGTAAAGGCATATTAAGTTCCAAACTCTCCAAGTAACTATCATATCCAAGGAAATCAAAGACACTCCCATCAATAAGAGTCAAACAAACAGTTAGATTCTCATGTGTTTGCAAAGTGGAAGGTGCAGAATCCAACTTAGTATTGGGGTATACCATATCATCATTGCAATCACAAGAGATGGAAGGGAAAAGAGTAGTGGAAGAAAGAAGAGAATTTGTCAAATTATTGCCACCTAACACTTTTGAATGTTCAAAAGAATCATCTTCTTTTTTTATATCGGGCGGCAAATCACAAGAAAGAATCATGTGGAAAGAATCATTTTCATTTGTAAAATAATTAATCAAAGCATTTGAATCTTTCCGTATGAAACTAACATGCAATTCATTAGATGCAAAAGAATGATCTTCTTCTAGGCAATGGTCTTTCTCATTCACAACAACCACAGTAGCATTTATACAAGATTCAACATGTTCACAAGTGTCATACTTATAATCATCAATAGTACTAAGACGTGAATCAAGATCAATCACTACAAAAAAAACGTGATTTAGTAGCGGTTAAAAATGGGTATTCGTAGCGGTTCTAACCGCTACAAACTAAGTTAGTAGCGGTTACGAAAACCGCTACTAAATCGTACGTTGCAAGCGGTTTTGTAGCGGTTCTATAAAACCGCTACTCAATCAAAAATAACCGCTACAACCTTTGTAGCGGTTCATAGTAACCGCTACAACACCAAGAGATATTTGTAGCGGTTATATAACCGCTACAAATATAAAAAATTTTATTAAAAAGAATTTTTTTTTTTGTAGCGGTTTAATAACCGCTACAAATATATAAAAATGAAAATTTGTTAAAAATGACATTTTTTATTTGTAGCGGTTAAGAAACCGCTACTAAATTTGAATTTCATGAAATTAGTAGCGGTTTTTAAAACCGCTACTAATTTCATGAAATTCAAATTTAGCGCCAAAAAATTTAAATTTAGCTTTAAAAAGGCGCGTTATTTAGTAGCGGTTTAATAACAGCTACAAATATTTAAAATTTTTTTTAAAAATATACGTTGTTTTTTTTTCAATATTATATTAAATAGTTTAATTTGTTATTATTTTATCTATTTCAATTAGTTTATTATTTAATAGTTTAACTTATTAATAAATTAAAAAGAAAAAAAGTAATTGAATATGATTAGTATAAAATTTATATTAATAATATTATTAAGGATAGTTAGGTAATAAGGAATTATTATGTTTTATAATATAATGTAATTGTATATGAAAAATAGATGAAAATGAGATAGAGTTATGATATATCTAAAAAAAATGGTTAGAATAAATTTTATAGAAAGAAAAGAAGTATTCTAAAAGATATTGAAAATCTTGTTACCATATTTGATCGTATTATTCAGCTCCTCTACTCCTACGAAAGAAGTTGTAAATGAGAGGAAATGAAAGAAGGGTAAGGTGAAAAGAAATTGGGGAGTGTTTGAAATGAGTTGTGATAAGGGTATTTATAGGGATTCATGTATAATTTGTAGCGGTTAATGTAGCGGTTACTAATTAGTAGCGGTTATTTATATTTTTGTAGCGGTTTAATAACCGCTACAAATATTATATTAATTTTTTTTTAATTTTTTTTTTACATTTTATTTTAACACAAATTTTTTGCATTTTTTGTAAAGAAAAATTTTTTACACTTGAATTCTACAAATATTATTTTAATTTTTTTTTAAATTTTTTTTTACATTTTATTTTAACACAAATTTTTTGCATTTTTTGTAAAGACAAATTTTTTACACTTGAATTTGATCACTCATCGTCGCCATCCCTACAGAAATTTTGTAGAAAAATTATTGTTATTGATGTATTATTAAATTTAAAGAATTTAATTGAAATGACGTGGACTTAAAAAAACTCACCGCAGTAGAGGTAAATTGTCATCGCCTTCAGGGAAGTAGTTTTCAAAATCAGCTGGCTGAAATGGCTCACTCTCGTAGGCGATGTTATCACCTTCACCCATGTCGTAAAGGTCTCTTGGCTTTAAATGAACGACCATGTGCCAATCCCTATGTCGCTCGTCCTCGACATAATAAACCTGATGTGCCTCTGAAGCTAGAATATACGGCTCATCATCTTGAGAAATACCAGTATGAATCGTGCGTGAGAAATTGACTGATGTGATCCCTAGGTCGTCAGTTGTCAGTCCCCGAGAAGTAGTGGTATTTGCCCACAAACACTTAAACAGCGTCACGGTGAAACGGCCTTGATAATTAAGCTCGACCACATCAAGAAGCCTGCCATAGTAAGGGACGCCTCCGAACTGCATGTTGGCGTCACTGCTGCTCGCATAACTCCTTGTCCCAAATGTGCCATAAACACCCGAATTTTGTGTTTGCAATCCTTGATCCCGTGAAACCGTGCAAAATTTAAAACCATTGACATTGTATGCTGTAAACCGTTTTGCATGATCAAGAGGGCCGATTGCGAGAGCTCTGAAATCTGGTGAGTGTGGGTTGTGGTCATTTAGTATTCTGCGAGCAAACCAGCCCGGGAATTCTCTGTGGACCCTCCTATCAACTTCCGAGGATGTCTGTGTACGGATCCTGAGCTGACGCTTGACATGACTTCTGAATTCCCTGCAATTAATAATGGAAAGGCGTTAGTGAAATGAAAGTGAGAAATGTTACGAAAGATATAGATCGAATAACATACATGTGAGTGTACAATTCTTACCGTATGAAAGGCTCAACTTGAGTGCAATTAATCAAGACATGTCTATGTGCTTGGAACTTCTCAGTTGCCGTTAGTTTAAAGTTCTCAGTTGCTCCAACTGGTTTACCAACACGAGGGATAAATTCTCCTGATGTCGGCGCAGGTTCAGGACAATCGTCAACACGAGGCGGGCGGTTGAAAGCCGTCTCAAGATCATTAAAGTACCTTGAGCAAAAATATAGCACCTCATCCCCTATATAGCCTTCAGCTATAGAACCTTCTGGCCACGCCTTATTCCTCACGTAAGATTTTAATTTCCCAAGGAACCTACGAAGTACATAAGAGAAAATTGATATAAAATGATGAAAAGGACGACGAGCAAACATTAAATACGGACAATAAATGAAAGCACATATTTAAAATGAGTACCTCTCAATCGGATACATCCAACGATATTGTACTGGTCCAGCGAGCTTTGTTTCATGAACGAGGTGGACTGTGAGGTGAACCATCACAGTAAAAAAGGACGGAGGAAAGATCATCTCCAAGTGACAAAGCGTAAGAATGATTTTCGACTGCAGCTGATCGAGCTCCTCAACGATCAAAACCTTAGAACACAACTTCCGAAAGAAAGAACAAAGTTCCACCAAAACGATGGAAACATCGGGAGGAAGTGTATTCTTTATAGCCAGAGGGAGTAACTGCTGCATAAGAACATGTGAGTCGTGACTTTTCAGGCCAGCAACCTTTCGAGCCTGCAAGTCGACACATCGAGAAATGTTGCTTGAATACCCATCAGGAACTTTTATTTTCTTCAACGTCGCGAGGAACACATCCTTGTTAGGTTTTGTGAGGGTAAACTTTGCCGGTGTAAATCTGTCATGCTCATCTGGCCAAGCGTCTTCATGAACTCCCATGTCGCGTAAATCTTTCCTAGCTTGAAGGTGATCTTTTGTCTTGCCGGGTTCGTTAAGCAGCGTATACAGCACATTGTCGCAAACATTCTTTTCAATGTGCATTACATCAAGACTGTGGCGAAGTAAATTAGATCTCCAATACAGAACCGTGAAGAAGATACTTATCTTCTTCCACTGCTGAGGCGCCGAAGTCCTGTGCGTCTTTTGGCGAGTTTGTGCTGAATCGTCGCTTTTTCCAAACTCGACGTCAACATGCTCAAGCTGCTGTAAGATATCTGTACCGGACAAAGTCTGAGGTGGTCCTCTTTTCTCTGGTTTCCCATTGAAGCGATTCCGTTGCAATCTGAACTTATGCGTTCCATCGAGAAACCTCCGATGCCCCATAAAGCACCACTTTCGGCTGTGGGAAAGGCGCAGTGCGTCAGAGTCGAAATTGCAAGCCGGACACGCCGACCCAGTGTGCACATTCCAACCAGATAATGTGCCAAGGCCAGGAAAGTCACTGATCGTCCACATCAAGGCTGCACGCATGTTGAACAAAGTCTTGCTGTGAGCGTCGTACGTCTCCAAGCCGACATTCCACAGGTCAAGCAATTCCGCAATAAGCGGTTGGAGATACACATCGATGTCATTGCCCGGTGCCTTTTTGCCTGGAATGATCATAGACATAATGAAAGAGCTTTGTTTCATACACATCCAGGGGGTAAGTTGTAGGGAACTAAGACTACCGGCCAAATGCTGTAACTTGTGCTAATATTCCCGAAAGGATTGAAACCGTCGGTCGCCAACGCAAGCCGGACATTTCTGGGGTCAGTCGCAAAATCTGGAAAGTCGTTGTCAAACGTTTTCCAAGCAGCTGCATCCCGCGGATGTCTTAATTTACCGTCTTCGTTTTTATCAACGGCATGCCACCTCATGTGCTCAGCAGTTTTAGACGACATAAATAATCTTTGTAAACGAGGTTTCAAAGGGAAATACCTGAGAATCTTTGCGGGTTTCTTCTTCTGCTTTTTCCCCTTCTGAATTGTCTTGTACCTCGATGTGTGACATCTCTTGCACGTCTCCCTGCTGGAATCGTCTCCCCAATACAGCATACAATCATTTGGGCACGCATCAATCTTTTGATAATTCAACCCCAACCTGTTGATGATCTTCTTGGCCTCGTAGAAGGTTGTGGGAATCTCGGCGTCGGGGAATGCATCTTGTAATAAGTCGAGCAACATCGACATTCCCTTATCCGTGATCCCACATAAGCACTTGATATGATACAATTTGATCAAGAAAGATAATTTAGAATATTTGCGACAACCTTGATATAAAGGACGATCTGCCTCATCCATCAAGCTGAAAAAATCCCGAGCTGCTTCATTCCCCATAAAAGCCGGCTCAAAGCCGTGCACTTCTTCGTTGAAGTTGTCGCCTTGAAATCCAAACGCATCACGCACAGCATCATTCACAGGATCATCTTCATCTACTTGAACGCCTACTTGAGAACTTCGAGGAAGAGCCTCGTCATATCTAACGCCGGCCTTCTCACCATGAACTGCCCAGAACGTATAGTCCTCAGGGAAAGGCTTCACAAGCAAATGTTCCTTCACAACATTTCGTGGATGCCACTTCTTGAACTTGCATTTCCGACACGGACAGACGATCTTGCCGTTACAGCTGGCGTGAGTGAATGCGAAATCTAAGAAACTGTTTAATCCGTACAAATATTCAGGAGAATTACGCGGCAACCTTATCAATGATTTTTCCATAGCTACAAGTGAGAGAGAAGAAAGTATAGAGAAGAAGATGAGTGAGAAGATAATGACGAATGCCTAGAACCTTATATTGTGAAAATCCAATGTTTATAACTTTGTAGCGGTTATTAAACCGCTACGCCAACCGCTACAGAAATTCCAACGTTTATAATTTTGTAGCGGTTACATATATAAAACCGCTACTAATATTCAAGCCGTTAATTGGTGGGAAATTCAAAATGTACTTGTTGAGTATTAGTAGCGGTTTTATATATATAACCGCTACTAATGTTCAACGAATTAGTAGCGGTTATATATATTAAACCGCTACTAATATTAAAGCCGTTGGACATTAAATATAAAAATAATTTTCTAATTTGTAGCGGTTATACATAAGATAACCGCTACAAATGTGCACAAAGGCGGCAAATTTCAAAATTCAAATGATTTGAGTGTTTGTAACGGTTATTAGTAAATAACCGCTACAAAGATATATATTTGTAGCGGTTTCTGAAGGAAAACCGCTACAAATATATAAGTAAATTTGTAGCGGTTATGAGTTCAAAACCGCTACAAATATATATCTTTGTAGCGGTTATGAACTAATAACCGCTACAAATATATAGATTTGTAGCGGTTTTAACTTAAAACCGCTACAAATATATATATAATTTATTTTTTTTTTAAATTTAGATTTAAATCATTTATAAATTATTTCAATGCGATATAATAATATAAATATAATTATATAAAACACAATAAGAAAATTCTGAAATAAAATCTCATAAATATTTACAAATGTTTAAAAGAAAAGAAAATGTCCTAAACTAAGAAGCTGGGGGCTGATCCTCTGGTGCTCCCTCAGGTGGGGCTCCTTCAGATGCCGCTGGATCGGGCCGCTGCGCAGACTGAACCGCACCATCCTCATCAGCAGGAGGAGGAGCTGTAGGAGGAGGAGTAGTGCTCGAGACGACGTAGCGAGGGACAGGGGGGACCGCTGGATGCTGCTCGTCCGGGAACAGCCGACTCCATGCTCCCTGGAGCATAGTGTTCGCGATCTCATGCCACTGCGTCTGCTGCGCGTACATAGTGTCTGCGTGGATCTGCAGCAGTTGCTGCTGCTGCACGTGCATCTGTTGCATCTGCTGCTGCTGCTGCGCCATCTGCTGCTGCGTCTGCTCCAAATCTGACCGCAGCTGGTCAATCGACTCGTCCCTCCGACGTCTGACCCCTCTAGAGCTGCCAGCCTCAGAGGCGGCGCTCCTGCCGTAGATCATGCTGGGTCTGGCGCCTATCCCCATCCCCCGCACTCGTCCGGGGTGCTCAGGCTGAGCCAGACCCGCCTTCAGAGGAGCCGTCGGGTCCACTGACCCCTGTGACTCCTCAGGCTGGGTCTGTCGCAGCTCAGCCTGCGACTGCTGCATCCGCTCCTGCCATTTTATGAAACAATTAATAATTACCATTTTTCATTATTAACTTGGTTTTATAAAAAATATAATAATAAAATTACTTACAATTGCCGCCTCTGCCTGCTGAGAGGTCGCAGTCCCGTCACGGTGTCTGTGTGTGATGGCGTACAGCTCCGCATAGTCTGTCTGACGGTTCTCCTGCTGAGCCCTCGTCTCCTGAAACAATTACAAAACAATTAGTATTATGAAATAATCAAATAAAAGTAAGTGAAGCACTTGAAAAGTTACCAGCTCGCTGTACGTCACAGCAAAGGTCTTCGATCCTGCTGTGTGGTGGATCGTCTGCTGCGCCCGGATCTCGGCGTTCCTCCGAGCAAGCTCCTGGAAAAAAAAATTAAATGTATTATAATTTAAAATTAAATATAAAATAAATTGATATTATAATTTAATATTTAAAAATTACAAAATTATATATCAAAAATGTAATAAATACATTACCTGCGCCTCAGGGCTCCTCCTGAACTGGACAAAACGCGCCCAGTCGTTCGGCGGCACGCCGTCCGGGATGCTCTCCTGCAGCTGCTCCAGAGGCATCGTCCCGTCCCCATCCACACTGTGGAAGAGACGGTTCCTCCTGTTCCTCCAGGCGTCGCCCATCTTCACGAGGGCGTACCTCTTCCGGTTGGCCCGGACGGCAAACCGCAGCTGAAAAAAATACATTTAAATATCAATAATTATAAAAACCATAATTTAAAAAAAATAATTAAATAGAATTAATTAAAAAAATATTAATTAAATAGTTTTAATTACCTGAACCACCTCCTCCCAAGCCTGGTCCTTCGGCCCCCTCGGAATGTGCCTCCACGTCGGGAACTGAAGGGGGAACCGCATCCAATTCGATCCCAGGTCGCTCAGGAAGCGGTTGAGCAGGTGACCCCCATTGTGGATCGGCTGGTCAGTGCCCTCGTTCCACGGCACTATAACTCGCAGGGACCAGTCCATGCTGTTCAGACCGGCCACATCCAGCCTCCTCGTCGACACGTTCCCCTGCTCATCTGCACAGTTGACCGCACGTTAGATAAATTATAATTCAAAGTTAACATTGCTAATTTAAATAAATAATTTACTAAATTAAAAAATTAATTTACCTTCGACCTGCACCTCAAACCCAGTGGACCGCGAAGACGACCCTCGTGGGTTGTTCTGCTCCCGAGCCTCCTCCTCATCGAGGAACTGCTCCATCTCCCTGAACCCACTAATCGGGATCTCGAACTCCTCCTCGTTGAGGAAGTCCTCAACGCTAATATCTGTCCCCTCCACCTCAGGCACCTTTGGTACAGTCGTCGCCTGTGGGATCGTCGGCGGTGCCTGTGGGGGGCTGGGCTGAGATGCCGCGGTAGCCCTGCCTGCATGCTGCCCCCTCCCTCTGCCCCCTGCCCGGCTGTTGCCACCCCGTAAAGTCGGTCTGGGGACCACAGGGGCCTTCCCCTTATCCTATCCTGAAGCCATATCAACTGTACAAATTTAAAAAAAAAATTAGTCCATTATTATACAAAAATATAATAAAAATACAAATATAAATAAAAATATGTGTTATATACGTACCTCAAGTGTAAATACTGCGGGATACTGACCAAAAACTCCTATAGAGACGTCTGAATGCTCAAATCTCGAAGAAATCACTCAGAGAAACCTCAGAAAACAAAATGAGCAAACGGAAAAATGAAGGAGGTGGGGGGTTTAAATAGGCCAGTAATTAGTAGCGGTTATTAAAATAACCGCTACTCTAACCGCTACAAATTTCCAAATTTGTAGCGGTTCTACAATAACCGCTACAAATCTTCACAACGTTTGAAATTTTGTAGCGGTTATTGCCCAGAACCGCTACAAATTTGGAGTCTCTTGAAATTCTGTAGCGGTTCTTGCCCAAAACCGCTACAAAATTCTGACCTTTGGTATTTTGTAGCGGTTATTGTGCATTAACCGCTACAAAATAACCGCTAAAAGTTTTGGCGGGAATTTCGCGCCAAATTTGTAGCGGTTTTTTGTAGGAAACCGCTACAAATATTCTTGCCGCTACAAATTTGTAGCGGTTTAGGTAAAAACCGCTACAAATGTCATAATTTGTAGCGGTTTAATATAACCGCTACAAGTCCACCGCTACAAAATACCTTTTTTTTTGTAGTGAATGGTAGAATCAACCACTTCATTAAATGTTTTCTTTTGAAACTCAACAAGCAAGTGGCGTTTGTCATGATAACAATCTACACATATTTGATCTTTTGCACAAGAACATGAAAATATATCATTCAATTGATCACAATCATCTCTAGTACTATGAAGAAAAGAATTTTTCAACAGTTAAAGTATCACACAAAAAAGTAGGAACAGGGTCATCAACAAGTATAATTGAATCACTACTACTTGAACTAATGGGTTGAGCAATTACATTTTCAAACATTTGAGGGGATTCCACAATGATTTCCTCATCCACCTCATCATCACTCAAATCATGAAGTGCTTCATTAGTTAAAGTAGTAGGAGCGTCTATTTTTACAAGGATAGGATCATTACCAGATGGTAGGGGAGACTCTTCAATGTTCTTTTGTACTTGTTTCACTTCTTGTACTTGTGTAGGAATAGGCAATGGAGGTCCAAAATCTTCCACTTGTGAAGTGGCATATGACTCTTGAGCTTGGACTCCTTGTTCCTCCTCCACAGGAAAGGAAGACTCCTCTGGAAGTTGAAATCGTACCTTTTTGACTTTCTGGACTTGAATAGGTGGATTACATGTAGGCAATGGAGGAAGAGTCTCTTATGGAGTGTTGCTTTTAGAAGTCTTTTGTGAAAGCAACTTCATATTTTACTCAAACTGCTCAATGTCTTTCTTCCATTGCTTCGCTTCTTGTGATGGCTGAGTGAAACGCTCAATGTCCTTGGCCAATCTTGCACGCTATTTATCTCCTTGCTCCATTGATCTCATTATAGAGGCCATGCAATTGGCAAATGTGTCCTTGTGTGACCGCTCCTCATTTATAGTATGAGTCATTAGTTTTTGGAATTCTCTAATAACTCCACCAATAGAAGGTTCTTGGAGAGGCACATATGGTTGAGAATGAGGTCTATAAGATAGTTGAAATGGTGTGTATAGAGACTCATGAGGTGGGTGGCATAGTTGGAAAGTGGAATGGAAAGAAGGAAAAGGGTCATGATATGGCATGCGGTTATATGATGGAGGATTAGAATGTGGCTCGTAATATGGGTTATATGGTGGCGGAGATGGCTCGTAGTATGATCTATAGGGTGGGTGGGGTGGGTAATGAGGTTGGAATAAAGGTTGTTGATAGGGTTTATGGTATAAAAGGTGAAATGGACCATGACATTCTTCACCAATTGGATTATCCTGACATCCCAACTTGGCTTGAAGAAGCTGCAATGTTTGTTGAATAGCATGGATGCTTTCAGAGATGGACTCTTTCCTTTCAGTTGGATCTGTTACAGAAGAGTGAGAGTGAACGGGTAAACCTTGATTACCATTAAACCAAGCCATGAAAATTCAATCACAATACAATCCCAATGAATAACAAGAAGACTATCTAACTATAAACTATGAAAACTAAGAAAAAGAACCTAAGAGAATACAAATGCAAGTGAAAAGGGGGAAAAAGAATTTCAAAATGACAAAAGATGCAAGTATGCTATAAATCAACTTGGAGACATGGTGAATTCAAACAAGTGAGCTCAAAATCATATCAAATAAAATGCAAAAACACTACACAGAAGCTACCAAATCAAAACAATGCAAGAATGCAATGCAAACTATCGAAATGCAAAAATCCTAAACTATATGGAAAGAAATAACCAAAAATGCAAAACTAATAAGCTTCACTCGAGAAACCCCTTGTCAAAAGTGAATTTGACAATTAGATTACCTAAGGAGCTAATTACTTAGCTCCCCGGCAATGGCGCCATTGATTTGACCATGTCTTTAGGCCTTAGGGTCAAATGCAAACTATTTTTAATCCAAGAATTACAGTACAATGCAACCCTCAGGTCGTCTCACTTGAGGAACTTTTTATTGATTCATAAGTAATCTATATGCCATGCAAATGCAATTAAAACAAGGGGAAAATGATTTTTGGATTTTTTCAAATTAATAAACTAAAGCATTAATATAAAAGTTAATTAAAATCCCTAAACTACTATTTTTTTATCTTTTCTATAAAAATGGTGAAGGAGTGAAGGGAAAGGAATTTGGAATTGGAAATATGAATGATGAAATGAATCTTGGTGGCAAATTTGGTGGCTTTCCTAGCTCCTTAAAATAATTTGAGAGTTACTTTTGCATCAAGTCAAATTAAAAACCCTAAGCAATCGCATTAGGTCCAATCTACCTAATAAATGCAACACTCGGGTCCTCTCACATGAGGAGCTTTTTATTGATTCCTAAGTAATCTATATGCTATGCAAATGCAATTAAAACAAGGGGAAAAATGATTTTTGGATTTTTTTCAAATTAATAAACTAAAGGATTAATACAAAAGTTAATTAAAATCCCTAAACTACTATTTTTTTTATCTTTTCTATAAAAATGGTGAAGGAGTGAATGGAAAGGAATTTGGAATTGGAAATATGAATGGTGAAATGAATCTTGGTGGCAAATTTGGTGGCTTTCCTAGCTCCTTAAAATAATTTGGGAGTTACTTTTGCATCAAGTCAAATTAAAAATCCTAAGCAATCGCATTAGATCCAATCTACCTAATAAATGACTAGTTCTACAATCGCATTCTTAGTCACCTCATAGGCAAATTGTTAAAAACCCACTTGATGTGTATTGAAAATGAATTAATGCACTTGGTTCCTCTTAATTGAAAGGACAATCGCGACATTCAAATTAAATTAAATCCATCACACAATCTAGATATCACATAGAATGTATAACTTCATTAATCCAATAGGAGAATAAATCCAATAAAATTCAAATACACCAATACCAAATTCAACATAAGTTATTAACCAACATAGATAAATTATCACTCATCTAAGTCTCAAAAATACAAATATATCAATGTAAAATTAATCCACAAACACATAATGTAAAAATTGAGCAAATGGAAAATAATAAACTCCCCTTGTAAAATCTTAAAGCTCTAGCGACTTCCTCTGCCATCAAGACTCACTGGAATCTAGCCACACATAGTCATGGCCACAGCACACTCCAACATAACCTCACAAACAACCTTGAAAACCATAAAGAAACCACTGCCCAAAATGTATGAATTTGAATGAAGAAAAAAAATGGAATTGCATGGGAGAAAGAAGCTGGACCGTGGGTTCTTTAGAGAGTGAGAACGACAATAAACCGAAGCTAGAGAGAATGGATATGGAGAGCATAATGGTACTGGACAGAGGTGAATGTGGGGACTGGTGTTGAAAACAGAGTAATCAAGGTGGTGAAGGTGATGTGAAGATGGACGTCCAGGGTTGTGAGCAAATATTGGAGAGAAAGGGAAGGTTATGACACTGTGAAACCAGATAGAGATGTGCCTGAATCTGGAAAAGGATCATCGGAACTGCCTACTACCTCACCGGAAATTGCAGAACAGCCGGCGATGGTGCTTCCGGCGTTGAACCTTGTGGTTAGGGAGAGGAGGAGGACGCACTCTGGTTTTCACTACTAGCAACGGTGCTTCACTCTTATTCTCAGGTCTGTCCCGAGCTAAATCTCCTCCTCTGCCCAGAAATGGTGACGGTTCAGCAGAGAGGATGAGAGACGATGGTCTCGTCTCCCTCCTCTCCAAGCTCTCCACACTTCTCTCCAATAAACTCGCCGCCCCTCCAACTCTCAGCTCGCCTCCTCTTTCAATCTTTAGTATCGGGTCCTCCAAAAACCAAAACCAGTCTCTGTTCTCGGGTCTGCAATCCCGAATCTCGGATCTGATGTCCCCAGCTGCAGAAGCCCAATAAGAATAGCCCAGAATTTCATGCTTCAGTTGGTCTGTGATCAATGATTCTTCTCTTCTGCTTCATGAAGCCCAATACTATGTCAGGTCTCACAACTGATCGGATCTGTTTTCAATTCAGATCAGGTTCTTCATTGTTTCAGGCTTTCAGATCCAGGCCGCCACAGCATTCTGACCTACGCCCTGGTCAAAACGCAAGTTTTGACCAGGGACTTAAATGAAAATTGCAAAACCCTTGATTAGGTACTAGAGTAAAACTTTGAAATGTTTTGGTGAAGAATTGTAATTCCTGCACACTTGGGTCTAGATTCACTTGTAATTTTCAGACTTTCTTGGGCCCTTTTCTGTAATTTTTCCCAAGCTTCATTGTTTCAGGCTTTCAGATCCAGGCCGCCACAGCATTCTGACCTAAGCCCTTTAACCAGGGACTTAAATGAAAATTGCAAAACCCTTGATTAGGGACTAGAGTAAAACTTTGAAATGTTTTGGTGAAAGTTGTAATTCCTGCACATTTGGGTCTAGATTCACTTGTAATTTTCAGACTTTCTTGGGCCCTTTTCTGTAATTTTTCCCAAGCTTCAAAATATTAATTCTGACCTCCAAAATCTAAAATTTTCTTCCAAAACACCAGAAATATAAGATTAAGCACAATTGTAGCATCAAAAGTTCAAGGGATTATTTGTATGAATAATTAAACAATTATGACTGTTTTGCCCCTATTATTTACAATTAATCCAATACAAAAGCCCCTAATTAAAATTAGTGCTTAATCAAATAATATTGTCCTAGAAATTACATTAAAAATACTAATTTAATTATGAAAATTTACAAAAAATATGATTCAATCAGTGGTTTTTAAAGAGGCTGGGCGGACAAGGTAATAGCAAATTCTGCTTTTAATGCTGTGCTTGAAGCAGTGAAGAGAGCTATCCTGATGGCTCCACTATGGGAAGCAACGCCAATAATCATAGAATCAGATTGCAAAGTTCTCGTTGATGCCCTGAATGCAAGGAAATTATCTGTTTGTCCATGGCAATCTCACGGTTTGCTACTTGACATTTTCGACATGATTGCTGATCGGAGTTCTGTCTCATTCTCTTTCACGCCACGTGAAGGTAATGTTGCTGCAGATTACTTGGCAGCTGTGGCTTCAAAGGAGCTGTGACCTAATGGTCTGATCTTGGTATCTCCACCTCCTCTAGCCACTATCATACTCCGTGAAGCAGATGTCAGTGTATCTCGTAGTCAAGACCCCAGTGTGTTCTGGAGGAAGACACGGAAGGAGTTAGATACTATTTTTCATCAGCTTATTGTCGTTGCTTTTGCTGTTTTGATGTATTTCCCTGTTAGGACTTTTCTCCATTAATATGAATTAAATTTCACTGGTAAAAAAAAAAAATTGCAACTATCTCCATTAAATTTACTATTCATTAACAAGAAGATTAACTGGTTTTTTTCCCCCTGTAAATGAAACCAATCCATTTACAAGAACCCGTTTGAGATTCACAACAATATAAATCATATGCACAACCACCTGTGTGAAATTTACGAATGAGAAAATCAATTTCTGAACCTAGTTTCTGTCACTAAGTGTGTGTTTGGAATGGCTTATTTTTGTCCAAAACGTGCTTATAATTCGTGATTCACGGTATACGAAGTAAGTATGTGAGAGGAGTTTTTTCTTGGCTTGCGTAATAAGTGCGTTTTTACTGTGTAAAACGCTCACACAAACACCCACTAAGACAATTCCATTTATAAATACTCTGTTAGGATTTTCAACTTCAGGATAATAAATTCATTGCTTCCCTATGTAAACTCTTCTAATCATGTATGGAATAAAAAATATTTCATTTTCACAAAAATTCACTCGACAATTGGGTTATTGTAATATACTAAATTTTGAGTCTAGAAATTGAAGAATACGTCTGAATTAAGTAAACTATTAAACCCAATTGAACCAAATGTCTTAAGTATATTATAAGGAAGATACTTAATATAATTATTAAAATTATTTATGGGCCTTGAAAATTGAGAAAACATTATAAAATTCAATTTTAGTGATTTAGAGAAATTATAAAAAGGTTTAATTTCCTAAAAGTGGCCTAAATGATTTTAAAGTTGAATTTTTGGAATTAAAGGTCTATTATCGTGAAAATTCAAGGCAAAATAATTAGAGGTAAAATTTTAATGTAAAATTTTAGAGATGATATTTTATATTGTAAAAAAACTAATTAAGTTAGTAAATCTTGATAAAATGTCCCAGATTATTTTCTGGAAATTATTTGGGGATTTTGGTACTGTAGATAAGGGTATAGTAGTGATTTCACTTCACCTCAAAACTGGAACTGGGCATGTTTAATACCAAATTGAGGAGCCCAAAATATGCTGCATCAGGTCCAAAAGAGTGGAGACGGATATTTTAATTTTGGCCCCAAACAAAAAAAAAAAAAAAGAGGTGTAGTCTTTTTTTTTTTTTTTGGTCGAAAGAAATAAGTGTAGTATGAAGATTATGTAGTAAGCTTGCTTGTGGGACCAATAGAGAATAAAATAACTTAGGGAGAATTACATTTAAGTTCCATGGAAGAGAAAAAAAATGAAAAAATGCTCCCTGTAAATTGCAAAATAAAAAAATGGTCCCATTAACAACTCCATGAGCCTGTATTGACAACTCATTAACAACTCCAGGAGTCTGTATTAGCAATTCCATGGGACCATTTTTTCATTTTGCAATCTATATGGACCATTTCTTCATTTCTCATCTTCCTTGAGACCTGAATGTAATTCTCCCAATAACTTATAGGAGTACCTTTCTCTCTATAACACCTCGGCAGCTTCCCCTCCTTCACCGTTTGACCTTAAACACAGAACAGAGAACGAGGGACACTGTGAGATGAGGAGCCAGAGGATGCGACACCGAGAAGGAAGAAGTGGAAGAGAAGGTAGTTCAGACATGCAAACTTGGATTTAGAGTGAGATAAATACCTAGAACTCTATTCTAACTCTTTTTTCTCATTTTGCTGCATCTTGAACGAGAAATCAAGGGCTGACAATTCTGGTTGAAAGGGGGGACATAATGGAACCGATTGTATGTCACAATAAAGTGTTATGGGAGGGTGAATAGAGGTTAATGGACTTGTTTTATGGATTGCACGTTGAAGATGGCGTCTGTGGGTTTATGCCTTGTAACTTCTTTAAAATTAATTAAAAATTGAAGTATAGGATGTAATCCTGGATCATCATCTAATAGATCTTTTATTAATTATCTAACAACTAAATATGATGATTGGTATAAAAAACACTAAAAAAATTTTAATCTTTTAATTACTAACTACTTTTCGCAAATGAAAATTTAATTGTTCTAAACTAATTCTTATTGGAATTTTTCTTGGAAATATGAAAAGGAGTGATCACTGTTTAGAGAACTGGACTAGACCGGGCGGTCGGACCGGTTGGACCGTCGGTCGGTCATTGAAGCGGGCCGGATTTATGCATTGAGCCGTTTTTCTTAAGGAGCCGTTTTGGACCGTCGTTTAGCCAGCTTTGAGCCGTCAACCGTTATTGAGCCGGAAACCGGATCGATTTTTCAAAAACCGTCCGGTCTAATAAAAAGGCAGGAAATTTTTTTTCTGCAATTTTATTTTATATTTGATGCTGAAAAAAATTTAAAAAATGGCATATAAATTTTAGACATGTTATTTTATTTTATTAATATTATATGTTACTATTTTTTTTGCCAAGTATATTATATGTTACTAATTTTAATAATTTGGTTTGTTATAAACTATTTTATAAAAATGCTTTTGAAGAAAAAGGCAATGATGTTTATCCTCAAGCTAAGTGATATGATCTAATATTTTTCAAGAAACTCATGTTTGAATCAATTAAGAACCACCAATATTTGACAAGTCATGAAATTATTATTGTTAATACATTTTGTTAGGTTAATGATTGATTTAATGGTCTTCCTCAAATGATATTTTATTACTTTATTAACTTTATATGAAATTGGACTGAAGATTAATTGTAATATATAATATATATTATTTTTAAATTTAATTATTACGTCACCGGTCGAACCGAACGGCTCGACCGTTCCAACCGGTTGAACCATGACCCGTTGACCTTTCCGGCTCGACTTCCGGTCCGGCTTTTAAAACATTGGGAGTGATGATGGAATTAATGAAATGAGAGGAACAAAAAAATCAATAATGGAATCAGCAATACTTTATAGAAATGATGTAAGCAATCCTAACTTCAAATAATTATGGGAGATTAATCATTCTAGCTTTAAACGACTCTAAGGCCACCCATCTTTAGACTAGGTCTAAATTAGATTGATTAATACCAAACCACTTTATATATTAATCTTTCTAAATTACGTTGATTAAGCATTCTAATATGAAATGAACTTAAAAATCGTATTTAGCTTCTAATCTAATAACCGAGCCGCCTCGCATTACTTCTTAATTTTTCCATTAATCTTAATTTAACAATAAAAAATTAAGATTAATTATTGCCTCTTACTATAAAGTATGAAGAGAATTTCAGCCACGCATTTCTTTGACAACAATCAGAGCCCCTTCACAACCCAACCCAAATAATCCAAAAAAAAAAAAAACTGTGAAACTATAATCACACCACACTCTCTGGAAAATCACAACAACCACCGGAAACCACACGGACTTGGCTTTCGTCCTATGCCCTCTAATATCCGCTGCCCTCCTTTGCTTGCAATGACACCGTTTTGGGTGGGAAATAAAATCTGGACCGTTTGTTTGTTAAATCGCATGGACGGTGATGAGGGGAAAATAATTGAAACGATGCCGTTTTGAATACTTCATCCGAACCGTCGAATTTTTCTGTAAATCTTAGCCATCCGTTTAATATTAGATTTCTTTTCTCGTTTTCCTCCTAAAAGAACCAGAACGTGTCAGTGTTTTTGGCGCCAATGTGTCTTTCTTCTGCCTGATGCTGTGCGGGAAAATCTGAGTAGGTGGGTAAAGGTTTTAGAGGAAATTGAAGGAGGTGGGAAAAGCTATCAGAGAAGAGGAAAAACAAGGAAGAATACAGGATATCAAGTATTGATGAGTAAAAAAAGTCATACTGTAACCCCCTCACCGTAATTACATCCGGATTACGAAATCTAAGTGAAATAGAGACCAATAAGATGAGATAACAATTTATAATCCCACATCCAAGAGATGGGGTATTTCAAAATCAGTTTCAAAACATAGTTATTCCTGGTCTCATATTCACGGGAGGATATAATTACTTGAGAAATCAGAGTACATATTAAATATCAAAGTGCGGAAACTAAATCCCGGCAAAACCCCGGGTTACTTCATATGTATATATCGCTTGGGTTTACAAGTTTCCCAACAATGGGGATTACATATCCAAAATGTCATTTACACCAATATACACTTAGCAATCCCAAATCCAAAACTAAGATAACCAACTACCACTATGATCTCAGAGTAAGCCTAACTACTCTTGGTTGTCCGCTTCCCTTTTGAGCCACTCGCCCTGTCTAAAAAGGTTAGTCATATGGAAGGGGTGAGATTCTAAAGAATCCCAGTAGTAACAACAATTTCATACCACATGCAATCACAGAATATTCACACAATTCATCTCATACAGCAACACAAGTCACTCCACCCTCATCCCCTTTTACCGCCGGGAAGGCATACGACCTTCACCCGAACCGTTGTTAGCGACTCAGGGACTATTGGCGTGGCAGTGCATACAAATAGCCACACGGCTCAAATATAGCCTTTCGGCTTTCACAAATGGCCCGTCGGCCTTCACAAATAGCCTTTCGGCTCACGATTAGCCTTTCGGCCCACATATACACATATCACACCCTAACCTCATCCCCTTTTACCGCCGGGAAGGCATACGACCTTCACCCGAACCGTTATTAGCGACTCAGGGACTATTGGTATAGCGGTGCTTCCACAGTTTTCACAACACTTGCAGCATACGAATTTCCATTTCAAATAATGACATAATATACATACAATGTATCACACAAGGTATAAAGAGAGAGTCACTACCTGTATCCTTCCTGACTGGCTCTGGCACCTTAGCCTCACGAGGACGACAGATGTCAAATCCTATATCAATTAGGGACAACCAATCAATCTCTTATCCATATTTATATTTCAATAATTCTCTAAGTTGGTTATCATTTAGGACTCTTTAGGTGACTATTAGAGGCCTAAACATATGCCTAAAGGGTTGGATGACATTACCCAAAAGACCCCTTACTCGAAGGCAAAACACTCATTTTTTATCATCTCACTCGAGCACAGATGCTCTCACTCGAGCACAAGTACGGACATCACTCGAGCACAACAGAGAGTGAGACTGCGAGTGAGCACCCGAGAGCACAAGGAAACCCTCGAGCAAGCTGATCCTCACTCGAGCACAAGGCCAAATGCCTCACTCGAGCACCCGCGAGAGAAATCCAGGAAGTGAGGACCTGAGAGCACACAACGCTCTCCAAGACCATGATCACTCGAGCACAACCACATGCACTCGAGCACACACCTCACACCCGCGAGTGAGAAGGCACACTCGAGCACCTTACTCGCGAGTGACAACCCGAAAGCACTACTCCCACCTGAAGCACAAGCTCACTCGAGCATGACCCCCAGTGCTCGGGTGAGAAGGCTTATGCTCGCGAGTGTCAGAGCACACTCGTGGCATCCACCAGCAAGTGAAGACCCGAAAGAAAACCTTCACTCTGAACTCCCACTAACACTCGAGCAGACCATGCTCACTCGAGCATGTTCTTCGCTCACTCGAGCACAAAGCAATGTGCTCGAGCATTACTCATAATTCCCAGGTGAACTCGAAGCACAAAGGGAAAAACTCTCCCATCACTCGAGCATGATCATCCTGTGCTCGAGTGATGTTCATCAGAGACCCAGAAACGCAGCCAAAAACCAGAAACACCAGATGGTCAAATTCACTCCCAAAGGTTCCCAAACTCTTCCCAATGCTCACACACACTAAGCATTAACTAGGGAACATATTGGCCACTTCATAAACACTCAAAAGCCACTTTGACCACAATCATTCACTAAGGTCTCTTTATGATACACAACATCCAATTTCCCTTAACACATTTTTAACATTCCAAATTACATCAAATGATCATATATCTTCAAACTAAATCATTTCCAATCATCTATCACAATGGACTTCATATTTCCAAAAATAGGCATATTTAGGGCAAAATTCCAGATTTTACTCAACTTTATCAAACATCACAAACAATATACCAAAATGCTCTAAATGCCTACCTCTTCTCTTTGCCCAATTCAGAACCTTGATTCCTCAACTTCCAATTTCGGCCAAAATCCCAATCAACACCATTCAAGGCTCTACAATCATCACAATGTAGCTCTCATTGAGATGAACAATATTAGAGAAGAGATTCTTAGCAAAGGAGGATCATTTCTTACCAAAGATTAAAGCTTTTCCTTTCTCTCTCCAAGCTTGATTCAGCGAAAATGAAGGAATGGAAGAGAGAGAATATGGTAGAGGGAGAAGATGATGATGAAATGTCACTTCCTCCCCTAGCCCACACACACCACCGAACAAAGAGAGAAAAGAGAGGGAAAAAGTGGTATTTTGTCTTCTAGTGCCATATCCAAGAGCCTCCATTATGCCACTTGTCACCATCTATACAATTCCCTCAATGAGCTTACCAAGTCACAAAACATAGGATCCCGACCCACGGTCAAGGAATCACAACCATTGATCTTAAATACCACATGTATTTATTCCCAAAATTCACATTACATTAACTCCAAAAGTGCTTAATTACACTAATTACAATGATTATCGGAGATATCAGCCCTAATCACAAATTGGGATATTACAAATACTTTATCAAATACCCACTGATTTCTTGATATTTCTCATTTAGCTTTTTCATTTACGTTTTTTTAACAATGTAACTTGATAATCTTGAAACTTGATGATACTGGATGTTCTTCTTCTGTGTGTGTGTGTATTCCTATAGATATAAAATCTTTTTTATTAGTTTAGTGTATATGAACTTTAATGATGTGCCTGTTGCAGTGAGAAGTTTTTCATTTGATGTGACTTTTGTTTTATTAATAGTTTCGGTTAGTTTGCTGAATTTTGTGTGTGTGTGTTGTTAATATATTTACATGTTGTTGGTATATTTCTGTTTCGATTTCTGTTAGTATACTGCTTTGTTAATATATTTCTATACTTCTATTTGTATTTTCTTATGTTGGTAGACATATTTCTATATCTCTGTTTTGATTTCCTGTTCTTATATTTTATGTTCTTAATAAATTTCAATGTTTCTATTTATGTATATATATATGTATTGTTTTTTAGACCACAATTTTTATATTTTCGCGATGAGTTTATATTTATATTAGGTACATATTTGTCAATTTTGCAGATGGATATAAATTTGACTCCTAGACTTGATCTTGAATTTAACAATATAGAAGAAGCATGGGAATTTTGGAGGGAATACGGCAAAAAAATTGGTTTCGGTGTTCGAAAACAGAGTTTTAATAAGAGCAAAAAAGACAAGTCAAAATATTCTCTTATCTATATGTTTGTCGTAAAGAAGGGGTGAAGAAACCAGACATTCATGATGTGAGAACTAGGAAGCCTAGAGAAGAGACAAGAACAGATTGCAAAGCAAGAATGAAAGTTAAAGAAATAAATGGAAAGTACAAAATAAATGAAGTTTTCTTGGATCATAATCATCCTCTTCAACCTCCTGAAGCTGTTCATCTATTTGCATCATTTCGAGGATTAACACTAGCTCAACAATATGAATTAGAAAATGCTGAAAAGGCTGGGATTAGTCAAAAATCAGCATTCAATTTGCAAAGCCAATATGCAGGAGGTCGAACCAATTTGGGATATACAAGAGGTGATGTGAAGAATTATCTTAATTCAAAAAGGCAACGAGCCATGAAATACGGGGAAGCTGGATGTATATTTGGGTATTTTGAGCGTCAATTAGCAGAAAATCCATCTTTTTTCCATGCTCATCAAATGGATTCAGAGGAGCAAGTGACAAATGTATTTTGGGCTGATGCACGCATGTTGGTCTACTATGCTTGCTTTGGTGAAGTAATTTCACTTGATACAACTTATTGCACAAATCGTGATCATAGACCTCTTGCAATCTTCTCTGGCTTTAACCATTACAAAGGAGGGGTAATATTTGGAGTGGCATTATTATATGATGAGACTGTTGAAAGTTTCAAATGGCTCTTTGAGACTTTTTTGTGCGCACACAAAAATGCAAGGCCATTAACTATGTTTACCGACCAAGATGCTGCTATGTCACGTGCATTACAAGAAGTGATGCCAGAGGTAAAGCATGCCTTGTGCACCTGGCATATTTCAAAAAATGTAATGAAGCACCTTCCAAGCTCAATGGTTAGTGATTTCAACCATTGCATGTATCATTTT
This sequence comes from Inga oerstediana, assembly GCA_963210345.1. Taxonomy (NCBI): domain Eukaryota; kingdom Viridiplantae; phylum Streptophyta; class Magnoliopsida; order Fabales; family Fabaceae; genus Inga; species Inga oerstediana. Next base: position 68,534,863 of record OY723400.1, on the reverse strand, counting down.
TGGGATGAAGTCGAGTTTGAAGAAGCGTGGCAAACATTATTATCACAACAAGATATGGCAAAAAACTCGTGGTTGATATCCATGTACCAAATAAAAGAGAAATGGGCAGTATGCTACATGAAGAACTCAAGAACACTTGGCATGAGAAGCACACAAATTAGCGAAAGTGTCAATGCATCTGTCAAAAGTTGCACCCACGCTAAATTGGATATCAATCGATTCATCCAACAATTTGAACACGTTCTTGAGGATAAGCGCTATAACGAATTGAAAAGTGATTTTGAGGTGCTTGACAAGTTGCCAAGGTTGATATTGCAGAGTTCAAGTATGCTTCGTCAGCTTTCTAATGTATATACTCGACCTATTTTTAACTTGTTCCAACAACAATGTGATTTACGTGATGCTACATGTATAAAAGAGAGGAAAGAAAGAAAGATCATTATTGATGCAGAGGAGAGTGTCACTATATTTGATTATGTGATCACCATGGATGGAAGTAAATGAGAGCACAGTTTGACATTTGAGCCTTCAACGAAAACAATAACTTGTTGTTGCAAAAAGTTTGAAAGAGTTGGCATATTATGTTGTCATGCATTGAGGGTACTGAATGAACGTGATGTTAAATTACTACCTCAAAAATATATAGTAAAAAGGTGGACAAGAGAAGCACGATGTGGTGTAGTGTACGATATCAAGGGGAAACAGATTGAAGTTGATCCTAAACTGCAAAGATCAAATCGGTATAGACAATTATGCCCCTTGCTTGTTAAATTAGCTAATGATGCATCAGAAAGTTCAGAGGCATTTTCACTTGTTCATGAAGATGTCTTGGAACTAAGTAGAAAAGTGACTAAGCTTCCTATAAAATACCTAAAAGATGATGATAAAGCTGATGAGAATGGTGTGGGGAATCATGGTGAAGATAATGGTGGTGGGAAAGTTGTTGGCTTCAAAAAGAGATATGGTAGAAAGATAAGTAAACGAATAAAGAGTTGTCTTGAAACCAGTCGAAGAAGAGGAATAACAAAAGCCTCTAAAAAGCCTCATCAAGCTCCACTGGTATAGTTTGGGTCAATTATTTTTTTTTAAAGATGCTTAATGCTTGTTATATATTTAACGTTTCTTTCTAAATATGTTTTAGGGACACCATAATGAACTTCAAAAATCTGAGACATCAACTCCAGTACAACATAATAACATGATGTTCGATAACTCTCAATCAAATCAAATGACTCTTACAAATTTATTGATGGTATGTTATATGATGTTGAATAGCATACTCAACTAGTTTATTTTATATATTGAGAGATTTATTTATTTTTAATAGGCACCACTTGACTGCGACTTCACATCGCTTGAAGCATTGGATTTTAGCCAAACATATATTGTTGATAAGCACAAAGAATAATGATGATGAAAGAAAACAATTTAGTCTCTTATATTGAAATATGAAATTTTTTACATAGTATTGTCTCATCTTACAATAGTAGACAAATTTAAGACTGTCAATATATAGTTACTAACACTACAAAGTTGAATGGTGTTACAAATACAGATTCAAGGACTGACTTAGATCCTCCTACATGAAGTCTCCATTCCACCTTATTTTGTCAAGCTCTTTTGTACAGCCTATGACTTCTTTTGGGCTGCTCTCTATTTTGCTCAAGCAGGCTCATTTTGAACTTCCTTTGGTCTGCTCTCTATTTTGGTCAAGCAGACTCATTTTGTATATGAAGTTTTCATTTTGTTCTTCAGGCTGCTCATGTCTTCTCAATTGATGTAGTTAGAGTTGGCTCTATTTGTTGGTCAAGATTGCTCATTTCTGTGTAATCTGTTATGAAACAAAGTGAACAAATAGTCACATAGCAAGTTTCAATCATATTTCTCTTTCTCTCATTTGTAATTTATAAGTACGGGTAAATGAATCAAATGGCATTTGAAGTGTTATCTCAATATGAAAAACCACTATATCTAATGTTTGAAGAATGTGTTATACGGGTTGGTGTTAATGGCTTATTAATGTTTAGTTCCACTACACGCCAACAAAAATAAAAAGCAAACATAGATATTAGACTCAATATAGAGACCACATCAGTATATCTGCATACTCATTTTAAATTTCTAGAGATATCAAGAGCACTTACAATTAATATAGAGACCACATCAGAATATAATATGATTGTAATTCATGTCTACAAAGCTTAGCTATATCCTATGAATCTCATTAGAGAATGCCATTTATGTGTTCAAGACAAGGTATACACAAAGTGGAGGGAGCACTTATCAGAGATATACATAAACATGTAAAAACAACAAAGATAAGATGAACATATTATATATGAAAATGAAAATTGTTTGTAGGAGTAAGACAAGAAATGTAGAGGTCAAGTCACATTTTATAACACAATCTTGGCCAATCTTAAATGTGAAAGGCTGCTGCCCAGGATCCAAAATTTCTGAGAGAGGTCACCGCTTTTCCTGCTAAAGGAATTTCATGAAATAAAAGTTAGCACATTAAGCAATAGGCAGACTTTTGAAGTAATGGTAATAGTAAAACACAAGGGAAATTGTTATGAAAACTGTTTTCTATCAACTTCAACAAGGGAAAACATAGGATTTAAATAAAACAGTTCAAGCATTATTTTGTTAACAATAGGTATTTCCCAAGTTCAAGCATCAGAGGCGCTGGTTTCCTCTGTTTGCCCAAAGTAAACCAAAAATTCCAACTTGGTTACCCTATCAATGTTTTAAGAAAATATGTTAGAAATCAAGTGTTCCCTTGTATCTAAATGCTCAAATATCAAGACTTAGGATCATGAAGGTTTCTTCTTCCTTACAGTTTTGTCTTCATACTGCTGTCATGTAGGTTTCTCTTGACAAAGTAACTGAGTAAATGTACAAGAATTCCAAATAATGTCTCCAGAGGCTCAATTATAGTGTAGATGGATCTCTTGCTACAATTTCATTTGTTATAAAAGACTGTAAAATAAATAAAGATATAGATATATAGACTCACACATATTGTTATTAAAGAAATTTGTTAAGTTGTTGAATAAAAAACATCTACATTGCTAGTCACTCCAAAGTAGAAATTTATTTACAGTTTTCTATCAAATGTTTGGCTTACGCGCAGGGTCATTTATTGCCTAAATACGAAAAATATCAGTTAGGAAAATGTCACTAAAATGCAGTCCTTTTCTCACCTCTGAACACCACAATATAATATCTATCAATATATGAATAACGTAAGTGTTATGTTTCGAGCATGTATGGAACAAAAGGAGTTGGCCATCACATTGGCAAAACAATAATTAGGCTCTTTGCTGTAAGGTCTCCTTCACAAAAAGGAATTTATCTCAGCAGATCATTTAAATGGCGCAAAATTTAATCTCAAACACCTTTAAGACAATACCATGTGAATATGTGATCTGTCATAAGCTAATGCCTCAAACTAGACCCCACAAGAATACAAAAGCATGGCCTCTATAAGACTTTCCCTAGATCTAGCAATGTCCATCAAAGCACTAAGTGAACAGTCAAACCATGAAAAAAGTCATTTAAAAAAAATAGCTGTCATTAGTTTGATGTTTCAGTTGAAAATAAATCTGCTAAAGGTAAGTGTGTATCCTACAAATCTCATTAGAGAATGCCATTAAAATTTGAGAGACTAATCCATCAAACTTTTAACATGTACTGGATAGAAAGGCCACAAAAGATGAGTAAGAAAATCAAGTGCCCTCATTGCAAGCCCAGTGAAATGGGTAGTGACCAGTGTTAAAATAACAAAACCAACTAGTGACATGAGCCTAAAGAATACAGCAAAAAGTATGTACAGGAAAATGATAACAAATAATCCATATCAATTCAAGCACAACTTGTATATGCATGTGATACCACGTTGATGTCATTCTAACAAATAATCCATATCATTTATATAGTTCATCTCTTTCGAGTTTATCCTTCTGCCTTATGGGAGTATATCTCCTCCTCCTTTGTAAGTATCTCTCTTTTTAATAAAGTTCCTTCTTCCACTGAAGGAAGAGAAAAAAAAACATAAAAAACATTTCACAATATTTATGCAGCAACCTCAAGAGATATTTAATAATTTTTACACATGGAAGCTAAATATTAACTAATTCTGTTTTCCAGCAAGGGGTGTTTACCCTGCCTTTCTACCTGCCCTCAATAACATGTCCATTATCAAGAAGTCAAAACATTATATAGTACATAGTACATACATAGTAATTTGCTCGGGAAAATAATTACTATGCACCACCAGGGTGAAAATCCAAGGTCTATTGATCAACAGATACAAACCTGTACTGGCTTTCTCCTCAATACTTGGAAGGCCTCAGCTCTCATAGACAAAAACCTAAGAAACTTCTTGGTCATAATATTTTCAAGTTCATCAGCCTGCTTAACCTACACAAGATGAAGTCGTAGTTTAAAAAACATCAGGACAAATTGCAGTCAACGTTAGTATGTGTGGATTATGGTCAAAAAAGATAATTTCATTCAAAGGTCATAAGCTAGTCAACACACAAAATTAAATGGTGCAAAGAATTTACTGCCTTCAGGAGTGGTGCAAGGCAACTGAAGTCAAACTAAAGATATCTTGACAATGAGAAACTAAATTGATCAAACTCCATTCACGATACTCTAGTTTCAGGCCAGAAAGAACAAAGCAAGTCTCCAAGCAAAATGATCTCATCCTAAGATGTTTGAACTTCAAGCAATAAATACCTCTTACATTCTATACTAATGCAAAATAATTGAGTAAGCTTTACAAGAAGTGGCAGTGTCGGTAGGAAGAGAACCTGTATTGAGAAAAGCCCACTCCACCGTCCCAAAATTTAAACCCCAGACGAATCGAGCAAACTCCTAAATGATTCCAGAATCCACTGCTGCACATTTTCTTCCAGAATTCTCGCCCTCCCTCTTGTCGCTCCGCGATTTGCTCTTCCCCCCTCCCTTCTTCCTCTTCAATCGACGGCAGAGGAAATCTTCTTCTTCCTCGATCGGAGAGGTAGATCCGATGCCAAAAACCATTTGAGCGCTACATTTGGTCGATAGGTGAATTGCAGATTTGAGCTCTGTATTTGAAACCATTTGGATTGCTCTGAATTCGATAGGTATAGATTGCAAGAATGCGTACGCAACAGAAAGTGGAAATTGGACCGACGGTTTGGATCAAAAATACATGGACGACTGAGATTTTATTTCCTATGCAAAACGGTGTCGTTTCAAGTAAAGGAGGGCAGCGGACGTTAAGAGGTATCGGACGAAAGCCAGGTCCGAAAGCACACAACCTCGCCAGAAAATTACAAAGATGAGCCAACGGTGCTCTGGAATGATGATGAAGGTTGACGGTAGTCAGAATGAAGAAAGAAGAGACGGTGAAAACGGCGAGGTGGTGGTGGTCGACACTCTGCTCTGTCGCGGCTGTGTTCTTTGTTATGGTGAAGGAAAGAGATGAAGGTGGAATGGTTGAAGAAGGTCACAGGAAGTTTGCCATTGCTCTACTTCTCAATCCCACTCTCGTCTCGCCGCAGCGCTAAAGCTCTATGATTTCTGCGATTTCTCCGATCTGGTCCTCTGAAAGGCGTCGGCGTGTGTGCGGACAGAAGGGGCCTGGCTGAAGGTGATGATGGTTGGTGTGGCAGTGAAGGTAGGGTAGAAGGAACGTGAATGGTGGTGGAAAGAAAGAATGAAGGCTGACGAAGGTGGTCTTCTCCAGAAATCTCGCCGCGGCATTTCCAGAGCTTCAACACACATGAAGAAGAAGGTGCTCGGGCTCTTTCACCATTCCGACCCAAACCTTTGGTCAAAACGTGCGTTTTGAGTAAGGGACTACAATTAAAGGTTTGAAAGTTTTAGGAGTAACTAAACTGCAAATTTAAAACTTTTTGTGGGTATAACAGTGAGTTTCAAAACTTTTGGGCTTGTTCTGTACTTTTCTTTGGTTTCTCTTTTCATTAATACGTAGTTTTCAAAAATTCTAGGTTCTTTTCTGTAATTTTACCCAAACTGATCTACAAGGTGTTTTAGCACTTCATGTGTTTTAGTTATGTCTAAAGGTGTTTGCAATTTGTGGCGCTCAAGTTAGTGAGTCAAAAGTGACGAAAACACATATTTAACACCTGAACTTTTTGATGATAAATTTGTTATTATGGAAGTATATAAATACACACACATTGGTGGTTATGACAGAACTTTTAGAAGCTTAAAAGCTAGTTGCTGTTTTGGAGTCCTTAAGCATAAAAATAAGGAGCATAATATAGTGATGGAAAATACTCGCTGATTGTGTAGTCTGTATACTTGATTTTTTTATAAGTTGTGAAAGCTAAAAATTGCAATAAATATTATTGGTGTTGTCTCTACATGTTTTGTAACTGATTCTTGAGGTTTAAAGTTTTTATAAAAGTGTCATAAGAATGGTTTAAATGTTAGTCATAAATCTTGAAGTTTTGAAGGTGGAAATTGAAGAGGCTTTAGTGTTTTCTTTAGGTTTCTAAAGTAGGAGATAATTGTTCTAAATTGAGAACTTTAGTATATCATGGTTGTAGAGGTTACTTGGCAATGATTGAATTTGATTTAGTTTGATGATGCTGCTAAAAGAAGAAAACAAATAGGATCAGTGGCTGTTTGATGCTTCTTTGTGCTAAGTAATTATCTTAACCAAATAAATTGCTTTAAGAAGCAGTTTAGTGATGATTTCAACAATGATACAATTGTGGAAATATTTTCAGGAATTAAAGAGAAGGCCTATTTGAAATTATTCTGAGAGTTAGAATGTTTATATGCAAATGGAATAGTATAAAATTGAGTCCATGGAAGTTGAATTTTCAAGAGAATACCCACTGTTTAAGAACACCATAGCTGGGAACAAGTATCTTAATTTGTTGAACTATATTCAAGACAAGTTTAAAGGTCCTTAAAATGTGTTTAGCAACAAAAGTATTAAGGTCCATAATTTTTTTTCCTTACCCTGTTTTGGCCAGCCACTATTTTAATGTTAATGACTTCATTTTTGCTTCATTTGATGCTTCCAAAGATTCTAGAAGGTGGAATTCTATGCAAAAGTGTCAATAGAATTATGTTATTTCCACATCCATGTTTGGCCTAGAGTGATCACAAAATTATGGCTAGAACTTTATAATGATTAGATGAAAATGAAGTCCTCTGGCAAAATTGTGCAGAATACAGTAGGCAAAAAGGGGGGGGGGGAGAATCATTAGACAAAGCAAGAAGCAGTAAAAATCAAGGTAAAATGATCAAGTTAAGGAACTAAATGAATGGATTAGAAGTTGGGGTTTTGAGAGAGATAAATTATGCTATCAAAGCATGATAAGATGAATAGTAATTTGTCCCTATATGAATAATCAATAGGGTTTGATATTTGCTACCAATACCAAAGAGGAGGCAAAGCAAAAGAAGCACAAGCAAAAGGAGGTAATTTGAAAGAAGAAGCAAAAGGTAGCGAAACTTACTCTTATATAATTTGTGTTTGGTTGATTGCATGTTTATTTGCTTTAGATGCCTTTGAACATGTAATTTGACCATGTCTTTACGTCTTGGGGTCAAATGCAAAATATTTTTTTTATCCAAGAATTACAGTACAATGCAACACTCGAGTTGTCTCACTTGAGGAGCTTTTTATTGATTCCTAAGTAATCTAGATGTCATGCGAATGCAATGAAAGAAAACAAGGGGAAAATGATTTTTGGATTTCTTAAATTAATAACTAAAAGAAAGATGAAATTTAATTAAAATGTTAATATAATATTTTTGGTATTTTCTTTATAAAAATGGAGAATGATTAAGAGTGAATGGGAAGGAATTTGGAATTGGAAATATGAATGATGAAATGAATCTTGGTGACAAATTTGATGGCTTTCCTATCTCCTTAAAATAATTTGGGAGTCACTTTTACATCAAGTCTAATTAAAAACCTTAAGCAATCGCATTAGGTCCAATCAACCTAATAAATGACTAGTCTTACAATCGCATTATTAATCACCTCTTAGGAAAATTGTTAAAAACCCACTTGATGTGTATTGAATCAAATCCATCACACAATCTAGATATCACATAGAATGTATAACTTCATTAATCCAATAAGAAAATAAGTTTAATAAAATTCAAATGCATTAATACCAAATTCAACACAAGATATTAACTAATATAGACAAATTATCACTCATCTAAGTCTCAAAAATACAAATATATCAATACAAAATTAATCCACAAAGACATAATGTATAAATTGAGCAAATGAAAAATAATGAACGCCTTATAGAACTTTGAAGCTCTAGCCATTTCCTCTGCCTCCAAGACTCAATGAACAATCATCTACTCACAGCCACTACAACCATAGCATGATCCAAACACCAAGAACCCATGGAAATTGAAGGATCGAAACTAGTGAGAGCTAAAATTGGGTCTGTCAGGTTTGGTGAGAGCAGGAATGAAGGTGAAATGGTGAAGAGGAGGATATAGGACGAACAAGGATGTGGTATGGAAGAGGCACTGTGGTGATGATGGACAGAAGCTACGGACTGAGAACAGAGGAAGGACGAATCTGGAATGGATAAACGAAAGGTAGTGGTGTCGGTGGTGGTTAGGAAATGAAGGAAAGGATGAATAAAGGAGTTCACCGAAAACTGAGTTTACACCGGCGGAATCTGGAAAATGATGAAGGTCACTGGAACTGATGGCCGACGCTGCTTTGTATCTCTCAAGCTCTCAAAGGTGATTTCTCCACGGTGAGGGTGAAGTGGGGTCGCCGGTGGCGATGGTGGAGAAGCAGGAGTGGCGCCGGCGACACTAGGAAGAGGAAGGAAGAAGAAGAAGATGTGCCAAGATCCTTCGAGATCCAAGCTTGCGTGGCGCACCCACTTTGTATATACTCCCTACTCTCAACTCGTCTCTGGTATTTTTCTCAGGTCCCTTGCATATCCAAATGCCATGTCTAGCAGCCTATTCGGATCTGTGCCTTGCGTTTGGTCATCTGCACTTCATTATCCAGCAAAGGCCCAAACTGCAACCTATGGCTCAGGGACTAACGTGAAAAGTTACAAAGGTTTTTGGAGGGATTTCCCACTTTGTATATACTCCCCACTCTCAGCTCGTCTCTGGTATTTTTCTCGGGTCCCCTGCATATCCAAATGCCATGTCCAGTAGCGTATTCGGATTTGTGCATTGCGTTTGGTCATCTACACTTCATTATCCAGCAAAGGCCCAAACCGCAACCTATGGCCCAGGGACTAAAGTGAAAAGTTACAAAGGTTTTTAGAGGGATTTCAGTGAAAGGTTTTGAAATATTTTGGAGGTTCAATTAAAATTTCCAGAACTCATGGGTCCTTTTCTGTGGTTTTCCTTAGGTCCTTTTCTTTACTATTTTGTAAATTTCAAAAATTGTAGGGCTTTTTCTGTAGTTTTTCCTCAATCTTCAAAATATTAATTTATCCTCCAAAATTTCCAGTTTTCTTCCAAACCACCTACAAAACAATATTAAACACCATGTAGCATCAAAAGTTCAAGAGACAATTGTACAAAAAATAATAATTAATAAATAATGACCATTTTGCCCATAATTGCAATTAATTTAAAACAACTGTTCCTAACTAAAATTAGTGCTTAATAATGTGATAATGTCCCAGAAAATGCATTAAAAATCCCAATTTAATTATAAAATATTATATAAAAATATGGTTCAATCAACATGTAATATCTTGCTTGAGTTTGTACCATGGCCATGTGTATTTGCTTGTAAGGTATTGTTCTTACTTAGTTATTTATGTGCCTAGTTAATTACCATTACACATTGTACATTGAGTTAATATTTTGCTATTGAGATTCTCTTGAATCTCACCTCTCTTCGCCCATGTACCAATAGTTGGGGCAAGTACTCCTAAAGGAGAAAGCAAGCTAGTGGATGAAACCTAAAGGTGGAAGCTCTTGAGAAGCTTGTTTTGATTACTTTGCTATTAAAGTTAATTTTGTTTAATGGCTATTGTATGAATTTACTTAAGATCTTCATATATATATATATGTATATATATATATTGGTGTGTACCTATCCTCCATAAGGAGGAGTATGAGAGCCAAGCAAAGGTCATGGTAATTGGTATATTAAAGTATAGCTAAAAATGCATGAAGTAGGTAAGTTAGCTAGTTGTCGATTTATTGATGAGCCACAATTTTGGGAAATACATTTGGTAGGGCAAACATTTTACCCAGCTTATGAAATTTTGCAGTGTTATAGTACACATCCAGACCTTTGATATGCGTCTTATTTCATAATTTTTGAATGTGTATAGAAAAAGATATAATTTTTCAAATATGACCCAGAAATCTAATATATGCTGTGTAATTATCTCCCTGTCCAGATTTGATAAATGAGTTTTTTTGGACCAAATGGAACAGAAACAAACCTATATGTTATTTTTCTATCAAAGACTTTTCCAAGAGCTAAATTGTGAGCTTTGAACCACTACTTTTGAACCTAAAATGATTTAGTTATGAATTTTCCAAGTTTTTGGAAAATTCTTTATCTCATGGTATCCAAGCTTTTAGCCTTTCCATGGGTACCTATTAGGAACATGTGGTTATTGAATGTCTAAACAGCTCTGATAAGTGGCCCTAGAATAAGATCTTACAATTAACATAAAGACTTCGAAGTAACATTTTCAAATTTTCTTGATGTGGCTCCATACATTTAAATCATTATGCAAAATAAATAACAAGTAAAATTATATGAAATAAATAATAGTGTTCTAAATTTATTAAAACTCTTATCATTAAGCCATTAATATCACAAGACTTTCTTAGGAAGGAAATTCACACATGAGCTTCAAAGTTGAGGAGAATGTAAAAGGTCTCATATGTGAAGTTAGAGTAAGGTGTCATTCAATTACTCGATAATTACTATAGTGTTATGGTTTGCCATCACAATAGACTTTTGGATAAGAGTCTGTTCTTGTGGCTACCTAAGTACCTAAGCTAACCTTCATTATTTCACTTATCATATATACTCACATATATTTGCGTCAATTCATTGACAATACTCCTCAATCATAAAATAACTTCCTTTCTAAAACAACATGGGCCTACAAGAAGTGGACTATGTTAATGAAGTTGTCGAAAATAAATAGAGATGGGACAAACTATCCCTCCTCTCGTGTCTTCTTTCCTTTGGCCATGGTCATGGTCATGTTTTGTGTTCTTATTTCCTTACCTCTGTAGCTTCTCGTTTATCTTATGTTGAGAGATTCGATCATATTTGTATTCAGAATTATCGTTAAGTATTGTTTAGTTTTATTGCATCGAGCTATTTCCCACAATTAAATTTTTAAGATCATAACATTTGACTCTTAACTAAAATTTTGACAAATCTTTTAAAATAATATGTCTTATTTTAATTTAATAACATCATAGAGTGAACTCTCAAGGTTACATTAGTCACTGCAAAGTGTTAGCTTTAGTTATAACTCTTTTCCTTCAAGCATTGCGATCGATAAACACTTGATCAGTATTTTAGAATATATTCATTGAATTACTCCATATCCTATAAATCCTTTCCCAAACAACATCCATGCATGGATTCAAATTTTACCAATACTTAGATTAACAATGCCACAATCTACATGAAAATGTGAAATCCTTAAATTTCCCATCCATCAAAACATAAGAGAAGTATAAAGAATTAACATCGATGAACCATGTAGATTTGAAGCAAAGAAAAGATTTGGAAAATACCAATAAGAAGGAGTCCAATTCCTACCATTTTGTTTCTATCAGAACCATGCAACTATTCCCCTGTTCACAAGTTTAGAAGGGTGAAGGAAGACAGTGAAAGATCAAGACTTATAGGCATGAACTTATAGTGGCAATGGAGGAAGAGATTTGTTATTTATAGAAGAAATTTGTTGCTACAAAATGCATAATCTATGTCTTGGTTTATGTTGATGACATTCTAATTACTGGTTCCTCTACCTCTACTGTTTCTGAATTAGTTGATGCTTTAAGTTCAACTTTTCCTGTCAAGGATTTGGGATTACTACATTATTTTTTGGTTGTTGAAGTTCATTCTGTTAATTCGGGCTAATTAATTCTTCTCAACATAAATACATCCTTGATTTACTTGAGAAAGCATATATGTCTAGAGCTAGACCTGTTTCTACACCTATGGCTTCCTCAACTCAGCTTTTTAATGACTCTACAAGTCATGATTTTCACAATCCCAGCTTTTATCATAGCATTGTTGGAAGCTTGTAGTATCTTAGCTTTACTTGCCACATTTAGCATTTGCTATTAATCAAGTTTGTTAGTATATGCACTGCCACTGCCCTAAGGATTCTCATTGGACTGCTGTTAAAAGAGTTCTTTGTTATCTAAGGGGGTAATAATGTTATCCTACTATAACGAAGATGGTGTTTGAGTAGATACAAGAAAGGACATATCACATGGAAACATATATACCAGTGATTATCTGATTATCACGCAGGTCAACTATCTAGTCAAAACAGTGATTGTCAACTTGAAATGCTGAAATCTGATTTATGTTATATCTTTTGATTAGGATACTCTTATGAATAGGAGTATAAGAGATGCTGTTGTTGCTGAAGAGGAATTCTTCCGCAGTCATCCTGTAAGAAAGTATCATTACTTAGTTGTTTCCAAGTGAAGCCAATTCATATGCTTACATTTTTTAACATATGAGTGTTATTTATAGGTGTACAATAGCATAGCAGATCGTTGTGGTATTCCTCAGCTAGCAAAGAAGTTAAACAAGGTAGGGTCTTTGACATCAAAAGCTCAAAGTATATTGTATTAAGCACATGTGTTGACCAATCATAGCATGTTCTTATTCATTTAGAAGGAAACAATTCTCTTACTTCCTTTCTTTCTTGCTCTATTAGGATCTAAAACTTTACATATCGATGATATTTTTTCCCTTGGTATTGTTTAGTAATTTCCTTTCACCACAAAAATGTGGGAAAAATTTATACTCGTGATGAGCACTGATGGAACTTAGCTAATGGTAACATGAGCCTATAATCAAGAACAAGAAATATTTAACAACATAAGTAACATGAGGTTTCCTTCTTCAAATGAAATTAGAAGATATATCTACCTTAGGGCTGATGTACCATTTGATAAGTTTGGACCTCTAAAACGCAGAATAAAAACCAAATAGCAATGAAGAACTGTGGAGAGAAGCAGAGACCTATGGAGACATACAATTGATGCCATTTGTTGATTATTATAGCCTCATCACTTGGAAAACTTTAGTAATCTGCATATTTGGGGTTATTTTTTGTAATGTCTTTTTATCTTGAAGAGCCATTCTTGCCTCTTATTGACTTCAAATCTTTTTCAATAGACAAAAGTTGTTTCAGCAAAGTATGTCATGAAGACAGACGGCAATGCGTTTGTTCATGTAGATGGAGTGCTCACTTCTTTGAATAGGGTGAACAAGCCTCATGGCTTGCTTTACAGACTCATAAATTCGGATTCCCGACCTCACCAAAGCATTGATAGCAAATAGTACATCAGCACATTTTGTTACAATTTAAATCGCCCTCCACCCCTATTTTTTCATCTACTTTCTCATCATTGCTTACAATTTTTCCTTTTCATACCCGAGGCATCCCCCAGATTTCTCTATTTCTCTATCTCTCTACTTCATTGAGTTGATCGTCGGTCATAGGTTCTCCATTTTCGTCGATTCACTTCCAACATCACCACTCTAGGTTTGATGGTGACATTTCTCATTGTTCTTTTTATGTTTTTTCATTGTTTTTCTACTTTGTTCTTCTTCATATATTATTTTCCATCACCTTATCTATTTTATACTTCGTGACTTTCTTCAATTTTGATTTCTAGAGCCCTCAAGCCATTGATTTAAAAAGATCAAAGTTTTTCAGAGGAAACATGTCCTTTCCTTTGCTTCTTTCTACTCATCGATTTGTTCTGACAGTTAATTCAAAAGGGGAGTCGTTGCCTGAGAGGTCGCTGACGAAGCAGATCCCCAGCCTTTATTTGTTCTATGCTCTTTCTCTTTCTTTCTCTTCCAGAGGCATAGAATTTCAGTGATTTGGTTATATTTAATCGAATGTCGTTTTAAGTTTCAAGTGGAATCGTCTCCTGTCGGTCTCCAAGCCTTTGAGTGAAAGGTATGAAATTTTAACCATTCATGTTTAGATGATGTGCATTTTGTTATGTTTTTCTCTTCAAATTTCTATGAGATATGGCTACTATGTGAGATGGACATTTATGGCCTTTTGGTTGCTTTTGGAAAGTTGCACGGGATGAATATGGCTAATATAGCTGAATGTTTCTTCTAAATTTTCGTTCAATCAGTTATCATCTAAGTCGCCTCTAGCATCATCTTTAAGATGTGGAGGAGCGGCTTTATGATTTTTGCTATAAAGTATGGTTGTGATATTGGATTTCTCTTGGAAAGTTTACACTTTACAGTCCTCTAATGGCACATACAACCTTTTTAATTATGTTCATGATATTGTATAAAGCCATATTAGTAGCCGTATTAGTTCAAGTTTGAAGAACATGCTCTGTTGCACTTCAAGAGGATTCCTTGTGGCCTTGTGTTTATGTTTGCTTTTTAAATTGAGTTGCTTGGAGTGCTGAAACTTTTATTTACTGTTTATTTGAGCTTTGAGTATACTGAAGATTTGCCCTTTTGTTTGCATGGTCAACTGTTGATGGTACATTTAGCCTATGCAGCTTTCATATAGGTATTTTGCTTAATGTTATTGCTAGAAGCTGTAAAAAATTTTGTATGGTACGTTAATAGCAGCACGTGTTAAAATCATTCCATCAGCTTTTACTCAGTGTTCATAAATATTTTTACTCAGGATTATGCAAATTGCATAGGCTACATGGAAAAATCTCAGAGATGCAATTAAGTGCCAGAGGCAGGAACAGTAATAATCATGATGATTGAAGATCATAATCATCATAGATCAACCAAAAAAAAGCTTTGGCATGAAGGAATTACCGGCATTCATATTTCATATAATGATTATGCAGTTCTATTTGAATTAAACTTATAATGTCAAGGAATGTGCGTTCATCCAGAAAGGAGACAAAATTTTCTCTCTAAGCTTTAATAGAGATTCCTTCTCAATACAAGGCAACCTTAGAGCTGAGATGAATGTGGGGAACAAAAACTATATGCCCTTACAAACTATTGTGGTAGCGTGGGTAATGGGCAGTACACATACAACACATAGCAAGGTAAGCTGAGAACATTGTATAGATGATTAATAAAGATGAATTCAACTATTTCTTTCTGTCGTTGTTTATATGGAAATGCTTAAATCTACCTTAATGTTTTCATTTATAAGTTTTAAATTTTTGATAGTTAGAATCATTTCTCTTGAATATCTAATTATTATTATTATTATTATTATTTTGCTTGCAAGATATATTTTGTGTTGTTTTAACAATAGTGTATGTAATCTTTTACCTTTCAGGAGCAGTTGGAAAAATAAATTTCTTACATTACCTTGTCTGACAATGTGAAATGTTCTATAATGATTTTGTTTTTATATTCTCTCTTTCATTTTGTTAGATTAGCTCCTGGATCAAGGTGTTGCTTTTCTTTGAGGAAAGTTGTAACCATCTGATTCGTTAGAGATGAAATGTTGGCAGCACAGAAAGTTGGAGGTTGTGAAGTCAAGTGGTGTGAGGTGGAGCATTGAGGCTAATAATATGATTTTGTATAGAAATAGCGGATGGAAGAGCGGATTTGACCAAAGCAGACTGTGCATTTCTATGCAAGAAGGACAAATAATATGGGCAAATTCAGACACTGCGATTCAGACAAAAGAACAAGTGACAGAGAGGAGAGATGAGGAAGTATCGATCAATCTTAGACGGAGGAGTTAAAAAAAAAGGGTGTCAGTGCTTTGTTGTAGTTAAAGTTTTTGCTGGATATGAAATAATTTAAACACAGATTATAGAAATGATATATACATAAGGACTTGTATACTCTCTCATGTTCTGTTTATAAAGTTTTATTAACTATTTATATGGCTAGAGGAATCCATATCTGATGGAGGAATTGCTCGAAATCAATAAATGAGGGAATAAGGCTTCATATTGGTTGTCAAGTTCTAGCAATCAAGTGCTTATATAATTAAATGCAATTTCTCTGCTTCGCAACTGAATGCCTCACTTTTGTATGTTGTTATGTGATGGACTTGCAACATGTGGACTTGCTTTAATTTTTTTTTTATAAAAATTTATAAATTCAATATTTACTAGATATAATAGGTCAAACTTTGTAGTGCTATGACACTCTTTTTCTTTGATTGAAAATCAAGTTAGTGCCAATTAAATGTAAAGTGTTGACTAATGACGGGATGACATCTCCTCAATGGTAAAACTAATTTCAATTTTTCTTTTTCTTAGATCGCCTTATAAAGCAATGTTGAGCAGAAGCTTTGTTTGTATTATTATATTTTGCCTTCGAATCACTAAACTAAGCAATGGAGTATAAATCAAATGAAGTCCATTATTGTTCGATGATTTTTTTTTTGGGAGAATTACATTCAGGTTCTATTCAAGAGAAAAAAAATGAAAATTGGTCCCACAGAGTAGTTAACCGCGCCTTTGGAGTTGTCAATTCATGCTCCTGGAGTTGTCAATGAGACCATTTCTTCATTTTTTTCTCTTGGATGGGACCTGAATATAATTATCCCTTTTTTTTATGAAGGAATGTTGATTAAACGCAACATTTTGATTATTTCAGCCACAAGCTTGTACGATCATTCACTAGTGCAAAAAGTTAATTTGGCATCAGTTAAGATTACATTTTCGCCACAGTATTTAGGGTGTAACGGAATTAGCCGTAGCGAAAAATATATATTATGGCGTCACTTGCTTAAGATATGTCATCGTAAATGAATATATTATGGAGTCAGTTGCTTAAGATATAACGCCGTAAATGAATATATTACGGCTTCACATTGTAACTAAACCGATGCCATAATACATGTCACGTCTGTAGGAGGCCACCTCATCATTGGTTCAGCCACGTGTCTCCTCCTCACGCTACCACGTGTCACTTCCTACTGCTGCCACATGTCCACCCTCCTTGCAATGCACCACGTGTCCCTCCTCGAAGTGCGCCAAATGTCTCCTCCTTGCGCTGCCATGTGTCACCTCCGAGCGCTGCCACGTGTCCCTCCTGGAAGTGAGCCAAGTGTCACCTCCGTGTGCAATCTTGAAAATGCCTCCCTTCCTGTTCGAAGTGCGCCAAATGTCTCCTCCTTGCGCTGCCATGTGTCACCTCCGAGCGCTGCCACGTGTCCCTCCTGGAAGTGAGCCAAGTGTCACCTCCGTGTGCAATCTTGAAAATGCCTCCCTTCCTGTTCGAACCTGCGACCTCATGCTCCTGGTGCCTTCACGCTCGAGCCTTTGCCAGTTGCGCCAAGATGAACCTGCATTATTTTATTACATAATGTTATATATATAATATTATCATAATATAAAATTAATAATATATATAATATTATTAAAAATAAATTAAAATAAATAAAAATTCCAAAAAAATATTTATATATTTATGATTAATTAATTTCAAATTCAATAAATTTAAAATATTTAATAAATATTTTTATAACTATATTTTAATCAATTTTCTAAATTTAAAGATATTTTTAATTTAAATTAATTAATAACAAATAATTTAATATTATAAATATTATTTTTAATATAAAATTATAAATATAATATTAATAACTAATAATTTATTTTTAAATAAAATTAAATAATAACTAATATAATAATATTAAAAATATTATTTTAGTTAAAAATTTTAAATATAGTATCAATAAATAATAATAAAATATTCATTAATAATAATATTTTATTTTTAATTAAAATTATTTAACAATTAATTTTATAATATTATTTTTAATATAAAATTTTATACATTTTAAAATTTTGCGACGGAATGTGCCACGGAAAAGTTTCATGGCACCTGACAAAAAAATTTTTCGCAAAATTTGTGACTTAATTCTGTGGCTAATTTAGCCATATTTATAATATTATTTTTAATATAAAATTTTATACATTTTAAAATTTTGCGACAGAATATGCCACGGAAAAGTTCCATGGCACCGTGGCAAAAACTTTTTTCGCAAAATTTGTGACGTAATTCCGTGGCTAATTTAGCAATAGCTTTTTTATGGTTAATTCCGTGACAAATTTAGCTACGAAAAAATTTCCAATGGAATTTCTGACGGATTTTCCACAGAATTTGCCATGGAAAAAATTCCGTAGCAAATTCTGTCGAAAATTGAGTGTTTTTTATAGTGCTCTATCTGGAAGCTGCTACGTCAACAGTGATGAAGGGAAGTTGCGAAGTTAGCAGAGCTAGAGTGAAATTCATAAAGAAGCCGTGAAGTTAGCAGAGTAGTGGAGGTTTTTGTTGAAGGCATTAGGAGGTCAGGTGGAGTGGGAATCGACGCAATATTTCCTTTTCTTTAGAAAAAAAATAGTTAATATATTTTTAAGACTTCCTTAGAGCCATATGGGTTATAATTAAGGTCTTGGTTTCCTATAGAACCCGATGCTATAAGTAAGCTCTATAAATAAATTATAAATTATGGATTAAGTTCCACCCATAAATTGATCATCCATTTTTTTAATAATTAACTATGTATAGTTAAGTAGTTAAAAGAAGTTCATTAATCTCTATCAGATGGTCCTGAGCTATAAATAACCCACTTAAAAAAAGTTATTTAAAATATAACTATAATATAATTATATTTTGGGAAAAAATATTTTTTAAAATTTATTTACAATATTTAATTATGGTTATGACATGTTATATTTCAAATTTATCTATTTCACAATTAAATTCCAAAACTTTATATGAATTATGGCTTCTGGTGCTTACTAAACCGATTCCATAATTATTATTGTTATAGCATCTTAATTACGGCATCCGTTGAATAAACAACCGATGTCATATTCTACATTACTGCGTCAGTTACACTTTAAACAGAAGCAAACTTATGTCACATGAATTATCACTTCCATTCTTTAAGTAACTGATGTCATATTGTACTTTATAGCGTCAGTTACATGTAAAACAGAGGCGAAATTATGTTATATGAATTATCACTTCTATTCTTTAAGTAACTAATACAAAATCGTGTAGTTAAATTAGTATTTTGTACTAGTGAATATAATTATATTTTGGAAAAAATTATTTATAGTATTTAATTACAATTATGACATGTTATATTTTAAATTTATTTTATTTCACAAGTAAATTCCAAAACTTTATATTAATTATGGCTTATGGTGCTCAATAAACTGATCCCATAATTATTATTATTATAGCATCTTAATTACGACATCAATTGACTATACAACTGATGTCATATTGTATATTACGGCGTCAGTTACACTTAAAACAGAAGCGAATGTATGTCACATGAATTATCACTTCTGTTCTTCAAGTAACTGATGCCATATTGTACATTACGGCGTCAGTTACACGTAAAACAGAAGCAAAATTATGTCACATGAATTATCACTTCGGTTCTTTAAGTAACTGATATAAAATCATCTAGCTAAATTAGTATTTTGCACTAGTGATTACACAATGTTTCTATTTCAGTTTCAGTTTTGCAACCCCAAAATATTAGTTAATCACCCTCATGTTTTTGTTTTTTTCCTTGATTTATAGCAGCTTTGCTGCTGAAGTATTTTTGCATCATTCTTTTGGGACCAAGAAACTTTACATCCATTAAATCAATGACTCCAACAACAACATTGTAATACCCCAAATTTTGGGATTGGAGGTTTGAGAATAAGTCTAAATTAAGTGGATTTCTAAGCCTCAGTTTAGCAGGTGTCTCAAACCTATTCCCTAACATTTCTTATATCTTTGAGGTATTAAAGGAAATAAAATAATGAATTAAAGAGTATGAGAGGTTTGTATACAAAAATGGAATTTGTTGGAGTTACAAATGCATTCCGTTTCATTGCTTATAGTGAGGCAGTGTTGTTGTGCAATGTATTTCATTGACTAAATGATATTCCAAAATTATGAAATTTTACAGGGTGAAAGTAGACATCTTAAGCTTTAATTTGATAGGTTATATAACTCAATTAGAGCTATATACAAAAAATTATGAATTTTTGAAATTTTCCCAGTGAAATTGATTATTTTCTGGAACAGCATGCAAAGATTGAAATTCTGAGAATTTTGTGCTTTCAGATAATAAAAGGCTATATTTTTTTCTTGAAACTAGACTCAATAAAGGTTCTATAGCCTTTGGAATTGCTCTAAAATGATGTCTACAAAATTAGATATGATTTTTCAAAGTTTGGGTAGAAAATCTGCCAAAAAATCCGAAATAAAGAAAAATGTAATGGCAAACTTGTAATTTTGTCAAAAAAGTGCTAAATTAATTATTTTTCAATTAATTGAAGTTAATTTTCAATTAATTAAATAAAATAAAAGGGAAAAATATTTTTAGAATATTTTTTCCCAATTTAATATGAATTTATTAAAAATTTAAGCAAAGAGTGCAATTTTGACCAAAATTGAGATTTTACGTGTATACATAACCGAAACAAGTTATGAAGCCAATTGAGACTATAGAGAATGACCCTTAGGTGTCTCCTATATGTGGCATGAAGAAAGAAATATTAGTTTGGCTTAATGGCAAAGTTACATGTACATAGATTTATGTACATAAAAATGGATTTTTGGAAAATTGCTAAATGATTAAAATATGACATAAGCCATTATAAAAGCATATTCCTTCTTCTTCCTTCAGCCCAAACTGACGCAAACAGCAGCTGAGCATAGAGAGAAGAGTTGAGAGCTTTTAGAGAGAGAAAGGGAAGAAAACTCGTAAGGTAGGTCGATTTTTTCAATAAATTCGTACCTAATGCGTATAACCTTGTTCCTAAGCTTCTCTTTCAAGATCTTTAAGGTGTTGGAAGCTCAATTTTCATGGTTAAGAAGGGCTAGGGTTGGAAAAGCCAAAAGGAGCTTGAGGTAACTTCCAAACTCTTGTATATTGACTAATATGGCTGCTGTGAACAATTTAATCGGTGAAATTTCGCCAAATTGTCCTTTGTTTTAAATTTTGGAAAGGTGTATGCCTAGGGGTTATGCTACCGAAATTGGGTCTAAATGATAGTTGTAACCTAATATAATAGTTAATAAAGTGGTTAGGAGTATAAAAGAACGCGTTTACAGAGCCGAAATCGCAAAACCCTAATTTTTCCCTAGAGTATTAAGAATTTCAGGAAACTCTAGAAATGGGCCTTAGAGTTGGATTTTCAATGATTTGATAAGCCCATTCATTTTAGGAGGGAAAATTAGGTGGGGTTAAAGTTGGTCACTTTTTCGGAAAAGTCCGAAAAAACATAATTACGAAAACGCCCCTGAACCCTGAAATAGGGTCTGCCAAGGGCAATTTTGTAATTTGACATTGAATTTAATAATTCCTAGTCTGGAAATGGATTACTTGGGTAAAAATATGTCAGAATAGCCCATGCCAAAATTTCGGAAAAAGTATAGTCAGAGGCAGTACGGCTAGGCCGTGCCGGGTCCCCGAGGGCATTTTAGTAATTTTTCAATATAGACTCATATAACCCCCAGAAACACTAAGGAAGTGTCTAAACGGTACATTTGGAATTGTAGGATCGAGTGGAGAGCCAAGATGCGACACACAAATCGAGGCACACTGTTCGAAGTGGAAAAGGTTTAAGGTAGGGAACTTACCTCTCCTACATGTATTTGATATTTGTGCTAGTGTATTGATGCTTGTTATTGCTTTGCTTGATTATGTGAAACATATATGAATGATTGAAGCTCTGTTTTTGTTTGTACTGTGGCCTTAGTTTTGTTGCATGAAACATTGAGCATGCAGATATGTCATTGTGTGAGCATTAGTTATGTAATGTAAGCATGTTATGCATTAAGCACTTATCTTGCATCCATATTGTTACTTTTTTTCTACTGAGATTCTCTCGAATCTCATCCTCCCCTACCAACAATTTAGACAGAAGGAGATAGAAGATATGCTGAGAACAAAGAAGAGAACCATACAAGGGGATTGCAGTGGTGGAATGAAGACGGGAAGATATCTCTGTTTCACTGGGATGGGTTTAGATATCCTAGAGCCCTGTGCGGCTACAAGGTTTATAATTATTATGTACGAACCCTTATGGGAAATTTTTGTAATCATGCACTTATTATCAATATATTTATGTTATCCCTATATTAAACCACATATCATTTTTCACGAATACTCTGGTAAATGTGAAATTAAATTAAGGGTATAACAAACATCACAAAATTAGCCCATTAAATCAATGACACCAACAACAATGCCTTACAACAACTAACTAATATATGTTAATGCTATTAAAACAAATTTGCATGTTTTTCCTTTCATTTATAAATATTCAATTAACCACATGGAAAAATGACGAATATATTCCTACCAAGATTTAATCACATCCAATTTGCACCTTCTTTTTTTGTACTAGTTAATTCATCGCATAAAGTTTTAACACCGTGATAAAAATTGTATTTGATCATTTTGTCTTAGTTGATGATTAATTTAACACTTTGGTTGAACTTTGATTAAGATAAAGTATCTATTGATGAATTGCCACGGTGGTTATGAGATAATATTAATTCAAAAATGGTTTGTTTAAAAAGGGACTACCATGACGCTAATTTGTCGTGAGAATGATTTCAAATCTTATAAACATGTGTTAGTTGTTATACAAAGTATAAACAATAATTATAAATTCTTTCAAACATTTGCTTATGCATGTTTACATTTTGTGCTTATAATTTTTTTTTGTTTGAATAAGTTAGAATGATTAATTATGAAAATTGAAGTCATCTCATTAAAATTTCATATCAACTCCAAAAACTACGATTAAAATGAAACAAATAAATCTGAATGAAGATATAACATCTACTTGTAATATTAAAAAAAAAAGTCCTTATATTAGACAAATTGGATAATATATTAATTATGTGATTAATGTTGTTATAGATTTTAATCATAACATATTAATCATCCCATGCAATGCACGGGAGAGAAATTACGTTGAATCTATGCCTTTTGCTCATGTACTTAGTATAAATTTATCGAAATAGAGTCATCACTCCATGCAACGCATGAGAGATTTTTCTCGTTTCATTTAAAGAAGGAAACCTCATGTTACTTATGTTGTTAAATATTTCTTTGTTAGGTGTCACTCACTTACTTGATAAGTACTATAGTGTCATAGTTTGCCATCATAGTAGACTTTTGAATAAGAGTTTACCCTTGTGGCTATCCTCACATTTAACCTTTTGTACCCTGGGCAAAATTAAAACCAAAGTTTTCAAAAAAAAAAAAAAAAAACACATGCTCAATGTTTTTAATCATCAAACCATCAAAAAATGCAAATACAACAATAATAAATAATGGTTTTGAATCGTAATATATTAAAAAGCATATATAACAGCTTTTTGTTAATAATCATAATATGCTAGCTTTATTTTTTTTATTATATATAGTTATTTTTATTATTTGTTCTTATTTATTTTTGCTATTAATATTTATTATATAAGACACAATATAATCATTGACAATAACAGGATAATAATATTAAATAAAAAACTTATAATTATAGGATTCAAAATTCAATATACTATAGATAAACATCATACAATTTTTAAAAAAATTAATAACTTAAACACTCTCACAATAAAACATTTTCTTATAATATTTTGAACTCTAAAAGAAAATCAATTAATAAAAAATTCTACAAAATTCTCAAATGTCTTTGTTATAGATTGTCCATAGATTATATATTAGTGTGCTCCAGGAGTTGCCACCGTCACATATCCTTTAACTGTAAAAGGATAATATAAATATAAAAGTAAGAATATATATGATAAAAATAAGCAAGTATAAAAATTTAAACAAATCTCACAATATAACTTTGAAAATCAGAATATAGTAAAAAATGGAAAAAATAAAAACTTGAGAAACCTTTGGAACCTGATTCAATAAGCCTGATTTCAACCTACAGTTTGAGTGCCTAAAGTTTAGGAACGTGATATGCTCAACAATAAAAAAATTCAGCATTTTACTTCATCGTTTTTTCCTTGCACTCTGCTTTCTCTTGTGTTTTTTCTTTCTTTTAATTTTCAAACCAACAACTATCATCAGATTGGATATCGTAATCCCGACCAGTGACCTTGAGCATCGACCAGGAAGTGCTCATTAAAAAAAAATTAAATGAATCTAAAAATGTTAATTGGCAAAAAAATTAAAACCGTAGTGTAGCAAACTAATTCAAGGATATGATACTGTTGGTATATGAAACTCTATTCATGCTTCGAGAAATGGAATGTAAAGAAAGAAAAGTAATCTGATGAACTGAAAGGGGTATTTTCCTTATTGGTTTCCATTTGCATCATTCATATTATTAAAGGCTTGTCAATTAATGACCATTTTGGATGATTTTTCAGAATTGAATTGGTTTTCTTGTAAGGTATACGGTACATGTGTTTAATTCTTTTTACCTTGCTAATATTCTGCCAAGTTGCATAATGGATTAATATTTTCTGTTTTAAAATTGTATATTTGGGATTTGACTGTAGGCTGAAACTGAGAGGGATGCAGGAGGGAACAAAGGTGTTTCAGACAAGAAGATTTGTCTAAAGATCTTTTCATCTAATGTTCTTGATATAACACTTGTAGATCTCCCCGGAATAACAAAGGTTCCTGTTGTTGACCAGCCTTCTGATATTGAAGCCCGAATTAGAACAATGATCATGTCATGTATCAAAGGTCCTACCTGTGTCATTCTGGCTGTCACGCCAGCAAATTCGGATTTGGCTAATTCAGATGCTCTTCAGATGGCTAGAGTTGCTGATCCTGATGGTGGATTTTAGCTTCGATATGGTTAAAACTAAACTAATTTAATTTCACAACCCCATGATATATCCTTACCGATTATTCTTTCTGTTGCAGGTAGTAGAACAATAGGTGTAATCACAAACGTGCAGCATACTAATCCAACATTCATGGTTGCAAATGTTTTTTCAAATTTTGTTATACCCTTGTCGTGTTTTGACAAAGTTTGGAGCATATTCTGTGGAATGTAGTTGGATATCCGATGTAAAACACTCACACATGAACTGATTTGATGCAAAATCTAGATCACAGGGAAGAATTGGAGGGGAAATGACAGAGCTGAGGGGGGAACAGAACAGAATAGGACTTGAGGGAGATGCAGAGCCTAGGGGCAGTAGAGAGATCACATCACTCAAATATAATTTCGTTCATCAAAGCTATCTCCATGAAAGGATGAAAGCTCCTATTTATAGGCTAATAAGGTGACAATTTGCAATCCACTAGTAACAAAAAGTACTCGATTGCACAATAGACAACTTGCACCTTAACTTCCCACTTGGTTCTGCCTTTTCTTTTCTATCAAGAAAATAATCAACTTGCTTGATAAAATATTCATAAGACATCAACTTGCAGCCTACTCACATAGAAATTGATAAAATATATACAAATCATGTAGATTTCCTTCCATAGAAGGTTTCTTCAAAATATCTGTCTTATATTGCATCAATATCATGGACAAAAAAGTACTGATGCCTAGAATTTGTTGCTTGGAAAAGTTATTCCCCTCCAACTTGGTTATATGGGTGTTGTTAACTATAGTCAGGAGGTAATAATGTTATCCTATTATAACAAAGACGGTGTTTGAGTAAATTTTATATTTCATACGTTTGAGCACATACAAGAAAGAACATATCACATGGAAACATATATACTTGTGATTATCTCATTATCACGCAGGTCAACTATCTGGCCAAAACAGTGCTTGTCAACTTGAAATGCTGAAATCTGATTTATGTTATTTCATTTAATTAGGATACTCTTATGAATAGGAGTATAAGAGATGCTCTTGTTGCTGAAGAGGAATTCTTCTGCAGTCATGTTATAAGAAAGAATCATTGCTTATTTGTTTTCAAGTGAAGCCAATTCATATGTTTAAATTTTTCAACACGTGTTATTTATAGGTGTACAATAGTATATCAGATCGTTGTGGTATTCCTCAGCTAGCAAAGAAGTTAAACAAGGTAGAGTCTTTGACATCAAAAGATCAAATTATAATGTAGTAAGCACATGTTGTGACCAATCATAGCATGTGCTTACTCATTTAGGAGAAACGGTTCTCTTTCTTCCTTTCTTTCTTGCTCTGTTAGGATCTTCAACTTTACTTATGGATGAAAATTTTTTCCCCTGGTATTGTTTAGTAATTTCCTTTCACCACAAAAAATGTGGGAAAAATGGCAAAGAGTTTCCTTGATCTTGAAATCTTACTTTAACAAGTCTTCTTTAGTGGTTAGGCTTTGGAACTTAGTTTCTGTGATTTCTATCATTCTTGGAAAAAAGGGGAAATGCAAATACAAATTAGGGTGCAAGTGAATACCCTTGTAACTGGTTTGACTACTTGATGACAGGATACTTTGGGTCATCGGGATTGGGTTCAGAAAGTTTGGAGAGATTATGCCCAATTTCTGAAATCTGGAGTTGCTTGCACTTTCTAGTTCCAGCATTGTCAACTGCTCATTTATTTGCAGATTCTTCCAGGGTTGAGAGCACATATAAGCAATGCATTGGTTGCTTTTGCAAAGGAGCTTGTGAACTATAGAGAAATCACTGAGTCCAAGGCATTTATTAGTATTTGGTTGTGTTGTGTCTTTCTGACTTGTATTTTTTTTTTACTATATAAATATATTTCTTACAGTGGATGACATCTAAAACGTTGTTTACTTTTGCTGGCTATTTCACCTTATTCTGTTTTATAGTTTTCTGTGTTTTCCTCCAAAGACTGGTCAGGGTGCTCTTCTTCTGACTATTCTTTCAAAATACTGTGAAGGTACCTAACTGTTCCAACCTACTGGATTCTTAGCTCCTTAACAACCTTTATGTCTCTGATATCCTATATTCCCACTAATACTCGCCTTCCTTTATAGTTTTTAACTGATATTCCACATATAATTGAATTTACAAGTTTGGTAAAGGTATTTCAGACTTTTTGCTGTTGAAACAGCATTCTCCTCCGTTGTAGAGGGAAAAAACGAGGACATGCCTATAACTGAGCTTTCAGGAGGAGCACGAATTCACTATATTTTTCAATCAATATTCGTGAAGTGTCTAGAGGTATATACATTTGTATTTACATGAGAAGTTATCATATTTATATTGATGCTATGCCAAATCTGTATATATATAACTGAATTAATCCTGTCTTGATTTTGGTTTTCTTTGTATGTGTTGACAATAAAGAAAATCTTCTGCTTTAAATCTATAGATGGTCACCAAATTTGAAAGCTGGGTACAGGGTATTGGAAGATATAGTTCTTTTTGCTTTGTTTCACATAGACACTGAATTTAGACATCTAATCTTGCATTAAAACGTTTCTAAAATAATTGAATCTCTAGTCTGTGGCTTCCTGCTATGGAATTTTACATATCAAAACCAAGTTGCTAATGTCTGAATCTGTGTTCACGTGTTTGCTGTATTTGCATATTGGAAAATAGACACCAAAGAGTATTATTATTATTATTATTATTTGTTTAAAGAATGATTTGAAGCTTATTCTGAATTCTTTAGCGATTTTATCAACAAATAAAAAGGGAGCAATCTGATCGATATTTTTAGTGAAGGAAGAAAAGAAAATGGTTAAATGAACTAATGCAATTGTTTATTTTATTCATGTGATTTAAGCACCGGTGATCTAATCTATTTAGGATCATAATAAATATTACTGACATCATTAGATGATTTGACATGCTCAATAGGTTAACAATGGGTTTTTTCCCTTCTTATTCCATCCTATTTGCCTTATTTTGATCTCAAGAATGTTTTTCTTCATTTCATGTGGAATGATGGCTAGTTGAGTCTTTTGGTAACTCCACATTTTAGTAGTATGGATATTTGCACTTTAGTGCTGAGGCCATTCTTAATTGTATTAAGTATGGATGTCACACACAGGGTTGCATTCCCCAAGGGTCAATACGAGTAAACATTTGACGGTAATAAAAGGCAGAATGCATTGCAGATGCTGTAATACACAAAGGCATTAAGTACTTATTTGTAATTTTATGCCGTGCCTATTGAATGTTTAACATAATATTGCTCTGTTATTGAAATATCCATTCTTCTAGCCCAAGACATATTCTTTCTTTTTTAATAAATTCTTTTCTTCAAAATCTGTCATATATATATATATATATATATATACTGAAAACCATTGAATTTTTCTGTTTTTTCAGTTTTAGGAATATGTTTAATTTTATATTATAACCTTTTTTCTTTTATAGCGCTATATAAACCTTTAACAATTAAAATGTTTTTTACTTATCAGATTTAATTAATTTATATTCTAAATTATGACACAATTTTGAAGCGTAGGATACTCTTGAAAAATTTCTCTATCTTTTACTGCATTGAATTTGAACAAATCCCAAATTGGCTATTTCTTATTCAATGGAAAAGTTCAGCACATGAGCTAAATAAACTTGGGATAGGCTGTTACAGGTCAACACTCTCATCCCTTGGTTTCTTTGAGCTTGATGTAATCAAATGGACCTTGCAGGAAGTTGATCCATGTGAGGATTTGACGGATGGTGATATTCGGTCTGCCATACAAAACGCAACTGGTCCTAGATCAGCATTGTTTGTTCCTGATGTAGGGGTCCTCAGTATTTTTTTTAATAAAACCTTTTGTGCTCAAATTATTCTCAATTCGTATATCAATTAAACGACTTCTGTTCCTTCTTGAGGATTTTTTTTTATCTGTTTCCATGCAATTAGGTGCCATTTGAAGTTCTTGTGAGAAGACAAAATAGCTCGGCTATTGGATCCAAGCCTTCAATATCCTAGGTTTATATATGATGAATTAAAAAAGGTAAGGACTAATGGCCTGCCATTTCTTCTGCGCTTTACTTCACCATCCTATTAACATAATTGTATATATGTATTGTTTCTTCAGATCAGCCATTGCTGTATGGTGAATGAGCTGCAGCGGTTTCCTTTCTTAAGAAAGCGCATTGATGAAGTCATAGGGAACTTTCCGCGAGAAGGTCTTGAACCCTCAGAGAATATGATTGAGCACATCATAGAAATGGAGCTATGTGGGATTCCAAATTTTTTGAGAGATGGAAGGGAATATCTACATATGCTTCATTGGTTCCACCTTCGCTATCTACTGCTATAATCATGTCATTAGTGGCCAATCAATGATAGATATTCAAACTGCGGTAAATTTTCAATGACCATGCTTGCTTCTGCTATACAAACCGTTCCAACAAAGTGATTTATACCACAAATGGTGCCCCAAATGGAAACCACTGACATGCTGCTAGGCAGCTAGTTAGTGTCGATTTTTATGGTCAGTCTATCATTGCCAAACATTCAACTTCCTTTTACTAATTTAATTTTAAATTACACAAATTTGCAGATGGACTACATAAATACTTCTCAACCAAATTTTATTGGTGGAAGTAAGGCATTAGAGATTGCAATGCGACAGATGAAATCTTCTAGGATTCCTCCCTCAATTTCAAGGCAAAGGGTATCCATGAATATATATCTCATCAAGTTTCATCCATATACTTCCATAAACAGTTGATTTCTTTAATCTGTAGTTTTAAGGGTTCAAGATATTTAGCAGAGCACAAACTACATTTTACACTTGTGAATTGGCTAAAAATAACCGCCCCTGGGGTAAATAAGAGAAAAACATTTTAATCTCTCAAGTCTTTCATTAATTCCTTATGATTTGTTTTTTAATTGCCACCTATCCACTTCTAGTCCTAATAAAAATTGTCTAAGATGATTACCTATTCCATTGATAAAGGTATGTTTTACTTACACCCTAAAGTACAATTTCATAATCTTTGGAGCCCATTCTCTGGATTATGAGGACACTTGGAAACGAACACTATAGGCTTAATTTCAATAACGGTCTCCAAACACTATGAAATTGTTCATTTTTTCTGATCTACCTTCCACTATGTTAGCTGGATATGCTTTCTTTCTATGAGCTTTTTCTCTTATTTTCCTCTTTTCTGTAAAGGAAGAAAGAAGGAACGGTGAAAACTTATTATTTTAGCACTTTCATAATTATTTTAGACAAATTACCCTGGATGTAGGTGTAACCTACCCTTATGGAGATTACCGAGAAAGTGGAAGGTGCTGATTTTCTAGCAACAGATTTGCCACGACCAGTCTCTTAATTAGCATCCTGTAGTTAATACTTAAATTACTTAAATTCTTACGAAACTAATTCTTGACAGGGGGGTTCATTCTGGTGGTCATCCTGCATTGGATGTTGAAAGGGCTGCATCCTCTGGTAATTCTTTTTTACCATTTAAAGTTTAAGTATTCTGTGGATTGGTGATATGTGTTCATTCATACTTGTTATTTTTTCGTTAGTCAAAAAATAAACTAATAATTTTTACCATTTAAACTAATTTTGGTGATGCTCTTTTTCTTTATCAGGAACCTCTGGTAAATCAAGTTGGGTTATTTCATCCATTTTTGGCGGTGATAGCCGTTTATCTCCGGAAGAGAGTACATCAAGTAGAAGACATAGTGAAACAGTTCACAATATGGCTACGATACATTTAAGAGAGGTATATCTATTAATTTGTTAATTGAATCAAATGTTTCTTGCATGTAAATTTGTCTAATGTGCTTGGGTCCATGCAGCCCCCTTCTATCTCAAGGTCATTTGAGAGCAATTCAGAGACAGAAGTTATTGAGATTGCAGTCACGAAGTTGCTTTTGAGATCATATTATGACGTCGTTAGAAGGAATGTTGAGGACTTCGTACCAAAAACAATTATGCACTTCTTGGTATTTCATATCCTTCTGCTAAGCTTTGCAAATTTCGTGTTTATAAACTTAGATATTGTTATGATAATGTCGATTGGTTGGTTGGTTGGATTCATATGATAGGGTGGTAAGTGTAACACCCTGCCGTAATTAATATCCGGATTACGCAATTAAACGTGAAATAGAGACCAATAAGAAACAAATAACATTTCGTAACCCATCAACCAGACGGGGTTTTTCACAAACACATTTCGAAATCATTCTAAAACCACGGTCTCACATTCACACTCCGAATATAATTACTATGCGAAGATAAATTACATTTATACAATTATCAGAGTACGCAATATAAATTCCCGACAATTCCGGGATCATATCTTCGCTCAATAATCATAGGGCACATTAGCCCATACAACTCATCGATTAGGGATTACACAACTTATCCGAATACATTCTCAATATTGATCCAAATATACAAATATATAATCCCAATTACGCATTGATAACCAACTACTAAACTCTCACCCAGAAACGAGTTCTCTTCGTCCTTGGATGCTTGCTTCATCCTCAATCTTCCTTCCCTGTCTAAAATGTTGATAGGGGAGGGTGAGATTCTGGGGAATCTCAGTAGGAAACAGATACCAATATGCATGCAAGATAAGTATTTAATGCATGACATGCTTGCATCACAATAACTCATGTTCACATAATGATGTATCCGCATGCTCAATGTTCACACAACATACTCATGGCCATAGTATAATAGAAACAGAGCTACAATCATTCTCATATGTTTCACATAATTCAAGCAAGGCAATAACATGCATCAATACACAAATATAATTATCAATACATGCAGGAGAGGTAAGTTCCCTACTCTCTTTCCACGTAAGCTCCAGCTCCGGCTGCTCACGCTCAAGGAAATCATCAAATCCTATATTTAAAATCAAGGACATAGGATTAATCCCTTTTCCAATTCCTTTACTTTTAGACACTCAAGTTGGTTATCATTATTGCCCTTTAAGTGCCCTCAAACACCTCAATCCATAGCTCTAAAGGGTTGGAAGACTATCCCCAAAGATCCCCTTTTGAACACTCAGACTTGATATTTTTCACTGCCTCACTCGAGCACAGAAGCTCTCACTCGAGCACAAGTACGGACATCACTCGAGCACAGATGCTCTCACTCGAGCACGCGTACGGACAACACCCGAGCACAAGAGAAAGTGAGACAGAAAGCACATGCCCGAGAGCACCCCAACACCTGAGGCACAAGCTCACTCGAGCACGCTGGACCTCACTCGAGCACAAGACCAAATGTCTCGCTCGAGCACCCGCGAGCACAACGCCGCGAGTGACAACCCGAGAGCACCACAGCTCTCGAGAAGCAGGATCACTCGAGCACGGCCATTTGTGCTCGAGCACACACCTCTCACTCGCGAGTGAGAAAGCACACTCGTGCATCTTCCCCACGAGCATCCACCCGAGAGCAACCCTCTACTCTGGGCGTACACCTTCACTCGAGAATACCATGCTCACTCGAGCATGTTCTTCGCTCACTCGAGCACAAAGCGATGTGCTCGAGCAGAACCCATAGAAAACCCAGGTGCACTCGCAGCACAAAGGGAAAACTCACACATCACTCGAGCAGGTTCTTCCTCACTCGAGCAATGTTCATCCCTCACTCGAGCACACCCCTGTCTGCTCGAGTGAATCTATCAGATATCAGAAAACGCAGCAAACTTACCACATTTCCTTAACTCTTGCCCAATTGATCCAAAGGGATCCAAAACCTCTACCAAAGCTACTCCCACACAAAATCACTCACTGAATTCAATGGAATCAACAGAATTACCAAATTCCCATCCCATTATCAAGCTTTGGTCTAGGGCATCATAATCATCACTTCTCTAAATCACCAACCTTACACATTTCAATCCCCAAATCCATTCTATCTATTCAAAACTCATATCAATATACCATTTCCATAACCATAACATGCCAAACTACCCATTACCCATATTTTCACAATTAGGGCAATAATTCCAGAAATTCCAAACATAATCATTTGGCATGAGACATAGATAGAAAGGTTGGATTCACATACCTTATCAACCTTCTCAAAGACACTCTTTGATTCTCCAAACTCCATATTTTTGTGATCTTCAAATCACCACCAAATGGAGAAACTACAACCACCAAAATAGAGCTCTCAACTCAAGGATTAACATTAGAGAAGAGAGTTTGAGCTAAAGAGGCCATTTACTTACCTCAAAAATCAGATTTTCCTTTCTCTCTCCCAAGCATGACCAGCGAAAATGGAGGAAAGAAGAGGAGAGAGAGAAACCGAGAGAGAGATAAGAGAGGAGATGAAGATGATGGTGATGTCTCCCATCCAATGGCCCACACCTTGCCACTTGTCACCATCCCACTTCAACTCTCATGGGCTCACATGCATGCACACACACATGATTATGCCTCTTGCCCACTACAAAATCAATCTTAGCCATTGATCATTTTAATCATACATCTCATTTTCTCTTAGCTAGTAATTAATTTCTCTATTAATCACTAACTAATTCCCAATAATTTCACTCTTTCAATTTCCACTAATTATGGCATATTAATTATTATTGCCATAATACACATAATTATTCTCAATAATTATCATTAGTCCTTAATCGAAAATCGGGATGTTACAGTAAGGATCAGAGTAAGTAGCTAGTAATAACATGTAATAAATCTGATGGATATCATCTTATCCATGAAGTGTGGAAAATGGTAGGTGTAAGGTAAACACATTTGAAAACCATTTGGTGCTTGTTTTGACTTATTATCATAGCTGCCAGTTGGCATTCTTTTTGTGTGCTTAAAAGTAAATGACTCCAACCAATATTTTCGTCAATGATGTATTGAGTTTGGATATGTTGTTTTTTTAAACCTTTTAAATATTGACTATATTCTCTATGTCCATTCTGTTGAAACTATTAAGCGTTTGTGTTCCTGAATTTTCAAAGATATTCAAATCAGACAACGTTGAGCCATATGCAGGTAAACAATACCAAACGAAACATGCACAATGTTTTTATTCGAAAGCTTTACAGGTGATCTCATGAGGTCTTGCATGTTTTTTTCAAGGATTATCTGAAGCTGTGGCTTGCTGACTGTGTTCTTTATGTTTCCATTCAGAGAGAGCCTGTTTGAAGAGATGTTGCAAGAACCTCATGAGGTAGCTGGGAAAGGAAGGCACTGTCGAGAGATGCTCCAAATTTATCAACAGGCTTTTAATGTGGGTAATCAATAGTCTTATTATTTTTAACCAAAAACAGACTCTAATTGTATTTCCATTCTGTTATATGATAAGCTAGGTTCTCCTCTAATTGAGATCGTTTCTTTGATGTTCTTTTGATAATCAAGATACATGGTGCCTCTTGTTTTCTTGATTGAGTAGTCTTAATCATATTTCCATTCTGTCTTTGTTATTTGCATATTTTTAAGTCCACTAGCTTTCAACACAACAAAATTTGGAATAATGAAATGTGGTTGGTGCCTGATATCTGTATTTCCTCTTGGTAGGAGTTGAATGAACTGCCTCTTGAAGCTGAAACAGTTGAAAGGGTTGAGCATGGTTGTTGAACCTAGTATTCTACTAAAGGAAGTCTTTCCTGAGCTGGCCAGCAGGAAGAAGTTGTTGTTCTTTTTTCTGCTTTAGTGTTAGAAGTTGCTTGCTACTTTTTCTTACAAAAGGTTCTCTCTTGTCCCATTCATATGGCATTGGTATTATTTGCAAGGCTAGAAAAAGAATAAGGGGACCAGATTTTGTCCCATTGATAGGAAATTAGTTTTCAATAAATGTTATGGCATGTATATTTCTGAACCTCCTGATATGCTCTAATATTATTCATAGCATTTTTCCGAGGTTGAGTTCAGTTTTTAGCTGCTGTGATTACCTTAAGGAGACGAGATCAGACAATATTGTCATTATTATAGTAGTAGTAATTTTTTGGTGGGGTTTTCTCCTCAAAATCTTGATAATTTACTTGTAGTTTTTTTATTGTTCAGGGCTCAAAGAAACAATTCAATACCCTTGACTTATTCAAGGGCAAAGAGTTCACGAACTAAATTTTTTCATGGCATCATATCTTTTAGTTGCCCTCCCTTGAGCAATTCTTGGTTGG
Organism: Inga oerstediana; assembly: GCA_963210345.1. Classification (NCBI taxonomy): domain Eukaryota; kingdom Viridiplantae; phylum Streptophyta; class Magnoliopsida; order Fabales; family Fabaceae; genus Inga; species Inga oerstediana. The sequence goes on along the minus strand of OY723400.1, from coordinate 68,499,737 downwards.
AGAAGCATTTTGTTGGCTCCCTCTATAACACCCCAAATTTTATCCACCAAATATATTGTAATTATTGGAAATAGTCAATGAAGTAAAATAGTGAATTTTAAAGAATATAATTATGTTGCTAGTGAAAATTCCCTGTGAGGCAGTGAGATAGTCATGTAGTTTTGGATGAACAAATGATGACAAATATTTATGAAGGTTTTCAGAAAGAAAGTAGCCCAGAAAAACTGTTGATTTTCTAGGACAACATTCAAAGACTTAAATTCTGGGAATTTTGTGCTTCCAATTGACAAAAGTCTATATTTTTCCTTGAAACTAGACTCAATAAAGGTTTTATAGCCTTTGGAATCACTCTAATACAATGTCTTCAAATTTAGTTATAATTTTTCAAAGATAAGGCAGAAAATCTGTCAAAATTGTTATTAAATCCGAAAATGAAAAACTTTGTTGACAAATAATGCAATTTTGAGATAAAATTTATATCAGCCCACTTTGCTCTTTTAAGGGACTCCTATGCATCATTTTTAAATGGACAAGAGAGGGAAGGGCTTGGTCGAACTCAATTGGGCTTTATGACCCAATTACTTGTACATAAGGGTTATGTACACAAAGTTAAATTTTTAGAATTTTTGTAAATTGGTCAATTAAATAATATAAGGGAAAATATGATATTACATAAGATTTCTCCTTCCTCCTACAGCCCCAAAACTGACGTCTTTATGCAGCTAAGAGAGAGAGAGAGAGAGAGAGAGTTGAGAGAGTTTTATAGAGAGAAGGAGGAAAATCTCACGAGGTAGATCGATTTTTTTGGTGAATTCATTCCTGACGTGCATAATCCTTCTCCTAAGCTTCTCTCCTATGTCATGTAAGGTATTTGAAGCACCAATTTTGCTACTTAGAAGAGCTAGGGTTCAGCCACATTAGAGAAAACCCAGAGGAAGCAAAAGATAACTTCCAAACCATCGAATATTGATTGTTCTGGCTGCTGTGAGTAGTTTAATCGATGGAATTTTGTCAGATTGGCTTTGACTATAAATTTGGTAAACGTCGTGGCCTAGGCTTTATGCTGTTAAAATTGGGTCTAAATGATGGTTTTAACATAATTAAATGGTTAATAAAGTGGTTAGGAGTAGTAAGGAGCAAGTCTATGGAGTCGGAATCGAAAAACCCCAACTTTTCCCGGATTATACCCAAGTTTCAGCCAGGGCAAAGCCAAGGGGTTAATGCTGGATTTTTGATGTTTTGATGATTCCATTGTGTTTAGGAGGGAAAATTAGGTGGAGTTATAGTTGAACTCTTTTTTAGAAAAACCCTAAAAAGCATAATTACCAAAATGCCCCAGAAACCTTGAAAGCAAGGCTACCAAGGGCATTCTGATCTTTTGGCAGTGAATTTAGTAATTCCCAATCCAAAAATGGGTTTTTTGGGCGAAAATATGTCAGAATAGCCTAGGTCAAAATTTCAGGAAGAGTACGGTTGGACCGAGTACTGCGGGGCCTGGCAGGGCCCCATCCCCGGGGGCATTTTGGTAAATTTTCATAATAGGCTCATATAACCACTAGAGGCACTATGAAAGTGCTTAAAATAGTACATGAATGGGTTTTAGCCTAATTCTTGTACATTTGACATTTCATGATAGAGTTGAGTCTAGTCGGTGGCATGTTTTACAAGGCACAATTTTGCAAGGTGGAAAAAGGGTTAAGGTAGTAACTCTCTCCTTCATGCACTATGTAAACTTATATGTGCTTCATGTATGCCATTTTTGTGATATGTATAATACACTATCTAGCTGGTGCGGGAAAATCATAAGTACCGTCCGGGGGAGAAACACACCAATACCCCAACGGCCCTGAAAAGGGATCCAATTATGAGAATTTGGTACCAAGAGGGTACATTACCCAGTCAGGGGACTGAGTACGGAAGTTGGGTTCTGACAGTAGTTGGTCCTGACTCAGGGTCTAACAGAGTTTGGCCCTAAAATGTTCACATTCTGAGAAACATGCTTACAATGTAATTATTCTATTGCATTATGTGGATACCTAGCAAAATTATTTGTTGCATTTTATATGATTGACTGTCTGTTACTACTGAGATTCGTTTGAATCTTACCCTTTTACATAACCATAAAATTCCAACAGGAGCTAGAAGCTCTTAGGGACAGGCAGCCAAAATGGGCAAATGAGGGTGCGAAACTCGAGATTTTAGCTAGCGGTTATATATGGCCTCTGTTTTAGAAAATTTTGGATAAATTGTAAATATTATTAAGCCCTGAAGATATGAATCATGTATGTAAACATGTACTTAATATCAGTATATTTGTACTATTTCTGTATGCCTGTAGAACTATGTCTTGATCACTCTGCGCGTATCGAAATGTTAATGGGTATTGACATTTATGGTATCAGAGCTTAAAGCGGTTCTGGTTTATTAGAATGGTATACTGATATAGTATTATTTGCATGATGACAGGACATCATGAGCAACTCAAGTAAGTTATCGGAGGGAGAACCATTGGTGAACCTACGGCATCTAGAGCAGCGTATCCCGAACAACCAGTTGTTCATAGAGTTCTATGGGCCTGGAGGTATCCGTATGATGCAGATGGCACGGAAGAGCATGCCAGTACTACCTATGTATGGATTAGAGCCGAGGCCGACATCACCAAGGTAGCCACAGGTCGGAGAGACAGGGCAAGATCCAGAGGAGGACCCCGATGAGGATCCAGAGGATGACCTTGATAAAGATATGGAGGATTACCCAAAAGACGAGCCGAGTGATTGCGACTCGGGCAGAGCCAGTGTAGGTACCGTATAATTTGCAACCGGACTTGGAGGGCAGATACCACAGAACGCTACGGGAACATGATACACCTAAAGGCCGGTATCTAGCATTCTTGAGAGGCATAGAGTCACTGTATCTGATTCAGATGCAGCTGAAGGTCAGTTTACCAGACGAGTGCTACGTTTACACTACTATACATTTCTTCTTGGACACAGCATATAGGAACAGACAAAATATTAAAATCATTCAGCGGGGCCTAAGTGCAAACTTCTAAACGTTTCTGAGACACATAAGAGACCTTGTGTAACCCCCTTCAAGAATCAGGTCGGGATTAGCGTTTAAGCACATTTAATTATCGAATAAGAAATCCGGGACAATTAAAAACTTTTTTTTAAAACACCTGTACAAATGGATCTCCATTCATTTCATTCATTAAAACAAATGGCCTGTTTGGTCTGTTACATATACAATATCAGAGTAAGCACAATTCCCAACGTTCACCAGGGATAATAACATTAATCCAAAGGTTTATACAGGGCATCATTGCCCATCTCAGTATCCATACCGGGGATTACACAAAACTATACCACTACAATTCTATTCAATATGTATACATTTATCCAAAATGATAACCAGTTTAATATAAAACCAAAATATATAGCTAAGACTATCGCTGGCAGTCCTAATCGTCCTTTTCTACTTGCTTGCTTTTCGATCTACTTGCCCTGTCTAAAATGTTATTTGGAAAGAATGAGATTCTAGAGAATCCCAGTAGCAACAGTTTATTTATATGATGCATATATACAAAGCAAGTCACATATATCACAATGCAGCAATCAATGTTCGAGACCGGCTTTCGCCACGTTCCTTTCACTATATACGAGGTCGGGCTTCCACCACGTTCCCTTCACTTTATCTGTAATCGAGTCCGGGCTTTCGCCACGTCCCCTTTACTTTCACTATAATCGAGTCCGGGCTTTCGCCACGTCCTCTTCACTTTCACTGTATTCAATGACTAATGCAAACAAGCAATGCAACACACATGATATAGGATAAAGTGTCACTACCTTGGTCTTCCCGTTCTTGAGCAGGCACAGGCCTTCTACGCTCCGGGAAAATATCAAATCCTAAAGTCATAATTAAGGACGAAGCATTATTCTCTTTTCCAATACTCAATTGACTCTTCAACACTTAGATTTGGTTATCAATAATGACCCTTAAGAAGCCACAAATGCCTCTAATAAAACCCCTAAAAGGTTGGGAAACAATAGGTTGAAGATCTCTTTTCAAAAACTTAAAGTGCTGGAACACAGGGGTTGGCCGCGGCCAACCTTTCCTTGGGCCGCGGCCAAAATATGGTCAGAAGGTCACTGGCTACGGCCAGCCACCCATGGACCGTGGCCAGAATCAAGGCAGAAAGGTTTGGGCCGCAGCCAGCCACTCATGGGCTGCGGCCTAGAAATTTCCTGATTCTTGGCTGAACTTCGAAAACTCATATTTAATTGTAGAAAAATCAAAACGGAGTGATTACAAAGACAAATGAAAGGTATTTAAGTCCTATTTTAAGGAAAAATATGGCTCATAACTTCAAGTCATCACAAAAATACAGAATCACCCAAAACTCAACACTACTCCAGAACAGAGTTCTGTTTCCATCCCCAAACTTTGGACAACCATATCTCCCAGAATACTAAATGAAATGACACAAAATATATGTCCATTTTGAAGCTTGGGATGTGAAATTTAAGACTGGAAAGTTTCACAATTTTATGAAATCATTTGGTCATTCAAAACGTCCACACAAATAAACTGTCCAGACAGAGTTCACATTGACAACATTTTCCAACTTTTCTACCAAAGTGTCCAATGACTCCAAAATCATTAACCAAACATATTCCCATACAATTTTCCACAAGCAACACAATGGTAACCTCAAAATGACCAAATTCACAATCTAACCACATGCCCTGTTTTGACCAATACACCAAAACCAACACAAAGTTCCCAAACTTTACTTTTATTGATTCAAACCAATCCATTTGTCCAAAAGACATCACAATATACCATTTCCATGATCACAACATGCCAAACTCACTAAGACCCTAATTTTTGAAAATAGGGCAGAAAATTCCAGAAAAATCAATGTTCAACCAACCACCACAATATATATATATATATATCAAAAGGGAGTTAACACTCACCTCTGTCACTTTGCCAAAGAGATTTCTTGATTCTTCAACTTTCACAATCTCTTGAGGTCACAAACTAACACCAATGAACACATTACAACCATCAAAATTAAGCTCTTCATTCAAGGATCAATATTAGAGAAGGAAGTTTGAGCATTTGAAGACATTTCCCTTACCTTTTTGAAGCTTTTCTTCCTTCCCTTTGGCCTTCAATGGCTGACGAAAATCAGGAGAGAAGAGAGAGAGATGAGAGATGGAGCATGGAGGAAGAAGAAGGAAATGATCATTCTTTGCCCTCCCATCCCCATGTCAGCCAAAAGAAAGAGGGAAGAGGAGAGAGAAAAACATTTAAAATTCCATTTGACTTTTCTATGTCCTCTCCCATCCTAAAAGCTTGCCATTTGTCCACTTATCATTGGCTCTCCCACACTTAGTCACTAATTAACCTCTCTAATCCTTCCATTAGCCATTTAATCATACTTCTCACTTTTCTTTTAGTTAGTAATTAATTTCCCCATTAATCACCAACTTAGAGCCAATAATTTCATCCTTTAAATTTTCCATCAATTATGACATATAAATTAATATTGTCACCAATATACATTAATTTCACTTTAATCCGATAATTATCCTCAATAATTATCATTAGGCCTTAATCAAAAATTTGGGGTGTTACACCTTGTACGGAGGTATATGTACATCAAGTGATGTGGGGCCCACATAGTATGTTTTGGTGATCGGAGCTGACGGATGGAAGAAGATAGAGCCAGAGTCAATGTTTTGGGAGGGTACATAAAAAGTTAATTGTACTCGACCCAGGGTAATCTAGGATGGGTGACCCCTGGGAAGTTGCATAAACTTGGAATTTATTAATTCTGTAAAAAGGACTAATATGTCATGTACAGTAATTTATAGGTTGTAGGATGTTTCTAACTTTCTGTAACTACTGTAAGTAGTTTATGTATGCTATATATGACATATCTGTGTAGTGTACCATTACTTTTATAAAATGGCGAAAATGCCCTTGCTCTTATGTGAAATTTATTTTTTCTCTATTTTCATGTAGAGTGAATTATAGAGATGGTTTGTGGTAGACCACGTGGCAAAGGTCGAGGAAGAGGTAGGATTGAGGGTCAGTATGGGAATGAGGAAGAAGTAGGATCTAGACCAAACCTAGTCCAGCAACAATTACTTGGTATGCTGATGCAACAACAGGCCACGATGAACAAAATCAAAGAAGAGCTGTGAGAAGTGCAACATAGGTAGGATTATATAGAAGATCGCCTAGATGAGTTAGTCAGAGCGAAAGGTAAGGAAGAACTACATGAGGAACCCCCACCAGATGATGTTGTACCAGAACTGGAAGCTAACATACAAATTTGGTTAAGCAAGTTCAGTAAACAGTAGCCTCCTACTTTCCGAGGAAAACTTGACCCCCAGATAGCCGAAGAATGGTTGTTACTTCTCGAGAAGATCTTTAATATGCTACAGTGTTTGAATGATATCAAAGCTTTATTAGCCATCTATAAGCTAGAGGGTGAGGATGATCAGTGGTGGAGGAACACAGATCTCATTTTAAGGGGAAGGAATATTCCCGTGACATGCGAATTATTCCAAGAAAGGTTTAATGACAAATATTTTTCCCCTTCCGTCAGGAGAGCGAAAGAGCAAGAATTCCTTAGCATCCAACAGGAGGATAAAGAAAGTTTTGATGATTATCTGGCATGATATATTCGTTTGTCTAGGTATTCGGCATACCTTAAGTACCGGGATGGCGAAGAGTGGAGCGCATACATGATGATTGAACGATTGAAGCCATAAATGAAGGAAAGACTGGTTTCGAGGCGCTACACAGAATTTAATAAAGCTGTAGATGAATGTCAGGTTGTTGAAAGAAACTTGTTGAGTATGGCAGCCAGATATAGCAGCAAGAGTGTGACCAGAGTAGCAGTTCATCACAGAAGAGAAAAGATCAAGGTGGACTCTTTGAGGGTGATAAAAAGAGGCCAAATCAAGCTGGGGGCCACAAAGGCCGGGGTTCCTCAGGAAGTAGAACCTGTTGGTATTGCAGAACACCACATCATCCTGGTAGATCATGTAGTGGTGCTCCATTACCACAGGCATCACAACAACTCAAGCTCCAAACAGGAAAACAACTTGTTATATTTGCCAGAAACTGGGGCACTATTCTAGGGATTTCCCACAACGACAATAATAGCCTGCAAAGCGCAGACAGAGAGCTCAAGGTAAAGTGTATGCAGTCATGCAAGAGGAGGCTAAAAGGTCTCTGGAATTGATACAAGGTATAATTTCTCTTAATGGCAACCCAGTACATGTCATGTATGATTCAGGCGCCAGCCATTCATTCCTTGCATATGATTGCATGAAGCAGTTGAATTTAAATATGCATAAATTCTCATATGATCTGGTTGTCTCTAGCCCATGGGCACTCAAATTGTTATGGCCGACAATTGTCCGAATTGCGTGGTAAATACTGAGGGACATGAATTGACCATCAACTTGATCTGTTTGCCACTGCAAGGGTTAGAGGTGATTTTGGGGATTGATTTGTTGACTAGGAATGATGTATTCCTAGACTGTAAAAAGAAGAGGGTTATATATCCCAATTCACAACCGCATGCTGGCACAAAAATCACTTTGAATCTTATCTCTGCAGCCTAGGCTGAGAAATGTTTACGAAAAGGTTTTCAGGGGTACGTGGTACTTTGCTCTATGCAGTCAGAGGTTGAAGTAGCCTTAGAGAGTATCCTTGTAGCAAATGAGTTTCCTGACGTGTTTCCGCAGGATATTGGTGGATTACCTCTAGAGAGTGAAGTGGAGTTCTCGATTGACCTTAAGCCTAGAGCAAGTCCAATCTTTAAGGCCCCATATAGAATGGCTCCAAGTAAAATAGTAGAATTGAAAAAGCAGATTGAGGAGTTACTTGAGAAAGGGTTTATTCGACCTAGCATCTTACCATAGGGAGCTCCAGTGCTTCTTGTCAGGAAGAAGGACGGAAGCCTATGTCTCTGTATTGACTATCGAGAGCTGAACAACGTAACCATTAAGAACAAGTATCTATTCCCCAGGATCAATGACTTACTTGATTAGTTATCTGGTTCCTGCGTATTCTCAAAGATTGATTTACGATTGGGATACCACCAGCTGAAAGGAAAGCAGAAGATGTGTCGAGAACTGCTTTCAGGACTAGATATGGCCATTATGAGTTTTTTGTGATGCCATTTGACCTAACCAATGCTCCTATAGTGTTCATGGACTACATGAATTGAACCTTTCATCCGTACTTAGACCAGTTCATAGTAGTCTTCATCGATGATATTCTGGTATACTTATAGTGTAAAGCCGAACACGAGCAGCATTTGAGGACTGTGTTGAACATATTGAGGGATAGGCAACTCTATGCCAAGCTGAGCAAGTATGAATTTTGTCTTTCAGAGGTAAAGTTTCTAGGCCACGTAGTCTCATAGTAAGGGGTCTCTGTTGATCCTAGCAAGGTGGAAGTAGTACTAAGCTAGAAGAGGCCATAAACTGTATTTAAAGTGCGCAGCTTTTTGGGTCTAGCTGGGTATTACAGAAGGTTTATCCAGAACATCTCCAGAATAGCATTGCCATTGAAAAAATTGACACGAAAAACTCAACATTTTGTGTGGGTTGAGAATTGTGAGCAAAGCTTCTTGGAGTTGAAGCAGAGGTTGCCTACAGCACCAGTACCGACGATCCTAAATCCACAGTTTTATGTATGTTGTGTACACTGATGCTAGTGGGCATGGATTGGGATGTGTGTTGACGCAACATGGCCGGGGGTTGGCATACGCATCTTGTCAGCTGAAACCTCTTGAGCTGAACTATCCCACTCACGATCTTGAATTGGCGGCAATTGTATTTACTTTGAAAATCTGGAGACATTATCTCTATGGTGCTACCGTAGAGTTGTACTGTGACCACAAGAGCTTGAAGTACTTGTATGATCAGAAAGAGCTCAATATGAGACAGCACAGGTGGATGGAGTTGCTAAAAGATTAAAATCTGGAAATCAAACATCATCCCAAAAAGGCTAATGTCGTTGCTGGCGCATTAAGCCGTAAATGTGTTAGGTGGCAGCCATGATGATCCGTGAGCAGAAATTGATCGAGGCATTTAGAGATATCACTTGAAGAATAGGCATTGTCAGCTTTTTTTGCCTTGGTAACCTCTTCAAAAATAACCAAGGATTGCAATATAGAGTGCAATCCTGAATCGTCTCTCGAAGAACCTTTTATTAATTACCTAGCAACTAAGTGTAATGATAGACATGAAATGATAAAAAGGGAAAATTTGATCTTTCAAAACTACTTTATGCAATTTAAAATTAACTTGTTCTATGCTAATTCTTTTTGGGATTTTTCTTTAAAATATAATAAAATAAGAGAAGTAAAGAAATCAACAATGGAATAAACAACCCCTCATAGCAATGGCGCAAGCAATCCTCACATAAAATGATTATGGGAGATTTATCATGATGGTTCCAAAATAACTCCAAGGGCCACCCCTTAGACTAGGTCTAACTTGGATTGATTAATACCAAGCCACCTTGCATATTAATCTTTCTAAATTAGGTTGATTAAGCATTCTAGCAATTAAATGAACTTAAAAATCATATTTAGCTTTTGATCCAATAACCGAGCCACCTCGCATTACCACTTGATTTTCTCATTTATCTTAATCTAACAATGGCCCCCATATGAAAAATCAAGATTAATGATGCTAAAATCCAATGCTAAATACAATTAATAAATTCATACTCAATAACTAATGTAAACATAAGACACAATTGATCCACTAACCAAGCCACCTTGAAATTAGCACAAAATGTTCACAAAATCATCAATTCAATAACTAACCAGCACAAAGAAATGATAATTAAGCTAATTAAACATAATGTCAAATGTTTAACAAAGGTTCAAGCCACATCCAATTCTCCAAAATACATCAAAATAAATCAATTCAACATCATAAAATTCATCCTAAGACCTAGGAATCACAATTACAATGTAAAATTAGAGAAATGGAAGAGCAAAAACTCCCTTATTGAAGCTCAAATTTCATGCCATTGCCTCTTGCTACAAAGGATTGAGAGGTTCTAAACACTGCAATTTGTCATCTCCCCAAATATATTCACAATTCCAGCCATGTAAAATACTGAATGAATTATCCAATTAGCACTAAACAATGAAATTGGGGGCTCAAATATTTCCAAAAGCAGAAAAGAGCAAGCTACAGTTATGATAGTATGAAATTAGAGAAGAGAAAAATTGGAATATGCTTCTCTGCTCTCCCTTCGCAGCAACTGAACTTGGCAGTGAGGGAATGACGATGATGTTAGATGTGAGTTGATGATTGTTGAACATATGGCTGAAGCTCCTCCTCACTCGGTTCTCAACTCACAGTCGCGGGCAGCTCCGATTCTCCCTCTCAGCTTTCACCCTAAACTCTCAGCTCTCAATTGCCGCCCCTTCTGAACTCTCAGCTCTGCCTCGGGTCTCCGGCGCTGCTCAGTTTGTTGCAGTGAAATGCTTGCCGATGGAAGATGGAAGTGGGACTGTGGAGGTCAAAAATGGAGAAGAAAAGTGAAGGTGGGGCGGTGATGAAGCGTGTTGAAGAGAGCCTTGTGCCACTGCTCCCACTGTTAGACTCTGCCTCTCAGCTCTTTCCCAATTCTATTCTAGCTATCGCCGGTTTGTGGTGGTTGAGGGAGGGTCACCGGCGATCAGGAGGGAAGTAGGGGTCACCGGCTACCAGGAAGAATGATGATGAGAAGAAGAGTTGAAGGTTTAGCTACGCGGCACTCTCTCGTTCCTCCTCCCTTCCCACTCGCGGTTGTCCCTCTGTTTTTGAAGCTCTGTGTCTTAATATCCTTTCCCTTCAGCTCTCAAAACTGCTAAAATTCTGACCTAAGCTAAGATGACAAAACGCTGTCACTTTGAAGGGGTCTGAACTGACATTTCTAAAATTCATGAGACTAATCTGTCATTTGTGAAATTCAAGCCCTTAACTTCCATTTTCAAATTCAATCCAATTTTTCAGGCACTTGCAATTAAAGACAATTGAACTAATATTAAATCCTCTCAAGAATTTGATGATTAAGAGTGACATCAATTATTTTGACAATTTTACCCCTTTTTAGTCTTAATTTCATGCCAACTCCTTTAATCACAATTAATTAAAAAAGAGATATTTTATGCTCATTTATTATGGAAAAACCCAAATAAAATATAAAAATATATAATCAAAATTGGGATTTGTCACAATCTGTGTAGTCAAATTCTGATGAGTAGTAGGATCAGTGAAGTGTATAATGATCTAAGAGCAGCAATTGAAGAAGCACAGCTGCAAGATAGACGAGTACTGTCTATCAGAGGTATGATTGATAAAGGTGAAACTCAAGAATATGACTTGTCACCCAGCGGACTAGTCAAGTACAAGAAACGAATCTATATCCCACTACAACTAGAACTGAAACGACAAATCCTGGAGGAGGCACATAAGAGTAAATCTGTATCCTGGGGCTATGAAGATATACCATGACTTGAAGTCCTAATACTAATGGCCAGGGATGAAAAGAAAGGGGACTAAGTTTGTCGCTCGTCATCTAACATGTCAAAAAGTGAAAGTTGAACATCAACAACTATCAGGGCTTCTGCAAAACCCTGAGATTCCTGAGTGAAAGTGAGAAAGCATTTTTATGGATTTCGTGATGGAGTTACCCAAGATCAAAAACCACAACACAATCTGGGTGATACTTGACAGATTCATAAAGACAGCCTACCTCCTACCTATCAGCATCCACTATTCTCCTGACAAATTGGCAGAAATCTATATTAAGGAGAGTGTAAGGTTACATGGTACTACGAAGAACATTATCTCTAATCAAGATCCACGGTTTACTTCTAAGTTTTAAAAGGCGGTCTTTGAAGCTTTGGGTACCAAGCTCAGATTCAACACAACATATCATCCTCAGACATATGGGCAAACAGAGCGAACCATACAGACACTTGAGGATATGCAAAGGGTGTGTGCAATTGATTTCAAAGGTAGTTAGGACAAATTCCTTCCATTTATAGAGTGTACCTACAAAAATAGTTATCATTCAAGCATCCAGATGGCTCCATATAAGGCATTGTACGGAAGGAAATGTTAATCGCCCTTGTGCTTGAGAGAGTTCTTTGAGAGGCACTTACTTGGGTTAGATATTATTGATCAGACAACGGAGAAAATAAAGCCGATTAATCAAAGATTGCTGACAGAAAAGCTATACTGACAAGAGGCAAAAACCTCTGGAATTTGAAGTCGATGACCACGTATGCATGAAAGTATCTCTAGTTACGGGTATTGACAGAGCATTGAAAGTACAGAAGCTGCATCTGAGGTACATTAGTCCATTCAAAATCTTGGCAAAGATTGGGCCAGTAGCATACCGCATTGCTTTACCACCGAACCTGAGCAGGCTACATAATGTTTTCCATGTTTCCCAGTTGAAGAAGTATCAACCCAATCCAAAGCATGTAATTGAGTATGAAGACATGGAAATGCATAACGATTTGACTTATGAAGTCGCACCTGATCGGATCATCGATCGGTAGGAGAAGCAGCTAATGAATAAGAGTATTCCATTCCTCAAGATTGCCTGGAAAGGGTTATCACCTAGGGGTCTGTTTGGTTTAAGGGGAGGGAAGGGGAGGAGGATTAAATTACCTTTTTGGGTTGAAGGTATTTAAATTTTGGGCAGGAATCCAAAATTTAAAAGGAATGAGAGAGTAACTTTTAGGCAGAAATCCAAAATTTAAAAAAATGAAAAGGTAAATTTTGAGTTTTAATTGGACAAAATTGTAATTTATCCCCCCCTCTCCTCCCCTCCTCTCCCTCCCCTCCCCTCAAACCAAACACACCCTAGGGGGCTACATAGAAAATGGAGGAGAGTATGAAGAAACGTTACTCGGAATTTATAGCTGTATAGGTATAGCTAATTTCGGGGATGAAGTTTATTTAAGTGGGAAAGAACTGTAACACCCCAAATTTTATTCACCAAATATATTGTAATTATTGGAAATAGTCAATGAAATAAAATGGTGACTTCTGGAGAATATAATTATGTTGCCAGTAAAAATTCCCTGTAAGGCAGTGAGTTTGTCATGTGGTTTTGGATGAACAAATGAAGACAAAAATTTATGAAATTTGTCAGAAAGAAAGTAGACATCCTAAAATTTAATTTGATAGGTCATATGAATCAATTAGAGCTATATACAAAGAGTTATGAATGTTTGAAGTTAGCCCAGAAAAACTGTTGATTTTCTGGGACATCATTCAAAAACTTAAATTCTAGGAATTTTGTGCTTCAAATTGGCAAAATTATATATTTTTCCTTGAAACTGGACTCAATAAGAGTTCTATAGCCTGTGGAATTACTTTGATACGATATCTACAAATTTAGTTATGATTTTTCAAAGATAAGGCAAAAAATGCGCTAGAATTGTTATTAAATCCTAAAATGGAAAATTGTGTTGACAATTAATGCAATTTTGAGATAAAATTTATATCACCCCACTTTGCTCTTTTAAGGGACTCCTATGCATCATTTTTAAATGGACAAGAGAGGGAAAGGCTTGGTTGAACTCAATTGGGCTTCATGACCGAATTACTTGTACATAAGGGTTATGTACACAAGTTAAATTTTTAGAATTTTTGGAAATTGGTTAATTTAATAATATAAGGGAAAATATGATATTACATAAGCTTTCTCCTTCCTCTTACAGCCCTAAACTGATGTCTTTGTGCAGCCAAGAGAGAGAGAGAGAGTTGAGAGAGTTTTATAGAGAGAAGGAGGAAAATCTCACGAGGTAGATCGATTTCATCAATGAATTCGTTCCTAACATGTATAATCCTTCTCCTAAGCTTCTCTCCTATGCCATTTAAGGTATTTAAAGCACCAAGTTTGCTATTTAGAAGAGCTAGGGTTTGGCCACATTAGAGAAAACCCAGAGGAAGCAAAAGGTAACTTCCAAACCTTTGAATATTGATTGCTTTGGCTGCTGTGAGTAGTTTAATTGGTGGGATCTTGTCGGATTGGCTTTGATTGTAAATTTGGTAAAGGTGGTGGCCTAGGCATTATGCTACCAAAATTAGGTCTAAATGGTTGTTTTAATGTAATTAAATGGTTAATAAAGTAGTTAGGAGTAGAAAGAAGCAAGTCTGCAGGGTCAGAATAGAAAAACCCTAACTTTTATCGGAGTATACCCAAGTTTTGTCCAGGGAAAAACCAAGAGGTTAGGGCTGGATTTTTGATGTTCTGATAATTCCATTATGTTCAGGAGGGAAAATTAGGTGGGGTTACAGTTAAACACTTTTTCAGAAAAGCCCTAAAAAGCATAATTACCAAAACGCCTTAAAACCCTGAAATCAGGGTTGCCAAGGGCATTCTGGTCTTTTGACAGTGAATTTGGTAATTCCAAGTCCAAAAATGGGTTCATTGGATGAAAATATGTTAGAATAGTCAAGGTCAAAATTTTTGGAAGAGTACGGTTGGACCGGGTACTGAAAATATGTTTGGCCCTGAACTTTGTGTACACACACGGATTGATGTGATTTTCATTTTACACTATATAGTGCATGACATATTTATGTATCACATTTTCTATGGATAGTTGTGGGTTACTATGGAGGCCAAGTGGAATCTAATTAAGGAAGTAAGACAAGGGTGGGCGGACAGTGCAGCCTCACCTATATTGTATTTAACAGTGTGAATCATCAGAGTGGGTAGCGGAAGTATGGTGAATCTAGGTGCAATTTTGAAACTTACAGGAGGGGTTGATGTTCGCACCATTGTTGATCATCCCAAAACATAATATGGCCTTGATGGTCAATAGTGTTACAGTATATGTGATAAACAGTATTACACCTTGAGTGGTGTACAATATTACATCCTGTGTGGTGTACAATATTAAACCCTGTGTGGTGTATAGTATGATGACCTGTATGGTCAACAGTCACACAACCTTTATAGTTTGTGGTGACACATGTGAACTGGAATTGGGATGAACCCTAGTGTAGTAGGGCAGAATGGTGGCGAATACCTCTAAACAGCACTGGTGATAACAATCCCAGATCCACAGTCGAGCTTTATGGTCTACATAGATGCAAGTAGGCATAGATTGGGATGTGTTCTGATGCAACAAGGTCGAGTAGAGGCATGAGCATCTCCATAGCTGTAGCCTTACAGAATGAATCATACACTTGTGATATAGTGCAAACAGTGGATGGTCACACAGTGAATAGTGCACATCGTATGGCTAGTAAATAGTGCACACAGTATGGCCAATAAGGGTCAAATAGTCATTTGATTCTGAACACCGAATAGGTAGGCATAAATTACAGAAAGTGTACAGGTCTGTACAGGGCGATAAGACTGGGGTATTCAGTATTGTGAGAATAGAATAACGTAAGCCGTAAGGCTAAACACACCGGGCAGTGTCTCGAGAAGGCAATGAGGCCTAGAATTACAAATGGACTATGAGTCCTGAGATTATAACACCTATTGGACGAGTATGTCCTTAGGCCAGTAAATTGCTATGGAATTAGAATTATGCCAAACAGAGATAAAGGTCATATGACCCAATGTGCATGTAGTACACATATGTGTAACATAAGGATGGATTGAGTGATAAGGATTGATCCCTAAATTGTAGACGTTCAAATTTCAAGGATGAAATTTATTGAACGGGGGGAGAAATGTAATACCCCAAAATTTAGGATTGGAGGCTTGGGAATAAGCCTAAATTAAGTGGACTGCTAATCCCCAATTTAGCAAGAGCCCAAATTTATCCCCTAATGATTTCTATATCTTTGGTTTATTAAGAAAGTAAAATGGTGAACTTTGGAGAATATAATTATGTTTTCGGTGAAATCGCCTATGAGGTAGTGAGCTTGTCATGTGATTTTGAATGATCAAATAATGAGCAAAAATTATGAATTTTACAGGATGAAAGTAGACAGTCTAAGCTTTAATTTGATAGGTCATATGACTCAATTAGAGCTATATACAAAAAGATATGAATTTTTGAAGTCAGCATAGAAAAACTGTGAAATTTCTGGAACAATATGCAAAGAATGAAATTCTGGAAATTTTGTGATTCCATTCAGCAAAATTCTATATTTTTCCTTAAAACTAGACTCAATAAGGGTTCTATATGTTTTGGAATCAACTCGTTTCGATTTTTCTAGAATTAGTTATGATTTTTCAAAGTTTGGGCAGAAATCTGCCAGAATTTTGTAAAATCTGAATTTTGGAAAATTAAACAATTGATTAAAATATTATAATACAAATGATAAAAGGCAAATCATCTTCTTCCTCCTACCATTTCAGACGTGAGCTGCAGCCAAGGAGAGAGAGAAAGTTTGAGAGTTTTAGAGAGAGAAGGAGAGGAGAAAACTCACGAGATGGGTCGATTTCTTCGGTGAATTCGTACCTAACATGTATAATCCTTCTCCTAAGCTTATCTTCTATGTTGTTTGAGGTGTTTGAAGCAATATTTTTGGAGTTGGGAAGGTTAGGGTTTCAGCCAAGAAGAGGAAAAGCTAGTGGGAGCTTGAGGTAACTTCCAAACTTTCATATATTGCTTATTCTGGCTGCTGTGGGCAATTTAATCGGTGATATTTCGCCGGATTGTCTTTGGTTCTAAAAATGGAAAATGGGTTTGTGGGTCTGTTATGCTGCCCAAATTGATACTAAATGGTAGTTGTAACCTAATGGAATAGTCAATAAAGTGGTTAGGAGGAGAAAGGAACACGTTTACGCAGCCGAAACTGAAAAATCTCGATTTTCCCCTTAAAACCCATATATTTCGGCCAGCATTGTAAATGGGTCTTAGAGTTGGATTTTCAATGATTTGATGATTCAATTGAGTTCAGGAGGGAAAATTAGGTGGGGTTACAGTTGAGCACTTTTTCGGAAAAGGCCGAGAAAGCATAATTACGAAAATGCCCCTAAAACACTGAAATAAGGGCTGCCAAGGGCAATTTCGTCTTTTGGTAGTGAATTTGGTAATTCCGAGTCTGGAAATGGATTCCTTGGGCGAAAATATGTTAGGATAGCCCAAGTTAGAATTTTGAGAAAAGTACAGCCGGATTAGGTACGATGGGGCCAGGTCCCCGGGGGTTTTTTTAGTAATTTTTTAAGATAGACTCATATAACTCCCAGAAACACTATGGAAGTGTCTAAATAGTACATTTGACATTGTAGGATCGAATATGGAGCCCCGAGCTGTTGGCACGCATTACGAGGCACACGTTTCGAGGCGGGAAAGCTGGAGGTAGGGGACTTACCTTATTTGCATGTATTTGATATCTTTGCTTGTGTAATGATGTATGTGATTGCTTTACTTGATTGTGTAGAGCATATTTGAATAAATGAAGCTCTGTTTCTGTTTTCGCTGTGGCCATAGTCTTGTTGTATGAAATATTGAGGATGCAGAAATGCCATTATGGGGCATACATCTAGATAAAGGTAACATGTCATACACATAGCATCAATCATGCATGCATTGTGGTATCTGTTTCCTACTGAGATTCTCTCGAATCTCACCCTCCCCTACCAACAATTTAGATAGGAGATGACAGAAGATATGCAAACAACAATGCAGAGTACCATACAAGGGGATTACAGTAGTGGAACGAAGATGGGAAGAAGTCTCCGTTTCATTGGGATGGGTTTAGATACCCTAGTAGCCTTGTGCGGCTACATTATTTGAATTTATCAAGTATAAACCCCTATGGGGAATTTATGTAATCATGCACATATTATCAGTATATTCATGTTATTCCTGTGTTGCCCACCGAACTGTATATCGTTTTCCGCAAATACTCTGAAAATGGTTGAAATTGAGATAAGGGCATGACATATGCCATTTTCTGTGATATGTAGATGCACTCTCTAACTGGTGATGGAAAATCACAAGTACCGTCCGGGGGAGAAACACACCAATACTCCAATAGTCTTAAAAAGGGATCCAGTTATGAGAATTTGGTACCAAGAGGGTACATTGCCCAGTCAGCGGACTGAGGTACAGAAGTTAGGTTCTGACAGTAGTCAGTCTTGACTCGGGGTCTAACAGAGGTTAGCCTGAAAAGTGCATATTCTGAGAAACATGCTTACAGTGTAATTATTGTTTCGCATTATGTGGATACCTGGCATAATTATTTGTTTCATTTTATATGATTGACTGTTTGTGACTACTGAGATTTTTTTGAATCTTACCCTTTTTCATAACCACAAAATTCCAGTAGGAGCTAGCGGCTCCAAGAGAAAGGTAGTCGAAACGGGCAAATGAGGGCAAAAAGGGGCTTAGACCGGTTCCCTAGGGTCATTTTGGTAATTTTGCAGTTTTAGACTAATATAACCAACAAAAGTAAATTGAAAGAGTCAAAAGTGATACACGAATGGGTATTAACCTAATTCTTATAAACTTGGAATTTTAGGACCAGACTATTGAGCCCAAGCCAGACCAAAATTAGGACTCAATTTGTATGCAAAAAGGGGTTTAAGGTAGTAACTCTCTCTTTCATATTCTATGTAATTGTCTATATGCTTTGTTTATGCCATCTTCTGTTATATGAACACTGTTTTGCCGAGTAGGGCAATTGTGTGTGGAGGCACACTTACCCGGTTGTGAGCATGAACCCAACCGATGTGTTTACGAGCAATTGTGTGTTAAGGCACACTTACCTGGTTGTGAGCAAGAATGCAATCGAGGTTTATGGGTAGTGGGGGGAAGAGCCCCTAACTCATGTATACATGCCTTGATGATTGTTTGTGTTGTTAATATGTTGCATAACATGGAGCATGACATATTAAACGTTTGCATGTTATATGATTTGTTGTATGCTACTATGGAGATTGTTAACCTCATGAAATTCTTGTTAGAATTGCATATTTCATCTTGTTTTTACCTTACTTTGGCTATATTAGTGGGCGTTCGAGAGTGTTAAAGTTGATGAAATGTGCCTTTCTCATGTTGGGCACAGCAGAATGCAAATGTGGAGGATATTATTCACTAAACGCTATGAATGCTTAACTGTGTTTGTGAGTTCTTTGTGTGAACTGATACAGATTTAGTCATAGCTGGTCCAGAGAAAGCCAAATGTAGAAAGAAGGAGGTGAAGGAAGTTGAAGCCATCAACCATGCTAAGGAAAGGCAAGCATAGAGGAGAACAAAGCAGAAAAGAGAAGGAGATGAACTTTGGAAGGTGCCTGGCCGCGGCCAACCTACTCATAGGCCGCGGCCAACAGCATAACAGAAAGTCATGGGCCGCGGCCAAGCATTCATGGGTCGTGGCCAAGAGGAGCCAAGAGGAGGTCAGATGCTTACTGGCCGCGGCCAAGCACTCATGGGCCGCGGCCCAAAGATGAACAGAAGCTTGCTGGCCGCGGCCTGTAACCCCCTGCTGTAATTAATATCCGGATTACTCAATAAACGTGAAATAGAGACCAATAAACCAAAACAACATTTATAAACCCATCAACCAGACGGGGTTTTCACAATCACATTTCGAAATCATCTAACACACGGTCTCATATTTACACTCCGAATATAATTACTATGCGAAGATAAATTACATTTATACAATTATCAGAGTACGCAATACAAATTCCCGACAATTCCGGGATCATATCTTCGCTCAATAATCATAGGGCACATTAGCCCATACAACTCAAATTCTAGGGATTACACAACTTATCCGAATACATTCTCAAATACTGATCCATATACAGATACATAATCTCAATTACGCAATGATAACCAACTACTAAGCTCTCACCCAAAATGAGTCCTCTTCGTCCTTGGATGCTTGCTTCATCCTCAATCTTCCTTCCCTGTCTAAATGTTGATAGGGGAGGGTGAGATTCTGGGGAATCTCAGTAGGAAGCAGATACCAATATGCATGTAAGATAAGTATTTAATGCATGACATGCTTGCATCACAATAACTCATGTTCACATAATGATATATCCGCATGCTCAATGCTCACATAACATACTCATGGCCATAGTATAAATAGAAACAGAGCTACAATCATTCTCATATGTTTCACATAATTCAAGCAAGGCAATAACATGCATCAATACACAAATACAATTATCAATACATGCAGGAGAGGTAAGTTCCCTACCCTCTTTCCACGTAAGCTCCAGCTCCGGCTGCTCACGCTCAAGGAAATCATCAAATCCTATATTCAAAATCAAGGACATAGGATTAATCCCTTTTCCAATTCCTTTACTTTTAGACACTCAAGTTGGTTATCATTATTGCCCTTTAAGTGCCCTCAAACACCTCAATCCATAGCTCCAAAGGGTTGGAAGACTATCCCCAAAGATCCCCTTTTGAACACTCAAACTTGATATTTTTCACTGCCTCACTCGAGCACAGAAGCTCTCACTCGAGCACAAGTACGGACATCACTCGAGCACAAGTGCTCTCACTCGAGCACGCGTACGGACAACACCCGAGCACAAGAGAAAGTGAGACAGAAAGCACATGCCCGAGAGCACAACTCTCACCAGGGCACAAGCTCACTCGAGCATAGATCCTCACTCGAGCACAAGGCCAAAAGCCTCACTCGAGCACCCGCGAGAGAAATCCAGGAAGTGAGAACCCGAGAGCACCCAAAGCTCTCCAAGACCGGGCTCACTCAAGCACACCACTCTCACCCGCGAGCACACACGGCTCACTCGAGCAGATGCCCTCCACCCGCGAGTGAGAAGGCACACTTCTTGCACCTTGCCCGCGAGCATCCACCCGAGAGCAACCCTCTACTCTGGGCGTACACCTTCACTCGAGAATACCATGCTCACTCAAGCATGTTCTTCGCTCACTCGAGCACAAAGCAATGTGCTCGAGCATTGCTCATAATTCCCAGGTGCACTCGCAGCAACACAAGGGAAAACTCACACATCACTCGAGCAGGTTCTTCCTCACTCGAGCAATACTCATCCCTCACTCGAGCACACCCCTGTCTGCTCGAGTGAATCTATCAGATATCAGAAAACGCAGCAAACTTACCACATTTCCTTAACTCTTGCCCAATTGATCCAAAGGGATCCAAAACCTCTACCAAAGCTACTCCCACACAAAATCACTCACTGAATTCAATGGAATCAACAGAATTACCAAATTCCCATCCCATTATCAAGCTTTGGTCTAGGGCAATATAATCATCCATTTTCCAAAATCATTTACCTTACACATTTCAATCCCAAATCCATTCTATCTATTCAAAACTCATACCAATACACCATTTCCTTAACCATATCATGCCAAACTACCCATTACCCATATTTTCACAATTAGGGCAATAATTCCAGAAATTCCAAACATAATCATTTGGCATGAGACATAGATAGAAAGGTTGGATTCACATACCTTATCAACATTCTCAAAGACACTCTTTGATTCTCCAAACTTCATATTTTCGTGATCTTCAAATCACTACCATTGGAGAAGCTACAACCACCAAAATCAAGCTCTCAACTCAAGGATTAATATTAGAGAAGAGAGTTTGAGCTAAAGAGGTCATTTGCTTACCTCACAATTCAGATTTTCCTTTCTCTTTCCCAAGCTCCATGGCTTCCGCACAAGAGAGAGAAACCGAGAGGAAGAGAAGGGAGAGAAATCGAGAGAGAGAGAAGAGAGGAGATGGAGATGATAATGTTGTCCCACATCCAAGGGCCCACACTTTGCCACTTGTCACCATCCCTCTTCACCTCACATGGGCTCACATGCACACACATACACTTGATTATGCCCCATGCTCACTACACAATCAATCCTAGCCATTGATCATTTTAATCATACATCTCATTTTCTCTTAGCTAGTAATTAATTTCTCTATTAATCACTAACTAATTCCCAACAATTTCACTCTTTCAATTTCCACTAATTATGGCATATTAATTATTATTGCCATAAAACACATAATTATTCTCAATAATTATCATTAGTCCTTAGTCGAAAATCGGGATGTTACACGGCCCACAGAGTGGCTGGTCGCGGCCAACCCCCGCAAATGATGCTGTGCGTTCTGTCATTTGAGGAGATATAAAAGCAAAACCCAGGGTTTGAAGAGGGGATTCCTAATTTGGAAAAAACCCAGAAGGCGGCTGAAACATCCTGGGAGCTGGGGCTTGCATTAAATCAAGGAGAATCAAGTGGGATTGAGGATTGAAGGAGATTCCAACTCCAATTATCTTGATTTTTCTGTACTTATTCCCTTTCTCCATTGCGATTCTGATATGGCTACATTGAATGCTGATATCTGTGATTTGTTTTTGAACATGAGTAGCTAGGTTTTTCATTCTAGGATTGTTCTAAACCTTTATATGGATTAAACCAGACGCCTTATTTCTTTAGTAGCTAATGGTATATATGTGTTAATTCTCCCCTGTTTTCACTGATATTCGTGACTGGCCAGTACTTTGGATAATCTGTTCAATTAGATTAAGCTTGAGAAAGTTAGTTTAATTGTAGAACTGGGGTAGAATTATGCTAGACTTGAAGTTTAAGAATTAAATTGATGGTTTGTTAATAACATAGAGATATAGTTATTAACCTAGCATTGTCAAATTAAGGAGGCTATGTAATGATTATTTTTCCCTTAACTATAGCAAGAGATTGTGTATGTTAATGGAGGATATAAGTTTGGTTATGACTTGAGAGAGCTTAATCAATTGCTAGTGAACCTTAGACTGACATATATATATTCCATGAAAGTATTATTGGAGAGGAAGGAAGTTAAGTTTATGAAATACAAAGGGAACGAACAATCCTAGGTTTATTATAATTGATTGAATTCACAAGAATCATAGTTTTGTTCAGTAATTTTTAGTTGTTATCAAAATATCTTTTGAAATCCCTTTTTCCACACTCAACAATTTGTTTTGGTTCAACTTAATCAAACACATTAAGCCCATTGCTTGACTAATTTGTTACTCAAATCCTCGAGGGAACGATCTTACTTATCACTTTATTACTTGACGCGATCCGTGCACTTGCGGTTGCGAACAGAGATTCTTTTAAATCTCACCCTTTTTCAAATATCAACAAATATTTCAGCAGAAACTATTGTGTCTGGATCAAGAAGATGGAGCTGTTAGTTAGAATTAGTTTATTTTGATATTTTTGGACAAAGTTTGTATATATTTTTCAAACTCTACGAGGGATTTCTGTATTGATGTCTACTTATTATCAGTATTTTTATGCTATTTCTGTGTGTCCACTGAACTATTCATAAGTACTCTAAAAAATACAGAAATAAGATTAGGGCGTTATACCATGCTCTCAAAGAAAATCTGCAAAAGGACCTGGTACTTGGCCTTCACTAGTATACCTACCGTAATACTCACCACCTCTATCAGATCTCACGATTTTAATTGGTTTTCCAACCTATTTTTCTACTTCAGCTTTATACTCCTTAAAGGCATCTAGTGCCTCGCTTTTATTATCAAGCAAGTAGATATACGTGTATCGCAAGTAATCGCCAATAAAAGTGATAAAATATTTTTGACTGTGCGTAGATAAATCAAGACAACAAATATCAGTATGTATAATTCAAGTAAGTCAGAACTTCTTTTAGCTCCCTTTTGTAACTTATTGGTTTGCTTTCCCCTTATGCAGTTCACAAGAGTATCAAATTCTAAATGCTCTAAAGATGGAAGGATCCCATCTTTAGTTAACCTTTTGATCCTATCTATGGAGATATGTCCTAATCTCCTATACCACAAGCTAGTAGAATTCTCATCAATGATACTTTGCCTAATACCACACGTAATAGGAAAACTTGGGGCTGTTCAAGGATTGTTTTAAATAAATCATCAATCATAATAACCCTTGCAATTGGAACATAGTCTTTAATGATATACATCAAATCCTATTGCAAATAAGTACTATAGTTCAAAGGAAAAAGTTTTGAAATTGAAATCAAATTTCTCCTATAACTAGGAATGAAAAAAAATTACAGAGACCCAGTACGATTTTATTTGAGAAAATGATTCTAAATGTTCTAATTGCTTTAATCGGATCTTCTTTCCCATTTCTTGAAAGGACTCGAGCTTTATTGGGAAGTGGAGGCCTGGTGTTTAGAAACCCTTGTATCGTAGTAGAAATGTGGAATATTGCACCCACATCAATCCATGAAGTATCATTACTAATGCTAATATGATAAGATTCTAAAGCTAAACCTAAAAAATACATACCTTTACGCTCCAACCATGTCCTCCTCTTAAGGCACTCATCTTTCATGTGCCCCTTCTTCTTGTAGAAGAAGCAAATAACTTCAGTTTTCTTGATGGATGGCATAGCAGAGATCTTTCTCTTCTTTTTTTTGTTGTCCTTCTTGCCCCTATCACCAGTCCTGTTGGAACTTTTAGCTAAATGAGCTGCCTTAGGTATGTCCTTACCACTCATTGAAGCTTGGTTTCCTCCTAAACACACATGGACAACAGTTCATCAATTGTCTATTTCTCCTTATGTGTGTTCTAGGAGACTTTGAAGGCATCATACTGAGAAGGAAAGGAGTTCAGTACCAGATGCACCAGGAACTGTTCTATTGGTTCCATGTCAAAGGCTTTCAGCTGAGAGGACAAGTCTCTTATTTTCATTATATGTTGCCTGACTCCACTTATACCTATCAGCTTCATAGCACACATCTCTGACATGATGGAACCTCCTATCTGCTTGTTAATTGGCTTGAACTATTTGTCAACAGCTTCCAAGAACTTCTTAGCAGTTTCAAATTTAGGAATCGCTCCCTAAATGCTTTTTTGTATCCTAGTCTTCATATAGGACAAGCACATCTGGTTGTAATGCTCCCAGTGCTCTAGATAGTCAATTTCAGCTGGAGTTGAATTGTTAGTCAATTTGGGAGGCCTAGGTTTCCCCATAATAAAGTGCATGTGTAGCATATCAATCTGCAAAGTTATGTCCTCCCTCCATTCAGGGTAATTGGTACTATCCAGCACAATCCTGCCACTATTGTCAACAAAAAGGTTAGGGAAAGTAGTAGGTGCTGCAATTTAGAGAGTTAAGTTGGCTCACGAGATAAAATTTTGAGACAATCACAAATTATGTGCCTTAAATGCATGTTATGCACTAATGAAAATGTGTGATATGTATAAATACGTATCACTAAATTCTACCTATGGGCAAAGAACCTAGCAATGCATGCATTTATCTCAAATTGGTGGGCCTAGAACGTGTTATTTACATTTCCTAATACCTATGGGCAACTTAGAAAATATAAGACCAAACTATCCCTAAATATATAATTATAATTGTCTACCTATGGGCAAAGATCAATAATAATTCTATATTTAATTACAATATGATATTTTATAAGTTCCATACGTAATTTTGTTGCATGCAAAATGAAAGGATGTTGTGGCTACTCCTTAGAAAAAGTAGCATGCTAATCACAAATATCATATAAGCGCATATAACCAAAATATGCATGTCCTAATTGAGAGATTAATTAATAAACTCAGTAAATAATTAATTAAAGCCCTCCCACTGTTTTATGTAATCAATAATTGTTTAACGAGTTAATTTTGGCATTTTTCAACTCAAATTAGATTTCAGAAAATTTTGTATTGTTAAATAATTGTCTAAAGTCAATTTCCAAATATTTAGACAATTAAATAACTCATGAAAATAATTTCACAAATTTTCCAGTATGTGAAAAGTGTCAAAATTAATCCTTTCATTAATTCAAAAAATTTGATGTGATTAATAAAGAATATGGATAAAATAGTAGTTACTTTAAATAAACAGTGAAGGAAAACATTTAATTAGCCCAATAGTTGTTTCTGGAATATTGAAAATCCATAGCCCAAAAAAATAGAAGCATAACAGAGTCCATAATGTTACAAAAATGTCACTATAAAATAAATTTAAGAGGTCCATAAACGTGTTACTTTTTTAATTTTAATTAAAAGTCCAGGTCTAAGTTTTTATTAAAACCTAGTTTGCCACACAACATTAAAAAAACTTAATACACAAGCCCAATTCGCAAAATTAGTGTCGGCTTGGAGTTTTTTTATCGGCCCAAAATGCATTAATCATTACATGGAAGAAAATTTTTTTCGCCCAAATGCAATTAAGTTGCCCTAAAACTTGCACCTGGCCCATTCACATAAGTGAAACGCGCATTTCACTAAGCCAAGGGACGATGTCGTTACAGCGTGAGGCAGGGAGCCTTTCCTAATGACACGAAATGATAATGTTTTGACCGAGTCAAAATGACATCGTTTCAGTCATCTCCCTCAACCAGTTCTGGAACCCTACCCGAACCGCCAACCCGAGAACATCCGATAAGAGCCGCTACGACCCATGATCTTAGGTAGTCCTTTTAGGTGATCGATGAGCCCAAAAACGATGATTTTCATGGTGGCATGAATGAACACATAATCAAAACAGAATATGGGCAACAAATCATTGATTAATTGCAAATATTTGAATCAAAGAATTTTGGGTTAAATCCAAAATCGAAGGTTCCGACGAAAATGATTACGGCAAAGCACAATGAAGCAAGGCCTGAAACTTACACAACAATTAATCACAAGATTTGTGTATGCATTTTGCATATAATTAAAAATCATAATTCAAAATTTTAAAGCTGAATCAAAAAATGAAAGGCTTCTGGGTTCTCATTGTTAGATCTCATGTTTTGATGATAACAAAGAATATTATGAAAAAGATTTAATAAATAAATATGTTTGAACAAAGTAATAACAGGGAAAAGCATCACTTGAAGTTAGCATTGGAGTAATGAAGAAAGGCCAAGAGAAAAAGCTGAGAAACTTGATCAGAAGCAATTTTTCTAAGGCATTACTCGAGTACGTACTCGAGTAATGAGACAAAACTTGAAGTCACCAGAGGCACCTTCCAGTAACCTGCCAACGTTACTCGAGTAGATACTCGAGTAACCAGGTAACTCACTGGCAGTTGCTCTCGGCCTGCCAACGTTACTCGAGTAGCTACTCGAGTAACCAGGTAAAAGTTTTCAAGTTACTCTCGACCTGCCAATGATACTCGAGTATGTACTCGAGTTACTCTGTTTCCTAAAATGTGTTGCTCTCGGCATTTTATACCACTGCAACATTTACTCGAGGAGCTACTCGAGTAACTCACTGTGGTAAGCAAAAACTTGAAGGTAGTACTCGAATAACTTGATCTATTTTTATTACACTTCACTCGAGGCACTACTCAAGTATGCAGGTATTCAATGACTCATTTAAGTGGATTACTCGAGTATGTACTCGAGTATGTAGTGATATGTTTGAAGGAAAACATCAAGTCATTACCCGAGTAAGTTATGCATAAAAAGTAAGTTTACTCAAGTAACATGGTAATTAAACTTGAAGTGCTCTCGGCCTTGAAATCCTGCCAACATTACTGGAGTAAAGCATCGAGTAACCAAAAGTTTATTTAAAGGATTACTCGAGTTGGTACCCGAGTAAACATGCATTTCCAAAGGTTTGATATTTTGTTATTCCATGCACTACCCGAGTAATCTTATATTCATTTGTTGACTTGCAGTTTTATCCAAGTTTCCCAATGATACTCGAGTAAGTACTCGAGTAAACTTAAAGGAATACTCGAGTAGCTACTCGAGTATGCAAACCCAGAAACTCTGAAATCATTCCAACGTTGATTGTTTTGTTTCCTATATGATTAACCTTTCATTGTATTAGTATTCTTAGCATATCTACAGATAAACAATGAAGAGTTCTTACCAAATAAGGAAAGTCAAAAGCAACGTTCAAATGTCACCGACCGCTACCTACCGCAAACGTATGTCTTTCAAAAACTGGAAAAGTCAACAATGGATGTGCATGCTCCAACGGGCATGAAGAAAAACGTTCCAACAATCATTACCAATGCATCTATATATATGGAAACCTCCAAACAGAGAAGAACAACCAAGAACACACAAACGAACGTATCATCAAGTGTCATACTCTGTTTTGCATTATATTTGTAATTCTATGCTTCAGTGATTCTTATTCACTCTGTGAGAGAGATATTTCATTCAAACTCAATATTTGATATTGAGATAACTTAAGGTTGTGGAACCTTGAGTTGGGATTGGATTACAACTTGTAAGGGGGAGCGAGTGTCTAGGAGAAGGAACTTGCTTGTACTGAGGTGCCAAGAACCCACTGAATCTTGGAAGTTATAGTGAAACTCTCAGAGAAGCTCTGAGGAATGGACGTAGGTCAAAGTGGTTATGACCGAACCAGGTCAAAGTGGTTATGACCGAACCAGTATAACTCCCGGTGTACACTTCGGTGATATTTCTCCTTACTCCTTACTGCATTATATTTACTGTCAAGTTTTCATATTTGCAACGAAATTTTAGTATCACCCAATTCACCCCCCTCTTGGGTGAAACGCTTGCTCTAACACTCATTAAACTCCTGATGAAATACTGGTAGTGTTCATCGAAGAACTAAGGTTCTTCTCTCACGATTTGTCGAATAAACCCAGGCACATATGAATCAAGAAACAAAATCACAAATCGACGAGGAAAATAAACTTTGAATCCAAAAGAGATTTTGAAATTGAAAGAAATTAATTAATATGGGTCTAGCTCTTGAAAACCATCAGTGAATAGATATGAACCGATCGAAATCAAGAATCCCAAAATTAAAGGCATGTTCGAATAATAGTAGAAGCAAAACATAATTGGATCGTTCAAAAAACACAATGAAGGCGATGATGATTCCTTGGATAAAATTAATTAGGTAAAATTACACTTAAGTCCTAAGGAAGAAGGGAATGAAAAAATGGTCCATTGAAATTGCAAAATGAAAAATTGGTCCAATAGAATTGTCGATGACCCACTTTTAGAATTGTTAATAAGACTATTTTTTTATTTTACAATTTCAAGGGATCATTTTTTCATTTCCCTTCTTTCTTAGGACTTCAATGTAATTTTCCCAATTAATTATCTTGACATCTTATAATCTGAAAGCAAGGCAATTTAATATAACAATTAATAAATTGCAAGTAGTCAATAAATTCGATCTCTAATCTAAGAGATGGAATCCGTATAAAATTGCTACGGTGAACTTAATTAAATTCCATACTTAGATCATCCCTAATAAATAGTAGAAGGCAGAGGATCAGAGAGCGTAGCTTTGGTACCACATGTTGGAATAACTCATACTATATAATAAATTACAATTCAAATAGAGCACAAATTATTCTACAATAATAGCAAAAGACTTCAAGGGATACCTCTCACCATTGCTAATCTTTAATCTTTGGAAAGAATTCACAAACTCTGAAAAGGAACACTGTCAAAAAGAAGACGTTAGGAGATAATTTGTTAGGTCACTCTTCTAACTAACTACAAGGCACAACGATAACAACTGGTTTGAAAGCCACCGCTTGTCACGAAACGTTAGGGAGCAGTTGAGGTTTTCTAACACTTGTATTTTGTTGGCCATAAAACTAAATTGTGTTATTCCACCATCAGAAATATCACATAAATAATCAGTCAGCAGATCACCCCTAATCTTGAAGTTGGACAATGATCTGACTTACAAGCTACACTCAGGATATTTTAATTAATCACCTAATTAATAATAACTAATAAATATATTATAATAAATTAAAATATCTCACACTATCCCGTGTTCCCAAGTTTAGAAGGGTGAAGGAAGATATTTCTTCTTTATTTCAGCTAGTTACTTTGCATCCACACACAAGAATTTGACGGCGCCCACCTGATGAAAAGGAAAAGAGGAGAGATGGAAATAAGTTCACTTTCTACTATCCACAGACACTACTACAAAAAGGTTGAAAGGTGGCGCACATATTGTGGCCCTTCCTTAATGAAGTGCCACAGCTGCTCATTTATTATTTTTTTTATATTTTATGATTTTTTTTACTAGCTGTGGCGCCTGGAAGGGTAAGCGCCACAGCTGGTATGGTCAAGTGTGGCGCCTGGCCAGGCAGGCGCCACACTTGACCAGGTGATACCAGATGTGGCGCCTGACATGCCAGGCACCACACTAGCTTCTGACCCATTTTTTTTTAAAAAAAATTTTTATGGTCAGGTGTGGCGCCTGTTTGGTCAGGCGCCACACCTGACTCATTTTTTTTGAAAAAAAAAATTTATATTTGTCAGGAGTGGCGCCTGACCAGGCAGGCGCCACCCCTGACCCTTTTTTTTAAAAAAAATGTTGTCAGGGGTGGCGCCTGCCTGGTCAGGGGTGGCGCCTGCCTGGTCAGGCGCCACCCCTGACCCTTTTTAAAAAAATATATATATTTTGTCGGTCAGGCGCCACCCCTGACCCTTTTTTTTAAAAAAAAAAATTGGATATTCTATCCCTTCCCCACCAATCAGAACCCATCCCGCCCCTCCCCCTTATCCTTTTGTTTTCCCGCCCCCCCAATCACTCTCCTTTCCCGCCGACACCCCCCATCTCTTTCTTTACCTTTTTCTCTATCTTTAATCATTCCCTCTCTCATTTTCACTTTCATCTATCTGTGCGTGCTCTCCCCTTTCTTCCATTTTCTTATCTTCACATCTTAAAACTACACCCACACGAGCACACGTCTTTGTTTTTTCCCAACTGCCAACCCCACTCCTGTCCCTATTATTTCTTTTTCTTTGTATTGTCTACAACTTTTTGGTCCCCACTCCATTTGGTAGCTCAAATTTCTTCCTTCCCTCACTGAAGATTGCGTCACCAACGGAAATTACGTGGTCCCCCACTCCACTGCACTGATCAACCTGTAAGTTCAACTTGCGTTTTGTTTTTATTAATTTTTTTTTCAGGTTGTTCTGTTTTTTTTATGGAATGCTTGCGATGCTTTTTTTTCCCTGTTATGACACGCATGCTTGTATATTTATGTCATATATAGTCATCTTCTTCATGCATGGTGTTATTATACTAGTACATAAACCAAATTAGAAATAGGCATATCATGTACATAGTATGTAATTTCATCAACACAGGAACAAAATAAAGAATGTAAATAATTATTGAGGAGAAGACAAGTAAATATACAAAGTGTATGTGTGGTGCCCATGCGCTCTCTCTCTCTCTCTCTCTCTCTCTCTCGTTAGATTTTTCTTTTTCTGTGGGTGGACCATCTCTAGTTTTGTTTCTTTGCTCTTTACACAACACCTATATATATATATAATATATATAAATGTGTGTGTTGTTTGTGCGTGTATACTATATATATATTCCCAGTGTCAATCCAAAATAAATTGTTACAGGATGATAAAAAATGGCGTGTATACTATATATATAATATCCACTGAATGTACATAATATGTCTTGTAGGCGTGTGTGTACTGTGTTTTAGCTTTCACTAGTTCTAAGAAATTAATGCAACAAGTTACAAGAACAATGAAAGAATTGAATTTATATGTTATATATAACCATAAATTTGAACGACAGTAATTAATATACAAGTGACTTGAAATTAGATAATCAAATTAACTTTTAATAATACTGCTATTTTTTTTAAAAATTCTTCAATTTATTTGTTTTTCAAAAATCAAAATCATTTATTTAATTAATATTATTTCACGTATTTCATATATATTTGTGTTAGTGCTATTTTGTAGAGGTAAGAAAATAATTTTTTGTATTATCTTATTAAACTATAATAGAGAAAATCCCATATAAACCCAATGAAAATAGGAAAAATTGATATCAGGATAATAAATTGAATAATTCGTTAATTGAGTCATTAACTTATTTAAGGATTTTAAAATATGGATAAAATGACTTTAATATATCAATATATATCAATGTTAATATTTAATAAAATAAAATAAAATTTGTCTATATTGTTTAACTTTAAATATATTAACTAAAACCGTAAAGGGAAAAACATACAATAAGGAGATAATTAATGTTGGGATTAAGCTTTCTTTTTCATTTTATTTTATTTTCTTTATTTTTTTTTCTGAATCATATTTTTTGATTTAAGCTAATCATATTTGATTTTATTATATATTGATGTTTATTACACATATTATTATTAAAATAAATAACTTAGAACCTCAAATATTTTATTGATTTTTTTATGTTTAATTTGTGTTTGTAGTTTCAGTTCATCAATCTATTGAAGCTTCTATTTACGGTATGTTTTTTAAATTTTGAGCTTACAAATGTGATTTTAGTTGAATTTAATAGTTATAATTTGTAGGTGTTCTAATGATTGTTATTGATTAATTGCATAAGCAAAATAATTATTTATATATTCTTAACACTTGTATTTTATTGATTGACTTGTAATGTTTTCTAATTAACTATGATATATTGTGGCAAATATGGTTTCTTTTGTTATGAGTTGTAAAAAATTATTATAATGCCTGCGAATAATTAATGAATTATTTGGCAATTTAAACATTCAGTTTAAGACTTAGAAAGCTTCAATTATGAAGATTCATGTGGTGTATGTTATTTTAAATTAAAATTGGTAAGAGAATATAAAAGTAATTAGTAAATGCAATAGTCATACAACTAACCACGTAATTTTTAAAAAAAATAGATTGAAGCCCATAGATGGATCGTAAATGGATGTCATCTAATCGATGTTCAATGGAATATATAGATGGGGTGAAGGATTTTATTACATTTGCAACTGAGCACACAAAAGATCCTTGCTTATCCTGTTGTTTTGGAAAGCGGATTAGTCAACTTGATTTGCTAGATCATTTAGTGTGTTATGGTATTGATCAAACATATATACGATGGACAAGGCATGGTGAGACCAACGATGCATATAGTGATCGGGTGCATACCACGGGTGGTGCCTCGGATGAATTTGATCAAAGCATGTTTGATGAAGATGATGGTCTTGAAGAAATGGTAAATATGGTTGAAGGGGTGCTTCATAACTGCCCTAACGAATATGAGAAGTTGAAAGGTGATGCAGAGAAACCATTATATGTTGGAAGTACTAAATACACAAGATTGCTAGTAGTGTTGAAGTTGTACAACTTTAAAGCTCGCTACGGATTGAGTGATTCAGGTTTCACCGCATTGCTTGAACTGTTGCAAGATATGCTTCCAGAAGAAAATGTACTTCCTACTAAGACATACGAGGCAAAGCGAATTCTTTGCTCTACAACCGGTATGGGATATGAGAAGATACATGCATGTCCTAACGATTGCGTATTATTTTGAAATCAGTATGCAACGTTGGAGAAGTGCCCTAAATGCAACGCATCTCGATATAGGAAGAAGAAAGGAAAAAGTCCTTTGAAGGTGCTATGGTATTTTCCCATTGTTCTGAGATTCAGGCGACTGTATAGTAATGCAGAGATTGCTAAGCAGTTGACATGGCATGCAGATGAAAGGATTAAAGACACAAAGCTTAGGCACCCTGCAGATGCTCCTCAATGAAAAAAAATTGATCATGAGTACCCTGACTTTGCTGATGAAGTTAAGAACCTTCGCCTTGCACTGTCAACTGATGGAATTAATCCGCACGGTGTTCAGAGTAGCACACATAGCACGTGGCCGGTGATATTGATGATTTATAACCTTCCTCCACACTTAATCATGAAACGCAAGTTTATGATGTTGTCCATGTTAATTTCTGGACCAAGGCAACCTGGGAATGATATAGATGTATACTTGGCTCCTTTAATTGATGACTTGAAGCTGCTTTAGGATGAAGGCGTTAGTGTGTATGACGGGTACATGGAAGAAAGTTTCACTTTGAAAGCCATGTTGTTTGGCACAATTAATGATTTCCCTGCTTATGAAAATTTGTCAGGATACAGCGTCAAAGGATATGGTGCATGCCCTATATGTGAAGATGACACTCATTCAATGCGACTTCATCATTGTAAGAAAAATGTTTACATGGGGCATCGAAGATTCTTACCATCACAACATCGTTGGAGGAAGTGGAAAAAGCCTTTCAATGGTGATGCAGAAGAAGGTAGCCCGCCGAAGATGTTGACCGGTTCCCAGGTGTATTCTAAGGTAAAAGACTTGGAGAACAATTTTGGCAAACCTTTTTCAAAACAAATCGAGACAAGCGGTTGGAAGAAAAAGTCTATTTTCTTTGAACTTCCATATTGGAAGTCTTTATATGTGAGGCATTTTCTTGATGTGATGCACATAGCAAAAAATATCTGTGATAGTCTAATTGGCACGTTGCTTAATATCCAAGGAAAAAGCAAGGATAGTGTCAATTCGAGGTTGGATTTAGTAAACTTGGGAATTAGAGAAGAGTTGGCACCGATTGAGCAAGGGCTTCCTACCTATCTACCGCCAGCGGCATACACTATATCAAGGAAAGAGAAGAAATTATTTTGTGAGTTTCTGTAAGGAATTAAAGTTCCTGAGGGCTACTCTTCAAATATAAAGAACCTTGTATCGGTAAAAGAGTTGAAGTTAAAAAACCTTAAATCTCATGATTGTCATGTGCTCATGCAAAATTTCCTACCGGTTGGTATACGATCCATTTTACCCAAAAAATTAAGGAACACTATCACGAAACTTTGCGTGTTTTTCAAGTTGATCTGCAGTAAAGTGGTTGATTCAACCAGGTTACAAGATTTACAAAGGCTGATTGTGTGTA
Organism: Inga oerstediana; assembly: GCA_963210345.1. Classification (NCBI taxonomy): domain Eukaryota; kingdom Viridiplantae; phylum Streptophyta; class Magnoliopsida; order Fabales; family Fabaceae; genus Inga; species Inga oerstediana. The sequence continues at coordinate 68,465,101 of OY723400.1, read as the reverse complement.
CTCTGTGTGAACTTGAAATATATTTTCCACCTTCTTTTTTTGACATTATGGTACATCTAACTGTACACTTGGTCAAAGAAACTCAATTGTGCGGTCCAGTGTACTTGAGATGGATGTACCCAAATGAATGATTCATGAAAATATTAAAGGGGTATGTGAAAAATAGATACCGTCCAGAGAGTTGTATCGCTGAAAGTTACATGGTTGAAGAAGCAAGTGACTTCTGTGCTGATTTTCTATCAAATGTTGACCCTGTAGGGATCCCCAAGTCCCGTCATGATGGCCGAAGATCAGGGAAAGGAACAACGGGGAGTGATGTAATAACGATATCAGCGACTGAACGGGACCAAGCCCACTTGTATGTCCTACATAACACTGATGAGGTCGAACCGTATGTAGAAGAACACAAGGATGCTTTCCGATTGGTACATGGTGATAGGAATGAAAATTTATTAACAACAGAGCACAATAAACAATTTGCAGGCTGGTTGAAAAATCGTATTAACGATGAGATGGAGAGGAATCCTGATTCAGTTTCTGAAAAATTGAAGTGCCTGTCGAAGGGATCGAGCTTACATGTATTATCTTACAATAGTTATGCAATCAACGGTTACACATTTTATACACAAGACCATGATACATAGAGCACGATGCAGAATAGTGGGGTAACACTTGTTGCTGATTCTTGGCATAGATCCAGTGCTAAAGACACACACCCTGTCTATGCATCAATGTCATACTTTGATGTCATTGAACGCATATGGGAGTTAGATTACTCTATGTTCAGGGTCCCTGTCTTCAAATGTCAGTGGGTTAGCAACAACAGTGGATTACGGATAGATGACTTAGGCTTTGTGCAAGTGGACCTTTCTAAGGTTTGGTATGAAGATGATCCTTTTATTTTAGCAGCACAGGCAGAACAAGCATTTTACATTCCTGATCCTGCTAAGAAGAATTGGTCTATTGTACTTCCATCCAACAAGAATCGTCAAGCAGAAGTTGATTTTGAAAGTAATGAATATTTGAACATCAATAATGATGATCCTTCATTTGAGAATTTGTGGTCAGCAGAGATTGATATAGATGGAGATGCAGATGAAGATGAAGATGGAGATGAACCCCTATAAGTGAGACATGATCATGAAGAGGGAACTTGGGTCAAGAGGAACACAATTCTCAATCCAACACGAATTCTGAAGAATAAAATTTTAAATCAGACGAGAAAAAGGAAAAGATAATGATTGCCTTGACTTGTTTACTTGTACGTATGTTTTTATAAATTTCAAAATAATTTGCTTTCGTTGACATATAAGACCATTGTGCACTGATGTTTTGATTTGGTTTATTTCACTTACAGGAGTATGGACTCACCACATGATGACATTGATAATGTTCCCAGGCACATTGGCAGACAAAGATTTGAGGAGAACGTCAGACATGGCAGGACAATTATGGCGAGGTTGATCAGACTGAGAAGTAACGGAATCAAGTTACAACTGGAGTGGAATGAAAATGGAAACCCGTTTGGCGAGAACAGTACCTCCTTAAATAACTTCATCGGGACTACGGTTCGAGACAGAGTCCCTATTATAGTCCAAAATTGGAAAATGGAAAAGAAAAGTTATGAGGATGTGATCTGGGTTGAAGTACAGGTAACACCTTAATTATATATTTATTCGGTTTGCTTTGTTTCACTTCATTTCAATCTTACATATTATATATGTTTTTTGACTTGTTTACAGAGTATTTTTATTATTGATGATGATCGGAAGAACTTCGTAATGAGAAAAGCCGGAAAACTTATGCGAAAGTTTCGTTCTGATCTTGTCAAATATTTCTTGAGGGATGATAATGATGATATCATTACTACACCGCCTTATCCATTGTACGAAGGAATCATCACTCAAGAAATGTGGGATGAGTTTATCAGAACACATACAACTCCTGATTTCCTGGTAAGGGGATTTGTTTGTCTTTCCCTATTACGTGTAATGTACGTATTTGTAAGTAACATTTATATATTTATATGAATCATTTTGATCTAACTAGGAGTTGAGAGAGAAAAATCGAGCTAACGCGACCAACATGCCATACCGGTACACACAAGGACCTGTTTCATATGCACGGTTAGAAAGAAAAATGGTACGAACTGATGATTATTTCATTCGTAATAAAAATTGTATGAATATCATTTAACTTCGACTAACTTTGATGTGCAGATACAAGAATCAGGCTCAGATATTACGTAGGTTCCACGACATGATCTGTGGGTAGCCGGTGTCACAAATAAGAAAGGTGAAATTCATAGTGAGGAAGCAAGAAGAGTAGCCGAATATTGTGTAAGTATTCAATTATATTATGTGTTCAATAAATAATTGGCTTTACTTAAATGAACTCCATTTATAATAACTAATTTTCATTGTAATTCTTTTTGGGAAAGCGACAAATGACACGGGAGGATCCTGCGTTGGCGACCTATGTTTGTCGGGACGATTTATTGAGCAGAGCGTTACCAGTACCCGAGTATGATGGTCGTGTTCGGGGTACTGGTTTTTCAGTCACCCCATCAGCATACTTCAGACGTCAGAAGTGCTTGAGTAGAAGTGATGTTTCCCACCTACATGACGAGATGACTAGCTTTAAGCATCAAATGTGCTACAAGGAACAACGAGAAGAACAATTCACCGAACAAATGCGTTCGATGCAAGAACAGAATGCGTTGTTAACAACGCAAATACAACAGTTGGTCCAGGGTAGGCCAACACCAAATGTTCTGTTCTGTGATAGCCCAAGTTTCAGAGATAGCTGCAATTCCATGCCTAAAGTCCCTTTTCCTTCGGTAATTAATTTCTTTTCTACTTAACTTTATGTTAAATTATAATTAAGCGAATTTAACATATTAACTCTATTTTCCGTAGGGCGAATTTCAATGCAAGCTATATGTCGAGCAAGCATCAAAGCACGCAGTTGCAGTAGGTGTTGCATACAACACTGGTGAGGACATACTGCACAATTCACCATTGCCCGATAACACACTCCGGGTGAAGGTTGACGTCTGCACGAACGAAGACGCCCTCTTACCGATCCTGTCTCAGGATGAGCAAAATAAGGTGGCAGATGTTGTAGGTGGCTATGTTGCTTGGCCAATAGGTCTTATCGAGCCATGTGGAAAGGCCGTTCATTCAAAATTCCCTGCACTTTTCCTTCGAACTTTTATCTCAAACTGTGATTTAATTTTCTGATTTGCGCAGGGTAAGATTTCAAAGTCTTCAACAACACAACCCAAGTCAAAAGCATCGGCTAGCCAACAGAGCAGAAGAAGACAAACCTCATTTCTCGATCAATTAATATCGATTGGACCACAATTGATCGGTGAGGGAGTAGTGCAATTACGTATTCCAAGACATATCTACAGTGTTGGTGGTCTAGTTGATTATGTTACTGCCGAGGTCGTGCAGGACATATGTGCTCATGATTGGGTTAGTGCTTCGGCTATCAACATCTGGATAAGGTACTTCACTATCATCGTTTATCACTGTTATTAATATATCTCATTCCATTTCTTTTGTTTCTCATGACACTGTATGTTTTATACCAAGCATTTGGACCAGGACGTTTTAATGGATACACACAGGGTCCAATTCGCATTTGTCAACCCTTTTCTCATTGGTCATCATGAGGGTAAAGTAGATGTAACTGCGCAGTCTAATGAGCTGAAAGATTACTTTAGCAAGAAAACGACAGCAAATACATTATTTTTAGTGCCGTATAATGTGGGGTAAGTTATTATTGGTACAATTTTTGTTTTTATTGTTTAACTTCTATCATAACATGATTGTTCAAAAAATATTTTTAAAATATATTTTAGGTGCCATTGGATATTGATCGTTATCAATCTAGCGGAACCTTCAGGCCCTCGCATTTATTATGTGGATCCTTTGAAAAATGGTCTTCCACAAGACCGTTTTGATATGTTGCTATTGATCAATAGGTAAGTATACGTGCCTATGAATAAATATTTGCGAACGTGATTGAATAACCAAAAGTAATCATTTTCTGTTTCTTTTATTAGTGCATTGACTGCGTATCGGTCGTCTGTCTCGTTAAACTAGTCTAAAGCTACTAACCCCCGCCTTAGCTATCCTTGGAAGAAGATACAGGTATTGATATTTGACTTTACTTAGACTTTGTTAGTAAACACTTTTTATTCATGAACAGAGTTAAATATTGCATTATATTTTTGCAGTGCCCTTTCCAACCTAATGACAATGATTGTGGGTACTATATTATGAAATTTATGAAGGATTTTATTATGCATGATCAACCATTTATTCCTCAAAAAGTAAGTCATTTAGTTGCACTTCATATTGTGTTGTAATGAAATTGAATTAGTGCCTGACAATTATGTTTTACTGATTTTAATTCGTTCTAACTTGTGTCTGATTGTATATATCTGTAGTATTATGAAGATCAACATTGTGACGCTTTGACAGACCATCAGGTTAATGAAGTGATCGAGGAATGGTGTGAATATGTGTTTAGGCAAATCCCTAGGTAGCTATATATACTATTAAATTCACTAGCTGGTTTTTTTTGTGTTGTTTCTAATTGCCAATTGTTGTGTCATGCATGTTTGTTGAAGTTGAATTTGTTGTATTATATTTCATTCAGCTAGGTTTACAGTATATTGTATAACAATTTTCATTACTACTTTAGCTAATCAATCATTTGTTGGTATCATTTTAAAGTTATCTATTATTGTTCTTATTAAACCTTGCAGACTATAATTATATATGCATGGGAGATATATATGAGGAAAAAATATGCTAAAAAAAAACCAATACGAAGAACCCAAAAAATATGAGGAAAAAATATGCTTAAAAAAAACCAGAACGAAAAATTAAAAAAAAAAAAAACCCCTACTGTGGCTAGGCGCCACAGGAGGTATTGGCCTACTGTGGCGCTTGGCCATACAAGCGTCACAGGAGGCTTATCTCCTGTGGCGCCTGGCCGGCCAGGCGCCACAGGAGATAAGCCTCCTGTGGCGCCTGTCTGGCCAGGCGCCACAGGAGGTTATTTTAAAAAAAAAAATTTAAAAATCTGTGGCGCTTCCAAGCGCCACAGCTTTTTTTAGTAGCGTCCAGATAGGTGACATTTCGCAAGCTCCACAGCTAATGCAATTATAAGCGCCACAGCTTTGCTTTTTTATAGTAGTGAGACAACAATTATAGCTACCTTATAAAGCTTCGAGGGATTTTTATTTTATTTTTCCCTTAATATTCACTTGCCCGTCAAGCTTGAATAAGAAATAAGAATGTGTATGGAAAAGACAAAAAAGCCCATATGCAAGAAATGAAGTAAGGAGGGTATTTTAGCAATTAGATAAATACGGAAGAATGAAAATTCATATATACTGGCTTGTTACGTTGAAGCTCAAACGAAAAATTTGATGGAAGGCATTAGATGCATAACTTGGAGAATCCCCATCTTCTTATTTGATACTGGTCAATTTTAGATGTAGAGATAAAATAAAATTCGTTATAACAATTGCTATATAGCTATTTGCATACCAAAAATGCTACAATGTTGAATCCAAGACTGCAACAGTAACGTTGGCTAATTTTTTTTTAAAGAAAAATGCAATAGGAACGTTCTGTTTTTCATCAAAGATATTGCTAGAATCAATGATTCTGCTCCTAATAGCATTGCCTACTTTGTTTGTATTTTTCCTTTCTTTTGTGGGTTTCTTATTATTTAGCTATAAACCCATATAAAAAAAATAGAACACATTATCATTTGTGTAATTAAACAACTTGATATAATAGATATAATGAATTTGACGTAAGTATGATCCAAAAAATACTAACAATTGTTACAGGAGGAAAATAAAAAGAAAGTTGAAATAAAATGAAAATTAAGAAGAGGCATCTTCACAAAGGTTTAGAATTCATAGATAAAAGCAAATCTATATTCATTTTCTTAACGTCATAGCTATTAACCTTTTTGATTACGTTATGTAATTTTAGAGTTTATTTATGAGCCCAAAGCATGTTGAGATGATTTTCCATCAATTTATTCAATATGCCGACTGCTCATAGATTAAGATTTAATAATGACTCATTGAATGATGTTCCATTAGATAGGCCCTTAGCTTCTTATGAATCAAGAGGCTAAGGCCTATCTCTCACGACACACAGAACGGAAGAGGAAGGAGAAGAGAATCTGATGATTATGGTGTCCACAACAATGACAGCTGGAGGTTCACACGCACACAACGTCAATGGACAGAGATATTTTCCATAACATTAAAAATAAAATTATTTTCTTATAAAAAAGTTATAAAACTATTTTATTTTTATTTCAAAACGTAAAATCACAAAGGGCATACTTATAAAATATGTGTTCAGGTTTCTTGATTATCAAATTAATATTTATTTCTTCAAATTAAATTGCATCCACAACCTAGGGTTATGGCTCACCAATATCTATTTTTATTCCCTCCTTCAAATAAAAATATTTATCCAATATTTTACGAATTGCAAGTGATAAACAATCGGGGCCTTAAGTTTTATATTTCGTATAACACACAACATCTAGTGCTCTCCCACGTACATCTTTTCCGGAGGATCCCTTCTTTGTTTTTCTTTTGGTATATAGGGTCTATTTGGTACGAGGGATTTGAAAGGAGAGGGAAATTTTTTTAGTTAAATTTAAAAGAATTGAAGAAACGTTGTTATAAAATTTTAATAAAAAGAATATATATAATAAAAAGATAAGAAAATTTAGTTAAAAACTTTTTAACCTACTTCTCTAATATTTTTAGATCCAACTTAAAAAAATTTACCCCTTACTCACTTCCCCTCCTCTCCCATCATAACAAACAAGCCTATAGTGAGTTTTCCTTACAAATGTTGAATCAGGTTTTTTTTTTTTTTTGCCATCGACAGTTTCCTTTGTGATGTATCACTTCAGATTTATATCCGTCTGTCTGGTGGGGACCACCAAACTAAATCGTCATGTTTCAAGTTCTACCTGCATTCCTCATTGGGCGCGTGCGCATATGTAGATGTATTTCTTCTGTCGTTCATATAAGATATAGTTACCTAATTCATTTAAATCAAAAAAATTAGTTAAATTACTTAATATGATATGTATTTTTTAAAATACCTTAGTCATCTTTCATAATTCTCTTATTCCATCTCCTCCCTTATTATAGCTGAAGGAGTATTAATAGGGATAAATTAAGAAGAAATTGCCAAATATAAAAACCATGTTTGATATTTAGGACCAAGATCAATTCTCTAAGTATGTCTTATATTAAAGACAAGAGGGAGTATAAATTAAGACTGCTTGTCCACTTTGAAAATATGGATAAATTATAAGGGATTAAAAATCACTGATTCACTGATTGACCATAGTTTGATAAGCTATTTCATGGAATATTTGGAGATTTTGCAACTATTTTTGGACTTAAATTGCATTAATTATGATTAATTGTGATTAAAGTTGTTTGCATGAAATGAAATTAAGGTTAAAAAGCAATGTATTAAAAGCCGGACCGGATATTGAACCGGAGAGATCAACGGGTCATGGTTCAATCGGTTGGATCGGTCGAACCGGTGGTCAAACCGGTGGCTTAATAATTAAAAAGAATTTACATATATAATAATACAAATATAAGAAATGAATATTACCTCTGATCCTTAATATAAGATATAGTTGATTTGTTTTAGAAAGATTAAAGAAGTTAAATAAATGAATCATAATATATATTGTGTATCATAAAATTATACATTAGTTTATAAGTCACATAAATTAGTTTGAAGGGAAAATAATAAATATAAATAATTTAAAGTAATTTATTTAGCTTTTTTAATTTTTACAAAAAAGCCAATTATGTTTTGTATTTAAAACTGCAGGTAGTCTCTCATATGTGGAGATAAGAAAGGTGCTAAAGGCGTTATATTTAATTTTAACATAATTTTAGAAATTTAAAAATAAATACAAATAAACTCACATGTAATAGCATCTGTCCCAAATATCAAGCCATAGTATAATAAAATTATTCAAAGTAACCCAATAAAAAATAAAATGCCAAAAATATATTTTAAACTAGTTAATAGTAATAAAATTAAATAAAATTTAAATGGTTAAAAATTATAATCATACCATAGCATAAGTAAAAAAAACAGAGATGGCATTCAAAAAATTCAGCTGAAATATATATGTAAGAATAATAGAATATAAGTCTTTACTATGGCAAAAAAAAAAAGGTTTGAAAAAAAAAACATTGCAACAATCTAAGGCAAAGGCACATAGTCAAGATCACATCAGGACACGTACCTCGAGGTCTGAAAAGAGAGAAATTCAAAACACACACTGTCATAAAAAAGCTTATGTACTTCGTGCAGATTATAATAATATTTCTCTTTCTTAAAAGCTTTTCTTCCTCGTCTGTAACTTCGGTGACCGCTGCTTCTTCTTTCATCTACTTCATGAAGCTCAAGCCGGACGGTTAATGAAAGGCCGTTCCGGCTTCCGGATTAACTCCGGTTTCCGGGCTAAAGACAGCTTTATGCCGGCTCAAAACTGCTAAACGAGAAAGACGATTTTCATGTTTGACTCGAGCCGCCTATTTCTCCGAGTAGCGGCCGGACCGTCCGGTCCGGTCCGGTTTCAAAAACACTGTTAAAAAGGGGGCTAAAATGTTATATATTTTATGATTTACTTTAAATGATTGATTTTTGGAATAGAAGGCATTACATTTTGGGTTTATTTTCTTTGCAGATAGTTTGAAAAAATGACATAAAAGTACCCAGAATTTCTTGAAACTACAAATCAATGAAGAAAAGGACCAGAGAAATTGACACAAAGGGCCAGAGTTTTTGAAAATTACATTTTAATCCCAAAATGTTTCCTTTTAGTCCCCACACAAACTTTTGAAATTTTCAATTGAGTCCCTGGGAAATTGGATCAGATTTGACCTTCTTCTTCGACAATTCATCTCAGACTTGACAACGCCGCGGATCTTCATTGAAGGAGAGCTCACCATCGGACCTTCACTCTCTCACCGTTCCTCCTCCTTTCTTCCTCTTCACCTCCACTGCACCGTTCAACCCCCATCGTTCCTCCTCCTTGCTTCACCACTGCCGAAACCTGGGTTGGAGAGAAATCGAACCATAGCTTAGAGAAACTAATCTCCAGGTCGATGCTGTCACACTCGGTGTGGTGCCAAGACAGCATCGACCTAGAGATCAGAAGCAGGAGCGGTGCGGGCTGAGAGGAATCGAACCAGAGCTTAGAGAAATTGACGGTCATCCTTTCTTTACCTTCACTCTCTCTTCCCTACAACTCTCCGGCTCTCACTACTAAAAACCACCAGCACCGCCGGCCTCCTCTGTTTTCTATTGTTCCTCTTCCGTTCACCAAAAACCACCGACACTTGAGAACCTTTGCCACCAACTTCATCTTCTCCACTTCCATTCATCATCATTGCTTCTTCCCATATGCTTCTCACGACTACCAATCCTTACCAAACCTAACAGACCCACTTTCACTCTTTTATAAGATTTGGTTCTTCATTTTTCATGGATTTCCAATGTTTTGAAGATGCTATGGTTCCAATTAAGGTCATGAATGATAGATTTTGCTTGACTCTAGGTGATGGAGAAAGTGGCTAAATCTTTAGGGTGTGTTTGGTTTGAGGGGAGGGGAGGTTAGTAAATTACAATTTTGGACAAGAGAAACCCAAAATTTACCCTCTCATTCTTTTAAATTTTATATTCCTGCTCAAAATTTACCCTCTCATTCTTTTTAAACTTTAAATTTTGGGTTCTCGCTCAAAATTTAAATACCTTCAACCCAAAAAGGTAATTTAATCCTCTCCTTTTCTCTCCTCCCCTCCCTCCCCTACCCTCAAACCAAACACACCCTCAGGGCTTGTTTGGTACAAGGGGAGGGGAGGGAAAGTAAGTGGAGAAAAAAAAATTGAGTTGAATTTTAAAAAATTAGAGAAGTAGGGTTAAAAATTTTTAATTAATTTTTCTTACTCTTTTATCTTATATATTCTCTTTATTAAAATTTTATTACCCCACTTTTTCAATCTTTTAAAATTCAACCCATAACAATTTTCCCTCCCCTGCCTTCCCCTCCAAATCCCTAACACCAAACAGACCCTTAATGTGATGAAAATGGATTTCATTAATTTTTCATTTGTTTATTTCATGTATTATACTAATATTACTACTAGAAAAAATGGTTTTAACGTCCCTTTTTTTGACCTTTTAACGTCTGAAAAATGAGGGACGTCTATCTGAGGGTCGTGGAAAAAAACGTCAATAACGTCCTTAAATGGGGGACGTCTAAAGGCAGACTTTAGACGTCCCCAGTTATACTGGGGACGTCTAAAGTCCACATTAGATGTCCCCAGTTTCACCTGGGGACGTCTAAAGTGGGACTTTAGACGTCCCCAGCTGGAACTGGGGACGTCTAAAGTGGCCTTTAGACGTCCCCAGTTCCAACTGGGGACGTCTAAGGGGACCTTTAGACGTCCCCAATTGTAACTGGGGACGTCTAAAGTGTCGCCTACCACTCTACCATGTCCCTTTTTATTTAAGGACATTGAAAGGTTTTTTTTAAATGGCCTTTTATATATTGCACTGTCTGGAAAATGTAAACTGCAGAAATAAGATTCCAACAACAGAATAAAACAACAGCAGTTCAGCATAATGGAAACAACTTGAAACACAGTGATCAACCCAAGGCTCTACTACATGCAATAATTTTAAGGAGTAGGAAACTAATTAACTAACAAACCACACGAACTACACAACAATCTATATCCAAGTCCCCAGTTTGTACAATAACCAAGACTAAATCCAATCTATATCCAACAACAATAATGCTAATTATATATACAATATATAGAACTACCACAAAAGTATGTCCTACACAAACTACTAAAGACTTTACTCTGGTATACGTTGAAGAAGATGTCCAGCCAAAAAGTCTCTGATCATATTTAGGTCTTCATATGAGTAGGCATCTTCATTGTCAAAAATCTGTAAATTAGAAAATAAGCTTAGATGAAATAATGAATCAAGTGAATGAATTGCCATTGAATTACAACACCAAGAATATTATCCTCTGAGAATGAAGAAGCGATTACTTGTTCAAAATCTGTTGTAATGCCACTCTGAATGATGTTAAACATATAAAGTAAGACATAGTATCCACATTCCCAGCCGCCAGGTTGTCGAGGGCACTATAAATCAAAAGCAAATGTTAAAATCAATAAAGGCATATCTAAAACGACCGTCAATCAAAAGAACTTGATTTGAAACTACGTACCTTTGGAAACAACCATCTCGGATCTTTGCCACCTCTACGTTCGCGTGGCCCGCCAAGCGCTCGATACGTCGTGCATGCCCTATAATTAAAATGAAAATCAACATAAATTAGAATAATTCATTAAGTCAAGAATCAAGAAGCAATGAAATACAAACAAATAACTTACGTGTTGAAGATGCTTTTAGTTTCTTTGTCTGGTCTTCTACGTAAGGAATCAAACCAGTAAACAACGTGGGACCGAGGACAGAGAACATACAAACTACAATGATAACTATCACAACATATACAGATTAAAAAGAAGTTAGATGGCAAGGCAATTATTTATTAAAAATCTCAAATACACAAAATTAAAATGCGTACCCTTGAACAATCGGTGCTAGATAACAACGATAGTCGTCCTCTACCAATGTGAAGCCCACATAGTTCATCCTTCTTTTCAATGTATTCCCAATCCTTGTCGTATGTGCAGGAGACAAGAATCCATATAAATCAACTCTGAGAGTCAATGCATATATGACAGAAGGAGCTATAATAGAATTAAAATGATGAATGTATTAGCTAGTTAAAATGAACTTAACTAAATAAAGGAAAAAATGGGAAATAAAAAACTTACAGGATTGCAAATTTGCCCCATCCAACATCTAGCTCCTCCAACTTAATGAACTGTTTAAGATCTTGTTTATCAATTGTGAAGTGATACTCTAATTCCTGGCCCATAATCCCTGTAGGCATATACAAATCAATCTGGCTAATGCCTTTATAGATATGCTGCAGTCATGCTAAGAAGGGCCATTTCTCTGCTTCCTACTCGTTCTTTTAGAACATAAAAAAACATATTGTTAGTAGGATGTCAACACATCTCAAGTAAAAGTAAGGTAGTTCCATACCATTGGAGGTGTTGGTGGTAACAAGCCAATAAGATGTACATGCCAAAGGATGAAAGATCCTCTCGCCTGAGCTATCTTGGCAACCTCATCATCAGGAATAAGGATGGTTGTACCTTCTTCCCCCTCTCGAACACACGTCACAGTCACCTTACGCAAATGCTGTGGAATTTGCTGATTATGGTGGGTAGTAGCTTCTGTGTGAACGAGAGCATCTGCAACTACACGCAGCAGTGGGGCATCCAAAGAGAGGATGGCAGGTTCTCCCTGCGCTGGAGTGGGAGATGGGTCGCCAAGTGGTTCCTCCGGGTTGTAACTTCCTTTGGTGCTGTGGAAGGCCGGGGATGAATAGGTTCTACGCTCGGTAGTTGCCATCTGCGATTCAAACATCTTCATCATTTCAGCTCGTAGCTCAGGCATCAGCTCAAGACGTAGCTCTGGCAACAGCTCTTGTTGGAGCTTGTCACGAATGTTAGTCTCGAGCTCTTGTGAGACTTCCTGAAGAATATTGGCCACAAGCTCCCTACTGGGTTCAGCTTGTGACGAATAAGGATGTGAGGCTCGGCCAAAATACCTCTCGACACGAACTCCCCCTACCTCCCCTCGAACATGACCAGGGTATTAAGAGTTCCATACGGATTGATGCTATCTGTACAAAGCCCAAGCAGAAGGTTTCTCAGCTCGCTGCCAAATTCAGGGAACATTTCATCTATTTTCTTCCACTGTGGAGAGTCAGCCGGGTGCCAAAGATATTTTCCGTCGGATATTCTATCATCCGAATGCCATCTCAACTTCTTCGCTTTTTTTGCAGTCCTAAACAAACGCTTAAAGCGCGGTATTATTGGAAGATACCACAGAACCTTTACAGGTTGCCTTTTAGTTGTCACATCGCCACAACCACCATTTTTCGTCACTTTGTATCGTGCAGTTTGACACTTAGGGCACTCACTCAGACCTTCATACTCATTTCTGTACAGTACACAGTCATTAGGGCAAGCGTGAAGCTTTTTATACTCCATACCCATCGTAGATAGGATTTTTTTGGCCTCATACATACGATTTGGAAGCACATTATCGTCTGGAAACATATCACACAACAGTTCAAGCAGCAATGTGAAACTACTATCGGTCCACCCACAAGTTGCTTTTAAGTTCACCAAATGTAATGTTCCTGTCAGCCGTGTGTATTTACTCCCTGGGTACAACAGTTTCTCTGCATCACTCCGCAGGCTGTCATATTCATGCGACTGTGCAAGGATTCTACCTCAACATCATGAATCATTCTCTCCATTGTATCTTCATCTATGACATCCACAGCTTCCTTCTTGTGCGACGGACAATCAGTTACTTCCTCACCATGCCATATCCACCTTGTATATCGAAGATTTATTCCATCACAAAGTAGGTGATCCCTTATAACTTCAACATTCCGTCTTCTCTCATTTAAACAATTGACACAAGGACAAAAATACATGCCATTTCTGGCTGGAGCATTCCTTCTAGCATATTCAATAAACTTTTCAACCCCATTCTCATATTCTTCACTTGTTCTCAAAGCATTCATCCAACTATGATCCATTTTATTACCACCTATGCCATTCACATTCAAGTTTAGAATAATTGTCAACACTGGGAATTGCCTTTTACTATTTTGTTTTTTCTAAATTTTGGCAGCATTTCCCCTTAAAAGTGAGACATCCCAAAATCAAAATAACAAACCATCTCAGCTTAATTTAAACAAAACTAAACTAATTAAGAAGAGTAAAATAAAAATTCATAGCACTAAAACAAGAGTAAAAAGCAGGAAGCTAACATTAATTCTTCTAACCCAAACAAAAGGAGGAATACTTTAATTAGTGCCAAGAATTTCAATGAAAAACATGAAAATAATGAAGGGATATTAACTCAATGATAACAATCTCTTAGTCTCTCTTTCTTTGTTTTTTCTCATTCTTGTTATATCCTTTTTCTCTTTTCTTTTTCAATTTCTCTTTTCTTTTCACTATTTAAAAAAATTCACGTAGCATTGTTTCTCTTATTCATCAATCCCTTCATTGTCTTTCTTTCTTATATCACTTACATTTAATAAAACAATAAATGAATGAGAAGATAGGGGAAATTGCATTAACTCAAACAAATGGCTAATTAATCAATGCAATTTTTCTTTAATGAAAGTTTAGGCTCAAATGGTTGAAACAAAGGATTCATGAGATAGGAATGGACATTTGGCCAGACTAGCTATAAAATTAAATGCCTAAATTATTTTTGATCATTCGAAAAGAGTTTTAAATTTTAAAAGAGATTCAAGACTATAAGTTCTAGAGATGAAATTGCAATAAATATACCCTCGCTTAAAAGAAATGAATGTTTAGCCTCAATTCCTCACTAGTCTTTGGCTTCCTAAAGTTAATTACCAAAGCCAAATTCTATGCCTACCTACTAACACTCTAAGAAGATAGAACCAAATCCTAATCAAACTCAATTCTTTCAAGATCAAAACAAACAACTTTTAGAATATTCATAAATCAAATCCAAACTTCCAAAACGCAATTTTTTTGTTCAAAATTTTTCAAAAAAATTTCTCTATATGTATAAAAGCAAAGAAGACAAGTTATGCAAACTCAATAGTATTAGTTATAAATTTTTAAAACTTAAAAAAAACACAATTTAAAGTTTTGAAGTTTTTGATTTTGTAAGGGTTCAGTTGGATCGCAAGTGATTCTTAAATGTCTAAACAAATATGATAAATGACCCCAACATACATAAGGTTTGACATATTCTAACATTAATTCAATTTTTTCTTAATATAAACAACTCATTTGAATCACATGAGCTTACATTCTAAACAAGATCTATTCCCCAAAATAATTATTTACATTACACAAAGCATACGCACCTGATTTTCTCAGAATCCAAGTGCAGAATCCAAGTGCATGCAGCAACAATATAATCCAGAAACGCAGAACCAAGTGCAGCAACAATCCAGAAATGCAGAATCCAAGTGCAGTAACAATCCAGAAATGCAGAAACACAGAATCCAAGCTTTTCTGTAAATTCTTAATTGGTTCACATAATAATCCAACTAACGCCTCATATGCACATGATTTTAGGAAACCCAGAAACGAACTTGAATAATTCTGAGAATGCAGCAGCAGCAGGAAATAGCAAGACCCACATGGCCACAGGAATGGGAGAAGAGGGAAGACAAATGCAGGGGAGGTGCGCCTTTGTTCAGTAAAGGAGTTATGACACTCAGCTCACGGGTTTGGGAGAAGAGGGAAAACGGATGCAGCAGGGAAAGTGGAACACAGCAGACACTTATGGGTATGGCAAAGCACACAAGGTAAATCTGCAATGTACAGTGAATGAAGTGATGTTTCTGCATGGTTCTGCGTCCCCAGTCAAAATGGGGACGCCTAAAGTAAGCTTTAGACGTCCCCAGTCAAAATGGGGACGTCTAATGCTCACTTTAGATGTCCCCATTTATTCAGGGGACATCTAAAGCCTATTTTAGATGTCCCCATTTTCTCTAGGGACGTCTAAAGGCAACTTTAGACGTCCCCAGTTGTAACTGGGGACGTCTAAAGTGGTGGAAATTTTTTTTTTCAAATTCATCCAGCGCCAATGTCTCCCGCCGAATATTGAACTTTGGACGTCCCTAACTTAAAAAAGGACGTCCTTTAGGGTAGTAAAAATTCTAGTTTGTAGTAGTGTATGTTTTGTTTGGTTTGATTTTGTAATTGGTACATGTTTGTGGGACTTAGATGAATGATTATTTATCTATGATGAATAGATCTTGTGTTGAAATTTGTTGTTGAAGCATTTGGATTTTGTATTGAATATAGTTTCTTTTAGATTAATGAAGTTATGCATTCTATGTTACGAATGTGTGATGGATATATTTCATATTGAGTTTCGCAATTGTACTCTTATCAAAGAGGAAGCAAGTGCATTAAAATAATTTTCAAACACACATCAAGTGGTTTTTAACAATTTATCAAATAAATGACTATGAATGCGATTATAGGAGTAGTCATTAATTAGGAATATTAGACCTAATGCGATTGCTTAGGGTTTTTAATTTGACTTGACACAAAATTTACTCCCACAATATTTCAAGAAGCTAGGAAAGTCACAAACATAGGGAATTCAAAATAGCTTTAATTTCATGCATTTTAATTTAGAGAAAACCATTTTTAAAACCCTCTTTCAAACAATGTTTTTAGCACTTAGTCTAACCTAGGGAATTCAAGATAAAAGACTTCTTGATAAGAGAACGATCTCAGGTTGTTTGTAATATATTGTATTTTAATTCATGATAAAAATTAGTGATTTAACCCTAAGGCAGCTAAGGTTGTGTCCAACCAATCACCTATATTTATAATGATGTTTCTTATTCTTTTTCCTATAAGAATAATGAAGTTTATTATGCTATTTTCATTTTGAACACGTGGTTATTGTAAAAAAAAATTAAATATTAGATTGCAATAATTAATTATTATAAAGCTACACGTCGAGAGATAATCGTCCAACTCCTCACATATCAATAAAATGACTTGAAATGTTCACCAAAAAAATTAAATGACTTAACATCAACAATAGTAATTATTGATTTTCTGCTAAAACGTGAGCTAGGTAACTTGATTTACAGTAAGGTGGATTCAGTTAGGGCCTGTTTGGTATAAGGAAAATTTGAGGAGGGAAAGGAACTTAGAGAAGGGCAAGGAAGGGAAAGAAAGATTGTAAAGGGTGATGGAAGATGGGTTGAGGGAAGATGAGTTGTTTGGTAGGAAGAAAATTGATGGTGGAACTTGGGGAAAAAAAGAGAAATGCCCATTTTACCCTCAACATAAATTAATAATTATATATTAATTACATTTATATTTCAATTCATCAATTAAATAATTAGTAGTACAATAATTTAAAAATTAATTAAAATGAATAAAATATAAATTGTAATTTAAATAAATAAAAAATTATTTATTTATTAATGAAATTGAAATTATTTTTTTATATGATAAGCAAATTCTGTAGAAATTTGAATTTGTAAGGCAGGAATCTTGAAAAATTCGAATTTATTGATGAAATTTGAATTTACAAGGCGGAATCCTTAAAAATTCGAATTTGATAAGCAAATTCTATAGTAAATTCAAATTTCCCGCCTTTTAATTTAAATATTTTAGGGGTATATTTGTCTTTCGGATCTTCTTTCACTAAAGGATTTAGGATCCTACCAATATTGGTGGGATCTCATCTTCCCATGAATAAGGGAACATTGGTGGGCCCGGGAACTTGAGTTCCCGAGAAGATTGAGCCAAAATTGCGTACCAAACGAGGGAACTTGTACATGTTCCCCTTCTTTCCCAAATCTTCCTTTTACCAAACAGGCCCTTAAGAAACATTCTTGGACAGGATAACCTGAGAGGTGGGCCCAAGAGGAGCACTAAAATCATTGGGCTTGCGACAAATGTTTCTGATAGAGGAGCATGGCAAGATGGAGGAGGAGCTCCAAAGGAAGAGAAAGGCATGAAGATGGAAGCCCAAGCTCAAATATAGAAGTCTAATGCCTCAAAAGATCCATTACAAAGCATTGGAGGCCTAATGACAAAAGCAAGTACTAAAGCTATGAAGAAGGCCTTAAATTGTTTGATAAGGAGCTTAAAGAGTTGGAGCCCATTTATTTGGAAGAGGCATCCTTTAATATGCCCAACAAGAACCCAAGAATGGTGATCACATTGCTAGAAGCCCAACAAGATAATGTACAAGGGCCATGTGGTATCCAGATTGAAGAATTCACTTAAAATACCATGTGATGAGCATGTGCCTTGGAGGGGGATCATAAGTGACGTCCAAGACACCTCAAGAAGCATCTAGAAGGCGTTCTTATGCATCAAATCTGAATTAATTTTGTTTTTTAATAGTTTCCATTTTTATTTGCATTAAATAAGGCCTTTTGGTCAAAGATTGCTCTTGAAGACTTTGTTTTATTTCCTATTTTTAGGTAGCTGACTTAGTCTTGAAGAATAAGTAATTTTCTAATTCCTTTAGGCTTGAATGGTGCCAACCAAGACAATCAATTATCATTAAGGCATCATTTATTGCATTCATGATTAGGTTTTCAAACTCTAGAGTGTTCTTTTGTGGGCTCTATATATGGCTGTGTTTTTGTACTTCAATTTTCAGACTTGAATGATAATTGAGAGTTTTATTTCTCTTGTGTGAGTTTTGCTTGCATCCTTGTATTCTCATGCGAATACTCCGACCGTATCAAGGATTGATCATCCTTGTGGTGTCTTGTGGCTAGGGTTGTAAGAGACAGGTTCTCTTAAGGTCCTACCTTTGACCATCCGTCCCGTTCGTGTTGTCATACTTGTTTTCTAGCTGGTCCGTTTCCCTCATCATATCAGTTTCCTTCCATATCCATGGCTGAAGTGGCTGAAGCTAGGGACCCAGAAACAAATCCTAGAGACAACATTATAAGAGGTGTTACCAATAAGGGTTGGGCCTCGTGGAAGGTTCTAGTCTCTCACACTGCGGCGAACCAAGGTTCGACTAGGAAAGGTAACTACATTTAGTGCCTCAAACTGGATTACCTTCAATAAGAGGGTACCTATACATAGCTAAAAAAAATGAAATGTGCTTTATATAATTGATCGTACACAAGCACAATTCTTGAATGAATGAATATAAGCTCAACAGAACACAACTTTCGAAATTCAATCCAATAATTATAACTTTATAGCATGGTTCAAATGTTCGTTCTCTTTTTTTTTGGCTAATTTGCTTAAACTTTTTTTCTTTTGCTTTCAATTTGTTTAAACTAATTTGTTTGACTTATAAACTAATATATAATCTAATGTTATAGATAAGTATTTCTAAGAGATAATGTAATACATATTATAATTAAATGATTTATTTAGATTTCTTAATTTCCTCAAATTAGTTATCTATGTCTTATATTAAAAACTAGTGGTAGTATTGTTTTTTAAATGAATTAAATATGAGTCTTAAAATCTTCTGAGAAATGATTTCCTACTTGACCAGCTAATTTTTATATCTTCTGAGAAATGATTTCATACTTGACCGGCTAATTTTTATATTGATTATCTTATATTTTAGATTATTCAAGAAAAAATAGATAATCTCTAAAATTAAATGTCATTCAAGGTTTGCTTTAAAAATAATAATGAAAATTCCATTACATAAAATAATGCAACCTATATTCGTATAAAATAAACTAACCTTAATTTCATTAGGATGTGGTACCCTTTAATATAATTTTCCATAATGCTTTAAATTTAAAAATTGCACGTAATGGTCTCTTCAACTCTTCGGCGTAAAAGGTGGATTATTAAACTTACTGTTGTGGCTTATGAAATAAGCATAGGAAAATACTTACCTTTTTTTTCCACAAGGAATATATAAAATCTGTTAAAAAATGAAAGCTGCGCTACTTACATGGTACTCCCCCGTTTTTTAGTAAAAGACATACTTACTTAATTTAATTTAATTAAAAAGTTAGTTAAGGTAATTAATAAGACGTGTTTTTTCTAAAATACCTAATAATATTTCTTAATTCCTTCCATTTATCTTTTACTTGATTATGGTTGAAGGAATATCAACAAGGGAAAAATGGAAAAAAAGATGGAAAAAAATGGAAAACAGGTCATATATTTATGTCACCATTAGGTTATACATTAAGGATTGAAGGGACTATTACCAAAATATGTGTGTGTATATATCAAGGTTCTAAAACCCGGACCGGTCACTGAACCGATCGGGGTACTGAGTCAAGGGTCAGTGGGTCAGATCAGAGTCAAACCGGGGTTAAACCGGTGAGGAAGGGAAGATTTTAGAATTATTTATATGAAATTTTGTATAAAATAATAAAAAAAACCCGGTCAAACCATGAGAAAACCGGTCGAACCGGGGTTAGTTACCAGATCAGACCGGTGGTCCGACGGTTTCATGGTTTGACCGGCCGGTCCTGTCCAAACCTGAGAACACTGATATATATAGAGAAAGAGAGAGAGAAGCTGTGTCATGGGAAATGGAGTGTGACTTTGAGGTCTACTCCCAAATCAAGCATTCCATCTATCAATTTTTTTTTTGCTCATCAAAACATTCCATCTATCAATCACTTACGTGCTTTGTGGGTTCTTGTGATAATGATACTTTTTTTTTTGTTGCATCAACTTCTTTTATATTTAACTTCAACCAAAATTAATTAGATGTGTCATTATAATAAACCTTGAAGCCTTTTTAATTTGCCTATTTTATGTAGACGTGTCAATTTTTATTTAAAGTGACACTACTACAAAAAGGGGCTTTAGTGGCGTAGCTCCTATGGCATTTGTTTAAAGAAGCGCCAAAAATAGTTATTTATTTATTTAAAATAAAAAATATTTGAAAGCTTTGGCGCGTACAATTATAAACGTCATAATTGACGTTAACCTTGCATGACGTTTCTCTGAACAAGCACCAAACAAGGCCTTCAGGTTTTTTTTTTTTTGAAAAAACAATAGGAAGCTTTGCCGTTTTATGTGGAAATGCCAAAGCTTCCTATATTTTGTTTTTTAAGAAAAAGAAAATATAATAGGAAGCTTTGGCGCTTCCTTACGAAGCGCCAAAGCATCTTATATTTTTTTTAAAATATATATATAATAGGAAGTTTATGATTCCAGATTTCACGGTCATGTGGGCTGTAGAGGTAGATTGATCTTTATAGAAAACTGAAGCTTTGTCTCTGTCCAAACCAATCATGCACATCTTAAGGGTGTAAAAAGGGTCACATGTGTTCACTGAGTCATCAGCACAAGCAGAGTCTAACTTATATATATATATTAAAAGTATACATATAGTGTTGACGAAAAAAAAACAGTATACATATAGTAATATATAATAATTACATTTTTGGTGTGTATATGTCTATAAAGTACTAAAGAACGGAGAGAGCCAAGGGTCACTACATGCATGGTGTTTTACTGATATTATATATATAATGCAATGTATATATGGTTTCCAAGATAGGAAGCTTTGGCGTTTTATAATAAAACGCCAAAGCTTCCTATATATCAAAAAAAAAAAAGGATCAAAGATGGGTGTAGATAAAAGCTTCCACATATATTAAAAAAAAACGAAGATCTAGGAAGCTTTGGCGTTTTATAATTAAACGCCAAAGCTTCCACATATATAATAAAAAAAACGAAGGATATGAATCATATGATCATTGCAGATTTTTTTTGGATCAAGATGGATGGGAAGCTTTGTTTTGAAAAAAAAAATATGGGGAAGCTTTGGCGTTTTTTAACAAAACGCCAAAGCTTCCATTACAAAAAAAAACAAAGAAGGGGAAGCTTCGGCGTTTTTTAACAAAACGCCAAAGCTTCCATTACAACATAAAAAACGAAGGGGAAGCTTTGGCGTTTTTTAACAAAACGCCAAAGCTTCCACAATTATTAAAAAATGAAGGATTTGGTTCAGACAAGAGCTTTGGCATTCACCGAAGGGAGAAGAATAATTGAATCACGTGAAAGCTAGCTTTGGCATTTACTGAAAAGGTAAGTCAAAAAAGAATGGAGAAGAATCACGTGAAAGCTTCCATTGACAAGGCAAGTCATATTTGTGTTTTTCATTGACAAGGCAAGTCATATTTGTTTTTTTCTTTGGCCATCCGACAGCTCCTTGAAGATCAGGTTGAACATAAATCACTTTTTGTATTTGCGCATTGAAGAAGTAGTCATATTTGCATCTGCACATTGAAGAAGATACTCACGCTCTTAATCTTCCTTGCCCTCACGTCCTCAGCTCCCTCGACCGTTGAAAGCCATCATCAAAGCTCACTGTTGGGAAAGAATCACAGGTTGGCCATTTACTTGATGAGAATCATGACTTCTTTTACAATATGCCTTTATACTTGGTGGATCATGCAATGGTTTTTTTTTTAATTACAACTATATTATGATGGTTGGCAATTGGCATTTCTGAAGTATTCAAAGCTGCTTGCTTTGATTCCCTATACACAGCCCCACCATTAATTAGTTCCCTCTGATTCCCACTTTGATCCATGTTAGTGATATGAACTATATCCGTATTAATTGAAGTGACCAACAGGAAGCCATATGCGGCAGCAGGGCTCCTTATAAATGCACATGTACAAAACGCCTAGGATATGTTAAGAAAATTATAATAGAAAACAAAATTCAGTCAGCTTTAATTTAGTTTTTTTTTAATATTTTTTAAAGGAATTGTTGGCGCTTTCTAAGGAAGCGCCAAAGGTTTCAGTTTTGTTTTATAACATTAATGGCGCTTATATAAGAAGTGCCATAGATACTCACACCTTTTTTGGCACTTTTTATATAAGCGCCATAAAAGGTAATATAAATGTTAAAAATTTTTAACACCTGCCATTGTTGCCGCCACTATCGCTTTCCTACTTTTCTTTTCTATTTGTCCCCACCCCCTTTCCTCTGTTTGACCTAGCGACAAGTAGAAGCTTCTTTGGTCCCCCACTTGCTATTTTTTTTTTGTCTCCTCCTCATGCAAATATTTGTAAACATTTGTTCGCCACTTTCATTACAGCATAGAGCTTCGTTGGGGTACAAAGCTTCCTCCCACACGTGTTCTTTTGCTCTTTGGCTGGTTGCAGTACAAAGCTTCCTCCCTCGTGTTCTTTTTCTTTTTTGCTGGTTGCAGTACAAAGCTTCCTACAGAAGCTCCTGTAAGTGTTGTTTGTTTTTTAACATTTTATTCACATTTTTTTTAATTAAAATATGTTTGACTATTATATATTTGCTTATACTTTTCTATCGAAGTACATGTTGTCAATAGTGAAAGAGTTGGGAATGGCACCGTTGAAATGGTCAAATTGGGTAGAAATGTTATAAATGCCGCTGGTAGTTTAATCAATGATTATTTTGGAACCAATTAATTTAATAAACGCAGGGTTATATTTTTGTTGGCTTGTTATGGACCCAATTATTTTAATTACGACATGTAGTAGTGTTGGCCAATATGATTTATTTGGTGGTGAGTTGTGAACATTATTTAGATGTTGTGGGATTAATTGGTTGATTATTTGTGATTTAAGAAGAGTGTTTAATATTTTGTAAAACTTTAAATTTTGGAATGTTATGCTGCTGAATTTACTTTTTTAAAAAAATAAATAATAAATAAAGAGAACTTTAAGAGGCAAGCAACTGACCACTTATAAAAATATATATGTTTAACGTATAGATGGATCAAAAATGGATGTCATCTAATCGGTGCTCAAGAGAATATATTGATGGTGTAACATCCTGGATTTTTAATCAAGGATTAATAACTTCAAATGATGTAATTAATAATAATTAAGCATATTTGAAGTATATGTGGTGCCATGTGAAATGAAGGCAATTATTTATGATTTAATGAGTATTGTACCGATCAGGGGTAAAACGGTAAATTTACCAACCATCTGGTTAGTTATCGATGAGAAAACCCCCTTAGTAATTAAAATCAACGGTTGAGATTGAAAGATCTAAGGGTGGGATCTTGTGTATGTGAGAATAGGTGAGATCAAAGTAAGAGGAAGGAGATGATGCCAAGTGGCTAAATAAGAGCCATTGGATGAGTCAAAATATTCAAACTCTTCTCTCTCTCCCTCTCAAGTCGGCCAAGTGTATGGGAAGAAGGAAGCAAATGATCATCTTCACCAACTCATTTTTCTCTCTCATCTTCTACCATTTTCGCTGCACAAGCTAAGGAAAGAGAAAGATAAAAGCTTAAATCTTGGTAAGTAGAGGTCTCTATATGCTTAGTTACCCTTCATTAATGTTGATCAAGAGGTCAAGAGCATTATTTCTATGATTTCAGAATTTCCATTGGTGACATTTGATTGTTGGATAAATCTGAAAGTTGGTGGAATCAAGGTGTTGATTTCAGCAAGTTGAAGAGGTAGGTTTGTAATGCATTTTGATATATATGTCAAGATGTTTGCCTAATCAATGAAAATTCTGGAAAATTTGACCTAATTATGATGTTAAGTGAAGGGTAGATTTTGGTGAGAGTTTCACTGTTCATTTGGTCAGTTTTGACACTTGGGAGTGATTAGAATTTAATTTGAAGTTGAATAAGGGAAAGTGTTAGAATGAGTTTTTGATTGAGTTGATGATCTAGAGAGAGAATGTATGGAATGGGTTGGAATTGGGTTGTTTTTGGTTGTCAATGGGTTTCTTGTGTTGAAGTAAGTGAGAATGAGCTTTGACACAAGTTTAAGAACCATTGGAGTTCATTTGGTGAAGTTTGGAAATCATATCAGTTTCTGCGTTTTGGGTATCTGATGTGAATTCTCGAGTGAGGGAAGAACTCACTCGAGCACAGGTTGAACGTGCTCGAGTGAGCATGTTTGTGCTCGAGTGAGGGTGCCTGTTTGGTGCTGCGGGTGAGCGTCTCGGGTGATCACTCGCGGGTGGAGTGTTGAGAGTGAGTGTGGCACTCGCGAGCATTGGAGGATCACTCGAGCATTGGGGTTGTGCTCGCGAGCACAGGGGTTGTGCTCGAGTGCACTTGTGGTTTGGAAGGGGAGTCACTCTCGGGTTGTCACTCGCAGGGCCTCACTCTCGTAGGTGCTCGAGTGCTGGCGAGGTCTCTGCTCGAGCACAGCCTCATGTGCTCGAGTGAGAGTGTAGGTTGGTCGCGGGAGTGTGCTCTCGGGCAAGCACTTCCTGTCTCACTCGCATGTGTGCTCGAGTGAGAGCGGGGTTTGTGCTCGAGCACGGCCTTCTGTGCTCGAGTGAAAAGACCAAAAATCAGAGTTTAGCGTGTCAAAGAGAGATCTTTGGGGATAGTTATCCCAACCCTTTAGGCATATGTTTAGGCATTTAATGGCCATCTAAAGAGTCCAAATGAATACCAACTTAGAGTGTTATTGAAGTAAGAACTTGGAAAAGGAAATTAACCAAATGTCCCTATTTTGATTATAGGATTCGACATCTGTTATCCTCGTGAGCCTACTGTGCCCAGAGACATCAGGAAAGGATCAGGTAGTGACTTTTCTTTCGTACCATATGTGATGCACTGTATGTGTGTAGTATCATTAATATGTGATGAATTCGTATATGGCGACTTATGTGGATATGTATGAGCACTGTCAGTCCAATAGTCCCTGAGTAGCTAACAACGGTTCGGGTTAGGACAGAGTGCCTTCCCGGCGGAGAAAGGGGATGAGGATGAGGTGTGATTATGTGACATGAGGCCGAAAGGCTGATTGTGAGCCGTAGGGCTATTTGTGAGGCCGACGGGCCATTTGTGGGAGCCGGTTAGCTATGTGAGCTATAAGGCTATTTGTATACACTGCCACACCAATAGTCCCTGAGTAGCTAACAACGGTTCGGGTTAGGAATAGTGTGCCTTCCCGGCGGAGAAAGGGGATGAGGGTGGAGTGTGATTTGTGCTGCTGTATGATGATTTGCTTACATGCTGTATGATTATATGTGGTATAATTGCTTAGTTACTACTGGGATTCTTTAGAATCTCATTCTTTCCTTTGAACTAACCTTTCAGACAGGGCGAGTGGCTCCAAGGAGAAGCGCGTGACCCGGAGTGGTTAGAGCTTCCTAGGGACATTAGTTTGGTTTTGTGGTTATTCATTTTGGACAGGGATTACTGTATAACAGTTGAGATGTAGATAGTTTGAATACTTGGTTTTGTAATCCCCTACTCAGGATTTGAAACTTTATGTCTATATAGATGAACCCGGGGTTGCCGGGATTTTGGTTATACACTCTTTTATACTTAAATGTAGATAAACTGCACAGGTGATTATATTCGATAATTGAACTTGAGACCAAAAGAGGAATGAAGTTTTGAAAATTTTGTAAAGTCCCAACTGCTAAAGGGAGTTTCAAATGAGTTTTAAACTGTTCGACGGTCTCTAATTTAAATTAATTGCCAAATATCGAATTATAATTACGTGATTAAAGTCAGGGTGTTACAGATGGGGTGAAAGAGTTTATTAGATTTGCAAGCGAGCATGCAAATGATCCTAACAAAATCCTATGTCCTTGCTTATCTTGTTGTTATGGAAAGTGGATTAGTCCACTTGATTTGCTAGATTATTTAGTGTGTCATGGAATTGATCAATCATATACACGATGGACAAGGCACGGTGAGACGGATGATGCAGATCGTGGTCAAATACATACCATGATCGATGCTTCAAATGAGTTTGACTCAAGCATGTGTGATGAAGATGATGGTCTTCAAGAAATGCTAAATGCAGTTGAAGGGGTGCTTCATAACCGTCCTCAAGAATATGAGAAGTTGAAAGGTGATGCAGAGAAGCCATTATATGCTGGTAGTACTAAATACACAAGATTGCTAGCAGTGTTGAAATTGTACAACTTTAAAGCACGCTATGGATTGAGTGATTCTGGTTTCACTGCACTACTTGAACTTGTGCAAGATATGCTCCCAGAAGAAAATGTACTTCCTACCAAGACACTAAATACACAAGCAGAACAAGTGTTTTTCGTTCCCGATCCTGCTAAGAAGAATTGGTCCATTGTAGTTCCATCAAACAAGAATCATCAACAACAAGTTGGTACTACAAGTAATGAATATTTGAATATTCCTGAGGATACTCTTTCCTTTGAGATGTTGTGGTCAAGATATATTGATAGAAATGAAGAAGATGATGAAGACAAACATTTATATGAGACATGATCATAAAGAGGGGACATGGTTTTTAAATCAAACAAGAAAGAGAAAAAGATGATAATGAGTGTCTTGATTTTTCAGTATGTATGTTTTATTACATGTATTCATATATTCCAACTTAATTTACTTTTATTACTATGATTGTCAATATGAACTGATATTTTTGTCTTGTTTATTTAACTTGTAGGAAAATGGATCCACACAATGATCAAGCAGCCTTTGAAGCCCACAATGAAGATGCAGTTGATCCTCACATTGAGCAAGCAGCCTTTGAAGCCGCTATAGTCCAAGGTAGGACTGTGATGCATAAACTGATCAAACTAAGGAGCAAGGGCATTATGTTTGAGCTTGAGTGGAATGAAAAGGGAAACCCAATTGGTGAAAATGCTAGCAACTTTATTAATTATATTGGGACTATTGTCAAAGAAAGAGTCCCCATTACAATTTCATATTGGAGACGGGCAAAGAAGGACTATTCTGATATGCTTCTGAGTTCAGTTAAGGTAAACATTATTTACTTTATTATTCTGGTTGTTTTGTTGCATGAATTACAATCTAACAAAGCATGTGTGGTTTTTTTGTTAAAGTCTATCTTCATTATCGATGACGACAAAGACAAATTCGTGCTCACAAAATGTGGCAAACTTTTGAGATGTTTTCATTCCAATCTTATGAAATTCTACTCGCAGGACACAGATGGCAATATCATTCATACGCCACCACAGTTGTACGATGGAATAATTACACAAGAGCGGTGGGATGAGTTTTTGAGCACACATACTACCGCGGAGTTTCTGGTAATACAATATTAGCCCTTACAGACTACTTGCAATGTAATTGAAACTAATATTTATTGAAATTATTTGTATTTAAAAAGGAACGAAGTGATAGAAATCGTGAAAGCGCAAGCAACATGGCATACCGGTACTTAAAAGGACCACTATCGTATGCAAAGTTGGAGCAACAATTGGTAAGAACTTATAATCATTTCATATGCATATAATTTAGATGACTAATTTTTAACTACAACTAACTTTGTTATAAAGGTCAAACAATCACATTCTGATGTCACACACATGCCACGACATAATTTGTGGCTGGCCGGCGTCACTAATAAAAAAGGAGAAATTCCCAGCGAACATGCCAGAGAAGTTGCAGAATATTGTGTAAGTGGTGGATTATTCATAAATATTTTGCTTTGATTAAATGATTCTATTTTATAATAACTAATATTATTGCAATTGTTGTTGTTATAGCAAAAAATGACGCAGGACCAACCAGAGTTGATGAATTATGTTGGTCGTGACGATTTACTCAGCAGAGCTCTTGGAGCTCCTGAGTATCATGGTTGTCTTCGTGGTACTGGTTTTGCAGTCACCCAAACATCATACTTCGGACGCCAAAAGCGACCAAACAAAAATGACTTTATGCAACTACAAGAGCAGATTGGTGACTACAAGCAGCAACTGGAACATCAGATGAGTGACTACAATCAGCAACTGGAATAGCAGATGAGTGTCTACAAGCATCAAGTAGATGAGCAGATGAGTGTCCACCAACACCAAATAGAACAATTTAACGATCATATGCGATTGATACAAGAGAAAAATGCATTATTGAAGGCTCAAATTGACACTTTACTGCTTTCTCGGCCAGCACCAAGCCCAATGTGTGACAGCACAAGTGTGAAGAATGATAGTTGCCCTTCCACGCCTAAAGTCCCAATTCCTTTTGTAATTAATTTCTTGTCTAGTTAACTTTTTGTTATGTTTTAAATTAGTGTACCTTAATATTGACTCCATCTTTCATAGGGCGAATCAGCGTGCAAGCTGCACGTCGATGAATCTTTCAAGCATGCAGTTGCTGTAGGAGTTGTCTACAACACCGACACTGATATCCTTCATGGTTCACCATTGCCTGAGAACACACTTAGAGTCAAGGTTGACATATGCACAGATGCAGATGCCCTCCTACCAATCCCTTCTCTAGATGAACAGACAATGGTAAAAGATATTGTTGGTGGTTATGTTGCATGGCCAATAGGTCTGATTGAGCCATATCAAAAGGTGATTTAATTTACAATTCCTTCTACTTATTCTATATGCACTTCTATCTAAAAAACTACATGATTAAATTTTAATGATTTTTGTAGGTTGCTACTAGTCATAAAGGAAAAAGAATTGAAGGCCATAAAAAGAACTCACATTCTACAGCAACCCAACAGAAGTCCCAACCTTCTACTAGCAAACGAAACAACAAACCAATGGTCTCGTATCGCCAACAGTTGGCATCAATGGTACAACCATTGATCCTCCAACGAGGTCAGGAAATATGTTTTCATCCGGACATCTATAATGCAAAAGGTGTAATTGATCATGTCGATGGTGCTCTGCTGAATGATGTGATTACTCGTGGAAGGATAGGTGGAACAGCTATCAACTTATGGATCAGGTATATATTCGTCTATCATTGTTATTATTATTCATCATTCAATTTTTTTTTTTTTTTGTGGAAATGACATTGTTTGTTTGATATAAAGGCATTTGTACCACGATGAGATAGTAGGCACGGATAGGATGCAGAGATTCATCTTTGTTAGCCCACACCTCTTTGGCCAGCATAGGGGGAGAGATTTGGAAGCACAGTCTAACGAACTTAGAGACTGCTTTATGCTTAGAGCAACCCCTAACAAGCTCTTTCTTGTGCCATACAATGTAGGGTAAGTGATTTGTGACAATATTTGAATGTATGTTTTTTATTTTTTCACTTTTACCATTAAATGATTGTCCAAATAAAATTTTCAAAATGTGTTTTTAGGGAACATTGGATATTAATTGTTGTCCATCCAGCAGCAGCAGAAAACCCTCGCATTTACTATCTAGATCCTATAGAAACTGCTTATCCAGATAATCGCTCTGATATGCTGATTATCTTCAATAAGTAAGTGTATGGGTGTATGTGTAAATCTTTTTGTGTGTGATTATTGAATAACCAACATTAATCAGGAACTTCTTTGTTTTATTAGTGCATTAACCGCATATAGAGGAAAAGTCGGATTGACCTACTCTAGACGCAATGACCCGGCCAATAGCTATGCGTGGAGGAAGATTATGGTACTTATATATGAATTTACTCCATTCTTGTTAGTAAAAAAAATTTATTCAAAAATTGACATAACTATTTTATTGTATTGTTGCAGTGTCCATTCCAGCCGAATGATAATGATTGTGGTTATTATGTTATGAAATTTATGAAAGATATAGTTACTCATCGCCACCTTGTAATTCCTGTGAAAGTAAGTTCCCTTTAGTTGTAATTGATATTGTGTTTTAATTTTAATTGACAAAGTGTCTAAATTTAGTGATTTTCATTCTTTGTATACATGATTGTTTATGTAGTATTATGAAGATGCACGTTGTGCTGAGCTGTCTGACCATCAAATGGATGAAATCATTGAAGAATTGTGTGAATATATGGTCAAGCAATTAGTTAATTTAGGCATGTAGCTTCTTTCTTGCCTATTCTTATTTTGTTTAATCATTTATAAAATTAGTTGTACACTATATAATCATTGTTAATACAATATATTTTGTAGTTGTTAAACATTATAATTATTCATTGTAGTTATTTGAACAAATGACCATCATCGTTTTGTATTGTAATATTTGCCTATTAGACGAAATATATGGTCATTTGCTTACTACTATATATGGTCATCAGGTATTACACTGCACAGAAAAAAAATATTTTAAAAAATTATTAAAAAAAATTAAACCTACTTTAGCGTTTGAAGGTAAAATGCCAAAGGAGGGTACCCCTCCTTTGGCATTTAAAGAAAAAAGGCCAAAGGAGGGGTACCCTCCTTTGGCATTTTTAGGAAAAACGCCAAAGGAGGGGACACCCTCCTTTGGCGTTTTTTCTGTAAACGCCAAAGGCGAGGTGTCCCCTCCTTTGGCGTTTTTCCTTTAAACGCCAAAGGAGGGGTACCCCTCCTTTGGCACTTTCCTCCCGAAACGCTACATATAATTAATATATTTATTTAATTTAATAAAGTAACGTATGGCGTTTCTGTAAATTGAAAAGCACCACAGGAACTTTTAATGGCGTCAAAAGCTTTGGCGTTTCTTAAACGCCAAAGTATTTTATAAAATAAGCGCCATTACACTACTTTTTTGTAGTAGTGTGACAAAAGTCCATATTCTTGAACTTTATGTTTTTCTTTATCCACTGTTTCTATTTTTGAAAGAGGACTTCTCACTTTTTTAAAGAGAAAACCCACCCCACTCAATTAAATGAAATAATTAATGAAGGGAATGAAGAAGTGAAGACCACACTTTTTTTTTTGGGGTCACTAAGTTAGTGATTCCCTTTTTTGTGTACTCTGTAAATTTGATCTGTTAAATATGGCTATGTTGGAGTGCATTGATTATTCAAAAATGATTAATTATTAGAAGACATAGAAGAGCATAACATTAAGCACAAAAGAATGTGCGAATTATTTAGGAAAAATTGTGAAAAAATCCCTCATTGGCAACTTATTTACCAAATGGGACCTTCGCGTGCAAATTATCTTCCACGTGTGCAGAATATATATCTCCCCTGGTGTGCAGATGATCTTCCCTGTGTGCAAAATTCTTCCCTATACGTATGCAGAAATCTTCCCTACGTGTGCAGAAATCTTCCCTTCATGTGCAGATATCTTTCCTCCATGTGCAAGATATCTTCCCAGGTCCCATTTAGCAAATAAGTTGTCAATGAAGTCTTTTTTAGCAATTCTCCCAATTATTTATTTTAAACATTGAAATATAGATCAAATTATAAGAATTCATATATAAGAGCTAATCGGTATCCACTTTGATAACCCTTTAAGTTTTTTGGAGTTTATTTATGAGCCCAAAATACGTTTAGATGATTCTTTCATCCCTTTATTCTATGTGCTGATTGGCTCATCGCTTAGTATTTTTTTCTCTGAGAATCATTAGATATGATGCTTCATTCCCATTAAAATATACTCTGCTTTTTAGAATTGAAGAACAGAGCTAAACAATGAAATAATCGTATTATTTTATATGTTTTTCCCGGGTACGTACTCTCTATAAATTAACAAATTGAGTTTAAGTGTGCTCATTATGACCAAATATATCTCACAACTCTAAGAATATTCACAAAAGTATTTAAAAATTAACCGCTAAAATGATTTTCATATAGACAGTAAAATCCAAACCTCACACATTCCTAGAATAATATTACAAATATGAAATATTCATAAGCATATATAAATACACAGACATATATGTATGTATGAGCTGTGCCGTGTGAAATGGAGCATGAGCACTACATGTTTCTTTTAGCCAAAAAAAAAAAAGCACTACATATTCCTACAAATTAAGGAGACTTTCTTATTTATTGTTTGTCAATTTGATTGTGACTCTTTAATAACGTCCTTGGGGGACATAGGCTGCTAGGCCAACCAGACTTGACCAAAAATGAAGTAATGTAATGATAACAAAAGAAAAAAAAGAAAAAAAAGTAGATATTGCACAAATTTCTTACTCTTTACACACATCAACTTCTTCTACAGGGTATCTTTAGCCATTATATATATTTTTCATTACTAATTGTTCTTTTCACACATCAACCTTTTCTAGGGGGTAACTTTTTTATTTTTGAGTAAAAAATTAAAGACGATTTTATCTCTATTTATTTATAATAATATTGTATATATGGTAAAAAAATCTATATTATCACTTTTATTTTATATTGATTTTCTCAAATTCTCCGATTTATAGCACCTACTAGTGGGGCACATCTAACAATCCAAATTCATTTTAAAGTTGTTTTTCTCCTACTTGATTGTGATGACAACTTATTATAAGTCATTATGTTGGAATTGTAATAGTAATGTTGATGCCGTAGTAGTAGTGTCAAAACCGGATTTTTTTCAGCTAGTCAGACTAAATTGAGCTAAGCAAATTATTGAGCTTAGGCACTCTTCATTTTCTTTAATTGTAATTATTTTCAGGCTCTGTTGTTATTCAAAAATAAAGGAACAATCATTTGTCATTAGTATTATATTCGTCATTTGTGTCCTTTTTTTTTTTCTTTTCAATTTACATCTCTCTTTTATCGTATCCATTTAGACTTGGAGGGAATACTTCAATTTTAATTTTCTAGGGACTTAGATTATATATATATATATATATATTCTTTTCATTATTTCTACTCAACATTTTCATGCCATCAAATCAAACAACGTAATGTCGAATTTATGGCCATCTACTGAACTTCTCATAATTTTTATATTCATTATTTCATATTTTATATTATTCAGGAAAAAAATACATAATCACTAAAATTTCATTCAGGTTTTGATTTAAAAATAATAATAAAAATTCCATTACATAAAAAAATGCAACCTATATTCGTATAAACTAAACTAACCTTAATTTTAGGGAAAATTCTAAAAAAATACCTTGTAATATAGGAAAGGACAAATTAGTACTGCGAAATTCGAAAATCCCATATCAGTTCAGTGTCAGTACGAAGGAAGAATCTGTGATTATGAAATTTTGGTGAAAAAATGCATCTTCATCTCTCCCTCCCTCTCAGCTTGGAATATCAGCATCGGTTTCTTTATTAACACTATCAGATTCTACATTAACAACTCTAGCTTCTTCTTTCACAATAATAACACCGGTTTCTTTATTAATAACATCGAATTATACATTAACAACTTGACTTTCTTGTTTCACAATAATAACACCATTCTCTATATTAACAACACTACATTCTACATTAACAACTCGACTTTCATGTTTCACAACTTCAAAATTTAAGTTTCAGGGGTAATAACAACACCTCGCTCTTTATTAACAACACCATATTTTACATTAACAACACTATATTTGAGATACGAAGTTGCGAAAGAAGAGCTGAAGGGTAGATGGTGTTATTAATGTAGAATGTGGTGTTGTTAATAAAGAGACCCGTGTTGTTATTCTAACTGAGAGAGAGCGAGAGCTAAAGGGCAAATGCGTCTTTTCACCAAAATTTCATAATCTCATATTCCTCCTCCGGATTGACACTGAACTGATTTGGGATTTTCAAATTTTGCAGAACTGATTTGTCCTTTTGCATATTTCAAGGTTTTTTTTTTTTTTTGGAATTTTCCCTTAATTTTATTAGGATGTGTTATCCTTCAATATAGTTTTCCATAATGCTTTAAATTTACAAAATGCACATAATGGTCTTTTCAAGTCTCCGGCTTGAAAGGGGATTATTAGACTGAGTTTTGTGTCTTCTAAAATATCTGAAATATACATACGAAAAAACTTGCCCTTTTTCCGCATACAATATATAAAATCTGTAGAAAAAAATGAAAGCTGCACTCTTTGATTGTTAATATACGACATATTTATCTAATTTAATTAGTTTAAGGAATTTTTTTTGCCAAAATAATTAGATTAAGGAATTGAAGTTTGTTAAGGTGGTTAATATGATGTTTTTTTCCTTAAACACCCTAATTATCTTTCTTAACTCTCTCCATTTCTTTTTTACTTGATTATGGTTCAAGGAGCATCGATAGAGATAAATTAGGAAAAGATTGATAAATATAGAAGATCTTACATTTAGGGCAAAGTTAACTTCACAATTAGGTTCTATATTAAGTACGCGAAGGAGTATTACCAAAATAAAATATACATAATGATATGTGTGCATGTGTATATATATGCTGGGTCGTGTGAAATGGAGTGAGACTTTGAGATCTACTGCCAAGTCAAGCACTCCATCTATCTACAAATATTTAGGTGGTTGATATAATATATCAAATCAATTAAAGTCTGTAGACTTGTGATATAATATATATGGCCTACCAGACTGACCATAAATGAAATAAAGCAATGAAAATGAAATTTTGGTCCAAATAAAATTTTGCTTTGCATAAACTCTAAAATTGATAATCTCTAAAATTTCATTCAGGTTTTGATTTAAAAATAAAAATGAAAATTCCATTACATAAAAAAATGCAACCTATATTCGTGTAAACTAAACTAACCTTAATTTCATTAGGACGTGTTATCCATCAATATATAATTTTCCATAATGCTTTAAATTTAAAAAATGCACATAATGGCCTCTTCAAGTCTCTGATGTGAAAGGTGGACTATTAGACTGAGTGTTGTGGCTTCTGAAATAACTGAAATATACATAAGAAAATACTTACCCTTTTTCCGCAAACAATATATAAAATCTGTAGAAAAAAAATGAAAGCTGCATTGTTTACATGGTACTCTCAGTTGTTATATAAGACATATTTACCTAATTTAATTAGATTAAGGGATTAAAGTTAGTTAAGGTGGTTAATATGATTTTTCCCCCTAAAATACCCTAATCATTTTTCTTAACTCCCTCAATTTCTCTTTTACTTGATTATGAATTAAGGAGCATCAATGGAGGTAAATTAGAAAAAGATTGACAAATATAAAAATTAGGCATTACATTTAGGGCAAAGTTAACTCCACAATTAGATCCTATATGAAGGACGGGAAGGAGTATTACCAAAATAAAATATACATAATGTGTGTGTACATATATGTATGTTTGTGTGTGTATACATATCTGTATACATGCATATATTTATATATATAAATATATATGTTGTGTCGTGTGAAATGGAGTGAGACTTTGAGATCTACTCCCAAGTCAAGCGCTCCATCTATCCACAAATATTTGGATGGTTGATATAATATATCAAATCATTTAAAATCTGTCGACTTTTGATATAATATATATGGCCTACTACACTGACCTAAATGAAATAATGCAATGAAAAAATTAAATTTTGGTCCAAGTAAAATTATGCTTCGTTCATATAGGGACCAAATTTCATCTCATCGATTACTAACGTGCTTTATGGGGTCACTCTATGGCCTATACAACATTGTAGTGATATATATTGAAAATGTGGTCCTTCAAGTGATAATGATACCTCTTTCTTTGTTGCATCAATTTCTTTTTATATTCAGCTTTAATCAAAATTAATTAGATGTGTCATAATAATAAATGTTAAAGCCTTTTAAATTTGCCTATTTTAATTAGATGTGTCAATTTTTATTTAAAGTAACAAAAGTCATATTCTTGAAAGAGGACATCTCACTCTTTTTAAAGAGAAAACTCATCCCACTCATTTTACAAGTCAAGCCTGCCATTCTTAAGATATAAATTGGTGATTCCCTTTTTTGTGTACTTTGTAAATTTGATCTTCCATTCTTAAGGATTTTAGTTATCATCAAGAAAAATGCTTACAAATTTAATCTTGTATGTACATCATCCTTGCTAATAGTTGTATTAAACAAGGTTCAATTAGTTGAGATTATATGGGCTCTTTATGACCAGAATATACCTCACAACTCAAAGAATATTCACAAAACTATTTAAAAATTAACCATTAAAATGATTTTCATATGGACAATAAAATCCAAACCTCACATTCCTATAATAATATTACAAAAATAAAATATGCATAAGGATATATACATACACACATATATGTATGTATTAGCTGTGCCATGTGAAATGGAGTATGACTTTGAGGTCCACTCACAAGTCAAGCACAGCATGTTCCTATGAATTAAGGAGACATTCTTATTAAGTGTTTGTCAATTTGATTGTGACTTTTTAATAACGTTCTTGTGGGGATATAGAGTCTTCGGCCAACCAGACTTGACCAAAAATAAAATAATGTAATGATAAACAAAACAAGAAAATGTAAAGACCGCACAAATTTCTTGGTCTTTCAACGCATCAACTTCTTTCAGAGGGTAACTTTGATCGTTATATATTTTTTTCATTATTAATTGTTCATTTTGTTATTTTATTTTATAGGTCAGACCTTGTTCTTATCACGGGTTAAAATGTATATATTTTTTCACATTTTTATCTTTGAGTAAATTGAAGACGATTTTATCTCTATTTGTTTCACTTCCATACTTTGTCTCGATGGTTATGCCATGATGTCCTTATGCCTATATGTGATGGATAGACTTCCATAACCATGATATATTTGCTTAGTTGATTTGATTTGAACAGAATTTCAATTCTGTCTAAAAGAAATGGAATACTTAATTCCAAAAAAAAAAAAATTGCATATATGGTAAAAAAAATCTATATTATCACATTTATTTTATATTGATTTTCTCAATTCTCCGATGTATAGCACCTACTAGTGGAGCACATCTAACAATTCAAATCCATTTTAAAGTTGTTTCTTGCCAACTTGATTTTGATGACAACTTATTATAAGTCATTATCTTGGAATTGTAATCGTAGTGTCAAAATCGGAATTTCTTAAGCTAGTCAAACTAAATTGGGCTAAGCATACTGAGCTTAGGCACTCTTCATTTTCTTTAATTTTAATTATTTTAAGGCTCTGTTGTTATTCAAAAATGAAGGAACACTCATTAGTCATTAGTAACATGTTCGCCATTTGTGTCCTTAGTTTTTTCTTTTCAATTTACGTCTCTCTTTTATCATGTACATTTGTACTTGGAGGGAATACTACAATTTTTCATTTTAAATCTTTCTCAAGGCATCAGCTACATACTAAATTAATTTTTTTCAAATAATAATATTGAACAATCCAGTCCTAATTACATTAATTTAAGCTAACTCATTTAACTTCTCTGGACAAGTTTAATTAAATTAGATGAGACATTTTTTCTGCAGGAATGAAAATATGAAAATATCTAGTCTTCACGGCAATTTCACTTTGCAACTTTGTCAAGAACGCAATTGAATGGATTGTATTTGGCTTTATCAACGTTCCTTCGATCCCACTCCAAAGCTCCAGACTTGACTCTCCATTGGTCCTTGCTTTCTTTCTGATCATGTGCTCCATACTCGTGGCAATTGAAGCAAATTACCATTTTTTATAATACAAACAAATTTCTATGTAATGATCCATGTTTTATGTTTGAGACAATACGATTACTTATAGGCAACTTTAAGAGAGAAAAAAAAAACAATGTAAAAAGCACCAATCAGTAAGCCTCAATTTGGATTTATCGCTTGCTCGAATACTTGGTAATAGGATCCAAAAAACCAATGGACACCGGGTGGCCGAAAGGGTTATTACAAAAAGTGCATATCCTTAACTTCTTTTCCTCTTAGTAAATGTTTAAATTATAGATTGATTATGCTGGGAAAGTTAGTCAGATCTGGACTGTCCAGATCTGATCAAGATGGTCTAGGTTTCATTTTTTTTAATTTTTGTTTTTCATAAAAAAAATTATCTTAATAGGTAGAGAATCTGAAATAAAAATAATTTCTTAACTAACATTTTTTCAAAAAATGATTTTTTTTATTTAAAAATCATAATTAAAAAAAATAAAATTTGGAGCGTCCAGATCAGATCTGGATGGTCCAAATCTGCCTAGCTTTCCCTGCTCATCATTTTGATGAGCAGGGAAACTGGATCCTATGCAACTCTTACGCTTTTAGACATAACAAGTATGCACAGCATTGGTTTTAATTCTTTTTCATGTTGAGTTTTCGATACAATTATTTGCATCTTAATTATGTGATATGTTTTACTCCTTTTAAAATTATTTTATATACATTTCTTCTTTCTAGCTAGAAACTATATCGATACCTATAATCAAAAGTAGATTTACGTTTATATCTATACCACCACTTTGATAATTCTTATGTACCACTTTCTATATATATATAGAGAAAGTGGTATATTTACGTGTATTTTTAGCGTCAACTACGTGGCATTTTTCACTGAACTAAGATGCTATCACCAAAATAAAATATTCATATTTCACGCCATGTACCTCCAAATTATAAGTGGGAGATAGAAAGATATAATATAGACATCCAAACAAATTAAGACTAAAGGCTTTGAGATATATGTTTGTGAAGGGACAATTTATCCACGCAAGCTTCTTCTCAATAACGATCTTTTGGGTTATTAGATTAATGCAATGAAAATGAAAATGTGATTCTAGAAGTGAATAAATTATATTTCATAAAGAGACACAGCTTCTTTTCTCAGCACTAACGTAATTTTCTTGCTCTTTCAATTAGCTGCATCAAGTTGTTTTGAGGGCCACTTAATGTTTGAGAATTTCACCATGCCATGTGCCCGCGCTTTTTGAGGTGAATGGATTAGTCCTTTTTACTAGAGGAAAAAAATAACTTCATAATTAAAATTAGACATATGGACTTAATATTCCCAATTAAATAATACAGTGATAGTATTGTCCTCAAATTCGAAGTGCATAGTAGCTGAACTCTCTGGTCAGCTCCACTCTACGGTACTTTACTCGGTGCTTCAGTCAACCTTTCATTGGTCAGCTCCTTTAGTCAGAACCCTCTACGGGTAGCCCTCTTTGATTGGTTGTCTCTTAATGAAAGCATAATTATAACGGACACAAGTCCTTGGGAGAACCACACCCCAAAACCTTATAAGGCCCCTCTTTTAAGAAAACCCACCCAATATGGGACTCAATGACTCATTACAATTCATTAAAGAAGAAAGGAATAACTGTCTCACCCAAAATTTAAAAATAAATAAAAGTAAAAAGGAAGTGCATAATAGAAAGAGCACTGTATCCAGGCAAGTTTCATTTAAAAATGTTCTTGCACTGTTTACTGCCTCCTAGACTGGACCATAAATGAAATAATGTACTATGAAAAGGTGGTCCCAGAAGTGAAATTGTTCAACACGTAGTCAAATCAAGGGACGAAGCTTCTTCTCATTAACCACCAGACTTGGCCATAAATAAAATAATGCAGCAAAATTAATACGTCTGACATGCTAATTAATTTCTTAGTTCAATTTCTTCAATCTTATCACAAAAGATGTCCTGTTGCAACTCCGCATTTTGTTAGTACGACTTGACTTCATTTGGAACCGGAGAAGTATAAAACAACGTGTGTGTTGATTGCTCGATGCACAAGACTTGAAATTCCGATAAGTCTATTATGCTCCTCATGGGAAAGCCTTCTTCTTTTGTTTTCTTGCTCTTACTTCATTACTTCATGGCCCCCTTTGTTTGGACTGATACAAACATCAGTACTGATAAATCTGCACTTCTTGCCCTTAAATCATATATCACTTCAGATCCATATGATTTCTTAGCTAATTGGTCTGTTTCTTCTTCTCCATGCAATTGGATTGGTGTCACATGCAATACTCGTCATGGAAGGGTCCATTCCTTAAATCTTGGTGGCATGGAACTTAAGGGCACCATATCTCCACAACTAGGAAATCTATCATTCCTTGTTGAACTTGATCTTAGTGACAACAATTTTTATGGTCAAATACCAAAAGAGTTAGTTCAATTGCGTAGATTGAAACTATTCAACTTGAGCTACAATGACTTTCATGGGCAAGTTTCAGCAAGGATAGGAGATTTATCTTCACTTGAGCAACTAAATCTTCGAAACAATAGTCTTAATGGATTTATTCCACTATCTCTATTCAATCTATCAAGGTTGGAGACTTTAAATTTGATTTATAATTTCATTGAAGGGACCATTCCGCATGAGGTGGGAAAACTTGAGCACTTGAAGATTTTAAGTCTTGGGGGTAACAAACTTTCAGGAATTATTCCCCAAACAATTGCCAACTTATCTTCGCTCAAATTATTGAGTTTGTTTAATAACAGTTTGTCAGGTATGTTTTGGATTATTTTCAACATTTATATTTGTCTTTGTTCTAAACTAGGGTGGAATTGGTTAGCAGGATCTTATCCTCAAGGAATATGATTTTGTCTGAATTGTGTTTTATTTATTTATTTTTGGTACTTTTATGAATTTTCTTCTTTATTTTTGTCATAATTTTTCTACTCTTTTTCAAAGGAAAAAACATTCATCATCCAAATTTTTAAACAAATTATGTAGTCACACCATGGGAGAAAAATTACTGTTATAATATTAATTAGTCCAAGTGGATCTAATGGCTCATCATCAGTCTTTGAAAATAAATGTTTATTATTCTATCATTAAAACCTTTTGAAGGGTTTTTTCATAAGAAAAAAACTTAGCTCAAAATTATTATATCTATTATGTCAAGTTCTCCGATCACACATGGACATGTGTTCTATTTATTTCATGTGGATTTATAATTAATTGATAATATTTTAAAAATATGATACATGATCATATATGATTGAATGACTTAAAATAATAGATATAAGAAATTTGTATTGTCCTTTTTCATATTGAATAAACCTTACAACGAACATGTCCCAAAGGTTTCATTTTGATTTGGACAATCTCCATTATATTTTAATTTCATTATTTGTTAGTAATTATTATTTTAAAAAAGTTTGTAGAGTCAACAAAAAGATTTTTTCTAGGAGTCTCCCAAGAAACATGTGTTTTGATACGAATGATGAAAAGGAAGGGCCAATTGGATTTCAATTGGTCTGAGATTTAATCATATCAAAATTTCTCAACTAAACACAACCAATTGATTGAATCTATGGTTATTAGCCCACCCGAATTAAAAGGTTTACACCTTTTATTTCGTTTTATCATTTACTAATATATGTGTCATTTCTTAAAAAATATGCAAGTCTTATTGCACGTGTTTTGATATAATATTAATTTATCTCATGTGTAATAACTTGTGACACGTAACAAATTGTTACTGACATTATTTTCTTTTCCACCCCCTTAATATTTGAAGGAGGCATCCCAAATGAAATCGGTCATCTTTCATAACTGAAGATATTGTCTCTAGGATTAAATCAATTCATTGGTTCTATACCATCTTCATTATTTAACAATTCAACG
Organism: Inga oerstediana; assembly: GCA_963210345.1. Taxonomy (NCBI): domain Eukaryota; kingdom Viridiplantae; phylum Streptophyta; class Magnoliopsida; order Fabales; family Fabaceae; genus Inga; species Inga oerstediana. Next base: position 68,423,363 of record OY723400.1, on the reverse strand, counting down.
CTACAAAAGATTGATCTTGGAATGAATCAATTATCTGGTAGTCTCCCAAAAAATGTGTGTTTTGGGCTTCCAAAACTTGAATTGTTTTATGTGGATGGAAATGATTTGTCTGGCGAAATACCCTTCATTTGGCATCAATGCAAAGAATTAGAAGGGTTACAATTGGGTGCTAACAAATTCAACAGAGGAAATATACCAAGTGACCTTGAAAATTTGACCAACCTCCAGCACTTGTATCTTGATAACAGCAACTTGCAAGGTAAGAGTTATAATTATATGGATGTCATAAATTCTATTCTTTTTTTTTTTTTTGGTACAAAGGCAAGCATAGCTTGAATAGATAACAAGACCTAAGGGACAGGTCCTAAAGAGTGTTCATGAGCTATATCCCCGCATTCCAAGGCAAAAAGATGAAAGCATTCCATAGGGGAAACTCCTATTTCCATGTAGTCCTGGCTATTCAAATATGCCATTCGCGCAAGAAAGTCAGCACAACGAGTGCATTCCCTATGCGAATGGGAAATCTCTAAATCCCAGTTGGCATAAATAAGGGATCTGGTAGCCGATACGATATCATACAAAGGGTGATCAGCGCCGCAATTGGTAGATAGAAGGTGGATGGCCTGAAGAGAGTCTGTGAATAGCCTGATTTTCTTAAGGCCCATCTGCTTACATAGTTGAAGACCGCTTTAGATTGCATGGATTTCCGCAGCAGTCGGGGTAGCATTTCCCAACTTCTGTTGAAAACCACGTAACCAGTTACCCTCGCTATCACGGATAACACCTCTGCAGGTTGCCTGACTGCTACTGAAAGAAGAACCGTCTACATCAATGCGAATGAAGCTCTGAGCAGGGGGTTCCCAGCGGGCGAGCCCTCTATCTGAAACTTGGAATATCTGGTGATTAAGACGTCCATTTAGTGTACTTTCCAAGAGGTGGTAAATGCATCTGTGAACTATCTCCTTTGGGTTGGCAGCTGAACCATCGAAAGCTCTGCAACATCGGTTTTTCTAAAGGAGCCAGCACGTTGTAGTGAATACTCGTTGCCATGCCCATCTAGACATCCTCCTATTGCCTGGCGAGTTCTTTAAGTTCCAGTATAACCATTCCTGCAAATTACCAGAAAAAAACATAGTAGAGTATAGATTGTTAGTTAAAGGGACCCACACACGCTGGGCTTGCTCACAGTCTCTCAACACATGAAGGATGCTCTCCTCACTCTCACACTAAAAGGGACAAGTGTTTAGGACGCTCGGGTTATGCCTCGCTCGCATCACGTTTGTCGGGAGTCTATCATGGAATACTTGCCACATAAAGAGTTTGACTCTTTCAGGAATTCCCCAGTGCCATAGATCGTGCCAGTGACGTTGATTGCTCATAGTTTGCCAGTGGTATAGCCTGTCATAAGCTGATTTCACGCTAAAGAAACCGTCAGGAACATTCCGCCAACAAAAGACGTCATCCTCGGAGCCCGTTGGAGGGGTAGTCAGCATAATTCTATCAACCACCCAATTCGGAAGAAAGGTCTCCCATTTTGCTCTGTCCCAATTGCCCGTTTGGGATTTAAAGGAGCAAACCTGCGCCTCCATATCTAACAAATGCATATTCCTCTCTATGAAGAATAGTAGTGGCTTGTCCATTTGGGCCCAACATTCCTGCCATGCATTTGTGTTACCGCGTCTTAGTTTTTTGCCTAGGCCCCTTTTGAAGTCATCCCAGACAGCCACAATGCCACTCCAAACTGCTGATTGGTTGCACCACTTGCGCACATGTGGGACCGATTCAGTGTCACATGAGTATTTAGCACGGAGACATTTCACCCATAAAGCATATGGTTTCGTGATAAGACTCCAACACAACTTCATGAGAAAAGCTTTGTTTTGGCATTGAAGATCTTTAATCCCTAGGCCTCCATCACACTTTCTCTGCTTAAGGACATCCCAAGCAATCAGGTGCATTTTTTTACTATCATCATGCTGGTTCCAAAAGAAGTCTCTACTTAGTTTTTCAATTGCTGATAACACTCCTTTTGGAACAAGAGTTGACTGCATCTGGTATTGTGGAATGGTATATAAGACTGACTTGATGAGGACAGTTCGACCAGCCATACTCAAAAACTTTCCCTTCCAGCTACTCAGTTTAGTTCTCACCTTCTGGAGGAGCGGAGCAAAGGTCAATTTAACCATGCGTTTGTGCAAGAGAGGAACGCCCAAGTATTTCCCAAGGTCCACTGTCAGGCCAACCCCCACAATCTGACTCAACTCGTAAGCTCTGTTGAAGTGGACATTTCTGGATACAAACATTTTGGATTTGTTCAGATTTATTTTGTGTCCAGAGACTCGACAAAACAAATCCATAACATTCTTCATTTCTTCCAGCTATTCTGTTGAAGCCTCACCAAAGAGGAGTAGATCATCTGCAAAGAATAGATGCGAAATACGTGGTCCCGAAGAGCTCAGGCGTAGAGGATGCCAATTCCCCATATCTACCTCGTGATGAATTAGCTGACCAAGTAATTCCATACACAGGACAAACAGATACGGACTCAAAGGATCGCCCTGTCTCACTCCCCTGGAAGGGTTGAATTCTTGAGAGGGCGAACCATTCCAGATAATGCTCATGGAGGAAGATGAAACACAATTCATTATCAGCTTGACAAGATCCTCACCCAACCCTAGACTGTGAAGAGTGAATTTCAAGAAGCGCCAGTCGAGCCAGTCGAATGCCTTTTCCATATCAACTTTGACGGCTATATAACCCTTGTTGCCTCTCTTATTTCTCATGGTATGGATTGCCTCCTGAGCTATGATGATGTTGTCAACTCCCTGTCTACCAGCGATAAAGCTACACTGGTTCTCAGCTACAAGATGACCCATGACCCCTTTAAAGCGATTGGCAATCACCTTGCTAACAATCTTGTAACTCACGTTGCACAGGGAGATAGGCCTAAAGTCTCTTAAAGATACGGGTTGGTCGACCTTTGGAATCAGGATGATGTTCGTCTGGTTAATTGCCTGCACTTCCTCCGGGTTGCTAAAGATGCTGATCACCAAGTCACAAATCTTTTGCCCTACCAAATTCCACTGGGATTGGAAGAAGTGGGGGTTCAATCCGTCTGGACCCGGGGCTTTAAAAGCACCCATATCAAAAGCTGCATTTTTTTTATCTCAATTGGGGATACTTGACACTACAAGCGCTCAAGCTGATGTGCTTCAAGTGGCGGGAATGTTGCCGTCCAAGGCTGGGTGGGAGATGACGTATGCTCTGAAGAATAAAGCCTCTGGAACGCGGTGAATAATGATTTTGCTATATTAATTCTTAAAGACATAGAACACGGTGCTTTCTTTTAATCCCAAAGCGAATATGAATTAAAGGGAGCCCCAAAGGAAAATAACCTGATAAAAGGGTGTCATATAACACTACTTAGAGTTAGATTGGATTAAAAGGGTGGAGTATGACTTTTACCATTGATATATCTATCTTAGTAATCATTTGTATTTATCTATTTATATTTAGGAATATGATATTCTTAAATCTGAATAATCTTCTTATTCGCATATTGATTTTAGCTTTCCAAAGTTTAGAAAAAAATTTCAAATATTGAAAACAAATATAAAATACCAAACACTCGAATTAATCTTTATTTGAAATTTTTTAATGTAATCACCCGACGTGTCATTTTTCAATTTGGAATGATTTTGCATGCCGTTGACTTTAGTTTGGGATTGGAGAAATATAAAATGACGTGTTTGTTTGTAAACAAAATGAGATTTTGTTTTTCGCCATTTCATTCATTCATGTTCATTCATAATGAGATGTCGTAATGTTCATTTTTCAATTGGATTTTTTTTTTTCCAAAAAGAGTAATCCATACAAATGTGTTTGGAATATTTAATTTTAATTTGGTTATTTACTGTTAATTTATATTTTTTAAAATTTTGTAGTTAACAAAAATAATTTTTCTGATAGTTTTGAAAAAAATTATGAATAGCAAAAGTCAATGGATTTCAATGTGTCTGTTAGTTTTTTTTTTTTTCAGTTAATCACAATTAATTGAACTCATAATCTTCTTATTTCTTGAATGAGAAGAATACACCTTATATGAAATATAGGAATTTCTCATAATTAATTAATCAACCAAATCTGGAAAGATAACAATAATAAATCTATATTAATCCAAATTATAGAATAATAAACTGAACTAAATTAAAGCATAAAATACCGTAATGGGCCTGGTACAAGAACCCAGTTTGTTCTTCAACGCTGTTAATCCATCCAAATTTCTGAACCAATAACATATCCAAGTCCTTTTTGAAAACAAGTGCAGCTGTGTTTTACTGGCTAAAAAAAAAAGTGCAGCTGTGTTTTATCATTTATAATATATTTTTGTTATTATTTCTACAAAATGTGCAAGTTGTGCCATACGTGTTTTCAAAAATACAATTTTGTTTTATTAAAAAAAATACAAATTTGTCTCATGTACATAAAAATTTATTATACATAAAAATTGTTATTGACATCACTCTCTTTTGTTGGCAAAAAAACAAAAAACAGACATCACTCTCTTTTTCCCACCTATTTGAAGAAGACATTTCAAATGAGATGCCAATCATTTACAACTAAAAACATTGTATCTTGAAAATAACCACGTTCCTATACCATTATCATTATTTAAGAGTTCAATCTATAATAAATTGATCTGGGAATAAATCACCTATCTAGTACTCTCGTAACAAATGTGTGTTTTATGTAACTTTGTAACTCTCTAGTGTGGCAATTTTTGTGTACTTACATATAAGTTTGCTAGTTTCTTTATAGCCTCTTATTTTGTCCTTTTTCCCTTTTTTTCTCTTAAAATCTACAATACAACTCCTATATAAATATGTTTAATATATCGATCCCTTAATATTACAGTATACTTTAGCTAGCTTTTCATGTATTATTTATGTTTATTTGATATTTCTTGCTAACTGAAACTGTTTTAAACTTTTACGTCAGGAAAAATTATACCCTACACCTCCATACAAGGACTTTCTATTATTATAAAAACTAGAACTTTAGTTTTTTGGCCAATGATGGATTCATAAAAAAGGAAGCAAGTGCATTAAAATAATTTTTAAATACACATCAAGAGGTTTTTAACAATTTACTTAAGAGATGACTATGAATGTGATTGTAGGAGTAGTTATCAATTACATGTGTTTCTAAAGAATCTAAATTTATCTCATGTGTATTTGTATATGAATAATGATTTTGCTATATTACTTTTAAATACATGGAATGCAATGCTTTCCTAAAGTAAATATCAATAAAATGGTAATATTTTCTGAATCATTAAAGAAACAGGGAGCCCGAAGGAAAATAACCTAATCAAAGGGCCCCATACAACACTACGTAGAGTCAGATTTGATTAAAAGGGTAGAGTATGACTTTTATCATTGATATCTCTATCTGAGTGATCATTGATATTCAGCTATTTAGATTTAGGGATATGATAATTGATATTCTTAAATCTGAATAATCTTTTTATTTGCATATTTATTTTAGCTTCCCAAACTTTAGAAAAAAAAAAACCTTCAAATATTGAAAACAAATATAAAATACCAAACACTCTAATTAATCTTTATTTGAAAATTTTTAATGTAATCATGAGAGATGTCATTTTTCAATTTGGAATGATTTTGTATGCCGTTGTTTTTCGCCATTTCATTCATTCATAATGTTCGTTCATGAGCTCATGGGACCACATGATATTTAAAACTTGGAAACAAAATTTTGTAGGTACTGTTATAAAAAGCTCCACATCATATATAATTACTGTGCCCACTTGTTGACTGTATATGAATGCACGTATTTGCAACTTATATCGCTCTCTTATTATCTTCAACTCTATATTTCTCCTCTTCCTTTCCCTGATTAATTTTATTTTTTTAATACTTTTATTCATTTCTTTCTTATTTGACAAATTTATAAAATCCTATTAAATAATTATTCAACATTTACAACATAAAACACTTATCTCATTAGCTATATAATTATTAAAAGTTAGGCAATTCGATGGTTAGAATATATTTGATTTCTGCCTTTTTAATATTTATGCATGGATTATTAAGAATAAAACAAATATTCAAGTTTTTTGAATTAGTGCGTAAAACACGTGTAATTTTTTTATACAGTATATATATATATATATGTAAATTATATGAAAATGATATTACCTATTTTATTTTTCTTTTACCTCTGTTTGGATGAGAAGAAAAGATGGGAAGAATGAAAATGATATTACCTATTGATCACTAACGTGCTTTATGGGTTCACTCTATTATAATGATATTGAAAATATGGTCCTTGATGTGAAAATGATACTTCTCTCTTTGTTGCATCAACTTCGTTTTATCTTCATCTTTAACCAATATTAATTAGATGAGTCATAATAACGGACGTTGAAGCCTTTTTAATTTGCCTATGTTAATTATAGATCTAATTATTAGATGTGTCATTCCTATTTATTCTATTTGCTGATTGGCTCATTGATTAGTATTTTTTCGATGAGCTTCCACCCTAAGATTCATTAGATGTGATGCTCCATTTCCATTAAAATATATACTGCTTTTTGGAATGGAAAAACAGAGCTAAACAATGAAATAATCGTATCATCTGATACGTTTTTTACGAGGTAATCTCTAAAAGTTAACAAATTGAGTTTTTATATTACATAAGGGAATAATGACTAAATTGAACAATATAATATAACAAAAAACTTATATTTAATATATTCAAATTTATTATATTTGCTTGGTGTCCAAATACAAACAAGGTATCGAATATGACGAAACATACAACTTCAATGAAAAATAAGACATTGCGAGTTTTGCTAAGGTTTTTAGTTATAACCCTCACAATAAAATGTATTAAATAAAGTTTAGTTGAGATAAAGTGTGCTCATTATGATCAGATAAAATTGACAATAAAACTATGAAATTATTTAAAAATTAACCACTACAAAGATTTTCATATCGACAATAAAATCCGTACCTCACATTCTTATGATAATATTACAAATATGAAATATTCATAAGGATATATTAATACACAGACATATGTGTATGTATTAGCTGTGCCGTGTGAAATGGAGGATGACTTTGATGTCTCCTCACGAGTCAAGCACTACAGTTTTCCGAAGAATTAAGGAGCCTTTGAGTGTTTGTCAATTTGATTGTGACTTTTTGATAACGTTCTTGCATTGTGGGGATATAGAATCTTAGGCAAACCAGACTTGACCAAAAATGAATTAATGTAATGATAAAAAAAAAAAAAAAGAAGTAAAGACCGCACAAATTTTTTGCTCTTTTTACACATCAACTTCTTCTAGAGGGTAACTTTAAGGGTTATATATATATTTTTTCATTATTAATTATTCATTTTGTTATTTTATTTTATAGGTCAGACTATGTTCTCATCACAAGTTAAAATGTATGTATTTTTTCACTTTTTTATCTTTGAGTAAATTAAAGACGATTTTATCTCTATTTGTTTATAATAATATTGTATATATGGTAAAAAAAATCTATACCATCAATTTTATTTTATATTGATTTTCTCAAATTCTCCCATATATAGAACCTACTAGTGGAGCACATCTAACAATTCAAATCCATTTTAAAGTTGTAATGTTGATGCCGTAGTAGTAGTGTCAAAATCCGATTATGGTTTAAGGAGCACATCTAACCACCTACTAGTGAAGCACCATTTCTATTTGTTTCAGAGGGATGGGAAGGAGTATTACCAAAATAAAATATACATAATGATATATGTGTGTGTGTGTGTACGTACATACCTACATACATACATATATGCTGTGTCGTGTGAAATGAAGTGAGACTTTGAGATCTACTCCCAAGTCAAGCACTTCATCTATCTACAAAATTTTGGGTGGTTGATATAATATATCAAATCATTTAAAGTCTGTGGACTTTCTATATAATATATATGGCCCATTAGACTGACCCAACATGAAATAATGCAATGAAAAATTAAATTTTGGTCCAAGTAAAATTATGCTTCGTTCATATAGGGACCAAATTTCATCTCATCGATTACTAACGTTCTTTATGGGTTCACTCTATGGCCTATTATACAACATTGTAGTGATATATTTTGAAATTATGGTCGTTCATGTGATAATGATGCTTCTTTCTTTATTGCATCAACTTTTTTTTTTTTTTTATATTCAGCTTTAACCAAAATTAATTAGATGTGTCGTAATAATAAACGTTAAAGCCTTTTAAATTTGCCTATTTTAATTAGATGTGCCAATTTTTATTTAAAGTTACAAAAGTCCATATTCTTGAAAAATGACATCTCACTTTTTTAAACAGAAAACTCACCCCACTCATTTCACAATGAAGCCTACCATTCTTAAGATATAAATTGGTGATTCCCTTTTTTGTGTACTTTGTAAATTTGATCTTCCATTCTTAAGGGTTTTAGTTATCATCAAGAAAAATGCTGACAAATTTAATCCTATGTGTACATCATCCTTCCTAATAGTTGTATTAAACAAGGTTTAATTAGTTGAGATTACGTAGGCTTTTTATGACCAGAATATATCTCACAACTCAAAGAATATTCACAAAACTATTTAAAAATTAACCATTAAAATGATTTTCATATGGACAATAAAATTCAAACCTCACATTCCTATAATAATAATACAAAAATAAAATATGCATAAGGATATATACATACACACATATATGTATGTATTAGCTGTGCCATGTGAAATGGAGTATGACTTTGAGGTCCACTCACAAGTCAAGCATAGCATGTTCCAATGAATTAAGGAGATATTCCCATTAAGTGTTTGTCAATTTGATTGTGACTTTTTAATAACGTTCTTGTGGGGATATAGAGTCTTCGGCCAACCAGACTTGACCAAAAATAAAATAATGTAATGATAAACAAAACAAAACAAAAATGTAAAGACGGCACAAATTTCTTGCTCTTTCAATGCATCAACTGCTTTTAGAGGATAACTTTAATCGTTATATATTTTTTTCATTATTAATTGTTCATTTTGTTATTTTATTTTATTTTATAGGTCAGACCATATTTTTATCACGGGTTAAAATGTATATATTTCTTTCACTTTTTTATCTTATAATATATAATTATTTTCATGTTAATTATGTTATTTGTCTTACTTCCTCTTAAAATTATTTTATATACATTTCTTCTTTCTAGCTAGAAACTATATCGATACCCATAATCAAAAGTAGATCTACGTTTATATCTATACCACCACTTTGATAATTTTTATGTACCACTTTCTGTATATATATATATATATATATAGGAAGTGGTATATTTACGTGTATTTTTAGCGTCAACTACGTGGCATTTTTCACTGAACTAAGATGATATCACCCAAATAAAATATTCATATAAGAAGAGATATATCATAGTGTGCAGTTTCTATCTTATAAAATGGACTGTGAATTTGAGGTCTACTCACAGGTCAAACACGCCATGTACCTCCAAATTAATATATACTACCTTCAGTCCTAATTATAAGATAAAGTTGATTTTTTTGGAGAAATTAAGGAAGCCAATTAAATTACTTTAGAATGTTTATATTTTTAGTATCCTTAGATTATATATTAGTTTATTAGTAAAATTAATTAGTTTGGAGAAAAAAATATAAATATAAATACTCTAAATTAATTTAATTGGCTTCCTTAATTTCTCCAAAAAAGTCAACATTGTCTTATAATTAGGACCGGAGGGAGTACATCCAAACAAATTAAGCCTAAAGGCTTTTGAGATATATGTTTGTGAAGGGACCATGAATCCACGCAAGCTTCTTCTCAATAACGTTGTTTTGGGTTGTTATATTAATGCAATGAAAATGAAAATGTGATCATAGAAGTGAACAAATTATAATACTTCATAAAGAGACACAGCTTCTTTTCTCATCACTAACGTAATTTTCTCTCTTTCAATTAGCTGCATCAAGTTGTTTTGAGGGCCACTTAATGTTTGAGAATTCCACCATGCCATGTGCCCGCGCTTTTTGAGGTGAATGGATTAGTCCTTTTTACTAGAGAAAAAAAATAACTTCATAATTAAAATTAGACATACGGACTTACTAGCCCCAATTAAATAATACAGTGATAGTATTGTCCTCAAACTAAAAGTGCATGGTAGCTGAACTATCTGGTCAGCTCCACTCTACGGCACTTTACTCGGTATTTCAGTTAACCTTCCGTTGGTCAGGCCCTTATGGTCAAAACCTAAACAACCTTCCGTTGGTCAGCTCTTCTGATTAGAACCCTTCACAAGAGGCTCTCTTCATTTGGTTGCCCCTTAATGAAAGCATAATTGTAACGGGCAGGAGTCCTTGAAAGAATCACACCCCAAAAGTTAAATATTAGAGTTGATGAACCCAAACTTTATAAGGCCCCTCTTTTAAGAAAACTTATCTGATGTGGGACTCATTACAATCCATTAAAGAAGAAAGGAATAACTGTCTCACCCAAAATTAAAAAAAAAATAAAAATAAAAAGGAAATGCATAATAAAGAGAGCACTGTATCCAGGCAAGCTTCATTTAAAAAAATGTTCTTGCACTGTTTACTGCGTACTATACTCGACCATAAATGAAATAATATCCTATGAAAAGGTGGTCCTAGAAGTGAAATTGTTCAACACGTAATCAAATCAAAGGACGAAGCTGCTTCTCATTAACCAACGGACTTGGCCATAAATAAAATAATGCAGCAAAAAAAAAAAAAATCTTCAAATATATGTTGAAACAAATTTAATACGCCTGACATGCTAATTAATTTTTTAGTTCAATTTCTTCAATCTTATCACAAAAGATGTCCTGTTGCAACTCCGCATTCTGTTAGCACGACTTGACTTCATTTGGAACCGGAGAAGTATAAAACAACGTGTGTGTTGATTGCTCGATGCACAAGACTTGAAATTCCGATAAGTCTATTATGCTCCTCATGGGAAAGCCTTCTTCTTTTGTTTTCCTGCTCTTACTTCATTGCTTCATGGCCCCCTTTGTTTGGACTGATACAAACATCAGTACTGATAAATCTGCACTTCTTGCCGTTAAATCTTATATCACTCATGATCCAATTGATTTCTTAGCTAATTGGTCTGTCTCTTCTTCTCCATGTAATTGGATTGGTGTCACATGCAATACTCGTCATGGAAGGGTCCATTCCTTAAATCTTGGTGGCATGGAACTTAAGGGCACCATATCTCCACAACTAGGAAATCTATCATTCCTTGTTGAACTTGATCTTAGTGACAACAATTTTTATGATCAAATACCAAAAGAGTTAGTTCAATTGCGTAGATTGAAACTATTCAACTTGAGCTACAATGACTTTCATGGGCAAGTTTTGCCGGGGATAGGAGATTTATCTTCACTTGAGCAACTAAATCTTCGAAATAATAGTCTTAATGGATTTATTCCACTATCTCTATTCAATCTATCAAGATTGGAGACTTTAAATTTGGTTTATAATTTTATTGAAGGGACCATTCCGAATGAGGTGGGAAAACTTGAGCACTTGAAGTTTTTAGGACTTGGGGATAACAAACTTTCAGGAATTATTCCCCAAACAATTGCCAACTTATCTTCACTCAAATTATTGAGTTTGTCTTATAACAGTTTGTCAGGTATGTTTTGGATTATTTTCAACATTTATATTTGTCTTTATTCTAAACTAGGGTGTAATTGGTTAGCAGGTCTTATCCTCAAGGAATATGATTTTGTCTAAATTGTGTTTTATTTATTTATTTTTGGTAATTTTATGAATTTTCTTCTTTATTTTTGTCATAATTTTTCTACTCTTTTTCAAAGGAAAAAACATTCATCATCGAAATGTTGAAAAAAATTATGTAGTCACACCATGGGAGAAAAATTACTGTTATAATATTAATTAGTCCAAGTGGATCTAAAGGCTCATCATCAGTCTTTGAAAATAAATAAATTTTTATTATTCTATCATTAAAACTTTTTGAAGGGTTTTTTCATAGGAAAAAAAACTTAGCTCAAATTTATTATATCTATTATGCCAAGTTCTCCAATCACACATGGAAATGTGTTCTATTTATTTCATGTGGATTTATAATTAATTGATAATATTTTAAAAATATGATACATAGTCATATATGATTGGATGACTTAAAATAATAGATATAAGAAACTTGTATTATCCTTTTTCATATTGAATAAACCTTACAATGAACATGTCCCAAACGTTTCATTTTGATTTGAACAATCTCCTTTATATTTTAATTTCATTATTTGTTAGTAATTATTATTTTAAAAAAGTTTGTAGGGTCAACAAAAAGATTTTTTCTAGGAGTCTCCCAAGAAACATGTGTTTTGATACGAATGATGAAAAGGAAGGGCCAATTGGATTTCAATTGGTCTCTTAGATTTAATCATATCAAAATTTCTCAACCAAACACAACCAGTTGATTTAATCTATGGTTATTAGCCCACCCGAATTAAAAGGGTCATACCTTTTATTGTGTTTTATCATTTACTAATATTTGTGTCATTTCTTAAAAAATGTGCAAGTCTTATGTGTTTTTATAGAATATTAATTTATCTCATGTGCCTAATACTTTATGACATGTAACAAATTGTTACTAACAATATTTTCTTTCCCACCCCCTTAATATTTGAAGGAGGCATCCCAAATGAAATTGGTGATCTTTCACAACTGAAGATATTGTATCTTGGAGTAAATCTACTCACTGGTTCTATACCATCTTCATTATTTAACAATTCAGCGCTGCAACGTATTGAACTTAGCATAAATCAATTATCTGGTAGTCTCCAAAAAAATGTGTGTTTTGGGCTTCCAAAACTTGAATTAATTTATGTGAATGGAAATGATTTGTCTGGCGAAATACCCTCCATTTGGTATCAATGCAAAGAATTAGTAGAGCTACAATTGGGTGATAATAAGTTCAAGAGAGGAAATATACCAAGTGACCTTGGAAATTTGACCAACCTCCAGATCTTGCATCTTGGGAACAGCAACTTGCAAGGTAAGAGTTTTAATTATATCAAAGTCATAAATTCTATTCTAGTATTTCGTAAGGCATTAGTGAATAAAGATTTTGCTATATTAATTTTTAAAGACATAGAACGTGGTGTTTTCTTTTAATCCCAAAGTTACTATGAGTAAAATGGAGCCTAAAAGAAAATAACCTGATAAAAGGGACCCATATAATACTACTTAGAGTCAGATTGGATTAAAAGGGTGGAGTATAACTTTTACCATTGATATCTCTATCTTAGTGATAATTTATATTTAGCTATTTATATTTAGGGATATGAAATTTTTAAATATGATAATCTTTTTATTCGCATATTTATTGTAGCTTCCCAAAGTTTAGAAAAGAACTTCATATATTGAAAACAAATATAAAATACTAAACACTCGAATTAATCTTTATTTGAAATTTTTTAATGTAATCACGAGAGATGTCATTTTTCAATTTGGAATGATTTTGCATGCCTTTGACTTTAGTATGGGATTGGAGAAATACAAAATGACGTGTTTGTTTGTAAACAAAATGAGATTTTGTTTTTGGCCCCCCATTTCATTCATTCATATTCATTCATGACGAGATGTCATAATGTTCGTTTTTCAATTGGATTTTTTTTCCAAAAATAGTAATCCATACAAACATGTTTGGAATATTTAATTTTAATTTGGTTATTTATTATTAATTTACATTTTTAAAAATTTTTTAGTTAACAAAAATAATTTTTCTGATAGTTTTGAATGAAATTATGAATAGCAAAGGCCAATGGATTTCGACGTGTCTGTCAGTTTTTTTTTCAATTAATCACAATTAGTTGAAATCATAATCTCCTTATTTCTTGAATGGGAAGAATACAGCTTATATGAAATATAGGAATTTCTCAGAATTAATTAAGCAACCAAATCTGGAAAGATAACAATAATAAATCTATATTAATCCAAATTATAGAATAATAAACTGAACTAAAGCGTACAATAGCGTAATGGGCCTTGCTCAAGAAACTATGGATATTAGACCAACCCAATTAAATGGGCTATTCCTTTTTGAAAACAAATGCAGCTGTGTTTCATCATTTATAATATATTTTTGTCATTATTTCTAAAAAAATGTACAAGTTGTGCCATATGTGTTTTCAAAAAATACAATTTTGTTCATTATAAAAAAAAATACAATTTTGTTTTATTAAAAAAAGTACAAATTTGTCTCATGTAGATAAAAATTCAGTATACATAAAAATTGTTACTGACATCACTCTCTTTTTCCCACCTATTTGAAGGACACATTTCAAATGAGATTGCCCATCTTTTACAACTAAAAACATTGTATCTTGATAATAATCACCTTCCTGTACCATTATCATTATTTAACAGTTCAGACTACAATAAATTGATCTTGGAATAAATCACTTATCTAGTAGTCTCCCAACAAATGTGTGTTTTAGGTAACTTTGTAACTCTTTGGTGTGGTAATTTTTGTGTACTTATGTATAATTTTGCTAGTTTCGTTCTAGCCTCTTATTTTTCCTTTTTCCCTTTTTCCTCTTAATATCTACAATACAACTCTGATACAAATATGCTCAATCTATCCATCCCTTAATATTACAGTATACTTTAGCAAGTTTTTCATGTATATTATTTATGCTTATTTGATATTTCTTGCCAACTAAAATTACTTTAAACTTTTACGTAAGAAAAAGTTATGCTCTACACCTCCATACAAGGTTTTTCTATTATTATAAAAACCAGAACTTTAGTTTTTTGGCCATTGATGGATTCATAAAAAAGGAAGCAAATGCATTAAAATAATTTCCAAACACATATAAAGTGGTTTTTAACAATTTATTTAAGAGATGACTATGAATGCGATTGTATGACTAGTTATCAATTACATGTGTTTCTAAAGAAAATAAACTTATCTCATGTGTATTTGTATATAAATAATGATTTTGCTATATTACTTTTAAATACATGGAATGCAATGTTTTCTTTTAATCCCAAAGTGAATATGAATAAAATGGTAATATTTTCTGAATCATTAAAGAAATAGGGAGCCCGAAGGAAAATAACCTGATCAAAGGGCCCCATACAACACTACTTAGAGTCAGATTGGATTACAAGGATGAAATATGACTTTTACCATTGATACCTCTATCTGAGTGATCATTTGTATTTAGTTATTTATATTTAGGGATATGGTAATTGATATTCTTAAATCTGAATAATCTTTTTATTTGCATATTTATTTTAGCTTCCCAAACTTTTGGAAAAAACTTCATATATCAAAAACAAATATAAAATACCAAACACTCTAATTAATCTTTATTTGAAATTTTTTACAGTAATCATGAGATATGTCATTTTTCAATTTGGAATGAGTTTGTATGCCTTTGTTTTTCGCCATTTCATTCATTCATAATGTTCGTTCATGAGCTCATGGGACCGCATGATATTTAAAACTAGGTGCTCTGCACCATATCATTTATACTTTGTTCAATAAAAAAGCTCCACATCATATATAATTACTGTGCCCACTTGTTGACTGTATATGAATGCACGTATTTGCAACTTATATCGCTCTCTTATTATCTTCAACTCTATATTTCTCCTCTTCCTTTCCCTGATTAATTTTATTTTTTTAATACTTTTATTCATTTCTTTCTTATTTGACAAATTTATAAAATCCTATTAAATAATTATTCAACATTTACAACATAAAACACTTATCTCATTAGCTATATAATTATTAAAAGTTAGGCAATTCGATGGTTAGAATATATTTGATTTCTGCCTTTTTAATATTTATGCATGGATTATTAAGAATAAAACAAATATTC
This sequence comes from Inga oerstediana, assembly GCA_963210345.1. Lineage (NCBI taxonomy): Eukaryota > Viridiplantae > Streptophyta > Magnoliopsida > Fabales > Fabaceae > Inga > Inga oerstediana. Next base: position 68,407,445 of record OY723400.1, on the reverse strand, counting down.
AAGTTTTTTGAATTAGTGCGTAAAACACGTGTAATTTTTTTATACAGTATATATATATATATATATGTAAATTATATGAAAATGATATTACCTATTTTATTTTTCTTTTACCTCTGTTTGGATGAGAAGAAAAGATGGGAAGAATGAAAATGGGAGGAGAGTGAAGAATTAGGCATTGTCTGCTTTTATGTCTTGGTAATCTCTTCAAAAATTAAACTAAGAATTGTAATATAAGGTGCAATCTCGAATCGTCTCTCGAAGAGCCTTTTATTAATTATCTAGAAACTAAGTATAATGATTGACATGAAATGATTTAAAAATTAAACCCATTTGATTTTGCTTTTAAAGCCCATTCTGCTTTTTCACAAGTATTTTTTTTAGTTGATGTTAATCTGTTTTTTTTTTTTTTTGCAAACTTTAGTTGATGTTAATCAATTGTATTTAATATTTTTCTATAGTAAAAAAATTAAAATGATATTTTAATTTTTTTTTTCATTCATTAATATTGTACATATTAGCAATGGGGATTAAGGGTTTGTTTGGTGTGGGGGATTTGGAAGGAAAGGGAGGGGAGGGAAAATTTTTATGAGTTGAATTTTAAAAGATTGAAGAAGTGGGGTAATAAAATTTTAATAAAGAGAATATATAAGATAAAAAAGTAAGAAAAATTAATTAAAAATTTTGAACCCCACTTCTCTAATTTTTTTAAATTCAACTCAAAAAATTTTTCTCTCCGCCCACTTTCCCTCCCCTCCCCTCATACCAAACAAGCCCTAAATGTAGCTACCAACTTACTATCACAAAAAAAAAAAAAAAAAATACAAACAAACAAACAAACAAAACAAAGATTCATAAATCGATGCTATTCTATGATTTTCTATAATATTTTTATATAATTATCTCCCCCACAGTAAAACTAAAATGAGATTTGTTTTTTCTTTTTCATTCATTCATATATTGTTCATTCATAAATGGTACTTATATACAGATTGTGATTATAATCTCAAAATAAAAGAAAGATAGGATTATCACTTGAGATTTAAAACATGAAGAATAAAATTTTTATTTACTCCTATATCTTGACGACAACAATTTGCAAGGTAAGGCTTTTAATTATATGATTGAATTAATTATACGTTATGTGTTTTTGTTTTAATCTATCCAATGAAAAATAATCTTAAAAATAGATTTTGCTTTTCATTTTTTTCATCATTTTAAAGAACGGTAAGAAGCTTGTCAAATTGCGTTCATAGTAAAAAAAATCTTAAAAAGATAAATAAGATAATTTTGGGTGACTAAAAATAGCATGGAGTCCTGTAAAAAATCGTTCTGAAAGAATATCATGACCTACCAACATTTGATGTGGCACAGTAAATTCCTAATGTGTACGTGGTGTGTGTTTGTTTGTTCATATAATGTGGTTTATCTATTTTTTTAATGTGAAAGATGAATGCCAAAGCCTTTTAACTATTCGCTTACTTTGATATATCTTGTTCATTTTGTAAATCGAAACAGGTGAAATTCCATCATCTCTTTTCACCATTTCAATTGGTAACAAGAGGTTGGAAGAATTAGATCTATAATAGAATTGTTTTACATGTACGTTCAATCAACACATCTCTTAACTAAAAGTATTTAAATTCCTTAAGTAAAAACTAAAATTTTAGCCTTTTAAGTATATGAAGAATTCATAGCCAGATTTTAAAGTCAGAGCCTTCTGAATAATAAATAGCTTTAATGCAAAATATAAATAACTTGGTTGTTCATTTTATATTGGTGAAGTTAATTCCATAATCTCTCTTTAGCATATCTCCAATTGGTAATTGATATTATATTGGAAGAGTCCCTTTTAAATTAATCTCCAACAAAAGTTAAATAATAGTCTATTAATTTTAAGCCTCTAATTAACGAAATTCCATGTATTACTTATACAGTTGTGTGTGAATTAAGGAAATTCCTAGACTTACTACACCAACAAACAAATATTCTCTATTTTTTTCGTAGGCGGAATTCCTTCTTTTCTTTGGAACATGCCTTCTTTGAGAGAGGTTAGCATTGGCGAGAATCATTTAAAGGGTAATTTACCAGAAAAAATGTGCCATCAACTCCCTTTTCTTGAAGTCTTTGATGTTAATGATAATCAATTAGAGGGAAGCATTCCAAAATCAATAAGCAACTGCACATCTTTGAAACAATTATATTTGAGTGGTAACTCATTTACAGGTATGTACTTTACTTGTGTATTTTCTTTTCTTTTTAAATATTTTTCTTTAAAATTAAATTATGATTTTTTTCATTTCATTTATGTGAAACAACAAATAAAGTGAAGATCAAGAACCAATGCAACCTCATGATATATTTGTAACATAGATACGTAAAATTCTTATATACTATTCGATGACATCAAAACCTTAAATCATACATAATGGCCACCATGTGTTATGCCAATACTTTTTTTTTTTTCAAAGATATTACCTATCTCTTAATAACTTAAATTTTATGTTTTTTCTATCCCCTAATATTAAAATAATTATAATAATATTAAAATATAGACAAGTTTGGAGTTTTTTTTTTCTTTTTTATATATGTATAATTTGTAATAATTCTATATTTTTTAATTGAAATTGAAATTATATTTAATATTTTCTTAAAAAATTAAAACGTAGGAATTAAAAATTGTACAATAAACAAAAAAAATCAAGGGAAAATGAAATATCAAAAATTAAATCCAGGCCTATATTTTTAACAATTTTCTGTTAAAAGATCATAATACCCCTCTATAATTAAAAAAAATTAAAGATAAATGCAAACCTTATTTTATTTTTAATTATTTCATTTAAACTTAATTTATAGTTTCCTTTGTTTGTAGTTTATTTATTTATTTATTTGTTATTTGATTATGATTAATTCTAAAAAGTAATTAGAAGACAGGTGAACATGAAAAAAAGAAGAAGCAAAATCTAAATTATTATTGTAAATAAACAAAACCAAATAACAAATATGTTTATGCCAAGGGGACTTTTAGAAGCTCCACTGACCCTGTACATTGAGAGTGTCACACCTCATTCTAGAGTTACTTATCAAAATTGTTTAGCCATTTAAGAACCACATGTTACTAAATTAATACCCTTATAAGGACAAACTATTTAAAACTTTTCTAAAAGCTTGGGTATTTGATATAATAAATTTTTCTGAAACTTCAAAAATTCATCAATAAATTATTTCATATCCAAAAATAGTGGTTCAAAACTCTATCTTTAGCTCTTAAAATGCTTTTTATGATAAAATTAAGACATGGGCTCAACAACATCTCATTGGGTCCATAAGTTGCCTGAAACTCATACTGTACATAGGAATTCTCTGCAAAAATTGTAGAATTATGACCCAAATTAGAAAATTCATATCTTTTTATCTACACATCTAAAAATTACAAATTAATACTTATTTTAAAGCTTAGGATGTGTACTATTTTTATACCAAATTTCATGACTTAGATAAAATGTTTACCCTATATAAAGTCAATCACAAGACTGACGTTTCAGCATGAATATAAACTAGTTATCGCTTCTAATTTTGGATACCAAAGCTCACCCACTACTCCTTAAGGAGTTATGTACACCCAAAACAAACTTTAAGCTTACATGCCACAGTAATTATAATAAGCCACACTAATGCAAAATTAATGTAAGAAAACATGTGTGCCATGCTTTCTTCCATTCTCCTTAGCTAAGCTTCCAACAGCTTCTCCTTTCCCGACGATGTACTTGTTCCTATGGTTAATACATAGAAAGGGGTGAGATTGGGGAATTTCAGTAGCAATAATTATATTTCAGTATATAATGCATGGCAAATAATTGAGCATGTGAAATAAACCACAAAGAACAATACTTTACAATAACTGAATAAATGAAACTTTTATTACACATTGACAATAACAAAAGTAAGCAATTTACATGTTCTCATGCTTAACTGCAGCAACAATGACACAAACAAACATGCAACCAAAACATAATATATGAATTTGTTAAAACCGGCTATCACCCAAGAGGCGGGGGTGAATTGGGTGTATAATAAAAACTTAAGAACTTTAGAAATCTTTTCATATCTTAACGAAAGCGGTAAATATGAAGGTTTATAAATCAACAGTTAGATTAAAAAATATATGCTGGAAATATAAGAGTTTAGGAAAGAGAATATGCAAACTGTGATTTATCCTGGTTCGGTCCAATCTGTGATGGCCTACGTCCAGTCCCCAGGATCCTCCTGAGATTTTCAAATCCACTATCTTCTTGTTTAATCCGGGCACAAGAAAAGCCTTTACAATCCCACAAGTTTAGCCGGGTACTTATGTAACCTTTTACAAATCTCTCACTGAAATACTCCCCCTTACGGTAAGTTTTACGAGCAGAGCAATCCCGAAGATCTTCCTCTCCTGCTTACTCATGCAAGTCTTACGAGCAGCAATATTCTCTCCTGCTTACACCCCTGTAAGTCTTATGAGCAGCAACGTTCTCTACTGCTTGCACCTTGTAAGTCTTACGAGCAGAATGTCTTACTGGCAATTCTCTCTACAGCTTCTCCGTAAGAAAATCAACCCTCTCAAGGTCCCTCTACCTTGAGATCAACTCAGAAATATAGATGAAAGTATTTACAGACTCTCTCACAGAGTGGATAAAATACTCACTGAAGTACAATACAAATAATCACTCTCTCAATGATAAGTAATATAGAAACTGGAAAATAGAGAGTGTTTGGGTAGAAGCAGAGGATTCACATTTCTATCACTTTTCTCATAGTTGCTCGCTGTCTCTGTTTTTCTTCGTTTTTCTCAGTTACCCATCATCGTTGAATGCTCTCTCATTTATAGTTGATGAATATAATGGCCGTTGTGAGCATTCGTCCGTTGGAGTCATTTTGACCGTTGAGCACATTTGAAAAATGAGCTGCCATGAGTTTTCCGTTGCAAAGCATAGCGTCACGTTGAGGAGCCGCATGTCTAATTTTGAACTGTACATCACGTTGTGGAGTGGGATGAATTCGTTTGAGTTTCCAGACAATCTCTTATGGTGGGTCAAACTTTTGTCGTGGTAGGTAGCTGATGCTCGGTGTGTAACGATGAAGTTCACCGTAGTTGACTTTTATTTGAATATGCAATCCGAACGTTTAATATCCTGTTTCACACTTGAAATATATGTTGCCTATCATTTAGAAACAATAACAAGTGAGAACACAATGATTCAATAACATGTAACCATATTCGGATTGTTCATTGAGTGATGATATTTGCCGTACGTGACCTCCGTTCTTGAAGATGCAATCCAAATATTTAATCTCCTGTTTTACACTTGAAATATATGTTAGTTAATGTTTAGGAATAATAACAAGTGAAAACATAATGATTGTATAACATTTAACCACGTTTGGATTGATGGCTATGAGGCTCTGTTTCGTTTCTGCATTCTGTCAGGACCTCACTTCGAGTGCAATATGGCTCACTCGAGTGTAGTTCATATTTTCACGTTCTGACTTCCTCTCAGGCAAGCACTCGCTGCACTTCACTCGCATCTGCTCGAGTGAATTCTCGAATCACTCGAGCACAACCGGTCATGCTCGAGTGAGTTTCATGCTTTCACGTACAATCTTCTTCTCGGGTTATCACTTCCATGACAAAACTTGCATGTGCTCGAGTGTGAAATCATCCAATGCTCGAGCATGGATCCTAGTGTTCGAGTGATGCAATTTTCTTCACGTTTCAGCTGCTTCTGGACATCACACGCACAACATTTTCAGAGAGAAAGTTTTTGCACTCGCGGGTGATGTGGGGCCACTTTAGAAAAATTTTATTCATTTGATTCAAATGATGCATCATAAGAATCCTCTTACCATATGCATTCCAATGCAACAAGAATCAGCTCCAAACTCGTTGTATTCTGCAAGTTATGATCGAAAGAATGTCTATTTCGCTAGTCTGCACAAGCATCAACTTTCAGAAGGCATAGCTCCTAGAATATACGTTCAAATAAGGCACATTACCTATCCATGGAAAGCTCTTTGAGTCTACTTTCATTTAGCACTGGTCTCGTCGCAATCCGATGTGTAGTTTGTAAGTTACATGCAAAATACCAAACCTGTGTCGAAAGGTCACGGTGATTTAAGTTTCATATTCCACGAATCATATCTCCTTCATTTGATCTTCTTTCAATGTGATCCTGGTGCCAATGTTACGTGTTGTGAGTCCTCTTTCATATGCCACCAGTTTCGGGTCAATCCGACGTGTGGTTTGAGAGATATGATCAAAATACCGAACCTCTGTCAGACTGAATGTAAAACAGAGTAGAACAGAGTATTCACCCCGTGCTCGAGTGAATCCATCTGTGCTCGAGTGTGTTTTTCCTGTGCTCGAGTGAAACACCTTGTGCTCGAGCATAACACCTCTGGAAGTGCCAAAACTCATATATAAGTCATCTTAGCTTCGTATTAACCTATTCCAACCATCATTTGATCATAGAAACCTCCGGTATCATTATAGAAACCTCCAATATCACATCTAACAACTTGAATCTTGATATTCATGATAGATCTTCCAAGTTCTTCATTCTTCAATATCTTTCTTCTTGGTTTTCCTCTTGATAATAATTCTCCATAATCTGAGTAAACATCTCCTTAACTATCTTCAATTTCTTTCTTCTTCTTCCTCTTGTTAATTTTCATTAATTCAATCTTTTTCATTATTTGCTTGACTAATCTACAAAATATGTAACATTAAATATAGTAGTTAGTCAAAGAAATACATTATATAAACTTTTTGCTCTTATCATTTCACATCTATATTTGACATCATCAAAACTAATCATATCTAACAGAAATTAATGATTAAAACTACTTCTATCATGCTCTCTCACGCTTGCACTTCTTTCTTGATGTCCTCTTGGTGGAGTTAGGGCACAAATCAGATCCTAGCATTTGTATGTACATGCACGATAGTTAACATCTGTATCATTCATGTCATAGTTGAACTAGTTCTCATCTAAATGGTGCTATTCAAATAGGGAATATAAATAAAGTTCACAAACTTATACTTTAATATTCCAATTGCCTATTTAATCACGCACATGGTTAAGCCTCTACCATTCCACATGTAATTATTACTTTTAAGAATTGTTTTATGTAGTACCTCACTCAAGGGTTACTTATCAGAGTTTGTTTAGCCATTTAAGAACCACATATTACCCAAATAGTACCCTTGATAAAACTAAAAACTTTATAACTTTAAACTCTTTCTCTAAAATTGGGTAATAGGAGACAATGCATTTTCCTAAAAATTTGGAAAACCGTAACTAATTCAATATATGTCCAAAATTAGTGATTCAAAACTCTATTTTTAGCTCTTCAAACGCTCTCTGAAAGAAAAATAAGACCTATGTTCATTTATGTTCCATTTGGTATAGAAACACACATTTATAAAATCTGTACAAAACGTTTTCACAACAGATTTCCTACCTTCTTAGTTATGTTAGAAAAATCATAACTATGAAACCACAAATCCAAAAATTATGATCTAGGACTTGTATTAAACTTCAAAATGTGTACTACCATATCACAAATTTCCATAGTCCAATTCATAAGTTTGCTCTGTCAAGTGTTACTCTGAAATTCGCAGCTCAAAATAAAATAGCAACTAGTTAACTTACCTACTTCATCCATTCTTGTTATGTTTATAGCATAGCACTCAACTTAGGCATTGATAAGCCCCTTCTACCTCCTTATGCAGTATTATTTACATGCCAAAATATATATATACATATATACATACATATCCTTAATATTAAAAGTAATCATAGCTAATCATAAAGTCAGAAACTTAAACAAAATACAATTATCAAGGTCCTTCAGCTCCAACCTCCAATCTTCACCAACCACTATTCTCTTACCCTTAGAAGTACTTTCAATTACTGTTGGGGAAAATCTCAATAGCAACTACTTTTCATCATGCTAATTAGACAAGATTAATAAATATGCATGTGAAAATAAGCCATAGAGAAGAAGACCTTGCAAACAACTAAGCTGATAGCTAACTGGTGCATATATATCTTATTGATAATTGAACTAAATAACTAACTAACGCACAATCACTTAGAGATAGATAAATTGAATAAATAACTTGTGCACATTTATTTTACAAATAGATAAAATGAATATGTAACTGGTGCATATAAACAAGGCAGATAACTGCTCTGCCTATCTATCTACACACATGGCCATGGTAAATATCTATGCAAGGATAATTTACATGCTCTCATGTTTAACTACAGCAAAATGGAACAAATAAACATGCGGCAACCAATGCACAACAACATGAGAGGAAAAGAGTACTACCTCTTGTGCTTTCTTCCATTTTACCTTCTCCTTGTTTCTTTCTTTGTTTATTCCTTAGAGAGTTTGGGCAAATATCAAGACCTAACATTTATGTGTATAAGGGTAGGTTAACACTTGTATTACTCACAACTTGTACTAACTCTTCTTAAATCATAGCTTTACCTTTTTTACTAGGGGTGTTCGGGATCGGAACAGGATCAGGAAATCCTATTCTCGATCCCAAAAAATGTTCGGGAAGCAATTTAATTCCTGATCTATTCCTGAGTTTGGGATCTGGAATTTCCCGAATTCTCAGACATTGGGGTCATTCATAGAATTCGACCAAAAAAATATCAGACACACAAAGACCGAAGAGGATGAGGAGAATAAGAACTAACCTGGTGTTTGTTCAAGTGCTGTTGGGCATATCAGGCCCAAAATATAATCGTTGGGCCACAACCACTTGAACGTTTTCGCATTGCACCATGAATCTGCAGTAACTTTTCATGAATATATGCTCATCATAATATTCATTCAACAGGATTTTGGACCAACATATATGTTTTCTCTTCTAATCAACATAATATTATAATTCTCAAAGAAGGAAAAAAACATGAATTGTTAGTCTTTTTTTTTTCCTTTTGTGATTTTCACCATTTTTGGTTGAGAAGAACAAAAGCAAGACATTCAAAGTTCAAAGCCTTGCTGGGTAATTATTCAACCATACTGGAATTCCACGTACAATCCTAGAGCAATCATCACTATTACCTACTGGTACTCCCTTCACTACTATACAACAATGTTATGAAATCTGAAACTTTAACCCTAACTGAAACATTTATAACCCCATTTTCCTACACTTTTTATCCCACAGTCAATAACTCAGAAACTAAACAGATTTTCCGACACCTGAGAGTTACAATTTAAGAGAGAAATCAAACAGATAACCATTTTCTTTTTGGCTGAAACTAGTATTACAATTTAAGAGAGTTACAACAAGAACAATCAACAGGAAATTGAGAGAAATTATGTTTCAGGCTTTCAAGTTCCAACATACAGAACAGTTTCTGCTCAAGTCAACAATAAAAGTCGAAACCAATGAAGAAAAATAGAGAACCCAATGGCAATTTGATACCTTAGCTCTAGTATCCTTAACCTTAGAAACAAAATAGACTGAAGGGAGGGGAGAAGAAATTAGGGAGGGGATGAGCTTGACAGAGTTGCCACTTACAGAGCTTGACGATGTGATCTGGAGGCGATGAGCGACCAGAGGACCGTCATCAGTCAGGCAGAGCGACGATGAGCAACCGCTGACCGGGAATGGGATGTCCGTCGACCTTCAGGCAGAGAGAGGAGAAAGGGAACTTTAGGGCTTAGAACTCTAGAACAGAACTCAGAGTCAGAAGAGTTGTGTCAATGAGAAGGAAGGGATTGTTTTAGTTAATAGTTAGAAATTAGAATAGACAAAAAAAAACATACATGTATATTATTTCGGGATCAGGGAAAAGTCAGGATCATGAAATCCGATCCCGATCCCGACTTCATTTTTCCCAATCCCGAATTTTTCCTGTCCTAAAGATTTTCTTGGGATCAGGATCAAGACGGGAAGGTTAGGACTGGAAAAAGATGAACACCCCTACTTTTTACAAGTTGGTCATCTTGGACAAAAACATGTGTGTCTACATATACATGTGTGATGTGTGTGTGTTTATATATATTAATGGCAAAAGCAATCTTTAATTTCTCAATGACCCCAAACTTTAACATTTTAACGTAGCTCTTTTGCTTTACTCTTGTCTCTTAACTTTAACTTAATCACACGCCATTATCCTTTATGGTTTATTGGAGCCATATTAAATTGAACACAAATAAACTCTTTCCTTTGATAATACATATTTTCTTTTTTTTGGATTACAAAGGCAAGCAAAGCTTGAAGTTTAGAAAGACCTATGAATAGGTGTTAAATGCCTATCCTGCGACGGTAAGTCACACTGGAGTGCAAAAAGATGAGTACATTCCCTAGGTGATGACCCAATATCTGTGTAGGCCTGGATATTCCTGTAAGCATTCTTTGCTAACCAATCAGCACATCTGAGATTTTCTCTGAACGAATGGGAGATTTCAATATCCCAATCCCCATAAATGATGGACCTAGTATCAATAATGACCTCATATAGAGGGTGATCGGTTCCACAGTCAACCGATAAAAGCTGAATAGCCTGTAGTGAATCTGTGAAAAGTCTGATCTTGGTGAATCCCATCTGTTTGCATAAACGGAGTCCTCCATTGATTGCATGGATTTCCGCAGCAGTTGGGAAGGTATATCCTAACTTCTGTTGAAATCCACGAATCCAGTTGCCATGATGATCTCTAATTACTCCCCCGCAAGCTGCCTGTCCGCCAGTATGTCTGGATCCATCCACATCTACCCGCACAAAGCCCATTTCTGGTGGTTCCCAGCGTCTCGGCCCCCTCTCTGGTATTTGAAAGATCTGATGTCGAAATCTACCGTTCTCCACGCCTTCCGAGAGATGATACAAGCACTTGTGAACTAATCCTCTTGCATTGTCCGCTCGTTCTTCAAAAGCTTGATTGCATCTATTCTTCCATAGGAGCCAGCATACAGTACCGAACACTTTATGCCATGGCCATTTGGCCACCTTTCTAGTTCCCGGGCAATACTGTATATTCCATGTAAGCCATTCCTGCAAATTACCAGAGAAAAACATAGGATAATATATATGGTTAGTTAAAAGAAACCACACTTTCTTAGCCTGCTCACAATCCCTCAGAACGTGTATGATACTCTCCTCACACTCACACTGAAATGGACAAGTGTTTGGGACACTCAAGTTATATCTCGCTCTTATTTGGTTCGTAGGGAGTCTCTCGTGGAAAACTTGCCACAAAAACAGCTTAACTCTTTCCGGAATATCCCAGTGCCATAAACGCCGCCAATGACATTGTTGTCGTTGCTCATGCTGCTGAAAAACCATGTTGTAAGCCGACTTCACACTAAAAACTCCCTCAGATCCGTTCCGCCAGCAAAAGACATCATCCCCTGAGCCTGTAGGAGGGGTCACCAGCATAATTTTGTCCACGACCCAATGAGGAAGAAACAATCCCCACTTAGTACGGTCCCATTGACCTGAATGAGTGACGAAAGAGTCAACCCGTGCTTCCATATCTACTAGCTGTGTATTTCTGTCGATGTAGTATTTTAAAGGCCTATCAACAGGCGCCCACCGCTCCTCCCAAACTCGGGTATTTCTGCCACTTCTTAACTTCTTACCAACACCGCTCATAAACGCCTCCCAGACTGCCACAATACCACTCCACACTGCTGATTGACTATGGCGTCTATGCACCTCTGGAAGTTTCTCATCCCCGCATGAATATTTAGCCTTTAAGCACTTCACCCACAGGGCTTCCGGTTGGGTGATCATTCTCCAACACAATTTCATGAGGAAAGCTTTATTCTGACAGTGAAGATCTTTTATCCCCAATCCTCCTTCATTCTTCCCACTCTTTAGTAAATCCCAAGCTAACAAGTGCATTTTCTTGGAATCCTCATGCTGGTTCCAAAAGAAATCACGACTCAATTTTTCTAATGCTGTCAACACTCCTTTCGGGATTAGAGATGATTGCATCTGGTATTGGGGAATAGCTGTTAAGACCGACTTGATCAAAACCGTCCTGCCCGCCATACTCAAAAAACGCCCTCTCCATTTGGTCAGCCTTGATCTGACCTTCTGGATAAGCGGCGCAAAAGTCATCTTGACCATACGCTTATGAAATAACGGAACTCCCAAGTATTTCCCCAAATCTGCTGTCAATCCAATCCCCACAGTCTGACTCAACTCATAGGCTCTGTTAAAATGAATATTCCTTGACACGAACATTTTAGACTTGTTCAAATTTATCCTATGCCCCGAGACTCGACAAAACAGCTCTATAACTTTCTTAATCTCATCCATCTGCTCATTCGTGGCTTCACAGAAAAGAACCAGATCATCCGCAAAGAAGAGATGCGAGATCCTTGGTCCAGACATACCCATCTTTAGAGGTCGCCAATTCCCCGACTCGACTTCCCGGTGGATAAGTTGGCCCAATAATTCCATACAGAGAACAAACAGGTACGGGCTCAACGGGTCACCCTGCCTTACACCCCTCGACGGTGTGAAACTCTCAGAGGTATCTCCATTCCAAACAATCCTCATGGACGACGATGAGACACATGACATAATGAGTTTAACAAAATCTCCTCCCAAACCTAGGCTGTGAAGAGTGAATTCCAAGAATCGCCAGTCAAGTCTATCAAATGCCTTTTCCATGTCTACCTTTATTGCCACATACCCCTTCCTACCCTTCTTAATTCTCAAGGAATGTATAGCTTCCTGAGCTATAATAATGTTGTCCACCCCTTGTCTGCCATTTATGAAGCTGCACTGATTATCGGCCACAAGATAATTCATAACACATTTAAAACGATTGGCAATAACCTTAGTGACAATTTTGAAGCTAACATTGCAGAGAGATATAGGTCTAAAATCCCTCAAAGATGAAGGCTGATCAACCTTGGGAATAAGGACAATATTAGTCTGATTGATATCATGAACATCCTCTGGGTTCTCAAAGATGTTACAAACCAGGTCACAAATCTTCTCCCCAACGCGTTCCCATTGTGATTGAAAGAAGTGAGGATTTAATCCGTCCGGTCCCGGTGCTTTGAACGCCCCCATTTGAAATGCTGCGTTCTTAATTTCAACAGTCGAAACGGGTCTTTGAAGTAGATCTACCTGGTTTGCCTCCATAGAAGGGAAATTAGCCGGCCATGGTGAAAAAGGAACCGTAAGATTCTCAGCCGTAAATAGATTCTTAAAATACCCAACGGCCATACTACTCAAGAGACTCTCATCAGAAATCCAATTCCCCTGCTCATCCTGAAGTGCCTCAATTTTATTCCTTTTTCTCCTGGCAATGGTGCTGGCATGAAAGAACCTCGAATTCTTATCCCCACCACTAAGCCATTTGCACCTTGACTTCTGGAACCAAATCAATTCTTCCTGCAGGCTCAGCTTATGAAATTCATCCCACAACTGCTTCTCAATCCTGAAAAGGCCATTCCTGTTGCCCTCACAACTCCTCTTTCGGTCAATACCTTCTAATCTTCGAATGATTTCTCTCTTTTTCTTAGCCACATTACCCACCACTCTGTCATTCCAAGCCATTGCCTCTTGTTTAAAAAATTCATGCCCTTGGATCCAACCTTTCCCATGCCATGCCGATCTAACCACTTCACCGAACCCCTCCTCCGCACACCATGCTGCTTGGTACTGAAACCTTGACTTCCTACATAGACGCGGCATACCTGACCTGTCTCCAACCACCACTACACGATGATCAGAATGGAACCTGAGGCAGTGATAAGCTTTCGCCTGTGGATTCTTGATATCCCACTCAAAATTACAGAAAGCCCAGTCAAGTCTCTCTTTGACACCAGTCTTTTCCCAGGTAAACTTATCCCCTACAACCGGAATTTCAATGAGGCCACAGTCCTGAATACCTTCTTGAAAATCAAACATTGAAGCATTGATCGGTGCCGCCCCACCCTCTTTATCACTAGTACTCAAGAAGGTGTTAAAATCACCTAAGACCAGCCAGGGTGAGAATACATTTTGGTAAATCCCACGCAAAGCCGACCACAAATCCCTTCTAGCTGGAATATTGGTATCTCCATATACAAAAGTGGTTAGCATCAAATTCTGGCCATTCCTCTCAGAAATATTGCAATGCAACAACTGCGTATTAGAACTCAAATATTCAACCAAAAAATCCCTGCTATTCCAAAGCACCCAAATCCCACCAGCATAACCAGTAGCTTCTACTCTTACCCAGTCTGTAAAACCCAGCTTCCTTATCACCCTTTCAGCTCTATTACCACTAATCCTAGGCTCAACAATACCCATAACGTCAATAGAGTATTTATTAACCACATCTTTAAAAATCCGAGAAAAGGCTCTACCTCCCGCCCCCCGGCAATTCCAACATGCTATGATCATAATAAAACGCATTGACAGGGAGAGAAAAAATGGAATTACTTATCTGGCGGTTTCCCTTCCAACATTACCACCACCTCAAGTTGAGAAATAGTTTGAGTTGCAGAACCACACTGCTGCCTATCACTTTCACCAGATGAAGCTGCCATTTTTTCCTGAGTGCCCGAAACTGTTTGAGTGCCCTGGACCTTTTCTGGATAGTCAACACGTCCCTGCTTCTCTTCATCACCAGTCTGAACAGCTGAACACGTGGAGTTCATTTTTCCTTTCTGGATTTGCTGTCCGTCAGCGTCCAATTTTTGGATAAGTTCTTGCATGTCTTTCGGCTCCAAACTTCCTCTTACAACATTATGGACTCTATGGGTTACCTTTTTCGTAGAAGGTTTAATTGGCTTCCTTCCATCCAGGCTCGCCCCCACATCTGGGCCCAATGCTGAGTTCTTTGGCCCACCCACATCACCCTTTTGCACCGGAATGCTATTTGCCTTTTTCAAAGTCACAGCCCACCTTTTCTCTCCCACGTGACTGTCCTTTCTTTCCTTAAAAGGACCCATCTTGATCGCTGTATTATTCCTCTGCCCAACCCGAGAGAATCGTTCTGTATCTTCTCTCCCAGCATGCGCCACTTCCTTCCCTATCCTGTGCTTAAAATTCAAATTCGGCTCGGGAATCGCTCCCTCATCCCCCACCTCACCATCTAGAACCGCAAATCTTGACTGGGTAACTGTGACCTTCTCCATGCTTTCCGTTAATCCCGATAGCCTCCCACCACGAACCATGCTTCTACTGTCGCCTGCTCTCGAGAAGCGTGCTTTCAGAGGTCTGTTGGCGAACATCCAGGGGCCGAAGGGTTCATCCTTCGCCGGTTTACCTATCTCCGTCAATGGCTTACTGCCCTCAGAACTTTCCGGCAGCTGCTTCTCCACCACGTTCCCTGAATCCACCACGGAAGGGAGGACATTATATAAAACGTAGGCCTCTTGTTACCAATTTCCTCAAAATGACCACTACATATTTTATACATGTAGTCTCTTACGTTTAAATCATTATTTCACACTTTACGGCACTAAAACAGTGAGTGCCCTTATTTTTGTTTGACCACAAACTTTCGAATTTAACAAGCTTCCTTCTTCATTTTCTAATTTTGAAATTATAAAATTCTAGCCCTTAGCTCAACTGTTTCCCTTCGCTAAGACATAGCACATAGATGCATAAATCTCCACTTTAGACAATAATGTTTCTAAACTTGTATTCTTAACACTTCCCTATACAAGTTTCCATTTCAAGTTCATAGGAGGGCTCAAATTGAGCAAAAATTAACTATCACTATATCACAAGCTCAAAAGGATGCTGACCAAACAGGGGAGAGAAGGGAAAAATTATGAATTAATTTCATTTCTTCAATTCTTAACCTAGAAGCCTTTACATTTGTGTAAGATATGGGTTACAGGTTGAGAGATTTGCTCCATATTAAAACACCATAAAAAAAATGCAATTTGCATGAGAACAACACAACAAAATCACTCAAATCATACCGTTATACTCATCTAGGTACTTCATTACATAGAATAGCCTCTCCATTTTAAGTCTAGAAATTTTACAGTTTTAAAAACATTAGCTTAATCATCATTCAAGCACTTATAACACAAATTTTTAACCATTTAAAATAGTTGTTGTCACTTAAAGTAGCAAACAGCAAGTCTTCACTATGATTTCAGCTTCAAAAGTTCAACCCAATAAGCATTACTCTTCATCACTTATATATCATTTAATTTCCTTGGCCTAGAATTTCTATAGCCTCCTCTAAAAAACTAGGGACAGCATCACTTATCAACCTGAAAATTGCAGATTCAAAATATGCTCCAAGAAAATTCAAACTTCAACATGCAATTGCATTTAACCACAATCCACACCATATATCATCCACACAAATCTTAATATATGCTAGGGCTATGATTTTTCCACTTGTTCCTTAACTTTCTCTCAATAGAACCAATTTTCTTTCATCATGATATTGCAAACTACTCATCAAATCAAGAAAATAAAGATATAATGTGATTCTAGACAATTACCTTGGTTTAGAACGCCACTTGCATTTGGATTTCTTCCACTTCTTCTTCATCCCCTCTTCGGTTTCTCTCCACTGTCTCCCTCTACCTTGTATTGAGGATCGAAAAAATGAATGAGAAGGCTGAGAGACAGAGGTTTCTAGTGAAGGTAAATTAATTATTTTATTCCTTCATCCCACACAAATAAAGCTTTGATCTTGAAACATTTTATTGGACCAAGCCATTCAAAACTGAATCTCATCCCCTTGACCTGATTTACCACTGTTTGGGCCTCATACTTTGGGCTTAATCTTGGCCCAAATTTGTTTTTTGGGTTTGGGGTAACGAATTTACCATTTTACCCCTTCTTTATTTGTACTTAATTACCAAATAAATTCCAAAAATTAATCTGGGGCACTTTGTAAAACTTTTTGGCCTCCATTAGCTTCTTTATTGTATAAAATATCATATCCAAAATTTACAGCATAAAAATCTACTTCTAACTATTTTTCCTTGAATTTTTGGGATGATTAGCATTTAACTCCCAGAAATTATGTTACAAATTATTTAGGCTACTTTTGGGGAACTAAACCTCATTATAATTTTTCTAACTCCACAAAATAATATTTTATAATGTTTCCTCAACCTCTTTAGGCCACTAAATAATTTTAATACCTTTTCCCCATTCCTTTCCATAAAACTTCACCAGAAAATAGGCTTTTGGCCAATAATTCATTTTTGAGGTGTTATGATTATAAATAATATCTCTATATCTCAATTACGCCCCATTAATCTCTTTTCTATTTGTTCATATTTTTCTCTAATTTTTTGACATCTTTCCATAATTATGTTTTTTTTCCAATTTAACTAATTTAACCAGTAGTCAAAATTCAAGAATCTGAAATTTTTCTTTCAATAATGTCCAACTTGATATGAACATTACCACCATCATTTTGCACCTTTCTCATATGCTGAACCACTTAATGTTATATTCTAGAAATTTTCCAGTTTTAAAACATAGACTAAATCGACATTTAAAAGCCTCTAACTAAGGCTTAACCACCTAGAATAATTGTTTATCTAGAGGCATTAAGCTATAGACTTTCAATCAATTTTTTTGCCTCTAAAATTGAACAATGACAGACACAATAACTCATGTGAATACATACATATATACAAGTCTTAACCTGTATTTACTTAAGTTTATCATACCTAATGAAATTTCCAGCATGTAAAGTAATATATACCACAGCAAGAACAATAAGATTTTTGTCTTCCTTGACTTCATTACCTCACGTATAAGCACACACTCTTAATCTGGAAAATATTCCAGTTTTCTTGAAAATCCTCAGTTGGGCAGCACTTGTTCTTAATCAGAAAAATACAGCAACTAACATATATATCGACTTTAAACATCTCTTTGGGATCCTTAATCAGGCTTTGATGCTTTGAGGCATTTGTTCAACACGTAGAAACCTTAAAAAAGCAACTCATAACTCAATTTCAAGCTTCAACAATTCAGTTCACCAAGCATCAATTCAACCATCATTTAAATGACTTTAACCATGGTTTATATATAGCTAAGACACTTAATTATTACAATCAGGAAAACTAGGAAACGTTAACAAGTAATCTGCCACACAAACAAGCAACAACAGACAAATTTATGGGAACTAGATGATAAAATTTTGAGAAACATACCTTTGAATTTGGCAATTTTTGGCCAATTACTATCAATAGATCAAAAAAGGCACACTGCATAACATAAACGTTTCAACCAATTGGAGGATTTGCAAGTCAATAAAAAAATAGGGCATATTGCAAACATTGGAATCTCTTAGGAGAAAAGGAACAATTGAGAAAAATACAATATTAAAAAACTATACCAATCAGTTCAAAATGAAAAGATCAAGAACAACAATTGGTTAAAAATTTCTCGAACATCCAAGGAAGGATTTGAGCAGCATTAGCTCTCAAGCCTGGCAAAGACAAAAGCTCCAAGGCAGCCATTGCGGATGCTTAGAGAAACAAGCATTTGGATTTATCATCATTGAAAATTCAATTTAGATGAATAAACTATAACTTCAAAATTAATCAAAGCTTCTCATAAGAGAAGCATCAGAGAGAAATTTAAGACACTATTAGAAGAATGACCAAAAAAGTACTTTAAAAACATCTAGCAGTAACTTGCTAACAAGTTCGCTGGTAAATATTCCATCCTATAATGACAAGCAATTTAAAAACAAATCAACAATAGAAGCTGACAAAGTGATTTCGATGGATAAAAATATGGGACGTGTTCATCCCTAAAGCACTCGTGACTGCTAAAGGGACGGACAAAGTACCAAATGGCAACTAAATGCATAGGGGAACAAGACCCCTGAGAAAAAATCAGAAACGAAATGCATAGGGAAACAACACCTTTGAACCCATTAACAAGAACCAAATATAATAGAAGATTATAAGGGTCATCAAATAGGAGCGAAAGACTTGAAATGAAATAATCACAAGCATATCATCTGAACTATGTTTCTGTTCATCACATGACCCTGTTATCCCTTCCTCCTCTGTTGCAACCACCAGCACCAATCTCAAGCTTTTTTAGAACCCAAGATAAATCACAGGAGACTATACACATTTTTCAATTATCCAAGGCAATAGAAGACTTCTCCAATAAAGTATCTAAATAAAATAGAACGCAAGATCTCAAACCTTTGGTTTGTGCAATGCCAATCTCTAGCTCTACCACCTCCTTGTCCACCACGGTCACCTCTCCTTGATATTCGACACCTGCAATTTACATCATATTACAGCTCAATCAGGTGAGAAAACAGATAGGAAGAGAAAACTGATCCTGGAATGGTGGAAAAAAACTGAAAACAATGAAGAAAAACAAAAATTGTGAGAAAATTGGGGAGAACGAAGGGCAGCTAAGGCAAGAATAAAGGCCTAGTGATGGTAGCGATGGTGAGAAAGAGACGAAGTTGGGAAGGGGATGGTGGTGAGGTTGGAGGAATACGACATTTGTAGCCTATTTCTTTATCTCAGAACACTAAGTTTTTCGTCATTTTTTATTCACAAAATCGAATGCCATAATGTTCAAACAACTCGTGCACGTGCGCGCGCGTGCACACACCCCCCTCTTTAACTTCAGTAAACCAACAACGTCATAGCTCTTCAATTTGTAAATGGCATACACACATGATAGCACCTCTTTTACATTCATCAAATTCAACTTCCAGTATTAATTTTCTGAAAAAACAGTGACATTTGTTTGCTCCAATTCTGTCAAACTTCGGTCAACCCCAAAACATTGATTTATGAACCATTGAACATTTGTAAAGTAACTAGGGTTCTCTTTTTCTCATCAAGGAACAATAGCCAGCAAACTTACACCAGTCTTTCGGCTCCCAAACTTAACTTCTTCATCAATCAACAATTACCTACTGCATTTAGGAATGTTATTTGGTTCAGCAGTTAGTACACCACAATAAATCAAACAAAATGTCCCAATCACAGTTTGCAATTTCTCCTTTTAATCGGCACTTTCCTGACTCAAAATCAGAATTTAACCTTTTAGCAATTCCTAAACAACAGCAATAGAAGATGTTGAAGATGAAAATGGAGTTGGGTAACTCACCTTGACGACCGGAATTTGTAATTGCATAAGGTATTTGAGCTTCTTTCCTCTTATTCGGGGATTTCTCACCCGCTTGCCTTCATAATTTCTTAATCTCTTGGTCCGCTCCTCTCTCTCTCTCTCTCTCTCTCTCTCTCTCTCTCTCTCTCTCATATTTTCTATTCACTCCTTCCTCACTCTCAAAATTTTTCAATCCCAGCACTACTCACCCAATACAAGTTGGGGAGGTGATTTTACAGCAATTCTACTTTCGTGGTACTCCCTATCCAAGATTATCCTCAGTTCCTCATTCCAAGCAATATAATTGAGCTTAATCTCTGACCCAATTCTAATCCTACCCCTAGTGCTTTGTATCAACAAAGGCCTAAGGATTTTGAGGAGGAGGTGGCTCTCCATTTCTCTCTCTATTTTTTTTTTTTTGGTTATGACTCTCCATTTCTCTTACCTACATGTTCCCTCCATTTCTTTATTTCTACAGTTTGAGATTTAATATCCTATAAAAATATATTATAACATTAAATAACAAAAATGAAAATAAATAAATTTAAATTATTAAAATTATTTTTTAAATTTTCCTTGGTTACTTTTGGCCTTCATATATTTAATAATGATTCCTTTCTTAATTTTTCAAAATTAACTTACCTGAAAATAAGTTTTTTTTGAATAAATTTATTTTCTTGAGGTCTTATTTAATTCCTTCAACCCTCCTCAACACTATAAATTATTAATTCAAAACTTAAAAGTTCAGATGTTAGAGAGAAGAAGAGAATTGGAGAGGAGAATTAAGGATGTTCACTAACACAGTGATGGATGTGTCCGCGACATAACTTACCTAGGACTCTTAAGATTAGCCACAATTTAATTCTGAAAAGTAATTGGCAAACAAAGATAAAACAAAACAAAACATACACATAAAACAAACAAATAGACAAGTTAAAAAACAAAGAGAGAATTCTAATTAAACATAGCTAAAATAATCAAAACCAAAATCAAGTCTATCAAATCTCATTCCCTATCTAGTTAGGCCTCTTAACTTTATTATAAACTTATTAAAACAATTACAAAATATATTATAAAAATTAAAAAAAAATTAAATGCAACTAAAAATTAAATAAAGCTTTTATACTTAATTTTTTTTTTCATAGGGAATTAATCAACGGGAAAGAGAAAGTATGCATTATATATATATATATAACATGTGGACTCGATCGTTATAATCTGTTGTGAAAAGTACACCGCCAATGTTAAAAAAAAGTACATAATTTCTCATTTCAACCATAAATAAAGAACCCGAAGTTTATATACTCAAACTATATAGACTCAAATGCAATTACTAGGAGGTAAGCCATTTGATGGTTAGAAAAAATTTGCTTTCTCATTTTTTGATATGTGCGCGCGCTATACATTATACTCCCTCCAGTCCTAATTATAGGATAATATTTGGGAGTTGATCTTGATCCTAATTATACGACAAAATTTTAATTTTTTTTCAATTTCTTCCCAAAATACCCCCTATCGATACTTTATTAATACTAATTAAATACAATAATCATTTAAGAATACACCTATGTATTCTATAAAGTGAGTAATGCTTGCAACTCATTAATGCCACATACACCTCAATTTTACTGGTTTTTTTTTTAATTTTAAGTTTTAAATAAGGGAATTTTAGAAAAATAAATATGATTAACTAATTTAACTACTACCCTTAATTTCTCCAAAATTAGGTAAATATATCTTATAATTAGGACCAGAGGGAGTATCAAATAATATGACCTGCTTTATTTTTCTTCTTATAAGTTCCATTCACTTTTTACAAACACTTGATGCTAATCAAATATATTTGGATGCAAATCTCTTTACAAGCATGAGTTTATTATATCTTTTTTATTCCTTTTCGTTGTTTTTTTTAATCATTTTTCTCTAATAGAAAATGAATTTAAAATGAGATTTTGTTTTTCATCATTCATTAATCATAGTTTTTAAATATAGCTACTAATTTACAATCCCAAAAATCGAAAGGTATCATGAATTGTTGGTAAAACTATAATGACAGAAAGATAGGATCACACGTTATTTAAATCTTGGAAAACAATTTTTTGAGTACTCTGAACCATATCAATTATATAATGTACCCACTTGTTATACACACATTTGGATATTCTATCAAGTTCAACTCTTTTCTTTTATCCGCCATCTTTTCCTGTTTAATTTTCTTTAATCAATTTTTGTCTGTTGTTCCTAGCGTTTCTGGATTACAAATGTATTAGTTTTCTATTAAATAGTTATTCAAAAATTACAGCATAAAAAACTTTACATTTGCAAACAAATCTTCAATAACCATGGCATCTTATAGGTAGTGTATGATTTCTCTAACATTTCTGCTTTAGAAATTTTACAAAGACTTCAAAACGTAATAGAAATAAGTTGATTTTTATATATTTTTTGTATATGAAAGTCATGGTTTCCATCAACTTTTTTTTTTTTTTCTGTCCAGGTTTTGTACCCAAAGGCATAGGCAAACTTGATAAACTTAAAGTCTTAGAGTTGACTGATAATTATTTGAAAGGATCTATTCCTTCCAACATATTCAACATTTCAACATTGACAACGTTTTGCCTTGGTGTTAATTCCCTCTCTGGCGTTCTCCCATCATATTTAGGAATTGGCCTTCCCAACTTGGAGGAATTACGGCTAGGGGAAAATGGACTAACTGGACAGATTCCAAACAGCATATCAAATGCTTCTAAGCTCATTATTTTGGTGTTGTCATCGAATAAATTTAATGGAGCCATACCTAATGAGCTTGGAAATTTAACAAACTTGATAGAATTAGATTTGGATGAGAATCAATTGAGTGGGTTGATTCCTGATACAGTTAACAAATTACATAGTCTTCAACGCTTAAGCCTTAGCAACAATAGATTGCAAGGGTTCATTATAAATGAACTTTGCCAACCTAAACGTCTAAGTGAGTTGCATCTTGCTAACAACATGTTTTCAGGAGTGGTTCCAGAATGTCTTGGGAATACTTCTCTGCGAGAGTTGAATTTTAGCTCTAACAAATTGGTTTCTCAAATACCCTCTTCTCTATGGAGTCTCAAAGATATCTTGGTTTTAGACATATCCTCCAATGCCCTAAGCGGAATAATTTCACCAGAGATGTCAAACCTAAGAGCAATTACATTGTTGAATTTGTCAAGAAATCAAATTTCTGGAAGCATTCCTACAACTATGGGTGGCTTGCAAACTTTACAAACCCTATCTTTGGCTGAAAATAGGTTACAAGGGCTTATTCCTGCATCGCTTAGTGGCATGATAAGCATGGAGTCCCTGGATCTTTCCCATAATTATTTGTCTGGCGTGATTCCAGAGTCCTTAGAGTCATTAATCTATCTTAAATACATCAACCTTTCCTACAATTTATTGCATGGAGAAATTCCAAATGGCGGCCCTTTTCAAAATTTTACTGCTCAATCTTTTATGATGAATAAAGATCTTTGTGGGAAATCCCAACTACAAGTCCAACCATGTAGGAAAGGAAACAAGCACATATCAAATAAAGTGATTTTGATAATAAAATGCTCATTGCCTATCATAGTTGCCATTTTGATTGTTTCAATCATTGTCTTTATGAAGAATAAGAGAGATGATGATGATAATTCAACACAGAGGGATTTAATAAATTTGGATACACCAACCAGGATATCCTATTATGAGCTTCTACGAGGAACAAATGGATTTGATGAGAGTAATCTTGTTGGTTCCGGAAGTTTTGGATCAGTATACAAAGCAGTTCTTCCAAATGAAAAGATAGTTGCTGCCAAAGTGTTTAACTTAGACATAGAACAATCATCAAGAAGTTTTGATGTTGAATGTTCTGCCATGTGCCATTTACGCCATCGCAATCTCATTAAGATAATAAGTAGTTGCTCAAATGATCATTTCAAATCTCTAATAATGGAATTCATGGAAAATGGGAGTCTTGACACATGGTTGTACTCTCATAACAATTATTTAGATGTCTTGCAAAGGTTGAACATAACGATTGATGTAGCAGCTGCTTTGGAGTATCTTCATCATGGTTCTTCTACACTAGTTGTTCATTGTGATGTGAAACCAAGCAATGTTTTGTTAGACAAAGATATGGTGGCTCATCTTAGTGATTTTGGCATTTCTAAATTGTTTGGTGAAAAGCAATTGGAAATTTATACCAACACTTTGGCTACAATAGGCTATATGGCACCAGGTAATGGTTTAATAATCATATTTTGAATTTATTTGTATATTCAATTTCTAGCCAATATTTGACATCTTCATGTGTAAAGATTTAAATTAATGATACAAAAGAAAGCTTAACCACAAACCTTACATTATTGACATAATGACTTCTATACTAATCATTCAATATGACATGTAGAGTTTGGATCGAAAGGAGTTGTTTCCACCAAAGGAGATGTGTATAGTTATGGGATTTTGCTAATGGAAATGTTTACAAGGAAGAAGCCAACAGATGAGATGTTTGTTCAAGGATTAAGTTTGAAAGATTGGGTAAGCAACTCCACACCACATTCGATCATGACCATTATAGATGCCAATTTGCTACACGGTGAAAATCAAAATACTGAAAACATACTACCTTATATGTCATCAGTTTTTGAGTTAGCATTAAATTGCTCCATTGACTTACCAGAGGCACGACTTACTATGATTGATGTTGTTGTATCATTGAAGAAAATCAAGGCTTTGTTTACAGAAAATGCTTGAGACACCAGTAATTGAATAGATGTTGAATAAAATTTTAGCTATTGTTTCTTTAACCTTGTGATTTGTTTACCAAGTAATTCTATAAATTTGAGTGATTCTATATATGCTGTAATAACATATAAAGCATTTGAAATTTTCTGAGTTGATTATATTGGTTTTGGATTTCTTCATATTTTGTTTTTCTGTTTTAACATTTTGGTTTTCAATTATAAGAACCTTGAATCCACTCTTTTTCTTAAAGTAACTTTATACAGTTGGGATTTAATTTAAAAAGAAAAGGATTTTAAGATTAATGAAAATGAGCCCTACATTTTTCTGTCTCTCCTCTATCCTATACTTAAGTTTTTTAAACGTCTTGATATTAGAGAAAAATCCACTTAAATTTGTTTGAGAAATTAAATAATTTTTTTCTGTCATACCTTCTGATATTTATAAGTCAAATTTTCCAAATGGCTTATTTGACAATGTAGATTTAGATATCATACGACCAAGTTGGACATTTAAGAATACTCTCCCCATGTATTGGAATAAGCAATTAAGCACTATAGAACAAGTTGAGAGATTTTTTATATTCCATTGCAATTCTTTATTCCTCCTCTTCTTTTTAGATAATTAGAAACATAGCTATTAGGTTCTAATCAAACAAAAGCAGTATCGTATATAGTATTACCAACTACAGAAGAGACCATCAATGGAGGCTTCAAATGTCCAAGAAAGATTGAGTCATAATGTTCTTTTTTAAGGATAATTGCACCAATAAACCAAAACACTAGAACAAGAAAGAAGGAAACGAAATCAGTTAAAGTTACCTTCATTTTCTCCTAATCATTCTTTCTATTCTTTCTCCTCCTCCCCAGTGTCCTGCGAATTGTAGGAAAAATGAGAGGGACGAGGTTTTAAAAAGCTAATAAAAAAAGTGACTTCTAAAATGACCATTTTATCCCTATTTTGCTATTCAATAAAAATATTTCAACTTTTTTTTTTGCGTACAAAGGCAAGCGAAGCTTGAAGAATTACAAGAATGCTACAAAGTCTGCATCACCTAATGATCCTGTGGCATTCCACCACAGTCGATCGCAAAGAGCTGGTTGCATTCCACTGGAGATGTTTCTATCACCAAGTGTTAGATCTCATGTTTTGATGATAACAAAAGAATTGTTTGAAAAGGAAATGTTTGATAATCAAGCTTGAACTAAGTAATGACAGGAATAAGCTTACTTGAAGTAAGCATGGAAGTAATGAAGATTGGACAAGAGAAAATGCTGAGGAACTTGATCAGAAGCAAATTTTCTAAGGCATTACTCGAGGCGCTACTCGAGTAATGAGACAAAACTTGAAGTAACAGAGGAGAACTTCCAGTAACCTGCCACCATTACTCGAGGAACTACTCGAGTAACAAGGTAAAATTTCAAGGTTGCTCTCGGCCTGCTAATGTTACTCGAGGAGCTACTCGAGTAATTATGTGAAAACTTCCAGTTGCCTTCAAGTTATCAAAATGATACTCGAGGAGCTACTCGAGTAACCGTATGTACCTCTCGGCATTTTATACCACTGCTAATGTCACTCGAGGCGCTACTCGAGTAACCTTGTGAAAACTTCCAGTTGACTTCAAGTTTTCCCCATGATACTCGAGGCGCTACTCGAGTAACCATGTATTTGAAAAAGTGTAACTCTCGGCACTTTGTACCACTGCCAATGTTACTCGAGGAGCTACTCGAGTAACAGACTAAGGTAAGTGAAAACTTGAGGTTGGTACCGGATTAACTTGATTTCTTCTTATTTCATCATCCTCGAGTACTTACTCTAGTATACAAGTTTTTCATGGTTTATATTAAGTGGATTCCTCGAGTGTGTACCCCAGTATGCTCAAATATTTTCAAAGGAAACTTCAAGTCATTACCCGGGTAAGTTATGTTCAAATATCTCTGTTACTCGAGGTGCTACCCGAGTAACCTATGCAAAAATGTGTGCATTACTCGAGGAGCTACTCGAGTAATGAGGTAAGTGCTCTCGGCATTTTAATCCTGCCAACATTATTGGAGTAGAGCATCGAGTAATCAAAAGTTTTTCAAAGGATTACTCGAGGTGTTACCCGAGTAACTCATAAAGTTGTGAGTGCATTACTCGAGTAGCTACCCGAGTAAATAACTATTCCAAAGGTTTGAAATTTAGTTTACTCCATGCACTACCCGAGTAATCTTATACTTGTTCATTAACTTGTAGTTGATAAATGATTTCCCGATGTTACTCGAGGAGTTACTCGAGTAAACTTCAAGTGTTACTCGAGGAGCTACTCGAGTAAGCTTACCCAGAAAATTAGAAATCATTCAAACGTTCATTGATTTGTTTCCTATATGATTAACCTTTTATTGTATTAGTATTCTTAGTTTATTTACAGATAAACAATGAAGGAATCACTTCAAGAGATGAAAGTCAAATCAAACGTTCAAATGCCAACCACCGCCAACGGATATTTTTCAAAAACTTGAAAAGTCAACAGTGGCTGCGCACTCACCAACGGACGAAAGGAAGTGTTCCAACGGTCATCACCAACATATCTATATATATGAGAACCTTCAAACAGAGTAGAATAACTAAGCATCCATACGAACGAATCATTAAGTTCATTGCTCTGTTTTCACGTTGAAATTGTATTTATATGCTTCAGTGATTATCACTTACTCTTTGAGAGAGATATTTCATTCAAACTCAATATTTGTTATTGAGATAACTTAAGGTTGTGGAACCTTGAGTTGGGATTGGATTACAACCTGTAAGGGGGAGCGAGTGTCCAGGTGTAAGGAACTTGCTTGTACTGTGGTGCCAAGAACCCACTGAATCTTGGAAGTTATAGTGAAACTCTCAGAGAAGCTCTGAGGACTGGACGTAGGTCAAAGTGGTTGTGACCGAACCAGTATAACTCCCGGTGTACACTTCGGTGATATTTCTCCTTACTCATTACTGTTTTAATTCTTTTGTCAAAGTTTTATATTTTCGAAAGAAATTTCAGTATCACCCAATTCACCCCCCCTCTTGGGTGAAACGCTTGATCTTACATTTGGTATCAGAGCGTAGGTCTTCTTGTTAAGGTATAACAACCTAAGAAGGATCCAATGGCAAGCATGGGTGAAGGAATTCTTCCCGACGGAGCATCCATCACTAGACCTCCCAGTTTCAATGGAGAACACTTTTCTTTCTGGAAAGCAAAATTCAGAGTGTTCGTGATGGCTACTGAATATGGGCTATGGGATGTAATCGAGAGTGGAAATTATCAACCTACAAAGACTGTAGATTCTCAGAAAATTTCAAAGACGCCAGCGGAATATGATGAGGATGACAAGAAACTTATCACTCTCAATAGCAAGGCAATTCTGATGTTACAAAGCTCCTTGAGTCAAAATGAATACTTCAGAATCTGCACACTCCCAACAGCAAAGGAAATGTGGGAAGCTCTGGAAATAGCTCATGAAGGAACTTCGGGAATAAAGGAGAATCGAATCAACACCTTGATCACAGAATTCGATCTACTTCGAATGAAATCAGGTGAGTCAATTTCTGAATTCGAACTTAGATATACTCATCTTGTTAATCAACTTGCAGCACTTGGAAAAGTATATGATCAAAATATCCAAGTACGAAAGATTTTGAATATTCTTTCTAAAGAGTGGGAGGCCAAAGTCACTGCGATAGAAGAGGAAAAAGGAGAATCAATGAGATCAGTTGCTTCTCTATTTGGAAGTCTTTCTGAATATGAAAGCAAATTAAAGTTCAAACGGGAACTAGATGACATCAGTGACAAAAGAAAGAAAGGCTTAGCTCTAAAAGCGAAAGAAGAAAATCAAGATGAAGATGAGGAGTTTGACGATGATGAAATGGGCTTAATCATAAAACGATTCAGAAAGTTCTACAAGAAAGGTCAAGGCTTCAAACACTTTCAAAAAGGAGGAACTAGCAACAAAGACCATATCATTTGCTATGAATGTGGAAAACCAGGACATATCAAATCAGAATGTCCAGAGCTCAATCAAAAGAGCAAAGAAAAGAGAAAAGGCAAATTCTTTAACAAAAAGAAGGCCTTTGTATCTGCTATATGGGGAGATAGTTCCTCAGACGAAGAAAGTGATGAGGAAGAAGTAGCCAATATATGTCTTGTTGCTCAAGAAGAAACGGAAGAAGAGGTAAATGATTCTGAACCTACCTATGATGAATTATTCTCTGAATATAATGCTTTACATTCTGAATTCATCAAAGTAGTTAAAGAATTAATTGTTTTCAAAAAGAAAAACAAAGCTCTTGAAATTAAACTTAAAGAAAGTTCAGAAAAGAATTGTGAAAATTGTTCTTCGTTGAAAAAGAAAAACATTGATCTCACAAAAACTCTTGAGAAATTTACCAAAGGAAGTGAGATGCTAAGTGTGATTTTAAAAGAACAACGATTTGTAAATGACCGATCTGGTATTGGATATGATCCAAAAACAGATAAAAGGAAAGGTAAAAAGAAAGTAGGAGGAAAGCCATATTTAAATTATTTCCAACATTCTGTGCATATATCAAATCCTTTTGCATTTTGTAATTACTGTAACAGAAAAGGTCATTATACCTCTTCATGCATTCATAAAAAGAAAAGAACAATAGGAACCTACAAATGGGTACCTAAAGGCACATATGTTCAGAAAATCATTTATACTAACCCAAAAGGACCCAAAAAGAAGTGGGTACCTAAGACTTAGTCATTTGATTGCAGGTATGTCTTAAAGCATCCAAAAATAACAAGTGGTTCATAGACAGTGGATGCTCTAGACATATGACCGGAGATTTCGAAAGTTTTACCACATTGCAACCTAAGGAAGGTGGAAAGGTAAAATTTGGAGGAAATCAATCCGGAAAAATAGCAGGAATTGGTGAAATCAAAAATGACAAAGGCATACAAATCAAAGATGTATATTACGTTGAAGGCTTGTGTCATAATTTGCTGAGCGTAAGTCAAAGTGCAGATAAAGACAACTGGATAATATTTGATTCAGAGGAATGTCTAATTATCAACAAGAATGACTTACAGCTTGATAAGAAAAATATCAAGGCTAAGCTCAGAGCAAAAAGGGAAGGTAACTGCTATACTCTAGATATTAGTAGAAATGAATCTGAAAATTGTTTTCTGAGTAATACCGATGAAAGTTGGCTATGGCATAAGAGATTGGCTCATGTCAATATGCATCAACTAGGTAAACTACTCAAAAAGGATTTAGTGCTTGGTTTACCTAAAGTAAATTTCAAAAACGATTTGATTTGTGACGCATGTCAAAAGGGTAAACAAACTAAATCATCTTTCAAATTGAAAAATGAGATTTCAACAAATAGACCACTTCAATTATTACATATGGATTTAGTTGGTCCAGCAAGAGTAAAAAGTCTTGGTGGTAACTTATATTCATTGGTTATTGTTGATGATTTCTCTAGATTTACATGGGTTATCTTTCTATCGTCAAAGGATGAAACCTTTGAAGAATTTATTGTTTTTGCCAAGAAAGTGCAAAATGAGAAAGGTATGTCAATTGCAGGTATTAGGACCGATCATGGTGGAGAATTTGAGAATCAAGCCTTTGAAGAATATTGTGATACTAATGGCATTGATCACAATTTCTCTGCTCCAAGGACGCCCCAACAAAATGGAGTTGTGGAACGCAAGAATAGAGTACTTACTGAAATGGCTAGAACAATGTTAAATGAAAAGAAGATGTCTCAAGTTTTCTGGGCTGATGCCATGAGTACAGCATGCTATATTTCAAATAGAGCCTATATCAGAACGAAACTTGCAAAGACACCATACGAGCTATACAAAGGAAGGAAGCCAAACATTGCTCATCTACATATCTTCGGTTGTAAGTGTTTCATTCATAATAATGGTAAAGATAACTTAGGAAAATTTGATTCTAAAACTGATGAAGGAATTTTCCTAGGATATTCTAACCGAAGTAAAGAATATAGAATTTTCAATAAAAGAACTTGTGTTGTTGAAGAATCAATTCATGTTGTATTTGATGAATTTGAATCCTCTGACAAAACCATTGATGAAGAACAGGAAGTTGTTTTAAATCAAGAAAATGGTCAATCTATTTCTAAGTCTCTTATTCCAGAGGTTGATGAAACTAAGGATGAAGAGCAATCCCTAGGTCAACCTAAAGCCTGGAAATACAATAGAAGTCATCCCTTAGATCAAGTCATAGGAGATGTGAATGAAGGGATCAAAACCAGAAATAGAGTTTTCAATGAAGTAAGTTTTTCTGCATTCATTTCTGAGATTGAACCTTCTAACATTGATGAAGCCCTATCAGACAATGATTGGGTCATAGCAATGCAAGAAGAATTAAATCAATTTGAAAGGAATCAAGTCTGGGATTTGGTGCCCCGACCCAAAGATCATACGATCATTGGTACTAAATGGGTATTCAAAAACAAACTTGATGAATCTGCAATTATTGTCAGAAACAAGGCAAGATTGGTGGCCAAAGGCTATAATCAGGAAGAAGGAATTGATTATGAGGAAACGTATGCTCCAGTGGCTAGATTGGAAGCTATACGTGTACTCTTAGCCTTTGCATGCATCAAAGGATTCAAACTCTATCAAATGGATGTTAAGAGTGCTTTTCTAAATGGTTACATCATGGAAGAAGTGTATGTAGAACAACCTCCAGGTTTTGAAGATGTCACTAAACCGGACCATGTTTTCAAACTTAAAAAGGCTTTGTATGGTTTAAAACAAGCTCCTACAGCCTGGTATGAAAGGCTTAGCAAGTTTCTCATCGATCAAGGTTTTGTACGAGGAAAAGTTGATACAACATTATTTATAAATCGAAAACATGATGATATTTTAATTATTCAAATATATGTTGATGATATTGTTTTCGGTGCTACTAATGAATCTCTATGTAAGGAATTTTCTGAGATAATGCAGGGAGAGTTTGAGATGTCAATGATGGGAGAATTGAATTTCTTTCTGGGTTTGCAAATCAAACAAAGAAAGAATGGAATTTTCATATCTCAAACAAAGTATTTAAAAGAGCTATTGAAGAAATATGGAATGGATGAAGCAAATGGCTCAGATACGCCTATGAGTTCAACAACGTTGCTTGATGCTGATGTTAAAGGGAAAGACTACAATATCACAAAATATAGAGGAATGATTGGATCATTACTCTATCTCACGGCAAGCAGACCAGACATCCAATTTAGTGTTGGCATATGTGCAAGATATCAATCGGCGCCAAAGGAATCACATGCTGAAACGGTCAAACGAATCTTTAGATACCTTGCTGACACACCAGAATTGGGTCTGTGGTATCCCAAAGGAAGAAGTGAATATTTAATTGCTTATTCAGATTCTGATCATGGAGGATACAAGACAGACAGAAAAAGCACCAGTGGACAAGGACAATTCCTTGGAGGATCTCTTGTATCATGGTTCAGCAAGAAACAAAATACAGTGTCTCTTTCATCAACGGAAGCCGAATATGTTGCAGTCTCAAGTTGTTGTGCACAAGTGATATGGTTAAAACAACAACTACAAGACCTTGGTATTTATCTCAAAGAAATACCAATCTATTGTGACAACACTAGTACGATAAGCTTGGCAAAGAATCCAGTTCAACACTCTAGAACCAAGCATATCGATGTCAGACATCACTTCATCAGAGATCATGTCCAAAAGAAAGATGTGAAAGTGATATTCATTCCTACTCATCTTCAATTAGCCGATATCTTCACAAAACCCCTTGCAAAAGATCAATTTCTATACATTAGAAGAGAATTGGGAATGGTAAATCCCAATGAGTTATAAGTAATTTCAGCATTTCATAATATTAGATGAAGTCATTTAATAATGTTTTGATGATTACTAACTTAAGCATCGGAGTATGTAGAAATGTGTTTTGCAGGAAGAAAGAAACTCTGTTTTGGGAAACAAAAACAGAGATAAACAGAGGACACATTTACTGGAGTACCAACTTGAAGTAATGTGTGACAGAAAAGCAATACCCGAGGAGCAACTTGAAGTAAAGAAGCACTTTACTCGAGTATGTACTCGAGTAATGGCCCCCAAAACTGGAAGTAACGGATCAAGTTACTTGATTTTCAAATGTAACGGTTCAGATTTCAAAGAAATGAAGAGTCAGAAGTGGAGAAGCTATTTACTCGAGGCAGGCCTCGAGTAAACTTGAAGCTTACTCGAGGCCCTCGAGTAATGTCGGAGCACAGATTCTCAAAATGTTGAATAATGACTCAAAACTGACCCAAATGGACTATAAATGATCGAGGGAACATCCATGGATAATTACTATATTATTCATGCCAGGTACGCAATTTAAATGAATTATTTTTGAATTTTTCTGCATGAACACTCGAGGAAGGCCTCGAGTAAACTTGAATGTTACTCGAGTAAGGCCTCGAGTAAAGTCGGGATTTAGGTCTTTATCTTGCGCAAACTTGGTCATTTCCACAAAATCTCCTCGAGTAAATCACTATACACCCTTTCAAAAACTTTTCCCAATCGATTCCTTGCCCCATTTCCGTCAAAACCCAACTGGTTTCAAGATCAAAAACTTCCTATCTTGTTCAAAATCTGTCTGCCCTATTCTCGCGACAGTAGCTCTGTTTTCTGAGACTTCTGATTTTTTTTTGATTCAAAATGGTTAGAACCAAGAATCTCAACATCACTGATTCCTCTGATTCTCTACAAAACCCTGATCTTCTTTCTCCTCCTCCAACAAAAAGAAGAAAATTGATTCCTAGACCAAAAGCCAAAACCCCTCTTAAACCTCAACCACAACCTAAAGCCAAAGGTGTGGTAATCAAAGAGCCTATTGTAACTAAGGCTCAATCTAAAAAGAGCACATCTACAGGAAGGAGTAAAGGTGTCAAAACTCCCTCACCCTCTTACTCAGACTCATCCACACCCTCTTTTACTCCAAAACCTCCCAAGAAGCCAAAATATGACAAAAATGTGGCTAAGGCAATGGCTGGGATCATTGACCAATTGGATAAGGGTCAATCATCCAAGAAATCCAAGATCCCAGAGGCAGAGATCACTACTCCTCCCAAAGGATTCAATGTGGGGAAACTGGTGGAGTCTCTCAAGTACCAGACACAGTTCTCCAGAAGGAAAGTGTGTAAAACACACTACGTTGATCTGAAGCTACTTCAAGAGGTAGTGAAGTTTGATCTTAGTCCTTATCTTGATCCATTTATGCCTTGGTTGTCTATTAGATTACCTTTTTGCACAAAGGTAATCACCCATTTTTATTGTAACCTAGAAATTACTGATGAGCCTGACCGAACCTCAGTTGAGGAAGAGATTACCACCACAGTGAGAGGTCAAAAAATTCTTATATCTCCCTCTAGGATAAATCTATGGTTAGGAATTGAGAATCCCCCGGATGATATCTATTCAGAGCTTGAGCCAAACCAAATTTTCACTATCCTTAAGCCCGGTGAGTTAGTTGGC
Organism: Inga oerstediana; assembly: GCA_963210345.1. NCBI lineage: Eukaryota > Viridiplantae > Streptophyta > Magnoliopsida > Fabales > Fabaceae > Inga > Inga oerstediana. Next base: position 68,373,080 of record OY723400.1, on the reverse strand, counting down.
CCCCTCAATTTTAAACCGAGTGATATGTGTGATCATCACAGGGTCCTATGGTACATCTACTCTAGGTCCCTTGTGAACAAAGCCAACAACTATACCCACTTCTCGGATAGGGACTATAGATGGTTTGCTTCACTCCTCTTGAAAGAAGAAAAGGATCTGGGAGAGTATATATTCTCAGAAATGAAGAGGTATAAGGTGGATGGAAAAGGAACTACTCCAATGCCATATCCCCAAATTGTGTCTCTTATCCTAAAAGAGAACAAAATATGGTACTTGGATAGTAAAGAGCCAATTGAGAGAATGACCCCAGTGGGGAGGAATCAGATTGGTAAACTGAACATCGACATCCCTCTTAAAGGCCCACTGGAGTCTGGGTCCAAGAAGAAGCGGAAGGCTACTGAGACTGAGACCAGTAGGATGGATGACACTCAGTCATCGGCTCCAGCTGCTACCACATCTTCACCATCCTTCCTGAATGCCACTCTCCAACACTTCATGGAGAACATACTCAGAGGCTTCCATGTGGACATAGCCAACACAAATGCTGAGCTAATTACCAACACCAACTTCAAGATGGGTGAACTAGTTGAGAAAATTGACAAAAGGCATGAGGAGTTGGTTGAGAGAATGGATAGGAGACATGAGGAGTTGCTTGAAGAGCAACGTGCCCAGGGGGAAACCCTGAGATTGATCTTAGCACGACTGGATTCATTGGGTCCTGGACCTTCTGCAGGTCCCTCCTCATCTGCACCACCACCACCACCACCACCTTCAGTAGACCCTCCTTCAGACATTCCTATTCCTACCCCCACTCCTGAGGCTGAACCATCTACCCCTCTGGTTTCTGATCCACTTGAGCCCCAAGAAAAAGACATCTTGTTCACAGTGGATGATCCTGAAACCCTTGAGTCTACACATATCATTATTGGTGATTCACCTCAAAAACCACAGCCTGAGACCACTCCTAAACCTATTCCCTCTCCTACCCAAACAGAGGTAGTATCATCTTCTTCTTCTGAGCATCTCACTCCAGCTTTTGACACAACTCCAGAAGCTGAGACCACTATAGTTGTCTTCCAGCCTTCTCCTCTCCTGCCTAGAGATGATATCCAAATTCCACCTCTCAATCTTCCTGAACCAGAGTCATCCAGCTCCTTTGATTCATCTAGTTCAGATAGTGTTCTTCCAGTTAAGCCCATCTCTATGGTGAAGCCTCCTAGCCCTACTCTTGATTGATGAAGCCAAAAGGGGGAGAAGCTTGAGAGTGATTTTGTGGACTTGTCCTTGCTTATTTTGGGGGATTTGGTTGTATATGGGCTTTAGGGTGCATTTTGTTATTAATCCTTCTTGAACTTAACTTGTAATTTGAATTTCTTAAATTTCAATACAAGTATGTTTTAATTATGACTTCATTTGATTTCATTTAAGTTTGAGATTTGTGATACTTGTTTGGACTAATGAAGTTGTTATGTATGCAAGGTTTAATCAACTTATTAAGAAATAATTAATTAAGAATCCAATTTGAAAACCATGTTCAAAATCACCAAGTTTTGTCATCATCAAAAAGGGGGAGAATGTTAGATCTCATGTTTTGATGATAACAAAAGAATTGTTTGAAAAGGAAATGTTTAATAATCAAGCTTGAACTAAGTAATGACAGGAATAAGCTTACTTGAAGTAAGCATGGAAGTAATGAAGATTGGACAAGAGAAAATGCTGAGGAACTTGATCAGAAGCAAATCTTCTAAGGCATTACTCGAGGCGCTACTCGAGTAATGAGACAAAACTTGAAGTAACAGAGGAGAACTTCCAGTAACCTGCCACCATTACTCGAGGAACTACTCGAGTAACAAGGTAAAATTTCAAGGTTGCTCTCGGCCTGCTAATGTTACTCGAGGAGCTACTCGAGTAATTATGTGAAAACTTCCAGTTGCCTTCAAGTTATCAAAATGATACTCGAGGAGCTACTCGAGTAACCGTATGTACCTCTCGGCATTTTATACCACTGCTAATGTTACTCGAGGCGCTACTCGAGTAACCTTGTGAAAACTTCCAGTTGACTTCAAGTTTTCCCCATGATACTCGAGGCGCTACTCGAGTAACCATGTATTTGAAAAAGTGTAACTCTCGGCACTTTGTACCACTGCCAATGTTACTCGAGGAGCTACTCGAGTAACAGACTAAGGTAAGTGAAAACTTGAGGTTGGTACCGGATTAACTTGATTTCTTCTTATTTCATCATCCTCGAGTACTTACTCTAGTATACAAGTTTTTCATGGTTTATATTAAGTGGATTCCTCGAGTGTGTACCCCAGTATGCTCAAATATTTTCAAAGGAAACTTCAAGTCATTACCCGGGTAAGTTATGTTCAAATATCTCTGTTACTCGAGGTGCTACCCGAGTAACCTATGCAAAAATGTGTGCATTACTCGAGGAGCTACTCGAGTAATGAGGTAAGTGCTCTCGGCATTTTAATCCTGCCAACATTATTGGAGTAGAGCATCGAGTAATCAAAAGTTTTTCAAAGGATTACTCGAGGTGTTACCCGAGTAACTCATAAAGTTGTGAGCGCATTACTCGAGTAGCTACCCGAGTAAATAACTATTCCAAAGGTTTGAAATTTAGTTTACTCCATGCACTACCCGAGTAATCTTATACTTGTTCATTAACTTGCAGTTGATAAATGATTTCCCGATGTTACTCGAGGAGTTACTCGAGTAAACTTCAAGTGTTACTCGAGGAGCTACTCGAGTAAGCTTACCCAGAAAATTAGAAATCATTCAAACGTTCATTGATTTGTTTCCTATATGATTAACCTTTTATTGTATTAGTATTCTTAGTTTGTTTACAGATAAACAATGAAGGAATCACTTCAAGAGATGAAAGTCAAATCAAACGTTCAAATGCCAACCACCGCCAACGGATATTTTTCAAAAACTTGAAAAGTCAACAGTGGCTGCGCACTCACCAACGGACGAAAGGAAGTGTTCCAACGGTCATCACCAACATATCTATATATATGAGAACCTTCAAACAGAGTAGAATAACTAAGCATCCATACGAACGAATCATTAAGTTCATTGCTCTGTTTTCACGTTGAAATTGTATTTATATGCTTCAGTGATTATCACTTACTCTTTGAGAGAGATATTTCATTCAAACTCAATATTTGTTATTGAGATAACTTAAGGTTGTGGAACCTTGAGTTGGGATTGGATTACAACCTGTAAGGGGGAGCGAGTGTCTAGGTGTAAGGAACTTGCTTGTACTGTGGTGCCAAGAACCCACTGAATCTTGGAAGTTATAGTGAAACTCTCAGAGAAGCTCTGAGGACTGGACGTAGGTCAAAGTGGTTGTGACCGAACCAGTATAACTCCCGGTGTACACTTCGGTGATATTTCTCCTTACTCATTACTGTTTTAATTCTTTTGTCAAAGTTTTATATTTTCGAAAGAAATTTCAGTATCACCCAATTCACCCCCCCTCTTGGTTGTATACAAAATCTGCCATTTTCCACTCCTTTGAAGAGATGATACAAGCATTTGTGAACTATCTGATTTGGGTTTTCGGCTCTCCCTTCAAGCACCCAGCTGCATCGGTTCTTCCATAGGAGCCAGCATATGGTGCTGAACACTCTTTGCCATGGCCATCTAGCCATCCTCCTGTTCGTAGGGGAATTTTGCAAATTCCATTTAAGCCATTCCTGCAAATTACCAGAAAAGAACATAGTATAGTATTTATGGTTAGTTATAAAAAATCACACTCTCTTGGCTTGCTCACAATCTCTCAATATATGGAGGATACTCTCTTCGCTTTCACACTCAAAGGGATAAGTGTTTAGGACATTCGGATTATGCCTTGCTCTCAATTTATTTGTTGGTACTCTCTCATGGAATACTTGCCACATGAACATTTTAACTCTTTCAGGGCTTCCCCATTGCCATAAAGTTCGCCAGTGAGATTGTCGGTATTGCTCTGGCTTATGATAAATCTTGTCATATGCAAACTTAACACTAAAGTTCCCATCTGAAGCCGATCTCCAACAGATAACATCCTCCTCAATGCCCGTAGGGGGAGGGACCAACATGATTTTCTCCACGACCCAGTTGGGGAGGAAGCTCTCCCATCTTACTCTGTCCCATTCCCCTTCATGAGTTACAAAGGACCTGACACGGGCATCCATATCCACCAAATCTTCATTCTTATCAACATAGTCCTTCAGTGGTCTATCCAAAGGAGACCAGTATTCTTGCCATGCCTAAGTGGATCTCCCACTTTTTAGGAGTCTACCTAGTCCCTGTTTAAACTCTTCCCAAACAGCAACTATTCCACTCCAAACGGCTGATTGATCACGTCTTCTTCACACATGAGGCACTTTATCCGTCCCGTATGAGTATTTCGAAAGAAGGCACCTTACCCACATAGCTTCAGGTTTCATGATCGTTCCCCAACAAAGCTTCATGAGGAAGGCTTGATTCTGGCATTGAAGGTCTTTTATCCCTAAACCTCCCTCGGTCTTCGCTTTCTTCAACACATCCCAAGATATCAGATGAAGTTTCTTAGACTCGTCCTGTTGGTTCCAAAAAAAAATCCCTGCTTAATTTCTCAATAATTGCTAAAACTTCTTTTGAAATCAAAGTTGATTGCATTTGATACTGCGATATTGCTGATAGAACCGACTTGATTAAGACCGTTCTCCCAGCCATACTTAAGTATCTCCCTTTCCAGCTTCCCAACTTTGATTTAACCTTCTGAATCAGAGGAGCAAAAGTCACTTTGACCATTCTCTTATGAAGCAGCGGTACCCCCAGGTACTTCCCGAGGTCCGCTGTCAACCCAATCCCCACTCTCTGGCTCATCTCATATTCCCTATTAAAATGGACATTTCTGGATACAAATATTTTTTATTTTTGAAGATTGATCTTATGACCAAACACCCTACAAAATAATTCCATTACGTTCTTCATCTCATCCATTTGTTGAGATGAGGCCTCACCAAATAGCATCAAATCATCTACAAAGAATAAATGAGATATAGGAGGACCAGTGGTGCTCAAACTCAAAGGCTTCCAATTCCCCGACTGTACTTCCTGGTGAATTAGTTGTCCCAGTAGCTCCATGCAAAGCACAAATAAATAAGGACTCAATGGATCTCCCTGTCTCACCCCCCTCGAGGGTCAGTCACTTTTTGAAGCCACACCATTCCAAACAATACTCATGGTAGTGGTTGAGATACACTCCATGATTAGCTTAACAAATTCATCCCTCAAACCTAAGCTATGAAGAGTAAATTCCAGGAACCTCCAGTCAAGCCTATCATAGGCCTTTTCCATATCTATCTTCACTGCTACAAACCCCTTCTTACCTCTCTTGTTTCTCATGGTATGAATTGCTTCCTAAGCCAAGATAACGTTATCCACACCCTGTCTTCTAGAGATGAAGCTACACTGATTATCCGCCACCAGGAAGTTCATAACGTTTTTCAGCTTATCAAGAATCACCTTACTCATAATTTTGAAACTCACATTACACAAGGAAATAGGCCTAAAATCCCTCAAGGATGTAGGGAAGTCAACCTTGGGGATTAGGACTATACTGGTTTGATTGATAGATTTGATCTCCTCCGTGTACTCAAAAATCCTGATCACCAAGTCACATACCTTCTGACCAATTGAGTTCCATTGTGTTTGGAAGAAGTGGGGGTTGAGACCATCAGGTCCTGGTGCCTTGAAAGCTCCCATCGCAAAAGCAGCGTTTTTAATCTCAGTAGGGGAAACCGGTCTTTGAAGAAACTCAAGTTGGTTAGAATCCAAGGATGGAAATCGAGCAGGCCAAGGGGAGAATGGTGGAGAAAGGCTCTCTGCCGTGAATAGCTTCTTGAAATACTCAAAAGCCATACTCCTTAGCTGATTTTCCTCTGTGATCCAAATGCCTTCCTCATTCTGTAGAGCTTCAACTTTTTTCCTTTTCTTCCTAACAGATGCACAGGCATGGAAGAATCTCGTGTTTCTGTCACCCCCACTTAACCACTTGCATCTTGACTTCTGGAACCAGATTAACTCCTCCTGCAAAGCAAATTTGTGATACCTGGCCCAAAGCTGGTTCTCCAATCTAAATAAACCATTTTGATTTCCATTAGTTCGCCTTGCACGGTCTATCCCTTCTAATCTTTGGATGATCTCTCTCTTCTTTTTTACCATATTCCCTACCACATTATCATTCCAAGTAGTAACCTCATTCACAAAGCCTAGCCTTCCTTGAAGCCAATCCTTTCCCTCCCAAGAAGACTGTACAATCTCAATAAAGCCCTCTTCCATACACCATACCGCTTGATATTGAAACCTTTTCCTGCTATTCCTATTTAAACTCTGAGGTCTATCCGCCACTACAATAACACGGTGGTCAGACTTGAATCTTAGGTTGTGGTGAGCTTTGGCTTGAGGATTATTTAACTCCCATTCAAAGTTACAGAAGACCCAGTCTAACATCTCCTTAACCCCTGTTTTCTCCCAAGTAAAGTGGTCCCCCACTATTGGAACCACACTCAGGTTACAGCCATCAATGCAACTAAGGAAGTCATGCATAGACCTGGGAACAGGTGTTACTCCTCCCTCCTTATCTCTGGGATCAAGAATAGCATTAAAATCGCCAAGGACAAGCCAAGGAATATGGGCATTCCTGCTGATTGCCAGAAGAGATGACCACAACTCCCTCCTCTTCAAAACACTGGTATCCCTATAAACAAAAGTCACCAACATTGGATCCTGGTTATTCTTCCCGGAAATTTTACAATGAAGGAGTTGAGTATTCGAAGTAATATATTGAACCTAGACATCCCCATTGTTCCATAACACCCATATACTTCCAGCATACCCAGTAGCTTCAATCCTCAACCAATCAGTAAAACCCAGACCTCTCACAATTTTATTCGCCCTATTGCCACTAACCCTTGGCTCTAATAACCCCATGACATTAACACCATACTTCTTAACAATATCTTTAAAAATACGTGGAAAAGCTCTACCACAAACTCCACGACAATTCCAAGATGACACTATCATAGGAAAATAAATATAAATTGCATCTTGGAAAGAATATGGAAACTTACCCGTTAGGAGGTTTACTATCCAGCAAAACCTCCACTACAAGTTGAGACGTTGAATGCGTCAATGAAACCGTCCCTTGCTGATCTAGAGAACTCTCCACGTGCTTTAGTGGGTTCAGCACCATTTCACTATTTTTTATGGAATGTTCTGAATTAGAGCCGATACCTTTCCCATTAGAAGTCAACAAAGATCTCTTTTCCCCTTCACCACGTGAATCATCAACTTTATCCACCACTATTTGCTTTTTGACTTCACAAAGTCCATTATTCTCTATGCTCCCTCTAACAATCCGATGCTCTCTAAGGGACCCACCTAACTTTTCTTTTTCCCCCTTTTGACTCCCCAGCACTTTCTCTTTACTCAATGCCACACCCAAAGCGTGACCCTTTTCCTTTTGACCGAGAGATAAGGGCTTAACATTACCCAACACTACAGCCCATTTTTTCCCTCCAGCCATCTTTTTCTTATTTCTTCTGACATGATCCTTGTCTGTAGCCGAAAGCACCTCCTGTGCAAGAAGCTTCCCCTCCTCTGCCGAACACAGGTCCTGATCTACATCAACCTCTCCTTTTTTGCTCTCAGAATTCAAAATCATCTTGAAGTCCTCACCTACATCTTGATCCGTATCAACCAACACAGCAAAATGAGACTGAGTAGAAATGCCATCAGCCTTACCCTCTGCAAACCTGGACTGCCCTCTAACACCCACCCTACTCCTACCAACCTCCTTCCATGGAAAATGAGATTTGCTTGGCTTGTGGACAAACATCCACGGCCCAAACTGATCCTCCTTCGCCGGAATATGATTTTCAGATGTCATCTTCAGAACCGCTCCCTTTCCCTAGCTTGAGACTTCCACTGTGCTTGTACCTTCTTGTAACAGACTCCACTGTCACTTCTCCTTTCTGTGACCATATCTACCGCAAGAGAAACAAATAAGATCAAGCCCCTCATATTCAATGTTGAACAGAGCATCTGCAGAAATAATCCTTGGGATAAGCTTCTTCTGTAGATCCAACTCAACACAGATCCTGGCATAGCGTCCTCTACGAATATTAGTTTCCTCATCCTCCAGGTTTGCAATAGAATTCAGATCAACCTTAATAGTCTTCCCGATCATATCCCCTAATCTCCACATACACTCTTTGTTGTAGAACAATAAAGGAACATGAGGAATCCTAACCTAAGAAGCAACTCTGCCAAGAGGATTGCTGAAAGGATCAAAATAAGGCGACCACCTTTGCACAAGAATGGAATGCTGAGCCACCGTCCATGGACCATCAAACAAGACCTTTCTGTAATGATTTTCCCAGCTCACTGGGTCTTTGAATTTCACCACATAATAATTGTTAAGCAGATCTATTAACTCAAAGCAATTTATTTTCCAAATCCTAATTAGGTGTTCTTTCAGTCTGTAACAATTTAATCTGGTACCCAAGGTAGTAATTATCATAGCATTGTTCCAAGGCTTCGCCCATCTATTATATTCATCTTGAGTCATGTGAAACGTTGGGTAGATCTCCATGAGTTGCTTTAAAGCCTCTGATGGTTCTGGAATATTCCAAGATTGGTCCACCAAGTCAGAGATATTCGATTCCTCCTTCACGCTTACGCATCCATAAGCAACTCCATTAAACTCTAACCCCTTAAATCCTAACAAGGATTCCTTATAAGAGACACCAGTTCTTGCCATGCCAGACATGGTATCCATTTTCTTACCCACATCTGCCTCCGAAGGTTCAATCGAAACAGCCCTCCTATCTACCCTTGAAGAAACCTCAACGTTCCCCTTCTTAGATTTCTTCACTCGCCCAGTAGCCAAACCTGATTCCAACACTCTGTCCGGCGGAATACTCCTGGCCCCGGATTCGCCCATTGGAGTCAAAACGGAAAGTGGCACGTATTCCAAGTCACCTCTTCTCTCTCTTCCTTTCATAAATATTTCAACTTTTGAATTCAATTTTTTTTACAGAATGTTAGCTTAATGCATCTTTGATACTCCTCATTCCATATAACTTTGTGTAAATGAAGCAAACCCATTTGGAAGATCCCTTATGGGATTCTCATCAATATCATAGTTATAATTACCTTTCTTTGATATTCACAATTAAAAGAATCAATGTCTGAACATAGTGTTTGTCAATAAGACAATTGGATTTATAAATAACCTATTAGAATTTAGCGCCGTGATAATTGTTTCATTGCTTCCCTATGTAAACACTTCTAATCATGTATGGAATTAACATGAAGACTTCATAAGTAATCTTTTCAAATTTTCTTGCAATGACTCCATATATTTAAATCCTTATGTAAAATAAATAACAAGTAAAATTATATAAAATAAATAATAATGTTTTAAATTTATTGAAACTCTTATCACTAAGCCTCTAATATCACAAAACTTTCTTACGAAGAAATCTCAATTTAGCATCAAATTTGAATATAATCGAAAAGGCCTCACATATAAATGAAGTCTTTTTTTTTTTGTACAAACAAATATATGAAGTTAGAGTGAGGTGCCATTCACTTACTTGATAAGTTTTATTTTGGCCCAAATAATAAGTACTATAGTGGCACGGTTTGCCATCATTGTAGACTTTTGAATAAGAGTTCACCCTTGTGGCTACTTAAGTACCTAAACCAACCTTCATCATTTCACCTACCTTATACTCACATATTTGCTTCAATTCACTAACAATTCTCCTCAATCATAAAAAAACTTCCTTTCCAAAATATCACTGAATTCAATTCAAGAATAATGCACATTCACCATTCAAGGCATTCTCAGTTTTTGCATTCACAAAAATTTTATAACATTTTTAACTTGATTCTTGTTATTTGACTCTTAAATAACTATTCCAACAAAGCTTTTATAATAATATCTCGTTTTAATTTAATAACACCATAGAGTGAAATCTAATCAAGGTTACATTACTCATAGCAAGGTGTTAGCTTTAGTTATAACTCTTTTCTTTCAAGCATTTCAACAAACAATTGATCAGCAATTTATAATATATTCATTAAACAAGCTCCATAGATAAATTAATTAATTACCATATATAAACAAACAGTTTTCCAAACAACATCCATTCATGCATTCAAATTCATATATATATATATATATATATTTATAAGAAGATATACTAAATATTTAAAATTTGTTTAATTTGAAATTAATTTATATTGAAAAATTATAATAAATATATAAATATTATTTCAAATTTTTATTTGATTTATTATTTTTTTTAATAATTTATTATATATAATTTATTATTTATGATGATATTATATATATATATATATATATTTGTAATAATATTTTGTAGGTTCTCTTTGGCTCAACTACCTAAAGTATGCAAAGGTATGAGTAGGAAACACGTGGCAATGAGAGGAGGGGACAAGTGGCGCACTACGAGGCTTGGACGCATGGCTACTGCCAACGATGGGGTGGCGGGTGTTGGATGTGGGTGCTGGAGCAGATAGGTGGTGGCTGTCGGCGAAGGATCCAACAATGAGGTGGTCTTCTACGGACGTGATACATGGCTTCTCTTGAAAAGGTCCACGTGGCGTTTTAAAATTAAAAAATAAAAACAATTAGCGACAGTCAAAAATTTCCAACGGAATTCCGTGGAAAATTTGCAATGAAATTGAAATTCTGTCGAAAATTGATTTACCACGCATCTGTTAGCGACGGAATGGACCCCATTAGAAAACCGTTTCCATCACAAATCCATCAGAAATTGTGAATTTTTGAGGCAAATTTTGCTGGAAGTTTAGTGTTTTATTGTGGAAATTTTTTGAAATTGAATTTTATTTTTAATTAACATTAATTAATGACTAATAATTTAATATTATAAATATTATTTTTAATATAAAATTATAAATCTAATTTTAATAAATAATAATATAATATTAATAACTAATAATTTATTTTTAATTAAAATTAATTAATAAATAATATTATAATATTATTTTTTATATAAAATTTATTAAACATATAATATTTTTTTTCATGAAATTTGCCACAGGGTATTCACAGAATTTTTCATGGCTAATTTTTCCAAACTAAAGAAATTTCTTCTGAATAAAATCTTATTTATCCAAAAGTAAATTCCCATTCAAACCCATTTGAAATGCTTAAATCTAAATTAAAGCCTACACTTACAAATCCCTAATCCGGCCAAATAGCTTCATTAGATATTTTTTAATATTGTTAAAAATCATAATGCCTCTCTAATTAAAATAAGGAGAGAGCATCACGTCACATCATGACATTTAAACTAGCTCTTGGTTTTTGATAAAATTTAATAACAATCCTTATTATTAAAAAATTTTAAAGAAAATAACTTACTTTTGCTAGTGCCATAAAATAAAATAATACAAAATAACGTGTATAGCAATGCACAGAACAACATTAATTTGGATAATACAAGTATAGCTAGCAAATACTTGTTTAAAATCGCCTTTCAGTTCACAAAGTTGTACGAAATAGAACTATTCAAGAATAAAAAAATAGTACTCCATCCGATCCTAAATAAAAAACAAAGTGGACTTTTTTTACTAATTAAATTACTTTAGAGTATTTATATTTTTATTTTTTTCTCCAAATTAATTAGTTTGACTAATAAATTGATATATAATATAAGAATATGATATAATTAAATAAGTTATTTAAATTCTTTAATCTCTTTAAAAAAATCAACTATGTCTTATATTTAGGACTGGAGGAAGTAGCATTTAAGTGGTAATTACTGTGAACAATCCTCAAAAGCATTAGTCTCATCACAAGAGATGTAGATTGTAATAACACGCCCTTCACATCTAGGCAAGTCTCACCAATCCTAGTATTTGATTTAGTTTCTATCCTTAATTGCTTAACAAAGAAAGATAATCAGAAACCCTATAAAAGTTCAAAAATTATTTACAAGGAAGTTCATAAAGGTATTTACCATGGCTAAGACATGAAACATAATTATAATGCAGTACTGGAATACCTATCTAGCTAATCCACTGTTATCATGAGAGAAATTAACGATGATGTTTCGAAGATTCGCTTACAAGAACTTGCATTTAAACAAAATAACACTTTTACAAGCCATTTAATGTCATTCTGAAAGAAGACTTGGATCAATCACACACGACATACTCCAGCGCCCTCCGCTTCCCAAGAGTTATTAACCTTTACCACCATGCTATACGTGTGTGCATATATATATATATATATATATATTATATTCAAACAATAACTATGCTATAGGAGTGTGCATATATATATATATATTCAAGCAATGCTATGCCCTTTTAAGTTTCAACATAGAGTTGAACCTCTGCACATTTTCACAAACACCTTGTGTGCATCAACATTCAAACAAGTTCATCAACTTCTTAATCTTTAAATCTCTTGTCTAACAATTTCCAAACACCCATGTATAGAATTACTATGCTTTCCTAATTAAAAAAAGGAGTTATCATCCTTTCCAAATTTAATTCATTACCAAGAATCAGTTCAAACCCAAGAAAACAGAACCTAAATCAATCTTTCTATTACAACAACCAAAACAATCAGAACAAAATTTCCTATCCTAATAAGCACCTAAAACTTCAACTTCAATTTGTCTAAACTTTCCTCTTCTCTCCTACATCACGCACAGGCCACAGAACAACACCAGGAAAATAAACACACGGCAACTACACAGAAGCAAGGAAGGAGAAAAGTTTTTGAACATAGCGACACAAACAGAGCACTGAAGAACAGAGTTGGAGGAGGCAAGGTTGGTGTGTGCTGAAGAAGATAAAGAGGATGAAGGTGCCTCACGCACACCCACGAGACGACGTCGTTTGAAGCAGCAGAAGAAGAAGCATGGCTGACCAGAAAAGGAGACAACCCCAACACCGTTGTTGAGCGGGCAGCCTCTGGTTCCTCAAATAATGGACTGACGTGAGATATCTTTTTAACACCTTTTCTATACATAACCACTAACCAGCTCCCAAATTCTGTTCTCTTTTTTTCTTACATACCAAAAAAAAAAATTTCGGTAGCGACTCCATTATCATTTGATTTTCCATATTTAAACATTCAAAATTTTGGCACCACACACCTATTTGATTGTATGATTTATTTTTATTTAAAAATATAAACATGTTAAAGAATTAAAATATATGTAAGTATGTTTTGTCGGTGTTTAATTGCTCAATCATCACTTAAAATTGTTAAAGTAGCTTTTGGCTAAATGAGATAAACAAAGTTAACATTGAGGACTAAGACTACATTTTATAAATTTAAAGGACTAAATTGAAACGGCAAGAAAAATTAAAGGACCAAGCGTGCACCTTAACTTTTTAAATAATAAACTACTAAGAAAAATTCTGATGATATTTGTGTACTTTGTAAAATTGATAACGAATAATGGGTCATCGATTTTTTAGTTGTGAGATTCTTTAGATATGATGACTCATTCCCATCAAATGGTGGATGTTAAGATATAGGTTTTTTGGAATAGAAAAACAGAGGTAAACCAAGAAATGCTATAGGAATGTGATTTTACATAAACCATGAAATAATAATATTATGTTGTGATGAAAATATTTATAGATTAAGTGCAAGTAAATAGGTTAAATTTTGAAACAACACTCAACCACTTATTGAACCATATTTTTACATGATTTTTCATGATTAATTTGGGATTTTTAATATATTTTCTGGGACATTATTGCATGATTAAGCATTAATTTTGGTTATGAACAATTGTTTTGAATTAATGGTAATTAGGGGCAAAATGGTCAAAATTATTAATTATTTTGTACAATTGTTTCTTGAACTTTTGATGATATCTTATGCTTAATTTTGCATTGTAGGTATTAAAGAAGAAATTAAGGATTTTGGAGGTTCAAATTATTGGGCTAAGTGGAAAGAAAGAAAAAAATGAATGAGTTGGGTTGCTATTTTGGGCTTCATGGAATTGAAAAAAAAAATATATATATATATATATATATAATAATAATAGGGCCAACTGGAGTGGACCTGAAAGTGATCTGAGATTTGGATATGGGAGGACCCGGTGGATATGGCTGCTGGACATGGAAGGACCCGAGAGTGATATTTCAAAGAGAGAGAACAGCGCCGCAGGGGAGGATGATTGAGCTTCATCATCAGCGAATCATCATCACCTGGACTTTCTTCTTCCGCCCTTCCCCTTTCTTGTGTCGCCGGCGGCGCAGCTTCTCTTCTCCTCCATTACCGCCGGCGACGTGTTAAACCAGACTAGAGTTGAGAGCTAAACACAGACCTGAGATCGGAGCTGAAAGCATCACAGAACGGAGGAGAAGGAGAGGAAGAGGAGACTGCAATCATCACCACCTGTGTCTCCTCCTCAACACCACACCGACAGCCACAGACCCGAGCTGGGATTTAAAGAAGCAGAGGACTCGAGAGCTGAAGAAAGCATTTTCAGTGTGAATCGCGCAGCTGGAAGAGAGCTAGAGACAGAGAGGGAGACTGAGCAACTGAGCTTCAATATCATCACTGACCAACCATCTCCACCGTCCTTTGTTAAGCTTCAACCTCCATTTCCGGTGACCTAGCTGCCTGAACCACCACAAACCGAGACAAGTTGCAGAAAATAGAGGGGAGGCCGTGGAGCTTCTGGACCAGACCACCGACCTTCCTTTGTTTCTCTTTCCATCTTCCATCACCACAGTCCATTTCCTCTGCTTCTCTTCTCCACTCCATTGCCATCTCTCTATCACTCTACTCTTTTCTTACCACCGTGGCTGTTTTCACCACCATTTCTTCCTTTCCTTTCTCTCTCACCCACCGTTGACTATGTTCTATTTTTTTCAACACTACAACCATCTACTTCGCCCATACCCCACAGTTGGCCACTTTCATTATCTCACAAATTAAAAAAAATAGACCCATTCCCCATTCCTATTCGGTCCTTCAATTTCAATGGGATTTTGTGGGTATTTTGAAGAAGTTGTGATCAGTATGAACCTCGGATGAGTGGCTAACATTCCAATTCTTGGTGATGAGGACATGTGCTTGAGCTCAATGAAATACATAGGGGAGTTCTTTTGTTATCATTCCATTAGTCTAGAATAACATGTTTGGATTGCCTAGTTTTAGGAATTTTTATATATGTATTTTGGAACTGAGATTGATGTTAATTGTCTCTGTTGGTTTGATATTTGTAATTGGATTGGATTTTTGTGGCTTGTTGGATTTTCATATATACAGTTCCTTATTGATTCAATGAAATTATGTTATCTACGTGTTATTTTTAGATAATATAATTAACTTGGATTAATAGAGTGTCGTGTTATAGCATTCATATAAAAAGGAAGCTAGCTGCATTTATTCATTTTAATTGCACTCTAAGTGGTTTCTAATAGTGCCTTAAGGGATAGTTACTAGCTGCGTTGCAGGAGTAATTATTAATTAAGAACACTAGACCCGAGCAATCGTTTGGGGTTTTATTTTCAAGACTTAGAGAAAATTAACTTCCACAATCTTTTTGAGCGAGGATTGTCACTTCTTCATTACCAAGAGCATTCTTCATTCATATTTTCCACTTCATACCATTCCATTCACTCTTAATCATTCTCCATTTTTATAAAGAACATACCAAAAATATTAGATTAGCTTTTAATTAACAATTACATTTTCTTTTAATTATTAATTTGAAAAAAAATCCAAAAATCGTTTTCCCCTTGTTTTAATTGCATTTGCATGATAATTAGTTTACTTAGGTAGTTCAATAATGGCTCCTCAAGTGAGACGACCCGAATGTTGCATTGTACTACAATTTTTGGATTAAAAATATTTTGCATTTGAGCCCAAGGCGAAAAGACACGGTTAAATCAACCACTAATTTTAATTTTGCAGAGTTGAGTATAAAGGACAAACACGACTTTGATGTAGTACCTTTAGTGCCTTTTGATATTGTCAATGATTAGGGCATTTTATTGTTCGTTTTGGGATCCACAATTAAAGATTAAGTAAAAATTACGTATAGGCAAACTTATGATCATTCTCTCTTTTTAAGGAGCTTTTATTGATTCTTAGGTAATTTAAATGACATGCAAATATAATGAAAATAAAAGGAGATTGGTTTTGGGTTTTATTGAAAATAGGCAAATGCAAAATTTAATTAAAACCCTAAAGATACTATTTTTGGTATTTTTGAAAAATAATGAAAGAATGCTTTGGATTAAAAGGGTTATATGATGAAATGGGTCTTGGTAGTAAAGTTGGAGACCTTCCTGAATTCTTAAAATATTGGGAAAATTCCAAAAAACTACACTCAAAATATACAAAGGACAATTCAGTACATCGAAATTCAAAAAAGACAAATCAGGCGGGTGTCAGAAAAAAGACCAATCTGTCATTTTGAAATTTCGGCCAAATTACCAAAATACCCTTCATGCACACTTCAGAATAACAACATGATCATCGGAATTAACACCTTCGGATTCGGTATTAACAACTGGAATTCTTCTTTGACAATTAACAAATTTCAGGACCAATAACAACACATAACTCGCCATTAACAACTCCGGATTCGTTATTAACAACTCCAATTTCTTCTTTCAACACTTAACAAGTTTCAGGGCCAATAACAACACTCACATCGCCATTAACAACTCATGATTCGCCATTAACAACTCTGATGTTGTTATTGCGACTGAGGGCTGAAGGGTATTTTGGTAATTTGGCCGAAATTTCAAAATGACAGATTGGTCTTTTTTCTGACACCCGCCTGATTTGTCTTTTTTAAATTTCGATGTACTGAATTGTCCTTTGTATATTTTGAGTGTAATTTTTTGGAATTTTCCCTAAAATATTTTGGGAGTTAATTTTGCATTAAGTTAAATTGAAAACCCTCAGCAATCCCATCAGGTCCAATCTACCTAATTAAAGACTAATGCTACAATCACAATCATAGTCATATCTTAGATAAATTGTTAAAAATCATTTTGTGTATTTGAAAATTAGTTTAATGTACTTACTTCCTCTTAAATGAGAGCACAATCGCGACACTCAATATAAATTAAGTCAATTACAAACCATAGTGATCATATACAATGCATAATCTCATTAAAAGACAAGGAAATAAGTTCAACACATAATCCAAGAGCATCAAAGCAAAATTCAATACAAATGTTAACCAACAAGGACAAATGAACACTCATCCAAGTCTCACAAACATGTACCAATATAAAAAATCCAAATAGAAGATAATACATTAATTGAGCTAATAGAAAACTAATGAAGTTCTCTTTGTAACATATTGAAGTTCTAACCACTTTCTCTATCACCATCACTATAAATCAGCCGCTAATAATCTTAATTGCACCCACAACTTGCTCAAAGCTCCAAAAATCCATGGGAAACAAGTAAAATAACGAATTAGAAGAGAAAGAAAAGAGAAAAGGGTTTGTCAGCTTAGTGAGAAAACAGAGGCAATAGAAGGAGATGGTGATCAAAGGAAGACTGACGTGATGACGATGGACAAGGAAGTCAACGGTGGTTTGGAATGTTGAAAAAGAACTGATGGTGGTAAGGTATAGCAAAATTGTGTCCTGAGATAATTTTTGAACCATTAGGTCCAAAAACTCCTATTTATCAAAACTAGACAGTGTATTTCGGCAACAATTTTCCTATTTTCTGGGTAATAATAGAAAAATAATATCTCTTAAAATATACATATAGACATTACGAACTATGATTCATTTTAAAGGTCTCGATGTGTACTATATCACTACCAAATTTCTTAACCCAGTTAAAATGTTTGCCCTGTCAAATCGCTCTCTTAAGATTATGGCTCATCAATAAAATATTAGCTAACTAACATTATCTATTTCATGTATTTTAGCTATAATATAGTACTTACCTTGTCTTTTGCTTGTCTCTCATGATCCTCCTTATGGGGGATAGATACACACCAAAATATATAATTATCTTACGAAAACCTTAAGTAAAAATAAACAACAACCATTAATCAAAATCAATTTTAATATCATAAAGATCAAAACAAGCTTCTCAAGAGCTTCCGCTTTCAAGCTGCCTCCACTAGCTTGCTTTCCCTTCAAGAGTACTTTCCCCTACTGTTGGTACATGGGAGAAAAAGCACTCAGATTTGAGGGAATCTCAATAGTAAAACATTAACTACAATATCATGCACAATGATAATAAATTAAGCATGCAAATAGCCAATGCAATAACAACACCTTATAGGTACATACACATGGCTATGGCACATACTCAAGCAAGGGTATTACATGTTCAAAGGCTTAGTTATAGCATACATAGCAAATAGACATGCAAGCAACCAAGCACAAATTTTATAAGAGTAACTTTCACTACCTTTTTCTTCTTTCTTCTGCCAAGTCGTTAGATTCTATGTTTTATGTTTTGATGATAACAAAACTTAAAAAGGTTTTGTATAGGATTTGAATGATGAACAAAGTATTTTGAACAAGAAAATATTTCTGTTTTGCAAATCTATTAAATCACTCAAGTGAGAAGAATTCATCACTGCAAGTGATCACTAAAGTTGAAAAACATATCACTCAAGTGACCACTCGAGTGATGTGATAAAGCCTAGATAAATCATCAT
This sequence comes from Inga oerstediana, assembly GCA_963210345.1. Lineage (NCBI taxonomy): Eukaryota > Viridiplantae > Streptophyta > Magnoliopsida > Fabales > Fabaceae > Inga > Inga oerstediana. Next base: position 68,354,355 of record OY723400.1, on the reverse strand, counting down.
GGTGATCTTCTAGTGAAATAGTTTTACAAAAAAAAAAACCTTTGAGTAACCACTCTAGTATTATGTTAAAATCCATCACCAACAAATCAACATAGTGATTCATCCAATGATAGTGCTGAAAAATTTTAAAGGGAAAATCATTTGACTCACTTGAGTGACCACTGGAGTGATGGGTTAAAAATCATCACTAGCACATCACTTAAGTGATTTGTTCTAGTGATGCTGCTCTGAAGTACTTTAAAGAAAAAGTCACTTGAGTGATGACTTGAGATCACTTTAGTGATTAGACAAAGCATCACTAGCACAACACTAGTGATTCTGGAAGTGTTTTGAAATCAAAAAATTTTCTAATTATAAGATCACTCAGGTGACCACTTGATCAATGAGTTAAAACAACATCACTAGGAGAACACTCCAGTGATGTGATCAAGTGATATGCTTTTCTGAAATCATAGGAAACATGATCACTCGAGCGAACACTCGAGTGACCATAGAATCCTTCATCACTAGCTGATCACTTAAATGATGCACCAAGTGACCTGAAATAGATCATCTGAGTGATCCCATTTTATGCATCACTAGCATATTACTCTAGTGATCTACCTAGTGCTCTAAAATATTTTCAAAATTGTTAAGAGAGGATCACTCAAGTTATCACTCGAGTAATGCTTTCCTAGAAAACAGAGCAACGCTTCGAAACTTCTTAAATCACTGAAATGATTATGAAATTTGTTCTTTTTCCTTATAATAATTCTAATTGTTTACTATACAAGAACTTAAGTGTTTTTCAAGTGATCAATTAAAGATTAATTCACAAACTAGAAAAAGAACTTTTTGTGTCAGAAGTATTAAATAAGAAGGACATTCATATGTTGGACATTCTCTTTGCTCCAACGGCTAATTTCTTAGACATAACGAATGTTCAGAGACTTCAACGGATATATATCAAAGACCAAGGAAAATCTAATAGATACATTAAACAAGGCAATGGTCATTAATATACTCTACCTATAAATAGCTAGCTAGAGCATTGAAGATGAAGTAACGAACTTTTGTGAAAATTTTTTGTTACATTCATTACAAAATCTTAAAGCTCTTAAATTCAAGTTTGTACTTCAATGATCATATATCTACTCTTATGAGAGACATTTATTGATTCATTTATTATATGAGAGACTCAAGATTGTGGAATCTTGAGTGCGCATTAAATTGCAAAGTGTAAGGGGGAGCGATTGTTCTTGAAAAGAACTAGCTTGTATTAAGGCACTAAGGCCTGGCGAATATTAGAGAATAGTGAAAATCTCATAAGGTTTCGAAGGACTGGACGTAGGTCAAATGGTTTAGACTGAACCAATATAAACCTCTGCTTACCCTTGGTGCCACTCTTCAACTCTATTTTATTGAAGTTTGCATTAAATTCTAAATTTTTAATTATCACCCAATTCAACCCCCTCTTGGGTTAAAGTCTTTGAAGATAGGCGTTGTCAGTTTTGTGCCTTGGTCACATCTTCAAAAAATAATACAAGGATTGCAATATAGAGTATAATCACATATCGTCTCTCGAAGAGCCTTTTATTAATTACCTAGAAACTAAGTGTGATGATTGACATAAAATAATAAAAAGGGAAAATTTGATCTTTTGAAACTACAACTATATGAAAATAATAATGAGAGTTTAATTTAGATATGATAGAATGGAAATAGGAATATATGAAATGAATATCTTGAAAATGGTTTGCAAGGGCAATCATAGTTCATGCAATGATAATGAGAGTTTAATTTACTAGTTTAGTCAAAAATACCCAAAAGACCCTTTGAGTTAGCTTAAGTTAAATAGATTAAACACTTCCACACTAGGTAAGATTTAACCCCTTTAACCGAAACTTAATACAAGACACTAGCCATTGCAACCAAAGTTCCTCAAAATACTAAACCTCAAACACAGTTGAGTCTAGTGCATTAATCAATGATTATTTCTAAACTTAGAAAATAATCACTTCTTAAAGCACTATTAAAAACCAATTTTAATGCAATTTATAAAATCACTAAGTTTTCTAAAATACCAAACCCTATCAACCGATGAGTTTAGTACCAAACAAGAGGAACCTCTACTCTAGAGATGCTATTAAGCACTCTTAGTGTGTGATTTAAATTAATTAATGTAATTGGTCCAATGCAACTCCAAAATCAACTCAATATCTAAACAATATCATGTAAGACAATAGAGAATGAATGGAATTACACTTAAACATATATGCAACCACATATTGATGAGCACAAAGTTCAACACCAACCAATTCAAATCACAAATTAATTCAAACTAAGTACTTAACCAAGTAACAAAAGTCTAACAATATCAATACAATCTCTAATACAAAAAGTCATAATTACAAAGCTAAACAAATAGATTAAAATATAAAACTCCCCTTAGAACTCAAGCCCTTAGCTTCCATCCTCAAGAGAATGATACTCTAGACACTGCCACTCATCAATTCAGCTTCAACACACACTTCCAAAGTTCCAGACATTGAAGACTACTAATTAAACTGACAAATTAACACTTAATTAATAAAAACTGGTGGCTGAATATAAACACCAGAATCAGGGAAAGCACGGCCTGGAATAATGGAATGTGTGAGAGGATGAGGCTCGCCGGAAATGATAGATGATGAAGGCAGAGTGAAGTAGAACCATAGCGGCGGTGATGAACTAGAGGTGAACGTTGGAAAGAACTTGAAGCTTTCGGTAATTTCTACAACTCCCAGCCCCTTGAATCCTGACTCTCAGCTCTCTTCTATTCTCTCTTCCGACGGCCTATGGTGGTGGACGATGGTAGAGGGACGACGATGATGGTAGGTGATGATGGTGTAGGTAAGGTGAAGGTGAATGGTGATGGTTGAAGTGAGATCGAACTCTTCCTTACGACAACTCCCTTCATTCCACTCTTCCCAATTTTCGCTCTCAACTCTTCCTCCCCAACTCACCACTCGCGGCAGCTGTAGCTTTAGGATGGTAGACTCGCCTGCGAAAGAGGAAGACGAAGGTGACGAAGATCAAAGGAGGAAGGTCTAGAGGTAGTGTGTTGCGGTTGTGATCTCTGAAATCGTGGAATGAAGCTCTCTCCAAAATGAACCTGAAACTCGCCCTAAATGAGTTATGTCAAAACGCTGGAGTTTTGATGGGACCAGATTGTTATTTTCCAAATTCGAGGTACTAAATTGTCTTTTCTGAAATTCAACCCCCAAATTGCCATTTTCAAATTTAATCCAAAATTTTCAAGTATTTACAATTGAACCAATATCCAATCCTCTCAAAAAAGAATGATTAAGAGTATTACAATTATTTTGACAACTTTACACTTTTTAGTCTTAATTTAATATATTTACTCTTAATCTCAATTTATCTCAAGAAAGGCATTTTAGGCTCAATTATTATGACAAAATCCCCAATTAAAATATAAAAATATATAATTAACATAGGTATTTGTCAGTCTTGTTCTAACACAGGTATTAAATCCTATAATTCACATAGGAGCAGATCAATACTTAGCCTAATTAGCCTATGATACATTACCATTGCAGCATAAATCTCTCCCAATCCCAAATTCTCATTTAGCTCTCCAACATGTTTCTTTCTCCTTAATTCTTCATTTAGCCTCACTAACGTCATCAATTTAAAACTTATAGCATTCCTTATCATTCAAAAATACCTCATTTTCTAATACGAAAATTCTCTAGATTTATAAACAATACTAGCATCATCCTTTCAATGTCTCTAAGCATAAAATAACTATATAGGACAGTTACTTAACATTTATAGACATTGAACAAAACCTTAAATCAATTTCTCAACCCCTACTTCACTCTTTATGCTTGAGCATAAATATAAGTGTCTTTCATGTTTATTAGCACTTTACACTTGTAAGCATCCAACAAGCCTCTAAATGATTATTTAATATGAAAAAATATGAAAAAGTGCCAAAACAGTGGGTTATCAATACTTTAAAAGCTTCACATTCTTTAAATCATTACATCATAACGTATATACATGTGTGTGTGTATTTCTTCTCAAGACAAACTTTAAGAGCCTAAGGTACTGGTTAAATACGGAAAAGTGTAGTTTAGTACATTATAACAAATTCTCCAGCATCAACCATCCTATTGCTTACGTTATAATTACTTTCATAATCATATAAACATCCCCATACCTTTCATTATAAGTTGTGTAGCCATGGGTCTAATCAAAAGAAAATTTACAGATTTAAGAATCTCATTCATGCTGTGAGGATTCCACACACATAAGCTCATATTTTTCCATAAAACTCCCTTTACTCAAAAAGAACCCGATGTTGTACTCATTATAGTAGAGGATGTGTATTCAAAAATTACTTCCAATCTCAGCACTATCAACATGCAATACTAATGTCAAAATCTATTAAGCAATTTTACTTCCTTTATTAGTATCTTAATACTTTGAAACACCTGTTGAACATTTGGGAGCATCAAAATAGTGGTTTTATTCTGTTTGTCTCCCAAAATACAGCCTCAATAAACTTCAAACACATCATATAGGCACATAACTCTTATATAACTTGTTTATCTTAGCATCTAAGCATTTCTACGAGGTTTCCATAAGAAAATAAAACAAAATTCCTCTGGACTATCATAACAGATTTGAACTCATCACCTTAAAGCAATATTCAACATGCACAAGTGGAAATTACTATCACAAGCTCTATTCTAACATCTAGGCGTGATTTCCACGGCTTAAATCTTCTGTTCCTTATTTCCTCTCTCTACAATCAGATTTTCCATCCCCTAATCACTCTGAAATCACCCATCAAATAGACAAACTGAGGGTAGAGTAATGGTTTGGGGACTTACCTTGGTCCGATATCAAACTTGCATGTCCAAATGGCACCTCCTTCAAGCTCTTCAGTCTTTTGCATAAAACAAGTTAAAAAAGATTTTTTAGCTTTTTATCTAACCACTAAATTACAATTAAACTAAAATGCTTTAAAACTAATATTTTCAGATTTTTGGAATAAAAGTGGAATGGAATAAATATTGGTTTTGAAATGTATGATAAAACCTCCTAGAACAATGAGTTTCATCAATCCTTGCTTCTAAGAGATTATGAAATCAGCTACTAATACCCATTGAACCAGCCTCAAAAAGTAGCATAACCACTGTCTGAATTAATTGCCCAGCCATAAAAATTCACCAATTAACTTGATAGATTAACAATGGATATAAACAAATCAGTAATTGCCAATGGAACCACAGAACAGGGAAACCACTGTTACGACAGTATGAAACCAGAGAGAAGAAATGAAATATGCTTGCGATTAAATTGACTGAAGACAGTCAGTGAAGGGATTAGGTGGTGTGGTGGTTAATTGATGGTAGCTCTTCCTTCAACTCCCTAATGACAGCTCAAAACTCGTGGCACTCTGTTTCTCTGCCATTCCTTCGCTGCATCTTGAACTTGACAGTGGCGAGATGATGATGATGGTGGATGCGAGGTGAAGGATGGTGATGAGGGAAAGAGCCAATGATGGTGCTGAAATGATGACGACGGTGGTGTGACGCGAATCCCAGCTTACTACTGCTCCCTGAAGCCCTACTCTCAGCTCTGTTGGCGGCTGTGATGAATTGTGGAGAATGGTCACCGGAAATGGAAGGTTATAGTGCTTGAGGCAGGGCCGGCGACGGTGAGGAACTAGAGGTGGATGGTGGTGATGGCCCTCCCTCTACTCTCAAGCTCTCCGCTCCTTGCTCTCAGCTTCTCTAGTTCGACCGTCAGCTCTCTGCAACTCAATTCCCCATTTAATTCAGAATTTAACCTAGTCCTAATGAGTAAAACATTGTGTTTTAAAATGGGACTGAACTATCATTTTCTAAATTCGATGGACGAAAGTGTTATTTTTTAAATTTGCTTACCAAACTGAAATTTTCAATCTTAATCCAATTTTTCAAGCCATTTATAGTTAAAAACCAATTAAACCAACATCAAACATTCTCAAAAATCAATGATTAAGAGTATTACAATTATTTTGATAATTTTTCCATTTTAAGTCATAATTTAATATATTTACTCTTAATCTCAATTAAGCACAAATAAGGCATTTTAAGCTTAATTATCATGACAAAATCCCTAAATGAAATATGAAAATATATAGTAAAATAGGGATTTGTGAGTTCGGTGGACAACACAAGAATAACATAAATATACTGATAATAAGTGCATGATTACATAAATTTCCCCCATAGGGGTTCATATTTGATAATTACAATTAATGTAGCCGCGCAAGGCTACTTGGGTGTCTAAATCCGACCCAGTGAGACGGAGACACCTTTCCCACTTCGTTCCACCACTGCAATCCTTTTATACAGTTCTCTTCTTTATCTCAGCATATCTTCTGTCTTCTCCTGTCTAAATTGTTGGTAGGGGAGGGTGAGATTCGAGAGAATTTCAGTAGGAAACAGTTCCAATATGCATGCAAAATACGTGATTAATGCATGACATGCTTGCATTACATAAACTCATACTAACACTATGACATATCTGCATGCTTAATGTTTCAAACAACAAACTTATGGCCATAGCAAAAATAGAAATAGAGCTTCAATCATTCATATATGTATCACATAATTAAGTAAAGCAATAACATGCATCAATACACCAGCAAAAATATCAAATATACTCATGAGAGATAAGTTCCCTACCTTAATCCTTTTTTTCTTTAAAACGTACGCCTCGTAAAACATGTCGCAGCTTGGCTCTCCACTCGGTCTTACAATTCCAAATGTATCATTTAGACACTTCCATAGTGTTTATGGTGGTTATATGGGTCTATTATGAAAATTTACCAAAATGCCCTCAGGAACCCGGGTCGGTCCCGCCATACTTGGTTTGACTGCACTTTTCCCAAATTTTCAACCCAAGCTATTCTGACACATTTTCATCCAAAGAATCCATTTTTGACCTTGGTTTTCTCAAATTCCAGCCCCAATTACGAATTTACCCCTGGCAGGCCCTATGTGTGGGTTTTAAGGCTATTTTTATCATTTCACTTTCCAAGGCTTTTCTCACTTTGCACCCAACATGAACCCTACACAATTTTCCATTCTAAACACAATAGAATCATCAAAAACACCAAAATCTAGTCTAAACACAGCCCAAAACAGATCTGGACAAAATTCCATAAAAATTGGAATTTTATGATTTCAATCCATAAAACACCTTCTTATCACCTTTAATCACTTGTTTAACCACTTAATTACACTTGCCACATGATTAATCCAAATTTGGGCAGCACCTCCCCTTAGGGTTTGTGTTCCCAAAATCAAAAACCAAGCAACAACAAGCCACAACCAACAACAACCACCAACAAGAATCAACAAGAGGAGCAAGGTTTGTGGTTACCTTTCCTTTTTCTTCTTTCTCTCAAAATTTCACCATCTTCTTTCCCTCTTTCTCTTGAGTTTTCTTCTTACTTTACATGACTTCAAGAAGGATATGAAGATTAGAGAGAGTCTATAAGAGATTGAAGGCAAAAACAAGCAATTATCACTACTACTAATTAAATTCTTGCCTCTTGATTCTTCCTCCTCCTTCGTTATTCTCTATTTTCTCTTGCTCTCCCCTCTCTCTTCTTTGTGATGTTGGGACGTGAAAATGAAGTAAGGAGGATGAGAAAAATATGAAGCAAGCTTCATAAATATCTCATATTTTTTCCGTATTATTTTATCCAAAAATGTTGACTTTTATGACACCTTTAATGCTTGGCTTTAACTATATAAGATTGGTGTCATAAATCTCCATTTGATATTGAACTAATTCCCTTCCCCTAATCAGCCCAAGTTCACACATAATGGGTCCAAGCTAAAGCAATTGGCCTTTCTCCATAATTACAACTTTACCATAACAATTTTTATTCAATTTTCGGATTTCTGGCAGATTTTTTGCCCAAGTTTTGAAAAATTATAACTAAATTTATAGACATCATTTCAGAGTGTTTCTAAAGGTTATAGAACCCTTATTGAGTTTAGTTTCAAGGAAAAATATAGCCTTTTACTAGTTGGAAGCATATCATTCCTAGATTTTTAATCTTTGGAAGTTGTTCCAGAGAATAGACAGCTTTCATGGACTAACTTCAAAAATTCATAACTTTCTGTATATAGCTTCAAAAATTACCCATGACTTATCAAATTAAAGCTTAGGATGTCTACTTTCATCTTGTAAAATTTCATAATTTTTTATCATCATTTGTTCTTCCAAAACCTCATGACAAACTCACTATCTCATAGGAAATTTCACTAGAAGCATAATCACCTTCCTCAAAATTCACCATTTTATTTTCTTAATACCCCAAAGATATAAGAAATATTAGGGAATAAGTTTGGGGCACTTGCTAATCAAGGCTTAATAGTCCACTTAATTTAAGCTTATTCTCAAGCCTCCAATCGCAAAATTCGAGGTATTACACTAAATAATTGAAATTTTCCCACTTTGATTAAATTAATTAATTATTGATTGGAGTTGATGTTTTAAAAATTCGAGGTATTACACTAAATAACTGAAATTTTCCCACTTTGATTAAATTAATTAATTATTGATTGGAGTTGATGTTTTAAAAATCCATAAGCAAATGTTTACACATGCAACATTGAGGATGCTGTAGCTACTTCTCAAGGCACATGCTAATCACAAATATCAATAATGTGAATTTAAATTCTAAATATGCGCAAATCTTAGCTTTAATGAGAATTTGATTGGTTAATTTGATCAATAAAATGTGACTAAATCAATTTCAGCATATTTCAACTCAAATATAATTTTGCAAAACCCAAATAGTTATAAATTACCTAAAACAAATTTTCAAAATATTTAGATAATCAAAACATAAAAAATAATTTTGCAAAAATCTCTTTCAGCATGTTAATATCGCCCAAAATAACTTTCCCTAAATTTAAACAATTAAAAAAGGGTATAAAGAATAAATTATATGTTAAACATTTGCCTTTTTTTTTTTGGCCAGCAATATGTTAAACATTTTCTAAATAAATAAAACACAAGTCAACATTATTTCTTCAGCACAAAAATTAATGAAAATTAAAACAACATTGCTCAAGCTAGTAAAAAGCCGAAGCTGAGCCCAAATAAAATTTCAAGAAATAGAACTAAAAGACAACTAGAAAACCAAGGAAGAGGCCTAAAGCAATAAGAAGAAAAATTGAAATCAAATTCGAGCTCAATTTGAAATTCCAAGTAATAAATGAACAAATATTAATTAAATTTGAACCCAAAGCTGAATGGCCCATAAACTGAAAAGGCAACTCTTTGGAAAAATATAATCAGAAAGGAAAATAACAGAAGCCCAAATGAACAGGGTCCACAAAATAATTTTCACAAAATGTGGAATAAGTAAAGAATCAAAAACTATAAGCCAAGAAATATCTCAGCCCAATTAAGTAGAAAAATAATTAAATGAATAAGCTTGAAAACCAAAACACAAAGGGCCAATTCTTAAAACAAACATAACAATAGAAAATAAAATTGACTATGCCCAATTAGCCTCAGCCCAATCGCTCATTAATAAAAATAAGAATTAAGCCCAAAATGCAAAACAGTAAGTGTCTGTTTGGGGCTGCGTTTAATCGGTCAAATCGCACGAATGATGGTCAAATCATGCAATTGAAAAAGGATCGAATTTTGTGAGTCTTTGGTGGGCGGCAATTAGCAATATGACTTTTACTGCATTCGTACGATTAGCAAAAAGCTTGTAGGGGAAGCTTTTTGCTATTGAAAAAAGCCCATTTTGATCATTAAGCTTTCGAGACCACACTACCGCCGGACGAGAGGGAGAAGAAGCATGTCGATTCAATATCACCTCCACCACCGACCTCTGTCCTCTCTACTCTGCATTCACACCGCAAGCTTCCACCACTACTGCCAGAAACCGCCGGCCATCCTCTTTCTCACCTCCTTCCTTTGTTTTGAAAACCACCATCGACTTCCTCTGTTCACCACCCACTCACACCGTCGGTTCCGGTATCACCATCGTAGGTGGCATAAGCCACCAACACCATCACCCTTGCCTTCTTCTGTCGGCCTCTCCTTACCCTCCTCTATCCATTGTGCACCATCGTCACCTTCCCTTTTTCACTACACCACCAATCAACAACCTACACCGTCTTCCATCCCCTGTTTTTTTTTCTACTCATCGTTCACACCTCCGGCCCCCAATTCCGATGACTTCCAGTTTCCGGCAACTTTCTCTTCCCTTAACTACCTCCATCACTGTGCCTCCACCTTCTCTCATCATCACCGTTACCTTCCCTTTCTACAACTCCCAGCAAGTTGTTTCCAGTTTCTGGCAATCTTTGAATTTTCCGGCCCCCTATTTCCGGCAAGTTCAAAAATTTTCCAGCGACTCTCTATTTCTATGGTTTTTCCGATGGACAAGATGTGTGGTTATTCTCCGAATTCTACACTGCTACAGTGGACTTTTAAAATTAATTGTTGTTTTTCATTTATATATTTTGTTTGAAGTTTGATTATTTGTATAATATTGAATTTGTGTGATTGTATCGGGGTTTTTGATATGTAAATTAATTCCAATGCTATGTTTGTTTATGTACTTATATTAGAGAAAATAATTATATAAATTTAATAAAATACAAAATACCACAATTTGTATACACTCGTTCCTAAACCTGTTTTTTTTTTTTTTCATGCCTATGTATGTGCTCTGTGAATGAGTAGGTATGTGGCATGTGAATGTTGGATTACTAATATAATTAGTTATATAATTAATTATGTAATATTATTTCATCAAATTATATATTTTTTTTAATTTTCAAATTTTCCAACTTTAATTTTTATAAAATTTTTATAATTTTAAATTTAATTTCTCTCTTCATAAAAGCCACTTATGTTTAAGTAAATCCAAATAAGTTTTATTTTTGTAAAAGTCACTTATACAACCGCCAATCCAAACATAAATTATTTTACACAATCTGACTTTTACCCAAAAGCAAAATTATAATAAGTCAAATTAAAAAAAGTCATTTTTCTAATTGCTATTCCAAACACACACTAAGTTAGATTAGGGAAAGGACAAAATACTAGAACTAAAATGACAGGCCTAGATCTATACCCCACCCTTTGGGATTAAATGAAACGGTGAGTTTCACTCTTGGGCTAAATGACATTGTTCTAACTCATCTCCCACCATCAGCTGGATCCCTGAAAACCCGATCCAATCCTTTGGATTAATCCGGTAAGAACCCAACACAGCTGCAGGTCCTGCAAAACTCAGGTGACCTTTTCCGGCAACCCCAAGCTCTATTTTCAGTGTTTTAAGTGGTGATTTCAACAACAGGACAAGTAGTAAAGAGATTCACACACGAATAGTGATTTTCACCTGAAGTTGCCACCAAACAAATCAAATATTTGAGTTTCAAACCCAAACTTGCAGCGTGATTACGGGTTCCCTTTTATGGCAAAAGAATCAAAAAAAGAAGGGGGCAAAACATAGATGCAATTTATTCCCCATAGGCAAGCCAAAAAAAAAATCAAATAAAAGATTTTTGATTTTCAAGACAGACAAAATTAATGATTTCAAGAATTATCTCGCATATGAAAAACGATGGCTTTCATTGGAGAGTGAAGAAATCAAACAAACTCCTCCAGTTCCACATTCAACAAATACTTAGATCAAATTATGCATTATACGCACCCAAATTCATCAAAGATGCAAAAAGAATCAAATCAAGACTTTGATTTCAATCCCAAAACAGAAGCGCAATTCTTTTCTGATCGATTTCAATTTTCAATTCAACGGTAAAAGGATTAAAAGTAAAGAGAAACCGTGAACACAAATCTCATATGCATTTACATGCAACAGACAGATCAAAATCGCATATGATGCACAAATTAGTTTTCAAATTTCTCAATATAATTTTCTGATAGAAAATTAAAGCATATTTAAGGCACATCGCATATGAGAAAAATAGCAGGCAGAGGAAGATCAAGGAGGAATAGTGCAAAAACCACACGGACATGGCTCATAATCAATTATCATATTATTTTTCAAAATAGAAAAATAAAATAAAATAACATGCAAAAAAATTCTACAAGAAAAAACCTTGAAACTATCTAACAATATATTAGGATAATCTAACAATAATGATCTCAAATACATTGCATAATTCTACAAGAAAAAGTAGTAATGAAAGACTTGATGAAATACCTCAAATTATAGATATTCTGCGTGTAATATCTCACAACCTGAAAATTCTAAAGTACAAGAAAGAGTTAGAATTAGAAAATAATAGAAGGGAATAGGTTTTTGCTTCTTCTAAGCAGAAGGTGAGGTACAATGATGGTCTGGGAATAACCGTCACCTGTCAGGTAACCCCCAGGAGCAAGTAAGGCCATGTTTGGTATAAAGTACTGGGAGGTAGGGATTGGAATTATGTCAAAGATTGGGACAAATTGTATTATTTGGTATGAGGGACTGATGATAACCTGGGATTGGAAGTATCATGAAAGTGAGATTGCTCCAAAGCAACCCACTTGGTATTGTGTTTTCAATCCTAGGATTGCAAATCACAAAGACAAAAATATCCTTGATTATAATATTTTTTTTACAAACGTAACCCTCTAATTCTAACCTACGATTTATCCCTTTCACACAATCTTTCACTAATGCCGCAACATTCTCCTGCAAAAGATTTTTTATACTTCTCATGCAGCCTTTCTCATAACAGGATGTAGGAAAAATATTTGGATAATTCATTTTTATACTGACTATTTTTTGTCTTCGATTTGTATACCCTACTTTTAATATAGGGAAAAAGACAAATGAAATTGATTATTCAATTTTCTTCCTGTTCCTAATTTAATCATTCTGCTCTTCAATTTTCATACAGACTGTATAGTTTCTACATCTTGATCATTTTGTGTTCCCCCTCATTTTGTTTTGTTCGTTTTCCCCTGATTTTGTTGCCTCTGTGATCCAGATTTCGCCTGTTATTGCTTCTGACTTGAAATTCTAAGGCGTGCAAATTTGCATTGACGCGGTTTATGGCAAAATTGCATCATCCTGATTTGTTTTCGATGTTATATCTATATCCCCGTGTAAATTAGGAATCTAAACGAAGACAAAATAAATTTTGCAATAATATTTTTTAATTTATCATTTAGGGTATTATAGTATTTCTACGGTTTATGAATAATTATGAAATAAAAGTAACTTAAATAGTCACTCACAATATTACTTTATACCAAACGTAATTATTAAACATCAATCTCAATCTCAATCCTACTCTTAATCCCAATCCCAATCCCAATCCCAATCATAGTCCCAATCACAATCTCTCAAAAATTCAGCATTGTGTATCAAATAGGGCCTAAGTGAATTTCAATGTTACTATTCTAAGACCTGACATATGCTATTTATAAACTCCCATCAAGGCTTGTAATAGCTTATTGGCCAGGCAAGTAACTCTAAACCAAATCTCTATCCAAATCATGTCGGACCACAATCAAGAGATATTTTATTCAAAACAATGATAAGATAATATCTAAATATAATATGTATTAAATAATAAAATATCTAACAGAAAATACCAATAAGAAGGAGTCCAATTCCCTCCATTTTTTTCAGTCAGAACCATAGCACTATTCCCCTATTCACAAGTTTAGATGGGTGAAGGAAGACAGTGAAATATCAGGACTTATAGGCATCAATTTATTCAACATGATGACTGCTCATAGATTAAATGCCTATTTGTTCTAGCCTTTGAGAGATTTTTTTATAATTTAAGAGAAAAGTATATAGAGGGAGTTTTATCTTAGCCAGTGTAAAAGTGCTTTTGAAACCATGGATCAGTTGTTTCTCAAACAGGCTTTAATATTTAATTTAAGCCTGATTAGTATTTTTACAGGCCCTTCTTATGAGCTTCCACCACAATAAAGAGAGAGGATTCGAACATACCACAAACAAACAACACACAAGAAGAAGATGGCGTTTACACACGCCCACACAAGATAGCAGAGCAAGTAGCGACAGAAACAGGTTTGGGATGAATCAAGAAGCTAAGGCCTGTCCCTCACGGCACACAGAATGGAAGAGGAAGGAGAAGACAATCTGATGATTATGGTGTCCACAACAATGACAGCCGGAGGCTCACACGCGCACAACGTCAATGGACAGAGACATTTTCCATAAGATTAAAAATAAAATTATTTTCTTATAAAAAAGTCATAAAATTATTTTACTTTTATTTCCAAACATAAAATCACAAAGGGCATACTTATAAAATATGTGTTCAATTTTAATTTCTTGCTTATCAAATTAATTTGTATTTCTTCAAATTAAATTTCATCAGCAACATAGGGTTATGGTTCACCAATATCTATTTTTATTCCCTCCTTCAAATATAAAATTTATCCAATATTTTACTATTTACAAGTGATAAACAATCAGGACCTTAAGTTTTATACCTGTCTTATGCCATAGTGGAAGGCTTCCCACTATCTGACAGACCAAATGGAATCTGACCTATATATGAGTGTTTTGCCATATATGCTACGCGAGGGCATGAACATGAAGGTAAGAGTTAGGGAACACATTTAATCAGAGGGAGTTACATAGCACACGAATGAGTCACTCCCACATTTAATCCTCGCCATTTCGTCGATTGGTTTTCTTAAACCAGTTTCCCTTTGATGGAAAGTCAATAAGATTAGTGAAATTGATTTGCATATTCTTTTAAGAATATATGTGTTGCATGGGTAACTCCAGTAGTAAGTGTTGCCACATTTAATCTACTCGTTACTTTCTTTCGACAGCTTATGGTGCTCTCCCATGTACATTTCTTCCGGAGGATCCCTTCCTTGTTTTTCTTTTGGCACATAGTGACTTTTGCTTACGGATGTTGCATCAGCTTGCTTCGTGAAGTATCACCTCAAATTTAGATAGGTCTATATGGTGGGGACCACCAAACGAAATCGTTCTGTTTCAAGTTCTACCTGCATTTCTCATCTCATATATAAGTATAAATTAAGATTACTTGTCCACTTTGAAAATATGGCTAAATTATAAGGGATTAATACATTTTTTTCCTGAATCACCTATATTTATATATATATAATGATGTTTCTTCTTTTTTTTTATAAGAATAATGATGTTTATAATGCTTTTTCATTTTGAACATGTGATTATTGTCAAAACAATTAAAGATTATATTGCAATAATTAATTATTACTCTGTCCGGTCCTGATTGTAAGACAAAGTTAATTTTTTTGGAGAAATTAAGGAAGCTAATTAAATTACTTTAGAGTATTTATATTTTTATTTTTTTCCATCAAACTAATTAATTTAACTAATAAATTAATATATGATCTAAGGATATATAATATATGATATGATTAAGTAAATTATTTAGCTTCCTTAATCTTTTAAAAAAAAACCAGTTTTGTCTTATATGTAGAACCAGAGGTGGTATAAAGCTACACGTTGAGAGATAATCGTCCAACTCCTCACATATCATTAAAATGACTTAAAATGTCCACCAAAAAAACAAAATGACTTAAAATCAACTATACTAATTATTGATTTTCAGCTAAAGCGTCCGTTAGGTGATTCTTCTCCCTTGGAACATAATGAACATGAAGATCCCATTATAGAGGAGATAACCTGATTTACAGTAAGGCAGATCCATTGCCCCTTCTCTCCATTGCGCCTCCATTGATTTAAAACTGTGTCATTTGGTTTTAAAAAAAAATTAGGCAGCGTTTTTTTTTCTCGGCCTGTTATGGGTCCATGGTCTGAGCAAATTCATTTAAGTGGTGAGGGAAATTCTTCATTTTATACCAAAAAAAAACTTTGTAGTGGAAGAAACAGGACGATTTGTTTCCTCCACCTTCCATCCAAGAAACTTTGTAGATTGCAGTTGCTGGTGTGCGTTGGAAGAGATTCTTGGGCAGTTTTTATTTCAACGCACGCATCCTATTCTTCATTGGTTATGTATCTCTATTTTTTATTAGTCTCCATTTATCCCTTTTTAGTTTTTTAGTGGTTGCTTGTTATGATCATTTAACAAAAAGATTAATAGAAAAGAAAGAATCGTCTCAGTTAGATTGGTTTCGCTAGCAGTGTTTATGGAGAATGGAACCTCACCGCTACTCTCCCGGTGAGGATGCAGATCTGGGCGGCAGAGGGTGACAGTGAATAGGGCCAAGAGGGGTGACGATAATAAAAGTGGATGAAGAGACGCTCAACCCCACGAACAGGACCTCTCTTCTCCGGATGAAGAGTTGAAGAAGACGATGGGTGAAGAGGAACGGCACCGGAACGTCTTTGTGATGGAAAAAAATGACGCTGCCTATTATATATATATTTTTAATTATAATATATATTATAATTAAATGATTTATTTAACTTTCTTAATCTCCTCAAATTAATTATCTAGGTCTTATATTAAGAATTAGAGGTAGTATTTTTTTTTAAAAGAATTAAATAAGAGTATTAAAATCTTCCGAGAAATGGTTTCATACTTCACCAGCTAATTTTTATATTGATTATGTTATATTTTATATTATTCATGAAAAAACAGTATTTTTTTAAAAGAATTAAATAAGAGTATTAAAATCTTCCGAGAAATGGTTTCATACTTCACCAGCTAATTTTTATATTGATTATGTTATATTTTATATTATTCATGAAAAAACAGTATTGTTTTTTAAAAGAATTAAATAAGAGTATTAAAATCTTCTGAGAAATGATTTCATACTTCACCAGCTAATTTCTATATTTTTTACGTTATATTTTATATTATTCATGAAAAAATAGCTAATGAAAATTCAATTACATAAAATAATGCAACCTATATTCGTATAAAATAAACTAACTTTAATTTTATTAGGATGTGCTATCCTTTAATACAATTTTCCATAATGCTTTAAATTTAAAAATTGCACATAATCGTCTCTTCAAGTCTTTGGCGTGAAAGGCGGATTATTAGACTGACTATTGTGGCTTTTGATATATATATATATATACGAAAATACTTACCTTTTTTCCACTAACAATATATAAAATCTGTTTAAAAAAAATGAAAGTTGTACTATTTACATGGTACTCCCCCTTCTTTAGTGTAAGATATATTTACCTAATTTGATTAAATTAAAGAAGTTAGTTAAGGTAATTAATATGATTTTTCCCCCTAAAATACCCTAATCATCTTCCTTAATTCCTTCCATTTCTCTTTTACTTGATGATGGTTGAAGGAACATTAATAAGGATAAATCAATAAAATATGGACAAAGATGGGAAATATGTCATGCATTTAGGCCAAAATCAACTCTACAATTAGGTCTTACATTAAGGCCTGTCACACGGGTGACTCGGGTTCAATCCCTATTAACGTTGTCATTGATTTGACAAAATCTTAGCTGCCTCAGGGTCAAATCACAAATTTTACGACGAATTGAAATGTAATATAGTGCAAAAACTCAATATCGTTCTCTTAGCTAGGAGTCTTTTATTTTGAATTCCCTATGTTGAACTAAGTGCTAAAAACATGATTGGAAAGAGTAGGGGTGAGCAAAACCGAACCGAAACTGAAAACCGAATCGAATCAAATCAATTTCGGTCTTTTTGGTTCGGTTTTTTCGGTGTTCGGTGCATGCTTGGTTTATTTGTTCGGTTTTCTTTGGTTGTTAGGTTCGGTTTGGTTTTTTTTAAAAAATTTCGGTTTAAACCGAAAATATTAAAAGAGTATACCACCAACGAAAAACCGGATGCAAGACAAAGAATGATATATCATTGGATATTCATCTTTTTGAACTTTTGTTGTGCTTTCTTTGGATTAAGTAATATTGAATACAATTATTCTGCATCTCTCAAAAACCTTCCTATTTTTGGTTCCATTATTGGAATATTGGGTACTCCAAACAACATTGATCGTATATGTAATATGTTGTTTATACTTTGTTTTATATCATTTTTCTTTGGATCTTGATGATGTTATTCAATTTTATAACTTGTATTAATTTGTGCTGGTTGAAAATTCATGCATTTGAAGTAAAAAATGAAGGCTAAAAAAATTTCGGTTTTTTCTTACAAAACTGAAACCGAACCAAATAATTTTGGTTATTTCGGTTCGGTTATTTTGATTGTTCGGTTTCGGTTTGGTTTTAGAATTTCCTTTATTTCAGTAGTTCGGTTTTTACCGAAAAACCGATGCTCACCCCTAGGAAAGAGGGGTTTCGAAAAATGGCTTTCTCTAAATTTAAATGCATGTAAATGAAAACTATTTCTATTCTTTTTGGTATTTTGGAAAATAATGAAAAATGTTTTGGATTAAAAAGGGTTATATGATGAATGCTCTTAGTAATGAAGAAATTGGCTATATCCTTGCTCAAAAAGGTTATGAGTTAAAAACTTCATTGAGTCTCAAGAAAAAAACTTCAAGATAATACTTGAGTTCAATATTCTTAATTAATAGTAGCTTTTACAAAAATAGCTAACTACCACCTCTTGAGATATTATTTAAAACCACTTAATGTGTAATTGAAATTGGAATGATGCGATATAATACGAGTCTTCTTAATTTTGAGTGCTAAATAGCCCCTCAAAGACTCAAATCAATCACATTAACTAGACAATAACACTCTAATTAATATAATCTCATTACAACTATAAAAAAATTCAAATACATATAATTCTCACACTACAAAATCAAATTTCAACTACAATGATCCAACCAATAAAGACCAATTAACATCAATCTCACTTCTAGAATCATATGCAATCATTTCTTAAACTAAGAAATCCAGATATATAACTCTAATTCAAGCACTACATGTTCTTACAAATTAAGGAGACTTTCTTATTAAGTGTTTTTGTCAATTTGATTGTTACAATGTATGAAAATTTTCACTGTTTTCTATTGGAGAAAATTAAAGACGATTTTATCTCTATTTGTTTATAAATTATAATAATATTATATATATATATATATATATGGTAAAAAAATATCTATATTATCACTTTTATTTTATATTGATTTTCTCAGATTCTCAAATCCATTTTAAAGTTGTTTCTTGCCAACTTGATTGTGATGACAACTTATTATAAGTCATTATGTTTGGAATTGTAATAGTAATGTTGATGCCGCAGTAGTAGTGTCAAAATCAGATTTTCTTCGGCTAGTCAGACTAAATTGGGCTAAGCATATAGAGCTGCTTAGGCGCTATTCATTTTCTTTAATTTTAATTATTTTCAGGCTTTGTTGTTATTCAAAAATGAAGCAACACTAATTAGTCATTCAGTAATATATTTGTCATTTGTGTATGATTGAACCATATTTTATATATGATTTTTTATAATTAATTTGGGACTTTTAATGTATTTTTTGGAGCATTATTGTATGATTAAGCACTAAATTTAGTTAGGGACAATTGTATTGAATTAATTGTAATTAGGGGCAAAAATAGTCATAATTGTTTAATTACTCATACAAATGATCCCTTTTTGATGCTACAATTATGCTTAATCTTACATTTCAAGTATTTTGGAAGAAAATTGTAGATTTTGGATGTCAGAATTAATATTTAGATGATTAGGAAAAATCACAGAAAGACGCCCATATTTTTGTGGAAATTACAGTTTATGAATGAAAAGGGCCTAGGAAAATTACAGAAAATGACCCAAGTCTTTGGAAATTATAGTTGACCCACCGAGGTTTCAAAACTGCGCACTTGAGTACCTCCTCTGAACTTTTGAAATGTTCAGAATGGTCCCTTGACCAGGACCATTAGGTAAACCTTCAGCTGCAGAGGAGACCCGACTTGGTTGGCGCTGTGGATATGGGCTTCGGACATGCGAGGATCCGAGATTGAAAACAGAGAGCTGAGAGGTTTTATACACAATTGAGGAGCGCCGCACAAGCAGGATCGGACCTTAGACCTTTCTTCCTTCCTCTTGTGTCGCCGGCGGCGAGCTTCTCCTCTTCACCATTGCCGCCGGTGACCTCTTGAACCAGAGGAGAGACACACAGATCTGAAATAGAGGCGAGAACTGAGAGTCATATTTATTACAGTGGGGAGTTCTGGTTCAGGGGCGCCGCGCAAGCTTGGCCGGCGGGATTCACTTCTCCACCAAACTGCATCGCAGACCCGTGAGAGACGAGAGACCTGACTAGAGAGAGCTGAGAGTTTTCTTGGCAGGGGGAGACTGAACAGGGGAGCGCCGCTGAGAGCTGTGAGACCTGGTGTTCTGACCACCATCATCATTCTTCCCCCCTCAACCAACACCCACCACCATCCTCTTCTCCATCACCAAACCAGACTTTCACCATCGCTGTTCTTCTCCGTTCTTCACTACTGGCTGGCTTTGGAGAGGACAAGCTTGAGACCACCGTCGCCAGAGAAGGGAGACGAGACCACTGCCTTCTGTGATTTCACCATCTTCACTGTCATTCTTCAGCACCATTGTCAGGAAGAGGAAAGGAAATACCACAGTCACGGTCAACCTCCTTTTTCATCCACCATTTCTCATTCACAGTTGAACCACAGAACTTCCTTTGTTTCTCTTATGCATTTCACCACGTGGCTGCCATGTTTCTGGATTTTCTGTGGTTATTTTAAAGTAATGTGCGGCTGATTATTTTGCTTCTTGGTGATGATGATTTGTGCTTGAACTTAATGGACTATAAAGGGGAGTTTTGCTATCATTCTATTAGTCTATAATTATATATTTGGATTGCCTAGTTTTAGGAATTTTTATATATGTGATTCTAAAACTGAGATTGATGTTTATTGTCTCTGTTGGTTTGATATTTATTGTTGAGATTGGATTTTGTAATGTGAAGTTTATGTGTGTTTTGAATTTCTTTGTGGTTGCAATGAGATTATGTTAATTAGCATGCTATTGTCTAGTTAATGTGGTTAATTTGTATCCTTGAGGGGCTGTTTAGTACTCAAATTCAAGAGAACTCATGTTGCATTATTCCAATTTCAATTACACATTAAGTGATTTTTAACAATATCTCAAGAGATAGTAGTTAGCTATATTTGTAGGAACTATTATTAATTGGGATTATTGGACTCAAGTGTTATTTTGAGGTTGTTCTTAAAACTTAATGAATTTTTAACTCCCATAATCTTTTTGAGCAAGGATTGTCACTTCTTCATTACTAAAATCATTCTTTACTCATATTTTCCACTTCATACCATTCCATTCACTCATTCTCCATTTTTTATAAAAAGACTAAAAATAGTAACTTAGTATTTAATTAAATTGCATCTTTCTTTTAGTTATGAATTCGAAAAATCCAAAAAAACCATTTTCCCCTTGTTTTTATTGCATTCGCATGGCATATAGATTATTTATGATTCAATAAAAGGCTCCTCAAGTGAGACGACCCGAGTGTTCAATTGTACTGCAATTCTTGGATTAAAAATATTTTGTATTTGACTCCAAGACGCAAAGACACGGTCAAATCAGTGTCCTTATTATTTTTTCATTTTAATTTACATCTATTTTATCATTCGTTTGGACTTGGAGGGAATATAATCTTCTCTCTTAATTCTTGCTTACTTCTTGCCAAATGAACTCAAGACGCAGGTTTAATTATAATGAATAAATTCACTCAATATATAAATTACCGAAAATAGTTTTGGCTTTCCTTCTCGTAATCGACAGTACATTTTAAAAATTAAGATGATATAGACTTTGAATTACTACAATTTTTCATTTTAAATCTTTCTCAAGGCATCAGCTACATACTTAAATTAATTTTTCTCAAATAATAATATTGAATAATCCAGTCCTAATTACATTAATTTAAGCTAACTCACTTAATATCTCTGGACAAGTTCAATTAGATTAGATGAGATATTTTTTCAGGAATGAAAATATGAAAATATCTAGTATTCACAGCAATTTTACCTTGCAACTTTGTCAAGCACACAATTGAATGGGTCGTATTTGGCTTTATAAGAAATTAGGGGAAATTACTGTAACCCCCTACCTTAATAGCCAAATTTATAGTTCGAGAATGCGTCATTAAGTTAAAATAGAGACCAGTGGTTAATTTAAAAATTTTCCAAAACTTGTTTAGTGCAGTCTCACGTTCACATCTCGAATATAATTGGTCTGTCCAGTTTGGTTTCATTCATACATATCAGAGTGCAACCAAAATTCCTGACAACGCTCAGGTTTTGTTACTTAATAAAGGGTTTACAACAATTAGTTTCCCATACAGGGGATTACACAACACTATTCAATATATACAACATGTGCAACTAATCCCCAACAAAATATGACAACCAACTACCAAAATTAAAACTCCTAGCTAGGAGCTCTAACCGCCCTTTATCACTTGCTTTTCCTTTGAACCGCTCGCCCTTGCTGTAGGTTAGTCATTGGAAAGAATGAGATTCAAAAGAATCCCAGTAGTAACAATTCACTTATAACATATACAATCACAAAGCATGTAAGCAAATCACAACAACAGCAATACAGCAGCATTTCTGCAACAGCTTTCACTGCATTCACAACGGCATATTTCACAACAGCATGTTTCACAACAGCACAACAACGGCATTTCACAACGGCAATGTTACATCACGGCATATTCAATGAAATGACATACATGCAAGGCATCATACACAAAATAAGAGAAAGAGTCACTACCTTGTTCTTTCCGCTCGTGCACTGGCACTGGTTTATCACGTGCAGGGCAAATGTCAAATCCTATAATTAGAATTACGGGCGACATGTTATTATTTAATCCAATTCTTTAATTCAAACACTCAAGTTGGTTATCATTAGGGACATTTAATCAAATCAACTAAGGAGTTAAAGTGGTCAATTAACCTAAAAGACCAATTCCTAACCCCAAAGTTCAACAATACTACATTATGCCATTACATTTTCAATTTTCGCATAAGAGACCAAATCTGCCAGAATTTTCTCCAGACTTTGAAAAATCATAACTAATTCTAAAAAAATTGAAATGAGGTGATCCCAAGTCCTATGGAAAGCTATTGAAGTCCTCTTCATAGGAAAAATATGAATCATTACTGGAAATCACCACACAATTCCAGAATTACACGAAATCCCACACTGCTCCAGAATTAACTCCAGTTTCAACATCAAACTTTGGGCAACCAGAACTCACAGCTCAAAACACGAAATGACAAAAAGTATATGTCCATTTTGAAGCTTGGAATGTGAACTTTAATACTGGAAAGTTTCACAATTTTTAGAGATCATTTGGTTATACAAAAACACCATACAAGTAGAGTACCTCGCTGGAATTCTGTTCAGGCTGAAAACCCAAATTTACACTTTGAGTTCCAATGACCCAAAATTCACAACCTAGGGCTATTTCCACATAATTTTTCGTGTAGAACACAATGGTAACATCAAAATTAACAAATTCCCACTCATTCTCCATGTCCTGTTTTGGCAGAAAATTCAAAATAAATCCCAACAATTACCAACTTCTAATTTCAGCATCAAACTTATGTCAAATGGTTTCCAATCATCATAAACCACCAATAACATAACCAAAACATCATGAATTACCCAAACCCTTGTTTAGCCAAAATCAGGGCAGATTTACACATGCCAAAATACTCATCCAACCAACACAACCAATAGCTCAAATTGATGCTAATACTCACCTAGTGCTCCTCCTTAAGTTCTTTCTTTGATTCTTCAGCTTTTGTTCTTGCAAGGTGGCTGAAAACTCCTCTTCTTCAAAAACAAAAACCATAGAAATGAAGCTAAGGAAGAGAGGAACAAGTTTCATGAAGGACTCTTGAGCCATAGATGAGGTTAAGGAGGTGAAAATCAAGATTAAAGTCTTACCTTCACTTGCTCCTTCTTGCTCTCTCGGGTTGCACTGCTGAACCGACTTAGGGAATGAGAGAGAGAGAGTGAATAATAATCAGTTTTTCCCTTCCCTTATCACTTAAAAATCTGGCCGAAAAGTTGGGTAAAAAGGAGAGGCAAATATGTGGTCCATATTTAATCTTTCTTGCTAAAATCCTACGGTTCTATTGTATAATTGAACCAATTTGGTCAACCTTTCTCTTTCCTACCTCTTCCTCACTTGGCCGACTTTACCTTAGATATTTGATGAAGAATTAATTGCTTCAATTCATTCACTCTTCTTGTTTCTTCTTAGCCGTAATTATTGACAAAGAGGGAGGGGTTTGTTTGACTTATATTTTCTTCTCCCTTTTGGTATGTCTTTGACCAAGTTCCTTCTTTCTTTGTGCCAACGTACCACATGAGCAAAAGGTGAGAGAGTATATTGATTAAATGCTTATTCTATCTCTCTTAGCATTTCCTTGACCGAAATGAAGAAGAGGAAGAGTGATAAAAGACTTAGCATGATATTTTTGACCAAGTCTTCATCTTTTTATAACTTGGTCTAATTGCTTCCATATGTCATATTTAATAGCCAATAGGTATTTTTCTCTTGGTTTTCCCCCTTGTCATACGTGAATCATGGCCTTTTGAAGAAGAAGATGATCTTGTAAAATATCATCTTGCAATATAATATTTAGTTGCCAATTTTGCATGTAAAATTTAACTAAAGTTATAACAAAATTTCTAGAGGTAATTTTGTCATTAATCCCATCATCTATTCTGTACATTTAGTCCTTGAGTACATTTTGGGATATTACAATTCTCCCCCCGTACAATAAATTTCGTCCTTGAAATTTGTTACACAACTTGAGCCATAAACTCTGGATAACGTCTACGCATATCCGCTTCCACTTCCCAAGTTGCTTCTCTTTCTGTCATTCCCTTCCAGATCACTTTCACAAATGGAATGCTTCGGTGTCTGAGCCGTCGTTCTTCCCGATCAATGATCTGCTCTGGCTCTACCGCATATGTGAAGTTGTCTTGTAATTCGACTTCTTCATATTCAACTATATGGGATGGATCCGGTTGGTACTTCTTCAGTTGGGAAACGTGGAACACATTATGGAGCCTGCTCAAGTTCGGGGGTAGGGCTACTCGATAGGCTACAGGCCCGATTCTCGCAAGAATCTCAAAAGGATCTATGTACCTCGGGCTCAGCTTCTTCCGCTTGATAGCTCTCCCGATGCCCGTAATTGGTGATACTCTCAGAAAAACATGATCACCAACCTCAAACTCTAGAGGCCTTCTCCTCTTGTCAGCGTAGCTTTTCTGTCGATTTTGTGCTGCAAGAAGCCTCTTACGGATGATTTGAATCTGTGCTGAGGTTTGATCAACAAGCTCTGGCCCATAAAGCTTCCTCTCAGATAACTCATTCCAGCACAAGGGTGATTGACACCTTCTCCCGTACAACGCTTCATACGGCGCCATCTGAATGCTCGCATGATAGCTATTGTTGTAAGCGAATTCAGCAAGTGGAAGAAAGCGATCCCAATTACCTTTGAAGTCGAGAACACAAGCTCGCAACATATCCTCTAGTGTCTGGATAGTCCTTTCTGATTGACCATCTGTCTGAGGATGATAGGCCGTGCTGAATCTCAATTGAGTTCCCAATGCTTCATGCAACGCCTTCCAAAATCTCGAAGTGAATCGGGGATCACGGTCGGAAATGATGTTCTTCGGTATGCCATGGAGTTTCACAATCTCTCGGATATAAATCTCTGCTAGCTTGTCCGGAGAGTAACCTGCATTTATCGGTATGAAGTGTGCCGACTTCGTTAACCGGTCCACAATTACCCAGATCGCATCATAATTCCTGATCCTGGGCAATCCCACCACAAGGTCCATGGTCACACTTTCCCATTTCCATTCTGGAATCTCAGGACTTTAAAGCAAACCAGGTGGTCTCTGGTGCTCAATCTTTACCTTCTGGCAAGTGAGACACCTCGCTACATACTTTGTTACATCACTCTTCAAACCCGGCCACCAATACATAGACTTCAGATTATGATACATTTTGGTCATACCAGGATGAAGAGTATATGGTCTCTTGTGCGCCTCATCTAGAATCTTCTGTCTCAACTCTGCCTTAAGTGGAACACAAATTCTCTTCTGATAGCGAACTAGTCCACTAGGTGACAAATCATAGCCCTGAGCTTCTCCCCGTTCAATTCTAGCTAGATTCCGCTGTATCCAGCCATCTTGTCTCTGAGCTTCTTCAATCTCAACCCTCAGATCACTTTCCCCTTGGGAAACATTATAGTTAGCACATACAATTTGGTTTGACAAATTCAAGTCCCGAAAATCTTCTATCAATTTCACCTCTTGAATCATCATTGCTGCAACTAGCACCGTCTTTCGACTAAGAGCATCAGCGACAACGTTAGCTTTACCCGAATGATACTTGATCTCTAGGTTGTAATCTTTCAGCAACTCCATCCACCGGCGTTGTCTCATATTCAACTCTTTCTGATCGTACAAATACTTGAGACTCTTGTGGTTGCAGTACAGTTCTACCGTCACACCATACAGATAATGCCGCCATATTTTCAATGCAAACACAATCGCCGCAAGCTCCAGATCATGAGTGGGATAGTTCATTTCATGAGGCTTTAGCTGTCGGGAGGCGTAGGCCACCACTCGTCCCTGCTGCATAAGGACACACCCCAACCCTTGCTTACTCGCATCACTGTACACAACATAAGTCAAGCTAGGATCGGGTATAATCAATACCGGTGCCGTGGTCAACCTCTCCTTCAGCTCAACAAAACTGTTTTCACAACGTTCATCCCACTTAAACGGCTGATCTTTTCGCGTGAGCTTGGTCATCGGCAAGGCAATCCTGGAGAAATTTTGAATAAATCTCCGGTAGTAACCAGCAAGACCCAGAAAACTGCGTATCTCAGCAACAGTTTCTGGCCTCTTCCAATCAAGTACTGCTTCCACTTTACTGGGATCCACCGAGACCCCTTCTTCCGAGATAACATGGCCCAAGAATTTTACTTCTGGAAGGCAAAACTCGCACTTACTCAACTTGGCATAGAGCTGCTTTTCAAGCAATATCCCTAGCACAATTCTCAAATGATGCTCATGCTCCTCCCTACTCTTAGAGTATATCAGAATGTCATCGATAAACACCACTACAAATTGGTCTAGGTATTGTCGAAAGACACGATTCATGTAATCCATGAATACAGCAGGTGCATTAGTCAGGCCAAAGGGCATTACTAGAAACTCATAATGCCCATACCTAGTTCTGAAGGCAGTCTTCGGTACATCTTCTGCTTTCACTCGTAATTGATGATAACCCGACCTTAGATCAATCTTTGAAAATACACAAGAACCAGACAGTTGATCTAGAAGGTCATTAA
The DNA here is from genome assembly GCA_963210345.1 of Inga oerstediana. NCBI lineage: Eukaryota > Viridiplantae > Streptophyta > Magnoliopsida > Fabales > Fabaceae > Inga > Inga oerstediana. Next base: position 68,327,022 of record OY723400.1, on the reverse strand, counting down.
TTCTTGGGAGTGGATACTTGTTCTTAACAGTTATCTTGTTCAATTCTCTATAATCCACACACAGTCTTAGACTCCCATCTTTCTTCTTAACAAACAATACTGGAGCTCCCCACGGTGAAACACTGGGTCGAATGAACCCTTTTTCAAGTAAATCTTCAATCTGCTTCTTTAGCTCTGCCATTTCATTTGGGGCCATTCGGTATGGGGCTTTTGATATAGAACCAGCTCCAGGCACAATTTCAATTGGAAATTGCACTTCCCTTTCCGGAGGTAATCCGCTAAGATCATCCGGAAATACCTCAGGGAACTCTCTTACCACGGGTATACTTTCTAAAGTTTCTTCTATCTGTCCCTGCACAGAAAAGAATACCATATACCCCTGGCACCCCTTCTCTAGATATTTCTCAGCTTTAGCCGTTGAGAGGAAGTTCAAACTAGAATTCACATTATCATCCTTATGGGAATTAGGATACACTATTTTCTTATTTCCACAATCCAGCAATACATTATTCACCGTCAACCAATCAAAACCCAATATGACTTCTAATTGGTAGAGCGGCAGACAAATCAAATCAACAGTAGACTCATGCCCCTCAACAGTTATTACACAGTTCAAACAAGCCTCAGCTGTCACAACCTTGACACCCATCGGCGTCGACACAACCAAATCAAATGGCAGTTTATGAACATGTAACCCCAGGCGCTTCACACAGTCATAAGCAATGAAGGAATGACTTGCACCCGAATCAAATAAAGCTTGCAGTAAACTACCATTGATAAAGATTTTACCTTGAATCAGGTTGGGGGACTTCCGGGCTTCCTCATGTGTCATGGTGAACACCCTGGCCTGATTCCTGGGCCTTTGCTCTGTCGGCGGCCGTCTGCATTCAGTAGCAATGTGTCCCGGCTATTTATAGTTATAACAAACTACTTGCCCCGTACATGTTCTGCCAGGATGTGACCTCCCACAACGAGTGCATGTCAATATTGTGGGGGCTTTCTGATTATCACGACCCTCATATTGATAAGGCTTCTTACCACTACCCTTAGTTGAGAACCCCTGTTCCTTTCGCTTTTGGGAAGTATTCCCTTTACTAGGCTCACTGCGGTTGCTGGTAATTTTGGCAGGATACAAATCTCTCAGATTGTTTTCTGTGATTCTGCATTCTTCAACTGCTTTATTGAACTCAGTAAACAAGTGAGTAGCCAATCTCTTTTTCAGTTCACGCCTCAAGCCCCTGATAAGCATATCGGAGCTCCACTCCTCATCATCCTTATCCCGGAGATGCGTAGAGTACCGAGATAATTGGACGAAACGGGAAAGATACTCATCAAAACTCTCTGTATCTCCCTGCCTGATAGCCAAGAACTCAGATTCTTTCTCCAATCTCACGGACTTGGGGAAGTACTTCTCATTAAATTTTTCTTGGAACACCTCCCAAGTCAATGGCACATTCCGGCTTCGAAGTGTCATGGCGATATTCCGCCACCAACGGTCTGCGTCCCCCTCTAGCTTATACACAGCTAGCTTCGCCTTTACCTTCGTAGAACACTCGAGGACTTCAAAGATCTTCTCTAACCGGTTCAACCAGTCCTCAGCAAGTTGGGGCTCAAATCTGCCTTTAAACACCGGAGGTAGATGTTTGCAGAATTTGGAGACCCAATACTGCAGATCTCTCTCATCACGAGCTGGTACTCCATGTAACTCTGGGTTTGGTTCGGTGTGAGGAGGTGACTCTGGAGGTCGAATAGAGCCTTCAGCGGTTTCTTCTTGATGTGTGTCCTCTTGGGTCTCTTCGTGAGTGGACTGGCCACGGTCTTCATTGCGTTTTGCCCTTTCCTCTCTGAGCTCTTCTCTCAGCTCAGCTATCATATCTCTTTGATCACAAATCAACCCCATCATCTCCCGCATAGGGTCTGGTGGATTGTCATTAAGCACCACCTCCACTTCTGGTTCTACTCTTCTGTTTCTCGGGTGAACCATTGTGTCTTTCAATTCTACAATGATTCACCATGTCAGTATCATAACAAATGTATACACATAGTCCTTAAATCTTGTATATATCGACAACCAGCAATCATACTCATGTGTATACCACAAAAAAAATCAAAAGTCATTTTCTTATGACTAAGGCAACAAACTATAGTAACTATCCTAGCAAATCCTACCCTTGCCAGGAACTACAGCTCTGATACCAAAAATGTAACCCCCTACCTTAATAGCCAAATTTATAGTTCGAGAATGCGTCATTAAGTTAAAATAGAGACCAGTGGTTAACTTAAAAATTTTCCAAAACTTGTTTAGTGCAGTCTCACGTTCACATCTCGAATATAATTGGTCTGTCCAGTTTGGTTTCATTCATACATATCAGAGTGCAACCAAAATTCCTGACAACGCTCAGGTTTTGTTACTTAATAAAGGGTTTACAACAATTAGTTTCCCATACAGGGGATTACACAACACTATTCAATATATACAACATGTGCAACTAATCCCCAACAAACTATGACAACCAACTACCAAAATTAAAACTCCTAGCTAGGAGCTCTAACCGCCCTTTGTCACTTGCTTTTCCTTTGAACCGCTCGCCCTTGCTGTAGGTTAGTCATTGGAAAGAATGAGATTCAAAAGAATCCCAGTAGTAACAATTCACTTATAACATATACAATCACAAAGCATGTAAGCAAATCACAACAACAGCAATACAGCAGCATTTCTGCAACAGCTTTCACTGCATTCACAACGGCATATTTCACAACAGCATGTTTCACAACAGCACAACAACGGCATTTCACAACGGCAATGTTACATCACGGCATATTCAATGAAATGACATACATGCAAGGCATCATACACAAAATAAGAGAAAGAGTCACTACCTTGTTCTTTCCGCTCGTGCACTGGCACTGGTTTATCACGTGCAGGGCAAATGTCAAATCCTATAATTAGAATTACGGGCGACATGTTATTATTTAATCCAATTCTTTAATTCAAACACTCAAGTTGGTTATCATTAGGGACATTTAATCAAATCAACTAAGGAGTTAAAGTGGTCAATTAACCTAAAAGACCAATTCCTAACCCCAAAGTTCAACAATACTACATTATGCCATTACATTTTCAATTTTCGCATAAGAGACCAAATCTGCCAGAATTTTCTCCAGACTTTGAAAAATCATAACTAATTCTAAAAAAATTGAAATGAGGTGATCCCAAGTCCTATGGAAAGCTATTGAAGTCCTCTTCATAGGAAAAATATGAATCATTACTGGAAATCACCACACAATTCCAGAATTACACGAAATCCCACACTGCTCCAGAATTAACTCCAGTTTCAACATCAAACTTTGGGCAACCAGAACTCACAGCTCAAAACACGAAATGACAAAAAGTATATGTCCATTTTGAAGCTTGGAATGTGAACTTTAATACTGGAAAGTTTCACAATTTTTAGAGATCATTTGGTTATACAAAAACACCATACAAGTAGAGTACCTCGCTGGAATTCTGTTCAGGCTGAAAACCCAAATTTACACTTTGAGTTCCAATGACCCAAAATTCACAACCTAGGGCTATTTCCACATAATTTTTCGTGTAGAACACAATGGTAACATCAAAATTAACAAATTCCCACTCATTCTCCATGTCCTGTTTTGGCAGAAAATTCAAAATAAATCCCAACAATTACCAACTTCTAATTTCAGCATCAAACTTATGTCAAATGGTTTCCAATCATCATAAACCACCAATAACATAACCAAAACATCATGAATTACCCAAACCCTTGTTTAGCCAAAATCAGGGCAGATTTACACATGCCAAAATACTCATCCAACCAACACAACCAATAGCTCAAATTGATGCTAATACTCACCTAGTGCTCCTCCTTAAGTTCTTTCTTTGATTCTTCAGCTTTTGTTCTTGCAAGGTGGCTGAAAACTCCTCTTCTTCAAAAACAAAAACCATAGAAATGAAGCTAAGGAAGAGAGGAACAAGTTTCATGAAGGACTCTTGAGCCATAGATGAGGTTAAGGAGGTGAAAATCAAGATTAAAGTCTTACCTTCACTTGCTCCTTCTTGCTCTCTTGGGTTGCACTGCTGAACCGACTTAGGGAATGAGAGAGAGAGAGAGTGAATAATAATCAGTTTTTCCCTTCCCTTATCACTTAAAAATCTGGCCGAAAAGTTGGGTAAAAAGGAGAGGCAAATATGTGGTCCATATTTAATCTTTCTTGCTAAAATCCTACGGTTCTATTGTATAATTGAACCAATTTGGTCAACCTTTCTCTTTCCTACCTCTTCCTCACTTGGCCGACTTTACCTTAGATATTTGATGAAGAATTAATTGCTTCAATTCATTCACTCTTCTTGTTTCTTCTTAGCCGTAATTATTGACAAAGAGGGAGGGGTTTGTTTGACTTATATTTTCTTCTCCCTTTTGGTATGTCTTTGACCAAGTTCCTTCTTTCTTTGTGCCAACGTACCACATGAGCAAAAGGTGAGAGAGTATATTGATTAAATGCTTATTCTATCTCTCTTAGCATTTCCTTGACCGAAATGAAGAAGAGGAAGAGTGATAAAAGACTTAGCATGATATTTTTGACCAAGTCTTCATCTTTTTATAACTTGGTCCAATTGCTTCCATATATCATATTTAATAGCCAATAGGTATTTTTCTCTTGGTTTTCCCCCTTGTCATACGTGAATCATGGCCTTTTGAAGAAGAAGATGATCTTGTAAAATATCATCTTGCAATATAATATTTAGTTGCCAATTTTGCATGTAAAATTTAACTAAAGTCATAACAAAATTTCTAGAGGTAATTTTGTCATTAATCCCATCATCTATTCTGTACATTTAGTCCTTGAGTACATTTTGGGATATTACAATTACAATGAAATCCGAAGTAAAGGATTTAATTATTGAGAAGTCTCAAGAATAAGTGAAGTGTTGTCATTTCTTACCATGAAACTTGTTATTGTTTGTTCTTGAGTTGCCAATGGGACTTAATGGTCATTAACTCTTTTTTTTGAGATCTCATTGTACTTCTCCCTATAAATTAGGCCCAACTCGAGCAAGTAGCTGGGTAGCAATTGAAATCTTTATCTTGCTTCCATTGTTTCATGAGAATATATTTTATGTTTAAAAATTGATTTTCGTTTATGTTTTATGTTTATAGAGAAAACATTTATTCTTTATTTTAAAATTTTGAGGTTGTAATATAAAAATAAATATTTTTATTTCTCTTTTTCTTGGTAAGCCTGATATAATTGACTTAATGGCAATGCTCAAAACGAACTGATAGGGAAAAAAATGTTATATTTGTTCCTTCTAAAGGGTAGTCACAATAGTCATCCCAAGTCAACTGATATGGTTGCCGTCAAATGTCTGACTTCATTTTTCCCAATATATATTAAATAAATGAAAGAAGAGGTTTTTTTTTTGTTGCTTTTGTTGCTATAAAGAAGAGTTGTTATTTTGAATATATTCTGTGTGATTCTTTTGATTTCATTCAGGGAAGATTTCAACTGTCGACCAGTTAACAATCGGATTAAGTTTGTGTGCCAATTCCAAATGGTCCAGATTTAGTTTATTTTTATTTGTTTAAAAATTATTTTAATGTCTACATAATCTAAATTAAAAATAATATCTTAACTTTCAATTTTTTAAAAAATTATTTTTATTTAAAATCATCGGTTGAAAATTTTAAGTCTGAACCAATAGTTTCATATATTTTAGTACTTTATTTTTTGATGATTTTAATACTCAAAATGTCGTTCCTAGTATTTCATTTCCTTATGCTAAGCCTCTGGGAATTTCATGTTCATAAATTTGGATCCGCTAAATGAAGTATTTTGACTATTTTCCCATATACTAATTAATCAGATTACGTAGCTTGCTAGTGCTAATCCATTTGGTGCTTCTTTAATTTGTCTGATTTCCAAAGCTGCCAGGCAACACTATTTTGCATATTTTAAAAATGGCGTCAACCATTTTTCAATCCTTATAAATGTCTCGTATTTGGGTAATATTATTTCAAATTTAATATTTAATAATCGATAATTCCACCATAAAACGATAGTATTTGCCAATGCACTTTCAGACAACAATTTAATAACACAATTCTTACTCGAGCCATCAACTACGAAATTAATTTTTCTAAAATATATTTGAATGATATTTTCCCAACATTGAAGTAGTTACATTGATCAATTCTCTGAAAATGATGATATTTAAATTCTTAGGAAAGACAGATATTTGTCTTTGGTACGAATGATAAATTGATTGCTCCTGTTATCGCTGAGGAAGTAAAAGATTATGTACTATTACGTATTACCAATGTGTTTAATGCTTTGCATTTCAAAAAGATCGGCTGGATGATTGTTCGCCCTTCTGTTATTACTACTATTTAGGAATTCCTTCATACAAGCCATATATTTGAATGAGACAAAAAACAAATATAAAGGATTATAAATCCATTGCATGCTGTAAAAAAGACCTATAATGCATAATATCTTAAAGAGTTTGGAATTGATAAGAAGTTACTCTAGTAAAAATATATAATTGGGGTAATGACTCGTGTCCCAACAGCAAAGTACTCGAAACATAGGATAGGGCCCCTATTCCTTTCTAAGCCCATTTATAAGTTCCGATCCATAAGTAGGCTAACTAATTAAAATGTGAAAATTTTGAAGTCCCATAAGTAATTTAAATTCATGTTAATATAATCTTTGGTCTATTAAGTTTATCCTCATTTTAATTTTGGTCCCTCAAGTTTCAAACCAGAGGTTTTAGTCTCTTAAATTTTATTTGTTTAAAACATTGGTCCCTATCATTAAATAAAAATTTACATTATTTTGCCAATTGAGTTGTTAGAGTTAGTCAATAATGGTGCCTTGCCGACAGAAGCTAATGTAGAAAAGTCTTAGAGTAGGAACGGCTTGTCTAATTCATACGTATAACTCAGTGTATATATATAGATCATATAAGAACCTTTGATTTCACTTATGTACATGGTACCAGAGCCTCGTTCCTTCGTTTTGCATCTGGCTTCATTTCTTTTCCGGTGAAACTCCATTTTTTCCGATAAGCAAGCTTTCTTTTCCGGTGAAACTCCATTTTTTCCGGTAAGCAAGCTTTCTTCCCTCTTAGATTTGTTGCTGTTCGCGCACCAATTAGCCACACGCGCCTGGTCACTGTGTTCTCCACCTCAAGATCGGCCAGCCACCCAATTCCGATAGCCGTCCGACTGCGCGTGGCCAGCCACGCGCCGCCTCCATCTCTGGCACTCCAGTACACGCGCTGTGCGTGTAGCTTGCTCCGACCTCCATTCGCGACGCCGTTTGCGGCGCACTGATCTACTTGGCCTGCTCTACCCCCTCCTAAATTTTTGTGATCATCCGACACTTTTGAATTTTTGAGCTTGGTTCTTCACTTTCAGTTTCAACGGTCGTGGTTTGCAAATTTGTTACTAACTTCAGTTTTCTGAGTTAGTATTTCTGTCCGTGGGTCCATTGCCTTGATTAAGGTAATATATATTGGTTTAATATATCTCTGCGGGTCCCGTGGTTGCAATCACTTTTGGATATTTGGTGAGAAAGTGTTATACGTAAACTCTTTCGGTGTCTTTCTTCCGTGTGGGTCCCTCTTTTAAAAAAAATCTCTGAGGCACTATTCACTCACGGTTACTGTTCATCTGAGGTACTATTCACTCACAATTACTATTCATCTGGCACTGTTACTGTTCATTTGGAGGCTTCTGTTCATCGTTTGGGATATATTTTGGTTGTGAGAAATTTCCACTTGGTCACTAGTGTGACGTTTGTTATTGTAGTTGGAGGACCTTAAAGCCTCATTTGGGATATTTCATATTGTTGCTGCAGTTTATGATTGTGTAATTATCTTGTTCTTGCTCTGAGAGTTTGTTGTCATTTCACCTTTGCTGTTTGGTACATCTCCTTGTTTGATGATGGAGGAAATTAAGTCTAGATCTTCAGGTGCTCTTGCTACAGGTAACATCACTTCTAGCCTTGCCACTTGTTCGTCAAAGTGGATTATCGATTCCGGTGCAACTGATCATATCACAAGTAACAAAAATTTGTTCTCCTCGTATACACCTTATGCCAACCCCTCTAGTATAACAATTGCTAATGGTTCTTATTCTCGTGTTCTCGGATGTGGCACTATCAGACCTACCCCATCTATTGCTTTATCCTCTGTCCTTCATGTTCCTGATCTTGCTTTTAATCTTTTATCTACTAGCAAACTTACTCGACAATTCAATTGTTTTATCACACTCTTTCCTGACCATTGTTTGATTCAGGATCTCATGACGAAGCATGTTATTGGTAAGGGCTATGCATCCGGTGGTCATTACATCCTTGATGATCAGGTACCACGTTCTATTGCTTGTTCTGGTGGGTCATCTCTGTTTGAAATTCATTGTCGTCTAGGTCATATGTCTCTGTCATCTCTCCGAAAATTGTATCCTCAATTCTCTTTTGTGTCTGCTTTAAATTGTGAATCCTGTCAATTTGCCAAACACCATCATGTTCATTTAGCACATCGCGTCAATAAACGCGTTGCGTCCCCATTTGAGTTAGTGCATTCTGATGTCTGGGGTCCTTGTTCAATCATGTCTCAATCTGGTTATCGATATTTTGTCAATTTTGTTGATGATTTTTCTCGAACCACTTGGCTTTACTTAATGAAACAGCGTTCTGAATTATTTACTCACTTTCGTCATTTTTTTGCTGAAATTCAAACCTAGTTTAACACTCCTGTGAAAATCTTACGAAGTGATAATGCAAAAGAATATTTTTCTGCCCCATTCACCGAGTATATGCAAAGTCATGGTATTCTTCACCAATCTTCTTGTGTTGATACCCCCGCTCAAAACGGTGTTGCTGAAAGAAAGAATCAACATCTATTAGAAACTGCCCGAGCTCTCATGTTTCATTCCTCCATCCCTAAAAGTTTTTGGGCCGATGCCGTTTCTACAGCCTGTTTTCTCATAAATCGCATGCCTTCGGCTATTCTTAGAGGGGATATTCCGTATTCCATTCTGTTTCCCACCACTAAGCTGTTTCCTATTGATCCAAAAATCTTTGGTTGTGTTTGTTATGTTCGGGATGTTCGTCCAAGTGTCAGTAAACTTGATCCCAGGTCCCTACGATGTGTCTTCCTTGGTTATTCTAGAATTCAGAAAGGTTATCGATGTTACTCTCCTGATCTCTGTCGTTACCTTGTGTCCACTGATGTAATCTTTCATGAGTCTTCTCCTTTCTTCACATCTTCGACCTCTTCTGAGTCTCCATCTGTCATTGCTGAGTCTGATGATGTCTTGGTTTATCGTGTCCCACTCTCACCAGTACAGGCTGCTGTACCAGAACCTGATATCATCAATGATGCTGATACAACCAATGTTTCACCGTCACCAATCACTGCTTCGCCAACGGATTCTGGTCATGACACCTTGGTTTCTGTTCCTGATCCCCTAGATCCTCCTATTGTTGCCTCTGATCTAGTTGTTCCTGATTCTGCTGTTGATCCCTCCCTTGACCTACCTATTGCCCTCCTAAAAGGTACTCGTCCTCGTTGTACTCCCACAAGATATGCTAACTGTACCTATCCTATATCCTCCTTCGTGTCTTACCAGCATTTGTCTCCTACTTCTTCTTCACTTGTGGTCACCCTTGATTCCATATCTACCCCTACTACTCTTCACCAAGCCCTAGCTCACCCTGGTTGGCGTGCCGGAATGGAAGAAGAACTCTTGGCATTGGAAACAGCTGGTACATGGACTCTTGTTGATCTCCCTCCTAGCAAGAAAGCTATTGGCTGTAAATGGGTATTTGTTGTTAAGACTAAGGCTGATGGTTCTTTGGAAAGACTAAAAGCTCGCCTTGTTGCAAAAGGTTATGCCCAAACTTATGGTCTTGATTACTCTGAGACTTTCTCTCCTGTAGCCAAACTCACTTCAGTTCGTCTTCTTGTATCTTTGGCGGCCACATATCATTGGGATTTGCATCAATTAGATGTTAAGAATGCTTTCTTGAATGGCGATCTTCTGGAAGAAGTTTATATTGAGCAACCACCTGGGTTCGTTGTTCAGGGGGAGAATAGGAAAGTTTGCTACCTCCGGAAGTCACTGTATGGTCTAAAGCAAAGTCCTCGAGCCTAGTTTGATAAATTCTGTAATGTGGTCAAGAAGTTTGGGTTACGTCAAAGCAAGTGTGATCACTCTGTGTTCTACCAACAATCTGATGCAGGCATGATTCTTCTCGTAGTATATGTTGATGATATTGTGATTACAGGAAGTAATTGTTCTGGAATCTCAGAACTTAAAATCTTCCTGAACTCTCACTTTCAGACTAAAGATTTGGGATCATTAAAGTATTTCCTTGGTATTGAGGTTTTGAGAAGCAAGAAAGGTATTCTTTTGACTCAAAGAAAGTATGTTCTCGATCACTTAAAGGAGACTGGAAAACTTGGAGCTGCACCAAGCAGCATCCCCATGATTCCGAATCCCTTTCTAGATCTTGATGCTAGTATGTTTGATGAGCTTCCTGATGATTTGAAGAAGAAGATTGACCCAGAGAAATTAAAGCCGTTTCCATTTCCTGAGAAATATAGAAGACTTATTGGGAAACTAAATTATCTAACAGTAACTCGTCCTGATATAACCTTCTCAGTCAGTAGACTTAGCCAATTCATGGCATCACCAACAATGGCACAATGGGAAGCTTTAGAACATATCTTGCATTATTTGAAAGGTTCTCCAGGTCTTGGTATTCTTTATACAGATTATGGGCACACTAAAGTCGAGTGTTTCTGTGATGCGGATCATGCAGGATCTAAAGCCACAAGACGATCCACTACTGGTTATTGTGTGTTTGTTGGTGGAAATTTGATATCTTGGAGAAGTAAGAAGCAATTAGTTGTGTCAAAATCAAGTGCAGAAGCAGAATACAGAGCCATGTCACAGTCAGTACAAGAAATTGTGTGGGTATTTCAACTCTTGAAGGAAATTGGCATTACCACGATATTGCCTGCAAAACTATGGTGTGACAATAAAGCAGCACTTCATATAGCTTCAAATTCTGTGTTCCATGAACGAACAAAACATATTGAAATTGATTGTCATTTTATTGGTGATAAGATCAAAGAAAATATTGTATCTACAGGACACATACGATCCGATGATCAACTGGCAGATCTTCTGACAAAAGCCTTACATGGGACACGGGTTAAATATCTTTGTAACAAGTTGGACATGATCAATATATATGCTCCAACTTGAGGGGGAGTGTTAGAGTTAGTCAATAATGGTGCCTTGCCGACAAAAGCTAATGTAGAAAAGTCTTAGAGTAGGAACGGCTTGTCTAATTCATACGTATAACTCATTGTATATATATAGATCATATAAGAACCTTTGATTTCACTTATGTACGACCAAAATCTCTTACTTGAAATTTGAAGAATCAAAACTAAAATAAGGACAAACTTAAGGGATCAAAAATTCTATTAACCCTTTAAATTCGATATCCATGTCAATTATTTAATCATGTTAAAAACCTATGATAAAGGAAGACCCGTCGGAGTTTGTGTTTCTAATCATCATTATTCTTAAGGAAGGTTTCACAAGTTTTTGTCAATTTAACGATTGTGACTTTTAGGTCTGCTCACTACTCCCAAGTCCAGCACCATCTTCCCTAGGTCTACCATTTGATAACGCTCTTGTGGGGTATAGTCTTAGGCCAACCAAACTTGACCAACAATGAAATAATGCAGTGATAACCAAAAAAAAAAAAAATTAAAATCACTCGATTTTCTTGCTCTTTTAATTTCTCACTTCAACTTCTTTTTTAGAGGATAACTTTTATAGTTATATAATTATTTCATTATTTATCATTCATTTTTATTTTATTTTGTTTTATTTTATATGCCAGACCATCTTCTCATCACGAGTTAAAACGTATGTCTTTTTTTAAAGTAAACTAAAGATAATTTTATCTATATTTTTTTATTAAAAATCTTGCATATATGGTAAAAAATTATCTATATTATCACTTGTATTTTATAGTGATTTTCTCAGATTCTCCCATATGTAGCCCCTATTAGTGGAGCACTTCTAACGATTCAAATCCATCAAATAATGGGGCATTTTAATGTTGTTTCTTACCCCTCAATCTACGCATATTCCAGACAATTTATTGGTGATTAAGTCGGAATTGTAATAGTAATGTTGATGTTTAACCCTAGTAAGTGTCAAATCCGTTGCTTCGATTATACGTGTAATATCCTGAATTTTGGAATTGGAGGCTTGAGAATAAGTCTAAATTAAGCGGACTACTAAGCCCCGATTTAGTAGGTGTCCCAAATCTATTCTCTAATATTTCTTATATCTTTAGGGCATTAAAGAAAATAAAATCGTGAATTTTGAAGAGAGTGATTATGCTTTCAGTGAAATTTCTTTCGAGGTAGTGAGCTTATCATGAGGTTTTAGAAGACCAAATGAAGAGAAAAAATTATGAACTTTTATAGGGTGAAAGTAGACATCCTAAGCTTTAATTTGATAAGTAATATGACTCAATTAGATCTATATACAAAAATTTATGAATTTTTGTAATTTACTCATCGAAATTGACTATTTTCTGGAATAGCATGCAAAGATTGAAAATTTGGGAATTATATACTTCCATCTAGCAAAAGGCTATATTTTTTCCTTAAAACTAGACTCAATAATGGTTCTATAGCCTTTAGAATCTCTCCAAAATGATGTCTACAAATTTAGTTATGATATTTCAAAGTTTGGACAGAAAATTTGCTAGAAAATCCGAAAATAGAGAAAAATGTAATGCAAACTTGTAATTTTGCCAAACAAGTGCTAAATTAATTATTTTCCAATTAATTGAATTTAATTTAAATTAAGTAAGAAAAATAAAGGGGAAAATATATTTGGAATATTTTAGTCAATTAAATATGAATTTATGGAAAATTTGAGCAAAAGTGTAAATTTGACCGAAATTGCGACACAAGGTGTACACGTAACTGGAACAAGTTATGAAGCTAATTTAGACATGGAAGAAGGATTCTCAGGATATTATTGCATGAAACATGAGAGGGAAATATTAGTTGCATGTTAATTAGGCTTAAAATGTCAAGTTACATGAAGTTGAGAATTTATGTCATAAAAGTCTAAATTATGACATAAGCAAAAGAGATGATGACATAAGCATGGACTTGTTAAATATATCTCATCACCTTCCTCCTACCATTTCAGACGTGAGCAGCAGCCATAAGGAGAGAGAGAAGCTTGTTGAGTTTTAGAGAGAGAAGAGAATAAATCTCACAAGGTAGGTCGATTTCCTCGGTGAATTCGTATCTAACGTGTATAATCCTTTTCCTAAGCTCTTCTACTATATTATTCAAGGTTTGGGAAGCTCAAATTTGGTGTTCTAAGGTATGGGTTTTCAGCCAAGAGCCAAAAAAGCTAGAGGAAGCTTGAGGTAACTTCCAAACTTTTGTATATTGACTATTCTCGCTGCTGTGGACAATTTAATCGACAAAATTTTGCTGAATTGTCTTTGATTTGAAATTTGGAAATTGAATAGGCCTAAGTGTTATGCTGCCAAAATTGGGTCTAAATGGTAGTTGTAACCTTATTAAATAGTTAATAAAGTGGTTAAGAGTAGAAAGAAACACGTTTGTGGAGCTGAAACCGAAAAACCCCAATTTTCCCTAGAGTTGTTGTCAGTTTTGGTCAAGGCTGTTAGAAGGCTTTAGAGTTGGATTTTCAATGATTTGATTATTCCATTAAGTTCATGAGGGAAAATTAGTTGGGGTTATAGTTGGTCACTTTTTCGGAAAAGGCTGAAAAAGCATAATTACGAGAATGCCCCTGAAACCCTTAAAGCGGGCTGCCAAGGGTAATTTTGTAATTTGACATTGAATTTGATAATTGAGTCTGGAAATGGATTCCTTGGGTAAAAATATGTCATAATAGCCCATGTCAAAATTTCAAAAAAAGTACAGTCGGACCGAGTATGACGGGGCCGGGCCGGAGTCCCGAGGGCATTTTGGTCATTTATCAAGATAGACTCATATAACCACCAGAAACACTATGAAAGTGTCTAAATGGTATATTTGGAATTGTATATTATGAGGCACGAAGTTCAAGGAGCGTAATTAAGGATCAATAAGGGCTAAGGTAGGGGACTTACCTTACGTGCATGTATTTTCTATCTTTGCTTGTGTAGTGATGTATGTGATTGCTTTACTTGATTGTGTAGAACATATTTGAATAAATGAAGCTCTGTTTCTGTTTTCGTTGTGGCCATAGTCTTATTGCATGAAACATTGAGCATGCAAAAATGTCATTATAGGGCATACATCTAGTTAAAACTAACATGTCATACACATAGCATATATTATGCATGCATTATGGTATCTATTTTCCTAATGAGATTCTCTCGAATCTCACCCTCCTCTACCAACAATTGAGACAGGAGAAGACAAAAGATATGCTGACAATAATACAGAATACCGTACGAGGGGATTACAGTAGTGAAGCAAAGACGAGAAGAAGTCTCCATATCACTGGGTTGAGTTTAGACACCCTAGTAGCCTTGTGCTGCTATCTTAATTGTAAGCATCATATACGAACCCTTATGGGGATTTTCTGTAATCATGCATATATTATCAGTATATTTATGCTATTCCTGTATTTCCCACCAAACTGAATATCGTTTTCCGCAAATACTCTAATAAAGGTGAAAATGAGATAAGGGCCTAACAATACTCCTTTGGTCCTGGCTTGGTTAGTAATTGCGTATTCCACACACTCTGTAGTCCACATATTTAGAAGAAGAAAATACTATATCAATCAATCAAATGCATATTATTTGTTTTTTTAAAATGATAATCACACTCCATAATCCTGGCTTGGTTAGTAAGGCTTTTTCTTTTTGTTTTCAAGGGTTATGCGAAGTCTATCTAAATCTAAGAAATTAGTTTCTAAGTAATGTTTTTACATCCTTCATGACATTGTTCCTTGAATAACGATGAGATTATCTTGCAACAGCCACTTAGGAGCAACATGAATGCTGGTAGGAGGAAATTGTCATTAGTTTATATCTTCTTGATGTTACTATAAAGAAAAGAATATATCGCATCTAAATTATATTAATAAATTTTTATTTATTGTAGAGAAACTATAACGTCACTTTATAATTTAGATTGATGAATTTCTGTTCAATAATTGGAGAACTCCAGGTCTTGCACATTTCTTAGAATCTATATCTCACATGTATCAGATGATTGATTGTGATTTTATTTACGCCTAAGTTATTAGATAGAAAGTTTTACAGTTAAGGCTAAAGTATAGGTTTGGTTCTTTATATTTGTATTAAATGTCATTTTAGTGCTTTAAGTTTGTAAAGTATACTTTTAGTCCTTCAATATTAACACCGTTAATCTTATCTAACGGAAATTATTGACTCATCAAAGTCACATTATTTTAATCTTAACTCACTGCCACATCAACTCAAATTTTTTAACAAATTCATATTTTAATTAAAATAATAATAGCAGAAACTATATCAAAAATAATAATAACAATAGAAAATTTTCTCGATTTTTAATCAATTTTTTCCTCCTCCCCTTTCACACAGAAACCCTCATTCTGCCGCCAACTCTCTTCCTCCTCCATGAATGCTTCTGTCCCTAATGTGTTTTTTCTTTGACTGTGGAAACCTGGGGAGGCTAGGGAGAGATAGAATATCCTTGGCTTTCCCAATTAGATCAAGTGCTATGGGATTGACTCAATCAAATATATTTTGGTTTCAACGTTTCCGCAATAAATAGCATATAACAACAAACAATTCTCTCCCGTGCTCAACAAATCTTCCTACTCCAACCTTAGTTTAAGCAAGAACAATTTCATTACAACTGAAAAATCCTATCAACAAAGTTGGTCTTAATGAAGGAGGGCCACCTAAATTTAACTTCTACTCCACAGGTGTATAGAACATGAAGGGAAAGTGAACTTGCGTAGGTTTACGTAGCCGGTGAGATAGGGTTAGAGTGTATTGGAAGATTAATGGAGGAAGAAGGGAGTTCATGTCCAATGACGAAGGGAAGGAGATGAAAAAAATTGATTAAAGATCTAGAATTTTAAATTGATTAAAAACCTAGATTTTTTTGTTTTTATTATTATTTTAATTAAAATGTGGATTTCTTAAAAAATTTGAGTTGATGTGACAGCCAATTAGGATTAAAATAATGTGACTTTGATGAGTCAACATTTTCCGTTAAATAAGACTAACGTTGTTAATATTGAAGGACGACAAGTATACTTTACAAACTTAAGGGACTAAAATGACACTTGAGGCAAACATAAGGGATCAAAAGTATACTTTAGCCTACAATTAATTAGAAATATCATCAAATATATGTGAAAACAAATAATACCCTCGGCATGCTAATTAATTTTTTTAGTTGAATTTCTTTTAATCTGATCACAGAAGATGTGTCACACCTTTATCTTAATTTTACCTTTACCAGAGTATTCGCGGAAAATGATATGCGGTTCGATGGGCAACACAGGAATAGCATAAATATACTGATAAAAAGTGCTTGATTACAGAAATTCCTCATAAGGGTTTGTATATAATAATTACTATCAATGTAGCCGCACAGGGCTACCAGGGTGTCTAAACCTGTCCGAGTGAAACAAAGACATCTTCCTGTCGTCGTTCCACCACCGCAATCCCCTCGTACGGTTCTTTCTTTGTTCTTAGCGTATCTTCTACCTCCTCTTATCTAAATTGTTGGTAGAGGAGGGTGAGATTCGAGAGAATCTCAGTAGGAAACAGATACCATAGTGCATGCATGATAGATACTATGTGTATAATATGTTAGCTTTAACTAGATGTATGCCCCATAATGACATTTCTGCATGCTCAATGTTTCATGTAACAAAACTATGGCCACATCAAAAGCAGAAACAGAGCTTCATTTATTCAAATATGCTCTACACAATCAAGTAAAGCAATCACATACATCACTGCACAAGCAGAGATATCAAATACATGCAAATAAGGTAAGTCTCCTACCTCCAGTCTTTTCTTCTCGATTTGTGTACCACGTAATGTGTGCCAACCCCTCAGGCCCTCAACTAGGTCCTATAATTCCAAATGTACCATTTAGATACTTCCATAGTGTTTCTGATCGTAATATTAGCCTATGGTGAAAATTTACCAAAATGCCCCTGGGGACCCGGCCCGGCCCGACCGTACCCAATCCGATTGTACTTTTCTTGAAATTAACATGAGTTATTCTAACATATTTTCTCCAAAAGAATCCATTTCTAGACTCAAAATTACTAAATTCACTGCCAAAAGACAAAATTGCCCAATTATTAAGAAAAACAGTTAGAGATTGATTTTTAGCCCAATTATTTAAGAAAGACTATTTTATGGGCTAAAGAAGCTAATTGATGAAGAAAATTCTTACATAGTAATAATGATTACTTTATAGAATTTATTTGGTAATTAAGTATCAATAAAAGAAGGGGTAAAATAGTCAATTCACTTCCCAAAACCCCAAAAATGGAATTGGGCCACATAGCAGCCTAATATTAGAAGCCGAAAATGTGCTACCAATGGCTAGAGAGATGAAGTTCAGATTGTTTGGATATTGGCCCAATAAAATCTTGGAAGATAAGGCTTATGGGTTAAGCCATACTTAAGGAAATATTAAAATATAAAGAATGACCTTTCACTTCAACTATCAGCCCCCTGCCCTTCCAAAATAGAATCAGAACAAGAGGAAAAGGGGAAACAGATCTCCTCAGAGGCCCTTTCTCCCCTCATCCCTCATAAGCACATTTACACCGTTGATTTCTTTTAATTGTGGCCGTCCATTTCTTTACCTTTAGAACACAATCCAACTATTGATTTCATTTAATCATGGCCGTTCATGTTTTTACTTCTAAAAGGCACCAGACCTTCGAAATGAGGACCACTTTCTATAGTTTTGTGCTAATGTTGGTGGGAAATATTGTCAAGGGCAAGGTATGAGAAAAAGAACTCATTTTTTTTCATAAAAGATCATATCTTGTTGATTTTTTCATGAGTAATGTCACAAAAATCTTTATTTTAGGGGTTTTTAATGTGCAAACTTCTCTTCATTTAAAGTAGAGAATCCAAAAAAAAAGTGGAGGTTTTTTTGGTTATGAAATTCATAGAAGAAACTATATTGTTCTTGCTTAATATTGAAAGATATTTATATATTATCTTTATATAAGAGAAAGATTAATAATTTTTCCCCCGTTGGAAACAATCTCTCCAGGAGCTGCGTGCGGAGGCTGTAGAAAGATTAATAATTTAATCTTGGAGCAAGGTTACATCTTGGGTTTCGTCTCACATACCCTTCAAACATTTAACCAAGGTATTGTTACTTTAAACTTTAAGTTCTGCCTTGATTTTTTTTATTCTTGTAATTTCTATTTTATACAAGAACTCAGTATGGTGCACATAGATTTATGTTGTATGTTTCAATATATGGAAGTTGACTTGACTCCTAGATTAGGAAAAGAATTTGATAATCTAGATGAAGCATGGAGGTTTTGGAATGAATATGCTTGTAAAGTAGGCTTTAGTGCAAGAACAAATGGGTTGACAAAGAGCAAGAAAGATAAAAAGACAATTATTGCCTATAGATATACGTGTTCAAAAGAGGGCAAACGAAGGCTAGATAAAAGGTGCACATCAACCACCAACCATCGTCCTGAGACCACGACCGAATGTAAAGTTGGGATGACATTTAGTTTGGTAGAAGGTAAATTTAAGATCACCAGCTTTATAGAAAAGCATAAACACCTATTACGTGTTCAAGAAACTGTGCATATGATGAGGTCTCAATAGAAAAATACAAGATGCGCAAGCAAACGAGATTGATTTGGCTAGGGATGTTGGACTTCAGCAAAAAGAAACTTTTGACCTTATAAGTAATCAAGCAGGTGGACGAGCTAATCCTGGTTTCACTTTAGTTGGTATGAAAAATTATTTGAAGGTTAAATGAAGAAGAAGTATGAAGGACGGCGAAGTTGGGTGGTTACTGAATTATGTTGAAGAGCAGATTACCGAGAACCCTTCATTTTATCATTTATGTCAACTTGATATGGAAAATCAAATTACAAATAGTTTCTGGGCCAATGCTCCTATGCTTGTAGATTATGCTTATTTTGGAGTTGTAATTTCATTGGACACCCACATACTGCACAAATAATAATCATAGGCCTCTTGCCATATTTTTTGGACTCAATCATTATAGAGGCATTGTAATTTTTGGTGCAGCTTTGTTATACGATGGAACTACAGAATCATTTAAGTGGTTGTGGGAAACATTTTAAAAGCAAACAAGCAAAAGAGACCTACAACAGTTTTTACTAATCAAGATCAAGCAATGGCAAGAGCACTACGTGAAGTTATTCCTAAAGTGAAGCATGCACTATGCACATGGCATATTGAGAAAAATGGAATAAAACATCTGGGAAATAAATTGAAGGGTGGTTCACATTTTTTCAATGTACAAAAAATCAGACCGAACCTGCCGGTTCAACTGAAAAACTGGTGAACCGGTTTGATGTCTGGTCTGGTTTGATGCTGAACCGGGGGAATCGGTTGAACCGGCCAAAATGGGTTGAACAGTTCAAAACCGTTTGAACTGGCGGTTTGAATAATTCAACCGGATTGCTATTTTTTCTTGCCAAAAAAAAAGAGATATTTGGTTCAACAAAGATGCTGAAAAAGAAAGAAAACCAATATACGTACAATATATAATATTTTAATAAATTATAAACTACGGACTAATGCAATTAGATTAAAAACTAGACTATTATTTTTGGTATTTTTAATAAAAATGAGATGGAATGAATAAATGAATGATAGGTGCTCTTGGTAATGAAGAAGTGACAATCCTTATTCAAAAAGATTATGAGAGTTAAAATTCATTAAGCCTTAAGAAAAACCCCAAGATTTCCCAATTAATAGTAGCTCCTACGAACATAGCTAACTACTACCTCTTGAGATATTATTTAAAATCACTTAATGTGCAATTGAAATTGAAATAACTATAACTTGTTTCCTCTTAATATGAATGCGATAACATGACACTCAATTGGTTCAATTCAATCACATAGGTTCAATCCACAAGACTATCCAAACAGTAATCAAGTCTCACCAGTATATAAAGACAATCCTAAAACTTAGGTAATCAAAATATACAAATGAGAAAAGGAATTGAACTAGATAACTCCCCTATATAGTTCTTTAAGCTCAAGCATAAGTCCTCATCACCAAGAATTGAAAGCTTAGCCACTCATTTGATTAACAACAATTACATTTTCTTCAAAAATACTCCACACCCATTGAAATTGAATAGTCAAATCAATGGAGAATGGGAGTGAGAGGTCTGTATGTGGTTAATGTTAAGAACTGCCAAAGCTTGTTTAAGGCATTAAAAATCCATGGCATATGCAATATAGTATTGAATCAATGGAAAAAGAAGGAAGGGTGGTGGGTGTCGAGTTTTATGAGAAAAGAAAGCAAAGCCTCTGTGATGCTGAAAACAAGGAAAACAAATGGTGATGGCAAGAGTGGAAAAGAGGAATTGAGAATGGAGTTTAGTGGCGATGATGGTTCTTGGCAATAGTGGAAAGAAGGATCTGGGATGTTGGAAGGAAGTGGCAATGGTGAGAGTGAGGAAGGAATTGGCGATGTTTGTGGGAGAGTGAGTACCGGAGCTCAGAGGTGATACCAGAGGTGAAGAAACAATGGTGGTGGTGTTGGTGTGAGAGAGTCAGCGGTGGCTGTGCGGTGGAGAAGAGGAGACACAGGTGGTGGTGGTGATGGTCTCCTCCTCCTCTCCCTCTCCTTCAATGACCTTGCGTAGCTCAACTCTCTATTCGAATCTATTTCTTTTGCTGAAGAAGATGCAACACAGTGACCTAGGCCTCGATCAAAACGCAAGTTTTAACCAGGGACCTATTTAACAACTTAAAAAAGTTTTGAGGAGGGACTAAAGTGCAAATTTTTGAAACATTGGCAGGGCTAAATGTAATTTCTCAAACACCTGAGTACTTGATTGTAATTTTATTTGACCCTTTTCCTACACAAATGTGTAATTTTCAGAAATTCTGGGGCCCTTTTTGTAACTTTTTCCCAGTCCTCAAAATATTAATTTTGACCCTCCAAAATCTCAAATTTTCTTCCCAAACATCTGTAATGAAAAATTAAGCATAAAGTAGCATCAAAAGTTCAAGAAATCATTTGTATGAATAATTAACAAATTTTTGACCATTTTGCCCCTAATTGCAATTTATTCAATACGAATGTCCCTAACTCAAATTAGTGCTTAATCATACAATAATATCCAGGAAAATGCATCAAAATCCCAATTTAATCATTAAAAATCATATATAAAATATGGTTCAATCAATTACAAGTGGATTCTAAGCTTCAGAGCACACAATCATATCGACAATTATGGTATGAGATGATAACATTAGCAACTGAAATTTCTAATTCTTATAATGTTGAAAACTGTAGTTTTAAAACATGTTCTATTTCTCTTCATTTGTCACATTTTCTTGATTTACTATTTTTGCATCCTATTTGATGTGATCAAATTATTGTGCAGCCAAAGCATAACCTATTGCCCTAAGCAAAACTTGAAAAATGATAAGGAAAAACAATTCTTTAGTTTTAACATATTCTTGAGTCACATGCCATGACAGATTATATTTATATCATAAATCTTTAGAAATTAATCACAAATTGATTCAAAGACAAACAATGGAAATAGGATAAAAGGTGAGTAAATCTTACACCATTAATTTATCAGCTAAAAGAGATTGAACAATGTGTTTGACAGCAATTGGTGTCCCATGCCAATGGGCATTTAAAAAATTTATCAAAAGATCCCAGAAGGAAACATACATGACCGGTAGAACTAATTTTTGCATCCTAATTTAGTTCATCAACATTGTAAATGCAAAACACAAGGATAACAGCTACAGGGTCGGGGTGCAAACTAAAATTTGATTGATACAAGATTACCAAAGTATCTTCTACAACATGAACAATGAGTGCAATATACAAGGGGACCAACATAAACAGCAATGTAAAAGCCAAATAACGAAAAAAAAAACACAAGTTTGGATAGAGACTCCAAGAAGGCTATAATAAATAATTTGTTGAAACTCCAAGATGTCACAATCCACTCTAATTCGACTTCACCAGAAAAACAAACTTTTGCTTGACTCATTTTACCATGCATGGCTATGCAATTAGTCACAAAATTCAAATCTAACTGCTATTATGCCAATACCTGTGTATTTCTATAACACTAAACTAATTACAATGTCATCCAAAAAAATATTGCTTTAAAAAAAATACAGAAGACGCAGAACACAATTGGAAGGAAAAAGCATGTTTTATAAAACTTTGCTTGTAAAGAAATGAGTGAGACTATTTCTTTGATCAAAATCTTGGAAGTAAGTAAATATTAAATAGCTTATTTGGTTGGGTTTGATCAAAATCCTCTTCTTATTCAGTTTGAAAAAAGAAATTATAATTCCAAGCTTGGTACCTAATTCCAATCCAAATAAACAAAAACGATAGTTGCCAACGACACCCAAGATTGAGCGATGACGGTGGTGTCTGACAGCATCCAATGGTATATGACAACAATGGGTGCTGCATCTATGGTTGGAAACAGGCCAGGCCAGGCCAAGCTTGTGCCTTAATAGGCCAGGCTTATTAAGGCACAAGATGGCCTGAGCCTGGCCTGTGGCCTGTTAAGGAGGCCTGAATTTGTAAAATATCCTAAACAAGCCAAACAGGCCGACATCCTAAACAAGCCAAGACAGGTACACACAAACAGGCCTAGTTACAATTTTTTTTTGGGATAGAGGACGCCATTGTATGAATCAAAACTAACACCTACAATATTCATGTCATTGTGGATCAGAGGACATCATTTGTACGTGGGCTCAACCCTCATTCATATAAAAACATAACTAGCAGCTACAAGAAATTCTTGCATGAACAATAATCGTGGGAAAACAAAACTAGGCTACTTGTGAATCCAAAAACCGCAGAACAATAATTCATGCCCATTCTTAGACGCTGCATCCACTTTTGGAACATGCAAATCACTCTCCTACATCACAAAAGGAATGGGAAAAGAAAATAGAATAAGTCATGCCCATTGTAATAAATGATAACGTACCTTAGAAATTTGAAACGAAAGGGAAAAAACATGCGATTCATTTGCTCTTTGCAGAATGCAGATTTACCCAATATACAGTATATTTACCCATAATTTGAAGCTAATGATTCTTCTCACTTTCACATCAAATCTTCAAAATAATTTCTCCTTCTCCTTCAAAGGCCTTGAAAAAAATAGACATCAGCCAGCAATTAAAAATACAGGACAGCTGTTCAAGAAATTTTACCAAGGGAACAAAAGGGGAGGAAATAATTTGATTCCTTTCAAAGAACATAATCTTTAACTGTTTAGTTTCCCATGAAAATCTACACCATCCTTTGAGTTTTCTTTTCTTTTTTTCTTTCTGAATCACTCCAAATCTTTTTTTATTTTAATTTAGGGGAAACCATATGCATATATATACAATAGTATAGCTATATAACTGAGATGCCACGGTTAACATACTCTTTTTTTTATTTCCAGCACGGTTAACAATAGTATAGCAAAAGTAATCATATGCGAAGATGCATATATATATATATATATATTATGTTAACCAGTTTTATTGATGAATAACATAATCTTGAATTCACAAATCTTTCAAGATTATCCAAAAATCAACAACAGAACAGAAATACAACAACAAATCAACAACAGAATAGAAATACAATAACATAATCTTAATGCATCATCGTGTATATATATATCTGAGCAAATTTGTAGACAAAAATTCAACAAAGTAATTGGAAGAGAAGACTAATGCAACAATTCAACAATGCTCAACAGGACATTAAAAATCAGAACAGGGGAGTTGGGACGAACTGAAATACAACAACAGAACAGGGGACGAACTGAAACACATACACAGGGCATACATATATTCATTTCTACAGATAATCAGTCCAGAGCTCAAGCTTAACAATTTCAAGCCTTGAATCAGAGCACATTTCAATAATAAACAAACAAAATAAAATAACAAATACTTACCTAATGGCTGGACTGAAACACAATGAATGTTCTTCAGTGGATTGAGTGAATCTTCGACGAAGGAGAGAGTGGTGCTGAACTGAAACACAATGAATGTTTGACCGTGGACAGAGGGTGAGAGACGGCGGAGAGAGCCTTCGACGGCGGACCACTGATCTGAAGGACTGAGCGTGAGAGAAGGCGGAGAGAGTGGGAGAAGACGGAGAGAGGAGGAACGGCAATCGGCGGACTGGTAATCGACGAGGGTTGCCGACTTCTGGTCAGCCAAAAGCTAGTCACTCACGGTGGAGCTACAGGAATCGGAGGTCGAGATTCAGGAGGGAGTCGCGAGGTTTAATTTTAACTGAACAAATGTTATGAAGTTTTGGGAATTAGGGTTAGAGAATTAAGGAAGAGGGGGGAGTGGCAGATTTGTAATTTTACAATACCTCAATTTTTTTTTTTATAAAATTTTAATAGGTTCAGGCTGGCCTCACAGGCCTGTCAATAGGTCTTGGCTTGGCTTGTTAAGATAAACAGGCTTTTAAAGAAGCCTTGGTCTGACCTTTTAGCCTGATAGGCCAGGCCTCTAACAGGCCAGGCCATAGGTCCCTGTCAGCCGGCCTGGCCTGTTTCCACCCTTAGCTGCATCCCATCATCGACATCAGGTACGAGATGGGTTAGGGATTTGGCAAAATTGGGAATTAAATGGATGGTTTAGATTAAAACAAAACAGACGGTGAAGATACATTCGTTAATTATATAAGGTGTCAATTTTTCAGGGCTTGGATTATTTAGACAATCCAGATTTGGACGCTGAGGGATGCTGAGCGAGGTGCTTCTGAGAGGATCTGGACGCAAGGAAAAGGGGGAGAGTTTGAGAGAGGAGGAAGACCGAAGGCGTAGAAGAGGAAGAAAGGATGGGATGTCGACAGGCAAAGCAAAAGCTTGGTTAAGGTAAGGATCCTAAACCTTATTCCATCATTATTTTCTTTAG
The DNA here is from genome assembly GCA_963210345.1 of Inga oerstediana. Lineage (NCBI taxonomy): Eukaryota > Viridiplantae > Streptophyta > Magnoliopsida > Fabales > Fabaceae > Inga > Inga oerstediana. The sequence goes on along the minus strand of OY723400.1, from coordinate 68,301,781 downwards.
TTAGGGCATGTTCTGCAAGAGGATGAAGTTGAGAATCTGGTTTTTAGAGAGTGCTTGCGTGAAGACCTCGTGGCCCATAATTGAATAAACTAAATAGGATGATGGAATATAGGTTATATTGATTGGTTCATGACTTGCATGATTTGTGTAGTTGGGAGTAATTTTTGATTATGTATTTGCAAGTTCCAGAGGAGTTTGTTCAATATTTCTTGTGTGGCCTATAAAAACATTTTAATGCTAAAAACAGATAAAATGTTGAGTGCTAGCTAGCTGGTGACATTGAAAACTGTGAGATTTGAATTTCTGAAGCTGAGAACTAAATTCAAATCTACTATTAGATATTTCTAAAAGTTGAATCACTACTATGGGTAGATAACTCATGCTTATAGATGTTAAAATAAAGATCAACAATAATGTTCTTGAAGTTGGAGAAAAATTTCAGATTTCTGCAATGGGGCTCTGTGAATTTAAGATAGACATCATGTAAAATATGAAGACGGAATATATGTTGGAAGCTTCAAGAGTTTGAATTTTAAGGCTAAAAATGGATAAGGAAGTCACTGTTTGATGCTTCCAAATGTTGAATAACTATCTTAGATTAATAAGCCGTGCATAAAGGCTCTAAGATGATGTTTAAAACAACCTTATTTAAGCTGAAATTTGCAGACTTAAAGGGGGCAGCCATGTGAGAGAATAAGAAGAGGCATGACATACTTAGATAGTTATAAATGAGTTACATATGGATATACATATTATGAATGTGATTAAAGTTTCAATTGATTGAATGATATGAAAAAATTTCAGAATAACACCAAAAGTGCCCAATGAATGATAAAGTGTGTGGTGCTTGAATGAGATGTTGGTAGAGTAATATAAATGATATACTGTTGTTGACAACTTTAAAGGTCAGAGTGGCTGAAGCTTATTAAAAGCTAATTAAAGTTTCTGTTTCGGAAACCCTGAGTGTCAAAAAGAATAGTTTAAGTTATTGGATTGTGGTTTAAGTCTTAAGATGATAATAGAATAATAGTTACTGGATTATATAAAGCTGGAAAACTATTTCAGAATAAAGGAGGATGGTATAAGCTTGTAAAGTTTGAGCAGTGGAGGCTGAAAACTGATTTAGATCTTACTGTTTAATGTCCCTAAATGCTGCATAAATGTTTTAGATGTGTAACCCATCTCTAGAGACTATAAAATTAAGGTTTAAACCTTGTTCTTGAAGCTGAAGTTTTCAGTTGTTGGTATGGGATGTTGCTCGAAATTTAGCAGCCAAGGGCTTAGAAAAGTTTACTATTTTGATTACCATTATTTACCCAAAATATAGAGAATTGAAATAAAGTATATAGATGGCAATTAGAAGACATATTACGATGGTTACAACAACACTATAAGAGCTTGAAATTTTCAGAATCAAGAGAGGTGTTACCTAAATGATAAGCTTGAAGCTGACTATAGCATTATTTGTTTTGAGGTGCAATTTAAAATATGGAAAATATGGGTCAAGCTTGTTGCTCGATACTTTTAATGTGGAATTAAGGTTTTTATAGATGATAAACATACATTTTAGGTACTTAAAATTCCTATTGTATACGGAAACCATGGAAAATTAGTAATAATAGGAACCATTCCTTTATTTACTATTCATCCAATAAGCTTAAAGAAGATAAGAACTGTTTAAGCAGATTTCCTAGAATAATGGCATAAGAGTAAGTTAAAAATATGGAATTAGAGTTGGAATTTGAGAAAGATTACTTTTTCCATTGAGGTATATGTATACATATCTTTTTATCCAAGATAACCAACCACTTTTATAAAGGGTAGAGTCTGTTTAGAGCTAAGATTTGGGAAGAGTTTATATAAGTTCTGAATAGTTAGTGTTAACTTGGCCTTACATAAATGTTAGGTTTTGATAATTGTCCAAACCCGCAAAGGAATCATCAAGGAGAGAAGCAGGTAGAAAGGTAATTTGGAAGAGAGTACATGAGGTAGTAACTCTTTTGCTCTCGTGTATTGTGCATTTGTTGCCTATTGTTTGTTTGTGCCATTTTGCTGTAGTTAAGCGTGAGAACTTCTAAATTTTCCTTGCATAGATATTTGCCATAGGCATGTGCATCAGATAGATCGGCAAAGCAATTATCTGCCTAGTATGTGTAGTAGTTATTTATTCATTTTATCCATTTGTGAAATGAATGTGCACCAGTTATTTATACAGTTTATATATCTGCAAGAGATTGTGCACCAATTAGTTATTCAATTTAGTAATCAGTAAGATAGATGTGCACGAGTTAGCTTTTCAGCTTAGTTACTTGCAAGGTCTTGTTCTCTATGGCTTGTTTTTACATGCATAGTTATTAACCTTGTATGATTTATATGATGAAAAGTATTTGCTACTGAAATTCTCCAGAATCTCTTCCCTTTCTTCCATGATAAGAGTAAAGGAAAGTATCGCTAAGGGCATGGGCGTAGTGGTTGGTGAAGACTGAAGTGGATGGAGTTGGAGAATATGCTAGTTTATTGTATATATAAGCTATGTTTTAAATTTAGTTATATTTATTATGATATTAAAGTTAAATGTTGATGTATTATATATTTTGACATCTAAATACCCTCTTTAAGGAGGAGAGTCAAGGATCTGATAGCCTAAAGATAAGTGCCATATGCGATGATGGCAAGAATATGTTTATATATAGTTGGTAGTAGTTGTGGTTGAGAATACATGATTAATTAGTATATTTAATTTCATTTAGAAACCAGGGCAATTGTATAAGTGAATGCCCTGAGATGTTTACATGCCAAAGCTACAGGTTTAAGCTTTTTGTTTTTCCAAAGGTATTGGGTCATATATGGTTCTTAGATGACTAAATAACTCTGATAAGTGACCTTAGAGGAAGGTGTTATATTTTTTGTATCAAAGTAGAGGTTTTAACAATAGGCTAGAATGCTCTACTGGCGTGAAAGAGTAGTTTAGTCATAGCTCTAGTTGTTTATGGTTTGATATGTTATTGTTTGGCTCTTGTTGGTTAATCTTTGCTGGAGATGCTCATGGAAAGAGTATAGGTATATGAGTCTTCCAATTAACTAAAGTTATGAATTGGAGCCATTAGTGATCTAGGCAAGTCATATCACCATTACCAATGACAGTAGTGGTAGTGATAGCTTGTGAGCAAGGACATCTAGAGAAGAGATGTGATTATTTAGAGAAGAAAAGATCTGAAAGGATCCTAGGCATGCATGATTCAATTTATTTTCAAAGACTAAGGAAGAGGGTTTTGAAAAGGTTTTATAAGAGGATCCTAGCTAAGTGCCTTTCTTTAAAGGTAATAATGAGATGCATGAGTTAAAGCTAGAAAAGGAGGTTGAGGTTAAGTTTGAGATCAAATTGAAGTTAATTTGTGTTTAAGTTTGCACTATGGTTTTTGTTACATGATTATGGTTATTAAGGATATTTGCTAGCAATTGATGATGAGATAACTAAATTATAATTTTCCCTACTCTAGTTCGAAACAACCACTGCTTCCTTAAACAAGAGCTACGTTTGGTTGAGTGTTAAATATACCAATGGGATGTTAGTAGGTTACACGTGGTGCTATGAGCTTAGTATAAGTTTGGAAGAAATTCTCGTTGTTATATAGTCTAACTGTATTATGATTTTAGAGGATTGAATCTAGTGACATTAAAATGAATGTTTGGACCTTGTGATTGATGCTGAATTTTCATTGATGCTATGAGGATATTATTTGAATGGTTTGAAGAATTAAATGTTGGCATTTTTACATAATACACCTTGTCTATTTGGCCTTGAGGAGATAATAGGAATAAGTTGGATTTTGTTTAATCTAAGGTTAGAAATGGGTTCTACCTACAAAATTATGAGGGAAAAACATGTGGAATTGGATTTAAACCCATTTGGATTGAAAGTCCAAAATTTGAAGTTTGAAAGCTTTAGTAAGGAATCATATTTTTTTATGGAAGCTTTAGGCATGAATTTTGAATAGATAATGATGTGCGATGTATTCTAGTATGTCTAGGCTTTGATATATAAGTTTTTTTTTTTTGAGAGCCGGAAAGTATTAAAGTCAAAGTGCTGTGTGCTGTTCAAGGAATAGTTGAGAAAGAAAAAAACTTTATAAAAGGCTTCTAAAGTAGGAAATAATTGTTATAAACTGAAAAATTTAATATGATGTGGTTATTGAGGTTTTTTGGGCAATGATTGAAAGGAAATCTTGCTGTTTCATGGTGTTAAAGCATCAGTTTTACTTTTATGATGACAAAATGAGAAATTAGAAGTTACTGAAGTTGGAAATTGGAGTAAAGTTGTCGTTTGTTACTCTTAAAGGTCTAATAACTATAGTAGAAGCATCAATCGTAGTTAAGGGTTGTAAATGATGTTTGTGTTGCTAGAAATATGAATATATGTATATATGTGGCTATAACAGGATGTCAAAAGTCGGGAACTTACAGGAACCTTGCTGAATTATATTTCTAGATGTTAAATCATTATTCGAGATGTATGGGTTATGCTTGGAAATAACCAAATGATGACTTACTATATTTTTATAAATTAAATTTAGAAAGTTTTTAGGAGTATAAGGGTTGTTGTACGATTTTTGAAAAGAATGACATCTGTGAGCACCAAACTTGAGGCTAGATAGAAGTAGAGCAATTGATCAAATCTGCCCCTAGAAATTGGAAAGCATTTAGTTCATGACCAAGGGTTTAAATTAAATCCTAGATTATGCCAATTGGATGTTTATCTGAACAGCTATGATTTTTAAAAATTTCAGCAGAAAGTCTGGAAATTACATTGGGAATAATGAACAGTAACATTTCCAAGAATTTCCTGGACAATGAGTAGGTTAATTAGTTGAACTACATTCCTTCCTGTAGAGGATTGAAAGAGTTTTAAATAGATATTTGAACCAGTTTATTTAGATCTTTCTGGATTTGGCTATGAGACTTTTAAAGTTGACTAAAATTTCAAAGAGTTAGTTCAGGAGCATAAAGGTAGATATTTTAATTCTAAAAATACTATTATAGATACTCCTATGAGATAAGCTGAGTCATATATAGGTATAAGTATAAGTTTGATGCCTGACTGTAGTGTTTACTCAATAAAAATGTTGAATGATATATATATGGTTGAGTATTATTCGAATCTTTATGATGACAAACGTAAAACTATATGATGTGAAATGGTCAAAGATATGAAAGGTTAGAAATTATAAGAGTTAGGCAATCTTTGTAAATTCCTTGAGGATGAAAACAAAAAGAAGTATATATATATATAAAATGATGGTTATATTGAGAATGGTATAGTGGAATGAACATGTTCTCTAATGATAGTTAGATGCTCAATAGATTTTGGAGCTAGTCAATATACCTATGATTTCTATAAAGTACGATACTAGAATACTGAGGCCAAAAACGAAACTGAATGATTAGATTCCTATAGATGGTTTAATGATGACAGGTTAGCATAAGGGATAAGATAAGTACTAGGTGTTTCCTAAAAATCTATAAGTTGATATCTGCTGTACTTGTCATAGCAAATGATCTTGGCCACGGAGTATTTTCCAAGAAAGTTGGGAATTGGCCCTCCCATAGAACAAAGTTGCAGATACTACAAAGCAAGTAGAGTTGACATTGCTTAATAAAAGCAAGTTGTCCTCTAAGAGTCGCCAATACCAGAATAATGGAGCTGATGTTACTCTAATAAGGGTAACATGCCCTCCGACAGAAAGACGAAAGTGATGGAGTTGACATTGCTCTAATAAGGGCAACATGTCCTCCCAAATAAAGAAAAACAGCTGAGGCAAGACAAGCAGAGTTGACCGTACTCCAACATAAGTAGATAACACACAGCAAAGGGTGGCCAAGAATAGTGAAAAGAGAAAAAAAGGCTTGAGGAAGTTGAAAGGCCAAGAAAATAGTTCTAGAGTTATGAAAATGAATGAGTAAAGCTTACGAGGGCAATATTGACATTTGTGATAAGCCTTGGAGAATGATCAGTATAGTTGCTAGATTAAGTAGTGGTCAAGTTATTCGATAACTTTATTCTTAGGTCTTGTATTTCTCAGAGAGGGATCGTAGTTAGATCTGAGAAGTGGGATCAGTGAGATCGTAGAAGATCTCGAGATCACAGTTAGATCTCATAGTTATAGTAGACCTCGAGGAAAGTTACTAACCCACAAATTGTAACAGTTCTCTAGGAAGGCAGTGACCTAAGATGAGTTTAGAATATAGAGACCTCTTAAGTCTTGCTAGCTATTAAAAGAGAGTATCCTTGACTTTTATTCAGACAGCCTTGTTAATTAAGCCGAGCTCTATTCTATTTGGTCTACAAAGAAAAGTAAGAGTTAGTAGAGTTTAGAGCTGTAAGACCTAATCAAAATGCATTCAGGCTAGCTAAGTATGAGACAAGAATGTAAGAAAAATAGAAAGAGCCCCAAACATCATATGAATAGACTGAGTATCAAGAGATAAATTCCTAAGGTAAGGTTAAAAGTGACAAAGTAAGGAAAATTACTTGGTGTAGGTAAGGAGAAGTCAAGTCTTCTTTATGTTAAATAGAGCTTGTGAATATATAAAGGAAAATTACTTGGTGTAGGTAAGGAGAAGTCAAGTCTTCTTTATGTTAAATAGAGCTTGTGAATATATATGTGTGTGTGCGCGCGCGCGCAATTGGTCGTAATTTAGTGGGTCTAACCTCAGAACAGATTAAGAGTATAAAAGAGGAGTTACTAATGGCTAATAGTAGATAGAAAGGTTAAGTGAGTAGAGAAGAAGGTCACTAGAATTTAAGGTTGGAGTCCATGTTTCTTCATCTCCAACTACAGGCATAGATCAATCCGTGAAGGCCAAAAAGTTAAGCCTCAATAACTACATTAGTCTATTTGAGATTATAGCTGAAGTTGGGCCAGTAGCATATGAGGAAATAGTTCTACCCTCAAATTTGAGCTAGCTTCATAATGTATTTCATTTTTCTCATTTGAAGATATATTAGCTAGATCCACAAAATGAGAACAAGATGATATAACTTTGCAAAATGTTCTATCATATGAAAATAAGCTCATTGACAAGCAAGTGAAATGGATTATGAACAAGAATATTCCTCTAATAATGGAGGTCTAGAAGGATTTATGACCTAGAGAAGTAATGCGAAAAAAGAAGACATGAAGAAGAAATACCCTGACTTAATTACTACATGTAATTTTAAATTTCGAGGTCTAAATTTATTTTACGGGAGAAAAATTGTAAATTTCCAGAAGACATGAAGAAGAAATACCCTGACTTAATTACTACATGTAATTTTAAATTTCGAGGACTAAATTTATTTTACGGGAGAAAAATTGTAAATTTCAAGAAATTTGAAAAGAGACTTATAAAACTTAATTGAGGCCAAGGGATGCTATTGAAAAAGAAAAAAGCCTCCAAAATAAATTATCTATTAAAATGCTTATTTTTCAGGCCAGAATTTCAAGAAAATAAGAAATGAGATGATTTTTAAAAATTTTTAAAGGCCTAGAAAAATTATGGAAAAGCTAAAGTTAGTTATTTTGAGAAATAGAGGAGTTTATGGAGAAGTTAGTTTCCTGAAAAGAGCTATAGATAATTACAAAGCTAGTTTTTGGAATTAAGGGTATATTTTCTTGAAATAGTTTGAGATAAACAGTTAAGAGATTGATTTTTAGATGTGTAACCCATGTCTAGAGAAATCAAGGTTTAAACCTTGTTCTTGAAGCTGAAGTTTTCAGTTGTTGGTATGGGATGTTGACCGAAATTTAGCAGCCAAGGTCTTAGAAAAGTTTACTATTTTGATGACCATTATTTACCCAAAATATAGAGAATTGAAATAAAGTATATAGACGGCAATTAGAAGACAAATTACGATGGTTAGAATAACACTAGAGGAGCTGGAAATTTTCATAATCAAGAGAGGTGTTACCCAAATGATAAGCTTGAAGCTGAATAAAGTATCATTTGTTTTGAGGTGCAAATTAAAATATGGAAAATATGAGTCCAGCTTGCTGCTCGATACTTTTTAATGTGGAATTAAGGCTTTTAAAGATGATAAACATACATTTTAGGTACTTAAAATTCCTATTGTATACGGAAACCATGGAAAATTAGTAATAATAGGAACCATACCTTTATTTACTATTCATCCAATAAGCTTAAAGAAGATCATAATTGTTTAAGCAGATTTCATAGAATAATGGCATAAGAGTAAGTTAAAAATATGGAATTAGAGTTGAAATTTGAGAAAGATTACTTTTGCCATTGAGGTATATGTATACATATCTTTTTATCCAAGATGACCAACCACTTTCATGAAAGGTAGAGTCTGTTTAGAGATAAGATTTGGGAAGAGTTTATATAAGTTCTGAATGGTTAAAGTGTTAACCTACCCTTACATAAATGCTAGGTTTTGATAATTGTCCAAACCTGCAAAGGAATCATCAAGGAGAGAGGCAGGTTGAAAGGTAATTTGGAAGAAAGTACAAGAGGTAGTAACTCTTTTACTCTCATGTTATTGTGCATTGGTTACCACATGTTTGTTTGTGCCAATTTGCTATATTTAAGCGTGAGAACATCTAAATTTTCCTTGCATAGATATTTGTCATGGCCATGTGCAGCAGATAGATTGGCGGAGCAATTATCTGCCTAGTATGTGCATTAGTTATTTATTCATTTTATCCATTTGTAAAATGAATGTGCACAAGTTATTTATACACTTTATCTCTCAACAAGAAATTGTGCACCAGTTAGTCATTCAGTTCAGTTATCAGTAAGATACATGTGCACAAGTTAGCTTTCAGCTCAGTTACTTGCAAGGTCTTGTTCTCTATGGCTTGTTTTTACATGCATAGTTATTAGCCTTGTATGATTTACATGATGAAAGTAGTTGCTATCGAGATTCTCCCGAATCTCACCCCTTTCTTCCATGATATACAATAAAGGCAAGTATCACTAAGTGCAAGGGCATAGTGGTTGGTGAAAGATCAACACTAAGTGAAAAGAAAGTAGCAATTAAGTTGGGTAAAGTAGCGATTAGTTGAGTAATGGTAGATTTGAGTATAATAGAGCCTAAGTTGATGTATTGAACTGATGCATATGTTCAATTGGCTTTGATTCGTGATTTTCGAGTTAGATGCTTGCTGTCTTTGGGTATGAGCTATCAGATTCTATAAAAATCATGCTAGAGAAAGTAGAGTTGTTTAATAGATTATGAAATTGGTAATATATGGTTGTATTGATGTTTAAATTAAATATGCAGACTTCGAAATGAAGGTTTAAGTCCTACGATTGGGGCTGGATTTATCAGTGTTGTAGTAGGGATACTATTCGAATGATTTTTTTTAATGATTAAAATGATGGTATAAGTGATGTTTTGAATCTGTCATGCTAAACCAGATTGTTAGATTTTAAACACTGTTAAGGAAGAGTATGTGATGTGACAATGCATGTTAAACAATTTTTAGGATCTGTAACTTGGTAGTGAGGTTGTTTTGCTCCAATGTTTGATACTTTGAACTATTAAAGAAATGTTCTAAAAGTATTAGAATATGCTAAATGGCTCCAGCATGATGCTTGTTTAGTTAGAAAAAATTTTAGAATAAAGATTTCGGCAAAAGTATACTTTAGCCAAACATTTATTAGAGTCTACAAACATCATTCAAAGGCTAGAGTAAACAATGCTATTTGGTTGTATGACATGAGGAGCTAATTAGGGTTGAATTTTGGGAGTGAAAACTAAAAGTAAATCACTGTTTTGACACTCCCAAATATTTAATGGATGTATCATAGCATTAAAGCATGATTAAAGTATGTTTAATACTCTAAAAGTGTTTAATTCAGAGACCAATGCATTCAATGTTGTATTATTCCAATGAAGATAGGGTATAATATATAGGCTCCAAAGGAGAGCCCTCATTAAGAGAAATCAATGACAGTTAATGACAATCAATCAACTTAAATTCATAATCCTTCCTAAACTAGAGTGACTATAATCAAGGGATATGATAGGATACTAAAATCATGAGATCCTAATTTATTTCATAATATTCTAACACTCCCCCTCAAGCGGGAGAGTATATGTCAAACATTCCCAGCTTGCGCCGAAACTCTTCAAATTTAGATACGCCCAGTGGCTTGGTCATTACTTCTACAATCGGTTCTTCAGACTGTATATAGGACAATGTCATAATGCCTACTTCAACTTTCTCTTTAATAAAGTGCCTGTCTATCTCAACATGCTTTGTTCGGTCATGATAAACAGGGTTTCTCATCATCTCAATGCTGGATTTGTTGTCACACCAAACTTTTATGAGACCTTCATATGGAATTCCTAATTCCTTTAGTAACCGGATAACCCATAGTCCTTCACATGTTCCGTCATTCACAGTTCTCAATTATGCTTCTGTACTGCTCTTTGACACAATAGTTTGCCTCTTGCTTCTCCATGTCACTAGATTTCCCTACACATAAGTATAGTATCCGCCCGTTGACCTTCTGGTTTCTCTGTCTTTTACATGGTCTACGTCGGTGTAGATCTCCAAGTTTCTGGCCGTGCACTTCTTGAAGAAGATTTCTTTTCCCGGATTGAATTTCAGATAACTTAAGATTATGTAGACAGCTGCCTGTGTTCTTCATGTGGTTGATGCATGAACTGACTTACTATTCCTACAGCATAACTGATATCTGGTCGTGTGTGGGTCAAGTATATCAGCTTACCTACAAGTCTTCTATACTATTCAGAGTCAACCGAGACACCATTTTCTTTGATTTCTAGTCGACAACCTTCTTCCATCAGTGTTCCCTCAGGTTGTGTCCCTAACATTCATGTCTCATGCAATAGGTCTAAGGTATACTTCCGCTGAGATATGTTGATGCCCTTCTTTGTTCTTGCCACTTCCATACCCAAGAAGTATTTTATTTGGCCAAGATCCTTAACCTGGAATTCAGTGGACAAATCTCTCTTTAGTTGAGCAATAGAACTTTCATCATTTCCAGTAATGACTATATCATCCACGTAGACGATCAGGATAGTGATTCTTCAATCATCATTCTTGATAAACACTATGTCGTCTGCTTGCCCCTGGCTGTATCCAAGTTTCTTTATTGCTTTGTTGAAGCGGCCAAACCATGCCCTTGGAGATTTTTTTAGTCCATACAGTGACTTGTTGAGTTTGCAGACTGACCCGTTTGGAGCTAGGACTATGTTTAGAACCTTCATATAGACCTCTTCCTCCAAGTCACCATTCATAAATGCGTTCTTAACGTCTAACTGATGTAGTGACCAATCCAAGTTAGCTGCTATTGACAACAATATTTGGATTGTGTTGAATTTGGCTACTGGGGCAAAGATCTCCTAGTAATCTATTCCATAGGTTTATGTATACCCTTTTGCAACTAGTCTTGCTTTGTACTTGTTGATGCTGCCATCAAGATTGAACTTTGGGTTAAAGATCCACTTACACCCAACAGGTTTCTTTCCAGGAGGGTAGGATATGATTTCCCATGTTTTACTTTCCTCAAGTGCTTTTAACTCTTCTTCCGCAGCCTGTTTCCACTTTGGGTCAGCCATAGCTTGTTGGAAGGTGTTAGGGATTTCAATCTATGCACTGTTTACCACAAAGCTCTGCATCTTAACAGACAGGTTACCATACGAAACAAATCGTTGAATTGGATGCTAAGTACAAGACCTTACCCCTTTTTTTAGTGCAATAGGCCAACCCATCTCTTCAGGATCTACTCTCGAGTTAGATTCATGGTCGTTCCTTAAAGTGGGATTGACGTTTCTCTCTGCCTCCTGAGAGTGTTGCCTGGTATCTCCCTCTGATCCATCGTCTGCATCCATCCCAGTCATGATCTCAACCTGTGTTTCCGGGTCATGAGGGTTGGTATTAGGAGGTGTAGAAGGTAAGGGATCAGGGTTTTGTGGCAAGGTATCAAGGAATTTAGGTAAGGTATCAGTGATTTCTGGGTTAATAGGTAGGACATTTGATTGAACCATATTTTTATATGAATTTTCCATGATTAATTTGGGATTTTAATGTATTTTATGGGACATTATTGCATTATTAAGCATTAATTTTGGTTAGGGACAATTATTTTGAATTAATGGGAATTAGGGGCAAAATGGTCAAATTCATTAATTATTATATTTTTTATTGTCCCTTGAACTTTTGATATTACCTTGTGCTTAATTTTGCATTGTAGGTATTAAAGAAGGAAATTGAGGATTTGGGATGTTCAAATTAATTATTTTGAGGTGAATTGGGCCAAGTGGAAAGAAATGAAAGAAAAAAAAGGGAACAGAATAGACCCAATTAGCTGAAGCCCAGACGGATATCAGCTGGAAAAAAAAAGACATAACAGAAGCAAGGTAAGACACGCAGCCCAGGCCCATTATTTAAAAAACAAAAACAAAAAAAGAGACAGATCCGATACCTAGACCCGACTTGGCTGTGGATATGCTATGTTGATATGTAAGTGACCCGAGACGCAGCTGAGGATCCGGGAAGGTTTATGCAGAAGCTGAGAGTGATATAAGAGTAGAGCAACGCCGCAAAGAGGAGGGAGCACCTCTAATCTTCATCAACGGTCGCCGGTGACATCATCTCCTTCATCCACTGTCGCCGGCGACCTCCTCCATCAACCACCGTCATCTTTTTCACCACAGCCAGAGCCAAACTCCAACACCACCACCAAACCATCTTCTTCATTCCTCTATTCATCCAGACAATCTTTCACTGTCCAACTACCAACGCTGTGAGGAAGAGGAATAGAGAGTTGAGCTGGGAGCTAAGGTACACTCCAGATTCAGAGAGGACGAAGACTGGAAGAGGAGAGAGAGACCATCGGAGGTAAGAAAGAGAGCTCCGAGACCAGAGCTGCATGGCCTCCTCCGTCCTTCCTTGTTCTTCCACTCACCATACCACCACCACCAGAGTTGTGCACCATTACCACCAACCAGCTCCGTATTCTTCCTCCCTTTATTCCACTGTCAACTCTCCTACACACAACCACTGCCTTCTCTCACACCGACACCACCATTTTCCTATTCACCATCTCTACTTCACAGCTCCAATTTCTCATTTCAGATCTTGCACCAATCTCCTCTCTCTTTACCACTGTCATCGGTTCTGTTTCAACTCCACTATGACTCCATTGTGACTGCCAGCTGCCTCATCTGTCTTCACTTCAATTTCTATGGATTCTATAAGGATTACTGTTGGAGACATGAGTAGCTAATTTTCCTTTGCTTCTTGGTGATGATAAATTGTGCTTGAGCTCAATGAAATACAAAGAGGAGTTTTTGCTATCATTCCATTAGTCTAGAATTATATATTTGGATTGCCTAGTTTTAGGAATTTTTATATATGTGATTCTGGAACTGAGATTAATGTTAATTGTCTCTGTTAGTTTGATATTTGTAATTGAGATTGGATTTTGTAGTGTGAAAATTATATATGTTTGAATTTCTTTGTGGTTGCAATGAGATTATGTTAATTAGCGTGTTATTGTCTAGTTAATGTGGTTGATTTGTATCCTTGAGGGGCTGTTTAGCACTCAAATCCAAGAAGACTCATGTTGCATTATTCAAATTTCAATTGCACATTAAGTGGTTTTAAACAATATCTCAAGAGGTAGTAGTTAGCTATGTTTGTAGGAGCTACTATTAATTGAGAATATTGAACTCAAGTGTTATCTTGAGGTTGCTCTTAAGACTTAATGAATTCTTAACTCCCATAATCTTTTTGAGCAAGGATTGTCATTTCTTCATTACCAAGAGCATTCTTTATTGATATTTTCCACTCCATACCATTTCATTCAATTTTACTCATTCTCCATTTTCATAAGAAAAAAATACCAAAAATATTAGATTAGCTTTTAATTAACAATTGCATTTTCTTTTAATTATTAATTTCAAAAATCCAAAAATCATTTTCCCCTTGTTTTAATTGCATTTGCATGATAATTAGTTTACTTAGGTAGTTCAATAAAGGCTCCTCAAGTGAGACGACCCGAGTGTTGCATTATACTGCAATTCTTGGATTCAAAATATTTTGCATTTGACCCCAAGGCGTAAAGACACGGTCAAATCAATTAGTGGCTTTAGAAATTGATTCATGTGAAATTAGCCATTCAATGTTTGAGTACTCCCCCTGAATAGGTAATTTGGGATAGTAAGCGTCCTCCTCGTAACACAGTGTCTTTGGAGATATGCAACTTCCTGGAAGTTGGACAGTAACACTTGTACCCTTTTTGGGTGGAGGATTAGCCAAGGAAGATGCATTTTTGGGATTGAGCATCAAACTTACTGCCATCAGGGGCATGGATAAAGACAACATACCCAAACACTTTCGGAGGTAAGGGGTTGATGAGAGGGCAATTGGGAAAGGTGGTAAGAAGTGTTTGGATAGGGGTGGCATAATTGAGGACTTTGGAGGGCATTCTGTTGATGAGGTAGGCCGCAATTAGGATTGCATCCTCCCCAAAGGTCACGGGTACACTTCTTTCCATCAGCAGTGTTCGGGTTACCTCCAACAGGTAACGGTTCTTTTGTTCGGCAACCCCATTCTGCTGAGGGGTGTAAGTACATGAGGTTTGGTGGTGAGTTCCTTGATGATCAAGGAATTCTTTAAAGATATGACTGAGGTATTCCCGACCATTATCACTTCGAAGGACTTTAATAGAGGATTGAAATTGGGTTTGGACAAACTTGTGAAAGGTTTGGAAAACTTGAGCCACTTCGGACTTTTCTTTCATCAAGTAGACCCAAGTGAGTCAGGTGTGATCATCAATAAAAGTAACGAACCATTTTTCATTTTTCTGGGTGGTTATTCTAGTTAGGCCCCAAATGTCACTATGGATAAGTTGGAAAGGAGCAGTGGGACGGTAGGATTGTTTTGGATAGGAGGATCAGGTTTGTTTAGCCAATTGACAAGTTTCACAGTGAAAAGGAACATAATCTGTATTGAATAAATTTGGAAACACATGTCTCATATAATCAAAACTCCTAAATGACAATGCCATAAAAGTATATCTTTGTCTTGAGAACTTGAGCTGACTAGAGCATATTGTGCATTCCAAATCACTTTATTCGCCATCTTCGATCTCTCCAGGTAGAAAAGTCTATCCCACTCTTTAGAAGTCCCAATCGTCTTTCTTGAGTGTAAATCCTGAAATAGACATAGATCAGCGTTAAATACCGCTCTATATATATGTCCCTTCGTTAACTTGCTCACAGATATTAAATTACAAGTAAGCGTTAGGACAAATAGGACATGGTGAATGTTGAGTGAATTGGATAGTGTGAAAGTACCAATTACTTTAACTTTAATGAATACCCTATTAGCAACTTTGACACGAAGGTGCTCCAGACACAGTTTAAGAGTTGTAAATAAGGTTCGATTACTCGTCATATGATCCGTTGCTCCTGAATCCACTAGTCATGCATCGTCGTTAGTCCGTATAGTATTGAGGGCTATGATAGAATTACCTTATTGTATAAGATTAACACTCGGCAAGAGTTGGACTTATTCTATTTTTCAAGTATCCGACAGAGCATCTGTAGTTCGTCTTGACTTAATAAAGTAGTGTCGTTAGCCTTCTGTTCAATGGAGGTAAAATGACCTTGTGGTTGCTAGTTGATGGTTTGATGTGCAGTTTCCAATACTCCTCCTTGATGTGACCCTTCTTCTTGCAATAATTGCACCATTTGTTTTTCCGTTCTTCCTATGGCCCACGTACTACAAGTACAGAACTCTCAGGTTGACTAGGGCTACTTCGGGTCAAGAGTTTCCTCCTTTCTTCGAACTGCACGTGATTGACAACATCAAAGAGGTGTGGCAGGGGTTTTATTCCCATTATCATCCCTCGTATTTCCTCAAACGAATCATTGAGTCTGAGAAGAAAATCACAGACTCTTTCTTCTTCTACTATCTTCTTGTATAAATGAGCATCCTCCACATTTTTCCAAGGACGTACTTCAAACAAGTCCTATTGTTGCCAGAGTTTTATCAACGCATTATAGTAATCAGTTACTGTCAGGGTACCTTGTCTCAAATCGCGAGGTTGGCACTTCAAATGGATTAAGGCAGCAGTGTTATCAAGAGAGGAATAAGTTCTTCTGGTTGGATTCATGTTTCTGGGGAAAAGGCCGCCAAAACCACCGTGGACGACAGCGCGTGGACATCACACGCTGGTGCTATGCTGGTGGGTGGGTGAAGAGCCATATCGTGGGGCTATCAAATAAAACTAAGCTAAATGCAATATATAAGGGCAACTAACCTAAGTCGATCTCTACGTGGAGCCTATATTTAGTTCCTAAGTAATCTAGTGTAAATAACAAATTAACCTAAGAGTATGGGATGTGAGTTTCATCTATCTAATTAAACTAAAGAGCTACTTGTTTATGAATTTTTCTTAATGTATAAAATGAGTGTGTGGGTGTAAATGCAAGAGATGAATGTCCTAGGTGAATGAATCCACTAACCATCCTTGTCCAATTTAATTCTAAGTTCCTCTCTTAACTAAGCACAAGGACTAGCAAGAACCCTTGCTAATCAATACTCCTAATTTCTCATTTATATCCAGACTTAGACTCAATTATCAATTAGGAGTATCTTAAGCACTTAGCTCATACTAGATTCATAAGAGATCCTTTCTTCCACCAATTAATTCCTAGAAACCTAGCAAACAATTGATTTCAAGAGAATAGAGGAAAGCAATTGAATAACAAAAGAGTGCTATAGTCCAATTACAATCCATGGGTACAAATCTAGCACAAGTTTCATCATCCAGATTACATCAACCGATTAAATCCTTAGCAATATACACAAATCATAAACGCTAGCAACCTAGAATCATAATCTGCATATACATAAGAGTGGAAGATGAAATTAAGATACAAAGAACTCCCCTAGTTGCTCAAGGACTCAGGTTAGCTTCACCATCACCATCGGACGAAAGAGTCTAGCCACTCATGATTCGAAAATCAACTCCTCTGGACCTTTGGGCTGTCATGATGCTGCAGATCCGAGAAAACAGAGAAGAGAGGGATTTAATCGATGGAAGGGGAAGGAGATGAGAAGTGGTGGTCGATGGGAATGGAGAAAAATGTCATGGAGAAAATGAGAGTGACCCTAGAAAAAATCAGCTGCCGCATGAGATGAAGCACTCCTCCAAAAACGTGAACTCTCAAAATGCTAAACGTCCCCCCACCTCTGTTGCGTGATCTGATTTGGGTGAATATATGGCATAAGGCTGTGTTTGGAGGCAAGCAAAAATGTAAGGGATGTTGAGGAAAAGAAACTCAAGCCACCAAACAATGCCTAACTCTTTTCTCATGTCTATTAAAATTAGAAAATTAGGAAATAAAATTTGCACATGTGCTCTCCTTTAATTCCATCTTTGCCCTCCATTAAGCTCCAATGTACCATGTCATCACCTACAAAAATGTGATACAAAAAGGTAATATCATATGTTCACAACTAAGGAATAATGGGAATAACAAATATTACTTAAAATATGTCAATTTAGCCAATTTAATTCCCAAATTACCTTTGCACTCAAATCTCACATTAATACCTAATTATGCCCAAAATGGTTAATCAAATCCCACAAAAGTCTAAGGTTAATTACCAAAAGATATACAAATATTTAGCTCTTATCAAATTCCCCCACACTTAGCTTTTGCATTCCCGGGCAAAATCATTTCAAGCCAATAACTAAAAATAGAGATGAACAAGTATAATCAATCTTCAAGAATCACATTTGATAAATAATGAAGTATCCATCTATCCAAACTCAACAAGCATGCCACATGTTAGAAGAACTAGCAAAGATGCAAAGCTTAATCCAAATGAGTTCAATTGGAAACCCTTACTAGGATAAGTGTTTGCACTCTACTCTCATGTAAGGTAATTTTTCACTCGCATCTACTTTGACCACACTCTACCATAGACTTGTGATATTTCTAGGCTCTCCACTACTTGCAACAATGGCATAAATAAATCCAAAGGACTTTGTAGGGTTGTAATGTTGAATAGGCCAAATGATGGAAAATATAACAAACACTGTTTGCACCAAATAATTTGCTAGATCACTTAGCGCTATAGAACTAACTTATTTCACATATTTACCATCGTGCCTATATTTTTTTTTCTTTGAATTTTTCTCTTTTTTTTTCACACTTTTTCACTTCTTTTTTTTTCTTCTATTTTCTTTCTCTTGATTATTCACATGGCATTTTTTTTTTCAATAGTGCTAGGAAGAACTTGATAAAAGATGCAAACATAGCATTTGTATAATGAAATAGAAATGAAAGTGAAAGGCTCAAAGGGGTAAACTAAGGTGAATGATGAATGATTTGTGTTTGGATTAAAAGGTTTAGAAATGAATGCCAATTTCATCTCTATCTATACCATTGCAAAATATAGCCTCAAGCAAGAAATAGGACAAGTTCTAGAGAGCAATAGCCTAAGTGGACAAATCGCACAATGAAATGAAACGAATAGGCCCAAAATACCTTCCAACTAGGCTTTTGTTTCCTAACAAACTCATCAAAATTAAATAATGCATCATTTCTAAGACTTAGAACATATGGAAACTCACTTCATTTAGACAAGTTTCAACATCAATATCTAATCACATGCAATTGAGATACTTGATAATGCTTAAACATCTCAAAATTTTTGAAGAATTAGGCTCAAAATGGATGAAGCAGCAGCTAGCACAAAACATGATGGCATATTAGAGTCCTTAAAACAAAACAAAAAAAAAACACACAATCCATCTCTCCCCCACACTTAATCCTTGCATTGTCCTCAATGCACATAGAAAGTAATGATATGACAATGGTGCTCAATAATGTAGCGAAGAATCAATGTGAGAAAGAGTAGATTAACACACAAAGAAAAAACAAAAACAACACACAAGACACAAGCTACCTTTTCCTACTAGAGTATCCCTCCCCCACACTTGTTCAACATCATGAAATCATGCAATAAACAGCCCAAAATAGTAGAACAAGGTAAAGGAAGGAAGCAACCTTATCATGGAGGCTTGTAGCTAGTGTGGTACAAATGAAGACGGTTGGCTCGAGTATGGAAGTGTCCGCCATAGCCATCCTTCACTTTATAAGTCCTCTTATCACACTTGGCAACCACTTCTAAAGGACCAATCCATGTCTCCTTGAATTCTTCATGGGGAGCAGAATAATGAGGCACATAAGCCATGACATAGTCACCAACTTCAAAAGTGGTCTTTTGTGCTTAAAGCTCCGCATGAGTGAGTTGACTTGGATCAATGGACAAGGCATGGAGTGGAAGTAGTGAAGAGCTTCCAAATCCATCCTTAGGCCTCAAAGGCTTCTCTTTGCTAGGTGGTGGATTAGTATGGATTTGGCACACCACCTTGATCGGTTTGGAAACTTGCCTCAAGGCTTTAAAAATGTTCAATGGCTGCTTTGGACGAGTCTTGGCAGCTCCACTATACCTTGTATTATCATCACAAACAACACCTTTCTCAAAAGTATTTGGGTTAGTGGAAGACTCAACAAGCATAGCATCATTTGGTAAAATAGCAGATGGTGTGGAACAAGTGTAGTCCAATGAACTAGCACTAGAACACTTGACATCACTACCATGGGAGGGGGAAATAGAAAAATAGGGGATAGAAGGGGTAGACTTAATCACATGTGCATTAATATGAGTCATATGTCCACTAGAAACTAACCCATGCTCAATATGATCATTATCATGCAATTCATCAATAAAATGCACATCAAGCAAAGAATAGTCTTCATGTGGGTGTTTCATTGTTTCATACATATTAAAATGCACAAAATGATCACCAACAGACATAGTTATAGAGCCATCCTTCATTTTAATCTCAGTGTTAGCAGTTCTCATGAAAGGCCTACCCAAAATCAATGCACCTTCACTCATACTCTCCTTAGACATGTCTAAAACATAGAAATCTGAGGGAATGAGCAAGTCATTAACTTTAACTAACACATCCTCAAGCACCCCAAGTGGATATCTAATTGTTTGATCCGCTAATTGCAAAATAACACTAGTGGGCTTGAGTATAGTGACTCCTATGGACTCATAAACAGATTTGGGCATCATATTTATCGCAGCACCTAGGTCAAGCAATCCCTTAGGAATTGTGAAATTCCCAATTTTGCAAGGTATGGTGAAACTCCCCGGATCTTGACACTTAACCGGTAATTGGGGCTTAAACAATGCACTCACATTAGAAGGAAGTTGGACCATCTCATTCGGCTTGAATCTTTTCTTGTATTTGCATAGGTCCCTTAAGATCTTAGCATATTTGGGTTGTTTAACAAGTTCAAGCAAAGGTATATTGACTTCAATCTTGTTTAACAATTCATACAAATCATTATCGTGCTTTGCACACACAAAATGATAGCAAAATATGATTAAAAAAACAGAGCAATTTCACAGCAAAAATTCAGCTTGAGGCTTAAATCTGAGTCAAAAATCCAGAAATTCAGTTCTTGAAATTTCTCTTATATGGTTTGGTGAACAATTGATACTCACAGATTGAAGTCAGAAGTTGAGAGCCAACAATGTGCAACAGATTTATTCCACAATGCAAATCCAAGCAAAATGAAACAGGGTACTTCCAAGACACAAGTGCTTAAGTGATTGCAAATGTACGAGATTCAACAAGACAAATACTGCTGAAAGAGTTCCAATATTTATAAATGAGCAACAACACTCTAAATGACTGAGATGATTTCCAGGGCTATTCACAAATCTGAGTTATCAATTCCACAATAACCAAGAGTTTCAGAGAGTACTGCAGAGATGAAAAACAGAATGAGCTCTTTAATTTCAGCAAGAATTTAGTTTAGCAGTAGGTGCACACCAATGACAGCAGATAGAAATCAGATCTGATGACCAAAATGACACTATCAATTTCTAGTCAAGTAACATCAGAGTGATATGCATAGATTCAAAGTGACAAACCAGCAAAGTCCAGCAGAGTATGCAATATGAAATCAAGTGGCTAGCCAGAAAAATTCAGATCAGAACCAGAGATTTAGAAGAATGTAGAGATGAATGGGGTTTAAAAATATTACAGAGATGCAGATTCAAATCCCAAGTGAGAAAGACCAAAACAATCACACAATTGCAGCAGGGAATTCGATATCACAGCAGTAGAAGGTGAATCAGTAACAAAATTCAATCTCACAAGTGACAATACCAAAACTCTTATGACAGCAAAATATTTCCAAGAGCAAATCAGGTTTGACACTTGTAATGTCCAATATTCAGTAATGACAATGTATTATCAGTCAAACTCAATCAGCAGTAGGAAATCTTATTAGGAATTTAATATGCAAGATCAAATGAAGGAATTTCTCGGACCCAAATGAAACTGGCCACGCAGCAGCAAGCATTCACATTTTCAGCATGAATTCAGCAGCAAATAACTATCCAGAACCAATCAATTTCAAGTGCAAAGTTCAGTAGCACTGTCCACAGGTTCAACAATTCACAAGACTCAATATTTCACAAATTTCCCAGTAATTAAATCCAATTAATGCACAAGTGAATATGCAACCGCAAGGTATGCAGGGGAGCAGTTGATTCAGAAATGCACAGGGCAATATATTCAGTGCCAAATGACAGTTTGATCACTTCCTAATCCCAGAAAAATTGTAGCAGCAATTTCCAAACAATATGGAATTTCCAGCAATACAATGCAACTCAAAGGTACAACATAGATGATAGCAAAGTGCTCCAACACAATTGACAGCAACATACACCATAAATCAGCAACTATATCATCAAAATTGAGGGCAAAAAGCAGCAAGAATATCAGTAAAGTGATTTCCACAGACAGCAATTATGAAAGCAAAGTTTCCCAGACTTGTTACCACAGCAAACTTAGATCAAATCAACAAAATCCCATGATAACAGTCTAAATTCTTAATGCACACCTCACTTTACTGTAAAGGACGTCCCACAATTAATAGTTCCAATACAAATGTCTTTTTAGAAGCAACAGCAACTAATTAGCGTGTCAGCCTTTGGAACAAATCAGTCACATTTGCAAAGATTTTAATGCTACACAGACCCTCAATAGCAAGATTCAAGACACAACAATCACAAGATTTCCAGCAAGAAGTAAGTCAATGTGTCTATGATGGGATACATTTAACAACACTAGAGCAATCTTGACAGCAACTGCACTTATGAAATCAAAATTTCAGATATCTCAGCCACAAAAACTCAACCAGAGCAATAACCAGATTTCACAATTTTGGACCAAAATTTCAGCAACAAACTAGACAGATTTCTTAGAATGCAGCGTCATCAAAGTTGAAATACAAGTTCAGTCATGTAACAAGTTCAGCCCATAGTTTAAATGGCAGCAAGCAATACAACATTTGGTCACAGCAGCTCAAAAAAAAAAAAAAATTTCAGAGGTGAATTCTCAAAGTGCAGCAAAATTCAGTGAAATACTTTGCATCCAACTATATCAATTTGCAATCAAAATCTTGATTCAATGGAGCAATATTGACAGCAAACAATATATGGTGTAGTGTGTGAACGTGATGTATCTTTATGAAGTTTTTACTACACCCTCAAGAAAGGAAGAAAAAAAAGAAAAGAAAAAAAAAACTGTTGTTCTGTTTTTACCAAAAATTTTCTCCTAAAAAAAAATTAAAAGCAAGTATTCCTAACCTACACAAGCTACACCCCAGTCAAAAAGATATTGGACACACGAGTTCAAAGGAGCTAGGCTCCCCGGCAACGGGGCCAAATTTGAAGAGCCATATCGTGGGGCTATCAAATAAAACTAAGCTAAATGCAATATAAGGCAACTAACCTAGGTCGATCTCTACGTGGAGCCTATATTTAGTTCCTAAGTAATCTAGTGTAAATAACAAATTAACCTACGAGTATGGGATGTGAGTTTCATCTATCTAATTAAACTAAAGAGCTACTTGTTTATGAATTTTTCTTAATGTATAAAATGAGTGTGTGGGTGTAAATGCAAGAGATGAATGTCCTAGGTGAATGAATCCACTAACCATCCTTGTCCAATTTAATTCTAAGTTCCTCTCTTAACTAAGCACAAGGACTAGCAAGAACCCTTGCTAATCAATACTCCTAATTTCTCATTTATATCCAGACTTAGACTCAATTATCAATTAGGAGTATCTTAAGCACTTAGCTTATACTAGATTCATAAGAGATCCTCTCTTCCACCAATTAATTCCTAGAAACCTAGCAAACAATTGATTTCAAGAGAATAGAGGAAAGCAATTGAATAACAAAAGAGTGCTATAGTCCAATTACAATCCATGGGTACAAATCTAGCACAAGTTTCATCATCCAGATTACATCAACCGATTAAATCCTTAGCAATATACACAAATCATAAACTCTAGCAACCTAGAATCATAATCTGCATATACATAAGAGTGGAAGATGAAATTAAGATACAAAGAACTCCCCTAGTTGCTCAAGGACTTAGGTTAGCTTCACCATCACCATCGGATGAAAGAGTCTAGCCACTCATGATTCGAAAATCATTTCCTCTGGACCTCTGGGCTGTCATGATGCTGCAGATCCGAGAAAACAGAGAAGAGAGGGATTTAATCGATGGAAAGGGAAGGAGATGAGAAGTGGTGGTCGATGGGAATGGAGAAAAATGCCATGGAGAAAATGAGAGTGACCCCAGAAAAAATCAGCTGCCGCATGAGATGAAGCACTCCTCCAAAAACGTGAACTCTCAAAATGCTGAACGTCCCCCCACCTCTGTTGCGCGATCTGATTTGGGTGAGGCTGTGTTTGGAGGCAAGCAAAAATGTAAGGGATGTTGAGGAAAAGAAACTCAAGCCACCAAACAATGCCTAACTCTTTTCTCATGTCTATTAAAATTAGAAAATTAGGAAATAAAATCTGCACATGTGCTCTCCTCTAATTCCATCTTTGCCCTCCATTAAGCTCCAATGTACTATATCATCACCTACAAAAATGAGATACAAAAAGGTAATATCATATGTTCACAACTAAGGAATAATGGGAATAACAAATATTACTTAAAATATGTCAATTTAGCCAATTTAATTCCCAAATTACCTTTGCACTCAAATCTCACATTAATACCTAATTATGCCCAAAATGGTTAATCAAATCCCACAAAAGTCTAAGGTTAATTACCAAAAGATATACAAATATTTAGCTCTTATCAGTGGGGGCCACGCGCAGGTCAGATCGCCGCCGTCTCTCTAGGATGAGCCAATCGGCGGCTGGCGATTCTTCCTGTGGCGGCAGTGTACTTATACACGGTGTCCTTCACCAGATCTGGGAGCGCATGACGCTGCTATTTCACTGTTCTCTCTCTCTCTCTCTCAGCCGCTCGTGTTTCACTGTGCTCTCGCTCAACTGCTCGTGTTTCGGTCTCTCAGCCTCATTATGCCAGTCTCTGATATTGTTAAGAAAACTCTGATACCTTGTTTAATTCAGAGACTAATGCACTCAATGTTGTATTATTTCAATGAAGATAGGGTACAATATATAGGCTCCAAAGGAGAGCCCTCGTTAAGGGAAATCAATGACGATTAATGACAATCAATCAACTTAAATTCAGAATCTTTCCTAAACTAGAGTGACTATAATCAAGGGATATGATAGGATACTAAAATCATGGGATCCTAATTTATTTCCTAATATTCTAACAAAAAGGAGAACTGCTACGGCAATGTTTTGAGGCTAGAATTTTCTGGTTGGTTGGAGTAGTGTTGTTCGAAAGGGATAGAGAGTGTAATAGGACCAAGGGCTTAGTGATGATGCGTTACTTGTTGTAAATATAAAGTTTGTGCTTGAATATTGCCAAATTTGTATTGGGATGCATAGCTGTAAATTTGGAAAATATTTTAGAATAAAGTTTATAGCGTAATATGTGTAAAATGGGCTGTCCGAAACTTTGAGGGGTTAGGGTAATCAAATGCAAAGAAAGCCATATAATACTTTGTTGTTGAAGATTGAAGCTAATATAAGCTGTTTATTGGATGTTCTAGGTGTGACAAGTGCCTTAGTATTAGAACATGATTAGAAGTATTAAATGATGGAATAGTTGAGTTACAAGTGTGCTTGATAAGGAATACACGTGTGCATGTGCTGAAATTGAAATGGAAATTTAATGAAAAATTTATTATTTACTCATATAGCAACTATTTTAATTGTCAAAGTTGTGTTTAAAGTATTATAATGATAACTTTCAAAGCTAAGAGACAACTTCCAGATTTAATGAGACGGGCTGTCTGGAAATATGAAGCGATCAAAGGGGATAAAGACAAGAATGTATGTAACATCAATGTGGCATGATGAATGAGGATTTTTTCATAAATCTGGGAGAAATTAATAATGCAAAGGAAGTTTTGTTTAAGATAACCAGCCACTTCTTGTAAGGGTAGAGTTTGTAAAAGTTAAGATTTGTAAGAATAATTGATTGTAAGAGGGGATAAGTATTAATATACCTTTACATTATGCCTAAATGATAGGTTTAGATATTTGCCCAAGCATCCCAAGAAATTAATGGGGAAAGAAGCAAGGAGAAGATAATTTGGAAAGAAGCACAAAAGGTAGTAACTCTTTTCCTCTCATGTTATTGTGCATTGGTTTCGGCATGTTTGTTTGTGCCATTTTGCTATAGTTAAGCATGAGAACATGTAAATTATCCTTACATAGATATTTGCCATGGCCATATGCAGCAGATAGATCTGCAGAGCAGTTATCTGCCTAGTTTGTGCAATAGTTATTTATTCGTTTTATCTATTTGTAAAATGAATGTGTACCAATTATTTATACAGTTTATCTATTTGTAAGAGATTGTGCACCAGTTAGTTATTCAGTTTAGTTATCAATAAGATATATGTGCATTAGTTAGCTTTTCAGCTCAATTACTAGTAAGATCTTGTTCTCCTTGGCTTGTTTTTCCATGCATAGTAATTAACTGCATGATTTACATGATGGAAAGTAGTTGTTACTGAGATTTCCCCAAATGTCACCCCTTTCTTACATGATATACAGTAATGACATGTACAACTAAGGGCAAGGGAGTAGTGGTTGGTGAAGACTGAAGGTGGATGAAGCTGAAGAAGCTTATACTGTGTTATTTATCTAACTTAGTGACCTTATGCTCAGTTGTTCTCCTCTTTTGATGATAAACTTAGTTATGTATATAAAAATTTTTTGGCATGCAAATATCTTTCATAAGGAGGAGAGTTCGGGGGGGAGGTGCCATATGCAATGATGGCAAGAATATATTTATATATTGCTCATAATCTATATTGCTGAGAATGCAAGTGTAATTAGTATATATATAACTTATTTTTAGAGATTAGGGCAAGCGTTTGGCTTAAGCTATGAGATGTTTACATGCTAAAGTTATAGGTTTTAGCTAAAAATAGTTACTTTCAATTATTTAGATTGAAAGCCATGATTATATGAAATGAGACCTTATAACTTGAAGAACTAAATAAAGATTTATAGTTTTGTCAGCAAGTGTTTTGAATCAATAAACTAGCATTGAACATGGGTCTTATTTCTTTATCAAAAGTTTATATGAAGATAAATATAGAGCTTGAACCTTGGAATTTACACTCAGAATAAATTAATTATGGATTTTCAAATTTTTCAGAAAGTCCTATTTACGTTGAAAAGCAACCATAGTTTTTTTTTTTTTAACATGAACATTTTTGGGTGCCGATTGGGTCATGTTTAGTTCAAAATCGATTAAACACTTCTATTTGGTGTTCATTGTAACCCCCTTCCGTAATTATATCCGAAATACTCAATTAAAATGAAATAGAGACCAATAGGAAACAAAACTTATTTAAAATCCCATCTTCACGACAGGGTTTTCAATGATAACTTTCGAAATATAATTTACCTGGTCTCATATTCAATTTCGAATACAATTACATTATGCGGAATATCACATTTATAAAAATATCAGAGTGTACAACAATAACTTCCCGGCAACTCCCGGGTTCATACCTTTACATAGAATTCATAGGGCACATTCGCCCTTTTATAATTCCTCAAACGGGGATTCACTACTACAAAAAGGTTGAAAGGTGGCGCACATTTTGTGGCACTTCCTTAATGAAGTGCCATAGCTGCTCTTTTATTATTTTTGTTATTATTTTTTTTTTTTAACCAGCTGTGGCGCCTAAAAGGGTAGGCGCCACAGCTGGTATGATTAAGTGTAGCGCCTGGCCAGCCAGGCGCCACACTTAACTTGGTAGGACCAGCTGTGGCGCCTGGCGTAGGGTCTGGGTCAGGGGTGGCGCCTGTCTGGTCAGGCGCCACCCCTGACCCTTTTTAAAATAAAATAAAAAAAAAATTTTTTAAGGGTGGCGCCTGCCTGGTCAGGCGCCACCCCTAATACTTTTTAAAAAAAAAAAAAATTTTTTAGTCATGGGTGGCGCCTGCGTGGTCAGGCGCCACCCCTGACCTTTTTTTAAAAAAAAAAAATTTTTTTATCAGGGGTGGCGCCTTCCTGGTCAGGCGCCACCCCTGACCCTTTATTTTTAAAAAAAAAAAAATTTTTTTGATCAGGGGTGGCGCCTACCTGGTTAGGCGCCACCCCTGACCATTTTTAAAAAAAAAAAAAAATTTTGATTTTCTATCTCTTTCCAACCAATTAGAACCCACCCCGCCCCACCCCCTTATCCTTAATGTTTCCCGCCTCCCTCCCCCCAATCTCTTTCATTTCCCGCGTGCCGACAACCCCCTCCCTTTCTTTACCTTTTTCTCATATCTTTAATCATTCCCTCTCTCATTTTCACTTCCAGTATCTGCGTGCTCTCCCCTTCCTTCCATTTTCTTATCTTCACTTCTTAAAACGACACTCACACGAGCACACGTCTTTGTTTATCCCAACTGCCAACCCCACTCCTGTCCCTATTATTCCCTTTTCTTTGTACTGTCTACAAGTTTTTGGTCCCCACTTTATTTGGTAGCTCAAATTTCTTCCTTCTCTCACTGAAGATTGCGTCACCAACGGCAATTACGTGGTCCCCCACTCCACTGCCCTGATCAACCTGTAAGTTAAAGTTGCGTTTTGTTTTTATTAATTTTTTTTTCAGGTTGTTCTGCTGTTTTTTTTTTTTTTGGCATGCTTGATATGGTTTTTTTTTCCCTGTACGCATGCTTGTATATTTATATATCATATATAGTCATCTTCTTCATGGATGGTGTTATTATACTAATACATAAACCAATTTAGAAATAGATATGTACATAGTATGTAATTTCATCCGATCAACAGAGGAAAAAAATATAGAATAATGTAACTAAAATTATTTTTTTTTGGCATGAAATGTAACTAAAATTATTGAGCACGATGACAATGCCCATATATATGTATTATGCGTGCGCTCTCTCTCTCTCTCTGTCGGCAGGAGTTTTTTCTTTTGTGGGACCATCTAGTTTTGTTTCTTTGCTCTTTATAAGTATGTGGTAGATTGGATATTCTTTTGTATTCTGAATTCTCTGGCTTCCCAATGTGTTTTTAATGTTTATATATAACTGTGTGTATGTGTATACTTATATTCGATAGGCCAATAAACATAGTGATATTTGTAATAAAGTAATCAATAATCTATATGATTGTGCTTTAATGTTGAGCAGTTAACTATATGTCCAGTTGGAGTGAGCAAATATAGAAGGCCCTCAATTGTCAGATTAGAATATTATGGCCTAATTAACTCTGGATTTTTTAAAAAATAGAAAAAGTTACTAACCTTGGTCAAAAACTTTTGATTGCTTTCGCTCTGCCTATATGCTCAGGGTCAAACCCCAATGATCCAATGATCTACACTGCAATTCCATTAAAGTAACCTCAAAAAAAAAAAAAAAAAAAACCTAAACAGTAACCATATTTTTTTATTTTGTTTGCGTTTTTTTTTGGGTAAGTGCACTCATGTACAACACCTATATATATATATTATATATAATATACAAATGTGTTTTCCGTGCAGATATATATATGTTTTTTGGGTAAGTGCACTCATGTAACCATATTTAATAATATTGCTATTTCTTTTAAAACTTCTTCAAATTATTTGTTTTCCAAAAATCAAAATCATTTATTTAATATTATTTCACGTATTAAATATATATTTGTGTTATTAGTGCTATTTTGTAGAGGTAAGAAAATAATTTTTTGTATTATTTATCTTATTAAACTATAATAGAGAAAATCCTATATAAACCCAAATGAAAATAGGAAAAATTGAAATCAACAGAATAAATTGAATAATTCGTTAATTGAGTCATTAACTTATTTAAAGATTTTAAAATATGAATAAAATGACTTTAATATATCAATGTTAATATTTAATAAAATAAAATATAATTTGTCTATATTGTTTAACTTTAAATATATTAACTAAAACCGTAAAGGGAAAAACATACAATAAGGATTATGCTTTCTTTTTAATTTTATTTTTTTTTCTTTATTTTTTTTTCTGAATCATATTTTTTGATTTTATTATATTTTGATGTTTATTACACATATTATTATTTAAAAAAATAACTTAGAACCTGAAATATTTTATTGATTTATTTATGTTTAATTTGTGTTTGTAGTTTCAGTTCATCAGTCTATTGAAGCTTCTATTTACGGTATGTTTTTTAAATTTTGAGCTTACAAATGTGATTTTAGTTCAATTTAATAGTTATAATTTGTAGGTGTTCTAATGATTGTTATTGATTAATTGCATAAGCAAAATAATTATTTATATATTCTTAACACTTGTATTTTATTTATTGACTTGTAATGTTTTCTAATTTAAGTATGATATATTATTGTGGCAAATATGGTTTCTTTTGTTATGAGTTGTAAAATGTTATTATAATGCCTGAGAATAATTAATGAATTATTTAGCAATTTAAATATTCAGTTTAAGACTTAGAAAGCTTCAATTATGAAGATTCATGTGGTGTATGTTATTTTAAATTAAAATTGGTAAGAGAATATAAAAGTAATTAGTAAATGCAATAGTCATACAACTAACCACGTAATTTTTTAAAAAAATAGATTGAAGCCCATAGATGGATCGTAAATGGATGTCATCTAATCGATGTTCAAGGGAATATATAGATGGGGTGAAGGATTTTATTACATTTGCAACTGAGCACACAAAAGATCCTGGCAAAATCTTATGTCCTTGCTTATCCTGTTGTTTTGGAAAGCGGATTAGTCAACTTGATTTGCTAGATCATTTAGTGTGTTATGGTATTGATCAAACATATATACGATGGACAAGGCATGGTGAGACCAACGAGCCATATAGTGATCGCGTGCATACCATGGGTGGTGCCTCGGATGAATTTGATCAAAGCATGTTTGATGAAGATGATGCTCTTGAAGAAATGGTAAATATGGTTGAAGGGGTGCTTCATAACTGCCCTAACGAATATGAGAAGTTGAAAGGTGATGCAGAGAAACCATTATATGTCGGAAGTACTAAATACACAAGATTGCTAGCAGTGTTGAAGTTGTACAATTTTAAAGCTCGCTACGGATTGAGTGATTCGGGTTTTACCGCATTGCTTGAACTGTTGCAAGATATGCTTCCAGAAGAAAATGTACTTCCTACCAAGACATACGAGGCAAAGCGAATTCTTTGCTCTACAACCGGTATGGGATATGAGAAGATACATGCATGTCCTAACGATTGCGTATTATTTCGAAATCAGTATGCAACGTTGGAGAAGTGCCCTAAATGCAACGCATCTCGATATAGGAAGAAGAAAGGAAAAAGTCCTTTGAAGGTGCTATGGTATTTTCCCATTGTTCCGAGATTCAGGCGACTGTATAGTAATGCAGAGACTGCTAAGCAGTTGACATGGCATGCAGATGAAAGGATTAAAGACACGAAGCTTAGGCACCCAGCAGACGCTCCTCAATGGAAAAAAATTGATCATGAGTACCCTGACTTTGCTGATGAAGTCAGGAACCTTCGCCTTGCACTGTCAACTGATGGAATTAATCCGCACGGTGTTCAGAGTAGCACACATAGCACGTGGCCGGTGATATTGATGATTTATAACCTTCCTCCACACTTAATCATGAAACGCAAGTTTATGATGTTGTCCATGTTAATTTCTGGGCCAAGGCAACCTGGGAATGATATAGATGTATACTTGGCTCCTTTAATTGATGACTTGAACCTGCTTTGGGATGAAGGCGTTAGTGTGTATGACGGGTACATGGAAGAAAGTTTCACTTTGAAAGCCATGTTGTTTGGCACAATTAATGATTTCCCTGCTTATGGAAATTTGTCAGGATATAGCGTCAAAGGATATGGTGCATGCCCTATATGTGAAGATGACACTCATTCAATGCGACTTCATCATTGTAAGAAAAATGTTTATATGGGGCATCGAAGATTCTTACCATCACAACATCGTTGGAGGAAGTGGAAAAAGCCTTTCAATGGTGATGCAGAAGAAGGTAGCCCGCCGAAGATGTTGACCGGTTCCCAGGTGTATTCCAAGGTAAAAGACTTGGAGAACAATTTTGGCAAACCTTTTACAAAACAAATCGAGACAAGCGGTTGGAAGAAAAAGTCTATTTTCTTTGAACTTCCATATTGGAAGTCTTTATATGTGAGGCATTTTCTTGATGTGATGCACATAGAAAAAAATATCTGTGATAGTCTAATTGGCACGTTGCTTAATATGCAAGGAAAAAGCAAGGACAATGTCAATTCGAGGTTGGATTTAGTGAACTTGGGAATTAGAGAAGAGTTGGCACCGATTGAGCAAGGGTTTCGTACCTATCTACCGCCAGCGGCATACACTCTGTCGAGGAAAGAGAAGAAATTGTTTTGTGAGTTTCTGCAAGGAATTAAAGTCCCCGAGAGCTACTCTTCAAATATAAAGAACCTTGTATCAGTAAAAGAGTTGAAGTTAAAGAACCTTAAATCTCATGATTGTCATGTGCTCATGCAAAATTTCCTACCGGTTGGTATACGATCCATTTTACCCAAAAAATTAAGGAACACTATCACGAAACTTTGCGTGTTTTTCAAGTTGATCTGCAGTAAAGTGGTTGATTCAACCAGGTTACAAGATTTGCAAAGGCTGATTGTGTGTACTCTGTGTGAACTTGAAATGTATTTTCCGCCTTCTTTTTTTGACATTATGGTACATCTAACTGTACACTTGGTCAAAGAAACTCAATTGTGCGGTCCTGTGTACTTGAGATGGATGTACCCAAATGAACGATTCATGAAAATATTAAAGGGGTATGTGAAAAATAGATACCGTCCAGAGGGTTGTATCGCTGAAAGTTACATGGTTGAAGAAGCAAGTGACTTCTGTGCTGATTTTCTATCAAATGTTGACCCTGTAGGGATCCCCAAGTCCCGTCATGATGGCCGAAGATCAGGGAAAGGAACAACGGGGAGTGATGTAATAACGATATCAGTGACTGAACGGGATCAAGCCCACTTGTATGTCCTACATAACACTGATGAGGTCGAACCGTATGTAGAAGAACACAAGGATGCTCTCCGATTGGTACATGGTGATGGGAATGAAAATTTATTAACAACAGAACACAATAAACAATTTGCAGGCTGGTTGAAAAATCGTATTAACGATGAGATGGAGAGGAATCCTGATTCAGTTTCCGAAAAATTGAAGTGCCTGTCGAAGGGACCGAGCTTACATGTATTATCTTACAATGGTTATGCAATCAACGGTTACACATTTTATACACAAGACCATGATAAACAGAGCACGATGCAGAATAGTGGGGTAACACTTGTTGCTGATTCTTGGCATAGATCCAGTGCTAAAGATACACACCCTATCTATGCATCAATGTCATACTTTGGTGTCATTGAACGCATATGGGAGTTAGATTACTCTATGTTCAGGGTCCCTGTCTTCAAATGTCAGTGGGTTAACAACAACAGTGGATTGCGGATAGATGACTTAGGCTTTGTGCAAGTGGACCTTTCTAAGGTTTGGTATGAAGATGATCCTTTTATTTTAGCAGCACAGGCAGAACAAGCATTTTACATTCCTGATCCTGCTAAGAAGAATTGGTCTATTGTACTTCCATCCAACAAGAATCGTCAAGCAGAAGTTGATTTTGAAAGTAATGAATATTTGAACATCAATAATGATGATCCTTCGTTTGAGGATTTGTGGTCAGCAGAGATTGATATAGATGGAGATGCAGATGAAGATGAAGATGGAGATGGACCCCTATACGTGAGACATGATCATAAAGAGGGAACTTGGGTCAAGAGGAACACAATTCTCAATCCAACACGAATTCTGAAGAATAAAATTTTAAATCAGACAAGAAAAAGGAAAAGATAATGATTGCCTTGACTCATTTACTTGTACGTATGTTTTTATAAATTTCAAAATAATTTGCTTTCGTTGACATACAAGACCATTGTGCACTGATGTTTTGATTTGGTTTATTTCACTTGCAGGAGTATGGACTCACCACATCATGACATTGATGACGTTCCCAGTCCCGTACCTGATGACATTGATGATGTTCCCAGGCACATTGGTAGACAGAGATTTGAGGTGAACGTCAGACGTGGCAGGACAGTTATGGAGAGGTTGATCAGACTGAGAAGTAACGGGATCAAGTTACAAGTAGAGTGGAATGAACTTGGGAACCCGGTTGGGGAGAACAGTACCTCGTTAAATAACTTCATCGGGACTACGGTTCGAGACAGAGTCCCTATTACCGTTCAAAATTGGAAAATGGTAAAGAAAAGTTATGAGGATGGGATCTGGGCTGAAATACAGGTAACACCTTAATTATATATTTATTCGGTTTGCTTTGTTTCACTTCATTTCAATCTTACATATGATATATGTTTTTTGACTTGTTTACAGAGTGTTTTTATTATTGATGATGATTGGAAGAACTTCGTAATGAGAAAAGCCGGAAAAATTTTGTGAAAGTTTCGTTCTGATCTCGTCAAATATTTCTTGAGGGATGATAATGATGATATCATTACTACACCGCCTTATCCATTGTACGAAGGAATCATCACTCAAGCAATGTGGGATGAGTTTATCAAAACACATACAACTCCTGATTTCCTGGTAAGGGGATTTGTTTATTTTTCCCTATTACGTGTAATGTACGTATTTGTAAGTAACATTTATATATTTATATGAATCATTTTGATCTATCTAGGAGTTGAGCGAGAAGAATCGAGCTAACGCGACCAACATGCAATACCGATACACACAAGGACCTGTTTCATACGGAAATTTACAAAAACAAATTGTACGAACTGATGATTATTTCATTCATAATAAAAATTATATGAATATCATTTAACTTCGACTAACTTCGATGTGCAGATACAAGAATCAGGCTCAGATAGTACACAGGTTCCACGACATGAGCTGTGGGTCAAGGGTGTCACAAATAAGAAAGGTGAAATTCGTAGTGAGGAAGCAAGAAGAGTAGCCGAATATTGTGTAAGTATTCAATTATATTATGCGTTCAATAAATAATTGGCTTTACTTAAATGAACTCCATTTATAATAACTAATTTTCATTGTAATTCTTTTTGGGAAAGCGACAAATGACACAGGAGGATCCTGCGTTGGCGACCTATGTTGGTCGGGACGATTTATTGAGCAGAGCGTTACCAGTACCCGAGTATGATGGTCGTGTTCGGGGTACTGGTTTTGCAGTCACCCCATCAGCATACTTCGGACGTCAGAAGCGCTCGAGTAGAAGTGATGTTTCTCACCTACGTGACGAGATGTCTAGCTTTAAGCATCAAATGGAAGAACTTCAACAACAAATGCGCTACAAGGAACAACGAGAAGAACAATTCACAGAACAAATGCGTTTGCTGCAAGAACATAATGCGTTGTTAACAACGCAAATACAACAGTTGGTCCAGGGTAGGCCAATACCAAATGTTCCGTTCTGTGATAGCCCAAGTTTCAGAGATAGCTGCAATTCCGTGCCTAAAGTCCCTTTTCCTTCGGTAATTAATTTCTTTTCTACTTAACTTTATGTTAAATTATAATTAAGCGAATTTAACATATTAACTCTGTTTTCTGTAGGGGGAATTTAAATGCAAGCTATATGTCGAGCAAGCATCCAAGCACGCGGTTGCAGTAGGTGTTGCCTACAACACTGGTGAGGACATACTGCACAATTCACCGTTGCCGGATAACACACTCCGGGTTAGGGTTGACGTCTGCACGAACGAAGACGCCCTCTTACCGATCCCGTCTCAAGATGAGCAAAATAAGGTGGCAGATGTTGTAGGTGGCTATGTTGCTTGGCCAATAGGTCTTATCGAGCCATGTGGAAAGGTCGTTCATTCAAAATTCCCTGCACTTTTCCTTCGAACTTTCATCTCGAACTGTGATTTAATTTTCTGATTTGCGCAGGGTAAGATTTCAAAGTCTTCGACAACACAACCCAAGTCAAAAGCATCGGCCAGCCAACAGAGCAGAAGAAGACATACCTCATATCTCGATCAATTAATATTGATTGCACCACAATTGATCGGTGAGGGAGTAGTGGCATTACGTATTCCAAGACATATCTACAATGTTGGTGGTCTAGTTGATTATATTACTGCCGAGGTCGTGCAGGAAATATGTGCTCGTGATTGGGTTAGTGCTTCGGCTATCAACATCTGGATAAGGTACTTCACTATCATCGTTTATCACTGTTATTAATATATCTCGTTCCATTTCTTTTGTTTCTCATGACACTGTATGTTTTATACCAGGCATTTGGACCAGGACGTTTTAATGGATACAAACAGGGTCCAATTCGCATTTGTCAACCCTTTTCTCGTTGGTAATCATGAGGGTAAAATAGATGTGACTGCGCAGTCTAATGGGCTGAAAGATTACTTTAGCAAGAAAGCGGCAGCAAATACATTATTTTTAGTGCCGTATAATGCGGGGTAAGTTATTATTGGTACTATTTTTGTTTTTATTGTTTAACTTCTATCATAACATGATTGTTCAAAAAAATTTTTTAAAATATATTTTAGGCGCCATTGGATATTGATCGTTATCAATCCAGCGGAACCTTCAGGCCCTCGCATTTATTATGTGGATCCTCTGCAAAATGGTCTTCCACAAGACCGTTTTGATATGATGCTATTGATCAGTAGGTAAGTATACGTGCCTATGTATAAATATTTGCGAACGTGATTGAATAATCAAAAGTAATCATTTTCTGTTTCTTTTGTTAGCGCATTGACTGCATATCGGTCGTCTGTCGCGTTAAACTATTCTAAAGCTACTGACCCCCGCCTTAGTTATCCTTGGAAGAAGATACAGGTATTGATATTTGACTTTACTTAGAATTTGTTAGTAAACACTTTTTATTCATGAACAGAGTTAAATATTGCATTATATTATTGCAGTGCCCTTTCCAACCTAATGACAATGATTGTGGGTACTATATCATGAAATTTATGAAGGATGTTATTATGCATGATCAACCATTTATTCCTCAAAAAGTAAGTCATTTAGTTGCACTTCATATTGTGTTGTAATGAAATTGAATTAGTGCCTGACAGTTATGTTTTACTGATTTCAATTCGTTCTAACTTGTGTCTGATTGTATATATCTGTAGTATTATGAAGATCAACGTTGTGACGCTTTGACAGACCATCAGGTTAATGAAGTGATCGAGGAATGGTGTGAATATGTGTTAAAGCAAATCCCTAGGTAGCTATATATATTTACTATTAAATTCACTAGCTGGTTTTTTTTGTGTTGTTTCTAATTGCCAATATAATTGTTGTGTCTTGCATGTTTGTTCAAGTTGAATTTGTTGTATTATATTTCATTCAGCTAGGTTTACAGTATATTGTATAACAATTTTCATTACTACTTTAGCTAATCAATCATATGTTGGTATCATTTGCTCGTTATCTATTATTGTTCTTATTAAACCTTGCAGACTATAATTATATATGCATGAGAAAAAAATATGCTAAAAAAAAACCAATACGAAAACCCCAAAAAAATATGAGAAAAAATATGCAACAAAAAAACCAGAACAAAAAAAAAAAAAACACCTACTGTGGCCCCTGGCCAGCCAGGCGCCACAGTAGGTAAACAAAAAAAAAATAAAATAACACCAGCTGTGGCGCCTGGCCAGCCAGGCGCCACAGCAGGTATTGCCTACTGTGGCGCCTGGCTGGCCAGGCGCCACAGCTGGCCCACCCACCTGTGGCGCCTGGCCAGGCAGGCGCCACAGTAGGTATGCTTCCTGTGGCGCCTGCCAGGTTAGGCGCCACAGAAAGCTATTTTTTTAAAAAAAAAAATTAAAAATCTGTGGCGCTTCCAAGCGCCACAGCTTGTTTTAGTAGCGTTAAGATAGGTGGCATTTCGCAAGCGCCACAGCTAATGCAATTATAAGCGCCACAGATTTGGTTTTTTGTAGTAGTGATTACACAAATCTCAACTCCATACATGCATACTCAATACTCATCCAATATACAAATACAATATCCAAATATACATCCCAACTATCATCCGAACTCATACAATTATCCCAGCATATAACGATAACCAACTACCAAATACAAATACCCATAAGGGATTCTCGCCGCCCCTAGGCACTTGCTCCTTCCTTGAGCCACTTGACCTGTCTAAAATGTTGGTAGGGGAGGGTGAGATTCTAGAGAATTCCAGTAGGAAACAGATACCAATATGCATGCAAGATAAGTGTTTAATGCATGACATGCTTGCATCACAATAACTCATGTTCACATAATGATATATTCGCATGCTCAATGTTTCAACAACATACTCATGGCCATAGCATAAATAGAAACAGAGCTTCAATCATTCATATATGTTTCACATAATCAAGCAAAGCAATAACATGCATCAATACACAAATACAAATATCAATACATGCAGGAGAGGTAAGTTCCCTACCCTTTTCTTTCCACGTATTCTCCAGCTCCGCTTACTCGCGAACCAAACGAATACTGAACCCTTTCAAAATCTCAAAATGCTGAAAATGGGGGTTGGCTGCGGCCCAGAAAATCCAGTTTCTTGGCTGAACTTCCAAAATTCATAACTAATTCAGGAAAAATCGAAATAAGGTGATTCCAAAGCCAAATGAAAGCTATTTAAGTCCTATTTCTAGGAAAAATATTGGCCATTACTAGAAATCACCACAAAAGTCCAGATTTACCAAAAATCTAACATTGTGCCAAAACAGAGTCCAGTTTGGATACCAAACTTTGGTCAGTTCAAACTCCCAGCTCAAAAAGCGAAATGTTACAAAATTTATATCCATTTTGAAGCTTGAGATGTGAACTTTAAGACTGGAAAGTTTCATAATTTTCGAACATCATTTGCCTAGTCAAAACGTCCACGTCATCTGACTGTCCAGAACAGACTTGCCAAAACAGGGTCCAGTTTGGATGCCAAACTTTGGTCAGTTCAAACTCCCAGCTCACAAAGCGAAATGACACAAAATTTATGTCCATTTTGAAGTTTGAGATGTGAAATTTAAGACTGGAAAGTTTCATAATTTTCGAACATCATTTACCCAGTCAAAACGTCCACTTCATCTGACTGTCCAGAACAGACTTGCCAAAACAGGGTCTAGTTTGGATGCCAAACTTTGGTTAGTTCAAACTCCCAGCTTACAAAGCGAAATGACACAAAATTTATGTCCATTTTGAAGCTTGAGATGTGAACTTTAAGACTGGAAAGTTTCATAATTTTCCAACATCATTTGCCCAGTTAAAACGTCCACGCCATCTGACTGTCCAGAACAGACTTACACTGGACAGATTTTCCAGATTTTTACATTTGATCCCAAATGATTCCCAAATCAATTCCAATGGCCAAAATGTTCAACAAAAGACCAAATTCTACACAACACATAAGCCAATTCATACCATTCAAAAATTGCACAAAATCAGGGCAAATTCATAAATTCCCAATACTCAACCATAATTCACAAAACTTAGATCAAAAGGCTTCAAATACTCACCTCTTCCACTTTCCCAAACCAATTTCTTGATTCTTCATCCTTCCAAATTTCCTCAAGCCATCAAACACCTTCAATCAAGAATCTAAAACCATAGAGATGAAGCTCTCATCACTATGAACAACTTTATAGAAGGTGATTAGAGCTAAAGAGGTCACCAAACAAGCTAAAATCTCACCTTAAGCTTTCTCTTTCTTCCTCCAAGCTTGCACGTCCATGGAGACATAAGAGAGAGAGAGAGAGATGAGTGGATGATGAAGATGAATAAAGTGATCAGTTTTTGGGCAATTAGGCCCCCAAAAACGTCCAAAAGGGAGAGAAAAGAGAGGAAGAGTGTTGAATCTTTGACCCAAGATCAAGGGTCCAAAACTTGCCAAGTGTCAACATCTTGTTCCATCAACCATGAGTTCACATAGGCACACCACATGGGATTCCACCCTTTGATCTATTACACAATTCAATCCTAACCATTGATCTTGAAGTTATCAGTGAGTTTCCTCTTCGGTAACCGATCAATTGGTCGATAACTTTACCGTTTTGCCCCTGATTATGGTAATTCTCATTGAATCACCACCAACACTTCACATCTTTTCATTTAGTCACAAAATGTGCCTTCCCTCTATTTTAAGTCAATTTAGATATTAATCCATAATTGAGCTTAAATACAGGGTTTCGGCACTGCTCACAGCACATACGAATCACATCCGGAACTCAAATCACATCGAATTCTCCAAAAGGGTTATTTATCACTAACCACATCCACTTTTGGAGTCATTATCTCTTAATCACAATTTAGGATCTTGCTAAACCGGGGCTTAGCAGTCCACTTATCTCAGGCTTATTCTCTAGCCTCAAGTTTCAAAATTCGGGGTATTACATTCATAGAGTAAGGTGTTAAATTTTCCACATAGAATATATAAAATCCATTAAAAAAATGAAAGTTGCACTATTTACATGGTACTTTCTCACCCCTTAATGTAAGACGTATTTACCTAATTTGATTAGACTAAGAAAGTTAGTTTAGATATGTTTTTTCTGAAACTGTTAGTCATCTTCCTTAGTTCTCTCTATTGTAGTGATATTGAAAATATGGTTCTTCATGTGATAATGATACTTCTCTATTTGTTACGTAAATTTCGTTTTATTTTCATCTTTAACCAATATTAATTAGATGTGTCATAATAATGAACGTTGAGCCTTTTTAATTTGCCTATTTTAATTATAGATATAATTATTAGATGTGTCATTCCTATTTATTCTATATGCTGATTGGCTCACTGATTAGTATTTTTTCGATGAGCTTCCGCCATGAGATTCATTAGATATGATGCTCCATTTCCATTAAAATATAATCTGTTTTTTGGAATGGAAAAACAGAGCTAAACAATGAAATAATCGTATCATCTGATACGTCTTTTACGAGGTAATCTCTAGAAGTTAACAAATTGAGCTTTTATATTACATAAGGGAATAATGACTAAAATGAACAATATAATATAACAAACAATTTATATTTAATATATTCAAATTTATTATATTTGTTTGGTGTCCAAATACAAACAAGGTATCGTATATGATGAAACATACAACTTCAATGAAAAATAAGACACTGCAAGTTTTGCTAAGGTTTTTAGTTATAATCCTCCCAATAAAATGTATTAAACAAAGTTTAGTTGAGATAAAGTGTGCTCATTATGATCAGATAAAATTGACAATAAAACTATGAAATTATTTAAAAATTAACCACTAAAAAGATTTTCATATCGACAATAAAATCCAAACCTCACATTCTTATTATTATATTACAAATATGAAATATTCATAAGGATATATTAATACACAGACATATATGTATGTATTAGCTATGCCGTGTGAAATGGAGGATGACTTTGATGTCTCCTCACGAGTCAAGCACTACATTTTCCATTAAGGAGCCTTTAAGTGTTTGTCAATTTGATTGTGACTTTTTGATAACGTTCTTGTGGGGATATAGAAGCTTAGGCAAACCAGACTTGACCAAAAATGAATTAATGTAATGATAAAAAAAAATTAAAGACCGCACAAATTTTTTGCTCTTCTAGAGGGTAACTTTAAGGGTTATATATATATATATATATATTTTTTTTTTCATTATTAATTGTTCATTTTGTTATTTTATTTTATAGATAAGACTATGTTCTCATCACAAGTTAAAATGTATGTATTTTTT
Source organism: Inga oerstediana (assembly GCA_963210345.1). Taxonomy (NCBI): domain Eukaryota; kingdom Viridiplantae; phylum Streptophyta; class Magnoliopsida; order Fabales; family Fabaceae; genus Inga; species Inga oerstediana. The sequence continues at coordinate 68,260,499 of OY723400.1, read as the reverse complement.
CACTTTTTTATGTTTGAGTAAATTAAAGACGGTTTTATCTCTATTTGTTTATAATAATATTGTATATATGGTAAAAAAATCTATACTATCAATTTTATTTTATATTGATTTTCTCAAATTCTCCCATATATAGCACCTACTAGTTGATCACATCTAACAATTCAAATCCATTTAAAAATTGTAATGTTGATGCCGTAGTAGTAGTGTCAAAATCCGATTATGGTTTAAGGAGCACATCTAACCACCTACTAGTGAAGCATCATTTCTATTTGTTTCAGAGGGATGGGAAGGAGTATTACCAAAATAAAATATACAAATATGTGTATGTGTGTGTATATATATGTGCTGTGTCGTGTGAAATGGATTGAAACTTTGAGATCCACTCCCAGGACAAGCGCTCCATCTATCTACAAATATTTAGGTGGTTGATATAATATATGAAATCAATTAAAGTCTGTAGACTTTTGATATAACATATATGGCCTACCAGACTGACCATAAATGAAATAAAGCAATGAAAATGAAATTTTGGTTCAAATAAAATTTTGCTTTGTATAAACTCTAAAATTGATAATCTCTAAAATTTCATCCTGGTTTTGATTTTCAAAATAATGATGAAAATTTCATTACATAAAAAAAAATACAACCTATATTTGTATAAACTAAACTAACCTTAATTTCATTAGGATGTGTTATCGTTCAATATATTTTTCCATAATGTTTTAAATATAAAAAATGCATATAATGGTCTCTTTAAGTCTCTGGCATGAAAGGTGGGCTATGGGACTGAGTGTTGTGGCTTTTGAAATATCTAAAATATACATATATACGAAAATACTTACCTTTTTTCCGCATACAATATTATAAAATATGTAGGGAAAAAAAACGAAAGCTACACTGTTTACATGGTACTTCCGGTTATTAATGTAAGACGTATTTACCTAATTTAATTAGATTGAGGAATTGAAGTTAGTTAAGGTGGTTAATATGATTTTTTTTTTTCTAAAACACCCTAATCATCTTCCTTAACTCCCTCCATTTCTCTTTTACTTGAGTATGGTTTAAGGAGCATTGATAGAGGTAAATTAGGAAAAGATTGACAAATATTAAAAATAGGCCTTATATTTAGGGTCAAAGTCAACTCCACAATTAGGTCCTACATGAAAGACGGGAAGGAGTATTACCAAAATAAAATATACATAATGATATATATATGTATGTATGTATGTATGTACATACCTACATACATACATATATGCTGTGTCGTGTGAAATGGAGTGAGAGTTTGAGATCTACTCCCAAGTCAAGCTCTTCATCTATCTACAAATATTTGGGTGGTTGATATAATATATCAAATCATTTAAAGACTCTAGACTTTTTATATAACATATATGGCCCACTAAACTGACCCTACATGAAATAATGCAATGAAAAATTAAATTTTGGTCCAAGTAAAATTATGCTTCGTTCATATAGGGATCAAATTTCATCTCATCGATTACTAGCGTGCTTTACGGGTTCACTCTGTGGCCTATTATACAACATTGTAGTGATATATATTGAAAATATGGTCGTTTATGTGATAATGATACTTCTTTCTTTAATGCATCAACTTTTTTTTTATATATTCAGCTTTAACCAAAATTAATTAGACGTGTCATAATAATAAACGTTAAAGCCTTTTAAATTTGCCTATTTTAATTAGACGTGTCAATTTTTATTTAGAGTAACAAAAGTCCATATTCTTGAAAGAGGACATCTCACTTTTTTAAAGAGAAAATTCACCCCACTCATTTCACAAGTCAAGCCTGCCATTCCTAAGATATAAATTGGTAATTCCCTTTTTTGTGTACTTTGTAAATTTGATATGCCATTCTTAAGGCTTTTAGTTATCATCAAGAAAAATGTTTACAAATTTAATCCTATGTGTACATCATCCTACTTAATAGTTGTATTAAATAAGGTTTAATTAGTTGAGATTATGTGGGTTTTTTATGACCAGAATATATCGCACAACTCAAAGAATATTCACTAAACTATTTAAAAATTAACCATTAAAATGATTTTCATAACGACAATAAAATCCAAACCTCACTTTCCTATAATAATATTACAAAAATAAAATTTGCATAAGGATATATACATACACACGTATATGTATGTATTAGCTGTGCCATGTGAAATGGACACTACTACAAAAAGGATAAAAGGTGGCGCACATTTTGTGAGCTTCTCTTTTTTTTTTTTTTTACCTCTATAATTTTTTTTTAAAATTTTGGGTATCAGCTGTGGCGCCTAATAGATTAAGTATCACAATTGAGGAGGCCTAGTGTGGCGCCTACCTACGCAGGCGCCACACTTGGGGCCAGGAAAGCAGCTGTGGTGCCTAACCTACCAAGCGCCACAGCTGCAGCATTATTTTATTTTTTTATAAAAAAAACTGGGCATGTGTGGCGCCTAAATAAATAGGCGCCACACATGCTAATTTCTATATCAGCTGTGGCGCCTAAGCATTAGGCGCCACAGCTGATATGAGGCAATGTGTGGCGCCACACTTGCCCCTTTTTTTAAAAAAAAAAAATTCAAATGGATAGTGTATCTCTTAATTATTTCATTTCCCTCGTAGTGGTCCTGTGTCCGCCCCCCATTCCTTCTCTTTTTGACTACTACTCCACTTTAATTATTTAACTACTCTCTCCTCCATTAAACTACTTTCCCTTTCTCATCTTCTTAGTGGATCCGTCGGCCCCCTCCCTCCATTTCCTATCATCTTCACACTAAAAAACACACCCACACGCTCACTCGTCACTCAAGCTAGCATCACCAACGTGGTCTCCCACTCCTTGCGCTGGTCAATTAATAGATTTGTAAGAAGAAGACTATTTCATTCTAGCTTGATTTGTTTAAATTTTTTTTTAGTCAAGATAAACCGTAATATAAAGTTTGCCTTTTTGTTCCTAATTTAATAGGAAAGACTGAAAACCTAGCTTGTTTCGTTTGTCTTTTTGCTTTGTTTAAATTTTTTTGCCAACAAGCTTGCGTTTTTTAGTAATCTTTTAATTTACTTAATTAGTTGTTGATGTACTGTGTTCACATATCAAGTTCTTGTATTGTGATATTTTTTATGTTAGCTTTGGAGAGTATTAATGTAAGAACATTATTGTTGGGGAACTTGAATTTTAAATGTGAAAATTATATATATATATATAATAGGTTGAAATATAAAATAGAAAGATTGACAATTTATGGAGATGATAAACACAAAAGCCACTCATTTTATATAAAGCTTCACAATCAGGAAGCATAAAAAAGGGCCACAGGAAAAAAAAAGAAGAAGAAGAAGAAGAAAGAAAAGAAAAAGAAAAAGAAAAGCGACCCTACTGTGGCGCTTCCTCAAACAAGCGCCACAGGAGGGTATTTTTTTTAAAAAAAAATTTAAAATGTTGTGGCGCTTCCAAGCGCCACAGCTTTTTTTAGTGGCGTTCAGATATGTGGCACTTCTCTAGCGCCACAGTTAATGCAATTATAAGCGCCACAGCTTTACTTTTTTGTAGTAGTGGGAGGTTGACTTTGGGGTCTACTCACGAGTCAAGCACTCCATGTTCTTATGAATTAAGGAGACTTGCTTATGAAGTGTTTGTCAATTTGATTGTGACTTTTTAATAACGTTCTTGCGGGGATATAGAGTGTGTGTTTATATCAGTGATTAGTAATTGGACTTATTTTAATTGGACTTTTGATAATATTATTTTTGGTAAAAGCTAGATTGTGTATTGTGATTTATGTTTGGATTGGCGATTTTATAAACACTACAAAAAAACATCGGACTAGTGACGAAATTTCCGTCACTAATTAGTTTAGCGACGGAAATTAGCGACGGAATTTGTTCTGTCGGTAAAAAGACCGTTACTAATTAATTAGGGACGGAATTTTAAATTCCGTCGCTAATTAGAGATGGAAATTCTGTCGCTAATTAGCGACGAAAAATTCCGTCTGTCCCTCACCGGCAGCCACGTGTCCCCGTCAGCCGCTGCCACCTCGCCTCCGCCCTCCACGTGTCCTGGTCAACCGCCATGTGTCACCCTCACACCACGTGTCCAAGTCACAAATTGGTTGCATTTTGAGACCAAGTTGGGATTCGAAGCCTTGACCTCTCACACGTGTGTCAGTGCCTTTGCCAATTAAGCTAAGAAGAATATGTGTAATTTAAATGCAAAATCATATATATATATATATATATTTTTTTTTTTTTTTGCTTTGCGGACAAAATTAGAAATACAAAATTTAATCTATTATTAAATATTTGAATTTAGTTTTCTTATTTTATTTTATGTAATTTTTCTATCTAAATTTTTATTATTAATATCTTTTTAATTCATTTTATGATATATTTTATTTTTTGTTTGCATTTATAAAATTTTTATTTTTATTTGTATATAATATATTATTAAAAAATCAAATATATTATATTATAATTTCAATTTCAAAAATAAATTTTATTTATTTATTTTAATATTTATATTATAAATTTATAATTATAAGAAAATATAATTATTAAAAAAATTAATTATTTGTGACGGAAATTAGTGACGGAAAAATTTCATCACTAATTTTTAATGACGGAATTAGAGACGGATTAATGACCGAATTTAGCGACGGAATGAAATTTGGTCTCTATTCCGTCGCTAATTTTTAATGACGGAATTAGAGACAGATTAGTGATGGAATTTAGCGACGGAATATGATTCCGTCTCTATTTCGTAGCTAATTTAGTGACGAAAAAATTCCGTCGCTAATTTTAGTGACGGAATTAGAGACGGATTAGGGACAGAATTTAGCGACGGAATGTGATTCCGTCGCTAATTTTAGTTACGGACTTAGAGATGAATTAGGAACGGAATGAAATTTCGTCACTAAATTCCGTTGCTAATTTTCAATTTTTTTGTAGTGAAATTAGTTTGGATTGACTTAAGCACAAATAACTTTTGTGATAATAGTAATAGAGAGTGGGTGGAAAAATATTTTAAAAATCAAGTAAATATTTAAAAATTACTTTAAAATATAAGGTGCCACTGGAAAAATATTTTAGAGTGGGTGAAAATTAATAAATTAGTATTCTAAGTTTTGGGTGCTCTTCACTACTAAAAAAAATACATTAAAGGTAAAATTGTAGTCAGTCTCGGTACAACTGAAAAATTATTTTAAAGAGTTAAAAGCACCAAAAAATATTGTAAAGTAATTTTTAAAGCTGAAAAAGTACATTAAAGGTAAAATTGCAATAAGCCTGATAACACACTAGGTACAACTGGAAAAATATTTTAAGGGGTTAAAAACACCCAAAAAATATTTTAAAGTAATTTTTGAAGTTGAAAAAGTACATTAAAGGTAAAATTGTAATCAGTCTAATAACACACTGGGTACAGTTGAAAAAATATTTTAAGGGGTTAAAAACTCTCAAAAAATATTTTTTGAGTAGGTACAACTAGAAAGTGGGTAAAATTGTAATCAGTATGATAGCACACTAGGTAGTGGGTACAACTAGAAAAATATTTTAAGGGGTTAAAAACACTCAAAAAATATTTTTTGATACTACATACTATTTAAAAAACATTTTATGGGAAACGCCAATATCATATAACTAATTTCTAAACAAACTAATCTAACATAAAATGCCATTAACTTTTAACAGAAACTCCATTCTCTAGCTTCTCCCAATTGAGCTTTCACCAATTGGGTTTTGGCAAAAGCGCAATTGCCATTTGACCTCTCCAAACACTCAAAATTTGAGTTCTCAATTGACAATTGAACTTATGATATTCAATTGGATTTAAAGGGTTCCCAAACACAGAGTCTTCGGCCAACCAGACTTGACAAAAAATAAAATAATGTAATGATAAACAAAACAAAAAAATGTAAAGACCCCACAAATTTCTTGCTCTTGTAACGCATCAATTTCTTTTAGAGGATAACTTTAATTGATTTTTTTTTTCATTATTAATTTTTCATTATTTTATTTTATTTTATTTTATAGGTCAGACCATGTTCTTAATACAAGTTAAAATGTATATATTTTTTTCACTTTTTTATCTTTGAGTAAATTGAAGACAATTTTATCTCTATCTTTTACACTTCCATACTTCGCCTTGATGGTTATGCCATGTAGAGCCGGGAATATGGGCCAGCCTGTTTAGGCCCGCTTCCTAAAAGGTCCCATATTTTTGAAGCTAGCAGCCCTACAGGGCTGGTCCTTCATGGGCTTGGGCCTAAACGGGCTTAAACTTATTTTAATTTTAAAAAAAATTCTTTTCTAAGTTTTACAATTTATTTATTATTTTGCTTTAAATTGAGATAGATTATTTTTAAAACTCATAAATTTTTAGTTAAAATAATCATCTAATGTCCATATTAGCCTTTTTTTTTAAAGTTTAAATGAATAAACCATTGTAGAAAATAAAATAAATCAAACCAATTAATAAGTGTTTGCTTGTTATTAATACTCTATTAGGTACTTAGGTATCTCTTATATTGATAATTTAATATAATGATATTATATTTATTAATTTATTTTTAAAAAATATTAAACGGGCCTAAAAGGGCCGGCCCTACAGGGTTGCTGTAGCCCGGCCCTTTTAGGCCCGTTTCCTTTTTTAGCCTCTCAATCATAAGCCCAGCCCTTGAAGGGCTCGGGCCTAAACGGGCTCGGCCCGACGGGTTCGGACCAATTTCCCGGCTCTAATGCCATGATGTCCTTAAGCCTATATGCGATGGATAGACTTCTGTATCCATAGTATTTTTGTTTAGTCGATTTGATTTGAACATAATTTCAGTTTTGTCTAGAAGAAGTGGAATAATTAATTCCAAAAAAAATATTGCATATATGGTAAAAAAATCTATATTATCACATTTATTTTATATTGATTTTCTCAAATTCTTCAATATATAGCACCTACTAGTGGAGCACATCTAACAATTCAAATCCATTTTAAAGTTGTTTCTTGCCAACTTGATTTTGATGACAACTTATTACGAGTCATTATCTTGGAATTGTAATAGTAGTGTCAACATCTGATTTTCTTAAGCTAATCAGACTAAATTGGGCTAAGCATATTGAGCTTAGGCACTCTTCATTTTCTTTAATTTTAATTATTTTCAGGCTCTGTTGTTATTCAAAAATGAAGGAACGCTCATTAGTCATTAGTAACATATTCGTCATTCGTGTCCTTATTTTTTATCTTTTCAATTTACGTCTCTCTTTTATCATATTCACTTGCACTTGGAGGGAACACTAAAATTTTTCATTTTAAATCTTTCTCAAGGCATTAGCTACATACTAAATTAATTTTTCTCAAATAATAATATTGAACAATCCAGTCCTAATTACATTAATTTAAGCTAACTCATTTAATTTCTCTGGATAAGTTTAATTAAATTAGATGCGACATTTTTTCAAGAATGAAAATATGAAAATATCTAGTCTTCATGGCAATTTCACTTTGCAACTTTGTCAAGCACGCAATTGAATGGATTGTATTTGGCTTTAATAGCGTTCCTTTGATCCCACTCCAAAGCTCCAGACTTGGCTCTCCATTGGTCCTTGCTTTCTTTCTGATTGTGTGCTCCATTCTCATTGAGGCAGTTGTAGCAAATAACCCATTTTTTATAATATAAACAAATTTCTATGTAATGATCCACGTTTTACATTAGAGACAATATGATTACTTATAGGCAACTTTAAGAGGGAAAAACAGTATAAATAGCACCAATCACAAAGCCTCAATCCGAATTAATAGCTTACTCAGATACTTCATAATAAGACTTAGAAAAAGCGATAGACAACAGGTGACCCAAAAGGTTATTACGAAAAGTGCATATTCTTAATTTCTTTTCCTTTCAGTAAATGTTTAAATTATAGATTGATTATGTAGTGAATGTATCATATGACATTAATATTATGCAACTCTTTCGCTTTTAGACATAACCATTACGCACAGCATTGCTTTTAATTCTTTTTCATGTTAATTATGTGATATGCTTTACTTCCTTTTAAAATTATTTTATATACATTTCTTCTTTCTAGCTAGAGAATATATCAATACCCATAATCAAAAGTAGATTTACGTGTGTATCTATACCATCATTTTGATAATTTTTATATACCACTATCTCTCTATATATATAAAAAGGTATATTTACGTGTATTTTTAGCGTCAACTATGTGGCTTTTTCATTGAACCAAGATGATACCACCAAAATAAAATATTCATATAAGAGGAGATATTTTGCAGCGTGTTAGTCAAACACGCCTTGTACCTACAAATTAAAAGTGGGAAATAGAAAGATATAATATATACATCCAAACAAATTAAGACTAAAGACTTTTGAGATATATGTTAGTGACGGGACAATGTATCCATACAAGCTTCTTCTCAATAACGTTCTTTTGGGGTTATTAGACTAATGCAATGAAAATGAAAATGTGGTCCTAGAAGTGAATAAATTATACTTCATAAAGCGACACAGCTTATTTTCTCATCACTAACGTAATTTTCTTTCTCTTTCAATTAGTTGCATCAACTTGTTTTAAGGGCCACTTAATGTTTGAGAATTCCACCATGCCATGTGTCCGCGCGTTGTGAGGTGAATATATGAGTCCTTTTAACTAAGGAAAAAAAAAATAGCTTCATAATTAAAATTAGTCATATGGACTTAATTGTTCGCAATCAATTTTTCTAAGCTCCATATCCTGTTTTACGGGAGAGGGGCCTCTCCATTTCCCTTACCATCCACTTCCCTCCACTTCTTTATTCTCACTGTCAGATTAACTCTGAACGGTAGAGATTTAATATTCTATAAAAATATTATTATAATATTAAATAACAAAAATATATATAAATAAATTTAAATCATTAAAATTTGATATAACTGTTCATATCTTTATACTTTTGTTAACATATTTTATGTATAATTTTTAATTTATATAGGATATTGAATCTCAACCGTTTAGAGTTAATCTAATGATGAGAATAAAAAAATGGAGGAAAGTGGATGGTAAGGGAAGTGGAGAGGCCACCCTCCCCTGTTTTACACCAGCACTATTCTATATTAATTATTACAAAGCCAAGGGCATTGAGGCCACTCAAAATCACGCCATGGCAAAACAGCATCTCCAAAAGCCTAATCAGTTTTCCTTCCTCATTCGTGATTATATTTACGATTTTATTAAAAGATAAAACTAATTATTTCTCCATCTGTCACCTAAACGGTAGCTGTTAAATAGTAGTTGAGATTTCATCAAGAGAATATATGAGTTGGATTAGGGCCAATTTAGTATTTGTACTTTTATATTTTGGTTTTTGGTCCTTGATAATTACAATTTATAATATTCTCCTTGACAAATATCATTCAGTGTAGGTCCTTCCCTCTAATATTCCCAATTAAATAATACAGTGATAATATTGTCCTCAAACTCAAAGTGGTAGCTGAAGAAATTGAGGACCATAGATTTTTTTTTTTTTAATATTGAGAATGTGTTCGCTCAGTTAAATTATACAATCAGTGCCTTGAATGAGCTACAAGCTTGTAAAATTAAACATATTATTGATCGAATTAACCATGCACGTGTAATGAGAATGAGTGAGAACCCAAAACCAAGGTTTTTTTCGTCAATTTAGATTTGTTTTGGGTCGATCATCAATTTTTTTTTTTTTGGCCAGCGGAATATAGATTTCAAAGCCAGTAAATTATCGGGAAGCATTTTATGTATGCATGGTAGCAAAGCATTCCAAGAATGTTCTGTGGGGTTACTCTTTATAGCCTACTAGATCCCACCATGAATAAAATAATACGATGAAAATGTGGTCCCAGAACTGGAATTGTTCAACACGGGATGAAATTAAGTGACGAAGCTTCTTTTCGTTAACATATATTTTGGGTTATTTCATACGCACAAGACTTGACCATAAATAAAATATATCTTCAAATATATTATATCTTTAAACATAATACAATGACTAACTTAATTTCGGACCGGACAAGTATAAAACGACGTGTGCTTTAATTGCTGGATGCACAAGCTTGAAATTTTGACAAGTCTGATATGCTCCTCATGGGAAAACCTTCTTTCTTTGTTTTCCTGCTCTTACTTCATTGCTTTATGGTTTCCTTAGCTTGGACTGATACAAACATCAGTACTGATAAGTCTGCACTTCTTGCCCTTAAATCTTATATCACTTCAGATCCATACGATTTCTTAGCTGATTGGTCTGTCTCTTCTTCTCCATGCAATTGGACTGGTGTCACATGCAATACTCGTCATGGAAGGGTCCACTCCTTAAATCTTGGCAGCACGGGTCTCAAGGGCACCATATCTTCACAACTGGGAAATCTTTCATTCCTTGTTGAACTTGATTTCAGTGACAACAATTTTTATGGTCAAATACCAAAAGAGTTAGTTCAATTGCGTAGATTGAAACTATTCAACTTGAGCTACAATGACTTTCATGGGCAAGTTCCAGCAGAGATAGGAGATTTATCGATGCTTGAGTATTTGAGTTTTCGAAATAACAGTCTTAATGGATTTATTCCACTATCTCTATTCAATCTATTAAGGTTGGAGGCTTTAGATTGGACTCTAAATTTCTTTGAAGGGGTCATTCCACTTGATGTGGGCAAACTTGAGCAACTGAAGATTTTATCTCTTGGTGGTAACAAACTTTCAGGAATAATTCCCCAGACCATTTCTAACTTATCTTCACTTGAGATTTTGAGTCTGGCTTATAACAATTTGTCAGGTATCTTTTAGATTATTGTCAATATATATATTTGTCTTTGTTCTAAACTAGTATATTTGGTTAGCAGGATCTTATCATCAAGGAATATGATTTTGTCTAAATTGTATTTTATTTATTTATTTCTGGTACTTTTGGGGGCTTTCTTTTTTATTTTTGTCATAATTTTCTACTCTTTTTCAAAGGAAAAAACATTCTTCATCAAAATTTTGAAACAAATTATGTAGTCACACCATGGGAGAAAAATTACTGTTATAATACTAATTAATCCAAGTGGATCTAAAGGCTCATCATCAGTCTTTGAAAATAAATGTTTATTATTCTATTATTAAAAAATTTTTGAAGGGTTTTTCATAGGAAAAAAAACTCATTATATCCATTATGTCAAGTTATTCAATCACATATGGACATGTGTCATATTTATTTCATGTGGATTTATAATTAATTGATAATATTTTAAAAATATGATACATGATCATATGTGATTGAATGACTTAAGATAATGGATACAAGAAACTTGTATTGTCCTTTTTCATATTGAATAAACCTTACAACCAACATGTCTCGAACGTTTAATTTTGATTTGGACAATCTACATTATATTTTAATTTCATTATTTGTTAGTAATTATTATTTTAAAAAAGTTTGTAGAGTCAACAAAAAGATTTTTTCTAGGAGTCTCCCAAGAGACGTGTTTTGATAGGAATGATGAAAAGGAAGGGCCAATTGGATTTCAATTTGTCTCTTAGATTTAATCATATCAAAATTTCTCAACCAAACACAACCAGTCGATTTAATCTATGATTATTAGCCCACCCGAATTAAAAGGGTTATACATTTTATTGCGTTTCATCATTTACTAATATATGTGTCATTTCTTAAAAAATGAGCAAGTCTTATGGGTTTCTATAGAATATTAATTTATCTCTGTGCCTAATAACTTGTGACATGTAATAAATTGTTACTGACATTATTTTCTTTCTCACCCCCTTAATATTTGAAGGAGGCATCCCAAATGAAATTGGTGATCTTTCATACCTGAAGATATTGTATCTTGGAGTAAATCAACTCACTGGTTCTGTACCATCCTCATTATTTAACAATTCAGCGCTGCACCATATTGAACTTGGAATAAATCAATTAGCTGGTAGTCTCCCAAAAAATGTGTGTTTTGGGCTTCCAAAACTTGAATTATTTTATGTGAATGGAAATGATTTGTCTGGCGAAATACCCTCCATTTGGCATCAATGCAAAGAATTAGTGCAATTATCATTAGGTAATAACAAATTCAACAGAGGAAACATACCAAATGAACTTGGAAATTTGACCAAACTCCAGTTGTTATATCTTGGCAACAGCAACTTGCAAGGTACGATATATATCATCGTCTTAACTTCTATTCCATTATTTCATAAGACATTACTGAACAATGATTTTGCTAGATTATTTTTAAAGACATAGAACGCTATTCTTTATTTTAATGCCAAAGTGAATATGAAGAAAAGGGTAATATTTTCTCAATCACTAAAGAAATAGGGAGCCCGAAGGAAAATAACTTGAAAGAAGAGCCCCATACAACACTACTTAGAGTTAGATTGGATTAAAAAGGTAGAGCATGTCTTTTACCATTGGTATCTCTATCTTAATGATCATTTGTATTTAGTTATTTATATTTAGGGATATGATATTCTTAAATCTTAATAATCCTTTTATTCGCATATTTATTTTAGCTTCCCAAACTTTAGAAAATACTTCAAATATTGAAAACAAATATAAAATACCAAACACTCGAATTAATATTTATTTGAAATTTTTTAATGTAATCAATCACGAGAGCTGTCATTTTTCAATTTGGAATGATTTTGCATGCCTTTGACTTTAGTTTGGGATTGGAGAAATATAAAATGACGTGTTTGTTTGTAAACAAAATGATATTTTGTTTTTCTCCATTTCATTCATTCATAATGAGATGTCATAATGTTCATTTTTCAATTGGATTTTTTTTTCCAAAAAGAGTAATCCAAACAAACATGTTTGGAATATTTAATTTTAATTTGGTTATTTATTATTAATTTATATTTTTAGAAAGTTTGTAGTTAACAAAAATAATTTTTCTGGTAGGTTTGAAAGAAACTATGAATAGCAAATGTCAATGGATTTCGATGTGTCTGTTATTTTTTTCCCCAATTAATCACAATTAATTGAAATCATAATCTTCTTATTTCTTGAATGAGAAGAATACAGCTTATATGAAATAGAGGAATTTCTCAGAATTAATTAATCAACCAAATCTGGAAAGATAACAATAATAAATCTACATTAATCCAAATTATAGAATAATAAACTGAACCAAAGCATAAAATAGCGTAATGGGCCTTGTACAATAACCCAGTATGTTCTTCAACATTATTAATCCATCCAAATTTCTGAACCAATCACATTTCCAAATTTTTTTTTGGGCCAAACATTTCCTAGTTATTTATTCTGGGGTTATTAGACCAACCGAATTAACTGGGCTATTCCTTTTTGAAAACAAGTACAGTTGTGTTTTATCTTAGGGTGGAAATAGGCTAAGTTAAGCTAGGCTTTACCGAAATAGGCCTGAGCCTGCAACAAAGATTTAAAGCCTGAGCCTGTATGCAAGCTTTTTTTTTTATGCTTGAGTCTGGGCCTTTAAAAGGCCTAACAAGGCTTGAAGTCTGTTAAAGGCCTACTTAAAATGTATGCCTTTAAATAACCTTTAAAGCCTATACATCCAAATTCATATATAACCCTTTATTCTTATTTACAATCCTACATTATGTCTTAAAAGCTTAACATCTATTCTCGTCATGATATTAGGGCTTACTAAGAAAAAGAAAAGAATGTCTAGTGACAACAATTACTCGACCAAATGGGAATAAGAAAAACTAATAATAATCTATTGACTAATGAGATATATTTTTTAAAATCTACCAAGTATAACAAGCAGCATCTAAAACTAGAATTTACCTCTTTTACTCTTCCCATATAACTTGAATAAACTTCTCTTACTAAGATTATAATATTTCATTTGACATTAAAATAAATTCATAGCAATTATTATGTTTTAGTGGACGACCAAATTAGAGGAGAGTGGGTGAGTTAGCGTCACTATCTCGAGTGATCGAAGAGAAGAGAGGTAAGGTGAATGATTGATGTGAAATCAATGATTGAGTGTAATAACGATGTGATATGAAACCTATAATTAAGGTTAAGTTGGTAAATTTATAAATAATTTATAAAATTATTTAGATGATATTATATATACTTATATAATAGTATAAATTTAAAAAAGTTAAATAGGTCAGGTTTGTAGGCTAGGCTTTATGAAAATAGGCCTGACCTGTTTATCTAAATAGGCCTAGCAATAGGCCTGAGCCTAAGCCTGACATATTTACTAAATAGGTTAGACTAGGCTTTATGTAGGCTAGGCTGTAAGCCCCTGTTAGGAGCCTAGCCTATTTTCATCTCTAGTTTTATCATTTATAATATATTTGTGTTATTATTTCTAAAAAATGTGCAAGTTGTTCAATATGTGTTTTCAAAAATACAAATTTGTTTTATTATCTAAAAATACAAATTTGTCTCATGTACATAAAAATCTATTATACATAAAAATTGTTACTGACATCACTCTCATTTTCCCACTTATTTGGAGAGATTTCAAATGAGATTGCCAATCTTTTACAACTAAAAATGTTATATCTTGAAAATAATCACCTTCCTATACCATTATCATTATTTAACAGTTTAGTCTACAGTAAATTGATCTTGGAATAAATCCAAGGTGATCAAACCTAGATCGGTCACTGCACCGATCGGGATACTGAGTCAAGTGTCAGTGAGTCAAACCAGAGTCAAACCAAAGCTAACCTATGATCAAACCGGTGAGAAAGTGAAGATTTTAGGGTTATTAATATGAAATTATAAAGAAATTAACAAAAATCAAATTTTTTTTTTAAAAAATTGAACTGGTTTGCTTCTTGAACCGGACCAATATACCGACCGGTTCACCGGTTTCCAGTTCGAACCAGCGGGTCCAGTCCAGTCCGGGTTTCATGAGTTCGGGTTTCATAACCATGAATAAATCACTTATCTAGTAATCTCCCAATAAATTTGTGTTTTAGGTAACTTTGTAACTCTTTGGTGTGGCAATTTTTGTGTTCTTATATGTAATTTTGCTAGTTTCTTTCTAGCCTGTTATTTTTCCCTTTTTTCCTTTTTCCCTTTTCTTCTCTTAATATCTACAATACAACTCCTATACAAATATGCTCAATCTATCCATCCCTAAATATTATAGTATACTTTAGCAAGCATTTCATGTATTATTTATGCTTATTTGATATTTCTTGCTAACTGAAACTGCTTTAAACTTGGAAAAGTTACGCCGCTACACCTCCATACAAGGATTTTCTATTATTATAAAAGCTAGAACTTTAGTTTTTTGGCCAATGATGCATTCATCTAAAAGGAAGTAAGTGTATTAAAATGATTTTCAAACACACATCAAGTAGTTTTTAATAAATTATTTAAGAGATGACTATGAATGCGAATATAGGAGTAGTCATCAATTATATGTGTTTTTAAAGAATATAATTTATCTCATGTGTATTCATATACAAATAATGATTTTGCTATATTACTTTTAAATACATGGAATGCAATGCTTTCTTTTAATCCCAAAGTGAGTATGAATAAAATGGTAATATTTTCTGAATCATTAAAGAAATAGGGAGCCCAAAGGAAAAAAACCTAATCAAAGGGCCCCATACAACACTACTTAGATTCAGATTGGATTAAAAGGGTGGAGTATGACTTTTACCCTTGATATCTCTATCTGAGTGATCATTTGTATTTAATTATTTATATTTAGGGATATGATAATTGATATTCTTAAATCTGAATAATCTTTTTATTTTCATATTTATTTTAGCTTCCCAAACTTTAGAAAAAAACTTCAAATATTGAAAACAAATATAAAATACCAACCACTCTGATTAATCTTTATTCGAAAATTTTTAATGTAGTCATGAGAGATGTCATTTTTCAATTTGGAGTGAGTTTGCATGCCTTTGTTTTTTGCCATTTCATTCATTCATAATGTTCGTTCATGAGCTCATGGGACCTCATGATATTTATACTTTGTTCAATAAAAAGCTCCATATCATATATAATTACTGTGCCCACTTGTTGACTGCATATGAATGCACGTATTTGCAACTTATATCGCTCTCTTATTATCTTCAACTCTATATTTCTCCTCTTCCTTTCCCTTGATTAATTTTATTTTTTTAATATTTTTATTCATTTCTTTCTTATTTCACAAATTTTTAAAATCCCATTAAATAATTATTCCACAATTACAACATAAAACACTTATCTCATTAGCTATATAATTATTAAAAGTTAGGCAATTCGATGGTTAGAATATATTTGATGTCTGCCTTCTTAATATTTATCCATGGATTATTAAGCATAAAACAAATATTCAAGTTTTTTGAATTAGTACGTAAAACACGTGTAATTTTTTTATATAGTATATATATGTAAATTATATGATGATGATATTGCCTATTTTATTTTTCTTTTACCCCCGTTTGGATGAGAAGAAAAGATGGGAGGAATGAAAATGGGAGGAGAGAAAATGGAAAGAAG
Organism: Inga oerstediana; assembly: GCA_963210345.1. Lineage (NCBI taxonomy): Eukaryota > Viridiplantae > Streptophyta > Magnoliopsida > Fabales > Fabaceae > Inga > Inga oerstediana. The sequence continues at coordinate 68,244,036 of OY723400.1, read as the reverse complement.
AGAAAACATAAGAGAAAATGTTATCATCTCTATTGTTTTACCATTTTCTCCCTCACTTTCTTTCGTTTCACATTTTCCTCCCCAATTTTTTTTCCTCTCTAATTTTCTCCCCATCCAAACATAGCATTAAAGTCTATACAATTACAAAAAGTTATCATCTCCGGTTCTTAATATAAGATCTAGTTGACTAATTTACGGAGTTTAAGGAAGCTAAATAAATTACTTTAAAATATTTAAATTTTTTGATTTTCCCCAAACTAATTTGCATGATTTATAGATTGATATATAATATAATGATATACATAAATATTTACATAGATCAAGTAACATATACAATAATTAAATAATTTATTTAGTTTCCTTAATCTCCACAAATCAGTCAACTGGGTCTTATATTAAGGACTCGAGCTAATTTTACCTATCAATTTTATATTATAATTGTACATTAAACATATTATCAAAATATTATGACCCATTTTATTTTTCTTTTAAAGTCCATTATGCTTTTTTACAAGTATTTTTTGGGTTGATGTTAATCTTTTTTTTTTTTGGCAACTTTAGTTGATGTTAATCAATTGTATTTAATATTTTTCTATAGTAAAGAAAAATAAATTGAGATTTTATTTTTTTTTCTTTCATTAATATTGTACACATTAGCAATGGGGGTTAAATGTAGCTAGCAATTTACAATCACAAAAATAACAAAAATTCATGAATCGATGCTATTGTATGATTTTCTATAATCTTTTTATATAATCATCTCCGCCACAGTAAAACTAAAATGAGATTTTTATTTCATTTCTTTTTTTTTTCTCCATTTCATTCATTCATATATTGTTCATTCATACATGGTACTTATATACAGATTGTGATTATAATCTCAAAATAAAAGAAAAATAGGATTATCACTTGATTACAAAGACTTTACACATGATAGGTCATGAAAAAATAGGATTATCACTTGAGATTTTACACATCACATATTGATAGGTTATGTGTTTTTGTTTTAATCTATCCAATGGAAAATAATCTTAAAAATAGATTTTGCTTTTTCATTTTTTCCATCATTTTAAAGAACTGTAAGAAGCTTGTCAAATTGCGTTCACAGTAAAAAAAATCTTAAAAAGAGAAATAAGATGATTTTGGGTGATTAAAAAAGACATAGAGCACTGTAAAAAATCAGTCTGAAAGAATTTCATGACCTATCAATATGTGATGTGGCATCGTAATTTCCTAATGTGTGCACGGTGTGTGTGTTTGTTTGTGTGTACTTTGATATATCTTGTGTGTGTTTGTTTGTGTGTACTTTGATATATCTTGTTCACTTTGTAAATCGAAACAGGTGAAATTCCATCATCTCTCTTCACCATTTCTTCCTTAAGAATTGTAAGTTTAGCGAAGAACAATTTGAATGGCAGTCTTCCAAAATCAATTGGAAGAATTAGATCTGTCATGGAATTTTTTTACAGGTATGTTCAATCTACACATCTCTTAATTTTATGCTTTAACAAAAATCTTATTTTTATGTATCCTATATTTTCCTCCAGAATGTGTAACTAAAAGTATTTAAATTCCTTAAATAAAAACTAAAATTTTAACCTTTTAAGTCTATGAAGAATTCATAGCCAGATTTCAAAGTTAGAGCCTTGTGAATAATAAATAGCTTTAATGCAAAATATAAGTAACTTGGTTGTTCATTTTATATTGGTGAAATTAATTCCATAATCTCTCTTTAGCATATCTTTTTTAAAAGAGTTTTAATGTCCAATTGGTAACTGATATTATATTGGAAGAGTCCCTTTTAAATTAATTTCCAACAAAAGTTAAAGAAATGGTACTTATATACAGATTGTTAATTATCTCCACCACAGTAAAACTAAAATGAGATTTTTTTTTTTTTTTTTGCATTTCTCTCTCTCTCTCTCTTTTTTTCATTTCGTTCATTCATATATTGTTCATTCATAACTGGTACTTATATACAGATTGTGATCATAATCTCAAAATAAAAGAAAGATAGGATTATCACTTGAGATTTTTTTTTTGCCAACTATCACTTGAGATTTAAAACATGAAAAATAAAGTTTTTATTTACTCCTATATCTTGACGACAACAATTTGCAAGGTAAGGCTTTTAATTATATGATTGAATTAATTATACGTTATGTGTTTTTGTTTTGATCTATCCAGTGAAAAATAATATTTTAAAATAGATTTTGCTTTTCATTTTTTTCATTCATTTTAAAGAACGGTAAGAAGCTTGTCAAATTGCGCTCATAGTAAAAAAAAAAACTTAAAAAGAGATATAAGATAATTTTGTGTGATTAAAAATGCCATGGAGCCTTGTAAAACATCTGTTTGAAATAATTTCATGACCTATTAATATTTGATGTCGCATAGTAATTTCCTAATGTGTGTGCGGTGTGAGTGTTTGTTTGTTCATATAATGTGGTTTATCTATTTTTTGTAATGTGAAAGATGAATGCCAAAGCCTTTTAACAATTAGCTTACTTTGATATATCTTCTTCACTTTGTAAATTGAAACAGGTGAAATTCCATCATCTCTCTTCACCATTTCTTCTTTAAGACTTATAAGTTTAGTGATGAACAATTTGAATGGTAGTCTTCCAACATCAATTGGTAATGAGACATTGTTGGAAGAATTATATCTGTCATGGAATTTTTTTACAGGTACGTTCAGTCTACACATCTCTTAATTTTATGTTTTAACAAAAATCTTGTTTTTATGTATACTATATTTTCTCCACAATGTGTAACTAAAGGTATTTAAATTCCTTAAATAAAAACTAAAATTTTAACCTTTTTAGTCTATGCAAAATTCATAGTCAGATTTTAAAGTTAGAGCCTTGTGAATAATAAATAGCTTTAATGCAAAATATAAATAACTTGGTTGTTCATTTTATATTGGTGAGATTAATTCCATAATCTCTCTTTAGCATATCTTTTTTTTAAAAGATTTTTAATGTCCAATTGGTAATTGATATTATATTGGAAGAGTCCCTTTTAAATTAATTTCCAACAAAAGTTAAATAATAGTCTATTAATTTTAAGCCTCTAATTAACGAAATTCCATGTATTACTTATACAGTTGTGTGTGAATTAAGGAAATTCCTAGACTTACTATACCAACAAACAAATATTCTGCATTTTTTGCATAGGTGGACTTCCTTCATTCCTTTGGAAGATGCCCTCCTTGAGATATGTTGGCGTTGACATAAATCATTTAAAGGGTAATTTGCCAAAAGAAATGTGCCATCAACTCCCTTTACTTGAAATCTTTGATGTTGATGATAATCAATTAGAGGGAAGCATTCTAAAATCAATAAGCAACTGCACATCTTTGAAAGAATTAAATTTGGATGGTAATTCATTTACAGGTATGTACTTTACACGTGTGTTTTCTTTTCTTTTTAAATATTTTTCTCTAAATTTAAATTATGGCTTTTTCATTTCATTTATGTGAAACAACAAATAAAGTGAAGATCAATAACCAATAGAACCTCATGATATATTTGTAACATAGATAAGTGAAAATCTTATATACTATTCGATGACAACAAAACCTTAAACCACACATAATGGCCAACATATGTTATGCCAATACTTTTTTTCCCCAAAGATATTATCTATCTCTTAATAACTTTAATTTTATGGTTTTTATATCCCCTAATATTAATATAATTATAATAATATTAAAATATAGACAAGTTTTGAGTTGTTTTTTCTTATTTATTATATGTGTAATTTATAATAATTCTATATTTTTTAATTGAAATTTAAATTATATTTAATATTTTCTTAAAAAAATTAAAACGTGGGAATTAATAATTGTAAAATAAACAAAAAATTTATTTAGATATGTGTAAAAAATCAAGGGAAAATGAAATATCAAAAATTAAATTCACACCTATATTTTTAACAATTTTCTGTTAAAAGACCATAATGCCCCTCTATAATTAAAAATAAAAATTAAAGGTGGATGCAAACCTTATTTTAGTTTTAATTATTTAATTTAAATTTAATTTATATTTTCCTTTGTTTGTAGTTTATTTATTTATTTTTTATTTGATAGTGATTCATTCTGAAAAGTAATTAGAAGACAGGTAAAGATGAAAAGAAAAAATCTAAATCTAAATTATAATTGTAAATCAACAAAAACAAACAACAAATATGTTTATGCCAAGGGGGCTTTTAAGAGCTTCACTGACCCTATACATTGAGAATGTCATACCTCATTCTAGGGTTAGTTATCAAAATTGTTTAGCCATTTAAGAACCACATGTTACTCAATTAATACCCTTATAAGGACAAACTATTTAAAACTTTTCTAAAAGCTTGGGTACGTGATAAAATAAATTTTTCTGAAACTTCAAAAATTCATCAATAAATCATTTCATATCCAAAAATAGTGTTTCAAAACTCTATCTTTAGCTCTTAAAATGCTTTTTATGATAAAATTAAGACATGGGCTCAACAACATCTCTTTGGGTCCAGAAGTTGCCTGAAACTCATACTGTACATAGGAATTCTCTGCAAAAATTGCAGAATTATGACCCAAATTAGAAAATTCATATCCTTTTATTTGCACATTTAAAAATTACAAATTAATACTTATTTTAAAGCTTAGGATGTATACTATTTTTATGCCAAATTTCATGACTTGGATAAAATTTTTACCCCATATAAAGTCAATCACAAGACTGACGTTTCAGCATGAATATAAGCTAGTTATCACTTATAATTTTGGATATCAAAGCTTACCCACTACTCCTTATGGAGTTATGTACAACCCAAAACAAACTTTAAGCTTACATGCCACAGTAATTATAATAAGCCACACTAACGCAAAATTAATGTAAGAAAACATGTGTGCCATGCTTTCTTCCATTCACCTTAACTAAGCTTCTAACAGCTTCTCCTTTCCCGACGATGTACTTGTTCCTATGGTTAATACATAGAGAGGGGTGAGATTGGGGAATTTCAGTAGCAATAATCATATTTTAATATATAATGCATAGCAAATAACTGAGCATGAGAAATAAACCACAAAGAACGATACCTTACAATAAAAGAAACTTTTATTACACATTGACAATAACAAAAGTAAGCAATTTACATGTTCTCATGCTTAACTGCGGCAATAATGGCACAAACAAACTTGCAACCAAAACATAATATACGAAATTAATGATTAAAACTACTTCTATCTTGCTCTCTCACCTTGCACTTCTTTCTTGACGTCCTTTTGGTAGAGTTAGGGCACAAATCAAATCCTAACATTTGTATGTACATGCACGATAGTTAACATATGTATCATTCATGTCATAGTTGAACTATTTCTCGTCTAAATGGTGCTATTCAAATAGGGAATACAAATAAAGTTCACAAACTTATACTTTAATATTCCAATTGCCTATTTAATCATGCACATGGTTAAGGCTCTACCATTCCACATGTAATTATTACTTTTAAGAATTGTTTTATGTAGTACTTCACTCAAGGGTTAATTATCAGAGTTTGTTTAACCATTTAAGAACCATATGTGACCCAAATAGTACCCTTGATAAAGCTAAAAACTTTATAACTTTAAACTCTTTCTCTAAAATTGGGTAATAGGAGACAATGCATTTTCCTAAAAATTTGGAAAATCGTAACTAATTCAATTTATGTTCAAAATTAGTGATTCAAAACTCGATTTTTAGTTCTTCAAACACACTCTCTGAAAGAAAAATAAGACCTATGTTCATTTCTATTCCATTTGGTACAGAAACACACATTTATAAATTCTGTACAAAAATTTTTCACAACAGATTTCCTACCTTCTTAGTTATGTTAGAAAAATCATAACTATGAAACCACAAATCCAAAAATTATGATCTAGGACTTGTATTAAACCTCAAAATGTGTACTACCATATCACAAATTTCCATTGTCCAATTCATAAGTTTGCTCTGTCAAATGTTACTCTGAAATTCGCAGCTCAAAATAAATAGCAACTAGCTAACTTACCTACTTCATCCATTCTTGTCATGTTTATAGCATAGCACTCAACTTAGGCATTGATAAGCCCCTTCTACCTCCTTATGCAGTATTATTTACATGCCAAAATATATATACATATATACATACATATCCTTAATATTAAAAGTAATCATAGCTAATCATAAAGTCAGAAACTTAAACAAAATACAATTATCGAGGTCCTTCAGTTCCAACCTCAAATCTTCACCGACGACTATTCTCTTACCCTTAGAAGTACTTTCACTTACTGTATAGCATGGAAGAAGGTTGAGATTCAGAAAAATCTCAATAGCAACTACTTTTCATCATACTAATCAGACAAGATTAATAAATATGCATCCAAAAATAAGCCATAGAGAACAAGACCTTGTGAACAACTAAGCTGATAGCTAACTGGTGCATATATTTCTTATTGATAACTGAACTGAATAACTAATTGGCGCTCAATCACTTACAAATAGATAAACTGAATAAATAACTTGTGCACATTCATTTTACAAATAGATAAAATGAATATGTAACTGGTGCATATACACAAGGCAGATAACTGCTCTGTCGATCTATCTACACATATGGCCATGGTAAATATCTATGTAAGGATAATTTACATGCTCTCATGTTTAACTACAGAAAAATGGAACAAATAAACATGTGGCAACTAATGCACAACAATATGAGAGGAAAAGAGTACTACCTCTTGTGCTTTCTTCCATTTTACCTTCTCCTTGTTTCTTTCTTCGTTGATTCCTTAGAGTACTACCTCTCATGTTTAACACTTGTATTACTCACAACTTGTACTAAATCTTCTTAAATCATAGCTTTACCCTTTTTACTAGGGGTGTTCAGGATCGGGAAATCTCATTCCTAATCCCGAAAAGTGTTCGGGAAACAATTTAATTCCCAATCCAGACAATTTCCCGTCCTGAATTCCCGAGCTCAGGATCTGGAATTTCCCAGATTCTCAGACATTGGGGTCATCTACAAAATTCGACCAAAAATAGATCAGATACACAAAGACCGAAGAGGATGAAGAGAATAAGAACTAACCCAGTGTTTATTTAAGTGCTATTGGGTATATCAGGCCCAAAATATAATCGTTGGGCCACAACCACTTGAACGTTTTTGCATTGCACCATGAATCAGCAGTAACTTTCCATTAATATATGCTCATCATAATATTCATTCAGCAGGATTTTGGACCAACATATATGTTTTCTCCTCTAATCAACATAATATTCATTCTCAAAGAAGAAAAAAACATGAATCTTTAGTCTTTTTTTTTCCTTTTTTGATTTCCACCATTTTTAGTTGAGAAGAACAAAAGCAAGACATTCAGAGTTCAAAGCCTTGCTGGGTAATTATTCAACCATATTGGAATTCCACTTACAATCCGAGAGCAATCATCACTATTACCTACTGGTACTCCCTTCACTACTGTACAACAGTGTTCTGAAATCTGAAACTTTAACCTTAACTGAAACATTTATAACCCCAATTTTCCTACACTTTTTATCCCAGTCTATAACTCAAAAACTAAACAGATTTTCTAACACCTGAGAGTTACAATTTAAGAGAGAAATCAAACACATAACCATTTTCTTTTTGGCTGAAACTAGTATTACAATTTAAGAGAGTTACAACAAGAACGATCAAAAGGAAATTGAGAGAAATTATGTTTCAGGTTTTCAAGTTCCAGCATACAAAACAATTTCTTCTCAAGTCAATTATACAAGTCGAAACCAATGAAGAAAAATAGAGAACCCAATGGCAATTTGATACCTTAGCTCTAGTATCCTTAACCTCAGAAACAAAATAGACTGATGGGAGGGGAGAAGAAATTAGGGAGGGGATGAGCTTGATAGAGTCGCCACTTACAGAGCTTCACGATGCGATCTGGAGGCGATGAGCGACCAGAGAACCGTTGTCCGTCAGGCAAAGAGGCGATAAGCAACCACCGACATTGAATGGCACGACCGTCGACCTTCAGGCAGAGAGAGGAGAAAGGGAATTTTAGGGCTTGGAACTCTAGAATAGAACTCAGAGTCAGAAGAGTTGTGTCAATGAGGAGGAAGGGATTGTTTTAGTTAATAATTATTTAGGGATCAGGAAATCCTGATTCCGACTTCATTTTTCCCGATCTCGAATTTTTCCTGTCCCAAAGATTTGCTCGGGATCGGGATGGGAAGGTCTGGATGGGAAAATGATGAACATCCTACTTTTTCCAGGTTGGTCATCTTGGACAAAAGCATATGTGTGTTTACATATACATGTGTGTGTGTGTGTGTTTATATATTAATGGCAAAAGCAATCGTTAATTTTTCAAAGACCCCAAACTTTAATTTTATAACATAGCTCTTTTGCTTTACTCTTGTCTCTTAACTTTAACTTAATCACACGCCATTATCCTTTATAGTTTATTGGAGCCATATTAAATTGAACACAAATAAACTCTTTCCTTTGATAATACATATTTTCAAAACAGGGCAAGGGAGAACATTATATAAAATGTATGCCTCTTGTTGCTAATTTCCTTAAAACGACCACTGCAGATTTTATACATGCAGTCTCTTATGTTTAAATCATTATTTCACACTTTAAGGCACTAAAACAGTGAGCGCCCTTATTTTTCTTTCACCATAAACTTTCGAACTTATTAAGCTTCCTTCTTCATTTTCTAATTTTGAAATTATAAAATTCTAGCCCTTATCTCAACTGTTTCCCTTGGCTAAGACAGCACATAGATGCATAAATCTCCACTTTAGAGAATAATGTTTCTAAACTTATAGTCTTAACATTTCCCTATACAAGTTTCCATTCCAAGTTCATAGTAGGGCTCAAATTGAGCAAAAATTAACTATCATAAGCTCAAAAGGATGCTGACCAAACAGGGGAGCGAAGGGGAAAATTATGAATTAATTTCATTTCTTCAAGTCTTAACCTAGAAGCCTTTACACTTGTGTAAGATATGGGTTACAGGTTGAGACATTAGCTCCATATTAAAACACCATAAAAAAAATTCCTTCAAGCCTCCTCGACACTATAAATTATTAATTCTAAACTTAAAAGTTCAGATGTTAGAGAGAAGAAGAGAATTGGAGAGGAGAATTAAGGATGTTCACTAACACAGTGATGGATGTGTCCGCGACATAACTTACCTAGGACTCTTAAGATTAGCCACAATTTAATTCTGAAAAGTAATTGGCAAGTAAAGATAAAACAAAACAAAACATACACATAAATCAAACAAATAAACAAGTTAAAAAACAAAGAGAGAATTCTAATTAAACATAGCTAAAACAATCAAAACCAGAATCAAGTCTACCAAACCTCATTCCCTATCTAGTTAGGCCTCTTAACTTTATTATAAACTTATTAAAAAAATTACAAAATATATTATAAAAATTAAAACAAAAATTTAAATGCAACTAAAAACACTTGTTCAACTAAATTTAAGCTCGAATAATGAATGAGAATACAAGATATTTTCAAGGGTCAGTCAAATAATTAAATTGCATATTTTAATTTTTTTTTTGGGTTCAAAGAGAAGCTGTTCCATGTTCAGTTCTATATGAAATTAAATAAAGCTTTTATAATTAATTGTTGTTCATAGGGAATTAATCAACAGGAAGGAGAAAGTATGCATTTTATACATATATATAACATGTGGACTCGATCGTTATAATCTGTTGTGAAAAGTACACCACCAATGTTAAAAAAAAAGTACATAATTTCTCATTTCGACCATACATAAAGAACCCGAAGTTTATATACTCAAACTATACAGACTCAAATGCAATTACTAGGAGGTAAGCCATTTCATAGTTAGAAAAAGTTTGCTTTCTCATTTTCTGATATGCGTGTGTGTGTATTATATATATTATATCAAATAATATGACCTGCTTTATTTTTCTTCTTATAAGTTCCATTCACTTTTTACAAACACTTGATGCTAATCAAGTATATTTGGATGCAAATCTCTTTACAAGCATGAGTTTATTATATCTTTTTTATTCTTTTTTGTTGTTTTTTTAATCATTTTTCTCTAATAGAAAATGAATTTAAAATGAGATTCTGTTTTTCATCATTCATTAATCATACTTTTTAAATATAGCTACTAATTTACAATCCCAAAATATCCGAAGATATCATGAATTGTTGGTAAAACTATAATAACAGAAAGATAGGATCACACATGTTATTTAAATCTTGGAAAACAATTTTTTGAGTACTCTGAACCATATCAATTATATAATGTACCCACTTGTTATACACACATTTGGATGTTCTATCAAGTTCAACTCTTTTCTTTTATCCGCCATCTTTTCCTGTTTAATTTTCTTTTATCAATTTTTGTCTGCTGTTCCTAGCTTTTTTGGATTACAAATGTATTAGTTTTTTATTAAATAGTTATTCAAAAATTACAACATAAAAAATTTTACATTTTCAAACAAATCTTCAATAACCATGGCATCTCACAGGTAGTTTATGATTTCTCTAACATTTCTGCTTTAGAAATTTTACAAAGACTTCAAAACATAATAGAAAGAAGTTGATTTGTATATATTTTTTGTATATGAAAGTCATGGTTTCCATCAACTTTTTTTTTCTGTGCAGGTTTTGTACCCAAAGGCATAGGCAAACTTGATAAACTTAATGTCTTAGCCTTGGCCAATAATCATTTGAGAGGACCTATTCCTTCCAACATATTCAACATTTCAACATTGACAACGTTGAGCCTTGGTGGTAATTCCCTCTCCGGTGTTCTCCCATCATATTTAGGAATTGGCCTTCCCACCTTGGAGAAATTACAGCTGGAGGAAAATGGACTAACTGGACAGATTCCAAACAGCATATCAAATGCTTCTAAGCTCATTAATTTAAGTTTGTCATCGAATAAATTTATTGGAGCTACACCCAATGAGCTTGGAAATTTAACAAACTTGATGGAATTAGATTTGGATGAGAATCATTTGAGTGGGTTGATTCCTGATACAGTTAGCAAATTACATAGTCTTCAACGTTTAAGTCTTAGCGACAATAGATTGCAAGGGTTCATTTTAAATGAACTTTGCCAACTTAAACATCTAAGTGAGTTGTATCTTGCTAACAACATGTTTTCAGGAGTGGTTCCAGAATGTTTCGGGAATACTTCTTTGCGGAAGTTGAATTTTAGCTCTAACAAATTGGTTTCTCATATACCCTCTTCTCTATGGGGTCTCAATGATATCTTGGTTTTAGACATATCCTCCAATGCCCTAAGTGGAATAATTTCACCAGAGGTATCAAACTTGAGAGTAATTATACTGTTAAACTTGTCAAGAAATCAAATTTCAGGAAGCATCCCTGCAACTATAGGTGACTTGCAAACTTTGCAAACCCTATCTTTAGCTGAAAACAAATTACAAGGGCCTATTCCTGAATCGCTTAGCGGCATGATAAGCATGGAGTCCCTGGATCTTTCCCATAATTATTTTTCTGGCGTGATTCCAATGTCCTTAGAGTCATTACTCTATCTTAAATACATCAATCTTTCCTACAATTTATTGCATGGAGAAATTCCAAATGGTGGCCCTTTTCAAAATTTTACTGCTCAATCTTTTATGATGAATAAAGATCTTTGTGGGAAATCCCAACTACAAGTCCAAACATGTAGGAAAGGAAACAAGCACATGTCAAATAAAGTGATGCTGATAATAAAATGCTCATTGCCTATCATAGTTGCCATTTTGATTGTTTCAGTCATTGTCTTTCTGAAGAATAAGAGAGATGATGATAATAATTCAACAAAGAGGGAATTAATAAATTTGGATACACCAACGAGGATATCCTATTATGAGCTTCTAGAAGGAACAAATGGATTCGATGAGAGTAATCTTGTTGGTTCTGGAAGTTTTGGATCAGTATACAAAGCAGTTCTTCCAAATGAAAAGATAGTTGCAGTCAAAGTGTTTAACTTAGACATGGAACAATCATCAAGAAGTTTTGATGTTGAATGTTCTTCCATGTGCAATTTACGCCATCGCAATCTCATTAAGATCATCAGTAGTTGCTCAAATGATCATTTCAAATCTCTAATAATGGAATTCATGGAAAACGGGAGTCTTGACAAATGGTTGTACTCTCACAACAATTATTTAGATGTCTTGCAAAGGTTGAACATAATAATTGATGTTGCAGCTGCTTTGGAGTATCTTCATCATGGTTCTTCTACACTTGTTGTTCATTGTGATGTGAAACCAAGCAATGTTTTGTTGGACAAAGATATGGTGGCTCATCTTAGTGATTTTGGTATTTCTAAATTGATTGGTGAAAAACAATTGGAAATTTATACCAACACTTTGGCTACAATTGGCTATATGGCACCAGGTAATGATTTAATAATTATATTTTGAATTTATTTCTATATTCAATTTCGAGTCAATATTTGACATCTTCATGTGCAAAGATTTAAATTAATGATACAAAAGAAAGCTTAATCACAAACCTTACATTATTGACATAATGACTTCTATACTAATCATGCAATATGACATACAGAGTTTGGATTGAAAGGAGTTGTTTCCACCAAAGGAGATGTTTATAGTTATGGGATTTTGCTAATGGAAATGTTTACAAGGAAGAAGCCAACAGATGAGATGTTTGTTCAAGGATTAAGTTTGAAAGATTGGGTAAGCAACTCCACACCACATTCGATCATGAACATTATAGATGCCAATTTGCTACACAGTGAAAATCAACATACTGAAAATATGCTACCTTATATGTCATCAGTTTTTGAGTTAGCATTAAATTGCTCCATTGACTTACCAGAGGCACGACTTACTATGATTGATGTTGTAGTATCATTGAAAAAAATCAAGGCTTTGTTTATGGAAAATGCTTGAGACACCAGTAGTTGGATAAATGTTAAATAAAATTTTAGCTACCATTTCTTTAACCTTGTGATTTGTTTACCAAGTAATCTTGTAAATTTGAGTGATTCTATATATACTGTAATAATATATAATGCATTTGAAATTTTCTGAGTTGATTATATTGGTTTTGGATTTCTTCATATTTTGTTTTTCTCTTTTAACATTTTGGTTTTCAGTTATAAGAAACGTGAATCCACTCTTTTTCTTAAAGTTACTTTATACAGTTGGGATTTAATTTTGGAAGAAAAGGATTTTAAGATTAATGAAAATGAGCCCTACATTTTTCTTTTTCTCCTCTATCCTATACTTATGTTTTTTAAACGTCTTGATATTAGAGAAAAATCCACTTAAATTTGTTTGAGAAATTAAATAATTTTTTTCTATCATACCTTCTAATATTTATAAGTCAAATTTTCCAAATGGCTTATTTTACAATGTAGATTTAGATATCATACGACCAAGTTGGCCATTTAAGAATACTCTCCCCATGTATTGGAAAAATCAATTAAGCACTATTGAACAAGTTGAGAGATTTTTTATATTCCATTGCAATTCTTTATTCCTCCTCTTCTTTTTAGATAACGAGCAGAAGTTACCCGTGCGTTGCACGGAGAGCTTTTACATACTAATAAATTCTCTCTCCATTTTGCACTTAATCATTTAGATTAATATATTTTGTTTTTAAATAAGTACAGTTACATCATCTTGAATAATATTACTTATTACAATAGTGCATTTAAACCATGAAACTACACATAAGATGACAACGGATACAAAACAAAACATTGCATTCTTGAAATTTAAGCTTATATTACATGAAAAGGAAAAAATTAATATAAACAATAGCCAAACTTAATATGAACAAATAAACTATAATAAGTCATATAAAAAGTTCAATCAAAAGAGGAACAACACAGTAACACATTACATTTACATTTCAAAAAATCTGTTTGTAGACCATCTATAATAGTTTATTTATTGTGTATATCATATTTTAACAGTCTAAGTTTACGTATTTATGTTTAAAATAATAGTTTTAGAAAATATAAAATCCAGACCATATATTTTTATAAACATGAGGGTGGAGATGAGATTCTAAGAAGAAAAGGAGAAAAAGGATTATGAGATAACCTAAAACCATGATTAATATATATTTTGATATGTTTGCATATGCGTACTTGTGTACTTTTTTTTAAAGATCAATGCATAGCAATGCTCTTTGTTTTAATTTATAATATGTTGTATTGTATAGTTTTCAAGAGAGTGAACAGAAAGGATAAAATGAATCCAATATTGTACAAATAAAGAGAGTAAGTAACCCACTAATCTTAATCTCATTTGAGACTGAAAAAGCATGTGGCCGATGGGAATGTTGACAGAAATAAGGGTATTTTTATATAATATTAGCCGCTACTTTCAGTGTAGAACATGTCAGAGGAAATTACAGAACAGTGCACTGAAATTCTAAATTGTCATTTTGATCAAAAATCTGAAAATTACCTTCTTTCACCTTTGGAACTGATTTTTGCCAGCCTCTTGTACATAATTTAGAGAAATCTGATCTTAATATAATCTTGGAGGGCTTTTTCCGCAACTTAGAGGGGTTTTGAAGGAGATTTGAAATCGCAAAAAAAAAAAATAAAAGGATCAAGAGTCTCATTGTTCTCTAAAGCCGCAAATCACATCAGTCTCATGTATCCACAAAAGAATCGGTCTCAAAACAAAGAATCATCACCAATATTATAGGATACAAAATAGGATTAATCATCTACATAATAGGAGGTAGCTATAAGTTAGAGATACTAAGATTACAACTATAAATTAGAGATAATTAGAAATCTCAACGTCATATGATTCCTTAATCTTGGGGATTTTATTGCACAATTTTTTTTTCTCTTTTTTTTTAAAAAAATTTAATAAGGAATTAAATGAAAATATGCTGTCATTTCTTCTCTTAATAATCACCAAAAAATTAAGCTTCCATAATAAGAGATGAAGCTTTATATAGACAGTCACGTGGAGGATGGAGTTTGATATTCAATTTTTAATCCTATTAAAATATATTACTTTCATTTGTTAAACAGACCAAAAAATATATTACTTTCACCGACCGTGCATTTTGGAAGCATTTTCATTTGTTAATCAGACTCTACCATCACTGACTAATGAGGCAGGGGTGAAAAAGGAGAAGACCAATATAAGGAAAAACATGTCCAAATAAAAAAGATGTCCAGATAGTTTAATACAGTCCAAAATGCAAATAAAAAAGCTTCAAGGTCAAAAGGTTATGAATTTTGTCGGTCCAGAATCCTCCCGCTAAAATGCCAAGCAGTTATTCACGAATTTTTTTTTAATTCAATAAAAGGTAATTTTGAAAAAATATACAAATTTGTTACAGCATGACTAATTTAATTTAATTAATCTGATGGGATATTTGGATTTAAAATTCAAGCATGATGGTTCACTAATTTAGGAGTTATATAAATAATGTGGAATTGTGAATCATATCACAAAGAAGCGACCAACTGATTTTTTTTTTTTTACTTAATTAAAACATCTATTTATCCGGATTCACCTTCTGATTTCCACACGTAATTTAACATCTTGATTTTTATTTTTAAGATATAATTATAATTAGGGAATAATTATTTATATATTTAAAAATAAATTATTTGAAAAAAGAAAAAGAAGAACAACATAATGATGACGTTAAAAAAAATAGTAAAGGAAAGAGCACCCGCCATGATGAAGATGCTGGGGGGGGAACTACAGAAAAGTTTTCCAAATAAAAACATGTCCAAATATAAGGAGAAAATCAATATAAGGAAAAACATGTCCAAATAAAAAAGATGTCCAGATTGTTTAATACAGTCCAAAATGCAAATAATAAAGCTTCAAGGTCAAAAGGTTATGAATTTTGTCGGTCCAGAATCCTCCCGCTAAAAAGCCAAGCAGTTATTCACGAATTTTTTTTAGTTCGATAAAAGGTAATTTTGAAAAAATATATTCCCTCCTATCCTAATTATAAGACAAAGTTGACTTTTTTGGAGAAATTAAGGAAGCCAATTAAATTGCTTTGGAGTATTCATATTTTTATTTTTTTTCTCCAAACTAATTAATTTGACTAATAAACTAACATATAATCTAAGAATAATAAAAATATAAACACTCTAAAGTAATTTAATTGGCTTCCTTAATTTCTCCAAAAAAGTCAACTTTGTCTTATAATTAGGACTGGAGGGAGTATAAATTTGTTACAGCATGACTAATTTAATTTAATTAATCTGATGGGATATTTGGATTTAAAATTCAAGCATGATGGTTCATTAATTTAGGAGTTATATAAATAATGTGGAATTGTGAATCATATCACAAAGAAGCGACCAACCGATTTTTTTTTACTTAATTAAAACATCTATTTATCCGGATTCACCTTCTGATTTCCACACGTAATTTAACATCTTGATTTTTATTTTTAAGATATAATTATAATTAGGGAATAATTATTTATATATTTAAAAATAAATTATTTAAAAAAAGAAAAAGAAGAACAACATAATGATGATGTTACAAAAAATAGTAAAGGAAAGAGCACCCACCATGATGAAGATGCTGGGGGGAAAACTACAGAAAAGTTTTCCAAATAAAAACATGTCCAAATATAAGGAGAAGATCAATATAAGGAAAAACATGTCCAAATAAAAAAGATGTCCAGATTGTTTAATACAGTCCAAAATGCAAATAATAAAGCTTCAAGGTCAAAAGGTTATGAATTTTGTTGGTCCAAAATCCTCCCGCTAAAATGCCAAGCAGTTATTCACAAATTTTTTTTTAATTTGATAAAAGGTAATTTTGAAAAAATATATATAAATTTGTTACAGCATGACTAATTTAATTTAATTAATCTGATGGGATATTTATATTTAAAATTCAAGCATGATGGTTCACTAATTTAGGAGTTATATAAATAATGTGGAATTGTGAATCATATCACAAAGAAGCGACCAACCGATTTTTTTTTACTTAATTAAAACATCTATTTATCCGGATTCACCTTCTGATTTCCACACGTAATTTAACATCTTGATTTTTATTTTTAAAATATAATTATAATTAGGGAATAATAATTTATATATAAAAAAATAAATTATTTAAAAAAAGAAAAAGAAGAACAACATAATGATGATGTTAAAAAAAATAGTAAAGGAAAGAGCGCCCGCCATGATGAAGATGCTGGGGGAAAACTACAGAAAAGTTCCCACAATTTCTGAAAATTACAGTTGTAAAGCAAGGGGCAAAATAAAATTACAGAGAAGTACCCAAATTTTTGAAAATTCAGTGGATCCAACAAAATTTTCAAAAAGTTTTAATATAATCCCTCCGCAAACTTTAAGCTGTTGCAATTTTTGTCCCTTGGTAAAAACTCACGTTTTGACCAAGGGAACTTAAGTTTGCAATATGCTTAAAACCTTTAGTTTAAAATATGCTTAAAATATAAATAAAAAAAATATTTTGGGTATATAATATTTCTGGCCCTTTAGTTTAAAAATTTATATTGGAGCACTTTGGAGTTGGCATGATATATGGGTGTTTTTTAAGTTGGGGTAAAGGTTTAAAACCTGGCAGTGTTCAAAAGCACAGGAACCCAAAGCAGCTTTACGTGCATTAATTTATTATAGTTACAGCTGGTAAAGAGGAAACCTCAAAAACCAGCCCCACTTCTCCATTTTCTAGCCATTATATACTGCTTTAATTCCCTCTTTTTCAAAAGTTACTTGCCAAATTAAATTTCTTGGCCGAAATTAAAACAACAATCTATGTTTTGTTTAGTGGATGAGGAATGAGGATATGTTGCAATTTTTTGTATTATCAATGCTTCCTTCTAATCCCAGATGTAGGAGCTGGTTGAGGCCTTGAAGGGTTTGCTTTGATCTTTAAATATAAGACCACAGCCCACTTTACACTCCATCAGGCACTCGACACGATGAATGGAGACGAAAAAAAACAGGAGTGGAGAAAAAAGAAGGAAAAGAAAGATGAGTGGAGCGTCATAAATTCCCTTTCCTTTCGGCTGATAATGATGGAGTTGGGGATAGTTTATTTCTTTATTTTGAAAATGAAAAGAGAAGAGTTGTAGAGGCAGGCATCATTATACGTGCTTTGGAATAGAAGTTAAGTAGAAACTATAATATAGAAACACACTTATTTGAGTTAAGTAGAAAATATAATATAGAAACACACTTATTTCAGTGTATAATTTACCACAAATGGTATGTTCTTCTCTTGTTGCACTCTCAAGCACAAAAACAACTGCTTCCATTATTATAATTTGTTCAAGAAAATATGGTCAAGCAACACACCTTTCCCACTTGGCTTAAAATTATTTTTATTTTTAATTCGATAAAAGGTTATTTTTAACAAAATATATAAATTTGTTACAGCATTACTAATTTAATTTAATTAATCTGATGGGCTATTTGTATTTGGATTTAAAATTCAAGCAAGATGGTCCACTAATTTAGGAGTTATATAAATAATGTGGAATTGTGAACCATATCATTATGTTTCCAACCGATATTTTTTTTTACTTAATTAAAACATCAATATATCCGGATTCACCTTCTGATTTCCACACTTTATGTAACATCTTGATTTTTACTTATAACATATAATTATA
Source organism: Inga oerstediana (assembly GCA_963210345.1). Classification (NCBI taxonomy): domain Eukaryota; kingdom Viridiplantae; phylum Streptophyta; class Magnoliopsida; order Fabales; family Fabaceae; genus Inga; species Inga oerstediana. The sequence goes on along the minus strand of OY723400.1, from coordinate 68,225,406 downwards.
ATTAGGAAATAGTTATTTATATATAAAAAATTAAATTATTTCAAAAAAGAAGAAGAACAAAATGACGATGATGTTAAAACAAAATGAAAGACACAGCACGCACACAACTTTTTCAAAATGGGAAAGTGTTTCTATCATTGCATGAGACACTATCATTGCATGCCAGCGTAGAAAGGGTTCTTGAGGGGGAGAGGTTCTGAGCAAAAAACAATTTGACCACCATTTGTATATCAATCTTCAACTTTAAGCTCTGAACTGTTTTCTCTTTATTTGGGCGTGCCGTCTTCTTCAATAGCTTGTTCATACGCCAATGAAATGTATCACTCATATCTCATATCGGATGATTCTGCTACAGCGACCTCACTTGCTTCGTCAATCCCCCACCAAAAGTTTTGTATGCACAGTGATGGTGAAAGAGCAAGAAGAAGTAGAAAATACTGATCCTTGTCTGTTTTCAGCTATGTCCCCAGCTCTAGGAGAACAATCGCCTGGTCTGGGAAGAGTATTATATGATGAAAATACTGATCCTTGCTTAGTTAAATGTTAGTTAAATGCTTATCTATTGACCATGCTCTTTACTCTAGGTTGCAATGAGCGTCAATGTAGAAAGTTGAATTTTCTTCCTCTTTTCCTCCTCATTTCTTTGCATTGTTCGGTCAAGTTCTCTCTACGATCTAATTAGAATATTATAGCGTAGCCTCCTATGCTAAGTTAATGCCAACACGTGGCCATGCCAGACAAAACAGAAAAGAACAGTCGAGTGAGGTGCACCCAATCGAGTCAAAAGGCATTCTGACCATAATTCAAAAGATGTCGGCCACTTGCTGTATGTGGGGGCCTCGCAATATCACACAGAGTTAAATTATTTGGCCAAATTCTCCTGTTCTGGCATTGGACGCTCTCTTCTGTTTGCAATCATCCCTTAATCTTCTTCATCACTCTCTCTTCCAACCATGGCTGCAGAACTTGTCGGCGGTGCTGTTTTGTCTTCCTTCCTTCAGGTGGCTTTTGACAGGTTGGCTTCCCGTGAAATTCTTCACGGGAAGATGATAAATGATAGTGTTGCTATAGCTGCCCGCTCTGACGAAAAGTTGAATCCGATGATGATTCCCAAAGACGAAGGGCTACCTGACAGCAAGCTTCCGATCACAGAACCCAAAGACCGAGCAAGATCTCCCCTCGTGTTCATGTCACCTTTGATGAATACTTCTTTATGTGGTGAGTACCGTCTGCGTTTCTAGGCATTCATGTAAAACAAAGCAAGATCTCTCGTGTTCGGCATATATTCAGCATAGTTTCTCTCTATTCTCCTCTTTCTTCCCCCAACTCAGTCTATCTTCCTTAAATATCAAATCAACAATATAAAATTAAAGCCAGAAGCGTTATTAGATATATATAAAAGCCAGAAGCGTAATTAGATATGTAAAAGTCAAGAGAGAATAGTGAAATTAACATTAATAAATTTCATGACTATGATGAAGTGAAGCAGGAAGAATGAAGAACAAAACCAACAAACATGCAAGAAGAATGAAACGATGCAGAGATGTGAAAGCAAGGGAAGAATAAGAAGCACAAAACATTTGAATTGCAAATGGATGATGATCCTAAGACACATACGATATTTGAACATTATTAGAGCAGTTCTTGCTTTGTTTCCTTCCAGTGATTCTGTAGATGACACACTCCAAACGATGTCTGGCAGCTAGGATATATATGGTTGTTGAAGGTCGTTAGGTTGCCATTGGCGGGAGCTTTTTTAAAATTTCTTTTGAAATTCAAAATTCAAATTCATTCCTCCCTCCATAACATCCAGATGCGATCAAATGTGAGCAGCCCGATGAAGAACAAAACGGCTTATGAACAGTGAAAGCAGTCTGAAGCCAATGAAAAGGAGCGGCTTAGGAATAATACAGTTTGGAAGAGATTTATATGATATATTGATGATGATGATGATTATAAAAGTAGCTATTAGGTTCTAATCAAACAGAAGTAGTATCATAGTATTAGCAACTACAAAAGAGACCATCAATGGAGGCTTCAAATGTCCAAGAAAGATTGAGTCATAATTGCACTAATAAACCATAACAGTAGAACAAGAAAGAAGGAAACGAAATCAGTTAAAGTTACCTTGATTTTGTCCAAATTATTCTCTCTCTTCTTTCTCCTCCCACTACTGTAGAAAATACATATTACTACCTTAAAAGACGTCCCCTGTTTAGAAAGGGACACCTAAAACATCTAAAACTTTAAATTTCCCTCTAAAACGCCCCATAACGAACATTTAAACTGGGAACACCTAAAGCCATATTTAGGTGTCCCCAATACAACTGGGGACGCCTAAAGGCTTAAAATTTTTTTATTATTAAAAGGCTGGTTTAAACGTGCACATCACTGGTCTGACATGACCAGTGCATGTGTATCTATCAGGCATTTAGGTATCCCCAGCCATTTTAGGGACTCCTAAATGCCTTTTAGGGGTCCCCAGTCAAAATGGGGACTCATATACACGGTTTGGGCATCCCCATTTTTAGTGGGGACGCCTAAAGTTCTTCAAAATAGAGTAGCAAGCTATCATCAGTTTAGAACCCAACATCAGTTCAGAACCCAGCATCGAGCGAGTCTTGTGAGCAGCAAGCTAAGAGTCTTGTGAGCGAGTCTTGTGAAGGCAACAAAGCACCCTCGATCACTCTTCCTTAACTTTCACCTCCTCTCTTCTTACTCGTTCGCGCGTTCTCTATTCTTGGTCCTCTATTCTTCTCTCTTCTCTGCCTCAACTCATCACCATCACTGCTGCGGGGATTGCACCATCGGTTTGCTGACATTATGGCCACCGTCGTCCTCCTCTCACCACCGTGGGTTGTCTCCCCGTAAAGCATCCTCTACAGGTTTGCTTCCAAGTTCCAACCACACCTTTGTTTAAATTTTTTGAATTTTAAATTTCCATAGATGCGGTGCTTAAATTTTTTGAGCAAATAAATTTTCTTTGTCATCTACTCTTTGCAAATAAATGATAATCGTTGCTGACTTGTATTGCTACAATTCTGACTCAAACTTTGGTTGGGAAATTATATACACTTTCTTTGTTTGCCTATTTGTTTGTTGGGATGTTTCCATAAGTATATTTGCAATCTAATTTTACTATTTGGATGTATAAATTATATACACAAGTTTTAACCAAAAAAAAGAGTAGAATATAGAGACAAGAGTGTCCCTGTATTTATACTTTTATCCTTTTTTTACCTTGGAATAATTTTAGTTATGGTGCATGTGAACTAGGATTTATATATGCAAATTTCCACTGGAATCAAGTGAGCACAGAAGGTTGTAAAGCTTTGAAAATCCAAGGTAGCAACTCTTTTCATCCATGTTATTTGAATTTCAGTGTTAATGACTTTGTAACAAAGTCATTAACACTGTAGAGCTGGATGAACTGGAAGCTGACGGTTATATTATATTGTCCCAATTAGAGATGCACTTTCCTCCTTCATTATTTGATATAATGGTGCATTTGATAGTTCATTTGGTTAGGGAGGTAAGGCTCTGCAGTCCAGTTTACCTGAGGTGGATGTACCTTTTCGAGTGATACATGAAGATCTTAAAAGGATACTCTAAAGATCTCTATCGACCAAAAGCCTTAATAGTTGAAAGATATGTAGTTGAATAGGCTATGGACTTCTGTAGCGATGATCTATCACGGAAGAAGGAACAATCTCGACATGAAGAGGGGAGAAGCAAGGGAACACGAGGGCTGAAAGTGAAGACTATGCTTCGTGTGAAGAGGTGTTGCAAGCACACTTGTATATCCTGAACAATATGGCAGAAGTTCAACCGTACATAGATGAACACAGAAAGAGATTGAAGAACATGAATCCAAGGAAGATTGACATGCAGATTGCTATTGAGCAAAATAAGACATTCATAGAGTGGTTTCAGGAAAAGGTTTTGCATGAGACCGGTGTGTCTGAGACAATAGAGTGGCTAGCTTAGGGGCCTTCATTTCATTTCATTATTTGGAGTGGTTATGATATAAATGAGTATTCTTTCTACACAAAAGACCAAGATGACAGAAGTACCATACAAAATAGTGGGGTGATGGTAGAAGCTGAAGCCATGCACTTTTCCAGCTTGAAAGACAAAAACCCCATACTAGCATATATGGCCTATTATGGAGTGATATAAGAAATATGGGAAATTACTTACAACAAGTTCAAAGTTGCTTTATGTAAATGTAAGTGGGTTCGCAATAATGCTGTGTTAATTGATCAACAATTTAGATTTGTCTCAGTTGATCTTGAAAGAGTGGGTTATAGGGATAAGCCCTTCATTCTAGCAAGCCAGGCGAAACAAGTATTTTATGTCACAGATCCTGCAAATAAAAAAATTCCTATTGTACTCAAAGTAAAAAATAGAAGCATGGTGATCCGACCTTCAACCTTGACGACACACCACCTTTCACAATTAATCCACCTACAACAAGTGAAGTAGAATTGGTAGATGATGAAGAATATGCTGTAAGAAATGATCATGGTGAAGGAATATGAGAAACAATATAGAGTAAGAGCTTAACTTAGAAAATAGTAATGTGTGCTGTTTGTTTTATAACTAGTTAGTTTATTCATTTAATTACAATTTATTCACCTATATGACAATGATTTTTGTGCTTACAGGAATATGAACAATTCTAGTGACTCATAAAGTGATAGGGATAATAAAATCAATAGGCCTGAACCCGTTGTGAGAAGAAGGGTTAGAGGCAGTACAAAATTGCCTGCATTGGTAGCACATCATTACCATCAACAGGAGAGGTTGCATATTGACTTTGATGACAATATGAAACCCATTGGTCCGAAGGAAGACCATTTTATTAGCTACTTAGGTTATTTGGGTCGAAGTAAAGTTCACATTATCTATGATAATTGGAAGTTGATTCCACCAAAAACCAAAGACTTGATTTGGCAACAACTTTCGGTATATAAGTTTCGATACATCTGCATATATATCTTTATTCCTATTTCTTCAAATATAATTAACTTATGTTTTTACCTTGCAGCAAACCTATGATGTCCCTGACACCGCAGTGATGTACAAGGAGTGGATGAGGGAGGTTCATCTACGATTGAAAGATTTCAAGAACAAGCTTACATGAAATTACATTCGAGGGGACCGAGGGGTAGGGATCCATGTCAGGAGTATTCATATTTGTCTCCAGAGGACTGGAGGTTGTTTATGGCATCACGAGAAGATCCTAACATTTTGGTAAGATTTCTCATAGTGTTTTATTAGTGTTTTATTTGAATATAGTTGACATTATTGATTCGGTGTTCATTGTTTTGCTTTCACAGGAATAAGTGCAACAAATGTAGAGTGGCAACCAGCTAATAAGTATCAGTATTGCATGTCTCGTGGTGGTTATCAGAAGCTTGAGAGAAGGATGATGGCAGAAGAGTTGGAGAAATTGAAGGAAGCAGCCACATCAAATCCTAGTGTTGTAGTCTAGGCCCCGCCACCTCCTCCACGTCACAAAAAATGGAAAGCAGGGAGGATTAAGGGCGGGAAGTATGTTAATCTGACTGTTGCCAAGGTTGCCGTGAGGATTGTAAGTAGTTAGAGCATAAGTGCAAAGCTTTTTTTCATATTGGGAGTGCTTAATTTTTATATACGATAACTTTTATGTTGCAGGATGAATTGGAAGAGCATAGTAGCCAAGGTTCGTTCACTCCAAGTGGACGGATAGACATCTTGTCAACGACAATTGGGAAGGCAGATCACCTTGGTCATGTTCGAGGGGGGCAAGAGGACTTCGAGTTGTGAAGTATTTTGGCCGAGCCTCACATTCTTATTCGTCACAAGCTGAACCTAGTAGGGAGCTTGTGGCCAAGATTCGCCAGGAAGTCTCACAAGAGCTCGAGGCCAACCTTCACAACAAGCTCCGACAAGAGCTATTGCCAGAGCTACGTCTTGAGCTGATGCTTAAGCTACGAGCTGAAATGATGAAGATGTTTGAATCGCAGATGGCAATTTTCGAGCGTAGAACCCATTCTTCCCCAGTCTTCCACAGCACCAAAGGAAGTTATAACCCATTGGAGGAACCACTTGGCGACCCTTCTCCCACTCCAACGTCTGGAGAACCTGCCATCCTCTCTTTGGATGCCCCACTGCTACGTGTAGTTGCAGATGCTCTCATTCACACACAAGCTACCACCTACCATCATCAGTAAATTCTACAGCATTTATGTAGGGTGACTGTGACATGTGTTCAAGAGGAGGAAGAAGGTACATCCATCCCTATTCCTGATGATGAGGTTGCCACGATAGCTCAGGCGAGAGGACCTTTCATCCTTTGGCCTATACATCTTATTAGTTCAGCGGCAACACCTCCATTGGTAGGAACTACCTCACTTTTACTTGAGATGTGTTAACATCCTACTAACAATATGTTTTTTTATGTTCTAAAAGAACGAGCAAGAAGCAGGAAAATGGCCCTTCTTAGCACGACTGCAGCAGATCTATAAAGGCATTCGCTAGATTGATTTGCATACGCCTACAGGGATTGTGGGCTAGCAATTAGAGTATCCCTTCACAATTGATAAAGAAGACCTTAAATAGTTCATTAAGTTGAAGGAGCTAGATATAGGATGGGGCAACTTTGCAATCCTATAAGTTTTTTATTTCTCATTTTTTCCTTTATTTAGTTAAGTGGTTTTTTGGTTTCATATATTCACTAGCTAATACATTCATCATTTTAATTCTATTATAGCTCCTTCCGTCATATATGCATTGACTTGCAAAGAGTTGATTTATATGGATTCTTGTGTCCTGCAAATACGACAAGGAATTAGAATACAGTGCAAAAAAGGACTCACTATGCGGACTTCACAATGGTAGAGAACAACTATCACTGTTATGTAGCACCGATTGTTCAAGGGTATGCATTTTAATTTTGTGTATTTGAGATTTTTAATAAATAATTGTCTTGCAATCTAACTTCATTTTAATCTGTATATGTTGTTATAGGTATCACTGGAGTTTGTGTGTTCTCTATCCTCGGTCTCACATAGTTTACTGGTTTGATTCCTTGAGTAAATGGCCAGACAAAGAAACAAAAAATGTCTTCAACACGTAAGTTATTTTTTTGAATTTCATTGCTTATTGATTCTTGACTTAAATGAATTATTCTAATTTATGTAGATTTTCATTTTAATGATAGGGCATGCTAGAGATATCGAGTGCTTGGCGGGCTACACAATCGTAAAGGTGGCAAAGACCCGAAATGGTTGTTTCCAAAGGTACGTAGTTTCAAATCAAGTTCTTTTGATTGACAGTCATTTTAGATATGCCTTTATTGATTTTAACCATTTGCTTTTGATTTATAGTGCCCTCAACAACCTAGCAGCTAGAAATGTGGATACTATGTCTTACTTTATATGTATAACATCATTCGGAGTGTCATTATAACAGATTTTGAACAAGTAATCGCTTTTTCATTCTCAAAGGATAATATTTTTGGTGTTGTAATTCAATGGCAAATCAATTCATTCACTTGATTCATTATTTCATCTAAGCTTATTTTCTAATTTACAGATTTTTGACAATGAAGATGCCTACTTATATGAAGACATAAATTTGATTAGAGATTTTTTGGCTGGACATCTTCTTCAACTTATACTAGAGTAAAGTCTTTAGTAGTTTGTGTAGGACATACTTTTATGGTTGTTCTATATATTATACATATAATTAGCGTTGTTGTTGTTGGATATAGATTGTTGTGTAGTTTGTTAGTGAATTAGTTGTTACTCCTTAAAGTTATTGCATGTAGAGCCTTGGGGTTGATCATTATGTTTCAAAGTATTACTCCTCTAGTCTGAGCTTGTGTGCTACTCTTGCTATCTGCTAGCTGTGTAACATAGCTAGACAAATTTGTGCTTTTTAACTTCACCTCTTCTAAATCTTTGGTCATTGTTTTCATTAGCATAACAGAGGCAAAAGAGTTTGTCATGGTAGTTATGTCTTCTCTATATTCTACATATAGATTGTTTTTATTACATAACAGCGGCATATAGATTGTTGTTTCTATTCGGCTGAACTGCTGTTGTTTCATTCTATTGTTTCCATCATATTTCTGCAGTTTAAATTTTTCAGACAATGAAATATATATATATATATAAATAAAGGCCATTTAAAAAAATTTTTAATGTCCTTAAAATAAAAAGGGATGTAGAAACAATTTACTCGTTAGTTTAGATGTCCCCAGTCAAAACTGGAGACGTCTAAAGTGCCCCTCAAACTTTAGACGTCCCAAGTTTAAAGTGGGGACGTCTAAAGTCCTACCCATCAATGTTCCTCAGATAGACGTCCCCATATTTTCAGACGTTAAAAGACCCATAAAAGGGATGTTAAAAGCATTTTTTCTAGTAGTGTCCTCCCAAGTGTCCTTTGAATTGTAGGAAAAATGTCGAGGAAAAGATTTTACAAAGCTAATAAAACATGTGACTTTTAAAATGGCCATTTTACCACTATTTTTATATTCAATAAAAATATTTCAACTTTTGAATTCAATTTTTTTAAGAGAAATTTAGCTTAATGTATATTTTGTACTCCTCATTCTATATAACTTTAGGTAAATGAAACAAAGCCATTTGGAAGATCTCTTATGGGATTCTCATCATTATCATATTTATAATTACCTTTTTTTAAAAATTTACAATTAAAAGAATCAACATCAGAACTTAGTTTTTGTCAATAAGACAATTGTATTTATAAATAACCTATTAGAATTTAGAGCTTTGTGATAATAGTTTCATTCCTTCCCTATGTAAAACAATTCTAATCATGTATGGAATTAACATGAAGACTTCATAAATAACATTTTCAAATTTTCTTGCAATAACTCCAGATATTTAAATCATTAAGTAAAATAAATAACAAGTAAAATTATATAAAATAAATAATAATTTTTAAATTTGTTGAAACTATATCACTAAGCCTCTAATATCACCTAGGTGCACTTGGTTACCAGGATGCTCTTAAGACTCGACTTATCCCTCAGGTCATAGTCTCGAGTCCCTGGGGAGGTGAAAGAAATCCCTAAGCTTATGGGGTCCTTGTGTGGCCTGTTTGGAAGTGCAGAGTGGGGGACAGTATCTTACATTAGCTCCATTATTTCTTCTCTTAATTTGTTCATCATGTCTGAAAGTCTGATTCTTTCGCCTACTAATAGTGATGTGCTTCTATTTCATCACCTTTTTCAATGTGCAAAGAATTTTACTTAGGCTCGCTAATCATAATATTTGCTTATATTTCATCTCCATTTTCTATATTCCTAGCCAGTTTTCAGCCTGTTTAAAGGGGTTTATAATTATAATTTTTTTTTAAAAAAATCCAGGCTTCTTAATAGGCTTCAGGTCAAGCTAGACCTTTGTGTAGGTCAGGCTTAAGCTGAGAAAAAGGTTTGTGATAAGCCATAGGCCAGACTTATGCTAACTTGTTACAATACAGGCCTGGCCTGTTTCCAGTCCTACTTGGGTATATAAAGCAACCCCAAGTGTCACAATCGCACACTTCACCATCTCAAAACAATTGGTTTGGCTTATATATGTGTGCGTGTGTGTGTAATATGATTTGAATTAAGGGGGCACGTGCCCCTACTTTATTATTATTTGATCATTATATATATATATATATATTAAATAACAACAATAACATCATCATCATTATTACCCCTTTTTGTATTATTAATTTATAATTCCCTTTCCTCTTGTGAATCATATTTTAAATAAATCCTTATTATTTTAGTGATTGTATGATAAATCCATTTATCGTAATGAATTATTTCTTACTGTAATTAAATAAAAAAATAAAAAAATTAGGATCTTACATAATGGAATGACAAGCTATGCAATTCGAACAAGTACGTATTATGAAATTGATATAGTTCATCTGCAATTCTCTTGCTACCATTTTATTCTTTATTTTGATTGCTGACTTTTCTCTCCCTTTTTTTCTTGTCTCTTGCTCTTTTTTTTCTTTGTTTTTCTCTATTTGGCTTTTCAATTTTCTTTTGAGAGAATCTTCTCTGTTTTTTCTTATCCTTCCTTTTTAATTTCTCTCTTTGTTCCTTTTTCTTTGCAGCCCATGCAATCACATTTCCTTTTCATCATGTGCAGCTATACACACATCATCATAGTAAGTTGGCACACTTATTCAAAACCGCATAGGGGTGATAAGAAATAAAAATGATGGGCTCAGATGGGTTTTGCAAGGGATAAAGTATTTAAGTGGGTTGTGTTTGGGTCATAGGAATGTGAAATGATTGCCTCAATCATATGCATGTACTCTCGTGTGAATTGGCCTTGACAAAGAGTTAAGACAAGTTTTAGTGAGTTATAGAACTAGAGAGTATGCGCACAACATTTAATGAATCGAACAAGCTCAAATATCCTTCCATGTGGGCTAATTCTCTTGACTTCACTTACAATGTTGAGCCATATGTATTACTAAGCTCAATACTGTCAGTTTCCCAAGCTCACACAGCTTGTATCTCTTAAGGCAACTCTATTCCACACATTCCCTCAAACACTCACCTACTAATATGTCTATCTTTACTAGAATTTTAAGAAGAATTCATCACAAATTTTCAATTGTCTAAAATTGCAAAATACCTTGTGCAAAGCAATTAATAAACCACAGATTCAGCATAGCCTCCCCCGCACTTATGAAGTAGTACTTGTAACATCTCAAATTTTATTCACCAAAATTCCTTGCACATTTGTGGCATCAAAAGGAATAAATGGTGAAATTTGACACATTAAAAGGAATGTCAAAATATTAAAAATAGTACACACACACACAACATGATTATGTTTGAACACAGGTACAATTTTGGCTCCTTTAAAGGCTTAATATTAATGCCCAAATTGGAGAAGGAAATAGCACATTTTTTGAGCCCAATATATTGCAAAAATTAGGCCAAATGAAAAGGAAAGAAAGAATACACAATTTAATACAAAAATGTAACGGCAAAGTAGTCATTTGACTAAACAAAAATTAAAAGCCAATATTTTCCCTTTCCTTATGGTGTTGGACGGCCAAAAAGGAAGAAGCAAGGGGAAAGTAAATATCTAGAGATAAATATGCCAAATGGAAGCATTTTGGGCCAAGTAAAAAGGAGGAAGAAAAGTCAAAATTAACGTGCGATAATTAGTATTAAAATAATAATATGTTAATGAGATGGGATGTGATATTTTTAAGAGATCATTATCCCTTCCAAAGGCCTCATTTTCGGCCAACACAAGAAGCAAGAGAGAGAAAGAGTGTTTTTATGAAGCAAGAACACAAAGAGGAGAGCAAGGAGCAAGAAGCAAGAAGCAAGAAGCAATCAAGGTGAGTTTGTGTAATGACCCAATTTGGGGATCACGAACAAGTGTACAAAAATCTGGGGACAAATCACAAATAAGCACTTCGTGAGTAAAAGTGTGTGGCTTACCAAGGATAATCTATCAAGAATCAAATAAAGTCCAATTAATGAGAAGGATATCACATTATGCTCAAGATCATGAATTGCAAATGCAGCATGCACACCATGTCTTTAATTTGGAATTAAATCACAAGAGAGGATCTCTTTGAAGAATCTATGTGCACATGGAATGGAATCAATAGACAAAAAAGAGATTGTCAAGGAAGAATCAGTCCAGACAGTTTTGAAACCTCCTAAATAAACCAATATATAAAATCAGATTTACTAGCATGTGTACTAAGATCAGCAACGGAAAATCCAGATTGAACACAATCAGTGTCAAGTAGTTCTTTGCCTAAATAAGGAGGCAAATCACATGATAGAATCTCATCAATACATGGTAAAGTGTGGTCAGAAACTTCATGACACTTAGTTGGAAAATCAGTATGCAAAAGAAATTCAATACTCTCAATATCTGAAATCATCAATAAGCACGGATAGGGAACTAGAATCATGAACAACAATAAAGTTGGAAGATTGCAAGAATTTATCAATTTCAGCACATTTAGAACTAGCATTACAATCATTACAAATCATGGATGCATCAAAATCTAATGAATGTGTTAAAAGTCAGATGTGGGAAGTCTTCATTCAGCATTATATTATTGACTTTCTACTTCATTTCCCTTCTGTCTCTCCGTTAATTGCTTTGTTTCACTGTGTCACCTACCCTATTTTTCCCTATATAAGTCTCATGTAATCTACATTTGATATATGAATAAAGATTAAGCTCCATGAGCTAATATGGTATCAGAGCTACTGGTTTGAGCTTCAGTCCTTTGCCCAAAATGAGGCAGAACCAGTGGCGACAGTGAGGCTGAGAGAGAGAGCATAGTAATGTTAGCATCTCTTGGGCTACTGACCATGAGATCGTGTGACTACACCGCCCACTCCAGGGTGACCGGAACACACAGATCGGTGTTTCCCAGAAGTCCGGTCACCATCCGACCGGCGAGTGAAGCGCACGCGCCTCCACAGTCTTGGCGCGTGAACCCACGAGCCGGCAACATCCCAGATTCCAGCAGCACGTAAACCCCACGCGCCGGCTAGTCCAGAACCCTTAGATGACTCTAGATCAATTTTTCACCAGATTTTATGGATCCCTTGCAATTTCCTCCCTTGTTTGGGTCCATTCCAACAGCTTTTATGTTAGGAACCAATGGTCACAATCAAACAACAACCTCCACTTCTAGTACTACTACTTCCTCTCTGTCTTCTCCTGTACCTTCCATAAATACCACTCTATCAAAATTCCCAGAAAATCAGATTATGGTTATTAACCATAAACTCAATAGGAAAAACTACCTTCAATGGTCTCAAAGTGTGTTGAGATACATTCGTGGAAGGAGAAAAGAAAAATATATTAATGGAGAAGCCCCTCAACCAGCTGCTGATGATCCAAGTTTTGACACTTGGTTTGCAGAAAATAATCAAGTTATGACTTGGTTATCCAACTCTATGACCGTGGATATTAGCGAAGGATATCTCTTAGCCAACACGGCCAAGGAGATATGTGATGCAGCAAAAAGGACATACTTATCACTAGACAACACTGCAACCTTGATCCATTTGAAACGTCAACTTCGAGACTTGAGACAAGGAAATATGTCGGTGACTGAGTACTATAATGCTTTGCTGAAACTTTGGCAACAACAGGATCTATTTGAGGTACATCTATGGGAAGTTGTCAAGGATGCTCAATTGTATCAGAAAATACTGGAAGAAGGAAGAATTCATGATTTTCTTCTTGGACTCAACGATTCCTTTGAAGACATAAGAGGAAGAATTATGTGTTTAAAACCCCTACCATATCTATTTGATGTAGTTAATCATGTGCAGTTTGAAGAAAGCAGAAAAATCCTCAGTCAAAGCAGCCAGAAGTATATTGAGGGCTCTGCTCTGGCGATGAAAGGGCCAAAAGATGAAAGGGAAAACACTAAATGGTGCAATTACTGCAAGAAGAAAGGCCACATAAAGGAAGAATGCTGGAAACTCCATGGCAAGCCTTCAATTGGAAAACAACATGCCCAACAAAGTCACCTCACTACCACTGAACAGAAAGTGAAACATGTTGACTACCTAAGCCAGGAAGAATTACAGATGCTTTGCCAGATACTTAACAATCAAAATAAGTCAAACTCTGTTCCTAGTATGAATCTTGTACAATCAGGTAATTCCGTCGTACCCCTTAATGCTGTAGTGACTAGTGAAGATACTTGGATTATTGACTCCGGAGCTACAGATCACATGACCGGTAACAAAACTTTAGTCCAAAACCTTAAATTCTGTAATGAACACCTCAAAGTAAAAGTAGCTAATGTTGTATTCACCAAGGTTGAGGGCATTGGCATGGTCACATTATTCGATCACTTAAAAATACAAAATGTTTTATATGTGCCTGCACTCACTTGTAACCTCATATCTATAAGCAAATTAACTAGAGGTCAAATATGCCGAGTTATCTTTGATGATAATCTTTGCATCTTTCAGGATTTAAAAACGAGGAGGACGATTAGAACTTCTAGAGAATGGGATGGACTGTTCTACCTTGAAGGATCAAACTTGAAAAACACATGGAAGGCAAGAAGGGCATTGGTTAGCTCCAATTCTCAAAATCATGAAGCATACTTGTGGCACTGTCACTCAGGCTACCCTAGTTTTGATTATATGAAACATGTGTTTCCAAATTTATTCAATAAAAATTCAATTCCTTTTCATTGTGAAACTTGCCAACTTGTAAAACAAACTAGATCTTCATATCCCAAACAGCCTTATACACCTTCCTCACCATTCACACTAATTTATATTGACATTTGGGGTCCTGCACGAACAAAAACCCTCAACAATGCTAGATGGTTTGTTACTTTTATAGATGATCACAATAGAACCACATGGGTTTATTTAATAAAAGACAAATCCGAAGTCGCCAAAGTATTTCAAAACTTCTATACCTTTGTGTAAACCCAATTCAATGCTCACATTAAGGTACTACGAAGTGATAATGCCAAGGAATACATGAGCAACACCTTTAAAGAATTTCTTGATCAGCAAGGAATTCATCACCAAACTTCCTGCCCTTACACCCCTCAACAAAATGGAGTGGTTGAACGAAAGAACCGTCATCTGTTAGAAGTAACCAGAACCATACTAATGGAACGAAATGTTCCTACCATTTTTTGGGGTGATGCTGTACTAACCGCAGCATATCTCATCAACCATATGCCATCCAAAGTTCTCAATTACTCCACTCCTATCCAAAAACTCCTTGAACACTTTCCACATTGCCCACTAATCAATTCATTACCACCAAAGGTGTTTGGTTGTGCTGTCTTTGTTCACAAAAATGATGGCAACAAATTTGCTGCTTGAGCTGACAAATGTATCTTTCTTGGCTACTCCCCAACTCAAAAAGGGTACAAATGCTATTGTCCTACTTCCAGGAAACTTATTGTCTCCTGAGATACAGTCTTCTCAGAAGATGAAGCGTATTATCCCAAATTATCCATTCAGGGGGAGCACTCTGATATTGAATGGCTAATCCTGAACAAACCTGAACCACCACCACCACAACCTAATCTTATACCCATCATTGACTCACTACCTTCCACAAGCCAACCTAGTCTTATCCAATTTGATCATGAATCCGAATGTCTTCCACCTCAACCTGAACTGACACATAATGAATTGGAAACAAATGTTGAGATCAATTTAGGGATGGATACTGAACAGCAACGAGATGAAGAGTCCAGACTACAAATTCAAGATGAATCGAACACTGGTAGAACCATCTCTCCCATTCAAAGGAATGACCATGACTCCAATTCGGGATTAAATCGTGAAGAACTAGGTTGGCCTATTGCATTGAGAAAAGGGGTAAGATCTTGTACTCAGCATCCAATTCAACGTTTTGTCTCATATAGTAACCTATCTACAAAAATGCAAAGCTTTGTTGTAAACAGTGCACAGATTAAAATCCTAAACACGTTTCAACAAGCTATAGTTGATCCAAATTGGAAGCAAGCTGCAGAAGATGAGTTGAGGGCACTCATGGATAATAAAACGTAGGAGATTACAACTCTTCCCAAAGGGAAGAAACTAGTAGGATGCAAGTGGATCTTCAACCCAAAATTCAATCCTAATGGCAGTATCAATAAATATAAGGCAAAACTTGTTGCAAAGGGATATACCCAGACATATGGAGTTGATTATCAGGAGACATTTACTCCAGTAGCCAAGCTTAATACCATCCAAGTGCTATTATCAATTGTAGCCAACTTGGATTGGTCGTTGAACCAACTGGACGTGAAGAATGCTTTTTTGAATGGAAACTTGGAAGAAGAAGTTTACATGGAGATTCCAGATGGAATTCTAGCTCCTAACAACTCTGTATGTAAACTCAACAAGTTATTGTACAGACTTAAGCAATCTCCTAGAGCGTGGTTCGGTAAATTCACCAAAACGGTGAAAGGACTTGGGTATACTCAGGGACAAGCAGATGACACGTTGTTCATCAAACATGTTAATGGCTTAGTTACTATCTTGATAGTCTATGTTGATGACATAGTCATTACAGGAAATGATGAACAATCCATTACTCAACTAAAATAGGACTTGTGAATTGAATTCCAAGTGAAAGATCTTGGACAAATAAGGTATTTCCTGGGCATAGAAGTGGCAAGAATTAAAAAAGGCATCAACGTATCCTAGCGGAAGTATACACTAGATCTGTTGCATGAAACAGGAATGTTAAGGGCACAACCTGAAGGAACACCGATGAAAGAAGGTTGTCACTTAGAAATCAAACCAAATAGTGTCCCAGTCAACCCATAATGGTATAGAAGACTTGTCGGGAAACTCATATACTTGACCCACACATGTCCAGACATTAGCTATGCAGTTGGAATAGCAAGTCAATTCATGCACCAGCCACAAGAAGAACACATGGCGGCTGTGTACAGAATCCTAAACTATTTGAAGTTTAATCCTGGAAGAGGGATCTCCTTTAAGAAAAGCACTATCAGAAATATTGAGATCTACACTGATTCATATCATGCAAAAGACAGGGAAACTAGAAGATCAGTCTCCAGGTACTGCACATATGTATAGGGAAATTTGATTACATAGAGAAGCAAGAAACAGACTGTGGTGTCAACAAGTAGTGCGGAAGCGGAACTGAGAGCTGTTAACAATGGAGTATGTGAAGGAATTTGGGTTATCAGATTACTGAAGGAGTTGGGGATTTCACATGAGGGACCAATACAAGTTTGGTGTGACAACAAGGCTAGCATTGAAATGGTCAAGAACCCAGTTTATCATGATAGGACAAAACATGTTGAGATAGACAGACACTTCATTAAAGAAAAGATTGAAGGAGGTATCATAAATCTATCCTACATCATATCTAAAGACCAAATTGCAGATGTTATGACAAAACCACTAAGCAGACCTAAATTTGAAGGATTTCGGAGCAAGGGGGAATGATTGACATATATTCTCCAGCTTGAGGGGGAGCGTTAAAAGTCAGATGTGGGAAGTCTTCATTCAGCATTATATTATTGACTTTCTACTTCATTTCCCTTCTGTCTCTCCGTTAATTGCTCTATTTCACTGTGTCACCTACCCTATTTTTCCCTGTATAAGTCTCATGTAATGTACATTTGATATATGAATAAAGATTAAGCTCCATGAGCTAATAGAATGAAAGTCATTATCAGCACAAGGGTGAAGTGAAATACACCCTATTTCAGGTTCTAAGTTGCAGTCAGCAGCTTCTTGAGATGGCTCTCGTTGCTCTTGAATTTTTGGACAGAGAATGTCATCCTACACTCAATAATAGGTGGCGCTTCATAAGACTTCAAATTCTGGGTAGATTTGGTTTTTCTCCATCTTGGAACATTTGTAATACCATCCTCTCACTCTCTGTGTATTTTTAGGAAGATTGGAGCTCCTCCTTCACCATTAAACCCTTCCCACCTTATATGAGAGAGGATTGCATTGGCAAGGCCAATCATCTCATTAAGCTAATCCACTTGCTCTCTTATTGTTCCATATTCACATGCAGTATCAAGAAAGCATTAATATTCAGCAGCTAACTTCTTCTCAGCTACCCTTAAAGCATGCACTCTGTCAGCAAGATTTAGAATGGCAATGAGTGATCTTAGGTCTATTTCAGCCACATAAAATTCAGAAACACATTTCCCAATAGTGATATGTTTATTAGAGCAATGACATCACTAATATTAACCAAATCATCACAGCTATCATCAAGAGAAGTAGGTTCACATTTAGATTCATCATAATTATGCTCTACACTAGGATTCAAGCAATGCTCACTACAATCTTTCATCATCATGACCAACAGATGCAATCCAAGAGGAGGTAGGCACATTAGTATTCACATCAGAACACAAAAATGAAGAAGTAATGAAACCATCATGTGCAGTCAAGTCATGAGTGCTAGAAGTAGGAGATGTCACCATATCATGCTCAAACATATGGGGTGACTCAACTATGATTTCTTCATCACTCAATTCTGCACTTGCCTCATTAGGTTTGGAATTAGCTAGAGTAGGCTCAACTTCTACGAGTAAGGATACAAGATCTAGGATGGGATGCTTCTCTTGAATTGGTTTTGTTTTAACTTCAGTGCTACCATCCAAAGTGATTCTAGCTAACTCCTTCCTACACACACCTAATGTGTTGGAAATTTCAAGTAAAAGTCTCCTAACTCAACATCACAAGGGGATTCTTGACTTGGCAAACATGGTGGAGGAGATGGTGCACAATAAGACTCATAGTGAGAATGATCATTCCAATTTGATTGGCCGAAATGAGGATAAGAATCACTCATGTAACCATTGGAAAATTCCCTTTGTTGATGCCTAGACCAGCCTATCCTCTCATGCTCTATACTATCATTGCAATCTTGAATTTCATGGCTCCTAGATGTATAGTGGACAATCTAGGTGTCCAATGTGGCAATCTAGGTTGAGGAATAGGTGGTGAATAAGTCTAGCTCACGAAAGATTGGTGAGGGTTTGGCGCAACTTGTCCAGCAAGAGACCAAGGAGGCAGGGGTGAGTTCTGATCACTATTAGCATAGGCATTAAACTAAGACATGATGTTGCTACTTAGAATTCAGGATCCCAACACACATGCAAGCAAAGTATGTATAATTCCAATAAGTCCAGTGATTCCAGATGAAATACAGTCTATAAAGATGGAATTCGCCCAGCTAATCACTAAGAGAACAGTAATGGAGTAATCTGGATGCACAATAATGAAGTGCAGGGAGTAACACTCACAGCAGCTCCAAAACTTGTGGCTGCAGCGCACACAAAGCAGTAGCAAATTGGGCTGCAATACAGTGATTTCCAACTTCAGCAAAATTCAGTTTAGCAAGTCAAAGTAGTGCAATTCCTAACTGAATGGTTAATTCTAAGTCAAGTTCACAGTTTTAAACTCAAACCAGCACTTCACAGTTCAAAACCTCACAGATTTCAAACCAAGAGAACAGAAAAATGCATGCTGCCAGCAACCTATCAGGTGTGCATTTCATATACTCAGTTCGCTTTTAAGCTTCAAGATTAAAGGAAATTAGAGTTGCAGAACGTACAATCAGATTGGGGGTCAAAGTTAAATTGTGTGATCACTTTCTTTGATCTATTCTGCAAATATTAGTGACAGAACAAATTTTACTCTAAAAGAAATTCCAAAGCAAGTGAGCTGCTACAGAAAAAATGGCTAAGCTAAACAAAATGTTTAAACTTTCTCTTAGCCAGATTTGATAGTTAGAGATGGACAAGTCATGTTTTAGCAGGTGAAGCAATGAGCAACTTCTAGCAAATTCAAGAGATAGCAAGTTCAATAACTTTCAGCCAGCACACACATGACTCACCAAAAATAAGCAATTGCAGAATTTTTAATGCTCAATAATGACAGCTACTTACGTTCAAAAATGAAACTTGCACTTCACACGCAAGATAGGTGCAACCAGATTTCAAATCTAAACCACAGTCATTTGTGACAGTAAAATGATTCTCAAGTTAACTATGCAGCCAAAGGAGATGAGAGCTTTGGAAACCATGATTCAAGTCATGCAACAGGATAGTGCAATGCTAAAACTCCTTCCGAATGAATTAGTCAAAGGCACTTGAGTTTATGACAGAAACACTATTTCAAATATGCAGAAATTCATGCACTCAAGTCAACGTTAATATTTTTTAAAAAAGTGCAACAGTTTAATTCAGGAAAATGAGTTTCAAATGCACTTGGCAGCCGGCAAGACCACAACTGATGAAAGCATCTCATGAAATCCAGAATTAAAGTTTCAAAATGCAGCAGCAAAAGTTTCAGAGTATAATGCAAGTATTCAGAACAGCATTGGTTCTCAATTGCAGCAAGAGTAACTCAATTGGGCAACAATTAAATTCCAAATAGACCACAAAATTTAGTCCAAGTCCTCAAAGTAACTGCAGATCAGATTCAAACCAATATATGATAGTACTCAATAACCAACTCACAAATGAGCTCGCAGTAGAACTTTCCTTATAACTTGAATTGACAGCAAGTGTTTTCACAAGATTTTGGCACAGAAATTTCCTCAATATTAGCTCAATGACAATAATGACAGTTCAATCACACAAGCCACTCACAACAGCAGTTCAGCCAGCCAGTAATTAAATCTTTCCCAATTTTTAATGACTACACAAGCGGCGCCAACAATATAGCAAAGTTCATTAAGTTTCAGCAAGTTTCCTCAAAAGTCAGAAATTTTAATTCCAATGTAAAATGCAGATTAGAAGGTCAAACATTTATGGCCTAACATATACTATTAGCTTGAACTACTAAAACAAATCCTAACAGCAAGCAGATTCAGTGTGACACAGATATGTCTAAGGCAGCAAAAAGCAACAATGAAACCAAGATTTGTTTATCAAATTCCAGAATTACAACAACCAATACAGCCTGGAAATTCAAGGCTACACCAGCAAATTTTTGAGTTCCACAATTTTCTAACAAGCTTAAGAATAATTTTTTACACAGTTTGTGCCCATAGTCCAGTAATAACTCAAGATGCACCAATTCACTCGAACTCAGCAGCTAAGTAACAGCTAATGAGCTCCAAACAGCCACAGACCAATGAAATTCCAGTTCTGAACAGCAATTTTTAGCAGGACAGCTCTCAACTCAATGAACGAAATTTTAGCACAATAGACTGCAGCAGTACAATCTTTAACAGCAACAAAATTCCAAAATCACAAGCTCAATTCAAACTTTCATACAGTCTTAATAAGAGTGACAGAACCATCTCACATACAGCAATAATTCAAGCAAGCTACAAACATTACAAAACCAGAAAAATCCTATTACCTAACTTTTATTTGAGTTTCATGTTTTTCTCTTTCTTTTTATGCTTTTTCCAGGCCCAAGGATTGTTAGCGAACCTCAACAAGTAAGGCTGCTCGGCAACAGTGCCATTTGATGGAAAGCTATTCATCATCTACTCTATCAAAAATACTACGCTAACCATAGTATAGTGAAATCTAGCCTAGGTCATTCTTCTCTAAGGAGACTAATAGATATTAAGATTCCTAGCGAACCTAATGAGCCACAAATTAAGACGATAATGACAACAAAAAGATAGCATTTGTTTGATCTAATTACTGAATTAAAGTCTTAAACTATTGCTTATAATTTTATGGTTTTAAAGTGGTGAGATGGTGTGAAGTGAAGTAAATGATGATTTGGTAAAATGATGAGATAATTCTCCCTAGAAGTTCTACTCGACCTTCCTTATCCAATTATAATTATTGAGCTCAATGCAACTAGCCACTTATCAATTACTTCCTATAACCACTTCAATCAAAATAGCATATAAGAAATAGATTGATAAACTAATTGTTGACAGAAAATCATAGTATAGCATACCTGAATTCTCTCTGATAATAGAGATCGATCATTATCATGAAATAATTCGAAGTAATCACATAAACTGATGCCAATCAAAATCAACAAACATAGTTAACTCTACTCAAGAATAGATAATACAATTCATCAATCAAGTTCATGCAAACAAATTGCTACTCTATGAAATTCAAATTAGATTCAGAAGTTCTTCGACACAATACAAAACTCATAGCTCAAAACCGAATCTGCATCACAACTATACAGCTCGCACAATCATAAGAAAACAGAATCAGACAAGAACAACAAATATTGAACTCTCTTTAAGTGAATGGATTCAAGCTTTGCTTCGCTCCTAGGAAGAATTACAACGTTCAGCTACTCATGGAGAAAGGCAAAGCTCCATCAAGCTTCAGTTGAGTTTCGGCCATGGCAGAGAACCATTGTAATTGGAGAATTGATGTGGCTATCAGCAGTGGAGTTGGAAGGAGGTGAAGTTGAATGAAGAAAAGAGAAAAAATTTAGTGGAAGTGAATGGGAATGGACTGGATTGTGTGTCTCCATGATAGTCGACTTTCTGGACCGAATTTGAAGCCTTTTCATCGAGATTAGACCTTGCTTGGATTGAGAGAAAATGGGGTAGGAAAGAAAATTAGGGAGTAAAATAATAGGGGAAATGAGTTTTCCCCTGCTTGAATGAGATAGAAAATGTGGGGGGAAGGAAGATATAATGGGAAATGGAGCTGGGTCCCATGTCCAATTTTCTCCCCAAGTTTGTCCTCCAAAAATGGAGACATTTTGAGAGGAAAATATGCTTTCCATGGTTGCCCCTGGCGCCAAGGTCTTTTTGCTTAGTCAATGTTCGTGTTGTCTTTTTATTTCATGGTGCCGTTTGTCTAGTCATGGTTGTCTTCTTTAGGCATCGTCGTCCGTTGCTGCTACCAAGCCCTAATCTATCTGTTTGATTTTTTTAAATTTTTTTTGTTTGTGGTGATAATGGGAAATATGGATGATATAGATTAGTATTTATCTTTTTTGGGAATTTGGTTGTTGTCGACAACCTCTCTATCGTTTATCACTGGGTTTGATGGTGAGTAGTGGATCTGGTTGAAGGGAAGAAGTATAGTGAAGAAGAAGCAGTGGGCTGATGGTAGGGATGAGCATAAAACCTGAAGTCCAGTCTGACCTGTCCTGACCCGGTTTAGTCTAGTCCAACCCGAAGGAAGGAAAAGTAGCCCGATGAGACAACTGGACTGACCAAACCGGACTAGGCCATCGGGTCAGACCAGATTTCGGGTTGAGCATCAAGCCCAACTAGACCAGTCTAGTCCAGCTTGTTGTCTTTCTTTCCTATTTTTTTATATATTTATTTAATATATTAGTCTAGGTTCAATAGAAGGTTTGTTTTTCCCCTTTCATCTCCAACCTTTCTCTCTCCAGAATCCTTAGCCGCCTTCTCTCTCGGCGTCGGCTTCTTTCGTTCACTTGAATTATCATCTGCTCCCTCCTTTGTCAAGCTTCGCTGCCATCACCATCTCTTTTGTTCTCACCATTGAAGTCCACCAAGCCAGATTTGTGTGGCTGTCTTCTTATTCAGCTTTTACTATCAGCATCTTCATTTCATCAGCATCACAGGCAACGCTAAACCTCTGTCAATCTTCGCTACCATCGCCATCTCTTTTGTTCTCACCATTGAAGTCCACCAAGCCAGATTTGTGTGGCTGTCTTCTCATTCAGCTTTTACTATCAGCATCTTCATTTCATCAGCATCACAGGCAACGCTGAACCTCTAATTCCTTTATCCTTTATCGCAGGGCAAAAGTTTATTGCCCAGATCTACCAACATGTCCACACTGCAAGCTCTCCTTTGGCATTTTTTTCCTTTTTTCTTTTCCATTCTTTACCTGTATATTCTTCCAAGAATCGTTATTCTATTTAGATTTAGATTTGTTGGTGCAAGGTATTGATTTTATTCTTTCTCCGAAATCTTTTTTATTGATAAGATATAAATGAGTTATTGAGATTTAATTTCTTTTTGTGGTCTATTGGATTGGGATATGACTTTCCCTTTTATCTTTTTGCCAAAAACAATTTGGTCTGGTAGACCAATTGAAGAAGGCGTGTGCTTGCTTTTATGCCTTCGTAACCTCTTCAAAAATTAAACCAAGGATTGCAATATAGGGTGTGATCTAGGATCGTCTCTTGAAAAGCCTTTTATTAATAACCTAGCAACTAAGTGTGCAAATTGTCATGAAACAAGTTTAAGAGGATTTTTAGCTCTCTATCTAATAACTAAATTACAATTAAACTAATATTTTTGGAATAAAAGTGGAAAGGAATGGAAATTGGTTTTGAAAGGTATGATAAAACACCTAGAACAATTGATTTCATCTATAATTTGCTTCACCTACTCAATCTGTCGCTAGTACTCCAGTGGCAACATCTTCATCTCCAACACCTTCTCTATCTTCTACACCAACACCTCCACCTAAACCCAAAACCACCAAGAAAAGAACTCTAGCCAAGAAACTTCATCCTAAGCCTAAAATGGCTAAGAAGGATCAACCTCCATAAAAGAAGCCGAAGGGAATAGTTTTCAAGGAACAAGTTGTTACTCGGTCTCAAACGAAAGAAATCAAAGGAAGAGGAAAGAAGAAGGACACAGAGCAATCACAACAATCTTCTTCCTCCAATGATTCATTCAACATGCAGCTCAAAGAAGCAATGGAAAATTCCAAGCTTGACGCCTTGGTTGGCAAGATTGCCTCCCAAGCCAGTGCCTCAAGTTCTCATCATATTGGCCAAACAAGTCAAGCTGCTTCAGGAGCACATTCTACTTCACAGGCTCCAGAGGAAGAACAAGACACAAATCCTCTAGAAGGATTCAGTATTAAGGAACTAAAGGCACTTATTCAGAAGGTATATGACTCTGAGTTTGCTCATAGACATTTCTGCCCTATAGTTTATCTGGACTTAGATTATCTAAAGAAAAGCTGTAGTTAGGATTTTCATCCTTTTGTTGGATTTTATGATCCTTGGCTGAATGTTCATCTCCCTTATTCACCCTCTATTATGAGAACCTTTTACTGCAACATGAAAGTCCATAACATATACTCTAGGGCTGGAGAGTTGATAGAGGAAGCAGTATCTACCACTGTTAGAGATCAACTTATTATGATATATGCTACTATCATTAATGATATACTTGGATATGTTGCACCCCCTTCTGATCCACCTACACTTACTACCAACTAAGCCTTCCAGTATTTAAGGCCAAATGACCTTATAGGCCGTCTTAATTTTAAGCCTATTGACATCCTGATTCCATTCGTGCTCTTCATTATATATACTCTCGTAGCATTGTCAACAAATCTAAAAACTATACCCATTTTTCCCAGAGAGATTACTTATTATTGGCCTCCTTTCTTGCCGGTCAACAAAGAAATGTGGGGGAACTTATTTTTATTGAGATGAG
Source organism: Inga oerstediana (assembly GCA_963210345.1). Taxonomy (NCBI): domain Eukaryota; kingdom Viridiplantae; phylum Streptophyta; class Magnoliopsida; order Fabales; family Fabaceae; genus Inga; species Inga oerstediana. The sequence continues at coordinate 68,200,513 of OY723400.1, read as the reverse complement.
AAGATTTTGATTTTCTTCATCAAGATACACCACAATATCATATCCACAACTTGTGTCTCTTATTCTCAAGAAAAACAAAGTGTGGTATTTGGAGGGAACTGAGAGGGTAACCATTCCGAGGTTTGGCAAGACTCAATTGACACATATGGGTATCAATCTTTCAGTAAGCCAAACCAGGGCTACATCTCAAAGAGAAGCCTCTCCTTCTAGAGGTGATGAAGCACAGTTGTCTGCTCAAGGTCCTATTCCACCTCCATCTTTCCTGAATGCATCACTATCAAACTATCTGGCCGAAGTGGTAAATCAAGCAGTGACTGGCTTGAAAAAGTAATTGATGAGTAAGTATGAGAAATTGGTGAACACAATGGAGATACAAGTCTCAAAGTTGGTGGATAAGGAAAATACCAACTTTGACTTGATGTTTAAGACTCAAGAAGATATGTCGAGAAGAATCACTTATATGGAAATCTTCTTGCATACTCATCTTCCAACTGCTTCTCCTGAGGTGGTTCTTGAGTCTACTCATACCACGACCTCACCTCCTTAGACACAGACTCATATTCTCTTCACATACCCTGATTCCAATATTGATGTCACTTATGACCGACCGCCTTCACCACCAATTACAGCCTCTACTCCTCAGCCATCATCTCTACTTTTTAAGCTTAAGCCATTTGATCCTTCCATTGCCATAGTGATCTTTACTCCACCATGTGATCTCACTTTCCCTCAGCCCCCTTCTGATGTTGACAAAATAGGGGAGAGGATAAGTGATGGTTTCTGAGCTATTGAGCTGATATGGTATAAGGGGAGTATTGGGTAGTTTAGTTTTATGTATGGGGGAAGGATTATTGTTATTTGAGCTTTGACGTTTGAGCTTTCTTATTTTAATTTTGCTGATATGGTTGTACATGGGGTCTCCTAGGTAGATGTTGATATTGTACTTTACAAGTTCATTAATGATCATTTTCAAGTTTGCTAAGTTTTCTATTCAAATTTAATGGTTTCTGTGTAAATATAATGGTATTATGACTTATCTTGGCTTTAAGCGTTCATTGGAAGAATTGTAGGAAACATATGAGATTAAGTGCAAAAATCTAAAAATGAGTCTAAACTTTGGTGAAATATGCATTTGGAAATGTTAAAAATGTTTTTCAAAATTTTTACTCCGATCAAGTTTTTAAAACACATCACAAAGGTTTTGTCATCATCAAAAAGGGGGAGAATATTATATACCAAATTTTGATGATAACAAAAGGTTATTGTGTGAAAATTATGTTTTTGCAAGTTTAGACAATGGTTACAAACTCGCCAAATATATATCACAAAGTTCAGAGGTCATTGCTGCTATTTTAACTGATGCTCTAGAGTGATGGAGCCAGAACTTGAGCATGAAGCAATTTTGCACTCGAGCATAAGAGAGTGTTGAGCAGAAAGTGTTTCACAGAAGCAAACTCTAGCTGAAAATACTAGGAAAACTCGAGTAATGGACACAACACTCGAGTGATGATGAGATTTGTACTCGAGCATGAAGGGACACTCATGCAAGTGTTTGACAAAGAGCAATCACAGAGACAGGATATCATTATCTCATATGAGCATATAACCTCTACTCAAGTGATAGTATCAAGTGCACCTGAGTTCTTGCAAGTGTGGCAGAGGAAGTGCTTACCCGAGAGTAAGGTAAACTCAAAATGTAAATTGCACTTAAGTCCAAGCGAGTGAGGGACAACAAGTGTTTGCCTGAGAGTCACCAAGTACATGGAAAACAAAGTATGCTCGAGTAGAGGATACTACACCCGAGTGATACGTCAGCACCTGCGAGTGTGGAATCCAACTCTCTCCATTCTGATGCAAGTACTGAAGTAAAAGAGTATCTTATACAAGAATATACTATTCGATTGAGTGAGAATAAGTATGCTCGAGTAAGGTCCCACATCACCTGCAAGTGCAAAATCACACTCTTGATAAAATTAGATGCGAGTGTTATCCAGAGACATGGACTCATAGAGTAAAATATAGGTGCACTCGAGTAAGGGGAGTTGTACTCGAGTGAAGACCCACATCACTCGCAAGTGTGAAAATGCACTCTCTCAAAATCACATGGAAGTGCAAGTGAAAAGCTGAAGGAAGAAGAGAAAATATGGTATTGCACTCGAGTGATCCTTTTCCAGAAGCCAAAATGTCACTGACTCACAGCGATCAATCCGAATATGCTTTAATATTATTTAATCACTCTATTTCCACTTGTTATTATTATTTAACATCATTTAACATATATTACAAGTGTGATACAGGTGGTTGATTGTTTGAATTAGGAAAGCACAGAGGAAGTCAAACTACGGCAGACAGAATCATTACTACCAACCAAGCACGAACCTACCATGTTCAAAGATTTCAAACGTATGCATACCATTCCATAGTAAAACGCTATGCTCCACAATGATTATTATTCAACAGGAAAAATCAACTGGCTATAAATGCAGAGCTTTGGAGACCATCGAGGATAACCAAGAACAATAATTCACACAAGAAAATTCACGAAGTCTCTGTTATTCATATTTTCTCTGTATTCATATCGTTCTTTGGTGTTTATCATATTAGCTCTGTGAGAGAGTCTGTATACACTTCAAATTCTATTTTCATTTAATCTCAAGGTACAGGGACCTTGAGAGGGTAGATATCCTTTTGAGAGAAGCAGTTGAGAGAATTCTTAGTAGGACTTTCTGCTAATAAGACTTACAAGGTACAAGCAGTAGAGAAAGTTGCTGCTCGTAAGACTTACAGTGGTGTAAGTAGGAGAGAACGTTGCTACTCATAAGACTTGTATACATAAGCAAGAGAGAAAGGTCATAAGTGTGTTTTCCTGCACGTAAGACTTGTCATAAGGGGAGAGAAATTTCTAGTGTTAGAATATTTCTTCTCGTAGTCCATTCAAGGACTATTGTTGTTTTGTGGCGTTCTAAGAGCCTATTGAATCTTGGAAGCATAGTGAAAATCTCAGTAGGTCTTGATCTCTGAGGACTGGACGTAGGCCTAGTTTTTGGGCCAAACTAGTATAACTCTCTGTGTGTTGATCTTCTCAACTCAACTCTATCTACAACTATTGTTATATCACCGCATCAACTAAAAATTTATCACATCACCCAATTCACCCCCTCTTGGGTAAAGCTTGACTCTTTCATGTTGTTCCTCTTCATGCTCTTTTCTATACAAGATACAATCATTAGGGCATGCATGGATCTTTTTATACTTGATCCCTAGTGGACACAGTATTTTCTTAGCATCATAGTATTGAGAATGCAACACATTATCATCTAGAAGCATGTTCATAAAAGCCTTAGGGCCTGTTTGGTTCAATTGCAGACCCCTCTAGTAATGCAATGGACTGCAATGCAATAATGATTACCATCATCATGTTTGGTTGCTTAATAATAAGATGTGAAGAAATTTTTTTTTATATTTAAATTGAATTATAAAAGGTCCAAAATACCCCTTAAACATAAACAAAACCTCCATCACCAATCATCTCCTTCCTCACCCCAAATCACAGCGTCAGTGCATAACTCAAACAAGAATAAGCAAAACCTCTAAAGACAATTTTACTATCGACTAAATTGAATACTGTACAATTTTACTATCGACTAAATTGAAGACAATTTAATTGACTAAATTGAATACTATGATTGTCTTGAATTGTAAGCAAAACCTCAAAATCCAATTATCAACAATGGTGCTTCATTTTAGACAATATAACTCTCATAACCAAGAATCGATTGACTGGGATTTTTTTCTGAAGACAGAATCTGGCATTTTTTGATGTTCTGCGCTCACATTAGGGCTTTTGCTTTTGAAAGGCAAAAAAAAATGAATACAAATTTTGATGTTTTGTCTATTATTGAGGGTATATATTGTCTTTTTATTATATTAGTAGGGTCAAAATTGAGATTTCATCAATGATTACAAGCCTGCAATGAGTTTTCATAGGGGTCCCCCTATGAATGGAGATTACCATAAAATATGCAATCTATTTTACAATTGTAATCTACATTACCATTAATAAGCCCAACCAAACAGGCCACCAATGGTAATGTAATCAAGATTACCATCGCATGTGTGCAATGCAATCTAACCAAACGGGCCCTTAAGCATTTCTGAAAAACTCTTGTCACTCTATCGATGTCGTGCTTCCAAACTTACCAATTTCAATACTGCTTTCAACAATTGGTATTTTTTACACCCTGGGTACAATGACGTCTCAGCATCACTGCACATATTACCATATGCATGTGATTGCTTAAAAGCCTCTTCTCCTACATCACGAATAATATCCTCTATCTGATCATTTGTATCTGTGTCATTATCATCAAATGTCACTCCCCTTGTTGAGATGAACTTGGCATTTCTAATTTTTCACCATGCCATACCCATACTGTATAACTCTTACAAAATCCTTCACAAATTAAATGTGTATATATATCACAGCATTTAGTCACTTCTCATCAAATAGACTACACAAGGGCAATAAAACTTCCCACTACCATCATCCGCATTTCTTCTAGCGAAGTCTAAAAAAGCCCTAACCCCATTATCATATTCAACACTCGTTTGTTTAGCATTTATCCAATTATGATCCATATGTATCTCAAATATGATCCATATATATTTCAACACTTGTAGCACCCTATATCCAATAGTAAAAGGATAGACAAAAAACCAACACCATAGAGTTTTAGAGATTTCAATGGAATTAACATGCACCATTTGAAACTAGTATCATTTCAACAAACCAATAACACTAACAATCAAACAATCACACTAAATTAAAATAGAACTTAGAGTGGTATTACTCCAAGCAAAATATCATAGGGATATACAAGTCAAAGCATCTAACCTAGATGAGCAGATTTTTTTTTTCCAGATTACGTTATCACAAAACAGTTGGATTTCCAACAAACTATAATAGCAACTTGTGGGAATTAAGTGGTTAAAACAACAAGAACCATTTTCATAGGACATTATTAATTATTGAACAACAACTAAGTAATAGATCGAACTCTAACCTGATTGAAGACCAAGGAGTGAGCTTCTACCCAAAGTCACGGTGGCATCGACTAAGGTTAAAATGAAGTCCTCAAATTCACAGCACTGATAAAGGGAAGTCACGGCAGAGGAGAATGGTCACTGTAGAGAATAGAGGTGGCGGCGGAGGAAAGTGACAATAATTAAAGAACAGAGATGACGAACACAGCAACGACAGCGATAATGATGGAGGAGAGTTGAGCAAATGAGGAACGGGGTGCGATGGATAAGTTAGAACAAGCAGGGACAAAGCTCATAGAAAAACAACGAAAAGAGAAGAAAGGGTTCATAGAGTGCGGGATCTAGGCGCGGGAGTAAAAATACGGGCGAAAACGCTCACTTTTTAGACCAGTTTTTGATAAAAACCGGTCTTAAAGGGTGAAAAAAATATTTTTAAAATTTTTCACATTTAAAACCTATTTTTATTAAAACTAGTCTTAAATGTAAAACATTTAAGACCAGTTTTTTTATTAAAACATTTAAGACTTGTTTTAATAAAAACCGATCTTAAAAAGTTCAAATTTTTAATTTTTTAAATATTTTGATATTTTTAGACAGGTTTTATTTATAATCGATCTAAATAATTTTTTTAAGATTAGTTTTTTGGAGAACCGGTCTTAGAACTTCTATATACTTACAAAACTGCCACCGGTCAAATTTTTTAAATCTTATCCGCCATAACTGGTTTAAATGTGGCAGTCTAAAAAGGGAATTTTATACTAGTGTGCATTCGTGATTGGAACTTGAAATCATGTACTTAATGACCTTTGTTTAGGAGTAGAAAGATCTAAGTGTGGCGGAATTAATTGAACCATATTTTGATATGCTTTTTATGATTAATTTGGGGAATTTAATGTATTTCTTAGGTTATTATTGCATGATTAAGCACTAATTTGAGGTGTGGGCATTTGAATAAAGTCTAATTAGGAGAAAATGGTCATAATTTGTTAATTATTCATGCAAATGATTTCTTAGCCTTTTGATGCTAACTTGTGCTTAATCTTGTATTGTAGCTATTTTAGAATAAAATTGGAGAATTCAGAAAATGTCAATTGGGGTGTTAGAATTTAGTTTTTGTAGACTATGAAAAATTACAAAATAGGTCCTAGGATTTTTAAAACTTATGGTTTAGCCCCACAAAAATTTTAAGTTTACCCCTTAATCCTTCTACAAACTTTTGGAAATGGCATTTTGGTCCCTATTCCAGTTTGGAGGGCTCAGAATCGAGGGAGATTACGGATAGCACTAGGAAAACGGGCCAAACCATGATGGGCTTGGGCCTAAATGGGCTAACCCGTTTAGGCTCGAGTCCTAAAAAACATTCAGATATGGTGGCCTAGCTTGTTTAATTGAAGCCCGTGAGCTGACCCGTTTAAGTGAGCCCACCGGCTTCAGGCCCGTTTATCATTTTCTTCCCCTTATATCCTTAAAGATTAAAATACCTAATCTAACACATAAATATCATCAAAACTAATTTAAAACATAAATTATCATCCATGTTAATAAAACACAAACACTACAACATAAGTACAACCTATAATCAATGTCCACAAGACCACAACAAATGACAAATCAAACAAGTCCATAAGATCACAATCAAACAAATCCACAGCCACAAATACAATCAAACAAGTCCAGAAAAGTCAAGACCACAATCAAACATAATCACATTACCAAAAGCACAGGAGAGATTACTAGAAGACTAGATTAATAGATTAATTAGTGGTAGTATCAAACAAAAGCATAAAAGAAGAGATTCAGAGCTAGACATAGATCAGAGATTCAGAGCGCCGCCACCGAAAGCCGAGATGAGAGAGCAGAGGAGGGGCTAGAGACTAGATCTGAGGTCTGAGGAGAGTTGATTCCCAGCGAGTTTGGGAGGGGTTCGCTTCCATTTTTTTTCGTTGGTGTTGCTTGTCCCTCGTCGGGGTCAGGGTCCGTCAAGTAGGCGTGATGGCATCGCCTCTTGGCATGTCTCATCTCAGCGTTGATGGTGGGAGTGGCGTTGGTCGTCGATCGAGTGGCTGAGGTGAACTCGGTCTTCCGACTTCCAGAGACTGAATGACTGAGATGTGAGAGAGTAAGTAAGGGAGAGAGTCAGAGACTCAGTCTAGAGCAGGAGTAGTAGACTTGGTCAAATTTCTTTCTTTTCTTTTCTTTTCCCAATTAGCAGTTATAGTGTTCACTTAGTTTTTTTAAAAAATATAAACGGGCCTAAAAGGGCCAGCCCGCGACCCTGTAGGGCCGGCCCTTTTAAGCCCCCAGCCCTATAGGGTCGGCCCTTTTAGGCCCGTCTCCATTTTTTCTCTCTAAAGTATAAGCCCGGCCCTTGACGGGCTCGTGCCTAAACGGGCTGGCCAGACAAGCTCGGCCCGATTTTCTGACTCTAATTACAGAGGAGGTGCAGTGGAGCTTCATGATCAAACTAGAGCTCAGAGATCGACTTGTGCCTTCCTTCCTCTACCTTAACCTTCTAACCACACCTACCATTGTCACCACCACCATCTCTTTTCGACCTCATCCTCACCATCAGCCTTACTCTCACTGCTGAAGGTTGAAATTCAAAAACTGTTGTTTGGTTTTAGTTTGGAGGATCAAAGAGAGATCTTGAGTCTGAACTGAAAAAGAGAGAAGCAATCGATGCTCCACCTTCACCGCCATCTCTCTGCTCTCTCCACCATCACAGTCATTTTGGAACTTCTCTAGAGCTGGACGGTGGAGGCTGTGATTTCAGAACTTGGAAACAAAGGGAGGAAGGAGAATAGAACTAAACTCACCACTCTTACAACTGTTGACCTTCCTCTATCTTTGTCTCTCGAATTTGGTACTTCAATTTCCATGGATTTCTAGTGTCTTGCTGAACCAGTTGCGGCAAAAATTAAATCCATGAGTAGCTGATTTTCTTGCTTCTTGGTGATGAGGATGTGTGCTTGAGCTCAATGGACTACAGGGGGAAGTTTTTCTATCATTCTATTAGTCAAGAGTTATATATATTTAGATTTATTAGTTTTAGGAATGATTGCATATAATCCTAGAACTAAGATTAATGTTAATTTATCTTTGTTGGTTTGATATTTGTAGTTGAAATTCAATTTTGTAGTGCGAAGACTATATATGTTTGAATTTTTTTGTGGTTGTAATGAGATTATATTAATTAGCATGTTATTGTTTAGCTAATGTGGTTGATTTGTGCTTTTGAGGTGCTGTTTAGCACTCAAAATTAAGAAGACTCTTGTTGTATAATTCCAATTTTAATTGCACAGTTAGTGATTTTAAATAATATCTCAAGAGATAGTAGTTAACTATGTTAGTAAGAGCTACTATTAATTAGGAATATTAGACTCAAGTGTTATCTTGAGGTTTTTCTTGTTACTTAATAAATTTTTAACTCCCATAACTTTTTTAAACAAGAGTATTTATTATATAACCTCTTTTAATCCAAAGCATTCTTTCATTGTTTTTAAGGGAAACATATTGTTCTCATGACTGATCTTATGAGGAATCCAAGGTTTCTGCCATGGTTTTGATTTATTTGGAAGACTCAAAGTAGAGAATATTGTTTAAGTCATGTAATTTTGGAGTTTGTTTATGAGCCCCAAGTAATACGTGGATTTAGATTTAATTTAATTATGCATAATTGAAATATACTCTATTTTTTGGAGTATAAAAAGAGAGGTAAACCAAGTAAACGGTGGAAGCATTGCTGAAACAGAGGTAACGTATAGTTGAAGATGGAATGGGCTGCATTGGTGGAGACAACAAAGTAATCTTCATATCTGTAGGTTTATTATTATATAAGGGTTATTACTTAAATTCTTACAAAATTAATTATTGACATGGCATTCATCCTGCAATGGATGTTGGAAGGGCTGCATCCTCTGGTAATCCTTTTTTACCATTTAAAGTTCAAGTCTTCTATGGATTTGTGATATGTCTTCATTCATACTTGTTACTTTTTGGTTATTCTATAGCCAGTATGTTGTTCGGATTTACCCGTGTGTATTGCCATAAAATAAATTTTGTGATGCTCTATTTCTTTATCAGGAACCTCTGGTAAATCAAGTTGGGTTATTTCATCCATTTTTGGTGGTGATAGCCGTCCATCTCCAAGATAGAGTACAACAAGTAGAAGACATAGTGAAACAACTCACAAGTATATCTATTAATTTGTTAATTGAATCAAATGTTTCTTGCATGTGAATTTGCCTATTGTGCTTGGGTCCATGTAGCCCCCCTATCTTAAGGCCATCTGAGAGCAATTCAAAGACAGAAGTTATTGAGATTGTAGTCACGAAGTTGCGGATTTTGAGATTATATTATGACATTGTTAGAAGGAATGTTGAGGACTTCGTACCAAAATCAATTATGCACTTCTTGGTATTTCATATCCTTCTGCTAAGCTTTGCAAAGTTCGTGTTTATAAAGTTAGATACTGTTATGATAATGTAGATTGGTTAGTTGGTTGGATTCATATGGTAGGGTGGTGAGGATCAGAGTAAGTAGTTAGTGATAACATGTATTAAATCTGATGGTATCATCTTATTCTTGAAGTGTGGAAAATGGTAGCTGTATGGAAAACACATTAGAAGCTGGCTGTGTGGAAAAGCTTTACAGGTGATCTCATGAGGTCTTGCATGTTTTTTTCAAGGATTATCTGAAGCTAGGTCTTGCTAACTGTGATCTGTATGTTTCCATTAAGAGAGAGACTGTTTGAAGAGATGCTGCAAGAACCTCATGAGGTAGCTGGTAAATTAGCCACTGTTGGGAAATGCTCCAAATTCATCAACAGGCTTTTAATGTGGGTAATCAATAGTTTTATTATGTTTAACCAAGAACAGAATCTAATTGCATTTCCATTCTGTTATATGCCAAGCTAGGGTCTCCTCTAATTGAGATCGTTTATTTGATGTTCTTTTCATAATCATGATACATGGTGCCTCTTGTTTTCTTGATTGAGTAGTCTTAATCGTATTTTCATTATGTCTTGTTATTTGCATATTTTTAAGTCCACTAGCTTTCAACACGACAAAATTTGGAGTAATGAAATGTGGCTGGTGCCTGATGTCTGTATTTCCTCATGGTAGGAGTTGAACGAACTACCTCTTAAAGCTGAAATAATTGAAAGGGGTTACAGTCTCTGTGAACCAAATTGTCGGCCTAATACTTGTCGAATGCCAACATCATCAGCGGATTCTGCTAGCAGCCCTAGAATTTTTTCGCACTCTGGGAAGCTTCAACCGCAAATCCATGTTAATTCAGATTCCAGTGGAAGTGTGATGCCGTCGGGTTATTAATCCGTGGTTGATTTATGAGCTGGCTAAGCAGGAAGAAGTTGTTATTCTTTTTTCTAGTTTAGTGTTAGAAGTTGCTTGCTACTTTTTCTTACAAAAGGTTCTCTCTTGTCCCATTCATATAGCATTGGTATTATTTGCAAGGCTGGAAAAAGAACAAGGGACCAGATTTTGTCCGATTGATAGGAAATTAGTTGTCAATAAATGATATGGCATGTATATTTCCGAACTTTCTTCTGATGCGCTATGATATTATTCATAGCATTTTTCTGAGGTTGAGTTTAGTTTTTAGCTGCTGTGATTACTTTAGGGAGACCACAGCTGACAACATTGTTATTATGATAGTAGCAGTAATTTTTTGGTAGGTTTTCTCCTCAAAATCTTGGTAATTTACTTATAGTTTTTTAATTGTTCAGATTTGTTAAAGGGCAAAGAGTTTAGGAACTAAATTTTTTGATGGCATCATATCTTTGAATTGCCCTCCCTTGAGCAATTCTTTGCTGGAGGAAACATTTTGTTGGCGCCCTCAATTCATCTTTCAGGACAACATTGACAATCACTTGCACTCAAAAGCAGTTTATCAAACTTACCAACCTCCTTCTTCTACTACTCTGATTTGGTGGGATATTTTCTCATTATTATGTGTTCTCAAAGACTTGTGTTATTGTTGTTCCTTCCTCATTGTTTCATAGTTTTTTACTTAATGTTTTTATCATATATTTTGTATAACCCTATAAAAGGGCAAAAAGCAGCTTTATAAAATGTTGGTAGATTTTTCAAGGAATGCATATAGAAACTAATATTTATTAGCTTAAATATACAAAACATTTATAAACTTTAGGTTACTTATATATAACTTCTGACTGTTTTTTTTTTTGGGCAATACAACGGGGGCAATGCCCAAACCTTTGATGTTTTAATTTTAGCCTTTTTAATGTTTTAATCTTTAACATCAAACACCCAAAGTTAATGTTAGAATTAAAACGTTAAAAATGTCAGATTTAAAATTTAAAACACTAGATCAGGAAAAAAAAAACTTAAAAATTAAACACCATGAAGTTATATGCATATGATCCAGAATTCTAGGATTTCTTAGCATTTTAGCATTTTTTAAAATATTTTTTCATATCTATTTTATGCCAATGTTTTAAAAGTCAAACTGGAGCGAGTCATGATTTAAACGATTGGAATGGTCTAGTCGTTTGGCCGAACCGGTGACACAATAATTAAATAAAAGTAATGTTACATATATGTAATGATAATATAAATATAAAAAATAAATACCTGAATATAATATATATATCTATGCTAGGTATACACTATTAATTAATAAAGAGGTATACACTATTAATTAATAAAGACAGATAAAAAAATGCAAATCAATTAAATGAAATAGTAATTTTGAAAATAAAAAATTATAATATTGGACAAATATTTTATAATTTAAAAATTAAAAAAAAAAATACTAATCAAACATGCATTTATAATTTATAATTATATAAAAATATGCATCCACCCTCAGTTTAAAATCTATTTATTAATTGAGCATAATATCCTCATATCATCCTATCCAAAGAAAATTTTTCAAATTTGTATCTCTGGTGGCATAAGTGTCTTTGGTCCTTAGCCTTAATGATATACATTCTTCGAAGCACTTACTTCTCCCTATTTCCCTACTTTTCATCTTTTCGATGGGTCTAGACTTGTCAGCCTCAGTTTCAAAACTCAAATAAAAGTACTTATTTTCTTCTCTTAAAATTTCATCATTCCATCTCCTTGTCTTGTCTTTCACTCCTTCTACCAATTTGCGGAAAATGATATGTGGTTTGGTGGGCAACACAGGAATAGCATAAACATACTAATAATATGTGCATGATTATAGAAATTCTCCATAGCGTTTCGTACATAATAATTACCATCAATGTAGCCATATAGGGCTACTTAGATGTCTAAACTCATCCTAGTGAAACAAAGACATTTTCCCGTCTTTGTTCCACTACTATAATCCCTTGTATGGTTCTCTTCTTTATTCTTGGCATATCTTTTGTCTTCTCCTGTCTAAATTGTTGATAGGGGAGGGTGAGATTCGAGAGAAGCTCAGTACAAAAACGGTACCAATATGCATGCAAGATAAGTGCTTAATGCATGACATGCTTGCATTACATAACTCATGCTCACACAATAATATATCTATGTGCTCAATGTTTCAAACAACATACTTATAGCCATAGCATAAATAGAAACAGAGCTTCAATCTTTCATATATATTTCACACAAACAAGCAAATCAATAACATGTATCAATACACCAGCACAAATACCAAATACATGCAGGAGAGGTAAGTTCCCTACCTTAAACGTTTTTCACCTCAAATTACGTGTCTCGTAAAGCGTGTTGCAGCTCGGCTCTTCACTCGGTCCTAAAATTCCAAATGTACCATTTAGACCCTTACATAGTATTTTTGGGGGTTATATGAGTCTCTATTGAAAAATTACTAAAATGTCACAGGGACCCGACCCGACCCAGCCTGCCGTACCCAGTTCGACTGTACTTTTCCTGAAATTTCGACATGGACTATTCTTACATATTTTCACTCAAGGAATCCATTTTCATTCTCAAAATTATCAAATTCATTGTCAAAAGATGAAATTGCCCTTGGTAGCCCCGTTTTAAAGGTTTTAGGGGCGTTTTTCATAATTATGCTTTTTCGGGCTTTTCCGAAAAAATGACCAACTGTAATCCCACCTAATTTTGCCTCCTGAACACAATGGAATTAGTAATTTCATGAAAATCCAACTCTAACCCCTCCAAACTAGCCTTGGCCAAAATTCTCAGTTCCCCGGGAAAAATTGGGGTTTTTCGGTTTCGTCTCCACATACATGTTTCTTTCTACTCTTAACCACTTTATTAACTATTACATTAGGTTACAACTACCATTTGAACTAAAATTGGGTAGCATAACCCTTAGCAACTCAATTTCCAAAATTTAAAACCAACGACAATCCAGCGAAATTTTAAACTCCACAGACGTGTTTCTTTCTACTCCTAACCACTTTATTAACTATTACATTAGGTTATAACTACCATTTGGACTAAAATTGGGCAGCATAACCCTTAGGCAACTCAATTTCCAAAATTTAAAACCAACGGCAATCCGGCGAAATTTCACCGATTAAATTGCCCACAGCAACCAGAATAGTCAATATACGAAGGTTTGGAAGTTACCTCAAGCTCCTCCTAGCTTTTCCTCAATGTGGCTGTAAACCCTAGGTGTTCCACAATAGATTTGAAGCTTCCAAACCTTAAAGAACATAGAGGAGTAGCTTAGGAATGGAATTATAGCATTAGGAACCGATTTACTGAAGAAATCACTTACCTTTGTAAGCTCTTTCCTTCCCTTGTCTCTCTCTAAAAATTCTGCACCTCCTCTCTCTTAGGGCTGAAGCGCGTCAGTTTTGAGCTAGAGGAAGGAGATGAAATGTTTTAATAATATATCCCAATTTCGGATTTTTACAAAATTTTGGCAGATTTCTGCTCAAACTTTGAAAAATCATAACTAATTCTAGAAATATCAAGTTGGAGTGATTCCAAAGGCTATAGAACCGTTATTGAGTCTAGTTTCAAGGAAAAATATAGCCTTTTGCAAGTTGGAAGCGCGAAATTCCCATAATTTTAATCTTTGCCTGTTGTTCCAGAAACTTTCCTATTGTTTTGGGCTAACTTCAAAAATTCATATATTTTTTTATTTAGCTTTAAATGATTCATATAACCTATCAAATTAAAGCTCATGATGTTTACTTTCACTTTGTAAAATTTTATAATTTTTACCCATCATTTGGGCATACAAAATCAGATGACAAGCTCACTTCTTCACAAGAAATTTCACTAGAAGCATAATCATATTCTCCAAAATTTACCATTTTACTTTCTTAATACCCCAAAGATATAAGAAACATTAGCAAATAGATTTGGAGCACCTACTAAACCAGGGATTAGGAGTCCACTTAATTCAGCCTTATTCTCTAGCCTCCAATCCCAAAATTCGGGGTATTACAATGACTGCCCTATAGAAAACTGAGTTCATCATCTCCATCATCTAAGCCTTCCCTTTCCCTCACTACATCAAAACTAGAAGAGAAAAGAAGTTTTCGGCAAATGAAAATCTAGATCTAAAGTTGAAGTTTTCGGCAGATAAAAATCTAGATTTGAAGTTGATGAGTTGATCTTTATAGGTTCTCCTCTTTCTAGATGTTCTTCTTTCATCGTCGGTCATCTATGCTCTTTTGCATGTAGATGTCTTTGATTTTTTTCCTCCAACTCCAGAGCTAGCCGGTTTTCTTTTACTCGTCCCGGCTTCCGGCTTTCAAGCGATTTCCGCCTTAAAAGCCAGCTTGTGGTGGTGGAACCTGGCTCAACTACTAAGATGGTGCAAAGCAAAAAAAACAAGATGCTCTTACCTTCAGTCGACGGCAGACCAACTCAACAGTCTTGTCCAGATTGAAAAACATTGTTTTATACACTTACCTACCCGAGACCTTTACTGAAGCAATTTATAATGGGTATTAGGGCTTTTAAAAAAGAAGCATATAGGCCTAATCCATATACACCAATAATATCTATACAACTTGCAATTCACTATTTTGCTGCTCAATCTAATTACACCTCCAGTTCTAAATGTAAGACAAAGTTTGAGAGTTTGAGAGTGGATTTTGTTCCTAAACGTAAGAATTTTATTCATTTTATCTCTCATATTTATCATATCTTTCTCAAATTGATTTGTCTAACTTATAATCTCATGTGATTGATATAATATTTATCATGAGGTCTTGCATGTGTTTTTCAAGGATTATCTGAAGCCGTGGCTTGCTGACTGTTCTGTATGTTTTCATTCAGAGAGAGCCTGTTTGAAGAGATGTTGCAAGAACCTCATGAGGTAGCTGGGAAAAGAAGGCACTGTCGAGAAATGCTCCAAATTTATCAACAGGCTTTTAATGTGGGTAATCAATAGTCTTATTATTTTTAACCAAAAACAAAATCTAATTGTATTTCCATTCTGTTATGTGCCAAGCTAGGTTCTCCTCTAATTGAGATATTTTCCTCGATGTTCTTTCGATAATCATCATACATGTTGCCTCTTGTTTGCTTGAGTGAGTAGTCTTAATCGTATTTCCACTCTATTTTTGTTATTTGCATATTTTTAAGTCCACTAGCTTTCAACACAACAAAATTTGGAGTAATGACATGTGGCTGGTGCCTGATGTCTGTATTTCTACTGGGTAGGAGTTGAACGAACTGCCTCTTGAAGATGAAACAATTGAAAGGGGTTACAGTCTCTGTGAACCAAATTGTCGGCCTGATAGTTGTCGAATGCCAACATCATCAGCAGATTCTGCTAGCAGTCCTAGAAGGTCTTCTCACTCTGGGAAGCTTTGACTGCCAGCAGGAAGAAGTTGTTATTCTTTTTTCTACTTTAGTATTAGAAGTTTCTTGCTACTTTTTCTTACAAAAGGTTCTCTCTTGTCCCATTCATATAGCATTGGTATTATTTGCAAGGCTCAAAAAGGAATAAAGGGACCAGATTTTGTCCCATTGATAGGAAATTAGTTTTCAATAAATGATATGGCATGTATATTTCTAAACCTTTTTCTAATATGATATGATATTATTCATAGCATTTTTCTGAGGTTGAGTTCAGCTTTTAGCTGCTGTGATTGCCTTAAGGAAATGACAGTAGACAACATTGTGATTATTATAGTAGTAGTACTTTTTTTTGTGGGGTTTTCTCCTCAAAATCTTGGTAAGTTACTTGTAGTTTTTTAGTTGTTCAGGGGTGAATGAAACAATTCAACACCCTTGATTTGTTAAAGGGCAAAGAGTTCAGGAACCAAATTTTTTCAAAGCATCATATCTTTTAGTTGCCCTCCTTTAACCAATTCTTTGTTGAAGAAAACTTTTTATTGGCGCCCTCAATTCATCTTCCAGGCCAACATTGACAATCAATTGCACTTAGAAGCAATTGATCAAACTTCTACCAACCACATGCTTCTACTACTTTGATTTGGTGGGATTTTTTCTCATTATTATTTCTTCTCAAAGGCCTGTGTTACTGTTGCCTCTTCCTCATTTTTTTTTTGTAGTTTTTTGCTTAATTTTTTTATCATATATTTTCTATAACCCTATAAAAGGGCAAAGAGCAGCTTTGTAAAAGGTTGGTAGATTTTTCAAGGAATGTACACATAAATCAATATTTATTAGCTTAAATATACAAAACCTTTATAAACTTTAGGTTAATTATATATAACCTCTGACGTATTTTTTTGGGTAATACGACAAGGGCAATACCCAAATCTTTGATTTTTTAATTTTAACCTTTTTAATGTTTTAATCTTTAACATTAAACACCCAAAGTTAATGTTGGAATTTAAAAATGTTAGATTTAAACTTTAAAACACTAAATCGGCAAAGAAAACATAAAATTAAACACCATGGATTTATATGCATATGATCCAAAATTCCGGGGTTTCTTTGCAATTTAGCATATTTTTTAAAATATATTTTCATATCTATTTTATACTAATGTTTAAAAAGTTGGACCGGAGTGGGTCATGATTCAAACGATTGGAATGATCCAACCATTTGGTTGAACTGGTGATATAATAATTAAATAAAAATAATATTATAGACATGTAATGATAATATAAATATAAAACATAAATACTTGAATATAATACATATAGATATGCTAGGTATACATTATTAATTAATAAAGACGAGATAAAAAAAATGCAAATCAATGAGATGAAATAGTAATTTTTAAAATAAAAAAAATTATAATCTTGGACAAATATTTTATAATTTAAAAATTAAAAATAACAAACAATAATCAAACATGCATCTATAATTTTTAATTATATAAAAATATGCATTCACCCTCAGTTTAAAATCTCTTTACACTTAAGCATAATATCCATGTATCATGCTATCCATAGCAAAATTTTCAAATTTGTATCTCTGGTGGGGTAAGTCTCTTTGGTATTTAGCCTTAATGATATACATTCTCTGAAGCGCTGACTTCTCCCATTTCCCCTACTTTTCGTCTTTTTGATGGGTCTGGACATGTCACCGTCAGTTTCAAAACTAAAATAAAAGTACTTATTTTCTTCTTTTAAAACTTCATCATTCCATCTCCTTCTCTTGTCTTTCACTCCTTCTACCAATCTGTGACTGCCCTGTAGAAAACTGAGAGTTCATCATCTCCATCATCTAAGCCTTCCCTTTCCTTCACTGCATCAAAACTAGAAGAGAAAAGAAGTTTTCGGCGGATAAAAATCTAGATCTAAAGCTAAAGTTTTCATTAGATAAAAATCTAGATTTGAAGTTGATGAGTTGATCATTGTAGGTTCTCCTCTTTCTAGATTATCTTATTTCATCTTCGGTCATCGATGCTCTTTTGCATGTAGATGTCTCTGATTTTTTTCCTCCAACACCAGAGCTGGCCGGTTTTCTTTTACTTGTCCCCGCTTTCGGCTTTCAAACGATTTCTGGCTTGAAACCCAACTAGTGGTGGTGGAACTCAGCTCAATTGCTAAGATGGTGCAAAGTATAAAAACAAGTTGCTCTTACCTTCAGTCGACGGTCAGATAAACTCGACCATCCGATCTAGATTAAAAAACGTTGTTTTATACACTTACCTACTTGAGACCTTTGCTGAAGCACTTTATTTGGGGTATTAGGGCTTTAAAAGAGAAGCATATAGGCCTAATCCATATACACTAGTAATATCTATGCATCTTGCAATTCCCTATTTAGCTGCCCAATCAATATACTTCTCCGATTCTAAATGTAAGACTTAGTTTAATGGTGGATTTTGTTCCTAAATGTAAAATTTTTATTCATTTTATCTCTCATATTTACGTTTCTTTCTCAAATTGATTTGCCTAACTTATAATCTCATATATATAATATAATATTGCACAAAAATATTTTATAGAGATCATGTCATATAGGTTGTAAGTATATACTTTATTTATTTTCCTTAATTTGCCTAAATTAGATAAATAAGTTTTACATCGAGGGTACAGGTAGTGCCTCAAATTGATGACTATTCCCAGACTAATTCTCTTCTAATTTTAATTCTTTCTTATTCTTTACAGTTTTTAGGTTGTGAGATACTACATGTAAAATTATTATGGTTGGAGGTATTTCATCAAATCTTTCACTACTGCCCTTTCTTATAGAAGTACGCAATATATTTGGGATCATCATTATTAGATTATTCCAACAAATAAATCATTCATTCATCACCTGATTGATAACTAAAAATACAAAAACTAAGAAATCAAACAATTCCAACTTCATAAGCTAACAAAACATTACCAATGTTGCAATCACTGTTAAATTTTTATAGAACTATGCTTGAGATTTCTCTGTGGATCATTATCTCCAATCCCAATTCAATCGATTCTAAGCACAACAACTGGACACTTTAATAAGAATATCATAATAAAAGAGATCAGCATCTTCTTGTCTTACCCTGCTTTTTTGTCTATAAGTTGAGGTAGGAAGTGACTCGACTGGTAAGGAGAGGAAGATGTTAGTCAATGAATTTAGTTTCTTGTTGTCACTTAAATCTGTTTTGTCAATATTTTTCGTTAGCAATATTAACGGTGTCAAAAATATAGGATAAAAGTATACTTTATAAAGTTAAAAAACTAAAAGTATGCCTCATGTAAAACTTAAAGGACTAAAAATATACTTTAGTCTTTAGTTTTATTTATAGGGAGAATGACAGAAAAATACTTTCAAAATATGTAAAAGACAAATAAGGGTGTTAAATTTCAATAATTCTAAATTGACTAATTTAGAATGTTGACAAATGTGTGAAATTACATAAGTGCCCTTACTTTTTATTTTTTTTAAAATTCCCTAAAACTCCTTGCCGGTGGCAGGAGATCCGGCACTTGAGACCCATCACTGGAGCTTTGGTAATCTCACTCTTCGTCGGTCTAATATTTTTTTTTGGAATTTCTCAAGCAAAAGTTGTTAATAATGATACTAAAGTTGTAGTCAACAACCTAATATTTTTTTTTTGAATTTCTCAAGCAAAAGTTGTCAATATCAATACCTGAGTTGTTAATATTGATATTAAACTATATAATTTTAAACTTCTCAAGCAAATGTTGTCAATATGGATACCTAAGTTGTTAATATTGATATTAAAAAAATATTAGGCTGCCGTTTACAACTTTAATATAGCTATTAACAACTCAAATATCTATTTCGGTTTACAATTTTAGTAGCGATATTAACAACTCAGGTATCTATATTGACAACTTTTGTCAGATAAATAAAAAAAATATTAGACCGTCAGAGTTCTGGTAAAAGTTATTAGGAAATATTCAACAAATACCCAGTTTACAATTTTAGTATCACTATTAACAACTCAACTATTGATGATTTTTATTTGAGAAATGCAAATATATATATATATATTAGAGCGCCAAAGCTTCATGCAAGTTATTAAGAAATATTCAATAAATACCATGTTTACAACATTAGTATCAATATTGCCAACTTAAGTATCCATATTGACAATGTTTGCTTGATAAATTATTTTAAAAGAGGCCACCAATTACAACTTTAATTTCGCAATTAACAATTCAAATATCTATCTTAACAATTTTTTCTTGAAAAATTAAGAAAAACATATTAAGGCTGCTGGAGCTTTGGTCACCGATCGGCAGCCAAGGACAATGAAGCTTTGGGGACGGGCCACCGTCGCGGGTCATCAAAGCTGGAGTTCCCATGGCCACCAAAAGGTTTTAGGGATTTTTTAAAAAAAATAAAAAGTAAGGGCACTTATATAATTTCACACAGTTGTCAACATTTCTAAATTCCAAATCTGTCAATTTAAAATTATTGAAATTTACAACTCTTATTTCTCTTTTATATATTTTGACAATATTTTTCTGTCATTTTTTCCTTTTTATGAGTTATGGAGATATGATAATATGGGATAGATAGGCAGGCTCAACCCACAACCTGTCCAAAAGTGTTGAATATTTTCTATCTCAACCCTCCAACACGTAGCCAGCAGCAAGTTAGCTCTTTTTATATTTTTAATTTAATTATAATAAAATAGAATTTATTATTTTTTTGCCAGGAAAAAAAGGAAGTTATTGTTGTACCATAAAAATCAAAAGTTATTTCTGTTTGCACTTAATTAAAATATAGCCTTGTTTTATATTAGCGATTTGATTTCTCATTTTATTTATAATTTTTTTTATTGATAGAATAATTAAGTAAAATAGATTATATGTTTATATCTCTAAGTTTTAGAGATAATTTAATTATAAAATATAAAAAAATTGAATTTCGTCTATAAAAGTTTGTAATTTAATTTAATAATTAAAAAAAGAGGGGGGATTTGCAAGCCAACCTATCAAGTTTCAGCCAACAAAAACTCCCGCCATAGGGTTTAAATACCGAATAGTACTATAATATGACAGCACGATCTGGGTCCTGTTCACTTTATGGAGCCGAAAATGAAAATGATTCCTAAGTAAACTAAGTATCAAAATTGACTAAAAAAATGGAAACAATGGTTTGGTCTTTTATCTATGAAAAACTACTTTTGCAAATAAAATGAAAATGGTCCTAAGTTACTTCTTTTTGGAATTTTTCTTGAAAATATAAAATGGAATGATAATGGAGTTAATGAAACGAAAATTAACAAGCGATAACAATAAGATGATAATCCTCTAGCACAATGGTTCAAGCTATCCTTGCTTCAATTCATTTGGGAGTGTGCTAGTTTGACAAATTTGCCTAAATGACCCTTTGAGCTAGCTTGAGTTAGGTGAATTAAATCTCTCACACTGGGTAAATTAAAACTCGATTCCTCTAACAGAAACCC
Organism: Inga oerstediana; assembly: GCA_963210345.1. Classification (NCBI taxonomy): domain Eukaryota; kingdom Viridiplantae; phylum Streptophyta; class Magnoliopsida; order Fabales; family Fabaceae; genus Inga; species Inga oerstediana. The sequence goes on along the minus strand of OY723400.1, from coordinate 68,179,225 downwards.
AATTCAATTTCCTAGCCAATAAAGAATCAAAGATATGCATTTAACTTATAATCCACTAACCAAGCCACCTTGAATTATCATTAAATATTCACGATAATCTCATTACATCATCACTGACAGAAAAAATATAAAGAGATTAAAGCTAATTATAGACCAATGCCAAATGCAAATCCAAAGATCCAGTGGCTACAACCAATCTTAGTCTCATTGATGATCAGTCAATACATATCCAAACATCACAAAGCTTAGACTAAGACCTAGGAATCACTAAATAATGAAAGGATAAGAGATAGGAAGAATTGCAACTCTCCTTTGAAGCTCCAAGCTCAAGCCATGATTTGACCGTGTCTTTACGCTTTGGGGTTAAATGCAAAATATTTTTAATCCAAGAATTGCAGTACAATGCAACACTCGGGTCGTCTCATTTGAGGAGCTTTTTATTGAACTACCTAACTAAACTAATTATCATGCAAATGTAATTAAAACAAGGGGAAGACAATTTTTGGATTTTACAAATTAATAACTAAAAGAAAGATGCAATTTAATTAAATGCTAAGTTACTATTTTTGGTCTTTTTATAAAAAATGGAGAATGAGTGAATGGAATGGTACGAAATGGAAAATATGAATAAAGAATGCTCTTGGTAATGAAGAAGTGACAATCCTTGCTCAAAAAGATTATGGGAGTTAAAAATTCATTAAGTCTTAAGAACAACCTCAAAATAACACTTGAGTCCAATAATCTCAATTAATAGTAGCTCCTACAAACATAGCTAACTACTACCTCTTGAGATATTGTTAAAAACCACTTAATGTGTAATTGAAATTTGAATAATGCAACATGAATCTTCTTAGATTTGAGTGCTAAACAGCCCCTCAAGGATACAAATCAACTACATTAACTAGACAATAACACGCTAATTAACATAATCTCATTGCAACCACACAAAAATTCAAACATATATAATCTTCATATTGTAAAATTCAATCTCAACTACAATTATCAAACCAAAAGAGACAATTAACATTAATCTCAATTCCAGAATCACATATATGAAAATTCCTAAAACTAGGCAATCCAAATATATATAATTCTAGACTAATGGAATGATAACAAAACTCCCCTTTATAGTCCAATAAGCTCAAGCACAGTTCATCATCACCAAGAAGCAATAAAATCAGCTAGTCATCATGTGAGGAACTTCCCAATTCTTCCAGAACACTGCCAATCCATGTAAAATGAGTGAAAGTTGAAATTGCAAGAGAAAGGACGTGGGTTCTGTCGGGGCAGAGATGATGAACTGAGAATGAACAGCTGAAGGACGAATCTGTGGAGAAGAATTCAATGGGTTGGTAATTGATGAAGGTGATGAACAGAGGAGATAGTCAAATGGTGAAGAGGGACGGTGGCAGTGATTTCAACCGGTGGAGATGACTGACGGAAATGAAGGAAGTGCTGTGATGTTGATGACGGTGGTGATGGTTGGTCAGTGACGGTGAAGGAGAGTAAAGGAAAAACAGAGGAGTAGTGACGGTGGTGGTGTTTGGTTCCGGTGACGGTGGTACAAATCTGATTCCCTCTCCCGCTTCTGTTCAAATCTCCCCATCCGGTTCAAGCTCGCGGCGCCACGACGTCCTTCCTCTCCTCCGGTTTTTTTTTTTTTGGTCTGCAACACAGTGTGGCGGAGAAGTGAATCCCGCCGGCGACAATGAAGGTGGTGAGCTATGCCGCCGGAGAGAGTAGAAGAAGAGGAAGGTGATGATATGCGTGATGCCTCCCTCTGTGCGGCGCTGACTGTGATATATCCTCAGCTCGCTCTCGGGTCCCCTATATCCAGATCTCCATGTCCACAGCCAAGTCGGGTCTCTTCCTCAGCGTCTCTGTTTCGGATCCCTTTTCTGCAGAAAGTTAGCAACCAGGGACTAAAGTGAGGATTTGGAAAGTTCTTTAAGGGACTCACTTGCATATTTCAAAAATAATTCTGGGCTCAACTATGAATTGAAAAGATTTTGGGCCGTTTTCTCTAATTTTCCTAGTTCCCTTTTCTTCATTAACTGTAATTTCCACAAAAATATGGGGTGCCTTTCTATGATTTTCCCCAATCTTTAAAATATTAATTTGACCTCCAAAATCTCTAATTCCCTTCCAAACCACCTACAATACAATATTAAACACCATATAGCATCAAAAGTTCAAGGGATAATTGTAAAAAAATAATTAATAAATTATGACCATTTTACTCCTTATTGCAATTAATTCAAAACAATTGTCCCTAACTAAAATTAGTGTTTAATTATGCAATATTGTATGAAGAAATGCATTTAAAATCCTAATTTAGTTATGAAAAATCATATAAAAATATGGTGCAATCAAGCCATCACCACTGCTCTAGAGGATTTGAGAATCAACCATGAGCCACCTCCTGACTCGAACAGCTAGACATGGAAAATGTGATGGAAGAAGGAGGTTTGATGAAAGGATGATAAAGAACGATGATGAAAATAGATAAGACGATGAATGGGATGATGAGGAGAGAGCGATTGAAGTGAGGTTGAATAGTGAAGTGAAGGTGAGATGAATGGATGTCTTGAGAGGGCAACGGCGGTGGACGAATTGGCTGACGGTGGTGAGTGGGGTGGTATGGCTGAGAGAGAGAGAGAGACGGTGAAGGGTAATAAAAGGTGATGAAGACGATGGTGATGGATGCTTAAGCCTCTCCCTCCCTTCATTTCTCATTGAAAGTCCCTTAATCTGATTCTCCAACCCTCAATGTGTAGCTTTCAAAATGCAACAGTTTTTGGCAGTGGACTAAACTGTCATTCTGAAATTTTGTAGTACTAAAGTGTCAATTCTCAAATTCGAGTCCCAGACTACGATTTTTAGTTATAATCCAATGTTTCAAGCACCTACAATTAAAAACAATTAAACCAATATCAAATATTCTCAAAAAAAATCAATGATTAAGAGTAATTACAATTTTTATGACAATTTTGTCTTTTGTAGTCCGAATTTAATGTATTTACTCTTGTTAGAAATCACAACCCATAATATCCCATGATTTCAACATCCCATAATTTCATATCATATCTCTATCATATCCCTGATTCTAGTCTAGCTAGTTTAGGAAATATTATGATTTCAATTTGTAATCTCATCATTATTGCTCTTTATTTCTGACCGTTATGGACTTTGTGTCACTGCCTATATAAACTCTGTAATATGCATTATAATAAACAAGTGAGTGTGCAATATATGTTTATACTTCCAATATGGTATCAGAGTGCTCTGAGAAATGCAGCATCAGAATCTGTATATGAAATCGAGAGAGAGTGAGACGCGAGCACAGAGAGAGAGAGAGAGACAGACAGCAGCCATGCAACCCAGATTTGGCGGAGGGTGGCGCGTGTGAGCACACCGCCACCACAGGAAGGACCAGTAGCCACTGATTGGTAGAACCTAGGGCGGCGACGGCGATCGGACTGGAGCGTGGCCCCCACGCGCCTCTACAGCACCTGCGCGTGAACCCTACATGCCGTCGGTGATGGCGTTTTTCGGCGACCTCTTCCCAGAATCATGAGCTCTTCTGATTTTCCTCCTCTTTTCAGCTCAGTTCCTAGAAATACAGCTCCAAACTGGACCTATCCAAGTGCACTCATGTCCGGTACACCCTCCACAATTATATCAAGCAATTCCTCTTCTTCTTCCTCCACTACTAGCAGCACATTAATGGCCTCAGAGTTTCCAAAACCTCAGAGTATGGTTGTTAACCATAGGTTTAATGGAAAGAATTATCTCCAATGGTCTCAAAGCGTGTTGCGGTATATCCTTGGAAAGCGAAAGGAAAAATACATCAACGGGGCAGCGCCACAACTAGCCCCAGATGATCCAACCTTTGATACTTGGTTTATTGAAAATAACCAAGTTATGACTTGGCTTTGTAATTCTATGACCATTGATATCAGCGAAGGTTATCTCCTAGCAAACACTGCAAAAGAGATTTGGGATGCAGCCAAAAGAACCTATTCCTCTCTTGATAATACTGCTGCTTTGATCCATTTGAAGCGACAACTTCGAGATTTGAGACAAGGTACCCTAACCATAACTGATTACTATAATGCGTTGCTAAAACTCTGGCAACAACAGGACTTCTTTGAAGTACACCCGTGGAAGCATGTGGAGGATGCTCAATTATACAAGAAGATAGTAGAAGAAGGTCGAGTCTATGATTTTCTCCTTGGACTTAATGACTCATTTGAGGAGATACGGGGCAAAATCATGGGCATAAAACCTCTACCGCACTTCTTTGATGTTGTCAATCATGTGCAGTTTGAAAAAGCACAAAACTCTTGAACCGTAGCACCCCAAGTCTAGTTGAGAGCTCAGCACTTGCAGTACGCTGGCCACAGGAGGAATGAAAGAACAAATAGTGCCATTATTGCAAGAAGAAGGGTCACATCGAGGAGGAATGCTGGAAACTGCACGGAAAACCCACCACTAGCAAACCACAGGGTCATCTTACTTCAACTGAACCAAAGGCTGAGGATACTACTTCATTAAGTCTAGAAGAACTCCAAATGCTTCGTCGGATACTTAAAAAACAGAATAAGTCCAACTCTTTGCCGAGCGTTAACTTGGTAAAATCAGTTAATTCTATCATAGCCCTCAATACTGTACAGACTAGCGACGATACATGGATAGTTGACTCCGGAGCCACGGATCATATGATGGGTAATCGAACCTTATTCATAACTCTTAGATTGTGTCCTGAGCACCTTCGTGTCAAGGTGGCCAATAGGGTATTCACTAAAGTTGAAGGGATTGGGACCGTCACACTATCCAATTCACTAAGCATTCATCATGTTCTCTTTGTTCCTACTCTTACTTGTAATCTAATATCTGTGAGCAAGTTAATGAAGGGGCATATATGCCGAGTGCTATTTGACGATGATATGTGTCTGTTTCAGGATTTACACTCAGGGAAGACGATTGGGACTTCTAAAGAGTGGGATGGGCTTTTCTACTTGGAGCGATCGAAGATGGAGAATAAAGGGATTTGGAAGGCACAACATGCTCTAGTCAATTCAAGTTCTCAAGACAAAGATGTACTTTTATGGCATTGTCGTTCTGGACATCCTAGTTTTGATTATATGAGACATGTGTTTCCACATTTATTTAATAAAGATTATGTTCCTTTTCACTGTGAAACTTGTCAACTAGCTAAACAAATACGATCCTCCTATCCCAAACAGTCCTACCAACCCACCACCCCTTTCCAACTCATCCACAGTGATATTTGGGGCCCCGCCAGAACAACCACCCAGAAAAATGAGCGATGGTTTGTTACTTTTATTGATGATCACACCAGACTCACGTGGGTCTACTTGATGAAAGACAAGTCTGATGTAGCTCAAGTTTTCCAAAGCTTTCACAAGTTTGTCCAGACCCAATTTTAATCCTCTACTAGAATCTTTCGAAGTGGTAATGGCCAGGAATACCTCAGTCATACCTTTAAAGAGCCTTCCTTGATCAGCAAGGAATTCACCATCAAACCTCCTACCCCTACACCCCACAGCAGAATAGGGTTACCGAACGGAAGAACAGTTATTTGTTGTAGGTCACCCGTATACTGCTGATGGAAAGAAACGTACCCACGACCTTCTGGGGCGATGCTGTTCTGACTGCGGCCTACCTTATCAACCGTATACCATCTAAAGTCCTTAATTATGCCACCCCTGTCCAAACACTTCTTACCATCTTTCCCAATTGCCATCTTATCAACCTCTTACCTCCAAAAGTGTTTGGCTGTGTTGTCTTTGTTCATACCCCTGATGACAGTAAATTTGCTGCCCGTTCCGAGAAATGCATCTTTCTTGGCTACTCCTCCATACAAAAAGGGTACAAGTATTACTGCCCGACCTCCAAGAAGCTATATGTCTCCAAAGACACTGTGTTCTACAAGGAGGACGCATATTATCCCAAATTACCCATTCAGGGGGAGTCCTCATATATTGAATGGCTAATTTCACATGAATCAACTTCTAAAGCCATTGATGCCCTACCTGTTACCCCAGAAATCCCTGATACTTTACCTAACTTCCTTGATGCCAGTAATACCTTGCCACAAAGCCCTAAGACCTTACCTTCTACACCTCCTAACACCAATCCTAATGACCAGGAAACACAGGTTGAGATCATGACTAGGATGGATGGATCAGAGGGAGATACCAGGCAACAATCTCAGGAGGCAGAGAGAAACGCCAATCCCACTCTAAGGAATGACCATGAATCTGACTCGAGAGTAGATCCTGAAGAGATGGGCTAGCCTATTGCACTAAGAAAAGGGGTAAGGTCTTGTACTCAGCATCCAATCCAACGGTTTGTTTTGTATGGTAACCTGTCTGTCAAGATGCAGAGTTTTGTTGTAAACAGTGCACAGATTGACATCCCTAACACCTTCCAGCAAGCTATGGCTGACCCAAAGTGGAAACAGGTTGCAGAAGAGGAGTTAAAAGCATTTGAGGAAAGTAAGACGTGGGACATCATATCCTGCCCTCCTGGAAAAAAGCCTGTCGGGTGTAAGTGGGTCTTTACCCCAAAATTCAACCCTGATGGCAGCATCAACAAGTACAAAGCAAGACTAGTTGCGAAAGGGTATACACATACCTATGGAATAGATTACCAGGAAACCTTTGCCCCGGTAGCCAAATTCAACACAATCCAAGTACTATTGTCAATAGCAGCTAACTTGGATTGGTCACAACATCAATTAGATGTCAAGAACGCATTCCTGAATGGTGACTTGGAGGAAGAGGTCTATATGGAGGTTCCAGATGAAGTCCTAGCTCCAAACGGCTCAGTCTGCAAGCTCAATAAATCACTATATAGACTGAAACAATCCCAAGGGCGTGGTTTAGCCGCTTCAACAAAGCAATAAAGAAACTTGGGTACACCCAAGGGCAAGCAGATGACACATTATTTGTCAAGCATGATGATGGAAGAGTCACAATCCTAATTGTCTATGTGGATGATATAGTCATTACTGGAAATGATGAAAACTCTATTGCTCAACTGAAGAGGGATTTGTCGACTGAATTCCAGGTTAAGGATCTTGGACAAATGAGATACTTCTTGGGTATGGAAGTGGCAAGAACGAAGAGGGGCATCAATGTATCCCAGCGGAAGTATACTCTAGACCTGTTACATGAGACAGGTATGTTAGGGGCACAACCTGAAGGAACACCTATAGAAGAAGGTTGTCATCTAGAGATCAAAGAGAATGGTGTCTCGGTTGACTCTGAACAATATAGAAAACTTATAGGGAAGCTGATATACCTGACCCACACACGCCCAGATATCAGCTATGCTTTCAGAATAGTAAGTCAGTTCATGCATCAACCACAAGAAGAACACATGGCAGCTGTCTACAGGATCTTAAGTTATCTGAAATTCAATCCAGGAAGAGGGATCTTCTTTAAAAAGTGCACGGCCAGAAACCTAGAAATCTACACCGACGCAAACCATACAAAAGAAAAAGAAACCAGAAGGTCAACGGGGGGATGTTGTACATATGTGTGGGGAAATCTAGTGACATGGAGAAGCAAGAGGGAAACTGTTGTGTCAAAAGCAGTGCGGAAGCAGAATTGAGAGTCGTGAATGACGGAACATGTGAAGGACTCTGGGTTATCCGGTTATTGAAGGAATTGAGAATTCCGTATGAAGGTCCCATGTGAGTCTAGTGTGACAACAAATCCAGCATTGAGATGACAAGAAACCCTGTTTATCATGATCAAACAAAGCATGTTGAGGTAGACAGGCACTTTATTAAAGAGAAGGTTGAAGCAGGCATTATGACATTATCCTATATACGATCTGTATAACAGATTACAGATGTAATGACCAAGCCACTTAGCAGATCTAAATTTGAAGAGTTTCAGTGCAAGCTGGGAATGTTTGACATATACTCTCCAGCTTGAGGGGGATTGTTGGAAATCACAGCCCATAATATCCCATGATTTTAGCATCCCATGATTTCAGATCATATCTCTATCATATCCCTGATTCTAGTCTAGCTAGTTTAGGAAAGATTATGATTTCAATTTGTAATCTCATCATTATTGCTCTTTATTTCTGACCGTTATGGACTTTGTGTCACTGCCTATATAAACTCTGTAATATGCATTGTAATAAACAAGTGAGTGTGCAATATATGTTTATACTTCCAATAACTCTTAATCTCAATTTATCTCAGGAAAGGCATTTTAAGCTCAATAATTATAACAAAATTCCCAATTAAAGTATAAAAATATATAATAAAAATAGGAATTTGTCACTCACCTTGGGGCACCCTTTTTTAAGCCAACCTACTATAGCCTATAGTCGGTGTCGCAGCAGGCCAACCCACAAAAGTAATGACAGGGTGTTTGATGCTAAAAGTTACTATAAAATGTTAAGAAGGTTAAATTAAAACTTTAAAATGTTAAATTCAACTTACCTGAAGATTAGGGAGATTTTTTATATTTTAGCCATCTTTATTTTATTAAAATGCACTTACATTTTTTGCTAGCTCTAGGTAGCCATTAAAGAATTAATGATCGTCATACTTATGGATCCATGAATAATGAAATAAGCTTGATTAAGCAAATTGTGATATTTCTCATTATTTCCTTATCTTACATTAAAGTTAGATATGTAATTCAAATAGCATGTTGATATTTAGTTTGTATTTATTTATTTCTTTTTTATGAAAGTATTTTTTTATTTCTAATAAATCCAAATAGACTTATAATATCATCTAAAGTTTGCTAATAAAATCAATGAGTCTACCCACTGAATAAAGTAATATAGAGATGAATTGAGTATCATCCCACAAGAAATCAAAATTTGGCATCAATAAAGTAGTATAAACTATAAAACCCGATGTCCAAGTTGATATTTAGTCAAGCGGAGAAAAAGTAGAAAATTATCAATACAATTTTGAAAAAAGATATAAACAAATTCCGATAGTTAAGAGAAATCTAGAATTACTAAGGAGAAAACTTATGTCCAGTACCATAGGACCAATTCCTCCGGTTCACCAATGACTTAATGACACCTGGATTTCTTTACACATCATCACTAACTCCAACTCTCTCAGTCTCTGTCCGTCATTCACCAACCCAACCAAAAGAAACCCTATGTCCCGTTGAGACTAGATACGATGGCGATGTTGGACTACCAATACGGCGGCGATCGTAGAGGAGAGGATGACGGTGCACCCTAGGCTGGCCACTCTGCAATAGTAGCCGAAGTTGGGATGATAATTTGGCTCATCCATTGAGGTTTCTGGCCGAGGCAGTCCTGGAACAATGTCCTGGGGATGACTAAAGGGAAGGGTTGTGACCCTTCATGTTAAAGATCGTGCCTCCGTTATGCTCTGTTCTTGCTCTACTCTATGTAAGGTGTGTGTGTGATTCAATTTTGATTTACCAAATTTTCTTACTTTTTTGATTTAGAGGTGATCAATTTGTTGAGTCATTTCTTATTGCAACTACTTCTGTTCCCTTTTTTATTCACTACTTTACCATCTAATTAGATTGAAATGGCATCTACATTTTGATTTTCCCAATGTGCTGTTATTTTGGGAATTGATAAGCCATATTGATTCTTCTATATTTTTTTTAGGGTTATTCTTGGTAGAAGTTTCCAACCTGCAACATATTGGCTATATTTAGAGCTCCTAGGAGACATGCTTTTGAGCTTAAATCTCATATGGATTTCCGCACCTTGTTATACATCAAGTCTTTGGATCTCATCAAAATCTATATCTATATATATGCAGTATGGAACTCACTCTTGTTATATGTTAAGTCTTTGGAGCTGCAATCATGTTGGTCTTTGACATTTTATTCAATATGCTCTCCACCATCAAAGCTTGATTGCTCAAATGTGTTTTGTTCTTGTGAATTCTGTATCACATCAAACCTTGCTTTCATTATCAATATAGTGATAAAGCATGAGAGGATTTCATCTTAAAATTGGCGTCATTCTTGATGCAACTCATGGGAGCTAATTCCTTAGCCTTGAGGAAATAGAGAACCTCAAGTCCTGAGGTGATTGTCCAATTTGCCTTAGATAATGACGTAGTCTTGTCTCAAGAACAAAAAATGAGCTCATAATAATGTTTCATCAGATTTCACAATTAGCTGGGGCTTGCAGCATGAGTTGCCAAAGACATGATGTGGGATTCACCTAAGTGAAAAATGATATTGTGTAGAGTACTTGTTCTCTTCTCCAAGTTTTTGTTTTAGTTTTAAGGTTGTGTCACAATCTGATTATGGCATAACCATTTACTTATTTTATCATAATAACAAATTGCATTCTTTGCATGTACTTATGCCTATTTATGCATCAAGAAGATTGCAAAAACATATGAATCTTCATTTGGTTATGAATGATTGAGTTTCGTCCTTTTGGTTCTAGGTGTTGGAGGATAATCTGGACTGAGAAGATCTACATTCAACAGAGACTTGTGTTTCAATTGGAAGGCAATTAACTGAATTATGAAAATTTGTTACTGTGGTACAATAACCAATAAATTTATGTAGAATCTAGAATCTAGAATCTAAATTTATGGCATTGGACTGTATATTTGTAATTGTAGATTTTGAAAATGACAAAATGAAAAGAAGGTAAATTTGTGCCTGTATATGTGTTTATTGGTTTTTCCTACTTTATGCTACTGTGGTTTGGACCTGGCCATCCACTTTGTTTATTTCATATATTGGTCTCTTGAGTTAATATAATGATATTTGTTAGTGGCATAAAAATAAAACTGCAAATCACAAAAATCAAAACTGCAACTAGAAAAAGTATGATACCAATGACCAAATGTGATGAACATTGAAACTGGATCTAATATCCATTCAAACAAATTGCAACTACATGTAAAACAAAATTAAATTAACTTGGAAAATATCGAGGCACTGACCAAAAATGTTAAAATGTGAACTTGGCAAGTATGCTACTTAAATTTAAAACAAATATAAAGTAACAAGAACAATATCCCCTCTAAATGATCTAATAAGATAGTTCTGCCCCTGCTTTATTCCCAATGTTGCTTCTTACTCTCTACATAAATTATTCTTTGGCATATCAACCTAGGTCAAATTAAAATGAAAAATATGAATGTAAGAATTTTATAAAGATAGAAAGAAAATTTAATTAAACATGAAATGTAAGCCTTCTATAAATACCTCTTAGCGTCGTTTTCTCTTCAAATTCTTTTCTAGACAACTTTTAGGACGACCTCTAACATGAGACACACCCTCTTTTTTGTTTCCAATCTGTTTACTTGAAATGAATCTTTTTCCTCATTTGCCATAGCTTTACTAACATCTTGTTGGTTTGAAATGGAAGAACTTTTGCTCAATATTTTATCAACTTCCACACCTAATTCTACAAAAGTTTTTGTTAAAAAAGTTGTAGCATCATTAGACTCTGCAGCCTTACTTGATATCTCAACTGCAATTCAGCATAAATCTTTGAAACGATTTGAGACTTCTAACTTTGTATCTTCTTTGACTATACATTCACTATTATCAAGAAGACATCCACTCCAAGCATGTTTGGTCCATCTCTTAAGGATGTACCTTGGAGGAATAACAAGTTTATTCCACAAGATAAGCACTCGAAGAGTATGATAACATAAGATACCAGTCAACTCATACTTCTTACCACTGCATTCAATTGTTTCATCTTCAGAGTTATATGTAACGTTGTGATCTACTATACCGTCCATCACACAAACTTTATATTCATATATTTGTGCAACTTGGTTATATTCCTTGAAGAGTATGTTACATGATTTCTCATATTCCTTTCTAACTCGAAAAAAGATAGCTCGTGTATAGATTTCTCTTGCACTTTTCAATAAGAGGACGTCTAAATTTAATGGTGGCAAACTTTAGCTCATTTCATAATTCTCCTTCAGCTCCTTATATCTCATGTCCTCTATCAACCTCTCCAAATTTCTAAAGAAACCCAACACATTTAACGTAGGCTTCGTATAACCTCTTAATCGACCATTAAAACTTTCACTCAATTGGGTTGTTGTAGCTTCTGCAAAAAAGGCATGCCGCCCATATACTGATGCCCATTTTTCTTTTTTTTGAAACAAATCTTGCAGCCATTTATTTGAACGAAGATCATACTTGTCAAGCATTGACTCCCAAGTAAGGCTGAGCAACGAGCAGACGGGGATGCCCTGTGGCCTAACCCATGTCCTGCCTGTTTATAATACATAGGCATGGGTTAGCCCGTACCCTTAGCACAACCGGTTTAATCAGGGATAAATAGGTATGGGTAAAAACGGGGGAGTTCTGATGGGTTATGTGGTACCCATTTATATATGGCCACTTTAAGAAAAAACAAAAACCTCTGTTGGTCCGCCCTCACACCAGTTGTTGCGCAATATGAAAAAAGAAGAAGAAGAATAAAATGAAGAAGAGAGAAATCCATATGCTCCAACGCGAGATCTGAAAAATGCAATGCAAGATCTGAAAAAGTTGATTGTCATACCCTTATTTTAATTTCACCTTTACCAAAGTATTCACAAAAAATGATATACGGTTCGGTGGGTAACACTGGAATAGCATAAATATATTGATAATATAAGCATGATTACAGAAAATTCCCTATTAGGGTTTCATCCAGAATATTTTACAAACCTTGTAGCTGCATAGGGCTCTAGGGCATCTAAACCCATCCCAGTGAAACAGAGACATCTTCTCGTTTTCATTCCACTACTGCAATCCCCTCGTACGGTTCTCTTCTTTGTTCTCAGCATATCTTCTGTCTCTTATTGTCTAAATCGTTGGTATGGGAGGGTAAGATTCGGAAGAATCTCAGTAGGAAATAGATACCTTAATGCATGCATAATAGATGCTATATGTATGACATGTTGGCTTTAACTAGATGTATGCCCCATAATGACATTTCTGCATACTTAATGTTTCATGTAACAAAACAATGGCCATAGCGAAAATAGAAACAGAGCTTCATTTATTCTAATATGCTTTACACAATCAAGTAAAGCAATCACATACCTCATTGCACAAGTAGAGATATCAAATACATGCAAATAAGGTAAGTCCCCTACCTTAACCCTTTTTGCTACTTGAAAACAGCTCCTCAATAAGCATGCCAATGACTCAAGTTCTCAACTTGGTCATACAATTCCAAATGTACACTGTAGACATTTCCATAGTATTTATGAGGGTTATATAACTCTATATTGAAAAATTACTAAATTGACCCTGGGGACCCAGTCTGGCCCCGTCGTACCGGTCTGACTATATTTCTTCTGAAATTTTGACATGGGCTATTCTAACATATTTTTGCCCAAGGAATCCATTTTTGGACTCAGAATTATCAAGTTCAATGTCAAATTACAAAACTACCCTTGGCAGCTCTACTTTAAGGGTTTCGGGGCGTTTTAGTAACTATGCTTTTTCACGCTTGTTTGAAAAAATGACCAACTATAACCTCACCTAATTTTCCCTCCTGAACTCAATAGAACCATCAAATTATTGAAAAGCCAACTCTAACTCTTAGATTAATCCCTGGCCAAAATTATGTGGGTTTTCCGAGAAAATCAAGGTTTTGCGATTTCGGCTAAGTAAACGCATTCCTTTCTACTCCTAACCACTTTATTGACTATTCCATTAGGTTACAACTACCCTTTAGTGCCAATTTGGGCAGCATAACCCTTAGGCCAACCCATTTCTAAAAATTAAAACCAATGACAATTCGGTGAAATTTCACCGATTAAATTGCCCACAGCAGCCAGAATAGTCAATACACAGGAGTTTGGAAGTTACCTCAAGCTTTCTCTAGCTCTCCCTTGATATGGCTGAACCTTAGCATTCTTCACACTGAAATTCAAGCTTCCGACACCTTAAATAACGTAGAAGATGAGCTTAGGATAAGAGTTATACGTGTTAGGTAGAGATTTACCGAATAAATCAACCTACCGTACATGTTTCTCTTCCCTTTCTCTCTCTAGAATATTGATGTACTTCCTCTCTCCACCAGCTGAACTTCACGTCAGTTTTGGGGCTGGATGAAGAAGATGATGATTTTATATTATATCCCTTTTCAATTAATTATTTTTCCCAATTTCGGATTTTTACAAAGTTTTGGTAGATTTATTTCCTAACTTTGAAAAATCATAACTAATTCTAGAAAAATTGAATTGGAGTGATTCCAAAGGCTATAAAACCCTTTTTAAGTCTAGTTTTAAGAAAATATATATTTTAGCCAATTGGAAGCACATCATTATCAGATTTTTAATCGTTACATGCTGCTCCAGAAACTTCACAGTTTTTCTAGGCTGAATTCAAAAATTCATAACTTTGTGTATATAGCTCTAATTGCATCAAATAACCTATTAAATTAAAGCTTAGAATGTCTACTTTCACCTTGTAAAATTTCATAATTTTTTCTCAGCATTTGGTCATACAAAATCATATTACTAGCTCACTACCTTATAGGCGATTTCACCGAAAACATAATTATATTCTCCAAAATTCACCATTTGATTTTCTTCATACCCCAAATATATAAGAAATATTAGGGAATAAATTTGGGGCATCTGCTAAACTAGGCTTAGCAGTCCACTTAATTCAGGCTTATTCTAAAGCCTCTAGTCCCAAAATTTGAGATATTACACAAACAAGGGAGGAAACAGATATGAGAAGATGAAGCTCTAGTCAACTGGGCAGCAGTGGATGAGGAGATGACCATGGGTACACAATGTGAGAAGGGAGTCAAATGAGAGAGAAACACAAGGACGAGAACTGGAGAAGAAGGAGGTAGCGTAAAGAGAGAAGAAAAAGAAATCATTGATGCTGATGGTGAAGTCAGAAGTCGTGTGAAATAAAGGGGGCAAAGGGGTTAGTTGGTAATTTTGGTGTTTTAAAATTTAAGATTTTATATGAAAATTGATAAAAAGGTAAGCCTAAGGTGTGGGGTAGGGGATCGAAGGAAGGACCAGTTGGCATTAAAGCAATTCTTGCTTTGTAAGACCAGGAGGTAAGAGCTATGATTGAGATGGTAAGGAAGAATTAAAATCTTCTATCTAATATTTTATATATAAAAAAGTATAAAAAAATATACGAGTAATGGGGTGCCATGTGGGTCTACCCATTACCTAACCGGTTTAACAAATATGGGTACGGGCAGCCCTTACCTGTTACAGGCCTAATCTGGGCAGGCTCAAATGGGCCAAAAAAATACGGGGCATGGGCGGACGGGTGGGTCACGGGTGTTTTGCTTACCCCTACTCCCATGCATTAAGAAAGTCACTCTCATATTCATAATCACATATGCATCTTTTAAAAATCTGCAGCAAAAGAATCTGATTTCTTGTAAGCATGATTAACATGCTTGCAAGCATTTTGTGAGATATGCCAAGCACACAAACAATGATATGATTTAGGAAAAACTTTTGCAATTGCTTTTGCCATTACTGGATCTTGATCTGCAAATATTGTGTTTGGTTTCTTTCCATATATAGCTTTCATAAAAGTTTTAAATAACCACTCAAATTATTCACTAGTTTCATCATATAATAATGCAGCACCAAATGTTACAGTCTGTCGATGTTGATTGAATCCAACATTGGGTGCAAATGGTCTAAAGTTAAGGTTTATGTGATAAGTAGTACCAAAAGACACCATATCTCCAAAATAAAAATAATATGTGATCATTTTTGCATTAGCCCAAAAAATATTTGTGATTTGATTTTCAATATCAAGTTGAATTTCATTAAAAAATGATGTATTTTCATATTGTTTTGATTCAAAATAATGGAGCAATGTATAAGCTTCACCTTCTTTCATTTCTGGCCTCCTCTTACTAGTCAAATGATGGCTCATACTATTGAGAGTACACCTAACATTTTCACATCCTCCAACTTGTCTACTCATGAATTCAAAAATTAATTTTTGTCGTATACCAAATTGGTCTGCCTGCTCAATTTGAGTTGCTTGATCACTAGACATATTTCTTTGAGATGGCAATTTATGCTTACTCCTAGGAGTAGCTAAAGCGTGATTATTGTTAGTGCAAGCGTTTCACCCAAAAGGGGGGGTGAATTGGGTGATCACAGTAAAATTCATTTGGTATATAAAAATTGACTAGAAATTTAAAGCAGTTAAGAGCTAGAAGAAATATCACCGAAGTGTACACCAAGAGTTATACTGGTTCGGCCACAACCACTTTGACCTACGTCTAGTCCTCAGAGCTTCTCTAAGAGTTTCACTATATCTTCTAAGATTCAATGAGTTCTTGACACCTCAGTATACAGCAAGTTCCTCTAGACACTAGCTCCCCCTTACACTATGTAAATCAATCCCCAACTCAGGGTTGCACAACCTTAAGTTGTCTCAATAACAGATATTGAGTTTGTAATAAAAAATCTCTCACAAAGTAAATATAGAATCACTGAGTTACAGAGAATGTAAAGAGTGAAGAACAGAGCAAGAAAGTATTTTTCGTAAGATGATTGTTTTTTGTCGTTTGTTGTTCTTCTCACTTGAATGCTTCAGTATTATATAGAGATTATTTGAGAGCCGTTGTGAGTATTCAAATATTTTCCTGTTGCAGAAAAATCTTTGTGTTGACAAATGCTCCCGTTGTTATTTACTGTTGTGCTCCAAACACTTTGAATTCTGATTGTTGTGTATTACCCATTGTAGAATAGTCAAATGCTCCCACCGTTATTATTGACTGTTGCGCTCCAAAAGTCTTTGAATTCTAATTATTGTGTATTACTTGTAACACACTCAGAAGAAAAGGTTAATACTATAGTTAATTTATCAATACTGAATCTTAAACTTCACTTCAAGTAAATTGTCATCATTGGAAGTGATCTAGAAAACTATCTTCATGCTTCTGTCGAATTTATAACATCACACGAGTTCACTACAAATTCACTGGAAGTGATTCGTCATCACTTCAAGTGATTCTGTCAATTATTGGGAGTGTTCTGACATCACTTCAAGTGTTTCTGGTATTCACTGGTTTCCACTTCAAGTGATTTTGAACTTCACTCAAGTGGAAGACAGATTCACTTGAAGTGAATATGATGTTCACTACTTTTCACTTCAAGTGATTTTGGATTTCACTTGAGTGGAAGACATATTCACTAGAAGTGATTTGATATCACTTCAAGTGAATCTGATGTTCACTGGTTTTCAATTCAAGTGATTTTGGACTTCACTCTAGTGGAAGACATATTCACTGGAAGTGATCTGATATCACTTCAAGTGAATTTGATGTTCACTCGAGTTCAATATTTATTCACTGGAAGTGATCTAATTTTTTTTGGAAATCACTTCAAGTGATTATGGTGTTGACTCGAGTGTATTACTAATTCACTTCAAGTGATTTGGCAACTTTTAGAATATCATTCAAGTTCATTAAATATTCATTGGAAGTGCATTGCAGAATTTTAATATTCACTCGAGTGATCTATAAATTATGGCAATCACTTCAAGTGATCCTGAAAACTACAAGTGATTTGTTCACAGATCAACTTCTTTCTTTTGCTTACCTTTGCAGTGTATAATTAATTAAGATCTCATGCAAAACATTACTAACAAGATTTGTTATCATTAAAACATTGAAACTAACAATTATGTTCCGTCTCAAAGGATGTAACTACATATTTTCCATTTGCTTGCCGATTAATAGTTAATTGAGCTAAACAACCAGTTCTAAAATCTTTACAAGCCTTTGTTCCTTCATAGTCATTCACTTTTTTAAACCCTTCTTTGAAACATACCAATTTTTGAGATACCACAGTCTTATGATATGTCTTGCTTATATTTACCCACTCTTATCTAATACTAAATCTGATAAGTCTAGCATATGCATTATAAAAACTATATGCTTGTTCTTCACTATCAAACTCCATACCCACATATGGAGTTAAATTTGTTTCATTTACTTCATGTTCTATAAAATATTTACATAATAATGAAGTGCATATTAAAAAAAAGAAACAACAAAAAAGAAAACCAACAAAAAAAGGAAAACAAAATGATGAATACATAATTGAAGCATGTGAACTCAAACCAAAAGCAAGAAAAAGATAAATTCATTAAACTCACCCGCCATGTGATTAAAGGATCCTAAGAGAGGAGTACAGTCTGCAACACGGGAAAAGAAACAGCTGGCTGATATAACAAAAAAGGCAACAAATTAATAAAAAATTCCGTATATTGGCAAGCTGAATATCAACAAAAGGACATAGTGCTTCAGTCTTTGAGGATGTGCTTACAGTGGGTTTAGCTTCTTTTGCTTTTATCAAAACAACTCAATTATAATAACGAGCAAGACTACAAGCATTTAAATTTTGTTTGCAGCCTCAAACATCGATGTTTACTGGAGCAAGAAATGATATGGATCATTTTTCCTCAATATAAGAGAAACACATTCCAAATCTACTTTATTTAAGAAAAGGCAAAATTATATTAATATAGAGCAAACTTATTACATTAAGTTAATATAGGCAACAAAAGGAAAGAGCCTCCTAATAATCCTAGAAAAAACATGTTTTTCTACTACAATACATGAAATTGAATTGAAATTTCTCATGAAAGAGATGATATAATCAATAATAACATCAGCTGGGGTATGATCAAGGTCAGTTACTAATTTCCTGAAGCATGAAACTTTGAGATTATTAAGCCTTTTCCTATATTTGAATCTCTATTACAAACAAATTCTTGAAGGGGTAAATCATACAGGCAAATAAAAGCATGCAGACCAGTAGATCCTGAGATTATCCCCTTATTCATAACCAAATTCCATTGTGAATTAGAAGTATGAGACTAGCAAAAATTATTGGAAAGCCTGCTAAGCATCATTTGTGGACATTGCAGAGTTTGGAGTACAGAGAGAGAAACATCCAAATCAGATTGCCTTTGTAAAAGAGCATCCAAATAACACATGTTCCAAGGTTTCATTGTCCATGCATCCAAAAAAGCAATGTCCGCTCAATTCCAAATCTCCTTAGATTAATTCATCAAGCATGTTATCCATCCACAATACAATAACTTTAAGATAATCAGACATTTGCTATCAGCAATATTCAACCTAGGAACTAGTTTTGCATCTATGGTAAAGGGTATTTCAAAGAAAATGGGGATTTATATCTATCTTCCCCAAATCAGGTGACAAAACCACGCAATGAAACTCCACTAGTGGTTACTAATCAAGCAAAGTGACTACTGTAAAATGTGGCTAAATACTAATTTATGGATAGATTTCACAAGCTTATAGTACTGCCAAAATATCTATGTCTAATACTTATATCAGAATGCTCATAATGCTATAACCAAAGGCTTCCAGAATGTATTGACAGTGAATTTTGCTTTAAAATTCTCAGACATTAAATTTTTCAACAAGTAAGAGAGCTAATTGATCAAAAGTGGAAGCAAAATACCTTATTGTAGTTAGTTCAAGCCATTGTCCTATGTATTGATGACCGCCGTTATCCACTCCTCCATAATCGTCACCGTATCCACTATCCACGATCATCGTCGTATCTACTGTTAACAGCAAATAGAGTTTAGGTTTTGTTATTCGACTACTGTTGCGGAATGGCCAACCGAGGGTGCACCGTCATCCTCTCCTCGATGATCACCGTTGTATCAACAGTTCCCGATCACCGCCGAATCGGGTCTCAACAGGACATAGGGTTTCTTTTGGTTGGGTTGATGAATGACGGACAGAGATGGAGAGAGTTGGAGTTAGTGATATGTGTAAAGATATCCAGGTGTCATTAAGTCATTGGTGAACCGGAAGAATTGGTCCTATGGCACTGGGCAGAATTTTGCTCCAATTACTAAAGCCTTTCTTGCTTCTGAATATGTGAATTTACCCAACTGATTTTTTTAAATAGATATTGTTAATGGACAGTATTTATTAGTAATTAATTTAATCCGCAATTCCATGATCGAATATAATTATAACCCAATCCCAATCATACTATTAACCAATAATTCCTTAGACAATTGATCAAAGATGATTCAATTGCACAACTCTCATATATTAATTTTTTTTGCCGACAAACTCTCATATATTAGTTAGTTTCGTCTATCTTATAAATTGTTACGTATTATACATGCTGATCTAAAGTCACTTTATGATCTGGTTTGGATGATCATTTTCTGACAACAGTATCTTTTTGGGACAGCCTGAATATGCTTTGTATTAAGTTTAATGATAAATAAATTCAGGGTTGGTGAGCAAAAACTTTCTTTAGTCATAATCTGAATTTAATATGCATAATATAAAAAACATAGGGTAAAGGATAAAAAAGATTTTTAAAATTATAAAATTTTAAATCAGGTATTTCCCAAAAATAAAAATAAGTTGTGAATTATCTATCAAGTTTCATCATTCCCTTATCAACTCTTGGTAACAAATCTGATTTATGGTTTTGTAATTTTAAATTTTTTTTGGGGAAATCCCTAAAAAATACCATGGAAATAGGTAAATCCCAAATCAGTGTGCCGAAATTCCAAAATCCCGGTTCAATGTTGGGTTAGTAAGGACGTGGGACTGTGTCAATGAAAAGACGAATTTGCCCTTTAGCCCTCCCTCTCTCCACTTCGGAATAACAACACGTCCCTCTTGATTAACAACTCCGGATTCTAGATTAACAACTTCTGTTTTTTCTTTGACAAATAACAACTCTGCTTTATACTTTCACAATAACAACACCGGTCTCATAATTAACAACACTATATTATGCATTAACAACTCCCCTTTCCTGTTTCACAACTTCATAATTTAAGTTTCAGAGCCAATAACAACACCTCTTTCTTTATTAACAACACTGTATTTTATATTAATAATACCATGTTTTGAGATACGAAGATGTAACAGAATAAATCGAATTTGTTAATGTAGAATGAGGTGTTATTAATCAAGAGGGACGTGTTGTTATTCTAAGTGGAGAGAGGGAGTGCTGAAGGGAAAATTCGTCTTTTCACTAACACGGGTCCTACGTCCGCACTGACACAACACTGAACTAAGATTTTGAAATTTCAGCGTACTGATTTGGGATTTACCTATTTCCATGATATTTTTTAGGGATTTTCCCTTTTTTTTTCCTCTCTTTTCCCCAAAAGCATATGTACATATTGACTTTGACATGACCTCAACAAAATGTTTTAAAGCATAAACTTCAATATATTCTTCAATGTTTATACATGACTACGAGGACTTTAGTTCTTGCATAAAAAATTGGAAAAATCTTACATAAAGACCATTAAAAATGGTAAAAGATAAAGAGGTGATTCCAATATTCATAATACTATAAAGGTGTGAGTACCTCAGTTATCTTTTGAAATTTAAAAGAAATGGTGAAAATGTCCCTTAACGAGTTTCAAAAAAGGGAGAAAAAGGTGTGATATTTTCACAAGTGGTCATTTTTAAATGGATAGTTGTTATTTGCGTATAAAAAGTTGTTATTTTTAAATCCAAATTTGGGAAACCCATATTGAGTCTAGGAATTCATCCATGCCTACATTCTCATTTTCACAAAAGGTCATTTTTAAACGGTGAGTTGTCATTGCCATATCAAAAGTTTTTATTTCAAAGCTGAACTTGGTAAATACATATTGAATATAAGAATTCATCCATGCCTACATTACTTTAAATTTTAGAAATATAGGGTTGTTATTTCCATATTAGAATTTATTATTTTCAAAGCTGAACTTGGTAAACCCACCTTAGTTTAAATTTTATAAATGTAGAGTTGTCATTTCCATATCATAATTTGTTATTGTCAAAGACTTGATATGGGTTTACTAAGTTTAGATTTAATAACAACTTTTGATATGGAAATTACAACTCTCCATTCAAAAGCACCACTTGTAAAAATATCGCACATTCTTCTCTCTTTTTTAAAACTCACCAAGGGGCATTTTCATCTTTTTCTTTAAATTTCAAAAACGATAGCTGACATACTTACTCATCTCTAATGTTATATTCCTTTAGCATAGCTTCTATATCAATTTTCTTTTGCTTCACCACGGCAAAGCAATGACAAATGTCCTATTTCTTCCTTTTTTCTCCTTGCCACCTCCCCACTATATGCAATATGTGGCCAAATGCCAGAAACTATCGAACATTGCTTGCTTTTATGTGATAGAGTTAAAAAAACTATGGTTTGCATCTCCTCTTGCTCTGCATGTCCATGAATTCGATGTTTGTAGTTTTGAAAACTGGCTAACTGATATCTTGTGTGCTTTGAAAAATGATGAAAATTCACAAGCTCTTGTGGCATATATTTGCTGGTATGTGTGGAAATCCCGGTGTTGTGCTATATTTGAAAACAAATATTTGGATTGTGGATGGATTTTACAAAATGCATCTTTAGCTCTTCATGAATTTTTGAGAGCGAGGGATTGGTTTAATGAGAATATTGATGCTGTTGTTCCTGAACATGCCCGACAATCATGGTCGCCCCTATGTGCTCACTCTCTTAAACTAAATATTGCTGGTTCTTTTGTTGCATCTTCAGGTAAAAGTATATGGGGTTATGTGCTACGAAATTCAAATGGGGAAGTGGTTGATCTATTCTGCCAAGCTAGAGAAGCGAACTTTGATTTTTACAGTAAAGCTGTGGCAAAGCATTCTGCTATCTTTAGATGCAACGACAGCTTATTAGGACAGCTACAGGTGGAATCTGATTGTTTACCCCTAGTGCAGATTGCCACGGAAAATACCACTTGTCCAGATTGGAAAGAAAATTTCTATGTTTCTAATTTGGGTAGTTTATTCTACTCCAATAGGAACTTTAAGTTAGTTTATGTTCCTAGATCTTGTAATTTGGTCCCTGATTGGCTTGTCAAAGCTGGTTGTAAGGGGATGTTGTTAGCGCAAGCGTTTCACCCAAGAAGGGCGTGAATTGGGTGATCACATAAAATTTGTTCCATATATAAAAATTAATTGGAAATTTAAAATAGTTAAGAGCTAGAAGAAATATCACCGAAGTGTACACTAGGAGTTATACTAGTTCGGTCACAACTACTTTGACCTATGTCCAATCCTCAGAGCTTCTCTGAGAGTTTCACTATATCTTCTAAGATTCAGTGGATTTTTGGCACCACAGTATACAGCAAGTTCCTTAACTGAACACTCGCTCTCCCTTACACATTGTAATCAAATCCCTAAGTCAAGATTCCACAATCTTAAGTTGTATTAATAACAAATATTGAGTTTGTAATGAAAATTCTCTCACAGAGCAAATATATAATCACTGGAGTACAAAGAGTAAGTATAAGAAACAGAGCACTAAGAATGTGTTGATTAATGTATGTTCGTGTGTTCTCAGTTGTATTTCTTCTCTGTTGAATATTCCCATATTTATAGATGTGCTATGATAGCCGTTGGAACCATTTCAACAGGTCTGTTAGAGTCACGCAACTTTGTTTGACCGTTCTTTGAATTTGATAACCATCCATTGCGGTAGGTGAGCAGTTAGACGTTTCGTTTGACTTTTCTCTCAACACATGATCTCTTCATTGTTTATCTGCAAATATGCTCAAAATACTAACTCAATGAAAGATTAATTATATAGATAACAAATCAATAAACAATAGATTAAAATCATGCTTGTTGAACTTCATCACTCGAGTAGTTACTCGAGCGATCCATTGAAAAACTTGGCAGAGTTAAGTCATTGCTTTTGACTTGATCACTCAAGTAGTCCTCGAGTGATTCAGAGGCATCACTTGAGTGGTAACTCGAGTGCTCCCCTCAAAATATTGGCAGAGAATTCACTACCTTATTTCTTACCTAGTCACTCGAGTGATCCTTTGTCATTACTTGAGTGATCCCTCGAGTGACAGCACACAATTCTTGGCAGAGAACTTCTGGAACTATTTGACACACATTACTCAAGTGATCACTTGAGTAATGAAGGATCATCACTCGAGTGATCTTTTCAGAAATCTGTTAGTGATGCTTTCTCCTGTACTGTGACTTCTTATTCTTCTTCATCACTCGAGTGTCTACTCGAGTGATGGCTTTCCCTACCACGAAGCACTTTGTTCCTTTGTTCAAAAACTCTTTTGTCTATTTATCAAAACCTTTGTAAATTCATTCCAATCTTTGTTATCATCAAAACATATGAGATCTAATAGATATGGCCTTTTGGACTGGACTTTTGTCCTCCATCCCCTATTTCTCTTCTTATTGCAAAAGACAAGGCAGATTGTTGGCAAGGGATTGGTTAATCCTTGCATTTCCCTTGGCAATGAAAAGCTTATTTGACCCAAAAAAAATCTAAAAAACATCAAAGGGTACAAGTAACTTAAATGGATATACAAAAACATATAAAAATATCCCCAAAATATGGTGCAATCAAATGGATGTAAGTAACTTAACCTAAATATTGTCCTATCCCAAAAAATTATGAAGATGTAAACTTTTTTAACACTTATTCCCTCTATTTTTATAAATACAAGTTGCCAGCTAATTAATGATTGCTTTTAACTTTTTTTAAGTAGCAAACATAATCTATGACATTAGTAATCCCCCAACTAGTGCCTTTGAATTTTAATTCATACGTTGTTTTTTATACAATGATATTCGGATGTTATATTTAAGAATTGTCTAATTCAGTTAGAATAATTTTCATCATTATTTTGTTTTAATTTAAAAAAATTTCTAACCATCAAACTCTATCTAAGAATCAAATTTTCTAATAAAATCATTGAGGCAATTTAAAGAAGAATATATGCTTGGAAAGCTAAGTTATTATCGCAAGCAGAAAGACTCTCTCATTCAATTTATTCTGTCTGCAACTAATATACATGTCTTGTCTTACATTAAATTGCCTCAATATGTTTGTGATCGTATAGACTGTATATGTATAGATTCCTTTTGAGGCAGAAAAGGTTAAAAGAAATCAAATCATTTGCTTAAGAAAGATATGTTGTTCCTCACACTTAACAAGTGTTGGCTTGGTGTTAACATTCATACTTTTGACTCCCATACACTCCCAGACAAATTCATATTTTAATTATATATTTGTATACTCACTACAAAAAAAAAGGTATTTCGTAGCGGTGCATTTGTAGCGGTTATATTAAACCGCTACAAATTATAGTATTTGTAGCGGTTTTTTCCTAAACCGCTACAAATTTGTAGCAGCAAGAATATTTGTAGCGGTTTCCTACAAAAAACCGCTACAAATTTGGCGCGAAATTCCCGCCAAAACTTGTAGCGGTTATTTTATAGCGGTTAATGCACATCAACCGCTATAAAATACCAAAGGTCAGATTTTGTAGCGGTTTTTTCCCAAAACCGCTACAGAATTTCAAGAGCCTCCAAAATTTGTAGCGGTTCTAGGCAATAACCGCTACAGAATTTCAAACGTTGTGAAGATTTATAGCGGTTATTGGAGAACCGCTACAAATTTAATTATTTGTAGCGGTTATAGTAGCGGTTATTTTGAATAACCGCTACTAATATCTGGCCTATTTAAACCCCTCACCTCCTCCATTTCTCATTTTGCTCATTTTGTTTCCTGTGGTTTATTTGATATTTGAGCGTTCAGACGAGTCTATAGGAGTTTTTGGTCAGTATTCCACTGTATTTACACTTGAGGTACGTATATAACACGTATTTTTATTTATATTTTTATTTTTATTATATTTTTGTATAATAATGGACTAATTTTTTTTTTATTTGTACAGTTCATATGGCTTCAGGACAGGATAAGGGGAAGGCCCCTGTGCTCCCCAAACCGACTTTACGGGGTGGCAGCAGTCGGGCAGGGGGCAGTGCGCAGGCAGGGCTATCGAGGCATCTCAGCCCATCCCTCCACAGGAACCGCAGACGATCCCACAGGCGACGACCGCAGCTGAGGTGCCTGAGGTGGAGGTGCCAGAGATTAGCGTTGAGGACTTCCTCAACGAGGAGGAGTTCGAGATCCCGATTAGTGGGTTCAGGGAGATGGAGCAGTTCCTCGATGAGGAAGAGGCTCGGGAGCAGAACAACCCACGAGGGTCGTCTTCGCGGTCCACTGGGTTTGAGGTGCAGGTCGAAGGTAAATTATTTAATTTTTTAACTTTTTAACTTTGAATTATAATTTATCTAACGTGCGGTCAACTGTGCAGATGAGCAGGGGAACGTGTCGACGAGGAGGCTGGATGTGGCCGATCTGAACAGCATGGACCGGTCCCTGCGAGTTGTAGTGCCGTGGAATGAGGGCACTGACTAGCCGATCCACAATGGGGGTCACCTGCTCAACCGCTTCCTGAGCAACCTGGGATCGAATTGGATGCGGTTCCCCCTTCACTTCCCGACGTGGAGGCACATTCCGAAGGGGCCGAAGGACCAGGCTTGGGAGGAGGTGGTTCAAGTAATTAAAACTATTTAATTAATATCTTTTGTAATTAATTATATTTAATTATTTTTTTTAAATTATGATTTTTAGTATTATTGATATTTAAATGTATTTTTTTCAGCTGCGGTTTGCCGTCCGGGCCAACCGGAAGAGGTACGCCCTCATGAAGATGGGCGACGCCTGGAGGAACAGGAGGAACCGTCTCTTCCACAGTGTGGATGGGGACGGGACGATGCCTCTGGAGCAGCTGCAGGAGAGCGTCCCGGACGGCGTGCCGCCGAACGACTGGGCGCGTTTCGTCCAGTTCAGGAGGAGCCCTCAGGTGCAGGTAATGTATTTATTATATTTTTGATATATAATTTTCTAATTGTTAAATATTAAATTATAATTTCAATTTAATTTGTATTTAATTTCAAATTTTATAATACATTTAATTATTTGTTTTTCTAGGAGCTTTCTCAGAGGAACGCCGCGATCCGGGCGCAGCAGACGATCCACCACACAGCAGGATCGAAGACCTTTGCTGTGACCTACAGCGAGCTGGTAACTTTTCAAGTGCTTCACTTACTTTTAGCTGATTATTTCATAATACTAATTGTTTTGTAATTGTTTCAGGAGACGATGGCACAGCAGGAGAACCGTCAGATGGACTATGCGGAGCTGTACGCCATCACACACAAACACCGTGACGGGACTGCGACCTCTCAGCAGGCAGAGGCGGCGATTATAAGTTAATTTATTATTATATTTTTTATAAAACCAAGTTAATAATGAAAAATGGTAATTATTAATTGTTTCATAAAATGGCAGGAGCGGATGCAGCTGTCGCAGGCTGAGCTGCGACAGACCCAGCCTGAGGAGTCACAGGGGTCAGTGGACCCGACGGCTCCTCTGAAGGCGGGTTTGGCTCAGCCTGAGCACCCCGGACGAGTGCGGGGGATGGGGATAGGCGCCAGACCCAGCATGATCTACGGCAGGAGCGCCGCCTCTGAGGCTGGCAGCTCTAGAGGGGTCAGACGTCGGAGGGACGAGTCAATTGACCAGCTGCGGTCAGATTTGGAGTAGACGCAGCAGCAGATGGCGCAGCAGCAGCAGCAGATGCTGCAGGTGCACGCAGATACGATGTACGCTCAGCAGACACAGTGGCGTGAGATCGCGAACACCATGCTCGAGGGAGCATGGAGTCGCCTGTTCCCGAACGAGCAGCATCCAGCGGTTCCCCCTGTCCCTCACTACGTCGTCCCGAGTACTGCTCCTCCTCCTACTGCTCCTCCTCCTGCTGATGACGATGGTGCGGTTCAGTCTGCGCAGCGGCCCGATCCAACGGCATCTGAGGGAGCCCCACCTGAGGGAGCACCAGAGGATCAGCCCCCAGCTCCTTAGTTTAGGACTTTTTCTTTTCTTTTAAACATTTGTAAATATTTATGAGATTTTATTTCAGAATTTTCTTATTGTGTTTTATATAATTATATTTATATTATTATATCGCATTGAAATAATTTATAAATGATTTAAATCTAAATTTTTAAAAAAATAAATTATATATATATTTGTAGCGGTTTTAACCTAAAACCGCTACAAATGTATATATTTGTAGCGGTTATTAGTACATAACCGCTACAAATATATAATAATTTTATAAATAATTTATAAATTAAATATATATATAATTTATTTTTTTAAATATATTTTTAAAAAAATAAATTATATATACATTTATAAATAATTTATAAATGTATATTTGTAGCGGTTTTGAACTCATAACCGCTACAAATTTACTTATATATTTGTAGCGGTTTCCCTTCAGAAACCGCTACAAATATATATGTTTGTAGTGGTTACACACTAATAACCGCTACAAACACTCAAATCATTTGAATTTTGAAATTTGCTGCCTTTGTGCACATTTGTAGCGGTTATCTTATGTATAACCGCTACAAATTAGAAAATTATTTTTATATTTAATGTCCAACGGCTTTAATATTAGTAGCGGTTTTATATAGATAACCGCTACTAATACGTTGAACATTAGTAGCGGTTATAGATATAAAACCGCTACTAATACTCAACAAGTACATTTTAAATTTCCCACCAATTAACGGCTTGAATATTAGTAGCGGTTTTATATATATATAACCGCTACTAAATTATAAACGTTGGAATTTCTGTAGCGGTTGGTGTAGCGGTTTAATAACCGCTACAAAATTATAAACGTTGGATTTTCAGAATATAAGGTTCTAGGCATTCGTCACTATCTTCTCACTCATATTCTTCTCTATACTTTCTTCTCTCTCACTTGTAGCTATGGATAAATCATGGATAAGGTTGCCGCGCAATTCTCCTGAATATTTGTACGGATTAAACAGTTCTTAGATTTCGCATTCACTCACGCCAGCTGTAATGGCAAGATCGTCTGTCTGTGTCGGAAATGCAAGTTCAAGAAGTGGCATGCACGAAATGTTGTGATGGAACATTTGCTTGTGAAGCCTTTCCCTGACGACTATACGTTCTGGGCAGTTCATGGTGAGAAGGCCGGCATTAGATATGACGATGCTCTTCCTCGAAGTTCTCAAGTAGGCGTTCAAGTAGATGAAGATGATCCTGTGAATGATGCTGTGCGTGATGCGTTTGGATTTCAAGGCGACAACTTCAACGAAGAAGTGCACGGCTCTGAGCCGGCTTTTATGGGGAATGAAGCAGCTCGGGATTTTTTCAGCTTGATGGATGAGGCAGATCGTCCTTTATATCAAGGTTGTCGCAAATATTCTAAATTATCTTTCTTGATCAAATTGTATCATATCAAGTGCTTGTGTGGGATCACGGATAAGGGAATGTTAATGTTGCTCGACTTATTACAAGATGCATTCCCCGACGCCGAGATTCCCACAACCTTCTATGAGGCCAAGAAGATCATCAACAGATTGGGGTTGAATTATCAAAAGATTGATGCGTGCCCAAATGATTGTATGCTGTATTGGGGAGACGATTGCAGCAGGGAGACGTGCAAGAGATGTCACACATCGAGGTACAAGACAATTCGGAAGGGGAAAAAGCAGAAGAAGAAACCTGCAAAGATTCTCAGGTATTTCCCTTTGAAACCTCGTCTACAAAGATTAATTATGTCGTCTAAAACTGCGGAGCACATGAGGTGGCATGCCGTTGATAAAAACGAAGATGGTAAATTAAGACATCCGCAGGATGCAGCTGCTTGGAAAACGTTTGACAACGACTTTCCAGATTTTGCTACTGACCCCAGAAATGTCCGGCTTGCGTTGGCGACCGACGGTTTCAATCCTTTCGGGAATCTTAGCACAAGTTACAGCATTTGGCCGGTAGTCTTAGTTCCCTACAACTTACCCCCTGGATGTGTATGAAACAAAGCTCTTTCATTATGTCTATGATCATTCCAGGCAAAAAGGCACCGGGCATGCCCCGCGACAGTGGCTGGGTTACTCACATTTCACCCAGGACTCACAAGAAAATCCACTTCCTTATCAAATGTACATTGCAGATTCTAATTTTACGCACCGCCTTTCGGCCTCGGGTCAACACCAGTGCAACCAACCTGGTGGCTAGCCATGCTGGCCATGCCGGGGTAATTGCCCTCACAAACGAGAACCCCCGATCATGTAGTCGAATTAGCCATCAGCTGAATTAGCTCTGCTCTACTAGACAACCATACCCCATTACCAGCTTGTCCACAATTGTCACAGATTCACAATCACACTCCACTCTCATCCCCTTTCTCCGCCGGGAAGACACACAATCTTTACCCGAACCGTTGTTAGCTACTCAGGAACTATTGACGTGGCAGTGCACCCATATAGCCCTTCAGGCTCACAATAGCAGATCCATAATCACACCCTACCCTCATCCCCTTTCTCCGCCGGGAAGACACACAGTCTTTACCCGAACCGTTGTTAGCTACTCAGGGACTGTTGGCGTAGCGGTGCTCACAAATAGCCTTTCGGCTTCCACATCACACTCCACCCTCATCCCCTTTCTCCGCCGAGAAGACACACAGTCTTTACCTGAACCGTTGCTAGCTACTCAGGGACTATTGGCGTGGCAGTGCATACAAATAGCCTTATAGCTCATAAAGCTATCCAGCTTCCACAACTGGCCCATCAGCCTACACAAATGGCCTGTCCCCCGTAAACTACCGCCCCAAAGGCATGGTCCTCCGCCATAGGAATCACCCCATGCGGCCGCAGGTGAGAGACTTACAAATATCAGTCACATCTTGAGCTTATCCCTACCAAGCACAGCCCACCAGACCAAACCGATCCAACCCAACCAGGGAGATGGACTCACAGTACACAATCGTAACAAGCTGGAACCAGGCATATTAACAACTTCATCTTCAACATCTTGAACTCTTTTCACGTACTGGGATCCTTCAAGACCCCCCTTTTCACAATACAGCTTGACCCCAAAGTTTTACCTCCCGAAGCCATCACTAACGCATTGCACTTTCTGCAAATTCGAGCTTCTGCTCAACACAATTCTCAAACATCACATTCACCACGCTTCCGCTGCACACTCTGAGGTCTTTATCCTCATCTGTGCCTTCACAATGTCAGGGTGACTCAATAGGAGTCCCATAGGAATCTCCCACCACAACTGACAACATTCACAAGATATATTCATCTACGTCAGACCTTGGCCCGATTCAACTTGAATCATTCAAAGCCACAACCAGCACTTCGTTGAGATCCCATACTCCCAACGTTCCCAGAGCTTTATTCTACGATTCAACGTCATGGCGAGTGCACACTAAGGTTCGTCGTCACGGCAGCTGCACACTAGGGTTTGTCGTCACGGTGGCTGTCACAAAATTTTTTTTCTATATTGTCACACCCCTTTAGAGTGCCCACCCCCCTGGTCAACTACGTACCAGGGCTCCGCTGGCCGGCCCCTACACTGAGCCTGGCAGGCAGCTGGGTTACTCACATTTCACCCAGGACTCACATATAGCCTAACCGATCAGGTGTCACCGTAGGTAGCCCTCTCCGATCAGAACTCCCCGTAGATTGCCTTCTCCACTCTGAATCCTCGTAGATAACTCTTTCAAATTCAAATTCTCCGTAGAATCACTTTTCCCTATGCTAGATGAACACTAGCAACCTCAGGATACCTGATACACATTTCAATTCCAATCTAGTACCACATCCTGGTACCACAGACCATTTAGGTCAATCAACCTCCTAAGGACCAGCTTGACTATTGAGTCTGATCCTTGGATAACAATTCATCTCGTATACCTCAACCTCAGTTGAACTGGGAAATCACTTCCCTCATTTCCACGGAGCATCACAACTCCTATACAGATCCAGATATCTCTGCCAGCCTAAGGCACACCGGTCCCCTAGGTCTTAAGGCCTTTACACACACAAGCTCAATATGATATCACTACATGCAACATCATACCACCTAGGGTTTCTCACCCAACGTCTAGGTTGGAGCCATGATCAACCTAGAACCTCAATATCACACATATAGGAAATCATTTTCCTTAGTTCTCTAATCAGATGTTGGGTTTGATTACCTCCACCTCTGAATCTACACGTCTATTTCTCAGGCAAACCATTATATCTTTCGATTCCACAATGATTCACCACTCCCCGATAATCAAATAATGTATACACAGTCCACAAATCACATATATCCATAACCAGCAGGGACCATAATGTGTATACCACAACAAACAAAGCCATTCTCTATGACTTAAGGCAGCAACTACTACCATTATCCTAGCAAATCCTTTACTTGCCAGGAACGGCAGCTCTGATACCAAAATGTAACCCCCCTCAGTAATTATATCCGAAATACGCGATTAAAATGAAATAGAGACCAATAATAATCAAATAACATTTACTAACCCATCACATGACGGGGTTTTCGCGAATACTTTTTGAAATCATTTATAAACATGGTCTCATATTCACATTTCGAATACAATTACTACGCGAAGATAAATCACATTCATATAAATATCAGAGTGCACAACTTAATCATCCCGGCAATCTCGGGTATATACCTTCGCTAAAGATATACAGGGCACAATTGCCCATTACAATTCTTTAAATGGGGATTACACAATCTCATCTTGAATGAGTCCTGCCGCTCCCTCCACGAGCCACTTGCCCTGTCTAAATTGTTGGTAAGGGAGGGTGAGATTCGAGAGAATCTCAGTAGGGAAACATTATCAATATGCAGGCAAGATAAGTGTTTAATGCATGACATGCTTGCATCACATAACTCATGCACACATACAATGACAAATCTATAAGCTCAATGCTTCGAACGATACACATATGGCCATAGCATATATTGAAACATAGCTTCAAATCATTCATACATGTTCCACATAATCAAGCAAAGCAATAACATGCATCAACACATTAATACAGTTATCAGAGCATGCAGGAGAGATAAGTTCCCTACCTCCAGTCTTTTCTCCTCGATTTGCGTGCCAGCAACTCGGGGCTTCACATTCGATCCTACAATGTCAAATGTACTATTTAGACACTTCCATAGTGTTTCTGGGGGTTATATGAGGCTATATTGAAAATTTACTAAAATACCCCCGGGGACCCGGCCCGGCCCCGCCGTACCCGGTCGGGCTGTACTTTTCTTGAAATTTTGACATGGGCTATTCTGACATATTTTCGCCCAAGGAATCCATTTCCGGACTCGGAATTATCAAATTCAATGTCAAATTACGAAATTGCCCTTGGCAGCCCTACTTTTAGGGTTTTAGGGGCGTTTCCGTAATTATGCTTTCTCGGCCTTTTCCGAAAAAGTGTCCAACTGTAACCCCACCTAATTTTCGCTCCTGAACTCAATGGAATCATCAAATCATTGAAAATCCAACTCTAAGACCCATTTATAGCCCAGACCGAAATATATGGGTTTTCCAGGGAAAATCGGGGTTTTTCGGTTTCGGCTCCGTAAACACGTTCCTTTCTACTCCTAACCACTTTATTGACTATTCCATTAGCTTATAACTACCATTTAGTATCAATTTGGGCAGCATAACCCCTAGGGAAACCCATTTTCCATTTTTACAACCAATGGCAATCCGGCGAAATTTCACCGATTAAATTGCCCACAGCAGCTAGAATAGTCAATACACAAGAGTTTGGAAGTTACCTCAAGCTCCCACTTGATTTTCCTTGACTTGGCTGAAAACCCTAGGTGTTTTAACACCAAAAGAGGAGCTTCCAAACCTTAAAGAACATAAAGGAGTAGCTTAGGATCGGAGTTATACGCGTTAGGAGCTAGATCGTCGGAGAAATCGGCTTACCTTGCGAGTTCTCTTCTCCTTTTCTCCCAAAACCCTCTCAACTCCTTTTCTTCACTTTGGTTGCAGAATGGCGTCGGAATGCTGAAGGAGAAAGATGAATAAAAAGTGTTTTAACATTAGGATGATGTCATGTTTTATTATGCTGATGTCATAAATCCCATTTTCGGATTTTATGACAGTTTTTCTGCCCAAACTTTGAAAAATCATAACTAATTCTAGAAAATTCGAAATGAGGTGATTCCAAAGCCAAATGAAAGGTATTTAAGTCCTATTCATTGGAAAAATATGATCCATTACCAGAAATCACCACAAAATTCCAGAATTACACAAATTTCATCACTGCCCCAAAACAGGGTCCATATTCAACCTCAAACTTTGGACAGTCATATCTCCCAGTTCCAAAAACGAAATGGCACAAATTATATGTCCATTTTGAAGCTTGGGATGTGAACTTTAAGACTGGAAAATTTCATAATTTTCTGACATCATTTGCCTAGTAAAACAGTCCACACGAGAAGATTGCCCAGACAGAATTCACAATGGACAGCATTTCCAGTTTTGCAACCAATGTGTCCAATCCAATTTAAATCAATTCCAATGATTAAATACCACAACATGACACCATTTCCATCACAATACCCCATTCAATTCTTCCCTCTATTCTAAGTCAATTTGGATGTTAATCCACAATTGAACTCAAATATAGGGTTTTGGCGTTGCTCATAACACAAGCGACTACAATCCACTTTATATTCTCTAAAAGGGTTCATTAATCACTAACCACGTCCACTTTTGTAGTCATTAACCCCTAATCACAATTTTGGATCTTGCTAAACCGGGGCTTAGCAATCCACTAATCTCAGGCTTATTCTCTAGCCTCAAGTCTCAAAATTCGGGGTATTACAGCCGACATCAGGAGAATTTATCCCTCGTGTTGGTAAACCAGTTGGAGCAACTGAGAACTTCAAACTAACGGCAACTGAGAAGTTCCAAGCACATAGACATGTCTTGATTAATTGCAGTCAATTTGAGCCTTTCATACGGTAAGAATTGTACACTCACATGTATGTTATTTGATCTATATCTTTCGTAACATTTCTCACTTTCATTTCACTAACGCCTTTCCATTATTAATTGCAGGGAATTCAGAAGTCAGGTCAAGCGTCAGCTCAGGATCCGTACACAGACATCCTCGGAAGTTGATAGGAAGGTCCACAGAGAATTCCCGGGCTGGTTTGCTCGCAGAATACTAAATGACCACAACCCACACTCACCGGATTTCAGAGCTCTCGCAATCGGCCCTCTTGATCATGCAAAACGGTCTACAGCATACAATGTCAATGGTTTTAAGTTTTGCACGGTTTCACGGGATCAGGGATTGCAAACACAGAATTCGGGTGTTTATGGCACATTTGGGACAAGGAGTTATGCGAGCAGCAGTGACGCCAACATGCAGTTCAGAGGCGTCCCTTACTATGGCAAGCTTCTTGATGTGGTCGAGCTTAATTATCAAGGCTGTTTCACCGTGACGCTGTTCAAGTGTTTGTGGGCAAATACCACGACTTCTCGGGGACTGACAACTGACGACCTAGGGATCACATCAGTCAATTTCTCACGCCCGATTCATACTGGTATTTCTCAAGATGATGAGCCGTATATTCTAGCTTCAGAGGCACATCAGGTTTATTATGTCGAGGACGAGCGGCATAGGGATTGGCACATGGTCGTTCATTTAAAGCCAAGAGACCTTTACGACATGGGTGAAGGCGATAACATCGCCTACGAGAGTGAGCCATTTCAGCCAGCTGATTTTGAAAACTACTTCCCTGAAGGCGATGACAATTTACCTCTACTGCGGTGAGTTTTTTTAAGTCCACGTCATTTCAATTAAATTTTTTAAATTTAATAATACATCAATAACAATAATTTTTCTACAAAATTTCTGTAGGGATGGCGACAATGAGTGATCAAATTCAATTGTAAAAAATTTGTCTTTAAAAAAAATGCAAAAAATTTGTGTTAAAATAAAATGTAAAAAAAATTAGAATAATATTTGTAGAATTCAAGTGTAAAAAATTTTTCTTTACAAAAAATGCAAAAAATTTGTGTTAAAATAAAATGTAAAAAAAAATTTTAAAAACAAAATTAATATAAACCGCTACAAAAAAATAAATAACCGCTACTAAATAATAACCGCTACAAATAATTAAACCGCTACAAAAATATAAATAACCGCTACTAATTAGTAACCGCTACATTAACCGCTATATTAACCGCTACAAATAATACGTGAATCCCTATAAATACCCTTATCACAACTCATTTAAAACACTCCCCAATTTCTTTTCACCTTACCCTTCTTTCATTTCCTCTCATTTACAACTTCTTTCGTATGAGTAGAGGAGCTGAATAATACGATCAAATATGGTAACAAGATTTTCAATTTCTTTTAGAATACTTCTTTCCTTTCTATAAAATTTATTCTAAACATCTTTTTTTCTAGATATATCTTAACTCTATCTCATTTTCATCTATTTTTCATATACAATTACATTATATTATAAAACATAATAATTCCTTATTACCTAACTATCGTTAATAATATTATTAATATAATTTTATACTAATCATATTCAATTACATTTTTTCTTTTTAATTTATTAATAAGTTAAACTATTAAATAATAAACTAATTGAAATAGATAAAATAATAACAAATTAAACTATTTAATATAATAAAGAAAAAAAAGAAAAAAATCAACGTATATTTTTAAAAAAAATTTTAAATATTTGTAGCGGTTATTAAACCGCTACTAAATAACGCGCCTTTTTAAAGGTAAATTTAAATTTTTTGGAGGCAAATTTGAATTTCATGAAATTAGTAGCGGTTTTAAGAACCGCTACTAATTTCATGAAATTCAAATTTGGTAGCGGTTTCTTAACCGCTACAAATAAAAAAAGTCATTTTTAACAAATTTTCATTTTTATATATTTGTAGCAGTTTTTTAACCGCTACAAAAAAAAAATTCTTTTTAAAGCTGTAAATAAAATTTTTTATATTTGTAGCGGTTATATAACCACTACAAATATCTCTTGATTTTGTAGCGGTTACTATTAACCGCTACAAAGTTTGTAGCGGTTATTTTTGATTGAGTAGCGGTTTTATAGAACCGCTACAAAACCGCTTGCAACGTACGATTTAGTAGCGGTTTTTCTAACTGCTACTAACCTAGTTTGTAGCGGTTAGAACCGCTACGAATACCTATTTTTAACCGCTACTAAATCACTTTTTTTTGTAGTGACTTTGATTGGATTTTTTGTCAATTTAAATTATCTTAAAATGCATTTAATATGATAAATTGAGATTAAGAGAAAATACATTAAATTAGGACTAAAAATGGCAAAATTGTCAAAATAAGTTTGATTACTCTTAACCATTGATTTTTTTTCTGAGAATATTTGATGTTGGGTAAATTGTTTTCAATTGAAAATACTTAAAAATTTGGATTAAATATGAAAATGGAAATTTGGGGTTTGAATTTCAGAAATGACATTTTGGTGCCATGAATTTGGAAAATGACAGATTAGTCCCATTGAAACACAACATTTTGATCAATGTACACTAGGTCAGACTCTAACAAGTTTGAGAGATGAAGGGAAATGGAGACAGAAGGAGAGACTGTCAACACTCGTTTTCATTTCGATAATCGGAGAGTAATAAAACAGAATTCAATGGGCATATAGAAAAGTACAATTATACTAATAAAAATATTCATTTACAACTCCATCATCTTTCGTCAATGAAATACAGAAAATACAGCGAAAACTTAGTAATTACAAAATTCTCCAAAATATCTAAACATAAACTAATTATAACCACGATTGTGTCCTTGCCTCGCGACACGTGCCGATCACTTCCCAGCGTCTACGCCTTTGCCCTTTGACCCACTAGCACCTACTGAGATGTTTATTTAAAAATAGGGTGAGATTCCGAAGAATCCCAGTAGAAACATGCTATCGTTCATAGAAACTGCGAAAAGTAAATATGATATGAGCCAAAGTATGCACTAATTAATGAACAATATAAACACATCATCGTCATGTACACATGCGAATCTTATTGAGAATGTCCGCACTTCCCCAATCCTAGGGACTACGGCCCGACCCCACAATCTACACCGGTTGGTCTTCCGCTAACTCCCAGTGTAAGTGCACACCGGCACTAACTGCCTTTTGCTAGGCAATTTATGTTAATTAATATAGTGTATTTACAAACATTGGCATCCATACAAGCATATGATATATAAAAGATAATGTTCCTACCTTAAAGCTTTATAAACCCCTTTTTAAATGTGCCTTGGAAAACGTGTCGTATCCGGCCTCCGACTTAGTTTTAAAATATTAAATGTATAATAAATAGGTCATAACCTATCCGAGTATCATTTTAGACTCTTCCATAATGTTTCTTGTGGTTATATTAGCCTATGATGAAAATTTACCAAAATGCCCATGGGACCCCAAGCCAGCCCTGCCGTACCCGACCTGATGGCACGTTTTTTCAAAATTTTGACTAGGGCCATCCTGACGTATTTTTTCCCAAGGAATCCATTTCCATGCTCGAAATCACCAAATTCACTGTCAAATTATGAAAATACCCTTGACAACCCCTATTTTAAGGTTTCAGGGGTGTTTTCGTAAGTACGCTTTTTCGATCTTTTCCAAAAAAGTGCCCAACTGTAACCCCACCTAATTTTTCCTTTCAAATTCAATGGAACCATCAAATCATTGAAAATACAACTCCTACTCCTAGATCTAGTCCTAACCAAAATTATGGGATCCTCCGGGAAAATCAGGGTTTTGAGATTTCGTCTTCGTATACGTGTTCCTTCATACTCCTAACCACTTTATTTACCATCTAATTGAGTTATAACAACCATTTGAACTAAAATTGGGTAGCATAACCCTTAGGCACACACATTTTCAAAATTTAAAACTAATGGCAATCTGGTGAAATTTCACCGATTAAATTGCCCACAATAGCTATAATAGACAATATACAAAGGTTTGGAAGTTACCTTTCGCTTCACTCTAGCTTTTCTCAACAAGGCTGAAACCCTAGCTTTCACACACCCAAAGATGAGTTTCCCAAACCTTAAACACATAGAAGAGTAGCTTAGGAACGGAATTATACGTATTAGGAACCGATTTACCGAAGAAATCACTTACCTTTACAAGTTTTTCTTCTCTTTCTCCCTCTAGAATTTCACACTCTCTCACTAATTCAGATCTGTTAGTGCACGAAATGAGCTGGAGGAAGATGATGGAAATGTGTTTTTATTATATTATATGATTTTTTAATGATTAATGGAATTTCCAAAAATTCCAAAATCAATTTTATGTACATGTAACCAAGCTCATTAAGCCCAACCAATATTTTCTTCCTCTTGAAACATGTAGGAGACACCTAGGGGTTCTACCTTTTGGTCTCAATTGACTTCACAACTTGTTCCAATTACGTATATACGTAAAGTCTCAATTTTTGTCAAAATTACATTTTTGCTCAAATTTTCCATAAATTCATATTTAATTGACCAAAATATTCTAAATATATTTTTCACTTTTATTTTCCTTAATTAATTGAAATTAAGTTCACTTAATTGGAAAATAATTTATTTTGTGCTAAATTGGCAAAATTACGATTTTGTCATTTCCTTTCTAATCCAATTTCTTTTCTTATTTTTCTTTGGCCATTTTCCACCCATTTTTGGACCAAATATTTTCTCCAATATTTCTCCAATTTTGGACCTTAATATTGGGCTTTTAAAATTACCCAAATTAATTTTATATTTATTTTTGCCCAATTTCCCATGAAAATGAACATTTATAAATTCATAAATTCCAAATTCATGAATATTCACCATTTTATTGAATATCTTAAATATTTACAATATATTTGGTGAATATAAATTTTGGGGTGTTACAAAGACGCCGCAACCGAGATCAAGAGCTGAGAGAGGTGAGACGAGATAGAGAGAGGAGGAGAAGACCACCACCGTCACCACTGGCATCTCCTCCTCTCCTCTACACGACCACCACTCCATTATCATAGTGCCACGGGGAGCTACCAACGGACGAGTTTGAACCCAGAGAGTTTTGGTGACCTTCTATTACACCACCTTCATCGCCTTCCCTCACTCTCGCCATTAAAGATTCTCCCTCCTCACTACTAATGACGGCTCCTTCCCTAACCACAATCACCGATGAGCTCTATTTTTTTCATAGTGCCACCTCCCCTGCTCTCTTCCACTCCATTACTATTAGCTCCCTTTCTCCAACACCATTCCACCACCATCATCTTCTTTCTTCGCAAATTCAAGTTTGGTGGTGACAGTACCAAGCTCAATGCATGGCTAAGCCTTTCAAACTCTTGAAGATGGAAGCTAAGAGCTTGAGTTCTAAGTACTACAAATGGGAGTTTTATGTTTTAATCCATTTGTTTAGCTTTGTAATTATGATTTTCTGTCTTTAAGGTTGAATTTATATTGCTAAACCTTTGTTAATTGGTTAAGTACTTAGTTTGGATTAATTTGTGATTTGATTTAGTTGATGTTGAATTTTGTGTTCATCAATATATGTAGTAGCATATATGTTTAAGTGTAATTCCATCGATTCAATATTGTCTTACATGGTATTGTTAGATATTGAGTTGATTTTAGAGTTGCATTGAACCAATTGCATTAATTAATTTAAATTACACACTAAGAGTGCTTAATAGCATCTCTAGAGTAAGGGTTCCTCTCTTTTGGTGATATACTCATCGGTTGATGGGGTTTGGCATTTTACAAAATTTAGTGATTTCATAAATTGCATTAAAAGTGGTTTTTAATAGTGTTTTAAGAAGTGATTATTTTCTAAGTTTAGGAATAATCATTTATTAATGTATTAGAC
Source organism: Inga oerstediana (assembly GCA_963210345.1). Classification (NCBI taxonomy): domain Eukaryota; kingdom Viridiplantae; phylum Streptophyta; class Magnoliopsida; order Fabales; family Fabaceae; genus Inga; species Inga oerstediana. The sequence continues at coordinate 68,138,556 of OY723400.1, read as the reverse complement.
TCAACGGTGTTTGAAATTTGGTATTTTGAGGGACTTTGGTTGTAATTGCTAGTGTCTTGTATTGAGTTTCGGTTAGAAGGGTTAAACCTTATTTGGTTTGGAAGTGTTTAATCAATCTAACTCAAGCTAGCTCAAAGAGTCTTTTAGGCAGTTTTGACTAATAGTAAATTGAACTCCCATTATCATTAGATGAACTATAATTGTCCTTGCAAGCCATTTTCAAGAGATTCACTTCATCCATTTTATTTCATCTATCATTTTACATCCAAAAATATTGTAGTGTAGGTATTTACATTTTCTTGCAACCTATTTGATATTTAAAAAGTTCAAAATCATTTTTAACTTGTTTTATGCCAATCATCACACTTAATTTCTAGGTAATTAATAAAAGGCTCTTCAAAAAATGATTTGAGATTACACTCTATATTGCAATCCTTAGTTATTTTTGAAGAGATTACCAAGGCTAAAAAGCCGACAACGCCTTCTTCGCTCCCTCTTTACTAATTATATTATTATTGGTAGGGCATTAGACCATTACCCTTTAAATTATTTTAGTTAAAAGGTCTTTGGTAAATTGGAAACTTTTACTTTCACTTATTGTATACATTAATATGTTTAATCTGATTATCATTCTTTTGAACATCAAAACATTATTATTCAGTATAATTAGATAGCAAAACAATGCATCTGCTTATTGATAAATAGCAAAATCAAAGGGATAATGCCATTTGGGTCCTCTAAAAGATGGTTGTTAACACTTTAGTGCCCTAAATTGGAGAAATGTCAAGTAGAAAAAGATGTAGTAATTCATGTCGATAATCCATGCTTATCATTTAAATTACTTTATGGAAAAGCACTTGACATCAAAAGCATATACTTTAGATTCCACGTACTTTTCTTTATGTGAACGAAAACTTTTACGTTCACTTATATTTATTTTATATTTGACAAAAAATGTATGTATTTTTATATATAATCTTGTTGTGGAACATTTTCTTTAAAGTTCAAACATTTATGTTATAAAATATATACTTTTTTCAGTCCTAAACATATGAGTTAGATAAATAATTTATAAAGATTATGAAAATTAGTTAAGTTAATTATTTAAAAAACTGTGTGTTGGTTTCCTTAGAGTAGTCCTTATTAATATATGCAATCAATAGGTAAAAAATGTATATTGAGGTTTTGATTTAGGACTCAAACAAATCTACCTTCTAACTCTTACATTTAGAACCAGAGGGCTTAACATAGTAAAATGTTTTATAGTTGCATGGTTTGTTTTTCAATGATTTGATTATTACCACATAAAATGTTGGGAAAATGTACTAAAATAACTATTAACTTATACTAAAAGTGTAAAAGTAATCATAATATTTTTTGTTGCAAAAATAATTATAAGCATTATAAAAGAGGATAAAAGTGATACGTACGTTAAAATTGGGTAACATCCATATGTATTTCAAAATGGAGATAAAAGTACTAAAATACCCCCAACTAAAAAATATATATTTACATGGTAAAATAATTATAATTCCCTAATACTTAACATAAATAATTGTTGTGTAAAAAATAAAACTTAAAATAAATTGAATTATTTATAAGCTCCTATTTAAAAGGTGGATAGAACAAGTTTTCGGTCATAAATTAAAATTTTCATATGAATATATAATTTTAGTCTTGTATATTATATATGGAAAAAATTAGAAAAGTAACTAATATACACTCTGCTATTTAATGGAAATAAAATTAGTATAAAACTTTAAATATACATTTTCTAATTACTTCCACCCATATACATTTTCTAACATAAATTAATGCTTATTTTAGCATCTTAACCCTAAAACTTTTTACTTTGTTTAAAAAATGGTGAATAGTTTGCTCATTTTTCTTTAGGACAATCCTATTTAAATCTATTTGAAATACCTAAATCTAGATTCATGCCTTTACTTTTGACAAATCCCTAATCAGCCAAGAGACCTCGTTAGGGATTTTTGAATATTATTAAAAGACTATAATACCCCCTCTAATTAAAATGATGATGGAGCATCCCATCATATTTTGATTGGGAAAAAAAAAGAAAAAATGGTAAGATGAACGAGAGCTTTTGAGTGGTAGTACCGGAGAATCAAGTAAGAGAATAAATAGAGGGATCTTGGCCAACAAAGAAAATCAAAGGGCAAGTTCTGGCAATTTCTCTTTAACCCTAATGTCTAGAGTATAGTTAGTGCCACATGATGGAATGATTGAAATTGTTCTATGTCAACACCCATTTCCATTTCGATTTGTACAGAGTAATAGAGAACATGTTTCATAGGCATACAGAAAAGTACAAATATACTGATAAAAGTATTTGTTTACAGACCGAAATCGATAGTACAAAATTTGAGAATATTTACAATTATGTATAGAACATCCCAAAAATATTCCAAACACAAACTAGATATAACCACTGTCTACATCTCGGGAAATATGCCTGTCAGTTCGTCATCTCTGTGTCCTTGCCTTTTGATCCGCTGGCACCTACTGAGACATTTTTGTTTAGAAAAAGGGGTGAGATTCCGAAGAATCTCAGTAGAAACATATTATCGTTCACATAACATGCGATAAGTAAATATGATATGTACCATGAATGCTCCCATTAATAAACAATATAACATATTATCATGTATACATGAGTAGGGCTCCAGCTCCACTACTAGTACACCAGTTGGATTTCATCCAATCCCTCAAGTGTAAGTGCACTTTCGGCACTAACTGCCCTCTCTAGGCATACCATGATAATTAATAAAAGCACAAACCATGGCAACCACACATTCATATAGATTAAGGCATAATATATGAAGGATAATATCCCTACCTCAACCCTTTTTAACCTCAAGATGCTCGCCTCGTAGTACATGCCAACTCCAGGCTCCTAATTCGGTCCTAAAATACCAAATGTATACGAAATAGGTTATAAACTATCCATGTATTATTTTAGACACTTCTATAGTGTGTTTTGTGGTTATATTAGCCTTTGATAAAATTTTACCAAAATGCCCTCAGAACCCCGGCCCAGCCTTGCCATACCCGGCCCGACTGTATTGTTCCCGAAATTTTGACAATGGCTATCCTAACATATTTTCACCCAAGTAATCCATTTCTAGACTTGGAATTATCAAATTCAATGTCAAATTATAAAGTTGCCCTTGGCAGGCCGACTTAAGGGTTTTAGGGGTGTTTTCATAATTATGTCTTTTCGGCCTTTTCCGAAAAAGTGCTCAACTATAACCCCACCTAATTTTCCCTCCTGAACTCATTGGAACCATCAAATCATTGAAAATCCAACTTTAAGGCTCTCTAACAACCCTGGCCAAAATTATAGTATCCTCCAGGAAAAATCGGGGTTTTGCGATTTCGGCTCCATAAATACATTCCTTTCTACTCCTAACCACTTTATTAACCATCTAATTGAGTTATAACTACAATTTGAACTAAAATTGGGTAGCATAACACACACATTTCCAAAATTTAAAACCAATGGCAATCCAGTGAAATTTCATCAATTAAATTGCCCACAACTGCCAGAATGGTTAATATACAAAGGTTTGGAAGTTACCTCAAACTTCCACAGCTTTTCCTCAATATGCTGAAACCCTATCTGCCCTAACACCAAATTTTGAGCTTCACAAGCTTAAAGAACAAATAGAAGTAGCTTAGAGTTGAAGTTATACGCGTTAGGAGCTAAATCGTCAGAGAAATCGGCTTACCTTGCGAGATTTCTTCCCTTTCTCTCTCTAAACTCTCTCAACTTTCTGTCTCTTGTTTCAGAACTGTTTGGGACGAAATGGGCTGAAGGAAAAAGGAGGTAATAATATATTATAATATATCATATATTATTTCATTTATTTAATCAATTTCCAAAAATTCCAAAATCAATTTTATGTACAAAAACTCTATGTACATGTAACCAAACTCATTAAGCCCAACCAATATTTTCTTCCTCTTGCAACATATAGGAGGCACCTAGAGATCCCTTCCTATGGTCTCAATTGGCTTCACAATTTGTTTCGATTACATATATATGTAAAGTCCAAATTTTGGTCAAAATTACACTTTTCGCTCAAATTTTTCAGAAATTCATATTAAATTGACTAAAATATTTCAAATATATTTTTCCCATTTATTTTATTTAATTAATTGAAATTAACTTAAATTAATTTAAAAATAATTAATTTTGTGCTAAATTAGCAAAATTACGATTTTGCTATTACTGTTTTATTCCAATTTCTTTTCTTATTTTTATTTATCCATTTTCCATCAATTTTTGGACCAAATATTTTCTCTATTATTTATTCATTTTTGGACCTTAATATTGGGCTTTTTAAATTACCAAATTAACTCCATAATTATTTTGCCCAGTTTCCCATGAAAATGAACATTTATAAAATTCATAAATTCCAAATTTATGAATATTCACCAGTTTATTGAATTTCTCAAATATTTACAATATTTTTGGTGAATATAAATTTTAGGGTGTTATATTCTACAGATTTGGGAAAATCGTCTTAAAAGCATCATAGAAATTTGATTTGATTATAATAATAAATAATGAGGAGCCCAGTGATTGATGAGTTAATGGGTTGTTGTATACTTGATGTTTTTAATCGGCGGACGATATTCTAGTGAGTTACATCAATATGTGAGCATCAAATGACCCCCAGGTTTTGAGGAACATATGGTTAGAAAAAAACTCAATCCCTCTTTCATCGCGAGCTGGTATGAGGGACCACACCAAATAGGGAAGAGAATTATATTGAGGAGGGGATTAAGGGAGAGAATTGTGATTAGCTAATCTGGAGAGAACTCAAGGAAAAAACTAAGACCTGAATAAATGTCGGATTTAGCTATGTTAGATGGTAAATTAGCCAGAGAAGTCTCAGGATAGGGAGAGGAGAGGCGAGGAACCCACAAGATTGAGATTTGAGATTGAGATCTTAAAGAAAGAGAAGAGACAAAGAAAATTGTATAAGGACATATTGGTAAAATCAACAAATTCAGAAATTCCTAATGAGGCCTCTTGGTTTTCTTAGAGATTTGATAAAATTACAAGCCTAAATCTGGATTTAAGTATTTCAGATTGATTTAAATGGGATTTTCCCTTTTTCTTTTTATAGTTAGTATTGCTTGCTTTTCGTTTCTTTTTTGGTGCATCTAGTTTTTGCTGTTTATTACCTCAATTTTTCGCTCTTATTGATTGATAGCAGTTTAGCTGAACAAACATTACGTTAAGCTTAGTAGGTACTTTCCTATCCTAGATTATTTCTTGATATCTTTCTCCATTCCAATCACCCAATTATAACTTATATCACGTAGACGCAGACAAGACATATCAAAATGAGATAAATTATAAAAAGGTAACATCTGGAAAGTAAAAAAGAAAAGTATGATATGTTTGGATTCACCAAAAAGAATAAGCATCATGACCAAAGTTAATTAGGGGTATCAAAAGGAAATGGTTATCGGTCCTTTCGTAAATTATTATTCAATTTCATCTTTTCTTTTTTCTAAAGGTGCCCGTTAACTACAGAATCTCCCCACTTATTATGTGAACGAAAATGGTCTGCCATATAAAAGATGTCCACTATAAATTTTGTGAACTTGAACTTCTCATTGCATAGAGCTTGCATCTTTGGTCAGTCTAATATGCTAACCATTCAAAATCTTCATTCCATTCTTCTTATATTCTCACTTCATTGCTCCATAGCCTCCTTAGCTTGGAGTAAGACAAACATCACTACTGACAAATATGCACGTATTGCTGTTAAAACCTTAATCACTTCAGATCCACATAATGTTTTAGCTAATTCGTCTGTCTCTTCTTCTCCATGTAATTGGGTTGGTGTCACTTGCAATATTCTCAATGGAAGGGTTGATTCCTTGAATCTTAGTGATATGGGTCTCATCGGTGCCATATCTAAACGAGTGGGAAATCTCTCATTTCTTATTAAACTTGATCTTAGTAACAATGATTTTCATGACCAAATACCACAAGAGTTAGTTCGATTGCATAGATTGAAACTATTGAACTTGAGCTACAGTGACTTTTATGGACAAGTTCCAATATGGATAGCAAATTTATCTGTAATTGAGCACTTGAATCTTCAAAACAACAGTCTTAATGGAATTATTCCATTTTCTCTTTTCAATTTGTCAAGGTTGGAAGTTTTAGATTGGAGTTCTAATTTAGTGGAAGGGAGCATTCCAGCTAAGATGCGAAGACTTGAGCATTTGAAGATTTTACATATGGGAACAAACAACCTTTCAGGAGTCATTCCCAGGACAATTTCTAGCTTGTCTTCACTTGAACTATTAAATTTGTCTAATAACACTTTTTCAGGTATGTTTTGAATTATTTTTAATATCCATAGTTGTTTATGCTACTTCTATTCTTCTAATATGCTGTTGATAATTTGGGTTTTGATGTTTCTCTATTGCTTTCTATCTTTTGTCTTTTCCTACATTTTCTTTTCGGTAGCTAGTTTTCTTTATTTATATATATTTAAAAAAACTAATAGACAATCGATTCAAGTTTTCCAATGAATCACACATTAAAAACACATCATATGAAAAATAAATGATTCTATGTTTCTTAGTCCAATTGAATTGGAAGGGACATGGCTTTTTGAAAATAATTGTAGTTTTTTTTTATCATTAGTAATGTATTAGTCTTATTTCCTCAAAACGATCAAGTTTTACTATATCATATAATACAAATGTCTCATGGACATGAACAAATTATTACTCATATACTCTTTAATTTTCTAATATTTCAAGGAGGCATTCCACATCAGACTGGTTATCTCCCTCAACTAAAGAAGTTGCACCTTGAACGAAATCTTCTTGTTGGTTCGATACCATCCCCTTTATTTAATAGTTCAATGTTGCAAAACATTGTACTTGGAAAAAATTCACTAGTGCAAAACACTAATTTATTTACATGATTTCGCATCAGTTACTTGAAGAACAGAAGTGATACTTCATGTGACATAATTTCGCTTCTGTTTTACGTGTAACTGACGCCGTAATGTACAATATGGCATCAGTTACTTGAAAAATAGAAGTGATAATTCATGTGACATAAATTTGCTTTTGTTTTAAGTTTAACTGACCCCGTAATATACAATATGGCATCGGTTGTATATTCAATTGATGTCATAATTAAGATGCTATAACAATAATACTTATGGAATCAGTTTAGTAAGCACCAGAAGCCATAATTAATATAAAGTTTTGGAATTTAATTGTGAAATAAATAAATTTGAAATATAATATGTCATAATTATAATTAAATACTATAAATAATTTTTTTTAAAATTTTTTTCACAAAATATAATTATATTATATTTATATTATAAATGACTTTTTTTTAAGTGGGTCATTTATAGCTTAGCATCTGGTAGAGATTAGTGACTTTCTTTTAACTACTAAACTAAATCTAGTTAATTACACTACTACAAAAAACACTTTTAACATCCCTTTTTTAAGCCTTTTAATGTCTGAAAATATATGGATGTCTATGTGAGCGACGTAGTAAAAAATGACAATAACGTTCGTAAAATAAAGGACGTCTAAATGCTAGACTTTAGACGTCCCTAGTTCGGAATGGGGATGTTTAAAGTATGTCTCACACTTTAGACATCCCCGTCTAAAGTATGTCTCACACTTTAGACATCCCCATTTCAAACTGGGGACGTCTAAAGTCCATTAAATAATTTTCATGGATACTATTAATTGCTGGACATTACATTTCTTAATATTACAACAATCAATTTGACCAAAATGAAGAACACATCAATCAACAATAATACTCAAAAAATTCTCATATTTCTTTTCTTAATTAATTTTAGTTAAGCATTTTTTTATTATACGCTAAGTTTAAATATCCCCTACAAGAGGCGGACTATTTTAGTTTTTTTTTTTTTCCTGAGACTATTTTAGTTAGTTCAAATGTTGAGAATGAAAGAATAATTTTGACTGTTAATTATAAGTACAGAAGGAAAGCTTAGAGTGTTGATGAATCAAGAGAAGAATAACATGCAAAGGGAAACAGGGCAAGGACATGGTGCAAGGCTATAAAGCATATATAAATAATATAAGCATATATAAATAGAGATGAGGGAGACGGTGGTGCAAGCTAACCTGTAGAGGGAGACGACCCACAGTGGTGAGAAGGAGGGCAAAGGTGGTGAGAGAGAGAGAGATGACGGTGCAACAGCCACAGTAGTGGTAACTACTGCAACCTCAGAAGGTGGAGCTCTCTTAGTAGGCAGCCACGACGAATGATAGAGATCGATGGAGGAGCAAGAAGAGACAATAATGTGAATGGAAGTGAAATAGTGAACAATTTTTGGAGAAAGAAGAAAAAGTAGACGCAAAAAGGAGAGAAAGAGAAGATGGAGAAATGAGCTAAGAGAAAGTCACGAAGTATGTCATTTAGGAAGAAATTGAAAAAAAAAATATTTAACTACTTTTAGGCTTCCCCATTTGGAACTAGGGATGCCTAAAGATAGTATTAGGCGTCCCCAGTTCAAACTAGGGACGTCTAATGCTGGGTTTAGGCGACTAGGAAAGCCTAAAGTGCTCCCCTTTAGGCGTCCTACTTTAGGCCACATGTATTAGTCATGTCATGTGGCTGTGTGTCAGCCCTTTAGGCGTCCTACTTTAGGTGTCCCTAGTCATACTGGGGAAGCCTAAAGCCCCCCATCCCGCCTCCTGAATCACATTATGACACAAAATTGAATATTTTAAAAGACTTCAGATGTCCCCATTTTTGTTTAGGAGGCCTAAAATGGATTTTAGGTGTCCCAATTCAAATTGGAGACGCCTTAACATACCCAATTTCCACCTATAATTACGAAAATGCCACCGCCTTTATTTTTAACTATCCTTTTTAAAAAAGGGACGTCCTTTAGAATAGTAATATCTATATTTTGTAGTAGGGTTAGAAAAGAAAATGGGATGATCAATTTATAGGTGGAATTTAACCTATAATTTATAATTTATTTACCAAGCTTACTTATAGTGTCAGGTGCTATAGGAACCCAAGGCCTTAATTATAACTCACATGGCTCTAAGGAAATCTTAGAAATATGTTAACTATTTTTTTTTTTTTTTGAAATCTTAGAAATATGTTAACTATTTTTTTAAAAAAAAAAGGAAATATGATGTTGGTTCCCACTCCACCCACTACTACAAAATGTGGTTTAGTAGCATACATATAGTAGCCTTTAATAAAACAAATGCTGCCTCTTATTTATAAAATACATTTTGATTTTTTTAGAACTAAGTTGTAGCATTTAAAACACTAAATGCTACCGCTTTACCATTGTTAAATTTTTTAAAAAATCGTTAGGCAGCATTAGGTTTAAAGAAATGCTACAGCATTTATAGGTAGCCTTTTGCTAATAAAATACAACATCTTATATATATGTAAGCGCTTTTTATAGTAGCCTTTAATAAAATAAATGCCTCTGCTTATTTATAAAATATATTTTGAATATTTTAAAAATTAAATTGTAAAATTTAAAGCTCTTTTATCGGATTTTCCTGAATATTGTTGATTTTTTAAGAAATCAACTAGGTAGCATTAGGTTAAAGAAATTCTACAACATTTATGGGTAGCCTTTTACTAATAAAATGCAACCTCATATGTTTTTATATTTTCTTATAGTAGCCTTTAATAAAAGAAATGTTGTCTTTTCTTTATAAATTATATTTTGATATTTTAAAAAATCTAAATTGTAACATTTAAAGCTCTTTTATAGGATATCTCCCCGAATATTGTTAATCTTTTAAAAAAATCAATTAGATAGCATTAGGTTTAAATAAATGCCACAACATTTATATTTCGTTTCAAAAATTACTTTTGCTGATAAAACGTAACCTCCTACATTTTTATCTTTTTTTAAATATATAATGATAGTGTTTTGAATAAATCAACCTTAATTAACGAGCGAATATATATATATATATATAATAAAATTAACAATGGTAGTTCTATATATAGGCTAAACATTACCGTCATGCTTTTTAATTTTTTTTATTATTTATAGATTGTTTTTTTAAAAGATTTTGATCTTTTTTGGCCAAAACGTTATATATGGTTAAATGTTACTGCATATATTATATATATTTTTAAAAGATCATGGAACCTAATATCTATCTATTAATTTATTTATAGATTGTGATCTTTGGCTAAAACGTCAGTGTGTATATTTTTTAAAAGATTATTAAATTTTTAATATTTTTATCATTAAACTAAATCTAATTTCCCACCCACTACTTAGTCCCATTCTGTTTTCCTCGACCCACCCCTAAACTCAACACCCGTCTTTTTTTTCCCTCTCCCGCACAACTGTTAAGCTCTTGGCTCTCAAATTTTCTTCTTTTCCCTCGTATTCCCTATAAGCTCAACAAGTCATTCTTCCTTCCTTCCCTGGTGATTATTGTTTCTCTTTCATTCTCAATTTCACCATTTGTATTGCGCCTCAAACACTTTATCACCATCGTCAAGTTCATGGGTTGCAGAAATTAAATTGGTTCAGAGTTTGCATCGGAAGCATCGAACTCCTAAGCTCTACAGGTACGTTTTTTCTTAAATAGCTTCTAGAGCTTATATTTTAGATGAAGTACTCTTTCTATGCTCCAAATGTCCATATGTGCCTCGCATCAAATCAAGCTACGTCCACTCTACTAATTAACCTATTTATTTGTTTTCTCTTATGTTAAAAAAATGCCCATATAGCTGAACTTCAAATGTATATATAATTAATGAAATCGAAGGGGTCAGCCGTCCACAGGAAGCTTAGGTTAAACTCCAAAAGGTTCAAGCTTAACTAGTTATCTGTTCTTAGTCTATTCCAAAAGAGGTCCCTAACGTGCCCTCAAAACATCAACAAATGTTGTTCGCCATTAGTTCTTCCCATTATTACTACAACTGTTTTCATGAGCCAATGTGAAAAACTCATAGTAGTTCTAATGTAATGTAAAATAATAACAAATAGTGTAAAGAAATGCAAATACTGTGATCTTATCAAGTGATGCAGTAACCTTTTCCTTTGTGATTTTGATATATTGGCAAGATTAATGGTTGTGTACATCATATGTTGACCAGCGATCCCTGCTTTAATTCATCGCAAATATACCTTAATTACTTCATCTTCATGTTTTTGACCAGGATTCCTTTTCATTACTCGTCTATTGGGAAGCTCATAACTTCCTTTTCAGATCATATATAAATTATTGAAGCTGCAGGTTTATTAGTTTCTTATATTCTGATCAGTCCTCAATAGTATTTGATTTTTTCCAGGTTCAAAAATTAAAATAGGAGAATTATTTCTTCTATTCCCTTTGCTGTTATGCTTCAATTTCTTATTTGTCAATATTTTATCTTTAACTCTATAGTCTCTAGGCTACTAATAGTCCTTGTTTGCTGGATGACTTTAGTTGAATTATTGCATCTTAGTCTTTATTAAATTCTGTTTGTAAGCATCTTAGTTGAATTAAAATGGTATGCATTTTCAATTTTTTTTATTACTTATCGATTTATTAATTAGAAACTACAACAATCAAAGGATCCTTTCCATTCAAATTCTCAACAAGCAATTGGACCCAGTGCCAAACCAAAGCAAAATGGCTTGAGACGGTTGGCTTCTTTTGTTGTCTATATGGACTACTTCATTGGATTGAATGTGAGTAAGGAGATTGTAGGGCACCCTTTTGAATTAAAGATCTTCAAGTGGGATGTTCTTGATCTCATTTCTTTTGATTGGTTGAACACATCAATTATTTAACTTTTTCTTAAGTAAGTATGCACTTTTATTTTTGAATTTAACATTTCATTTTTTTTATTTCTTCACTAACTTATTTCCCATTTTCATAGGTTTCTCCACAATCTTTGCAAAGAATTGGGTAAGACTAATAATTATGGATTCTTTTGCCCACATTCTATTCAATCGTTTGGAAACAATAATGTAATTGAGAGAATGTCATATATTGGAAGGAAAATTAAAGAAGGGAATAAAGAGTGTTGGTTTGCACCATTTATAGAAAGGTATTTATTTCTAATTCATTTATCACTTAAGTAAAAACTTTCTTAATGACATAATATTAATATGAATTCATATTGTAGTAATCATTGGAGGCTCGCTGTTATTTGCCCATGTGAACATACTATATATTGGTTATGTTCTTTACAATGGGTAGTGAGTGAAGATATGAAGTGAGTGTTTGAAACGTAAGTTTTCTGTAAAACTCTATTCTATAATATCTGAATATATCATTTTCTTACAATTCTTTAACAATAGATCTTTGAAGATGCATTCTATGTTGGTGGGAAAGAATTGTCAAACTGATGTCAATTGGTCCTTTCGAAGGTAAATACTTTAAATTTAAAAAATGGATTGATGAATTATATTACTGTTTTATTGAATTTGATTGTTCTTGTTTGTGTACATTCAAGTGCCATAAACAACTTAAAAGTTTTGAGTGCGGATATTATGTGATGCGGTATATGTATGAAATCATTATTGAGGGCATCACTAACTCATTTAACAAGGTAATAATATATATATATATATATCATAATTTTGGTTTAGACTTTGGTTTTTCTCATAATATTGTCTACTTGCAGATTTTTTTTTTTGAATTTGCAGCATTTTCAAAGTTTGGAGTCATATTCTAAAGCACAAATAAGAGAGATATGCAACATTTGATCTGAATACTTTCTACATTTAACAAAATTAAAGTAGAATGAAAAGTTGTACATGGTTCTCTTTATAATTTGATAATATTAGATACATACTTTTGTTGTGACCATTTATTTATGTTATACATTGGTTGCAAGACTTACATTGTTATACACTTTTTATTGCATTGATATACATTGGCTATATGATAGAAGGTTCTCGAAAGAGGAGTTAATATATATAAGTTTAGCTCTTTTTTTAAAAAAATTATATTAAAATTATGGCATCAGTTATGACCATAACTGACGCCATAATTGGTAATTATGACATCAGTTTAGATAAGAACAAACACTGTAAACAACCAAATTATGTCTCTATTATGGAGTTGGTTGAGCATATGCAAGATGCCATAATAGTCTATTGCGGCGTCGGTTTAGTTATAATGCGATGCCGTAATATATTCATTTATGACATCATATCTTGAGCAACTGACTCCATAATATATTCATTTACAGCATCATATCTTAAGCAAGTGATGTTGAAATATATATTTTTTGCTATGGCTAATTCCGCTACACCCTATATGCTGTCGAGAAAATGCAATTTTACCTGATGCCAAATTAACTTTTTGCACTAGTGATTATTTATCTAGTAGCCTCCCGACAAATGTGTGTTTTGGGCTACCAAAGCTTAAGGCTTTTCATGTGGAAGAGAATTATTTGTCTGGCGGAGTACCCTCTATTTGGCATCAATGCAAAGAATTGACAGAGATAACATTATCCAATAACAAGTTCAATAGAGGGTACATACCAAGGGATATTGGAAATTTAACCAACCTCCAACTTTTTTATCTTGCAAAAAATAACTTGTAAGGTACAATTTTTATTTATTGTGTCTATCATTTGTTAATTGTTCCTCTTAAATTATATGTTGATTGCAATTTTTTGTGTTTGATACGTCACTAATATATATTATAGATTTAATATTTTTATTTTTTTTAGAGTTGTTTTAACTAAACCACTTTCAAAAACATGAAACGTGATAGGTTTTTCTCAAAACATGTAATTTTAGCGTCAATTAGCTTTGGATGACCATTGTCTAGTCCAAAATTGAATATGATGAATAAAATTATATATAATAGACTAAATCATACAAAACTCCCTTGACTTTTGAAACTAAAGAACACTTAACTTTAGAAAGACAAACCCTTTTTCTTATTCATTATGTTATGTTACTAATGGAGCATAATATGTTATTGACTAGATATTCCTTTAAACTTTATTTTTTTCTACATATAACTCTTCCTCAAATTTTGAGTTGTGTGTACATTATCCCTCAAATTTTAAGTTGTATGGAAGAAAGTCCATGTCATATTAGTGATTGAATGATAACATTATAATAAAATAACATAAATCAACAGTTAGAGAAAGATTTTCATAAGTGTAAATGTTAACGGAGGTTAATTGTAAGCTTTTTAAGGGTGGAAGAAAGTTATATCTATATACAACCCAAACTTATGGGTTATTATGTGTAATTGAAGTTATTAAAGTGAAGAAAATCGATTCATAGGTTGCATAAGCGCTGGATGCTTCGTCAAGAAAATAGACAATAATGCCAATTTTCTTCTTCTAATATTTAAAATAAAAAGGAATAAGTTTTATAAACATTATAAAAGTAGTTTGTTTGTGTGTGTGTGTGTGTGTGTGTGTGTTTTTTTTTTTTTGGTGGAGGAAGGTTTACCCCCTCTCTCTTCACAAAAGCAGAGAATTGGGGCATAGTAATCTTCATTAACTTTCAATATTATAATAAATGTATAGTACAAAAAGTAAAATAGTATTATTCATTATTACTGTAAATTGGTGGTAAAACATTAGAAATAATAATTGTATTTATTCTCTATTAGAAATGCATATTTATTCCCTCTATCATACTCATATTACATTTTATTTTTTTCCACTCTAATTAGTATATGGAATGCAACTAATATGATTTCATAGTTTCTTGTTTGATCATATAATGGTGTCTTACTTTTGAACTATTGTCATGAACCTAGAGTTTAGCTTCAAATAAATGTTAAAGCCTTGTAATCATTAGCTTAGTTTAATGTAAAATATAAATGATACTTTTATGTACTATTAATTTTAAACAGGTGAAATTCCATCATCTCTCTTCAACATTTCTTCTGTGAGAGATATAAATTTATGGGGAAACAATTTGAATGGTACTCTTCCTGTATTAATTGCCATTGTTGGAATCCTTAGAATTAGAATACAACACCTTCACAGGTAATGTGAATGTCCCCTTCCCTTAATTTTATGCTTTAACATAATTTCATTACTCCCTCCGATCTTTAAATTTAAGAGTTAATAGGGTGTGTGTTGGTCCTAAATATTTTTTCCCTAAAATCTTTCTGTTGACAGCAAATATTAAAATGAATTTTTCATTAAGAGCGAGTACTTTCTCATACAAATGATTAGAACGAGTACTTCAAGAAAACAACCAAACATTTTTTTTTACAAATAACTAATTTAAATTAATCTTTATAAATTAGTTATCTTTATAGAGAAAATGACAGAAAAATAACATTTAAATTATAAAAACACTAAAAAGGTCTAATAAATTAGAAAAAAGACAAATAGGTGATCTGATAGGAATATGAGATTTTAAAGTTTAAGTATTGATAACTTGAGTATAGGCAATGACAACTTTAGAATATCAATTAGCAATTTGGGTATACACAGTGACAACTTGGAGAGTTCAAGTTATCAATCTCTATACTCAAGTTACTAATTCTTATACTCAAGTTATCAATTTCCAAACTTCAAAATCTCATTCCTTCTTAGACCACATAATTGTCCTCTTGCTAATTTATATGGATGTGCGCGGACGCAATGCTTATTGTATATATTGCCTACATTAATATTTGTCGATCATTCTAGTCTTGCTATTTCCAATAATGAAGAATTATTTTGTATTTTTTTTATTGGTAGAATTCCTCCATCTCTATTCAAAATGTCCTCTTTGAGAAAGCTTGTCCTTGACAACAACGTATTATACGGCAACATGCCAGAAGAGCTGCGCCGTCAATCCACTTTACTTGAATTGTTGTCAGTTGTTTTGAATCAATTGGATGGAAATATTCCAAAATCATTAAGTAACTGCACAACATTGAAAGAATTTTATTTGGACACCAACTCATTTACAGGTATATATACTCTTCTCCATCACGTGTGTGTGTGTGTGTGTGTCTCTATATATATATATATATAAGGGGGTGTGTGTTGATCTTCGTCAAATTAAGATATAATATTTTCATTCAAGCATGCTAATATGAAAGGAAATTTTTGTCAATATCAAAAGTTAATTTTAAAATGCTTACACTTAACTTTAATTTTAAAGTATTTTTAACAAATCCAATCAATCAAGTCATTGTATTTATAGAAATATATTTCTTATAATATGAAAACTTGAGAAATGGAATACTTGGTATATATAGGTCATTTTATTCAATGTTTTCCAAAAATCACTTAATTGTATATTTGATCGAAAAGTATCTCAGTTTCTACTCAAACAAACGGAGATCACAAAAGATATTTATATATTTATATCTTTAACACTTTTCTATACTAAAGTATGGATTGATTAGCATGACAAAAAACATGAAATTTATTAATTATAACTATTAACTGTAAATTCTTTTCTAATAATATGATTTTTTGAGTTTTTGTAAGATAAAGTACTTTATTAAGATATTCCACACTTAATTAGTAAGTTGTGTGTAAAAGATAGTAACTTCTTTATCTTGTTTTTAAATATATTATCTAATTAAAAAAGTTACTATCCATCATTTTGTGTGTGCAGGTTTAATACACAAAGAAATAGGCAATCTTGTTAGACTTGAGGGGTTAGATTTATCAATCAACCATTTCAGTGGAAATTTCCGTTCCAATATATTCAACATTTCATCACTGAAATATCTCTCCATAGGATGTAATTCTCTCTATGGCCTTCTCCCACCAAATTTAGGAATTGGCCTACCAATTTGGAGGAATTGATACTGTCCAGGAATGAATTACTGGACATATTCCAGAAAGCATCTCAAATGCTTCTAAGCTCCTTATGTTAGACATGAGGTTCGATAAATTTATTAGAGCTTGTTAACCTCATGAAATTCATGACAAATTGGCACATTTACCCTTAATTTCTCACACATTTTGGTGAATTAATGGATATGTGAGGATACAAATGTAAAGGAAATGTGCCTAGTGAATATTTGGTATAAAAGGGCATAATTATTTGGTTAAGTGTGACAATTTTGCTATAATTCATTAACCTTTGGCTTTTATAGGCTTTCTTGTGTTGATAGGATAACATTTAAGCCACACATGGAGCTAGTGGAAGCACAACTCAATGACTAAGAAATGGGAAAGGAGCTTAGGAAGTCAATGTACCATGGAAAAGCGAGAAGAGATGAAGAGAATGCTTTGCTGTAGTCAAAACACTCCTTGGCCGTAGCCGGAAGACCTCCAGAAGCTTTTGAGATACAGCCAGATAGACAGTTGCTTAGCCGCAGCCAAGAGAAGACAGAACTCACTTGGACGCAGCCAAGGTCTCTCTTGGTTGCAGCCAATGCCTATAATTAAAGCTGTGCATTTTTATATCAGAACGAATTCTAGGGCTTTTAAACACTGGATCCACGAACGAGAGCATCATTCTTCACTTCTTGGGTATTTTGGAGGCGGCTGGGGAGCATTTTCAAGCTAAGGCGTGGTGTTCTTCAAGGAAAATCAAGTGGAGATTAAAGATTTGAAGAGATTCAAGCTCATTTCTCTTAGTTTTACTGATTTCTTTCCCTTCCTTTTCCATTTTACTGGTATGGCTGTAACTATTTTGTGTATTTGTGGCCATTTGCTTAACATAAGTAGCTAAACTTTTCATTATAAGATTATTTTGAACATTTGTATGGATTAAGACTTGAATACTCCTCTCTTTTAGTAGTTAATAGTATATATGTGTTGATTTTATCCTTCAGTTCATCCTTCGAAGTGTTTAGCCATCATTTAGACTGATTTGTTCACTATGGTTTGACTTGAGAAAGAAAATATAGGTGTAAAACTTGGTTAAAATCATGCTAAACTTGAAGTTTTAGGATTAAATGGATGGTTTGTTAGTATGGAAAATATACATCAAATTGCTACAAAATCTCCTAACTAAAGCATTCAAATCATTCCCAATTCTTATGCATAGTGTTTATTCTGGAAATTGATAGGGAACAAGCCATAAAATATAAATCAAGCATTCAAAATATTAACTACAATTTCCTAGAAACATATAGTCTAAGCATCCTTTCTATCATTGGATCGCACATTCACTACAAAAGATAATTAATCAATTTAACTCAGCTTTCAAGCCAAAAGACGAGCAATAGTCAAAATTTTCAAAGTTGAAATCCTTGTCAAACCAGCTAAAAACAGTCAAAAAATGCCCCAAACTTAAAATAGACAGTGTCCTCATTGTCACAAGGGAAAACTGAGGGCCTTCTCTCATGCAAGAATACATCCAATAATAACAACAACATTGCATGAGAGGCGCAAAGATCACCTGCACTTAAAGCATATATCAACCATATCCACAAGTACCAAAATGACAAGTAGTTGTTTCATTCACAAAAGAGTTAACTATCTAGAAAGTAGTCAACAATTACAGCCAGACATAATCCAGTTATGCATCACAAAAGGATAAGCCAGGGCAGCCCACACAACCAACAAGCAATTAATCACATGGAAAAGCAATCAGACAACTCTTAAGAGAAATCTAGAAACAAACTCCTAATAAAAACAAAGTTCTAACCTAAGGTAAGAGAGATTCCACCAAACATAAAATCTACCTAGTACCAAGCTCCCAATAGAATTCCATACCTAAGCCTAATAACCTCTTAGAGCATAATTTCCAAAATGATTCATCATATGTAGTTGATCAAGAGATTGTCTAACCACAAGTTCATTTTGCAAAATTTCCTCACTATATTTTCAAAAATTTATTCAAGTTCAAAAGCTAGTCACAAAACTCTTTAAGATTCCAAATAGAGTTAGTATGCCCATTTACACATTAGTATGTAAATGGATATTCTGAACACTTTAAAAAAATCATATTCAAGAATAACCAAGTTGTCAGAATTTATCCACAAGTTTCAGAATTCAGGGATATATATATATTAGGTCTCATAATGACCAAGTATAGACAAAACTATCTAGGAAATTAAAAAATCAAAAAGAAAAAGCTTGGAGATAACAGACGGAATATCTATAGAATAATCCAAATGTATGTCTATAGGGCAAGGCCACCAATAAACTTCTCAACACAAGCTATTGACAGCTTTTCACACATCCATAGGCGAATCAGATCAAAGCAACAACAAAGTGGCTACATTCACAGACAAACGATGCTAATCCTCAAATCACACCCAGAGTTCAACCTTAAGGTCTTCAATTTGTCCACATCAAACACCTCTAATTTGGCAATCCTCACCATAATCTCAACTCTAGTTTAACTAAAACCCAAAAGGAACAACAAAGAAAAACAAGAGAGATACGAAAATTACCTTAGAAAAAAAGAAAAATATCATAACTAAAACCGAGGTGAGCCAGGAAAATGAACACAGCAACACAGACATAAGAGAACCGGGTTCCACCAACCAAAGAGCAAAGACGATTGTGAATCAAACTCTATTTCAAGGCTTTGTCTTCCCAACGGGTAGAAAAACAGAGAATGGTGGATTTGGAGGCTATGGAGAGAAAAGGAAAGTGTTGGTAGTGGTGAACCGGTGATGAACAGGTGAAGGAGATGAAGGACTGAGGGAGGTAAGTACCGACACAGAAAACAAAGATGGAAGGAGATTGAAACAGAGATCAAGGTGTGGAAGAAGACGGTGGTGAAGATCAAGAACGAGAAGTTGAGAACAAGAATGACATGAGGGTTGATTAGACATGGGGGAAAGTGAGAGGGCGACGATGACGGTAAAAAGGTATTAGCATATTTAGTTACTTGTAACAACTTCGGTTATAGAATTAGTTAGGATAGACATTTATTTTATTCTTTTATTCTTTATTATTTGTACAGATAACACCAGGATTATTAGCCTATATAAAGGCTTCTGTATCTCACTATTGCTTAATGGAAAAAGATCATTTTTTCCTCCCATATTCATTTCTTTTCTGGCTTAAACTGTATCTTGGTATCAGAGCTACAAGGAAGTATTTGACTCCTTGTTTTCTTCTCAAATTTTTTTTTCTTTTCTCTGTTCATCTACATCTCGACTTTCGGTGTGGACTTTTCTCTCCATCGTGTGCCTATACCTGCTTTTCTCTCTCTCACTTTACCATTTTCGCTATGGCTCACCCGATGAACTCATCTTCTTCATCGTTCTCTTCTTCCCATGGTTCAGAAACCCTAGCTGCTTCTAATCTTGATCCTTTACAAAATTTTTCTCACCCGTACTACTTACATCCTAATGAAAACCCAGCTTTGGTTCTTGTTTCGCCTATTTTAATCGGTGCGAATTATCATTCTTGGGCGCGAGCAATGAAAATGGCCCTCATGTCAAAAAACAAACTCTACTTCATTGATCCGACTGCACAGATTCCAGTCAGCAATGATCCTCTTCATCCTGCATGGCAGCGATGTAATATGATGGTGCTGTCTTGGTTGACGCGTTCCATCTCTTCTTCCTTGGCACAGAGTATCCTCTGGATCGATAAAGCGAGTGATGTTTGGGAAGATCTTTGTGCGCGATTTTCTCAGAATAATGTGTTTAGAATCGCCGATCTTCAAGAAGAAATCCACGGTTTGAAGCAGGGCGATCTTACTGTAAGTGATTACTTTACAAATTTAAAAATTCTATGGGATGAGTATTTGACTTTGCGGCCTGCTCTTTCATGTTCTTGTACGCCTAAGTGCTCTTGTGGTGCGCTTGAGTCTTATCGAAACCATCTGGATCAAGATTATACAATTCGGTTTTTAAAAGGTTTGAGCGATCGTTTTTCATCTGTGAAATCACAGATTATGTTGATTCAGCCATTACCAAATATTAATCGGGTATTTGCACTGGTTCAGCAACAGGAGAGGGAATTAGGATACTCTATTGCTACCACTGCTGCTTTATTGGCTAAATCAACTGTCTCTAGTGTCAAATCTCCTATTCCAGGTTCAAATAAACAACACTCATCTGGTTCTACAAAACAATGCTCCTTTTGTGGACGGTATAGGCACACTGAAGCTACTTGCTACAAGAAACACGGTTATCCACCGGGTTTCCAGTTTCGGACCAAAAGCGTTAATGCTGTGTCATCTGATATTACTACTTCTGGTATAACTCCTTCTGAGCCTAATAAGATTGCTAATGACACTTATAGCTTCACTCCAGATCAATACAGAAAGCTACTAGCCCTTGTTCAGACAGATAATGCTTCGTCTCAACCCTCTATCTCTGTTCACAATGTTTCGGCTAGTGGTATAGTAGCCATATGTTCTTTTCATTCTAATGCTAACTCTTGGATAATTGATTCAAGAGCTACTGACCATGTTTGTTCCAATCTTGCTTTATTTTCTTCTTACACACGTATACCATGCATTGTTGTTAATCTTCCTGATGGTACTTGTGTTTCTGCTTCTTTTAGTGGCATTGCTGTGTTTTCCCCTTCGTTTGTGATTCATGATGTCCTATATGTACCAAATTTTCGTTTCAACTTGATTTCTGTTTCCAAACTTACTTCCTCTATTCCCTGTCTGGTTTCATTTCAGAACTCCCAGTTCCACATTCGCCTCCAGCCTTCAGAGAAGATGATTGGTTCAGCTGAAGGCATTGATGGGCTATATATCATGAAAATTGCAGATAATGCTTCACCCTTAGTTAGTAATGTCTCCACTGCTCCTCCAGATCAGCCTCCATTTGATTTGTGGCATTTTCGTCTAGGTCACTTGTCTAGGAATACTTTGTATACCATTCACAAACAATTTCCAAATGTTTCTTACAGTTCATCTTTCAATTGTTGTGACATTTGTCATTTTGCTAAGCAACGAAAGTTGCCTTTTCCTGTAAGCAACAGTACTTCTAATAAAATGTTTGCTCTAGTTCATATGGATATTTGGGGTCTATATCATATGCCTTCAATTCATGGCCATAAATATTTTTTGACAGTGGTAGATGATTATACACGTTATACTTGGATTTACTTGCTTTCAAATAAATCTGAAGTTCGCTCTTATGTTCAAACTTTTATAAAAATGGCTTCTACTCATTTTTCCTCTCATATACAAGTCATTCGGTCTGACAATGGCTTGGAATTCCAACTAAAAGAATTTTATGCTCAAAATGGTATTTCTCATCAGACATCTTGCATTGAGACTCCAGAACAGAATAGTAAAGTTGAGCGAAAGCATCAGCACATTCTTAATGTTACTAGAGCACTTCTGTTTCAAGCTAATCTTCCCAAAATTTTTTGGTCCTATGCATTGTCTCATGCTGTTTATATCATTAATAGATTACCTACTCCTATTTTACAAGATAAGAGCCCTTATGAACTATTGTTTCATCAATCTCCCAATTTTAGTATGTTGCGTGTGTTTGGTTGTTTATGTTTCTCTTCCACTTTGGTTCATGGTCGCACTAAACTGTATAAGAGGGCCAACAAATGTGTTTTCTTAGGTTTCAAAGAAGGTACTAAAGGATATGTGACCCTGGATATTCATACTCATCAGATATCTGTTTCACGCAATGTTTATTTTTATGAATCTTATTTCCCTTTTTGTCATAATCCATCCCCTGTTTTGCCTACTACCTTGCCTTTACCTCAGACCCTTCCACCATTAGATTTACCTGACCAACTCAATTCTTCTATTACATTGTCAGCTTCTCCTTCTATTCCTTCTTCTTCTCCTGTTCCTTCTATATCTGATTCTTCTCCTTCTTCCACTCATTCTTTGCCTCCTCTTCGTCGGTCCACTAGATCACATAAGCTTCCTCAGTATCTGCAAGATTATCATTTTGCTCTTCAATGTGCTTCAGTGTTACCAGCTTCTTTAGAGACAGGTATATCTCATCCACTTTCTAAAGTTCTCTCTTATCATAAATTGTCATCTTCCCACTATCGTTTTGTGTGTTCAATCTCCTCTGATGATATTCCTAAGTCGTATAATAAAGCTATTCAACATTAGGGTTGGCGAAAAGCTATTACTGCTGAACTTGATGCTTTGCAACAAACTAAAACTTGGGTGATTGCTGATTTACCACCTGGTAAGCATCCTATTGGGTGTAAGTGGGTTTTTGCTAAGAAGTATAATTCTGATGGCACTTTTAATTGTTATAAGGGTCGCTTGGTTGCTCGAGGTTATACACAGGTAGAGGGTCAGGATTATAATGACACATTTTCCCCTGTTGCCAAATTAACCACTGTTAGATTATTACTTGCATTGGCAGCTTCTCATAACTGGCATCTTAAGCAATTGGATGTTAATAACGCTTTCCTCCATGGTGATCTTGATGAGGAGGTGTATATGATTCCTCCCCCTGGTTTGTCTGTCCCTGCTGATAAGGTTTGCATATTGCAGCGTTCTCTTTATGGTCTTAAGCAAGCGAGTCGTCAGTGGTACTTTAAATTGTCTCAAGCTCTTCTTGCCAAAGGTTATCATCAGTCCCAATCTGATCATTCCCTTTTTATCAAGAATACTGATTCTTCCTTTACTGCCTTACTTGTTTATATTGATGATGTGCTTCTTTGTGGGACTGCCTTGTCTGAAATTAATTCCATCAAGTCTTATATTGATGATTGTTTCAAAATAAAGGATCTAGGTGATGCTCATTATTTTTTGGGATTGGAAATTGCTCGTTCTACTACTGGCATCTCTTTATGTCAGCGGAAATTTTTTTGGGCAAGGTAATAAAGGGATGACTTTGTTGTAAGGGGGAATGATTGAATATGATTGTGGTTTCTTTAATTACAAAATGCTGATATGATATTAAAAAAAGTGTTGTTAATATGTGTATTTGTTGTTGTTAATATTATTGTGGCAGTTGTTAATACAAAGTTTGTTAGAGCAAGCGTTTCACCTAAGAGGGGGGGTGAATTGGGTGATACTAAAAATTTCGTTGCAAATATAAACCTTAACGGTGAATATAAAGCAGTAAAGAGTAAGGAGAAATATCACCGAAGTGTACACCGGGAGTTATACTGGTTCGGTCACAACCACTTTGACCTACGTCCACTCCTCAGAGCTTCTTTGAGAGTTTCACTATAACTTCCAAGATTCAGTGGGTTCTTGGCACCTCAGTACAAGCAAGTTCCTTCGCCTGGACACTCGCTCCCCCTTACAAGTTGTAATCCAATCACAACTCAAGGTTCCACAACCTTAAGTTACCTCAATAACAAATATTGAGTTTGAATGAAATATCTCTCTCACAGAGTGAATAATAATCACTGAAGTACAGAATTACAAAATATGTGTAAAACAGAGTAATGAACTTGATGATACGTTCGTGTGTGAGTTCTTGTTGTTGTTCTCTGTTTGGATGTTCCCATATATATAGATGTGTTGGTAGTAGTCGTTGGAACATTTTCTTCCGTTAGAGAGTGCGCAGCCACTATTGACTTTTCCAGTATTTGAAAAATATCCGTTTGTGGTAGGTGGCGGTAGGTAGTGTTTGAACGTTGCATTTGACTTTCCTTATTTGGTAAGATCTCTTCATTGTTTATCTGTGGATATGCTAAAAATAATAATACAATGAAAAGTTAATCATATAATGAAAGAAGATCATATTTATTGGGAAGGACTGTAAAAGTTGTAATTATTCAACAGGACAAGTCACAAACGTAAAAATTTTAAAATACTAAATTGCCCCTGATTAAACCTCCTACATTTTCTCCACATCCAATTTTTAAAACTAAAATGAATTTTTTAATTTCATTAAATTAAATGCAATTTCTCTCTTTTTTTTACCACTTACGTAGCTATCAATTGAAAAAATAACACAAACATCTTTCAATTTTTGTCAAAATTATAACTATTAAAATTGACACAAACTTCAATTGAAAATAAAAATTATATAATTTTAGAAAAATCAAAATATTTTATAATTTATTATAAATATTAAATAAAGGTTATATACATCTAATTTTTATACAATTTTAAACAATTCAAAGGAGTTTTTCATAAATATAATTTTATGTTAGAATAGTTTTATGTGAGTTTTAAAAATAAAAATCCATGTAATGGCTTTTTTTTTTTGGAAAACCATGAAATGTTAATATACTTAAAAAAATTCTAGATAATGTATTATATTTTTTATTCCAGAACCGTATACAGGATTGCCTCCCAAGAAAATACTCATGTGTAAACCAAAAATTTAATGTTAAAAAAATTAATATAAGCAATAAATTCTATAATATATACAAATAATAATAATTTTTTGGAATAAAGCTTTGTTAACAACTAAGATATTATATAGAAAATTTAATATCTTCTAAATTGTCTATTTTACTTAGAGTTTATTTTATACAAGATTATATAAATTAGGAAAAAATTTAATAATTTAAATGAGTCAATATCTATGGATATAATTAAATGATATATTGATTATATGATTAAGTAGATGTTAGTTAAATTTAAAAAAGTGATGATTTTGGCTGTTGTACTTTTTGTAGAAAATAAAATTTAAATTGCTTTTAAAATAGAATGGGGAAGAGATTGAAGGAGAGAATATAGGAAGTTTAATCCAAGGCAATTTAGTATTTCTATTTTTTTATTACTGATCATTATGAATAATTACAAGTTTTACGGTCCTTCCCAATAAATATCTTTTGCTCTAGGTCCTTAGATTTTAATTTCCCTAAATTGTTTGAAAGATACATAATGAACCATTCTAAATGTAATCTTGACTTGACTTTATTTTGTACAACTAAATGGAATGTAAAAATGTTGAAGATAGAACATTTTTATTTAGTATTTATATTTTTTAATTTAATTTATTTTTACCACAAAAATAATATGTTAGATATTAATATATGGTTTCACTTTGCTTATATCTTTTTTATTTTTAGTCAATATAAAATTTATGAAAAACATTAAAAATTTAAATTAGTAATGGATGTATTAGGTCCAAGGTATTAAAACCCGGACTGGATATTAAACCGGTCGGAGTACTGGGTTAAGGGTCAGTGGGTCAAACCGGGGCCAAACCGGAGCTAAACCGGGACCAAACCGGTGAGTAATTAAAGATTTTATACTTATAGTATGAAATTATAAAGGAAAAAGTTTTAAAAAAAATTTTGAAAATTGGGACCCGGACCGGTCTACTGACTAGTTTGGCGGGTTCCGGGCCGGACCGGCCGATCCGGTCTGGGTCTAAGAACCCTGATTAGGTCAAAAACTTAACGCGCGAGCTCGGTGCATGCTAAAAATAATTAACATAAAGTTGCCTTTTTTTTTTCCCCCAATGCCCTCCTTTTACTCATGCGTTATTCTAAAATAACAAGAGAATTTTGGAGGCTCGAACCTCTATATCATAAGCCCATTCAAAATTGGAAAACACTTGGAAATGGATTGGGCTGCACTGGCGAAGACAACGTAGCAATCTTCATAGCGATAGGTTTATTATTATGAGTCAAATTTTAACTTCTCTATGTCTGCGTCAATTATTTTATTACAATTATTATCAAGAGTTAATAAGAAAATGACGAAATTTGATAAGTAATTCACAATTCATATTTTGATAAATACCTGATTTAAAATTTTATAAATTCAAAATTATTTTTATATCCTTTTTTCTAAAATCTATACCCAAAAAAGGAGAAAGAACCTACTTTAAATTCTAAAGCGACCATCATGCATCATCCACAACAAATCAACCTCTTGAATTTTTTATAAATTTAATGACAAGCTGTATTATTTACAAATTATAAATTGCATAACCCACTTTTGCAAGTGTCATACAATATACAAATAATGTGTCTAGCAATGCACATAATAACATTATTAATTTGGATAATACATTTATAGCTAGCAAAACACTAGTTTAAAATTGCCTTTAAGTTCACGGACATGTTCGAAATATAACTATTCAAGAGTAAATGTAGTAGCATTTCAGTGGTAATTAGTATAAAAGTAAAACTGTAAAAGTAAAACCAATAATGGTGTTGGTAGAAACAACTCCAATTTTTAATAATAAACTTATAAACCACAACCATAAGACCAAAAGACGCATTTAGTATTTGAATGTCATAGTATGATATTTTTCTTCCTCACAATTATGGAAAAAAATAAAAATATTAGCGCCCTTATGATGTGTCCCTCCTAATGTTGATAGTCTTTGTTAACATGGAAGTAAAAAAGAGGCAAAAATATACTCATATGGTCCTGTTTATAAGACAGAGAGATAACATCTTTTCTATTCTTATTAATAAGTCACATCTATCGTTACATTTTTCATATGATGGTATAACTTTACCTTTTATTTATTATTGTGTAGACTTTGTTCTTGTAGGGGTACTATAATATATATTAATAGGGATAAAGTTGAAATATTGTTAAATTTATAAGTAAAATTAATGATATTTAAGGTTTTTCTTGATTTCGATAAAATAGATTAGAAATATCCTATAAATAGGATCAAAGTAGTATTTTATTATTCTCAGCAAGATTTTTCTTCTCAAGTGCATAAGTCCAACAATAGCATGTTTCACAGCAACTACATTGAAAAATATCTATCAAAAGTCTTCAGACTTTAATCGATTGGACGTATTATACATAACAACCTTTATTTATTGGTACATGACGTGCTTGACTTGTGCGTGGACCTACATACTTTGAATGACATAAATTAAAGGGACAAGTTAAAGATTCTTCTCATTACTAGCGTGCTTTATGGGGTTACTCTATGATCCATACAATACGATGATAATGAATATATGGTCCTTGGTGCATGTGATAAAATATCGATCACTGTTAGCTAGGATCAAAGCTTTATCTCATCACTAACGTAATTTTCTTTCTCTTTCGTTGCATCAACTTGTTTTGAGGACAACTTAATGTTTGGAAGGTCTCCCATGTCATGTGCCTATATAGCAAGTGCTCTTTTTTTTTTTTCTTTTTTTGAAAAAATAGCAAGTACTCTTTAAACAAATATTGTTTAACCACTAAGTCCTTTAATAAGGGGTAAAATAGAAAACAAGTCATTTAATTTCTTCTTGAAGTATGAAAATGGCACTTATTCGGAAACACGCCTTATAAAGGTTGAAACTTCAACCATTGATATATTATCTTTTCTTTGTTAATTTATAATTAAATGTTCATTTGAGGATACTTTTTGAAAATTGGTAATTATATAAACATTTAATGGTATTAAATAAAGTTATATATATTCTCTTTCCACCGTGACCAAGTAAGAATTAAAGCTTTTTTTCCTATTTCATTTATACTTGCTTTTTGTTTTGCTGTAACCGGAATATTACTTTGGACTTAAAAGATAAATTAGCGTTATTAGAGTAAATAAGCGTATGATAGAAAAATAAAATGAGATCAATTCTTTTTAAAACGGAGAAAGGATTTATTTATTATATGAACTTTTCAACAATGCCACTTCGCATCCGGACTTATGATTAGACAAAAAGGATATAATTTTAAACAAACGATTGTGAGGTATGCATCTTATTATTCATTATGTACAAGTACCTTTTTATGTATTTTCTGAATACATATACATTCTTTTTTGTGGATGTATTTCCATTTTTGAAAATTCCCTTATTTAAATAAATTGAAGTCGACATTTTATTAAATATATTATACACTTGATCGCTCAACAATTGCAAAATGAAGCTACATCGAAATTAATATTTAAAAAAACAATATCGGTCTCTGGTCCTAATATTGAAATTGTACGTTCATCTGTTCTGATTTATGTTGGGGTATATTATGGTGACAAAAGATATTATTAGTATGTTCATTCTTTTTTAGCAACAAGAATATCTTCTCAAGTATACAAGGTATCAAACACGACAAAAATCACACTGCCTCGAGTAAAAATAAAAGATTGAAATTTTTGTTTCATTTTTTAATCATAATATGTAAGTACCCATCAAACTTCTAATAAAAGTACAAACATCAGCAACAATCTTGGATGGAGGTAATGGTGTCGGTAGAAACAACTCCAATTATTAATAACAAACTTAAAAACCAACACCATAAGACCAAAAGACGCATTTAGTATTTGAATGTCAGAGTATGAAATTTTTCTTCTTCACAAAAATGAAAAAAAAAAAACTAAAAATATTAGCGCCCTTATGATGTGTGTCCCTTCCAATGTCGATAGTCTTTGTTAACATGCAAATAAATAAGAGGCAAAAATATACTCATATCATCTTATTTGTAAGACAGAGAGATAATATCTTTTCTAGTCTTATTAATAAGTAACATCTATCGTTACATTTTTCATATGATGGTGCAACTTTACCTTTCTTTCTTCTTTTTTTTTTTACTGTGTAGACTTTGTTCTTATAAGGGGTACAATCATATATATTAAATAGGGATGAAGTTGGAATGTTGTTAAATATATAGGTAAAATTAATGAAGTTTAAAGTTTTTCTTAGTTACGTAAAATATATTAAAAATGTCCTATGAATAGGATCAGAGTAGTATTTAATTATTCTCAGCAAGATTTTTCTTTTCAAATGCATAAGTTCAACTATTGCATGTTTCACAGCAACTACATTGAAAAATATCTATCAAAAGTCTTCAGACTTTAATCGATTGGACGTATTATACATAAACAACCTTTATTTATTGGTACATGACGTGCTTGACTTGTGAGTGGACCTACAGACTTTGAATGACATAAATTAAAGATTCTTCTCATTACTAACGTGCTTTATGGGGTTACACTATGATCCATACAATACGATGATAATGAATATATGGTCCTTGGTGCATGTGATAAAATATCGATCACTGTTAGCTATGATCAAAGCTTTATCTCATCACTAACGTAATTTTCTTTCTCTTTCGTTGCATCAACTTGTTTTGAGGACCACTTAATGTTTGAAAAGTCTACCATGTCATGTGCTTATATAGAAATTGCTCTTTTTTTTTTTTGAAAAAATAGCAAGTACCCTTTAAATAAATATTGTTTAACCACTAATTCGTTTAATAAGGGGTAAAATAGAAAACAAGTCATTTAATTTCTTCTTGAAGTATGAAAATGGCACTTATTCGGAAACACGCCTTATAAAGGTTGAAACTTCAACCATTGATATCTTATCTTTTCTTGGTTAATTTATAATTTAATGTTCACTTAAGGATACTTTTTTAAAATTGGTAATTATATAAAAATTCAATCATATAAAAAGAAAAGTTATATATTCTCGCTTTCCACCATGCCCATGTGAAAATTAAAGCTTTTTTTCCTATTTCATTTACACTTGCTTTTTCTTTAGTTGTGACCGGAATATTACTTTAGACTTAAAAGATAAATTAGCGTTATTGGAGTAAATAAGCGTATGATAGAAAAATAAAATGAGATTAAATCTTTTAAAGATGGAGAAAGTATTTATTATATGAACTTTTCAACAATGCCACTTTGCATCTGGACATTCATTTTTGTGGATGTATTTCCATTTTGAAAATTCCCTAATTTAAATAAATTGAAGTCAACATTTTATTAAATAGATGATACACTCGATCGCTCAACAATTGCAAATTGAAACTACATCGAAATTA
The DNA here is from genome assembly GCA_963210345.1 of Inga oerstediana. Lineage (NCBI taxonomy): Eukaryota > Viridiplantae > Streptophyta > Magnoliopsida > Fabales > Fabaceae > Inga > Inga oerstediana. The sequence goes on along the minus strand of OY723400.1, from coordinate 68,108,068 downwards.
ATATTTAGAAAAATAATATCGGTTTCCAGTCCTAATATTGAAATTGTACGTTAATCTGTTCTGATTTATGTTGTGGTATATTATGGTGACAAAAGATATTATTAGTGTGCTCTTCTCTTTCTTTTTTTTAGCAGCAAGAATATCTTCTTAAGTACACAAGGTATCAAAGATGAAAAAACACACTGCCTCGAGTTAAAATAAAAGATTGACTGTTTTGTTTCATTTTTTAATCATAATATGTAAGTACCCATCAAACTTTTGATAAATGTTCTAACATCACCAACAAAATTCCTATTTAACTACAGAAAGAAAATTTTTCAAATTTTGTTAGGATCTTATCCTTCAGTATAATTTTTCAAAATTTTTTCTTTAAAACTACAGAAAGCAATTCATATTGGTCTGGAGCTGAAAAATGGATTATCAAATTGATAATTGTACTTTTTGAAATATACAGACAAAAAGGCATACCTTTTGTGGCCAAAGACGAAATCATATTTTAAAAAACCCTGCCATAAATATTGTTTTCAAACGTCCCCAACAATACTATAAGAAATGCATATTCTTAACATATTTTCCTTGTGGTGAATATTTATAGATTGATTATGTAGTGAATGTATATTTGGCATTTGTTAATTTATTCCCAGTATCTCTAATATTTATGCGTGTGTTCTTTTTCGTTTTGAGATTTCGTTTTTATGTTGTAACTTTACTAACCTCAGATCAATTTATATTTCGAAGGAAGTTGGGGTTTTCAGTATTCTACTTGGCGCTCTTGAAAAGTTATGTTGATTTGCAATTTCATATGTAAACAAGTGGCATCCCATGTTTTAAAATATATAACTATAATAGATCCCTTAAGTAAGATTTAGATAAGAGTAAGCCTAAGAAATGTAAAGTCGAATATGCGTAAATGTTGATTTGCAATTTCATATGTAAATATTGTTTATTGAAGCACAAGTAACCTATCTGACTTAGTTTCACATGGAGGGTTTTAGTGGACATGGCGACAACATGACCATCTAGAATTATTGTTCATCCCCCAACTCGTAAAAAAAAAAAAAAAGGAACGATGCGAGGATCAAGAAAGGTGATTTATTTCATATTTTAATTCCATCTATTTAAACTGAATAAGCAAATATTCATATATGACTTATTTGACTTTTACTAAGGGTGAAAATAAGCTAGGTTTGGCTTTATCTAAATAGGCTGGAGCCTACAATAGAGATTAAAAGCATGAGCCTCTATATATAGCTTTTCTTAAGACTAGGCCAGTGCCTTCAAGGGCCTAATTAGACCTGAAACCTAGTTAAAGACCTACTTAAAATGTAGCCCTATATATAGACTTAAATCCATATGCCTTGAAATTCATATATAATTGTTCATGCTTATTTATAATCGTACATTATGTTTTAAAAGTCTAGGATCCATTCTCAACATAATATAAGGGTTTAACAACCAAAAGAAAAGAGTGCTTAGTGCAAATAGTTGCCCAAGCAAATCTGTATAAGAAAAACTAATCATCTATTGTCTAATGAGATATATTTTCTAATATCAACCAAGCATAACAACGAAGAGCAAATGTGGATATTCAGTAAGTTCTTTTGAGCCCAAAGTACATGAAGGTTATTCTTTCATCAATTTACAATATACAAATAACGTGTCTAACAAAGCGTAGAACAACATTCACTTGGATAATGTAGAGCTAGCAAATACTAGTTTAAAACTGCCTTTCAGTTCATAGAGATATGCTTAATATAAATGTTCAAGAATAAAAAACTTAGTAGCATTTATGTGGCAATTATTTCCCTTATTACAAGTTTCAAATTAAATTTGTGAATGAGTGTGTCCCAAAATATAAGCTTCATTTTAGGTTTGTCTAAGCATTTTATTATTTTATCCGTTGACTTTATTTATTGTATTTAATTTTTTTATAACATCACAGCGTTTCGCTCTCGATATTGTCCACTTTAGGGCTCGTCGTCCCTCAGGATTTTAAAAAATATCTTCCCCTTCCTAGCCGATGTGGAATATAACACTCTAGCCACCTTTGGGCCTTGAGTCCTCTCTGGCACATTGGCCCACATCAACTTGAACATGGCTCTAATACCAATTATAACAACTCAATGCCTCACTCTCGATTTTGTCCGCTTTAGGGACCCATCCCTATCGCAATGTGTTTTAAAACTATGTGGGGTGACGAGGGTGTAAGATCCCAAAATTCACTCAAGGGTTACATGACCCAAAAAGCAAGAGCACTTAGTGGCAAATTAAATAATATTGAAATAATCAAGGGCAAAATGGACATTTATCATTTGATCTTGAGGTTAGACTTGAAAACCAAGATCAAGGGCTAAGATTTGTCCTTGAAAATTGGACAACATTTACCTAACCCAACACCAACACTTGTCCATTTTCCCCCACCATGCACACCTACCCACACTACACCACACATACTTAAACAAATCAACTTACCTTTTTGCAAGAAGACATAAAGAATTAGACATGTAACGTCCCAAATTTTATTCACCAAGGATGTATTGTAAATATGTAATATATTCAATAAATGGTGAATATTCATGGTCATGGGAATTAAAGATTGGAAATAGGAAGATGAATAATGTTTCCAGTGAAAACACCTACGAGACAATGAGTTTGTCATGTGGTTTTGGATGAACAAATGATAACAAAAATTTATGAAATTTTTCAGAATAAAAGTAGACATCCTAGCACTACTACAAAAAAGCAAATTTGTGGGGCTTATAATTGCATTAACTGTGGGGCTAGAGAAATACTACATATCCGGACGCTACTAAAAAAAACTGTGGCACTTGGAAGCACCACATCATTTTAATTTTTTTTTTTTGTTGTAAAAATACTCTCCTGTGGCTCTTGTTGGAGGAAGGGCCACAGGAGGGGGGACGCAAGTGCCATAACGCAAGCGCCATAGGAGACCAGACCTCCTGTGGCGCTTGCTCACAGGAGGTCCCCGACGCAAACGTCACAGGAGGGTCCTCCCCTTTTTTTTTCTTTTTTCTTTTTTTGGGTTCTTCCTGTGGCCCTTGTTTAAAGCGCCACAGGAACTCTTTTTTTTTTTTTTGCGTATTTTTTGTTCATATCTCCCATAATTACAGTATTGGACACTACATGGTCTAAACATTTTGTATCTATATCCACAGTACAGCAGAATGAAGAAAAGCAAACAACAATGATAGATAACTTTAAAATGATACAAACAGATAATTAATTAGCTAAAGTAGTACATAAAATAGTTATACAATATATTGTACGTGAATGAAATACAACAACTTCAACTTGAATACATGCATGACACAACAATTGGCAAGAAACAATACAACAAAGATCATCTAGTGAATTAAATAGTATAGCTACTCAGAGATTTGCCTAAACACATATTCACACCATTCTCGATCACTTCATTTAGATTGTCAGGTCGCAATGTTTTTTTTTTAATTATAAATTAATTATCTACTTTTTGTATTAAAAACTCGAAGGAGTATTAAAGAATAAAGGATAGAGTACTCTCTTGGATCCTTTCATAAGCAAATAATCCGTTTCAAAAAGATGCTGTTAAATATAAGGAACAAATTTTTTTTTTTAAATTTTCAAATGATTTTTTTAATTTTACATCAATTAAATATATGTCACTTATTATTTTTCGGCAATAAATATTTATTCATTACCTCTCATGTACACTACTTATTTATAAATAAGGGTATAATTGAAAAAAAATATACATCTTACATATTTATTGCTTTTAAATTAATTTAACTAATATTTTAAATTTCTTAATTTTGATAATTATTCTTTCTAAAAAGTTCAGGACATAGTAGATGCCAAAAAAAATATTACTTCCGATCATAAATATAAAATTCAGTTAATTGTTTTTGTGAAGATAAATAAGCTAATTATATTACTTTAAAGTATACATATTTATCATTTTTTTAAAATTAATTTATTTGATTTATAAACTAATATATAATTTAATTATACATAACATATAATATGATTAAGTAACTTATTTAAGTTCAGAAAAAATTATTTTAGGATCCAGCTAGTATGTGGTTGGAAGACTCTCCTAAATGTCACATCCTTAATAATTTCTGCTCACACAAGCACTGTATCCCACGAATAATTGGTTTTCCTGTTTGAAGGGTATGAATGAATGTATTTATGCCCAAGTACAGATGGTCCCATATTCTTTGTTTTAAATCTTCTCAACAAAACTTATTCCGTGTTTCTGTGATTCTTGGTTACATTGTATCTCTATGAAATATTCCTCCTTTAAATTTGAATCACATTTTCAATGTCATGAACTTTACAGTTATTTTACATAATGTTTTTTTTATATTATTATCCAGTGTCATGAACTTTATAGTTATTTTACATAATGTTATTTTATATTATTATCCAGTATTCGGTTTGGAATGTGTAACTGCTCCTTCCAACACAAGTGTTTCCTTTGGGACTCGAACTCAACACTCAGAGAAATCTAGTGGAGCCTTACACCACTAGACCAATTCTATGTTGGTTATTTTCATAATGTTATGTACAATATTATTATAAAGTTTCGGTGGCCCAGTGGTAATCTATGTTTTTGGGAGGTGGTGGCTTGAAATCCTTCCATGATCAACATTTACCCAAAAATTATGCAATGTTGCCCGCGCTGGTTGTAGTTTTTCAATTTTTTTATATGAGAATAATTAGCTCATTTCACAACAACAAAAACTTAATTTCAGAATGATTCCAAGCAACTTCAGAGTGATTAAAATATTTTGAAGGACCCTTTTAAAATTCTCATATTTTGGAATTCATTTTTGTCCCCAAAAAATATTGCCCAAACAAATTATGATTTCTCTTCTCAAGTTGAAAGATGTACAAATATATACAACATATATATATATATACACGTACGTGTCAAAAAAAGAAAAAAAAAAAGCACATCTTAGAATATAATCAACATATATATATATACATGTGCGTGTGAAAAAAAATAAGCAGAACAACCTAAAAAAAAAAAAAGAAGCACGTTTAACTTACAGATTAATTGATCAGTGCAGTGAAGTGGGGGACCATGTTGTCCGTTGGTGACGCAATATTGAGTGAGGAGGAGGAGGAAATTTGAGCAGTTGGGATTAACTGCAGTGGAGGACCAAAAGTGGAAGAGAGTATAAAGAAAAGGGAATAATTGGGATAGGTGTGGGGACGACAGTTTAGCAAAACAAAGATGTAGATTTGATGATGAAGATGCGTGCGTGTGTGTGCGTGTAGGTGTGTTTTTAAGTGTAAAGATGACAGGAAATGGAGGAAGGGGGGACGGACAAAGAAGTAGAGATGAGAAAGGGAAAGTTTAATGGAGGGGAGAGGAGGGAATAATTAAAGTGGAGATAGAGTCAAAAAGAGAAGGAGGGGGAGGACGCAGGACCACGCGGAAAATGAAAAAAAAGATAAGAGTGGGGGCTAGGAGGATTGCAATTGGTGGAAAGTGGATAGGGAAAGGCAGGTGCCACACTTGGCCACAGCCCAGCTATGGCGCCTGGTCACTGGGTTAGTAGGGCCTAGTGTGGTGCCTTCCTTGGCAAGCGCCACAATTGGCCCACCAACTACGGCGCCTGGTGGACTGGGAGCCACAGCTGGTGCCCAAAATTAAAAAATATATATTGAAAAAGAAAAAAAAGGAAGTTGTAGCACTTTTTTAAAGAAGGGCCACAAAATGTGAGCCACTTTTCAACCTTTTTGTAGTAGTGTAAGTGTTAATTTGATAGTCATATGAATCATTTAGAGCTATATACAAAAAATTATGAATTTTTGCAGTTAGCCTAGAAAATTTGTTGATTTTCTGGAACAACATTCAAAGAAATTAATTCTGAGAATTTTGTGCTTCCAATTGGAAAAAGCATATATTTTACCTTGAAACTAGATTCAATAAGGGTTCTATAATCTTTGTAATCAATCCGATACGATATCTAAAAGTTTAGTTATTATTTTTCAAAGTTTGAGCAAAAAATCTGCCAGAAATCATGTAATAGCAAACTTGTAATTTTGCCATTTTAGCACAAAATTAATTATTTTCCAATTAATTGAAGTTAATTTCAATTAATTAAGAAAAATAAAGGGAAAATATGATTTTGAAATATTTTGATCAAATAAATGTGAATTTATGAAAAATTTGAGCAAAAGTGCAAATTTGACCAAAATTGTGACATGTGTACATGTAACTTGAACAAGTTATGAAACCAATTTGGACCTAAGGGAAGGACCACTAGGCATCTCTTACATGTAGCAAGAGAGGGAAGGAGTTAGTTACATGCTGATGGAGCCTTATGGCACATTTTATGATTGTTGTCAAAAAGGTCAAAAATTTGTGAATTTAGGAAATTAATTAATTAAAAGCAAAAAGTAAACAGTAAGATATTAAAACACTTTATCCTCCCCCTTCCATGCTCATTTCCATCCAACAGCAAGAAGAGAAGAGAGAGAGTGAGTCTTGAACTTCTAGAGAGAGAAGGAGCAAAAGATCACAAAGGTAAGTGATTTCTTCAGTGATTTAGCTCCTAACTTGTGTAATCCTTTGTCTAAGCTCCTCTTCTACATGGTTATAGTGTTTAGGAAGCAAACATTCAGTGTTTAGAGGGGCTAAGGTTTTGGCCTAGTGATAAAAGCCAGAAGGAAGCAAAGGTAACTTCCTAAACTTCAATTATTGATTGTTCTAGATGCTGTGAGTAATTTAATCGGTGGATTTCTGATTAATTTGCTCAGCATGTAAATTTTGGAAAATGTGTGTCCTAAACGTTATGCTGCCCAAATTGAGTCTAAATGGTGGTTTTAACATAATTAAATAGTTAATAAGGTGGATAGAAGTAGAAAGAAGCAAGTTTGCGGAGTCAGATTTTGAAAACCCCAATTTTCCCTAAAGAATTGAGACTTTTGGCTAGGGATAGATATAGGGCTATGAGTTGGATTTTCATGAAATTGATGGCTCCATTGTGTTCAAGAGGGAAAATTAGGTGGGGTTATAGCTGAACACTTTTCTAGAAAAGCCCTAGAAAGCATAATGACTAAAACGCCCCTAAAACCCTAAATTAAGGGCTACCAAGGGCATTTTTGTCTTTTGACAGTGAATTTGGTAATTTCGAGGATGAAAATGGATTCTTTGGGTGAAAATATGTTAGAATAGCCCAGGTCAAAATTTCGAGAAAAACTACGGTCAGAGCAGGTACGGTGAAAATATGTTAGAATAACCCTAAATTGAGGGCTGCCAAGGGCATTTTTGTCTTTTGACAGTTAATTCGGTAATTCTAAGGATAAAAATAGATTTTTTGGGTGAAAACATATTAGAATTGCCCAGGTCAAAATTTCGAGAAAAGTACGGTCAGAGCAGGTACGGTGGGCCGAGCCAACCTAGGTCCCGGGGGCCTTTTGGTAAATTTTCACCATAGACTTGTATAACCACTAGCAACACTATGGAAGTGTCTAAAATAGTACATGAATGAGTTTTAACCTAATTCTTGTACATTTGACATTTTAAGACTGAGCTAAGAGCCCGAGCGGTTGGCAATAGTTTCGAGGAGCTGTTTTCAAGTAGCAAAAAGGGTTTAAGGTAGTAACTAAATCCTTCATACACAATGTCAATGCTTATATGCTTTATAGATTCCATCTATTATCATATGTATGATACACAGTGCCTATGGGTACACTGATATGCCCAGTTGTGGTACGGAATGTGTAGGGGTTGCAACAGTGATTGGCTCTGAACACATTTATGACTGATCTAAACTATGTATTAGTATAGTATTGCATAATATGGTATTTGGCATATTTATTTATCACATCTTCTATGAATGGTTGTCTGTTACTACTGAGATTATCTTGAATCTCACCCTTTTTCAATTAAATATAAAATTCTAGTAGGAGCTAGTGGCTCTTAGGGCAAGGCAGCAGGTACGAGCAATTGAATATGCAGATCCCGAGATAGGGCTAGTGGTTATAAAAGTCTAGTTTATGAACATTTTAGACAATTGTACATATTTTGCCAAACCCTACGGGGAGACTCCTATATGTAAACATGTACTTAATATCAGTATGTTTCTGCTGTTTCTATATGCCTTACGAAACTTTACGCTCAAAACTCTATGCTTATCAAAATGTAAACGGGTATTGACAAGACACATCATCATCTCACTCTCTCCACTCCCTTTAATTTTGGTCAAGCACACCAAGTGATGAGGATAATATTTAATCAACTTATTTCCTCATCCATACACACAAATTCGGCCAAGACAAGGGGAAGATAGAGAGATAGCTAAATTAATGCAACACCTCGACTTTTGGTTCAAAAAGGACATCCAACACATGAGTAAAATAAGGGAAAAGCAAAAGAGTTTAGTCAACAAATAGGACACACGGCAATCTTTTAGCTATACACTCTGATAAGTATATATTTTATAATTAAATAGGTATATATTTTGGATATATTCACTGGATTTATTAATATTTTATGCCTATTTAATTATCTTTTATATACTTTCCTATCTTTTCATTAATGATAGGATAATAAGGAATTTTAACATAAAATCTACTCATATCTGATCCTATTTTATTATGCAGGAGATATTATATGAAGAAAGAGAAAAAAGAGAAATCAAATGACATAAATATATATAAATATATATATAACAAAGGTGCTGCAGCAAATTGTAGAAGTAAAAAGAAAAAAAAAAGAATCGCGGGTCCCACGTGCTGAATGTCAAGAAATCAAGATGAAGATTGTATCTCATATATATATATATATATATATTTTAAGAAATTGGAAGGATATTAACCGTGGACCCCACGTGAAGTAAAGAAAGGAAGTAATAGATTAAAATCAATCCCCACGTTATGCTCCATTGAGAAGATAATATAATATAATATATTATCTTATATTGAGATGATAGAGGATATACAATTAAAGAGACGTCAAGAAAAGCACGCATGGAAGGCTATATATATCATACATGCGAGTGGGAGGAGGGCGGACATAGCAGGGACACAATAGAGATACAGCTGGAACGGCAGAGGCGAGAAGCAGAGTCAGGATAGAGCCTTAACAAGGAAAGTAGAGCAGAGATTAGGAAGCGGGTTTGAAGATTCAAAGAGATTTGGAGCTTCAAACTTGGTTTTCTATTAATTTTTTCTCTCTTTCTCTTAGTTTATGATATGAACCGAATTATTATTTATGGTTTTGATTTGTTGATGAACATGAGTAGCTAATTTTCTCATTCTAGGATTTTCTTGAACCTATTTATGGATTGAATTATTTATTTACTCTCTTTTTACCACGAATGAGTTTTTGTATTGATTTTATCTTTCTCTTAATGCCTCTAAATGCCTTATCACCATTTAGTTGTCTTGTTCATTTAAAATTAATCTTGAGAAAGATAATTTAAGTGTAGCACTTGGGTAAAATCATGTTAGACTTGAAGTTTAGGTATATTAAACGGATGGTTTATTAGTATCATAGAGATATAGTTACTAACTTAGTATTGTCAGATTAAGATTGGTGTTTAAAGTTAGTCCTTATAAATTAATGCAAGAGATTGATTAGTTTATTAGGATAAATATTTGATTTTGACTCGAGAGAGCGTTATCGAATGTCTTTGAATCTTAGACAAATACATATCTTCGTTTGATTGCTTATTGAGGGTAAATTAATTAGTTCTTGAAATAAATAGGGGATAGATAATCCTAGGTTCCTCCTGTCTTGAAGTTCTTGATTTAATCAATTAATTCTTAAGTATAAAATTTCTTTCAAAATATTCTCACTTAACCTGATTGATAACTTAATTAAGATAATTAATTCATTTTTGTCATAGTCCTCGAGAAAACGATCTTTTTATATTACTTGTGACCCGTACGCTTGTGGTAAAGGTAAACGGCTAACAAGTTTTTGGCGCCGTTGCCGGGGACTTTGGAAAAGAGCTCATTGAATTAGTTATCTTAATTGTGTGATTAATCACATTTGAGTATTTTCTTTCTTTTCTTGATTTTTTTTTATAAGTTCGATACTCCTCTGTTGTTGTTTAGATTTGTAGGTATCTCTCGACGTATGAGTGGCGCACTGGTAATCCATCCTAACAACTTGGACGATGAGCATCATACTGAAGAGAAGGAACTTAAATCTGAATCAGAATCATCAGATGAACCAACGTCACCTAATCTAAAGATCATGGCACAGCCTAATGACAAGGATATGGATCGTACTTTGGATGAATATATGGAACAAGAGAGCACCACCTATCAATCTAGCATTCAATTCCCAGCTATTACTGCTAGAAATTTTGAGGTGAGGCCAATTATGCTGCAGATGCTCCAGATGATTGGTACATTCACAGGAAATCAGAATGAAGACCCAATTGAGCATTTGACAAAATTTGTTCAAATGTGTGAAAATTTCAAACAGCAGGGAGTGTCTTCTGATGCATTGAGATTGAGACTCTTCCCTATGTCATTAGATAAAAAGGCAATAGCTTGGCTCACAGCTCTACCTCCCAATTCTATTTCTACATGGGACACCCTAGCTTCTCTATTCAAAGCAAGATTCATTCCAAGGGGTAAACCAGCAGTGCAGAGAGCTGAGTTATTAGGTTTTGCACAAGAACCAGGTGAACTCTTTCATGAGGGATGGGAGAGATTCAAAGAAATGTGGCGTAAATGTCCTAATCATGAGCAGAAGACTTATGTGTTATTAGAAGCTTTTTGGGCTGGACTGGATGGTCCTACCGTTTCTGTGGTCGAGAATGCTTGCAACGGTGGGATTGGTAAGAAGAAATTGTCTGAATTATTAAAGTTATATGATGAAATTGCTTTTAGCACTCTGAAACAATCCGATAAAGCACGCTCTGGGTACAAGACTTATAAAGAGCAAAATATTTCCAACGCTTATAGTATGTCTAAAGATATTGCCACTCAACTTGCAGCTATGGCCAAGAGGTTTGATCAACTTGAAATAGAGATAGAAAAGACATCTTCTAAGGGTATTCACGCTATCCAGGCCTCGGGCCTCTCTTGTGAAACTTGTGGAGAAGCACATTCTTATGAGGATTGCCCACATACTATGGAGACAGTCCATTACATGAACAATAATCAAAGATATCCTTATGGCAATCCCTATTCTAACACCTACAACCAAGGTATGAGGGATCATCCAAATTTCTCTTGGAAGAATGGACCAAGTGAAAATCCACCTAATCACTATGCTTGCAAGCTAATGGCACCACCAGGTTTTGAGCAACAACAAAAATCTAAAGAAAGTGATTCAGAGACAAACCAACTCTTGAGGCAGATTCTTAAAAGCCAAGAAGGTATAATAAGAAAGGTTAATCTTCATGACACCTCTATCAGAAATCTTGAGATACAAGTGGGCTAAATAGCATCTCAAATGTACACATTCAACAGAAATTGTCTCCCCAGTGATACCGTTCCTAATCTGAGAAGGGATGGTAAGGAAGATTGCAAATCAGTAACCTTGAGAAGTGGAAAGCAACTAGCTGACATTCCTAGCCAAAGTGGAAAGAAAACGAGTGCAAGTAATGAGGTTACTAATAGGAAAGAAGTTGAAGTACAAGCAGATATTAATGAGGTGGTTAGGGAGCAATTTGTTGCTCTTAAGAAAATGGATGAAAATAAGGAGAAGACCTGCACTTCCCCTTTAAAATATGTACCTCCACCACCATTCCCTCAGTGACTTAAAAAACATCAAGAAGATTCACAGTTCAAGAATTCATTCAAATATTCAAGCAACTCCACATGAACATACCATTTGCTGAAGCTTTGGAACACATGCCTAAATATGCCAAGTTTATTAAGGATATTCTATCTAAGAAGCGATGATTCAGTGAGTTTGAGACAGTTGCTGTGACCAAGAGTTTCACTGATATTATTAGGAAGATGCCTCCAAAGTTAAAAGATCCTGGGAGGTTTTCTATTCCTTGCCATATTGGAGATAAATTCTTGGGAAAGGAATGTGTGACCTTGGAGCTAGTATTAACCTGATGCCTTTGTCTGTCTTCAACCAGTTGGGATTGGGTGAAGCTCGACCAATGACTGTTACTCTTCAATTTGCTGATAGAAGTCTATCTCAACCTCATGGAATCATTGAAGATATATTAGTGAAGGTTGAAGAGTTCATCTTTCCAGCAGACTTCATTGTACTAAACTTTGAGGCAGATAAAGAATTACCTTTGTTGTTAGGGAGAGCATTTTTGGCAACTTCTAGAACATTGATTGATGTAGAAAAAGGTGAGTTAACTATGAGAGTAGATGATGAGCAGGTCACCTTTAATATGACTCCGTTGATTAAATCTCCTAATATTCCAGAGGACTATTTTTTCATTGACATGGTTGATCCTGTGGTACAAAATAAATGTGAAAAAGTTATGACTGATGACCCACTTAGAGTTGCGATACTTGGGATTGATTCAGAAAACTTTATAATAGAGGAATGCAAAGCTATCATGGATGCATTGATTCCTTATCCTTAAGGACGAATGCAATTTGAATCATCTAAGAAGTGGCATGATAAGAAGATCATATTCAAGACCTTTAATCCAGGACAACAAGTGATCTTATATAATTCCAGGCTAAGGTTGTTTCCAGGAAAGCTAAAATCTCATTGGTCGGGACCATTCACTACGATTCAAGTGTTTGATCCTGGCACTGTGGAGTTGGAAGGCAAAAGTGGAGAGAAATTCAAAGTTAATAGGCAAAGATTGAAGCACTATTGGGGTGGTGGAGTGGACTGTCAGACCACTACATTACCTATAACAGTTGATTCTTGAGATGCTGCCATAGTCTAGTTGAAGACTATAACCTTAGCGCTTGTTGGGAGGCAAACCAATGATTTGATTTTCATTTACTATTTTTTTCTTGTCTTTTTCTCATTGTTATTCAGGCTTTAGTGTGATCGCTCCTATCGCAGCTCCAAGTTCTGGCTCATGCGCTCTTTCCTCCTTCAATTTTGAAACATCAAAGGAATAACTCCACATCAGAATCTGAGACCTAACCAAGGGGAGTACTAGTTTCTTTCTCCTTTATTAATTTTTGCAACATTGAGGGCAATGCTTGATTTAAGTGTGGTGGAGAAAATTAGGACTCACAATTTAATTGAATTTTTTTTCAAAAAAAAATATAATGAAGGGAACATAGGTACTTTGTCTTGATTTTGAGATTGTTGAATTTGAATAAATATAGCGTAGTTACTAGTTGCATGAAGGGAAGTTGATTACATATATTGCAATTTATATGATGATATATTGTTTAACTTGATTAAATTGGATGAGATAGTATAGCCCTGTTGGAAGGAAATTTGACCCTAAAACATTCGATTCTAGTGTGATATTTCACTTGTCTCAACTTACTCTTCAGAACTTGCCTTATTTCTTGTCACTGCTACCTAATACATGTGCAATTCTTTAATATGATAGAGGCATTCATTTTTATACCCTTGAATCCTAAACACAAGCTACAAACACTGCATCCGTTTCTACCCCTTTGAGCCCATCATTTTTTTCTTTTCATCTGTCATATCTATATTAAGTTAATATGCATGTATAATCATTATTGCAGTAGTTTGATCACGTTATCAAATCATAAGATGTGGTATTGTCGCTATTAGTGCTTTATGTTGGAGGGTGTTTCCAAAAAAAAAAGGAAAAAGAAAAAAGAAAAAAAAACACAACTCCAATTGCTTCTCTCGACCTCACTTAGTAACCAAGGGCACTTCATCACCAATGTTGGCACTCACGTCAAACGGTAAAGTCAAAGAGAGCTATGAGTTAGGCTAAAAGCCTCTTGAGGCATTTGTAGGAGTAACTGAGTAACCAGTGCTGCATCACCCATGTGCAGGGTCGCGTCAAAAGGGAACCTACAACAAGCTCAAGATGAAAAAAAAAATTGAAAAAAAAAGTACAAAAAAAATCAGGGAAAGAAGACCCTTCTTGAATTGTGAAGAATAGCACACATATCATTATTACATTCAATTATCTGTATAACATGATCTACATGCATATTCCTTAGTATCCATCATTCACTCCTGTAGCCTATATTCCAACATTACAAGCCATAAAGTCCTCTTGATTTTTGAATGCACATGTGAATGGTGGTGGAAAATTAGAACTATTACAAGCCTATGGTAGGGTGATTGAACAAGAGAACTGAGCGAAAAAGAACCCATATACTAGTGAGTTAAGTGATACACTTTATACCCTTGTGTGACTATTTTACCTGAATTTAATCTTGTTAAACTTCGTATCTTAATATAAATTTCTTTATATGTGATTGACAACCCATGTTGCACACTTAGTTCCTAGGGTATGTTTACTTGAGTTCTTGCAGTTTCTTAGTCAATTCTATTTGTCTCTCTTCTTTCTTCAACCTATTTTCAAGATTGATTTTTCTTTGCCCAGGAGGTGCAAAAGATTTAGTGTGGGGGAGTTTGATAAGTATATATTTTATAATTAAATAGGTATATATTTTGAATATATCCACTGGATTTATTAATATTTTATGCCTATTTAATTATCTTTTATATACTTTCCTATCTTTTCATTAATGATAGGATAATAAGGAATTTTAACATAAAATCTACTCATATCTGATCCTATTTTATTATGTAGGAGATATTATATGAAGAAAGAGAAAAAATAGAAATCAAATGACAAAATATATATATATATATAACAAAGGTGCTGCAGCAAATTATAGAAGTAAAAGAAGAAAAAAAGAACCGCGGGTCCCACGTGCTGAACGTCAAGAAATCAAGATGTAGATTGTATCTCATATATATATATATATATCTCTCTTTTAAGAAATTGGAAGGATATTAACCGCGGACCCCACATGAAGCAAAGAAAGGAAGTAATAGATTAAAATCAATCCCCACGTTATGCTCCGTTGAGAAGATAATATAATATAATATATTATCTTATATTGAGATGATAGAGGATATACAATTAAAGAGACGTCAAGAACAGCACGCATGGAAGGCTATATATATCATACATGCGAGTAGGAGGAGGGCGAACATAGCAGGGACATAGTAGAGATAGAGCTGGGACGGCAGAGGCGAGAAGCAGAGTCAGGATAGAGCCTGAACAAGGAAAGAAGAGCAGAGATTAGGGAGCGGGTTTGAAGATTCAAAGAGATTTGGAGCTTCAAACTTGGTTTTCTATTAATTTTCTCTCTCTTTTTCTTAGTTTATGATATGAACCGAATTATTATTTATGGTTTTGATTTGTTGATGAACATGAGTAGCTAATTTTCTCATTCTAGGATTTTCTTGAACCTATTTATGGATTGAATTATTTATTTACTCTCTTTTTACCACGAATGAGTTTTTGTATTGATTTTATCTTTCTCTTAATGCCTCTAAATGCCTGATCACCATTTAGTTATCTTGTTCATTTAAAATTAATCTTGAGAAAGATAATTTAAGTGTAGCACTTGGGTAAAACCATGTTAGACTTGAAGTTTAGGTATATTAAACGGATGGTTTGTTAGTATCATAGAGATATAGTTACTAACCTAGCATTGTCAGATTAAGATTGGTGTTTAAAGCTAGTCCTTATAAATTAATACAAGAGATTGATTAGTTTATTATGATAAATATTTGATTTTGACTCGAGAGAGCGTTATCGAATGTCTTTGAATCTTAGACAAATACATATCTTCGTTTGATTGCTTATTGAGGGTAAATTAATTAGTTCTTGAAATAAATAGGGGATAGATAATCCTAGGTTCCTCCTATCTTGAAGTTCTTGATTTAATCAATTAATTCTTAAGTATAAAATTTCTTTCAAAATATTCTCACTTAACCTGATTGATAACTTAATTAATATAATTAATTCATTTTTGTTATAGTTCTCGTGGGAACGATCTTTTTATATTACTTGCCACTCGTACGCTTGCGGTAAAACTAAACGGCAAACGCACTCATACACACCATAATGCAAGGGAATGAATATTTAATTTCCCTCCTCCTTAATGGAGCATGTCGGCCAAAGAATTAAATGGGATAAGGATCAAATATTTAAACATTACACCAATAGAGCCGGCCAAGCAAAGAGAAAGAGAAAGAACCAAAACTTGAAGAGTAAAGGAATAAGAAACAAAGGTAAGACATTCTCACCTTCCAAACTCCATTTCTAGGCCAAAGTGTCTTCACAAACCTTATTTCTCTCAACAAGAGCAACACTTCTATGATTTTAGTTTCTTGAGGAGAGGTGGTTAGAGCTGCCAAGAAGGTGTGGAAGTTAGAGAAGTCAAGTTAGGGTGATAGCAAAATCAAGTGGTGAGCATAAATTTTGTTCTAAATCAAGTATCTTGAAATTTGGTTGAGTCTTCATGGTGATGACATGATACCCTAATTTTTATTAATAGGTAACCTCAGGATTTTAATGAGATGAGCACGTGAAAATCATGATAAGAGATGTTTAAGTATGGTAGGAAGGAAGTTTATCGAATTTTGTGAAAAGGAGGTTGCAAAATCATTGTTTTTCCCTATGATACATTTAAGCCTTGACTAGTTCATAGGGAAGGAATTCGTTTTCACTAAATTTGAGGTTATAAATGGATTCTACATACAAAATTGTGTGGGGTTAAGGTATGATTATAAATTTTGGATCATTGGAATGAAAATATTAAAATTGGAACTTGAGTATAGTGCTGTTAAAGTAACGTTTTTGATAGATAGATTGCTTGTGATG
The DNA here is from genome assembly GCA_963210345.1 of Inga oerstediana. NCBI lineage: Eukaryota > Viridiplantae > Streptophyta > Magnoliopsida > Fabales > Fabaceae > Inga > Inga oerstediana. Next base: position 68,091,308 of record OY723400.1, on the reverse strand, counting down.
TGTTTTTGATTGGTGAAACATAGTCCAAATACTATGAAACTTTTCAGAACTAAAATAGATATCTTGGGCTTTAATTTGATAGGGAGCCATTTGGACTAGTATATTGAAAGTTATGATTTTTCAAAGTTTGACCTTGATTCTGGAATGAAATATGTGGCAGTCAGTTGGTGACAAGCTTTGGAATGATCAAATCTTGTTCAATGGCCATGAAACTTTTCAAATTTGAAGTATACATGTGTCCTAAGCTTTAATTTGATATATAATATGTGACATTTGGATTTTTAGATTGTGAGATATGAATTTTTGAATTTAGACATTGAATCTGTAATGTTTTCTAGACCAGTTATGATTTTCAATGATTCTAGAAAATATATCCCCATAATTGGAAGTGACTAATATTTTTCCCTTAAAGTAGACTTAATGAAAGTCACATAGGATTTTGAATCACTCCATTTGAATTTTTCTAGAACTAGTTATGATTTTTCAAATTTAGGTTAAAAATTCTTCCAACCTTTACTCCATACAAATTTAATGGGCTTTGGGCTAAAAGTAGAAAGGGTAAACTTTAAGGGTGAAGAATTAGTACTTGGGCCTAGTGTAACCATATTAATTACTTAATTGGGCCTAATCACTAACCCAAATGAGAACTAACTAAGTGTTATGAGTTATCAAGAATTGGAACAAGTATTAACTCACCATCCATAAATTATAAACTGATAGGATATAACATCTACCCGGGACACCCGAATGAATGGGAACAAGAACCCAATTTATAAAGAATTCCAGGTAATACCTTATCCCTTATATCATATGTACTGCTATGTATGTATTCTCTGTCATCTGTGTATGAGTGGAACAATTAGTCCTTAGGCAGTAAGACCCATAAGTACAAGTTGCACTGGGAGTAATCGAGGGGCGTCTTGCGCCAGGTGGGCTCAAGGCAGAAAGCCAATAAGGGCACCTTGTATGGGGTAGAGGCCCTGGGTTGCCAGATCGAGATCGCTAAGCACTATGGTACTATGGTAAAAGGCTAGTTAGGTCCTTCTTTTGCTGCATATTGTAAGTGTTATTGCTTTGATGTTTGCTTTACATGCTTAGTATTCTGCATATCATATGAGTGACAATATACTACTGAGATTCTTTTGAATCTCACCCTTTTTCAAAAAATAATATACAACAAAGGTGTCTAGCTCTAAGGGCAAGGAAGGTAATACGGATAGACGAATAAAAGACTGATTAATTATGGACTATCTAGTTATCTTTTATTTTGGATGACTGTTAATATATTAATGTAATTAAGTACTAGCTACAATAGCAGTAACCGCACTAGTTGTAACCAACACATTAAATTATCGACAAACAATCCAAACATGATATGTGAGTTAGAATCGGGTAGTCAAACACTACAAGCCTATAAGTTAACCACCACTATGAGGGTTTTAGACTGAGAACGCTCTGATTTTAATAAAAAGGAATTAAGAACTAATGAGTTATAATGAAATCGCAAACTATATTGAGACTACACTTAAAATATTTTAAAAAGTTTTCAAAAATCTACTTAAGTGCATGTTCGACCTTGTATTAAAGTCAGGAATTTAACTATTTTCAAATGAACATTAGTCTCAGGTTTGAAGTCATTATATGTTCAAACTCATCTAAAGACTTTGGAAATTAAGGTGTTAACACTTTTGGTATCAGAGCAAAGATTCTACCAATAGGCTAGAATTTTATATTCATGTGATGATTTAATGATAAGTGTTGCTTCCAATATGTTGTAGGTTGCATGGATTAATATTTCTATTTTCTACCAGTATTCAAATCTAAGGAATATATATATATCTACCAGATATGATATCAATGATAAAAGTTTGTCTTGATAATAAAAGGAAACTATGGTCAATCTAAGAGGAGGAAGGATAGGACCAAGTATTGGTGGAGAAAGAAACTCACTCGATCCCATGCAATAGATACTTGGCATGCTGACAGAACAGCAAGCCATGATACAAGAACTTAGAGAAGAGCTCCAAGAAGTAAAAGCTAAGCAAAATGAGGATAGGGAGCATTCAGTAAATTATGACACAGATAAGAAGGAAACAGAGAACGAGGAAGATCATGCCTAACCTGAGGTGTCACAGCAACCAACAATACCAAATCATCAATCTCATGGGGGACCAGCCCGTGATGGAAGAGATTTACAATTCTGGATCTCAAAATGTTGCAAGCATCAACCCCCAATATTCTAAGGAAGATTTGACCCCCCAGGTGGATGAGAACTTGGTGGCTAGGTTAGAGAAGATCTTTAAGGTTCTGCAATATAATGTCCTAATGAGATAAAAGGATGAATGGTTATCTATAAGTTAGAAGGGGATGCTGATAAGTAGTGGAGAAATATAGCAATGATTCTGTGTGCTAGAAACATTCCTGTGACTTGGGAATTGTTTCAAGAGAAATTCAAAGAGAAGTATTTCCCTAAATCTATCAGAATTGAAAATGAAGCAGAGTTCTTATCCATCCAACAAGGCAGTGAGGAGACTTTTGACGAGTATCTAGCTCGATTCATCCGCTTGTCCTACTACTATTCTTAATTGAGATACCGGGATAATGAGGGGTGGAGCTTTAATATGCTGATAAGGGGGCTGAAGCATGAGATAAAGGAGAAGTTGGTTTCTAGACAGTTTACATAGTTCAACCAAGCTGTGGGATAATGCCAAATTATAGAAAATAAACTGAAGAACTTGTATTTAGCCAAGAATGCAAATAGCCGCAGTGAGCCTAGTTAGGGAAACTCCTCTTAGAAATGGAAGGGCCAGGGGTCTTCGTTCAAGGGAAACAACAAGATACCCTCTCAACCTAAGAGCTGTGGAAACCAAAGACCCTCAATGCTTCTACCATGCTCTCGATATGGTAAGATACATCTTGGAAAAACATGCAACGAACAGGTAATCTATTATACCTGTCGACAACCATCTCACTTTGCTAGTAATTATAAGCAACAAACAGCTGAGCCAAGGCATCAGAACCAAGGCAGAGTCTATGCCATGACCCATGAGGAGGCACAGAATTCTCTAGAAATGATCTAAGGTACTATCTTCTTTATGGCAATATATTACAAGCATTGTTTGATTCGGGTGCTAGTCATTCTTTTATTACATATGGCTGTAATAGACGCCTAGGACTAAGTACCCATAAACTGCCTTATGATTTGATCATGTCAACGCCTATGGGTGTAAAGACTACTACTACCGATGCTTGTTTAAACTGCATGATAACTGTAATAGGGCATGAGTCTACAATAGGCTTAATTTGTTTGCTGCTCCATGAGCTTGAGGTCATTCTAGGCCTAAATTGGCTAACGGCAAACAATATGCTGTTAGATTGTGGTAATAAGAGGCTTGTATATACTAACCTATAGAAAGATGTCAATGCAAGTGTAAATCTAAATTTTCTTTTAGTAGTGAAAGCTGAGAAATGTCTGCAGAAGGGATGCCAAGGGTATTTTGTATTCTTCTCCAATGAGGTAGAAGCAGAAACAATACTTGAGAATATACTCGTGGTAAATGAGTTCCCTGAGGTATTTCCAGAAGACGTTAATGGATTACCTCCAGAAAGAGAAGTAGAGTTCGTGATTGAGATCGTTCCTGGATCTGGATCTATATCTAAAGCCCCAACACAATGGCTCTGAATGAAATGGCAGAATTAAAGAAGCAAATTGAAGAATTACTAGACAAAGGGTTTATATGACCCAGCGTTTCACCATGGGGGAGCTCCAGTATTGTTTGTTAAGAAGAAGGACAGAAGCCTAAGGCTATGTATTGAATACAAAAAGCTAAACAAGGTGACCGTCAAGAAGAAGTATCTGTTCCCCTTGATTGATGATCTTCTTGATCAGTTATCTGGTTCTAATGTGTTTTTAAAGATTGACTTACATTCAGGCTACTATCAACTGCAAGTCAAAGTTGAGGATGTGCCGAAAATAGCCTTTAAAACCATATATGGGCACTATGAGTTCTTGATGATGCCCGTTGGATTGACCAATGCACCTGTCATGTTTATGGCCTATATGAACTGGATCTTCCGACAATATCTAGATTAGTTTGCGGTAGTCTTTATCAATGACATCTTGATATACTCTAAGAGTAGAAAAGACCATGAGAAGCATTTACAAATAGTATTGAAAATTCTTAGAGAAAAGAAACTCTACGGCAAGTTAAGTAAGTGTGAGTTTTGGTTTACAGGAGTCAAATTTCTAGGCCATGTAATCTCACAAGAAGTGGTTTCTATGGATCCCAGTAAGGTAGAAGTAGTAATAAACTGAAAGAGGTCAGAAACTGTAACATAGATACACAATTTTCTGGGTCTTGCTGGTTACTACCGGAGATTTATTCATAATTTCTCAGGATCACCATGCCATTGACAAAGCTCACGAGAAAGAATTAACCATTTTTGTGGGATGATAGATGTGAGAGGAGCTCCACAGAGCTAAAGGAGAGGTTGACATCCGCACTAATACTGATTCTCCCATATGCTAGTCAAACCTACGTGGTCTATAGTGATGCTAGTAAGCAAGGATTGGGATGTGTCCTTATGCAGCAGGGCAGAATGGTGACATATGCCTCTTGACAGCTAAAGCCTTACGAGATGAACTATACCACTCATGATTTAGAGCTTGCGGCAATTGTGTTTGTATTGAAAATATGATGACACTACCTGTATAGTACCATTGTGGAGCTATACTGCGACCATAAAAGTTTTAAGTACTTATACGATCAAAAAGAACTAAATATGAGACATTGAGATGGATGGAGTTGCTAAAAGATTATAATCTGAAGATCAAATATCTTCCAGGTAAAGCAAATGTCGTTGCTGATGCTTTGAGTAGAAAGATGATGCAAGTGGCAACTATGATGGTACAAGAACAAAAATTGTTAGAAGAATTCAGAGATCTGAACTTGTCAAGTCAAATATTATTTGCCAACTTTAGTGTTAGTCAAGAAGAAACTAGTTTGAGAGCTGAAATAGAAGAAGCTCATATACAAAATGGGCAAGCAAGGTCTATTCGAGAGATAACTGAAAAAGGTGAGGCTTAGGTTTATGATCTTTCACCAAGCGGATTAGTCAGATACAAGAAATGAATATATGTTCCACTAAAGGATGATCTGAGGCAAAAAAATCTTGGATGAAGCGCATAAGAGTAAATACACTCTCCATCCAGGGGAAATCAAGATGTACCACAATTTGAAGTCTGAATATTGGTGGCCAGGACTAAAAAGTGACATGACTAAATATGTTGCACAATGTCTCACTTGCCAAAAGGTGAAGATCAAGGATCAATGACCACTAGGACTTTTACAGAGCCCTGAAATTCCTAAGCGGAAGTAGGAAAGCATCATCATGGATCTAGTAGTGTGATTACCTAGAATAAGAAATTATGATGCGGTGGTAATTGTTGATCGCTTTACAAAATTAGCTCACTTCATACCCATTAACGCCAATTATTCTCCTGAGAAATTAGCAGAGATATACATAAGGGAGATAATCAAACTCCATGGTAAGTCAAAGAGCATTATCTCTGGTAGAGATCCTCGCTTTACATCTAGATTTTGGAAAGCTCTACATGAAGTTCTGGGTGCAAAGTTAAAGTGCAGTATAGCCTATCATCCATAAACAGATGGACAATTAGAAAGAACCATCCAAACACTAGAAGATATGCTAAGGGCATGTGTAATGGACTGCAAAGGAAGTTGGGATCATTCCCTTCCACTTGCTGAATTTTCTTAAAATAACAACTATCATGTGAGTATCTAAATGGCTCCATATGAAGCACTGTATGGAAGGAAGTGTCAATATCCTCTCTACTGGATAGAACTATTCGAGAGAAAATTATATGGCCCAGATCTAGTCGATCAAACCACACAAAAAAATAAAGATTATCAAAAAGAGGCTTGTTAGGGCACATAGTAGACAAAAAAAGCTACGCCAACAAGAGGAGAAGACCTCTAGAATTCGAAGTTGGGGATCATGTATTTTTGAAGGTATTGCATGTTACTGGTATTAGCAAGACAATAAAAAGAAAGAAGTTAAGCCATCGGTACCTTAGTCCATTTGAGATACTAACGAGAATCGAGCCAGTGGCATACCAAATAGCCCTACCCCCAAACTTAAGCAAACTTCATTATATCTTTCATGTCTCACAATTGAAGAAGTACCAGCTAGACCCTGAGCATGTGATCGAGTATAGGGATATTGAGGTGCAAGAGAATTCTACCTGTGAGGTTGAGCCAGAACGAATCATTGATCAACAAGAAAATCGACTCAGACATCGAAGCATACCATCGTGAAGGTGGTCTAGAAGGGAATGTCGCCAAGAGAGGCAACCTGGAAAGCCGAAGAAAACATGAAGAGATGTTACTCAAAATTTAGGTCTCCAGATATGTAACAAATTTTAGGGATGAAATTTATTGTATGGGGGAAGAATTGTAATATCCCAAAATTCACTCAAGGGCTAAATGACCCCAGAAGCAAGAGTACTTAATGGCAAATTAAATAATATTGAAATAATCAAGGGCAAAAGGGACATCTACCATTTGATCTTGAGGTTAAAATTGGAAACCAAGATCAAGGGCTAAGATTTGTCCTTGAAAAACATGATTTTCAAGAGACAAATTGGACAACATTTACCTAACACAACACCTACACTTGTCCATTTTCCCCCACCATACACACCTACCCACACTACACCACACATACTTAAACAAATCAACTCACCTTTTTGCAAGAAGACATAAGAATGAGACACATCATCATCTCACTTACTCTACTCCCTTTAATTTCAGTCAAGCACACCAAGCGATGAGGATAATATTTAATCAACTTATTTCCTCGTCCATACATACGAATTCAGCCAAGACAAGGGGAAGATAGAGAGATAGCTTAATTAATGAAGAGATGGTTATAAATTTTGGATCATTGGAATGAAAATATTAAAATTGGAACTTGAGTATAGTGCTGTCAAAGTGTCATTTTTGAGAGACAGATTGCTTGTGACGTGTTTTTTATCGGTCAAATATAGTCCAAATGCTATGAAATTTTACAGGATTAAAATAGATATCTTGAACTTAATTTGATAAGGAGCCATTTAGACTATTATATTGAAAGTTATGATTTTTCAAAGCTTGACCTTGATTCTGGAATGACCCGGGGGCATCTTGAGCCAAGTGGGCTCGAGGCAGAAAGCCCATGAGTGCACCTTGTATGGGGCAGAGGCCCTGGGTTGCCAGATCAAGATTGCCAAGCACTGTGGTACTATGGTAAAAGGCCAGTTAGGTCCTTTGTTTGCTGCTGACAAATCCCTATTTTATTTTATATTTTTATATGTTATTTGGGAATTTTGTCATAATAATTTAGCTTAAAATACCTTATTTGTGCTTAATTGAGATTAAGAGTAAATATATTAAATTGTAACTAAAAAGGGTAAATTGTCAAAATAATTGCAATTACTCTTAATCATTGATTCTTGAGAGCATTTGATGTTAGTTAAATTTTTTTTTCAACCGAAAATATTTGGAAAATGGGATTAAAACTGAGAATGACAGTTTGGGGCTTAAATTTGCAAAATATCATATTAGTGCAATGAATTTTGAAAATGCCAGTTTGGTCCCACAGTAAAACACAACATTTTGCTTTTCTCTCTAGGTCAGATTCTACAGAGGGGAATAAGGAGAAAGGAGACGAAACAGAGACACAGCCGCAGACACGCAAAGAACCTGAGAGCTTTGGTCTCCAATCTCATCACCCTAACCTTCTTCGTTTTCTCTCTCTCGCCGGCGGCGTAACCACCACCACGGGCCGCCGGCGAGTATCATCCATAGCAGCGGCAGAACAGAAACAGGGAGCTGGTGGCCGAAAGGGAGGGACAGACGAGAACAGAAGGAGCTGCCGTAAGACATTGCAGTTACTTCAGCACCACCACACTTCGCCTTCACCTCTCTTCTCCATTTCATCCATCACCGTCCCACTAGCACCTTGTTCAATCTGAAATTCTGATCAAGAAGCAGCAGCAAGTTCCTTTTTTTTTTTGCGTCATCCTTTGGAATTTGAACAAGATTCAATGGCTGCCTTCAATCTCAACTAACCACTATCGTCCCTTTTTCCGTTTTTGTCACCAACGCTGGCTTCTCATTCTTCCACCATTCCCCTGGTTCAGTCAGTGTATCAACTTCACCACCGGAAAATACTCTGTTCAAACAATGCTGACTGTGTTGTCTTTTGTGGCTGGTTCTATGGGTATTCATGGCTGAATTCTCAATTCCTTGTAGCAAGTGGCTATGGCATGAGCTTGGAGCTTTAACAGGGGAGTTTTTGCTATTTCAATTCTCTATTTCTACATTATATTTGTGATTTATAGGTCTTAGGATGAATTTTATAATGTTGAATTGATTTATTTTGATGTATTTAGAGATTTGTTATGGCTTGAACCTTTGTTAGACACTTGACATTATGCTTAATTAGCTTAATTATCATTTCTTTGGGCTGGTTAGTCATTGAATTGATGATTTTGTGAACATTTTGTGCTAATTTCAAGGCCGCTTGGTTAGTGGATCAATTGTGTCTTGTGTTTACTTTGGTTAATTGAATATGAATTTATCAATTATATTTAGCATTGGGCTTTAACATCATTAATCTTGATTTTTCATATGGGTGGCCATTGTTAAATTAAGATTAATGAGAAAATTAAGTGGTAATGCGAGGTGGCTCGGTTATTGGATTAAAATCTAAATATGATTTTTAAGTTCATTTAATTGCTAGAGTGCTTAATCAACCTAATTTAGAGAGATTAATATGCATGGTGGCTTGGTGTTAATCAATCTAAGTTAGGCATAGTCTAAGGGGTGGCCCTTAGAGTTATTTTGGAACTAGCATGATTAATTCTCCCATAAACATTTGAAGTGAGGATTGCTTGCGCCATTGCTATGAGGGATTGCTTATTCCATTGTTTTCTTTCGTTTCATTAAATCCATTCTCATTCCATTTCATATTTTCAAGAAAAATCCCAAAAAGAATTAGTTTAGAACAATTTAATTCTTAATTGCAAAAAGTAGGTGATAGTTAAAAAGACCAAATTTTTCCATTTGTAATCATTTCATGTCAATCATTGCACTTAGTTCCTAGGTAATTAATAAAAGGCTCTTCAAGAGACAATCCGGGATTACACCCTATATTGCAATCCTTGGTTTAATTTTGAAGAAGGTTACTAAGGTATAAAAGCCGACAAAGCCTAATTCTTCAAGTGGAGAGTTATTGCTTTGTTGATTCGTTTACATGCTTAGTATTTTGCATATCATATGAGTGATCTATGTACTATTGAGATTCTTTTGAATCTCACCGTTTTTCAACAAATGATATACAGCAAAGGTGTCCAGCTCCAAGGGCAAGGAAGGTAATACAGACGGACGAAGAAAAGACTGATTAATTATGAACTATCTTGTTATCTTTTATTTTGGATGACTGTATAATATATGAATGTAATTAAGTACCAGCTGCAGTAGCAGTAACTGCACTAGTTGTAACTAGTACGATAAATTATCGACAAACAATCCAAACACGATAAGTGAGTTAGAATCGGGCAATCAAACATTAAAAGGCTATAAGTTAACGACCACTATGAGGGTTTTGGATTGAGAGCACTCTGATTTTAATAAAAAGGAATTAGGAACTGATGAGTTATAATGAAATCGCAAACCGTATTAAGACTACACTTAAAATATTTTTAAAAGTTTTCAAAAATCTACTTAAGTGCAGGTTCGACCTTGTATTAAAGTTTGGAATTCAACTATTTTCAAATGAACATTAGTCTCAGATTTGAAGTCGTTATATGTTTAAACTCATCTAAATACTTTGGAAATTAATGTGTTACAGAGGGCCCCAAAGCGGACAATATCAAGAACTACGAGCTTGGATGTTACAATTGGTATAAGAGTTAAGCTCAGGTCGATATGGGTTGATGTATAGATGGGTGGATTGTTATATCCCACATCGGCTTGGAGGGGATTGAAAGGTGCCTTATAAGGGCTTGGATACCTCCCCTCTCGATACATTTTAAAACCGTGAGGGGTGATAGGACCCAAAAGCATACAATATCGAGAGTGAGATGTTGGGATGTTACATTCTCGTTTATTTGAAGCTTATAATAAAAAACAAAAGGAGTATGAAAGTAAAACTATTAAAGGTAAAAATAATATAATGGTCATAAGAATCTTGGATGGAGGTAATGGCATTGGTAGAAACAATTCCACTTATTAATAACAAACTTATAAACTACATGTACAGCCAAACGGCCAAATGACACAACATTTAGTACTTGAAAACCAATTAAAATACTAGCACTCTTATTTATCTCTCCCTCCCTCCTCATCTAGTTACATGTTTAACTATTCCCGGCTAAAAAACTCTTCTTCAGCTAGATTTTACTTCTCCAATACATTGGGTCCAACTACTGTAGATTAGAGTTCAATTTCTTCACTAAAGTAAATCTTATATTAGGGACCAGAAGTAGTATATATCAACCTTTACGGATACATAGGTACATGACGTGCTTGACTTGAGAGTAGACATAGACTTTGACATATGAGAGAGAGAGAGAGAGAGAGAGAGAGAGAGACTTGGTGAAGGGTAACGACAACATATGCATGCAAGTTTCTTCCCACTAGTAACGTTGTTTTGGAAGTTGTTCGCTATCGCAAGTGCACATATCGCTTCAAGTAATAAAGTGATAAGTAAAGATCGTTCCCGCGAGGACTATGATGAAAGAGAGCTAACTAATGTAACCATATGTTTAATTAGGTTGAATGGAATCATTTAAAATTGATCAAGTTGAGTCAAAACATGTTTGTTGAGGTGAAAAAGAAATCTAAAACTATTTTTAAACTAAAGATTTATAAAAGCAAATGATTCTTTGAATTCAAGTGTTAAATGAAACTTAGGATTGTTTATCCCACTTGTATTTCAAAAGCACTCAATCAAATCCCCCCAATATATGCTACTTAATGAAAGGTTATACTAGCCAAGGATACTAAATTACCTATAAGTGCTCTCTCAAGTCTCCAAATAGGTGTTTAGTTCAATTAATTCATTAATCTCTTAATTAACTAATTAAACCCTGATTTTCATTTCAAATCCTATTTGGCTATGTGAGGTTAATGAGTGTATCTCTACCTCATTCACAAAACTATCCATTCGATTCATAAATTTCAAGTTCTCACACGATTAAACTCAAGTTCTACACTCAATCTAGCCCTCTCAAGCATCAATCAAGTGAACCCAACAATCTCATTGGTGGCCAATCAATGAGAAGCATTAAGCAAAGAGTAAAATCAGCATAATCTCATCATTAATCACAAATATAAAAGGGGAAATGAGTACTTAATCCATACAAGGGTTCAAAACAATCCTAAGAGAAGAGATACTTAGCTACTTATGTCCAAATGTACAGAAAAACTAAGCATAACAACTGAATAAACCATAGAAAAAGGGAAAAGAGAAAAAAAAAAGATGAAACCAAGGTAGAAGTTACAAAATCCCTCTTGGAACCACCACCCAAGCTCTAAAACTCTCTAAAATCCCCTCTCAAAGGTGTCTCCTTTCATGCTTCAGCTTCCCAAGGTGTAGAATGTCTGATTTCAGCGCCCTTCCCTAGGTTAAATAGGGTTTTTTCGCTTCTGACATCAAAATGCGCAGCTGCACTTTTTCAGGACTTGCAGAACCAATTTTTCTTCAGATTCTTCACTTGCTACAGCAAGTTTGTCAACTTGTTGTGGCCAATTACACAGAGAGCATACGAATATCACTTGCCACAGCAACTTTGTCAACTTGCTGTAGCCAGTTACACAGAGAGCAAATTTCTTGAGAATGTTTACTTGCCACAGCCAGTTGGTCAACTTGCTGAGGCAAGTAGCATAAGCTCCTTCTATCTTTGCACTACTTCGCCTCCTTCGCTCTTTCCTTGTTTCTTGGTTTTTGTAGGGCTTTAAAACTTGTCTTCATCATCCTACCAAAGAGAGAGGATTTATAAATTCTCAATTAATTCACAAATATACCAAGAATTTCTTTGATTTTTGCTTTATACTTTGATATGCACATTTTCTTCTATACACTTCTTTCAATGTACATTTTGAACCCAAAAGTATGGAAGAAGAGAAGAAAATGTGTTGGAATATTATGAATTTCTAAGAATCAATAGAAGTACTCTCTCAATGTATGGCCTATGAGAGTGACCATAAATGAAATAATGCAACGAAGATGAAAATGTAGTTCCTCAAGGGATAAAGATTCTTCTCGTTACTAACGTATTTATGGGGTTACTCTATGATCCATTCAAAACGATGGTAATGAAGATATGGTCCTTGTTGCATGTAATAACAGATCGATCACTATTTAGGATCAAAGGTTTTTCTCATCTCTACCGTAGTTTTCTTTCTCTTTCGTTGCATCAACTTCATCTGAGGATGACATTAATGTTTGAAAAGTCTACCGTGCCTATTGAGTTCTTTTTAAATAAATATTGTTTGACCACTAATGAGTACATTAACAAGGGGCGAAATGGAAAACAAATCATTTAACAAAAATCTACATTATGAAAAATAATATATATTCTCGCCATCAACCATGACAAATTTTATTAATAAGAAAGATGCAAAAATGACAAGCTTTATTTTCTTTAGTTGAATTGTCCTCAGTTTCTAGAGGATTGAACTGAGAAAAATATATTAATGTATATGCAATTAGTGGAGCAGAATATGCATGCAATTAGCTAATCTAATTGCAAATTGTGTTATTTACAAATTGTGAATAGTATAACCATTAAAGCATTACTAGTTGTCCATTATATTCTTTGCAAGTTTTCCAAATATGGCAGGAAAAGCTACCATATATATAATTGGCAAAAAGGTAAAATAGAAATTAGTCATTTGTTTTTTTAAAAAAATGTTATCTTTTTGTTATTTTGATAGACAAAATCACGCAAAATTTCCATATTAGGATTGATCTTATTATTAAAGAAAAATAAATTTCTTTATTAAAATTAGTCATATGGACTTGTGTTCAATCAATTTTTAAAGCTTCACAATTATTCTAAGATTTTTAAAGTTATGCTTTACTTCATTGTTTAACTTGAGAATTCCTTTTTTCAGTAAGATATTAGGAAAAGTGCTTTTGTTTTTAGCTTCTCATCAAAATTGAATTTTAAATGAAATAAAATCCTAACATTTTTGCTAAGGAGCAATATTACCCCGAAAATTAATGCTGACTTTAGTAACATTGCTCCTCAGCGAAAACTTCTGGGGGCAAATGTCATTCCCGTGCCCTTCTTAAATCAAGCTTGTATGAATCTGACAAAAGTCTACTCCACTCCACATGTTAATTAAATTTCTATTAATTGCATAATCATGAATTCAATACAAAATTATGAAAATAATTTAAAAAGGCCAGCTAGAAAGATACACACATAGCAAAAGTCCATAAAAATGATAAACACATGTCAATTTTGAAGAGTTTGGTTATTTTTATAAATGCAAAAAATATATAAATAAATATGATTTCTTCATATTTAAATTTAAAATTTTTAGAATGTTTAAAATATATCATGACATCAAAATCCATAAAAAAAGAAAATCTAAATATACTAATAAGTATTAAACCTCAGAAATAATTTTAGCAATTTTTTCTCGAGAACATGAAAAATAATTATACATCATAATAAGATGTAGTTATATACTTTGCGGAAAATGAAGTTTGTTTTGGAATAACTGGAGATCATATTGGATATAACTTATATTTATATGATAGAATATCTCAGTAATTGCTCAATATTATTTCTAAAACTTTAAATTTAATTATTATCTTGTATATAACTTTATTTTCTTTTAATGTATTTTTCTCTCTTCCTTTTATTTGATCAAGGGTTTCCACTTTATAGAGATTCGAACTTGTGCTCTCTTCCTTATCGTGCGAGGCCGTTTACCACCTCAACTAATAGCTTATTTGCTGTCTTATTTTCTTTTATTATTCTTTTTGGGTTATCATAATTTAATCAATGAATAGTGAGACGTTCAAAATATATTGATTTAACTTTCAGACTTATCATCTGTTCCGGTGGAGCAATGCTTCAAGATCATCTATGTAAAAATCAAAGCTTTTTATTTTACCAAAAAAAAAAATCAAAGCTTTTTCGCCAATTCCATTTATGTTTGCTCGGTGTATGGTTGTTAACCTTACAAAGCCCACGGGCCACAGTTAAGGAGTGATGGATGTAGTTTGAATAATATAGTGATAATATTGTCCTCAGGCATAAAGTCAAAGCTAAAGAAATTAAAAACCCGAGAATTTTAACCACCTGTAATGAGAATGAGAGATATCACAAAACAAAGATTTCTTTCATCTGTTTAGATTTCAAGCATGATGGTTTGATTTCGATACAAGCAAGGTATAGCAAAGCATTTTGTAGATGGTAAAATGTCCAGTTAATAACTGTGTAATGTCCCAAGCCATCTCTCGCGGTTTTAAAACGCATAGAGATGAGTAGATATCCAGATTTTTATAAGACGTTTTTTGTTTCCCACCCCAATCGATGTAGGACTTCATACTCCAGCCTATATGTGAAAACAAATTTAATACACCCAACATGATAATTAATGTTTTAGTTCAATTTCTTCAATCTTATCACAAAAGCTGTCCTTTTGCAACTCCGCATTTTGTTAGTAAGACTTGACTTGATTTCGAAGCGGAGAAGTATAAAACGACGTGTGTTAATTGAGACTTATTACAATCCATTAAAGAAGAAAGGAACAACTGTCTCACCCAAAATTACAAAAAAAATAAAAATAAAAAGGAAATGCATAATAAAAAGATCACTGTATCCTGGCAAGCTTCATTTAAAAAAATGTTCTTGCACTGTTTACTGCGTACTATACTCGACCATAAATGAAATAATATCCTATGAAAAGGTGGTCCCAGAAGTGAAATTGTTCAACACGTAATCAAATCAAAGGACGAAGCTGCTTCTCATTAACCACCGGATTTGGCCATAAATAAAGTAATGCAGCAAAAAAAAAAATCTTCAAATATATGTTGAAACAAATTTAATACGCCTGACATGCTAATTAATTTTTTAGTTCAATTTCTTCAATCTTATCACAAAAGATGTCCTGTTGCAACTTCGCATTTTGTTAGCACGACTTGACTTCATTTGGAACCGGAGAAGTATAAAACAACGTGTGTTGATGGCTCGATGCACAAGACTTGAAATTCCGATAAGTCTGTTATGCTCCTCATGGGAAAGTCTTCTTCTTTTGTTTTCCTGCTCTTTCTTCATTGCTTCATGGCCCCCTTTGTTTGGACTGATACAAACATCAGTACTGATAAATCTGCACTTCTTGCCCTTAAATCTTATATCACTTCTGATCCACATGATTTCTTAGCTAATTGGTCTGTCTCTTCTTCTCCATGCAATTGGATTGGTGTCATGTGCAATACTCGTCATGGAAGGATCCATTCCTTGAATCTTGGTGGCATGGAACTTAAGGGCTCCATATCTCCACAACTAGGAAATCTCTCATTCCTTGTCGAACTTGATCTCAGTTTCAACAATTTTTATGGTCAAATACCAGAAGAGTTGATCCGATTGCGTAGGCTGAAACTATTCAACTTGAGCTACAATGACTTTGATGGGCAAGTTCCGGCATGGATAGGAGCTTTATTTTCACTTGAGCAACTAAATCTTCAAAATAATAGTCTTAATGGGTTTATTCCACTGTCTCTATTCAATTTGTCAATGTTGGAAACCTTAGATTGGAGTTGTAATTTTATTGAAGGGACCATTCCATATGAGGTGGGAAGACTTGACCGATTGATGATTTTCCGACTTAGGGTTAACAAACTTTCAGGAATTATTCCTCAAACAATTGCCAACTTATCTTCGCTCAAGTTTTTGAGTTTGTCTTATAACAGTTTGTCAGGTATGTTTTTTATTCTTTTCAACATTTATATTTGTCTTTAATTTGTTCTAAACTAGGGTGTAATTGGTTACCAGGATCTTATCCTCAAGGAATATGATTTTGTCTAAATTGTGTTTTATTTATTTATTTTTGGTACTTTTATGAATTTTCTTCTTCATTTTTGTCATAATTTTTCTACTCTTTTTCAAAGGAAAAAACATTCATCGTCCAAATTTTGAAACAAATTATGTAGTCGCACCATGGGAGAAAAATTACTGTTATAATATTAATTAGTCCAAGTGGCTCTAAAGGCTCATCATCAGTCTTTGAAAATAAATGTATATTATTCTATCATTAAAACTTTTTGAAGGGTTTTTTCATAGGAAAAAAACTTAGCTCAAACTTATTATATCTATTATGCCAAGTTCTCCAATCACACATGGACATGTGTTCTATTTATTTCATGTGGATTTATAATTAATTGATAATATTTTAAAAATATGATACATGGTCAAATATGATTGGATGACTTAAAATAATAGATATAAGAAACTTGTATTGTCCTTTTTCATATTGAATAAACCTTACAATGAACATGTCCCAAACGTTTCATTTTGATTTGGACAATCTCCATTATATTTTAATTTCATTATTTGTTAGTAATTATTATTTTAAAAAAGTTTGTAGAGTCAACAAAAAGATTTTTTCTAGGAGTCTCCCAAGAAACATGTGTTTAGATACGAATGATGAAAAGGAAGGGCCAATTGGATTTCAATTGGTCTCTGAGATTTAATCATATCAAAATTTCTCAACAAAACACAATCAATTGATTTAAGGGAAAATCACTCTTAGGTCTCAAGCAAGCAACATATTATTAGAAAGGTCCCTATTTACAATTTTTCTGCGTGTATTCACAATTTGTTAAGCGTGTTTTACAATCTCCAGGAACTTTTCTGATAATATGTTGCTTACTTGGGAGCTAGGAGTAATTTTCCCTTGATTTAATCTATGGTTATTAACCCACCCGCATTAAAAGGGTTACACCATTTTTTGCGTTTTATCATTTACTAATATATGTGTCATTTCTTAAAAAATGTGCAAGTCTTATTACACGTGTTTCTATAGAATATTAATTTATCTTATGTGTAATAACTTGTGACACATAATAAATTATTACTGACATTATTTTCTTTCCCACCCCCTTAATATTTGAAGGAGGCATCCCAAATGAAATTGGTGATCTTTTACAACTGAAGATATTGCATCTTGGAGCAAATCTAGTCACTGGTTCTATACCATCTTCATTATTTAACAATTCAATGCTCCAAGAGATTGATTTTGGAATGAATCAATTATCTGGTAGTCTTCCAAAAAATGTGTGTTTTGGGCTTCCAAAACTTGAAATATTTTTTGTGGATCACAATGATTTGTCTGGCAAAATGCCCTTCATTTGGCATCAATGCAATGAATTAGTAGAGTTACAATTGGGTGATAACAAATTCAACAGAGGAAACATACCAAGTGACATTGGAAATTTGACCAACCTCCAGAACCTGTATCTTAGTAACAACAACTTGCAAGGTAAGAGTTATAATTATATGGATGTCATAAATTCTATTCTAGTATTTTATAAGGCATTAGTGAATAATGATTTTGCTATATTAATTTTTAAAGACATAGAACACAGTGCTTTCTTTTAATCCCAAAACGAATATGAATAAAAGGGAGCCCCAAGGAAAATAACCTGATAAAAGGGCGTCATATAACACTACTTAGAGTTAGATTGGATTAAAAGGGTAGAGTATGACTTTTACAATTGATATATCTATCTTAGTGATCATTTGTATTTAGCTATTTATATTTAGGGATATGATATTCTTAAATCTGAATAATTCTCTTATTCGCATGTTAATTTTAGCTTCCCAAAGTTTAGAAAAAAATTTCAAATATTGAAAACAAATATAAAATACCAAACACTCCAATTAATCTTTATTTGAAATTTTTTCATGTAATCACGAGAGGTGTCATTTTTCAATTTGGAATGATTTTGCATGCGTTTGACTTTAGTTTGGGATTGGAGAAATATAAAATGACGTGTTTGTTTGTAAACAAAATGAGATTTTGTTTTTCGCCATTTCATTCATTCATGTTCATTCATAATGGGATGTCATAATGTTCATTTTTCAATTGGATTTGTTTTTTCCAAAGAGTAATCCATACAAACGTGTTTGGAATATTTAATTTTAATTTGGTTATTTATTATTAATTTATATTTTTAAAAAGTTTGTAGTCAACAAAAAAAAAATTTCTGATAGTTTTGAAAGAAATTATGAATAGCAAAAGTCAATGGATTTCAATGTGCCTGTTAGTTTTTTTTTTCAGTTAATCACAATTAATTGAACTCATAATCTTCTTATTTATTGAATGAGATATATGAAATATAGGAATTTCTCAGAATTAATTAATCAACCAAATCTGGAAAGATAACAATAATAAATCTATATTAATCCAAATTATAGAATAATAAACTGAACTAAAGCATAAAATAGCGTAACGGGCCTTGTACAAGAACCCAGTTTGTTCTTCAACGCTATTAATCCATCCAAATTTCTGAACCAATAACATCTCCAAGTTGTTTATTCTATGGTTATTAGACCAACCGAATTAAATGGGCTATTCCTTTTTGAAAACAAGTGTAGCTGTGTTTTATCATTTATAATATATTTTTGTTATTATTTTACAAAATGTGCAAGTTGTGCCATATGTGTTTTCAAAAATACAATTTTGTTTTATTAAAAAAAAATAAAAATTTGTCTCATGTACATAAAAATTTATTATACTTAAAAATTGTTATTGACATCACTCTCTTTTGTTGGAAAAAAAGAAAAGAAAAGAAAAGAAGACATCACTCTCTTTTTCCCACCTATTTGAAGGAGACATTTCAAATGAGATGCCAATCATTTACAACTAAAAACATTGTATCTTGAAAATAACCACCTTCCTATACCATTATCATTATTTAACAGTTGAGTCTACAATAAATTGATCTTGAAATAAATCACCTATCTAGTACTTTCCCAACAAATGTGTGTTTTATGTAACTTTGTAATTCTCTAGTGTGGCAATTTTTGTGTACTTATATATAAGTTTGCTAGTTTCTTTATAGCCTCTTATTTTGTCCTTTTTCCCTTTTTTTCTCTTAAAATTTACAATACAACTCCTATACAAATATGTTCAATATATCCATCCCTTAATATTATAGTATACTTTAGCAAGTTTTTCATGTATTATTTATGTGTATTTGATATTTCTTGCTAACTGAAACTGCTTTAAACTTTTACGTCAGGAAAAGTTATGCTCTACACCTCCATACAAGGATTTTTTATTATTATACAAACTAGAACTTTAGTTTTTTGGCCAATGATGGATTCATAAAAAAGGAAACAAGTACATTAAAATAATTTTTAAATACACATCAAGTGGTTTTTAACAATTTACTTAAGAGATGACTATGAATGTGATTGTAGGAGTAGTTATCAATTACATGTGTTTCTAAAAAATATAAATTTATCTCATGTGTATTTGTATATGAATAATGATTTTGCTATATTACTTTTAAATACATGGAATGCAATGCTTTCCTAAAGTAAATATGAATAAAATGGTAATATTTTCTGAATCATTAAAGAAACAGGGAGCCCGAAGGAAAATAACCAGATCAAAGGACCCCATATAGCACTACTTAGAGTTAGATTGGATTAAAAGAGTAGAGTATGACTTTTATCATTGATATCTCTGTATGAGTGATTATTTGTATTCGGCTATTTATATTTAGGGATATGATAATTGATATTCTTAAATCTAAATAATCTTTTTATTTGCATATTATTTTAGCTTCCCAAACTTTAGGAAAAAAAAAACTTCAAATATTGAAAACAAATATTAAATACCAAACACTCTAATTAATCTTTATTTGAAATTTTTTAATGTAATCATGAGATATGTCACTTTTCAATTTGGACTGAGTTTGTATGCCTTTGTTTTTCGCCATTTCATTCATTCATAATGCTCGTTCATGAGCTCATGGGACCACATTATATTTAAAACTTGGAAACAAAATGTTTATCATTTATACTTTGTTCAATAAAAAAGCTCCACATCATATATAATTACTGTGCCCACTTGTTGACTGTATATGAATACATGTATTTGCAACGTATATCGCTCTCTTATTATCTTCAACTCTATATTTCTCCTATTCCTTTCCCTGATTAGTTTTATTTTTTTAATATTTTTAATCATTTCTTTCTTATTTCACAAATTTATAAAATCCTATTAAATAAGTATTCAACAATTACCACATAAAACACTTATCTCATTAGCTATATAATTATTAAAACTTAGGCAATTCGATGGTTAGAATATATTTGATTTCTGCCTTTTTAATATATATGCATGGATTATTAAGCATAAAACAAATATTTAAGTTTTTTGAATTAGTACGTAAAACACGTGTAATTTTCTTATATAGCACATACATGTAAATTATATGAAAATGATATTACCTTTTTTTTTTTCTTTTACCCCCGTTTGGATGAGAAGAAAAGGTGGGAGGAAAGAAAATGGGAGGAGAGAAAATGGAAAGAAGAGAAAACATAAGAGAAAATACTATCACCTCTATTGTTTGGCCATTTTCTCCCCCACTTTCTTCCTTTCACATTTTCTCTTCTATCCAAGCAATGGGGCACTTATTTTCCCTTTCATTTTCCTTCCCAATTTTCTTTCCTCTCTCATTTTCTCCCCATCCAAACATTACATTAAAGTATGTACAATTACAAAAAGTTATCACCTCCGGTTCTTAATATAAAATCCAGTTGACTAATTTACGGAGATTAAGGAAGCTAAAAAAATTACTTTAAAATATTTATATTTATTGATTTTCACCAAACTAATTTGCATTATTTATAGACTGATATATAATATAATGATATACATAAATATTTAAATAGATCAAGTAACATACACAATAATTAAATAATTTATTTAGTTTTCTTAATCTCCACAATTCAGTCAATTGGGTCTTATATTAAAGACTAAAGCTAATTTTACCTATCAATTTGGTATTATAAGTGTACATTAAACATATTATGAAAATATTATGACCCATTTTATTTTTCTTTTAAAGTCCATTCAGCTTTTTTACAAGTATTTTTTTTAGTTGATGTTAATCTTTTTTTTTTTGGCCAACTTTAGTTGATGTTAATCAATTGTATTTCGATGCCGAACGAACTCTTTACAAGCATGATACTATTATTTTTTATCGTCATTCTTTTCTTTTCTTTTCTTTTAATATTTTTCTATAGTAAAAAAAATTAAAATGAGATTTTTTTTTCCTTTCATTAATATTGTACATATTAGCAATGGGCTTAAATGTAGCTAGCAATTTACAATCACAAAAATTCATGAATCGATGCTATTCTATGATTTTCAATAATCTTTTTATATAATTATCACCGCAACAGTAAAACTAAAATGAGATTTTTTTTTTCATTTCTTTTTTTTTCCCATTTCATTCATTCATATATTGTTCAATCATAAATGGTACTTACATACAGATTGTGATTATAATCTCAAAATAAAAGAAAGATAGGATTATCACTTGAGATTTAAAACATGAAAAATAAATTTTTTATTCACTCCTATGTCTTTACGACAACCATTTGCAAGGTGAGGCTTTTAATTATATGATTGAATTAATTATACGTTATGTGTTTTTGTTTTAATCTATCCAATGAAAAATAATCTTAAAAATAGATTTTGCTTTACATTTTTTTCATCGTTTTAAAGAACTGAAAGAAGCTTGTCAAATTGTGTTCATAGTAAAAAAATCTTAAAAAGAGAAATAAGATAATTTTGGGTGATTAAAAATGACATGGAATCCTATATAAAATCGGTCTGAAAGAATTTCATGATCTACCAATATTTGATGTGGCATTGTAATTTCCTAATGTGTGTGCGCTGTTTGTGTTTTTTTGTTCATATAATGTGGTTTATTTATTCTTTTAATGTTAAAGATGAATGCCAAAATCTTTTAACTATTAGCTTACTTTGTAAATCGAAACAGGTGAAATTCCATCATCGCTCTTCACCATTTCTTGCTTAAGAATGGTAAGTTTAGCGAAGAACAATTTGAATGGCAGTCTTCCAAAATCAATTGGTAATGAGACTTTGTTGGAAAAATTAGAACTGTCATGGAATTTTTTTACAGGTACGTTCAATCTACACATCTCTTCATTTTATGCTTTAACAAAAATCTTATTTTTATGTATACTATATTTCCTCCAGGATGTGTAACTAAAAGTATTTAAATTCCTTAAATAAAAACTAAAATTTTAACCTTTTAAGTCTATGAAGAATTCATAGCCAGATTTCAAAGTTAGAGCTTTGTGAATAATAAATAGCTTTAATGCAAAATATAAATAACTTGGTTGTTCATTTTATGTTGGTGAAATTAATTCCATAATCTCTCTTTAGCATATCTTTTTTAAAAGAGTTTTAATGTCCAATTGGTAATTGATATTATATTGGAAAAGTCCCTTTTACATTAATTTCCAAAAAAAGTTAAATAATAGTCTATTAATTTTAAGCCTCTAATTAACGATATTCCATGTATTACTTATATAGTTGTGTGTGAATTACGGAAATTCCTAGACTTACTATACCAACAAACAAATATTCTGTATTTTTTTCATAGGTGAAATTCCTTCATTCCTTTGGAAGATGCCCTCTTTGAGATATGTTGGCGTTGCCATGAATCATTTAAAGGGTAATTTGCCAAAAGAAATGTGTCATCAACTCCCTTTACTTGAAGGCTTTTCTATTGATGATAATCAATTAGAGGGAAGCATTCCAAAATCAATAAGCAACTGCACATCTTTGAAACAACTATATTTGGGTGGTAACTCATTTGCAGGTATGTACTTTATTTGTGTGTTTTGTTTTCTTTTTAAATATTTTTCTCTAAAATTAAATTATGATTTTTTTCATTTCATTTATGTTAAACAACAAATGAAGTGAGGATCAAGAACCAATGGAACCTTATGACATATTTGTAACATAGATAAGTGAAATTCTTATATACTATTCGATGACATTAAAACATTAAACCATACAGAATGGCCACCATGGGTTATGCCAATACGTTTTTTTCAAAGATACTATCTCCGGTCCTAAATATAGGACAAAGTTTGTAGTGCAATTTGCACTACAAACTTTGTCCTATATTTAGGACCGGAGGGAGTATTATCTATCTCTTAATAACTTTAATTTTATGTCTTTTCTGTCCCCTAATATTAAAATAATTATAATAATATTAAAATATAGACAAGTTTGGAGTTGTTTTTTTTCTTATTTATTATATGTATAATTTGTAACAATTCTGTATTGTTTAATTGAAATTTAAATTATACTTAATATTTTCTTGAAGAATTAAAACGTGGGAATTAACAAATGTATAATAAACAAAAAAATTATTTAGATACGTGTAAAAAATCAAGGGAAAATGAAATAACAAAAATTAAATCCAAGCCTACAATTTTAACAATTTTCGGATCAAGAATTTTTTGAATATTGTTAAAAACACCATAATGCCACTCTATAATTCAAAAGGTAAATTAAAGGTAGATGCAAGGCTTATTTTAGTTTTAATTTTTTTCAATTAAATTTAATTTATACTTTCCTTTGTTTGTTGTTTATTTATTTGTTTTTTATTTTTTTGTGATTTATTCTGAAAAGTAATTAGAAGACTGGTAAAGACGACAAAAAAACAAAATCTAAATTATTATTGTAAATAAACAAAAAACAGACAACAAATATGTTTATGCAAATGGTGCTCTTAGGATATTCACTAACACTACGCACTGACAGTGTCACACCTCATTCTAAAGTTACTTATCCAAATTGTTTACCTATTTAAAAACCAACATGTGACTCAATTTGTACCCTTATAGGGACGAGCTATTTAAAACTTTTCTAAATGCAAGCTTGGGTACATGATATAATCAATTTTTCTAAAACTTCAAAAATTCATAAATAAATCATTTCATATCTAAAAATAGTGGTTCAAAACTCCATCTTTAGCAATTAAGACGCAAGCTCGACAACATCTCATTGAGTCCAAAACTTGCCTAAAACTCATACTAGACATAGAAATCTTATGCAAAAATTGTAGAATTATGACCCAACTTAGAAAATTCATATCTTTTTACCTACACATACAACTTGGAAAATTCATATCTTTTTATATCTGCACATCTAAAAATTACAAATTAATACTTTTTTTAATCAAATTAATACTCATTTTAAAGCTTAGGATGTATACAAATTTCATGATTTAGATAAAATGTTTACCCTGTATAAAGTCAATCACTAGACTGACATTTCAGCATGAATACAAACTAGTTATCACTTACAATTTTGAATATCAAAGCTCACCCACTACTCCTCATGGAGTTATGTACAACCCAAAACAAACTTTAAGCTTGCATGCCAAAGTATTTATAATAAGCCACATGATGCAAAATTAATGTAACAAAACATGCGTGCCATGCTTTCTTCCATCCACCTTAGCTATGCTTCCACCAGCTTCTCCTTTGGGTGAGATTGGGGAATCTCAGTAATAATAATCATATTTCAGTATATAATACATGGTAAATGACTGAGCATGTGAAATGTACCACAAAGAACAATACCTTACAATAACTGAATAACTGTAAAACTCAATAAATGAAACTTTTATTACACATGGCCACGACAATAACAGAAGTAAGAAATTTCTCATGCTTAACTGCAGCAATAATGGCACAAACAAACATACAACCAAAACATAATATACGAAATAATGATTAAAACTACTTTTATCATGCTCTCTCACGCTTGCACTTCTTTCCTGATGTCCTCTCAGTGGAGTTAGGGCACAAATCAAATCCTAACATTTGTATGCACATGCAAGATAGTTAACATGTGTATCATTCATGTCATAGTTGAACTATTTCTCGTCTAAATGGTGCTGTTCAAATAGGGAATATAAATAAAGTTCACAAATTAACTTATGCTTTAATATTCCAATTGCCTATTTAATCACGCACATGGTTAAGCCTCTACCATTCAACATGTAATTATTACTTTTAAGAATTGTTTTATGTAGTACCTCACTCTAGGGTTACTTATCAGAGTTGTTTAGCCATTTAAAAACTACATGTAACCCAAATAGTACTCTTGGTAAACCTAAAAACTTCATAACTTTAAACTTTCTCTAAAATTGGGTACTAGGAGAAAATGAATTTTCCTAAAAATTTTAGAAAATCGTAACTAATTCAATATATCTTTAAAATTAGTTGTTCAAAGCTCTATTTTTAGCTCTTCAAATGCTCTTTGAAAGAAAAATAAGACCAAGGTTCCTTTTTGTTCCATTTTATACAAAAATACCCATTTATAAAATCTGTACAAAACATTTTCGTAACAGATTTCCTACCTTCTGAAGGAATTAGGCTTTGTCGGCTTT
Source organism: Inga oerstediana (assembly GCA_963210345.1). NCBI lineage: Eukaryota > Viridiplantae > Streptophyta > Magnoliopsida > Fabales > Fabaceae > Inga > Inga oerstediana. The sequence goes on along the minus strand of OY723400.1, from coordinate 68,065,760 downwards.
TATATCTTGGTAACCTCTTCAAAAATTAAACCAAGGATTGCAATATAGGGTGCAATTCCGGATCATCTCTCAAAGAGCCTTTTATTAATTACCTAGAAACTAAGTGTGACGATTGGCATAAAACAAGTAAAAAAATGATTTTTGAACTTTTTAAATATCAAACAAGTTGCAAGAAAATGTAAATGCCTACACTACAATATTTTTTTGGTATTTTTGGATATAAAATGATAGGTGGAATGAAATGGATGAAGTGAATCTCTTGGAAATAATTTTCAATGGCTATCCTTGCTCAATTAAGATATTTGGGGAGTTAATACACTAAGCTTCTAATATGTCAAACCTCAATTACCATTGAGTCTAGCATCACAAAAGAGGAACCCCTACCCTTGAAATGCTATTAAGCCCTCTTAGTGTAATGAATTTCTCTAAGTTTTTTAATATATCAAACCCCAATTACCATTAAGTCTAATGCTTAAATTCATGAACCCATTTATTTAAGCATTATTAAAACCCCTTAGAGAGTGACTATGGAATAAGCAATGCATTTAGGTTCAACTATCATTCTATTTCAATCAAACCATCCAACAATATCATGTTAAATAAATAGAAATCAATAAAATCATAGAAAAACATATACATAACCATATATATTGATTAGTACAAATCTTCATTACAAATTCCAAATCACAACAACTCAATCCATAGAAATCATAACTAAAATCATAGTCTTATTACATAAATGAATTCCTAAATCTAAGAAACACAAATATAATGAGCTATAGATAAAATAAACTCCCCTTTAAATCACATGTGAGCTCAAGTCATCTCAAATTCATCTCTAAGAGCTAAGGGAATCAGCCACTCACAGCCATGGATTCAAGAAATATAATCATTCTCGGACAGCCATATGAAACACTAATTAAAGAAATTAATTAGCATTAAATCAATTAAAAACAGGGCTGGATTTGAATGCAAAAGCATAACAGAGGAAGCCACGTCAGTATTGAGAGTCAGAGGAAGAATGGCGGAAATAATGGAAGATGAGGTGTGGATGGTTATGAGAGGTGGTGATTAAGTGTATGGTGGAGGGAAATTGACGCTTGCGGCACTTCCTACTCAATCCCGACTCCCAGCGCTGTGTCTGCCTCCCTTCCAACTCTCCTACTCAATCCCAACTCCCAGCGCTGTGTCTGCCTCCCTTCCAACTCTCAGATTCCTCCGATCCTCTCAGCTCTGTTCTGGCAGCAACTGTGGTAGATGATACTCGCCGGCGGTTGTGGTGGTGGATGACGCCGCCGGCGAGAGAGAGGAAGAAGAAGATGAAGGTGGTGATGATCAAAGGAGGAAGGTTGGAGGTAGTGCGTTTCGGCGCCTCTGTTCTCTTTTTATCAAGGTTATTAAACCCGAACCGGTCAGTGAACCGGTCAGGGTACTGGGTCAAGGGTCAGTGGGTCAGACCGGAGCTAAACCGGTACCAAACCGGTGAGAAATTGAAAATTTTAGACTTATAGTATGAAATTCTAAAGGAAAAAAAAAAATTTTTTTTTTTTTTTAAAATATCAACCCGGACCGGACCGGTTCGCCGGCCGGTTCGCCGGTTCCCGGGCCGGACCGGCCGGTCCGGTCCGGGTTTAATCACCTGGCTTTTTATTCCACCCCACTCAGCTCTGAATCAGACCTAACGTATGCTGCCAAAACGCTGTGTTCTGACGTGGACTAAACTGGCATTTTCAAAATTCGTGGGACCAATTTGACATTTTTCAAATTTGAGCCCCAAACTGCCATTTTCATTTTAATCCCATTTTTGAAGCACCTACAATTAAAAACAATAAACCAACATCAAATTCTCTTAAGAAATTAATAATTAAATGTAATGGAAATTATTTTAACAATTTTGTCCTTTTTAATCCTAATTTCATATAAACACATTTAATCACAATTAATCATAAAAGAGGCTTTTTAAACTCAATTATCATGACAAAATCCCTAAATAAAATATGAAAATATATAATAAAATAGGGATCTGTCACCTTCTCAGTTATGTTAGAAAAATCATAACTATTAAACCGCAAATCTAAAAATTATGCTCTAGGACTTGTATTAAACCTCAAAATGTGTACTACCCATATCACAAATTTCCATAGTCTAATTCATAAGTTTGCTCTGTCAAGCATTACTCTGAAATTCATAGCTCAAAATAAAATAGGAACTAGCTAACTTACCTACTTCATCCATTATTGTTATGTTTATAGCATAACACACACTTTAGACGTTGATAAGCCCCTTTTACCTCCTTATAGAGTATTATTTACGTTCCAAAATATATATACATGTATACATACATATCCTTAATATTAAAAGTAATCATAGCTAATCATAAAGTCAGAAACTTAAACAAATACAATTATCGAGGTCCTTTAGCTCCAACCTCTAATCTTCACCAACCACTATGCCCTTGCCCATAGAAGTAGGGAAAATGTCAGTAGCAACTACTTTTCATCATGCTAATCATATAAGGTTAATAACTATGCATGTAAAAATAAGCCATAGAGAACAAGACCTTGCAAATAACTAAGTTGAATAGCTAACTAGTGCATATATATTTTACTGATAACTGAACTAAATAACTAACTAGTGCACAACCACTTGCAGATAGATAAACTGAATAAATAACTTATGTAAATTCATTTTACAACTAGATAAAATGAATATATATAACTGGTGGATATACACTAGGTAGATAACTGCTCTGCCAATCTATCTGTGCATATAGCCATGGCAAATATCTATGCAAGGATAATTTACATGCTCTCATGTTTAACTATAGCAAAATGACGCAAATAAACATGCGGCAACTAATCCACAATAACATGAGAGGAAAAGAGTTACTACCTCTTGTACTTTCTTCCATTTTACCTTCTTGTTTCTTTCTTTGTTTATTCCTTAGAGGGCTTGGGCAAATATCAAGACCTAACATTTATGTGTATAAGGGTAGGTTAACACTTATGTTATTCACAACTTGTACTAACTCTTCTTAAATCATAGCTTTACCCTTTTTATAAAAGAGGTTGGTCATCTTGGACAAAAGCATATGTGTGTCTACATATACGCGCATGTGTGTGTGTGTGTTTTTCTTATATATATATTAATGGCAAAAGCAATCTTTAATTTCTCGAAGACCCTAAACTTTAATTTTTTAACTTGGCTCTTTTGCTCTACTCTTGTCTCTTAACTTTAACTTAATCACACGCCATTATCCTTTATAGTTTATTGGAGCCATATAAAATAGAACACAAATAAACTCTTTCCTTTGATAATACATCTTTTCAAAATAGGGCAAGGGAGAACATTATATAAAACGTAGGCCTCTTGTTGCCAATTTCCTCAAAATGACCACTACAGATTTTATACATACAGTCTCTTAAGTTTAAATCATTATTTCACACTTTAAGGCACCAAAACAGCGAGGGCCCTTTTTTTTCTTTGACCACAAACTTTCGAACTTAATAAGCTTCCTTCTTCATTTCTAATTTTGAAATTATAAAATTCTAGCCCTTATCTCAAATGTTTAACTTGGCTAAGACATAGCACATAGATGCATAAATCTCCACTTTAGAGAATAATGCTTCTAAACTTATATTATTAACACTTCCCTATACAATTTTCCATTCCAAGTTCATAGGAGGGCTCAAATTGAGCAAAAATTAACTATCACAAGCTCAAAAGGATGCTGACCAAACAGGGGAGAGAAGGGGAAAATAATGAATTATTTTCATTTCTTCAATTCTTAACGTAGAAGCCTTTACACATGTGCAAGATATGAGTTACAGGTTGAGAGATTTGCTCCATATTAAAACACCCTAAATAGTGAGAGTTTCCTAAAAACTCTTGCTCTAAAAATTCAATCTGCAGGGGAACAACACAACAACATCACTCAAATCATACTATTACACTCATCTAGGTACTTCATGACATAGAATAGCGTCTCCATTTTAAGTCTGGAAATTTTCCAGTTTTAAAAACATTAGCTTAATCATCATTCAAGCACTTATAATACAAATTTTTAACCATTTAGAACAGTTGTTGTCACTTAAAGTAGCAAACAGGAAGTCTTCACTAAGATTCCAGCTTCAAAAGTTCAACCCAATAAGCATTACTCTTCATTTAATTAAATCACTTATGAATCATTTAATTTCCTTGGCCTAAAATTTCTCTAGCCTCCTATAAAACACTCGGGACGACAACACTTATCAATCTGAAAATTGCAGATTCAAAATATGCTTCAAGAAAATTCAAAGTTCAACATGCAATTGCATTTAACCACAACCCACACCATATATCATCCACACAAATCTTAATATATGCTAGGGCTATGATTTTTCTACTTGTTCCTTAACTTTCTCTCACCAGAACCAATTTTTCTTTCATCATAATATTGCAAACTACTCATCAAATCAAGAAAATAAAGATATAATGTGATTCTAGACACGCACCTGGGTCTAGAATGTCACTTGCATGTTGGATAAACCTCCTCCTCCTTCCACTTCTTCTTCATCCCATCTTCGGTTTCTCTCCACTGTATCCCTCTATCTTCTATTGAAGATCGAAAAAATGAATGAGAAGGCTGAGAAGCTGAGGTTTTTAGTGAGGGTAAATGAATTATTTTATTCCTTGGTCCCACACATATAAAGCTTATCTCATAAGCTTTGATCTTGAAACATTTTATTGGACCAAGCCATTCAAAACTGAATCTCACCCCCTTGACCTGATTTACCAAGGTTTGGGCCTCATACTTTGGGCTTCATCTTGGCCCAAATTTGTTTTTGGGTTTGGGGTAATGAATTTACCATTTTACTCCTTCTTTATCAGTACTTAATTACCAAATAAATCCCAAAAATTAATCTAGGGCACTTTGTAAAACATTTTGGCCTCCATTAGCTTCTTTATCGTATAAAATATCATATCTAAAATTTACAACATAAAAATCTACCTCTAAGTGTTTTTCCTTGAATTTTCAGGATGATTAGCTTTTAATTCCCAGATATTATGTTAAAAATTATTTAGGCCACTTTTGGGGAACTAGAACAATTGTTTAGTATCTAGAGGCATTAAGCAATAGACTTTCAATCAGTTTTTTTGCCTCCAAAATTGAACAATGACAGCCACAACAGCTCATGTGAATACATACATAAGAGGGTACAAGTCTTAACTTGTATTTACTTAAGTTTATCATACCCAATGAAATTTCCAGCATGCAAAGTAATATATACCACAGCAAGAACAAAAAGATTTTTGTCTTCCTTAACTTCATTACCTCACATATAAGCACACACTCTCAAGCTGGAAAATGTTCTAGTTTTCTTGAAAATCCTTAAAGTTGGACAGCACTTGTTCTTAGTCAGGAAAACACAGCAACTACCATGCTACTAATATATATATCAACTTTAATCATCTCTTTGGGATCCTTAATCAGGCTTTGATGCTTTGAGGCATTTATTCAACACGTAGAAACCTTAAAACAACAACTCATAATTCAATTTCAAGCTTCAACAATTCAGTTCATCGAGCATCAATTCAACCATCATTTAAATGACTTTAACCATGGTTTATATATCGCTCAGACACCTAATTATTACAATCAGGAAAACTAGGAAACTTTAACAAGTAATCTGCCACACAAACAAGCAACAACAAACAAATTTATGGGATGGATGATAAAATTTTGAGAAACATACCTTTGAATTCGCCAATTTTTGGCCAATTACTATCAATAGATCAAAAAAGGCACACTGCATAACATAAACGTTTCAGCCAATTGGGGGATTTGCAAGTCAATAAAAAAATAAGGACATGTTGCAAACATTGGAATCTCTTGGGAGAAAAGGAACAATTGAGAAAAATACAATATTAAAAAACCATACCAATCAGTTCAAAATGAAAGGATTAAGAACAACAATTGATTAAAAGTTTCTCAAACATCCAAGGAAGGATTTGAGCAACATTAGCTCTCAAGCCCGGCAAGGGCAAAAGCTCCAAGGCAGCCACTGCGAAAGCTTAGAGAAACAAGCATTTGGATTTATCATCATTGAAAATTCAATTTAGATGAATAAACTATAACTTCAAAATTAATCAAAGCTTCTCATAAGAGAAGCATCAAAGAGGAATTTAAGACACTATCAGAAGAATGACCAAAAAAGTAATTTAAAAACATCTAGCAGTAACTTGCTAACAAGTTCACTTGCAAATATTCCATCCTATAATGACAAGCATTTTAAAAAATCAACAATAGAAGCTGGCAAAGTGATTCGAATGGATAAACATCTGGGACGTGTTGATCCCTAGAGCACTCGTGACTGCTAAAGGGGCGGACAAAGTACCAAACGGCAACTAAATGCATAGGGGAACAAACCCCTGAGAAAAAATCAGAAACGAAATGCAGAGGGAAACAACACCTTTGAACCCATTAACAAGAACCAAATATAATAGAAGATTATAAGGGTCAACAGATAGGAGCGAAAGACTTGAAATTAAATAATCACAAACATATCATCTGCACTATGCTTCTATTCATGACCCTGCTATCCATTCCTCCTCTGTTGCAACCACCAGCAACGATCTCAAATTTTTTTAGAACCCAAGATAAATCACAGGAGACTATACACATTTTTCAATTATCCAAGGCAATAAAAGACTTCTCCGGTAAAGTATCTAAATAAAATAGAACATGCAAGATCTCAAACCTAGGGTTTGGGCAACACCAATCTCTAGCTCTACAACCTCCTTGTCCACCACGGTCACCTCTCCTTGATATCCGACCCCTGAAATTTACATCATATTATGGCACAATTAGATGAGAAAACAGATAGGAAGAGAAAAACGATCCTGGAATGGTGGAAATAGAAAACTGAAAACAATGAAGAACAACAAAGACTGTAGAAAATTAGGGAGAACGAAAGGCAGCTAAGGCAAGAATGAAGGCCCAGTGATGGTAGCGATGTTGAGAAAGAGACGAAGTTGGGAAGGGGACAGGTAGGGACGGGGTTGGGGTGAGGGTAGAGGAAGATGACGAGGTCAGGGAGCTGCAGCGGGAAGACAACAGCCGTGGTGGAGCTTCCATACTGAGACGACGGAGACGGAGACTGAGGTTGGAGTTGAATCTACCGCAGTGGAAGGAAGGAAATTGAAGAGAAATGGAGCGATGGCAGAAAATAGGGTCTTGCAAGTTTTCTTTTGGATTTACATATTAAAAACATTTAAAGCTAAATTCATCTATGGCAACACTTGCTTGACAAGCACTACAGTAAATTTTTAATCAATTGTAGCTCCTTCAGGAGCAGTCGCTACCTTATAGGATATCTCCTAAAATAAATATATCGCTACAGAAGATATCCTCCTTTAGAGCTGTAGCGATTTTTAGAAGTGGTGCTACAAAAAGAGTGCTATGGAAGTCACTTTTTATAGTAGTGAGGCAACACCAAACAGAACCTTTTGAACATAAATTAGGCGTGATTAAATGATTTATGACATTTGCTCCATATTTCTTTATCTCATAACATGAAGTTTTTCATCATTTTTTATTCAAAAAAATTGAATCCCATGGCGTTCAAACAACTCGTGTACACACACACACACCTCTTTCTTTAACTTCAGCAAATCAACAACGTCATAAATCTTCAATTTGTAAATGACATACCCACATGATAGCACCTCTTTTACATTTTTCAAATTGAACTTCCAGTATTAATTTTCTGAAAAAACAGTGGCATTTGTTTACTCAAATTCCATCAAACTTCGATTAGCCCAAAAACATTGATTTATGAACCATTAAACATTTTTTAAGTAACTAGGGTTCTCTTTTTCTAATTAAGGAACAATAGCCAGCAAACTTACACCAGTCTTTCAGCTTCCAAACTTAAATTCTTCATCAATCAACAATTATCTACTGCATTTAGGAATATTATTTGGTTTCAGCTTCAGCAGTTAGTACACCACAATAAATCAAACAGAATGTCCCAATCACAGTTTGCAATTTCTCCTTTAATCGGCACTTTCCCCACTTAAAATCAGAATTTAACCTTTTAGCAATTCCTAAACAATAGCAATAGAAGATGTTGAAGATGAAAAGGGAGTTGGGTAACTCACCTTGACGACCGGAATCCATAATTGCACAAGGTATTCGAGCTTCCTTCCTCTTATTCGGCGATCTCTCATCCACTTGCCTTCAGAATTTCTTAATCTTTTGGTCTGTCTGCTCCTTTCTCTCTTTTCTCTTTTCTCTGTTCTATCTTCTCTTCACCCCTTCCTCTGCCCCAAAATTTTTCAATCCCGGCACTGCTTACCCAATACAGGTTGGGGAGGTGGTTTTGCAACAATTCTACCTTCATGGTACTCCCTATCCGAGATTATCCTCAGTTCCTCATACCAAACAATATAATTAGACCTAATCTCTGACTCAATCCTAATCCCTACTCCTAATGCTTTGTAGCAAAAAGGGCCTAAGTATAGGAGGGGGAGAGAGTGGCTCTCTCTCTCCCCCCCCCCTCTCGATTATGGCTCTCCATTTCTCTTACCTACCAACTCCCTCCACTTCTTTATTTCTACAGTTTGAGATTTAATATCCAATAAAAATATTATTATAATATTAAATAACAAAAATGTAAATAAATAAATTTAAGTTATTAAAATTATTTTTTAAATTTTCCTTGGTTACTTTTGGCCTTTATATATTTAATAATAATTCCTTTCTTAATTTTTCAGAATTCACTTACTTGAAAATAATTTTTTTTAATAAAATTATTTTCTTGAGGTCTTAAATAACTCCTTCAAGCGTCCTTGACACTCTAAATTATTAATTCGAAACTCAAAAGTTCAGAGAGAGAAGACAAGGTCAAAAAAAAAATGTTAGAGAGAAGAGAGTTGGAGAGAAGAATTGCGGATGTTCACTAGCACAGTGATGGATGTTTCTGCGACATAACTTAGCTAGGAATCTTAAAATTAGCCACAAATTTGATTCTAAAAAGTAATTGGCAAGCAAAGATAAAACAAAACATACACATAAAACAAACAAATAAACAAGTTAAAAAAGAGAGAGAATTATAATTAAATATAGTTAAAATAATCAAAACCAAAATCAAGTCTACCAAATCTCATTCCCTATCTAGTTAGGCCTCTTAACTTTGTTATAAACTTATTAAAACAATTACAAAATATATTATAAAAATTAAAAAAAAATTAAATGCAACTAAAAACACTTGTTCAACTAAATTTAAGCTCGAATAATGAATAAGAATACAAGATATTTTCATGACTCAGTCAAATAATTAGATTGCATATTTTAATTTATTTGGGTTCAAAGAGAAGCTGTTCTATGTTCAGTTCTATATGAAATTAAATAAAGATTTTATAATTAATTTTTTTTTCATAGGGAATTAATCAACAGGAAAGAGAAAGTATGCATTATATATATATATATATATAACATGTGGACTCGATCGTTATAATCTGTTGTGAAAAGTACACCACCAATGTAAAGAAAAAAAAGTATATAATTAATTTCTCACTTCAACCATACATAAAGAACCCAAAGTTTATATACTCAAACTATACAGACTCAAATGCAATTACTAGGAGGTAAGCCATTTGATGGTTAGAAAAAATTTGCTTTCTCATTTTCTGATATGTGTGTGTGTGTGTGTGTTATATATTATATCCAATAATATGACCTGCTTTATTTTTCTTCTTGTAAGTTCCATTCACTTTTTACAAACACTTGATGCTAATCAAGTATATTTGGATGCAAATCTCTTTACAAGCATGAGTATATTATATCTTTTTATTCTTTTTCGTTGTTTCTTTAATCATTTTTCTCTAATAGAAAATGAATTTAAAATGAGATTTTGTTTTTCATCATTCATTAATCATAGTTTTTAAATATAGCTACTAATTTACAATCCCAAAATATCGAAAGATATAATGAATTGTTGGTAAGACTTTAATGACAGAAAGATAGGATCACATGTTATTTAAATCTTGGAAAACAATTTTTTGAGTACTCTGAACCATATCAATTATATAATGTACCCACTTGTTATACACACATTGGATGTTCTATCAAGTTCAACTCTTCTTTTATCCGCCATCTTTTCATGTTTAATTTTCTTTTATCAATTTTTGTCGGTTGTTCCTAGCTTTCCTAGTTTACAAGTGTATTAGCTTCCTATTAAATAGTTATTAAAAAATTACTACATTAAAAACTTTACATTTCAAACAAATCTTCAATAACCACGGCATCTCACGGGTAGTTTATGATTTCTCTGACATTTTTGCTGTAAAATTTTACAAAGACATAAAAAAATAATAGAAATAAGTTTATTTGTCTATATTCTTTGTATATGAAAGTCGTGGTTTCCATCAAATTTTTTTTTTTTCCGTCCAGGTTTTGTACCCAAAGGCATAGGCAAACTTGATAAACTTAATGTCTTAGACTTGGCTGATAATCATTTGAAAGGACCTATTCCTTCCAACATATTCAACATTTCAACATTGACAATCTTGAGCCTTGGTGGCAATTCCCTCTCTGGCGTTCTTCCATCATATTTAGGAATTGGCCTTCCCAACTTGGAGGAATTACGGCTAGGGGAAAATGGACTAACTGGACAGATTCCAAACAGCATATCAAACGCTTCTAAGCTCATTAGATTAAGTTTGCCATCGAATAAATTTAATGGAGCTACACCCAATGTCCTTGGGAATTTAACAAACTTGATGGAACTAGATTTGGAAGAGAATCATTTGAGTGGGTTGATTCCTGATACAGTTAACAAATTACATAGCCTTCAACGTTTAAGTCTTAGCGACAATAGATTGCAAGGGTTCATTATAAATGAACTTTGCCAACTTAAAAGTCTAAGTGAGTTGTATCTTGCTAACAACATGTTTTCAGGAGTGGTTCCAGAATGTCTTGGGAATACTTCTTTGCAAGTGTTGAATTTTAGCTCTAACAAATTGGTTTCTCATATACCCTCTTCTCTATGGACTCTCAAAGATATCTTGATTTTAGACATATCCTCCAACGCCCTAAGTGGAATAATTTCACCAGAGGTATCAAACTTGAGGGCAATTATACTATTGAACTTGTCAAGAAATCAAATTTCAGGAAGCATCCCAACAACTATGGGTGGCTTGGAAACTTTGCAAACCCTATCTTTGGCTGAAAACAAATTACAAGGGCCTATTCCCGAATCGCTTAGTGGGATGATAAGCATGGAGTCCCTGAATCTTTCCCATAATTTCTTGTCTGGCGTGATTCCGAAGTCCTTAGAGTTATTACTGCATCTTAAATACATCAATCTTTCCTACAATTTATTGCATGGAGAAATTCCAAATGGTGGCCCTTTTCAAAATTTTACTGCTCAATCTTTTATGATGAATAAAGATCTTTGTGGGAAATCTCAACTACAAGTCCAACCATGTAGGAAAGGAAACAAGCACATATCAAATAAAGTGATCCTGATGATAAAATGCTTATTGCCTATCATAGTTGCCATTTTGATTGTTTCAGTCATTGTCTTTCTCAAGAATAAGAGAGACGATGACAATAATTCAACAAAGAGAGATTTAATAAATTTGGATACACCAACCAGGATATCGTACTATGAGCTTCTACAAGGAACAAATAGATTTGATGAGAGTAATCTTGTTGGTTCTGGAAGTTTTGGATCAGTATACAAAGCAGTTCTTCCAAATGAAAAGATAGTTGCTGTCAAAGTGTTTAACTTAGACATGGAACAATCATCAAGAAGTTTTGATGTTGAATGTTCTGCCATGTGCAATTTACGCCATCGCAATCTCATTAAGATCATCAGTAGTTGCTCAAATGATCATTTCAAATCTCTAATAATGGAATTCATGGAAAATGGGAGTCTTGACAAATGGTTGTACTCTGATAACAATTGTTTAGATATCTTGCAAAGGTTGAACATAATGATTGATGTGGCAGCTGCTTTGGAGTATCTTCATCATGGTTCTTCTACACTAGTTGTTCATTGTGATGTGAAACCAAGCAATATTTTGTTGGACAAAGATATGGTGGCTCATCTTAGTGATTTTGGTATTTCTAAATTGTTTGGTGAAAAACAATTGGAAATTTATACCAACACTTTGGCTACAATTGGCTATATGGCACCAGGTAAAGGTTTAATAATGATATTTTGAATTAATTTCTATACTCAATTTCAAGCCAATATTTGACATCTTCATGTGCAAAGATTTAAATTAATGATACAAAAGAAAGCTTAACCACAAACCTTACATTATTGACATAATAACTTCTATACTAATCATTCAATATGACATATAGAGTTTGGATCGGAAGGAGTTGTTTCTGCCAAAGGAGATGTGTATAGTTATGGGATTTTGCTAATGGAAACGTTTACAAGGAAGAAGCCAACAGATGAGATGTTTGTTCAAGGATTAAGTTTGAAAGATTGGGTGAGCAACTCCACACCAAATTCTATCATGAATATTATGGATGTCAATTTACTTCACAGAGAAAATCAAAATACTAATAATATACTACCTTACATGTCATCAGTTTTTGAGTTAGCATTACATTGCTCCAGTGACTTACCAGAGGCACGACTTACCATGATTGATATTGTAGTATCATTGAAAAAAATCAAGGCTTTGTTTATGAAAAATGCTTGAGACACCACTAGTTGAATAATTGTTAAATCAAATTTTAGCTACTGTTTCTTTGATCTTGTGATTTTTTCACCAAGTAATCTTGTAAATTTGAGTGACTTCTATACATGTTGTAATAATGTATAAAGTATTTGAAATTTGAAATTTTCTGAATCGATTATATTAGTTTTGAATTTCTTTATTTTTGTTTTTCTTTCTAGGAAAATATATCTATAGGTAATTATAGTTTTCATCAGTTTTGAAAATAGTCCCTATGCTTTTATTTCCCTTTTGGCTACCTAAGTACCTAAACCAACCTTCATAATTTCACTAAACATATAAATTCACATATTTGCGTCAATTCACTAACAATAATCCTCAATCACAAAATAACTTCATTTATAAAACAACACCTAAATCAATTCAAGAATAATGCACCTCCACCATTCAAGTCATTCTCAGTTTTTGCATTCACAACAATTTCACAACATTTCTTACTTAATTCTTGTTGTTTGATATATCAAGAAAGGGGGCTATTAGCCCATATGTTTATTTGGATGGGCCTACAAGAAGTGTACTAGGTTTTTTTGGTGACTCACTCTCCCTTCTGCAGTCTCTTCTTCCCTCTCGCCATGGTCATGGTGACTGTGGAGTTTCTTCCCTTTTGCAAATTCTGTGGTTCCCTTTGCAAATTATGTTTCATGTTCTTATTTCCTTAGCTCTATAGCTTCTCTTTTATCTTATGTTGAGAGATTCAAGTATGTTTGTATTGAGAATTGTATGATTCAGTTTCTTTATTTTTTTTTTCTGCCAACAAGTATGGTTCAGTTTTATTGCAATGAGTTATTTCCTGGAATTAATTTTTTAAGATCATAACGTTTAACTTTTAACTAACAATTTCAACAAGGCTTTCAAAATAATATCTCTTATTTTAATTTAATGACATCATAGAGTGAAATCTAAGCAAGGCATGTTAGCTTTAGTTATAACTCAATTTCTTCATTCATTTCAACAAACAATTGAGCAGCATTTTATAATATATTCATTGTACAAGCTCCCTAGCCTATAAATCATTTCCCAAACAACATCCATTCATGCATTCAAATTCTACCGGTCACTTAGAGTAACAAAACTACAAGCTACATGAAATCCCTAAATTCCCAATCCATCAAAACTGGATAAAAGGGGAAAGCATTGATATCCATTAACCATGTAGTCATCAATATGAAATAAATAAAAGATAGATGTGGAAAATATTAATAAGTGTTGGCGTCAGCACTTTACACCAGACAAATTGTTGGTCGCAGCACTTGCAGAAACACAATAATTGTATAGTTTGAATCGTGCTAGAAGACACTCTCCTTAAGAGCTATTCCACATCTACCAGCAAAAGAAGTTGCAACACTCCTCAGGATTAAATGAACTCTTCCTACAAAAGTAGGGTGAATAGAACTACAAAAGATAATAAAACTCAGTAGGTATAAGAATAAGCCAGAGGAGGAAGAAAGATACTTGAGAGTTCAAGAGCAAAAGTATGTGGACCCCTTGCAGACATCTCCTTATATAGGAGAAAGAATGAGAGACGTTGGGTGGCTAAATAAAACATGTAAATGCTAATTAAACCTTCATAAAACCATTTAATAGCCATTATATAAACGTTTCAAAACGTTGGGATGCAGTAATGTTTTTCAAACAGTGCCTGATGATATAAACGTGTTTCAAAACCATTAACCTATACTAATGAAGTACTCCCTCCGGTACTAATTATAGGACAACATTTGGGAGTTGATCTTGATCCTAATTATAGGATAAAGTTTTAATTTTTGTCAATTTCTTCCCAAAATATGCCCATTGATACTTTCTCAATAATAATTAAACACAATAATAATTTTATAATACACCTATGTATTCTATAAAGTAAGTAATACTTACAACTCATTAATGCCACATACACCTCAATTCTACTGTTTCTTTTTTTTTTAATAAAATAATTTTGAGACATTTTTGTCATATTTTTCCTAAATCACCCCTACTAATACTTCGTTCACAATAATTAATTTAATAACACGCTTATATTCTATCCAATTTAACTAATTAAGGGTTGATGCAACTCTGTAGTTCATTAATTTTTTTTGGTCTTTTTTTTAATTTATTTTTAATTATTTTTTTTATTACTTTGGCAGGCTGCTGTGGTGACATAGAGCAGGGCATGGGTAGGCAAAAGATAGTGCTTGAGAAGGACACACACAGGACCATGGTAGACACACGTAGTATTCCTAAATCACCCCTATTAAATAAGGGCATTTTTGAAAAATAAATAAGATTAACTAATTTAACTACTATCATTAATTTCTCCAAAGTTAGGTAAATATGTCCTATAATTAGAACTGGAGGGAGTATCAATGAATCAATTTCCAAAAACATAAAGGTTTGCAGTGTCCAGATTTCTCAAAAAACAAGCACTGCAATGCATCCAAAAAAAAATAAAAAATAAAAACTGCATAGTTAATGTACATATTTCACAAGAAAAATGTTAGTAAAAAACATTTTATTAGTACACCATTTATTTTAAAAAGAAACATAAACTTTTCAAGGGATCTATCATAAAAACACCTAGTCCACTTTAAACTCACACATAGGAGAAATTGCCGAATTTCCATGTGGCCTGTTATTGTGCAAATTCACTTCTCTTAGCCCATTTAATAGTCCAAGATAGGGGTGTTCAAATCCCGGGACGGGACCGGGAATACCCATTCCCAGTTCCCGTCCCGGGATTTCCCGGGACGGGGATCTCATTCCCGGTCCCAGTCCCAGGAAATTCCCGGGACAACCGGGATCGGGACCAGGATCGGGAATTCCCGGTCTTAATAATATAATTATATTAGTTAAATTTTTTTATAATCTAGTGTTTAAAGTAATTATTTAACACATAATAAGGTCATAAAAATCACATAAATTGAGTTAGAATTGAAAAATAACATATTATTATCACATTCATCATTTGTGTTATTATCTTTATACATTATATAGTTAGGATTTATATCACGAGATATACAATTTAACTCTAACTAAATATGTGATATACATTTTATCAAATGATAACTTAATTTATGGGGTAAAAAAATACAAAAATAAAAGAATAACCTATTTTTTAAGGAAAAAAGAAAAAAAAAAACCGGGACCGGGAATTCCCGGGATCACAAGGTGTGATCCCGGTCCCGGTCCCGGGTTTTTACATCTCGGTCCCGGTCCCGGCCGGGACGGGAAATTCCCGGGATAAAATATCCGGGACCGGGCCGGGACAACCGGGACCGGGATACTTTGAACACCCCTGGTCCAAGATCACTTATTACTTGGAGCCCCACAATCCCGAACAATGTGGGACTTATTCCTTGTAACACAACCACTTATTATTTCCAACAGTAAGAAGTCTCAATTCCCTCCAGTTTTTCGGTCATATCCCACAACACTATTCCCCTGTTCACAAGTTTAGGAAGGCAAAAGAAGAGAGAGAATATTAAGATTGATGCCCATTCAGTGGTAGTATTGGAAAAAGAGATTTATTGAGTAACCAGAGATTTGAAGAAAAAACATTAACAAACGAAATTTGCTGCTTTAACTAGCAACACTTACTGGTGCAGCAACAATCCACACACAAGAATTTGATGACCCCATGTAATACCTTATTCTAGAAACATCTATTAGCAATGTTTTACCATCATGAAGGTGCTTCGCTAATTGTAAACCACCAATGACCCATTCGGTAACTTGAAAAGTTGAACTTTCAAAAACTTTTCTTAAAACTCAAGAGTATCATTCTTATAAAGAATGAGTTTTTCTGAAAAACCTTAAAATCCTTTACCAACTTTTAACAAGTCCAAACTTAGTGGTTTAAATTCCTGATAAAACCTTTTAGTAACCTAAGAAGACCCAGGTTCTCTTCGATTTCACTTAACCCTTCACAAGCATATTTTAATAACTTTATAGCTAATTAACAAAAAGCATGACACTACTCATCTTTATAAGATCATATAACCTATAAGTTTGGCATATAAATATCCTAGGGCATAATTCATGTATTTGCCCGATCTTTTAAATATATTAGCTACTATTCAAGCATATGTTAACCTCTACTATCAACTATGTATAAATATACTTTTGTCATCACCGTAGATGACACTTACCTTTAGGCAATCATAGCCTTAGATCTCCTCCATATGGAAGGTATTTACATGCCAAAACATATATATACAATGGATATTAAAAGGAATCATGGCTAAACAAATAGCCAACACTTAAAACCAGATATTTATTTTAAACTCTTTTAGCTCTAACCTTCTTTAGGCTTCACCAACCACAACACCCTAGCCCCTAGAAGTACAGGCCTTTGCTGTATGTCATGGAAGAAAGGGGTGAGATTCGGGGAATTCTCAGTAGCAACTACTTTTCATCATGTAAATCATACAAGGTTAATAACCATGCATGTAAAAACAAGCCATATAGAACAAGACATTACGAGTAACTGAGCTGAAAAGCTAACTGGTACACATATATCTTACTAATAACTGATCTGAATAACTAACTGATGCACAATCTCTTGCAAATAGATAAACTGTATAAATAACTGGTGCAAATTCATTTTACAATTAGATGGATAAATAACTAGTGCATATACTAAGCAGATAACTGCCCTACCGATCTATCTACTACACATGGCCATGGCAAATAACTATGCAAGGATAATTTACATGCTCTCATGCTTAACTACAGCAAAATGGCCCAAACAAACATGCGAAAACCAATGCACAATAACATGAGAGGAAAAGAGTTACTACCTGTTGCTCGTTCTTTCGTATTACCTTCTCCTTGTTCCTTTCTTTAATAACTTCTTGGTGGGCTTGGGCAAATGTCAAAACCTATCATTTAGGCATAGGTATAAGGGTTGGTTAACACTTATTCTAGCTATAATTTATAACTTGACTGTTTGTTCTTAAATCCTAGATTTAAACAAACTCTACCCTTATTTAAAAGTGGTTGGCCATCTTGAAAAACTTGTATTCATATTTTGTTTAGGGACATTTGTAATGTCCTACCACCCCTTAATTTCCATAACTTAATACTTATACACATACACACACAATTATACATATGCATATATATATAATCCCTACAAAGCCCCAATTCACACTAATTAACATTCAACTTTATTCATCTTCATCTTTCACTCCAATCCTATATAACCTATTTCTATTTGCTTCCAGGTTGCTTAAGAAAATTCTGACTGCATCACACTTAATATCCTGAAAATTTCTAGTTTCCACTATAATGTTTAGCAAGTGGAAGCCTCAAACAACATCTAAGAATCAGTTTCCAGCCTTCAAAATACAACTTATCAGCCCCCAACTTCACATGGATCAATATATATTACATTGCACAACTCTAACTTGTATTTACTTATGCTTATTACCCTTGAATGTAATCCCCTATATTCAAATTAATCTATCACCGCAACTTGCCTATTAATTAATAAAATTTCAGCTACAACATTCAAATCATTGAGTCATATATTTACACACCCAAATATGAACTTTGCCTATTAATTAATGCTTCAATTATCTTGCTGTCAATATCAAAACTTGACACTTAACACCATGAAGCTTCAGTTTTTACAGACCACATGAGACAGCAAAATAAGCATATAAACAATCTTATCTGGCTGATTTAACATATTATCAACACTCCTTTGTAACATTATCTTAAAACCTTAAAGCTAGTTCAGATAGCTAGGCAATTAATTATTCTAGGGAGGCATTTGAATAGCAAACTTAAATCAATAATTACAAACTTGGGACATTATTCTCTTCTTCTTTCAGCTGTAACCGATATCATTCAAACCCAAACAGCAAAGTAAAACTTCAAAAATCATCTTCTATCAACCATATAAAGAATGTGGCTGAAGGTGTGTATATAATTTCCTCTGTATCTATCACTGTGTCTTCCTTAAGTCTGGAAAATTCCAGCTCCAGAAACATCCTTTAAATCATCATGCTAAAGTCTCTATACTTAATTGATTCATCTAAAATAATTGTTCCTCATTTGAAAACATGAAACAATAAGCTTCCTATAATTTTTCAGCCTTGGTTATTCAATTTCAACGCATTCAGCAATAAGAAACATCACTTAATCCTTTAAACCATTCCATTAGTATCTCTACAGAAACTCTAAAAATGCAAGCTTCAATCATAAGGTTCAAAACTTCATTGCAAAGTCCCTGGACATGATTTAAACTTCTACAACTACGATTCATCACTTGGAAATATAAATCAGCTAGTTAAAATCAGTTTCAAGCTTCATAAATTCGAACCCAAAGTTTAGAATCATTTAAATGTTTTTGTAAGACTTTCATCAAAGGAAACGATCATACTGCCTCTGTACAAGAAGGGCAGATTCGAAAATCACAAACCGAGGCCAAGAAAACACATGCAACACTAATCATAATGATTATAAGCTTTAATCCTCCTTTATCCACCGCTTAGAACCCTTAATCGGTGGTTTTTCCATTTCAGAACCAGATTCGACCACTTCTCTCACTCCCAAACTAACCCAACTGAAAAATCTGAAGATGGGAAGAGGCTTAAGGGGCTTACCTTAGATTAAAGATTGGTTTGCATGTGGATTTTGACCTCTCCTCCTCCCTTTCTCCGACGAGATCTCCGGTTCGTCTTTTCCTGGCACAATCGCTCACTCTACTCTCGCCCTCTCTCGTTTCTGACCGGAGATAATGAAGGGAAGAGTTGAACTGATGGGTTAAATATGCCCATTTGACAATTTTGCCCTCCGTCTATTATTTTTTTGATGAAAACTGTATAACATTATAAACTCATAATAGAATTACATAATGTAAAATACAATTAAAAACCAAAAAACAAGAAACTTCATAAATCTATCACCTCTCATCAATCACCTTCTTATTTAGTGGGGAGATGGTGATTGATCAAGGACCTTCTTATTTAGTGGGGAGATGGTGATTGATCAAGGATATAATAGTTTCCTATTAGAGAAATAAGGTCTGGCCCATATATTTTTTTGAAATTCCCAAGACATTTCCGTCATGTTTTCAAGTTGGAATTTTGCATTACAACATGGAGACCACATTAAAAATTGTCATTACTGACAGGTTGAAGAATTAACCTTGGAACTGGATGGATAATTCACCATCATACGAAGACTTTTGATTTTTTTTATGTTAAAATGGTAAAAGAAGAAGGAAACTGTATAAACAAAGAGAAAATGGCATATTAGTCAACTTATAATTAGCTCTTTTCACCTACCCTCCTAAAACAAATAAGAAATCAAACCTCCCCTTCCCTCTCCTTCAACCAAATAAAGCTCAGAATTTGAGTCATAACCTCCCCTACCCTACCCCCACCGGCCTTTAATGAACCTCCTCCCCTACCTTTCCCTCTGCTAAACCAAACACACCCTAAATGTTGAACCAAACAAATAAGAAAACTTTTATGCTTTATGGCATTCAAAAAACACCTCCCTCATATTTACTTGGGTTAAGGTGCAAAAATACACATGTAATTGTCCTCGAAGTGCACCCAACACCAAATGCTTTTTTTAGGTGCAACAGTGACTATGTGGTTACAAAATAGGTGCAAAAATACCCTTTGACCGTTAGTTTGACTTTTTGACCTTGAAAGTGATGACATGTACGATGACATGGATGCTAGAGTGACATTTTGGGAAAAAAAACTTGCTGACTAGTAAAGTTTTGCAATTAATTACATTTCACTATTTTAGTACAACCTTCACTGAAGTAGATTCAAATCTGAGTGCAGAGTGTTTAACTCACTCAGCAGAGCTGTTACCCTAAAAAACATACTGATTGCTCAATTTTTTCCCAACCCTAGATTCCCAATATTATTAAATTAAAATCATTATAATACATATATTATATTACTAATTTTTATTAAATTATATGATTTATTAGGAAAATTTGATTTTCAGCAAGTTTTTTTTTTCAGAATGTCACTCCAGCGTCCATGTCATCGTACACGTCATCACTTTCAGGATAAAAAAGTCAAACTAACGGTCAAAAAGTCAAACTAACGGTCAAAGGGTATTTTTGCACCTATTTTGTAACCACATAGTCACTGTTGCACCTAAAAAAAGCATTTGGTGTTGTGTGCACTTCGAGGACAATCACATGTGTATTTTTGCACCTTAACCCTATTTACTTTATATAGAACAAAATTACTTAAAATAAGTTAATTCAAATACACTTTAACTCATATTTCAGATAGAAAATAACAAGTCGGCGGGCAAAATAGCGTTTTAAAAAATAATAAATTTGAAACTGCAATGATATCACGATTTTTCAAAATAATCATGTACAGTACGATTGTAACATTTTTTTGGGGAAAAAAACTAAATGTTGTCTTGGGACATGTGAATGGCATGGCTCACACATCGATCTAGTTAGTTGATCCATTAATGAAGGCAAATCACATTCATATTATGTATTGACTTTCCAAAACATTTCACATTTTGCCCATATGCTAGTCATGGCTTGAATGTTGACACACATTATGATGAAAAATAGAAAATCATAGAACATCAAAATAAAAATAATTATACTTTTATAATATATATATATATATATTATGTTATAAAATATAACTAGGCACTATATTACGTTCATGGTGGATTGAGTATAATTCTTCTACAATGTTTTATAGTAAACTTTTATATATTAAGGACTGGAGGGGATAGTAAAAAAAATTAATTTAATTTAATTTGTTGTATGTGACATGAAGGAGCAAAGCAAAATTTGAGATGGAAACGAATACAGGGGGAACATTTGACAATGTAGCTTATTTCAAAGTCATACTCCATTTTAGCCCAAACTCGTCCAGGATAAAATCGTCCAATTTTCTTTTTAACCAACCACAAATTAAAATAATGCAATGATCATGAAAATGTGGTCAGTCATTATGTAAACAGAAGAAATTATGCAACAATTTTCTTTCTCATTCCTTGTACCATCTTTTATGGGACAACTAGGGATGAGCAAAAAGCCCAGTAGTATAGGTAACTTGGTTTGACCCAAGGTGGCTTAGTCCAATCCAATCTGGTAAGAAATAGCCTTATAACATAAAAGGACCAGACCAAGCAATTAGGCTGGACCGGGTTCAAGACCAAATGCTTGGTCCACATGGTCTAGTCTAGTCTGGCCTGAGTCATTTTGAAAATAGTTGTATGGCTGCAGTTTAACTTTACGCTCACTTCTCACTCTTGCACGTGACCCAATTCAAAAAGAAGCCCTAGTGCAGCACCCTCAATCCTCACGCGCTGCCTCTAGTCATCCTCACAGCGTCACTCTTTTGGTCCTCCGCCTAGCTTGGCTGCCGTTGTGCGTCTCTGTCCTTCAGCGGTGAGGCTCTTTCTCCCCCTCTCCTTGTCACACTCTCACACAGTCTAATGACTTCAGTCTTGAAGAGTTCACTCCAAGCAAAATCGCTCAGGTTCTTGGGTGGGTTGGTTACCAAGTCCAACTCTAGAAATTCATCCATATCCATGGCTCCTATCCACAAGGAGGTAAGGTCAGTTAAAGCCTTTATGACATTACATAGATCTTTCTCTCTTCAAATTCTCAACTTTGTGATACCCAACTTCTTCGGCCACGTTCTCTAACTTCAATTCTTTAATTATGGATACTTCCCCTAGAAAATGATAGCATTTAATTTTTGTAGATGGTTGAAATTTCCAAATCATTCTCTTCTCATTGTAACTTGAATATCTATTAAATGGTGTTGGAGATTTTTATGAATTTATAATGGGGTTTTAATGTTTTATGATGAGTTTTATATGATTATAGGTAATTTTTCATAGCCCTAATTGTGCTTAATAGGTTGAAGGGGAAAAAATTGTGCTTGATAGGTACAAATATCTCCTCTCAAGGAGGAAAAAATCAAATTCAACTCTAGGTCCAGGTAGTCTGCTAGACCAAGTTTGGTCCAACTTGACCTTAGTTGGTGATGGACCAGACCAGACCTTGGGTTGTCTTGCCTAGCCTAAGGTCCTCTCTAGACCAAACCTTAGGTTGATGTCAAACCTGACCTGGTCTGGTTCGTGCTTATCCCTAAGGACAACTACTGATATTCTTTATAGTGATTTGACTACTTACTTAATTCTACCTAAATTCAATAAAATATATGCATTTTTTGGCATTGATATATGTCAGTGTTGCTATAGGCCTTGGGCTTAACCTAGCCACAATTAAATTATTAATTAGGGTTGTTTAGTGGATGACAAAAGATCCTAAAATCTCAGCATATTTAAATTTCAAAGAGTTGAATTATTTTCTTGATTCTAGTGGAAGTAATCTAAGTTATTCTGGGTTACCAACTAGCCTAGACGCTAACCTATATGTATCGCCTACCATTACTTAAATAAATAAGACTTTACGAGCATCAGATTGTTCCTAGTGCCAAAGCCATAATTAGATTCAACATTGGTCTAGACCAGCCTAGCAAGGACGGTGGCTTTCTCTCAGCATCGCACAATGCATTGTAGCAGCGTGTATTTTGAGAGGAGTCACCAAGCACCACATGACATAAATTCCATTGCAATTACCATTCATAGATTGAATGGTCAAAATTACATACAATAGGCTAATGGAGTGTGCTTGTACATCTCCAGAAAAGGCAAACTTGACTATTTGACCGACACCATACCAAACCCTCCACCAACAGATCCTAAGTATAAAGAATGGGAAGTAGAAAACTCAATGGTTCCATGCTAGCTCATGAATTTTATGATAACATATATCAGCACGAGTTTCTCTCTATTCCAATTCTCAAAAGAAGTATGAGAGGCTACCCGTGATATGTTCGCCTTAGTTAAAAACCAAACAGCTATACTGGAGATTGAAACGAAGCTAGAAAACCTTAAACAAGGTAATCTATTGGTCATCGAATACTGGACTAATTTCCTTATTTTATGGCAACGTTTAGACACATATGAAGCAGCATGTGAGTGGAGCAATCCAAAAGAAGCATGCCTTTACTTGAGAATCAAAGAAGAGAAAAGAGTTTATAAATTCCTATTAGGACTTCAGCCCTCTTATAAAGCCATCCATGCACAAGTAATGAGTCAAGAAGCCTTGCCAAGCTTAAGGGAAGTACTTTTCCTCATGAAACATGTAAACCCCTGCCTTTAAACACATAATTATAATTCGATAACGTATAATTAAATCGGATTAGAGACCATCGGATAATTTAAACTCATTTTAACTTCCTACCTTACAGTAGGATTTTCACAAAAATCTTTCAAAACCGTTTTCCTATCTTGGTATCAATTTCAATGTTCGACTATAATTACCTATGCAGTTAATATACATTCATTCATATCAGAGTGTGTAATCAAATTCCCGGTAACTCCCGTGTTCTATACATACACCAACTAAGTGTTTGTAAGTCTCTCTAGGGGATTACATAACCAAGCTCCATTACAATAATATTTACATATCAAAATATACAGTAATCCCAAGTTTAAAATGGATAACTAACATCTCCAAAATCAAATATACCTATAAAGGGACCTAATCACTCCAGGTTGCCCGCTTCCCTTTTGAGCCACTTGCCTTGTCTGAAATGTTAGTCATTGGAAAGAATGAGATTCGAGAGAATCCCAGTAGTAACAAATCACTCACACAATGCATAAACACAAAGCATGTACGTAAATCACAAACAGCAGCAGCAGCAACACAAGATACATGGATTTTACCACAACCGACAGCACTCACGGCTGTATACACAATGCGACAACTCTCGCTGTAATTCACAATAACGACAGCTTACGCTGTAATCTCAACCATGACAGCTTACGTTGTAATCACAATCATGACAGCTTACACTGTAATCACAATAACGACAGCTTACGCTGTAATCTCAACCATGACAGCTTACACTGTAATCACAATCATGACAGCTTACACTGTAATCACAATAACGACAGCTCACGCTGTAAACGACAGCTCACGCTGTAAACAACAGCTTTCACTGTAAACGACAGCTTTTGCTGTATAACGACAGATATCACCAGCTGTAACCGTAGCAGCATAGAGATCACCACAAAACAGTGATACAACCCACATACCGTGCATTACACATAGTATAAGAGAGAGAGTCACTACCTGGTCCTTTCCTGACGTTTTTCGACACTGCGGGCTCTTGAGGATGGCAAATATCAAATCCTACAAACCAAGTTAGGGACAACCCGTCAATCTCTTTTCCAAGTTCTTAATTCTATAATACTTTAAGTTGGTTATCATTTCAACTCTTTAGGTGACTATTATAGGTTTAAACATATGCCTAAAGGGTTGGGAAAAACTACCCCGAAGACCCTCCTTCTTGGAAGAATTTCTGATTTTGGGCTGGCTCACTCGAGTGATGGAAGTCTCACTCGAGTGACACCCCCAATTGCACTTGAGCACCAACGAGTGAGACACAGAAAGTGTTTGCCCGAGAGCAAACCTCGAAATATTTCTCACACTCACTCGAGTAGGGCTGAGTAATGGGCAGGCTGGGTTGACCCGAAGGTCAGCCCATTACCCGCCCGTTTATGTCTTAATGGGTACGGGCTAGCCCGTACCCGTTAAGTAACTGAGATAGCCCGGTAATAAACAGGCTGGACATACCCGTCCAAATTTGGGCGGGTAATGGGCAGCCCATTTAGCATATGATATTAAAAAAATCCCTACTATTGCAAAGTGTAAAACAATTCATTGCCATACTTTAAGTCCTACAGTACTGTGCTTTTGCATTTAACAAACACATAATACTCATATAACTGTCTGCAATGTACCTTTTAATTTAAATTAAAACATCACATAGTAACATTCACAATCAAAAATTCAGAATTTAAGCCTTAAATCACAACTAAAAAGAGTATTCAAACTTTGAATCTAAAGGAATAAAACTGTTAACAAAAGCCATTCAATAAAAGTATTGGCATCTTTCCATAATCAGTCTTCTTAACATGTATCATCCTTACATTTATATTGAATCTTCAATAAAACCAATAAATAAAAAAAATAAACAAGCGGGTATGGGCAGCCCGAAGGGGTACCCATAGCCCGCCCGTTTAATGCTTAAATGGGCGTGTAATTTGCCCGCCCATTACGGGCCTGTTTTGGGCGAGCCTAAAATGAGTAAATTTATTACGGGTGTGGGTGGGCTTATCGGGTTACGGGCTCCTTGCTCAGGCCTACACTCGAGCACAAAAAGCGGTACTCGAGCAATGACCTCAAGTGCACTCGAGCACCAAGAAGTGAGGCCCAACGAGTGACTACCTGAGAGCAACCATAAACTCTCAGATCTTAAACTGACTCCCTCACTTGAGCATGCCCATGCTCACTTGAGTGGGATCATATCTCACTCGCAAGTCAGGAAGTGTGCTCGCGGTTTCTGCCTGAAGACTTAACCAAAATACCTAGAAATTCATATCGTGCTCGAGTGAGTTTCTCCCTTACGCGAGTGATGCCTATCAGATGCCAAATCGCAGCAACTGATATGGTTTTTCAGAATTGACCAATTTGTTACCAATGGTCCTAAGACTTGTTCTAAAACTCATTCTCACTCATTTTAACACAAGGAACCCATTGGTAAACCCAAAACAACCAAACTCCCACTCAAGCAACACATTCCCATCTCTAGGTCAATAGATCACCCAAAACCATAATTTGCCAAACTTCCTCTTTTCAAATCCAAACCAAAACCATTAACTCCCATACACTATTTGGCATCTATTCCACCACATTACATCACTTAATTCATATCTTCTAAAATCACAAGAAATCAGGGCAAAAATCCAGAATTTACAAAACCAAACCAATGGCCAAAACAATTATACCAAAATGCATTAAATGTTTACCTCTCTCTTTCCCAAATGTGGTTTTCTTGCTTCCTCAACTTCTCAACCTTCACAATCTCTTAAACACCACCAATGAAAATTCTGAAACCATAGAAGTCAAGCTCTCAACCTCTTGAACAACATCAATGAAGAGTGTTTGAGCATATAAGGGCATTTGCTTACCAAAACTTAAGCTTTTCTCTTTCTCTTTCTTAGCTGGTTCAGCGAAAATGGAGGAGGATAAGAGAGATGAGTTGATGAAGATTTTCCCATTCCCCATGCTTCTTCACCGATTTGAGAGAGAGAGGGAAGAGTGTTTGAAAATTTGACCTCAGCTTTGGTTCATATTTTGCTACTTGGCACCATCTCCTTCTTCCTACCATGATTTCATATGGACTTGCATGCATAGGATTCCACCTAATGCTCTTTCAATCCTAACCATTGATCTTAATTACCAAGGAGTTTTCTCTTCGGTAACTGAACAGTCAATTGGTAAATTTACCATTTTGCCCCTGATTATCACAATGTTTACTAAACCATCACTAAGCACCTTTATATCACATTGCACAACATATACTTCAAAAGTGCTTAATTATCATTAATTACATCACTTTGAATTTATTAATCCTTGATTACAATTCAGGATATTACAAAACAAGAAGAAAATCAAAAGAGCATCTTTGCTCACAGACAGTAGAACCAAATCCTATGGAAACAACTAGATTCTATTCAAAGGGAAGTCAATCAAGTGATTTGAGAGGTAAAAGGTCCAATAGATGGTGTGATCGTTGTCAACAACCAAGTCATGCAAAGGACATTTGCTGGAAAATCCATGGGAAACCACCTAATAGCAAAGGCAGAGGCAAACCAGACAACAAAGCTCTTGCAGTCTCCACATATTCTAAAACAGAACATGATGGCGTATTGAGCAACGAACAAACATAGTTTCTTAGGAAAATACTTGATAAGCATTATGCTAATTATACCTTTTTGGCTTCTAGTAATGTGGCGTACACAGGTAATGCCATCCTAGCTCTTAAAACAAATATACATAATAGAAATATCTGGATAGTCAATTCAGGAGCTACCGACCATATGACTGGTAACAAATAATTGTTTCACAAAGTAAAAACTCCACAATCTCTTATGTTTATTAAGGTTTTAGATGGAAAATTCATTAAAGTTCTCGGGATTGGTACATCTTATCTATTCGATAATTTGGCTCTAGAAAACATGATATATGCACTTGATTTGTAGTGTAACTTCATATCTTATTAGCAAAATTACCTTAACTCAACAATGTCATGTTAAGTTCTCTACCATTCAATGTTTATTTCAGGACTCGGAGTTGGGGAAGATGATTGGCACCGCTGAGTTACTAGAGGGATTATATTGTGTGGAAGATTAATCCTAGAAGAACAAGACATCTGGAAGTATAGCCCAAGTTGGTTCTTTGTCTCAAATTTTGAATAAGGATTTATTATTATGACACTATAGGTTAGGCCATTGAAATCCAAAGTACTTGTCAAAGTTGTTTCCTGATTTAATGAATAAAACTTTCATTCCATTCCATGCGAAATTTGCAAATTGTCCAAACACACAAAAAATACCTATCCACCATCATGTCTACATCAATCTTTATAACCCTTTGCAATTATCCACAGAGATCTTTGGGAGCCTTCACGAGTTCCAAACTTAACACATACTAAATGGTTTGCTACATTTATTAATGATCACACACAAGTAACCTGGGTATATCTGCTAAAAGAAAAATCCCAACTACACAAAATATTAATCAATTTCCACAAAATGATACAAAACCACGTCAACACATCCATCAAAGTATTGCGTAGTGATAATGGAACCAAGTACACAAATTCTGCCCTCCAAACCTACCTTAAACAACATGGCATCATTTACCAAACAAGCTATACAAACTCTTCTCAACAAAACGGGACTATAGAACATAAAAACTACCACTTGTTAGAAGTCACAAAAGCTTTGATGATAGCACAAAACGTCCCTAAACTCTATTGGTAAAAAGCAATCCTTACAACTGCCTATTTGACAAATTAGCTGCCATCCAAAACATTAAACTTCCAAACACCCATATAAGTTATATCTGAAAAATCAAACATGGAAACTCACAAAATTACCACCTGGAAAAAGGGTCGTAGGGTGCAATTGGGTATTTATAAAGAAACACAATCCGGATGGGACAATCCATAAATATAAGGCAAGACTAGTGGTAAAAGGATACTCCCAAACATATAGTATTGACTACCAAGAAAAATTTACCCCTGTAGCAAAGTTAAATACCATCAGAATACTATTATCACTTGCAGCAATCCTAGACTGTCTTCTTCACCAGCTTGACGTGAATGATGTTGTGCTGCATCTTGATTACTGAATACTTAGTCATATGATGGTTTGTTTATCATGCTTTATAAACTTGCATATGTTATGATTGACTGCTGTTACTACTGAAATTCTCGCGAATCTCACCCTTTCCCTTAAATGACCTATAGAGAAAACAAGCAGCTCATGAGGCAAGCGTATAGTGATTTCAGAGAAATAAGAAGGTAGAGAAGCAAAGATTTATGTTAATTATCTATATTCTAATTTTGATTAGACTTAGGTATTTTGGTAGTGTCATGTGCCTACGTGATTTGTATATATATGTATACACATAATCATAGTGAAGTTAGTATATGTAGTTGTAGAAGTAGGGTAGCATAACATGCGTAGTACGTGATAATCTTAGTTGATCAATTTTACATAATGAAACATTAATTACATCAAGCCCAATAATTAAACTATGATTGGGCAATTATATGTTAAGGGCCTATAGTTTAATTATCAATATAGTAGTATATGAGCAAAGAAGCACTATGATAATAATAAATAGACCTAAGGATTGCTGAGTCTTAATAAAGTTGTTAGCCATTGCATAACCGCTTTTGAAAGTTTTAAATCTTTCAGAAAAGTCCATTCAATTACAAGTTTGAACCCTATGTTTGGGTTGGGATTTTAAATCATTTTCAAAGATATATTTGCCCTAGGATTGAAGCCTGACTTGTGGTTCAAATTCATTATATAGAAGCTCATGATAACTATGGAATTAGGGTGTCAAAAAGTTGACAGTAGAATGTCACCTCATGAAAGCACACAAATGTACATTCTTCATCCATCTAACAAACTTGTGAGGAAAATGTTGTATAGGGAAAGTAGAGCTTGAGCAATGGATATAATATATATATATATATATATATAAGAGTGATGCTAAGCATGAAAGCATTCGGGAGAACCACCTAAACACCCCAAGTGTCTGCACCATGCTAAACTTGATATGCTGATAATAATGGAAGGAAGGTTAATAAGCTGAGACCTCATGAAAACTAGGTTAGGATCATCATATTGACTTAGGCGCATTTAGTGATTAGACATGGAGTTGGAGATTAACAAAGTCAAGCTAAAGTTATCAGGTGAAAGTACAGTGGATGACTCACAAGATGAGAGTGTGATTGTGGATGATGAGGGTGAAGATGCGTTGTTTTATGAGCGCCGTAAAAGCAACCGACATTTGGATTGTATGGTTAAGGAGTGTTTGAGAGCCACAATTAAAAGGCATTTTTTTGGGTAGTAAATTCACACAAGAGGGTTGTATAGAAATTGGTTTAGGGGGTGATGTGTCAGTCCCAAAAGGAGACACAGATGTGTTGGGTTTGGGGCATTTATGGGATTTGGGGTATTAGTTGCGCCTATGCAGCTGCCCCCTCTGCTACGCCCTAAATTTGGGGCCTTCCCAAATATATTTTTCATGGCTCTTTAGATTATTATATTCTACACGAAATGGGTGACATTTTGATATCTTATAAACAAAAAATAAAGTTGTTTTTAATTTTTCATGATTTTTCATAGATATTTCAGAAAAATGTGTTTAAAGTGAAAAAATGCACCATTTTTCTGAATAATCATAAAAAATTGAAAACAGCTCCATTTTTTGCCCATAAGACATCAAAATGTCGCATATTTCATGTAATCTAATGATCTAAAGAGCCATAAAAAACACATTTGGAAAGGCCCCCAAAATAGGGCACAACAGAGGGGGCAGCTGCATATGCACAGCTAACACCCCAAATCCGCGTTTATGGGGGAGGTTGGATACTAAAAGGAGCTCTGCATTTGTGGTTTAAAAAAAGGGATTGTGAATGATGAAACCCATGATCCAGCACAAAGGTGGTCCAAATTTTAAGGCCACATTAAGGACACAAATGATAGATGCCATGTTGGAAGCCTTCTTGTTGGAGAGCACTATTCTGATATGAAGTTAGGTACTCGCCGAAAGGTTGTGCAAGGAATTTAGCAGAGTCTTAATTGTAATACTCAATTGGAAGACCATAAAAAGCTATCCATAATTTTGCATGAGTGATCTATAATTCATGAATAGGGAGGTACGGTTGGCTGCCATGGATGAACCCCTGAAGACGCCAAACACCATGGTGAAGAAAAAAGATGCAATCAAGATCATGATGAAACTGGCACACAAAATGGTTTAAGTGTTCTTGAATAACAGAGACTGGCCCACGAAGACGCCAATGAATAGATACGAGTGATTGCAACTTAGACGCATGGACCAAACGGTCGTTCATCCAAATGAGCCTTGGAACAGAGTGGAAGAAGAGTGTTGTGAAACATCATAAACCACAAGTATAAGAGAATAAGGCAAGCTATCAGAAAAAGGCAAAGTGGAATAGAAAGATCAAGCATAGGCAACGGGCACTGGGTTTTATAGTAGCAAACGAGAGCTAAGTAGCAAAAGAGAGAGTACTCTCCCGCTCCCTGATCTAAATGTAAAGAGAAACATTTTTTATCTTTTCTATACCAGTGTGCATGGTGAATTGACGTGGAAAGTGAGCAACAGGTGTAGAATGTCAACAATATAAAGTACTTCTTATTTATAAGAAGAGTAAAATACTCTAACCTCATTTGGATTTTGCCTTAATTACACGAATATCCCCTTTATTTTGAAAACATACAGTTAAGTCTAAACCATAGTACAAAAAATTGGATAGGACCGACCGGTTCAACCGGTAACCGGTCAGTGGTCCGATCTAGTTCACCCATTGGGTCCTGAACCAATTTGAACCGGTTAAAACTAGGAAAATTGGTGGTTTAACCGGTTGGACCGGTTTCATTTTTTTATTCTTCTAACTATTATCTTGCACTATTTTTGAAGGGAAAATGAAAGGTTGAAAACCAAGATCAAGAGAAAAGAAGGTAAAGAATAAAAAAAAGAAAATGATGATGAAAAAAAAGTATTTAAAAGGATATAATAATTATAGGAAAGAAGATATCATTGTATAAGTATAGGTATCATAGCTAATATTAATAGATTTTAAGCAATTTTTTCTAAAGATCTTTATTTTTATCTATAAAAGTTTAAAACTATATTAATATGTATATTGCCACTAATAAATTGTAATATTTTAATATGGTCGATCCAACCACCGGTTAGACCTTAGTTGACCCATTCACCCTTGAACCTTTATAGTGACCGGTTCATTGCCCGGTCTGATTTTTTGTTCCTTGGTCTAAACTATCAACTCAACTACAGAGTTTTATTTTTTTATATAAAATTTATATTAAAATAAATAAAAATAAATTTTATTTATTAATTTACCCTTCATCATTGCTAATTTTCTAACTTTGGTTACAATTGTTTAAGTAATTTAAGAGTTTTCTCTTTTTCTTAATTTTTGTTTTTATTTTTGCAAATCTTTATATGTTAATTTTTTTTTCATATTGAGATAAAAACTTAATTAATTTAATTAATGAAGAAATAGAAAACTTAATTAAAAATATGATTAATTCCTTTAATGGATGCACACTTAAATAAACGTGTTTATAAAGGTTTTGTGTAAAGAATGTATTTAAAAATTAAAATTTAAAATTAATATAAGTCATATAATATCTCAAATTTACATTATTAATGAGATATGGTGAATAAAAATATGCCTTTTAAATATGGTTTCAATCATGGAGTCGTGGCAAAAAAATGTTTTTAGTCATTTAAAAGAATACTAAATAAATAAATTTCAATAAAAGATTAAAAAAAATTAAAATTTAAAATTCTATAATATATTGGAAATTTTGAACATATATGTATCAGAATTATCATTTGTTTGTATAAAAATTTATTTTTAGGCAAATTTAAATATTTATTTATTTGTTGAAAAAGAAGTATTTTAGTCTAACCAAATGTTTAATAGTCAAACTTAACAGTAAACTAATGGTTAAATGGATGCAGATAACATCTCAAATATGTAAGGAAAGTTTCTGTAACATGTATTTTAGTTTCAAAAGAGGTCTATATATATTTTCATAATAGAGGGAATGTTTGTATAATTTAGCTAAAACATAGGGGCAGTCACTATATTCTACCTTATAATAATTATCACATGGCACACTTTCTATACCATCCCTACTACAATCAATTTAGAAAGGGATAAAAAAGGTGTTTTGCTCTAGTGCCTCCCAAAATGTTTATGGAATATATAGATCGAAAAATTTAAAAGGTAACAAACTTTTTTTAACCCCAAACTACCAAAAAATTCAGAGGATTTTTTACATTTTCTCATATATTATAGAACTATGAGGAATAAATAGTTTAGTATAATATATTGATATTAATATTATTTGTGGAATAAATAATAACCACATAAAATATTTTAATTGAAAGACATATTAATTTGAATAAAATACTCATATGATCCTTAATATAAGACCCACTTTATAGTTTAATTTTTTTTCATTAAAGTTGGTCTTTATATTAAGGACAAAAAGAATAACAAAGAAATAGTTAATATTCAAATTTTGAAAAGCAAGAAAAAAAATAAAAGTCTAAACAATAATGATGAAATGAAGAGAAGTACTGTGACTAACTAGTACTCCTATGCCATAATGTGAATAATTATATATGAATAGCGAAAAAAAAAAAAAGTCAAATTGAGATTTTTTGTTTGGCGTGGGGTGCCAGGCCCAAGCATTGAATTATGGTGCATAATAATAATAAATTTTGTTTGAGAATTTATTGTTGGGGTGTTGCGCAAGCCGCGCGCATAAATTTTATAAGAGGAAAGCTCTTTGATGGTTCCTTTTGGATGTTTTCTCACTTTACAAGCAGTTGAACAAGGTTGGATACTTCAGCAGAATACATGGTATTCTCTATTTTCCTCTATCTATAAATGGTATGGTTTTCTACAGCTTTTTAATTGGGTTTTCTTAATAAAAACAGTATATATAATTATTGGAAAGAAGAAAAGTCTATGATCCCATACAACTGATAAAGTTAAGGATACATCTGTTTTATTTTCCCCTCATCTTCAAGACAAAGTTGCTAGTTCCTACTCAAGTAGCGACATATAACAGAGTTGGGTTTATTTTGGCGCATGGGCTTTGGAGCCACTTCTCCCTGATCATTGGTTCAGCTAAGTGTGATGATTATTCTTTTAGGCACCAACGCATATTAGTTTAGTTAGTAAAAGGATTAGCTCATAACTATAAAATTGTAAGTTCAAATTTCACTACTATGAGACAGTGTCATCTATTTCATTTTGGGGGGGGGGGGATTTGCACGTTAACAAAAATAACGTAGATGACATATAGATTGTCAGCTCAATATATTCTGTCAGTTAACCGTCCAAATTAATTGAAATAACAGCCAGGGCAAAATTACTCCCTTTTTGACTTTTTAGAGTAATTTTGCCCCAAAATTGCTCACGAAAAACTTTCGGGACAAAATTATCCCTCGGTGATAACTTCTGGAACAAAATTGCCCCTTACCCTTTATTTTTTTAAAAAAAAGTATAAGTGACTTGGGTTTAGGCCTCAAGGCTCAAAGAACAATTACAGAACATTTACATAAAGGTAGGAAAATGGGTCGGCTCGACTCTCTTAAAAGGCCTTTATTTTATAGCCCGGCTCGTTTACTCATAGGCTTGGTCCGTCCTGATTGGCTTTAAGCCCGTTGAACAATTTTTTTTATTTTCTTAAAGAAATTAAATTAAAACAATAACATTTTTAGTTTAAAACAATTTTTAAAAAATATTAAATGTTTTATATTTTTTTATAAATAGAATAAGTGACTATTTACCTTAAAACAAAATTCTTTATGAGATAGAGACTTTACTTTCTCATTTTTCAATGTGTTTTATTATTATTTTTTATATAATTTTCATAATATTCGAATCTCTTCAAATATAATTAAAAAATTATTCTCTTTGTTTACCTTAGATCAATAAAAGAAATGATTCTTTCAATATTTCATAAGGAAAATTTTTTTACGGAAATATTAGAACCAAATGAAAGATTCTTAAAAATTGAGTAATTTTTTTTTTAAAAAAATCATTTAGAAGACTTTTAACTAACTATAATGTCATCAATAGAGCCGGGAAATCGGGCCGAGCCCATCGGGCTGGCTCGTTTAGGCCCTAGCTCGTTAAGGGTCAGGCTTATGATTTAGAACTTATACAAGGAGTCGGGCCTAAAAAGGCTAGTCCTGAGGGTTGCGAACTTAAACGCGCAGCCCGTTTAAGCCTACCAATTTTTTAAAAAATTTTATTAAATGACTATAAGTTGAGTTTTGCTTTAGAAAAAATGATTTTTTAAAATTAGAATTGTTTTTCAAATCATATAGTATTGCTATTTGAATATTTTAAAGAAAAAAATTAGTTATATTCTTATTAAAAGCCTAAGAGAAGCTTGTTGATGACTAGAGTGGGGAAAATGGGCCGAGCCCGTCAAGCCGGCCCATTTAAACCCTTTTATCATAAGGGCTTGGTTTGTAAATTTGCTTCTCAAATTGCAATCAGGACTAAAAGGGCCGGCCCGTTTAGGACCTTTTATTGTTATTTTTTTAAAAATTGTTCATATAATACTAGAATTTTTATATTATTAATAATGTTACAAATATTTAGTTCTTATTATCTTTTTTAAAAATTGAATTTTATTGAATGGTTTGATTTATTTAGTTTTTCACAATGGTTTATTCATTTAAACTTTAAATAAATAGGATAATTTGGATATTAGGTAATTATTTTAACTAGAAATTTATGATTTTTAAAAATAATGTATCTCAATTTAAAGCAAAATAATAACTAAATTACAAAACTTGAAAGTGAATTTTATTTAAGTTAAAATGAGTTTAGGCCTGAGCCCATGAAGGGCCAAGGGCTTTGTAAATCGGGGGTTTTACAGAAGTCGGGTAGGGCGGAGCTCATGAAGGGGGGATCGAATTGATTATAAAAACATGAGTTTAATTAGTCGATTTATTAGTGAACAGGGAAAAATATTATCTGGACGGGTGAATAGATTGACCTTAAAACAACAACGATTGATTACAATTGCTATAAAACAAGATCGTATTTTATCTTCGTTACCTTTTCTTAATAATGTTGGCCCTTATTCCTAGCTATAATAACACATGGACTTTCGGAATAAATTTGTACCTTAATAAAAATGGTGTGAATGACATGTAGATTGTGAGCTTAGCATATTTAGTCAACTAATAGTCAAAATTAACTGCAATAACGGCCGGGGCAAAATTACTCTCTTTTTGACACTTTTGTGGCAAAATTGCCCCTTAACCAATAAAAAAAATTCTTTTCAGCGACATACTCCCTTTAGTCCTTAATGTAATATTTATTTTGTAGTTGTGAATTGTGAATCTTATATTAAAGATAGAAGGGATCATCTAACTATGGTGGTGTTTTGTTTTGTCAATTTATTTTGTAGTTTGGTTGGTGCTTAATTGTACTAACTTATTTTTAAGTGATTTTATAATGTATAAGACAAACATGTGCAATTAGTTTTATATAAATGTTTATTTACATTAATTTTGCGTTATATATTGATGTTTTTGTCGGTGGGTTGCAGTTTGAAATTATGATATTCTTTAGATATATTTTTTGTGTTTTATTCGTTGGGAGAATCCTATTTAAATATATTTGAAATACCAAAATCTAAATTGAAGTCTATATTTTGAACAAATTCTTAATCAGACCAAGAGGTCTCATTAGAAATTTATGTTGTTGCTAAAAGACCTGAATGCCCTCTATAATTAAAAAAGAAAATTGAAGGTAGGCGTAATGATTATTTCAACTAAATTTAATTAGGATTTTTCCCAATAAAACAACTGAACGATTAAGATAAAATAATACAAGATAATGAATCAGAGATTTATAGAATTTTCTGATATATGTTAAGATTAATTTTACGATTACACAAGTCACGTTCAGGTTGATTAATTTATCTTCAATTTTTCTCTAACAAAAGGGGGTGCGCTATGCTTTTAGACAGTATTCTTGTAGGGATGCAATAATCTCTTATTCATATTTCAACTCATTCACTTATCATAGTTTTGGTTTAAAATTGAAAGCGTAATTATTGAGATAATATTAGGTAAAAAAAAATCCTTGAGATAATAATAGTATATGATGATTTGCATCTGTACTAACTATGGTGAATCTTCAGCCACGCGAAATGTATCCACTTTATCATAGTTTTAGTTTAAAATTGAAAGCGTAATCCTTGAGATAATATTATGTAAAAAAAAAAAATCCTTAAAATAATAATAGCATATGATGATTTACATATGTACTAACTATTGTGAATCTTTAGCCACGCGGAATGATCACAGAAATTATAAAATTTACATCAAATCAATTATGGCTTTTTAGTTTCTTTTATTTATACAATGAAAATGTGATATTGACTAAATTTTGAAGAGTAAAATTAAAGATGAATTGATCAGTCCAACGTAATTTGTGATATTGTAAAGTTAATATTGCTTTTTTTTTTTCTTTTAGTTACTCATATTGTTTAAAGAAGGGAAAATCTCAATTAAATCTTTTTAAAACAATTGAAACAAGATTAGGTCTATGCCTATTTTCAATTTTCTTAACTGCATAGTTATATTTTGGTCTTTCAATAAAATTTAGAAATCTCTAATAAGATCTCTTGATTTAATTAAGAATTTATTAAAAGTGTAAACCTATTTATATTTTGGTACATTAGGTAGCTTTAAATAGGATTCTCCCTGTATATTTTGTGTTTTATTCTATGGATGAAAAAAAAAAATCAGCATCCAGCTAAAAAGTCACCACGTCAATGACCTAGAATCATTGTTCAAAAAAAAAAAAAAACTGACCTAGAATCAGCCAATCCTGTGCTTACACGCCGCTAACACAATCTGAATTGTTCTAGAACTCTCTTGTTTTTTTGGACTAAATCCCTAATCCACAACTCATAATTTTATTCAGGTAATTAAAAAATTCATAATTTTATAGGGGAGCTAACTATAAATTTTCCTGTTCAAGGGTTTTATGTTTAATTTTTCTACAACAGCATATTTTGTGGTTCCTCCTCCAAGATCTCCGTCTCTCAATCTCGTCTTCCGCCGCCTCAACCCCACACCCTAACCATGCCTCGCCGTAGCTCCAGTGGTAACTTCTTGACCTCAAATCGATTTACATTTCGTGCTCATCTTCGGGATACTAATCTATTAGGAATCTATTTATAAGCTGCACCATGATATCTAGGGTTTTTTGTCTCTCCAATTTTCATGATTCATTATCGAAGGAAATTGGGATTTTTAGGGTTCCATGTCGTGCGCCTGAAAGGTTTTGTCATGGACTGTATACGTTTATTCTTTTGCTGAATGTTTGTTTCGTCGTTCCCGGAAAATGGGAAATCGTTAAAGGCTTGCTGGGGTTGATTTTCCTTTAATCCATTGACTTTCATATGTTGATGGATATGCTCTTTAATTTCTGGTGATGCGTGTGGTGCTCATTGAGTAGGCTGATAATTATGTGCGCAAGATTTATACTTTTGATGCTAATCAGGTTTTTATCATAACTTTGTGATTTGTGGTTTGTGGTTATTATGTTTCAACTCTGCGCACTGTGATTAGTAAGCGGCAATATTGTCGTAGAAAATTGTTTTTAGTGAAACATATGAGATGGATGCTGGGTCCCCCCATCATCTTAGCGTTCGCTGCGCTTTTGTATTGTATTATAACTATTTTTGGTCCTGGTTCAAGAAATTCTGAAACTCCTGAACTAACTAGTTAACAATCTGTGTATCTTGCACTGAGGAGTCATCTAGTTGTGTGATCCATTGTGATATGTTTATCTTTGCAGGAAGATCTTCTCGTCCAGCACCTCGTCCAGCATCTGCTCGTAACCCCCCTCCTCAGCCAGGTAAACAAGAATATGATGCTAGGAATGGGTAAACTGTTCATTTTTTTCCGTTTTGGTCCACCAAGTTAAGCTGTTCGCCATGCTCCTAATGTGCCTTCCTAAAAGTTTAACTGTTTTTTCACCACAGTTAATGTACCTTTAAAAAAATTTTGTTGTGATAAATATTACTCAGCCAGAAGCTTTAAGAAATAGTTTGATTTTTGTCTAATCTTGGCTGTGTTAATGCAGTTCACCATGCTCCTCCTCCAGCTCCCGCTCAGAGTGGCGGTGGTGGTCTGCTTAGTGGCATTGGTTCAACCATTGCTCAGGGTATGTTAGAGAATACGATTATTTCACTGTAATGTATGGGATTGGACTTGTGAAAATGAATTTCTATGTGCTTAATGGATGAAAAATTGTTGTAGGCATGGCTTTTGGAACTGGTAGTGCAGTAGCACACAGGGCTGTGGATGCTGTGATGGGTCCTCGTACCATTCAACATGAAACAGTTGTCACTGAGGGTGCTACTGCCGCTCCTGCACCAACTGCAAGTAGTCTTGGTAGCGATACTTGTGGTGTTCACACAAAGGCCTTTCAAGATGTATGCATTTCTTACTTGTTCTAGCCATCTATGTGTTATGACTTGTAAATCAAACATTAACTTGCATTATTGAATAACTCTTCATGAGATGAATTTCTCACAAATTCGCCAATTCAATTAATGTTTTGAACTTTACTTGCTTGATATGAACAATGATATGAAAAATATTAAGCAGCAGAAAATAATGACTACTCCTCCTGTCCTTAATGTGGGAACTGATTGGGGAGTTGTTTTTAGTCCTAAATGTAAGGCTTATTTTCTATATTTGTCAATATTTTTCAAATTTACCCAATTGATACTTCCTCATCATGAATCAAGTAAGAGAGGGATGAAGTGAATTAAAGAAGATGATTAGGGTGTTTTAAAAAACATATAGCATAGTAACTATTTTAGCGAACCTTCCTAATAAAATCAAATTAGGTAAATATATCTTACCTTAAGGACTAGATGGAGTATTTGATTTTTAATTCCACAAAATATGCAAGATCTGTGTGAAGGGTCCTTATTTTTTAACAGGTCCTTAATATGGGTTGTTAAACATGTTTCAAATGTATGGTCCATCAGTGTGTTTTTCATGCTGTGTATTAATTCAGTGTGATTGCATCAGTATGGCATCATCGAGTATATTATTTCTCAGGACTCAACCGATGCTTTACTGAATAACTGGAACAATGTGATTATTTTATCGGTTTCAGAATGCATTTTTCAGCCAAACATGTTTGAAATTCTGATTCATAGTTTCTTTAAGAAAATTATTGTTGACAAACGTATGAAATACTCTCTTATATTATTACAATGAATATTACAAAGCATATATATAGGAAGAGAAGCATAGTGCATAACGGTAGGAAATAATAAGTAATGATAATGAGCATAACGGTAGGGAAGATAAAGCAGAAGATGAAATCATGGGCGGATCTTTTTGGGCTATGATTTCCAACACTCCCCCTCAAGCTGGAGAGTATATGTCAAACATTCCCAGCTTGCGTCGAAACTCTTCAAATTTAGATCTGCCCAGTGGTTTGGTCATTACATCTGCAATCTGTTCTTCAGACCGTATATAGGACAAAGTCATAATTCCTGCTTCAACTTTCTCTTTAATAAAGTGCCTGTCTACCTCAACATGCTTTGTTCGATCATGATAAACAGGGTTTCTTGTCATCTCAATGCTGGATTTATTGTCACACCAAACCTGCATTGGACCTTCATACGGAATTCCTAATTCCTTTAGTAGCCGGATAACCCAAAGTCCTTCACATGTTCCGTCATTTACAGCTCTTAATTCTGCTTCAGCACTGCTCTTTGACACAACATTTTGCCTCTTGCTTCTCCATGTCACTAGATTTCCCCACACATATGTACAGTAGCCCCCTGTTGACCTTCTGGTTTCTCTGTCTTTTGCATGGTCTGCGTCAGTATAGATTTCTAAATTTCTAGCCGTGCACTTTTCGAAGAAGATTCCTCTTCCTGGATTGAATTTCAGATAACTCAAGATCCTGTAGACAGCTGCCAGGTGTTCTTTCTGTGGTTGATGCATGAACTGACTTACTATTCCGACAGCATAGCTAATATCTGGGCGTGTGTGGATCAGGTATATCAGCCTTCCTACAAGTCTTCTATACTGTTCAGAGTCAACCGGGACACCATTTATTTTGATTTCTAGACGACAACCTTCTTCCATCGGTGTTCCCTCGGGTTGTGCCCCTAGCATTCCTGTCTCATGCAACAGGTCTAGGGTATACTTCCGCTGGGATACGTTGATGCCCCTCTTTGTTCTTGCCACTTCCATACCCAAGAAGTATCTCATTTGGCCGAGATCCTTAACCTGGAATTCAGTGGACAGATCTTTCTTCAGTTGAGCAATAGAATTTTCATCATTTCCAGTAATGACTATATCATCTACGTAGACGATCAGGATAGTGATTCTTCCCTCGTCATGTTTGATAAACAACGTGTCGTCTGCTTGCCCCTGGGTATACCCAAGTTTCTTTATCGCTTTGTTGAAGCGTCCAAACCATGCCCTTGGGGATTGTTTTAGTCCATACAGTGACTTTTTAAGTTGGCAGACTGACCTGTTTGGAGCAAGAACTCCATCTGGAACCTCCATATAAACCTCTTCCTCCAAGTCACCATTCAGAAATGCATTCTTTACGTCTAGCTGATGTAGTGACCAATCTAAGTTAGCCACTATTGACAACAATACTTGGATTGTGTTGAATTTGGCTACTGGGGCAAAGGTCTCCTGGTAATCGATTCCATAGGTCTGTGTATATCCTTTTGCAACTAGTCTTGCTTTGTACTTGTTGATACTGCCATCAGGATTGAATTTCGGGGTAAAGATCCACTTACACCGAACAGGTTTCTTTCCAGGAGGGCAAGGTATGATGTCCCACGTCTTACTTTCCTCAAGTGCTTTTAACTCCTCTTCCACAGCCTGTTTCCACTTTGGGTCAGCCATGGCTTGTTGGAAGGTGTTAGGGATTTCAATCTGTGCGCTGTTGACAACAAAACTCTGCATCTTGACAGATAGGTTACCATACG
Source organism: Inga oerstediana (assembly GCA_963210345.1). NCBI lineage: Eukaryota > Viridiplantae > Streptophyta > Magnoliopsida > Fabales > Fabaceae > Inga > Inga oerstediana. The sequence continues at coordinate 68,023,778 of OY723400.1, read as the reverse complement.
AAACAAACCGTTGAATTGGATGCTGAGTACAAGACCTTACCCCTTTTCTTAGTGCAATAGGCCAGCCCATCTCTTCAGGATCTACTCTCGAGTCAGATTCATGGTTGTTCCTTAGAGTGGGATTGACGCTTCTCTCTGCCTCCTGAGATTGTTGCCTGGTATCTCCCTCTGATCCATCTTCTGTATCCATCCTAGTCATGATCTCAACTTGTGTTTCCGGGTTATTAGGATTGGTATTAGGAGGTGTAGAAGGTAAGGGCTCAGGAGAGAGAGGCAGAGTATCATTGGCTTCAAGGAAGTGAGGTAAGGTATCTTGGATTTCTGGGATAATAGGTAATACGTCAGTGGTTTTGGAAGTTGATTCATGTGAAATTAGCCATTCAATATTTGAGTACTCCCCCTGAATGGGTAATTTAGGGTAGTAAGCGTCCTCCTCGTAAAATACAGTATCTTTTGAGACATACAACTTCTTGGAAGTCGGACAATAACACTTGTACCCTTTTTGGGTGGAGGAGTAGCCAAGGAAGATGCATTTCCGAGATCGGGCATCAAACTTACTTCCATCAGAGGTATGGACAAAGACGACACACCCAAACACTTTTGGAGGTAAGGAATTGATGAGAGGGCAATTGGGAAAGGTGCTAAGAAGGGTTTGAATAGGGGTGGCATAGTTGAGGACTTTGGATGGCATTCGGTTGATGAGATAGGCTGCAGTTAGAACTGCATCTCCCCAGAAGGTCGTGGGTACATTTCTTTCCATCAGCAGTGTTCGGGTGACTTCCAACAAATGACGATTCTTTCGTTCGGCAACCCCATTTTGCTGAGGGGTGTAAGGACAGGAGGTTTGATGGTGAATTCCTTGCTGATCAAGGAATTCTTTAAAGGTATGACTGAGGTATTCTCGACCATTATCACTCCGAAGCACTTTGATAGATGATTGAAATTGGGTCTGGACAAATTTGTGAAAGTTTTGGAAAACTTGAGCCACCTCGGACTTTTCTTTCAACAAGTAAACCCACGTGAGTCTGGTGTGATCATCAATGAACGTGACGAACCATTTTTCATTTTTCTTGGTGATTGTTCTGGCTGGGCCCCAAATATCACTATGGATGAGCTGGAAAGGAGTAGTGGGTTGGTAGGGTTGTTTTGGATAGGAGGATCGGGTTTGTTTAGCCAATTGACAAGTTTCACAGTGAAAAGGAACAAAATCTTTATTGAATAAACTTGGAAACACATGTCTCATATAATCAAAACTAGGATGTCCTGAACGACAATGCCATAAAAGTACATCTTTGTCTTGAGAACTTGAACTGACTAGGGCATGTTGTGCATTCCATTTTGCTTTATTCGCCATCTTTGATCTCTCCAGGTAGAAAAGTCCATCCCACTCTTTAGAAGTCCCAATCGTCTTTCCCGAGTGTAAATCCTGAAATAGACACATATCAATATCAAATATCACTCGGCATATATGTCCTTTCGTTAACTTGCTCACAGAAATTAAGTTACAAGTAAGCGCTGGGACAAATAGAACATGGTGCATGCAGAGTGAATCGGATAGTGTGATGGTGCCAATTCCTTCAACTTCAGTAAATATCCCATTAGCAACTTTGACACGAAGGGACTCCGGACAAAGTTTAAGAGTTGTGAATAATGTTCGATTACCCGTCATATGATCAGTGGCTCCTGAATCAACTATCCATGCATCATTGCTAGTCCGTATAGTATTGAGGGCTATGATAGAATTACCTGATTGGACAAGATTAACACTCGGCAAAGAGTTGGACTTATTCTGTTTTTCAAGTATCCGGCGTAGCATTTGCAGCTCGTCTTGACTTAGTGAAGTAGTATCCTCAGTCTTCTGTTCAGTGGAGGTGAGATGACCCTGTGGTTTGCTAGTGAATGGTTTGCCGTGCAGTTTCCAACATTCCTCCTTGAAGTGACCCTTCTTCTTGCAATAATTACACCATTTTGTTTTCCGTTCCTCCTGTGGTCCTCGTACTGTAAGTGCTGAACTCTCAACAAGACTTGGGCTGCTGCGATTCAAGAGTTTCCGACTTTCTTCAAATTGTACATGATTAACGACATCAAAGAGGTGTGGTAGGGGTTTGATTCCCATTATTCTGCCCCGTATGTCCTCAAACAAATCATTGAGTCCGAGAAGAAAATCATAAACTCTCCCTTCGTCTACAATCTTCTTGTATAACTGAGCATCTTCCACATTTTTCCAAGGGTGCACTTCAAACAAGTCCTGCTGTTGCCAGAGTTTGATCAATGCATTATAGTAATCAGTAACTGTCAGGGTACCTTGTCTTAAATCTCTAAGTTGACGCTTCAGATGAATCAAAGCAGCAGTGTTATCAAGAGAGGAATAAGTTCTTCTGGTTGCATCCCAAATCTCTTTTGCAGTGTTTGCCAGGAGGTAACCTTCGCTGATTTCAGCATTCATAGAGTTACATAGCCAAGTCATAACTTGGTTATTTTCAGCAAACCAAGTTTCAAAGGTTGGGTCATCCGGAGCTGGTTGTGGTGCTGCTCCATTGATATATTTCTCCTTTCGCTTTCCACGGATATACCTTAACACACTTTGGGACCATTGAAGGTAATTCTTTCCATTAAACCTATGGTTGATGACCATACTCTGAGGTTCTGGAAATTCTAATCCCATAAGGGTGCTGTTGATGGTGGAAGATGAGTGGTTGGAAGAAGAAGAAGAAGAAGAAGTGGTAGAATTGGTACCGGACATGAGTGCAATAGGATGAAGACCATTTTTAGATGAGTTTCCAGGGATGGAGCCGAAAAGGGGAGGGAATTCAGATGGATTCATGGTTCTGGAGAAAAACTGTTCGCCGGAAAGCTCCTGGACGGCGGCGCGTGGGGCTCACGCGCCGTCACTGTGGTGGCGCGTGGGGGTCACGCGCCGCTCCAATCGCAGTCGCCGCTCTGGGATCCGCCGGTCGGCGCCGTGCGGTGCTGCCTGTGGTGGCGGTGTAACACCACGCGCCTTCGAAGTCCAGATCTGAGAATCCCGATCTGGTCTCTCTCCCTCTCTCCGCGCGGTGCTGTTCTCACTGTCGCTGATCAGGTTTACTCTCACTCTCGGTTTCGCTATGCTCTGATACCATATTGTTGACAAACATATGAAATACTCTCTTATATTATTACAATGAATATTACAAAGCATATATATAGGAAGAGAAGCATAGTGCATAACGGTAGGAAATAATAAGTAATGATAATGAGCATAACGGTAGGGAAGATAAAGCAGAAGATGAAATCATGGGCGGATCTTTTTGGGCTATGATTTCCAACAAAAATCACCTGTAGTTTATTCATTAATGGACGAATTTCTAGTGATTGGATCATTATGGCATCAAGTATGTTATATACAACTCAGTTTCAGTTGATAATGTACTGTATAACTGGATTAGTTTGATTATCTCATTGGTTTGAGAATGCAGTTTGAAATTTGAATTCAATGTTTTTTTCAAGAAAATCTCTGATTGATACTCATCAATTTTCTATTCCTGCTCTTGCTTAATGATGCGATCGTAATATTTTCTGACATTAGAGATCTTCAATTGTTTTCTTGCAGTGCCTGAACAGTTACGGGAACGACATTAGCAAGTGCCAATTCTACATGGATATGCTAGCGGAGTGCAGGAAGAACTCTGGCGCCTCATTGAGTGCTTGAGCGATTCTTCCTCTGCTTTACCCCTTCTGCAATAGAATCATCTCCACTATGAGTCAGCGTCAGTGTCACTGTCCTAGACTGTCTCTGTTGGCTAAGATTATTCCATATGTGGTTGTGGGCTTCATCTAAATAAAGCCGAACAAGATGATAAAACTAGTTTTTGCATGAACCATCAGTATTCATTTATTGCTATTATGATCATTGGATATCGTAATTGGTCTATTTGGTCTGTGCTTTGCATTTGGATCTGTTGATGGTTGTCATACTGAACTGGAAAACAAGTTTCCCTGTTTAAACATAATCATCTGAAACTAGGATATTGAAACAACTCTTATTTTCCTACCTATACATGCCCTAAAAGATTGACGTTAGATGGAGCTGTCCACATTGGTTCTTCCGTTTGGATGGTTTTTTGAGTTTTTATTTTTTTGCTTGTATTTTCAGGCCAACTAAAATTTAATGTTGCATAACAGTAGGGTTCGGCCTGTACCATCAGTAACCAAAGAAGTTAACTTGCACAGGTCCTGGGGAGTGCATTAGGATGAGATAGCTTCTGTTTCCTTTTTCTGTAGCCACTATTGCCATATTTAACTGAGCTACCTCACATCTTTGCTTCCCAGCCTCCGTGAAGTGAGATACTGTGTTTGGCTAATAAAGTGATTGATATTGATGGAGCATTTGAATCCCATTAGGTACCATGATTTCAATGGATTTTGTTTTTCAAATTTGAAACAATGCTATGGCTCTTGACAGATTATTTTTTAAAAAAATCCAGTTAAGTGCCTTCAAAATCTGAAAATCTCAAATCAGGAAGTTCATTCCTACTCTAGATAGAAAACTGATTTGTGATTTTGATATTTTTAGGATATTTTTTAGAAAATTTTCTGATTATTGTTCGAATATAAGAAACGCAAGAACTTGTTACTAGCTTGGGAGAGCAAGGAATGCTTCCAACCACTATACTCAACAAAGGCCTTAAATGTTGGCCTGCACATTATGCATCACTTATCGTCGGCCACTGATATTTTTTAACATTAAGAGGCAACACTAACCAAAATTTATTCATGAGGATCATCTTTATAGTTTCACAATTTCTCCCTTTACCTCTCAACAAAACCATGGGCATCCTCTTCTTGCCCAATTCCCCTCCATAGCTTGAAGTTTGAATTTAACAGATTTTCACCACACGTCTTTACCCAGTTTTCACTGAAATTCAGCTTCCTCTCGATCATAATTCTTCACGTTAAGCCTCATGGCCAGTGGCCAGTTTATATCTTCTACCTTATTACAATAATATTTGTATTGGATCATTCTTTTACACTCGGTCCCTTGTTAAGCTTATTCCTTGAGCTCTGCTTCACTTCATGCAATGAAGCTTTTTAGCGCCTCATGTTTTGGGATTCAGCTAAAGTGTGTGTGTGTGTTTGTGTATATATAAGCACTCTTTGTAGCTCTTCGCTACCAGTCTCATTTCCAGCAATGGCTCACGAACTTTCATCCATGTGTTTTTTTTTGGTACATGAGAGGGCTATAGCCTGAAAAGCATTACATTAGTCAATTTAAAAGGGGATTAAATCCCAAACACTCACCTACTAAGGTCCGCAGGTGGGGTAGACACGAGTCTAGTAATGAAGAATCAGATAATCCCTCCTTTACTAGAGCATCGGCAAGACGGTTTTGTTCTATTGGTATATGTTGTAGCATTACCTCCCATGAACACATCATTAAACTCTGGATTGGAACAAACAACAAGCTACACAATTTGCTACCATTTTCGTTCTTTAATAAGTGAATATTTTTTGCATCTGACTCAAGAATGTCTTTCTTGAATCCTAAGGTCCCATGCAAGTTGAAGACCCTTAAAAATAGCCTAATTTTCCACTTCAAAAGCGCTACATATTCCAAGAGAAAGCTTAAAACTTGCAACCCAATGACCACTATGATCTCTAATAGTAATAACTCCACCACATCGCCTCGTTGTTAGTTGAAGTCACAACACTATCAACATTAGCTTTAATCCAACCATGACTTGGAGGTAGTAGCCATATTAAGTCTCTTGTGAAGATGATTTAGCGAAACATCCCTCTCCTGACTCTGAAAATTTTCCATACTTGCATAATAGCATATGCTGGTTCCAAAGGCTTCGTAAATTCATAATAAAATATATCATTATTTCTCCATAGCCAGAGTTTCCAAATGGTAATAATTTCCATCTTCATGCCTTCCTAAATCTCTCTTTAAATTGAAGGCAAACCAATCACATAAGGGAATTACAAAAAAAAAAAAAAAAATTGAGAGTTGTACCTTGATGAAGCAGCTGATGCCATAATTCCTGCAGAATGTGCATAACATCTTCTAAACCATTATTGCGGCATGGACAAATAGGAGAGGCTTTATACCATTGGCTCCTCCATGCATTAGTAGTTAGTCTATACTGTTTAATGCAATCCACTTAAACACTCTAATGCGTTCAGCACCTCTCTGTTTAAAAATTGTTTTGTATACTGAGCTATATGTATTATGAGGAGGTGGTTCCATTAGATAATAAGTACTTTTGATTGAGAATTCTCCATTAGAAGTGGCGCCCCATGAAAGAATGTCATTTCCATATTCAGACATAGGAGGAACCATTGTGAGAAGCCATTGGAACACATGACCGGGCACTAAGGTTGCTAATCTCTGAAAATCCCAAGTCTCATAAGTTGCCCAGTCTGAGAAGACATGAATCCTTGATTTTAATGTCAGGAAGCAGCCAGTAACTATTGAAAATTGAAAAATTCCTCTATAACTCCATTTCGAATGTTCCATTCAATCCCCTGTCCAACTACATCTTGCTGCTGTGAGATGAATTTCCAAATCATAGAATCTCTTGCTTGAGAAGCCTGTATTATATCATCATTCCTTAATATGTACCCCCTCCGGTCTTTTCTATCAGCAACAACTACCTAAATTATGCAAAACAAACTGGTGGTTAAAATTAGTTAAAAGCAATGAATGTGTAAGGTATATAATTTCTTTTCAAGTGGACCCTTGTTTATGAAGATGATGAGTGAGAGAGAGAATGAGTGAGGAAAAAGATGAGAGAGAATGAGTAGAAAAATTAGATGAAAGAGACATGTAATTAATTGAGGATGAAAGTGAAAAAATGCATTGAATTTTTAGACACAGCAAAATTGTTGTTTTTTACACGGGCCGATGAAAGAAAATGTTGCTTATAAATAAAAGCCGAGAGAGTATTTGTTAAGTAGCACCTCAGCCCACAAAGCCCTTGGAATTAGTTGTCAATTTCCAAGCAATCTTAGCCCCACGATTCACGAAGCAGGGTTAGAGACGGCCATTCTCTTGAAAACATGACCTCCATATATCTTTGACAGAACAATCTGATCTCAATCAATAGAGTGGAAACCATGAATATTTTGACCATGACCCCATATGAAATTCCTTTGTAAGTTCCATGCATTCCTCTCTGTTTCTGTTCAGTTGTGATTGGCTCATGTTTGCACTTGCATGAATTTCAATGTCTGTGTGTGTGTGTGTGTGTTTTTTTTTTTTTTTGTGTTTTTCTCTTAGTGGATTGGGCCTCTTCGTGATGTTGGGTTTATCTTCTAGTGTATAGAGGATCAATTTGTGTGTATCATTTTACTTGGTTTAATAAATTGTATTTTTATCTCACACACATATAGAGTATTTCTTTGTAGGGGTTTCTAGCTTTCTTTGTCTCCCACCCCCACCCCAAAAAAAAAAAAAAAAAGTAATTTATAAAACCTAATCATATAACCCATTTTAAACCTACATAGAGTATTACTTAAATCTCATTATTTATTCTTAATATGTAATCAAGCCACATTCAACAAATGTAACATATCCATGTCCATCCATACCACATGTCCACATTGTGGATTGTACAATCAAAATTTCACAAATATGATAACAATAATAATCATATAATATAAAACTACCATTCGTCAATTATTAAAAATTAATATTTAAATCTTATGATTCTTTCTTATCATCTTCATCATCTGGAAATAGATATAAAATGAATACATTATTGAATATAATCATAGATATAACTTTATCATACATAACACAAATAACAATAAGCACTATAATGTGAAAGTAAATTGAAAAAAGTGTTTAGCCACTTGATTGAGAGGTTTTTTTTTTTTTGAATTTTTTTGGCTCTAGGGTTTGTGTTGTGTCAGCCTTGTAAAATAAGAGTAAACAGGGGAAAATGGGTTTCTGTTCACTGTACTGCTAGATACAAAATGCGAACACCTCTTCTAATAAGGTTTCAAACCTTGATTTGTCACATTATGAGATATTAACCTCTTCCGCTAGACTAAATCCTATTAATTCGCCACATTCTATAGAAACAAAATTGGTTTTTATTCACAGCACTATGGACACAAAATGTGGACATCTCTTTAAGAAGGGTTTTGAACATTGGTTTTATCAAGTTATGAAAGATTAACCCTTCTCCTAGATCAAAGTCCATTGATATATAAGTTAAATTTAAATTATTTGAGTTGGGGAGAGCGAATCATGTTTTTGTTTGTGTTCACCTTTTTCCAACCCAACCCATACCGACAAAACCCATTTAATGGGATTGATGCTGCTTTTTCCTCTAATATTACGCCACGAGTCAACCAATGGGCTTATTCATCAATCACACATAGTGGATCCTTCGTAAGAAATTGTTCTCTATGAATAATTGAATATTACTTTCTTCTTGCTAATGTTATGAAACAGTTGGCAGATCCACCTTCTTTTCTCCATCTCACCTTTTTTCTCCTAATGATAATAAAAAGAAAATTAAATATAAAAATTAAGTATCTCACCAAGTATGGTTGGAACAAAGGAGAGAAAATTAGTATCCATTAAACAAGATCAAGTTTTTGAACTGTATAGATAAGAAAAATCATATTCAAATGTTATCCCATCATTGAGTTTAAAATGCTTGAACCAAACCAAATATTACTCGATATCAAATTGGTTGTACTTAAAATATCGAGTACATGAAGTTCTCCAGGTACCATACTTTGAATTACAAATTAATAAAATAAAAAGTTTCCACTTGCTTTTGTCCTTACATCTTGTTGGAAATTAAGCAATGACAAGAATTATATTGCTTTCTTTTTCATCTATATAAAAATAAAAATATTAATTCATTTTTTTTAATTTAAAAGAAATATGAATTTTAACAATAAGGAAGTTTTCATGTAATTTTAATATAACATAACAAAATGATAATTTTTCCAAAATACGACGGAATGGAAGTTTTGCTTTCTTAAGCTCACGTAGCTAATTTATCTAATAATACAAAGTTTAGTAAACACTTAAATCAATATGACGTTTTTTTCTTTGGATTTATGTGTTACATTTAATTTCCTTTTTGGCTTGACTAATTTTCTCTTATTGGCCTCTATAGTACTCAGCCAGTCAAGGAATTCACACAAGATTTTAAATGCCCTTTTCTTAATGCTCCTTTAATGGAAATTTAAGCATAAACCTAAATGGAAATGTTTCTTTTTTCCTTTTAGTTATTTTTTCATATTTCAAAAATTAGCTCATTCTATCGCGCCATCTAAAACATCACTAGACAAAAAGACTATTTTTCTCCATCAGTGGAATTTAATTGATTAATCATGAAGGAAAATGATGTCACCCCTTACAAATTAACTCTCTTCTTTTCCCCATTACTTTTTAGTCTTTTACCTCCCTCTCTTTTCTTCCTAAAGCCAACTTCAATACAAAACCTCTCTCCCCCCTCTCCCTCTCCTTTCTCTCACTCCCTCAGTATCTTCTCTCACTGCATTGTCATAAGCTACCCTTAAGAAAGCTGATGCACAGTCTCCTCCAAGCCTCCTTATCCGGCTCCCTCAAAGCCAGTTTTGCCACTACCTCAGCCGCATACGGCTCCTGTCACCAATTACGGGCGAAAGTTAGTAGCGCACATAACACAAGTTTCAACCCCAAAAAAACACGAGTACAGGCTGAGAAAAGAGAATGAAGACGATGATATGCACATACACACACATAGCATATCCTATTAGGTGGTGTCGGCTATAGGATTAATGAAATATCATTGTATTCTATTAACAACTAAATTTTTGAATATACACATACCATGATGAAATTGTGTTGGATGAGTCGTTCGAGGAGGTGAAGAAGAATGTCTTTGGTGTACTCAGGGTGGCCTTGGATTCCCATAATGTGATCTCCATACCTAAACATCTCAATCCCTGTTTTCTCTGACCAAGCAATCACCTCTGCCTTTGCTGGCAGCTCTCTTACCTAAATTTTTTTGGCCATTAAACTAATTCATTAAGTAACTAAACATGTAGGCTTTATCACTAATAACTAAATATATCTATATATATACATGTTACATCCGTGTGTGTTTCTTCATTCATGATTGGCTAACAAATAGGCATTTATAAAGAGGTAGATAAGTGTGGTTCATAAGTGACGTACGTGAACGTGTCTTTAAATGATTAGGTAATCGAACCTACTAGAGTTGTAGCTTTTATAGAAAGGGACAAACCTCGTCGCGATGGCATTCGATTATGGAGAGCCTTGAAGGGATCTTGAGAGATGACAGAGCCAGTGATGAAGATGATGAAAAAGTCACTGTTCTGACGCCGATGTCCCAACCTGTGGGAGATCGAGTCACCTTTCCTCCTAGTGCTCGTCCAAGTATCTGATCAAAACCCAATCATCAGAAATGTTTTCAACATAAAGTCATATTTAGATCTTTCATTCAAGGAAAAGGAGCTGTATACTATCACTTTTTTGCATCTCCCACACACACAATATGTTACATAAATTCAAGTATACATGTGTAATATTCAATACGACGCAACATGCACAATTATGTGTGTGAGATCAGTTTATCATTGCGTGGAAAACATTATCTAGTAGGCCAGAAATGTATAATTCCACCCAACTCAACAAAGAATAGGGACATCATTGAAATCTCTAAGTGAAAGTGGAGCCCAACACGTGGCAGCCACTCCCACAACAATTTAACACGAAACCACACATGCCATGCTTTTTTCTTCCTTTTCAGAAACAAACAAGATAGAAAAACTACCCAACACAAGTAATATCAAAATGGTGGAATCTCCGACTTATATACATTCATAATGACATTAAGAGTGAACCCACCTCAATCTCTCTTAATTCCCTCAATCTCTCTCTTACTTGATTATTGTTGAAGGAGCACTAATGGAGAAAAGTTAGTAAAAGAATGATAAGTATGAGAAATAAATCTAATATTTGGGACTAAGATCAACTCTCCAATTAGGTCTTATATGAATGACCCGAGGAGAATCGTACTTGGCAAACACTATCTGATAGGTCAGAAATGCTTAATTACATCCAACTCAACAAATTTAGCTTCACCAAACAAAAAGGAGACATGGATTATGGGGCAACATATCACATGATAAGTTTATATTATTATGCAATAGGGAATCTATCATAGTGACCCCACAACTAACGTGGAAGACACCTCTACAAAGTTTGAACATCACAAAAAGGTTGAGTAATAAACAATCATCCTCATTTACCAAATAAAGCCTACTCATAAATTATTATTGGGCATAAAAAGATTATAATCCCATCTAAGCCTATCTGTTTGTCTTTTAATTTCTTGGATGGAGTGAAGTCAATTACCGTCACCAGATTTGGTAAGTGCTGTTAGGTGTAAAGTGGTTCTACTTTATTTTGATTTCTCAGTCTAGCTACCTTTTTTTCCCTCAGCTGAAAGGTTTTTTATATTATATGCTTTGAGAAGTCTGCAACTTCACGTGGAGATTAAAACCATGGGAATAAACAAGCAAATAAGAAAAAAGCAGAACAAAGAGACAAGCACATCAAAATGGGAAAATATGTTGAAATGTTTATGACTCGAAAATAATGTACCTTTGTTAAAGTTAAAAATTATGTCTAGATATAAAATCTATACATGAACAGTACAATGGGACCCATATCTGCCTGAGGCAACCATTTCTATGAAGAAACTAATTGATTTCATTATTCGCAATGGTTAAGTCAGATCCCATCTAATCTGATACCACCCTGTGGGACATGAATAGACATGTAAGGAATAATCTTTATTAAGATTTGGAATCACGCAATTGCGTGGCAGTGATACAATCATGTTTATATCACGAGACATGATCTTAATCATTTGTACGATCAAGCAACGGCAACACGCCACGTCATTAATGAAACCAACGGCTAAGATAATTCCTCACATTGTAAAATGAAAGTGGTCTCCAGCTGCTGTAATTTTCTGTTCAGAAACAGCCGAACCACATTCCAAGTGGCTCTCAATTTTAACTTTACATCATGTGATTGCCTATACCGAATACACGTAATCCTAAGTTGTCTCCACTTGCAAACAAAACAAGGCCACATAAAGTGACTGCATTTTCCCCATTTCTTCATGTATTAAGCCTCTCTCATTCTCTCTCTCTCTCTCTCTCTCTATATATATATATATAATATTGGATAGTACTCTTTCATGTGTCTATCAAATACGGAGAAATGTAATATGAAGAAATGAGGGAGAATCAAGAAGTACAAGAACAATAAATTAAGGAAGGATAAAATTGTACATTAGTATAATAAATTCAATGTGGTGACTTATATTAAGAATAAAAAATCTCTTTATTTTATAAATACGATGAGAGAAGATCAAAGTGAAAAGTTAAAATTATTTAACTATTTAAAAATGATGACGTTCCAAAACTAGAAGTTGATGGGTAGGCTCTATTTTCTAAAACACTTGGAAGTAAATTATTAAGAGTACTTTTGATAATGCATCATAAATGCTGAATCATGATTTGAATTAAGTCCTAAAAAAGGAGATACGAAAAATCTTACGTGACACTTGAAGGATAAGCTTTTATAATCTTCGTAAGGGTCTGTTTGTCAGAAGGGGTGGGTAGAGCAAATTTTTATGAATTAAATTTTAAAAAAATTAGAGAAGTAGGATTATAAAACTTTAATGAAGATAATATGTAAACTAAAAAAATAAGAAAAATTGACTAAAAACTTCCAACCCCACCTTCAAATCTCTCATACCAAACAACCCCTAAGTGTTAAAAGAAAACTTTTGTATTTTACCTCACTATCAATGTCCTGTTCAAGACACTAATATCGGGTCCCCTTGATGGAAATAGAGACCACACACTTCCCATTCTTATTAAAAACACCGTAAAAAATATTTCGAGAGAGAGCTATTCTAATTAAATTTGCTTACATTTGATTAGATAATACTATACTCTACCTGAGATAGATGCTTGTATAAAAGATTGTAATAGAATATAAATAAATTATATAATTCATTATTAATGTCATTTTCTTTCTCAGATCTATCAAAAAAATTGCAAATAATGCTTCAAAGCTTAAAGTGGATGTAAGTATTCTACCACTAAAATCTAATGCATAATTTAAATACCTTCTGTCCAAAAGTAAATAATTTATATACCTAAATATTGATTTGAAATATATATAATTTTAAAATTATAATTTTGAGTTTTATTTTTTTTTTATGAACTTAATCTTATCCATGTTAATTAAGAAAAAATAATAAACTTTATTTTGTTCATATTTGGATATTTACTGCAAATGCCGACAGAAAGCATCGAATGTCTTAATTTGATCGCGGTTCTGAATCGCGCGTGACATAAATTATTTGCTAAAGGGGAAAAAAACAAAATTAATCAAACAAAAAATATCGAATGGATTGATTTAGATTCTTTTAATTCTTGAAGAATTAAATAAAGTTATCATTCTGATCTATATATGGGCACTTCAATGTGTGTTTAGGTGTCCTACAGTCACGTTTAAAAATTTTTGAACCCTTAATTGAGACTCCAATGACCAATATCGACACCATCAGTCATGTTTAAAGTATTATATTCTGATTTAATGATATTAAAGGAAGAATTATTAATTCATTTTTTTAAATAAAATAAATAAAGGTCCTTATATTCTGATTTAATGATTTTTTTCCCTTTTTTTTATGATAAGAGTTCAATACTAAAGATTAATCCTTATCTAATATTGCGGACAAAAAGTACAGCCTCAGTTTGATATGTCCATAAGGGTAAAAGAATCCCAAAGCATTGAGAATTTAAGATAAGCTATATTATTCGCAAGTTCATAAATAATTTCGTTTGCTAACCCTTATTTCATAAGGAGAATTACAGTCAGTCCCAAACCAAAAAAAAAAATATATATACAAATGATCCTTTGAAATCTCAAAATGAAAAAAATGGCCCTATTAACAACCAAATAGGTCGTCAACAACTCTAGAAGCCTCCATTAACAACTTCTTAGAACCATTTTCTCATTTTCAGATTTTAAGGGACCATTTTTTTATTTTCCGTTTTACTTGGAACTTAGCTATAATTCTCCCTTTTATATGATGATACTAAGAATAAGTCTCTTTTAACTAATTTTCACATACCAACGAGAATTAGTTAACTTATTAACTATGGACTAAATTTTTAATTTCATCTTTATCTATGATTGATTCCAAAAGTCAACATGAACAAATTCCTTTTGTTTATTGCAATTAATAAGGGTAGAAAAGTAAAAAAGGTATTTACTATCCTAAAACTGAACTTATAAATATGATCAAAATTTTTTTGTTAAAAAGTACTTATAAATAGTACCAGAGTGATACTATAACATGAATTAAAATAGAAATTAACAAACCATGCGATGCACTTCTGAAATGACAGGGTGACTTGTGCAATTTGCTTTAGAACTCACCAAAATCATCAATATAAAATATCAATTTGTTAAAACAAAAAGTCCCATTCACATGTTATCAGCCAAACAAACTCATTCTTTAAGTCTTTATATTTTAGATGGAAGGCACACAAAAAAATTGAAAAAAAAAACTTACATATCACTCACTTCTACATAATTTTTTTAAATTTTGTTGAACTATACTAATTGACTTTTCTTTCAGTTTTAGATGTTATCATACACATAAAGGGATCATACAAACAACAACATAAGCGGATCATAAAAATAATAAAAAGACAAAATGCGAACATTCAACATTTTTATAAGTTAATTCATGTAAAGTAACTCAACGAAAATAAATAAATAAGCATACCTGGTGGCCGAAGCAAACTCCGAGAACTTTCTTCCTCATAGAATCCAATTTCTTAAGGAATGTAAGTAGCTCTCTCACCCATGCATCGTTCCCGTGTGCGTCATTGCAGCTTCCGGTGATCACAAATCCGTCGTACAGATCCACCTCCTCATCCGGCGGGTACTCCCCACGCGCCACCCTGTAAACGTCCCATCTCTCCCCCACCTCCTCCAGCATTCTCACGAACACTCCATAATAACCTCCGTACCTCTTTCTCACGTACTCCGATTCCTCCGCGCACATCAACACCGCATATCGCCGCTCCTCCATAGCCGATTGATTCCTCCTCCGATCTCTCTCTCTTCCACTCAGATTCGCAGATCGCAGAGCCGACGGCTCAATCGTCCTCGTCTTCCTCCTCCTCCTCCTCCTTCGTCTGCTTCTGTTTGATTCTCTTCCTCTCTCTGAGATTTTAGAGAGAGAGAAAGTGGAGGACGATCGAGGGATTTGGTAAGAGAGGGAAAGGTGTAAGAACGGAGATGCGACGGGCAATGTTGTGTTGTGTGAGGGAATCCCTGGAATTTTGGGGCCTTTAAAGGATTCAAGTTACCAAAAAGGTCGCGTTTCACCGTTTTTATTACGAAAATGCCCTGCCTTGTTATGAGCTGGTCCAGTTCACCAAGGGGCAAGAGTCACCGGCAACCGGATTTTTCCTTTTCTTTTCTTTTTATCATTTTTAAAAGAGAAATGACCAGCTCATACCCCCAATTTTTTTTTTTCACCAAGAACTCATACTTCTAATATTTATCATTTTAATTTTTATGAGAATATGCTCTTTTATTATATGCATTTTTTCAGTAATAACATATCAATTAGAAGAATACGCGCGAAATTATTTGACTTGAAAATTTAAGAATATTTAGCATACCATGTAGTAATAACTTTGAAATTAAAGTAATTGTGTTGCGAGTAAAAGAAAAAGAATATAATTGGTTTAATTATAAGTTGGGAAAATCACTCCTAGGTCCCAAATAAGGAAGATAATATCAGAAAGGTCTCTGGGTACAACCCCAAAGCCTACATTCACAACTTGAGGAGTGCGTTTTACAACCTCGAGGAACCTTTTTGATATTATCTTCCTTGCTTTGGACCTAGGAGTGATTTTCCCTTATAAGTTTGATGTGATTTAATGAGCAACATATCAACGTCATAAAGCGGAGATAGTGGGGCTATGAATTTAACCGGAATTAGAGGCAAAGTTAGAATCATTAATGAATGTGGTCAGAAAAGTGATACAAGTAAATGCTAGCTAATTCCATGGTAATAAATTTACTATTCTGGTCAAGAAGGAAAAAAGCAAAATTCAATTTAAGTGGGCATTAACTGGGACGAACAAATTGTTAGCATTTCAAACTT
Organism: Inga oerstediana; assembly: GCA_963210345.1. Classification (NCBI taxonomy): domain Eukaryota; kingdom Viridiplantae; phylum Streptophyta; class Magnoliopsida; order Fabales; family Fabaceae; genus Inga; species Inga oerstediana. The sequence continues at coordinate 68,007,546 of OY723400.1, read as the reverse complement.
TTCGGTTTTAGTTATAGTTTTTCAATTTGTTTTGTCACGTGTTGTTGCTCTTTGGGGCAAGCTCTGTAAGTCATAAACGTATAACACAAGTTCGATTAAAAAATATTGAAAACACTAAAATACATAATTTATTATTAAATACTTCAGGTGACAAAATGCAAGCAAAGAATCAAATTAAGAATGAGACAAAAATATAGTTAATTTTTTCCAAATCAAATTTAATATCTGAAATAGATTTTCGAGCAAATCAAATTATAAAACAAGAATAAGAAAAACGGATAAAGAAAATAATTAATAAGTTTGAATTCAAATTTTTAAAAGAATTACAATAATGTGTGTTAAAAGTGTAGATTTTTTTATTGGTTGATGATTGGTTTAAAAATATGTCATTTGAAAATTAATAACTAATTAAAAATATATTCTCTTTTATCGGGAAAAAAAATAAGGTGTGAAAGTACAGAAATATGAAGGAAGATATTGGTGGAACTCACGACCATTTCATTCCAGCTGAAGCATTGTGAAACATAAAAAGCCGCACTGTGAAACATAAAAAGCCACAAATTATTGTTTCTCAACTACTATAGCTTTTTTAACAAAACACATAAGCTATATCACCGTTTCAAACACTCTTGCTTTGTTTTGTTTTGTTTTTTTGGCCAAACACCCTTACTTTATTAAAAGCAACTTCAAAGTGACTTTTTCACTATATGCTTTTCCCTCTTTGACAACTTTCCAAACAGGTCCTTATTCTTTCTAATTTTAAAATGTGGTTTTTGGTACCTATATGGTTTCATATACATAATAGATGTTTTCAAATGATGTAGTTTACTTTTTTTTTTTTGTTAATCTCGATTTGAATGAAGATTTCATTATAACCATAATAGCTTTTTTGCGTTGTTAATTGAATTCTTTTATACCATGATTGAAGGTACTATTTTAAACAATAGCACGTGATTTGATATTATAATCAATTAACAAAGATGTGCAAATCATTCTTATGATGGACGATTGAGCCAATTTAATGGAATTGCTAAAATTATATAATTTTTTTTTAAAAAAATTACATATACTTTTGCACCCTTCAAAATTTAATTGTGTTGGATGTTCATGGTGAAAAACTTTGTTGTTAAAATTACACATTAACCTAACTTTTGTATGTTTGGTAGGGTTGAAGCCACTCCCCTAGAGAAGTGAGTTTCATAAAAAATAATGGAAGTGAGTTCCATTAGCCACCCCTAGGAACTGGGCTCCACTTCTATGGAAGTCTAAACTCTGACCATTTTACCCTTGCCCTCTTTGAGAAAAAAATGATGGACGACGGCGGATGTAGATGATGATGAAGGCTGATGACGGCGACTGAGTATGTTGCGAGGATGACTTTGAAGGTAGACGACACTTCTCCCTTCAATTTGACATTTGTCTCCTCTTCTCCTACTTCATATCAAAGGCGATAACAGAGAACGGTGAAGGTAGATGACTCTTCTCTCTTCAATCCAATATTTGTCTCCTCTTTTTCCTACTTCAGATCCGAGGCTACAATAGACGGTACTTCGCTCATACCTGAATGAGTGACAGCAAGGTCAACTCTCTACCCTCTTTTCATTGTCAACAACGGCGTTCAATCTCTGGTTCGGTAAGCTTTGATTTTGTTTTCGCCATTTTCACGTCTATAATCACTTAATTAAAGTTGACTAGCTAGATAATTTCAAACCAAGAGCTTTTTGTTCAAGTAGCAACACACCCTTCTTAAATGAGAGGTTGTGGGATCTAACTCCAAGAGAATGTGGTGAGGTGTGTGGGTATTTAAGTCTCATTTTACTATGGGGAGAAGTTAGGTTAGGGTAGTTTTTTTTTCTAAAAAAGATGATTTCAACTATATGTTGATTTTATATGAAGTAAGGCTGGGCCCCACTCAAAAATAATAAAAAAAATAAAAACATGTAAAACGAAAAAAAAAATCCTCCTTAATACTTCCACATCTAAATTAATAAGCAAATGATATTGATGGCGATTGGATTATAATTGAATTTGAAAAATGATCATCATTAATGGTAATTGTTTGGCAATTGAGGTTTGTATTAAATGGCAAAAATTTTCAAATTAATTCATCTTGCTGATGCTTATTGATATTCAGATTAAAACAAATTTAGTGTGAAGTAGAAAAAATAGAAATTTAAAAATATAAAAAATAGCTCTCATTTTTGTTGATACTTGATAGGTTTAAATTAGGAAATCTCATTGGGAAAAATAAAAAATAAAAAAAATAGAAAAAATCTCTCATTGATGGTAATCGGGTTTTAAGTTAGGAAATTTTACTAATAGAAAATAAAAAAATAAATAAAAATTTTAAAAAATCTCATTAATAGTGATTGGGTCAAATTAGAAAATTTTATCAATAGAAAAACCCTATTTTGAGACCATAAATAAGGAGCAAGGGTTAAAGAAAAGGACATGCAAAATTGGGAGAGAAAAGATACAAGCAAATTGTGAGAGAAAAGACTCCAAAAAATTGTGAGATGAGAGGCATGTGAGGGAAGGAAAGAGGAACCAAAAGTAGCAAACCATGATTTCTTTGCTTGATCTCATCATGACTTCTTAGAAGACTCATTGCACCAATGTGTATCTCTATTTGAGATAGAGGCATGCACATTTGCATATAAGCAAGAGTCTTCTTTTCTCTCTGGGTCTTAATCACGCGGAAGAAGCTTATGCTGTTTGTGGCCTATGATTGTTATGTTGTTTGCTCAATCCTCATTGTGATGATGTCAAATTTGTGAACATTATTTATATATCATTGTTTCTACGTACCGTCCTTTTGTTCCTTCGTCTGAATAATGATTTTGGTAAAAGATGGCAACAGAGAAATTATATTGAGGGTAGGCAAGTAAAGGAATTTGAAAGATACATTCCATTCCAATTTTTCATCCAATGTGGTCATTCTAAAAGCTCCTTTCACTACCAAAAAAAATGTGATTTGGTCGCAGTCAAAAAAGGGTATTAGTAACGGTTTTAACCGCTACAAACAACGTTAGTAGCGGTTAGCAAAACTGCTACTAAATCGTATGTTGTAAGAAGTTTTGTAGTAGTTATATAAAACCGCTACTCAAGGAAAATAACCACTACATAATTTGTAGCGGTTCAACCCAACCGCTACAACATCTCCACGAGTGAAATTTTTTTTCAGAGATATTTGTAGCGGTTATATAACCGCTACAAATATAAAAAACTAAAATTTTGAAGGCGGGAAAAGAGAAATGAATTTTTTTTTTATTTTGTAGCAGTTAAAAAACTGCTACTAATTTTGAATTTTTATGAAATTTGTAGCGGTTATATAACCGCTACTAATTTTGAATTTTAACCGCTATTAATTTCATGAAAATTCAAAATTAGCGAAAAAAAATTAATTTTAGTTTAAAAAAGGCGCGTTAATTAGTAGCGGTTTAACAACCACTACAAAAATTTAAAATTTTTTTTATAAAAAATTTACGATCATTTGTTTATTTTTGTAATATTAAATTAAATATTTTATTTTTTTATTAGTTTATCTAATTTAATTAGCTTATTATTCAATATTTTAACTTATTTATAAATTAAAAGGAATAATTTAATTGGATTAGTATAAAAATTGTATTGATAATATTATTAAGGATACGTAGGTAATAAGGAACTATTATGTTGTTTACTACAATGTAATTATGTATGAAAAATAGATGAAAATGAGATAAAGTTGTAAAATATCTAGAAAAAAAAATGGTGAGAATAAATTTTATACAAAGGAAAGAAGTATTGAAAAAAAAATTAAAAAACTTGTTACCATATTTGATCGTATTGTTTAGCTCCTCAACTTATACAAAAGAAGTTGTAAATGAGAGAAAATGAAATAAAGGTAAGGTGAAAAGAAATGGGGGAGTGTTTGAAATGAGTTGTGGTAAAGGTATTTATAGGGATCCACATACCATTTGTAGTGGTTAATGTATCCATTTTGTAGCGGTTTTTATTTAGCAGTGGTTATTTTTATTTTTGTAGCGGTTTTTAATTAGTAGTGGTTATTTTTTATTTCTGTAGCGGTTATTAAACCGCTACAAATATTAATTTATTTTTTTTTTAATTTTTTTTTCCATTTTTTTTAAAGACAAAATCTTAATTTGAATTTGATCATTCATTTTCACCATCCCTACAGAAATTATGTAGAAAAATTATTGTTAGGGATGTATTATTAAATTTAAAAAATTTAATTTAAATGATGTGGACTTAAAAAAACTCACCGCAGTAGAGGTAAATTGTCATCGCCTTCAGGGAAGTAATTTTCAAAATCGGCTGGCTGAAATGGTTCACTCTCGTAGGTGATGTTATCGCCTTTACCCATGTCGTAAAGGTCTCATGGCTTTAAATGAATGACCATGTGCCAATCCCTGTACCTCTCATCCTCGACATAATAAACCTGATGTGCCTCTGAAGCAAAAATATACGGCTCATCATCTTGAGAAATACCAGTATGAATCGGCCGTGAGAAATTGACTGATGTGATCCCTAAGTCGTCAGTTGTTAGTCCCCGAGAAGTAATGGTATTTGCCCACAAACACTTGAACAGCGTCATGGTGAAACGGCCTTGATAATTAAGTTCGACCACATCAAGAAGCTTTTCATAGTAAGGGACGCCTCCGAACTGCATGTTGGCGTCACTGCTGCTCGCATAACTTCTTGTCCCAAATGTGCCATAAACACCCAAATTCTGAGTTTGCAATCCTTGATCCTGTGAAACCGTGCAAAACTTAAAACCATTGACATTGTATGCTGTAAACCTTTTTGCATGATCAAGAAGGCCGATTGCGAGAGCTCTGAAATCTGGTGAGTGTGGGTTGTGGTCATTTAGTATTCTGTGCGCAAACCAGCTCGGGAATTCTTTGTGGACCCTCCTATCAACTTCCGATGATGTTTGTGTACGGATCCAAAGTTGACGCTTAACATGACTTCTAAATTCCTTGCAATTAATAATGGAAAGGCGATAGTGAAATGAAAGTGAGAAATGTTACGAAATATATAGAATAACATGTGAGTGTACAATTCTTGCTGTATGAAAGGTTCAACTTGATTGTAATTAATCAAGACATGTCTATGTGCTTGCAACTTCTCAGTTGCCATTAGTTTGAAGTTCTCAGTTGCTCCAACTGGTTTACCAACACGAAGGACAAATTCTCTTGATATTGGCGCAGGTTCGGGACAATCGTCAACATGAGGTGGGTAGTTGAAAGCCGTCTCAAGATCATCAAAGTACTTTGAACAAAAATACAGCACCTCATCCCTTATATAGCCTTCAGCTATAGAACCTTCTGGCCACGGCTTATTCCTTACGTAAGATTTTAATTTCCCAAGGAACCTACGAAGTAAAGAAGAGAAAATTGATACTAAATGCTAAAAAGGACGACTAGCAAACATTAAATATGGAGAAAAAAGCACATATTTAAAATGAGTACCTCTCAATTGGATACATCCATCGATATTGTACTGGTCCAGCGAGCTTTGTTTCATGAACGAGGTGGATTGTAAGGTGAACCATCACAGTAAAAAAGGACAGAGGAAAGATCATCTCCAAATGACAAAGTGTAAGAATGATTTGTTAGATCAAGTGTTTCACCCAAGAGGGGGGGTGAATTGGGTGATACTGAAATTTCTTTCGAAAATATAAAGCTTTGACAAAAGAATTAAAACAGTAATGAGTAAGGAGAAATATCACCGAAGTGTACACCAGGAGTTATACTGGTTCGGTCACAACCACTTTGACCTACGTCCAGTCCTCAGAGCTTCTCTGAGAGTTTTACTATAACTTCCAAGATTCAGTGGGTTCTTGGCACCTCAGTACAAGCAAGTTCCTTACACCGGACACTCGCTCCCCCTTACAGGTTGTAATCCAATCCCAACTCAAGGTTCCACAACCTTAAGTTATCTCAATAACAAATATTGAGTTTGAATGAAATATCTCTCTTACAGAGTAAATGATAATCACTGAAGCATATGAATACAATTTCAACGTGAAAACAGAGCAATGAACTTAATGATACGTTCGTATGTGTGTTCTTGTGTTTTCTTGTATCTTTCTCTGTTCAGAGGTTCACATATATATAGATAAGTTGGTAATGATTTCTGGAACATATTTCTTCATGCCCGTTGGAGCGTGCGCAGCCATAATTGACTTTTCTAGTTTTTGAAAAACATACGTTGCGGTAGGTGACGGTCGGTGACATTTGAGCATTGCTTTTGACTTTCCTTATTTGGTAAGATCTCTTTACTGTTTTCCTGTTGAAAGACTAAGTATACTAATATAATAAAAGGTTAATCAAATAGGAAACAAAATAATGACCGTTGGAATGATTTCAAACTTTCTGGATTATCTTACTCGAGTAGCTCCTCGAGTAACACTTGAAGTTTACTCGAGTAGCTCCTCGAGTAACGTCGTGAAATCAATGTTCATTTGAAAGTCAATGAAGAAAAAAACAAGATTACTCGGGTAGTGTATGGAGTAAACCAAATTTCAAACCTTTAGGAATAGTTATTTACTCGGGTAGCTCCTCCAGTAATGCTTCTGCAACTTCATAGATTACTGGGATAACACCTCGAGTAACTCTTCAGAAAACTTTTGATTACTCGATGCTCTACTCCAGTAATGTTGGCAGGATTTCAAGGCCGAGAGCAATTACCTCATTACTCGAGTATGGACTAGAGTAATGCATTCATTTTTGCATAGGTTACTCGGGTAGCTCCTCGAGTAACTGAGACTTTTGAATATGATTTACTCTGGTAATGACTTGAAGTTTTCTTTGAAAACATTTGCATATACTGGGGTACATACTCGAGGAATATGAAAAACAAAAATCAAGTTAATCGGGTACAAACCTCAAGTTTTCATTCACTTTAGTGCTTTACTCGAGTAGCTCCTCGAGTAACATTGGCAGTGGTACAAAGTGCCGAGAGCTTCATATTTTCAAATACACGGTTACTCGAGTAGCTCCTCAAGTATTATGGAAAACTTGAAGGCAAACTGGAAGTTTCTGATCTGGTTACTCGAGTAGCTCCTCGAGTAACATTAGCAGTGGTACAAACTGCCGAGAGGTCCACATTTTAGGATACACAGGTACTCGAGTAGCTCCTCGAGTATCATGGGGAAAACTTGAAGTCAACTGGAAGTTTTCACATGGTTACTCGAGTAGCTCCTCAAGTAACATTGGCAGGCCGAGAGCAACCTTAAAGTTTTACCTGGTTACTCGAGTAGCACCTCGAGTAATGGTGGCAGGTAACTGGAAGTTTTGCCTGGTTACTTCAAGTTTTGGCTCATTACTCGAGTAGCGCCTCGAGTAATGCCTTAGAAAATGCACTTCTGATCAAGTTCCTTAGCATTTTCTCTTGGCCAATCTTCACTACTTCCATGCTTTCCTCAAGTAAAGCTTATTCCTGTCTTTACTTAGTTCAACCTTGATTATTAAACATTTTCTTTTCAAACCATTCTTTTGTTATCATCAAAACATGAGATCTAACATTCTCCCCCTTTTTGATGATGACAAAACTTAGTGATTTTGAACATGGTTTTCAAATTGGATTCTTAATTAATTATTTCTTAGTAAGTTGATTATACCTTGCATACATAACAACTTCATTAGTCCAACCAAATATCACATATCACAAACTTAAATGAAATCAAATGAAGTCATAATTTAAACATACTTGCATTGATATTTAAGAAATTCAAAATACAAGTTAAGTTCAAGAAGGATTAATAACAAAATGCACCCTAAAGCCCATATACAACCAAATCCCAAAAATAAGCAAGGACAAGTCCACAAAATCACTCTCAAGCTCTTCTCCCCCTTTTTGGCTTTATCAATCAAGAGCAGGGCTAGGAGGCTTCACCATAGAGATAGGTTTTACTGGAAGAACCAACCCACCACCATCTGAACTAGATGAATCAAAGGAACTAGATGACTCTGGTTCAGGAAGATTTAGAGGTGGAATTTGGATATCATCTCTAGGCAGGAGAGGAGAAGGTTGAAAGACAACCATAGTGGTCTGAGCTTCTAGAGTTGTGTCAAAAGCTGGAGTGAGATGCTCAGAAGAAGAAGATGATACTACCTCTGTTTGGGTAGGAGAGGGAATAGGTTTAGGAGCGGTCTCAGGCTGTGGCTTTTGAGGTGAATCACCAATAATGATATGTGTAGACTCAAGGGTTTCAGGATCATCCACTGTGAATAAGATGTCTTTTCCTTGGGGCTCAAGTGGATCAGAAACCAGAGGGGTAGATGGTTCATCCTCAGGAGTAGGGGTAGGAATGGGAATGTCTGAAGGAGGGTTTTCTGGAGGTGGTGGTGGTGGTGCAGATGAGGAGGGACCGGCAGAAGGTCCAGGACCTAGGGAATCCAAGCGTGCCAGTATCAATCTTAAAGTCTCTCCCTGGGCACGTTGCTCAGCTAGAAGCTCCTCATGCCTTCGATCCATTCTTTCAACCAACTCTCCCATTTTGGTGTTCATGTGGGTTATGAGTTCTGCATTGGTGTTGGCTATGTCCACATGAAAGCCTCTGAGCATATTTTCCATAAAGTGCTGGAGAGTGGCATTCAGGAAAGATGGTGAAGATGTGGTAGCAGCTGGAGCCGATGACTGAGTGTCATCCATTCTACTGGTTTCTGCCTCAGTAGCCTTTCTCTTCTTCTTGGACCCAGACTCCAGTGGGCCTTTAAGAGGGATATCGATGTTCAGTTTATCGATCTGGTTCCTCCCCACTGGGGTCACCCTCTCAATTGGCTCCTTACTATCCAAGTACCATATTTTGTTCTCTTTCAGAATAAGAGACACAATTTGGGGATATGGCATTGGAGTAGTCCCCTTTCCATCCACCTTATACCTCTTCATCTCTGAGAATATATACTCTCCCAGATCCTTTTCTTCTTTCAAGAGGAGTGAAGCAAACCATCTATAGTCCCTATCCGAGAAGTGGGTATAGTTGTTGGCTTTGTTCACTAGGGACCTAGAGTAGATGTACCATAGGACCCTGTAATGATCACACATATCACTCGGTTTAAAATTGAGGGGGCCAACTAACTCACCGGGCTTAAGGATAGTGAAAATTTGGTTTGGCTCAAGCTCAGAATAAATATCATCCGGGGGATTCTCAATTCCTAACCATAAATTGATCCTAGAGGGAGATATAAGTATTTTTTGCCCTCTCACTGTGGTAGTCATTTCTTCCTCAACTGAGGTTCGGTCAGGCTCATCAGTGATTTCTAGGTTATAGTAAAAATGGGTGATTACCTTTGTGCAAAAAGGCAATCTGACAGACAACCAAGGCATAAATGGATTAAGATAAGGACTAAGGTCAAACTTCACTACCTCTTGAAGTAGCCTCAGATCAACGTAGTGTGTTTTACACACTTTCCTTCTGGAGAACTGTGTCAGGTACTTGGGAGACTCCACCAATTTCCCCACATTGAATCCTTTGGGAGGGGTAGTGATCTCTACCTCTGGAATCTTGGATTTCTTGGATGATTGACCCTTTTCCAATTGGTCAATGATCCCAGCCATTGCCTTAGCCACATTTTTGTCATATTTTGGCTTCTTGGGAGGTTTTGGAGTAAAAGAGGGTGTGGAAGAGTCTGAGTGAGAAGGTGAGGGAGTTTTGACACCTTTACTCCTTCCTGTAGATGTGCTCTTTTTAGATTGAGCCCTAGTCACAACAGGCTCTTTGATCACCACACCTTTGGCTTTAGGTTGTGGTTGAGATTTAAGAGGGGTTTTGGCTTTTGGTCTAGGAATCAACTTTCTTCTCTTTGTTGGAGGAGGAGAAAGGAGATCAGGATTTTGCTGAGAATCAGAGGAGTCTGTGAAGTTAAGATTCTTGGTTCTAACCATCTTGAAACACAGAAGATCAGAAATCTCAGAAAAATAGAGCTATAGTCGCGAGAATAGGGCAGACAGATTTTGAACAAGATAGGAAGTTTTTGGACTTGAAACCAGTTGGGTTTTGACGGTAATGAGGCAAGGAATCGATTAGGAAAAATTTTTGAAAGAGTGTATAGTTATTTACTCGAGGAGATTTTGTGGAAATGACCAAGTTTGCGCAAGATAAAGACCTAAATCCCGACTTTACTCGAGGCCTTACTCGAGTAACATTCAACGTTACTCGAGGCCTTCCTCGGGTGTTCATACAGAAAAATTCAAAAATAATTCAATTAAATTGCGTACCTGGCATGAATAATATAGTAATCATCCATGGATGTTCCCTCGATCATTCATAGTCCATTTGATTCAGATTTGAGTCATTATTTAACCTTTTGAGAATCTGAGCTCCGTCATTACTCGAGGCCTTCCTCGAGTAAGCTTCAAGTTTACTCGAGGCCTGCCTCGAGTAAATAGCTTTACCACTTCTGACTCTTCATTTCTTTAAGATCTGAACCGTTACATTTGAAAATCAAGTAACTTGATCCATTACTTCCAGTTTTGGGGGCCATTACTCGAGTACATACTCGAGTAAAGTACTTCTTTACTTCAAGTTGCTCCTCGGGTATTGCTTTTCTGTCACACATTACTTCAAGTTGGTACTCCAGTAAATGTGTCCTCTGATCACCTCTGTTTTTGTTTCTCAAAACAGAATTTTTACCTTCCTGCAAAACACATTTCTATACACTCCGAAGCTTAAGTTAGTGATCATCAAAACATTATCAAATGACTTCATCTAATATTATAAAATGCTGAAAATACTTATAACTCATTGGGATTTACCATTCCCAATTCTCTTCTAATGAATAGAAATTGATCTTTTGTAAGGGGTTTTGTGAAGATATCAGCTAGTTGAAGATGAGTAGGGATGAATATTACTTTCACATCCTTCTTTTGAACATGATCTCTGATGAAGTGATGTCTGACATCGATATGCTTGGTTCTAGAGTGCTGAACTGGATTCTTTGCCAAGCTTATCGTACTTGTATTATCACAATAAATTGGTATTTCTTTGAGGTAAATACCAAGATCTTGTAGTTGTTGTTTTAACCATATCACTTGTGCACAACAACTTGAAACTGCAACATATTCGGCTTCCGTTGACGAAAGAGACACTGTGTTTTGTTTCTTGCTGAACCATGAGACAAGTGATCCTCCAAGAAATTGTCCTTGTCCACTGGTGCTCTTTCTGTCCGTTTTGTATCCATCATGATCAGAGTCCGAATATGCAACTAGATACTCACTTCTTCCTTTAGGATACCACAGACCCAATTCTGGTGTGTCAGCAAGATATCTAAAGATTCGTTTGACCGTTTCAGCGTGTGATTCCTTTGGTGCTGATTGATATCTTGCACATATGCCTACACTAAATTGGATGTCTGGTCTGCTTGCCGTGAGATAGAGTAATGATCCAATCATTCCTCTATATTTTGTGATATTGTAGTCTTTCCCTTTGACATCAGCATCAAGCAATGTTGTTGAGCTCATAGGTGTGTCTGAGCCGTTTACTTCATCCATTCCATATTTCTTCAATAGCTCTTTTAAATACTTTGTTTGAGATATGAAGATTCCATTCTTTCTTTGTTTGATTTGCAAACCAAGAAAGAAATTCAATTCTCCCATCATTGACATCTCAAACTCTCCCTGCATTATCTCAGAAAATTCCTTACATAGAGATTCATTAGTAGCACCGAAAACAATATCATCAACATATATTTGAACAATTAAAATATCATCACATTTTCGATTTATAAATAATGTTGTATCAACTTTTCCCCGTACAAAACCTTAATCGATGAGAAACTTACTAAGCCTTTCATACCAGGCTCTAGGAGCTTGTTTTAAACCATACAAAGCCTTTTTAAGTTTGAAAACATGGTCTGGTTTAGTGACATCCTCAAATCCTGGAGGTTGTTCTACATACACTTCTTCCATGATGAAACCATTTAGAAAAGCACTCTTAACATCCATTTGATAGAGTTTGAATCCTTTGATGCATGCAAAGGCTAAGAGTACACGTATAGCTTCCAATCTAGCCACTGGAGCATACGTTTCCTCATAATCAATTTCTTCTTCCTGATTATAGCCTTTGGCCACCAATCTTGCCTTGTTTCTGACAATAATTGCAGATTCATCGAGTTTGTTTTTGAATACCCATTTAGTACCAATGATCGTATGATCTTTGGGTCGGGGCACCAAATCCCAAACTTGATTTCTTTCAAATTGATTTAGTTCTTCTTGTATTGCTATGACCCAATCATTGTCTGATAGGGCTTCATCAATGTTAGAAGGTTCAATCTCAGAAATAAATGCAGAAAAACTTACTTCATTGAAAACTCTATTTCTGGTTTTGATCCCTTCATTCACATCTCCTATGATTTGATCTAAGGGATGACTTCTATTGTATTTCCAGGCTTTAGGTTGACCTAGGGATTGCTCTTCATCCTTAGTTTCATCAACCTCTGGAATAAGAGACTTAGAGATAGATTGACCATTTTCTTGATTTAAAACAACTTCCTGTTCTTCATCAATGGTTTTGTCAGAGGATTCAAATTCATCAAATACAACATGAATTGATTCTTCAACAACACAAGTTCTTTTATTGAAAATTCTATATGCTTTACTTCGATTAGAATATCCTAAGAAAATTCCTTCATCAGTTTTAGAATCAAATTTTCCTAAGTTATCTTTACCATTATTATGAATGAAACACTTACAACCGAAGATGTGTAGATGAGCTATGTTTGGCTTCCTTCCTTTGTATAGCTCGTATGGTGTCTTTCCAAGTTTCGTTCTGATATAGGCTCTATTTGAAATATAGCATGCTGTACTCATAGCATCAGCCCAGAAAACTTGAGACATGTTCTTTTCATTTAACATTGTTCTAGCCATTTCAGTAAGCACTCTATTCTTGCGTTCCACAACTCCATTTTGTTGGGGCGTCCTTGGAGCAGAGAAATTGTGATCAATGCCATTAGTATCACAATATTCTTCAAAGGCTTGATTTTCAAATTCTCCACCATGATCGGTCCTAATACCTGCAATTGACATACCTTTCTCATTTTGCACTTTCTTGGCAAAAATAATAAATTCTTCAAAGGTTTCATCCTTTGACGATAGAAAGATAACCCATGTAAATCTAGAGAAATCATCAACAATAACCAATGAATATAAGTTACCACCAAGACTTTTTACTCTTGCTGGACCAACTAAATCCATATGTAATAATTGAAGTGGTCTATTTGTTGAAATCTCATTTTTCAATTTGAAAGATGATTTAGTTTGTTTACCCTTTTGACATGCGTCACAAATCAAATCGTTTTTGAAATTTATTTTAGGTAATCCAAGCACTAAATCCTTTTTGAGTAGTTTACCTAGTTGATGCATATTGACATGAGCCAATCTCTTATGCCATAGCCAACTTTCATCGGTATTACTCAGAAAACAATTTTCAGATTCATTTCTACTAATATCTAGAGTATAGCAGTTACCTTCCCTTTTTGCTCTGAGTTTTGCCTTGATATTTTCCTTATCAAGTAGTAAGTCATTCTTGTTGACAATCAGACATTCCTCTGAATCAAATATTATCCAGTTGTCTTTATCTGCACTTTGACTTACACTCAGCAAATTATGACACAAGCCTTCAGCGTAATATACATCTTTGACTTGTATTCCTTTGTCATTTTTGATTTCACCAATTCCTGCTATCTTTCCGGATTGATTTCCTCCAAATTTTACCTTTCCACCTTCTTTAGGTTGTAATGTGGTAAAACTTTCGAAATCCCCGGTCATATGTCTAGAGCATCAACTATCTATGTACCACTTGCTATTTTTGGATGCTTTAAGACATACCTGCAATCAATCGACTAAGTCTTAGGTACCCACATCTTTTTGGGTCCTTTTGGGTTAGTACAAATGATTTTCTGAATATATGAACCTTTAGGTACCCATTTGTAGGTTCCTATGGTTCCTTTCTTCTTATGAATGCATGAAGATGTATGATGTCCTTTTCTATTACAGTAATTACAAAATGCAAAAGGATTTGATGTATGCACAGAATGTTGAAAATAATTCAAATATGTCTTACCTCCTGCTTTCTTTCTTCCTTTTCTTTTATCTAATTTTGGATCATATCCAATTCCAGATCGATCATTTACAAATCGTTGGGCTTTTAAAATAACATTTAGCATCTCACTTCCTTGTGTGAATTTTTCAAGAGTTTTTGTGAGATAAATGTTTTTCTTTTTCAAAGATAAACAATTTTCACAATTCTTTTCCTTAAGTTCAGTTTCAAGAACTTTGTTTTTCTTTTTAACAACAATCAATTCTTTAACTACTTTGATGAATTCAGAATGTAAAGCATTATATTCAGAAAGTAATTCATCATAGGTAGGTTCAGAATCATTTACCTCTTCTTTTGTTTCTTCTTGAGCAACAAGACATATATTAGCTACCTCTTCCTCATCGCTTTCTTCGTCTGAGGAGCTGTCACCCCATATAGCAGATACAAAGGCTTTCTTTTTGTTGAAGAATTTACCTTTTCTCTTTTCCTTGCTCTTTTGATTCAAATCTGGACATTCTGACTTGATATGTCCTGGTTTTCCACATTCATAGCAGATGATATGATCTTTGCTACTATTTCCTCCTTTCTGAAAGTGTTTGAATCCTTGACCTTTCTTGTAGAACTTTCTGAATCGTTTTATGATTAGACCCATTTCGTCATCGTTGAACTCTTCATCCTCAACCTGATTTTCCTCTTTCGCTTTTAGAGCTAGACCTTTCTTTTTCTTGTCGCCAATGTCATCTAGTTCTCTTTTGAACTTTAGTTTGCTTTCATATTCAGAAAGACTTCCAAATAGAGAAGCGACTGATCTCATTGATTCTCCTTTTGCCTCTTCTATCGCAGTGACTTTGGCCTCCCACTCTTTAGAAAGAATATTCAAAATCTTTCGTACTTGGGTATGTTGATCATAGACTTTCCCAAGTGCTGCAAGTTGATTAACAAGATGAGTATATCTAAGTTCGAATTCAGAAATTGACTCACCTGATTTCATTCGAAGTAGATCGAATTCAGTGACCAAGGTGTTGATTCGATTCTCCTTTATTCCCGAAGTTCCTTCATGAGCTATTTCCAGAGCTTCCCACATTTCCTTTGCTGTTGGGAGTGTGCAAATTCTGAAGTATTCATTTTGACTCAAAGAACTTTGTAACATCAGAATTGCCTTGCTGTTAAGAGTGATAAGTTTCTTGTCATTCTCATCATATTCTGCTGGCGTCTTTGGAATTTTCTGAGAATCTACAGTCTTTGTAGGTTGATAGTTTCCACTCTCAATTACATCCCATAGCCCATATTCAGTAGCCATCACGAACACTCTGAATTTAGCTTTCCAGAAAGAAAACTGTTCTCCATTAAAACCAGGGGGTCTAGTGATGGATGCTCCGTCGGGAAGAATTCCTTCACCCATGCTTGCCATTGGATCCTTCTTAGGCTGTTAAACCTTAACAAGAAGACCTACGCTCTGATATCAAATGTTAGATCAAGTGTTTCACCCAAGAGGGGGGTGAATAGGGTGATACTGAAATTTCTTTCGAAAATATAAAACTTTGACAAAAGAATTAAAACAGTAATGAGTAAGGAGAAATATCACCGAAGTGTACACCGGGAGTTATACTGGTTCGGTCACAACCACTTTGACCTACGTCCAGTCCTCAGAGCTTCTCTGAGAGTTTCACTATAACTTCCAAGATTCAGTGGGTTCTTGGCACCTCAGTACAAGCAAGTTCCTTACACCGGACACT
This sequence comes from Inga oerstediana, assembly GCA_963210345.1. Lineage (NCBI taxonomy): Eukaryota > Viridiplantae > Streptophyta > Magnoliopsida > Fabales > Fabaceae > Inga > Inga oerstediana. Next base: position 67,991,766 of record OY723400.1, on the reverse strand, counting down.
CGCTCCCCCTTACAGGTTGTAATCCAATCCCAACTCAAGGTTCCACAACCTTAAGTTATCTCAATAACAAATATTGAGTTTGAATGAAATATCTCTCTTACAGAGTAAATGATAATCACTGAAGCATATGAATACAATTTCAACGTGAAAACAGAGCAATGAACTTAATGATACGTTCGTAGGTGTGTTCTTGTGTTTTCTTGTATCTTTCTCTGTTCAGAGGTTCACATATATATAGATAAGTTGGTAATGATTTCTGGAACATATTTCTTCATGCCCGTTGGAGCGTGCGCAGCCATAATTGACTTTTCTAGTTTTTGAAAAACATACGTTGCGGTAGGTGACGGTCGGTGACATTTGAGCATTGCTTTTGACTTTCCTTATTTGGTAAGATCTCTTTACTGTTTTCCTGTTGAAAGACTAAGTATACTAATATAATAAAAGGTTAATCAAATAGGAAACAGAATAATGACCGTTGGAATGATTTCAAACTTTCTGGATTATCTTACTCGAGTAGCTCCTCGAGTAACACTTGAAGTTTACTCGAGTAGCTCCTCGAGTAACGTCGTGAAATCAATGTTCATTTGAAAGTCAATGAAGAAAAAAAAAAGATTACTCGGGTAGTGTATGGAGTAAACCAAATTTCAAACCTTTGGGAATAGTTATTTACTCGGGTAGCTCCTCCAGTAATGCTTCTGCAACTTCATAGATTACTGGGATAACACCTCGAGTAACTCTTCAGAAAACTTTTGATTACTTGATGCTCTACTCCAGTAATGTTGGCAGGATTTCAAGGCCGAGAGCAATTACCTCATTACTCGAGTATGGACTAGAGTAATGCATTCATTTTTGCATAGGTTACTCGGGTAGCTCCTCGAGTAACTGAGACTTTTGAATATGATTTACTCTGGTAATGACTTGAAGTTTTCTTTGAAAACATTTGCATATACTGGGGTACATACTCGAGGAATATGAAAAACAAAAATCAAGTTAATCGGGTACAAACCTCAAGTTTTCATTCACTTTAGTGCTTTACTCGAGTAGCTCCTCGAGTAACATTGGCAGTGGTACAAAGTGCCGAGAGCTTCATATTTTCAAATACACGGTTACTCGAGTAGCTCCTCGAGTATTATGGAAAACTTGAAGGCAAACTGGAAGTTTCTGATCTGGTTACTCGAGTAGCTCCTCGAGTAACATTAGCAGTGGTACAAACTGCCGAGAGGTCCACATTTAGGATACACAGGTACTCGAGTAGCTCCTCGAGTATCATGGGGAAAACTTGAAGTCAACTGGAAGTTTTCACATGGTTACTCGAGTAGCTCCTCGAGTAACATTGGCAGGCCGAGAGCAACCTTAAAGTTTTACCTGGTTACTCGAGTAGCACCTCGAGTAATGGTGGTAGGTAACTGGAAGTTTTGCCTGGTTACTTCAAGTTTTGGCTCATTACTCGAGTAATGCCTTAGAAAATGCACTTCTGATCAAGTTCCTTAGCATTTTCTCTTGGCCAATCTTCACTACTTCCATGCTTTCCTCAAGTAAAGCTTATTCCTGTCTTAGTTCAACCTTGATTATTAAACATTTTCTTTTCAAACCATTCTTTTGTTATCATCAAAACATGAGATCTAACATGATTTTGGATTGCAGCTGATCGAGCTCCTCAACGATCAAAACCTTAGAACATAACTTCCGAAAGAAAGAACAAAGTTCCACCAAAACGATGGAAACATCGGGAGGAAGTGCATTCTTTATAGCCAGAGGGAGTAACTGCTGCATAAGAACATGGGAGTCATGACTCTTCAGGCCAGCAACCTTTTGAGCCTGCAAGTCAACACATCAAGAAATGTTGCTTGAATACCCATCAGGAGCTTTTAATTTCTTCAACGTCGCGAAGAAGACTTCCTTGTTCAGTTTTATGAAGGTAAACTTTACCGGCTGAAATATGTCATGCTCATCTGGCCAAGCGTCTTCACGAACTCCCATGTCACGTAAATCTTTCCTCGCTTGAAGGTGATCTTTTGTCTTGCTGGGTTCGTTAAGCAACGTATATAGCACATTGTCGCAAACATTCTTTTCAATGTGCATGACATCAAGACTGTGGCGAAGTAAATTAGATCTCCAATATGGAAGAGTGAATAAAATACTTATCTTCTTCCACTACTGCGGTGTTGAAGTCCTGCGCATCTTTTGGCGAGTTTGTGCTGAATTGTCACTTTTTCCAAACTCGAAGTCAACATGCTCAAGATGCTTTAAGATATATGTACCGGACAAAGTCTGAGGTGGTCCTCTTTTTTCTGGTTTTCCATTGAAGCGATTCCGTTGCAATCTGAACTTATATTTTCGGCTGTGGGGAAGGCACACTGCATCAGAGTCAAAATTGTAAGCTGGACACGCTGACCTAGTATGCACATTCCAACCAGATAATGTGCCAAGGCCAGGAAAGTCACTAATCGTCCACATTAAAGCTGCACGCAAGTTGAACAAAGTCTTGCTGTAAGCGTTGTACGTCTCGATGCCAACATTCCACAGGTCAAGCAATTCCGCAATAAGCGGTTAGAGATACACATCGATGTCATTACCCGGTACCTTTTTGCCTGGAATGATCATAGACATAATGAAAGAGCTTTGTTTCATACACATCCATGGGGTAAGTTGTAGGAAACTAAGACTACCGGCCAAATACTGTAACTTGTGCTAAGATTCCCGAAAGGATTGAAATCGTCGGTCACCAACGCAAGCTGAACATTTCTGGGGTCATTCACGAAATCTGGAAATTTGTTGTTAAATGTTTTCCAAGCCTCTGCATCTCGGGGATGTCTTAGTTTACTGTCTTCATTCTTATCAATGGCATGCCACCTCATGTGCTCCGCAGTTTTAGACGACATAAATAATCTTTATAGGTGAGGTTTCAAAGGAAAGTACCTGATAATCTTTACAGGTTTCTTCTTCTGTTTTTTCCCCTTCCGAATTATCTTGTACCTCGATGTGTGACATCTCTTACAAGTCTCCCTGCTGGAATCGTCTACCCAATACAGCATACAATCGTTGGGGCATGCATCAATCTTTTGATAGTTCAACCCCAACCTGTTAACCTGTTGATAATCTTCTTGGCCTATGGGAATCTCAGTGTCGAGGAATGCATCTTGTAATAATTCGAGCAACATCGACATTCCCTTATCTGTGATTCCACACAAGCACTTGATATGATACAATTTGATCAAGAAAGATAATTTAGAATATTTTCGACAACCTTGATATAAAGAATGATCTGCTTCATCCATCAAGCTGAAATTACCTAGCTGCTTAATTCCTCATAAACACCGGCTCAGAACCGTGCACTTCTTCGTTGAAGTTGTCACCTTGAAATCCAAATGCATGACACATAGCATCATTCACATGATCATCTTCATCTAGTTGAACGCCTACTTAAGAACTTTGAGGAAGAGCATCATCATATTTAATGCCGGCCTTCTTACCATGAACTGCCCAGAACCTATAATCCTCAGGGAAAGGCTTCAAAAACAAATGTTCCTTCAAAATATTTCGTGCATGCCACTTCTTGAACTTGCATCTCTGACACAGACAGACGATCTTGCCGTTACAGCTGGCGTGAGTGAATGCGAAATCCAAGAAATTGTTTAATCTGTACAAATATTCCGGAGAATTGCGCGGTAACCTGATCCATGACTTATCCATAGCTACTAGTGAAAGAGAAGAAAGTATAGAGAAGAAGATGAGTTAATAGAGAATGACGAATGCCTGGAATCTTATATTATGAAATTTCAACGTTTAAAATTTTGTAGCGGTTTACCGCTACAGTACTACAAATTTGTAGCGGTTATATGTATAAAACCGCTACTAATGTTCAAGTCGTTGGAATTTTGCACAAAGTGGTGGGAAATTCAAAATTTAAAAGTTGAGCTTTTGTAGTGGTTATATGTATCAAACCGCTACTAATATTAAAGCCATCAGAAATAAAATGGAAAAATTAGTTTTAAATTTGTAGCGGTTATACATAAATAACCGCTACAAATTTGCACAAAAGTGGCAAATTTCAAAATTCAAATGTTGAGTATTTGTAGCAGTTTTTATTGTTAAACCGCTACAAATATGGAACGTTATTTATAAATATAAAAAAATAAATTATATATAAATTTGTAGTGGTTTCTTCAAAAAAACCGTTACAAATATAACAAAATTTTATTTGTAGCGGTTATTTATTGTAAAACCGCTACAAAGATATATATAAATTATTTTTTTTAAGGTTTAGAAATATAAATAATATCGTTGCAGTTAATTCACAAATTCAACAACGCGGTCTAAGAATATAAATATAATTATGGTAAGCACAATAAGAATTTAAGTTCTGAAATACAAAATTATATATATTTATTTACAAATGTTTCAACAACAAATAAAAAAAAAGATGTCCTAAACTAAGTAGTTAGGGGCTGATCATCTGGTGCTCCCTCAGGTGGGGCTCCATCAGGTGCTGCTGGATCGGGCCGCTGGGCAGAGTGAACCGCACCATCATCATTAGTAGGAGGAGGAGGTTGCACGACGAACCGAGGGATAAGCGGAACCTGTGGATACTACTCGTCCGGGAACAGGCGACTCCATCCGCGCTCGAGCATGTTGTTCGTGATATCACGCCACTGTGTTTGCTAAGCGTAGATCAAATCAGGATGCTCCTACATCTGCCGCATCTACTGCAGCTGCAGCTGCTGCATCTACTGCTGCTACTGCTGAGCCACTGCAGCCTGTGTCCGCTCCAAATCTGACCGTAATTGCTCAATAAACTCGTCCCTCGGACGTCTGACCCCTCTAGATCTGCCAGCCTCAGAGGCGGCGCTCCTGCCGTAGACCATGCTAGGTCTAGCGCCTATCCCCATCCCCCGAAAGCGTCCGGGGTGCTAAGCCTGAGCCAGACCCGCCTTCAAAGGAGCCGTCGGGTCCACTGACCCTTGTGACTCCTCCCCCTGGGTCTCTCACAGCTCAACTTGTGACTACTGCATCCGCTCATGCCATTTTATGAAATAATTACTAATTAAATTTTTTCATTATTATGTTGGTTTTATAAAAATTATAATAATAAAATTACTTACAATGGCCGCCTTTGCCTGCTGAGAGGTAGGAGTCCCGTCACAGTGTCTGTGTGTGATTGCGTACAACTCCCCATAGTTCGTCTGACGGTTCTCCTGCTGTGCCTTCCTCTCCTAAAACAATTACATAATTCAATTACTATTATGAAATAACCAGCTAAAAGTCAGTAATATTTTGAAAAGTTACCAGCTCGCTGTAGGTGACAGTAAAGGTCTTCGATCCTGCTGTATGGTGGATCGTCTGCTGCCCACGGATCTTGGTGTTCCTCTGAGAAAGCGCGTGGAAAAAAACAATATTAAATGTATTAAAACAATACTAAACATTTAAAATTAATTACATTTAAATTATAATTTAATAATTAACAATTACAAAATTATATATAAATAATCTAATAAATACCAAGGTAATTAAACCCGGACCGGTCGGGGTACTGGGTCAAGGGTCAGTGGGTCAGACCGGAGTCAAATCGGAGCTAAACCGGGACCAAACCGGTGAGAAATAGAATATTTTAGACTTATAGTATGAAATTCTAAAGGAAAAATTTTTTTAAAAAAATAAAAATTTTTTAAAAAATTAAAAAAGTTGACCTGGACCGGGTCACTGAACCGGACCGGTTTAGTGCCCGGGTTGCCGGTTGCCGGTTTCCGGGCCGGTTCGGCCGGTCCGGTCCGGGTTAGAGAACTATGATAAATACATTACCGGCCCCTCAGCGTTCCTCTTGAACTGGACGAAACTCGCCCAGTTGTTCGGCGGCACGCCATCCGGGACGCTCTCGATCAGCTGCTCCAGAGGCATTGTCTCGTCCTTATCCACCCTGTGGAAGAGATGGTTCCTCCTGTTCCTCTAGTCGTCACCCATCTTCACGAGGGTGTACCTCTTTCAGTTGGCCCAGACAGCAAACCGCAGTTGCAAAAAAATTATTTAAATATCAATAATTACAAAAATCCTATTAAAAAATATTAATTAATTACAAAAAATATTAATTAAATACTATTAATTACCTGAACCACCTCCTCCCAAGCTTGGTCCTTCGGCCCCTTCAGAACGTGCCTCCACGTCCTGAAGTGCAGGTGGAACCGCATCCAATTCGCACCCAGGTCATTCAGGAAGCGGTTGAATAGGTGACTCCCATTGTCAATGGGCTGGTCCGCACCCTCATTCCACGGCGCTATAACTCGTAGTGTCCGGTCCATGCTGTTCAGACCGGCCATGTCCAGCTTCCTCGTCGACACGTTTCCCTGCTCATCTACATAATTTACCGCACGTTAGATAAATTGTAATTCAAATTTAACATTTTGAATTTAAATAAATAGTTTATTAAATAAAAAAATATTTACCTTGGACTTGCACCTCAAACCCAGTGGACCGCGAAAACGACCCTCGTGGGTTGTTTTGCTCCCAAGCCTCCTCCTCATCGAGGAACTGCTCTATCTCCCTGATCCCAATCGGGATCTCGAAGTCCTCCTCGTCGTAGTTCTCGACGCTGATATCTGCCCCCCAAACTCAGGCACCTCTAGTGCAATCGTCTCTTATGGGATCGTCTGCGGTGCCTGTGGTAGGGCCGACTCCTGTGGGGGGATGGGCTGAAATGCCGCGGTCTCCCTCCCTCTACGCTGCCCCTTCCCTCTGCCCCCTACTCTGCTACTGCCATCCTGCAAAATCGGTCTGGGGACCTCAGGTGCCTTCCCCTATCCTCTCTTGAAGCCATATCAACTGTAAAAATTCAAAAAAAAAAAAAATTTAGTCACATTATTATGCAAAAATATAATAAAAATACAAATACAAATAAAATATTGCTTATCTCCTTACCTCAAGTAGAAATACCAAGACATACTGTAGCAAAAACTCTTTCACAGACGTCTGAATGCTCAATTCTTAAAGAAAACACTCAGAGAAAATTCAGGAAACAAAATGAGCAAACGGAGAAATGAAGGAGGGAGGCGAGTTTAAATAGGCCGAACATTTGTAGCCGTTATTGAAATAACCGCTACAAATCACTTAGGGCGGCTAAACTTTGTAGCGGTTCTAAGATAACTGCTACAAAGTACAAAAACCTTTGAAGTTCTGTAGCGGTTAAGGTATAGAACTGCTACAAATTTGGGACCTTTGAAATTCTGTAGCGGTTACAAGTTAATAACTGCTACAAATACTTGACGTTTGAAATTTTGTAGTAGTTTGATTGGTCAAACCGCTACAAATAACCTCTACACTGTTGGCACGTCTTGGTCGCGCCATATGGCGCGAAAATTGTAGCGGTTATTATTTATTAACCGCTACAATTTTTGGCGGGAAATTCGCGCCATATTTGTAACGATTTTCCCTAGGTAACCGCTATAAAAAACGCAGCCAATCTGTCGTACCACTTGGCGCGTAGCTTGCCGCTACAAATTTGTAGCGGTTTAGGTTAAAACTGCTACAAATGTTAATATTTGTAGTGGATAATTATAACCGCTACAATGTCACCGCTACAAAATATCTTTTTTTTTGTAGTGTTTGGGGCGAAGGGGGAAAGACACTTTTTTCTAAAGAGTTACTTCTTTCTCTTGCTGGATGTGTTTTGTGTCTTGAAGGTCTTCATCTTTGCTAAGGAGCATCTCTTTTGTGAGATAGAGGCACCAACATATATTATCTCCCCTTCATTTTTCTTGTCCCGATGATCAAAAGTGGAGCAAATATGTAAGCAATACCTTGCCTGCTTGTTCATATAATGAGATCCATAAAAGAATATAATAATATTAAGGCAGAGGCATTCATCACTTGCTTGGCTTTGCTCTTTCTTGATTAATGAGCTGATACTCGCTCTTGTTTTAATTTACTCTCCCCTCAAATATAAATGTGATGCATTTGATTACATGACATTTTCTGTGTGTTCCTCATTTTTGTTTCGTCTTGTTCTCTCACCTTGCTTATTGTGAAGTCTACAAGTATGCGGAAAAGGGTTTGCTATATTCATTATGCCCTAATTCGTATATCTTTTTTGCTTTTGAAAAGGTATGTGTTGATCTCTTTTTGTCTCTTAAATTTATTCTATATGATGGAGATAGTGATTGGCTCTATCTTGAATTCCTTTTGGGGTGATAATATGATCTGCAAGTGCTATTTTTGTCCTCATTGGTTTCATGATGAAATGATTTTGTGTGATTTTCTCTTTTTCTCTAACATTACATCCCATCTTTTTAACTAGTGTCGTGTAAGTTTTTTAGGGCCTTTTCAGACATTTATGTTCATTAGTAAACAATGTGAGATTATTGGAGTTTCCTTAGGAATACCAATGGGGATTTCCCAAGTTTTCTTTATAAAAAGGAAGGAAAAAAACACATTTTTATAAAAGAAAAGAAAATAAAAAAGCTCTATTTTTAAAAAAAAAAGATTTAGAAAAGGTTTTTCTGTTGTGCGAGGTTTTCAGAACCTCCTCAGCAAGAAAATGTTTATTTTTTAGTGTGAGGTTATGAGAACCTCCTCAAAAAGCTTAATCCACAAATTCTTTCAAGAAATCTTTCTTCAAATAAAAATAAAGAGTTGTTTTTAGTAATAAAAATACAATCCAACAAATCAAAAATACTTTTCACAACTAAATTAAACAAACGTTTTCGAAAGACAAAAACCCATTAACACGCATTTCTACCCCGAAATTTCTCTAAAGGGTACATAGTCCATAAGTCTATACTTAGGTCAAGTCCAATTTTATAAATAAATATATGTTTTCTTATTTTCTTTTGGTAAATAAACAATATTTTTCTCATAGTTTCATTTTATTTCTTTTTTTAAATATTATCTTTTTATTTTTTTTGGGAAATCAGGATATTTTTAAAGGCCATGTTTATTTTTAAATAATTGACTTACGGTAACCGTTCTCATGAACGGGTGCTGTGAGGTGTTTAACATCTTTTCCACACACAATTGACTACTAAACCTTATCTGATTTTTGTAGATCGTTTCTTTTTTTCTTAAGGTTTTCAAAATTATCATTTTTAAAATTTTGGCGGTGGCTTCATATTTTTCTCAATTTTGGCTTTATAATGCTAAGTATGCAGTATCAGCATCCAAGTTAACAAATTTTCCCTGCATAAGAACTCCCTCAGATTGTGGAAATAACACGTTAGAATAATAATATTGCACAAACATTATAATAGCACCTTTTCTCTTCCTACCTATATTTTCCCACTTAAAGAATTTTTCTGTTGAAATGACTCCGTGTTAGCCTTGGCAAACTTTTCTTCTTTAATTCATTTTCTCTTTTTGACCTTTTCAAACTACTCTTTAGCTTTAGGATTAATAAAACGAGAAAAGTCAAAAGTTGCTTCAGATGTGAATCAAAATAAATATACAAATAGATCTATATACATATTTCACAATTCTTTCAACATTCTATTGCATAACAATATTCAAGATCATGTTCGTAGAAAAAAATGTGAATCAAAATAAAAACTTGAGTCACAATCAAATGTGGATGACAGAATTAAACATAGCCCAAAAGTCGAATTCTGCAATTTAGCATTAACATTACTTAAACAAGAAAGAAACAGAAGCCCAATCCCATAGCGATCAGACTCCACGTAGGCATATAAATAATCATGAAAACATACCAATAACTCAAGTGCATCATTCAGTAATGTAAGCCATAGATGTATGGAACTTCTCAATACTTTAAAGTCTAAAAAATTCAGATTGATTTTCTTTTTTGCAACCTTGAAAGAAAAAAAGTCCCGAAACAGACCATGAAACCATACAATTCTAATTTCAACACATAGAAAAGCAATATAGTTCCATAAAGAAATAATGAATTCCAACTCTATTGCTGATCAGTTAGAAAAGTTCTCACATATGTGTTATCATTTTGAAATTAATTTCGTTTCAGGACATTATCCTAATTGTTCACATACTAAGTCGAATTTTGCATAATCTAGATAAATACATAGGAAAATGTGCATAAAAATAATCATAGTGAATTCATAGAAATTGTTAATTTAAATGTGAATATCTTGGTTTATTTTGAATAAATGAAGAGCTTACAAATTTGGCCTTTGAACAGAAGGATTGTGACATGTTTTTAAAGCTCTCAAAGGACCATGTGAAGCAAGAAAAGCATTGGGAACGTCAGAAGGATGAGTTAATCAAAGTGTAGAAGTTGCTTCTTGGACCGTTCTCTATAGCTAACCAACTCATTCCCAGATGTTCACTTTTTGTGATGTTTGTAGTAGTGATTAGTGAAGGACAACTTTTGCTGCAGTGATCGGTCCCGGCTGGCAAAGTTAGCACTCTGTAACTTTTGTTGCAGTGAAGGCACACCTTCGCTGCAGCAAACGTAGAAAAATTGCAGCTGCTTGTTTTACTATCAGGACAAAAAATGAGGGTTTAACAAGGGTTTTAGGGGCTGACTTTGAGAAAGCTTCGAGTGGCAGAAACAAGTGTTAACCTTTATATATTTCAGGTCATTTCATCATATTTCCCTTGAGTTTTATACAATATTTAATACACTTGTTCATATTTTACATACTTAAGATAGGAAAAATGTGCATTTGGTTTTTGCTTCACATCATTGTTCAATTGTGCATATTTTGATAATATTTTCTATGCTTTTAATTTGAATACATTGACCAAGTTATTGCATCTTCCTTGTTAATTGTTAAACCCTTTAACATTTCGATATACGTAGAGTAATAAATGCACAATTTCGTAAGGCATACATAAATAGCGGAAATATACTGATATTAAGTACTTATTTAAAATACAGAAAATTCCCCGTAGAGTTTGAAATATATACATATACATGTACAGAGTGTTTAAAAGGAACTAAATTACAAGCTAGATAACCAACAACACTCTCCATGTGTGCACCGGAACTCTACTTCCCGGTAGCCACGGATTTGTCCTTCGAGCCGCTACCTCAATTGGAATATTTTAATATTTGAAAAAGGGTGAGATTCAAAAGAATCTCAATAGTAACATACAATCAATCATATAATATGCAAAAATTAAATATGTCATGCTCCATGTTATACAACATATTAACAACATAAACAATCATCATGGCATGTATACATGAGTTAGGGCTACTCTCCGCTATTTGTAAGCTCGGTTGGATTCTTACTTAACAACCAAGTAAAAGTGCCTATGCGCACAAATTGCCCTGCTTGGAAAAACAATGTTCATCAGTTATATCACAGAAGATGACATACACAAACATATAAAATATTCACATAATTTATGAAAGATAGAGTTACTACCTGTCTCCTTTCTCAATTTTTCAATCGTCCTAACTTTGATTTCGGCTTGAAAAATTTTCAATTCCTATCAAAATTTAAGGTAACAAGTAAATGGTTATTACTTGTACCATTACTACCTTTAAATCATAGTATCTATCACAGTTTCAACAATTTCTGCTCAATACAACTCTACTCAATGCAGTTTCACAGTTTTTTAGAAAACTGGCAGATTTTCTGTCAGTTTTGAAAAATCATAGTTATTTCTAGAAAATTTCAAATTGACTGATTCTAAAGCCTTAGTAAAGCTCTTTAAGTGTAGTTTCATGGAAAAATACCCAATTCTGACCATTGCAACCATATTGTTCCCAAAAATTCGCCAAACCTTCACTGTTCCATATTTCCTTCCAGAAACAGGGCACAAGTTTGAAAGTTCATATCTTTTAATGTACTTGTCTAAAAATTACAAACTACCTGTTAAATTAAAGCTCTATATGTCTACTTTAATCCTCTCAAGTTTCATAATTTTTAGACCAATTTTGGCCCATGAAATCCATTGCACAACAATACTTCCTCACTGGAGTCAATTCAAACAACATGCACTTGCAAATTTAATAAATTCCAGATTTGTATACAAATTTCCAAAAATGACGAATATTTATATTCCCACACAATTTTCCCTTCTAAATCAAATGGAACCATCAAAATTGCAAAATTCCAACTCCTTCTCCTTGGACGTAATTAGGGTTCTTAAAAGGGAAAATGTGTTTTCTGATTTCTCTTGTTTAATCACTTCCTTTCCACTTCTAATCACATGATTAACTACCTAAATGCTAATTAAACATGGCTTGAAGGAATTTGGACAGCATAACCCTTTAGGGTTCATGATCCCAAATTTACAAAATTTGGTAAAATCAAGCCAAATTCAAGAACAATAACCACAACAACAACTTATAACACAAGAGAATTAAGTTTATGAGATTAACTCTTGATTGCACCACTTTCTCTCTCTAAAATCACCTCTTCTCTCTCTCTCTACACTCTTGATTTGGCTTGCTATCCATGGATTTCAAAGAGAAGAAGAGGTTAGAGGAAGTTCCACGGTAATTAGGAAGCAAAATCACTAAGATTACAAGCTCTTACCTTTGATTTTGCTCTTGGACTTACCTCCTTGTTCTCCTTTGGTGGTCTTACTAATATGTGTGTGAACTCTCTCTCTCTCTCTCTCTCAGTTCAGCTGAAGCACCAAAATATGAAAGAAAAGAAGAGGAAAGTGTGTCTTAAAATATCTTTCTTCATCCTTTTTTTTAATTATATTTTTATAGCTTTTTATCATATGCCAATTAACTCAATGTTATCATCTTTTGTTTTTCCTTCCCTTATCACTTGGTCGACAAGCACTCCACAAATAGCCAAAGATATGATCTCCAATCAACTCAATTCCTCCTCCACACATATTTTTAATTGGAGTTGCAATTGTTGACCTATGTCATCATATGTTTTTTTATTCGACCATATGCCAAAAATTGTGCCAAAGGGACATTTATTCACCAAACAATTATTTTACCCTTCTCATATTCATTTTTGGACGAAAATGACCAAATAAATTGGGGAAAATAATTGCCTCTTGCTTAATATGGCAAACTATCATTTTGCCCTTGCATTTTGTTATTTTCGCACAAGCTGACAGAATTTTCTCCAAACTTTGAAGATTTATATTTTTATTTGTAGACATTCAATTGAAGTTATTCCGAAGGCCAATTAACCCTTGTTGAGTCTAGTTTTATGGAAAAATATAGCCTTTATCCAACTAAAATCTCAACATTCCTAAAACTTAAATCTTTGGACGCTGTCCCAGAAAGTAGATAGTTTCACTAGGTAAATTTCAGAAATTCATAACTCTTAGTATACAAGTCAAAATAATTTGTATGACCTATCAAATTAAAGCTTGGAATGTCTACTATCATTCTACAAAATTGCACAATTTTTGAACATCATTTGATTATCCAAAACCACATGGCATTCTCACTGCCTCATGGGAAATTTTCACTGGCAGTATAATCAAATTCTCCAAAATTCACCCTTGATTCTATTTGTTGAATAAATATACATTGAATCTTTGGTGTATGAATTTTGGGATATTACATCTCTCCCCCCTTAATAAAATTTCATCCCTGAAATTTGTTCCACATATTGATTCATAAATTTTGGGTATCGCTTGTGCATGTTTTCCTCTATTTCCCATGTAGCTTCTCTAAGAGATAATCCCTTCCAGACAACTTTATGAATGGAATACTCCTATGTCTCAGCTATTTCTCCTGTAGAACAATTATCTGTTTATGTCCGACTTCATATGTCAAATCATCCTGCACATCCAAATCTTCATATTCAATGACATGTTCGGGATCATATTGATATTTCTTTAACTGTGACATGTGGAAAACATTATACAATATGCTCAAATTTGGGGGGTAAAGTGATCTGATATGCTACTAGCCCAATCTTCGACAAGATCTCAAACGGACTATTGTACCTAGGATATAGTTTCTTCACTTTCAATGCCCTACCAATCCCTATGACAGGTGAAACCTTCATAAACACATGGTCACTGACCTCAAACTCTAGATGTTTTCTTTTCTTGTTAGCATAACTTTTATGTCTGCTCTGGGCAATTAATAATCTCTGTTTGATCAAATTGATCTGGTTTGTTGTTTGATCAATAATATCTGGCCCAAATAAACGTCTCTCGAATAACTTTGTCCAACACAAGGGTGCTTAACACTTCCTTCTATATAATGCCTCATAGGGAGCCATTTGTGTACTTGAGTGATCGCTGTTATTATAAGAAAACCCGGCCTAGTGGAAGGAATTGGTCCTAATTACCTTTAAAATCTAGTACATATGCCCTCAGCACATCCTCTAGTGTCTAAATGGTTCATTTCATCTGGCCATCTGTCTAGGGATGACATGCTATACTGAACCTGAGCTTAGTACCTAAAGCCTTATGCAACACTTTCTAGAAATTAGAAGTGAAGCGAGGATCTCTATCTGATATAATACTCTTTGGTGTAATGTATAATCTCACAATCTCTTTAATATAGATCTCCACAAGTCTATAAGGAGAATAATGAATGCTAATTGGTAGGAAATGGGTTGTTTTTGTGAATTGATCAACGATTACCCATATTGCATCATGATTTTTGATCTTGGGCAACCCCATCGCGAAATCCATCATGATAATTTCCCATTTCCACTTAGGAATCTCAGGATTCTAAAGAAGTCCTGAAGGTCGCTGATGCTCAATCTTCACTTTTTGGCATGAGAGACAATGATAAATAAATTGCGTCATGTCTTTCTTATACCCGGCCACCAATACGTGGACTTTAAGTCATGATACATTTTTATCGCTCCTGGATGCAGAGTGTATTTACTCTTGTGAGCCTCCTCCAGGATTTGCCGCTTCAACTCTATCTGTAGTGGAATATATAATTGTTTCTTATATCTAACTAATCCATTTGGTGACAAATCATATTCCTGAGTTTCATCTTTCTCAATCATCCTTCTGATAGACTGTGCTTGTATGTCTTGCAATTGAGCTTCCGCAATCGCTACTCTCATATCATTATATGCCTCAATAACATTATTACTGCCGATCGAAATTTGCTTGAATAGACTGAGATCTCTGAAATCCTCGATCAACAGGTACTCATGTATCATCAGGGATGCAGCCTATAATGTTTTATAGCTCAACGCGTCTTCAACTACATTGGCCTTCCTTGGATGGTATTTGATCTCTAGGTTATAATCGTTTAGCAACTCCATCTACTTGCATTGCCTCATATTCAACTCTTTCTGATCATATGGATATTTTAAGCTTTTATGGTCGCAGTATAGCTCTATAGTTGCACCATAGAGATATTGTTTCAATGCAAATACAATAGCTGTCAACTCAAGATCATGAGTGGGATTTGAGGCTTTAGTTGACGAGTTGGATACACCACTACTCGGCCATGTTGTATCAAAATACATCCCAATCCATGCCTACCAGCATCTGTATAAACAATAAAAGTAAACTATGGATCTGGGAAAGTCAGCACTGGTGCTATTGTTAATCTCTGTTTTAGCTCTATGAAGCTCCTCTCACAACTATCGTCCCAGATAAAATGTTGAGTTTTCCGAGTCAACTTTGTCAACGGCAAAGCTATTTTGGAGAAATTTTGTATAAAACGTCAATAATAACTAGCAAGACCTAGAAAACTGCGTATCTCTAGATAAGTGTTTATGTAATTATGCATGGATTAATTTAATGATGTGATTACCTGATCTGTTTTTAGTTAAACTGGGTTTCAAGCGGGTATTAGAAGATGTCATGTATAAAGTTGATACAAATACAAAGATATGTAAGGCAAGAATATCAAGAAATTATCAAAATTAAATAATGAAACTTTCTAGATACTCCTATTAAAATAAGATATAAAATCTATAAAAATCCTTACAATAAATCAAACATGAATACTGTGGCTCCTTTTAAATCCTAATCTTTTTTAAACAACTTTTGGTGACAAATTTTGTTTGGATCTTTTATTCATATACAGCTTCTTTCTCTTTTCTTCTATTTTTTGTTACATTTTTAGTAGGATTTAAATTTTAAAAATATAAATATGCCTACCATACATATATGTATCTATTAATTTGTTCAGGCTAAATTATACAAAACCCCCCTGAATTTTGGGGAGTTGCATATAATCCTTGACATTTTGATGTTTAAATACAACCCCCCTGAACTTTGGTTTTTTTATTTTGGACCCCCTGCTGTTAACACACAGTTATTTTTTTGATGGAATTTTCCATGTCAGATTAACACAAGACAACGCATACCCTACGTGGCATCCAATATAAGCAAATAAGTTTATAATTATTATATCAATTTTGTATAAGGGTAAAACTGTCATTTTATGTTAAAAAAACCTTAGTCTCATTGCCTCTAATTTCATTGCCGTCTACGCAACCTCCTGTTTCAATTCTTAGAAAACCCTCAACCTATCCTGTAGATGCACATAGTAGAGTGAAATTTCATTTTTGATCTTAGTTTCATGGTCAAACCTACACGCCAGACTATCCTGCCAAGTATGTTTTCTTCATCTCCTTAATTTCTCAGAGAGAGGGGAGAGAGATTCCACTTTTGTATTTGTCACTGCCTAATTTAATTTTCTTGTTCTTGAATTATATATAATCGTAACATATATATATATATACACAGTATACACATGCAGATTTAGTTATGTAATTAGATATAGATTGGTTAGGGCAAACTATTGAGCATTTGTGTGTGCGGTTGGGGCGCCTGGAGGAAGGAGAAATAGTAATAATAGGGAGAAAATGGGAGATAACGACTCATTAATTATTAACGAGAGAGAGAGAGAGAGAGCTCAGGTATATGGAGACTGTACTTTTACGAATATTGAATTGGATGGAATTGCAATGGTATTTTTATCTCCATCTTAATTTGTCGTCCCAAGAAATCCTAATCAAAGCCACTTTCTTCAACTATTTAACTACTGTACAACACCGAAAAAAAGGTGCTTTACATAATACTATTATTGTCTTTTTCACTTTAGTTCTATACTCTCTTTCATGATTGTCAATGATGAGTTTTTTTCTTTGTTTGGCTTTTTATGATTCTTTTGTTTTGTAAATAGGCTTTTATAATTCTACACACTAATAGATGTTACCCTATGTTTCTATATTTCTTTCCCTCATTATGTTGAACTATTGCGGCTATTCACAGTCAAGTTTTTCCAATTAAAATCAAGACATTACTAAATAAAAAGAGGAAGAATTTTTTTGGAAACTCTATCACACTTTATTGGTTAAGGGCAAAGTGTGTTCTCTTTCAAAGCATGAAGAATAAATAAATAGGAGAAGTTGCCATGTTAATTGTGTTAGAGCTCTTGATGCATTGTAGAAACAAAAGAGAATGTCAAGGCCTATGTTAGTCATTCATGAATGGGATATTATGGGGGAATAAGGGGGAATTTTTTTTAATATAAATAAATCATCCCCATGCTCTCTCGCTTACATCAATTTTTTGGCATAAGGAATTATTGTTATAGAGTAGGTAAGAAAGGATTTGGGTCCTATGTGCTTGAATACTAAATTTATTCTTTCCTTTATTATAGTATGTCCAAATAATGGATAAGATCATCCTTTGGTTGCCATTTTTGCATTGTCTTATTTATTCTTTCCCATTGCTCTTGCTTACATCAATTTTTCGACGTAAGGAATTATTGTTATAGAGTAGGTAAGAAAGGATTTGGGTCCTATGTGCTTGAATACTAAATTTATTCTTTCCTTTATTATAGTATGTCCAAATAATGGATAAGATCATCCTTTGGTTGCCATTTTTGCATTGTCTTATTTATTCTTTCCTATTTGATGTTAGGTTATAGTAACATCGGTGAGAAAACTATGGCTAACTTACAAGGTGATTCAATATATGAGGAGGAATAAAGAGTTGAAGAGGTGGAGTTAGACACACAAATTGATTTGAATGAGTGTGAATTTTTTGATAGCGATAGTGAGCAACTAGATTTATTTTTTGAGAATCTTGATGGAGGGATAGAGATAGAAGTTAATCAATGGTTGAATGATAACCAATTGAGGGGGTCTAGCAGTAGAGATACAAGGAATGTAGAGGCACAAAGTGGAAGTGAGTGGGATGAACAAGTGGAATCTTATTATGATAATAGTGAGGACTCAGAATGTCTAACTGGATTAGATGATAAAGACCAAGAATTAGAAAGGCAATCATCTAATGAGTTTAATAAGAAGACAGATTTTAAAAGACCTATCAATCTTCAAGTTGGTATGAAGTTTGCAAACTTTAAAATTTATGGACGAGCATTAAAGCAATATACCGTTGAGAATGGCATTAAGTTCAAGTATATAAAAAATGAAGCATCTCGAATTAGGGTGAAGTGCAAGTGCAATTGTGGATGGGTTGTACATGCATCAAGGACTCATGCTAGATATGCATTTCAAATTAAGTCATTTCACCATAAGGAGCACAATTGTGGATGGGAAAGAGAGATAAATGGGTGACTACAGGTTGGTTGTCAAATAGGTACATTGAACATATTAGAGACCAGCCAGATTGGACTGCAATAGCATTTGGAAATCAAGTGAGAAGGGATTATAATGTTGAAATTTCAAAATTTGTTGCATATAGAGCAAAAAAATGGCATCGAAGGTGCTTGAGGGTCATGATTCAGAGCAATTTGCAAAATATATGCTTACTTTGGGGGCAATAATGATATTTAACCTTGAAAGTACAATGGTGGTCAAGGCACAAATCTCTCGATTTAAGCGACTATATGTGTGTCTTGGTGCATGTAAACAAGGGTTTGTAGCAGCATGTAGGTCAATTATATGTGTTGATGGTTATTTCTTGAAAGATAGTTTTGGAGGCCATCTTCTATCTGCAGTTGGAAAAGATGCGAATGATAATATTATCCTATAGTATATGTCATTGTAAAATCTGAGTGCAGGGATAGTTGGAATTGGTTCATGGCATTACTATTTGAGGACATTGGCTTATGTAAAGATAAAGGCTGGGTTGTGATGTCAGACATATAAAAGGTATATTGTTTATATTTATTGTATTTCTATTTTTTACTAGTATATCAATTGATTATTCAATTTTTATAATATATTTAATTAAATTGCAGGGGTTGCAAGAGGTGCTCAACGCGATGGAATGTGAGCATAAGCTTTGTGTTAGGCATTTATATGCTAATTTTAAGCTCAGATATATGGGAAAGGATTTGAAAGATGAGCTTTGGAATGCATGCAGGGCAACAACAAAACAAGAATTCAACGATCACATGAAACGACTAAAGGAGATTGACCTTAACATTGCTAACTGGTTAGATAAGTATGACCCTAGACTTTAGAATAAGCATGCATTCTCAACAAATGCTAAGTGCGACATTGTACAAAATCACATTGCAGAGACATTTAACTCTTTTATATTGGTTGCAAGGGATAAGCCAATCATTACAATGTGTGAAATAATTAGAAGGATGCTAATGAAGAGGACAGTTGCAAAGAGAAAGGGCAGAGAAAAATCTCAAAATGTAATATGCCCAAGAATCATTGATAAGCTTCAAAGAGTAAAGAATGACTCAAAGAATTATATATGCTACATGACAGGTGATACGAGGTTTGAGCTACAGAGTCCATGAAAGAGGGAGGTGGTAGATCTTAAGACAATGACTTGTACATGTAAGGCTTGGGATTTGACTGGTATCCCTTATGGACATATTGTCGTTGCAATTTATCAAATCAGAGGGGTACCTGAAAACTATGTTTTTGCATATTATAGTAAAGATTCACTCATAAGAGCTTCTGCCTTAGTAATAGGTGCAGTGCCAAGTGAAGAACATTGGCCACAATCTACAATGGTTCCCTTGCAACCACCATAGTATAACAGGCGACCTGGTAGGCCCAAAAAGGTAAGGAAGAAGGCTCTAGATGAGCAACAAAATCCATCAAAGATAAGTAAAATGGGGACTATCACGAAGTGTATTAATTGTGGGAAAATGAGTCACAATGCGCGGGGTTGTAAAGCTCCCCCTAATCCAAACAAAAAGGTGTATAAGAAAAAGAAGAATGAGAAGAACATTGCACCAAGCCAAACAGAACAGGCACTTGTATGTTCCTTAATTATAAAATTTGATTTACTCTACACATGTACTTAGTAGAATAATAACTCTTCTTTTATTATTAATGCAGGATAGTCAGCCTTCTAATACTCAAAGCTCTAGCTCATCCTTGGCATGAAGAAGAATGAAGTCCCTTGTTATGCAGAATAACTGGCCTCCTATTATCAATGCAACCATTTAAATATTACTTTCACATTTAAACATTTAAACATTTAAACATTCATGTTTATCTTTATTAGCAGTTCATATATTTTGTTGAATCAGAGGTTGAATTTCTATCCTTATGTTTCTTATTAATGCGAACTATGAAATATTATTTTTCTATTTTTCTACATGCAACAAATACTATTTAAATTTACAAATGATATATAGAAAACAAAAATTAATGAATTTATTAATATTAGAAATTAAGACAATAAAATTGTACAAATGTTGTTTTAATATATGAAGAAGCCAATAGGATCACTTGGAAGTAATAAGCTCGTTTTGATAAGAATTAGATAAAAAAGTAAATGCAGGGGCTTAATATTAAAAAAAAGTAAAACATCAAGGGGTTAAGATTAAAGTTTAAAATGTCGAGGGGTCATATGCAGCTATACTAAAGTTCATGGGGGTTTTTATACAACTATAAACTTAATAGGATGCCACGTAAGATGTGATGAGGTGTTTTTTTATTAATATGATATGGCAAATTTTGTCAAAAAGATAACGGCGTGTTAATGGCAGAGGGTCCAAAATAAGAAAACCAAAGTTCAGGAGGGTTGTATTTAAACATCATAATGTCAGGGAGGCTATATGCAACTGCTCCAAAGTTCATAGGGGTTTTGTATAATTTAGCCATTTGTTCATTGAACATGATGATGTTGATTCCTAATTTCTTATGGGGTATGCTACTAATTAAATGCAAGCATTTATTGGTAAATGTGACAAAAACTCTAGGAGTACTATATGTAATCTATGGACAATCTACAACAAAAGCATTCAAAAATATTGTGAAGTTTTTTATTAATAGATTTTCTTTAGAACTCAAAAAATTATAAGATAATGTTCTATTGTGAGAGTGTTCAAGTGATTAATTTTTTTTAAATTGTATGATGTTTATTTATAATGTATTGAATTTTGAATACTATAAATATAATTTTTTTATTTAATATTATTATCTTGTCATTATTAAGGATTATTTTTTGTCTTATATAATAAATATTAACAGTAAACTAAATAAAAACATATAATAGAGAATAATTATATATAATAAAAAATAATGTCACTTTATTGATAGTTATTAAGGAAAAAGCCTATAAAGTATGTCCTTAATATATTACAGTTAGTAACAAAAAAAATTATTAAGTATATCCTCAATACATTATGCTTATTAACAAAGAGCCGTTAAGTATGTCTTCAATATACTACAGTTCAAAACCATTAATTATTTGCATCAGGAATACATAACATCATCATACATAACAATTTAAAACTGTGACGTATGGTTGAAAATTAAATAACCGTGATTAAAGCCCTTTTTTTGTAGTAGTATAATTAATTTTACTGTTTAAATGCCATATTACATAAGGTAATAACTCTTATGAATCTAAGAATAAAATATTCTAACTTTAAAGATAGATGCATGAACCAACTTTAAAATGTTTCATTGGATACATTTCACCATTAATAAGAATACATAACTATGTAAGGCAAAAATATCAAGAAATTACTAAAATTATATAATAAATATTTTTGTATATAAAATCTATAAGAATCCATACTAAGGAATATTTTTTAACACATCTAGTAAGTTTTAAAACTTAACAATATAAATATGTCGACTATAAAGTGCATGCACCTGATCATCAAAAATGAAAATTTAATAATGTACAATACATGAACCTAACTTGCCATACATCTATATAAGAAGCTCACTGCTAGTCTCTGTTAGATCCCATATGTTTTGATGATAACAAAGATTAGATCAATGATATGAAAGGATTTGATAACAAACAAATGAATTTGAACAAAGTGGCAAAGCATTACTTGAAGTAAGCACTGGAGTAATAAACAAATTTTGTAAAGGCTTACTCGAGTAGCCACTCAAGTAAGAGAAGCTATTACTCGAGTAGCCACTCGAGTAGTTACAGAGAATTTCATCCAAAGAAGCACTGCCAAAATTTGGAAGATGTTACTCGATTAATCTGTAAAGTTATATAGACCATTATTCTAGTAGTCACTCGAGTAACATGATTTGTAAAGGCATCACTCGAGTAGCCACTAGAGTAATTAGGTAAAAAATCTTCCCGTAGCTCTTGGCCAAGAAATGCAACATATTACTCAAGTAACCATGTGAGAAAAATGTATCACTCGAAGGAGTACTCTAGTAATCTGCAGAGTTATTTGATCCATTATTTGAGGGATCACTCGAGTAACCAGGTAAGCAAACTCTCGGCCAAGATTTGAATGATATTACTTGAGGGAACAATCGAGTAATCTGCACACTTATTTGAACTCTACTCGAGGGAGTACTCAGGTAATTTTGAAGAAAACATATGGCCACTTGAGTAACTACTTGAGTAATCAGATTACTAGAGTCAGCACCCGAGTAACTTGTGAAGGAAAGACATGGCCACTCGAGTAGCCCCTCGAGTAATCAGGTATTTTCAAGGTTTGTGATCTATCTCACTCCATGTCTTACCCGAGTAATATCTCATGAAATATGTTGAGTTATCCACTGCCATATTTTTGATAGGTTTACTCGAGGGACTACTCGAGGGACAAAAATGATCACTCGAGTAATGAAGTCCAGAAATTATGTTTTTAATTGAATGTTTATTAAATTATTTTCTATATGATTAAATCTTCATTGCACTAGTATTCTAAGTATATTTGCAGAGAAACAATGAAAGATTATGCCAGAAGTGAAAAGTCAAATAAAAATCCGAACGTTCACCTACTGCTACCTACCACAAACAGATAGTTTTCAAATTTGAAGAATGGTCAACCGTTGCTATGCGACTCTAATGGATATGATTGAATTGCTTCCAACGGACATTACAAATTATCTATATTTATGGAGCATTCAAGGTAAAGAAAATAAAGCACAAGAACTAAGAATACACTGATCAACACACTCTTAGTGCTTTATTTTATTATACTCATTCATTGTACTTCAATGATTATATATTTGCTCTGTGAGAGAGTTTTTCATTACAAACTCAATATTTGTGATTGAGATAACTCAAGGTTGTGGAACCTTGAGTTGGGGATTTGATTACAACGTGTAAGGGGGAGCGAGTGTCCAGGTGAAGGAACTTGCTGTGTATTGAGGTGCCAAGAACCCACTGAATCTTGGAGAATATAGTGAAACTCTTAGAGACACTCTGAGGACCGGACGTAGGTCAATGTGGTTGTGGCCGAACCAGTATAACTCCCAGTGTACACTTCGGTGATATTTCTCCTTGCTCTCAACTGCTTTAAATATACTGTCAATTTTTCTTATACGCAACAAAATTTCTAGTATCACCCAATTCACCCCCCCACTTGGGTGAAACGCTTACACTAACAGTCTCATTTGTATCGAGGAGGAGAAGAAA
Organism: Inga oerstediana; assembly: GCA_963210345.1. Lineage (NCBI taxonomy): Eukaryota > Viridiplantae > Streptophyta > Magnoliopsida > Fabales > Fabaceae > Inga > Inga oerstediana. The sequence goes on along the minus strand of OY723400.1, from coordinate 67,968,159 downwards.
CAATACACCTAAAGACTATATGGCTCCTCTTATTGTGATGGCATGCCAACAAAAGCAGAAGGAGAAGAAAAAAGTAGAAGAAGTTGTGTTTGATCCAACTCAGGATGGGAAAAAGATTGACCTTCAAAAAAACTTTGTACGGTCAAAAGAGTACTTGGTGGAGGCTCAAGGAGAGTTGGAAGCACCAATTATTGATATGAGAGGAGTTTTGGAAGGGGACTCACAAGCTATCCATCAGGCTACTGAGCTTGAGAAATAGGCTTGCTCAGCCCATGGCTTCTTCATGATTGTCAATCATGGTATTGATGATCTTTTAATCAAGAAAGTTTATGAGCATGTGGATGTCTTCTTTCAAAAACCGATTGACACAAAACTGAAGGCTCATAAAATTCCCGGCATCCCATGGGGATACTTAGGCCCCCACGCTAAGCGCTTCTCCTCCAATCTTACTTGGAAGGAAACTTTCTCGTTCCCTTTCCATCATGACGCTTTAGACAATGAAGTTTATGACTACTTTATCGCTACTTTAGGAAAAAAGTTTCATGAATCAGGGTATGCTTGTTACATAAATTTCTTGTTTTATAATAACTTCATTCATATCATGTATTCACAAGATTGATTTGTCATATTTTGATTACCTTGTAGGGAAGTTTTTCAAAAGTATTGCGAAACAATGAAAGAGTTGGGGATGAAGGTGTTAGAGGTGCTAGCAATAAGCTTGGGGCTGGATGAGACTCATTACAAGGACTACTTCTCAGACGGGTGCTCTATAATGAGATGCAACCACTACCCCTATTGCCACGTGCCCACTGAAGTCCTTGGCACGGGACTGCATTGTGACCCCACCTCAATTACTTTGCTTCACCAAGACCATATCGGAGGACTGGAGGTTTTAACTCGTAACAAATGGCACACTGTTTCACCTATTCCTAACTCCTTTGTTATTAACATTGGTGATACCTTTATGGTACATAATTTCAACCTATTCTCTATACCCTTTAGGCTCTTCCAAAATACATGATAGAGAATGAATGGCGATGATGTAGATATGAATTTTGATTGTGTAGGCTTTAACAAACGGGAGGTACAAGAGCAGCCACCATAGGGCCGTAGTGAACAAGCACAACGGGAGGAGGTCATTGGCATTCTTTATGTGTCCAAATGGTGAAAGGGTAGTTAAACCCCCTTTTGATATCATGCGCATTGATGGCACAAGGCAATACCCTGATTTCCTATGGTTAGACCTACTTAATTTCACACAAAGACACTATCGAGTTGATGAATTCACCTTCCCAAACTTCCTCAAATTCCTATCTTCCAAGCCTGACACTGCTGCTGCTTAGCTATTCTTATCTTCTGTTGGTTGTTGGGCTGCTTCTATTATATAATAATGAATAAGATGTTGAGATATTTCAATTATCTTGCATTTAAGATAAAAAAAAATGATATTTTAGCTTTCGGTTTGTTACTTTGTATAATATAATAAAGAATAAAGATGTCGTGGAGTTAGTTGTTTGAATTTTAAAATTATAGCATCTCATCTATTTTCTCTCTTTCTAATTTCTCTAAATCTGCTTTACTCTAAAAATTTAAGTATATGCACTAAAATAAAACGGATTAAGTTTTTAGAGTTATATCCCTACTTTTCAAAATCAATTTTTATTTGACGATTTTTCTTTTTACATCAAAAAATTAAAATATGCACATATGGTGAAAGTTAAACCAATGTAGCAATAACTTATGCTAGAAATCATGCAAAATATTATAAATAAATGATAGATTGTCCCTTGTAAGGGAAAAAACACAAGGTAGGAAAGCTAATTCATGCCTTCATTTCTTTCAAGATTGCCATCTTCTAGTCTTTCCATTCTAGAAGCAATTTGGCGTGATTTTCTCACTATATGTTATAGTCTTTCACTTTGATTTCTTTTAAAATTGTAATTTTATTTATTATTAAAGGCTACAATGTTATCCTTGTTATAAAAATAAAGGTTAAATCTCATATAAGAGAGCAAGAGATAAGAGAAGAGAAAGTGGGGAGCAATTCTCATTCAGTTTCTTGTGTTTCTTGTTATTACAATGCTTTGTATAAGAACTACAAAAATATCAATTCATAATAGTTAATTTGTAGCGGTTAAAATAAAAAGCTGCAAATTTGCAACGGTATGACTTGCACCAAGTGGTGCGCTAGTTAACAAACAACATTTGTAGCAATTTACACAATCGAACCGCTACAAAATGTGGTAACAAGCTAAAGCCAAATTTATAGTGGTTCCAATATCTGAACCGCCACAAATATGGTGCCAAATGCATAGCTAGTGCGACATTTGTGGCAGTTTCTTTGTAGTGGTTTATATGACAAGAACCGCCACAGAATACAAAGAACTACATTTTTGTAGCGGTTTTACAGAACCACTACAAAATTTTATGCATATTTGTAGTGGTTTCTATGTATAACCTGCTACAAAATGCAAAGGGTCCACACAATTGTAGCAGTTTTATAGAAACTAAAAATTTCATATTACACAAGGTAGGGTTTCATGATTTGTAGTGGTTCAAGAAAAAAAAACTGCTACAAATTTCAATGCTACAAAAGAGCTTTCACCCCCCTCCGATTTTATCACTTTTGCCAAATTCGTTTTGCATGTGCTATGAACACCTCATTTTGTCCGGGCCTCACACAAAAAATAACCAAAAAAACATGAAAAAAGAAAAAAAAATCCTCCTTGATGCCTGCACATCTAAATTAATAAAAAAAATGTTATGGATGACAATTGGATTATAATTAAAATTTGAAAAATAATCATCATTAATGGTATTGTCTTATAATTGAAGTTTGCAATAAATGGCAACAAATTTCAAATAATTCATCTCATTAATGTTGATTGATATACCTATTAGTAAACTTAGAGTGGAGTCATTGTGGAGGGAAAAAAATAAAAATAAAAAAATATAAAAAAAATATCTCTCATTCATGTTGATAGGTATATATTAGGAAATTGCTTGTATGAAAAAAATAAAAAAATAAATTAAAATTTAAATTTAAATTTAAATTTAAAAAATATCTCTCATTTATGTTAATAGGTTTAAATTAGGAAATTACTTGTGGAAAAAAATTGTCATTGATGGTGATTGGGTCAAGTTAGGAAGTTTTATTAACATAAATTACAGAAAAAAAAATTAAAAAATGAAAATTAAAAAAAGAAGGAGCATTTATGAAGAAAACTCTACCTTGAGACTGTAAATAGGGGAGTAAGAGTTGAAACAAGACACACAAAAATTGGGAGAGAAAAAACACAAGAAAAGAGGGAGAGAAAAGAGGCAAAGAATGGTTAGAGGTGCTTAAAGAAAGTGAAATCTATTGTTCATCTTTTGTTTTATCTTGTTTTCCCTCATACCCCCAAAGAAAGGCTATATCCTTATAATTGAGTGTCACACATGTGATGCCTCAATACCAATGGCTAGAGGGTGGATTCCAATATGATGAAGATATTGATTCGTTTTTCTTTTTCCTTCTCTCTTCTATTATTTTTTTCTTCTTTATATCCAAGGAAAGCCCATGCTTTTATGGTTGGTGTGACATATGTGATGCCTCAACACCAATGGCTAGAGAGTGAATTCAATATGAAATTTGGATTGATTTGTTTTCTTATTATTTTCATTTTCTCTGTGTTCTATTTTTATTGTTTTGTCTCTATACCCAATGAAAGCATATGCTCTTGTGATTGTTGTCACCTTTGTGAGCTACAACACTAATTGCTAGAGAGTGCAATCTAATATGATTTGGATTATTTTATTTTGTTTGTCTTTTCATCTTTTTTCTCATATCTTTCCTCTCTATTCTTTTTTTCTATTTAACCTTTTTAGTTTTACGTGATTGTACCACCCATTCTTCTTTCTTTCACTCCACCACCCAACAATATTTATGCTACTTTCTTCTTGTTGATATTACGAGGATATGCCCAATGATATTTGTGTGTTACTTGAACCATGAAGAAGGTACGCATCCTTCATTCATTGTTTTGACATGTGTGGTTTGCTTCCACCACTTTTTTTCACTATTTGGATGTGTATTACCTATATGTTATTTGTAACACCCCAAATTTTATATTCACCGAATATATTGTAATTATTTGATAAATTCAATAAAATGAGAAATATTTATGAATTTGGAACTTGTGAATTTTAGAAATATTCATATTCATGAGCTAATGGGCAAATTAATTCAAGAAAGGAATTAGATATCAATGGTAATAGCAAAGCCATAATTTTGCCAATTTAGTCCATGATTAATTATTTTCAAATTAATTGGAGTTAATTTCAATTAATCAAGAAAAATAAAGGAAAATGTATGATTGGAATATTCTTGGAGGAATAAATCAAGAATTGTGAATTTAGAAGAAATTATGAATGATTCATTTAATTGAATTATGGAAATATTGAAACAATTTTCTTCCCTTTTTCTTTCAAATTTTCGCCTAGCACAAAGAAATGGAGGGAAAAATGATCCCTGTAATTAAACATGCTAAGTGTCATTATATATGAAGAGGAAATTAGTTTATAATTGATTTGGATGATCACATGTCTAATAGCATTAAAATAATGCTACATGGACATAGTAATCATGATAATGGTACACTACCTTGAGTGCAAAGTTAGATTTAGTTGGAGGAAAGCAATTTGGTTAGTGGAGCTTAAGAGGGGGATGGTTTTCTATGCTAACCAAGGGGGAGAAAATTAGTTCAAATCCAATTGAAAGGCTAATGACATAGTTGGAAGGAGATGAGACCATTTGCCAAGTGTCACCTCAATATTTCGGACCCGGCTCCCATCCTTTTCTTCAAAAGAAAAGGATGGTCCTTTTCTTCCTCAGGACCATCGGATCAAGATCTCAACGGTCCAGATTTAATATATTATTAAAATATTATTTTTATTAAAATATTATAAAAATAATATTTTAATAATATATTAAATCTGGACCGTTGAGATCTTGATCCGACGGTCCCGAAGAGGAAAAGGACCATCCTTTTTTTTTTTTAAGAAAAGGATGGGAGCCACTTCCCAATATTTCATCTTGGAAATCAAGGGCTTAAATGAAAGAAGAAGCATTTTATTAAAACACTCTCTCTTCCCTTCCCAAGGCTCATTTCAGCCAAGACAAGAAATAAAGAAGAGAGAGATAGAGAGCTTTAAAGAACTTAGAAGATTTTAGAGAGAAGGAGGAAGGAGCTTAAGGTATGTAGTGATCTCTTAAACATTTCTTTACAATTCTTCCATGAAAAACCTTCTCTAAACTTTTTTCTTCATGGAATCTATGATTTTGAAGACACATTTTGAGCTCAAGGAGATAGAGGAGAATACGCCTAGAGAGAGAAAATCCAAGATCTCAATAGGTAACTTCATAAATCTTAGATCTATGCTAGTATGAAGTTGTTGTTGGTGATTGTTGTTGGATTTGGTGATTTTTGTCAAGTTAGTAAATTGGAAAAGTCCTAACCCTAAGGGGTTATGCTGCCCAAATTCCTTTGAATCATGATTTGAATGTGTTTAAATGAGTTAATAAGGGATTAGAAGTGAAAAGGTACAAGCTTTGGAAGCTAAAACACAAAAGTCCAATTCTCCTTTTTCTTGGCCTATGTTTTGGCTAGAACCAGAACTGTGGGTAGGAGTTAGATTTTATTGAAATAGATGATTCCATTGGATTCAGGAGGCAAAAATAGGTGGGGTTATAGTTGGTCACTTTTTCGGAAAAGGCTAAAAAAGCATAATTACCAAAACGCCCTTAAAACCTTAAATCAATGTTGTCAAGGGAAATTTCATAATTGACACTAAATTTGGTAATTTCAAGCCCAAAAATGGATTTCGCAGGTAAAAATACGCCAGGTTAGCTCTAGTCAAAATTTTGGGAAAATATGCCATCGGGCCAGGCACGGCGGGGCCGAGCTAGGGTCCTGAGGGCATTTTGGTAAATTTTCACCATAAACTAATATAATCACAAGAAACACTATGGAAGAGTCTAAAATGATAGTTGGATAGGTTATGACCTATTTCTTGTACATTTAATAATTTAGGACCGAATCGGAAGCCGGAAGCAACACGTTTTACGAGGCACATTAAAAACGGATTGATAAGACTTTGAGGTAGGGACTACCATCCTTCATACACTATGTGAATAATTGTATGTATTTGTTACTATATTTCGTGAAATGATTGTGTGCTAGAAGCACAGTACCTAGTTGTGGTTCGGTACCCAACAACAATATATCGGAAATTCTAGCTGTGGTTCAGTGCCCAGCCAAGGTACACTATCGAAAATCCTAACTATGGTCGATGACTCAGTTGAGGTATATTATCAGAAATCCTAGCTGTAGTCGGTGAGTCAGCTAAGGTACTTATATGTGAATTGAATTGAACTTTCAATTTTGCCTCATATAGTGTATTGGATATTTAATTTTCACATTTTATATGTTGATCGTATGTCTTTATTGGGAATCTTCGAAATCTCAACCTTTTTTTTAAAATAAACATCTTAGTGGGTGCCAGTGGGACGAAAGGTAAAGGTGCAGATATTGAGAAGTAATTGGCACGTTTCTCGAGGCAAGGTTAAAGAAGATGATTATAATTAGTCTATTCTTAAGATATTTTGGGGAATCATGTAATTATTGAAATTTTGGCTGTATTTTGTATTTCATTGATGAATGACATTGGGATTGTAAACAAATATTTTATCAGTATAAATGTACTTTTCTATATGCCCATGGAATTCCGTCTTTATTACTCTTCGATTATCGTAATGGAAACGGGTATTAACATTTTTGGTATCAGAGAAAATAAGCAGTTCTGGCATTATTATAATTGTATACTGATATAGTTTTATTTGCATGGAAACAGGACATCATGGATGGTCAGAGTGAGCCTGTGATCGTGATTAGTAGTGACAGTGAGACGACGGTGAACCAGCATGTTCTGGACAGAGGGCCGATGATCGATTACTTTAGATACGACAAAATGTGTATGAGATACACAGTACGAAAATACACCAGTGTACGGTCCAGAGCCAAGGTCGGCGTCTCTAAAAGTGATAGAGATTGGCAAGACCGGAGATGCGCCAGAGGAGTATGATTCTGACTACGAGCCGAAGGAGATTCTGTTGGATGAGGCGAGTGACCGCGAGTCTCAGACAGAGTCGGTACCTATGTTGTATCATATACGGCCGAACCTTGAGTTGTGGCATTATCTGTAGGGCTGATATATTCTAGTGGTACTGGAACATGACACTCCCCATAATCAATATCTTATATTCTTAGTAGGCGTGGAAGCGATGTATAGGCTTCAGACGGAATTGGGAGTGGGTTTCACGAACGAGGTCTGGGCATATACTACTATAGGTTTCTTCCTAGACTCAGCATTCTGGGACGGACAGAAGAATCTCATCTTGAGCAGGGTCCGAGTAGGAACTTTTGGGAGTTCCTGGGTTACGTGAACACCCTTGTAGTAGATCATATATAGATTGGTTGATATGGGACCCATGTGGTATATTTTGGTGACCAGAGCTGACCGGCACGTATTACAAGTTAAGGGCAGTCAGGTGGAGCCGACAGAAAAAGCAAAGTTAGCCAGAGTCGATATTTTGGGGGGTACAGAGAAATGATATTTTGGATATGTAAAAGACAATATGTCATGTACAGTAGTATGTAGGATATATGATATTTCTATTTCTCCATAACTACTGTAAATAGTTATGATATGCTATATATGACATATTTGTACCCTGACTTTTTAAGAAATGACAAAAATGCCCTTGCTCTTATATAAAGTGTAATTCTTCTCTATTGTTATTTAGTTTGAAACATAAAGATGGTTCAACCTGGTAGATCTCGTGGCAGGCCACGTGCAAGGCATAATCATGTAGCGATTGAGCCATGACCTGATCAGGTACAACAGCTAATACTGGATATATTAGAACAACAACAAATAATGAATGAGAGTACAAAAAAGGCAAGATCATATAGAGAATCGTCTGGATGAATTTATGAGAGTTAACGATAAAGAGATAATAGAGGAACAACAACCAGAGGATTTGCCACCAGAGCTTGAGGTGGATATTCAAGTTTGGCTAAGCAGATTTAGTAAACAACAGCCGCCTATATTCAAGGGGAAGTTCGATCCTCAACAAGCAAAAGACTGGTTGGCCCATTTAGACAAGATTTTTGATATGCTGCAATGTCCAGATGAAGTGAAAGTCTGGTTAGCTATATACAAGCTGGAAAGTAATACTGATTGCTGGTGGAAGAGCATGGATTTTATCCTGAAGGGGAAGAATGTTCCTATCACATGGGAATTATTCTAAGACAAGTTCAATGAGAAATATTTTCCCCCGACTGTCAGAAGAGAAAAGGTGAAAGAATTCCTTTGCATTAAATAGCAAGACCAGGAGAGCTTTAATGATTATTTGGCCCGGTATATTCGACTATCATGATACTCCTTAAACCACAAGTTAAATGATAATGAAGAGTGGTACACGGACAAGGTGATTGAAGGGTTAAGACTTGAGTTTAAAGAGAAGTTGATTTTTCAACACTTTATGAAATTCAGCAAAGTGGCAGAAGAGTGCCGATACATTGAGAAATGCATGTCAAACTGGGCCGGGAATCAATGTGTTTTCAGAAGTGGTAGCTCAGCACAGAAGAGGAAAGAGTAGGGTGAATTTTCCAGGGGAGCTACGAAGAGGCCGAATCAGACAGGAGGCCATGAAGGCCAAGGATCCTCGAGGAGTCGAACATGTTGGTTTTGTTGTAAACTATTCCATCTTGGTAAGGCTTGTAATGGTGCACCACTACTACCGAAAGCTGATCCCAACAAACCATTGACTTGTTTTAATTGCGGAAAGACGGGACACATGTCTAAGGATTGCCCATAAAAGCGGCAATCGGCTAAGATGAGACCCAGAGTTTCAGGCAGGGTCTATACACTGACACAAAAAGAAGCCAGAAAGTCTCAAAAGTTGATTCAAGGTATGATTTCTCAGAACGGCAGTTTAGTGCATGTTATGTATGATTCTGGTGCAAGCCATTCATTTATTGCATACGATTGCGTGAGACGGTTACATTTACCTATGCATAAATCCCGATATGATTTGGTTATATCTACACCTATGGGCGCTCGTATTGTGACGGCCGACGTTTGTTTAAATTGCACGGTAAATGCTGAGGGGCACGAATCGACTGTAAGTTTGATTTGTTTGCCATTGCAAGGATTGGAAGTAATTTTGGGGGTTGACTGGTTGATAGCGAACGGTGTGTTGTTGGATTGCAAACAGAAGAGAGTCATATATCTGAATCCACAATCGCGAGCTGACACAGAAATCACTTTTAACCTTATCTCCACAGCTAAGGTTGAGAGACATCTACAAAAAGGTTTTAAGGGTATATGGTATTCTACTCTATGCAATCAAAGGCCAGTGTAGCCTTGGAAAGTATCCCTGTAATGAATGAGTTCACTGCTGGTCTCATTTGCATCAAGGAGGGGAAGAAACACTACACCTAAAGTTCATATGGCTCCTCCTACCGTGATGGCATGCCAACAAAAGCAGGAGGAGAAGATTAAATATACAATACATGACCCTAACTTGCCATACATCTTATATAAGAAGCTCGCTGCTAATCTCATTTGCATCAAGGAGGAGAAGAAACACTACACCTAAAGTCCATATGGCTCCTCCTACCGTGATGGCATGCCAACAAAAGCAGGAGGAGAAGATTAAATATGCATATGTTTCTTCTCCTCCTTGATGCAAATGAGACCAGCAGCAAGTTTCTTATATAGATGTATGGCAAGTTAGGGTCATGTATTGTACATTATTAAATTTGCATATTTAATTTGATGATCAGGTGCATGCACTTTATAGTGGGCATATTTATATTGTTAAATTTTAAAACTTACTAGATGTGTTAAAAAATGTTCATTAGTACGGATTCTTCTAGATTTTATATAAAGAAAGATTTATTATATAATTTTAGTAATTTCTTGATATTTTTTCCTTACACAGTTATATAATTTTAGTAATGGTGACATGTATCCAATGGAGCATTTTAAAATTGGTTCATGCATCTATCTTTAAAGTTAGAATATTTTATTCTTAGAATCATAAGAGCTATTACCTTATGTAATATGGCATTTAAACAGTGAAATTAATTGCACTACTACAAAAAAGGGCTTTAATCACTGTTATTTAATTTTCAACCATACGTCACAATTTCAAACTTTTATGTATGATGATCTTATATATTCCTGATGCAAATACTTAATGCTTCCGAAATGTAATATATTGAAGACATACTTGACGGCTCTTTAGTTAATACCCATGATGTATTGAGGATATACTTAATAATTTTTTTGTTAATAACTGTAATATATTAAGGACATACTTTATAGCCTTTTTCCTTAATAAATGTCAATAAAGTGACATTATTTTTTATTATATATAATTATTCTCTATTATATGTTTTTATTTAGTTTTACTGTTAATATTTATTATATAAGACACAAAATAATCATTAATAATAACAAGATAATAATATTAAATAACAAATTATATTTATAGTATTCAAAATTCAATACATTTTAAATAAACATCATACAATTTAAAAGAAATTAATCACTTGAACACTCTCATAATAGAATATTATCTTATAATTTTTTGAATTCTAAAAGAAAATCTATTAATAAAAAATTTCACAATATTTTTGAATGCCTTTGTTGTAGATTGTCCATAGATCACATATAGTACTTCTAGAGTTTTAGTCACATTTACCAATAAATGTTTGCATTTAATTAGTAGCATACCCCATAAGCAATTAGGAATCAATATTATGATGTTCAATCAACAAAGGAATAGATACATCTATGTATGGAAGATATATTTATATTTTTAACATTTAAATCTTACTAAAAATGTAAAAAAAAAAAATAGAAGAAAAGAGAAAGAATCTGTATATGAAATAAAAGATCCAAATAAAATTTGTCGACAAAATTTGTTTAAAAAAGGTGAGGATTTAAAAGGAGCCGCAGTATTCATGTTTGATTTATTGTAAGGATTTTTATAGATTTTATATCTTATTTTAATAGGAGTATCTAAAAAGTTTCATTATTTAATTTTGATAATTTCTTGATATTCTTGCCTTACATTTCTATGTGTTTATATCAACTTTATACATGAAATCAAGTAATACCTGCTTAAAAATCAGTTTAACTAAAAACAAATCGACTAATCATATCATTAAATTAATCCATGCTTAACGGTCAGGTGTTAATGATAAACAAATTCAAGATTAGTGTGGTTAAATTTAAGGAAAAAGATAAATAAATATCACTTGAACTTCAAAATCCCAAATAATTGATATCACAAAAATCTGAGTTGTCAATTGCTATACTCTTTTTGTCAATCACATTACTCTTATTACCAGCAAAACCAAATTAGAATTTTTAAATTTAAGTGGTATTTAAGTGTCTTTTTCCCTAAATTTAAACTTTGAAATGTTATAAAGGTTATATGCAACTAGCTCATAATTCAGGGGATTTTTTATAATTTAGCTTAAATTTTTCAGTTTTTCTCATTTCAATCCATGTAGTGTGATTTGGAAAAAAAGTTAACCAACATTAAATAAAGATAAAATTAATAATATGTATAATAAAAATGTCATGCTTTTTAATAAAAAGATAAAAACTTAATTTTCATTTTAAATGTCCAGTAAAAAGGGATTGAACAATATGTGTGTGTATTAATTAATTTCATAATGAATTTTTTATAGAATTTGCAACGGAATTCAGAGTTTCCGACGGAAATGACTTTCCCACGGAATGGATTCCGTAGCTAATAATAGTGTGACAAACCAATTTCTGACAGAATTCATATTCCGTCGCAAATTTATGACAGAAATTTCCCCACGGAATTCAATTACGCAAAATTATTTTTTATTTTTAAAATTTTAAAAAGCCACGTGGCAACTCCTGCAACTGCCACCTTATCGGCGGCGGTGGCCCGTGGTCGCTTTGGCGATCTCTACCTTGTTGCTGGCGCCTCACTTCGCCATGTGTCGCAACCTCTTTTTTCTCGAAAATGCAACTCAACTTGCCCTCATTTGGCTCGAACCTATGACTTCATTTGTACACGCGCGATGCCTTAGCGGATAAGCATGACTTCTTTGGTGTTTTATTATTACACAATTATATATATATATAATCTTATTATATATAATCAATTATTTATAAATATATATTTTTTTCTTATATATAAATGTAATAATAATATAAAAAAATTTATATATTCTTATAATTGTTAATATAAATTAAATTAAAATTAAAAAGTTTTACATCTTAAATAAATTTCATATGACTATATTTTTGTCTAATTTCTAAAATTAATTTTTTTATTAACATTAATTAATAACTAATAAATTATTACTAACTAATGATTTTTTATTAATATTAATTAATAACTAATAAACTTTATTTTTTATAAATAAATTTTTATATGATCATTTTGTATCTACAGGGACCAAAACCTATAGATGGTATTCATTCTAATTTTCAAATATTTATATGACTAATAATATCATAATTTTAATTTTTATAAGGATATTTTTTAAAAATTAAATTTCATTAAATAATAATAATTTTTAAATTTTTTTGATGGAATTAGCCATAAAACTTTGCCATGGAAAATTCGGTCTAGAAACTCCATGGCAAATTTTGCCACGGAATATTTTTCGTTGCACGGAAAAAATTCCGTCGAAAACTTTTCCAATGGATTTCCTTCGGAATTTGCCATAGAAACAAATTCCATGACAATTCTGTTGGAAATTTAATGTTTTTTTATAGTACCCAAAAAAATTGCATATATATATATGTAGATATTGAAGGAACTACATCTTTATTTGTTGCTCCCTTAATTAGTGGGTTTTTCTCGATCAGTTCTTTTAAAAAATAATTATCACTTTGAATTTGTATTTTAAGATATTTATTGTAATTTTAAAATTCTTTTAATAGAGCATTATTATTTATTGGTTCTTTAGACAATTTAATAGATTCAGAAATTAAAATGTCATTACTAAAAAGAGGAAAAAAAAAAGAATTACTATAATGGCGACAAATTAGAGGGAGACTCGTCAGCCCATTGGATTTATTAATATTGTGCCCTTGTATTGATTTGAAGTTTTGAACTATCAATTCAAAACATTAATGCCGACATGTGGACGTAAGACCAGCAGAAACATGTGGAAGCCGGTATGAGAACGTGGTCTACGGGGATGCCCTGTCATTACTCTCGTCTAGATTGGTTTTTTAAAGCTTCGAAATAAAAGGTAAATAAATACTATTTTAAATTCCAAAATTCCAAAAACTAACATTAATGTCCAAAATCTCAAATTAATACTCATGTAATTTTATGATATATGTGTTTTACAATAAGGAAAAAGATACTTAAATACCACTTAAACTTTAAAATCCTAAATTGGTTTTATTCAAAATAAAAGTAATGAGATTGACAAAAATAATATAGTAATTGACAACTCAGATTTTTAGAAAATCACTAATTTATGATTTTAAAGTTTAAGTGGTATTTAAGTATTTTTTTTTTCTTTTTACCATATTGCCCTTAAAAAATTCCAGCCACCATTGCTTGGGACCTCGTCAACAGCCCACTACTAGTCCTATAGCCGGTAATATGGGCCTAACCCGCGGGTTTTAACGGGTTATCCAACCCGTAAGAATGCGGGCCGCACAGGCCCACACAGCATAACTTGCAGGTTGATGCGGGCTAGCTCGATGGTTGGCGGGTTGGCCCGCAAAATTTTTTATTTACGTATAATAATTTTATAAAACTTATAAGTTTTCTACTCCTCGGTACCTCCCAATCCAAAGAGAAAAAATCTTAGCTTCTTCCCTTCTTCTTTAAACAAAATTATTATATCTTGATTGCTTGAGGATGAGTTTATGTTTTGTTTATAAACTTTAACAAATTTGATAACTTTATCTCTTAAATTGTAGATTATGTTTTTATATTTTTATAAGAGAAATGATTGATATTAGGAAGATAAATTTAATTACTCATATATACGTGTCTCATATCTTCAATCCTCTTTAAAAAATATGAATTTTTTTTTAAAAAAAATGTGGGCCGCGGGCTGGCCTGCAACCCGCACACTGCGGGTTAGGGTTGACATTTTGCCAGCCTGCAGAAGTGTGGGCTGCATAGACCCAAACCGCACGGGCTGTGGGTTGGTGCGGGCCAGCCCGCAACCCACAGGCTGGACCGTATTCCCAACTATACCGGCGGGCCGCCTCACCTTCGACAGCTATTACTGTAATTTTTTGAGGTTAAAGTGATGAACGTGGGATTTAATCCGACCCCCTTGTATATCAAAAAGTTTGGTCATTATTGAGTTACCAAACCCCTTTTCACGAAGTACCAGTGTACCACCAGCATTTACAACACCTAAGCGTTTTTCATCAACGACATTTACAACATTTAATGTATATCACCATTTCATCAACACCCCAAAAAATTATTATTTTAAATATAAATATATAAATTTAAATTGTTAAAACATGATCTACTTAATTCATAACGGTAATACAAGCATAAGTAATAGAAAAATTAATTTATAAAATACTATAATCATAATTTTAGAAAATATCAAATCTAAATAATTCATTTTTTAATTTATAGGGGAGATGAGATTTTAAGAAGAAAAAAAAATTATTATGAGAACATCCTCTTCTAATATTAACCAAACATATGGAAAAGTCAAAGAAAAAGGACAACTCATTTTTATTGGTTTGAATTTTTTATACTACCTATAAAAAGTTTCAAATACATTAGATTTTAAAATCGGGATTCTAAATATAAAATTTAGATCCAAAATCATCTTTCCAACAGACCACTTGCTTTTTTATTTTTAAGAAAAAACATGATCTCACTTAAATTATCATGCAGGCTTTTAAGTCATGAAACCTTATTCACAATATTATAATCGGATGCTTAAACAACACTGAATTTCTTCTACTCAATTTAGTAGTTGTTGATCGTAATTAATCAAATTATCTTCCACTTAGATTGCGTTTTGACCAATAAGCATGGACAAATTTAATAAAGTTAATTAACTTTCTCTAAATTTCTTGTTCTGTGTGAAATAATTAATATTTCCTTATATATATATAATCCTTACAATTAATGAGTCACCTTTTGGTTACTATAGCTTGATGTAATGCTCTCCAAATGAACAGCGTTTCACCTTTTGGACTATTCAGCACAGATTATTCTTTCCCTTTTACCACTCTGAAGCAGAGTTTCACTAAATAATTCCCATTTGGAGCCTTTGCCCATATTATTGTACCTTCAGACATACATTTCAAAATCGACCTCATTAAAAGCTTTCTCATACATACACGGAGAAAAACAAGAACTTCATTGAGATTATAAAAGAAGCTTCCGTGAACCAAGAAGAAACCTTATGATCCACTAACCAAGCATAACTCTTTTTTTTTTAAAAAACTAAAATAAAATAAGTGGCTTGACTCCTTTATTTCTACCTGATCGAAAACAAAGATTGAAGTTTCGAGGAAACAAAAAACAAAGATTGAAGTGAAAGGAACTTTAAGTCATTAAGACCCGTTTGGTACGCTAGAATTGATTTTGATGGAAATGGATATGGATATGGAAATGGAAATGGAAATGAAAATGGAGATTAAAAGTATGTTTGGTATGTCATGGAAATGAGATCTAATTTTCGTATAAAAATACCAAAATGTCCCTCAATTTTTTTTTGAAGGTAGTGGAGGGTAATAGATGGAAATGATCACATGGAATTGTAAATCTAGGGCCCGTTTGGTACGTTGGAATTGATTTTGATGGAAATGGATATGGATATGGAAATGGATATGGAAATGGAAATGGAAATGGTGTCTAAAAGTATGTTTGATATGTCATGGAAATGAGATCTAATTTTTGTATAGAAATACCAAAATGTTCTTCAATTTTTTATTTTTTATTTTTTTTGAAGGTAGTGGAGGGTAATAGATGGAAATAATCACATGGAATTGTAAATCCTAGCTTTTGAGATGGAATTTATTTGATGGAATTGGGCTTAATTGAATTCCACATGGAATTCAATTCCAAGGATAATTCCATCATACCAAACATGTTATCCGTAGGAATTCATTTTCAATTCTAATTCCATCTCCTCAATTCCACTGTACCAAGGGTTACTAATTATTTCCACCAAAGTCTTGAAATCCTTCTCAACTTTCCCACCTGCCCGAGAAGCTTTTTGCATTGTCTTTTTCACCTTCAAGTCATTTTCTCTGATTTTCTTCCCCTCTTCCTCCACCAAAATCCAAAATCAGATTCAAACAGTGAATCAACCCACTTAGTGGAAATCCCACCTTGTATTTTGACCCCAATCTTCCATATATCCTCAACCAATCTTGCAGCCATGCACTGATCTCCAAAGAATGGCCTACAAATCAAGGGCACTCCATTGGCCATACTCTCAATCAATGAGCTAGTTCCAAAGTGAGTCACAAACACTCCTATAGACCCATGAGCCAAAACCTGTGCCTGAGATGCCCAAGACACAATTTTTCCTCTTGTACTTGTCCTCTCAACAAACCCATTTGGCAAAATACTCTTTTGATTATCCTTTAGAGACCAGAGAAATGGGAACCCACTAGCTTCCAGTGCTTCTGAAACTTCTAGAAGCTCATGTTGATGTGGGTTTACCACAGTTCCAAAGTTGATATAAACCACTGATCTAGAACCCTGCTTGTCCAACCATGGCAAACAACCACTTGGGTCCCTGTCTGTGTCCGTGTTTGTGTCAGATGGTGAGAAAGTAAGAGGGCCAATGTAAAGCGTGGATTGTAATTTCGACTTCATGTCCTGAACAAAGAGAGGTAGGTCAAGATCCTCACAAAAACCAAGTACTACTGCTCTAGCTTGAGGCAGTACTTCTCCGATGGAAGCTAGTGCTTTTGAGAATTGTGGCTCTTCTTCATCAGAATGTGGTACGACGTCGTTTGGGATGTCTTCAAATCGAATCGTAGACAGACCCGGAAGGAAATCCAAGGATCTGGATTTGTTTCTGTCAGCAGAAAAGTGTTGGCGGATCAAGTTAGTGTAGAAATAGACAGAGAGTGAGGTTGAAAGTGGAGGCCAAAGTGCAATCCAAGGAACACTCAAGTTCTATGCCACAATTAGAGAAGGGGTTACAAAAGCATTAGCGAGAATACAAGTGACTTTCTGATTTTTGCTTTTCATGGCCAAATCTATGCCCTTTTGGAGATTCTCAGGACCAACCTGAAGAAAAAGGTTAAGTCTTTCAAATGGGTGTGTTCCTAGGACTTGTCCCTCTGGGATTCCATCAGAAACATCGAAAGGTTTGATGTTTCCTAGGATGTTTGGCCTGGAAAAGAGAGTTTGATTAGACTTAGCTGTGCTGATGAATGAAAATGTGACATTGGGACGAACTTGTGCTAGCCTAATCACTAAGTTCAGGAAAGGAACTTAATTGGTGGCTTCCAAAGGGGAAGACGATGGCTACAATATGTTTGTTCTGAGATGAATTTGGCAAAGTGAATAAAGATGAAGATGAAACACTTGAGAAGAAGAACAAAAGAATAGTCTTGAAGATGAAGGTTGTTAGAGATTACTTGGGAACTGAGGAAAGGAAACACTAATATGGCTATATATATATATATATATAAATGAAAGGATGTAGTCAAGTTGGATCTATATTATCTCCTCATCATTTCTCTTTTTTGGTGTTCCTCGTCTTTTTTTTTAACTTTTCAATAAAAAGATCAACTATTGAGATTTAAAATCTTATAAAATTATATCATAAAGTTTCATAAGTATAACTAGCATGGAACAAAACTTAAGCTTTGTAACACCCCAAATTTTATATTCACCAAATATATTGTAATTATTTGGGAAATTCAATAAAATGGTGAATATTCATGAATTTGGAATTTATGAATTTATAAATGTTCAATTTCATAAGAAATTGGGCAAAAATAATTATGGAATTAATTTGGGTAATTTAAAAAGCCCAATATTAAGGTCCAAAAATGAAGGAATATTAGAGAAAATATTTGGTCCAAAAATATATGGAAATTGGCCAAAGAAAAATAAGAAAAGGAATTGGATTAGAAAGGTAATAACAAAATTGTAATTTTGCCAAAATAGCACAAAATAAATTATTTTTCAATTAAATGAAGTTAATTTCAGTTAATTAAGGAAAATAAAGGTTAAAAATATATTTAAAATATTTTGGTCAATTTAATATGAATTTATGAAAAATTTGAGCAAAAAGTGCAATTTTGACCAAAATTAAGACTTTACGTGTATACGTAACCAGAACAAGTTGTGAAGCCAATTGAGACCATAGGGAGGGACCTCTAGGTGTCTCCTACATGTGGCATAAAGAAGAAAATATTGGTTGGGCTTAATGAGCATGGTTACATGTACATAAGGTTTATGTACATAAAACTTCATTTTTGGAATTTTGGAAAAATGTTAAACAATTAAAGCATAATGTTATATATTATAAAATATATGTTGCATCTTCATCTTCAGCTCATTCACGCACAGCAGACCTGAAATATAGAGAGAGAAAGTTGAGAGAGTTTAGAGAGAGAAAGAGAAGAAAAATCACAAGGTAAGTCGATTTCTCCGACGATTTCGCTTCTAACGCGTATAACTCCGACTCTCAGCTACTCCTCTTTGTTCTTTAAGGTTTGGAAAGCTCAAATTTGATGTTTTAAAAGTTAGGGTTTTCAGCCATTTTTGGGAAAAGCTTGTGGGAGCTTGAGGTAACTTCCAAACCTTCGTATATTGACTATTCTAGTTGTTGTAGACAATTTAATCGGTGAAATTTCGCCGGATTGTCTTTGTTTGTAAATTTTGGAAATGTGACATTAGAAGGGTTATGCTGCCCAATTTTAGTTCAAATGGTTGTTATAACTCAATTAGAATGTTAATAAAGTGGTCAGGAGTAGAAAGGAACGTGTTTACGGAGCCGAAATCGTAAAACCCCGATTTTTCCCGGAGAACACAATTATTTTGGCTAGGGATGTTTGAGGGCCTTAGAGTTGGATTTTCAATGATTTTATGGTTCCATTGGATTCAGTGGGCGAAAATAGGTGGGGTTACAGTTGGGCACTTTTTCAGAAAAGGCTGAGAAAGCATAATTACGGAAACGCCCCTAAAACCCTAAAAGTAGGGCTGCCAAGGGCAATTTCGTAATTTGACATTGAATTTAGTAATTTTGAGTCCGGAAATGGATTCCTTGGACGAAAATACGTCAGGATAGCCCTAGTCAAAATTTTGGGAAAACTTGCCATCGGGCCGGGTACGGCGGGGCCGGGTCGGAGTCCCGGGGGCATTTTGGTAAATTTTCACCATAGGCTAATATAACCACAAGGAACACTATGGAAGTGTTTAAAATGATACTTGGATAGGTTATGACCTATTTCTTGTATATTTGATGTTTTAGGACCGAGTTGGACGCCTTTAGTTGACACGTTTTACGAGGCGGGCCCTTTGAGACAAGAAAGAGGTTAAGGTAGGGATTATTATCTCTCATATACTATATGACTATTTGTATGATGCGTGTTACTGTATTTTGTGATTTGAACACGTGCTGAAGGCACATTACCTAGCTGTGGTCTAGGACCTAGCTGAGGTACACTAGTCTTGCCTAGCTGTAGTCAAGGACTCAGCTGAGGTACATGTAGGGGTTTCAACGGGTTAGTTGGCCCTGAATTTTGTGTACACATATGGATGATATGAGTTTTCATTTTACTTGATACGGTGCATTGCATATTTAATTTTCGCATTTTATATGTTGATTGTATGTTTCTACTGAGATTCCTTGGAATCTCACCCCTTTTTCTAAACCAAATGTCTCAGCGGGTGCCAGTGGCTCGAAAGCCAAGGATGCAGAGAAGGGAAACTGACAGGCACGTTTCCTAAGACGAATACAGTGGTTGTATAGTTTGTATGTGAAATAGTTTTGGAACATACTGTACATATTTGTCATTATTATCGACTTCTGCTCTGTTAATGACTGTCTGTAAACAAATACTTATTATCAGTATAACTGTACTTTTCTGTTTGCCTATGAAAATTGTTCATTATTGCCCTGCGCATATCAAAATGGAAACGGGTGTTGACAAGCTTTTTATATTTGTCATGTCAAGTTTTTCATTTACATATAACCATATGTCCTTTTTTTTTCATGTGAATTTATAGCTAAATGATAATATTTCAATAATATGGCACATTATCAAGTATAATTGGAGAAATTGATATAATGTATATAAGAAACTTGATCATAATTATTGTCCTAATTCATAACGGTAGATAATTTAAAAATGAATGAATAAATAATAATAATAATAATAATAATAATAATAATAATAATAATAATAATGTATTTATAAAATATTGTATCTTAACTGTTCATTTTGCAATCCAATAATTGGGATGAGACGTGGAGTAAAAAAACATAGATGAGGAGAGATCCAGATTACTTCATTGAGTGGTGGTTGATTTACTTTCCAGCATGAGCAATCTGATGCGAATCGACCCCCTCTGTCTATTCACTTTGTCCTGGACTTCAATAAATGTGACGGTTAGTTAACATCATACAACAATATTTATTTGAATTCAATATTTTAGTTTTATTTGACATCTTACATTGACTGTTGGCAAAAAAAAAAAAAAAAGGAATATTAAATCGCTATTATGTAAAAATAATGTATAATTACTGAGTATCTATAATCTGTTAAAATTGATACTTTTGATTCTAATTTTATTTTTAAAGAGACTTATTTTAGATATTGGACATAATTATATCAATATGAGACAAACCAATAAATTAGAGTGCCCAAAGCATAATTGATTAAACTAGCCGACAGCGAATAAAAATAATTTTTATTTTAAAAACGCTTTTACGCATAAAATTAAAAATATAGTACTGATTTTGTTTCTTCTTTGTCCAACACAGGTACCGATTTTAAAAACAGTAATTAGAAGTTAAATTGTTAAAATAATTTTTTTAAAAAATTAGGTCAGCCCTGTATTTGGAGTTCGGTGTGATTATTGAAACACGTATGGAAGATCGAGAAATGTTAAAAGAGGAAGTTCGAGGGGGTTGCCGCGTGGGGGTTGAGGCTGAGGGTAGCTGATGTCTCCAAGTCAATGGGTATGAAAAAGATTGACTTTAATTTGCCCTTCTTTTTGTGCCTTTTTTTTGTTGGTAAAATAACCCTATAGTTTTTTTAATTCTTTAATTCTTGTTTTTGTTTTTGTCTTCTAGTATTGATTTCTCCTGTCACTAGACAATATTGAAACTCCATATCCCTGACATGGACGACTCAAAGAAAGGATATTAAGTTTATACCTTTCTAATAAATTTTTTTTTGGTTAGGTGCAGATATCTTATTATTGAAGGTAATTTTATTTTAGACACCGTCGAGCATTAAATATGGATAGCTCTCCCATATTTCTAATAATTTTTTTGATAAAAAGTAAAATAATATTGGGAAATATTGAGAAAAAGTCCCCCATTTTGTTGGTGAGAAGCACTTGAAACACTTTTAAACACAAAAACTACGTTACTCTACGACATACACACAGAGACATTACTCTGGTTCAAGTTATTCTCAACAATAAAATTTTAAATGAGGCTCCTAATTTGTCCATAATATATATTATTAAGGAAAAAAGATTAGTATATAATACTCAATAAGTACAAGGATTATTATAAATATATTAATTATGTGGATGTCCATTGACTTTTAACCTTTCATATTCTAGTCAGCATTCATGAATAGTGGTTGAAAAACTAAAAAGTCTATTTAATGTATATTCAGATGCAAGAATAATACGAAGGCGTATGTAGATAACACAGCAAGATGCATATGAATGCTGTGACTAGATAACCAAACGGCTATTGAAAATGTGGTTTATAGTGGTTTCTTCTCACTGCAACAAGATGCGTATGTAGATAACACATTATCTGAAAATGTTGTAGTGGTTTTAAAATAGCTACAAATGCTGGAGCAAAAATTTGCCGGAATTTCGTGTGGCAGGAAATGAAAATTGAACATTTGGTGCCAATATTGTAGTGGTTTTAAAATCACTACCAAATACATGCAATAATTTTAAAAAATTGGTACCAAAGTAGTGGTCGCGGTTATGAAATTGCTACTAATATTAGATGAAGTTTTTAAAGTTGATCCAAAATTTTAATTTGATTTTGAACTTAGATTTGTAGCGGTTTTAAAACCGCCACAAAATGTTGGCAAAATAAAAAAAAATAAGACTATAATTTGAGTCTATTGTTGCAATATTATGTTGAATGGTATATATTATTTAAGTAACAATTTAAATGATGGTAGTTAATATTTGAGAAGAATGATTAAATTAAGTTAGATAAGCATAAATTTCATATAGGTTTAATATTCAAAAAGTGTAGGTAATGAGGGCTTATTATGTTGTCCACTAAATGTTGATGATTATGGAAGGAATGTTGAAAATGTTGAGGAAAAATCCTTTAATTTCTAGAGAAGAAGAAAAAATAATTAGTATAAGTATTATGAGAAGGGGGGAAAATGTTGAAATCGAAGATTTTCAAAAAATTTACTATATTTGACCACCTTGCTCAGCTCTACAAAAAAACTTCACAGATGAGAGAAAACGAGAGAGAAGATGGGTGGGAAGAAATGGAGGAGGGTTTAAAATAAGGTGTAGTGGGATATTTATAGGGATCTATGTAACGCTTTTAGCGGTTAATGTGACTGTTTTTTGTAGCGGTTGATATTTGTAGCGATTTAGGTGACAGTCTTTGTAACAATTTCACATTTGTAGCGGTTTTGTTTTTAAAACCGTTACAAAAATTGGTCTAATTTTTTTTAAAATAAAAATATAAATTGAGGTTTACAATAATAAAAGTATAATTTGTTTAATCATTCTTCATCGCCATCCTTACAAAAAATGTGTGGAGTAAATGTTAATAGTATTATTTTTTACAAAAATTAAGTTTAAATGATGTGATAATAAAGCGTAACTTTAACTACTACAAAAAAGCAAAGTTGTAGCGTTTATAATTACATTAGCTGTGACGCTAGAGAAGTACCACATATCAGGACGTCACTCCAAGCGCCACAGCATTTAAATTTTTTTTAAAAAAAGTACCTTCTTGTGGCGTTTTTTGGAGGAAGTGCCACAGGAGGGAGGTCTCCTGTGGCGCTTACATCAGCAAGCACCACAGGAAACGATACCCTCCTCTGGCGCTTATGTCAACAAGCGCCACAGAAAGGCAGCCCTTCCTTAAGGAAGCGCCACAAGAAGGTTCTGTCCTCTTTTTTTTTCACATTCTTCCCGTGACCCTTGTTTAAGGAAGCGTCATAGGAACTTTTTTTTTTTTTTGCAATATTTTTTGTTCATATCTCCCATAATTGCAATAGTGCACTGCATGGTTTAAACATTTTCTATATATATATTCACAACAAAATGAAGAAAAACAAACAATAACAATGAGAGATAACTTTAAAATGATATAAACAGATTATTAATTAACTAAAGTAGTACTAAAAATAGTTATACAATATATTGTGAATGAAATACAACAAATTCAACTTGAATACATGACAAAACAATTGACAAGAAACAACATAACAAAGACCAGCTAGTGAATTAAATAGTATGGCTATTCAGAGATTTGCCTAAACACATATTCACATCATTCCTCGATCACTTCATTAAGTTGATGGTCAGTCAAAGTGTTACAACGTTGATCTTCATAATACTATACATATATACAATCAAGCATAAATTAAAACGAATTAAAATCAGTAAAACTTAATTATCAGGCACTAATTAAATTTAATTAAAACACAATATGAAATGTAACTAAATGACTTGCTTTTTGAGGAATAAATGGCTGATCACATCCTTCATAAATTTCATGATGTAATACCCACAATAATTGTCATTGGGGTGGAAAGGGTACTGCAAAAATATAATGAAATATTTAACTCTGTTTATGAATAAAAATTGTTTACTATCAAAGTTTGAGTAAATTCATATATTAGTACCCATATCTTCTTCCAAGCATAACTAAGGCGAGGGTTAGTAGCTTTAGAATAGCTTAAAGAGACACAGGCCCAATACGCAATCAATGCACTAACAAAACAAATAGAAACGGGCTATTTATGGTTATTCAATCACATATGCAAATATTTACACATATACATACGCACGTACACTTACCTATTGAACAATAGCAACATATCATAACAGTTGTGTGGAAGACCATTAATTAGAGGATCCACATAGTAAATGCGAGGGCCTAACTGTGTGTATGAAATAGGTCCTTGTGAGTACTGGTACAACATGTTGGTCGCATTAGCGCGATTTTTCTCACTCAACTCCTGTTTAGATCAAAATGATTCATATCAATATATAAATGTTAATTATAAATACGTACATTACAAGTGACAGGGAAAGTCAAACATATTATATTACCAGGAATTCTTAAGTTGTATGTATTCTCAAAAACTCATCCCACATTTCTTGAGTGATGATTCCTTCGTACAATGTCGGTGGTGTAGTAATGATAATCCCATTATCATCCATCAAGAAGTATTGGACAAGATCAGAACGAAACTTTCTCATAAGTTTTCTGTCTTTTCTTAGCATGAAGTTCTTCTGATGATCATCAATAATAAATATGCTCTGTAACAATAAAAAAAACATATATAATTTGTTACATTGAAATTAAGTGAAACAAAGCAAATCGAACAATAAAGTAATTAATGTGTTACCTGTACTTCATCCTGGATTTCATCCTCATAATGTTGCTTCACCCGTCTCCAATCTTGAATTGTAATAGGGACTCTGTCTCGAATTGTAGTCCTAATCAAGTTGTTCAATGAGGTACTGTTCTCACCGATTAGGTTTCCCTTTTCATTCCACTCCAGTTGTAATTTAATTCCCTTACTTCTCAATTTGATCCACCTCACCATAATGGTCCTGCCACGAGTTACCCTCTCCACAAATCTTTTTCTACCAATATCCCTGGGAACATCATCAGTTTCATCGTATGGTGAGTCCATACTCTTGGAAGTAAAATAAACCAAAACAAAACATCATTGCACAATGGCAACCATGTCAGCCATGCCAACAAAAATAATTTTCTTTTGAAATATATAAAAACGTACATACAAGAAAACAAGTCAAGGCACTCATTTTTTTTTCCTTTTTCTTGTTTGATTTAAAATTTTATTCTTCATAATTCGTTTTAGATTGAGAATTGTGTTTCTCTTGACCTAAGTCCCTTCTTCATGATTATGTCTCATGTATATGGGTCCATCTACATCTCCATTTTCATCTTCATCTTCATCTTCATTTGCATCTATACCAATGTCTACTGACCACAAATACTCAAAGGAAGGATCATCCTCATTAATATTCAAATATTCGTTACTTTTAAAATCAATTTGTTCTTGATGATTCTTGTTGGATGGGAGTACAATAGACCAATTCTTCTTAGCAGGATCCAGAATGAAAATAGCTTGTTCTGCTTGTGCTATTAAAAATAAAAGGATCATCTTCATACCAAACCTTAGAAAGGCCCACTTGAACAAATCCTAAGTTATCTATTCACAATCTATTGTTGTTGTTAACCCACTTACATATGAAGACAGGGACCCTGAACATAGAGTAATCTAACTCCCATATGTGTTCAATGACACCAAAGTATGACATTGATGCATAGATAGGGTGTATATCTTTAGCACTGGATTTATGCTAAGAATTGGCAACAAGTGTTACCCTACTATTCTGCATTGTGCTCTATGTATTATGGTCTTGTGTATAAAATGTGTAACAGTTGATTACATAACCATTATAAGATAATACATTTAAGCTCGGTCCCTTCAACATCCATTCAATTTTTCAGAAACTGAATCAGGATTCCGCTCGATCTCATCATTAACTCTCTTTTTCAACTAGCCTGAAAATTGTTTATTGTGGTTTTTTGTTAACAAATTTTCATTCCTATCACCATGTATCAATCGAAGAGCATCCTTGTGTTTTTCAACATACGATCTGACCTCATCAGTGTTATGTAACACATACAAGTGAGCTTGCTCCCGTTCAGTCACTGATATCGTTATTACATCCCTCCCACTTGTTCCTTTCCCTGATCTTCGGCCATCATGACGAGACTTGGGGATCCCTACAGGATCAACATTTGATAGAAAATCAGCACAGAAGTCACTTGCTTCTTCAACCATATACCTTTCAGCAATACAACCCTTTGGACGATATCTATTTTTTACATACCCTTTTAATATTTTCATAAATCGCTCATCGGGTACATCCATCTCAAGTACATTGGACCGTACAATTAAATCTCTTTGACTAAGTATATAGTTAGATATACCATAATGTCAAAAAAAGAAGGTGAAAAATATATTTTAAATTCACATAGAGTACACACAATTAGCCTTTATAAATCTTGTAACTTAGTTGAATCTACCACTTTACTGCAAATCAACTTGAAAAACACGTAAAGTTTAGTGACGATGTTTCTTAAATTTTTGGGTAAAATGGATCGTATACTAACTGGTAGGAAATTTTGCATGAGCACATGACAATCATGAGACTTAAGGTTCTTTAACTTCAACTCTTTTATTGATACAAGATTCTTTATATTTGAAGAGTAGCCCTCGGGAACTTTAATTCATTGCAGAAATTCACAAAACAATTTTTTCTCTTTCCTCGACAGAGTGTACGCTGCTGGCGGTAGATAAGTATGATGCCCTTACTCAATCGGTGCCAACTCTTCCCTAATTCCCAAGTTCACCAAATCCAACCTTGAATTTGACATTATCCTTGCTTTTTCCTTGGATATTGAGCAAAGTGCCAATTAGACTATCACATATATTTTTTTCTATGTGCATCACATCAAGAAAATGTTTCACATATAAAGACTTCCAATATAGAAGTTGAAAGAAAATGGACTTTTTCTTCCAACCACTTGTCTCGATTTGTTTTGCAAAAAGCTTGCCAAAATTGTTATCCAAGTCTTTTACCTTTGAATACACCTGAGCACCGGTCA
Organism: Inga oerstediana; assembly: GCA_963210345.1. NCBI lineage: Eukaryota > Viridiplantae > Streptophyta > Magnoliopsida > Fabales > Fabaceae > Inga > Inga oerstediana. The sequence goes on along the minus strand of OY723400.1, from coordinate 67,940,968 downwards.
ACATCTTTGGATGGCTACCTTCTTCTGAGTCACCATTGAAAGCCTTTTTACACTTCCTCTAATGATGTGATGGTAAGAATCTTCGATATCCCATGTAAATAGTTTTCTTACAATAATCTAGTCACATTGAATAAGTGTCATCTTCATATATAGGGCATACACCATATCCTTTGACGCTGTATCCTGACAAATTACCATAAGCAGGGAAATCATTAATTGTGCCAAACAAAATAGTTTTCAAAGTGAAACTTTCATCCCTATACCTATCTTACACATTGACGCATTCTTCCCAAAGTAGGTTCAAGTAATCAATTAAAGGAGGTACGTATACATCTATATCATTCCCAAGTTGCTTTGGCCTAGAAATTAACATGGACAATATCATAGACTTACATTTCATGATCAAGTGTGGAGGAAGGTTATAAATCATCAATATCACCGGCCACATATATGTGTACTACTCTGAACGCCGTACGGATTAATTCCATCAGTTGATAGTGCAAGGCGAAGGTTCCTTACTTCATCATCAATGTTAGGGTACTCATGATCAATTTTTTTCCATTGAGGAGCATCTGTAGGGTGCCTAAGCTTCGTGTCTTTAATCCTTTTATCTACATGCCATGTCAACTGTTTAGTAATCTCTACATTACTGTACAGTCACTTGAATCTCAGAATAATGGGAAAAGACCATAGGACCTTCAAAGGACTTTTTCGTTTCTTCTTCCTATAATGAGATGCATTGCATTTAGGGCACTTCTCCAACATTGCAAACTGATTTTGAAATAATACGCAATCGTTAAGACAAGCATGTATCTTCTCATATCCCATACTGGTTGTAAAGCAAAGAATTCGCTTTGCCTCGTATGCCTTGGTAGGAAGTACATTTTCTTCTGGAAGCATAATCTTGCAATAGTTCAAGCAGTGCGGTGAAACTCGAATCACTCAATCCATAGCGAGTTTTAAAGTTATACAACTTCAATACTGCTAGCAATCTTGTGTATTTAGTACTATCGGCATATAATGGTTTCTCTACATCACCTTTCAACTTCTCAAATTCGTTAGGGCAATTACGAAGCATCCCTGCAACCACATTTAACATTTCTTCAAGACCATCATCTTTATGAAACATGGTTTCATCAAATTCATTAGAAGCACCACTCATGGTATGCACTCGATCACTACATGCATCGTTCGTCTCACCATGCCTTGTTCATCGTATATATGTTTGATCAATTCCATAACACACTAAATGATCTAGCAAATCAAGTGGACTAATCCACTTTCCAAAACAACGCGATAAGCAAGGACACAAGATTTTGTTAAGATCTTTTGTATGCTCGATTGTAAATGTAATAAACTCTTTCACACTATCTATATATTCCCTTGAACACCGATTAGATGACATCCATTTACAATCCATCTATACCTTTAATCTATTTTTAAAAAAGAACGTGGTTAGTTGTATGACTATTTTACTAATTACTTTTATATTCTCTTACCAATTTTAAAATAAAGTTGAAGCTTTCTAAGTCTTAAATTAAACCCTATGTTTTAATTGACAAATAATATAGCTCATAAGGAAAGAAATCATATTTCCCAACACATAGGAAAGCAAGCTTTGGCAATATGAAACACAAAAATTAATTTGTTGTATGTGTTGTTTCATGAAACTATGAATCATAGGAAAGCAAACTAAATATTTTAATATGATCTATTTTTTATATATACCAACAAGCAAGAATATATATGTTTTGAAATCTCACATATACACAAATATTTATTTTCCAATTAAATTATAAAATGATATAATTTTGACATCCTTATATTAATATATTATAATTATATTTTATTTAAAAAAATTACTTTTATTTTGTATTTTCCAAGTGTTAATTCTTTTCACTTAAAAACTACTTTAATTTTTCTAAATTTAGTAAAAAGTCAGGGGGTTATTTACAACTGACCAAAAGTTAAAGGGTTTTATATAATTTCACCCAAAAAATTAAACTTCAAATACACATTCATTTAAGATATCTAACAATAATAAATTTTATTTAAAATAGAATTAGAGGATTTACAATTAAAATCATTATTATTGAAATGCTAAAATTTTTTTAAAATAATTTTCCTTTCACTTGTGTCATTTCTTTCTAAAATATTATATATATATATATATATAACATTTATTTTTTCCACATTTAAAATTCAATTTTAATAGTATTTTTTTAAAAGTAGATCAAGTTCAATTAATTTTTATTATTTTACTATAAATTATGTTGATCAACACTTTGTAATTTATTTTCATTTTTAAGAATAACAAATCACGATAAAACTTTTAAAATTCAACAATCAATCTTTGTGAACTTATAATTATACCACTATACCTTATCACCATGTATATCATAGAGAACATTATATTCTCCAGCATACAATGGCAAGTTATAATAGTCACATGCAACAATAAATTATGGAATAAAAAAAACCCAAAAGCTTAAAAAAAACCGCACGCTATATAGCACAGCTAACATAAAAAATCTCGGTACAAGAACTTAATTGATATGTGAACATAGTACATTAGCAAGTAAGTAAATTAAAAGATTAATAAAAAAAATGCATGCAAGCTAGTTGTTGGCCAAAAAAAATAAAACAAAGCAAGCTATCATATAAAAGAATCTGAAAAAAATAAAAATTTGAAAAAGCATAGGCACTTACAAATCGATTAATTGATTGGTGACGCTAGCTTGAGTGAGGAGGATGAGGAAATATGAGCTGTAGAGTGGAGTGGGGTTCAAAAGAGAAAGAAAGACAGAGAGTAGGAAGAAAAGGGAAAAACAAGGGACAGGAGTATTGGGGACAGACAACGGCAGGGAACAAAAAGGTAAAAGGGGACCAAGAGAATTAGATGAAGAAGACTTGTGTGTGTGTTTGTTTAGCAGAAATGGTGATCTTTTAAAAGGGGGGACCTTCGTCGTGAAAAGAAATAATAATGGAGAGATGGAGGGAGATTGAAAGGATAATGAAATAAAGTTAAAGAAGGAAATCTGATTGACGGGAAGTGGATTCTATTATCCACTTTTAGCCAATCGTGGCGCTTGCCAAGCCACCACATGGTGGCTAGTGTGGCATTAGCCCAATTGTAGCGCTTGGTCAGCCAAGCGCCACAACTGGGCCATTTTGGCTGATGTAGCGCTTGCAAAAGCAAGCGCCACGTCAGCCACACCACCATCTATGGCACTTTATCAGCCAAGAGCCACAACTGCTGCCCAAAATTTTTAAAAAATAATATTAAAAAAATTAAAAAAAAGAAGAAGAAGTTGTGGTACTTCTTTAAAGAAGGGCCATAAAATGGGTGCCAATTTTAAACCTTTTTATAGCCGTGTTATAAAAACGCACTAAACTATAGGTAAATTGTCATCTCCTTTAGGAACAAAGTTTTCAAAATTGGCTGGTAGGAATGACTCACTCTTGTAACCCCCTGACTTTAAACACGTAATTATAATTCGATAACACATTTTTAAATCAGATTAGAGACCATTGGATGTTTTAACCTCATTTTAAACTTTCTGTCTTACAGTAAAATTTTCACAAATTCTTTCAAAATCTTTTTCCCATCCTGGTCCCAATTTCAATATTCAAATATAATTACCTGTGCAGTTAATATACATTCATTCATATCAGAGTGTATAACCAAATCCCAAGCAACTCCCGGGTTCTATACATATACAACCTGAGGGTTTATAAGTATCCACTAGGGGATTACACAACCAAAATTTGAATATAATACTTATATATCAAAATATACAGTAATCCCAAATTCAAAATGGATAACCAACATTTCCAATATCAAATGTACCCCTAAAGGTCCTAGTTGCTCCGGGTTGGCCTCTTCTCTTTTGAGCCATACGCCCTGTCTGAAATGTTAGTCATAGGAAAGAATGAGATTCAAGAGAATCTCAGTAGTAACAAACCACTCACACAATGCATAAATACAAAGCATGTATATAAATCATAACCAGCAACAGCAGCAGCAATCTCAAAGATACATGATTTTTATCACAAACGACAGCACTCACGGTTGTATGCACAATACGACAGCTTTCGCTTTAATCATAATCACGACAACTTATGCTGTAATCACAATAACGACAGCTATCACCAGCTGTAATCGCCGCAGCATCAAAGAATCATCACATAACAGTGATAACACAACATACAGAGCATTACACAAAGTATAAGGGAGAGAGTTACTACCTGATCCTTTCTTGACGTTTCTTGGCACAGCGAGCTCACGAGGACGGCAAATATCAAATCCTGTAAACCAAGTTAGGGACAACCTGTCAATCTCTTTCCCAAGTTCTTATCTCTATAATACTTTAAGTTGGTTATCATTTGAACTCTTTAGGTAACTATTTTAGGTCTAAACATATGCCTAAAGGGTTGGGAAAGGCTATACCAAAAACCACCTTTAAAAGTGTAAAATACTGATTTTTGGGGGTTGGTCGCGGCCCAAAAATCCACTGGCCGTAGCCAAAAACTGCTCAGAAACGCTCAGAAACATTTGGGCCGCGGCCCAGAATCCGCTGGCCGCGGCCAAGAAAATCCAGTTTATAGGCTGAACTTCCAAAAATCATAACTAATTCAAGAAAAATCGAAATAAGGTGATTCCAAAGCCAAATGAAAGCTATTTAAGTCCTCTTTCAAGGAAAAATATTGAACATTACTGGAAATCACCACAAAAGTCCAGATTTACCAAAAACCTAACATTGTGCCAAAACAGGGTCCAGTTTTGATGCCAAACTTTGGACAGTTCAAACTCTCAGCTCACAAAGCGAAATGACACAAAATTTATGTCCATTTTGAAGCTTGTGAAGTGAAATTCAAAACTGGAAAGTTTCATAATTTTCTAATATCATTAGCATATTCAAAACGCCCACACAAAAAGACTGCCCAGCACAGACTTACATTGGGCAGATTTTCCAGATTTTCACATTTGATCCCAAATGATTCCCATTCCAACCCAAACACCATTCTCACACAATTTTGCTCAAGAAAACTATTGGAATCATCAAAATGACCAAATTCAACTCCCATTGACATATTACACAACAACCACAACATGTCTCACTATGTCACAACACAATTCACATATTGCCACACTTTCCAACCCAAGTTCCCAAATCAATTCCAATGGCCAAAATGTTCAACAAAAGACCAAATTCTACACAACACATAAGCCAATTCATTCCATTCGAAAATTGCACAAAATCAAGGCAAATTCATAAATTCTCAATGCTCAACAAATGATTACAACAGCTATACCAAAATGCTTCTAATTCTTACCTCTTCTTCTTCCTAAAGCCAATTCTTCAATTCTCCAACTTCCAAATTTCCACAAGTTCTCAAACTTCACCAACCAAAATTCTGAAACCATAGGAATATAGCCCTCAATCTCATGAACAACATTAATGAAAGACACTTGAGCATATGAAGGCATTAACTTACCAAAAGCTCAAGCTTTTCTCTTTCTCTTTCCTTAGCTTGCTCAGCGAAAAAAAATGGAGGAGGATGAGAGAAAAAAATGAGATATTGATGATGATGATTTCATTCCCTCACACATACATACATAAACCAACTAGGAAGAGAGAAGAAAGAGAAAATGGTTTGAAAGTTTGACTTTAATCTAAGGGTCCTTATTTTGACACTTGGCACCATCTTGTTTTCCCTTCTATGATTTCACATACATTTGCATGCACAAGATTCCACCTCTTGGTCTTTCAATCTTAGCCATTAATCTTGATTACTAAGGAGTGTTCTCAATGGTATCTAACTAGTCGGTCGGTAAATTTACCGTTTTGCCCCTGATTATCACAATGCACGATATATACTTCAAAAGTGCTCAATTAATATTAATTACATTACTTTGAAGTTGCTAATCCTTGGTCACAATCCAGGATATTACAACTCTCATAGGCGATATTATCACCATCACCTATGTCATAAAGGTCTCGAGGCTTTAAGTGAACTACCATATTCCAATCTCTGTGCCTCTCATCCTCAACATAATAAACTTGGTATGCCTCTGAGGTAAGAATATATGGCTCATCATCTTCAAATTGAGCAGTGTGAATTGGCTAGGAGAAATTTACTGATGTGATGCCTAAGACTTCAATTGTGAGTCCTCGAGAAGTTGTCGTATTTGCCCATAAACACTTGAACAGCGTCACGGTAAAACAACCTTAATATTTAAGTTCTACGATATCAAGAAGCTTTCCATAATAAGGGGCACCTAGGAATTGATGGGACTTGTGGATGCTCTTCGTCAGGAAACAACCGACTCCACAACTTAGACAGTAAGGAGTTTGTGAAATCCTGCCAATAGATCTGCTGAGCGAAGAAGAAGTCAACCTGCACCTGAAGCTTCCTGGCAACCTCTTTAGGAATGTCATGAACAGTCTCCTCCCTTGGCCTTCTAACACCAGAGGTCCTTCCTCGAGAGGTGCCACTCCTGCCGTAGGCCATGCTAGGCCTGGCATCTAACTTCATACCCCTATAGCGTCCAGGGTGCTCAACTAGGCCCAGACCAACTTTTAATAGCACAGTAGGATCAACAAACCCCTGTGACTATTGAATATACTCTTGCCATTTTATGAAACAATAAATTAGTATTATCAACAATAAAAAATTAAATTATTATTATAAAAAATTAAATTATCTTACAATGGCCTTCTCTGCCTACTGAAAGGTCGTAGTCCCGTCCCGATGTCTATGGGTGATGGTTAATAACTCCTCGTACTCCGTCCCGTGATTCTCTTGCTGAGCCTTCCTATCCTAAATGAATTAAAACAATAAATTAGTATTGTAAACAATAAAACAATAAATTTATAATATAAAGCTAAAATTAATTGATATTGTAAAAAATTTCCAGTTCGCTGTAAGTGACTGCAAATATCTTAGATCCTCCCGTTTGATGGATCCTCTGCTACCCTTGGCTCCCGGTGTTTCTCTAAGAAAGAGCCTGCATAAACAACAAAACATTAAAAATATTAAAAAAATATTAAAAATTAATAATTATTAAAAAATATTTAAAATATTAAAAAATAATTATTATTAAAAAAATTACGTGTCCCTCTGGGCTTCTCTTGTATTAGACAAAACTCGCCTAGTCATTAGGTGGGACAGTGTCGAACACGTTCTCGATTAGCTATTCCAGAGGTATCATCCCATCCTTATTCATGTTGTGGAAGATATGATTTCTCCTATTTTTCTAGTCATCCCCCATCTTGATCATCATGTACCTCTTCCTGTTGTCTTAGACATCAAACCTATCCTCTAACACAATTGAATAAATAATAATTAAATACAATTAATTAATTAATTAATTGCAAATGGTATAATATAATTAAATACAATTAATTACCTTAACAACCTCATTCCACACTATATTATTCGACGTATAGGGAACATGCTTCCACATCTTGAAGAGGATAAGGAACTACATCTAATTCAAGCCCGGCTCATTCAAGTAACAGTTGAATATGTAACCACTATTCCCCACCGGTTGGTACGTGGCCTTATTTCACGGAACTATCACATGTAGTGCCCTATTTAGGCTATTGAGACCGACCATGTCCAGCCTTCTAGTGGATATGTTCCCCTGCTCATCTGCACAGTTTACCACATATGTTAATTAAATTTAAATCAACATTTAACCTATAGAATTTAAATATTAAATTTATCAAAAAAAATAATTAAATTTACCTTAAACTTGTACCTCAAATCTCGTCGACCACGAAAATGACCATCGTGGGTTATTCTGGTCCCGTGCCTCCTCCTTATATAGGAACCACTCCATGTCATTAAGCATGCGAATGTTGAAGTCAAACTCCTCATCTCGTCGTAATCACTCAGAATGATGTTAGCCCCCTTTAGCTGAATAGGCAACTCCGGTGGGGTTGCCTCCTGTGTAGTCATCTGTTGTGGGGTCGTCTCCTGTGTGGTCGTCTGCTGTGGGGTCATCTACTGTGGAGATGTCGCCTCCTACGATGGCACGAGCACATGTCTACCTTTGCGTTGCCCTCTACTTCCCCTACCATTGCCTCCTCTACTACTGCTCCCATACAGAATAGGTCTAGGGGGAAGCTCAGCCTCCTCCCCTTCCCCTTATCTCTCTCGGAAGTCATAATAACTGCAAAATTTAAAAAATATCAATATTTATAACAAAAATAGAATAATAGTGAAAAACGAGATAAAGGAGTTAAATTTACTAACCTCAAGTTCCTAACTCTGTAAATGCTTGAGCAGAACCTCAGATCTAAAGCAAAACCTTTTAGAGGGCACGTATAGTGCCCAAAATTTGAAAAATATGGAGCCACCAGCAAAATTTTAAAAAAGGATAATCTTGAAAATATTTTTGTGAAAAATGAAAACCAAATAGGGTTCAGGAGTTAATTGTGCATGGGAAAAGTGATAAGCACCCCACAACATCCATTCATAAGAATGGTTACTTTTAGTCAATTATTTAAAAATGAATATGACCCATAATTTTATTATAATTACCCAAAGAAGAACAGAACTTAAGAAAATATTTACAAAAAATAATAAATTAATAAAGGGAAAATTGTTTACATACAAAGTTGAACTTGACCTAGAGAAAAAGCCTAGGGCCTACATACCCTTTAGAGGGATCAAAATCCACCTAGTTCGAGGTAAAAATGCGTGTCACTTTGTTGGTGTTTTTTAGGAAAAATTTCTTTTATTATATTTTTGAGAAAAATGATTTTTTTTTTGTATTTTTTATTTTATGAAAACAACTCTTTTATTTTTAATTGAATACAAGAAAGGTTTTTGGAAGACTCTTGGACCAAACTTCCTTAGGAGATTCCCATAATCTCACATGAAAGAATAATCGATTTTTACCTAAGAAGGCTCTAAAAACCTCACACGGTAGAAAACCTTTTTAAAATTAATTTTATTTATTTTGATTAAAAAAGAAGCTTTCTTCTTTGTTGTTTTCATTTATGAGAATGGGTCACAATCTTTTTTTACTTTTCCTTTTTATTTTGAAAACATAGGTTAGAGGGAGAGATGAAAATAACATATAGGTAATACACATCCAAATAGTGAAAATAAGTGATGGAAGCAAACCACACATGTCAAGCCAATGAATGAAGAATGCGTACCATTTTTATGGTCCAAGTAACACACAAATATCATTGTGCATAGCCTCACAATATCAACAAGAAGAGAGCAACATAAATATTATTGGGATTATGCACTATAAAAAAAACATTGAATTTCTTATGGAAATGGATTTCCGACAGAATGGATTCTGTTACTAATAATAGCGTGACAAACTAATTTCAATTTCATCAGAAATTCCCTTGCAAACTTATTTTTTATTTTTTAAATTTTAAAAAGTCATATGGCAACTCTGGCTATCGCCACCTCATCGCCGGCGGTGGAGCGTGGCAACTTTGGCAGCCTCCACCTTGTCACCGGCAACCGGATCTGCCACGTGTCTTAACCTTACTCAGCCACATGTCGTAACCTCCCTCCGCCAAGTGCCGCAACCTCATTTTTCCAGGAAATGCAACTCAACTTGCCTTCCTTTGGTTCGAACCCACGACCTTGTCCGTACACGCACGATGCCTTATTGGATGGGCTCGACTGCTTTGGCGTACTATTATTACACAATTTTATATATATATATATAATATTATTATACATAATCAATTATTTATAAAGATATATTTGCTTCTTATATATAAATGTAATAATAATATAAAATAATTTTATATATTCTTATAATTTTTAATATAAATTAACTTGAAATTAAAAAATTTTACATCTTAAATAAATTTCATATGACTATATTTTTGTCTAATTTCTAAAATTAAATTTTTCATTAACATTAATTAATAACAAATAAATAAAACTTAACTAATATTTTTTTACTAATATTAAATAATAACTAATAAATTTTATTTTTTATAAATAAATTTTTATATGACCATTTTGTCCCTACAGGAACCAAAACCTATTATTGGAAATTAAAAATATTTTAGAAATTAGAAAATAATAATGAAAAAATAAATTAAAAATATTAATTAATCACTAATAAATTTTATAAAAATAATTTTTAAAAGTAAATTAAATAAAATAAAAATAATTAATTAAATAATAACAATTATTTTTTTGTTACGAAAATTCCGACGGAATTGGAAATTGCGAGGGAATTTCCGATAGAATTCTTTTCCGTCGGAAATTACAACAGAATTCAATTCCGTATGTAATTCTCTCACAATTTCCGACGGAATTCGATTTCGTCACAAATTTGTGACGGAATTAGTTGGTTGGAAATTCCATGGCAAAAAACGGAATTTGCCATGGAATATTTTCTATGGCTAATTCTGTGGCAAATTTTGCCACGAAAAAAATTCCGTTGGGAAATTTTCTGGTGGAATTTCCTACAGAATTTCCGTGGGAAATTCCATCGGAAATTTCATATTTTTTTGTAGTGATAGAGTGAATGAAAGAAGAATGAGCGGTACAATCATGTGAAACTAAAATGATTAAATAGAAAAAACTAGTGAAAAGAAAAAAGAATAGAAAGGAAAGATATAAGGATAAAAAAAGGGAAAACAAAAACAAAACAAAATAATCCAAATCATATTGGATTACACTCTCTAGCAATTAGTGTTGTAGCTCACAAAGGTGACAACAATCACAAGAGTATATGCTTTCCGTGGGCATAGAGACGAAACAATAAAAATAGAATAGAAACAATATGAAGAATAATAAGAAAACAAATGAATCTAAATTTCATATTAGATTCACCCTTTAATCATTGGTGTTGAGGCATCACATATGTGACACCAACCATTAAAGCATAGGCTTTCCTTGAGTATGAAGAAGAAAAGAAAAATAGAAGAGAGAAGGGGAAAAACGAATCAATATATTCAGTAATATTGGAATTCACCCTCTAGCCATTGGTGTTGAGGTATTAAGTGTGTGACACTCAATTATAAGGATATAGGCTTTCCTTGGGGGTATAAGGGAAAACAAGATAAAATAAGGAACAATTACATTAAAGTCCTACACAAGAGAAAAAATGAAGAAATAGTCCCTGAAGTTATTAATGACAAGTTGAGGGCCATCCATTGACAAGTTGAAGAGCATCTATTGACAATTTCAAGGACCATTTCTTTATTTTTTTTCTTTTATGTGGGACTTGAATGTAATTGTCTTATAAAACAAAAGATGAAATTTCATTCTTTTTAAACATCTCTAACCATTCCTTACTTCTTTTCTCGCCCTCTTTTCTTGTGTTATTATCTCCTAATTTTTGTGTGTCTTGCTTCAAGCTTTGTTCCTCTATTTATAGTCTAGAGATAGGGTTTTCTTCATAAATGCTTCTCTCTCTCTCTCTCTCTTTTTTGTATTTTATGTTAACAAAACTTCCTAACTTGACCCAATCACCATCAATGAGAATTTTTTTCCCACAAGTAATTTTCTAATTTAAATTATAATCCAATCGTCATCAATGTCATTTTTTGTTAATTTTAATGTGCAAGCATCAAGGAGGATTTTTTTTTTTCATGTTTTTATTTTTTTATTATTTTTTGTGTAGGGTCCGGACAAAATGAGGTGTTCATAATGTGTGAGAAAGGAATTTGGCAAAAGTGGTAAAATTGGGGGGGGGGGGGGGGTGAAGGCGCTTTTATAGATTGAAATTTGTAGCAGTTTTAAAAAAAACCGCTACCTGAACCGTTACGAATCACGAAACCCTACCTCGTGTAACTTGAAATTTTGTAGCTTATGTAAAACCGCTACAATTGTGTGGATCCTTATCATTTTGTAGGGGTCATACATAGAAACCACTACAAATATGCATGAAATATTGTAGAGGTTTTGTAAAACGGCTACAAATATGCAATTCTTTGCATTCTGTAGCGGTTTTTGCCATATAAACCGCTACAAAGAAACCGCCACAACTTTCGTGCTAGCTATTCGTTTGGTGCCATATTTGTTGCGGTTCAGATATTGGAACCGCTATAAATTTGGCATCAGCTTGACGCTATATTTTGTAGCAGTTCAGTTGTGCAAACCGTTACAAATGTCGTTCGCTAACCAGCGTGCCACCTAGCGCAAACCATACCAATGTAAATTCATAAGTGTTTATTTTAACTGCTACTAATTAACTGTTACGAATTGATAGTTTTTTTATAATACTTGTACAAAGTATTGTAATCACAAGAAACATAAAAAACTGAATGAGAAGTTCTCCCCACTTTCTCTTCTCATATCCCTTGCTCTCTTGTATGAGATTTAACCTTTATTTTTATAACAATGATAACATTGTAGCCTATAATAATAATAATTAAAATTACAATTTTAAAAGAAATCAAAGCGAATGACTCTAACATATAGTGAGAAAATCCCGCCAAATTGCTTCTAGAATGGAAAGACTACAAGATGGGAAGGCAATAGAGGTCTTTTTTTTTTTTTTTTTTTGCTAGGCACATTTATTCTCCTATTGGATGATATTCTATTCAAGGCATGAATTAGCTTTCCTACCTTATGTTTTTTCCCTTACAAGGGACAATCTATTATGCATTATTTATAATATTTTGCATGATTTCTAGCATAAGTTATTGCTACATTGGTTTAACTTTCACCATCTGTGCATATTTTAATTCATTGATGTAAAAAGAAAAATCTTCAAGTAAAATTTGATTTTGAAATGTAAGGACATAACTCTGAAAACTTAATCCATTTTATTTTAGCGCATATGCTTAAATTTTCATAGTAAAGCAGAGTTAGAGAAATTAGAAAGAGAGAAAATAGAGGAGAGGCTATAATTTTAAAATTCAAACAACTAACTCCATGACATCTTTATTGTTTATTATATTATACAAAGTAAAGTAACAAACTGAAAGCTAAAATATCATTTCCCCCCCCCTTAAATGCAAGATAATTGAAATATCTCGACGTCTTATTCATTATTACATAATAGAAGTAGCCCAGCAACCAATAGAAGATATGAATAGCTAAGCAGTAGCGGTGTCACACTTGGAGGATAGGAATTTGAGGAAGTTTGGGAAGGCAAATTCATCAACTTGATAGTGCCTTTGTGTGAAATTAAGTCTGACCACAGGAAATCAGGGCATTGCCTTATGCCATCAATGCACATGATATCAGAAGAGGGTTTGACTACCCTTTCTCCATTTGGACACATAAAGAATGCCAATGACCTCTTCTCCTTGTGCTTGTTCACTACTGCCCTATGGCGGCTGCTCTTGTACCTCCCGTTTGTTAAATCCTGCACAATCAAATTCATATCTACATCATTGCCATTCATTCTTTATCATGTATTTTGGAAGAGCCTAAAGTGTATAGATAATAGGTTGAAATTATGTACCATAAAGGTATCACCAATGTTAATAATAAAGGAGTTAGGAACAGGTGAAACGGTGTGCCATTTGTTGCGAGTAAAAACCTCCAGTCCTCCGATGTGATCTTGGTGAAGCAAAGTAATTGAGGTAGGGTCACAATGAGGTCCTATGCCAAGGACTTCAGTGGGCACCTAGCAATAAGGGTAGTAGTTGCATCTCATGATAGAGCACCCATCTGAGAAGTAGTCCCTATAATAAGTCTCATCCAGCCTTAAGCTTATTGCTAGCACCTTTAACACCTTCATCCCCAGCTCTTTCATTGTTTCGCAATACTTTTGAAAAACTTCCCTACAAGATAATCAAAATATGAAAAATCTTGTGAATGCATGATATGAATGAAGTTATTAGAAAACTAGAAATTTATGTAATGAGCTACCCTGATTCATGGAAGTCTTGTCCTAAAGTAGCGATAAAGTAGTCATGAACCGCATCGTCTAAAGCGCCATGCTGGAAGGGGAACGAGAAGGTTTCCTTCCAAGCAAGATTGGAGGAGAAACGCTCAGCATAGGCGCCTGAGTATCCCCATGGGATGCCTGAAATTTTATGAGCCTTCAGTTTTGTGTCAATCGGTTTTTGAAAGAAGACATCCACATGCTCATAAACTTTCTTGATTAAAAGATCATCAACACCATTATTGACAATCATGAAGAAGCCATGGGCTAAGCAAGCCTGTTTCACAAGCTCAGCAGCCCGGTAGATAGCTTGTGAGTCCCCTTCTAAAACTCCTCTCATATCAATAATTGGTGCTTCCAACTCTCCTTGAGCCTCCACTAAGTACTCTTTTGACCATAAAAAGTTTTTGTGAAGGCCAATCTTTTTCCCATCCTAAGTTGGATCAAACACAACTTCGTCGGCTTTTTTCTTCTCCTCCTGCTTTTGTTGGCATGCCATCACGGTAGGAGGAGCCATATGGACTTTAGGTGTAGTGTTTCTTCTCCTCCTTGCTGCAAATGAGACCAGCAGCGAGCTTCTTATATAGATGTATGGCAAGTTAGGTTCATGTATTGTACATTATTAAATTTGCATATTTAATTTGATGATCAGGTGCATGCACTTTATAGTGGGCATATTTATGTTGTTAACTTTTAAAACTTACTAGATGTGTTAAAAAATATTCATTAGTATGAATTCTTCTAGATTTTATATAAAGAAAGATTTATTATATAATTTTAGTAATTTCTTGATATTTTTTCCTTACATAGTTATGTAATTTTATTAATGGTGAAATGTATCCAATGAAACATTTTAAAATTGGTTCATGCTTCTATCTTTAAAGTTAGAATATTTCATTCTTAGATTCCTAAGAGTTATTACCTTATGTAATATGGCATTTATATAGTAAAATTAATTGCACTACTACAAAAAAGGGCTTTAATCACGGTTGTTTAATTTTCAACCATATGTCACAGTTTCAAACTGTTATGTATGATGATGTTATATATTTCTGATACAAATACTTAATGCTTCAGAACTGTAATATATTGAAGACATACTTAACGGCTCTTTGTTAATAACCATAATGTATTGAGGATATACTTAATAATTTTTTTTGTTAATAACTGTAATATATTAAGGACATGCTTTATAGTCTTTTTCCTTAAAAAATGTCTATAAAGTGGCATTATTTTTATTATATATAATTATTCTCTAGTATATGTTTTTATTTAGTTTTATTGTTAATATTTATTATATAAAACACAAATTAATCATTAATAATAACAAGATAATAATATTAAATAAAAAATTATATTTATAGTATTCAAAATTCAATACTTTATAGATAAACATCATACAATTTAAAAGAAATTAATCACTTGAACACTCTCACAATAGAACATTATCTCATAATTTTTTGACTATTAAAAGAAAATCTATTAATAAAAAAAAAAGAGCATTTATGAAGAAAACCTTACCTTAGGACTATAAATATGGAAGCAAGAGTTAAAGCAAGATACACAAAAATTGGGAGAGAAAAAACACAAGAAAAGAGGGAGAGAAAAGGGGCAAGGAATGATTAGAGGTGCTTAAAGAGAGTGAAATTTATTGTTCATCTTTTCTTTTATCTTGTTTTCCCTCATACGTACCCCTAAGGAAAGCCTATACCCTTATAATTGAGTGTAACAGATGTTATGCCTCAACACCAATGGCTAGATGGTGGATTACAATATGATGAGGATATTGATTCATTTTTCTTTTTGCTTCCCTCTTCTATTTTTCTTTTCTTATTTATACTCAAGGAAAGCCTATGCTTTTATGGTTAGTGTCACATATGTGATACCTCAACACTAATGGTTAAAGAGTAAATCCAATATGAAATTTGGATTGATTTGTTTTCTTATTATTTTTTATTTTCTCTCTATTCTATTTTTATTGTTTCGTCTCTTTGCCCAAGGAAAGCATATGCTCTTGTGATTGTTGTCACCTTTGTGAGCTACAACACTAATTGCTAGAGAGTGTAATCCAATATGATTTGGATTATTTTCTTTTGTTTTTCTTTCTCCCATTTTTCTCCTTATATCTTTCCTCTCTATTCTTTTTCCCTTTTCATTATTTTTTTCAATTCAATCTTTTTAGTTTTACGTGATTGTACCACTCATTCTTCTTTCTTTCACTCGACCACCCCAACAATATTTATGCTGCTCTCTCCTTGGTGATATTGTGAGGATATGTCCAATGATATTTGTGTGTTACTTGTACCACGAAAAAGGTACGCATCCTTCATTTATTGGCTTGATATGTGTGATTTGCTTCCACCACTTATTTTCACTGTTTGAATGTGTATTATCTATATGTTATTTTCATCTCTCCCTCTAACCTAAGTTCTCTTTATAAAAAGGAAAAGGAAAAAATGATTGCGACCCATTTTCATAAATGAAAATAACAAAGAAGAAAGCTTCTTTTTTAATCAAAATAAATAAAATTAATTTTAAAAGTGATTTCTACCGTGTGAGGTTTTTAAAGTCTCCTTAGATAAAAATCGCTATATTTTTCATGTGAGATTATGGGACTTTCCTTTGGAAGTTTAGTCCAAAAACCTTTCTTTTATTCAATTAACAATAGAAGAGCTGTTTTCATAAGATAAAAAATACAAACCAATAAAAAATCATTTTTCTCAAAAAAATAATAAAATAAATTTTTCCTAAAAAAACACTAACAAAATGACACACATTTCTTCCCTAAACAATGTGGGCTTTGATTCCTCTAAAGGGTACGTAGGCCCTAGGCTATCTTCCTATATCAAGTCTAACTTTGTAAATAAGCAATTTTCCCTTTATTAATTTCTTATGTTTTTGGTAAATATTTTCTTAAGTTCTGTTCTTCTTTGGGTAATTATAACAAAATTATGGGCCATATTCATTTTTAAATAATTAACTACGGGTAACCATTCTTATAAATGGATGTTGTGGGGTACTTACCATATTTCCCACTCACAATCGACTCCCGAACTCTATTTGATTTTCATTTTTCACAAAAAGGTTTTCAAAATTATCCTTTTTTAAAATTTTGGTGGCGGCTCCATATTTTTCAAATTTTGGGAGCTACATGTGCCTCTAAAAGGTTTTGCTTCAGATCTGAGGTCCTGCTCAAGCATTTACAGAGTTAGGCACTTGAGGTTAGTAAAGTTAACTCCTTTACTTTTTTTTCCCCTATTATTCTAATTTTGTTATAAATATTGATATTTTTTAATTTTACAGTTATTATGACTTCTGAGAGAGATAAGGGGAAGGGGAAGGAGGCTGAGCTTTCCCCCAGACCTATTCTGCAAGGGAGCAGTAGTAGAGGGGGCATTGGTAGGGGAAGTAGAGGGCAATGCAAAGGTAGACATGTCCCCATGCCATCATAGGAGGTGACACCTCCATAACAGATGACCTCATAGCAGATGACCACATAGGAGGTGACCCCACAATAGACGACCCTACAAGAGGGGACCCGACCAAAGCTGCCTATTCAGCCAAAGGAAGCTGACATCATTCTGAGCAATTACGACAAGAATGAGGAGTTTGACTTCAACATTCCCATGATGCTCAGTGACATGGAGTGGTTTCCAAATAAGGAAGAGGTTTGGGACCAGAATAACCCACAACAGTCATTTTCGCAGTCAATGGGGTTTGAGGTGCAAGTCCAAGGTAAATTTAATTATCTTTTTTATAAATTTAATATTTAAATTCCATAGGTTAAATGTGGATTTAAATTTAATTAACAAATGTGGTAACTTGCACAGATGAGCAGGGGAACATATCCACTAGGAGGTGGATATGGTCGGTCTCAATAGCCTAAACGGGGCACTACATGTGATAGTTCCATGGAATAAGGCTACGAAATAGCCAGTTGGGAATGGTGGTCACATATTCAATCGCTATCTAAATGAGTGGGGCTCGAATTGGATGCGGTTCCCTATCCACTTCAAGATGTGAAAGAATGTTCCCCGAACACTGAATAATATAGTGTGGGACGAGGCTGTGAAGGTAATTAATTATATTTAATTATATTATATCATTTTTAATTAATTAATTAATTAGTTATATTTAATTATTGTTTATTCAATTGTGTTACAAGATAGGTTTGATGTCCGAGACAACAGGAAGAGGTATACGATTATCAAGATAGGGGATGACTAGAAAAACAGGAAGAATCGTCTCTTCCACAGCATGAATAAGGATAGGACAATGCATCTAGAATAGTTGTTCGATAACATTTTTGATGGTGTCTCACCTAATGACTGGGTGAGTTTTGTCCAATACAAGAAGAGCCCAGAGGGACATGTAATTTTTTTAATAATAATTATTTTTGAATATTTTTTAATAATTAATAATTTTTTAATTTTTTTTTTGTGTATGGAGGCTCTTTCTTAGAGAAACACCAAGAGCGAAGGGCAGCAGAGGATCCATCAAATAAGAGGATCAAAGACATTTGCTTTCACTTACAACAAATTGGAAATTTTTTACAATGTCAATTAATTTTTATATTATAAATTTATTTTTTTAATGTTTATAATACTTATTTATTGTTTTATTTCTTTTAGGAGAGGAAGGCTCTATAGGAGAACCACCGAACAGAGTACGAAGAGTTATTCACCGTTAGCCACAGACATCGGGATGGGATTACGACGTCTCAACAGGTAGAGAAGACCATTGTAAGATGATTTATTGTTTTATAATAATAATTTAATTTTTTATTGTTTATAATACTAATTTATTGTTTCTTAAAATGGTAAGAGCGGATTTAGTAGTTGCAGGCTGAGCTATGAAAGACCTAGACCAAAGACTCAGAGGTCTGTGGATCCCACTGTGCCTTTGAAAGCTTGTCTTAGTCCAGTTGAGCACCCTAGACACTGTAGGGGTATGGGGTTAGGTGCTAAAACTAGCATAGTTTATGGTAGGAGTGGCACCTCTGAGGCTAGTACCTCTCGAGCAGGGACCTCTGGTGTCAGAAGGCCGAGGGAGGCGCTTGTTCATGACATTCATGAAGAGGTTGCCAGGCAACTTCAGGTGTAGGCCGACTTCTTCTTTGCTCAGCAGACCCATTGGCAGGATATCACGAACTCCATACTATATAGGCTGTGGAGTCGGTTATTTCTTGACGAAGAGTATCCACAGGTCCCATCAATCCCTAGGCATTCCTTATTATGGAAAGCTTCTTAATGTCGTCGAACTAAATTACCAAAGGTGTTTCACCGTGACACTGTTCAAGTGTTTGTGAGCAAATACGACAACTTCCTGAAACTCACAATTGAAGACTTAGGCATCACATTAGTAAATTTCTCCCAACCAATTCACACTGGTTAATTTGAAGATGATGAGCCATATATTCTTGCCTTAGAGGCATACCAAGTTTATTATGTTGAGGATGAAAGGCACAGAGATTGGAGTGTGGTGGTTCACTTAAAACCTTGAAACCTTTACGACATGGGTGATCGGGATAATATCGCCTATAAGAGTGAGCCATTCTAGTCAGCCAATTTTGAAAACTTCTTCCCTAAGGGCGATAACAATTTACCTATAGTTCGGTGCATTTTTATAAGCTACGCTTTATTAACGCATCATTTAAATTTAATTTTTGTACAAAATAATATCACTAACATTTTCTCCACACATTTTTTGTAGGGATGGTGACGAAGAATGATTAAACAAATTATACTTTATTTCTTGTAAACCTCAATTTATATTTTATTTTTAAAAAAAATTCAGACAAATTTTTGTAGCGGTTTTAAAAACCAAAACTGCTACAAATGTGAAATTGCTACAAAGACTATCACCTAAACTGCTACAAAAACAATTACATTTATTTCTAAAAGCGTTACACAGATTCCTATAGATATCCCACTAGACCTTATTTTAAACCCTCCTCCATTTCTTCCCACCCTTCTTCTCTCTCGTTTTCACTCATCTGTGAAGTTTTATTGAAGAGCTGAAGAGCTAAGCAAGTGATCAAATATGGTAACTTTTTTTTTTAAATATTTAATTTCAATATTTCCCCCTTCTTATAATACTTATACTAATTATTTTTTCTTCTTCTCCAGAAATTTAAGGACATTTCCTCAACATTTTCAACATTCCTTCCATAATCATCAATATATAGTGGACAACATAATAAGTCCTTATTGCCTACATGAAATTTATGCTTATCTAAATTTAATCATTCTTCTCAAATATTAACTACTATCATTTAAATTGTTACTTAAATAATAAATCATTCAACATAATATTGTAATAATGGACTCAAATTATAGTCTTGTTTTTTTTATTTTCCCAAAATTTTGTAGCAGTAAAACCACTACAAGTTTAAGTTCAAAATCAGATTAAATTTTTGGCTTAACTTTTAAAATTTCATCCAATATTAGTAGCTATTTCATAACCGCTACTAATATTTTGGTGCCAATTTTAAAATTCTTAAATGTACTTAGTAGTGATTTTAAAACCATTAGAATATTGGCGCAAAATGTTCAATTTTCATTTCCTGCCACGCGAAATTCTGGTAAATTTTTAAGCCAACATTCTCAGATAATGTGTTATTTACATGCGCATCTTGTAGCGGTGAGAAGGAACTGCTACATATTTAGTAGCATTTCTGTTACGTGAGTAGCGTTTCTTGTGAACTGCTATAAAACCCTTTACAACAATGTATTTTGTAGCGGTTGCAACACTACAAAAAAAACGTGATTTAGTAGCGGTTAAAAATGGGTATTCGTAGCGGTTCCAACCGCTACAAAATAGGTTAGTAGCGGTTTGAAAAACCGCTACTAAATCGTACGTTGCAAGCCGCTTTGTAGCGGTTTTATAAAACCGCTACTCAATCAAAAATAACCGCTACAACCTTTGTAGCGGTTATCATTAACCGCTACAACACCCAGAGATATTTGTAGCGGTTATATAACCGCTACAAATATAAAAAATTTTATTTACAGCTTAAAAAAATAATTTTTTTTTGTAGCGGTTAATAAACCGCTACAAATATAAAAAATTTAAAAATTTGTTGGCGGAAAAAAATGACATTATTTATTTGTAGCGGTTATATAAAACCGCTACTAATATCAAAATTCAAAATTAGTAGCGGTTTTAAAAACCGCTACTAATTTCATTAAATTCAAAAATCGCGCCAAAAAATTTAAATTGAGGCGTTAAAAGGCGCGTTATTTAGTAGCGGTTTAATAACCACTACAAATATTTAAAATATTTTTCATAAATATACAATGAATTTTTTTTCTATTTTTTCAATATTATATTAAATAGTTTATTTTATTATTATTTTATCTATTTCAATTAGTTTATTATTTAATAGTTTAACTTATTAATAAATAAAATGGAAAAATGTAATTGAATAGGATTAGTATAAAATTTATATTAAAAATATTATTAAGGATAGTTAGGTAATAAGGAATTATTATGTTTTATAATATAATGTAATAATGTATGAAAAATAGATGAAAATGAGATAGAGTTATGATATATCTAGAAAAAAAATAGTTAGAATAAATTTTATAGAAAGGAAAGAAGTATTCTAAAAGAAATTGAAAATCGTATTACCATATTTGATCGTATTATTCAGCTCCTCTACTCATACGAAAGAAGTTGTAAATGAGAGGAAATGAAAGAAGGGTAAGGTGAAAAGAAATTGGGGAGTGTTTGAAATGAGTTGTGATAAGGGTATTTATAGGGATTCACGTATTATTTGTAGCGGTTAATGTAGCGGTTACTAATTAGTAGCGGTTATTTATATTTTTGTAGCGGTTTAATTATTTGTAGCGGTTAATGTAGCGATTAATGTAGCGGTTATTATTTAGTAGCGGTTTTTAATTTGTTTGTAGCGGTTTAATAACCGCTACAAATATTATATTAATTTTTTTTTTTAAATTTTTTTTTACATTTTATTTTAACACAAATTTTTTGCATTTTTTGTAAAGAAAAATTTTTTACACTTGAATTCTACAAATATTATTTTACTTTTTTTTTACATTTTATTTTAACACAAATGTTTTGCATTTTTTGTAAAGACGGATTTTTTACAATTGAATTTGATCACTCATCGTCGCCATCCCTACAGAAATTTTGTAGAAAAATTATTATTATTGATGTATTATTAAATTTAAAAAATTTAATTGAAATGACGTGGACTTAAAAAAACTCACCGCAGTAGAGGTAAATTGTCATCGCCTTCAGGGAAGTAGTTTTCAAAATCAGCTGGCTGAAATGGCTCACTCTCGTAGGCGATATTATCGCCTTCACCCATGTCGTAAAGGTCTCTTGGCTTTAAATGAACGACCATGTGCCAATCCCTATGCCGCTCATCTTCGACATAATAAACCTGATGTGCCTCTGAAGCTAGAATATACGGCTCATCATCTTGAGAAATACCAGTATGAATCGGGCGTGAGAAATTGACTGATGTGATCCCTAGGTCGTCAGTTGTCAGTCCCCGAGAAGTAGTGGTATTTGCCCACAAACACTTGAACAGCGTCACGGTGAAACGGCCTTGATAATTAAGCTCGACCACATCAAGAAGCTTGCCATAGTAAGGGACGCCTCCGAACTGCATGTTGGCGTCACTGCTGCTCGCATAACTCCTTGTCCCAAATGTGCCATAAACACCCGAATTCTGTGTTTGCAATCCCTGATCCCGTGAAACCGTGCAAAACTTAAAACCATTGACATTGTATGCTGTAAACCGTTTTGCATGATCAAGAGGGCCGATTGCGAGAGCTCTGAAATCCGGTGAGTGTGGGTTGTGGTCATTTAGTATTCTGCGAGCAAACCAGCCCGGGAATTCTCTGTGGACCCTCCTATCAACTTCTGAGGATGTCTGTGTACGGATCCTGAGCTGACGCTTGACATGACTTCTGAATTCCCTGCAATTAATAATGGAAAGGCGTTAGTGAAATGAAAGTGAGAAATGTTACGAAAGATATAGATCGAATAATATACATGTGAGTGTACAATTCTTACCCTATGAAAGGCTCAACTTGAGTGCAATTAATCAAGACATGTCTATGTGCTTGGAACTTCTCAGTTGCCGTTAGTTTGAAGTTCTCAGTTGCTCCAACTGGTTTACCAACACGAGGGATAAATTCTCCTGATGTCGGCGCAGGTTCAGGACAATCGTCAACACGAGGCGGGCGGTTGAAAGCCGTCTCAAGATCATCAAAGTACCTTGAGCAAAAATATAGCACCTCATCCCCTATATAGCCTTCAGCTATAGAACCTTCTGGCCACACCTTATTCCTCACGTAAGATTTTAATTTCCCAAGGAACCTACGAAGTACATAAGAGAAAATTGATATAAAATGATGAAAAGGACGACGAGCAAACATTAAATATGGACAATAAATGAAAGCACATATTTAAAATGAGTACCTCTCAATCGGATACATCCAACGATATTGTACTGGTCCAGCGAGCTTTGTTTCATGAACGAGGTGGACTGTGAGGTGAACCATCACAGTAAAAAAGGACGGAGGAAAGATCATCTCCAAGTGACAAAGCGTAAGAAAGATTTTCGACTGCAGCTGATCGAGCTCCTCAACGATCAAAACCTTAGAACACAACTTCCGAAAGAAAGAACAAAGTTCCACCAAAACGATGGAAACATCGGGAGGAAGTGTATTCTTTATAGCCAGAGGGAGTAACTGCTGCATAAGAACATGTGAGTCGTGACTCTTTAGGCCAGCAACCTTTCGAGCCTGCAAGTCGACACATCGAGAAATGTTGCTTGAATACCCATCAGGAACTTTTAATTTCTTCAAGGTCGCGAGGAACACATCCTTGTTCGGTTTTGTGAGGGTAAACTTCGCCGGTGTAAATTTGTCATGCTCATCTAGCCAAGCGTCTTCACGAACTCCCATGTCGCGTAAATCTTTCCTAGCTTGAAGGTGATCTTTTGTCTTGCTGGGTTCGTTAAGCAGCGTATACAGCATATTGTCGCAAACATTCTTCTCAATGTGCATTACATCAAGACTGTGGCGAAGTAAATTAGATCTCCAATACGGAAGCGTGAAGAAGATACTTATCTTCTTCCACTGCTGAGGCGCTGAAGTCCTGCGCGTCTTTTGGCGAGTTTGTGCTGAATCGTCGCTTTTTCCAAACTCGACGTCAACATGCTCAAGCTGCTGTAAGATATCTGTACCGGACAAAGTCTGTGGTGGTCCTCTTTTCTCTGGTTTCCCATTAAAGCCATTCTGTTGCAATCTGAACTTATGCGTTCCATCGAGAAACCTCCGATGCCCCATAAAGCACCACTTTCGGCTGTGGGGAAGGCGCAGTGCGTCAGAGTCGAAATTGCAAGCCGGACACGCCGACCCAGTGTGCACATTCCAACCAGATAATGTGCCAAGGCCAGGAAAGTTACTGATCGTCCACATCAAGGCTGCATGCATGTTGAACAAAGTCTTGCTGTGAGCGTCGTACGTCTCCAAGCCGACATTCCACAGGTCAAGCAATTCGGCAATAAGCGGTTGGAGATACACATCGATGTCATTGCCTGGTGCCTTTTTGCCTGGAATGATCATAGACATAATGAAAGAGCTTTGTTTCATACACATCCAGGGGGTAAGTTGTAGGGAACTAAGACTACCGGCCAAATACTGTAACTTGTGCTAAGATTCCCGAAAGGATTGAAACCGTCGGTCGCCAACGCAAGCCGAACATTTCTGGGGTCAGTCGCAAAATCTGGAAAGTCGTTGTCAAACGTTTTCCAAGCAGCTGCATCCCGCGGATGTCTTAATTTACCGTCTTCGTTTTTATCAACGGCATGCCACCTCATGTGCTCAGCAGTTTTAGACGACATAAATAATCTTTGTAGATGAGGTTTCAAAGGGAAGTACCTGAGAATCTTTGCAGGTTTCTTCCTCTGCTTTTTCCCCTTCCAAATTGTCTTGTACCTCGATGTGTGACATCTCTTGCATGTCTCCCTGCTGGAATCGTCTCCCCAATACAGCATACAATCATTTGGGCACGCATCAATCTTTTGATAATTCAACCCCAACCTGTTGATGATCTTCTTGGCCTCGTAGAAGGTTGTGGGAATCTCGGCGTCGGGGAATGCATCTTGTAATAAGTCGAGCAACATCGACATTCCCTTATCCGTGATCCCACACAAGCACTTGATATGATACAATTTGATCAAGAAAGATAATTTAGAATATTTGCGACAATCTTGATATAAAGGACGATCTGCCTCATCCATCAAGCTGAAAAAATCCCGAGCTGCTTCATTCCCCATAAAAGCCGGCTCAGAGCCGTGCACTTCTTCGTTGAAGTTGTCGCCTTGAAATCCAAACGCATCACGCACAGCATCATTCACAGGATCATCTTCATCTACTTGAACGCCTACTTGAGAACTTCGAGGAAGAGCCTCGTTATATCTAACGCCGGCCTTCTCACCATGAACTGCCCAGAACGTATAGTCCTCAGGGAAAGGCTTCACAAGCAAATGTTCCTTCACAACATTTCGTGGATGCCACTTCTTGAACTTGCATTTCCGACACGGACAGACGATCTTGCCGTTACAGCTGGCGTGAGTGAATGCGAAATCTAAGAAACTGTTTAATCCGTACAAATATTCAGGAGAATTGCACGGCAACCTTATCCATGATTTATCCATAGCTACAAGTGAGAGAGAAGAAAGTATAGAGAAGAAGATGAGTGAGAAGATAATGACGAATGCCTAGAACCTTATATACTGAAAATCCAACGTTTATAATTTTGTAGCGGTTATTAAACCGCTACACCAACCGATACAGATATTCCAACGTTTATAATTTTGTAGCGGTTATATATATAAAACCGCTACAGTTATAAAATATTAGTAGCGGTTTTTTATATTAAACCGCTACTAATATTCAAGCCGTTAATTGGTGGGAAATTCAAAATGTCCTTGTTGAGTATTAGTAGCGGTTTTATATAAAAAACCACTACTAATGGTCAATATATTTGTAGCGGTTATATATATTAAACCGCTACTAACATTAAAGCCGTTGGACATTAAATATAAAAATAATTTTATTATTTGTAGCGGTTATACATAAGATAACCGCTACAAATGTGCACAAAGACGGCAAATTTCAAAATTCAAATTATTTGAGTTTTTGTAGCGGTTATTAGTGTATAACCGCTACAAACACATGTCTTTGTAGCGGTTATACACTAATAACCGCTACAAACACATATATTTGTAGCGGTTTTAAGTTAAAACCGCTACTAATATATATAATTTATTTTTTTTTAATTTAGATATAAGTTATTCATAAATTATTTCAACACGATCTAATAATATAAATATAATGACATAAAACACAACAAGAAAGTTCTGAAATAAAAACTCATATAAATATTTACAAATGTTTAAACAAAAGAAAATGTCCTAAACTAAGGAGCTGGGGGATGATCCTTTGGTGCTCCCTCAGGTGGGGCTCCCTCAGATGCCGCTGGATCGGGCCGCTGTGCAGAGTGAACTGCACCATCGTCATCAGCAGGAGGAGGAGCAGTAGCAGGAGGAGGAGTAGAACTCGGGACGACGTAGCGAGGGACAGGGGGAACCGCTGGATGCTGCTCGTCTGGGAACAGGCGACTCCATGCTCCCTCGAGCATGTTGTTCGCGATCTCACGCCACTGCGTCTGCTGAGCGTATATCATATCTGCGTGCATCAACAGCTGCTGCTGCGCCATCTGCTGTATCTGCGCCATCTGCTGCTACGTCTGCTCCAAATCTGACCGCAGCTGGTCAAGAGACTTGTCCCTCCGACGTCTGACCCCTCTAGAGCTGCCAGCCTCAGAGGCGGCGCTCCTGCCGTAGACCATGCTGGGTCTGGCGCCTATCCCCATACCCCGCACGCGTCCGGGGTGCTCAGGCTGAGCTAGACCCGCCTTCAGAGGAGCCGTCGGGTCCACTGACCCCTGTGACTCCTCAGGCTGGGTCTGTCGCAGCTCAGCCTGCGACTGCTGCATCCGCTCCTGCCATTTTATGAAACAATTAATAATTACCATTTTTCATTATTAACTTGGTTTTATAAAAAATATAATAATAAAATTACTTACAATGGCCGCCTCTGCATGCTGAGAGGTCGCAGTCCCGTCACGGTGTCTGTGTGTGATGGCGTACAGCTCCGCATAGTCCGTCTGACGGTTCTCCTGCTGAGCCCTCGTCTCCTGAAACAATTACAAAACAATTAGTATTATGAAATAATCAGCTAAAAGTAAGTGAAGCACTTGAAAAGTTACCAGCTCGCTGTAGGTCACAGCAAAGGTCTTCGATCCTGCTGTGTGGTGGATCGTCTGCTGCGCCCGGATCTCGGCGTTCCTCCGAGCAAGCTCCTGGAAAAAAAATTAAATGTATTATAATTTAAAATTAAATACAAAATAAATTGATATTATAATTTAATATTTAACAATTACAAAATTATATATCAAAAATTTAATAAATACATTACCTGCGCCTCAGGGCTCCTCCTGAACTGGACAAAACGCGCCCAGTCGTTCGGCGGCACGCCGTCCGGGACGCTCTCCTGCAGCTGCTCCAGAGGCATCGTCCCGTCCCCATCCACACTGTGGAAGAGACAGTTACTCCTGTTCCTCCAGGCGTCGCCCATCTTCACGAGGGCATACCTCTTCCGGTTGGCCCGGACGGCAAACCGCAGCTGAAAAATATACATTTAAATATCAATAATTATAAAAACCATAATTTTAAAAAAATAATTAAATAAAATTAATTACAAAAAATATTAATTAAATAGTTTTAATTACCTGAACCACCTCCTCCCAAGCCTGGTCCTTCGGCCCCTTCGGAATGTGCCTCCACGTCGGGAAGTGAAGGGGGAACCG
The DNA here is from genome assembly GCA_963210345.1 of Inga oerstediana. NCBI lineage: Eukaryota > Viridiplantae > Streptophyta > Magnoliopsida > Fabales > Fabaceae > Inga > Inga oerstediana. The sequence goes on along the minus strand of OY723400.1, from coordinate 67,913,208 downwards.
CATCCAATTCGATCCCAGATCGCTCAGGAAGCGGTTGAGCAGGTGACCCCCATTGTGGATCGGCTGGTCAGTGCCCTCGTTCCACGGCACTATAACTCGCAGGGACCGGTCCATGCTGTTCAGACCGGCCACATCCAGCCTCCTTCTCGTCACGTTCCCCTGCTCATCTGCACAGTTGACCACACGTTAGATAAATTATAATTCAAAGTTTACATTTCTAATTTAAATAAATAATTTACTAAATTAAAAAATTAATTTACCTTCGACCTGCACCTCAAACCCAGTCGACCGCGAAGACGACCCTCGTGGGTGGTTCTGCTCCCGAGCGTCCTCCTCATCGAGGAACTGCTCCATCTCCCTAAACCCAATCGGGATCTCGAACTCCTCCTCGTTGAGGAAGTCCTCAACGCTAATCTCTGGCCTCTCCACCTCAGGCACCTCTGATGGGGTCGTCGCCTGTGGGATCATCTGCGGTACATGTAGGGGGATGGGCTGAGATGCCGCGGTAGCCCTGCCAGCGCGCTGCCCCCTCCCTCTGCCCCCTACCCGGCTGTTGCCGCCCCATAAAATCGGTCTGGGGACCTCAGGGGCCTTCCCCTTATCCTGTCCTGAAGCCATCTCAACTGTAAAAATTAAAAAAAAATTAGTCATATTATTTTATGAAAAAATATAATAAAAATACGTGTTATATACGTACCTCAAGTGCCAATACTGCGGAATACGGACCAAAAACTCCTATAGATACGTCTGAACGCTCAAATCTCGAAGAAATCACTCAGAGAAACCTCAGGAAACAAAATGAGCAAACGGAGAAATGAAGGAGGGGGGGTTTAAATAGCCAGTAATTAGTAGCGGTTATTAAAATAACCGCTACTATAACCGCTACAAATTTCCAAATTTGTAGCGGTTCTACAATAACCGCTACAAATCTTCACAACGTTTGAAATTCTGTAGCGGTTATTGCCCAGAACCGCTACAAATTTGGAGTCTCTTGAAATTCTGTAGCGGTTCTTGCCCAAAACCGCTACAAAATTCTGACCTTTGGTATTTTGTAGCGGTTATTGTGCATTAACCGCTACAAAATAACCGCTACAAGTTTTGGCAGGAATTTTGCGCCAAATTTGTAGCGGTTTTTTGTAGGAAACCGCTACAAATATTCTTGCCGCTACAAATTTGTAGCGGTTTAGGTAAAAACCGCTACAAATGTCATAATTTGTAGCGGTTTAATATAACCGCTACAAGTCCACCGCTACAAATTACCTTTTTTTTTGTAGTGCAAGTCATTTGTAGTGGTTAAAACCAAGTTTCTTAAACCCGGACCGGCATCTGAACCGATCAAGGTAGTGTGTTAAGGGTCAGTGGGTCAGCTCGGAGTCAAACCGATGAAGGATAAAAAAATTAAAATAATTTAAATTCTCATCATACCATACAAATACTAAATATCAATTCAGTACCTTAAATTAGTAACAAAATAATCATATAATTATTTAATATTCTATATAATTTTTTTAACATATTGACATCATAATATTAGTCTACCTCCATTTACATAACTAGTTAACTACTGAATATTCTTTCTAGCTTTATTTTAATAAAAGTTCTCTTTAAAAATATTTTATTAAAGAATAACAATAATATATATATACATGCATAACGGATGTGACAAAAAAAAATGATATGACCGTTCCCTCCTATTCTTTACAGTATAGTATTATTTTTTTTCTTGTTTTTTTTTTTATTTTAAAGGCCATGCAGATCTGCACCTCCAAGTATAGTATTATTTTTAATACTTTATAATTAACCACATAGGTTGATGATAGACAGTTGGGTCATGGGAGGACGTGTAATTTGCTTTGAAAATTGAAAAACAAGGCATCATCAAGTCCTCCAAGTCAACACAAGGAAGCACGCCACATCTTTTCATCTGCCATTTTGTATGCTTTTCTTTCTTTGATCCCTCAGTAGCAACTTCACCAACATGCATAGCTTCAAACCCTTGATCTCCTCGTCCGTCCACATGAACAGCGGTCGCTGCCAGGCTCCCCCTTATTTCTATTGCAGTTTGAGTCTTTGATCCGTTTGCACCCAGTGACTTCCTTCACATCTTTATTTCCTGTCTAGTTTCTTCGTCCTCTTCATTTTCTATAAATCTACTTGACCTCTTCTATTTTTTTCACGTTTTCTTCTTCTATCAACCTCGATTCAGTGTTCTCTTGCTTCTCTTTTCTATCTCCATCATCTTCGAGCTTTCCTTCTTTTTTCCTAGTTACACTCTGAGGAGGCATCCATCTGAAGGGGAAAAATATCAACTCGGCGATTCACCTGAGTTATGGCCGAGTCACGCCTAGTCGGCCAAGTCAGTGCGTAACCCCGATTTAGTGGCTTACCCGGACCGGTTTGGTATCCAGTTCACCGGTTTCCGAGCCGAATTAGCCAGTCCGATCCGAGTTTAATAAGCTTGGTTAAAACTGCTACGGATATACTATTTTAACCATTACAAAATGACAGTTTTTTTTGTGTAGTTAAGGCTCTATTTATAGGCCTCTGAAAGTCATCATCAAGGGTTATCACTAAGATATAATGAATACTACAATTAATGTAGATGAATATACATTAGATGCCCCTTCATATTATTCCTGCATCTAAATATACATTAAGTAAACTTTTAATTTTCCAACCACTATTCATGAACGCTGACTAAAATATGAAAGGTCAAGAATAAATGAATATCCATATAATTAATATATTCATAACAATCCTTGTAGTTATTGAGTATTATAGACTAATCTTTTTTCCTTAAAAAATATATATTATGGAGAAATTAGGAGAAAATCTTCATTTAAAAATTTTATTGTTGAGAATAACTTAAGCCAAAGTAATGTTTCTGTGTGTTTTCCATAGAGTAACGTAGTTTTTGTGTTTAAAAGTTTCAAGTCCTTCTCACCAACAAAATGGGGGACGTTTTCTCAATATTGCCTAATACTGTCTCCGGTCCTAAATATAGGACATAGTTTGTAGTACGAATTATACTATAAACTATATCCTATATTCAGGACCGGAGAGAGTATTATTTTACTTTTTATAAAAAATATTTATTAGAAACATGAGGAGAATTATTCATATTTAGTATTTAATAGTATCTGAAATAAGATTATCTCTAATAGGAGGATATCATACCTAAAAAATAAATTATTAGAAAGGTATAAACTTAATATCCTTTCTTTGAGACGTCCACGTCGGGGATATGGAGTCGATACTAGAAGACAAAACAAAATTAAAGAATAAAAACAACTATAGGGTTAGTTTACCAACAAGAAAGGCATAAAAAGAAGGGCAAGTTGAAGTCAATCTTTTCCATACCCATTGACTTGGAGGTATCAGCTACCCTCAACCCCCTCGCGGCAACCCCCACGAACTTCCGCTTTTAGCATTTCTCGATCTTCCACACGTGTTTCAATAATCACATCGAACTATAAATACAGGGCTGACCTCATTCTTTTTAAAAAATATTTTAACAATTTAACTTCTAATTACTGTTTTTAAAATCAGCATCTGTGTTGGCCAAAGAAGAAAAAAAATCAGTACTATATTTTTAATTTTATTCATAAAAGTGTTTTTAAAATAAAAACTATTTTTATTGACTGTCGGCTAGTTTAATCAATTATGCTTTGGGCACTCTAATTTATTGGTTTGTCTCATATTGATATAATGATGTCCAATATCTAAAATAGGTCTCTTTAAAAACAAAATTAGAATCAAAAGTATCAATTTTAAAAAGTTATAGAAACTCAATAATTCTACATTATTGTTACATAATATCAATTTAATATTCCTTTTTTTTTTTTTTTTTGCCAACAATCAATCTAAGATGTCAAATAAAACTAAAATATTGAATTCAAATGAACATTGTTGTATGATGTTAACAAACCGTCACATTTATTGAAGTACAGGACAAAGTGGCCAGACAGAGAGTGTCGATTAGCATCAGATTGCTCATGCTGGAAAGTAAATCAACCACCAGTCCACCACTCAATGAAGTAATTTGGATCTCTCCTCATCTATGTTTTTTTACTCCACGTCTCATCCCAATTATTGGATTGCAAAATGAACAGTTAAGATACAATATTTTATAAATCCATTATTATTATTATTATTATTATTATTATTATTAAGTTATCTATAGCTATGAATTAGGTCAATAATTAAAATCAAGTTTCTTATATACATTATGTCAATTTCTCCCATCATACATGCATGTGTCATATTATTGAAATATTATCATTTAGCTATAAAACCACAGAAAAAAGAAAACATGATTATGTGTGAATAGAAAACTTGACATGACAAATATAAAAAGCTTAAGTTTTGTTCCATGCTAGTTATACTTATCACACTTTATGATATAATTTTATAAGATTTTAAATCTCAATAGTTGGTTTTTTTTATTATAAAGTTAAAATAAGACGAGGACAAGCAAAAAAAGAGAAATGATGAGGAGAGAATCTAGATCCAATTTGACTACACCCTTTCATTTATATATATAGCCATATTAGTGTTTCCTTACCTCAGTTCCCAAGTAATCTCTAACAATCTTCATCTTCAAGACTATTCTTTTGTTCTTCTTCTCAAGTATTTCATCTTCAACTTTATTCACTATGCCAAATTCATCTCAGAACAAACATATTGCAGCCATCGTCTTCCCCTTTGGAAGCCACCAAGTTCCTTTGCTAAACTTAGTGATCAAGATAGCACAAGCTTGTCCCAATGTCACATTTTCATTTATCAGCACAGCTAAGTCCAATCAAACTCTCTTTTCCAGGCCAAACATCCCAGGAAACATCAAACCTTTCGATGTTTCTGATGGAATCCCAGAGGGACAAGTCCTAAGAACACACCCATTTGAAAGACTTAACCTTTTTCTTCAAGCTGGTCCTGAGAATCTGCAAAAGGGCATAGATTTGGCCATGAAAAGCACAAATCAGAAAATCACTTGTATTCTCGCTAATGCTTTTGTAACCCCTTCTCTAATTGTGGCTCAGAACTTGAATGTTCCTTGGATTGCACTTTGGCCTCCACTTTCAACCTCACTCTCTGTCCATTTCTACACCAACTTGATCCGCCAACACTTTTCTGCTGATAGAAACAAATGCAGATCCTTGGATTTCCTTCCTGGTCTGTCTCCGATTCAATTTGAAGACATCCCAAACGACGTCATACCACATTCTGATGAAGAAGAGGCACAATTCTCAAAAGCATTAGCTTCCATGGGAGAAGTATTACCACAAGCTAGAGCAGTAGTACTTAGTTTCTGCGAGGATCTTGACCTACCTCTCTTTGTTCAGGACATGAAGTCCAAATTACAATCTATGCTTTACATTGGCTCTCTTACTTTCTCACCATCTGACATAAACACAGACACAGACAAGGACCTAAGTGGTTGTTTGCCATGGTTGGACAAGCAGGGTTCTAGATCAGTGGTTTATATCAGCTTTGGAACTGTGGTGAACCCACATCAACATGAGCTTCTAGAAGTTTCAGAAGCACTGGAAGCTAGTGGGTTCCCATTTCTATGGTCTCTAAAGGATGATCAAAAGGGTATTTTGCCAAATGGGTTTGTTGAGAGGACAAGTACAAGAGGAAAAATTGTGTCTTGGGCACCTCAGGCACAAGTTTTGGCTCATGGGTCTATAGGAGTGTTTGTGACTCACTGTGGAAATAGCTCATTGATTGAGAGTATGGCCAATGGAGTGCCCTTGATTTGTAGGCCATTCTTTGGAGATCAGGGCATGGCTGCAAGATTGGTTGAGGATATATGGAAGATTGGGGTCAAAATACAAGGTGGGATTTTCACTAAAAGTGGGTTGATTCACTGTTTGAATCTGATTTTGGTGGAGGAAGAGGGGAAGAAAATCAGAGAAAATGCCTTGAAGGTGAAAAAGACAATGCAAAAAGCTTCTGGGGCAGGTGGGAAAGCTGAGAAGGATTTCAAGACTTTGGTGGAAATAATTAGTAACCCTTAATGACTTAAAGTTCCTTTCACTTCAATCTTTGTTTTCGATCAGGTAGAAATAAATGAGTCAAGCCACTTATTTTATTGTTTTTTTAAAAAGAGTCATGCTTGGTTAGTGGATCATAAGGATTCTTGTTGGTTCACGGAAGCTTGTTTTGTAATCTCAATGAAGTTCTTGTTTTTCTCCCTGTGTATGTATGAGAAAGCTTTTAATGAGTTTGATTTTGAAATTTATGTATGAAGATAGAATAATATGGGCAAAGGCTTCAAATGGGAATTATTCAGTAAAACTCTACTTCAGAGTGGTAAAAGGAAGGAACCAGCGCCTTTAGGCGACTTGGTTATCAAAGTGCCTTTAGGCACTTCTCCCCCCTCCCCACCCGGGTTCGAACCCGGCCGATGTTGTATCAAAATAAAAAGAGTGGTAAAAGGAAAAAAATAATCTGTGCTGAATAGTCCAAAAGGTGAAACGCTGTTTATTTGGAGAGCATTACACAAGCTATAGCAACTAAAAAGTGACTCATTAATTGTAAGGATTACATATATATAAGGCCATATTAATTATTTCACACAGAACAAAAAATTTAGAGAAAGTTAATTAACTTTATTAAATTTGTCCATGCTTATTGGTCAAAACGCAAGCTAAGTGGAAGATAATTTGATTAATTACGATCAACAACTACTAAATTGAGTAGAAGAAATTCAGTGTTGTTTAAGCATTCGATTATAATATTGTGAATAAGGTTTCATGACTTGAAAGCCTGCATGATAATTTAAGTGAGATCATGTTTTTTCTTAAGGTAGTATAAAAAAAATTCAAACCAATAAAAATGAGTTGTCCTTTTTCTTTGACTTTTCCATACGTTTGGCTGATATTAATGAGGATGATTGAGAGTTTGAATAATTAGGGTAGTTTAAGTATTTGAAATTAAAAAAGTATTGTAGTAAAATATTTGCTTCGATTTTGATCAAATCCAAAACTGTAAAATTGTATGCATCTAAATAATGAATTTGGTTCAAACCCAAATCCCCACTTATCGAAACATAACATTAGTTTGTTCCTTAAGGAAGATTTCCAATTTTAAAGTAGTCCAATGTGCATATGTGACGCCTTTCCTAATTAACACGGAAATAAACTATGATTAATGGATTATTAATTCAGGTAAAAAAATTAAAGCATTATTAATTGACTAAAACCTCCAATATGCATATCTGGACTCAAGATCATCTTACATCAGATGAACTTAGAATCCAAAGCATGCCCGAACATCACCCCCGACAAACCCAAATATCAATCAAACAAAGGCCTAAAGAAAGTTGATTTGTGGTCCAAAGTTCATAGACATAAGCAAACTTTTACGTAATTGGCCCAAAGTTTGAAGCCCATATCTTTAAGTATAGGCATATGATTCAAATGATTCCAAAGCCCTCAAATCAAAAGCGGAAAATTGGGGGAAATGACCAAATGGGTAAAATTTTGAGATTCGGAGCCGGAAAAGAATTATGAAATTGTAAAAAAGCTGTTGTAAGTGGTGTTGATGAAATGGTGATATACATTAAATGTTGTAAATGATGTTGATGAAATACGTGAATGTTTGGGAAATATCTAAATTATAGTTTTATAAGTTATTTTTCGTAAGTCGAGATAAAAATTTCTCTCACATATTTACTTCATAAATTATAAAAATTATTCTAAAAAACAAATCCAAACACATGTTTTTTTTTCCCCACCAAACACACATGTTTAAGTGTTGTAAATGCTGCTGGTACTTCATGAAGGGGTTTGGTAACTCAATAATGACCAAACTTTTTGATATATGGGCGTCGGATTAAATCCTACATTCACCACTTTGACCTCAAAAAGTTACAGTCACAGCTGTTAAAGCTGAGGTGGCCCACCAGCTACAGGGCTAGTAGTGGGCCGTTAGTGAGGTCACAAGCAATGGTAGCTAGATTTTTTTTAAGGGCGATATAGTAAAAAATAAAAGATATTTAAATATCACTTAAATTTTAAAATATCAAATCAAAATTTTTTTAAAAATCTGAATTATCAATTGGTATATCTTTTTATCAATCTCATTATTTTATAGTTAATAAAATCAATATGAGATTTTGAAATTTCAATAATATTTAAATGTCTTTTTCTCTATTTAAAAAGACATGCATTATAAAAATTACATGAGTATTAAATTTGAGATTTTATACATTAATGTTAGTTTTTGGAATTTAAAATAGGATTTATTGGCCTCTTATTTCAAAGCTTTAAAAAATCAATCTAGACGAGAGTAATGATAAGGCATCCCCGTAGACCACGTTCTCATACCGGCTTCCACATGTTTCTGCTGGTCTTACGTCCACATATCGGTGTTATTGTTTTGAATTGATAGTTCAAAGCTATATAAGGACACAATATTAATAATTAATAAATATTAATAAGTCCAATGGGCTGACGAGTCACCCTCTAATTTGTCCCCATTATAATATAATTCTTTTTTCCTCTTTTTAGTAACACATTTTAATTTCTGACTCAATTAAATTGTCTAAAGAACCAATAAATAATAATGCTCTATTAGAAGATTTTTAAAATTACAATAAATATCTTAAAATACAAATTCTAAATGATAATTACTTTTTAAATGAAACTGATTGAGAAAAACCCACTAATTAAGGGAGCAACAAATAAAGATGTAGTTCCTTTAATATCTACATATATATGTTTTTTTTTAAGGGGGGTTTTTTTTTTGGGACAAATTTTAAGGGGGGTTTGGCCCGGGGGTTTTTGTTTAGATCGTTTTCCAATTAAATCAGATCAAGATCAAACAATTAATAGTTGATTTACTGATACACTATGAAAGTAATTAATACACATACATATTATTCAATCCCTTTTTATAGGACACTTAAAAGGAACTATAAGTTTTTGTGTGTGTTTGGGATCACTTAAATTTAGAAAATAAATCCTTATTACGCAAGCCGAGATAAAAAGTATGACATTTTTATTATACATATTATTAATTTTATCTTTATTTAATGTTGGTTAACTTTTTTCCAAATCACACTATATGGATTTAATTGAGAAAAACTGAAAATTTTAGGCTAAATTATAAAAAATCCCTGAAATTATGAACCAGTTGTATATAACCTTCATAATATTTTAAATTTTAAATTTAGGGAAAATCCCTCTAAAATACATTGAAAATAAGGAAATTCCTATTCAATGCATTGAAATTGAAAAATTAAGATCAGTCCAGTATTAGTACGGATGAACAGTGCGGGTGGCGCCAAAAGACGATTTTTCCCTTCAGCCCTCATTCTTGCCACTTCAGAAATAACAACACGTGGTTCTTAATTAACAACTCCGGATTCTTGATTAACAACTCCCCTTTCATATTTCACAACTTCTTAATTTAAGTTTCAAGATCAATAACAACACCTTTTTTTTATTAACAACAAGCGTTCTTAATTAACAACTCCGAATTCTTAATTGACAACTCCACATTCTTGATTAACAACTCAAGTTTCATCTTTTTACTTTCACAATAACAACACCATATTCTACATTAACAACTTCCGTTTCTTGTTTCACAACTTCGTAATTTAAGTTTCAGGGCCAATAATAATACATCTTTCTTTATTAACAACACCGTATTTTACATTAACAGCACTATATTTTTTAGATGCGAACATGTGGAAGAATAAAGCGGAGTTGTTAATAAAAAATTCGGAGTTGTTAATAATAAGACCAGTATAGTTATTGTGAAAAAAAAGAAGAAGATGTAACTAGAGTTGTTAATCAAGAATACGGAGTTGTTAATTAAGAACCTTGTGTTGTTATTTCTGAAGTGACGAGAATGAGGGCTGAAGGGCAAAATCGTCTTTTGGCGCCGCCCGCACTGTTCATTTGTACTGACACTGGACTGATCCAGATTTTTCAATTTCAATGCACTAAATAGGAATTTCCCTATTTTCAATGTATTTTAGAGAGATTTTCCTTTAAATTTAACACCCTAATCTTTTAATTAATTATCATGAACACCTCACCGTTAATTTACCATTGTCTTTTTAACGGAATTGTGATGCCATATTGATATAAGACAGATAACATCCTAGTGGCATTCAAAATAATTTGATAGTTTTAGAATGATAATACTCCCTCCGGTCCTAATTATAGGACATATTTAACTAACTTTGAAGAAATTAAGGATAGTAGTTAAATTAGTTATCTATATTTATTTTCCAAATATACCCTTACCTAAAATTTAAAATAACATCACGTTTTTTAGTTGGTCGAAATAACATCTAGACATTGCTTCTCTATTTTTTCTCGTCCATTGCTTCTCTGGTTTTTCTCGTGCGTCTCCCTCGTCACATTCTTCAAAGTCCTGCGTCTGTTTGAAATAACGCACCGCATGGCACAATTTGACAAGCGGGAAATGGGATTGAATTTAATTTAATTCGCTTGTTAATACTAATACTCATATATCATTATCATAGGAGTGGCTAGTTAGTAGTTACTAAGAAATAAAAAAGGAAAGTAGAATCTCTCACTTATAGAATATAAGCGTGTTATTAAATTAATTATTGTTAAGGAAGTATTAGTAGGGGTGATTTAGGAAAAATATGACAAAAATTGCTCAAAATTATTTTATTAAAAAAATAAAAAAACAGTAAAATTGAGGTGTATGTGGCATTAATGAGTTGCAAGTATTACTCACTTCATAAAATACATAGGTGTATTATTAAATTATTATTGTGTTAATTATTATTGAGAAAGTATAATAGGGGGTAGTTTGGGAATAAATTAACAAAAATTAGAATACCTGCTTTACAATAGGCTCTACCAACTGCATTTGACCAGCCTTACTCCCAGAATTTTTCACAGGATCATATTGCCAAGCAGATTTTATTGCCGAGGCTATGAAAAATCCTCCCAAGACAAGGATACAACCATCAAAAGCTTCGATTGAGCAACCACAATTATGATACTTGATCCAACGCTGCGCAGAATTTTTAGGGCAGTCAAAACCTTAGTTTCATCTTCAAAGGCAACCTTTAAACTTGTTGAAGATCTCCGATCTGAACAACGAAGAAGGTTTTTTTTCCCGAGAATTGGAAGTTGCAAGGGAGGAAGGGAGATGCATTTACCGCAAAGAGGAGACGCCATGAAAACTAGGCTTTTTAATGATAAAATGACAATTTAACCCTCATGTAAAAAATATATATTATTATAAAATTATTAGATTACCGAGAATGCCTGGTAAAATGTTATGCGTGTTATATCAATACGGCGTGGCAATTCCATTAAAAAGATAATAATGAATTAACAGTAACGTGTTCATGATAAATAAATAAAAAATTAGAATAGTTAAGTTTAAATTTTGAAATGTCATGGAGGTTATATATAACAAGCCCATGGTTCAAGGGGTTTTGAATATATTAGCCAATATTTTTTTTAAAATTTTCAGATAGAATTGATTTGGCAATTGTAACCCCCTCACTGTAATTACATCCGGATTTCGAAATTTAAGTGAAATAGATACTAATAAAATGAAATCAACAATTTATAATCCCTCAACGCGAGATAACGTATTTCAAAAATCAATTCAAAATGTAATTAATCCTGGTCTCATATTCACGTACAGATATAACTACTTGAGAAATCAAGTCACATAATAAATATCAGAGTGCGGAAACTAGAATCCCGGCAAATCCCGGGTTACTTACATACATATAATGGGTTTAAGGTTCCCAAAATGGGGATTGCATATCCAAATTATTATTTACATCTCATATACATTTAGTAATCCCAAAAGCCAAAATAAAGATAACCAACTACCACTAAAGTCTCAGAGTAATCCTAACTACTCCTGGTTGTTCGCTTCCCTTTCGAGCCACTCGCCCTGGTTGTCAATGCTTATTGGTCAAAACACAAGCTAAGTGGAAGATAATTTGATTAATTACGATCAACAACTACTAAGGGTGTGTTTGGGGACCCCCTTTAAGCCCAATTGATCACTATAAGTTCAATTGCTAATTGAGAACTCAAATTTTGAGTGTTTGGAGAGGCCAATTAGTAATTGAGCTTTTGTCAAAACCCAATTGGTAAAAGCTCAATTGGGAGAAGCTAGAAAATGGAGCTTTTGTTAAAAGCTAATGACATTTTATGCTAGATTAGGTTGTTTAGAAATTAGTTATATGATATTGGCTTTTACCATAAAATATTTTTTAAATAATATGTAGTATCAAAAAATATTTTTTTAGTGTTTTTAACCTTTTAAAATACTTTTCTAGTTATAGCCACTATCTAGTGTGCTATCAGACTGATTGTAATTTTACCCACTTTCTAGTTGTAACCACTCAAAATATATTTTTTGAGTATTTTTAACCACTTAAAATATTTTTTTGGTGTTTTTAACCTCTTAAAATATTTTTTTCAACTGTACCCAGTGTGTTATCAGATTGATTGTAATTTTACCTTTAATGTATTTTTTTCAACTCCAAAAATTACTTTAAAATTAAGTAGAAGAAATTCAGTGTTGTTTAAGTATCCGATTATAATATTGAAAATAAGGTTTCATGACTTAAAAGCCTGCATGATAATTTAAGTGAGATCATGTTTTTTCTTTTTAAAAAAAAAAGAAAAAAAAAGAGCAAGTGGTGTGTTGGAAAGATGATTTTGGATCTAAATTTTATATTTAGTTAGAATCCCCATTTTAAAATCTAATGTATTTAAAACTTTTTATGGGTAGTATAGAAAAATTCAAACCAATAAAAATGAGTTGTCCTTTTTCTTTGACTTTTCCATACGTTTGGCTGATTTTAAAGAGGATGATTGAGAGTTTGAATAATTAGGGTAGTTTAAGTATTTGAAATTAAAAAAGTATTGTAGTAAAATATTTGCTTCGATTTTGATCAAATCCAAAACTGTAAATTGTATGCATCTAAATAATGAATTTGGTTCAAATCCAAATCCCCACTTATCGAAACATAAAATTAGTTTTTTCCTTAAGGAAGATTTCCAATTTTAAAATAGTCCAACGTGCATATGTGACGCCTTTCCTAATTAACATGGAAATAAACTATAATTAATGGATTATTAATTCAGGTCAACAAATTAAAGGATTATGAATTGACTAAAACCTCCAATATAGGGGCATATCTGGACTCAAGATCATCTTACATAAGATGAACCTTTGAATCCAAAGCATGGCCCAACATCACCCCGACAAAACCAAAGTTCAATTAAACAAAGGCCTAAAGAAAGTTGATTTGTAGTCCAAAGCGCATACACATAAACAAACTTTACGTAATTGGCCCAAAGTCTGAAGCCCATATCTTTAAGTTTAGGCAAATGATTCAAATGATTCCAAAGCCTACAAAGATATTCTCAAATCAAAAGCGGAAAATTGGGGGAAATGACCAAATGGGTAAAACTTTTGGGTGAAAGTGTCATTCATTAAACCATATGAGCTGTTTGGTATGAAAGATCCGGAGCCCCAAAAAAATTACTCCCTCTAATCCTAATTATAAGATAAAGTTGACTTTTTTAGAGAAATTAAGGAAGCCAATTAAATTATTTTAGAGTGTTTATATTTTTAGTATCCTTAGATTATATATTAGTTTATTAGTCAAATTAATTAGTTTGGAGAAAAAAATAAAAATAAAAATACTCTAAAGTAATTTAATTAACTTCCTTAATTTCTCCAAAAAAGTCAACTTTGTCTTATAATTAGGACATGAGGGAGTATGAAATTGTAAAAAAGCTGTTGTAAGTGGTGTTGATGAAATGGTGATATACATTGAATGTTGTAAATGACGTTGATGAAACACTTTTAAGTGTTGTAAATGCTGATGGTACTTCATGCAGTGGTTTGGCAACTCAATAATGACCAAACTTTTTGATATACAAGGGGGTCGGATTAAATCCCGCAGCTACAGGGCTAGTGGTGGGCCGGTGGTGAGGTCGCAAGCAATGGTGGCTGGATTTTTTTAAAGGGCAATATAGTAAAACACACATTATAAAAATTACATGAGTATTAATTTGAGAATTTGGACATTAATGTTAGTTTTTGGAATTTAAAATAGTATTTATTTGCCTTTTATTTCAAAGCTTTAAAAAATCAATCTAGACGAGAGTAATGATAGGGCATCCCCTTAGACCACGTTCTCATGCCGGCTTCCACATGTTTCAGCTGGTCTTATGTCCACATGTCGGTATTAATGTTTAGAATTGATAGTTTGTTTTTTTTTTGCCATATTTTGAATTGATAGTTGGGAAAATCCCTATTTGGTGTAGTGAGATTCGAAAATCCCTGATCAAAGCTGTGTCAGTCAGAGGAGGAATCTGGGATTTGAAATCTCAGTAAAAAGACAAATGTGCCCTTCAGCTGTCCACTGCTCTCAGCTCGAAATAGCAATACCTCTCTCTTGATTAACAACATCACATTCTACATGAACAACTCAACTTTATTCTTTCACATCTTCATATCTCAAAATATGGTGTTGGTAATGTAAAAACGATGTTGTTAATAAAGAGAGATGTGTTGTTATTAGCCCTGAAACTTAAATTATGAAGTTGTAAAACAAGAAAATTGAGTTGTTAATTAGAGTACAGTGTTATTAATATAGAGACCGGTATTGTTATTGTGAACAAGAAAGTCGAGTTGTCAATTACAATACGGTATTGTTAATAAAGAGATTAATGTTGTTATTGTGAATGTAGAAAGCAGAGTTATTAATATAGAATGTTGTGTTGTTAATCAAGAGTGAGGTGTTATTATTCTGAGATGAGAGGAGGGACAGCTGAAGGGCATATTCATCTTTTCGCTGAGATTTCAAAATCTCAAATTCCTCCTCTGAATAACACAACTCTAATAAGGGATTTCCAAATTTCTCTACAACAAATAAGGATTTCCCTATTTCAATGGTATTTTATAGAGATTTTCCCTTGATAGTTCAAAGCTATACAAGGACACAATATTAATAATTAATAAATATTAATAAATCCAATGGGCTGACAAGTCTCCCTCTAATTTGTCACCATTATAATATAATTAGAGGCTTGTCCCCGTGCGTTGCACGGGCCACCATTATCCAGTTGGTAATATAGCTTGGGTAAGTTTGGCTGTTTTGTTGCGTGCCAGCTTTGTGAGGCCTTTCTTGATATGCTAAAATGTGCTGTCCCTTTTCTATATTTTCAGGTGTTTAGGTACTGAGGTAATGCATGTCATCAGTTGAACTTATAGGAGCCCCAAGTTCATGTATTTCTGATGGGGAAATTTGTTCTCTGGTTGTTGTTGTGTTTGTTTTTTGTTGTTATGTAAATTTCTTTTTCTTTGTTGGTATATTTTTTAAAAGAAGAGTGGAGGTTATCCAGATCTCACTGGAAGTAATGAGGGAGACAATCTATTATTCTTTTTTGCATCATATCATTTCAATTTATTTGCAATAGTCTAAACTTGGAGATGGCCGTTTAAGATGGCTGTGACATGACAATTCTATATATTGTGTATGTAGTTTCTGTCTCTTGTTGCTGGCAACGTTTTTTATTTTGATGATCCACTGTTTTGTGCTCTATGCCACTTGTAGCGGTTTTGTGGCCTTGATCATGCCGATGATTCATCTGTTGGCACCTCCTCAGTGTCCTTCCCTAGCATATAATGGTACTAGCTCTCTTGGGAAGGCACGAATCTAGCATGATCTTCGTGACATTAGCATAGCTATGAACACTTATTGATCTTGTTACAAAGACAAGAGCTAGTGATTAGTATATGTGCTCTCGTGCACTTTGTGGTGCTGTGTTTGTACTTGTGTCCTATTGTGGGGCTACCTCTTTGTCTCTTGATGATGCAAAACTGAATGAGCATTAGGGGCACCCTCCTTTGCGGTACATTATATTTCTTGTATGTGTCGTCTGCAACCTCATCTTTAAGTATACACTCTACCTGATTTCCTAACATTTTTTTGCTTCTGTCATTTGTATGTTTTGATTTTATCTCAATACATAAATAGTAAATGATATGCTCGTACCTCACCTATAATCCTTATATGATGCGCATCCTTGACTTGTAGTTGCTTGTGGCTGTTGTGTAACCCTCTCACGACAATTATATCCGGACTATGAAATTTAAGTGAAATAGAGACCAATAAGACAAAGTGATAAATTACAATCCCTCATCTAAGAGATGGGATTTCCTATAAAACGTTTCAAAATCATAATTCATCCTGATCTCACATTCACATTCGAATATAATTACTTGAGAAACCAATTCACATTAATAAACATCAGAGTACGTAACTAAAATCCCAGCAAACCCTGGGTTACATGCATATATACAACATGGGTTTTAAAGTTCCCAAAATGGGGATTACATATCCAAAATTTAACATTTACATCTTATGTACAAATGGTAATCCCAAACCAAAATAGATAACCAACAACCACTAAAGTCTCAGAGTAATCCTAACTACTCCTGGTTGTCCGCTTTCCTTTCGAGCCACTCGCCCTGTCTGAAAAGGTTAGTCATTTGGAAAGAGTGAGATTCTAAAGAATCCCAGTAGTAACAAATCATTCATACCACATGTAATCACATAGCATGTAAACCAATCATCACATATCAGCAACACACAAATCATACTCCATCCTCATCCCCTTTTACCGCCGGGAAGGCACACCGTCCTAACCCGAACCGTTGTTAACGACTCAGGGACTGTTGGTATGGCAGTGCATACGAATAGCCTTACGGCTCATATATAGTCTTTCGGCCCACAATTAGCCTTTCGGCCCACATAATCACAAATATCACACCCTAACCTCATCCCCTTTTACCACCGGGAAGGCACACAGCCCTTACCCGAACCTTTGTTAACGACTCAGAAACTATTGGTATAGCGGTGCTTTCACAATTTCACAAATATTGCAACATACGAATCCATTACAAACCAATGATATAATACACATACAATGTATCACATAAGGTATAAAGAAAGAGTCACTACCTGTATCTTTCCTGACTGTCTCCGGAACCGTGGTCTCACGAGGGCGACAGATATCAAATCCTATACCAAATTAGGGACAACCGATCAATCTCTTTTCCAAGTTCTTAATTTCATAATACACTTAGTTGGTTATCATTTAGGACTTTTTAGGTGACTAATAGAGGCCTAAACATATGCCTAAAGGGTTGGGAGAAACTACCCTGAAGACCCCTTTTTCGAAAGGTAAAACAGTGATTTTAGGCTGGCTCACTCGAGTGAAGATGACCTCACTCGAGTGATGAGACACTCGTGCCCGAGTGAGAACAGCTCTTACTCGCGAGTGTTTGACAGTGAGCAACCATCATGGCCAGAAAGTGCTCACCGCATTCGAGCACATAGCTTTGCACTCGGGTGATGACTCCAAACTCACTCGAGTCACCAAAAGTGCAAGACAAGAAGTAAGAACCCGAGAGCACAAGCAACATCAGAGACAAGCTCACTCGAGTATACTCCCCAGTACTCGAGTAAGAGGCCTGCAGTCGTGAGTGTCAGATCACACTCTTGAGCATTGGCCAGTGAGTGACAACCTGAGAGTAACCCCTAACATTGGACTCACACCATCACTCGAGCAATCCCTTGCTCACTCGAGTGACCACCAACTTCACTCGCGGTGACAGAAGTGCACTCGAGCTCCACTCATAGAACCCAGGAAAAACTCGAAGCAGAAAAGCAAAATACACGTAGCACTCGAGCATGATCTTCCCTCACTCGAGTGTTGTGCATTAGAGACCAGAAACGCAGCAATGACAAAAATTTCCTATATAGTCAAAATCATACCCAATGGTTCCCAAACTTCTCACAAAGCCCATTTCCACTTAAAATGACCTAAGGAACACATTGGCAACTTCCAAAACACTCCAAAAACCCTTTCTACAACAATGCCTTTGGGTCTCTATGACACACAATACCCCAATCTCATTCAACTTAAATCCAAACTTCCAAACTATATCCAATACTCAAATGACTTCACAATATACCATCTCCAACATCAATCACAATAAAATTCATATATCCAAAAATAGGAATAAACTAGGGCAAATTTCCATATTTTCACAAACTTATCCAAAAATCACAAACAATATATCAAAATGCACTAAAGGCTTACCTCTTCACTTTGCCAAATCCGAAATCTTGATTCTCCAATTTTCAATTTCATCCAACTCACAAACCACCACATTTCAAGATTCTGAAATCACTAAGTTGAAGCTCTCAATGAGATGCACAACATTAGAGAAGAGGTTTAAGGCATTAGAAGATCATTGCTTGCCCAAAATCAAAGATTTCTCTTTCTCTTTCCTTGCTCAAGGTCACCGAAAATGGAGGGATGAGAGAGAGAGAAAATGAGACATGGAGAAGATGATAATGATGATTGCATTCCCCTCCCTTACCCACACTCTTCCACCAAATAGGAAAGAGAAAATGAGAGACAAGTGGACTTTTGTCCTATATGTCACATCCAATGGTCCACACTATGCCATGTGTCACCATCTACTCATACCCTCTATGAGCTCACATAAGCTTAATACACCAAATTCCGACCCATGTGCAATGAATCTCAACCCTTGCTCTTAAATACCACACATATTTATACCAAATTCACATCACATTAATTTCAAAAGTGTTTAATTACACTAATTACAATCAATTTCATAGTCATTAGCCCTTAACCACGAATTGGGATATTACACGTTACGTCGGTGTATAGTTTGTATCGTCCCGGGCTCACCTATAATCTGTCAATGTGATGCGCATCCTTAACTTGTAGTTGCTTGTGGCCGTTGCATCGGCGTATAGTTTATACCATCCCAAGCTCCTGACCAACCCAACAATATCTGCGAGTACATTTCAATGGCCGTGGCAATAGATTTGCTAGCTAGAGTTATTTGAATTGGGAAACGTATAGGTAAGCTAAGAACGGGTGTGACCTCTTAAGTACGGCAATGCCATTTTCTCCTTCAAAATTCTGTATAGTGGTAAGCTTTCATATGCATTTACTGGTATGTCATCTTCTTCATATAAGAGTATGTCTGTTTCTTTTCCAAATATGATGGCATATAGATGGTTGCATACTTGGAGGGGCATAGTGTTTTCAACAATAATGAAGTTTTTGAAGTAGGAAGACCGCCCTTCCTTTATGATCATTTTGAACCTACTGAACGCAGCATTGTCGACCAGTATTGCGTGCATTTTGGTGAACTATAGACATAATTGATCAATTGATTGGTTAGGTAGTTGTGGGAATTGTGTTTGGTGAATGTTATATAATATGTTACTGAAGTATTATTTTGTCTCTTTTGAGTTACCGTACCTTGTTATCCATTAGGATGAAGTGTATTATGTTGGTTGCGTTGGTAGCATTTCTCTTCTTGTCCTCCACAAACATGGGGATGCTTACGACAATTTTGTTGTTTTGGCTATACTGTTGAGCATAGCCAATGTTGTTTGAGTTCCTTCACTGGCCACATTTTGGGTGTTAAGGTTCCTGTCTACTGTGGGTTTTTGGGAATGTGGGGGAGAGATTGTTGTAGTCTATTTTTGGAAAAAATGGGAGTTTATATATATAGCCTGTGAGATTTCTTTGTCTGTGTTTTGCTCCCTCCCATAGCGTGCAATTATCACTATTATTAATGGGTTATAATTGTCGCCCCAAATATGTACTGGACGCATTTTGGCATTCCTTATTAATTTTGGTTATTATTTATTAGCATAAGGCTTGTGGTTTTTTATTTTGCGCCAACGTATGGTTTGTTTACATACTAATAATTGTGCATATTTGATTTCCAATTGGTTATTTAGCAAATAGTAGATAATAGATAGAAGTTAGGGGTTGTAGTTATGCTTATCAGTTTCGCCTATTTTTTAACTGAAGCATTTAGTTGCATTTATAAAATGTACAACTCTTCGTTGCTTAATGAAAAAGAGCAGCTCACTGAAAGACAACCAAAGAGAAACAGAAGCATCAAATGGGAATGATTGAATGCATGTAAAATTAATTGGAAAGACTGAAATAATCAAACAAACTTTTAGCCTTCAAATCTCCTTATATTGTGCTATATGTGTCTAGGTCATAAAAGTACCACTATATAATCAAAAACCACTTGCATGTTAGGTATTTCTCCAGGAAGTTCTATGAAATGCACGGTTCGTTGTAAATAACTCGAAAACACAGTCTGCAATTGCAAGTCAAAATAGAGCTCGATAGTGAAGAGTGCCATGAAAATGGATAATACCTAGCAATAAGTTATTCAAAGTAAGCTAAAAGAAATTTTAGCAACTACGCTATTGTATACCAATTTTAATCATGTAAATAATCAGTCATAGTGCAGCAAAAACATGCAACATAAATAATCAGAGTAATAGACAAAACATGTTTCATTTGTTCATGAATTCATATTCACATAAAATTAAAGGAATTAAAGGAAAATAAAAGTTTAGAAAACTTATTGTTATTCTTAATTCTCTTTGGTTCATGGCATTGTCGTGGTTTTTTTAATATTATCTCTCATTTTTTTGGTTTTATTTTATTTTATATCATGTGCCTCTTAATTTTTCTGGTCTTTGTTTTTTAGGTGGGCCTATTCAGTTTTTTTATTGTTTTTTGGCATAGCCTTTTGTGGCCTTTTTCTTTTGGTTTTTTCCATTTTGAGTATGCTATTTATTCCCTATGACACTACTGGAAAAAACCCTTTTTAGACCGTCACATTTAGACCGGTTTTGGCGGATAAGGTCTTAAAAATTTGCGCGGTGGAAGTTTTGTAATTATATTGAACTTCTTAGACCGGTTCTTAAAAAAACCGGTCTTAAAAAATTTATTTAGACCGGTTATAAAAAAAACCGGTCTTAAAGTCTTAAAATTTTACGCATTTAAAATATTTTAACATTTAAGACCAGTTTAAATATAAATCGGTCTTAAATGTTAAATATTTAAGACCGGTTTTGTATTAAAACCGGTATAAATTTTTAACATTTAAGACCGGTTTATATGTAAACCGGTCTTAAATGTTAAAAATTTTAAATTCAAAATGCGATAACTTTTTAAGGCCGGTTGTGGGAAAAACAGGTCTTAAATGTGTTACATTTAAGACCGGCTTTTGTACAAACGGGTCTTAAATGTGAATTTTCCCTATTTTAAGACCTTTTTTTAATAAAAATCGGTCTTAAAGGTAAGATTTTTCACACTTATTTTTCCTCTCGCGCCCAGATCGCGCGCTCTGTGAACCCTTTCTTCTCTCTTTGCCATTTCTCTGTGACCTCTATCCGTGCTTGTTCTGAACTCGTCCATGGCGTCTCATCCCTCATTTGCTCAAGTCTCCTCCATCATTACCGCTTCTGTTGCTATGTTCGTCGTCGCTGTTCTTTGATTATCATCAGTCTTCTCCGCCGCGACCTCTAATCTCCGCAGCACAGTGACCATTCTCCTCTGATTTGACTTCCCTTTGTCAGTGCCGTGAATTTGAGGACTTCATTTTAACCTCAGTCGACGCCACTATGACTTTGGGTTGAAGCTCACTCATTGGTCTTCATTCAGGTTAATGTTCGATCGATATGTTATTTAGTTGTACGTTGTTTTATAATTAATAATGTTCAATGAAAAGTTCTTGTTGTTGCTTTAATTTGAGCACTTCTCGTTGTTTTATAATTAATATGCTCTGACTTTTTGAATTAATACCACTTTATGTTCTGTTTTAGTTGTTTGATTATTGTCAGTGTTATTGGTTTGTTAAAACAATACTAGTTTCAAATGGTGCCTGTTAATTTTGTTGAAATATCTAAAACTCTATTGTTGTTGTTTTTTTGTCTATCCTTTTGTTGTTGGATATAGGGTGCTAGAAGTGTTGAGATATATATAGATCATAGTTGGATAGACGCTAAACGGACGAGTGTTGAATATGATAATGGGGTGAGGGGTTTTTTAGACTTCGCTAGTAGACATGTCAATGATGGTAGTGGAAAGTTTTATTGCCCTTGTGAGTATGTTTGAATGAGAAGCGACTAAGTACTACAGATATATATACACATTTAATTTGTGAAGGATTCTGTAAGAGTTATATAGTGTGGGTATGGCATGGTGAAGAATTAGAAATGCCAAGTTCATCTCAATAGGAGGGAGTGAACTTTGATGATAATGACACGGATATGAAAGATCGAATAGAGGATATTATTCGTGATGTAGGAGAAGAGAGTTTTGAGCAATTACATGCATATGGTAATATGTGTAGTGATGCTGAGACGCCATTGTACCCGGGGTGTAAAAAGTACCAATTGTTGAAAGCAGTATTGAAATTGGTAAGCTTGAAAGCACGACATGGATGGAGCGACAAGAGTTTTTCAGAAACGCTTGAGGCTTTTAAGGACATGCTTCCAGATGATAATGTGTTGCCTTTTCAATACTATGATGCTAAGAAAATATTGTGTCCACTAGGGATGAAATATAAAAAGATCCATGCATGCCCTAATGATTGTATATTGTATAGAAAAGAGCATGAAGAGGAACAACAGTGTCCCATATGTGAAATCCCGAGGTACAAATCAAATAACGCTCCTAGAAAAGTATTGTGGTACCTTCCAATCATACCAAGGTTCAAGCGCTTGTTTGCTAATGAAAACGATGCAAGAAATTTGAGATAGCATGTGGATGAGAGGATATCTGATGGAAGAAATTCGACATCCGGCTGATTCTTCTCAATGGAAGTAAATCGATAAATTATTTCCTGCCTTCGGTGAAGAGCCTAGGAACCTTAGGCTTGGGCTTAGCACGGATGGCAAGAATCCTTTTGGTAGCCTGAGCAGTATACATAGTTCATGGCCTGTTTGTTGGTAATTTACAACTTATCTCCTCTGTTATGCATGAAACGAAAGTACATCATGTTATCTATGTTGATTTCGGGACCAAAACAACCCGGAAATGATATAGATGTTTACCTGGAGCCCTTGATTGAAGACTTGAAAGAGTTGTGGGACGAAGGTGTTGATCTTTTTTACGCGAACAAGAAGGAGGTTTTTAAAATGCGAGCCATGATCTTTTGTACTATAAATGACTTCCCTGCATATGAAAACTTGTCAGGCTATAGTGTTAAAGGCCATAAAGCATGTCCGATTTGTGAAGAAAGAACATGCTACCATCAACTTCAACATGGAAGAAAGACAGTTTATCTTGGCCATAGGAGATTTCTTAGATGAGGCCACCCGTATCGTAGATTAAAGAAAGCTTTTTTTGGTGGACAAGAGTTTGTAGATGCTCCGAAGGCATTGACTGGGGAGCAAGTTTATGAAAAGGTGAAAAATATGAATGTTATCTTTGGTAAGACTACAAAGAAAAGTAATGAGAAAAGTAAATGGAAAAAGAGGTCTGTCTTCTTCAATCTTCCATATTGGCCGAAGCTTGATGTAAGACACTGTATTGATTTCATGCATGTGGAGAAAAACGTTTATGATAGTATTGTTGGGACACTGCTTAACATACAAGGAAGTTCTAAGGATGGTGTGAAGGCAAGATTAAATTTGCAAGAAATGGGGATACGAGAAGACTTGCATTAAAAGCCATATGGTAAGAGAACTTTTTGTCTTCCATCTGCTCATACTTTGTCTGAGGATGAGAAAAGAAGCTTTTGTCAGTGTTTACATGGCATCAAAGTTCCTTCAGGGTATTCTTCAAATGTTAGGAAGCTTGTGTCGATGAAAGACTTGAAGTTAGTGGGGCTAAAGTCTCATGATTGTCATGTCTTAATGCAACAACTGCTCCCAGTAGCTATTCGAGGCATTGCCGAATATGATCTTCAACATATTTTGACTAGACTTTGTTTCTTCTTCAATGCTATTTGTAGTAAAGTCACTGAAACAGAAAAATTGGATGAACTGGAAAATGAAGGATATCTGATTTTGTGCCAGCTTGAGAAGCTTTTTCTTCCTTCTTTTTTTGACATCATGGTACATCTAATTGTTCATCTAGTCAGGGAGATCAAGTTGTATGGCCCTATCTATTTACGATGGATGTACCCAATTGAAAGAACTATGAAAATCCTAAAAGGGTATGTGAAGAACTCTAACCGGCCTGAAGCATCTATTGTTCAGAAATATGTTTCTGAAGAAGCCATGGATTTTTGTCAAGATTACTTGTCAAATGTAGGACACATTGGACTTCCTGAACGTTATGACGAAGAAGGCGGTAAACGCGGGGCTTCAGTAAAGAGCATGGATCCTGATGAATTGCAACAAGTCCACTTGTACATCTTGAATAATGTTGATGAAGTTCAAGATTACATTAATGCTCATAAAGAAATTGTACGGAAAGGAAATAGTCGAATGACTGAACAAAGGTTAATTAGGGAGCATAACAAAACTTTTGCACATTGGTTCAAACAAAAGGTTGACGACGAAGAATGTGTTTCTGATACAATTAAATGGTTAGCACGTGGTCCTAAGGCTGATGTCATAAGTTGGACTTCATTTGTGATCAATGGTTATATATTTTACACAAAGTCCCTTGATGATAGGAGCACTGTTCAGAATAGTGGGGTTATGTTAGTGGCTGAATCTATGCACTTCTCTAGTTCAAAAGATAAGAATCCTAGATTGGCAGCAATACCTTATTATGGGGTGATTGAAGAGATTTGGGTGGTTGATTATGTTAAAGTTAAACTTTCCATTTTCAAATGCAACTGGGTTGATGTCAACAATGGTGTGATGATTGATCAGTTGGGATTTACATTAGTTGATTTGAATAGTAGAAGTTTTAGAGATGAACCTTTTATTATGGCATATCAAGCGAAACAAGTGTTCTATGTTACTGATCAGGAAAATAAAATGTGGTCTGTAGCTCTCCAAGGAAAAAGGGTTGTTGATATTAATCAGGAAAGTCATTCAATGAATGATCTGCTTAAGACTCCTTCTTTTTCTAGAGGTTTACCAGAATTGAACGAATAAGATGAAGCAGACAATGAATACGGCACAAGAAATGATCATCATGAAGTGATATGGGAGGATATCCCTTTATAAAACTACATTGAAGGTTAGTTAGCTAAAATAATTATCATGAACTATATTTGAATTATGTATATTGTTATTGGTGTATATATATAACTACTTTTTTTGTTGTCGTCACAGGAAAATGAAGGATATGAGGTGTATGTCTTAGTGTAGATTCTCTGAAGCCAGGCCAGCTAGTGATCATCAGCCTGAGACGAGTGTGATCATCATTAATGTAATTTAATCTTTGATGTTTGTATGTAAGTGAAAAGATAAGGAACTTGGTCAAAACAGCATTGTCATGGTTGTTTGATTTCCTTGCATTATGATTCTGTCTATGGTTGTGAGTTTATTATATGGTTGTTTTCCTTTGCTTCTGTTTCGGCCAGCACTGAGTTGAGTTTTAATATGTTCCAATGAGTTTTAAGATTGATTTATTTCAATGTCGTTGAACTAGCTGCTGCTTGCTGAATAAAATGTTTTAACAAGGGAAATGACTTGCTGGGTATACTTTTAAACAAAATTTTTTTTTAAAAAAATTCAACTTGTAAGACCGGTTCTATCCAAAACCGGTCTGAAAAGTAAATTTAAGACCGGTTTTGGAAAGAATCTGTCTGAAAATTTGACTTTTTAGACCTGTTTATAAAGAACCGGTCTAAAATGTGATACTTTTTAGACCGGTTCTTTATAAAACCAGTCTAAAAATTCAAATTTTCAGACCGGTTCTTCATAAGAACCGGTCTAAAATTTTATTAATTAAGAAACCAGTCTAAAATTTTATTAATTAAGACCGGTTCCTATTATAACCGGTCTAAATATTTATTTTTAGACCGGTTTTATAATAACCGGTCTTAAAAAGTTTTTTTAAGACCGGTTCCATAACCGGTCTAAAAAGTAGAAGACTTTTTAGACCGGATCGAGAACCGGTCTAAAATGTCTTTTTTAAACCGGTCTTAAAAGTGATTTTTCCAGTAGTGTGAATAGTATTTTAATTACTGCTATTTTTTAGGACTGCTTATTCTTTCCAATTTTAATGCTTTGGCAATTATGCTGTTCTGTATTCCTTTTTACGTGAATTTTAATGATTGTTATGGAATTAATGGGTTGAAATATATAGTTTAAGATGTTGCTAACTTTTCTTATCTTGATAGGGCCATTATTATTTGTCCAATTAAAAATAGGCTCATTATTCCTTGCTAAAATCATGGTGAATATAGGATTTATAGTTGGTTTATTTTTCTTTGGAATTTTTATTTTCATTATTCCACCCCATCATTGTTAGCGGTTTTTGAAATTGCCTCTCCCTTCATTGTGATTGCACAACATGTATAATGAATACTAAATAATAATTAATTTTAACTGGTATAACAAGACTATTAATTTCATTCATAATTTTCTTTCCTTTTAAATGGTGTTTCCTCTAACGATTTTTCCTTCTAAGTTACAATTGGAAATCTTATTTTAATGATTAATCTTTTATTCCTCTATGGCTCCATACCTTCGAATTAGGAGAACTTAAATGTGAAAGATTTGTAATTATTTAATGTTATAGTACGTTGGGCCATTTGTTTTGCTCTTGCTTATTATTGTTTTGATTGTTTTCTAGTTTCACTATAAGCTTTTATACAGGTCCAAAATAGAACTTTATGTCTTTATGTTAGCTATTAATTTTGTTATTTGAGTGTCCTTAATTTTAAGTTATGAAAGGAAGTTAAGAGGTGTAACAGTTAGTGCACATTGCATTATTCTAATGGTTGAGGAAATGAGTTGGCGTGGTTATTGGGTTTTATTTAATTAATTATGGCAGACTCCAGAGGTGCGTACCCGATTTGTAACTCAATAGGAGTGGACTCAATTCAATCAACGGGTCTAATTTTAATAATATTATGGTCACTTCTAAAAAAAAGTATCACAGGTCGCCTTTTTTGCTTGCCTACTGTATTTTGTATGCATGAAACAATTAAAGGCAATAAACTTTGGCGTTTTGTAGGGAGACAATTATGGGTAATAAACTTGGGCGGTTTCTTCTGGCTCCTGATCAATTCTTGTCCAAAATGTCATTTATCACTTATGGGATATGAAAGGACATATGGTGATATCAGGTTTTTTTAAATGAATTAGTTGAATAAATAGGATAATGTGGAATAGGTTGTTTGTAGGTGCCTAAATATTTTTTATTTTTTATGTGGTGAATATAGGTGTTTTTAAAAGAATTAGTTGAATTAAATAGGTTAATTTGGAAGTTCATTTTAGGTGTCATAATATATTCCTATATATTTATAATTTTTTATGCTTGATATTCTTCATATTGGTTTTAATCTCAATGGCTTAATCATCTTTGAAAGTTTGCTATTACATGCCAAAGTTTCAAACTTGGAATAGTCAATTAAGTCTAGAAGGTTTGTCAATTAATTAGCTTGTCCGGATGAAAACTATTCTTGATATATATGTGTATACCATATATACATATGTAAGTGAAATTATTAAATTAATGTGATTGGATGGTTAAGAGTTGACTCAATTTCATTAATCTAAATTAAATCTATAATGTATTGGTTTCTCTTGTGTGGCTATGGGGGAATGCAATTATGGGCAATAAACTTGGGCGTTTTGTTGTGACAATGTCATTTATCATTTATGGGATATGAAAGGACATGTGGATGTATAATGAATACTAAATAATATCCTCATCGTCCTTTCAAATGCCTTCTAAATAGTGCCCATTATGTTTCACCACCTGTTTGTTATATTAATATCTTAATCATAACATTGATAAAAAAATATTTTATTAATCATAACTAAAATATCACTTTGTTGAGACATTCATAGCCAATATTGTAGTTCCATTTCACTTTTTGTCTCTACTTTACAGTGTAGAGCATGTGTCGGTGAGGTTTTGGAAAATCTCCCTGTATACCACATTTGTGGTGGTGGTTTTTGGCCTATTTTCTAAGTCTAGAATTAGTATTTTAAGTCTTGCCATATTTTTTACCCTTGACATGGCAACGTATAACTGGTTGTGGCAAAAAACGGGTCGTGGTAGGAATAAGCCAACATGACTCATTGATTGTCCATGACTTTTGTTGATGGTCATTATGAATGAAATTATGATAGGGAATTGCCTTCTAATCATTTTGAAGGGCAATGTTGACTTTGAGGGATTCATGTCCATTCGATGTATCAGTACTTGTTGACCTGCACTTATCCCATTTAAGGCCATTGCCTTTATGAAATGCTTTCCTAGGACTATGATACAAAGCTTTGTTCCATTACAAAGCCAAACTGCTTGGTCAATGTTTCTTAACAACATTATTGGAATCCTCACTTTGAGTCCAAGCTTGTAGGGCGGGAGGCCAGAGCAATTTATTGTGTTTCAGAACTCTATGGAATATAATTCTCCAAATGTACTATTGGCCTCATATGTTATTACAATGGAGTCAGTGCTAAAGTAATCTACAGATTCTCTAAAGAGCATTGACAACATGTAGTCATTAATTTGTTCAACGACCTCTGTTATTGGGCCGATGATCACTCTATCAGTGAGGTATTGGGACTTAGATATGTGTTAGTGTAGATCAGGATTTGTTGCTTCTACTATGAATTTGATGGGGTTGGTACAATTTGTAATCGTTAGTTCCTTTTGGGATCTCAATTTCAGTAATGCCCTCATGTGGCAATCCCACCTTTTTGTTGCCAACATCAAGCAACTACTCTGAGAATTCTATAACTCTTTATTAGTTTACTACTCCAGTCATCATCTGCAGGCGTAAGTTCTTTGTTAGCTTGTACAGCTGACATGATGGCTATAGTGGTGAGAAGTTCAAAGAGGCATCCATAATGTTAGCACGTGCTCCCTTTAGTATGGCTAGTAGGATTTACCTGAAGTCCCCTTCCATGACGACTCATTTCCCACCGAAAGGTAGATAAGATCTCATGATGTCTTTAAGACTTTGGTCCACAGCCTCGATGCAATACTTCTTGATCATTGGAGCCTCATCCCATATTATAACTTTAGACACTTTCAAAAGAGCTAATAATGATGAGTTGTTGGAGATGCTATATGTTGAATCCTAATTAATGTCGATAGAGATTGTGAATCTTGGATGTGCGGTCCGCCCTGACGAGAGTAAAGTGGCTGCTATTCCACTGGACTTGACATTTATCACAATGTGGCCTTCAGCTCTTATTGTTATGGTTAGGCAGGTTCACATATATGTTTTTCTAGTCCCACCATAACCGTAGACAAAAAAGACTCCACTTGCGGTACTGTTGAATGTACTCATTATATCTTGAAATATCCTAGCTTGCTCTTCTATTAGCGAAGCAGTGAGCTTTATGGCCTCTACCTCACAACTGTCCTTATCAAAGATGAGTTCATGGAGGAGTAGATTGTTTGAGATGTCCATCATGTCTCTTCTTTTTGGCCTTGGCATGCAACCATAATCATTTAGAGACCGTCCATTCATGCACAATAGTTTCTCAATTTCCTGCAATCCTGCCTCCTCCTTGTCTACCTTGGTCACTTGCATCTCTGTATAAGAAGTGTAGTTATAATTGTCAGGACATAGGTATCAATCAATAATTATTACTTTGGGATTAAATTAAAGAGTGGGATGTTATGGTTATATGTTACTCTTTTTTTTACATCATTAAGGCCCTTTTTCTTCTTTTTTTGTCAACTTTTAAGTAAAAAATGGTCTTTAGCCTCTTCAAGAATATGGTAGAAATGGTAATTTTGTACATGATCTTAAAAGCTTAATAGTAAAAGCCCTTTGTGAAATATGCCAATGTCCCTTAGTACAATAAGACATTTTATTTGTTGTACTATATTTCTTCGTTATTTAGTTTTTTTTGGCTTATTGTTTTTATGAAGTAAATATATATTTATCCATAACATTCTTTTGTAGAAGAATACGTTTGATATTAAGTACGGTAGTCATACCTTGGAATCGGGGGTCATGTCATGGTATGTAGAGCATATCCTCACAATTAGCTGTTTGTCTGTTCCCAAACCATTGATGGATTTGAAATGCAATGGCATATGAGCATGCTAGTAAAGAAGCGGCGAAAGTATTGGCCAGTAGCCCAATGAGATGCCTCTTTTATGGCGTCAATGAACTCTTGATCATCGTCAAGCAAGACAAGTGTAACACCCCAAATTTTGATTAAGGGCTAATGTTGATTATTGAGATGGTAATTGTGGATTAAAGTTGAATTAATGTGTATTTGTGACAATATTATCTAATATGTCATAATTGATGGAAAATTGATGGAATGGGAATTATTGGCCATAAGTTAGTAAGAGAAAATGAGAAGTGTGATTAAAATGACTAATGGAGGGATTAGAGAAGCTAATTGGTGATTTAATGAGTGAGAGCCAATAGGAAGAAGACAAGTGTCAAGAGGAGATGAAGTAAGAGAGTGTAAGAAAGTCAAACCCATTAGTTAATCATTTTTCCTCTCTCTTTTTCCCTTGTTTTTGGCTGATGGAGGCATGGGGAAGGATTAGCCATCATTTCACCTCGTTCTTCAAGCTTCATCTCTCATTTTCTCTCTCCCTCTCTTCGTCAGCCATTGTAGTCTAAAGGGAAAGAAGAAAAGCTTGATTCAAGGTAAGTGGCCTCCATTGCTCAAACTTCATTCAAAATTTGATCCTTAGAGTGAGAGCTTCATTTTGATGTTTATAGTGTGCCCATTGGTGTTGGTTTATGCCCACACGAAATTTTGGGAAGTGGTAAATCAAGAAGTCTCTTTGGCAAAGTTATAGAGGTGAGTAAGATAAACCTTTCTATATAGGTTTTATAGCCATTGGTTAAGTTTGGATTTTCTGGAAATCTTTCTTTGAGTTTCGAAATTGAGGGTTATTGTGTTGTTGGCATGTTGTTGTCATGGAATTAGTGCCTTGTTTAGTGTTTTGAATGAATTGAATTGAATTGAAGCTTAAAGGTGAAGTTTGGGAACTTTGTATTTGGTTTTATGTATTGGTCAAAACAGGGCATGGTGATAGGTTGGGATTTTGGTCATTTTGAGGTTACCATTGTGTTCCTTGTGAAAATTTATGTGGGAATAGGCTTGATTGTTAATTTTCGAGCCATTGAACACTTTGGTAGAAACTTGGAAAATCTGTCTTGTGTGAACGTTGTTTGGCCAGTCAGTTTGCACGAATATTTTGAATAACCAAATGGTGTTGGAAAATTCTGAACCTTTCCAATCTTAAATTTCACATCCTAATCTTCAAAATGGATATATAATTTGTGTCATTTCGTTTTGTTAACTGAGAGTTAAGCTTTGCCAAAGTTTGGGACAAAAACTAGACTCTATTTTGGAGTAGTGTTGAGTTTTGGGTGATTCTGGAATTTTGTGGTGATTTATGGTTATAGTCCATATTTTTTTAGTAAAGAGGACTTAAATAACTTTCATTTGGCTTTGGAATCACCTTGTTTCGAGTTTTCTAGAATTAGTTATGAATTTTGCAAGTTCAGCTAAGAATTAGAAAATTTCTTGGCCACGGCCCAAGGTGGCTAGCCGCAGCCAACCCCTGTGATCCAGCACTTTGAGTTTTTGAAAAGAGATCTTCAACCTATTGTTTCTCAACCTTTTAAGGGTTTTATTAAAGATATTTGTAGCTTCTTAAGGGTCATTATTGATAACCAAATCTAAGTGTTGAAGAGTCAATTGAGTATTGGAATAGAGAATAATGCTTCATCCTTAATTATGACTTTAGGATTTGATAATTTCCCAAAGCGTAGAAGGCCTATCCCTGCTCAAGAACAAAAAGACCAAAGTAGTGACACTTTATCCTATATCATGTATATTGCATTGCTTGTTTGCATTAATCATTGAATACAGTGAAGGGAACGTGTCATAAGGCTGATCTCGAATACAGATACAGTGAAGGGAACGTGGTGTAAGCCCGATCTTGAATACAGATATAGTAAGGGAACGTGGTGTAAGCCTGAACTTGTATACAGTGAAGGGGATGTGGCAATGTGCCCGGCCTCGAATATTGATTGCTGCTTTGTGATATATGTTTACTTGCTTTGTTTATATGCATCATATACGTAAACTGTTGCTATTGGGATTCTCTAGAATCTCATTCTTTCCAAACAACATTTTAGACAGGGCAAGTGGATCGAGGAACAAGCAAGTGGATAAGGGTGATTAGGACTGCCATCGGTAGTCTTAGTTAGATATTTTGGTTTTATACTGAACCGGTTATCATTTTGGATAAATGTACATATTGAATAGACCATAAAAGTATAGTTTTGTGTAATCCCCGATATGGATACTGAGATGGGCATTGATGCCCTGATTATTATTTTTGGATTAATATTATTATCCCGGGTGAATGTCGAGAATTGTGGTATACTCTGATATTGTACATGTAACAGACCGAACAGACCAGTTGTTTTAAGGAACGAAATGAATGGAGATCTATTTATACAGGTGTTATAAATGTTTTTTAATTATCCCAAATCTCTCATTCGATTATTAAACGTGTTTAAACTCTAATTGTGGTCTTTATCGAGGCGGGGGTTACACTAAGGGCATAGCAAGGTGCTCTATATATTGGGTAGACGATACTATCTACCATTATGATCTCCTTGTAGGACTTTGGCCCCTTTGCCTTTGTCAGTAGCACACACAAGTAATAAGTCTCACCCTAAGATGGGGATGCATGGGCAATTCTACCAATGGAGAAATCTCTCTGTCTCAGCTTCCATGCCCTTTTGTGCTTGTTGAATGTGTAGTGCTGGGGGAATTCAACATATGTCAATGTTTTGGTGAAATCGTCATCTTTATTTTGAGCCAACCACTCGAGAAACATCAACTCCATAATCCTTGGCTTGTTTAATAGAGAATACATCTCTTGCCTTCTTGAGTAGAAGACCGGTTGTTGGTTGGGCAGGTGAAAACTCAATCTCTCAACCAAAGGGTGGCTATAGTGAATGTTGTATGCTAATATCCTCCAAGCACCCTTGTACAATGACATATATCTACAATTGAGATAATGTGTGATCTCATTAAAGGATTGTTGGGAGTCGCTAGAGTGCTCATTATTATATAGGCCAGCAATGACTCGATCGTTCCCCTTACTAATATATTTGAACAAATACTTGATTACCCTCAACTAGTTTGTTTTCTCAACATTGAGATGCCCCTGGAAAAGCTTTAACAATGTCAAGTTATAAGGCACGACATATCTATCATCTAGTCGTGTCCCTGTCTTAGCAACTGTTTTTCCATCATTCCTCTACCGATATGTGGGATAGCCCTCATCGTCGACAATTTTGTGCTCTTGATATTTTTAGGGGACGTATTTTTTACATTTTCCATCCTTCATGCATGGGGATTTGGGGTTCCCAGTGCCGTAAGGTCCCTATATCAAGTAATTGGTCACCAAGTCATAGAGCAAGGGATCTGCATCTTTGTTGGGTATCTCTACTGAGATAATTTTGTCAATATCCTCTGGCGTTTTTGGCTTCACTGCTTGCTCTAGGAATAATATGATATGGGCATGTGGCAATCCCCTCTTTTGAAATTCGATCGTGTATATCTCTAAAACATTGGGAAAATAGGAAAATGTGTCGTGAGTTGAAGCAAAGTAATATAATGTGGCACCCAATTATATTATTGCCTAAATTGGTCTACATCATAAGTTGCCTACAAAATTATTTACAGATTACCTGCTTTGGCTAGGCCAAAGACCTATCCACTCCTTATAACTTTCATTAGTGCCTTGAGTTTAAGGCTGAACACCCTATTTAAGATGTCTGGACAGTCTGAAGGTTGGAGCCTATTTATGTCACAGAATCGTATGATCTCAAACCATGTGGGGTTGCAAGTGAATGTTAAGAATAGGTCAGGATATCCAGCTCATTTGCAAATTAGTGTATAATTAGCGGGATTTCATGAATGTCAAACCTGTTCATCCACCAAAATCATGCCTACCTTCCAGGCATTATACAGTGGGTTACTTTTTCTACCAACCAGCTTCCTAAGAACGCATGAAATGATAACCCAGGTGTCTTGACTATCATTGATTTGACAAATCAGGTCTCACTACATAGTTGACATTTTGGGAGGTTAGAATAGTTCTTTAGTGTGTGGACGCCGAATGTGGTTGGCAATGTGTTTTTGTTTAGGGGTATTCTTTTATACACAATGCAATACTCTAATTCTTGTCCAAAATGTCATTTATCATTTATGGGATATGAAAGGACATGTGGTGATTACATGGTTTTTTAAATGAATTATTTGAATAAATAGGATAATGTGGAATAGGTTCAATTTGGGTGTCATAATATATTCCTAAATATTTTTTATTTTTTATGTGGTGATTAGAGGTGTTTTTAAATGAATTAGTTGAATAAAATAGGATAATTTAGAATGGGTTCATTTTGAGTGTCATAATATATTCCTACATATTCCTATATGTTTTAATCTCAATGGCTTTTTAAGGCTTGGGTGTTTTGTGGGAATACAATTCGAGGCAATAAACTTGGGCGTTTTGCGGGAAGACAGTTATGGGCAATAAACTTGGGCGGTTTCTTGTGGCTCCTGATCAATTATTGTCCAAAATGTTATTTATCACTTATAGGATATGAAAGAACATGTGGTGATTATAGGTTTTTTTAAGTGAATTAGTTGATTAAATAGGATAATGTGGAATAGATTGTTTTTAGGTGTCATAATATGTGGCTATGGGGGAATGCAATTATGGGCAATAAACTTAGGCGTTTTTCTATGACAATGTCATTTATCATTTATGGGATATAAAAGGACATATATGTGGATGTATAATGAATACTAAATAATATCCCCATCGTCCTTTCAAATGTCTATTTTAAATTAGGTGAACTTTAATGTGTGGCATTTATAATTATTGAACGTTACAGTAAGAACAGTTGAGTTGCTATAATCTCACACCGTCAATCTAAATTAGATTAGAAGCAGTAGCAAAGAAACATCACTCCACTAAGTGCCGTAAACAAAAAGGGATGGAAGCGATGTTTGTACAAGCTTTCATAACATATATTAGATAGATTAGATTCTTTTTTCCTCTTTTTAGTAATGACATTTTAATTTCTGAATCAATTAAATTGTCTAAAGAACCAATAAATAATAATGCTCTATTAGAAGACTTTTAAAATTACAATAAATATCTTAAAATACAAATTCAAAGTGATAATTATTTTTTAAATGAAATTGATCGAGAAAAAAACACTAATTAAGGGAGCAACAAATAAAGATGTAGTTCGTTCAATATCTACATATATATGCTTTTTTGGGGGGCGTTTAAAATCTTTTTTCAATTAAATCAGATCAAGATCAAATAATTAATAGTTGATGTACTGATACACTATGAAAGTAATTAATATACACACATATATTGTTCAATCCCTTTTTATAGGACACTTAAAAAGGAAAATTAAGTTTTTATCTTTTTATTAAAAAGCATGACATTTTTATTATAAATATTATTAATTTTATCTTTATTTAAGGTTGGTTAACTATTTTCCAAATCACACTATATGGATTTAAATGAGAAAAACTGAAAATTTTAGGCTAAATTATATAGAATTCCCTGAATTAAGAGCCAATTGCATATAATCTCTATAACATTTTAAAGTTTAAATTTAGGGAAAAAAGGTACTTAAATACCACTTGAACTTAAAAATCCCAAATTAACTTTGTTGGCAATAAGAGTAATAGGATTGACAAAAAGAATCTAACAATTAATAACTTAGGTTTTTGGGAAATCAATTATTTGAGATTTTGTAGTTCAAGTGGTATTTATTTATCTTTTTTCCTTAAACTTAACCATACTAATCTTTTATTTGTTTATCATGAACACCTCTCCATTAATTTACCGTTATCTTTTTAATGGAATTGCCACGTCATATTGATATAAGACACGTAACATCTTACGTGGCAATCAACGTAATCTAATAGTTTTAGAATAATATACATTTTTTACATGAGGGTAAAATTGTCATTTTATCATTAAAAAAAACTAATTTTCATGGCATCTCCTCTTGTTGTCTCTGCATCTCCCTTACTAGGGTTGATCATGGATCATACCAGACTGGGTTAGGCCTTAACCCGAGGTCTAGTCTGGCTAGTACCTTAGGCTAAACAAGTCAGCCCGAGGTCCAGTTTGGTTCAGCACCAGCCTGAGCTTGGGCTAGACCAGACCAGATCTAGTGGATTGCCTCAGGACCCCTTAGGTAGTTTTTTTACAGAGAAACATGATCCAACAAAGGTTATAGAGGAAAATGGCAGCCTAATCGAATAACCCAAAAAATGGCAAAGTAACCAACAATTTCAACAAATCTAAGATGACAAAATTTTTAACCATAAATCCAGAATAACCCAAAAATTTCAACAATTTCAACGGTTATTTTCTCACCTTTGAGCGGAGAAAAGGCACCTCGGTGGGTGTAGTATCCCAAAAAGTTGAAAACTCTGTCCATTTATTCTCTGTACAGGGCAGCCAATTTGTGTGGACGTTTTAAATAGGCAAATGGTGTCTAACAATTATGAAACTTTCCAGTCTTAAAGTTCACATCCCAAGCTTCAAAATGGACATATAATTTGTACCATTTCGTTTTGGGAACTTGGAGATATGTCTGTCCAAAGTTTGGGATCAAAACTGGACTCTGTTTTGGAGCAGTGTTGAGTTTTGTGTAATTCTGTATTTGTGTGGTGATTTCTAATAATGGTCCATATTTTTCCTATGAAGAGAACTTAAATACCTTTTATTTGGCTTTGGGATCACCTCATTTCAATTTTTCTAGAATTAGTTATGATTTTTCAAAGTTAGGGCAGAAAATCTGCCAGAATTTATAAGAAATCCGAAAATGGGAAATTAAAAATTATGACATCATCATATTGTATGATGACATCAACATGGAATTAAAAGCAATTCCATCATCTTGATCAGCCATTCCCGACCCATTTCACAGAAAAAAAAAACGTGAAGAGAGCTTGGAGAAAAGAGAGAAAAAGAGGAAGAAATCTCGCAAGGTAAGCCGATTTCTCCGACGATCTAGCTCCTAACGCGTATAACTCCGACTCTAAGCTACTCCTCTTTATTCTTTAAGGTTGTGAAGCTCAAAATTTGGTGTTTCAAATAGGCTAGGGTTCAGCCAAATTTAGGAAAAGCCAGAGGGAGCTTGAGGTAAGTTCCAAACTTTTGTATATTGCTTATTCTGGCTGCTGTGGGCAATTTAATCGGTGAAATTTCGCCGGATTGCCATTGGTTTTAAATTTTGGAAATTGAGTTTCCTAAGGGTTATGCTGCCCAATTTTGGTTCAAATGGTAGTTATAACCTAATGTAATAGTGAATAAAGTGGTTATGAGTAGAAAGGAACGCGTTTACGGAGCCGAAATCGTAAAACCCCGATTTTCCCCGGAGAACTCATAAATTTCGGCCAGCCCTAGAAATGGGTCTTAGAGTTGGATTTTCAATGATTTGATGGTTCCATTGAGTTCAGGGGCGAAAATTAGGTGGGGTTACAGTTGGTCACTTTTTCGGAAAAGGCCGAAAAAGCATAATTACGAAAACGTCCCTAAAACCCTTAAAGTGGGGCTGCCAAGGGTAAATTTGTAATTTTACATTGAATTTGATAATTCCGAGTCCGGAAATGGATTCCTTGGGAGAAAATATGTTAGGATAGCCCAGATTAGAATTTCGAGAAAAGTGCAACCGGTCCGGGTATGGCGGCCCAGGCCGGGTCCCCGGGGGTATTTTTGTAAATTTTCATTATAGACTCATATAACCCTAAGTAACACTATGGAAGTGTCTAAATAGTGCATTTGGAAATTGTAGGATTTGATATTTGCCGCCCTCGTGAGCCAACTACGCCAGCGAACGTCAGAAAGGAACGAGGTAGTGACTTTTCTTTTGTACCATATATGATGCATTGTATGTGTGTTATATCGTTGATTTGTAATGAATTCGTATGCTGCGACATCTGTGGATTTGTGTTAGCACTGTCATTCCAATAGTCCCTGAGTAGCTAACAACGGTTCGGGTTAGGACGGTGTGCCTTCCCGGCGGAGAAAGGGGATGAGGATGAGGTGTGATATATGTGATTATGTGAGCCGAAAGGCTATTTGTGGAGGCCGACGGGCCATTTGTGAAAGCCAAATAGCTGTATGGGCTATAAGGCTATATGTATGCACTGCCACGCCAATAGTCCCTGAGTAGCTAACAACGGTTCGGGTTAGGCGGTGTGCCTTCCCGGCGGAGAAAGGGGATGAGGGTGGAGTGTGATTTGTGGTGCTGCTGCTGTATGATGATTTGCTTACATGCTGTGTGCTTATGTGTGGTATAAATGTTTTGTTACTACTGGGATTCTCTTGAATCTCATTCTTTCCTTTAACTAACCCTTCAGACAGGGCGAGTGGCTCTAAGGAGAAGCGTACGACCCGGAGCGGTTAGAATCCTGTAGGGACATTTATTTTGGTTATGTTGGTTAAACCTGTTGGACAGGGTGTCTGTATATTATGTTTGCTGTAAAGAATAGTTGAACGTAGTTGTGTAGTCCCCTATATGGAGGTTGTAAACCCTTTTTGTGTATGAATGGAACCCGGGGGTTGCCGGGATTGCTATTAGATATTCTGATATGAATGAATATGAATTAACTGCACAGGTGATTATATTCGATAATTGAACTTGAGATCGGAATAGGAAAGAAGTTTTGAAAATTTTATAAAGTCCCTACTTCACAGGGAGTTCTAAATGAGTTTTGAACTATTCGACGGTCTCTAAACCAAT
This sequence comes from Inga oerstediana, assembly GCA_963210345.1. Taxonomy (NCBI): domain Eukaryota; kingdom Viridiplantae; phylum Streptophyta; class Magnoliopsida; order Fabales; family Fabaceae; genus Inga; species Inga oerstediana. The sequence goes on along the minus strand of OY723400.1, from coordinate 67,874,409 downwards.
TTAATTACGTAATATCGAATTATAATTACGCTATTTAAGGCAGGGTGTTACAGTGGGGACCGGACACAGGACGTTGGTCAACGGCTGAGCGGAGACAAGAACGAGAATGGATCGAGAGACCGGAGCTCCGCGATGCCGAGATTGCCGAGACTAGAGCTGCTTCACCGAGGAGACAAGACCGGAGACTAGAGTTGCTTCACTGACATGCCAATATCGGAAATGCAGCACCCAAACGGGATCTAGAGCGTCGACATCATAGACTGGAGACGTCGAGACCAAAGAGGAGGAGATGCCAAGACCAGAACGGGACTCCGAGAGCTAGTAGCCTGGTACGATTACGCAGAGACGGCAAGACTAGATGCAAAATGGTGGAAATGCTATTTGAACTTTGAAGTTTGCACTTTTGCAAAGTGCAGTGAATCCCGTGGGGCATGGGTCATAGATCAGTGTAGTCAATGGAGTGTGTCACATGGGATTGCTTTTTTTAAAAAAAAACACCTGGGCAGACTAAACCAATCCAAGGGGTCTGATACCTTGGTCCAAAGTCCAGTCCGATCCGAGCAAGTCAATCTGGTCTGGTCTACCAAAAGTTGCTTGAACCATTTTTTTTTTGCTGGAATGGGTCGGGCCAAACCAGACCGGACCGAGCTACCTAGACCACTAGGTTTTTTGATCATCCTTATCCCTTGCCTTGCTTCCAACAAGTAATTCTGGAGCAAAACCTCCGTGTTACCACAGATCATCATATACCTAGAAACTCCTCCAACAACATCAAGTTTGTCATTCAATATACCTACTTTACAATAGGCTCTACCAACTGCATTTGACTAGCCTTACTCCCAGAATTTTTCACAGGATCACATCACCAAGCAGATTTTATTACCGAGGCTATGAAAAATCCTCCTTAAACATGGATACAACCATTAAAAGCTTCGATTGAGCAACAACAAAATTATGATACTTGATCCAAACCTGCGTAGAATTTTTTGGGCAATCAAACCCTTAGTTTTATCTTCAAAGGCAACCTTTAACTTTGTTGAAGATCTCCGATCTGAACAGCGAAGAAGGTTTTTTTTTCCTGAGAATTGAAAGTTTGAAGGGAGGAAGGGAGATGCATTTACCGCAAAGAGGAGACGCCATGAAAACTAGGCTTTTTAATGATAAGATGACAATTTTACCCTCATGTCAAAATTATATATCATTATAAAATTATTAGATTACATAGGAAGACATGTAAGATGTCAAAATAGTTCAAAAGGTCCAAGTTTAAAATATAATTATCTGAGAATTGGTAGTTTTCAAATGATTGTGAGAAGAAAATGCGAATAATAGTTTTTTTAAAAAAATAGCTTACGATAATTGTTTTCTTAAAACAGCCGTTGTAAGGACTTACAGCGACTGCTTTTAAGAAAACAATCATTGTAAATCATAAATATACAATGACTATTTTACTATAAATAGTTGTTGTAAACGACTTACAACGACTGTTTTTAAAAAACAGTCGTTGTATGCAGTAGGATTACAACGACTATTTTTTAAAAACAGTCGTTGTAAGTCGTTTACAACAACTGTTTTAAAACAGTCGTGTATTTTAAAGCTTTCAATAGCATTCATATATACATTTTTCTGAAAATGTTCATCTAAAGAATATAAAAATGAATATTAAAAATACCTTTTGTAGTAGTGGTGAGAAAACTCACATCCTTTATGCCGTACTTATATATAACATTTCTTGTTTATACTTACAAACATACAATGTGAAAATATAAAGTGTTTATATATTTCAATCATTTATTCTTTGAGCACTCTAATTTATTGGTTTGTCTCATATTGATATAATTATGTCCAATATCTAAAATAGATCAATCTCTTTTAAAAAAAATAGAATCAAAAGTATCAATTTAAAAAAATTATAGATATACTCAATAATTATGCATTATTTTTACATAATGCCAATTTAATATTCTTTCTTTAACAAAAATCAATTTAAGATGTCAAATGAAACTAAAATACTGAATAACTATTTTTGTATGATGTTTACTAACTGTCACATTTATTGATGTACAGGACAACGTGAACAGATAGAGGAAGTCCATTAGCATCAGATTGCTCATGCTGGAAAGTAAATCAACCATCACTCAATAAAGAAATTTGGATCTCTCCTAATGAACAGTTAAGGTACAATATTTTATATAACCATTATTATTATTATTATTATTTTGAAATAGTCTACCATTATGAATTAGGACAATAATTAAGATCAAGTTTCTTATATACATCATGTTATTTTCTCTAATCATCTGTGATCATGTGTCATATTATTGAAATATTATCATTTAGCTTTAAACCCACATAGCAAAAAACATAGGACTTGGTTATGTGTCAATGGAAAATTTGACATGACAAATCTAAAATGCTTAAGTTTTGTTCCATGCTAGTTATATTTATCAAATTTTATAATATAATTTTATAAGATTTTAAATCTCAATAGTTGATTTTTTTTAAAAAAAAAAGGTTAAAATAAGACGAGGACTAAAAAAAGAGAGAGAAATGATGAG